>CM066034.1:779204121-781983191 GCA_033557465.1 Ichthyophis bannanicus | reverse complement strand
CACTCCCAATACCTCCCTCCACCCACACTCCCCCCCTCACCCGCACTCCTGATGGGCACAAACCCCCCTACCCCCTCCCCCCTCCCATCCCACAATGGGTACCACTCAAACAAACCCTCCTTTCCCCACCCCTCCTTGGCGTATCCCCCTAGCTCGCCACCAACCGCTGGCCACCCCCTCCCTCCATTTTGCATACCCCCACCGGTCTCCTCATGTTGCAACTATCTTGCTCGACCACGTGCACCCACATTACTGCTCCTCCACAGATACCCTGAGCTCTCGAATTAGGGTCCCTCATGCTCAGTAGGTCCCCACGACGGTACTATGTTTTCGTGACAGGGCGGGTCTAGCCACTAACACACACGAATAGTTACGGGACAGAGCAACTCACCATCGTCTCATTCACACCCCCCCCCTCACCAATTCCACATGGGCTGGGCCACACCTCCTCCATATTCCTGTGGTTCCCCTCTATAGAACCTTCTAGCTCCCCCACAATTGTTGCAGCTTATGGCACCCCCACCACTATCTGCATATGGTCACACCCTCTCCCCAAACCCCCTCCAACAGGTATCCCGCTTGCCGGTCCATATAGATACGGTTGCAGCCTAGCTGGGGTCCAAGATCATTCCTGATTCCGGTATGTAAAGGGGGGCTCTCTACCCGAGCCGTTCCCCATCGCAAGCCTCTGTTCCCTACTGATGAGATGGGCTGCCACCCGCTCCACAACGGATCCACAGGTTACAAACCCCCATTTCCACCCTCCCACTGTTCCTGCCATCAGGCCATACCCTCGCCCCTGCATTCAGTAGGTGCTATTGTTTGGACACCCGGACCCCTGCAGTTAACCTTGCTCCTTCCATCCATTAATCACATACCACCGTTTTTTGGCCAGCCCTGGTCGGAACCACCCTCGGTACCCCCTGCATTTGCAGGTAGTACCACAAGCTGCATATACGAATGTAGGTCGTTATCCCTCACCCCAAACACCTTTCGGAGTTAAGCCTCAGGGGCCAGTACCCCACTATTGCATCCAATACCTGCCCCAACCCTCACCCAGCCCAGCCCTCCCTGGCCCAACATTGTAACCCCCCCTCCCACCACCCCATGGTAAAGGCAACCGTGGTCCTGGTACGTATTGTGTTCCCGGGGCGAGGCACCTCCCTTGCAAGTTCTTTTTTTTTTTTTGAAACTTTTATTTTCATTTTGCAACAAACAAAGGAACAACACATCCAAAAGATACAAAACAAGTATACAATAAGGAAAAGTAAACCCATTTACCCCCCCACCCCGGTTGGCTTCTTCTCTACCCGTTTGTATCAACATGTGAGCGCTTCCAGTTAACAACGTGATTATTACATCAAACAATCACAAAAACAATATCCACAATACAGCATGAATCATGAGACAGAGATAGATAACAAAGTTAAGACAGTCAGATGAGAGACATTTAGCACAATGTACATATTCATTGAACATCTTCCTTTAAGAGACCCAATAAGAAAGGAGTCTGAACGGAGGAAGCCCACAGAAGAGGTATTTGTTCATATTTACTCGTAGAGACAGGCATGATTTCACCATTCATTGAGGCTCAGATGGGAACCTCCAAATTTTCCCCAGTATTACTCAATGAGGGGAAAACAGCAATGCCAAGCATAAAGTTCAAAAGGATAGGATAAGCCATTTCTTGGGTATAGAGGGGTATCTCCGCAACTGGGCGAAAGTCCCACTAACCCTCCGAGAAAGGGACTCCTGATAAGAGTGCAATGTAGACTAAAATACGACCCAGACCAGACGTCAGTTATAAACTGTAGTGCGGGACATTCATGCATAACATGAAATGAAGTAATAACCCAATGGGCCACAGGACGTAATCTTCGCAGCAACCCTTACCATGAGTAGTGGTTCCATATGTCTAAACTGGTGAGGAATGTAAAAACACCACACCGTGGGCTTAGAAAGAAGAGGGTCGAGTGAGTGAGGCGGGTCAGAAACCCGTGTCCCTCTGCTCCAGATAAGGCTCCATTGCTCCGAGGTTAAAGTCACATGCAATTCTCTCTCCCCCATACTTTCTGCGCTATAGAGGTAGCTCTAGTAATAGCATTACATAAGGTTTAGTAAAATTGGATGCTACACCCGGTAAACTACCGGGAGATCGGAAGTTTCCAATCAACCTTATGCAGAGAGTGCCGATGGCGGAATACTCTAGTGCTCCGAATGCAATGCTGAAGTTACACTGACCAGAGTCGGGAGTCGAAAGGTTGCATAGGAATATTAAAGGCACCTAAAAGTGTCGAAAAACATTGGTGGATAGTGGGAGTCTAATGGGAGAGTCATACCAGGGAGTAAGGTAAAAGGAATCAGTGAGCAAAGGCCCGCTACTATATCTAGCCACACAGGTCTGCTCGGTACAGGAGCTGCCAACCAATAAGCACCTTGTTTGAGAAGAAAAGATTGAGGGAGCACTTGAATAAAATCGCCACCAAGTATTAATGGAGCATTAGCGGAGGCCGAGGCCAACTGCGCAAAACTTGTATAGTGAGCAGGGTTGTCCACATTCGGGACATAGTGCAAATACACGTGAATTCACTATCTCCAACCTCAAGGTGTACACGGGCCCATTCTACCCTCCATGTCAGCACTAAGATCAGGTACAGTAGCGTGCAAAAACTTCTTGACCAGAATGACTATCCCGTACCATTTGGAAACGGTGGGAGAGTAGGCAGCTACCATGTGAGGCCTAGCATTGAGGTTCAGTGTTTCAGCAGAGTGTAGTGCGTTTCCTAAAGAAACACCTAATCAACGTGCTCGTGGCTAAGATAGCTAAGGATTTTCTTTCTGCGGAGTGGACCAGCAATGCCGTATACAATGAATAATAAGATTTTACATGAGGCCATTCAGAAAAGTTAAAATTCTGAGCATGATAGCACACATAGTTTTACTGTGTCCCTCAAACTGACTGTATCTGGCTGTATACATGACATAGGAAAATAAGCTAATATAATACAATGAAGCGCCCCACATTAACAAAGATAACCGCAGTACGGTAGAGGAGAAGCAAAACCCCAAAATTACTGGCGACCATGTGTCTGCGGGGAGAAACCCCAGAGAAGGCCGGAATTGAAAAAACAGATAACCTGTAGGACTGTGCGTGCTCCGAATCCGACCGACGCACACATCATGAAGGGATAGGGAGACCAAAGACATAGTCATACAGAGAAAGAAAGAAAGTTCCAGGCTATTTCTGTGCTGGGCTATGATCGCCGCATCGGGCCCTTCAAAATGGCGGACAGAGCCGGCAGATAAGAGTCCAAAATTTGGGATTAGCGCATCTGTTCTGCTTCTTTGGAGTCCAAAAATGTTGATAATAGATCAGGATCCTCGAACGTCCTGGTCTGATTATGGAGAGTCACTCGGAGCTTCGCTGGATACAACAGGCCAAAGCGAGCCTGTAGCTGTTGAAGTCGAGGGCGAAGAGCAAGGAGTTTCTTCCGACGGTCAACGGTAGGCTTTGCCAAATCAGGAAAGAAGGAGACCTTACGACCTTCATATTCCAAATGATGATTCGCTCGGGCAGCATGTAAAATTTGTTCCACTTGTTGATATCGTAGCAAGCTAAAGATAATAGGCCGGGGGGTCGTGGCGGTTGAGCGCCATGCGGGCAGGAACACGGTGTGCTCGATCGATTTCCAGTTCTCTGTGAAAAGTAATCTTCAGCAAGGAGGGAAGAGTTTTGAGCAAGAATTCTCTTATATCTCCTGCTTCCACTCCCTCCGGCATTCCAAGGAGCCTCACATTGTTGCGACGGGCGCGATTATTGCTATCTTCCAACTCCTTTTGAAGATTCTGTATCTGGCGCTCAGCCTCGTCCAGTTTGCCCAAGCGCACCTCGTGCGAGTCGAGGACCCCCGCCATATTGTCCTGCCGTAATGAAAGACCTTCAAGTCGGTCTTGGAGCACTCCAAAGTCTTCTCGCATGGCTCGAAGCGATTCTGCTTTGGTCTGCACCAATTCCTTCACGCCTAGTATTTCTTCCAAAATCTCCTGGTGCATTGCGGGGTTTTCACGAAATGGAAACATCTTCTGCTGGGAGGATACCTGCGTTTTTGAGCGTTTTCCTTGAGAAGAAGAAGGAGACCCGAAGTCCTAGCGCGCTGGTTTGTGTGCCTCCATCCCGCCGGATGTGCCCCGGTCAGCTCGGAGCAAAATAGTAAATTTATATAGGTAATTAAGTCAGGATTCTGAGTAGGCCTCTCGGGAGCTTCAACGCAAAGCGTCCTACCCGCTGGACATCAGGCTCCGCCCCCCTCCCTTGCAGTTCTTAACCCTTCCATCCCCCCACATCGGGAGGGGTAGCCGCCGGTATGGGTTCAGGGCCCCCGACCCGACCCTTCCCCCACACCCCATACCACTGCCTCCGCACACACTCCCTGTGCCGACCCCATTGCGGGGTTCTCCCTCTTTCTCTCTGCACAAACAATGCCCTATGCTGTTTGGCATCGTAGCGGTTTGTCCAAATTGGGGGCTCCAAGCCCCCCTCCCTCCTGCAGTCGACGCATGGCATGCCTATATACCCTTGCCCTCCTGCCCACCCGAATACGCCTAGTATCGGATCGTGCAGCCCCCTAAGGCACCTCATTCATCACGTTGGGCGGTAGGGGCCATAGGGACAACCAAACCCCGTGGTAACACAGACATCCGTATTGTAGCTACTCTCCCCATCTACGTCAGGGGGAGCCCCCTCCATCTTCCTACATCCCTCCCTATCGCCACCATCAGGGGTTTACAATTCCACACCTGTGCACAGTCTGGTGCTGCTCCAAACTGTATACCCACATACCGGGATCCTGCACGTACCCATTGTACTTGCCATGTGCCCCCCCCCACCTCGCCTCCAATCCCCTATCCATATTTGCCCTCAATATGTCCGACTTATGTACGTTCGTCTGGTGGCCCGATCCCTCACCATACTGCCCTACTGCCTTTAGCAGATTTGGCAGGCTAACCAAAGGGGGCCCCAATGTATGGATAACATCATCCGCACAATGTACTACACTACTAAGTTGGTCCCTGCAGCTCAGTTCCACCAATATCTATTGCCCTCTGACGTAGGCTGCCAATGGCCCAATGACCTATGGATACAATAGGGCGGCAGAGGGCACCCCTGCCCTGTTCCTCTGCACAGCCCAGTGCTCTCAGGGTATCCCCCCAACCCGTATTGTACCCGTGGACAGGCATACAGCGCCCTCACCCACCGTAGGAATGTCTCTCCCACCCTTACCCTGTCTAGCACCTGCAACATAACTCCCCACTCTGCCCTGTCATTATACCTGTCATTGTCAACCGACAGGTATACTGCCTCCCTCCCTGTTGTTTGCACAGACCAGATAATATCTAGCAACATCCGTATGTTATCGACCGCATGCCCTCCTGTAATGATCCCGTCTGATCCATATGCCCAGGTTCCTGCAGTAATTCTTGTAACCTACCACCACAATCCTAACCAACACCTTAGCATCCACATGAATAGGCCAGATGGGCCGGTACGCTCCACAGACAGTATGAGTGCCACCCTCCTAAGGGATAATGGTTACACCCGCTCCCTCCATAGACCATGGTGATTCCGCACCCTGCAGCACCCCATTGCGGTCCTCCATAGCAACCCCCCCTCTCACCCTGCATGACCTTATATGTGTTTGCCATGTAGCCATCCAGGGCCGGAGCCTTCCCGTCCGTAAAGGTCTTCACCGCTCCCTTCACCCCCTCATCGGTCACCAGCGTCCCCAATTCTTCTGCCACACCCTCCGTGAGCTTACTCAGACTACACCTCGCCACATACCCCTCCCCCGTCATCCCTTCCCCTCGCAACTCACCACTGTGGATTGTTTTATGATACGCTACTGAGGCCTTCCTACTGTCCTATCCCGTATACACCATTGTCCCCTCTGTGTTGCACACACCTCCTATTGTGGATAGCTGCTGTCGGCGCTGTCATCCTGCAGGCCATTCGCCCCCCTGCGTAGTTTCCCCCCTCATTCCACCCCTGCAGCACTGTAGTCCGGGCACAATGGTGTCTCCGCTGCCCTTACCTGATTACATTGCAGTCTCACCTTTAGGAGTGCACACAGACACACCTGTCACTCGCGCAACAATGACACATAGCAATGAGAGACATCTGGCCACCGTAGGAACGTTCAAACTGTTAACAACTTTATTTACATTGCTGACATTTGAGGGGCCCAGTCATCCCTGTCGTTGGTGGTTGTGGCAGGCCATGGCACGGGCCATTACCGGGCGGGTGTGCCATGTGTATACCCCACACTACACACCCCGGGGACCCCTGTCACATGGTGGCTGACCAGGTGCGCCACCGGTGACGTGCTCCTCCAGCGCACACAGCCGGTCAGCCACCACGGTCAGAGTGACCAGTACCTGCCCCATGATGAGGGCGTGCTGCCTCTGGGCTTTGCGCCTGTGCCATGCACAGCCGCAGTCCGGCGCAGCCCGCACAGACACACATCACCCCTTGTCTGTGTGGCTGCATGCACGGTGTGCCTGTCAACAGCCATGTGTGGCAGGCACATGTCCAGGAGGTGTGCATCTGGGTCATCATGGGGCAGGTAGCTGGTGCCCCCATTGCCCTGTGGCGGCCCGTGCCAATGGGGACCTGCCTCAGCTGCCACCCCCATCCCTGCCCCCACCCCATCCCCTTCCCCCCCGGACCCAACCCTGCTCCACCCCACCCCGCCCACCTGGTCCCTCTAGCCCCTGGCTCCCAATCGCAGGCACCCCCACCGCCCCCCCCACCCCCCCTCCTCCCCCTGCCCCTCCACCTCCTTCCCCGCCTCACCCACTCCCACCTCCCCCTCCTCCCCCGCTCCCACTACACCCTCCACCTCCATCTCCCCCGCTCCCACCTCACTCCCCCTCCTCATCCCCATCCCCCGTCTCCCCCGCGTGGTGGGCGGCCGCATCCTCCAGGTCGGCCCCCCCGCCGTTGTCTTCAGGCATGGGCTCCGGGGCGTGTGCCTCCTCCTGGCCTCCATCACCGCCTTCATCCCCCATCCCCACTGCGGCATCCTGTGCCTCCGGCACCGCTGGCTCCACGGCAGCACGTGCATCCGCTGTGGGAGAGGGGAACACGTATCATCTCCATGGTCACACATCAGCCACGGCACTCACATGCATCCTGTGGATCTGACAGCCATTGCCCCACAGGGCCATGTCACATCACTCACCATCCTGTTGGGCCATCCGCTCCCGCTGGACACGCGCTACGAAGCGCGGGAACCTCGCCCTCAACTCCCGTGCCTTCTTCTGGAGATCCTCCACCTGTCGGGTTGATAGCACACATTGACATTAGCGGACAGGAACCCTTTAGTGGGCCACGAAGCAACACAGAATATCTCTGTGTGTCACAGGTGCCCGACCCTATTGTCTGGTTCATTCATGCCCCATGCATTTGCTAGGGCCTCCCCCATGTGTGCACCGTGCCAGGGCATGTCTGGCTTGGACCCTATGTGCCCTGTGTGTGGGCCCATGCGACCCAGACAAAGCGCACCTCTGTGGACCATCTCCACACATCTGCCAGTGCCCATCAGCCAATGCCGGGATGGGAAGTGGGCCTCTGCAGTGCACCCAGCTGCATCCTGGGGATATAGTTGAGCCTTGTGAACAAAAACAGGGGCAGTCAGCATAGCACCAGGATGGGGGATAGGGCTCTGCAGTGCACCCTACTGCATCCTGGGGATATAGTTGAGCCCTGTGTAGACATAAAGGAGCAGTCATCATAGCACCATGATGGGGGATAGGGCTCTGCAGTGCACCCTGCTGCATCCTGGGGATATAGTTGAGCCTTGTGAACACAAACAGGGGCAGTCAGCATAGCACCAGGATGGAGGATGGAGCCCTGAGGTGAGGACTACTACTGCATCCTGGGGATATAGTTGAGCCCTGTGAACACAAACAGGGGCAGTCACCATAGCACCAGGATGGGGGATAGGGCTCTGCAGTGCACCCTGCTGCATCCTGGGGATATAGTTGAGCCCTGTAAACACAAACTGGTGCAGTCAGCATAGCACCAGGAAGGGGGATAGGGCTCTGAGGTGAGGCCTACTGCATCCTGGGGATATAGTTGAGCCCTGTCAACACAAACAGGGGCAGTCAGCATAGCACCAGGATGGGGGATAGGGCTCTGCAGTGCACCCTGCTGCATCCTGGGGATATAGTTGAGCCCTGTGAACACAAACAGGGGCAGTCAGCATAGCACCAGGATGGGGGATAGGGCTCTGAGGTGAGGCCTACTGCATCCTGGGGATATAGTTGAGCCCTGTGAACACAAACAGGGGCAGTCAGCATAGCACCAGGATGGGGGATGGAGCCCTGAGGCCTGCTGCATCCTGGGGATATAGTTGAGCCCTGTGAACACAAACAGGGGCAGTCAGCATAGCACCAGGATGGGGGATGGATCCCTGAGGTGAGGACTGCTGCATCCTGGTGATATAGTTGAGCCCTGTGAACACAAACAGGAGCAGTCACCATAGCACCAGGATGGGGGATAGGGCTCTGCAGTGCACCCGACTGCATCCTGGGGATGTAGTTGAGCCTTGTGAACACAAACAGGGGCAGTCAGCATAGCACCAGGATGGGGGATAGGGCTCTGAGGTGAGGCCTACTGCATCCTGGGGATATATTTGAGCCCTGTGAACACAAACAGGGGCAGTCACCATAGCACCAGGATGGGGGATGGAGCCCTGAGGTGAGGACTGCTGCATCCTGGGGATATAGTTGAGCCCTGTGAACACAAACAGGGGCAGTCACCATAGCACCAGGATGGGGGATAGGGCTCTGCAGTGCACCCTGCTGCATCCTGGGGATGTAGTTGAGCTTTGTGAACACAAACAGGGGCAGTCAGCATAGCACCAGGATGCGGGATAGGGCTCTGAGGTGAGGCCTACTGCATCCTGGGGATATAGTTGAGCCCTGTGAACACAAACAGGGGCAATCAAGCATATCACCAGGATGGGGGATGGGGCTCTGAGGTGAGGCCTACTGCATCCTGGGGATATAGTTGAGCCCTGTGAACACAAACAGGGGCAATCAGCATAGCACCAGGATGGGGGATAGGCTCTGCAGTGCACCCTGCTGCATCCCGGGGATATAGTTGAGCCCTGTGAACACAAACAGGGGCAGTCAGCATAGCACCAGGATGGGGATAGGGCTCTGAGTTGAGGGCCTACTGCATCCTGGGGTTATAGTTGAGCACTGTGAACAAAAACAGGGGCAGTCAGCATAGCACCAGGATGGGGGATGGAGCCATGAGGTGAGGCCTACTGCATCCTGCGGATATAGTTGAGCCCTTTGAACACAAACAGGGGTGGTCAGCATAGCACCAGGATGGGGGATAGGGCTCTGAGGTGAGGCCTACTGCATCCTGGGGATATAGTTGAGCCCTGTGAACCCAAACAGGGGCAGTCACCATAGCACCAGGATAGGGGATAGGGCTCTGCAGTGTACCCTGCTGCATCCTGGGGATATAGTTGAGCCCTGTGAACACAAACAGGGGCAGTTAGCATAGCACCAGGATGGGGGATGGAGCCCTGAGGTGAGGCCTGCTGCATCCTGGGGATATAGTTGAGCCCTGTGAACACAAACAGGGGCAGTCACCATAGCACCAGGATGGGGGATAGGGCTCTGCAGTGCACCCTGCTGCATCCTGGGGATATAGTTGAGCCCTGTGAACACAAACAGGGGCAGTCAGCATAGCACCAGGATGGGGGATGGAGCCCTGAGGTGAGGATTGCTGCATCCTGGGGATATAGTTGAGCCCTGTGAACACAAAACAGGGGCAGTCAGCATAGCACCAGGATGGGGGATGGAGCCCTGAGGTGAGGCCTACTGCATCCTGGGGATATAGGTGAGCCCTGTGAACACAAACAGGGGCAGTCAGCATAGTACCAGGATGGGGGATGGAGCCCTGAGGTGAGGCCTGCTGCATCCTGGGGATATAGTTGAGCCCTGTGAACACAAACAGGGGCAGTCACCATAGCACCAGGATGGGGGATAGGACTTTGCAGTGCACCCAGCTGCATCCTGGGGATATAGTTGAGCCCTGTGAACACAAACAGGGGCAGTCAGCATAGCACCAGGATGGGGGATAGGGCTCTGCAGTGCACCCTGCTGCATCCTGGGGATATAGTTGAGCCCTGTGAACACAAACAGGGGCAGTCAGCATAGCACCAGGATGGGGGATAGGGCTCTGAGTTGAGGCCTACTGCATCCTGGGGATATAGTTGAGCCCTGTGAACACAAACAGGGGCAGTCAGCATAGCACCAGGATGGGGGATAGGGCTCTGCAGTGCACCCTGCTGCATCCTGGGGATATAGTTGAGCCCTGTGAACACAAACAGGGGCGGTCAGCATAGCACCAGGATGGGGGATAGGGCTCTGAGGTGAGGCCTACTGCATCCTGGGGATATAGTTGAGCCCTGTGAACCCAAACAGGGGCAGTCACCATAGCACCAGGATGGGGGATAGGGCTCTGCAGTGTACCCTGCTGCATCCTGGGGATATAGTTGAGCCCTGTGAACACAAACAGGGGCAGTTAGCATAGCATCAGGATGGGGGATGGAGCCCTGAGGTGAGGCCTGCTGCATCCTGGGGATATAGTTGAGCCCTGTGAACACAAACAGGGGCAGTCAGCATAGCACCAGGATGGGGGATGGAGCCCTGAGGTGAGGATTGCTGCATCCTGGGGATATAGTTGAGCCCTGTGAACACAAACAGGGGCAGTCAGCATAGCACCAGGATGGGGGATGGAGCCCTGAGGTGAGGCCTACTGCATCCTGGGGATATAGGTGAGCCCTGTGAACACAAACAGGGGCAGTTAGCATAGTACCAGGATGGGGGATGGAGCCCTGAGGTGAGGCCTGCTGCATCCTGGGGATATAGTTGAGCCCTGTGAACACAAACAGGGGCAGTCACCATAGCACCAGGATGGGGGATAGGGCTTTGCAGTGCACCCTACTGCATCCTGGGGATATAGTTGAGCCCTGTGAACACAAACAGGGGCAGTCAGCATAGCACCAGGATGGGGGATAGGGCTCTGAGGTGAGGCCTACTGCATCCTGGGGATATAGTTGAGCCCTGTGAACACAAACAGGGGCAGTCAGCATATCACCAGGATGGGGGATAGGGCTCTGAGGTGAGGCCTACTGCATCTTGGGGATATGGTTGAGCCTTGTGATCACAAGCATGGCCAGGGACATACCCCTGTGTGTCTCTTGGCCTCTGGAATGGACCTGTGGTGTTGTGTGGATAGGGCACATCACTGAGGCTGCAACAGCTCCATATACCATTACATTGTACTGGGTACTCCATCTCTGTGGTGGTAAGGGCTACCCCCTGGAGGCAGGGGGGTTCTATTTTAAGGGGGAGGGGGTTGCTGTTAGTCCCAGCAGGACACACCAACACATGACATTCCCTTGGAGTGTGTGGCTGAATAAGTGGTTTGGTTACCAGGTGTTCTCCTTCACATCCTAGTTTGGGTTGCCTGTCCCCATGCACTTACCTCACATGGTTAATCAGAACCTCTATTATACCTCCTGGTGAGGCGCTCCCAGGCCCTCCTCACTCTGGCCAGATTCTGCCTCCGGGATGAGCCTGGGAAGAGGCGATCCTGGCGGAGGCAGAATAACTCTGTCAGCAGGTAGAGATCCGCCATGGTGAAGGCAGGCTTCCTGGACATGGCAGCCATCTCCTCCAGAAATGTTTTTACTGCGTACCCCCGTGCGTACCCGCGTGCGTACCCCGTGCGTACCCGCGTGCGTACCTCCGTGCGTAGCCGCACACGTGGGCATTTCTCATTGTAACAGTTGGGGGGTGTTTTAAAGTTTTGATTGCTGCGACCAACTATACGTGTGATAGGCTGTGGCCTCTACGAGACTGTATGTTAGACCCTGATTTTAAACCCCCTACCCTTTAGTATTGCTGCTAAGACTCAGGATTTCTGTTTCAGATGTCTGCTTATTGCAGAGTCTGCATGAGTCTGTGCAAATGAGTCTGCTTTAGACATTTCTCATTGGGATACGTTCACATTCCGTTGCCCAGAGATGTCCTCGCTGTATCTATCACTTTTCATTTGCCTTTTGATCAGCTGGCTTGAGAGGGGGAAATGGAGGGAGAGGCACAGAGGGGGACTCTGATTGGGTAAAGGGGGGGGGGCATTTGCACCTATGGAGAGCTTGTGTGTATTTAACTTTTACCAGATGTCTATATGGTATTTGCTCCTGTTCATGCTTGCTCAGTCACTTTTGACCTCGTTTCTGTCTGGGCCTTGTGCACATTCCAGTGGCTTGGATTCTGTCAGTGACTCCTGGTATTAATTGGTTGCATACACTCCACTGATACCATGGGAATATACTCAGACAGCCCTACCACATATCACCACAGTAGGTACAAACCCCTAACCTCTGTCTGCACAGCCAGTGCATTTGCCAGTGGCCTGCATCTCTATAGCTCCTGCTCCATGCCTGGCTGGCTACAGAGGGGCTGCAGATCACCACTCCAACCGTCTGCTGTGGTTGCCAGGGTTGGATTGGACAAGCCACACCCATGATGCACTGCACATGCAGATCAGCAGTCTACAGAGGATCCCGTGTTGCGGGATGCACCCCCCCCCCCAGCACCTCGGCCTGGTTGTGTGTCCTGACCATGTGCAACCCCACAGCACCTCAGCCTGGTGGGGGTTCTGACCGTGTGTGTTACTGTCACAGAGTGGCTACCGTCCATCACAGCGGACGGGTCCCGTGTTCACCCTGAGGGTGAGGTGGGGTGCCCAGCACCATTTCCACTGCACCTGGCATTTCTGTGATGGCCTATGCTACAGGTCCCCCTCGGTGCCTCTGTGTGATAGGTTGCCCCTGCAGATACCCTTTGCATTGGCCTGTGTCCATCCGTACATCACGTCTTGCCCATGTGGACTGTGATACATCCTGAATAGTTCATACACTGTGTGGGTGCCCTGGTCACATGATTTCAGGTTCATGGGGGGCAGGGGGGGGCTTGGGCCCATAGGTGGTTTAAGTACCAACACCCAACCCACCTTCTGTGGTCAGGGTGGGAAACATGGTTTCCAACGAACGCGTCTACATTTTACTCCCCTACACTGGTGACAGTAGAGGGTACTGTTCACCCCAGTCCTGCCAGGGAATGAATGCCCCACCAGGGTAGTCTATGTAGATCTGTATGCCTCGCTACATTGGGCAGTGACAGACAGAAGACCTGGTACTGCACAGCTGCCCCACACCACTATATGACATCCTCCATCAGCAAGCAGAGTGAGTCACCAGCCGCTACACCCTGCAAGGTGTTCCAGCCACACACATACAAATTGCAGTCAGCCTGCCTGCCTGCTAGTCCATAATGCATGTTCCTGGAGATGCTGTGTACACCCACACCTGGGATGTGCACACACTCACCAAGCAGATGGGTCAGTGATAGGACTCCAGAGGATGAAGCCCACATATCTCACTTCAGAAAGACACTGTGTAGCACTATGGGGGAACCCAGCTAAGCCGTGGTCACTGCACAGTCAGGGTGTGCATGATCACACAGCAGAACATGCCATGGCCACCCTGTCCATGTAGGTGGTGTGCAAGCCCTACAATGTCCCAGCCATTGCCCTGGGCCCTGTGCAGGTGCATCCTGCCCAGGCCGAACTCTCCAGCTATACCCACAGTACCTTGCTCCTCATTATGCACATTGCCAGGCCAATACTAGCGACAGTGATAGCGGTGTGTGCTGCAGAGGGTGTTAGCAAACACAACACACTGGATAGACTGACGCATACCCCCACACATATGCCAGTATAGGCTTTTTCCAGCCCAGGACATCGCACCAGTCCTGGGCACAGTGCAGGCGTGGCTATGGTATGCTGTACTGGTGGGGTCTCTTCCCAAGGTGGTGGACACTGTCAGGTTCCAGACGTGACCACACACTCCACAGACATCTCAGAGGTTGGTATGGTACAGCACACTGGGCTGCTTGTGCTAACATTAGGGATTGCTATGTGCCAGTTATCATGGCAGACTTTTACTATCTGTGTACCGTATTCCCTGGTCTTGGGTGTCACTGCTAGGGTATGCATGTGCTAGTATTGGGGGATGCACACAGGGCTCAACATCCTGCCTCTCCAGGACGCAGTGGCTAATGGGGCCGGTGGGTGCGGGTGTTTCCACCCCTGTGGATCATTGCTCTTGGACAGGGGTTCCCAACCGCAGTCCTGGTGGGCCGCACCATGTTCGGATTTTCATGATATTACTGATGACTATGCATGAGATACATCCAGATACCATGGGGGCCGCGCATTGACATACAGCACAGGCATCTTTATTGCAGACAGCATGGCACCGGAATGTTGATTGGACCTCCATGACTGCCTTTGGGGGACTCTGCTCTCGTTAATGCACCTGTTTGTGGTGTCTGTGCTCTGTGCGTTAAAATGTAGGTGTTGGAAGCATGCTTATTCTATCAGCACTACAAGGTTCCATCTTACTGGTAAAAGGTATGGGGCGGAGTTGGCAGGGACCACAGCTCGGGATTGAACCAGTGACCTTCAGCTCCTGAGCACACTGGCTGTGCTTACTGCGCCACAGGGGTAGATTGTTCCCTGGGAGGTACCGTGACTGTTTGTCCTTCTGAGCCTATCAGTTGCAGTGCACGGCACCCACCTGGACTGGGCTGGGCCATGGTCTGCTGCAGCCAGGTGCCACTGCCCCCTCCACCATCTTTACGCCCTCCGCCACCGTGCTAACATGTTCTTCTATTGGAAACAGCCTGACACCTGCATGATTTGTAGCCCTCCCCGGCGGCATTTTCTAGACTCTGCTCTCGATAATGCACCTGTTTGTGGTGTCTGTGCTCTGTGCGTTAAAATGTAGGTGTTGGAAGCATGCTTATTCTATCAGCACAACAAGGTTCCATCTTACCGGTTAAAGGTATGGGGGTGGAGTTGGCAGGGACCACAGCTCGGGATTGAGCCAGTGACCTTCAGCTCCTGAGCACACTGGCTGTGCTTATTGTGCCACAGGGGCAGATCATTCCCCGGGAGGTACCGTGACTATTTGTCCTTCTGAGCCTATCAGTTGCAGTGCACGGCACCCACCTGGACCATGGTCTGCTGCAGCCAGGTGCCACTGCACCCTCCACCATCTTTACGCCCTCCGCCACCGTGCTAACATGTCCTTCTATTGGAAAAGCCTGACACCTGCATGATTTGTAGCCCTCCCCGGCGGCATTTTCTAGACTCGGCTCTCGATAATGCGCCTGTTCGTGGTGTCTGTGCTCTGTGTGTTAAAATGTAGGTGTTGGAGGCATGCTTATTCTATCAGCACTACAAGGTTCCATCTTACCGGTTTCTTACTGGTAAAAGGTATGTGGGCAGAGTTGGCAGGGACCACAGCTCGGGATTGAACCAGTGACCTTCAGCTCCTGAGCACACTGGCTGTGCTTACTGCGCCACAGGGGCAAATCGTTCCCCGGGAGGTACCGTGACTGTTTGTCCTTCTGAGCCTATCAGTTGCAGTGCACGGCACCCACCTGGACCGGGCTGGGCCATGGTCTGCTGCAGCCAGGTGCCACTGCCCCCTCCGCCGCCAGTACCCCTCCGCCACCATGCTGCCATGCCCTTCTGCTGGTGGTGCTGGTGGTGGGCAGTCTCGGGCCATCCAGTGTGCATGTCGGCAGCTGCCTATAGTATGGGTGGTGGGGTAGGGGTGCCTAGATGGACGCCCACATTTCCCCCCAGCACCGCCTGCCACTGTTCTGTGCCTTTAGGGGTGGCTGCTGGGTACTGTCCCCTGTGACACTGCGGGGGACACACTCATGCCTATGTTGGGCTCTCAACAGATGAAGTCTGGCTCTACTGTTTATGCATTCCTATGGGCCACACTGAGCATCACCCTGGTCCCCACTGTGGCCCAGCTGCACCACAGCATGTGCCTCCTACAGCCCTCTGTATCCCCTTTTCCAGCATCTGCCCAGTTGCCCATTCCACCATGCCCACCCTGCTGTTGCAGGACATGTGCACACCATGGGGAACCTGTTCAGTAACAAGGGGATGCCCTGATCTGCACTATTTCACTGTGGCATCATTCACCGTCTATGGTGATAGGGCATACACCCTTCCACAGTTGATATCTTTTTCTGAGGCTTTCTCAGTGGTATTTTTGGCTGTTTCCCATTGCTATCACTATTGGCTAGCTTGGTTATGTTATTTTCCTCGTTTGTTATGGTCATTTCCACTGCTTATTTGCCCTTTTGTTCCGTGCACATGTATCACACTTATCACGTTTTGTGGGTTTCCCTGCCTATGCTGTACATTGCTGACGCTGAAATGGTTTCCCTCCCTGCAGATTTGCATCTACCAGCAGGTTTTCAATCGCGGTAGGATTCAGCCCTTGAGTTCACTGCGTTGGGGTGCCTGGAGCCTCTCCCCACCCACACTCCATCCATTGACCCCTTCTCTCTGCCCTCTCACCACCCTCTGCGGTGTTTTACCGCGCCGCGGACCCTTACGATCGTTAACTACTGTTGACGCGCGTTATGATACGTCAACGATCGTTAACGTCTCATAACACGCGTTGACAGTGGTTAACGATCGTTAACGTTACATAACGCGCGTTATGTAACGTTAAAGCACTTTAGTAAACATACCCCTTAATATTGACATTGAAGGCCATGAAAAATGGGAAAGCTTTGTATTTAAAAAAAGATTATAATCTTATGTGCTGAAAAGATAGCTATGCTCTTCCCAAGATAACCTTCTAGAGATCCCTGATGTGTCATTTATTCATAAGGTAACCTGGAGAACCGAGGCTTTCAGTATGATCAGCCCAAGTGGTAGAATGCCCTAGTGATTTAAGAGAAGAAACGAACAAATTAAGTGTCAGGAAAAGGGTAAAAACAATTTTATTTCCTGTAGAGGAGTAGATGAGTGTTTAGTGACAGATAATGATCTATATTTTGATCTGTCCTTGTTTCTCCCCTTTCTGTTTGTTTTACGTGTCAGATAAAGCACAGTTACTTACCTGTAACAGGTGATCTCTGGTAACAGCAGGAATTAGTCATCACATATGGGTACGTCGGTACCGACGGAGCCCGCGCGGGAAAGCTCCCCAGCTTTTCAGATTAAAAGCTTTTGGGGCCTCCCACTGCACATGCGCGCTGCCTTCCCGCCTTCCTGACCAGCTCTCGTCAGTTCGAGTTTAAAGCTGAGACAATAGAGAGAGGACAGGAAGATAGATAGATAGAGATACAACTCCTAGGGGAGGTGGGTGGGTTGTGATGACTAATTCCTGCTGTTCCCAGAGATCACCTGTTACAGGTAAGTAACTGTGCTATCTCCAGGAACAAGCAGGAATAAGTCATCACATATGGGGACTCCCTAGCTAAGATGCCTGGGAGAACCCCCTCCAAGGGTAAACCATCTTCGCATGGATCTCAGGCATCCATCCAGGGAAGGTGGGCAGGAGTTGTTTAAGTATGGAACAGGTGTTTGAGGACAGCCTGACCAAACAAGGCATCCCGGCGGGAGTCCTTGTCCAAGCAGTAATGGGCTGTGAAGGTATGAACCGAGGCCCAAGTGGCTGCTCGACAGATCTGATCTATGGACACAGAGTGAAGATGAGCCATAGAAGTGGCCATGGCTCTCACATTGTGAGCTGTGACATGGCCCTCCAGAGAAATGTTCTTACTCTGGTAAGCAAAAGAAATACACTGAGCGATCCAATTGGAAAGTGTACGCTTGGTGACTGGAAGTCCCAAATGAGAAGGATCAAAAGCCACGAAAAGTTGGGAAGACTTTCGATGTGGTTGAGTCCTGTTGAGGTAAAAGGCAAGAGCTCTTTTACAATCCAGAGTATGAAGGTTCCTCTCTGCACTGGATGCATGAGGAGCCGGGAAAAAGACAGGTAGATATACCTCTTGATTAAGATGAAAAGGCGAGACCACTTTGGGCATAAAGTGGGGATTCGTCCTAAGGACCACCTTATCATGATGAAACCTAGTATAAGGTGGATGAGCCACTAAAGCCTGCAGTTCACTGATGCGGCGAGCCGAAGTGACTGCAATAAGGAAAACAACCTTCCAGGAAAGAAATTTGAAGGAGGTAGAGTCCAAAGGCTCAAAAGGTGGCTTCATAAGCTGACCTAGAACTAGGTTCAAATCCCATGCTACCGGAGGAGGTCGGATGGGAGGTTTAGTTAGAGTCAGGCCTCTCATGAAACGTGCAACAAGAGGATGAGAGGAGACAGGTTGTCCATTTATAGGTTTTAAGGATGCTGCAATAGCACTCAAATGGACCCTTACTGAATTCGTCTTAAGGCCTGCATTTGAAAGATGCAGGAGATAGTCCAAGAGGGAATTCAAAGGAAGTGCTAGAGGGTCAAGACCCTGCTGAGCACACCAAATGGAAAAACGTTTCCATTTGAAAGCATAAGAACGCCTCGTGGAAGGTTTCCTAGAGGCATGAAGGATATCTGTCACAGGTTGAGAAAGATTAAAGTCTTGAAGACTTAGGCCTTCAGTAACCAAGCTCTGAGATGTAGGGATTTGGGGTTTGGGTGCCACAAAGTCCCCTCCTCCTGAGACAGAAGGTCTGGCGCAGCTCCCAGGTCCAGGGAGGATCCCTGGGAGAGATGCAGAAGTAGAGGGAACCACACCTGGCGTGGCCAGCGGGGAGCTATGAGGATCATAGTCCCGTGATCCCTCTGGAGCTTGAACAGAGTCTTGGATATTAGAGGAATGGGTGGAAAGGCATAGAGGAATTCCTGACCCCAATGCAGGAGGAAGGCATCGTGGGCCTGAGCTCCCTGACACTGAGTTCTGGAACAGAACCGGGGAAGTTTGGCATTCCACGGACTTGCAAAGAGGTCTATGTCCGGGGTCCCCCATTCCTGAAAGATTCTGCGTATCTGGTACATATGTAGGGACCATTCGTGTGGAAGCAGAACTCGACTGAGTCTGTCTGCACGAGAGTTTTGAACTCCTGGAAGATACACTGCAAGAAGGTGAATTTGATGCTCTCTGGCGAAGGCCCATAATCTGAGAGCTTCGTTGCAAAGCGACAGAGAGCCTGTCCCTCCTTGTTTGTTTATATAGAACATGGCTACCTGATTGTCTGTCTGAACTAGGACAGTCAGGTTGACAAGGAGGGTATAGAAGACCTTGAGGGCAAGGTAAATTGCTCGCAGTTCCAGGAGGTTGATATGAAGGGTGGCCTCCTGTGGAGACCAAGTGCCCTGAGTGGAGAGGTTCTGAAGATGAGCTCCCCACCCTGTCTGGGAGGCATCTGTTGTGAGGGTTGCTTGGGGCAACAAAGGTTGGAAGGGGGCCCCCAACAACAGATTCTTGGTGGATGTCCACCATTGGAGGGACCAAAATAGACGGCTTGAGGTGAGTATTTGGTCGGAGAGCGCTCCAGATACTTGAGTCCACTGGGTGGCCAAGGTCCATTGAGCTGCTCTCATATGCAGACGAGCGTAGGGCACCACATGTACCGTGGAGGCCATGTGGCCCAGAAGTCGCAGCATTTCCCGGGCTGTCAAATGACTGCTGGACTGAGCTTGGGAGGCCAAACTCAGCAGGCGTTGGGCCCTGACCTGAGGCAGGTAGGCCCTTGCAGTGATGGTGTCTAACTGGGCCCCTATGAACTCGAGAGACTGAGTAGGGATTAGTTGAGACTTGGGAAGGTTTACTACCAGTCCTAGATACTGCAGAAGACGCCTTGTGCGGTCCAGGGAAATTTGGGCCTGGGACTGAGAGGGAGCTCGGATGAGCCAGTCGTCCAGGTATGGGAATATGAAAATTCCCAGGCCTCTTAGAAAGGCAGCTACGACTGCCATGCATTTGGTGAACACTCTTGGAGCAGAGGCTAGACCGAAGGGGAGTACTCTGTACTGGAAATGTTTTCCCTGAAACAGAAATCGAAGGTATTTTCTGTGGGATGGGTGGATGAGTATGTGTGTATACGCATCCTTTAGGTCTAGAGAACAAAGCCAATCCTGACTCTGAAGGTATGGAAGGAGAATGCCCAGAGAAAGCATTTTGAATTTCTCCTTGAAAAGAAATTTGTTCAATTCTCTCAGATCCAGAATTGGTCTGAAGCCCTCTGTCTTCTTTGGTATTAGAAAATAAGGGGAGTAGAATCCCGTCCCCTGTTGAAGAAGAGGGACCTCCTCTATTGCCCCCTGGGCAAGGAGGGAGGAGACTTCCTGACCCAAGAGGGCTAGGAGAGATGGGGGAGAATTGAACTGCCTCACCATAGTATAAGGAGGAAGGTCGGAAAAATGGAGTTTGTAACCCTCTCTGATGATAGAGAGGGTCCATTGCTCTGATGTAATTTGCTCCCATCTGGGAGCAAAGTGAGCTAACCTTCCGGGTATGGTGAGGGGCTCTGGTTGTTCTAGAGCCAGAAAAGTTAAGTTCTCTAGGGGCAAGTCAAAACCCCTGAGGGGGTGGAGCCTGCTGAGGCGTAGCAGACGCCGCAGGCTTTGACCTTGCCTGTTTAGGTTGCTGACGTTTAGCAGCAAAACGAGGCTGAGAGGATTGTTGGCCAGTATTTGTGGAAAATCTGGACTTCTTGTAATAAGGCCTCTTAAAAGACTTCTTCTTGGCAGGAGTGGAGGTAGACTTAGAAAGTCTATCTAAGGTGGCATTTTCTGCATCCATTTGAGTGGCCTTAATTTGCCACTCCTCACCAAATAAGTTCTCACCTGTACAGGGCAGATTTCGTAAGCCATCTAGGACCCAAGGTTCTAGATCAGAAGCCTGGAGCCAAGCAAGACGTCGGGCTGCTATAACAATGCCCGAAGCCCTACCAGCACCCTCAAAGGAATCAAAAGCTGCCCTGTTGGAGAACTTTGAAATATCCAAAAGGTGTTTCACTAAGGAAATGAACTGCTCCCTCTTATCCTCAGGGATAAAGGGGGCAAAATGCCGAACTTTTAGAGCGATTTCACTGAGAAACATGCCCATGTAAAGACTATAGGAATTAATCCTGGCTATAAGCATAGTAGCCTGGAAAATTTTCCTGCCAAAAGAGTCTAGAGTCTTACATTCTCGCCCTGGAGGAGTAGAAGAGTGCCTTTTGGTACTCTTTATCTTCTTCATTGCAGACTTCACCACAATAGAATGGTGAGGCAACTGGGTTTTTTGGAAACCAGGAGAAGGGGGGACACGGTACATGGTGTCCAACCTGCGAGAAGAAGGAGACAATGTTAGAGGAGCCTCCCATAAGTCCATCAAGTGTTCTTGAAGGATTTCATGGATAGGCAGGGTGACTGCCTCTTTAGGAGACTTAGAGTATCCTAAAATATCCAGTTTCTTTGATCTGGGTTCCTTTTCAGAGGATAAAGCAATAGAAAGACCTTTAGCCATTTCTATGATGAAGTCCTGAAAGGACAAATCCTCTGGTGGAGACATTCTCCTGTTAGGAGAAGAAGGCTCCTCAGGAAGATCAAGGGAGAACTCATCAGAATCATCAGAGGAGTTAAAATCCTCTGAAGAAGCAGAGTATCCTCTATGTGCTTCCAACGCACGATACGCATATCGTTCAGTATCGACATCGGGCGTACCGGGTATGGGATCGGTACCGGGCAAAAGCCCGGATCCGGCATGCGGAACCGATCTGCGTTTGGAAGACGATGGCCTCGGTTCCGGTATGGAAGCCATTACCGGAACCGGACCCGGTACCGCTGGCTGCGGTACCGAGGGCGTAGCAGCATTAATAAAAGCCAGAATGGCCTGCTGCATGACTTGGACAGTAGTGCCCATAGACACCACTGCTGCCTGGATGTCGGTACCGGTATGGGCCGGTACCCCAGAGCAGTACAACAGGTGATCTGTCGAGGCCGCGCCATCGATGTCAACCTGTGACCCCATGATTGCTTTGGAGGCCGGAACCTCCCGCCGGGGTTTTTTGGCCTGGGCAGAATCCTCGAACTCAGAATTGAGAGCCTCTCGATCTTTAGAAAGAGATTTGCTTTTAGAGGATTTGCCCACTGGAGTTTTGGTTACCTGAGATCCATCCGGAGAGGAAGACCTGGATGACTGTGATGCTTCTGAAGGAAACAGCACATGGAACTTGTTGGCCCGGTTCTGCAATCCACGTTTCGACATCTGGGAGCAGGATGGGCAGTCCGGTATGGAATGGTCAGGTCCTAAACATTTAAGACACCATTCATGGGTGTCTGTAAGAGGAATGACAGCACTGCACTTGGTACACTTTTTAAAACCAGGAACTGGCTTCTCCATGAGGAGAATTTGTGTAGGCCTGAAGGCCTAACAAAGTACCAAGCTGTGCTGAAGAAAAGAAAAAAAAATATATTTTTTTTTTAAAAGAAAGAAAGAGAGACCGGCAGTACCGGTTTCAGAATGGGGAAGGCAGGTACGCGGTCTAAAGAAAACAATAAAATTAACAATTTCTTCAGTGGTGACAGGAACACGACCTGCTGGCTCCGCGGAAAAAAAGAAACTGACGAGAGCTGGTCAGGAAGGCGGGAAGGCAGTGCGCATGTGCAGTGGGAGGCCCCAAAAGCTTTTAATCTGAAAAGCTGGGGAGCTTTCCCGCGCGGGCTCCGTCGGTACCGACGTACCCATATGTGATGACTTATTCCTGCTTGTTCCTGGAGATAATACATTCTGAATGATGACCGTCACAAAGATGGTACATAAAATTTTTTTAAATAAATACATAATAAACCAACTTAATCAAATAAAAAAGGAAAGAACCTCTCTATTCTATCTCAGCCAGTATTTAATTCTAAAGGGGTAGCACGTCCCCCTGGCTGACTTTCTGTGCAGGCTTACTGATGCCCGGAATCTGGCTAGCAATAGAAAAAAAACAGTTCAGGATCCCTAAGTAAGGCACAAGGGAAAAGGGTAACTTGTAAACGCTTGTCACACACTCACATATGCAGGGCCTTTGCTTTCATACAAGTCGCTTCAGTACTGGCAGGCTCAGGATGTCTTGCACAAGCACTCTCTCTTCTGCTGGTCTGGTCTCTCACCAGCTCCACCTTCCAAGCTCAACTCCTTCTACAGCATCTGCCCTTCTGTGTTCAAGTTAAGCAGGCGGCTTCCCTCTTTCTAGATCCTTAGATTGTAAGCCCTCTGTGGATACGAAAGTGCTGACTCTACCTGAACATAACTTGCCTGGGATTTCCGAAAAAGACATGAGCTAAATCCAATCCAGTCCCGTCCCTATGCCAATTCTTCAGTTCCCATCAGCAGATTCTCAGTAGTAGCGCCCTTGCTTCAAGCCTGTCTCTCACATCCAGCTGTCCTGTTGCTGGCGCTCACTCTTGGCTCAGTTTCTGCGTCTCTGCAGTTCGGTAGACAGCCCTCCCTTCTGTGCGTTTCTAAGCTGGGGTCTCTCTTTCTTTCGCACTCCAAGCACCCTGACTCCTTGTAGCTCTCATTTATTTCTTAAAATTTCTTATATGCCACAAATCTTCCACATATTCTGTGGCTTATAAAAAAATTAAGAAATAATAAAACAAGACATCACAGGCACATGCAAGACCTAATACTTTGTGAAAATAAATATGTTTCTGATAGACAGTAGTAAATGACAAATACCGTGATGCTCCTTTTCTCCCTGGAACCACACAGCCTTGTTGACCTGCTATGCAGACTTACTGGTGTGGGCAGATAGGTGTGTATATGTGTGCTAGCGGGCTCATTTCTCTTTGCTCAGGTGATCATAACTGCCTTCAACAAGCATGATTAAAATGTATTTTTCACATGAAGAGGAGAACACAAAAATGTGGAAAACATCAAAAGATACCAGTTAACCAGTCTTTTAGGAGACCCTATTGACTCTCTAGCATTCCTCTCTGCTATTAAGTTGAAAGATATTGTTTTGTTCTTTTATTACAGATCTTGAATAGCCTTACATAACCTTCAGTTCAAACTCTGCACTTATAATTACAGTCAAACCTCGGTTTTCATTTGCCCCGGTTTTCATACGCTTCGGTTTTCAACGTCTTTTTTGAATGAGATTTTGTCCCGGTTCTCGTACATCGCCTCAGTTTTTGTAAATTACAGTACTGTAAATACATACACCCTCGTGCTGCACACCGGTCTGTATACACTGCCAGAACGCCCTCCCGGTCCCGGCAGCACTGCCCCCCGGACTCACCGATCGCCAGCGTGATGAGAAGCGAAAGCCAGCTGAGCATGTAAATGAAACACATCCTCGAGCCTGGTCAGAGTTAGAGAGGCAATCCAATGTGGGCTGAATCCAATGTGATTCCGAAGAGAGCTGGGCATAGCAGCTTGTCAGGGGTGGCTAAGGCCAGATGTTAACATACTGTACTGTACAGTACTGTACTTAGCTTGATTTCAGTGATGTTAAATGTTCATTTATCCATTTCATTAGTCATTTATATTTATTTCTCATTGTTTTCTGTATGTAAAAATATAGTTATTCTCTATAAAATGTATGTTGTATGAATATTTTTGGGTGTCTGGAATGGATTAATTGGATTTACATTATTTCTTATGGTAAATATTGCTTCAGTTTTCATACGTTTCGGTTTTAGTCAGACTTTTTCGAACAGATTAATCATGAAAACCGAGGTTTGACTGTATCAAGACAAACATCTCTTCCCTCACTTTAACCTATTTGCCATTTACAATGCACATTTACCATAATTTTGAATTGTTATATCACAACAAAACTAATTTTTAAATGTTTCATTCCTTTTCTTGCCCTTTCATAGTGGTACTCTGCAAAAACGAAGACCACCAGGATAGGAGAGAATGCTTCTCAAAGTCTGAACCTTTCCATTGACCGACCTGCCATCAGAGTTCACCCCCACAGCTCATCCCTCCAGCTGTTCTGCCGCCTCTCTGCTCTACAGTAAAGTTTCTTCTCAGTGAATTCTTGTCACCTCTTCCTGCTGCCCTTGGGCTCTGGTTACCTCTCAGCCTCTCTTTGCTGGGTTCTGAGCACTCCTTGACTCTCAGAGCAGCATCTCTGCCACCTTTCCTGCCTGCAGCTCCTGGGTGACTGGCACTCCCAGTCTTCAGAGCCCCTGGTCCAGTTCCTCCTCCTCCAGGAGTTTCTTGGTCATATGTGGATCCCTAGGCTTCCTGCAGCAGCACAAGGCCTCCACATGCTTCTCCTTTTCTTCTTCCTGCTTGAGCTGCTGCACAGAAGTTTCTCTTCTCCCTTCCACAGAGAACCTTACTTCAGCCCTCTTCAGTGGGTAATGGAGCAGGATTCTTTCTTTCTCTCTTCTTGTTCCCAGCAGATGCCTATTTGGTATATCAGATTTGTTCCTCTTCAGCTGGGCCCGATGCTTCACTGTCTCAATGGTCTGGTTCCTCTTCCATGGCAGCAGTTATTTTTGGGGGGAGAAGGGGCGCTGTCTTCAGTTGATGTCTCCTTGCTGCCACTGCAGCTACTAAGTCGGCCACTGCCTCATGCAAGGGCGGCTCACAGCAATCTGCTGCCTGAGGCGAGGGATGAGATGGTACCCCCCCAACGGTGGGGGGCTTTCTCAAATCTCCAATCAGGGACTAAACCAAACCAAAAAGTCGATTAGATAATGTGGAGGAAATGCAAGATGTTTACACACCAAGGAACTAAAAAGAGCGAGAACCACAGTACAGTTTATAAAACCAAATTATAACTCAATTTTATTTTGTTCCTATAAACTGCATTATGGTTCTTGCTTTTTATTTTTGAACACATATTTTGCATTCACAGAACCCCTCCGTCAACAATGGGTGCAGAGCAGAATTAGGACATTCACCCACAGAACTCAATATCTTAAAATAAAATCTGATTCTGCTCATCTCACTAACAACAAATATTCTCTTGGAGCCCCCACGGCACTGTACCTTCCCGCTAGAATTGGAGCAGCTCGGTTGCGCAAAATCACACAGGTGAGCTGCACCGATTTTGGTGGGAGAGTTTGCTTCTTTGTCCCAGGACCCATGCCAAATTATTTGGAGAGCACAGAGAGGTGCAGGGGAGATCAGTAATGCCGGAGGTGCTCAGGGGGAGCAGCACTTGGTCAGCAACTACCATGGTGGGACAAGCTGTGAAATTGGGAGCATCTACAAACAGTTGGGTAGATCTGCCTTCACTGCACGTTCGGGTACTCAGTACGGAGAGACTTTGATCACACTGCATATTGTGAACTAATACAAGATGCTAATAACAACCTTCAAATTAATCAGTAACATCTCCCCAGCACACCTATCTACACTTATCCAAACACCACCAAATTCCAGATCCCGGAGGCAAAATGCAATCCACTCACTTGCAATACCCCACGCTATTCGTAGGACTGTAGGCGGGTCTTACCTACAAAGTGTCCCAAATATCACCAATTGCCTGGGCACATGGGAGCCGTACACCAGGAAAATAACAACTCAGATCACAGTCACTTGTCAGCAAAACTCTTTTATTTAGTACAAGCAAGTAAAGCTGCAAACAAGTGTCTGTCTGAGGGATCTGAGTACAGGCAACGTTCTCTGCCCCCACAACGGTGAGAGAGAAGGTTGCCCCCGATGCTCTATAGTTGCTTTCTTATATACCTCTCTGTCCCAAAGTTCCAGAAAGTTCTGCATAAATTCTTGTCATTTGCAGCTTTCTGCAAAGTTCTCTTCCCTGGGACCCTCCCATGTTTAGCAGGTCTTACAGCTGGTGTTTCAAGGTCTGCTTATCTATGTTGCCGGCTGCAGCCCTCTCTGCTCCTTCCTGTGTTCTGTACATGCCATTCCATTTCTTGGCACTATTTGTAATCTTCAAGGCTCAGAGTATGTGTGCTCATTGTTTCTAGCTTGGCCTGTATTTTATTGCTGGGCCCAAACTCTGCACACTCCTGTCCAAAGTATGGTTACCCAGACTCTTTCATAGTAGGCCGCATACACTTTGTCTTATAGCCCACATGCTTTTCTTCTGTGCCAACCATATGTTGTATGTGTGCTTTTCCAACAGACAAGAGTACAGGCATATAAAGCAGTAATATAAAGCAGACCTGAGCGAAATTTCCCCACAGGACAAAACAGACCATGAATTCCAGAGCCTTCACATTCACCACCCCAAATCTCTGGAACTCCCTACCATTACCAACACGAGCGATTAAAGACTTCCAGTTATTTAGAAGGGAGCTCAAGATGCACCTATTCATCAATCACTATGGAACTAAAAATGAAAACTCCGCCCTGCGAATAGCCAAGCAGCATCACCCAATGACCATCCCCTGTCCCACCCACATTATGCTTACTTGTGCAACATCCTCTACACACCCAAACTTGAAGAACCTCATTTGATGTGTAAATTTGAATATAGTTTTTAATTTATTCCTTTATTCCTGTATAACCTCTTCCATGTTTAATCTTTCCTTTTTGGGCTACAGACCTCATGTAGCAGCTTAACTACTCAACATATGTAACATGTACCTATGCATATAGTTCAATTATAGTTCCATGTACCATGTAAATAGTTCCATGTATCCATGTATATAGTTCAATTATAGTTCCATGTACCATGTTTTTGTTAACTGTAAACTGCCCCTGATCTCTGAAAGGGGCGGTATAGAAGAACCAAATAAATAAGTCGCCAACCATCTATGGAGCAAGTCTACCATACCATACTATACCAGCACAAACTTCCAAAATTCACATAAGGAGCCCACCCAAAAAAAGCATCACTGTAAATACTGCAGTGGGCCCTGGAACATCCAATACCTATTTAAAAAGCTGAACAATTCAGATGAAGAACCAGGAACAGGACCTCAGAAAATACCTACAAGCAGGAACAGAAGCGAGGGGCATCTTGAACAATTTTCAGAAGACTGTGTTCATGAGAAACTAGCTAAACTTAAAGTAGACAAAGTGATGTGACCGGATGGGATACACCCTGGAATACTTGGGGACGTTCTAGCAGCTCCACTGACTGACCTTTTCAATGGCTCGTTGGAGTCGGGAGTGGTGTCAAAGGACTGGAGAGAGGCCCATGTGCTGTCTTTACACAAAAGCGGAAGTAAGGATGTGGTTGAAAACTACAGGCTGGTTAGTTTAACTTCGGTGGTAAGTAAATTATTGGAAACGCTGCTGAAAGAGAAAATAGTGAGGTTTCTGGAGTCCAGTGGATTACAGTATCCGAGGCAGCATGGATTCACCAGAGGCAGGTTTTGTCAGACAAATCTGATTGATTTCTTTGACTGGGTGACCAGGGAGTTGGACCAAGGGAGAGCCCTAGATGTGGTGTATTTAGATTTCAGTAAAGCCTTTGACACCGTTCTTCACAGGTGACTTATAAACAAATTGAGCACCCTAGGGATGGACCCTAAAGTTACTGCTTGGGTTAGAAATTGGTTGAGTGGGAGGCGACAAAGAGTACAGGTAAATGGAGCTCACTCTGAGGAGAAGGAAGTTACCAGTGGTGTGCCGCAGGGATCTGTCCTTGGTCCAATTCTTTTTAACATCTTTGTTAGTGATATAGTGGAAGGGCTGTTGGGTAAGGTTTGCCTCTTTGCGGATGATACCAAAATCTGCAATAGAGTAGACATCCAGAAAGGTGTAGATAACATGAAGAGGGATCTAGCTAAGCTTGAAGCATGGTCTAGAATTTGGCAGTTGGGATTTAATGTTAAAAAATGCAGGGTCATGCATTTGGGCTGCAGCAATCCAAGGGAGGAATATAGTATAGGGGGTGAAGTACTTTTGTCCACTAAAGAAGAGCGGGACCTAGGCATGATTGTGTCTGATGATCTTAAAGTAGCTAAACAGGTAGAAAAGGTGACAGCAAAAGCTAGAAGGATGCTTGGGTGCATACGGAGAGGAATGGCTAGCAGAAAAAAGGAGGTGATAGTGCCTCTCTATAAGTCTTTGGTGTGACCACATTTGGAGTATTGTGTGCAATTCTGGAGACTGCACCTTCAAAAGGATATAAACAGAATGGAGTCAGTACAGAGGGTGGATACTAAAATGGTTAGTGGTCCTCATTATAAAGCATATGAGGACAGACTTAAGGATCTTAATATGTACACCTTAGAGGAAAGACGTTTAAATACCTCTGTGGCATAAATGCACAGGGGGTGAGCCTCTATAGATTGAAAGCAAGTTCTGCTATGAGGGGACATGGGATGAGGGTGATAGGGGATAGATTCAGGAGTGATACACGGAAATATTTCTTTACAGAAAGAGTGGTGGATCCGTGGAATAGTCTCCCAGTGGAGGTGGTAGAGATGAGGACAGTATCTGAATTAAAAAAAGCATGGGATAAACACAGAGGATCTCTAAAGGAAAAAAGGGGACTGTTGTAGTTATTGATATGGAAGGACAAACTAGATAGGCCATGTGGTCTTTTTCTGTCATCATTTTTCTATGTTTCTATGTGCATACAAACTCCATGTCAACAGAATACCTGGCTTTGGTCACACATTCAGAACACAGACTCTCACCAAGAACAGAATAAGGGACCAGAACCTAAAAATAAACATATGTAGATAAAAATTAAACTGCAATATCAAGAAATTAGATTCTGCATACAATGCAATACCAGAGAAATCAAAAGAGATGCATGTCCATGTACTGTATAAAATATAAAGATAGCACCAAGTCCGATCATTAAATTGAAAATAAAATTTTCTTCTACCTTTGTTGTTTGTCCATCTTATTCTCTGATCATGCTGGTCCGAATTTGAGTTTCTGCTTTCCTCTGCCTCTCAGTGCCCCCTCCCCCCACACATACCTCCCTCAAGGGATGGCATGAGGGTGATGCAGGGCTATGTGCAGAGATTTATTGCAGCATCATTTGCATAAATTTAGTATACTTTATTTTAAAATGTATATGCCACCCATCTAAAATCCTAGGTGGCTTCCAAACACACATGCAATTCAGTAAAACAGATGTTACAATAAAACAAACATAATAATAAATAATTAAATTTCATTAATGAAAAACCACTTACACAGCTCCCCCCCCACCAAAATCAAACCATTATAATTATCTGCCCATCAGATTTATTTTGCTATGACCAGATTATTGATGAGGAGGGAAGATATCAAATGAGATAAATTAATGCTGGTAGCCATGAATCCCATCTAGGGAGCCACCAGTGATTTACCAAGGGAGATGAAGAGGATCAAGATTTAAGCAGCAAGTCCAAGGACTGTGAGCATTAAGTAAACTTTTGCACATAAAGAATTCTGGGCCTGATATTCATTTGCGATGGCTATGTGCCATCGCCGCTGAACTTTAACCCTGGATATTTAATCCGAGTCCATATCCGGCCACCAGAATTAAATATCCGGGGTCGCCGCACAGCCGCAGAAGTAGGGTTGCCAACTTTTTGAAAGCGAAAAACCCGCCACCTGTGGCTAGTCACGCTCCGCCCATGCCCACCCCTACCTTGCCCGTTCCCTGCTCCTGCTCTGCCCCCCTGCCCTGCCCCTACTCCACCTCCTGTCCCCCAAAAAAATTGCAGAGAGGGCAATGTGCAAACTGAACAAGCAAGACTTCTAAAAATTCTTAAGCAGAAATTCTGCACTGACAGAATACGCAGCATCGGTTGTACACACACACACAATACAGACAATAAATGAGCACAAAACAAAAAGAAAAAATATATAGAAAAAAATTAAACTGAAACCCCAAGAAGACAGACTCTGCATTCAGTGCAATATCAGATAAATAAGAGATGCAGTTCCCCACACTTTGTAAAATATAAAGGTAGTACAAAGTCCAATCATTAAATCGAGAATAAAATTATTTTTTCTACCTTTGTTGTCTGACCATTTTATTCTCTGATCATGCTAGTTCCAATCTGAGGCTTCCGTTTTCCCATCTTCTCTTAGCTCGTTTCCTATGGTCTATAGTCCATCTGCCATTTCTTGTCTCTTCTTTTCTTTTCTTCACTTCCTTCCATTAGCCTATTTCCAGTCCCAGTGCCCCCTCCCCATTACCCAGTCGCTTACCAGTACCATTCCCAGGTGTCAGCTCCCTTTGAACCCCCTCCTTACCTCCTCTGTCAGCTCCTTTCGAGCCACCTTGTTCCCCCCTTTCAGCTCTCTTCCAGCCACCTCCTTCCCCCCTTTCATCTCTCTTCCAGACACTTCCTTCACCCTGTCAGTTCCTTCCTGCCATCTCCTTCCCCCCTCTTTCAGCTCTCTTCCAGCCCTCACCTTCCATCTGTCAGTTCCTTCTGCCACCTCTTTCCCCTTGCAGCCGCTGCTGCTTCACCCCCCCTTAGAGCTGCTTCACCCCTTAGAGCTGCTTCAGTCCCCCCTTAGTGCTGCTTCACCCCTTAGAGCTGCTTCACCCCCCCTCTAGTCACAGTGTTGCTTCACCCCCCAGTGCTGCTTCACCCCCCCTCTCAGTGCTGGTTCACTCACCCTGACCCCCCCTGCCCCTCTCAGTGCTGGTTCACTCACCCTGACCCGCCCCCCGCCCCTCTCAGTGCTGGTTCACTCATCCTGACCCCACGCCCCTCTCAGTGCTGGTTCGCTTACCCTGACCCCCCCTCCTCCTCCTCTCAGTGCTGGTTCACATCACTCACCCAGTGATCCCCCCCCCTTTCAGTGCTGGTTCACATCACTCACCCAGTGATCCCCCCCCCACAGTGCTGGTTCTCTCACCCGACCCCCCCCCCAGCCCCTCTCAGTGCTTGTTCTCTCACTCTGACCCCCGCTACTCCTCCTCTCTGTGCTGGTTCACATCACTCACCCAGTGATCCCCCCCCTCTCAGTGTTGGTTACAACACTCACCCAGTGATCCCCCCCTCAGTGCTGGTTCACTCACCCTGACCCCCCCCCCTCCTCCTCCTCTCAGTGCTGGTTCACATCACTCACCCAGTGATTCCCCCCTCTCAGTGCTGGTTCACATCACTCACCCCCAGTGATCCCCCCTCTCAGTGCTGGTTCACTTACCCTGACCCCCCCCCCTCCTCCTCCTCTCAGTGCTGGTTCACTCCCCCCCCTGCTGAAGCCGCTGCTTCTGCTTTTTACAGAGCAGTGGCTGTAATAAACTTACTTTGAAAACTAAAGACAACCTGTGAGGAGCCCTCCGGACTCCCTTCTACAGTGCAGCACACGAGGAAGGAAGTGATGTCATAGGGGGTGGGCTCCTCACAGGTTGTCTTTCCTTTTCAAATTAACTTTATTGCAGCCGCTGCTCTGTAAAAAGCAGAAGCAGCGGCTGTACTGTGCCACGGGGGATCACGTTCGTGCCACGGACATCTGGAGTCGGGAGAAAAGCAGGTTTTTTGCTCTGGCCGCTCCCGATCTTGCGGCCAGAGCAAAAAACCAGCTTTTTAACGGCCGGTTTTACATCTGTGCCGGCAGCCGGCCTGGCCATGGAAAAACTGGCCAGGCCGGCTGAAAACCGGCCGGTTGGCAACCCTACGCAGAAGCTAACCATGCAGTGGCAATATTCAGCTGCTGAATATCACTGCTGCATGGTTATGCCCGGTACTGCCTCTGTAATGCCCCCGACATGCCCCGATGCTAAGCGGTTAGCATCGGGGTGTATAGCGGCATTATTTATTTATTTATTTAATGTCTCTTCTTTACCACGCTCTTTAAAAATCAGCGCGGTTTACAGGTAACAGATTTGTGCAGTGCGGGCAGGCCTACACTGGACTTACAATAAACAGGGGATTATATACAGGGTTAACAGGGTAACCATGTACAAGATAACTTGCTGTCATATGTTATGAGGACAGCTCGACACTATTTACACATTGGTTCAGCTATATACATGGTGACAAGGCAGGGCAGTATACCTCTACCTGTCGAGGGGATCGGGGTCTAGCGGGCTGGGTTGCAGACTCGTGGAGTGGCTGCGTCGGGGGCGTCAACCTGGGCCCTCAGTGTGGCTGACTGCGGGTTATCCTCAGGTTCGGTGTAGTGCTGAAGGAATAGATAGTGCTTCAATGCCTTCCTAAACTGGGCGAGGTCATTGATAGCCCGGATGGCAGGTGGCAGGGCGTTCCAGCATATGGGTGCATATAGGGCAAAAGCTCTGTTTCTAGTTGCCTGTGAGCATTTTGTCATCGCCCTCGGGAGTTTCAGAGTATTGACGGCGGCTGATCTCCTTAGTCTGTTGACGGGGGTGGTCTGTATGAGATCTGCAAGGGAGGTGGAGGAGCACTTGTTGATGGCTTTGTAGGTCATCATTAGAGTCTTAAAGGAGATCCTGCAGTGGACCGGGAGCTAATGCAGGTGCTTCATAATTGGGGTTATATGTTCCCTCCTGGAGGCTCCGTGCAGGATTCTGGCAGCTGCATTCATTGCCAGTTGCAGAGGACTCAGCATGTTTTTTGGGAGACCATGTAGTATGGCGTTCGCATAGTCGAAATGTGGGATTACTAGTGCTTGGTAGACTGTCCGAAAGTCTTCTGGTTCAAGCAGCTGTCGCAGGTGGCGAAGCGTCCGAATTTTGTTATAGATCGCCCTGACCATGTTGCTTATTTGGACCTTCATATTGAGCTGTTGATCCAGCGTGACCCCTAGGTACCAAACCGTGGGCTTGCTGAGGAGCTCTGCATCTCGCACCTTCAGTGAGGTGGGCGGAGTGAATGTTGGGTTCCTGGTGATAAAGAGGACCTCTGTTTTTTTAAAGTTTATTCTGAGCTTCTGCGTGTGTAGCCAATCCGTGACAGCATCGAAACAGGCGGATATTGGTGAGAGGTCTGGATGATCTGTCGAGATAGGCATGTATAGTAACACGTCGTCGGCGTAGATTAGGCAATTGATATTGAAAGAGTGGATGAGGTTGCAAATGGGCTGCATATAGACTTTGAATAGTAGGGCTGACAGCGAGGATCCCTTTCTTTTGTGGGAAAGTTGAGGAGGTGGAGGGGCCAGCGCGAACATGCTGCCATCTGTCTTTTAAGTACGATGCACACCAGGTTAGCGCAGTGCCCTGGACGCCCTTCTCCCTGAGACATGTCAGGAGTATTTTGTGGCACACAGTGTCAAAGGCTGCTGCAATGTCCAAGAAGATCAGGGCAAACCCTTGTCTGATGTTGTCCAACCCGATGGTTAATGTGCTGAATAATGTGGTCAACAGCTTTTCCACATCATGCGATTCCTGGAATCCGTGCTGGCAGGGGTCAAGGGGTGCACTAGTCTCAATGTGGTGGTGAAGTTGGCGTTGTACAACCTTCTCAATGATTTTTGCCAGAAGAGGGATGCCTGATATTGGCCTGTAGGAGTCCATCTTTGTTGGGTCCAACTTGCTGTTTTTTAGTAGTGGTCTGATGACTGTTTGCTTCAGGATTTGGGGGAAAGTCCCAGTCGAGAATGATAGTCCTGTGAGTTTGGACAGAAAAGGGCTGAGGTCATTACTTAGGGAATATCCCGCTTAGGGGCATTTACACGGTTTACAGCTCTGTAAACCGTGTAAATGCCTTTGAATATCAGGTCCTCTATTATTTGGACTGTATTTTTTGTCTTTGTTTTTTTCTATACCTTTTTCATATACATTTGTGGTTTGGGGATCTACCAATTAAAGGTATTGTAGATTATTGTCCTTGTCAGTTCTTCCATATTTGTGCACTGTAGTTTTTTGTTTTTTGTTCGTGCACTGTAGTTTTTCCAAATAAGGCCCTGAGAGCAATTTCCCCCTATCCTTCAAGACCCTTTTGTTTGTGCTGTGTCTGCTATGAGTGTGTTTTTGTGCAGGAGTTTATCCAATGAGGCTATTTATTTATTTATCTATTCTTATATACCGCTATATCTACAAGTCATAGCAGTTTACATAATGAACAACATGTCCCAACTCAGCTTTACATCAAACATAATTAAGCTAAGTAACAGGCAACATTAACTATAACACAGGACACTAGGTAGCCAAGGGTATGGTGAAACATGGTAGGATCATGCAGTTCCTTAAGAGATATTGTAGCTATGTCTTCTTGGTGAAGTGGTCCAAGAAGAGATGTGTTTTTAGTTTCCTTTGGAAGTCAAGGGCATGCAGGTTCTCTGGGAGTGCATTCCATGAGGTTTATTTATTTTACATTTCTTATATACTGCCTTTCATGATATCAAGGTGGTTTACATTGAACGGGGCATTATAACTTGGAGATAACTATTTTACAGGGAACATGGGCAATGGAGGGTAAAGTGGCTTGCCCAAGACCACAAGGAGCACCTGTGGGACTAGAAACCCCAGTCCTTCTGACCCAAGGTTGCTGTCCTCTAGTGGGATTTGAACCCCCAACCTTCCAGCCTGAAGTACCTTGCCCCAACTACTAGGCCACTCTTCCACTCATATAGCCAAAAGACCCTGTTGGATGTTGTCTGGTTGCTCTTTGTGTTTATGCTGGGAATAGTGAATGTGTTTAGGGAGTTTCTCCTTCTGGATCTGTTGTTGGGTGTTTTTTGTATTAGTGATTGGAGGTAAATAGACGAGAGGCCATGAGCGACTTTGAATACTGTGAGGAAGACCCTGTATTTTATTCGTTCCATGAGGGGCAGCCAGTGTAGCTGCTTGAGTAATGGAGTTATGTGGTCAGATCTTCAGGCACTGCAGAGGATACATGTGGCCATGTTTTAGGTCAGTTGAAGGGGATGAAGCACATATTTCGGCAGGCCTTGAAAGAGGAAATTACAATAGTCAAAGTGGGGGAATATGGTTGCCTGGAACACTGTGCGAAAGTCTTGTGTTGTTTGAGGTGCTGTACTGTTTTTATTTTGTGATATATAATTCTTGTGATGTTGTTAATATGTAAAGTTAAGGTCAGATATTGGTCTAGAGTTACTCCTAGGTAAAGGATTTCAGGTTTTACTTGCAGCTGTGCTCCTGCAATGGTTATGGTGGTGGTTGGGGTGAAGTTGCTGACACATAGCATGTCTGGTTTTTTATAGTTTATAGCCATATTGTGTTTGGATAGCCAGGGAGGAGTGGCCTAGTGGTTGGGACAAGTTACATCAGGGGTTCAAATCCCACTAGAGGACAGCAACCTTGGGCTGGAAGGACTGGGGTTTCTAGTCCCACAGGTGCTCCTTGTGGTCTTGGGCAAGCCACTTAACCCTCCATTGCCCATGTTTCCTGTAAAATAGTTATCTCCAAGTTATAATGCTCTGTTGTTGTTGTTAAGTGCCGTCGAGTCGGAGTCGACTCATGGCGACCCTCTGGATAGCTATCCTAAATTGTGTTCGATCTTCAGTCAGGCGGCTCATTGTTGACAGACTGGTACCCGTAGCTGCTGTTATTGTATCGATCCATCTCATTGCTGGCCTTCCTCTTTTGCGTTGACCTTCTATCTTGCCAAGCATGATGTCTTTCTCTAATGATCTCTCTCTCCGCATGATGTGTCCAAAGTATGAAAGTCTAAGTCTTGTCATCTGAGCTTCTAAAGAAAGCTTAGGTTTGATCTCCTCTAGTACAGACTGGTTTGTTCTTCGGGCAGTCCATGGTATACACAGTATTCGCCGCCAGCACCATAATTCAAAGGCATAATATAATATAATAGCATAATATATATATATATAATAGCATAATATAAAAGGCATAATATAATATAATGCTCTATTCAATGTAATTTCAGTTTGTTCAATATAAACCACTTTGATTTCATGAAAGGCAGTATATAAGAAATGTTAAATAAACAAAATTGTGTGGTGGAGCTGAAGCATGTTTTATAGAGGTGATTATTGGATATATTGTGGAGAATGGAGCGTAGAGCAATATATCATCTGTGTAAATATGGTAGAGTGCATTATGAGCTTGAACAATTGTGCAGATTGGTTGGAGGAAGATATTGAATAGCAGAGATGATAGGGTGGGACTCCTTGGTGTTGAGTGTAGGGGGCTGGTTTTTCCATCCCTATTTTTACTTACAGTTGACGCTCTGTTAGGTAAGATCTGAATCATTTTAATGTTGTATCTCCCAGTCCGAGAGATTGTAGACAGTGGAGAAGTATGTTATAGGGAATGGAGCCGAAGACTGCTTTGATGTCTAGGAAAATCAGAATGAATCCTTGGTGTGGTTTGTCGATGCCCTTTACTAGTCTGTCAGTGAGGGCAGTCAAGAGTGTTTCTATACCATGGTTAGGCCTGAAACCATATTGCTGCGGGTCTAGAGGGAAATGGGTGTTGATATGGTCTTGGAGTTGTAGTTGGACTATTCTCTCTATTACTTTTGCAAGGAAGGATAAACTGGCGATGGGTCTGTATAAGCTTGGTTGTCCTGTGTCTGCTCCTATCCTTTTCTTTATTTGGCAGATGGATGCAGTTTTGAATTCTGTGGGCAGATGGCCTTAATCAAGCGATCCTGAGTATCCTGGGGCTCAGTTCTGTTTGGACCATCTTGATCCAGTTCACAGGGCATGGCTGGAGATACTATCTAACCTAATCAATTATTTTGGCAGGATCTCCTGGGTAAACCTCACCCCAAACAGTGGAGGACTGGCTAACAGAAACATAGAAATATGATGGCAGAAAAAGACATGGGTTTAAAAAAGGTTTGGACAAGTTCCTGGAGGAAAGGTCCATAAACCATTATTAAAAGGAACCCAGGATATCACTGCTTGACCCGATACAAGCATTGTAGAACCTGTGTCTTTTAGGGAAACTGCTAGGTACTTATGACCTAGATTGGCCACTGTTGGAAACAGGATACTGGGCTTGATGGACCTTGATCTGACCCAGTATGGCATATCTTATGTTCTTATGTTCTTATCCAGCTTGTCCTTCCATATCAACTACAACAGTCCCCCTTTTTCCTTAAGAGATCTTCTATGTTTGCCCCATACTTTTTTGAATTCAGATACAGGCTTATTCGTGCCTCTTCCCGCCGTCATCTAACTTCCCGGCTGGTTGTACAGGGTGGGAAAGGGGAGGATCAGGGGTGGTGTTAAGGCAGGTAGTGGGTGGTCGCCAGACCCAGACATACAGGGCCAATTCTAATGTCAGCCCTGTATGTCCAGGGCTAGTGACTTGAATGGGGAAGTTATTCCAACACCGAGGTGGAATAACTTCCCTGATTCTGCAGGTTCGGCGGGCCCAGGGCTGGGAAGGGGTGGCATGGGAACAGAAGATATTCCCCGCAGCCCGACCTTGACAGGCCAGATTTTATTTTATTTATTTATTTAGCTGTATTTATATCCCGCTTTTTCACCGGGTCAAAGCAGTCAATTGGGGGATACATTTAACACGAGGGGATATGAGACACATACGCTAATACTTACAGGGAACATGGGCAATGGAGGATTAAGTGGCTTGCCCAAGACCACAAGGAGTGCCTACAGGACTAGAAATCCCAGTCCCTCCGGCCTGAGATTGCTGTCCCCAGGTGGGACTTGAACCCCCGTTCCCTGCGGCCTGAAGTACCTTGTCCTAACCACTAGACCACTCCTCCCCAGATTGGGGGTTGGGCTGTGGGGAATTAGCTGCAGTAGTCAGTGGCTGGGGATCACAGCTTTTAAATGGAGTGGCGGTGCCATGGCAACTAGATGCCATGGCGCCGCGGCTCCATTTAAAAGCCCTGACTGAGTTATTCGGGCAAACCTTGTATGTGCAGACCAGGTTGAATCGCAGTCCCAGCCTGCACGTACAGGCCTGATTGCGATTCTGATCCCGCAGCCCCATGGGATCAGAATCGCGATGCCCTCTGTACGTCTGGTTCAGATCAGGTATATAGAGGGCATGTATGTCCGGGACGGAATCCAGCTGATACTGTTCTCATCTTTACTACCTCCACTGGGAGACTATTCCATGCATCTACCACTCTTTCCGTAAAGAAATATTTCCACATATTACTTCTGAGTTTATCCCCTATCACCCTTATCCTATGTCCCCCCTCATAGCAGAGCTTGCTTTCATGCTACAGAGGCATTTAAATGTCTTATCATATCTCCTCTATCCCGCCTTTCCTCTAACATATACTTATTAAGATCTTTAAGTCTGTCCTCATATGCTTTATAACGAAGACTACTAACCATTTTAATAACCACCCTATGCACTGACTCTATCCTGTTTATATCTTTTTGAAGGTAGGTCTCCAGAATGGCACACAATACTCCGAATAAGGTCGCACCAGAGACTTACACAGAGGCACTATCACCTCCTTTTTTCTGCTGACCATTCCTCTCTCTATGCACCCAAGCATCCTTCTGGCTTTCACTGTTGCCCTTTATACCTGTTTAGCCAATTTAAGGTAGTCAGAAACAATCATGGCCAGGTCCCACTCTTTTTTTGTGGACAGAAATACTTCGCCCCCTACACTGTACTGCTCCCTTGGATTTTTGCAGCCCAAGTGCATGACCCTACATTTTTTAGCATTAAATCTCAGCTGCCAAATTATTGACCATTCTTCAAGATTAGCTAGATCCCTCCTCATGTTATCTGCTCTTTCCTGGATGTCTACTCTATTGCAGATTTTGGTATCATCTGCAAACAAGCAAACCTTACCCAACAGCCCTTCCGCAATATCACTAACAAAGATGTTAAAACGAATTGGACCAAGGACAGATCCCTGCGGCACACCACTGGTAACTTCCTTCTCCTCAGGTAAGCTCCATTTACCTGTACCCTTTGTCGCTTCCCACTCAACCAATTTCTAATGCAATCAGTCACTTTAGGGTCCATCGCTAGGGTGCTCAGTTTGTTTATAAGTCGCCTGTGTGGAACGGTGTCAAAGGCTTTACTGAAATCAAAGTACACCACATCTAGGCCTCTCCCTTGGTCCAACTCTCTGGTCACTCAGTCAAAGAAATTAATCAGATTTGTCTGACAAGACCAGCCTCTGGTAAATCTACGCTGCCTCAGATCCTGAAATCCATTGGACTCCAGAAACCTCACTATTCTCTGTTTTAGCAACATTTCCAATAATTTACTCACCACAGAGGTTGGACTAACTAGCCTGTAGTTTTCAACCTTATCCTTACTTCCGCTTTTATGTAAAGGGACCATATATGCCTTTCTCCAGTCCACTACACTTGAAAACCACAGTATAGGAGTGTAGGTATTTCTGCCCCCCCACCACTAGTTTTCTCTATTAGTTTCGTGTGTGTAGATAGCAGTCTGGCTTTCTAAGGGGAGCCTGACTCTCTAAGGGGAGGGATATGTCTCTAATCTTTTTGAGTGACATCTGATCCTCCCTAGGACTGTATGTTGGGAGGAATATTTTGTGTAACACATCCAAAAGGTGATGTGCTCTAAATGTGATGTAAGGGCGTAGTATAAAGGCCCCTAGTAAAAAGGCTTAGGGTCTTTCTACAGTATCAACTTGGCCTCCAGGCAACCATGACCCCTAGAGATGCCTAGACCTTATAATTAGGGGCTAGCACTGGATCATGGGGGGACCACACTGAAGTCTCCATCCAGTTTCAGCCATCAGCTCTGCTGGGAGGTTAGCCAGGATTCAGGGAGGAGTACCTGGACTCTTTAGTGAAGGATATTAGTACTTGTGTGGCTAGCACTAGTGATAAGGTATCCAAAAAGCCCAGTAACCATTTAATGTGTGTTTTAATGTACAGCAAAGGCAGTCAACAACCTCACATTAAAGTGCACAGTAATGGCGCACTGGAGTACGGAATGGGCAAAGTGGGGCGTGGCGAGTGTATTGTCACTAGCATGAAAGCAGTGGCAATATGGCAATTAGTGCAAATGGGGTTTTAAAAAATGATTTATTTATTGAATATTATCAAATATACAAAAGTATCCACTTGTTAAAAGAAACAGCAATAGATAGGTGGAAGAAAAGAACCAAAGAACAAATTACAACAAAAATTAAGAGAAATAATGTCCACCACCCAACGTTCATTAGCCCACAAATAAAAAGAGAAGAACATGAACATAAGATATGCCATGCTGGGTCAGACCAAGGTCCATCAAGCCCAGTATCCTATTTCCAACAGTGGCCAATCCAGGTCACAAGTACCTGGCAAGTTCCCAAAACGTTACACAGGTTCCACAATGCTTGTCCTAGGGTAAGCAATGGATTACCTGGGTCCTCTTTAATAATGGTTTATGGACCTTTCCTCCAGGAACTTGCCCAAACCTTTTTTAAACCAAGCTACACTAACGGTGTTTACTATATCCTCTGGTAATGAATTCTAGTGTTTGATTCTGCGTTGGGTAAAAAAATATTTTCTCTTATTAATCTTAAGTGGGTTACACTGTAACTTCATTGTGTGTCCTCTAGTCTTTCTATATTTTGATGGCATAAACAACCAATCTATGTTTACCTGTTCATTCATTAATTTATAGACATCTATCATATCCCCCCTCAGCCATCTCTTTTCCAAGTTGAAGAGCCCTAATCTTTTAAGCCTTTCCTCATAGGGGTATTCTCCCATCCCCTTTACCATTTTTGTTGCCCTTCGCTGTATCTTTTCTAATTCTGCTATATCCTTTATAAGATATGGCAACCAGAATTGCACACAACATTGAAGGTGTGGTCACACCATGGAACCATATGGAGGCATTATAATATCTTTGGGTTTATTCTCCATTCCTTTCCTTATCATTCCTAGCATTCTATTTGCTTTCTTGGCCGATGCTGCACACTGGTTGGAGAGTTTCAACATATTATCCACAATGATGCCTATATCTTTTTCTGGGGTGGTGGTTTCTAAGCTGGTACCTTGCATTGTGTAACCAAAATTTGGATTGTTCTTTCCTAGGTGCATAATTTTGCACTTGTCCACATTAAATTTCATCTGCCATTTGGATTCCAGTCTTCCAATTTATCAAGGTTCTCTTGCAATTTTTCACAATCCTCTTGTGTTTTAATAACTTTGAATAATTTTGTGGCATCTGAAAATTTGATCACTTCATTCGTTACTACCATTTCCAGGTCATTTATGAATATGTTAAAAAGCAGCAGGCCCAGCACAGGTCCCTGGGGTACTCCACTATTCACCTTTCTCCGTTGAGAAAATTGGCTATTTAGCCTTACTCTCCGCTTTCTATCTTTTAATCAGTTCCAGATTCACAATAGCACACTGTCTCCAATCCCTGACTTTTAATTTCCCCGAGTCTCTCATGAGGGACCTTGTCAAAGGCTTTCTGAAAATCCAGATACATTAAGGGCCTGATTCGGAGACGTGGGTTGTGGGACTGTGCCCCGCAAGCCCTCCGGACCCTATTCACCCTCCTGCTCTCCGCGTACAGCTAGTGATGCAAGATGAGTAGAGCTGGCAGGGGGCGGGATCTGGGCGGAGCATGGGCGGACCGAGCTGGCAGGATGTACCGGGCCGATTCAGGTCACGGCCATGTATGTCCTGCTGGGTTAGAGGGGACATGCTGCTTATTGCACCTCAAAGGTGGAATAAGCAGCACTGACCCAGCAATTGGGCTGGTGGAACCCCCTGGTCCAGGTGCAGATGGGTCTCCACTGCACGATCCAGGCCCCCGGCTGGCCAGCCATGGGTTGGGTGGCGGGGAAGAGGGGGGTCAAAGCCACAGGAGTCATGGGAGACTGCGGAAAGGATGTCCCTGCAGGCAAGCAAGCGCACGCCGGGCCATTCTCAGGCCCGATTCTGTATACCACGGGAACGTTTTGTTCCTGTGGTCAAAAATTGGGTCCTAACGGGCCCGTCTTGCATGGGGACATCCGGAGAGCCAAACACGCCCCTTTCAGAATCGGGCTCCACATCAACTGTTTCACCTTTGTCTATCTGTTTGCTCACAGTTTCAAAATAATATAACAGATTAGTAAGAGGAGACTTTCCTTGTCTAAATCCATGTTGGCTGTCTCCCATTAAGCCATGACTATCTACATGTTCAGTAATTTTGTTCTTTATAATGATTTCTACCATTTTTACCGTTACTGACATCAGGCTCACTGGTCTGTAGTTTCCAGGATTACTCCTGGAACTCTTTTTAAAAATTGGTGTTACATTGGCCATTCTCCAATCTTCCGGTACTAGAGATGATTTTAATGATAGTTCACAGATTACTAATGGTGACAGTACCTAACAGGGCAGCAGTGATATTGCATGCTGCTCAGTTAGGGACCTATGGCTAAAAGATAGGCAAGGAAAACCCATGCTGCCCGGTTAGCTACTGCAGCTTCCGGGCATGGGCAGCAAACCTGGATATTCAATGCCAGGGCCGCATAAGACCCCAGTACTGAATATCTGGGATTAAGGGTGAGCAGGTATGGCGATGCGCCGTAGCTCTGCATAGCCTGCCCAAATGAATATCGGGCCCTAGGTGTCTAAACAACTAATATTTTCCAATTAGCATTGAATGGCGGCTATTGAGCAGGTGAGGAGCCCGAGTCAACCAGCTTTTTAAGATCTAGAAAGGCTCGCAACTGTTCAGGAAAAAGAGAAACATATATCACATTCAAATATTTTACTAATCATTTACACAGATACCTAAGAACAAAAGGCGCACCCAGAGATAGATACTATGTCTCACCTCATTGCACGGAAAAATGTTCTTCTCACCTGCATGACCTGCTATTTAGTGTTTCCTGTGTATATCTTTTTATTAAAGATTTGTATTTGTTTGGTATTTTAGGTATGGCAAGACTTTTTGTTGTTGATTTCCCTGTGATGGATATATCTCTGGTTTGTGTGGACCAAAGCTGTACCATTTCAAAACTGTGCAAGCAAACCGATTTATAGCCTGTTTACACTTTGTGTCCTACTTTTGTCTGAAATTAAATCATGCCCTTAGTCTTTTGACAGGGTCATAAAACTGTGTTTATATCTTGGAACAGAAGCATTTGCAGTGCCTGAAACCAGGATGTCCTAATGCATGTCTGCATGTGTCTGAGAGAAACAGATACATGAAGGGAAAGGAATACTAACACAATGTACACTATGCATTTCATCTAGATGTGCTGCTAAACTGAGCATGGAAAAAATATTTTTTTAAGAACTTGATGCCTGCATTGGCTTCATATGGAATGAGATTAAAATAGAACTAAACATTTCATTGGGCCATTGGTTCCTTCTGTGATTTATTGCAGAAAATTGGAAGAAGATGAGTAGTCCCATCAAGAAGATGACATTTCTGAGCATCTGTTTCTGATGTTACTTCTTCCGTACCTCTAAGATAGAAAACATTCATGTGATGCTGATATGCAGATATTTAGCAAATAAGCTGAATATTCATTTCACTCTAAAATGAGAACTGCAGAATTGAATAAAGAAGAAATGAAAATGTGATTTATTCTGGTTTCTCTGACAGGATTTAGATACTTTAGAAGGAAGGAGACATGATATACAATAAATACAGTTGTGTTCGACATTATTGACACCCTTGCAGTTCAACCCCTTAATGTCCAATAACTCCTAAAAAAATGGCCAGTGAAATGGCTTTGGACTATGTATACATACATATTTGACACATAAAGAATCAAATAAAATAAGATCAATTAAAAAAAGAAATAGTAGGAAATAGTATAAAAACTGGGACATTGCCAGGACATGATTATTGTTCCAACTATCAAGGGAAATAAATCTATCCTTCTGTTACCTATTTTTTGTCAGAACTAGCACCATGAAGATAAAGACATCTTCTCGTGGTTCAATGTTCCTTTTTATTCTTTATATAGGGACACAACCCTAAACAGTCCCTAAGGGGTATATAAACCCCTCAGTTCAACCAACCGGTAATGAAATCAATCTAGCATAGAAATTAATCAAATTATTTTCACTTAGCTGTCCAGGAGTTATTCTTCAAAATAAAGTTTGGAGTTGGCGTTACTCAAAGCTCAAAGTTCATGACGTAAAAGCTCAAAAGCTCTTTCAGGTGGTGCGCGGCATCTCTTTGATCCACCACAGTGCTCTCTGCTGATCTTATCAGCTGGTATTCGTTCCTCAAAAATGCCACCAAACAACAATGGCAACTCCACGAAGATTATCCTCTCCTGATATTGCCAGCCAGTGATATTTACTTAAAGTGCAATAATCCATAATATTGTTCCATAATGTTGTAGGACTGTTTTGCTGCCTCAGGAACTGGAGGCCTATAACATATTTCTATGGAAAAAATGGGACTGTTGTAGTTGTTGATATAGAAGGACAGACTAGATAGGCCATGTGGTCTTTTTATGTCCTCATATTTCTATGTTTCTATGTATTAAAGGAATCATGAGGTCAGAGGTATTTTGGAGCAAAATGTGCTACCTAGTGTCAGATTGCTAGGTCTGGATCGAAGGTCATGGATCCTCCAGCAGAACAATAACCCAAAACATATATCCAAAAGTACAAAAGAATGTTTAAAAAGTAAAAAATGGATTGTTTTAAACTGGCCAGCAATGAGTCCCGATCTTAATCCAGTCGAGAACCTTTGGAAAGAGCTGAAATCTGCCATTGGTAAAAGGAATCCTGGAAACATTCATGAACTGGAACACATTGCAGTTGAAGAGTGGGAGAAATTACCAGCAGACAGATGTACGAAACTTATAGATGGCTACAAGAAACATTTGGAGGCTGTCATCACTGCCAAGGGTTTTCCAACCAAATGTTAGTGAAGGGTGCCATTCAGGGATGGCTCAAGGCAATCTGCTGCCTGAGGCGAGGGATGAGATGGCGCCCCTTGCCCTGTAGTGGGGTGGGGCGGAGGGGAGGCTTTCTCAAAACTCCAATCAGAGACTGAACCAAACCAAAAAGTTGATTAGATTATATTGAGGAAATGCAAGATTTTTGCACACCAAGGAACTAAAAGAAAGAGCGAGAACTACAGCATAGTTTATAAAACTAAATTATAACTCATTTTTATTTTATTGTTATAAACTGCAATATGGTTCTTGCTTTTTCTTTTTGAACATATATTTTGCATCCACAGAATCCCCTTCCTCAACTGTGGGTGCAGAGCAGAACTAGGACATTCACCCACAGAACTCAATATCTTAAAAAAAAAAATCAGATTCTGATCGTCTTACTAACAACAACAACAAACATTCTCCAGTAGTAGGCATATTGTGAACTAATACAAAACCCTACAACAAAGTCACTGAGTATCTATAAAGCAAATCTATCATGCCATACCATATCAACCCCAACTTCCAAAACTCACATAAGGAGCCTATCCAAAAAAAGCATCATTGTAAATACCACAGTGGACCCTGGAACATCCAACACCTATTTGAAAAGCTGAACAATTCAGATTACTGCAGTACAGGTACCTACATACAAACCCCATGTTAACAGAACACCTGGTCTTGGTCACACACTCAAAACACAGACCCTCATCAAGTACAGAATAAATGACCATAACCTAAAAATTAAACATATGTAGATAAAAATGAAACTGCAATCCCAAGAAGCCAGATTCTACATACAGTGCAATACCAGAGAAATAGAAAGGGATGCATTTACATGTACTGTATAAAATATAAAGCTAAGCAGCAAGTCCGATCATTAAATTGAAAATACAATTCTCTTCTAACTTTGTTGTCTGACCATTTTATTCTCTGATCATGTAGGTCCAATCTGAGGTTTCTGTGTTCCTCTATCTCCCAGTGCACCCTCCTGTCTACTTTCCCCCAGGGATGGCATGAGGGTAATGCAGGGCTATGTGCGGAGACTCACTGCAGCATCATTTGCATAAATTGAGTATACTTTATTTTAAAATATATATGACACCCATCTAACATCCTAGGTGGCATCTAAGCATACACATGCAATTGTCAGTAGTAAAACAGATGTTGCAATAAAGCAAACAACAATAAAACATGAAATTTGATTAATGAAAAGTCACTTACACAACCATTATTAGTATCTGCACATCAGATTGATTTGGCTAGAACCAGATTATTGATGAGGAGGGAAGATATAAAATCAGAAACTAATCCTGGTAACCATGAATTCAAACACTTGATCGGATTGTGCTAGAGCTGGAAAAGTCCGGAACTCAGCAACAGTGAAGCTATCAGGCAATTAAACAAAATTAACTGAGTCGTTCCCTTAAAATATGAAATTTCCTTGAATCTGAACTGACAAAATATTTTAAATTTCAGTCTGGCAACATAATGAACGCAAAACTGCAAACCTAAAAAATAATATATATTCCAGTACCCCCCCCCCCCCCCAATCAACATCCTACATTTGCTCTCACCAAGAACCAGAGTAAAGGCCCCATAGAGGGAGGAGTGGCTCAGTGGTTGGGACAGGTTACCAGAGGGCTGGGGGTTCAATTCCCAGATGGGGACAAGTAACCTGTGGCCTTGGGCAAGCCACTTAACCCTCTATCGCCTCAGGTACACTTAGATTGTGAGCCTTTTGGGGACAAGGGAATTAAAAAGTACCTGTTAGTAAATACATACATGTAAACTGCTCTGATGGGTAAGTAAAGGGCACTATATCAAGTGCCTAAACCATAACCATACTATTCCATAACAGCACTAATGTCCAAAATTCACACAGCATGGAGCTTACCCAGAAAAGGGCAGCATCATAAATACTGCAGTGTGTCCTAGAGCATCCATCTTCCTATTCAGAGAACTGAACAAGCCAGATTACTACAGCTCCCTACATAGAAACTCCATGCTAACAGAGCATGTAGCCTCAGTCACACATATGCAGAAAAGAGATAGATCTTCACCAAGCAGGGAATATATCAGTACAAACTAAAAACAGAGATATATAATCAAAAAATGCTTTTACCCATTACTGTTAGGTTTACAGAATTTCTTTCCCAAAATTATACTTTATTGCAGAGTGAGGCGAGAGAAAGAACTCTCACACACAGGCATCAGCATAGTCAGCAGAAACTAACATAATGGCTCAGCACAAGTAGCGTGAGTGCAACTAATGCCACCTCAGTGGGTGGCCTTAGTTGCACTGGCAGAAATACCATGCTGAAATGTGGTAACTGCAGGGGGATATAACTGCCTCGCTGGAGTTAGCCTATGGCCCTGTGTACTCAAACTCTGGAATTAGTTACCAGAAGATGCAGCAAAAGCTGGGTTTAAAAAAGGTTTGAACAAGTTTCTGGAGAAAAGGTCCATAAACTAATATGGGACAAGCTTTGTGGAACCATTGTGGAACCTGTGTGCCTTTTTGGGAACCAGCCAGGTACTTGTGACCTGGATTGGCCACTGTTGGAAACAGGATACTGGACTTGATGGACCTTAGTTCGACCCAGTATGTCATTTCTTATGTTCATAAGATACCAGAGCAAAGCCTAGGAAACATGCTGCTAAATATGCCAAACAAGAAGGGGAAGGCCGACAGTCGCACAAGAGCGCATGGTTTGGAAGAATGTATCCTTGAAGGATACTACCAAAAGCAGATAGGTTCCAAAAAAGAGTAAAGTAGCCCAAATGCCCTTAAGTATTGGGCAGACAGAGCTTAAAGATTCCAAATTACCCATGCCTACCGATAGCCAGATTAATATGAATAAAATACAGTCTCTAAAATGCTTGTATGCAAATGCTAGAAGTCTAAAAAATAAGATTGGAGAGTTAGAATATATAGCACTAAATGAGAGGTTAGATATGATTGGTATATCAGAGACCTGGTGGAAGGAGGACAACCAGTGGGACACTGTGATACCTGGGTACAAACTATATCGTAATGATAGAACTGATCAAATTGGTGGAGGGGTTGCGCTCTATGTTAGAGAGGGTATTGAGTCAGAAAGGATTAAAGTTTTGCAGGAAACAAAATTTGCTGTAGAATCTCTATGGGTTGAAATTCCAAGTAAAAAGGGGAAGGCGATGGCAGTGGGGGTGTACTATAGACCGCCTGGCCAGAATGAACAAATGGATGATGAAATGCTCAAAGAAAACAAGGAAGCTAACAAAAGTTACAGCACAGTAATAATAATGGGTGATTTCAATTATCCTGGTATCGACTGGGTCAGTGTCACGGCAGGACAAGCTAGGGAGATAAAGTTCCTAGATGAAATAAATGAATGCTTCTTGGAGCAGCTGGTTCATGAACCGACCAGAGGGGAAGCCATATTGGACCTAGTTCTTAGTGGAACACCAGATCTGGTGCAAGAAATAAGGGTGTTGGGGCCACTTGGCAATAGTGATCATAGCATGATCACGTTTGAGTTAATTAGTGGAGGAGGGATGGTAAGGAAATCCACAGTACTACCTTTTAACTTTGGAAAGGGAGACTGTGATAAGATGAGGAAAATAGTTAAGAAAAAACTAAAAGGAGCAGTTGCAAAGGTTAAAGACTTACATCAAGCTTGGGTGTTGTTTAAAAATACTATTCCACGCTTTAAGAAAAGTGGAAGGAAGTCCAAAAAACTGCCACCATGGTTTAAAGGTAAGGTCAGAGAGGCTGTTGTTGCCAAAAAAGCATCTTTCAGGAAATGGAAAAAAGAGGCAAATGACGAAAACTGGAAACAGCACAAGCACTGGTAAGTTAAATGCAAGGCATAAATAAGGCAGACAAAGGGAGAATTTGAGAAGAAGCTTGCTGCAGAAGCAAAAATGCTTAATAAAGACTTTTTCAAGTACATTCGTAGCAAAAAACCTGTGAGAGAGTCAGTTGGTCCATTAGATGATAGAGGGGTTAAAGGGGCACTAAGAGGCGACAAGGCGATAATGGAGAGACTGAATGAATTCTTTGCTTCGGTCTTTACTGAGGTAGATGTAGGGATGTTACCCATGACTGAAGTGGTATTTAATGGTGTGGAAGAATTGAAGGAAATATTGATACATCGGGTAGATGTATTATAACTATTTGATAAACTGAAGAGTAGCAAATCACCTGGACCAGATGATATACATCCAAGGGTGTTGAAAGAACTGAAATATGAGATTGCAGACCTGCTATTAGTAATCTGTGAACGATCATTAAAATCATCTGTAATACCTGAAGATTGGAGGATGGCAAACATAACGCCAGTTTTTAAAAAGGGTTCCAGGGGTGATCCGGGAAACTACAGACCGGTGAGCCTGATGTCAGTACTGGGAAAAATGGTAGAAACCATCATAAAGAACAAAATTGCTGAACATGTAGATAGTCATGGCTTAATGGGAGACAGCCAACATGGCTTTAGACAAGGCAGATCTTTTTGTCTTACTAACCTGTTATGTTTTTTTGAAGGTGTGAATAAACAGGTAGACAAAGGTAAGTCAGTTGATATAGTGTATTTGGAGTTTTAGAAAGCCTTTGACAAGGTCCCTCATCAGAGACGTTTGGCAAAACTAAAGAGTCATGGGATAGGAGGCAGTGTACTATTGTGGATCAGGAACTGATTAAAAGATAGAAAGCAGAGGATAGGGCTAAATGGCCAATTTTCCCAATGGAGAAAGGTGAATAGTGGTGTACCCCAGGGATTTGTGCTGGGTCTGCTGCTTTTTGACATATTCATAAATGACCTGGAAAAGGGAATAACGAGTGAGGTTATCAAATTTGCAGATGACACAAAACTATTTAAAGTTGTTAAAATCCATGAGAGTTGTGGAAATTTGCAAGAGGATCTTGATAAATTGGAAGACTGGGCATCAAAATGGCAGATGAAATTTAATGTGGACAAGTGCAAAGTTATGCACCTAGGGAAGAACAACCCAAACTATGGTTACACGATGCAAGGTTCCACATTAGGAACCACCACCCAGGAAAAAGATTTAGGTGTTATTGTGGATAACATGTTAAACCCTCCGCCCAGTGTGCAGGGGCCAAGAGAGCAAATAGAATGCTAGGTATCATAAGGAAAGGATTGGAAAATAAAACAAAGAATAGTATAATGCCCCTGTATCGTTCCATGGTGCGACCGCACCTTGAATATTGTGTACAGTTCTGTTCGCCGTATCTTAAAAAGGATATAGCGTTATTAGAAAAGGTTCAGAGAAGAGCCATCAAAATGGTAAAAGGGATGGAAGGATACCCCTATGAAGAAAGTCTAAAAAGGTTAGGGCTCTTTAACCTGGAAAAGAGACGGCTGAGGGGAGATATGATAGAAGTCTATAAATTGATGAACGGAGTGGAACGGATAAACGTAGATTGATTGTTTACGTTATCAGAATATAGAAAGACTAGGGGACATGCAATGAATCTACAGGGTAAACTATTTAAGACTAATAAGAGAAAATATTTTTTCACTCAATGTGTAATCAAACTCTGGAATTTGTTACCGGAGGATGTAGTAAAAGCTGTTAGTGTAGCTGGGTTTAAAAAAGGTTTGGACAAGTTCCTGGAGGAAAGGTCCATAAACCATTATTAAAAAGGGACCCAGGATATCAATGCTTGACCCAATACAAGCATTGTGGAACCTGTGTCATTTGGGGAAACTGCTAGGTTCATATGACCTAGATTGGCCACTGTTGGAAACAGGATACTAGGCTTGATGGACCTTGGTCTGACCCAGTATGGTATATCTTATGTTCTTATGTTCAATAGCACCCCTGCAGCATCTCCCACTTCCACAAAAACAAGAGTGACTTGCTACCCAAACACAGCACTTCTCACCCTCTGAAAAACAAAGAAAGGCTAAATGACCCCAACACAACACCTCCCACTCCAGCTTAAACACCAAGAAGTGCTTGACAACTCCAACATAACTCCTGAAACTGCACAATGGACCAGCATGGTGTTAATGTAAATATATATTCAGTAAAAAACAAAGGAAATGCAAGATGCTCACACACCAAGGAACTAAAAGAAAAATTGAGAACCACAGCACAGTTTATAAGACCAAATTATAACTCATTTTATTCTGTTATAAACTGAATCCGAACACAATTTAGGATAGCTATCCAGAGGGTCGCCATGAGTCGACTCCGACTCGACAGCACTTAACAACAACAAAAACTGCATTATCATTCTCACCTTTTCTTTTTGAATATATATTCTGCATCCACAGAAACCTCTCCCTCTGCAATGGATGTTAGAACAATTTGCAAAACTGAAAGTGGACAAGGCCATTGGACTGGATGGGATACATCCCAGGATACTGAAAGAGCTCAGAGAGGTTCTTGCAGGGCCGTTAAAGGATGTTTTCAACAAATCCTTAGAAACAGGAGAAGTTCCTCAGGACTGGAGAATGGCTGATGTTGTACCTCTACACAAAAGTGGTGACAGGGAAGAAGTGTCAAACTACAGGCCCGTGAGCCTTACCTCGGTGGCGGGAAAAGTAATGGAGGCACTCCTGAAAGAGCGAATACTGAATTTTCTCAAAACCATCAGGTTGCAAGATCCGAGGCAACATGGTTTTACCAAAGGTTCTTGCCAAACAAATCTGATTGAGTTCTTTGACTGGGTGACCAGAGAACTAGATCAGGGGCATGCGATGGATGTCATCTACCTGGATTTCAGCAAAGCCTTTGATACTGTCCCTCATAGGAGGCTTATCAATAAACTCAGTAGTTTGGGGATGGGTCCCAAGGTGGTAAACTGGATCAGAAATTGGTTGACTGACAGACGACAGAAGGTGATGGTAAATGGAGCTCACTCGGATGAAAGGAAGGTGATTAGCGGGGTGCCCCAGGGTTCGGTCCTGGGCCCGGCACTGTTCAATGTATTTGTGAGTGATATTGCTGAAAGACTGAATGGAAAGGTCTGTCTTTTTGCAGATGACACAAAAATATGCAACAAAATGGACTCCCCCGAGGGAGTGATTAACATGAGGAAAGATCTACAAAAGCTGGAAGAATGGTCTAATGCTTGGCAATTAAGATTTAATGCAAAGAAGTGCAGTGTCATGCACTTGGGTAGCAGAAATCCAAGGGAAATGTATGCGATAGGGGGCGAGAGGTTGGTGTGCACGGATCAGGAGAAAGATCTTGGTGTGATTATTTCTGTAGATCTCAAGGTGGAAAAACAGTGCGACAAGGCGGTGGCAAAAGCCAGGAGGATGTTCGGCTGCATACAAAGAGGAATTACCAGCAGAAAGGAAGAGGTACTAATGCTACTGTATAAGTCACTGGTGAGGCCTCACTTGGAATACTGTGTTCAGTTTTGGAGACCATATCTTGCAAAGGATGTAAAAAGAATGGAAACTGTTGAGAGGAAGGCGACCAAAATGATTTGGAGCCTGCGTCAGAAGTCTTATGAGAAGAGACTTGAAGACCTAAATATGTACACTCTGGAGGAGAGGAAGGATAGTGGAGATATGATTCAGAGCTTTAAATACTTAAGGAGAAATAATGAACAAACAAACCTCTTCCAAAGACAGGGAAGCTGTAAAACTAGAGGGCATAACATGAAGCTGCAAGGTGGTAAATTGAAAGGCAATGTTAGGAAATACTTTTTCACTGAAAGGGTGGTGGATGCTTGGAATGCCCTCCCGATGGAAGTGGTAGGGGCAAACACAGTGACGGAATTCAAAATGGCATGGGACAGACACAGTGGATCCCTTTACAGTAATAGGATAAAATCAAAATAAACGGAACCATCTAATTTCTCAACAAATACGGGGGTCCTACATGGAGCGGTGGGTTCACCCCTAAACAAAGACATGGGGAGGGGTGGCCTGCACAGAGTGGCAGAAGAACCCCTAAACAAAGGCATGGGGAGGGGTGCACCTGTTCCTGCCATCTTGCTCCTGCCATCTTACTGTACTATGTTTATTTATTTATTTTATTTAGCAGGTATTTGTATCCCGCTCCTTCCAGCGATCAGAAGCAGGTAGGATTACATTGAGAAACTGCCGAATCAGGGCAGGTACAATTTTTGTATACATACAGATTGGTTAGAGAAGCAGATCACACAGAGTTAACATTTCTTAGTTATGGGGGAAATCATTTACAGATCACACAGAGTTAGCATTTCTTAGTAATAGGGGAAGTCATTTACATATGTACATAAAATCCTTTACATATATACATTTATACAAGATAGGCTTCCTGTGTTTGCATATGTGGGATTAGATCAGATTGAAATGGTTTTGGAATATGTGCGTTTTGAGCTTTTTTCTAAAGTCTGTCAGGTCACTGCTAGCACGTAGCACTGGTGGGAGTTGGTTCCATAGTGTTGGTGCTACATATGAAAGAGCCCTGTTGCTGGTGTTGACTTTGGTAGATCTAAAATCAGGTGGTGTGTGGAGGATGTTGGTGTTGATGGTTCGTCTGTTTCTGGTAGGGGGTTGTAATCTGACTAGGGTGGTGAGGAAGGATGGTGCTAAGTTGTGGATGAGTTTGAAAGTAGTTGTCAAAATTTTGTATCTTGTACGCGCTGCTATGGGTAGCCAGTGTAATTGAATTAGTACTGGTGTGATGTGGTCACTTAGATTTTTCTTCATAATGACCCTGGCAGCTACATTTTGTGCCATTTGCAGTATGTTCAGAGTTTTCTTAGGTAGACCTTGAAGGATGGCGTTGCAGTAGTCAAAATGTGGCATGATGAGTGCTTGAGCCACGGATCTGAAATCTTGGGGGTCAATGATGTTCCGAATGGGTTGAAGAACTCGCAGTTTGTGGAAAACTGCTCTGTTGGTCTTTCGGAGGTGTTTCTCCATTTTTAGGTCACAGTCGAATGTGACTCCCAGATATTTTATTTCATTTTTTGTTTGGTAAGTGTTGTTGCATAGTGTTATTGAAGAGGGTGGGACAAAGTCCGGTGCTTTGGAGATATACATTACTTCGGTTTTCTTGTGGTTAATTGACATGCTGCTTTGTTGTAACCAGTCTTGCATCTCCCCTATGCATGTCTCTAGTGGGTTGTAGTCTGGGTTTTGATAGTCGAGTTGTGAGTATAGCATAATGTCATCAGCATAGATGTGGTAATTGATTTTGTGCCGTGTAAAAATTTTGCAGAGTGGTTGCATATATATGTTGAATAGGAGTGCTGAAAGTGCAGAGCCTTGTGGGATTCCTTGTGTTTGGGAGAATGATTCTGCTATTTCGCCGTTGAATTGAACCTGTTGCGTTCGGTTTGAAATGTATGATGAGAACCATTTTAGTGGTGTACCTGATATTCCTATTGATTTTATCCTGTTTATGAGGGTTCCATGGTTAACTGTATCAAAGGCAGCTGAGATGTCAATGAATACCAGTATATACATTTTCTTTTTGTTTTCAAGGCCCTTAAGGAGGTTGTTAAGTAGGACTAGTAATAGTGTTTCTACTCCATGATGTTGTCTGAAGCCATATTGCTGGTCATCTAGAGGAGCACTGTCGTTCAGGTGGTCTTGGAGTTGTATGAGGACCGCCTTTTCAATGATCTTCGCTAGGAATGAGATACTTGATATGGGGCGGTAGGAAGCTGGGTCTTCCCTGTTGAGTGTATTGTTTTTTAGAATTGGTCTTATAACTGATTTCTTTAGTTCTGAGGGCATGATTCCTTGTTGTAGAGATTGGTTGACTACGTGTGAGATGTGTGGTGTTATGTGTTGTTTAACCGCCTTGATCCAGGTTGCAGGGCAGGGATCTAGTGGGGAGGTGGTGCTGTTTATGCTTGTGATAATGGTTGCAATTTGTTGGGTACCGATTTTATGGAAGTGATTCCATAGCTGTTTTTGTGTTATGATGGTTTCACAGTTGTTTAGAGGTGTTTGTGAGGTTGGGCCTAGGGGGGGTGTGGGACTAGGTGCCGTCAGTTTGGTTGCGTAATGGGATGCCAATGTTTGGGCCTTGATGGAGTTGTTGAGGCTGTCGTTCTGGTCTGTTTTGGTTAAAGATTTGACTAATTCGAATAACTCTCGTGGACGGTTTATCGCCTTGTTTAGGAGGTTGGTGTGGTGTACCTTCTTGGCGTTGTTTACGTCATTTTTGTATTTTGCAAGAAGGGTCATGTATTTGGCTTTGAGCTCGGTGGATTTGACTTGTCTCCACTTTCTCTCTGTTTTCCGGAGTTCCCTCTTTGATTTTATTAGATTTTCTGTGTACCAGGGTTCCGAGTTGCGCTTACGTGAATTAGCTGAGAGTTTTGATGTTGGGTCAGATGCACTGTGAATGCTTGCATTCCACTTGTTCGTTAGTTCATCGAGGTCTGTGTTATCAAGGTCTATGTGGGATGAGATGGTGTTTATGAGGTGTTCTTCGTTTAGCTTGCTGAACTTCCTGATTGGATTGGGCATTCTCATTTCCTTTGCGTTTTTGGGTGGGCGCTGTAATTTAATCCTGCAATTGATTTGGTGGTAGTCTGACCAAGGTACTTGGGTTATATTTATTATAGGTGCCTCGTTGTTTGGTTGCAGATTACTAGGTATGAAAATCATGTCTAGGGTATTTCCTTTATCGTGGGTGGGGTCGCTCACTATTTGTTGGAAGCCTAGTTGGTCCATGGCTTCAAAGAAGGACTCTGTGTGGGTTGTGGGAATTGTCGCTAGGTTCAAATCTCCCAGAATGATTTGGAATTTTTTACTTTTAGTGGAAGTGATGCTTTCTAGTGTTGTATCTAGTGCTTCGTGCTGTGGTGAGGGGGGTCTGTAGATTAGGCAGATGGATAATGCTGTGTTCTCAACTTTGAGTAGGTCGAGATCGGGGTTAGTGACCATGGATGTGTTAGTAAGTTGTAGGTTGGTTTTGGCTGCTATGAGGACTCCGCCTCCTCTTTTGTTAGTGCGTGGGCAGCTGTAGAGTTTGTAGCTGGGTTTCTGTATTTGATTTAGTGTTACAAGGTCAGTGTCAGTGAGCCATGTTTCTGTTATGCATAGGATGTCTGGTTGTTCATCAGAAAGGATGTTGTGGATGATATGTGTTTTATTCCTTACTGACCTAGCATTAATAAGGATAATGGTACATGTGTGATGTGCTGGGTGTGATGCCTGTGAAGCCCGTGTGGGATGTTCTTGTGTTCTATTGTTGCTCTTTGTTTTAGCTTTAGGGTGCTTCTGAGGCTTATTTCTTTTGTTAGGGGTGAGGCGCTGGGGTAGTTTGGTTGTTGTTGTTTGTATTGTGGTGGTGGGGTTTATGTTGTGTTGGTGCAAGATGGGTAATGGGAGGGGGTGGAGAAGGTAGAGTGGTGTATATAGAAATGGTATCAGGTATTGCGGGTTTGTGACAGGTCCATGTGCTAAAGTCAGTATACACATGTACAGTATCAAGACTGTGTGGACAAGCTCCATTTCACGACTGTCTAAAATATGTGATTATTTGGGGTTTTGTGGTACTGCGTCGGGGTGTAGTCGAGACAGCTAGGAATCCGTTTGTTGGGGTGATTTTCGGGTATCGACTGTCTGGCAGGATAAAATGGCTTGGGACACAGAGTTTCTTATTGCTCTATACAAACATGCTCTATACAAACATGGATACAGGGTAACGCAGTGTTTCTATCATAATCATGGATACAGTGTAACGTAGTGTTTCTATTACACTAAGTAAGCTCTTATCACTCTAAGTAAACAGATACAATATTGTGTGATACTGTAGTAAGGTCTATTGGGTGAAGGTTACTGTCTTGTAGTGTAACAACTTGCTGGCAAGGGAAACTGTCTTGGTTTGAGATAGTTTGCTCCACGTTTACCTGAGTGGTGCGGTTGGCGGTGACATTTCTTGTTGGTAATCTTGGTCCATCCACGGTGAGCTCGTGGTGCGTGTTGTTCGTGTGCGGCGAGCTCAGACCCAGTCTGGGGAGCTCAAGCCGTCAGTGAGTTGTTCGTTGAGTTTTGCCCTTTGTACCTTGGTGGGATTTTGCTCGCGTGGGTCGGGTTTGATGACCCCTGAGGTCTTGTCGCGGTTGCGTGGGAGACTTTTCTTCTGTGCCTAATGTCCCCCGCCTAAGGGCCAACGCCAAAGGGCCCTCTGGCGAGGCCCTCAGGCGCGGGCCCGCCAGGCGCGGGCGTGCCCTGTAGGGACGCCGCTTTTATGCGGTGCTGGTGTGTGCGGGTGTGCCTCCCATTGCCCCGATTGGGCAGGAGTGCGTGCGGGTGGGCTCCCACTGCCCCGATTGGGCAGGAGTGCGTGCTGGTGGGCTCCCACTGCCCCGATTGGGCAGGAGTGAGTGTGGGTGGGCTCCATGTTACTATGTTACTATGGGTGCAGAGTAGAAGTAACACATTCACCCACAGAACTCAATATATTTCAAACATAGAGATTCTGGTCATCTCACTAACAAACATTCTCCAGTACCAGGCATACTGGGAACTAATATAAAACCCTACAAAAGCCACCTAAGATCTACAAGGCCAAATCTACCATACCATACCAGCATAAATGTCCAAAACTCATACAAGGGGCCTACCCAGAAAAAGCAGCACTATAAATACTGCAGCGGGCCCTAGAACATCCATACACATATGTGAAAAGTTGAACAAATCAAATTACTACAGTACAGTATAGATCTCTATGTACAAACTCCATGTTAATAGAACACTTGGCCTCAGTCACATACTCAAAACATAGACCCTCACCAAGTACAGTATAGATGACTACAAGCTAAAGTAAAAATAAAAATATGTAGACAAAAATTAAACTGAAACCCAAAGAAACCAGACTCCGCATGCAATGCAACATCAGATAAATAAGAGATGCAGATTCCCATACTGTGTAAAATATAAAGATAGTGCAAAGTCCAATCACTACGTTGAAAATAAAATTATTTTTTATACCTTTGTTGTCTGACCATTTTATTCTCTGATCATGCTGGTCCTGATCTGAGGCTTCTGTTTTCCTGTCTTCTCTTAGTTCAATTTCTATGGCCTCTAATCCATCTGCCATTTATTGTCTCTTCTTTTGTTTTCTTCACTTTCTTCCATCAATCTATTTCCAGTCCCAGTAACCTTCTCCAGTATCAGCCCCCTTTCTAGTCCTCTGTACTTTCCAATGCCAACCCCCTTGCATTCCCAGGACTGTCACTGGTGTCCATTCCCTTCCAATACCCCTCCTTCCCCACTGTCCAGCCCCTTCTAGTCCAAATACCAGCGCAGGTATAAGCTCGCTTCCACTCCCAGTGCCCCCCCCCTCCATCTGTGTCAACTACCTTCCAGTCAACCTACATTTTGTCCATCCCCCTTTCAGTGCCATACCCACATGTCAGCTCCTTACCAGTCCCAGTGCCCCCTCCCTTCCAGCCCCAATACCCCTCCTTTCTAGCCTCCTCCTCATTACCCAGCCATCTACCAGTCCCATCCCCAAGTGTCAGCCACCTCCAGTCCCACCCCTAGGTGTCAACTCTCTTCCAGTCACCCTACCCTCTATCCATCCCCCTTCCAGTGCCATACCCATTTGTCAACACCCTTCCAGCCCCAGTGCCCCTCTCTTCCAGCCTCCTCCCCATTATCCAGCTACCTACTAGTCCCATCCCCTCCAGTCCCACCCCCAGGTGTCAGATCCCTTCCATCCCCCTCTTCCCTTCCCTAGTGTCATCACCTTTCCAGTCCTCCTCCAGTACCATCCTTAGGTATCAGCTCCCTTCCAGCACCCTCCTTCCCCTGTGTCAGCTCTCTTCCAGCCCCCATCTTCCCCCCTTGTGCCAGCTCCCCCCCTTGTGTCAGCTCCCTTCCTGCACCCCCTTGTGTCAGCTCCCTTCCTGCCCCCACCCCCCCCTGTGTCAGCTCCCTTCCCCCATGTCAGCTCCCTCCAACCCCCACCTTCCCCCCTTGCCAGCTACATTCCAGCCCCCACCTTCCTCCCTAGTGAGCTCCCTTCCTGCCCCCATGTTCCCCCCTCATTCCTGCTCCCACCTTCCCCCATGTCAGCTCCCTTCCTGCACCCTCCCCCCATGTCAGCTCCCTTTCTGCCCCCACCTCCCCCCGTGTCAGCTTCCTTCCTACCTTCATCTCTCTCCCATGTCAGCTCCTTTTCTGCCCCCTCCTTCTCCTGGCAGCCGTAGCTCCTGCATCTTACAGAGCCATGGCTGCAATAATGCTAGTAATTTAAAATAAAAGCAAAACTGCACTGGTTTTGCTTTTATTTTAAATCACTAGTGCTATCACAGCTGCAACTCTAGATGCAGGAGCCACAGCTGCCAGGGGAAGGAGAGGGAAGGAAAGGAGCTGACATGGGGGGAGTTGGGAGCAGGAAGCTGACACGAGGGGGGGAAGGTGGGGGCTGGAAGGGAGATGACAGGAGGGGAGGGAAAGTGGGAGTTGGAAGGGAGTTGGTTCTGCTGCTGCCGAGAAGAAGCAGCAGCAGTTTGCCCACCCTTTTTTTTTTAAACTTTGAAGGCAGAGTGAGGCGGCTATTTTAGGGGCAATTTTTTGCCGCCCCCAAACGTTTGCCACCTGAGGTGGCCACCTCACTCCACCTCATTATAGAGCTGCCCCTGGTGCCATTAATCCTGCCCAGTCCACATTTTGATTTTTTCTCAGAAATTACTACGTCTAAGTTGCACAGACATCTTTTTTTTTGTTGTATACCTTTCAACATACTATTAAAATATTATGATGACATACAGTTGTAATATTTCCAATTATTTCTCAAGATATTGTATACAATGGGCTCGATATTCAGTTCAGCAGGCTATGTGCCGCTACAGTTCATAGCCCTGCCTACCGACTCTTTATACTGAATATTCAGTGCTGGGGTCATATGCGGCATCAGCATTGAATATCTGGGGATCGCCGCACATGCCGGAAGCTGCAATAGCTAACAGGGCAGAAGTGATATCTTTTAGTCACAGGTTGCTAACCAGGTAGCATGTAATATCGCCACTGTCCAGTTAGTGACAGTCTCCACCTCCGCTCCACCCTGGAATGCCCCCAATACACCCCAATGCTAACTGTATAGCATTGGGGCGTATAGCAGGGTTAGAAGGGGATATTCAGTGGCACTAATTGTGTAAGTGCCATTGAATTTCCCGATTAAAGGCATTTACATGGTTTACTGAGCTGTAAGCTGTGTAAATACCTTTGGAATATCGGGCTCAACATACCCAAAATACAGGGGTGCCAATAAAGTAAACCACAACTGTATGTGACTGATCATTCACAGGAAAAGTGCCATGTATTTTACTGGGCTAAACATGCCTGTATTATCTCCAGTGATTCACCACTTTATATGAATGGAGAAATATTGTTTTGTTGAGAATTTTCCATGCATCTGGGTAACATACTCAACTCGGCAAACAATCTATTAAAATGTCCCATGGAGGTAGCATTAAGTGCACCCATGCTAATGGCAGCAGTCATGGTTATTATGCATCCATAAGGTCCATTCTAAGCGTGATGTGCCATCAATGCCCACGTTATGCTCCTAATCTGCCCCGTCTCCACCCATTAATGTGCTAACCGGTTAGGTAGGGATTACTACCATAGTGCCTGAGCTAAATATCAGCGCAGCACACTTGGTGCACACTAAACCATGTAGCATGGTTTAGTAAACATGCTCCACTTTTTTGAAACATAAAAGATGTTAGTTTAGTTATATATTTTACTACTATAATGGGGAAATGTTGCTATTAAATTACTGTTTTCTTGCCCAATTACCATAGTGCTAAAGTCCTGTGGAAAGGAATAAGCATATTAATTTTTAAATATGGCTTTAAAGACGTGTATGCAAAACTTCCTTCCGATCTATGACTGAGAATATTCTAGAATTTTTAGTTTTAAAAGAACTTGAGGACAAAACTAGAGGAATGTTTTTCCAATTGTAAACTGGAGGAAAACATTGCTAAATCTTCCCATTTTGAACACTGTGGGGTATGTTAGTGATATGCGGAAATATTTCTTTACAGAAAGAGTAGTGGATCCGTGGAATAGTCTCCCAGTGGAGGTGGTAGAGATGAGGACAGTAACTGAATTCAAAAAAGCATGGGACCAACACAGAGGATCTCTAAAGGTAAAAAGTGGACTGTTGTAGTTGTTGTTATGGAAGGACAGACTAGATAGGCCATGTGGTCTTTTTCTGTCATCATGTTTCTATGTTTCTATGTTTACTAAGGAGCATTAAGGTAGCAAAGATGCCGTTAACAGGCATTATTGGCAACCGTGAGTGGTTAACACCACAGAAAGTATCAATAACACTGGATTAACATGCGGAAGTGGGGCCCATAGCATTAAGGCAAAAGGAGGTGGAGAGTGGACTTTAATGGGGCAGAAACTGGGTGGGATAGCGTGTGCCCCTTTAACGCCGGTTAGTGTTACCATATGTTAGAGCTCCCAGCGCTGGGAACCCTAATGCCATCTGAAAGCTCGCTGAAAGGGCTATTTCTGAGGTGAGAGAGCCTATTTAAATGTATACCATGTGCTCCTCACATATTAGCTCCCAAATTAGTGATAGTAGTGCTCCATTCATGGCCTGCCCCTTTGGCTGGACAAATCCCATTTGTAAGACATGAATGTCAATTGAACCAGCAGCATATCACTACGGTGCAACATACAGACTTAGCAAGATGTCCCTCTCCCACACTTGCCTAACATACCTAGACAGACAAGTATGGCACACAGCTTGCAGAGATCTAAGCAGACATGTTGTTTTTGTTAAGTGCCATTGAGTCGTTGTCAACTCCTGGTGATCCTCTGGATAGTTGACGTAAACTTTATTCAATCTTCAGCCAAGCGACTCATTGTTGATAGAGTGGTGATAGAGTTGATAGAATGGTGTCCATAGCTGCTGTTATTGTATCGATCCATAGATAACCCTGTCTATAGTCTACTTGTACGTAGTGTCGCCCTGTTCAATGTAAACCCAACTTGTGATTCCAACCACTTTGATTGAAGGAAAAAGTGGTATACAAATCTGGATAAATAAATAAATCTCATTGCCACCCTTCCACTTTTTCGGTGACCTTCTACCTTGTCAAGCATTTATGGGGTATGTTTACTAAAATCCCGGTAATGTGCGGGCCGCGCTAGTGTGCGGGTGCCATATAAGGAGTGGGCGTTTCTTTCTGAAAAAGAAAAACCGGGATTTAAATATGCGCTAAGGTGCGCGGCGCCCATGTGTGCCCCGCACATTAGCGCATGAGAAAGCTGCGCGGCAGGCATAAGTGGCGCGCTGATGTACAAGCAGAAGAGCAGAGCCACAGTGCAATGGGTAAGACACTGACCAGTGGTGCAGGGATCAGGGGTTCAATCCCCCACAGTGCCCAATGAAGATGGCTGGCTGAGGCATTACTTTAGGAGCCAGTTTAATATTGGGCAGCATAAGGCAGCGTGCTGATGGGCATAAGGCGGTGTGCTATTGCTTTAGGAGGCATTTTAATATTGGGTGGCATAAGGCGGCACGCTGATGGACAAGCATGGGAACAGAACCACAGCACAATGGTTAGGACACTGACCAATGGTGCAGGGATCAGGGGTTCAATCCCCCACAGTGCCCAATAAACAAGGCTGGCTGAGGCATTACATATTATGGGGAAGATTGCTTTAGGAGGCATTTTATTTTTATTTTAATTATCACTACTAGCAAACGCACTCTCAAAGCGTGTTAACATAAGGCGCCCCATAAGACACATTTTAAAGTGCACTGTCCGCCAAGGCACCCTAGAATGTTGCTTATAGGGTGCTTTATAGGGTGCCGTATGAGGTACCGCAAGATCAGAGTACTGTTTTTGATGGCAGCACTGTGCAGTTTAAGGAATGAAAAGCATAAGTAGGTGCGCTGACATGCAAGGAGGAGCAGCAGTGGAGCACAATGGTTAAGACACTGACTGCTGATACAGGAGTCATGAATTTGCTCCCCAGGGTGCCTAATACGTAAGGCTGGCTGAGGCATCAGCTTTGCAATGTACGTTTTGTTCCTTGCAGCACTTTAGTTTTATTTTATTAATTGCTGCCAGCAAACACGCCCTCACGTGCCGTAAATGAAAATGCCGTATAAGGCACCCTATAAGGCACTCCATAGGGCACATTATAAAGTGCACTGTCCGCCACGGCACCCTAAAATGTCCCCTATAGGGCACCCTATAAGTTGCGTCACAGGATAATGTATAGTGCACTTTATATGGACGGGAACCATAAGGTGCCCTATAGGGCGCCCTATAAAGCACCCTCAGAGGCACCTTATGGGTACAGTACGCTGAGGGTGTTTTTGCTGGCAGCAAAAATGTACATTAAAAAGAGATAATGCTTTGGGAAGCCCTAGCAAATAACCCCACTGTGGGTTTGAACCCATGACCTCTGACCTCACAGGCAGTGAAGTAACCATTGGGCTACAGCTGTATAGCTGCTAGCAAGCCCCTGGCTGGCTGCAGAGAGCCTGCATGTCACCACACAGACAGTCTGCTGTGGTCACCAGGATAGGGTTAGCCCACCCGTACCCATGATGCACTGCACATGCAAATCAGCTGTCCACAGATAAACACAAGATGGGGTATGCACCCCCACAGCACCTCGGCCTGGTAGGGGGAACTGACCATGTGCACCCCCACAGCACTTCGGCTTGGTAGGGGGTACAGACCGTGTGTTTTACTGGCACAGAGTAGCTACACACCGTCACATTGTGCGGGTACTGTGCTCACCCTGAGGGTGTGGTGAGGCGCCCAGCACCAGGTCCACAGCACCTTCCATGGCTGAAAGAGGCCATGCTGGAGGTCCAAAGCAGTGTTAAAGTGTGAGATAGGTGGTTTCTGCAGAAACACCTTGGATATCTCTGTCTGTCTCAGTCAGGCGTATCCCCTATGGACCCCCCTAGGAGGGTTATGTACCACCACCCTCCTCCTCCAGGGCTGAGAGTGGCAAACAGGATCTCCCATCAACAGATCCACATTCTACCTCCCTGCAATGGTGGCAGTAGAGGGGACCATCAACCCCAGTCCTGCTGGGGAAAAGACACCCTTCAGGGCAATCAATGCTGCTCTGTACATAACACAATAGCAGACAGACATTAGGCCTGTGTATGCTAAGCTGCAACCCACCACTATCTGATATTCTCCTGCAGCAAGCCTTCAGCCGCTGCACCATGCAAGGCACTCCATCAAGACACATACCAGCTGCAAACAGTCTGCTAGTTAGTCCATAATGCATGTTCCTGGTGGAAATGCATGCACCCAGAACTGGGATGGCAGCACACACAACAAGCAGATAAGTCAGTGACTGGGCCCCAAAAGGAAACACATAAATATCACATGAGAAAAATGCTATATAGCACTATGGGGGTGCCTAGCCATGCTGTAGTCACTACACAGTCAGGGTGAGAGTGATCTCCCAGCAGGACATACTGAGGTCACCCTGTCTGTGTAGGTGGTGGCCGGGCACTAAAATGTCCCAGTCAGTGCCCTATGCCCTGTGCAGATGCACCCTGGCCAGGCCACCCTGTCCGGGCTATACCCATGGTACCTTGCTCCTCATTATGCACATTGGCAGCCCAATACTGGCAACAGTGCTGGCAGTGTGGGCTGTGGAAGGTGCTTGCAGCCACCACACACTGTATAGACAGACACACACTCCGACACCTATGCCAGCATTATGTTACTATAGAGGAGTTCAGCAGCTATGTCCACCACACCAGTCCTGGGCACAGTACAGGCATGGATATGGTACGCAATACTGTTGGGGGTCACTCCCCAGGGTGGTAAACACTGTCAGAGACCAGACCTGAAGCACACACCGCAGACATCAGAATGATTGTTTTGATGGAGCTCAATCAGCAAACTGTGCTTAACGTAGGAATTTCTATCTGCCAGTACTCATAGCAAACGTTTGAGAGCTGTGTACCGTATACCCAGGTGTAGGGTTGCATTGCTAAGGTATGCAAGTGCTAGTATTGGGAGATGCACGCAGGGCCCAATGTCCTGCTCTCCAGGAGGCATTGGCCAATGGGGCCTGTGGGTGTGGGTGTGGGTGTGTCTGCCCCTGTTGGCTGCTGCTTTACGGCAGAGGCTCCCAACTCCAGTCCTGGTGTGCCAAACACTGTTCGGGTTTTCATGCTGTCCCTCATGAATATGCATGAGCTACATCTGCATACCATGGGGGTGGTGCATAGATATGCAGCACAGGCATCTTTATTAGAGGCAGCATGGAACCTGAATGTTGTGTGGCCCTCCAGGACTGCATTTGGGAGACTCTGCTCTAGGTAATGTGCCTGTTTATGTTGTCTGTGCTCGGTGGGGTAAAATATAGGCGTATTAACCATGCGTATGTTCTCAGCAATAAAGGTTTGTCCTTACTATCACGGTTTAGTTGTGGGAAAAATATGTGGACTGGATTGGCAGTAGCCCCAGCTGGGCTTTGAACCTGTGATTTTCTGTTTTTGCATACACTGTGTGCACTGCACCACCGTGTTGCCACAGGTATGCTGCATTCCCTGGGGAGTCCATGACTGTACATCCGAGAGAGCCTGTCTGTTGCAGTGGACGGTGCCAGCCTGCACAGGGCTAGGCCACTGTCTGCTGTGGCTAGCAGCCACTGCCCCTTCCACCACCTGTACCCTTCCGCCAACATGCTGACATGTCCTTATCTTGGAAACAGCATATGACCTGATTGAGTTGTGGCACTCCAGGACTGCATTTGGGGGAGTCGGCTGTAGGTAATGCCCATTGTTATGGTGTGTGTGCGGTGTAGGGTAAAATATAGGTGTTTGAACCATGCTTATGTTCTCTGCATTAAATGAGTGTCTTTACTATCTCTGTTTAGTGGTAGGTAAAATATGGGGACTGGGCTGGCAGGAACCCCAGCTGGGATTTGAACCAGTGACTCTCTGGTCGTATGGGCACTGGATGTGTCTGCTGCACCACACTGTGGCCACAGAGACAGTGCAGTCCCTGGAGATAGGAAACCTGGCCGAACGGGTCAGAAACCCTGCTCTGCACAATTTTACTGTGGGCTCATTCACCTTGTATGGAGACAAAAGGGCAAATAAACCTCAAAAATGACCTCGAAAAAAGGGGAAAAAACTATAACCAAGCTGGCCAATAGTGATATCAATGGGCAACATTAAAAAACACTCCCAGGAAAGCTCCAAAAAAAAGAAATGATTTTTGGAAGGGTCTACGCTCCGTGTGGTGCAGCAGACACATCCACAAAACGGAGTATCAGAGTTTCATTTACAGCATTATAGACCATGTGATCATCAGATGCAAAGTGCCCAAAGACAGTCCATTTCAGTTAACTGACACTCAACAGATCGAGTTGTACTAGTTCCATTTCATTCTTGACCATCTCCAATTTCCCTTGGTTCATATTTCGCACGTTCCATGTCCCAATATGTAAGACATCTTTGCAACTTCTGACTCTCTTTTCATGCGCAGCTACATCAGTAGATCCAACCACATCATAAATGCTGACTTTACTTTGAGAAGTCTTAAGTTCATCCCCAGTACCATTTGAGTCTCATCTTCCAGCACTATAGTGCAATTTGTTTTGTGCCTTCCATTAAGTTTTCGTGGCAAGATACAGACGTAGATTTGTCAAGTCTTTCTTCTGAGCAGTTAATTACAGTGTTGTTGCATTTGTCATAGAAATATGATCCTCCGCTTACAACTCCGTCCCATTCTGCTGCTGCCCAGATGGGTGGTTTGTCTTATTCTGGCACCTCAGCTGAGACCTGTCTATCTTGGGAGACCCTGCCAGTAACTAAGCTACTGATAGCTTAGCTCTCAGCATCACTGATGCACACAAGCCCTCACAGCACGACAAACTGCAAACCAAGTAGACATAGGCATACTCCAACTCATGCCCTCATGCATCCTGACAATGACCACATTTATACCCATGGATTGATTAACCCACATGGCTACTGTGTGGTTCCAAACATATGGCCAGTGTGTGTATGAGAGAAGGATCACAGGTTCAAGATCAGGATCAGGAATGGATCAGCAATGGTATGTCAACTCTATCCTACATTTCCAGAACTGTATAATCATGTGCAACCTTCAACATTTTGTCCAGCATGAGTCCTCACACTCAGCTGCATCACCAATGACTGGATGGCAGAGCACACCAATAGCACTGGCACACTAAGCAGGCATTGACAGCATCTGAGCATTGAAGAGTGTGCTAATAGTGCCTGCACACTGAGCAGGTGCTGACAATGGTGGAACATTAAAGGAGGCCTAAGGGGCAGATAAGAATGCCAACTTGTACCATGTTTGGACAGTGGGGTCATGTGTGTGTATGTGTGTCTCCAGAGGACTGTGAGCTGCAGCAATGTATTTTGTATTCATGTGATGCCAAGGCATACAACATGCTGCAGATCAGCTATTCAGCAACTCCACATATTGTGTGAGACACCATTTACAAGCAGAAGATTAGTTTTCAGTAAGTAGTTGCAACCTGTGGCTGTGACGCTGTAATGCATTCCCAGTTACACCATCATCAAGACCCAACCCCACAGCATTCCCCTAAACTTACCTCCCAACATGATAATGCTGTGCAGCTCCCATATCGCCTGCTGGTTTGAATGGAGTGAGCAGGGGGAACACATATGTGTGTTTTGCAACCCTTACCTCTGACTGAGCCTCCAGGCCTCAGGACACACCAATCTGCACAGGTGAGAGGCCTGATTAATGCCAACTGCCATAGCAGCTTTATCTGTTGCAACACTGTCAGCCCACTTGTTGCACTGCAGCCTTTAGGGAACTAAGCTCAAGTGGAGGGCTGGCCTCTATGAATGTCCAATTCAGTCACCTAGTTGGTGATACTGGAAAGATACTGAGATTTACTTGCATGCACATTGCTCTTGTCCTGTGCTGCAGTCGCAGAGTGCAATCCGGGGGACTCTTTGCCCCATGCACAGTATGAACATACAGGCAGGTCTGTATCAGGCAAATTTGCACATGATATATGCCATCTCAACACTGTCTACTGATCATTGACCAAAGCATTCAGCAGTGCATTACCTATTACTCCAAAAGAAACTCAACATGCCTGATTATGATTGTGGGACACTGACCTCTGAATGGTGTATGCACAATTCCAGCTGCCAAAATGTGCCACAGGATGTCATGTTGGTCTCTGCATCGCCTGCCACCATATGGGAAGGCAGTGGCTGGAGGAGAATGTTGGGGTGGGGGGAACAGTTCCAAACATGTTGAGAATGTGCCCTTTGTAGGTGGAATTTCTGGCCACAGCCTATGTTCACATGCCTAGAAGCTATGTTGGCCTACTCAGTGTCTGCATGTGCTACATCAGAGGGCCTGCATGACAGCCTCACCTGCTCCCCCACGGGCACCGAGTGTGACAGTCCCATGGATGTTGTTAAAGTACAAAGAGGCAGGGAATGGTGGTGTATGAGTAGCCAGCAACTGTACCAACATCTAACCCCATGTCCAACCTGTCATGCTTCCATGCGCTCTTGGGGGGGGGGGGGGGTAATGCATCTGCAGCATGGGAGAGTGCATGCATTGCACTGGTCAGTTTTTCAGTGTCCATGGCTAAGAACATGACATTATATGGGCATACAAGCATGGCACTATGTTCAATGCTCATTGCCAAAAGCTGTGTAGGGGGACACCGTATTTGGGTATGTGACAAATGTAGGCCACTGTGGGCCAGCATGCACTTACAGCCTGTCTCTGGCCCACTTTCCACTGTACTTTGCATTGCATAGGCTGTCCCCCAGGTTCAAAATAAAAGAGTACAAAATGAGGAGTAGAGGATTCTGGATATTGCCTAAAACAGAACAATGTGCACAGGATGTATATGAGTCGGAGGTTAGGTAAATGGCTGAGCCATCTTAATGTGGGTCTGCCACAGGCATGGCCTGGGTGCAAACATCTTTTCATGATGAGAGGCCACTCTCACTCTGACTGAGCTGTGACCATGTCACAGCTATGTATCCACATGGCCCTATATAGGCTCAAGCTGCAGTGATATGGGTGCTGTTTCTTTTTTTGGCAGTCAAGTCACTAGACAGGCTGCTGGATATCCATGCTGTTTGTACAAAGCCAATGTTTTCATGGCAGCTAGCAGACTGGGCACAGATGGTATGTTAGTGGCTGACACATCCCAGTGTTATCCAACATATGCAAGCTGTCTGTGATTGATCTAACTGATTGGACTGCTCAGACAATACTTGTAGTACACTGGCAGTGTTATAGATCTGCTTGAGAACCTGGAGAGTCCATCTATTGCAGTGCTTGCTCTGGGGACCATGTGATGTGTGCCCTTCTTTACATTTAGGGTGACTGCTGAAACAGGTCATTTGCACATATGGTGGCTGTTATGTGCAGGAGGCACACAAAGTCCATGCATTTTACAGAGCTGATGTGATGTATTGCTGCATTCTCCATATGGGCAACAGTTGCATATATCTGCTAATTGTGAGGTGCATCATGGGTTATGGAGAGGCCTACTAATACCGGCACCCAGAGTCCCAATTGCAGCCATAGTGGCGACTGTGATCACTGGAGCATTGCCCAGTACCTGCATGTCTTCTATGATGGTAGAAGAAGTGTGCATGGTCTGTGATGGACCTCATAGGTCATGAATTTGTTTTGAGTTAGGTGTATGTGCAAATGTACCTAGCTTGCAGTGTACAGCAGGTCACAAGGGACTGCATGCCCTGCACATGTGCTGCCTCAGGGGTTAGTGCCACACTGTAGCCCAGTGGGTCTCGGTGTGTGACTGTTGTTTGGCATTGGAGGTACAGTAGAGGGATGGACATCTTGCCCTCACATGTTGCTCTGCTTTTGGACAAGAGATGTATTCTGCAGCTGTATGTCTATAATGCAGCTACAATACTGACTGTCCAGTGCAGTTCGTACTGCATGTGTGCATCTTTGGGCAGACCCTAGGTGTGGTTTACTGCTGTCTCAGAAAGTAATAGACACGTTGTTTCATGTCCTTGGTTTGGCTCATTGCAGGCAGGGACCTGCAGCCTCTTTCATTCTCGACATTGCTGTGGAGAAAGACTTGGAGGTGTGGCCCAGTGGTTAGTGCACTGGCTCAGTAAGTACCAGACCTTGGTTTGAATCCCACTTGTTCTCTTTGTGGCTGTGGGAAACTCACTTCAATATACTGCCAGGATCTGCATTGACTAGTGTCAGACAGCTGCCTGGGTGAGAATGTTCACAGTCTTGGCAAGTGCATATATCAATATGATTGGCAAGGGATTGTGGGAAATGCAGTCCATTCACACCAGACCCAGCTGCTCACAATAAATAGTTGTGCTTGAGGGTAAAGCCAATAAGATATTTATTTATGGGGTTATTTCTCCCAACACAGATATGCTTGGTAGCACATAAATCAGGTTACTTGCTTTCAGTGTTAAACTTGGAAAAACAAAATCAGGAAAACAACATTTGAACTTGTCAGGCAATCAAAGCAAAAGAAATAAGACCTGGTTGGTAACAAACTGGTCTTTTCTGTAGGCTTTAGCTAATATTTTCTTAGCAGTGTATCAAACAACAAACAAAAATCCACAAAGAAAGGAAAAACTGTTCTTTTCAGGATAACTTCTTATATCGTCACACATAGATTCAGAAGTGATTCCCTCAGAGCTCACAAGCAATTAGGTAAGGCTCAATTGCTAGCAGTTACTCAGCTGAAACCCCTTAGCTGGCTTGCTTTCTACTGCGTGGCTAAAAATCCTACTCAGGAGCTTTTCTGAGTAGATTAAAGAACAAGTTTGTATTTCTTTGTGATGGTTGTTGTATTTTATAACAGAAAATTACCAAAGGAGTTTAGACAGAGAGCAGTCCATGTAAACACATCCTTCATCTGCAATCACTCCCCCTTCTTCAACAATCATGGGTTCAATATCCTGGATTGGCACAGATGAATTTCTCAATGGAGCACTTTCAGGAGAATACTTGTTTCCCTGCTGTCTTTCAAGGTTATAGCTAGGGCATAGATCAGTGTTCATACCTGAGCTCCCATTGCTGTTAGAGTTCCTCTCTATATAGCCTGGCCAGTATGTAGTCCAGTTCCTATGTCCAGCCTTCCAATCCAGATCCCTGGACACTGGGTCTCTCTTCACATACCTTCTGGCACGGGTCTTAGGGTCCCTTCCAAGTGCAGCCGTCTCCCTCACAGGTACCGTCTGGAGATTCCTAGCTCTGCAGCACCATTCCTCTGGCTTTCCCCAGTCCAGTGGTGTATGCTGGCCCTTGGAATGCCTTCCAGTATACGTACTGCTATGAACTCCTTTAGACCTCCCAAAGGCTTTTCTCCTCTTTCTTCCAAAGGGTTTCTTTCCCTCTCTGTCCGTCCAGTTTGGCTTCTGATGATCCTCCAGATGAAACTGAGGATATCCAAGTTGATCATGAAGATGATGATGAGGATGAGGATAATTCTCTGTAGAATAAACTCTACCTTTATTCTGCCTAGATGAGTGCTCCACCCTAACACAGCGCAGCTGTGCTGAATCAGGCCCTGCCCTTTGTGATGAGTGCTTAGGGATTACCTCATAGCCCTCCTGATTGAACACACGTTTCCCCACTTCAGCTCCTCTAATGGCTGTTGGAAACCTGGTGCATTCTGGGACTGGTAGTCTTTTATGGGAAAATTCTGTTTTCTTATTTCTACCAGAACTGACAGGTTGCTTGTTCAGAGTCACTTCACCTTTCCTATAGCTCCTTCCTGAGCTATGATAAGCTTCCTTATCACACTAGAGGGCACACATTAATATTATTTTTTATGTGTTATGATAGCACATTGGGTCTCCAAAAATGCACATTGCAATCATGCCCATCTGACAACATGACTTTATTGGCTCTGCTGTGGCACATTGCAGTGGGTCAGACATGTTCACCCTGCAGATGTATGACACATGAGTTGTACATGATTGGAATATTTCATCATAGCTGTGACTGAACATCTTTGACTCCATCACATATATGTAGTACTGTACATGCAGGCACATCTCATCCTGGGATGGCCATCTGCAAAGATCATCACAAGTCCTTACTTGCTCCATATGACCAATATGAGAGACACTTGTCCAGTTGTTATATGCACATGTGTCATGAAGATTGTATGGTGGTTAGAAAAGCTGAGGCAGCTGTCACACCCAAATAACTGGTACTGGAACTTCCCCGTGGCACACTACTATTTTTTCACATATACTACAACTGCATTTGTGCAGTCACATCAGGTACATCGGGGCAGCAAGGCCATACCACACTTTCATCCACCGCCATCCATCCCTCAGCCCATCCATTAGCATATGCCCATCTATTAGCATATGCCCATCATGTACAGTCATGTATTCTCCTGCCAGCTGCTATACCATGGCCCATACAGGAACATTTTAATCATTAGGACATATCACTCACACCTCTCCTGTGAATGATCTGCATCACCACTCATGCTCAGTCATCCTTTTGATGCCCACATGACAAACTTCTTTTCAATCCTATGCCACACACTGACATTAGAGCAGATTACATGAGCACTCCTCACTGATACTACAACTGCCTCCCCCATTATCATTCCACTTACTGACCAACACTTAGGATACATATGGATCTGACATGCCTATCAGCTCTTAAGTGTCCTTCCATCCATCCATCACATAAAATGTGACTTTTACAAGGGCTCCCTTATTTTGCATTAAGATGACTTCCACCTTATCGCCCGGTGTCCTGTTAGCGCCCGTTAAGTGGAGCCAAGAGCCCTTACCACTGGAATGAACATAAGAACATAAGATATGTCATACTGGATCAGACCAAGGTCCATCAAGCCCAGTATCCTGTTTCCAACAGTGGACAATCCAGGTCACAAGTAACTAGCAGTTTCCAAAAAAGATACATAGGTTCCACAATGCTTGTATTGGGGCAAGCAATGGATTTCCTGGATCCTCTTTAAAAATGGTTTATGAATCTTTCCTCCAGGAACTTGTCAAAACCTTTTTTAAAGCCAGCTACACTAACAGCTTTTACTACATCCTCCGGTAACAAATTCCAGAGTTTGATTTTTTTTTTTAAATTTATTTGATATACCGCCCTTTCAGAAAAAACAGAGCGGTTTACAATATACAAAAACTTCATAAAGAAAGGCACGAGGCCAGAAGGAGGAAAAGGAAGTTACAATTTTATTTATTTATTTATTTAACAGTTTTTATATACCGCACTATTCATCATCAGCGCGGTTTACATTTTAACAACTTTGTACTTAAGCATAAAACATATGTCAAGTTTATAGATAACAGGGAGTGAAACAGGGATAAATGGGGTTAAAGATTAGATAAATAACAAATATTCACAGCCATTTATAGCAAATTAGCATAGGTTTTGAGCTTCATAGGTTAAGGATGCATGAGATTTTAATCTGGGGCGAGCAATGCAGTTTAGAGAACTTACTTGACTAACCATAGTTGTTGGTTTGGGTTGGAAGGGGAGGAGGTGGGGAGCTAATGCTTTGGGAGAAGTATTGAAGGAAGAGGTGTGTTTTTAGAGATTTTCTGAATTGGGACAGGTCTTTTTGTGATCTGATGTTAGGTGGCAACATGTTCCAGCATCTGGGGGCAAAGGATGAGAATGCTCTCATGGTAGTTGTCTGGGTGAGTTTTGCTAGGTCTTTTGGGATCATTAGGGTGTTTTCTGTGACAGATCTTCTAGATCTGGTGTTTTGAGAGTGGTGAAGGAGGTCAGAAAGTGAGGATGGGGAGATTTGATGGAACGCTTTGAAGGTCAAAAGAAGGATTTTGTATAAGATCCTACATGTTATTGGGAGCCAATGAAGTTCAAACAGGATGGGAGTAATATGTTGACTCCTTGAAGCCCCATATAAAACCCTGGCTGCTGTATTCATGGCCAACTGTAGTGGGTTCAGCGCGCTCTTGGGAAGGCCATGCAGTACAATGTTGGCGTAGTCAAAGTGCGGGGTGACTAATGTTTGGAAGGTTGTGCGGAAATTATTTGGTTCAAGCATGGGTCTGAGAAGTGGTAGAGTCCTGATCTTGTGGTAGATGGATTTTACTGTACTTTTTATGTGTTCTTTGAATTCCAGCCGCTGGTCGAGTATGACACCTAGGTAACATATCGTGGTTTTGAATGGTAAATCGACATCTCTTGTTCTTAACGTTGTTGGAGGAGAGAAGTCTTTATTCCTTGTGACAATCAAGACTTCTGTTTTTTTAAAATTGATTCGGAGATTTTGTGTGAGCAGTCAATCTGAGATTGCATTGAAGCAGGTGATTAAAGGTATGTAGTCAGGTTTCATCACATTAATTGGTGTGAATAGAAGCACATCATCAGCATAGATAAGGCATGAAATTCCGAAAGAACGGGAGATGTTTCAGATTGGCTGCATGTAGATATTGAATAGCAATGCCGAGAGGGAGGAACCCTGCGGTACTCCTTGTTTTTGTCGAAAAGGCTGGGACGTAATGTTACCGATCCGAACCTGTTGCCAGCGATCCTCCAAGTATGATTTGCACCAGTTCCAAGCAGTTCCTTGTATCCCTTTTTTATGGAGCCGGGCTAGCAGTTGATCATGGTCTACGGAGTCAAAAGCTGCCGCTATGTCTAGGAAGACCATTGCAACTCCATTTCTAATATATCTATTGTATTAATGAGAGTGTTCAACTCCATGTGCTTCTCTGAACCCATGCTGGTTTGGGTCTAGTGGTGCTTCGGAATCAATGTGTTTTTGAAGTTGTCTCAATGTAACCTTTTCTAGGCTCTTGGCTAATAGGGGAATGCTTGAGATTGGACGGTAAGAGTCTTCCTTTTTCGGATCCAGTTTATTGTTTTTCAGTAAGGGACGAATGGAGGTCTGTTTGAGAGCTGTTGGGAATATCCCTGTGCTGAGTGATTGGTCAGCTATGACTGCTATGTATGGACTAAGCTCTGCTCTCAGTGCTTTGATCCAGTGGGCTGGGCATGGATCATTAGGGGCGGTGGTGGCATTGATGGAGGTTATAATTTCTTCAATTGTATTCGGAGTTGGAGATAAGAATTTATCAAGTATGAACTGAATATTGGAAGGTTGTATGGTTTCACTTGAGATTGCCGTTGTGATTTTGATCATCTTGGACTAAATGTAGTCAGCATATAGTTGTGGTTGTACATGTTCATGTTGTGGTGAAGTAGGTTCACTAGTTAGGGATTTTACTAATTGGAAGAGATCTCTCGGTTTGTTAAGAGACCGGTTAAGGAGTCTTGCATGATATTCTTTTCTCTTGTCCCAGGTTAGCTGACGATGGGATTTCAAGTGAGATAAGTAAGTGGCTTGGTCATCAGGATTCAGAGAGTGTCTCCATTTTCTCTCTAATTTCCTCAGTTGATGTAAGGAGGCTCGTAACTCAGCAGAGAACCATGGTTTGTTTTGTTTCTTGTGTATAGGCGAATTGATAGAGGTTCGATTGTTTGTGGTGGGGAGCTGAGCGGATAATCCAATGGCACTGTTCCAGTTCAATACAGTCTCATTGATGTTGTCGGGTATTTGAGAGAGTTTTGGGATGGTTTGGGAAGTGAATGTGTCTCTGTCAAATGGTCTAAATCGTGAGGGTTTTGACAGTGAATTGATATCTGATGGTTTGCTTGGGGATTCATCAGCTGGTATGATGAATGTTATAAGGTTATGATTGTTACAATTGTTGATAGAGAGATAGGAGAGAGAAGGAGGGTCGGACAAGACACAGAGGATTGGGTCATACAAAGGGGGAAGGAAAGTCGAAGGCAAGGGAAAAGAGGTGGGTCTTCAGATCACGCTTGAAGGTGGGATGGTGGGACTCTAGATGAAGGGAGGTGGGAAGTGAGTTCCAGAGGGCAGGACCTACAAAGAAGAAAGCTGAGGAGTGAGTGGACTGAAGATGTGCAAGGGACGGGGAGGGAAGATGAAGGCGACTGAGATGAAATGAGCGAGGGGTGTGTCTAGGGGTATGGAAGGTAATGAGATCTGCCAGATATTGCGGAGTGTTGGTATGAAGTGCCTTGTGAACAAGGGTGAGCAATTTGAACTGAAAGCGAAAGGGGACAGGTAGTCAGTGGAGATGAACAAGTAAAGGAGAAGTGTGGTATCGTGGAGAGGAGTGGGTGATGATGCGAGCAGTAGTGTTTTGAATCCTTTGTAATCTGTTTAGTTGGGACTTGGGGAGGCCGGTGAAGATGGAATTGGAGAAATCAAAGCGTGACATGACTAATGACAGTAGCACTGTGGTGAGGGTGGGGGGGAGTGAGAAAAGGGCGTATCGCACGAATTTGCCGCAGAAAAAAGAAAGAGGTCTTGGTGATATGTGAGACATGTGCTTATTAGTCTTAAATGGGTTCCACTTTAGCTTCATTGCATGTCCCCTAGCCTTTATACAATCTATATTTACCCGTTCCACTCCATTCATTAATTACCCGTCCACTCCATTCATTAATTTATAGACCTCTATCATATCTCCCCTCAGCCATCTCTTTTCCAGGTTGAAGAGCCCTAACCTTTTAAGCCTCTCCTCATAGGGATATCCTTCCATCCCCTTTACTATTTTGGTGGCTCTTCTCTGTACCTTTTCCAATTCGATACTCCCCGCTCCGGGCTTTATCACACAAAAACACCCTTAATGCTGCTATTTATGCTTGATCTTCAGGGCACCCTTACTACTCTTTAGTAACCATACCCCTGTGTTACCCATTTACTCAACCATTCTTATGCAGCTCCCTGAAGTTCCTTAGCCATGTTAATGTGGGAGTCACAGATCACCTTGCATTCAATGGACATGATTGGCCCATATTGGCTCTGATTTCACAAATGACCTCACACACTGAATGCAACCTCTAGTCAGGAGCCAGGGGGTCCCCTTCCTCATAACACTGGTCAAGTGGTTTCCCCAAGAATAATAGATTCCCAGGCCATATAATTTTTTTTAAACTTTGCAATGCTGTTTTTATGCAGCAAAAATTGTAACTGCTTAATTATGTAGCCTGGGAATCTAATGTTAAACGTACCAACTTCTGACACTGCACACTGGAGCAGCAGAATATTAAAGGTGAATACATATTCTGCAAAACCAAAGGAGATGCAAGATGATCGCACACCCAGGAGCAAAATGAAAAAGCACGCACCAGAGGTCATTTTATTTTTGCCTGCAATGAGCAAAAAATATTTTGGTGTTAGAAACTGTGCTGTGCTTTTGGTTTATTATTTTAGGCATATATTCTACATCCAAAGAAATCCTTCTTCTAACAATGGGTGTAGAGCAGATCTAGAACATTTCTGATTCTGATGTCATCTCAGTAACAGCAATATAAACCCTCATTGGTACTGGGTATATTGTGAAGTAATACAAAACTCCATAACTATCACTCAGGATCTAAAGAGAAAATCTATCTACCATAACAGCATCTGCTTCCAGAACTCACACAAGGAGCCTAACCAGAAAATAGCAACACTGTCAATATTGCAGTGGGTCCTAGAACATCCATAAATCTATTTGGAAAACTGAACAAGCTGGATTACTACAGATCTCTGCATAGAAATGCCTTACAAATCAAATAATTGGCCTTGGTCATACACTCATAATATAGATAGATCCTCACCAAGTATAGATTAAACTACCACAAATTAAAACTAAAATTACGTAGGCAAAAATTAATTGAAACTAAAAAAACCCCCAATAGACTCTGCATGCAATACAACACCAGAGAAACAGAAACCGGCAGATGCTCCAGTACTGTGCAAAAAGTAAAGATAAAACATGTATGCCCCAATATTCATAGTGGGTTATTCAGTTAGTAGTACCTGCTAACCAGAAAAACCACACTGAGAGATTCAGAGGACACTAGCTGACAAGTGCTACTGAATATCTCTTCTAAATGCCATGGCAATGTCTAGACAGTAACACAAGTCCAGGAGCAAGGTGATATCATAAAAGATTAAGTTTATTGGAATGTACATCTAAAAACAATGCTCCACAAGCCATGTTTTGGCTGAGCCTTTGTCGGGGATAATGAGATGTACTATAAAATAAAACTCAAACAATAAACACATAAAGTGATAATAACAATAAACAGTAATAAATAATTATGATTATAAAACAAATGAACTATCATAACATATATAAAAGCATAAATAATAAAAGCAAACTCAAAATCAAAAAAGCGGAGCATATTGGATAGCTGGGATATAACATATAAAACAAAGCAGTAAAAAGGGACATCTAAATAAGATTATAGAAGAGGGGTAAAAGAGGACAATATGTTCAGTAGAACTTAAAAAATTAAAAATCATATAATTAACAAGTATCATAAAGTGCATAAGACAATAAGTGATGATAAAAAGTAATGAAACAATAAAGAGTAATAATGATAATAAAACCATATAAAATCATAAACATAATAAATCACATAGCGTACAAATCATAGAACAAACAACGAGCATTAACAAGAAAGCTAAAAAGAAAGAAAGCAGCGCATGAGCATAAGGAACCGAAACCAATACAAATGAGAAAACTCACTTACATGAAAGAACACGGTAACCAGAAATATTGCTGGGTTCAAACAATTCCAATGTGACTTCTATGGAGGCAACTATCACACCAGTAAGATATGGAACTACTTAGAGGAAGAGAGGAAAACAAACTAGAGGATCAACTAAATTACATGGATAAAAAAGCAAGGATAAAATTGCAAGGATAGAAATGCTGTCATGCACTTTCTATCCTGCCTGCTCGTTTTTCAGATATTCTGGCTTAGACGTCTCAGACTGTGCTTGGACATCCCTTCTAAAATTCCCCTCCATAAGTTTAAATGCTGCCAATTAACTACAGAGGTTGATATAGTTAATTCATTTCATTTTGGGGGGAGGGGAAAATAGACAATGGGAATTAAGAAGGATAACCCCTTAATCTCTTCTGTAAAAGGCTAGCCTAAATGAACACTTTTTAAAAACCTGTTCATGCCAGGGAGCAACTGAGAATCCTGACATGGACAATTTTGGTCATACACATGCATTCCCTTGGTGAAATGGGGAATGTACATGTAGATTTTGGACCCTCCCCTGGCATGCTCTTTACAATTTCTACGACATCCATGTGTAAATATAGCGCTTTCTAAACTTGCCCTTTACACATGTAAATGCTGGATTTTCCAAGTGAGGTAGTTTCTGATGTTGTTCAGAACATAGCAGCTCCCAAGGGTTCAGGGAAATTGCAGAAAGTGCAATGAAATAATGACTTAGCACCAGCGCACATTTTTACTGATTACACACTGGATATTATTACTCTGAAGTTTTGAGTGGAACGTAGAGGTTAAGATTCCTTTAAGCTCCAGAAACAGACACAGCGGGAGATTTAATTGCACTATTAACTGTAGGGATATATTTTCAGTGATTTCCCTCTTTCAAATATTCCTTATGGTCTCATATTTTCTATTTACCTCATAGAGTTGATAATAGCTTTGGCTCCAAATGTAACACACTGCATTTTGTTTCCTCATAATGAAAGACATAATAAAACCACTAAAGCCTTCAGTTTAAAAGACTTGGCTACCTCATTCTATCAAAAACCTCTTATCCTTTTTGATTAGTTTCAAATTTGTAATGATTTTGTTTCCCAAAATGAAAGAAACACGATGTGTGCAAGGGTTGTTGGAAAGTGACCTTGTGAGGGCATTTCAGCTTGTGAGTCTTATGACTATTATTAGTTTACACAAAGGCCAGGGAATGGCTTCAGTGGGAGCTAACGACTGTTATGAATAGAGAGCGATGTACAGTAGGATGTTGTTACAATGTGACAAAAACCCAAACAGAATTACAGAAAGCAGAAGAAATGTTTCAACATACTTGAAATAATTCTATGGTAATACTTTTACTGTAAGAATACTAACAGTGGCTTTAAACAGAAGGGTAAAGTTAAGCTTAAAGTTCATGACACTGGAAGATACTTGCATTTAATTCTGCACTTTTCCAAATCCAAGCTTGAGGTGAATTACATTTCAGGAGCAACAGGGTTTTTGTACCCTAGGAGGGTTAGATTTACTGAAGCACACTACCATGCTCAAATGCTGGTTTTTGTTTAATGCTGACTCCTGGCAACCCAGTTGCCTCTGGGTTTTCTTGGCAATGTATCACCAGAAGTAGATTGCCAAGGCAATGGAGGGTAAAGTGACTTGCCCAAGACCACAAGGAGTGCTAGTAGGAATTGAACCCTTGATCTTCTGGGTACTAGGCAGTTGCTTTAACCACTAGATTACTCCTCCATATCTGTGCTGTTAGTTTATTGGTAAATAGGTCCTACTGTATAAAATGTGTCCTACAGTAAATAATGTGGTGCTGGCCCTAAGATTGTACCTGTGGTAATAAAAGGTAAAGTGACTTGCTCATGATCACAAGGAATATCAGTGAGGTAAGTAGAATGTCAACCCTGGCTTCACAAATACTGGTTGAGGATGAGGCCACAAATGATAGTAATGAATGGTGTTCACACTGAGGACAAGGGAGTTAACATTGTTCTAAGCGATAATGCAGAAGGACTCTCAGGAAAGCTTTGATTCTTTGTGGATGATACCAAAATCTGCAACAGGGTAGACATTCTGGAAGACATAGATGCTATCAGGAAGAATCTTGTGAAGCTTGAGAAATTGCCAAAAGTGTGGCAACTAAGATTTAATGCTAAAAAATGCAGGGTCATGCATTTGGGCTATAAAAGACCCAAAGAAGGGGTACAGGTTCTTCTGTGCATGAGAATCTGAGAGTCATAGGGGTATGTTTACTAAACCGTCTTAACGTGCGCCTGGCGATAGTGTGCAGGCTACCATAAAAGGAATGGGCGTTTCAGTCTTAAAGCAGCAAAATGGGAGTATCGTGCGATAATGCGCGCTGCGGTGCACATTATTGGGCGAAGCGCCACTAAGCGCGGTAATCTTAAGTAGGCGCCCAGACAGGCAACCACAGAAATAGAGGTGTAGCACAATGGTTAATACACTGACTGATGATACAGGGGGTCATGAGTTTGATCCCCCAGTGTGCCTAATGCATACAGCTAGCTGAGGCATTAGCTCTGACATGTAAGTATTGTTTCCTGAGGCAGTTTATTTGTATTTTAATTATTGCTGCCACAAACACACCCTCACGTGCCGTATCCTAAGTTGCAGCATAAGGCACCCTATAAGACACTCCATAGGGCACATTATAAAGTGCACTGTCTGCCACGGCACCCTATAATGTCCCCTAGAGGGCACTCCATAGGATACCTTATAAGGCACCTTATATGGACAGTAACCATAAGGTGCCTCAGAAGGCACTTTATAGGGCGCCCTATAAAGCACCTTCTGAGGCACTTTATGGTTACAGTACACTGAGGGTGTTTTTGCTGGCAGCACTAATGTACATTACAAATAGATAATGCTTTGGACAGCCCTATCAAATAGCCCCACTGTGGGTTTGAACCCATGACCTCTGGCTCCACAGGCAGTGAAGTAACCAGTGGGCTACAGCTCTATAGCTGCTAGCAAGCCCCTAGCTGGCTGCAGAAGGACTGCACGTCACCACACAAACAGTCTACTGTGATCACCAGGATAGGGTTAACCCACCCGTACCCATGGTGCACTGCACATGCAAATCAGCAATCTACAGATGAACACAAGATGGGATATGCACCCCCACAGCACCTCGGCCTGGTAGGGGGAACTGACCATGTGTGTTACTGGCACAGAGTAGCTACACACTGTCACATTGTGCGGGTACTGTGCTCACCCTGAGGGTGAGTTGGGGCACCCAGCACCAGGTCCACAGCACCTTCTATGGCAGAAATAGGCCATGCTGTAGGTCCCCAGCAGTGCTAGTGTGTGAGAAAGGTAGTTTCTGCAGACACATTTTAGATACATCTGTATTTCTCAGTCAGGTTTAGCCCTTATGGACCCATAGGCGGATTATGTACCACCACCCAACCCACCCCCTGGGGCTGAGGGTGGGAAACAGGGTCTCCCACCAACAGATCCACATTTTACCTCCCTGCAATGGCAGCAGTAGAGGGGATCATCAACTGCAGTCCTGCTGGGGAACAGACACCCTACAGGGCAGTCAATGCAGCTCTGTACACATCTATAAAGCAATAGCAGACAGACATTAGGCCTGGAAATGCTCAGCTGCACCCCACCACTATCTGATATTCTCCCGCAGCAAGCCTCCAGCCACTGCACCCTGCAAGGTGTTCAAGCACGGCACAACACGGCACATTATGCACTGATCTGGTAATATTGTCTACACTTTGAATAGATACTTCACTTTGTATTCCTGCAAGTAACCTTTAAACAATCTCGATCAGTCTAGTCTGCTAATTTACAACTTGTCTGTCTAAACTGTGTTACTTGGGACAATAGATCTGCATTCCATAACAAATTTATACCTAGCATAATAGGATTTGCTTGTTTTTGATGCCAATGAGAAACAGCCCTACAGAATTCTCGCAAATCTCCCCCTCTCACTATTAATATCTCTCTGTCTCTGTGATTACATTCAGAGTTGAGTAAGATGGGTTCCCCTATAACCTTAACTGGCTGCTACCTAATCTTTTCCTTCTGCCTCTCATTCTCCCGAGCTCTATCCCTTGAGGTCAACCGGATACCTATTTTATATAGCCAAGGAAAAAGATGGACAGGTATACCCAAGTTCAGTTATAATTGGAACTCTCATCCACATCACATGCATCTAATATACATTCCACTTCAACATTCGATGAGAGCCAAACAGGAGGAAAGCCTCTACTCACATAGTTTAAAATGTGCCCTCATCAACGCCCGCTCAATTCGTAAGAAATGGCCGGTGATTGCAGACACAATTTCCCTCCATAACCTTGATATTCTCATGGTTACTGAAACATGGCTTTCCGCAGAAGACAATGTACTACTTAATCAGCTCCTTCCACCAAATTTCTCAGTGTTTACTAGTCACAGACATAACAAGCGAGGAGGGGGCATGCTCATACTCTCCAAATCAGACCTTCAGTTCCAGCTGATAGACGCTCCTAGCTCCGACCACCTAGAGTTAGTCTCTATCTCCAACAAGTTATGCGCTATAAACCTTTTATACAGAGCACCTTCAGCCTCCCCAGACGTCCTTCCAACCATTATTGATCTAGCATCCAACGTCCAGAATCCTAATACCCCAACTTGGATTGCTGGTGATTTTAACCTGCCTGCTCTCCAAGATTGCCATTCATCCGCCTTCCTTGAAGCGCTTGAATCCCTTGGATACCAACAATTAGTTCATGAACCTACCCATGTGAAGGGAAACACCCTTGGCCTTATCTTTGCTCCACAGTCTGTATACGTCCAACCACACAATACTGGGATATCTATAACTGCTGTACCGTGGTCAGATCATAAACTCATTATTTTCCAGATTCCTACTCACAAGAGTCATTCACAGTCCAACAATGCTCCAAATAACAGCCCTAAATCTCTGGCCAGGAGCTTTTTTCCTTTCAACAGAGATCGCATCCTTGCTGGAACATGCTCACTTCATAATGAGACCTCCTTAAAAATAGAAGATCTAATCACCTGCTGGAACAGCAGTCTTAATGCGATTGCATTACGACCTCCACTTAACAGACCACCTAGAAAAAGAGCTTCTGCACCATGGTACACAGACGAACTGAGGCTATCACTATCCCAACTACGTAGCCTCGAGAAGCGCTGGCGTCGGTCTCGCTCCATGGTAGACCAGGCAGCCTACCTCAATCAACTATCCATCCATCGCAAGGCCATCTCAGAGAAAATGAAGCGGTACCACACGGACACTTTGAAGCGTGCCCTAAACAAACCTCATGATTTGTTTAACCTAGTAAAAACCTTATCTAAAGAACCATCCCCTGAAAAGCAATGTGAGATCCATCCTCAGGACTTTGCAGTCTACCTACAATCCAAGCTTACACAAACAAATAAACCTCCATTAGAATTTGCCCCCACAGCTCAAGATTGCCCAACAGCTCAAGATTGCCCATTTTCTCTATGCCCTCCAAGAAGCGAATTGAAGATCTGATCATGTCTCTTAATTCCACAACTGCTCAGACGGACCCTTGCCCAGCTTTTTGGATAAAGGAATTGTGTTCTGAATTCAGCCCAATAATAACTAAAATAATAAACCTGTCTTTCAACTCTGGTACATTCCCCTCTGCCCTCAAGCAAACTTCCATCAGACCACTCCTGAAAAATTGTAAGTTAGATCCTCAAAAGGTAGACTCCTACAAACCCATCTCAAGTATTCCTTTTCTTGCAAAGTTAATAGAAAAGGAGGTTCAATGTCAACTGCAAGACCACATCGATGCCGCTGCTCCCCTGGATCCTTGCCAACATGACTTCAGAGAGTCACACGGTGTAGAAACACTCCTTACATCGCTCCTCAATAACATAATTTCTGGTATCAACAACATCCGGCAGGGTTTTGCACTTGTGTTCCTGGACATAGCCGCAGCTTTTGACTCTGTGAACCATGACCTCCTCCTAATACAGCTAAAAGAGAAAGGAGTTGGCGGAACTGCCCTTGAATGGTGCAGATCGTACTTATCCGAAAGATGGCAACACGTTCGTGCTGGTGGAGCGATGTCTGATCCATTTCACCAAGGGCAGGGGGTCCCACAAGGTTCCTCCCTCTCTGCTTTGTTGTTCAATATTTATATGCAACCTATTTGTAAGATCATCCGGTCTTTCAATGTAAGTTGCATGGTATATGCGGATGATGTTCTGCTCTATATGCCTTTCAACATAGACAAATTGGACCTTTCCCCTCTGAGCAACTGCTTTGATGCCATATCGGAATGGCTCTTGTCACAAAACCTAAGGATACAACATAAGAAGACAGAGGTGCTCTTCATTTCAAAGAACCCAAACTTTACCCCTCCGCAATTCCTGAAGGTGAAAGATGCTGAGCTACAATCAAAACCCAAAATATGTTATCTGGGTGTTACGGTCGACCAGAACCTGAACATGAAGGCACATATAGCCAACACTGTAAGAGCCATATATTACAAAATCCGGTCACTAAGACATCTTCGCCCCCTTCTTGAACCTGAGGATTTCCGTACCATCTACCAGGCTCTGATCATGCCTCACTTTGACTATGCTAATGTCATTTTGCTAGGCCTCCCTCAATCAACCTTGAGCCCCTTACAGCTTGCAATGAATAGCGCTGTGAGGGTTCTCTATGGTGCATCTAGGAGTGAGCATGTGTCGCCCCTTCTGAAGCAGTTACACTGGCTTCCTATACAGGCCAGGATTATCTTAAAGACATTACTACTTACCTTCAAAGCGGTAAATAGTCTCTCCTCCACTTCTCTAACTGATCTCATCAAACCCATAACCCCGAATAGAACAAGAAGATCAACTGCATTAAATATGCTAAGGGTTCCTTGTGAACTTACAAGAAGCACCTCATCAACAGCAAACAGGGCTTTCAGTCTCCGTGCCCCAAAACTTTGGAATACATTGCCACTAGATATTAGAGCAACCACCAGCCTACTTCAATTTAGAAAGGCCCTCAAACATTACTTATTCCTTAAATACTTCCCGGTAAGTGCAGAGGCATGTCCCCTCTCCGTTAGTTACAGGAACTCCAAATCACCTAGTGAGTTAGAATTCCCCACATAGTAAGGTCCACTGATCATTAATTATAAGGATCCACTTACCATTAATTACGTTTCATTTGTCCTATAATTTAAAGATGTAAATAGTTTACTTTGCAATCCAAGTTTACCTTCCTGTGATTCATAATTACGTTGTTAGCCAAGTTTATTGACCCTGTTTAATGTAACTCAGACACTTGTTTTTGTGCTGAATTTTGGTGTTCGATGTAAACCGCGCTGTCAAATAGTGCGGTATATAAGAAATGTAAAATAAATAAAATAAATAAATACTAGCTGCAGACAGTCTGCTAGCTAATCCATAGTGCATGTTCCTAGAGGAGATGCATGCACCCAGAACTGGGATGTCAGCAAACACACCAAGCAGATAGGTCAGTGATTGGGCCTAAAAGGGAACCCATAAATATCACATGACAGAAATTTTCTAGAGCACTATGGGGGAACCTAGCCATGCCGTGGTCACTGCTCAGTCAGGGTGAGAGCGATCTCCCAGCAGGACATGCTGTGGCCACCCTGTCTGTGCAGGTGGTGGCCGGGCACTACAATGTCCCAGCCATTGCCCTATGCCCTGTGCAGATGCATCCTGGCCAGGCCACCCTGTCCGGGCTATACCCATGGTATCTTGCTGCTCATTATGCACATTGGCAGGCCAATACTGGCAACAGTGCTGGCAGTGTAGGCTGTGGAGGGTGTTTGCAGCCACCACACACTGGATAGACAGACACACACTCCCACACCTATGCCAGCATTGTACAACTATAGAGGTGTTTGGCAGCCCTGGCCACCGCTCCAGTCCTGGGCACAGTGCAGACATGGCTATGGTACGCAATACTGTTGGGGTCACTCCCCAGGGTGGTAAACACTCTCAGACACAAGACCTGTAGCACACTCCACAGACATAAGAAAGGTTGCCATGATGCAACTCAATCAGAAAATTGTACTTAACTTCAGAATTGCTATCTGCCAGTAATCATAGCAACCTTTTGATAGCTGTGTACCGTATTCCCGGGTTTAGGGTGGTGTTGCTAAGGTATGCAAGTGCTTGTATTTGTGGATGCACGCAGGGCCCAAAGTCCTGCCTCTCCAGGAGGCATTGGATAATGGAGCCTGTGGGTGTGGATGTGTCTGCCCCTGTTTGCTGCTGCTTTACGGCAGAGGTTCCCAACTCCAGTCCTGGTGTGCCAAACACTGTTCGGGTTTTCATGCTGTCCCTCATGAATATGCATGAGATACATCTGCTTACCATGGGGGCGGCGCATAGAAATGCAGCACAGGCATCTTTATTAGAGGCAGCATGGAACCTGAATGGTGTTTGACCCTCCAGGACTGCATTTGGGGGACTCTGCTCTAGGTAATGTGCCTGTTTATGGTGTCTATGCTCTGTAGGGTAAAATGTAGGTGTTCTGGGCATGTGTACGTCATCTGCATTAAAGGTTCCATCTGTATTAGCATGTTTTAGTAGTGGGTATAATATGGGGACTGGGTTGGCAGGAATCACAGCTGGGACTTGAACCTGTGACCTTTTGCCTCTGAACACACTGGCTGTGTGCACTGCACCACCGTGTTGCCACAGAGACAGTGCATTCCCTGGTGATACCATGACTCTTCGTCCAGCAGGGCCTGTCTGTTGCAGTGCATGGCACCCACCTACACAGGGCTAGGCCATGGTCTGCTCTGGGCAACTGCCACTGCCCCCCTCCACCACCAGTACACCTCTGCCACCATGCTGACATGCCCTTCTGCTGGTGGTGCTGGTGGTGCGCAGTCTCAGGCCATCCAGTGTGCAGGTAGGCGGCTGCCTATAGTGCGTGTTCTGGGGTAGGGGTGCCTGCATAGACAGCCACGCTTCCCCCCCAACACCGCCTGCCAATGTTCTGTGCCCTTGGAGGTACCTGCTGGGTACTATCCCCTGTGGCACTGTGATAAACACACTCGTGCCCATGTTGGGCCCTCATCAGTTGCTGTCTGGCTGCTGTACAGTTTCAGCATTCCTAAGTGCCACCTAGGCATCTGCCTAGTCCGCACTGTGCCCCAGCTGCACCACAGCATGTGCCGCCTGCAGCCCTCTGTATCCCATTTCCAAGCATCTGTCCAGTTGGCCATTCCAACATGCCCGCCCTGCTGTTGCCGCACATGTGCATGCCATAGGAAACCTGTCTGATGGAGAGGAAAACCCTGCACAGCACAATTTCACTGTGGGCTCATTCACCTTGTATGGGGACGGAGCATGGACCCTTCCAGCATTCATATCCTTTTTTTGGTGCCTTCTTGGGGGTGTTTTTTGATGTTTCCCATTGAGATCACTATTGCCCAGCTTGGTTAGTTTATTTTTCCATTTACTTCTGGTCATTTTCACTGTTTATTTGCCCTTTTGTTCCGTGCACTTGTATCACACTTATCACTTTTTTGTAGGTTTCCCTGGTTTTGCTGTACATTGCTGACATAAATGGTTTCTCTTCCCTTTAAATCAGCTCTTACGCCAGGGTTTCACTGGGTTAGTTTCCAGCCTCGGATTTCACAGCGTTAGTGTGTGGGGAGCCTCTCCCCTCCCACTCTCCACCCATTGACCCCTTCTCTTCGCCCCTGGGGAGCCTTCCTCCGCCCTCCGGGAGCCTTTCTCCGCCTTCAGCGCTCGTTTGCGCCGCTGCGCGCGTTATCGCATGCTAAGGTACCTTATCGTGCGATAAAGCGCCATTATCGTGCGATAAGGTACCTTATCACGCGATAACGTCACAGAGCGCACATTAAGACGGTTTAGTAAACATACCCCATAGTATCTGATGATCTTAAGGTGGCCAAATAGGTAGAAAAGGCAATAGCAAAAGCCAGAAGGGTGCTTGGGTGCAAGGGAGAGGAATGATCAACAGCAAAAAGAAGTGATTGTGCCTTTGTATAAGTCTCTAGCTAGACCTTACTTGGAGTACTGTGTACAGTTCTGGAGACTGCATCTTCAAAAAGATATAAACAGGATAGAGAGCAATACTGAAATGGTCAGTGGTCTTCATCATAAAGTATATATTGTCATGAGGCTGGTACCAATAAAGATGCAGAGTTGAAAAGAAACTCTGTTTTTTTCAGAACTCTAGGTGTGCAATTACCTCAAAGCACAGCTAGAGGGGGCAGGATTGACTCTACAGAAGCTAATGAGGCTAGGAGAGCTAACCAGTTGCACCTGGAAATGAGCCCGGGAGATTCAAAGGGAAGATCCCTTTATAAACGGAAGCTTAATGCTAGCAAGACAGACGCAGACACAGACGCAGATGAAGAAGGAGAAGGAGAAGCAGGAAGAGAAGGAACAAGGATTACGGCTGAAGAAGGAAGGAGAGACCTGAAGGAAGGAATCCTCCTTGAGCAAGCCCAAAAGAACAGAATTCACAGAGGTAGAGTTCAGAGGGGCCAAGCTACGAGAGCCGCTGTTCAGAGGGAGTCTGCTAAGGAAAGCAGTCAGGCTGGAGGGTATGCCACTCCCTGCTTAAGCAACGTTCCTGAGTCCAAAGCTGAGAGACATACACAGAGAGCCAGAGAGCCAGGCTTGGAGGAAAGCCTGCAGGCATTGGAGTATGCTGAACAAGTTTTACCAGGTACCCGAAGGGAAGGGGTTTCTAACAAAGCTACTGTGTCACTGAAGCATAGATCTGGAGAATCCGCACCAGGTTTTACTAAGCTTTCAGGAAGTCCAGCACTGCCCAGAAGCTACCGACAGAAAACCTGTTGTCACAGAGACGCTCATGAGAGAGAAGGCTCCAAAGCTTCAAGCTACAGAAACTCAAGGTATGGAAGTTTTATTCCTGCTAAAGAAAGCTTAACTCCTAAAAGCACTGCTAAAACTAAAACTCACTTTATAAGAAGAGGAAAGAAACCAGAGTGGTTTGAAGAACTACCAAAAGACTTTAAAGCACAGTCTTATTGGAGGCAAGATACCAGAGACAGTCCATATAAACCTGTAACTGCCAGGGACAGTGTGTGCTCTGAGGGGGAAAGTAGTGAAGCAGAATTTATGGAAATAGAAAGTGCAAACACTATTCCCATTCCTCAGGAAGAAGCTATGGATTGTAGTTTGTGTATGGCTTCTAACCTAGAATCCATAGCGACCTTGTAAATGAGAAGAAGTCTTGTTTAATTGCTTTGCCCTGGAATGAATTGAATTCCTCCCTTTAACCTTTCAACTAATTGTGAAGATATTAAAAATTGGTTTTACCTGCTTATTACTGGAGCCTTTATGAACAAAGGACATTCTTTGATTTCTAGTGTCTTAATGAACCCTTGCACAGAGGGGAAATAAAAGCCTTGTTTTCCTACACTCGTGGCTTACTTATTGAGTTCTCACAAGGAGCTGAAATATCTAAGACCAATTTCTATTTTGGCCTTAAAATACCCCACGCTCCTTAAAAATAAATATGTTGTACAGCATGCCCTTACTGCCATTGGCCACTAGGGGATGCCGGCACGACAATATATAGGGATAGACTTACAGTAAATATCTAAATAGATATATTTTGGAAGAAAGGTGGAATGGGGGAGATATGTAAATGCAGAGGAAGTGGGCCTCTTTCAATTGACAGGAAACTCTGGAATAAATGGGTCACAGAGTAAGGATGAAAGGGGACAGACTCAGGAGTAAGCTAAGGAAATATTTCTTTATAGAAAGGGTGATGGATAGATGGAACCATCTCCCAGTGGAAGTGGAGGTAATGACGAAAGTATCTGAATTCAAGAAAACATGGGACAAGTACAGAGGATTTCTGTGGGAGAGGAAGTGATTATAGAGCTTAGTAGCTGGTGTGGATGGGTAGGCTGGATGAGGCCATATGGAAGTGGTTCCCAATACTGTCCCGGGAGCTCCCCAGTCAGTAGGGTTTCCAGGATATCCACAATGAATATGCATGAGAGAGATTAGCATACAATGGAGTTTTTTGTTTAATTAAAAGCAGTAAGGGGAAAGGAGGTGGAGAGTGGGCATTAATGGGGCGGAGAGTGGGAGGGGATAGCGTGTGCTCCCATACTGCCGGGTTGTGCAATCATGCATTAGAGACCCCAGCGCTGGGAACCATAACGCCATCTGAAACCTCGAGGAAAGGGCTATTTCTAAGGGGAGAGAGCCTATTTAAATGTCTGCAATGTACTCCACACACAGGGGATCCCAAGAAAGTGATAGTAGTGCTCTGTTAGCAGCAACTGCATAGTGCCCCATGAAGAAAGGGCACTATGTTGATGCTGCCAATTTGGTAAAGGAGGTGCCACATGGGTGATGCAGTGGGGTGGTTTGTACACAAGGCTTACCAGGCTGCTGCCTAGGGTGCACATCTCTGATGTCCATCATGACTCCACAGTGACGGTAGCAGCACACAGACATGCTGCCGCAGTCAAAAAGAAGATGTGCCAACCCCACTGCCACCATGCTGCCATGTCAGCATGGTGTGAGGGTGGTGGCGGCAGTCGCAGCGGCTGCGGCCTGCTGCAGACTAAAGCATTGTCCCAGCCCTGTATGTCTGATGCAACGCTGCATTTGCCACTGTCAGTGGGATGGCGAGCATGTCAGCAGCAGGTACACTGTAGCACATGGTGATCCCTCCCCACCGAGGTCTAACGTAGCAGTACACGTGCCCATATCCCCCACTGGAGGGGGCAGGAGCGGCAAGGTTTGCCGAGCTGCATGTGTGCAACATTAAGGAGGCCGCCTGCAGACTGTCTCATGTATGTTTTCATTGTACAGCGCTGCGTGCACCTGGTAGCTCTTTGTAAATGCTTAGTAGTAGTAGTAGTAGTAGCACTGAAGGAAGAGTCCACACACTAATCATCCATACTGACAAGTTGCACTACCCAGGACTGTTCATTTTAATGCCAGGAATAGTCCGAAGGTCTGCTTTGACTGGCGGACATAGATGAAGATCTTACGATGGAAGCACATGTTAATTTGAATGTTTCAAAGTCTTTTTTTTAGATGCAGCAGCTTCAAAGTCTGCATCTATACTTTGGACCACAATTCTTTCTGTTGTTAGTGCAGAGCACAGTGTTGAATTTTCTTGATTATTGTAATAGAATTTTGTTAAATTGCTCTCAACAATAGATGAAAAAGCTTCAGTTTTGTCAGAATATGGCAGTGAGGTTAATATTTGGTGCCAAGAAATGTGATTCGGTCTCTCCTTTATTTGCACAGTCACACTGGCTTAGGATGTCAGAGCGCATCAGTTTTAAATTTTATTTGTTTTTATGAATTTGTTCTGGTTTGTTTTTCTGCTATGTTGTTGTCATCTTTAATCATCAAGTCTAGGATACTATGGCCCTCTTGTTCCCATCGAGTGGGGGGGGGGGGGGGGCGGGCTACGAGTAAGAAGACATTTGGGTACACTATGACATATAAAGCAGTTGAGTTTTGGTCTAGGCTACCGAACGATTTGAAGGAAATTGAATTGGTTTTAGTGTTTTGAAAGAAACTTAAGGCTTGGCTATTTTCTGACTGAATATTTCTATTGTAACTGATCAATGATATTTTGTTTTTTTGTTGTAAACTGGGCTGATCCAATGAGTAATTGGGAGTGCTGCGGTATAAAAGAATTTTAAATAAATAAATTATTATGCCTTTTTATGTCTTCTGATAGTGCATTGGGTCTGCAAACATGCAATTTGTGATTATGCCCATCTAACAACATGACTTTCTTGGCTCTGCTGTAGACCACTGCAGAGGGTCAGGCATGTTCACCCTATAGATGTATGACACCTGAGTTGCACACGATTGGACTATTTCATCATAACTGTGACTGTACAGCTTTGGCTCCATCACATCTCTGCATTACAAGCAGCCACATCCTACCCCTGGGATGGCCAGCTGCAGGGATCATCACACTTCCTTACTTGCTCCATATGGCCAGTATGAACAACTCTTGTCCAGTTGTATGCACATTTGTCAGAGGGGTTGTATGATGGTTAGAAGGCTGGGACAGCTGTGATACACATATAGCTGGTATTGGGGCTTCCCCGTGGCACAACTAAACTTTTTTCACATACCTACAACTTCATTTGTGGATCACATCAGGTACATTGGGGCTGCGTGTCCATACCACACTCTCGTCTACCACCATCCATCCTTCAGCCCATCCATCAGCATATGCCCATTATGTGCAGTCATGTATTCTGCTGCCAGCTGCTACACCATAGCCACACAGGCACCTTTTCATCATTTCAATGTATCACTCATGCCTTTCCTGTGACTGATCTGCAAATCACCACTCCTGCTCCGTCATCCTTTGGATGCTCACATCGTGGCAATTCTGGCTCTGCCAGGGGACACTTCTTCCCCATCCTATGCGACACACTGACATTTCAGCATATTCCGTGGGCATCCATCACTGATACAGTACACCTGCCTTCTACATGCTCATCCCAGTTACTGACTGCCACGTAGGATGCCCATGGATCGGTCAACGCCTACCTTTCTTTCCATCCATCAGCTTTAATGTGACTTTCGTTGGGGCTTCCTTATCCTGCATTAAGGTGACAGCCGTTTTTTGGGTATTACGATGTATGCTTGTCACCTTAACACCCGATGCTCTGTTAGCACATGATAAGTGGAACCTAGTGCTCTTTTCACCAGAATGCTTGAACCCCACCCTGGCCTTTAACACACTGAAACACCCTTATCACTGTCATTAATGCTCGTTTTCCGCAGCTCACTTACTGCCCTTTAGTAAACGTACCCCTTAGTCTCCGCCTTCTGAACAAGGGTCTGTAAGAGCCTGTGCATCATCAATACATTAGCATAATACACCCACCACTATCCTGTTTCTAGAGGTCCAGAGCTTCATCTTCATTTTCTAGTTTCATGTACTTCATAAAAGAACTAAGGCTTACACACATTTCAGTCTGCATAGAGTAACTTGATGGGGAAGATGTGCTGAATAATCAGATGAAGAGAGGTACGTGCTGAGTTACGGACAAGAAAAGCATTGTGCCCTTAAGATTTCTAAATGGCCAATGAGTAATTTCCTCCAAGCTATGCAGAGAAACTGCTCAGGGGTGACCGGAATCTGACACACCTCTTTTCCAATCCACTTTGATGCTATAATGCAATCTTTACTTCCTGAGAAAGTTTTCCACTGTGACAAAATTGTCTGCAGTAAAGAGAGCATTGTGACATAATCTGGAGCAGACACTTGCTGCACTGGCATGAGAATTGATCACCATAAATTCACTTTATAGAACGGTATGCAGGAAATGAGGTAGACAGTCCCTAGTAATGATAAGAAGACGTGAGATGGCTTGCTAATTCACTCTGCTGGATACTGACTCATTGGATAAACCAGATACAATATACTATCTGATGTGTTTGTCTTGAGGGAAAGTGCTCTGGGACTGTGAACAATAGAAAAGAACCAACCTGAACTAGTGCAAAGGTCCTAGAGTTCAGAAAGGCTAACTTTGAGAAAGCAAATGATTATGGGGCCCTTTTACTAAAGTGTGTTATACGGTCAAAGCATAGAACACATTAACTACTCCTGCGGGCCTGCGGTGAATGTTACCACACAGATGAAGAATGATCACACACTGAAATGCACGTTAACCATTCACTGCACAAGGGAGCAGGGTCTGCGCATGGTTGGGGCCCAAACTCGCGCCCTGTGCAAACTTACTGTATAAAGATCCTTGTCTTGCACCACACATGCTTTTCATAGAAACATAGAAACATGATGACAGAAAAAGACCACAAGGCCCATCTAGTCTGTCCTTCCATAACAACTACAACAGTCGGCATGACCTAATTTTAAAGAGCCCATTTACGTGTGTAAAATACTCCTTTTAGATGTGAAAATTGTTTATAAAATTACTTTTATTAAGTAAGAGCGCTGACAGCACAAATAGATAGACCACTGGGCCAATTGGTCTTTTCCTGCTCTCATTAAGGCCCAGATTTTGGTGTAGGCATTACTGATACTACCTCAGATGCTAAATTTCCATAGGCCAGCTCCATCATTCTGTGCCTTTGAGCAGAATTCCTTGAAGAAAACTCAGAAGAGGACGTCCTCGCATGGATTTCCATAGTAACAGTTAAGTCTGTGTTGGAAGAAATGTCAGGGCCACCATATGCGCCACACTGAGGTTTCTTCAAGAAGTTGCTGCTCTGGGAACTGTTCAAAAAGATGAAGAGCTACAAGGAGAGGATCTGGGTAGTGATTTTCCAGGGGGAAAGACTTTTTGCTTTTAAGTATCCACATTTTGAATTCAGTTGGGTTTTTATGTTCTTTGGGGATGATATGCCTGGTGCAAAATTACAGGACCTACTCAGGAGGAGCCAGCTGTCATGGTAAATGTGGTTACCAATGACATAGGAAGGTGGAGGAAAGAAAAGAAGTTTCGGAAGCCAAATTAGGATTTTCATTAGAAAGCTGAAATCCAGGAACTCCAAGGTAGCATTCTCAGAAACGCTCTCATTCCACACATAGGATCGTAGAGAGGGACAGAGTTCTGGAGTCTCAATGAGTGGATAAGATGATGGTGCAAGGATGAGGGTTTAGATACGTTGGAACTGGGCAACATTTTGAGACAGGTGTTCTAAAAGGATGGACTCCACCTTAACCAGGCTAGAAACCTGTTGGTACTAACTTTTAAAAAGGAGATGGAACAGCATATGTTTGGAGTGAAGTATTTTCAAAGGATACTAACAAAACAGGAAAGTTAGAGAGTCATGATGTTTGCAATGAAGGCAAAAGTAGCACAGGTCCTTTGAAATTAAGATCAGAAAGAGTTGAAAGATTCCAAATTATCCTTGTAGACTGCTAGGCAGATTGTAAACACTAACGCAAAAACTTATTTTGAAATGTCTGCATGCAAATGTCAGAAGTCTAAAAAAACATAATGGAGAGTTAGAATGTATAGCACTGAATAAACCATAGCTGTCATCTCAGAGACCTGGTGGAAGAAGGATAACCAAGAGGACACTGTGATACCAGGATACAACTTACTGTGTATCACAATGATAGTGTGGATGAAATTGGTGAAAGGGATAAAAGACCTGCAGAAAACACAGAGTATTTATTTAATTTTTAATGTATGTAAAAACTCAAAAGGTACTTAGCTGAAACGTGAGCTCCCAGAAAACTCAAAGAAAGAGTAAGCCACTGTGAGACGTTTCAGCTAAGTACTTTTTAAAACTGTCCATGGTTGGGACCAATGAATGATGTGTGGGGAGGAATCCTTGTAGCAGTGCAATGCATAAGAGCAGCAAGGCTCCAACTGAGGTCCCCTTATTTTCCCAAAAAACAGTCTACAGTAAGTTATAATGTGTTTCTTTTTGAGAGTAACATTTATTAGAATTTCAGACGGATTGGTATGGTGTCTCTTTTTGTAGACTAGTACTTTATGATTGGTTGGAGCACTTTGGTCTGAAGTTTGTTTTTTATTTTATTTACTATTTAGAAAATTTTCACAAACTTATCAAGAACAAACTTGTACAGAAAAGGTGTTAACACCAAGAAAAAAGAAATAATACAAAATTATTACAAGCAGAAAACATTCAAGAGATGCTAAGACCTATAGTCCACAATGGGACGTACAATTCAATAATAAAGGAAAATAAATAGAGGGGTTGGAGGAACCCCTCCAATTTATACAGGAAATAATTTCAAAAAGCAAACAAGAGGGCTGCAGAGGATCCAAAGCTACACATTACTTGACGCATGAACATATCTACTCACCACCCCTGGCTGAAGGTGAGGAGGTAATAGATAACCTAACTCCAAAACACCTGGTCTTAATAGCAAAAATTGCTTCCGGGGTTTTTGCCTGTCCTTGGAGACATCAGGGAAGATTGCAATTTTTTGCCCATATAACAAATGAGACTGTTTAGGATAATATAATCTAAGCAACCCGTCTCTATCTGTCGATAAAACAAACATTACTAATAAGGTAGAGGTTTTCAATACAGGTGGTCCAGGAGACTGCAGAATCTCAGAGACATTTATAACATCCATTTTAAATAGTTCTTCCAAAATTCCAATATTCCTTTTACCAGTTGGCAAATAAAAAGCCTTAACAATCGGTGGCATCAGGTCTGCTGACACAGCCAAAGTCTCCGCCATGTATCTTTTAAAGAGATCGGCTGGCAAAGTTCCCTTGATTATTGTAAAATTCAAAATTTGAAGGTTCGAGACCCAAACAGCATTTTCCAAATTTTCCACCTTAACCCTTAATAAGGTATTATCTTTAATTAGAGCTGTATTGGTGTAGCCAACAGGACTCAAGATTGTCTCATGTTCTTTCATCTTCTTTCTAACCGAATCAGTTATGGTTACATACGAGTCCATCTTCTGAGAAACAGTGTTTACGTGAGACAAAAGTCCAGCATTGTGTCAAATTAAATTGCCTTCCAGATGTTATCCAAGGTAATAGTTTTGGGGCACACCAACACAAAAGGACCAGGCAATTTAGAGGAATCAGCCAACAAGACTTCCCCTACACACTCCCCTCAAACTGGGGCAGGAACACCTTCCAATTCGCCTCCTCCAAGAGTCCCAGAAGGCAACAGGATAGCTGCTTCACCTCCTTCCTCCCCAGCTCCTTGCAATAGTGTGGCTGGGGAGCCGCCATCCAACTCCACACTCGCGCCAAGCAGCAGGCTCAGAGTTATAGCAGCAGGAAGTGGTGGAGGGCTCTGCGTTTCGGGAGAGAGAGAAACCTCATGGGTGGGCAGGGAAGTAGAATCCTCCAACAACTCCCCTGCAAAACCCGCACGAATCTCCCAACGCTCAGCTTCGGCGACTGTGATGAAACAGTCCATGGGGCATGAACTGGCCGGCTGGGGCTCAGCAAGGTAAGCCCAAGCCTTCCCTTTATGTTTCGGCATCACAACAGGAAAACACAACTTTCTCCTCATGCAGCCATCTTGGACACCACCCCTCCCCCCCCTGAAGTTTTGTTTAGCTGCCTTGTGTCGCTTCCCCTGTGACTGTTTTGGCTCCTTCAATGAATGGTTCTGGCCATATGGTCACCACTTCTACGACTCCCATTCTATCCGTGGGCCTCATGGCATATATTACTTTGCTGATGCTATGTGTGCTTGGGTTGCAATGTTCCTGCTAAGCTGTGCTGAATCCTCTGCTAGCATTCCTGCCAGTGGGGGGAGGTGCAAAGTGATCGCATAGAAATAGGCAGGTCCCAAGGGCCTGCTGATGCTGTGCGATTCTAAGCGCGATCGCTTTGCACCTTCTCTCACGGCAGGAATGCCAGTGGAGGACTCAGCACAGCTTAATGAGAACATTGTGTGCCCAGTCTCCCAGCTGGGTACTGCTTGCACATCTGGATGGTTGAGTGTATAAGGCTGCCCAGATCTATTGCATTGCTTTGTCTGTTGCTACTCTTTACTGGCCCTCAGAGGATGATGCCCTGTGTGACATCCCCATCTTGTCTGCTCTTTGGCCTAGCCCTACAAACTCTACTTTCCTGGTTGTCTGCCAGCAGATGGGTTTGCCCTGTGAGATGTGCCTATTATTTATTTATTTATTATTTATTTATTACATTTTCTTTTATACCGCGCTATTTAAGATCAGTGCGGTTTACAATAAACATTGAAACTACACATCTCAGTTTAGTGATTTGTGCTTACAATAAACATTTAAAATAACTCGGGTATACAATGAACAAGTTTCTTAACAGGGAGAACAGGGAGAACAATAACTATATACAGGCAAGTTAATGTAACTATATACATGGTTACGTGCACAGCACGAGCTTCTCAGAGTAAGTTAAGTATGGAGGCGGTTAAGGTGTGGTTGCAGGTATTCAGACTAGGAGTGTAAGATGCGTGGGCTTGAGGAGCTACCATGAGGTGTGGAAGTAGGTGACTGTGGGGGGGGGGGGGGGGCTGCGGCAACGTAGTGAAGGAGAAAAAGGTGATGCTTCAGTTCCTTCTTGAATTGGGAGAGATCGCTGATGGTTCTGATAGGCGCCGGAAGTGCGTTCCAGCAAGATGGTGCAAAAAAGGCAAAGGCTCTAGATCTAGTAGCTTGAGAGCACTTAGTACTTGCCTTAGGTAGAATGAGGGTGTTTGCAGCATTCGATCTCCTTAGCCGGTTAGGAGGTGTGATGGATACTAGGTCGGTGATGGCAGTAGCCGGGAATTTCTTGATGGCTTTATGGGTCATTGTTAGAACCTTGTAGGAGATCCTGGCCTGTATGGGCAGCCAGTGCAACTGTTTTTAGTATTGGAGTGATGTGGGATCTTCTGGAAGCTCCATGAAGGATTCTTGCAGCAGAATTCATAGCAAGTTGTAAGGGGTTGGTCGTACTCTTTGGTAGGCCATGTAATATCGCATTAGCATAGTCAAGGTGGGGCATTATTAGGGCCTGAAAAACAGTTCGGAAGTCTTCAGGTTCTAACAGCTGACGAAGATGGCGAAGGGACCGGATTTTGTGATAGACAGCTTTTGTTATGTTATTGATGTGAGCCTTCATATTAAGCTGCTGATCAAGTATAACTCCGAGGTATCTTACTGTAGTCTTGCATGTAAGTTCTGCGTCCCGAACTTTGATGGATAGAGGTGGGATAAAAGCCGGGTTCCTGGTGACGAAGAGGGCTTCGGTCTTTTTGAAGTTTAATTTAAGCCTTTGTGCGTCTATCCAGTCGGAGACTGCATCAAAGCATTTGATTAGAGGGGAGAGGTCAAGATGCTCAGTCGAGATTGGCATGTACATCAAGACATCGTCGGCATAGACAAGGCAGTTGATGTTAAATGAGTGGATAAGGTCACAGATGGGTTGCATGTAAATGTTGAATAGTAAGGCCGATAGTGAGGAGCCTTGCGGGACACCTTTAGTTTGAAGGAAGGGGTCAGAGGTGGAGGGACCAGAACGTACATGTTGCCAACGGTCTGTGAGGTAAGACGCGCACCATGATAGAGCTGAGCCGTGAACTCCCTTATCTCTGAGGCGTTGAAGGAGAACTTCATGGTCTACTGTATCAAAGGCAGCGGCGATGTCCATGAATATTAGAACAAAGCCTTGTCTGATGTTATCCAGCCCTATGGAAAGGGTGTTGAATAGGGTTGTCAATAGTGTTTCCACACCATGTGCTTCACGGAATCCATGCTGGCAGGGATGAAGGGGTGCGTTGGAATCTATATGATCCTGTAATTGACGTTGTGTAATCTTTTCAATGATCTTCGAGAGGAGAGGTATGCTAGAGATAGGCCTGTAGGAATCCATCGCTGAGGGGTCCAGCTTACTGTTCTTTAGGAGAGGTCTGATCGCAGTCTGTTTCAGGCTACAGGGGAATGTTCCAGTAGAGAAGGATACTTCTATAAGCTTGGATAAGAATGGGCTGAGCTCAGCACGTAAGGATTTTATCCAGGGAGCTGGACACGGATCAGCGGGTGCTGTAGTGGTATTTATATTTAATATGGTGTCTTGAATGACTCTGATGGTTGGGGTAGAGAAGGATGTGAGGGTGTGTTGGGTTTTCACTTAAGAGATGATCAACTGAGGGATGAGGGGTGGAAATGGGTGGAGTAGTTGAGATGAGAGGCTTAGTAGGTTGAGCAAGCTGGTTACTTTTGTTGCGTAAGTAGTTGGCATATTCCTGGGGGTCTGGGTGGAACGAGTTCCCCTGAGATGGTTCCTTTGCTAGGGATTTTACAATTTGGAAGAGCTCATGGGGTTTGTTCAGGGAGCGTTGTAGTCTGTTTGCATGATATTGTTTCATACTTGATGCAACGGCTAAATGATGTTTTCCTAATTGTGCTGTGAATGCTTCATGGCTCGCGGTTGTTCTAGATCGTCTCCAGTGCCTCTCAAGTTGTCTGAGATGAAGAAGCGATTTGCGTAGTTCTTGGGAGTACCACCTGGCTAGACTCATGTGGATACTCCCCCCCCCCCAACCCTCTTTGCTGCAGCCTGCTAGTCATAAAGATGTACTGCATGGGGGAGGGCACATGCCATGCACTTGGGCACAAATGGATCCTACAGAAACGTGGTCACTGGTGCCTCATATGTGCAGATCACATATTGGAAGAAAAATACGCGTGTATCTTCATTTTGGATTATAGACGGATGTCACCGCTGCTGCTGTTCCCTATGGGGTCTGTGCAAATGTGCAGCAGCCCACTTTCCATCACACATCTGTGCATATTGATGCTGCACTTTTTATTTTTTCAAGGGCAAGGATGTGCTGATTTTAGAAGGTCTGTGCACATGTATGGTGCTTTTTCTAAAAACGTCTTGGATTTTCACGTTTGGACTTGCACATCCCCAGCACTGCATCCAAAATGTGCTTTCCCATGTTTAAATTCTTTGATCTAGAAAATCTTGAATAAATAAATATGTCTTGACTTGCAACAGATCTGGCTAATATTCCAGGGAGTATGTTTGAAGAGCTGTTGCTGCCAAGGAGTCTTGTACAAAAATGGAATTCATAAGGATTTGGCTTTGCTTTCTTTCTTTGACAGCATTAGTTCAGTACTGACTGAAAGCAAGACAGATGTTTTTAGAATTTGTCACTTTTATATTTATATGTTGTATTAATATGGACATCATATTTTGTCTTGGGAGGTTTCTGTGAGATAATGTATATAATACAGTTGCATAGGATTTCTGATCTACATCAACGTTTTACAAAACGTTTCCAACAGGCTTAAAGTAGCAACATTTTGAAAGTAGACTCAGTAATGATCAGAGCAGTTCTGACAACTGTTTCAGTGACATACATTGCTCTGTTTGCACTGTTATGCAAAAGCATGTCAATTTTTCAGACAATGAAGAAAGTTCTGATGAAATACTGCATGGGATGAACTGAGCTCTGAGAATCCATCATTGACAAGTATATTTAGCTCTTCTATGCCTTTGGAATAGCAGATGAACATAAGACGGCTTTTGAGCCAACTATGTTTTAGGCTAATTTAAGTAAACTGTTCTACTTTGTTGCCACTGCACTAACTTTCACATAATTTAGGGGTATGTTTACTAAAACCCCGGTAATGTGCGCGCCGCGCTAGTGTGTGGATGCCACATAAGGAGTGGGCGTTACTGGCTGAAAAAAAGCAAACCGGCATTAATCTTGCGCTAATGTGCGCGGCGCCGTAATGGGCAACCCGCACATTACCACATGGGAAATGCACGCGGGCGGCATAAGGTGGCGCGCTGAGGTACAAACACAGGAACAGAGCCACAGCACAATGGTTAAGACAGTGACCAATGGTACAGGGATCAGGAGTTCAATCCCCCACAGTGCCCAATGGACAAGGCTGGCTGAGACATTACCTGTTATGGGTAATATTGCTTTAGGAGGCATTTTAATATTGGGTGGCATAAGGCGGCGTGCTGATGTGCAAGCACAGGAGCAGAGCCACAGCACAATGGTTAAGACAGTGACCAATGGTGCAGGGATCAGGGGTTCAATCCCCCCACAGTGTCCAATGGACAAGGCTGGCTGAGGCATTACCTGTTATGGGTAATATTGCTTTAGGAGGCATTTTAATATTGGGCGGCATAAGGCGGCGCACTGATGTACAAGCACAGGAGCAGAACCACAGTACAATGGTTAAGACACTAACCAATGGTGCAGGGATCAGGGGTTCAATCCCCCACAGTGCCCAATGGACAAGGCTGGCTGAGGCATTACATGTTATAGGTAATATTGCTGTAGGGGGCATTTTATTTTTATTTTAATTAGTGCTGCCAGCAAACACACCCTCAAAGTATTGTAACATAAGGTGCTGCATAAGGCGCCTCATAGGGTACCCCAGAGGGCACATTTTAAAGTGCACTGTCCGCCACGGCACCCTACAATGTTGCTGAAAGGGTGGCCTATAGGGCGTCATATAGGGTGCCCTATGAGGCACAGCAAGGTCATAGCACTGTGTTTGATGGCAGCACTGTGCATTTAAATGCATGGAAATCTGAAGTAGGTGCGCTGACATGCAAGGAGGAACAGCAGTGTAGCACAATGGTTAAGGCACTGACTGCTGATACAGGGGTCATGAGTTTGCTCCCCAGTGTGCCTAATACGTAAGGCTGGCTGAGGCATCAGCTTTGCAACGTATGTATTGTTTCCTGCAGCACTTTATTTGTATTTTATTAATTGCTGCCAGCAAACACGCCCTCACGTGCCGTAATTGAAGGTGCCGCATAAGGCACCCTATAAGGCACTCCATAGGGCACATTATAAAGTGCACTGTCTGCCATGGCACCCTAAAATGTCCCCTATAGGGCACCCTATAAGTTGCTCCACAGGATAACGTATAGTGCACCTTATATGGACGGTAACCATAAGGTGCCCTATAGGGCGCCCTATAAAGCACCCTCAGAGGCACCTTATGGGTACAGTACGCTGAGGGTGTATTTGCTGGCAGCAATAATGTACATTAAAAAGAGATAATGCCTTGAGCAGTCCTATCAAATAACCCCACTGGGGGTTTGAACCCATGACCTCTGGCTCTACAGGCAGTGAAGGAACCATTGGGCTACAGCTCTATAGCTGCTAGCAAGCCCCTGGCTGGCTGCAGAGGCAGTGCACGTCACCACACAGACAGTCTGCTGTGGTCACCAGGATAGGGTTAGCACACCCGTACCCATGATGCACTGCACATGCAAATCAGCTGTCCACAGATAAACACAAGATGGGGTATGCACCCCCACAGCACCTCAGCCTGGTAGGGGGAACTGACCATGTGCACCCCCACAGCACCTCAGCCTGGTAGGGGGTACTGACTGTGTGTTTTACTGGCACAGAGTAGCTACACACCGTCACATTGTGCGGGTACTGTGCTCACCCTGAGGGTGCAGTGAGGCGCCCAGCACCAGGTCCACAGCACCTTCCATGGCAGAAATAGGACATGCTGCAGGTCTAAAGCAGTGTTAATGTGTGAGATAGGTAGTTTCTGCAGAAACACCTTGGATATATCTGTCTGTCTCAGTCAGGTGTAGCCCCTATGGACCCCTAGGAGGATTATGTACCACCACCACCACCACCCTCCTCCTCCTCCTCCTCCTCCTCCTCCTCCTCCTCCTCCAGGGTTGAGGGTGGCAAACAGGGCCTCCCATCAACAGATACCACATTCTACCTCCCTGCAATGGTGGTAGTAGAGGGGACCATCAACCCCAGTCCTGCTGGGGAACAGACACCCTACAGGGCAGTCAATGCAGCTCTCTACACATCCCTAACACAATAGCAGACAGACATTAGGCCTGGATATGCTAAGCTGCACCCCCCCACTATCTGATATTCTCCTGCAGCAAGCCTTCAGCCGCTGCACCCTGCAAGGCACTCCATCAAGACACATACCAGTTGCAAACAGTCTGCTAACTAGTCCATAGTGCATGTTCCTGGTGGAAATGCATGCACCCAGAACTGGGATGTCAGCATACACAACAATCAGATAAGTGAGTGACTGGGCCCCAAAAGGAAACCCATAAATATCACATGACAGAAATACCATATAGCACTATGGGGGTGCCTAGCCATGCTGTCGTCACTGCACAGTCAGGGTGAGAGTGATCTCCCAGCAGGACATACTGAGGTCACTCTGTCTGTGTAGGTGGTGGCCGGGCACTAAAATGTTCCAGCCAGTGCCCTATGCCCTGTGCAGATGCATCCTGGCCAGGCCACCCTGTCTGGGCTATACCCATGGTACCTTGCTCCTCATTATGCACATTGGCAGGCCAATACTGGCAACAGTGCTGGCAGTGTGGGCTGTGGATGGTGTTTGCGGCCACCACACACTGGATAGACAGACACACACTCCCACACCTATGCCAGCATTGTGCTACTATAGAGGAATTTAGCAGCCCTGCCCACCACACCAGTCCTGGGCACAGTACAGGCATGGATATGGTACGCAATACTGTTGGGGGTCACTCCCCAGGGTGGTAAACACTGTCAGAGACCAGACCTGAAGCACACACCGCAGACATCAGAAAGATTGTTATGATGGAGCTCAATCAGCAAACTGTGCTTAACGTAGGAATTGCTATCTGCCAGTACTCATAGCAAACGTTTGATAGCTGTGTACCGTATACCCAGGTGTAAGGTGGCATTGCTAAGATATGCAAGTGCTAGTATTGGGAGATGCACGCAGGGCCCAATGTCCTGCCTCTCCAGGAGGCATTGGCCAATGGGGCCTGTGGGTGTGGGTGTGTCTGCCCCTGTTGGCTGCTGCTTTACGGCAGAGGTTCCCGACTCCAGTCCTGGTGTGCCAAACACTGTTCGGGTTTTCATGCTGTCCCTCATGAATATGCATGAACTACATCTGCATACCATGGGGGTGGTGCATAGATATGCAGCACAGGCATCTTTATTAGAGGCAGCATGGAACCTGAATGGTGTGGGGCCCTCCAGGACTGCATTTGGGAGCCTCTGCTCTAGGTAATGCACCTGTTTATGGTGTCTGTGCTCGGTGGGGTAAAATATAGGCGTATTAACCATGCGTATGTTCTCAGCAATAAAGGTTTGTCCTTACTATCACGGTTTAGTTGTGGGAAAAACATGTGGACTGTATTGGCAGTAGCCCCAGCTGGGCTTTGAACCTGTGACCTTCTGTTCTTGCACACACTGTCTGTGTGCACTGCACCACCGTGTTGCCACAGATATGCTGTATTCCCTGGGGAGTCCATGACTGTACATCCGACAGGGCCTGTTTGTTGCAGTGCACGGCACCCACCTGGACAGGGCTAGGCCATGGTCTGCTGTTGCCACCAGCTGCTGCCACCTCCACCACCAGTACCGCTCCATCCTTAGATTGGAGACAGCATAATCCCTGAAGGATTTGTGGCCCTCCAGGACTGCATTTGGGGTAATCTGCTCTAGGTAATGTGCATGTTTATGGTGTCTGTGCTCTGTAGGGTAAAATAGAGGTGTTTGAGCCATGCTTATGTTCTCTGCAATAAAGGTTCGTCTTTACTATCACAATATAGTTGTGGGTAAAATATGGGGACTGGATTGGCAGGAGCCCCAGCTGGGGCTTGAAACACACTGGGGCTTCTGTCTCCAAACACACTGGTTGTGGGCACTGCACCACCGTGTTGCCACAGAGACAGTGCATTCCCTGATGATACCATGACTGTTTGTCCGGCAGTGCCTGTCTGTTGCAGTGCATTGCACCCACCTACACAGGGCTAGGCCATGGTCTGCTCTGGGCAGCTGCCACTGCCATCCTCCACCTCCAGTATCCCTGTGCCACCATGCTGACATGCCCTTCTGCTGGTGGTGCTGGTGGTACGCAGTCTCAGGCCATCCTGTGTGCGGGTAGGCGGCTGCCTATGGTGCAGGTTCTGGGGTAGGGGTGCCTGCATATCTGTCCGCACGTCCCCCAATCACCGCCTGCCAATGTTCCGTGCCCTTGGGGGTACCTGCTAGGTACTATCCCCTGTGACACTGTGCTAAACACTCTCGTGCCCATGTTGGGCCCTCATCAGTTGCTGTCTGGCTGCTGTTCAGTTTCAGCATTCCTAAGTGCCATCTAGGCATCTGCCTAGTCCGCACTGTGCCCCAGCTGCACCACAGCATGTGCCGCCTGCAGCCCTCTGTATCCCCTTTCCCAGCATCTGTCCAATTTCCCATTCCGACCTACCCGCCCTGCTGTTGTGGAAATGTGCATGCCATAGGTAACCTGTCCAATGGAGAGGGAAACCCTGATCAGTGCTATTTCACTGTGGGATCATTCACCTTGTATGGGGACGGAGCGTAGACCCTTCTAAAATTCATATTTATTTTTTGGGGCTTTCTTGGGAGTGTTTTTTGATGTTTCCCATTTCTATCACTATTGCCCAGCTTGATTATGATTTTTTTATATTTTGTTGGGGTCATTTTTAATGTTTATTTGCCCTTTTGTTCCGTGCACATGTATCACACTGCTCACTTTTTGTAGGTTTCCCTGGTTTTGAGTTACATTGCTGACAGAAATGGTTTCTCTTCCCTTTAAATCGGCTCTACCGCGAGGTTTTCACTCGCAGTATTTTTTTACTTGAATTTCAGCCCCGCTCCTGTGCGGGGAGCCTCTCCCCTCCCACTCTCCACCCATTGACCTCTTCTCTCCCCCCCTGGGGAGCCTTCCTCCGCCCTCCGGGAGCCTTTCCACGCCTCTATCGCACATCAGCGCGCCGCGCACATGAGCGGGCACTTTAGTGTGGCGCGCACGTGTGCGGGGCACAAAAACGCATCATTAGCGAGCGCTAAGGTACCTTAGCGTACGCTATTGTGCGCCGCGCACTTGAGCACTGTTTAGTAAACATACCCCTTAGTTTTTAAGGGCAAAAGGAACAGTGCATCCTATGGAATCTGTCTTCATGGAGTCCGCATTCCGTTTCATTAATTTATTAGAGATGCTGCTGTCATTTTCTAAAACCTCAAGAAGCCCAATGAAAAAGATCGCTGAAACAATTCATTTCCTTAAGCAATGCTTTCAACAGACGAAGCTTCCAGCTTTGTGAAATTTTGAATCACTGTTTGTCACACTTGGGTTAAGGTATGCTTTCTGCTATCAGTGAATGTTTCCTGTCTCAAGTAGAAGGAAAAGAAGGGAAAGGTTGGGCCTCGCCCTCAGACCATTGTCATCCCCTCAAACCAAAGATGAGCCTGAAAGATATACTATAGTTTTGTTTTGTTCGCGGTAAGTAAATGCTGTATGCTTCCATTGGGAGGTATATGGCTTAAAAGATATGAATTGCTAACCGTGAATAAAGTGGTGACCCCACAACACTGAGTTAGTGGTACACCTTTAAAAAAAATTGCTCTGATGAACATAAGTAAATTGGATGCATGGAGTCTCCAAGATTTGAAATTTTCTTTGTCTTCTTATATAGAAATAAATTAATAAATAAATACAATATAAAAAACAAAATAGAATATAAGGTGATGCATTTTTTTCACTAACTTTCTCAAGAGGTCTTAGTTACTCAAACTAGTCAAAAAATGTATCAAGCTCATCCAATAAATATCACATTATTTTCTCTGTTTTTATTTTAGCCTCAGTGAGCAAAGACTGTAGAACATTTTTGGGACTGACATTATGTAATTCACCTTATTATTTCTTCAAATTAATCCACCTTTTATTCTCTGTCCCTCTATAATTTATAAACATTTTAAGATAATTATGTACATAAATGCTTTGTTGTTCTATTGATCATTCTTGGTTTATCTGCTGAAACCTGAGTAAAATATTATTTGTCCTATTTTCCTTGGGATGGTTGAACTCATTGCATCCTGGATATGGGGGGAGGGGCAGTTGTGCACTTAATAATGACTGAATTTTGTGGAGTTAATAAAAAATACAGAAATACAGGGCATAGGTTAGGGGTCAGTATGATACTTGTCACTTCCTACTAGATTCCTGAATCCATACTTTCCCCAGTCTTTTCCAGATTTTCTCAGAGGGTTGGCAAAGGTGTAAACCAGTGGTCCTCAATCCAGTCCTCTGGGACCCCCAGTCCAATCAGGTTTTCAGGATATCCACAATGTATATGCATGAGATAGAGCTGCATGCACTGCTTCCATTATATGCAGATCTATCTCATGCATATTCATTATGGATACCCTGAAAACCTGACTGGCCTGGGGGATCCTAGAGGACTGGGTTGAGAACCACTGGTGTAAACTCTAACTCTTGTTTTTCCATTTCTTCTATAGTGCTCCTCCTCCTTTGGCAGCCAGTATCTACATTGACCTGAGGCGCTGTACATGTAGTAGCATCATGTAGTTCCATCAACTCTTAGGGACATGTTTTACTAAAGTGCACTACATTGATCATGTGCTAAGCCCTTAGCGTAAGACTGAAATAACTACTACTGCTCCAAAGCAGCCAGCGTAATAGGCATCCTGTGCTAGCTGCTTAGCGCATGATGAGGTGGAGACTGCACTAGCTAGGGTTGAAGAGTAGGCAGAGACCACAGATTGCAGTTAGTGCAGGGTTGAATAGCTCAGTTAGCGCGTGAAGTGCACCTACATGAATTGTGAATGCAGTTTCAGCATGGTCTGACCACTTCAGACAGTGTAATCTGCAGGGGGATATGATGGGCATACCTCCAACAGTTAGCATGGTTCCATTTCACATCCTGTGCTAATTTTTGCCTCTTAACATGAAAATAAGGTACCAAACTCTAGTGCACTAGTAAACATGCCCCTTAAGGTGGCTTTATTGCAAAGCTAGCTTTTGCAGTGTGTGACCTCTGCATTGGGGGTCAGGCTGGGGGAGGGCACCACAGCTCTATCTTGATGCCATAGAAGTGCAGTTTCTCCCTTTTCCCCATACAGCTTTCAGAGTCAAAGCATGAGTATTCCTGCCATCCCCTCCCCCTTTTGAAATAACCTTCAGAGGAGCTAGTATTTTTTTGCATCATAGCCTGGCTTGGCCCACGGAGCCAAAGAATAGTTTCTTATTGTCCCTGCCAGACCAGTCCTCACCAATGGGATTTTCTCCCCTCCCAGTAGGCGGAGATAGAATAAGTCTACTCACCTCTCTTCTTTATATATGCTGGTGCAGCCAGGAAGCAGAACAGTATTGCTCTGTTCAGGCTGGACAGGCTTACTGTACTCTTGTGCTTGGTCTGCAGTACCTGGGAGCCCAGGGCCTTAAGAGGTTCTCTCTGGAGGTCAGCCAGGATGGGATGTTTCCCCCTCCCTCCCCCACCCAGGGCTTCTTTGACAGAGGCCCTGCAATCCAGGCAGGAACCCTTAAGCCTTAAAGGTTCGAGCCTGGGGATTGCTTATGGTAGTTTGTAGCAACTCTGATGGCTTCAGCTGAAAATCTAGACTCCACTCCCAAGACCCATGGCTTTATCTCCCAGTGAGCTTTACATAGATCTGGAGAAAGTAAAATGAGGGAGAAAGCAACAGAGATCTTTGTCTCCCCTGCAGCTCATCGGAGTTAATGGATAGTAGGGTTGGAAAAGTCTCCATGCTGAGTAGCAGAAACTTTTACACCGCTCAAAGCGCCAATTGATAGTCATGTGATACTTCTGTGAGAGACATCAGGATAAGACGGTGGTTTTGCCTTATCCCTGATGCTTCAGGAAAGAGACTAAAGAAGATTTTTTTAACATTTTACCTCCTTGTACTGTTTTGCTAACTGCCTGGAAAAGATTTGGAAAGTTTCCCTCAGGCAAGCAGCTGAGGGTCACACAGTGGTGGGCTAAGCTAGTTTCCAGGGTAACTTCTTCTCCAGCTATTTAATTACTCCACTTAGAGTGTACAGAAGTGAACAGAACCTGACTGTGTGTAAACCTGGTCTGCATCCAGGCATAGTGTCCCCATTTTTAAGTAGGAAGGCAGAAACAAAAAATGGGTGGGGGTGGGGGTGGTGGTGGTATTGCAGTGTTTCTCAGCCAGTCTCGTTTTCAGGACACCCACAATGAATTTCTATGAGATAGATTTGCGTACATTGGAGGCACTGTTCCCTCTAAGCTGTGCGCGTGTGCGCACGCACACACCTCACTGAGCGAGCGCACATACTTTACAACAGAGCGCACAAAAATTACGGTTCTGATTCTGATAGAAATCAACACAGACGTCTTAAAATTTAAAAGTTGTTGTGTATTTACGGTTTACACAAGTTCTACAATATTTTCTAGTGCAGTCAATGTGGTGTACATACTGTATTCTGATGTGTAGTCAAATTTTAAAGCATATAACTCCGAGTGTCGTTATGTGGCACACAAAAATTTAACCTTTCTTCAAAAGCTGCACAGCTGATATTTTATGTGCACACAGCCTACAGAAAATTAGAGGGAACATTGATTGGAGGCAGTGCATACAAATCTGTCTCCTGCATATTCATTGTGGGTATCCTGAAAATCAGACTGTCTAGGAGGTACACCGGGATTAGTTCCATCGCTGGTCCTATTCAAATCCAGGCTAAAAGCCCACCTCTGAGGCTGCTTTTGGATCCTGACACTTTACTTTCCTGTTTATCACCCATGTGTGAAGACTATCTTTTGTCCCCTTTTGTTGTATTTGTCTTGCTTGAATTGTAGGGTCTATTGAGTAGGGACTGTCTCTCACGGCTGTATGTATAACTCCTTGTAGCGCTATACAAATGATTAGTAGTAGTAGTGACTTGAGAAACACTGTGGTACAGCAAGAAGGAGAATTGCCTTCTACCTAGTTTTACCTAGGTTGATAGACCTCAACTAAAGCAGCATTTCCTTTGTCAAATAAACAGCTCAGCAGTAATGAGGTTTTTAGGGTTTATTGGAGTTACAGACTGGGTATACCAGTAAGCATTACTGCCAGGTGGTCATCTTACTGATAAGTGCATCTCTCTTGGCTAGTTAAATTGCATGTAAGCCAGTGTCCTTGTTGGCTAGCTGCGCGACAGGTAAGTCAGCACTCTTCTCTGCCAATTGTGATAGAGGTGGCACTAAAGGGCGCAGTTGGCCCTAGGTTATTGCCAGTGCTTATTGTTATCTTGGTGCTCCCATTGCTAGTGGACTACTCTGAGGGGGTGGGGTGGAGAAAAAAGTGCCTCCTGTGCTTTCTTATGGATCCAGTGCACTCTGCTGTGTTCTGCACTAGAGCGAATCTGCACTCTTCATTACAAGAATGGAACTTGAATCCATCAATATGGTGCACTAGTACCCATCATGGTTAGCAAGATAGGTGTAGCCTAATGTCTCTCATAGTTGACAATGTTGGTGGATGAGCAGCGTCCATCCTTATGCAGTGCTAGGCTTAACCTGGACACTCTTCCTTGGTTGCTTATACGAGATGATGGTTGATGTATCTTTACGGCTTCCAAATTTGAATAAAACTGTGGCCCTGTGTTTGCCACCATGACAGTGTCCAATGGCTTTCTGGAACGCAGAAACAAGAAAGGTAGTGCTAGTGTGCATGTAGAAAATAGGCTAAAAATAGGATCTCCCCCACCTTCAAACCTACGTGCCCTGTTATAAAATTACCCATCATCACATATCTATTAATATCATAGAAATTATAAGCAGTTTCCTGGACGTCACACAACCACAGAAGAGGATGAAATGCATTCAAGTCTGAGGAGTGTGAGTTAAATGTAAGATGCATGTGTTTCTAGGCTGCTCTCTGAGTTGCTTTCGGATGATTAGGGAGCGTGGATAGTGTCATCTCCTGCCTGCTTTAAAAGTTTCCTTTTTATTGCAGAACAGTTCAGTTTATCTGTGTTCATGATACTTGCAATTGAGGTTTAATTTTATATTTTACCCTCCAGAGGTCAAAAATGATTTTAGGTGAATCAGATCGTAAATGATTTGTTTCTTTCTCTGATTAATGCAAATTGTCCTTCTGGATGAATCTAGGATTTTGCTGTTCAAACTATACAGTCTAAATGCCTTAGGAAAAATCTCCGACTTTTTTTTACTGCTGCAGGATTCATTTTCCTTTCCTTATCTACTCTTCTTTCTGGGTGGGAAACTTAAGCCAGTTATTCAAATGTTCCAGAGATATGAAAGAGGCAGACTCAGCAAGTGTGTATGAAAATCTTCTCTCATTTCCGTTCCTCATAGCTCCTTTGAGGCATCATAATTATTCCTAATATGGCCACTTTAAGCTTCTCTGTAGTAAACAACTTGTTGCCATCAAAATTGGCTTTATTTTGCTTTTTCTTTTAGTCTATTGTGCTTCCGACCCATATTCTCACAATCTTGTACTTAATTGTCTCAAGATAGTACTAAGGGGGATGTTTACTAAAGTGCGGTAATCGTGATTAACGCGCGTAAAGTAGTTTAACGATCGTTAGCACGTCCGAACGCGCGTTCTGATGTGCTAACGATCGTTAAACGTACTTTACGCACGTTAACCGCAGTTAACGATCGTAAACCTCCGCGGCGCGTTAAAACAGTGCAGAAGGTGGAGAGTGGGCGGAGAGAAGGGGTCAATGGGCGGAGAGTGGGCAGGGAGAGGCTCCCCTCATACTAACGCGCTGAATTTCTGAGCTCAATTCCAACGCGAATGAAAACCTGTCGTTAAAGGCATATTAAAGGGAAGAGAAACCATTTCCATCAGCAATGTACAGCAAAACCGGGGAAAACCTACAAAACGTGAGCAGTGTGATACATGTGCAAAGACCAAAAGTTCACATAAAACCTTAAGAATGACCACAAGAAACATTGTAAAAAGCACAATTCAGCTGGGCAACAGTGATAGCAATGGGCAACAATGAACAACACTCCCTGGAAAGCACCAAAGAAAGAAATGATGTTTGGAAGGGTCTACGCTCCGTAGACCCTTTCAAAGATCATTTCATTGTGATGGAGCTTTCCTGGGAGTGGTGTGTAATGTTGCCCAATGATATCATTGTTGCCCAGCTTGGTTATGGGTGTTTGCCCCTTTTTTTGAGGTCTGTTTTGAGGTTTATGTGCACCTTTGTCTCCATACAAGGTAAATGAGCCCACAGTAAACCTGTGCAGAGCAGGGTTTCTGACTCGTCAGGCCGCTTTAACTAAATCCAGGGACTGTACCATCTCTGTGGCCACAGTGTGGTGCAACAGACACAGCCAGTGCCTGTAAGACCAGAGGATCACAGGTTCAAATCCCAGCTGGGGCTCCTGCCAACCCAGTCCCCATATTTTTACCCACCACTAAACAGTGATAGTAAAGACACCCCTTTATTGCAGAGAACATACGCATGGTTAATACGCCTATATTATACCACACCAAACACAGACATCAGAAACAGGCGCATTACCCAGAGCAGAGTCTCGCAATTGCAGTCCTGGAGGGTCCCACACCATTCAGGTTCCATGCTGCCTCTAATAAAGATGCCTGTGCTGCATATCTATGCACCACCCCCATGGTATGCAGATGTAGCTCATGCATATTTATGAGGGACAGCATGAAAACCCGAACAGGTTTGGAACACCAGGACTGGAGTTGGGGAACTCTGCCGTAAAGCAGCAGCCAACAGGGCCAGACACACCCACAGGCCCCATTGGCCAATGCCTCCTGGAGAAGCAGGACATTGGGCCCTGCCTGTATCTCCCAATAGCAGCTACTAGCAGTTGCATACCTTAGCAATTGCCACCCTACACCTGGGTATATGGTACACAGCTATCAAACGTTTCCTGTGATAACTGGCAGATATCAATTCCTACATTAAGCACAGTTTGCTCAGTGAGCTCCACCATAACAATCATTCTGCTGTCTGTGGTGTGTGCTGCAGGTCTGGTCTCTGACAGTGTGTACCACCATGGGGAGTGACCCCCAACAGTCTTGCGTACAATATCCATGCCTGAACTGTGCCCAGGACTGGTGTGGTGGGTATGGCTGCTGAACACCTCTATAGTTGCACAATGCTGGCATAGGTGTGGGGGTGTCTGTCTGTCTATCCAGTGTGTGGTGGCTGCAAACACCTTCCACAGCCCACACTGCCAGCAATGTTGCCAGTATTGAGCTGCCAATGTGCATAATGAGGAGCAAGGTACCATGGGTATAGGCCGGACAGGGTGGCCTGGCCAGGGTGCATCTGCACAGGGCATAGGGCAGTGACAGGCACATTTTAGTGCCCGGCCACCACCTACACAGACAGGGTGAACTCAGTATGTCCTGCTGAGAGATCACTCTCACCCTGACTGTGCAGTGACCACAGCATGGCTAGGCACCCCCATAGTGCGATATAGTGTTTCTCTCATGTGATAGATATGGGTTTTCTTCTGGGGCTCAGTCATTGATTTATCTGCTTGCTGTGTATGCATATCCACTGGGCACATGCATTATGGACTAACTAGCAGACTGTTTGCAGCTGGCATGTGTCTTGATGGAGTGGCTTGCAGGGTGCAGTGGCTGATGGCTTGCTGCAGGAGTATATCAGATAGTGGTGGGGTGCAGCTTACCATATCCAGACCTGATGTCTATCTGCGCATCAGAACTGGGGTTGATGTTCCTCTCTACTGCCACCTTTGCAGGGAGGTAGAAGGTGGATCTATTGTTGGGAGACCCTGTTTGCCACCCTTGGCGCTGGGGGGGTCCATGGGGGCTACACCTGACTGCAAGGTGTTTGTGCAGAAGCTACCTATCTCACACATTAACACTGCTTTGGACCTGTGCTATGGATGGTGCTGTGGACCTGGTGCTGGGCGCCTCACTGCACCCTCAGGTTGAGCACAGTACCAGCACAATGTGACGGTGTGTAGCTACTCTGTGCCAGTACAACACACGGTCAGTACCCCCTACCAGGCCGAGGTGCTGTGGGGGTGCACATGGTCACTTCCCCCTACCAGGCCGAGGTGCTGTGGGGGTGCATTCCCCATGGTGTGTATCTGTGGACAGCTGATTTGCATGTGCAGTGCATCATGGGTGTGACTGGCACGATCCAACCCTGGGAAGATCCAGCGCCTGCTCTCAGGCTCTGATAAACCATAGGCCATCACACGTACATCTGTTAGCATAGTGCATAAGTGCAAGACACCCTAAATTGTCTGTACTATAAGGTGCCCAAGCTGGTAAAAACACACGTACCCACGCACGATTGTACGCACGTACCAACGCACGGGGCTACGCCTGTAACAACGCATGCAGCCATGCACGTACCAACGTACATGGCTATGCGCACTGCGAGTGTGTGTTTCACTAACAACTACTGAACGTAAAAAAAAACATGCCTCCTCATTCCCTATGTAATGTACAGGGTGCTGCCTGGGACAGCATTCTGTGGTAGGCACACTGGGGACTTGAACCCGTGCTGCCTGTAACAGCGATGAGTACACTAACCATTGTGCTACAGCTCTGTTTCAATGATTTGTGTCTGTACGCCTTCATATGCTTAACGCGCCACGGCGCCCTGTAACGCTCGTTAGTTTTTGGAACGCGCGTTAGTCGTTACGATGTCCCGCCCATGTCCTTTTTTGGCTTTCCTTTCACTAACGCGGCTCCTAACGCAATTTGCACTAACGCAGTTTAGTAAACATACCCCTAAGTCTCGACAAAGGGCATGTCTACTAAACCGCAGTAGTGTTTTGCAGCTATCGTGGTATGACAGCTGCAAAAGGTCTGCGGTAAGTCCAAAACCTCCACAGTATCTGCAGGGGGCATTCCAAACTTTCCCCCTGCAGATACAGTGGAGGATTTGGATTTATCACGGAGCCTCACGATGCCTGCAGTGCCTGCCAATGCAGGTATTGCTGGTCTCCGTGATATATCCAGGGGGAGGAGAAGTAGCAGTCGAGTGTACAGAGTTCTCACTAGCTCTGTGCCCGATTGCTACTGTGATCCCCTAACAACCCGATCGCTCCCCACCCATATAACAATATTGTCAGTGCTGCAGATGTAAAGATCTACAGCACCAACAATATTTACGAAATAAATTCCCTTACCAACTGCCTTCAGCAATGATTCCCCCCTCCCCCGACAGCTCCTGATCCCCATTAGGGACTGTCTGGGAGGAATTAGTGCACCCCCTGGCCAAAAACAATACCCAGCTAGCCAGTTGAGTGCTCAAAGGGCTGCCCCTTCCCAATCTCCCCCACCCACTTTTACCCCCTATTCCATACCTTTTATCCCTGGTTCCTATACCTCGTATCCTTGAAGCACCATGATCATGCAGGGGGCAGCATCACAAGATCATGACCATTTTTGTTATACTATTGAGGAGGGCAGGAGTGCTCTCTGACTGGGGGGGGGGGCGGTCATGTGAGGGGACCTGGTGGGGAGCACACTACGTCTCCTCCCTTTTTACCATGCAAATATTGTGGGTCTCCATGGTAAATCCAAATCCTCCATGGTGCATGCCAATCGCCTTCATCTTCCCTCTCTCACATGCCCGGTTAGAGTCCACTCGTTCCTTAGCCCTATAATTTCTCAGACCCGCCCTCTGGAACTCCTTACTTTCGGATCTCTGCCTTGAACTTTCCTTCCAAAAATTCAAAGCCAAACTCAAAACGCATCTGTTCTGTACTGCTTTTGACCTCCCATAACCCATTTACGAGTTCCTCCCTCTGCTCTGATCTGTCCCCTCTGCTCTTGGTATGAATGTGTACCTTTCCTGTCTTGGATTTGGCATTCCTTTCTTCTCTTAATTTGATTGTACACAGCCCTGCTGTTTTGAAGGTGTGGTACATCAAGCTTAATAAAACATAAAACATAAACATCTGCAGGAAGAAAGCAGGAAATGACCCCTGCAGATACTACAGAGATGTTGGCATTACCACAGACCTTTTGTAGCTATTGCACCATGATAGCTGCACAATGTTACTACACTGTGGTAGACATGCCATTTTATGTTGAGGCTTAGTAGTAAGTATCAGGAGACAATAATGTACAAGACTGTGAGTATGTGGGTCAGAAGCACAGTAGTTTACAAGAAAAAGCAAAATACAGCCAATTTTGATGGCAGCAAGATGTTTACAGAAGCCATATTAGGTTTGGACAAGTTGCTGGAGGAAAGGTCCATTAACCATTATTAAAGGGGACCTGGGAAATCCTCTGCTTGCCCCCATACAAGCATTGTGGAACCCATGTCTTTTGGCAGTATGGCATATCTTATGTTCCTATGTTCTTAATAATTATGATGCCACATAGGAGCTATGATGATTCTGAGGAAGGGGAAAGGGGGGGGGGAGGGGACTAGTTGGGACTTGTTGTTTTAATGGGGGAGGGAAGGAGGATTGGGACCCCAACTGGCTATTTTGTAAAGGATCAGGAAGGGGGAGACCCACTGGTCACCCAGCTGATAGTCAGACTGTAATCTTGGATGAGGGTGCACCAATCCCCCAAGACTGTTCCCAATGGGAATCTAGAGCTGTCCAAAAAGGGATCGGTGCTGAAGGGGGAGCGGCAATATTTTTATATAGTGTTGGTTCCATGGATCTTTACATCCATGGCACTGACAATATTGTTACATCGGAGGGGGGCCCGATCAGGGTATTGGAGGGGGGGCGGCTGCGATCTCACACTGACAGATACCTCTTGAGATGGCATTATCTGCAGCCATGATCAGGCCATTTTTGGCAGCCACTGTACGATATATTTTCATGTAGTGGCTGCTAAAAATAGTGCCGCCTATTGCCCGCCCTGATCACACACCCCTAACCCTGCACTGCACAAAAAAACAGATATCGCAGAAAAATGCCTACAATATCTGCTTTTCTTACACGGTAGCTGTCACCACTAGGTGATAAATCACTGTTAGTCCCGCAGGAGCAGCTAACGCCCTTTAGTAGACATGCCCTAAACAGTACAGTGCTATACTGAACTCTATTTTTCATTACAGAGGAAAAGAGGATTCTGTGGACATATTAAACAAAAGTATTAATTGACAGTGTTGTGCACCAATTTTTATACTTTGCAAGATATGGTTCATTAGAAAGTATATAAAAGAGATAGATGTCTGTCTCTCCATCCCTCCAAAAAAAGGACAGAAATTCACCAAATTTCATATGCAGGAAGAACATATGAATATTGTGGATGAGTCCTCAAATCAGAAACTGGTTGGTATTTTTAGAGACATGATTCTCCAAAAATAAAAACGGCCATGCCTTCCATGCGAAACAGAAGCTATCCATCCCAAAGCTCCTCTCCCCTATAGCAGTTTGGCTCATAGCAATACCAGCAGACAGAGAAGCCAAACATGACCAAAGCAGCTGCTAATGAGTCGTACCCAAACGTGCTTTCAAAGCTCCCTCCCTCACACTGGTAAAACCACATGCACTCCCTCTATATTTAGGACTTCAGATTTTTGGTTATAACTAGAAAATCTGGTAACCCCCTTATGGGGAATTTGGTTATAATCAAAATACCCCAAAAACTATTCTGTCTCAGGTGCTTTGTCATCTGGCTGCTGTCATCCTCCTGCAGAAATAAATGCCTAAACGTTTCTCTTCACTGCACAGCTCTTAATATCAGATTTCACCAGTCTTGAGGCCATGAGACTAAACACAGGCCATATGGTCTTTATCTGTCATCATTTTCTATCTACTTTCTTATCCATATGCCTACTAAGCTCTACAATCCCTTCTTCTGCTCAGAGATCCTCTGAGCTTGTCTAATGCCTTCTTGAATTCAGATACAGTCCTTGTCTTCACCACCTCTGACGGGACACTGTTTCACACGTCCACCACTCTACATCAGAAAATATTTCTTTAGATTACTGGCATACCTATCATATTTGACACCCAGAGCGGATCATTTTTTAACACCCCCTTTATCTATACAAGTCTGGCTGGTTTTACAGCTCCCTTCGGTCTCCCTAGTCCTCCCCCTTCCCTGTGTCTATTATCGCCTACAGCATCTCTCTTCCATCCCCCTGACAAGTGGTTCCTGCATTGTCCCCATTTCCTCATTTTCCTTACCAGCCCATACCAATCCAAACTCTCCCTGCCGTGACCACCACATCTCCACAGGCTGGTGGCAAAAAATAAATACAATAAACACAGGGCCTCCATGACTCTGGCAATCCTCGAAGGCCTTGCTAATTCCCCTCCCCCCCCCCCCCAACATGAAGGTATATTTCATAGGTGATGGGACCGGCAGGACCTTTAAGGAGTGCCTGAATTGAAATGGCTCCACCTTTGCTGTCTTTTTTATTGTGGTGGGGGAAAGTGGAAAGACAGCTGTAAGTGAATACTCTCACCTGCCACTTGAATTACCGGTAGGTTGTGCTGCAAGCATTATGAAAAAATTTAAAAAGGCAGCATTGCAGCAGGGCTGGGGATTCACTGATCCCTGAATGCCCGGACAGCATGCCATTGCTTGACAAAATGCATTCTCTGCAAAAAATGCATCCCCTTATTGCCTGCACCTGGGGCAGACTGCTCTCACTGCCCCTCCCTTGGTGTGCCGCTGCCTTAGATTGCTCCTGAATCTACTTCCTTTCTCCTTCATTCTACAAATACTGGAATTACTGCACTGTGCAGCTGACACTTCCTAAGAGAACTGCAGTGAAGACAGGATAGGAACTCTTGCGTTTTTAGTGGTGGTGATTCTCCATGGACCAGCAGGATTGCGTCAGCCACACTTGGTGACGTCCTCCGGGCGGAGCCATGCATATGGAAGTGCTCTCTAGAGCTCAGAAAGGAGGGCCTTTCTGAGCCCACCTAGGTAGCCCATCCCACCGGTCCGCCCCCTAGTCCGGTCAGTTTTTGTTCTTCCGCCTTGCCAGCAAGACGGACCCTGCTCTCTCTCTTCATTTTTTTTTTTTTAAATTTCTTTGTTTTGCGTTTTTACAACTATGCCCAAGCATCTTTCAAAGAAATGCCCCTATTGTGGCAACAAGAACAAGACTTCACATGGATGCACTTACTGTGGGGCAATGAAGAAAGGATACCAAGTGATGTGCCCAGCCTCCGGCTCTGGCTCTCCACTGCCTGATCCTCTGCCGGCCCCGGATGTGCCTGTACGGGCCTCCATCCCTAGCCGAGCCTCCGTTGCTGCAGAGAGTGCCCTTTCCCGGCGGGACGTGCTGCATGGAGCCTCCGTCCCCAGCCCGGTGCACCCGACTGACCTGCTTGCTGCTCCGGGACCCAACACCGTCACCCGCGGAGGCGCGGAGGTAAGCCCTGCCCCTACTGCTGCAGTCTCTCCTGTTTTCACTCCTGGACTCCTCTCAGCTCGCCCTGCAGTCAGCTTCCAGGATCGGGTCCCCCACAGCACTCGTCCATGCTTCCCAAGATGGCGACGTGCTGCGGTCCTCCCAGCCTCTGCTGCAGTCCTACAACTCCGCCCACCTTGGGGGCGGGACATCTATGCCCACGAATTCTACCGGCATCGGAGGGAAGCCTGCACGCAGCTGCGCTTCGCACGGCAGCGCCTCCAGTGCACAAAGCTCCGGAGCCAGCCCTTACCTCTACCCCAGAGAAGAGAACCAGAGAAGACCCACACGGACCCTCTGACGATCCGGACCCAGAAAATCCGTCCCCCGACAGCACTGCCGACGACCACGACATCGAAGCTGCAGTGGTGGGATCGGCATCCACAGAGCTCGCCAACTCAGAGAAGACAGCTGAGATAGAAGACCCTCCCCTGGCGGAGGATCTCACCTACTCCAAGTTCTTAACAAAACTATCCTCTGCCCTCTCTTTGAACGCCGCTGATGCGCCTGGAGAGGTTGTTCCAGAGGTTCTAAAATACCTCGCCACTCCGAAGCCTGCTTTCGCACTCCCAGTGCATCAGAGACTGCTGGAAAATCACTCGAAACTGTGGCAGACACCAGCGTCTGGTCGTCCGTTTCCGAGGCGGCTGGACTTCAAGTATCAAGTGAGGCCTGTGCCTGGCTTTTCTCAGACCCAGCTACCACACAACTCCATCGTCGTCTCTTCAGCGCTCAAACGCACCAAGTCCTCACTTACCCACGCCAATAGCCCCCCGGGCCGAGACAACAAACTCTTGGATGACATCGGGAAGAAGGTCTTCCAAGGTGCTATGCTTAGTGCTAAGATTGCAGCACACCAATTTCAGCAAGTTCTCTTCCTGGACACCTGCATGGCAACCTTGAAGTCGACTGCTGCATCCCTCCCCAAGGAGTCTCAGAATCAGCTCGCCAGCGCACTTGCCGATATGTTGGAGTGCAGCAAACACCTGGCCAGCGCAACCTTTGACTCTTTCGACACAGCCTCTCGTACCGCCGGTACGGCTATCTCTGCAAGACGATGGGCGTGGCTGAGAGCCTCCGGCCTTCGAGATGACACCCATGACAGCATTGCTAACGCCCCCTGCACGGGGGAATCACTCTTTGGGGACAAGATTAAAGACACTGTCAACGACATGAAAGAACACTGCACTACCTTACAAACCCTGGCGGAGGACGGCTACGAGCGCCGCAGCGGAGCCCATAAGAACAGTTTCCAGAGGAAATCTTACTACTCCTCCAACAAAAAGTACCCCTCCAGCAGGAAATGGCAGTATAACAAATACAGGAACAACTCCTACAGCGGTCCCCCTCACCAGCGTAACTCTCAGCGTGACCGCAAGCAGAAGAAGAACAATCCACCCCCTGCGAAGAGTGGACCGTCCTTTTGATGCCTACTCTACGGCACCCACCCCGACCGGGGGTCGCCTGACCTACTTTTTAAACAAGTGGAAAGACATCTCCTCTGACTCCTGGGTTCTCGAGATCATCCGAGAGGGTTACCGGATGCGTTTTCAGCTCAACCCCTCGCCAAAACACCCAACCCATCAGCAAAACCCCACCTCACCTGTGCCGAGCCATGGCCGAGGAGCTGATACACCTGCTGTCCTCCGATGCTATAGAGCAGTGTTTTTCAACCTTTTTTGTGCAAAGGCACACTTTTTTCATGAAAAAAATCACGAGGCACACCACCATTAGAAAATGTTAAAAAAATTTACCTCTGTGCCTATATTGACTATATATAAAGTAATTCTCTTGAATAGGAATCAAACACTCACACCAACCCCCCTCCCCTGCTGGTTCACACCAACCCCCCTCCCCTGCTGGTTCACTCACACCACCCCACCCTCCACTGCTGGTTCACTCACCCACCCCCCTGTCACTTAATAACACCTCCGTCTTGGTAAATAACTCACTTACCCCCCCTCCCCTGCTGGTTCACTCACACCATCGCCCCCCCCCCCCTTGCTGGTTCACTCACACCACCCCCCCCCTCCACTGCTGGTTCACTCACCCTCCCCCCCCTTGCGGGTTCACTCACACTCCCCCCCCTTGCTGGTTCACTCACCCACACACCCCCCCCCCCTCTGCCCAAGCCGCTGCTTCTGCTTTGTACAGAGCAGCGGCTGCACTACACTTACATTGAAAAGTAAAGAGAAACTGTGTCAGGAGCCCTCCGGTCATCGCAGAGCCCGAGGAAGTGATGTCATGGGGGCGGGCTCCTCACAGGCTGTCTTTCCTTTTCAAATTAACTTTATTGCAGCTAAAGTTAATTTGAAAAGGAAAGATAGCCTGTGAGGAGCCTGCCCCCATGACATCACTTCCTCGGGCTCTGCATGATCGGAGGGCTCCTGACACAGTTTCTCTTTACTTTTCAATGTAAGTGTAGTGCAGCCGCTGCTCTGTACAAAGCAGAACCAGCGGCTGCACTGCTATAGGGAATCGCGATCGCGTTCGCGCCGCGGACTTCGGCACAAAAGCCAGTTTTTTGCTCTGGCCGCTCCCGATCTTGCGGCCAGAGCAAAAAACCGGCTTTTCAATGGCCGGTTTTACAATTGTGCCGGCAGCCGGCCTGGCCATGGAAAAACCGGCCAGGCCGGCTGAAAACCGGCCGGTTGGCAACCCTAATTTGTGAGCCGAGGCCACATGTTACGGATGAAATTGGAATTTTTCCCACGGCACACCAGACAATATCTCGCGGCACACTAGTGTGCCGCGGCACAGTGGTTGAAAAACGCTGCTATAGAGCAAGTACCATCGGACGAGATAAACTCTGGCTTCTACTCCAGGTACTTCCTCGTTCCCAAAAGGACAGGCGGAGTCTGCCCCATCCTCGACCTCCGCAAACTCAACAAGTTCATCATCAAAGAGAAGTTCAGGATGTACTCTCTCAACTGCATCCTGCCCTTGATTCAACCCGGCGACTGGATGGCGTCCCTGGACCTGCAGGATGCCTACACCCACATCCGCATCCACAAGTCACACAGACAGTATCTTCGTTTTCATGTATTGGGCCAGCACTTCCAGTACAAAGTCCTCCCTTTTGGCCTATCGCCGGCCCCACGGGTGTTCACGAAATGCGTGGCAGTTCCCGCATCGCATCTACGCAAACGGAACGTTTCCATTTTTCCCTACCTCGACAACTGGCTCATCACAGCCCCCTCAGCAATGGAACTTCAGGAAGCTCTAAGGACTACCGAGTCCCTGATCTCCTCCCTGGGGTTCGTCATCAATTACAACAAGTCCCAGCGCACCCCCTCTCAGAGGCTGGAATTCATTGGAGCCGAGATCGACACCACACTCTCGAAGGCATACCTTCCCAAACGCAGGTTGCTCGCCCTGACCTCGCTCACGACCAGATTGGCCTCGGCAGAATCCTCTTCAGCGAGATCCATCCTACACCTTCTAGGCCACATGTCCGCTACCACGTCCGTGGTCCACATCGCCAGGTTACAGATGCGGCCGCTGCAGTGGCATCTACGTACGCACTGGAACCAGCACTCGCAGCCTCTCTCCACCCGCATCCCTATGACCTCCAAGATCAAGACTCATCTACTCTGGTGGACTGCTCCAGAGAACCTTTCGGGGGGGAAGGACATGCACCCACCCGAGCACCAAGTCACCCTGACCACGGACGCCTCCAACTTTGGCTGGGGTGCCCACATTATGAAGTTCAGCACACAAGGGGCCTGGTCACCGCAGGAGTGACTCCTGCACATCAACCTCCTAGAGCTAAGGGCCATCAAGTACGCTCTCAAAGCCTTCCTAACGCATGTGCAGAAGAAAACCGTACTCATCCAGACGGACAATCAAGTGGCCATGTTCTACATCAACAAGCAAGGGGGCACGGCATCTCGGCCCCTCTGCAAGGAAGCCCTGCAGATCTGGTCCTTTGCCCTGACTCACGGGTGCAACTCCGAGCCTCCTATCTGCCGGGCGACCAGAACACCTTAGCCGACAAGCTCAGCAGGCAACTGCAACCTTACGAATGGACACTGCTCCCGGAGGTCACCGACAGCCTCTTCCGTCAGTGTGGGCGCCCGAACATCAACCTGTTCGCCACGGAACAGAACGCAAAATGTCCCCTGTTTTGCTCCAGGCACCCTTCCAACAAGAGACTGGCGGCGGATGCATTCGACGTGTGCTGGGGGGAGTGGTCTCTCGTGTACGCCTTTTCCCCGACCCCCCTCATCCCGGCAACACTCCAGCGGTTGGTCCGCGACAAGGCTCGCGCCATCCTAGTGGTTCCCTTTTGGCCCCGACAGATGTGGTTCGCGCTGCTCCAACGCCTTGCGCAAGGGAAACCGAAGCGCCTGCCACTCCGGCCGGACCTACTCACGCAGGACGGAGGCAAAGCCCTGGCTCTCACTGCCTGGAGGTTGAGCGGATGAGCCTTTCTACACTCCAGCTATCATCTGAGGTGCAAGATGTGGTCCTAGCAGCCAGGCGCCCCTCTACCAGGAAATCTTATGGCCTCAAATGGAAGAGATTCAGCATCTGGTGCACTGCGCAAGGGCTGGAGCCCACCACGTGTCCTCTTCCCAGTGTCCTGAAGTACCTTGCTTCTCTGTCTAACCTTGGCCTTAAGACTCAGTCCATCAGAGTGCACCTTTCGGCAATTGCAGCGTTTCACGCCCAGCCTGAAGGGGCAACTTCCATTGCAGCACTACCTTTGACAAACCGCTTCATGAAGGTACTGGCTAATTTGAAACCCCCAATCAGGCAACCCGTTCCATCATGGGACCTCAACACTGTCCTCTGCCGCCTGACCGAGGACCCCTTCGAGCCACTACAGTCGGCGGAGATGAAGTTCGTCTCCTGGAAAACCCTGTTTCTGGTTGCCATAACGTCCGCCAGGAGAATCAGCGAGCTGCAGGCACTAGTGTCCCATCCCCCTTATACACAGCTACACCAAGATAGAGCATCCTTACGAACCAACCCGAAGTTCGTGCCCAAGGTGGCATCTGCCTTCCACGTCAATCAGTCCATTGAACTCCCATCTTTCTTCCCAGAACCCCATGCCTCCGAAGAAGAAAGTCGCCTACACACGCTGGACTGTCTCCGGGCCCTTCGGATCTATCTGCTGCGAACTCAACCCATTCGCAAAGGCGAACAGCTATTCGTATCCTTCGACCCTAGCCGGCCGGGCAGGCCGGTCAACAAGAGAACCCTCTCTCACTGGGTCGCCTCCTGCGTCTCCCACTGCCTAGACCCCACAGGCACTCAGAATTTGCCAAGAGTGGGCCCTCACAACCTAAGAGCACTGGCAACCACAATTGCCAACCTTCGTTCTGTTCCTCTGACGGACGTCTGCAGAGCGGCCACCTGGTCCTCCCCGCACACGTTCCAGAAGCACTACTGCCTTGACCTCAGGGCCCAGGAAGACTGCGCCCTTGGGACTGCCGTCCTTTCCACTGCAACGGATGGCAGACAGGCATTGGCCCAGTAGCCAGGCCGTCCGTACCTGCTCCTCCTGTAGCATGTCAGCACTGTTAATTGCACTGTTGCACAGTCACTGTTATTAGTCAGCACTGTTAGTTGCACTGTTACAGGCACTGTTGTTAGTCTGCACTGTTAGTTGCACTGTTACTCAGACACTGTTGTTCATACGCTGTTAGCACTAGTTGCCCGTTGCACAACTGCTGTTTGCACAACTGCACGATTTTGTATGCACCTTCACCTATTACGGCAATAAAGATGTTCATCCTATTGCGGCTCAGAGCCTCATTTAGTAACTAAGCTCCTCCTCCACCTCAGCGTTCTCCACAGCTGGGGAGGCACCAAGTGTGGCTGACGCAATCCTGCTGGTCCATGGAGAAAATGAGGTTACTTACCTGTAACAGGAGTTCTCCGTGGACAGCAGGATAAGTCAGCCACACAATCCCACCCGCCTCCCCTGGAGGAGGTCAGCCTGCCGTATCCGCTCCCTGTCCAGGAACTAGCTAGCTAGGAACACACTGACCGGACTAGGGGGCGGACCGGTGGGATGGGCTACCTAGGTGGGCTCAGAAAGGCCCTCCTTTCTGAGCTCTAGAGAGCACTTCCGTATGCATGGCTCCACCCTGAGGACGTCACCAAGTGTGGCTGACTTATCCTGCTGTCCACGGAGAACTCCTGTTACAGGTAAGTAACCTCGTTTTTCTGCTGAAGGAGATGGAGAGCAGAGGAGGTTGAAAGAGAGAGAATGGGGGAATCAGAGGAGGATGAAAATGAGAGGGGGATCGCTGGGGACAGGGGGATGACAGAGGGAGACCACTGGAGATGGGAAGGAAGAGAGAGAGAGAGAGAGAGCGAGAGAAAGAGACATGGTATGGGGAACTGAGAAAGGAAGACTGCGGGGGATAAGGTAAGAAGATGAGAATGAAAGAAACTGGGTGAGAACAGAATGGGAGGAATGAGAAAGGTGAGAGACTAGATGGGGAGTGTGACCTTTGCTGGTGATGATGGTAACTGAGGTGTGGAGGCGAATTTTAGAAGGGATGGCCCAGTGCAGTTTGGGACATCTAAGGCATAATGTCTGAGAAAAAGCAGTCCCGTCCAGGTGCAGATACGATTTCACAACCATGAATATGCCTGATATGGACATCTGTGGGGGTGTCTACATAGACATCCCCAGAACCACATTCTAGACTCTGGCTGTCTAGGATAGCCTAATGGTTAGAGTAGCAGGCTAGGAGCAGTGCAACCAAGGTTCAAATCTCACTGTTGTCATTTTGCTGAGTAGTGGGGGTGATAAAGTCCTATCTTCTCTGTGCCCCCTAGAGGTTTTTCAACCTGGAAAGGCCCCAGCCTTGCCTCCACCATGCTCCCATTCAGACTTGGACATCCTCATACTAGTAACGTCCCCAGAGCTGGCTTCTAGAATGTCTTTATACCTGTTTTCAGACATCCAAAGCAATAGGACTTCCAAAATGATCCCCAAAGAGAGTATAATTGTTGGGGATGATGAGAGGGATTGCAAGTATACCTATTTTAAAAGTTTGTTAAGGTCATGTAAAATCTGGAATCAACCAAAAAATGTTCCAGAAATTAAATTTTTGCAGTGCTAAAAAACACCAATATATACAATTGTATTACCCTTGGAAAAAATCTAATTGGGTTAAATATACAATTAAAGATATGAGGGCCAATATTTAACTGTGGCAGTAAGTGTTTTTTTATTTTTTTAATGATAGATGCCACAGTAAAATGAAAATTCAGATATTGAGCTCTAGATTCAGTGTTGACCAATGCTGCTATCCAGATAGTGGCCATATGCAATTAGCTATCTCTTTTAATGGGCAGCAACTGGATAACCTCTGCCCATAGACCACCCCAGCATTATCTGGATAGTACCAAGGCAGTCAGAGAAAATATTCTGTGGTACTATCTAGATCATACAACTGAATATTTCTCTCGCCACCATTTATCCAGTTATTAGGTGCTGCTAACTGGATAAATGTCCTTTGAATATTGGCTCCACAATTTATAAACCTCTAGAATCAGATGCCATGTTCCCACACGTTCCTCTACACCAAACCCACTACATACCTATAGACATGCATATATGTCCCATATATGCCCATACACACACATCTCCCACCCTCAATGCCACACACCTTTTCTCTCTGTCTCTTGCACATATACATAAATAAACATACTTATCCCAAGGACCCACATTCGGTCTTCTACCCACCTGGTCATATACTGTCCCAAACACATCAGCCTTCGGCCTTCAACTGTGTCTGCCCCTATACACACACCCCCAACACACCCCCATACACACATCCATACACTGCAACACCCACCACCCACCCCTTTCTATATATTTCACCTATACTCCCCACAAACATCCACATCGCCACTTCTATAGCAACCTAGACAGACTCCTTCTCAAAAACCCTACGCATTCATATACCTACCCTCCCCCCCCCACATACTATACACCACACACCCCTATTTCATTCTGATATATTCACTGTCGAATAAACCAACACACATTTCTACATCCACACACCCACCACAGACACACTAATACGTATCCTATACATACACAATTAAACACTTTTTCCCTACAGTCCCAGAACCAGACCAGTAGGGAGGTGTGGCCTAGTGGTTGGGGCAATTTGCCTCAGGCTGGAGGGCAGCAAACTCAGGCTGGAAGGACTGGGATTTCTAGTCCCCACAGGTGCTCCTTGTGGCCTTGGGTGAGCCACTTAACTCTCTGTTGCCTCAGGTACAAAATGCAGATTGTGAGCCCTTCGGGGATAAGGAAAACATATACTGTACCTGAATGTACACCACCTAGACTGCACTTGCACCAGGTGGTATATAAAATGCCTATTAAAAAAACCCCTCATCTCAACTTTGCATGTCATCTTAATCCCCACCCACAGCCCTCACACCCATCACATGTTTTAATATCTTTAGATTAAAGGTACCATGAGGGTGGTGGGGGGTTTGGGGGCCACTGGGAATTTTGTTATTGGGTGGGTGGGAGAGGGGCCACTGGGCCACCAGGGACTTTTTTTTAGTAGATAGGTAGGTTGGGAGATGGGGCCTCTGAGCCACCAGGAATTTTGAATTGGGAGGGCGGGAATCAGAGCCGCCAGAGATTTGGTTTCTGTCAAGGGCCCCGGCCCCCCCGACAGTATTCTGATGGCATTGGGGGCTTTCCCTGATGCCTGGATCATCTGAGGTGAAGTGTCAAACTTCACCTCAGATGATACTTTTGCTCCCAGCTGGATCTTTATGCCTGCCCGAAACTGGCATGAAGATCCGGAAGTTCATAAAACAATGTAAAAAACTGCACTAAAGTTTCAGCAAAGTTTTTTTACATTGGGCACAATTATTTATGCCGTGATTTGCATGCCAAGTGCGCTGCAGTTTAGCATGGTTGTTTTTTTTGGTGTTTTTCTGGCACTAACTTGCTTTCTGCATTGGGGAGAAAGTCTAGCGTGGGAAAGCGGCAGAAAATGCTGCGCTAAGTTTTTCTGCATTGGCCCAATAGTGCATAAAAATTATTCATTGCAGTAGATTTACTATAGAAGTATTAAGCCTCAAAAATGTCTTCAAAATAGTAATGTATAAAAATGCAGCAAATATAGAACCAATACATAGCATAAACTGTAGATTAGTATCACACGTGTTCAGAGGTACAAAGAACACTATTAGGGTCAGTAGCATCAGAGGTCCAAATAAAGATATTATTAATAAAGCATTTTTGAAAATGAATATGAGGCCAAAAGATGAGATATACACACAAATTGCTCTTCAAATGAGGCTAGACAGAGGTAGGCAATGGATAGGGCCATTGTCAGGCCCATTGCTGTGCTTTTAAGCTGCTGGAAAAATTTGACTTCAAAGTAATTCTTTGGTCACACCTGAGCGACACAAGGAGGTGTCGCTCAGGTGTGACCAAAAAGCCCCACTATCACTGTTGGAGGGCTGCTCATAGATACGGAGGGAAGATCAATGATGATCAATGGCCAGTTCAAATCTTAGTAATAAGATTATTAGATGTGCAGAGGCTGTAATGTAGGATGTGACCTGCGGGCCCAAGGAATACTGAAGCAAGACTGGACACAAGAGGATGGCCTGGAGGGTTTAAAAGATTTTGGAATCTTCAGCAACCAGGACGGCTTCAAACCCTTATGGGGCCTTGGACAAATATTTAGGAATACCCCCCTCCTCACAGGCCCCCTCCCCCCCTGTTTGTGGACCACCCTCCCTCACACCACCGCTGCTGCCTCTTTCTGGGACACGAAGCAATTGCAGCACATTTAAAAAGGCAACGTTGCATCGGAGTTACTTTCTCTTCCAGTGCCATGGTACCATTTGTGCTTCCACTTCCCCCTCTAATTCCACTTCCTGTTAAATTTGAGGGGGGGGGGAGGGGCACAAGTGCGAATGGCACCACAGCACTGGAAGAGAAGGCAACTCCAGCGCCACCGTTCCTTTTTAAATGTACTGCTGCCGCTGCATGTCCCGGAGAGGGGACGCAGCAGTGACAATGGGCACGCACGAGAGCCGCTTTTACCCATGGGCAGCAGGGCATCTGGGCCCTGTTGTGCAGGGCCTGGGGCAGCTGCCCTTTTTGTCCATAGGTAAAATGGGCAAGACTGGCACTACTGCGCATTTTTGTTGGGACTAAAAAGGTAATGCATATTCCGTCCCTTCCCCTGCTATTGCAGTCCGTCTTTCCCTATAATCTACAGTTTGACCTAGGCTGCTCGAAAGAACAGATCTTTACCTTTTAAAAGCTTAATTTTTGAGAAGCACTTACTCAAGACGTCTTGACTGTATTAGCTCTGCTTCACATTCTTGAATACAAATATTTCACTGGGATATATGTGAGCAGTGTTTTCACTGATCTGTCTTTGCTGCCGCTTTCAGATCTTGATTTGCCTAATCTCCTTTGTGTTTCTTTACCATTCCCCTTAGATGTATTCTATGTCTACAGCTGTTGTGTTGACTGTCTTGACTAGATTGTAAGCTCTGATGAGCAGGGACTGTCTCTTACATGTGTCTGTGCAGCACTGCGTACGTCTTGTAGCACTATGCAAATGTTCAATAGTACTAATGTCTTTATTGGCTCAGTCTTCATTTTTCTAATTATTTAGAACATTATCGCTAATACTTATTTATGATTTATGTAATCTTATTTCTGCTTATTCATTTTATTTTCAATGTTTTAGGGTGCTTCTCATTGAATTACTTGTTTAGCCCGTTGGTAGTGTTTTAATCATTTGCCAGCTATATCCACATTGGCCAACGATGTACATAACGCGATTTTCACAGAAAATCTATCAACAGGACAACTATGGGGAACAAACTCAGAAAATAAGGGCCAAACCAATACTAAAAGTTGGCCCTAATAGCCAAATCTATCACTTATCATGAGATATACATAAAAAGCCACTGAGAGGAAAAAGAAATTAAGATATAAGATCAAGAAGTTGAAAAAACGTCAAATTTACAAGTGATTCCAGACTTTTGCACACCACTGTAGCTTATGTGGATCCACGTCTGATCTCTTTTGTAAGTTCCATCTCGTATCATTGTGATCATAGTGTCCTTGTATGTCTCTTGTTATATGAATAACATGGTTTGTGTCTAATTCAAGTTTATTTTATCCTTGCTACAGTTCATATTAATTTTATTCATGTTTGTTTCTATGTAGATTTATTTTATATGTCTCCTTCTTACATGTGATTTACATTATAATCATATTCTCATTATACTAGTCTATCATTTCCTTTGGATACATTATTTGAATGTATTTTTATGGTTCTTGTATTTGTTTTAAGTTTAATTTTATTTCACTACTGATGTTTTTATGTATTTTTATATTTTGTTTTGAGGTTTTACCCCTGACAAAGGCGCACACCAAAACACGGCTATGTAGGGTATTGACTGTTAAAGGACTTGAGGATCTTATATGCATGTGGACCTTTTATCACCTTGCTCCTTGATAACCAAGAGACCAGGGTTCGATTCCCACTAACATTCCTTGTGGCCTTGGGCAAGTCATTTAACCCTCCATTGCCTCTGAAGAAAGGCCTGGCAATCCAATTCCGGTCACACTGCCAAGAAAACCCAGGAGCTGCTGGGTTACCAGGAGTCACACTGACTCAACAGCACACATTGCACTGCACTAGTTATGGACAGCTAGCTGGCTTTTATGTGTTAACTTAGTTAAGAACATAAGATATGCCATACTGGGTCAGACCAAGGTCCATCAAGCCCCAGTATCCTGTTTCCAACAGTGGCCAATCTAGGTCACAAGTACCAAGCAGTTTCCCCAAGAGACACAGGTTCCACAATGCTTGTATTGGGTCAAACAGTGGATATTCTGTGTCCCCTTCAATAATGGTTTATGGACCTTTCCTCCAGGAACTTGTCTAAACCTTTTTTAAACCCAGCTACACTAACAGCCTTTACTACATCCTCCGGTAACAAATTCCAGAGTTTGATTACATGTTGAGTGAAAAAATATTTTCTCTTGTTAGTCTTAAACAGGTTACACTGTAGCTTCATTGCATGTCACCTAGGGGGATGTTTACTAAAAACCGCAAAGGTGCGCGCCGCACAATAGCGCACGGAAACGCGGCACCTAAACGCTCTTAAATGCTCTTAAACGCCCCGGACATGTGCGATGAAGCCCCGTGCATGTGCACGACACACTAACGGGCCCCGCACAAGTACGGGCCCGCAAATGTCCGATAGAGGCGTGGAAAGGCTAACTGAGGGCGGAGGAAGGCCCCCGAGGGGCGGAGAGACGGGGTTAATGGGCGGGGAAGGGGAGGGGAGAGGCCCCTCGCACAGTTGTGGGGCCGAATTTACAAGTAAAAAATAGCGCGAGTGAAACACTCGCGGTAGAGGGCATTTAAAGGGAAGAGAAACCATTTCCGTCAGCAATGTAGAGCAAAACCGGGGAAACCTGTAAAACGTGAGCAGTGTGATACATGTGCACAGCACAAAAGTGCTATTAAAAATAGAAAATGACCAGCACAAAAATATTAAAAACAGTAAGTCAGCTGGGGAACAGTGATAGCCATGGGCAAATATAACAAATACACCCAGGAAGGTTCCAGAAACAGGAAATGAATGTCGGAAGGGTCAACGGAGCGGAGACCTTTCCAAAAAACATGTCCGTTGTTTGGAGTTGTCCTGGGAGTGTTTTATATGGTTGGCCATTAATATCACTGTTGCCCAGCATGGTTATATGTCATCCCCCTCTCTTGTGGTCAATTCCGGGGTTTATTTGCACGTGTGTCACCAGACAGGGTGAATGAGCCCACAGTCAAAATGTGCAGAGCAGGGGTTGAGACTCCATCCTGCAAGGTTAACTATCTCCAGGGACTGCACAGTCTCCGTGGCCACAGTGTGGTGCAGCAGACAGAGCCAGTACCTCTAGGACCAGAGGGCAGAGGTTCAAATCCCAGCTGGGGCACCTGCCAGCCCAGTCCCTGTATTTTACCCACCACCAAGCAGAGATAGCACAGACACTCCTGTATTGCAGGGAACATAAGCATAGTGCAAACACCCACATTTTGCCCTACACTGCACACCCCCCATAACAATGAGCCGTACCTACAGCCCAGTCCCACAAATGCAGTCCCGGAGTGCCACAACGCAAGCAGGTCATATGCTGTCCCTGAGAGAAGGACATGCCAGCATGTTGGCGGACGAGGACAGGTGGTGGAGGGGGTAGTGGGTGCTAGCCACAGAAGACAGTGGCCTAGCCATGTGCAGGCTGACACTGTCCACTGCAACAAACAGGCCCTGTGGGATGTACAGTCATGGTCTGCCCAGGGAATATAGCCTATCCATGGCAACACGGTGGTGCAGTGCACACAGACAGTGTATGCAAGAACAGAACGTCACCGGTTCAATGCCCAGCTGGAGTAACCGACAATCCTCTCCACATATTTATCACACACCCACACCGTGGTAGTGAGGACATATGCTACGCATTGGTAATACCCCCCTGAGCACAGACACCATGAACTGGTGCATTACCCAGAGCAGAGTCTCCCAAATGCAGTCCTGGAGGGCCACACACCATTCTGGTTCCATGCTGGCCCTAATACAAATGCCAGTGCTGCATATCTATGAAACACCCCCATGGCATGTAGATGTAGCTCATACATATTCATGAGGGACAGCACTAAAATACGAATAGTGTGTGGCATACCAGGACTGGAGTTGGGAACCCCTGCTGTAAAGCAGCAGCCAAGAGGGGCAGACACACCCACACCCACACCCACATGCCCCATTGGCCAATGCCCCCTGGAGAGGCAGGACATTGGGCCCTGCATGCATCTCCCATTACCAGCACCTGCATACCTTAGCAATGCCACCCTATACCTGGGTACACGGTACACAGCCCTCAAATGTTTGCTAGGAGTAATGGTAGATAGACATTCCTACATGAAGCACTGTTTGCTCTCTGAGCAACATCAGAACAAAATACTAATACAGCTGGGGAACACTGATACTATTGATGGGCAAAAACTAAAAACACACCCAGGAAAGCCCCAGTAGAAGGACAGGAGCTGTGGAAGGGGCTATGGAGCGGAGACCTGACCAAAATTCACTTCCGTGTATCTCAGCTGTCCTGGGAGTGTCTGTTATGGTTGTCCATAAACATCACTGTTGCTCTGCTTGGTTACATGCATTCCCCCTTTGTTGAGGTCAGTTGGGGGAGTTATTTGCACCCTTGTCACCAGACAAGGTGAAAGACCCCACATCACAAATGTGCATAGCAGGCATGTTGACTCTGTTGGTCAGGTCTGCCATCCACAGGGACTGCATTGTCTCTGTGGCCACAGTGTGGTGCAGTGGACAAAGCCAGTACCTCTAGTTTCTGAGGGTCACAGTTTCAAATCCCATCTGGGGCTCCTGCCAACCCAGTTCCCATATTTTACCCACCGCTAAACAGAGAGAGTAAAGACATACATTTATTGCAGAGAATATAAGAATGGTGCACACACACATTTTGTACCCAACACTGCACACACACCATAACAATGGCCATTACCTAGAGCAGAGTCTCCAAAATGCATTCCTGGAGTGCTACAACGCACACATGTCATCAGCTTTTCCAAGATAAGCACATGGCAGCATGTTGCCGGAAGGGTACAGGTGGTGAAGGGGGCAGTGCCTGATAGCCACAGAAGACAGTGGCCTAGCCATGTGCAGGCTGGCACCGTCCACTGCAACAGATAGGCCCTGTCGGATGTACAGTCATGGACATCCCAGAAAATCCAGCAAATCTGTGGCAGCACAGGGGTGCACTGCACCCAGACAGTGTGTGCAAGAACAGAAGGTCACAGGTTCAAAGCCCTGCCAATCCTGCCCACATATTGTTTCCACAACGAAAATGTGATAGTAAGGATAATCCTTTATTGCTGGGGACATATGCATTGGTCATACGCCTATCTTTCACCCCACTGATCACGGACACCATGACCAGGGGCACGACCTACAGCAGAGTCTCACAAATGCAGTCCTGGCGGACCACACACCATTCCTGTTCCATGCTGCCACGCATAGAAATGTTTGTGTGTCATATCCCTGCACCACCGCCATGGCATTTAGATGTAGCACATGCATATTCATGAGGGACAGCAGGAAAACCAGAACAGTGTGTTGTAATCCTGGCCTACATCTGGGAACCTCTGCTGTAAAGCAGCAACCAACAGGGGCAGACACACCCACACCCACACCCACAGGCCACATTGGCCAATGCCTCCTGGAGAGGCACGACATTGGGCCCTGCGTGCATCTCACAATACTAGCATGTGCATTCCTTAGCAATGTCACCCTACACCAGGGTATACGGTACACAGCTGTCAAATGCTTGCTATGAGTACTGGCAGATAGATAACCCTACGTTACGCAAATTATGCTCTGTGAGCTCCATCATGACAATCATTCTGTTGTCTGCAGTGGGTGCATCAGGTCTGGTCTCAGACAGTGTTTACCACCCTGGGGAGTGACTCCCAACGGTATTGCGTACCATATCCATGCCTGTACTGTGCCCAGGACTGGTGTGGTGGCCAATGTTGACAAACGCCTCTATAGTAGCACAATGCTGGCATACGTGTGTGAGTGTGTGTCTGTCTATACAGTGTGTGTTGGCTGCAAACACCTTCCACAGCCCACACTGCCAGCACTGTTGCCAGTATTGGCCTGCCAATGTGCATAATGAGCAGCAAGGTACCATGGGTATAGATCAGACAGGGTGGGATGGCCAGGATGCATCTGCACAGGGCAGAGGGCACTGGCTGGGACAGTGTAGTGGCTGGCCACCACCCACACAGACAGGGTGGCCTCTGTATGTGCTGCTGGGGTTGTACAACACCCTGACTGTGCAGTGACGACAGCATGGCTAGGCACCCCCATAGTGATAGATAGTATCTCTGTCATGTGATATATATGGGTTGTGGTTTGGGGCCCAGTCACTGACCTATCTGCTGGTGTGCACGGCCATCCTAGTTCTGGGTGCATGCATTTCCAACAGGACCAACTAGCAGACTGTCCTCAGTTGGTTTGTGTCCTGATGGAGTGCTGTGCAGCGGGTGATGGCTTGCTGCGGGAGAATATCAGATAGTGGTGGGGCCCAACGTAGCATATCAAGGCATACTGTCTGTCAGATATTATGTCAGGGATGTGCATGTCTAACAGGACTAACTAGCAGATTGTCCGCAGCTGGTCTGTGTCCTGATGGAGCGCCTTGCAGGGTGCAGTGGCTGATGGCTTGCTGCAGGACAATATCAGATAGTGGTGGGGTGCAACCGAGCACATACAGGCCTAATGTCTGTCAGATATTGTGTTATGGATGTGTATACAGCTACCATGACTGGCCTGTAGGGTGTCTCTTTCACAGTAGGACTGGGGTTGATGGTCTACTCTGCTGCCACCATTGCAGGGAGGTAGTATTTAGAGAGGAGACCCTGTGTTGCAAACAGGGGGGAGGAGGGGGACAAATGGTGGTACCTAACCCACCTAGGTATCCATAAGGGGTTCCCCAGACTCAGACCGACAGAGATATCCAAGTTGTTTCTGCAGAAAGAACCTATCTCACAGAGTAATAGTGCATTGGAGCTCTGCCATGGCCTAAATTTGCCGTGGAGGGTGTTGTGGACCTGGTCCTGGGTGCCTCATCGCACCCTTAGGGTGAGCACAGTACCCGCACAATGTGACGGTGTGTAGCTACTCTGTGCCAGTACAACACCCACTCAGTACACCCTACCAGGCCGAGTTGATGTGTGGGTGCACACGGGCACATCCCCATACCAGGCCTGGAGCTGTCGGGTTGCAGTCCCCATCCTGTGTGCATCTGTGGACTGGTGATTTGCATGTGCAGTGCATCATGGGCATGGGTGGCCAAACCCTATCCACCTCACAACAGCAGACTGTCTGTGAGGTGACGTGCAGGCTTTCTGCAGCCAGCCATGGCTTTTGCATACAGCTATAGTGCTGTAGTCCAAAGGTTATGTCACTGCCTGTGTAGCCAGAGGATATGGGTTCAAAACCACAGTGTGGTAATGTGATAGGGTTGTCCACAGCATTATCCATCTCAAATCCACCTATTTTTATGCATGATAAAACACCCGCGGCATACTGTACCCATAAGGTGTGTCTGAGGGTGCTTTATAGGGCGCCCTATAGGCCACCTTATGGTTGCCATCCATATAGTGTGCACTATACATTATCCTGTGTGGCAACATATATGGTGCCCTATAGGGGACATTCTAGGGTGCGTTGGTGGACAGTGCACTGTAACATGTGCCCTATGGGCCGCCTTATGTTAACATGCTGTGAGAGTGCGTTTGCTAGTAGTGATACAAAAAGAAAAAAAAGCCACCTACACCACAACACAACATACTGTTTTAGCCAGCCGTGTTCACTGGGCACTGTGAGGTATTGAACTGCTGATCCCTGCACCAGTGGTCACTGTTTCAAACATTGTGCTATGGCTCTGTTCCTGTGTCTGGGCGTTTGCGCACCGCCTTATGCCCTTCACAACTGACAGCGCACCGCCTGATGCCGGCCAAAACGCACAAGATGGACAGCGCGCAAAATTAACAGCGCAATGCCTAATGCCGCACGAACTTAATTACTGCCGCCCACAATTAACAGCGCAACGCCTAATGACGCCCAAAATTATTATGCCTCCTAAAGCAGTTTTAACCATGAAAATTCATGCCTCAGCCAGCCTTTTTCCTGGCGCACGATGGGGGATTGAACCCCTGATCCTTGCACCACTGGTCAGTGTCTTCAGCATTGTGCTACGGCTCTGTTCCTATATGTACCCAGCAGCGCCCCACTTAGCCTTCCCACGCGCTAATGTCGGGCCCGCAAATGTGCGCGCCGCGCACATGTACGGTCGGCTTTTTTCCTTTTTCTGCCTGACCCGCCCACTCCTTTTATGGCACAGGCACACTACCGCGGACCCGCACGATACAAATGTTTAGTAAACATCCCCCCTAGTCTTTCAATATTTGATCGCATAAACAATCGATCTACGTTTACCCGTTCCACTCCATTCATTAATTTATAGACCTCTATCGTATCTCCCCTCAGTCTTCTCTTTTCCAGGTTGAAGAGCCCTAACCTTTTTAGCCTCTCTTCATAGGGGTATCCTTCCATCCTCTTTACCATTTTGGTGGCTCTTCTCTGCACCTTTTCTAATAGGATGCTTGTAAAAGGAGACATACAAAATAAATCTATGTAGAAACAAACACAAATAAAATTAATATCAACAGTAGTAAGGATAAAATAAACTTGAAATAGACACAAGCCATGTTATTCATATAACAAGAGACATACATGGACACTATGATCATAAAGATTCGAGATGGAACTTACAAAAGAGATCAGATGTGGACCCACATAAGCTATAACGTGGGTATAGGCAACTGTATTCTCTTCTTCCCATTTAAACAGCAGTTCCCATGTATGACAATGGTCAGGCAATCATGCCTTAGCACAAAGGTCAGTTTCTCAGGAGAATTAGTTGAACTCTGAATTTCATCCTGATACCTGCTATCACGCTTCAAACATCCACTTTTCCAGGCAAATGACAGAAGAAAGTCACCAGGAAATAACCTCAGACCAATATATCACTAGGTGCTGTCACTACGCGGGGAGAATGTACCTTATTCACAACCATTTCTCCTGCAATGTCTGTGAGCAAGATACTTGTCCTCAATTTTATTGGTATAGTACTATCCGTGCTTTACTTTATGTTCATTTTGCTGAGCATTTGCACAAGTAGATTTGCCCTTGTTAAATCTCTGGAAAATTCTCCTCTGCTCTGGGTTGATTATTCTTTGCCCTTGTCTTTTTACTAATATTTTCTGCTGTTCTTGGGGAGTTTAGGAGTAAGACAGAATAAAACTTGGAAATCAGGCCATGCCTCTGACTATGACGTTGCTAGACACTCAGACACAGTATTTGCCCTTCTGTACCCCTTTTAATAGGGAGTCTTTGTAAGCAAATCCTTCTTGTGAGAAATGTAAACATTTCATTACATCTTCCCTTCATGTTCTTCATATTCAAGAAAGACCTATTCTGAACCAGGAGACATAAATTAAAAGACACAGATGAAAACATTGGGGAAAGCTAGGACATGAATAGGAAGGGAAAAGAAGTTATCTTATATTTATTTGAGATTTCTTTACCACATTTGGACATTTAGTTATACCAGAGCCTGTTTAAAGTCCCATGATTTTATGATTTCTTGTAATTCCACAGAAAAAATAATTCAGAAGTGGGCAAACTATGGCCCATACAAAATTTCTATCTGACCCTCAACAGCAAAACCATATTACTTCCATCTGCATGTCCCAGCAGCGGGCCTCCCCATCGAGGCAAAGGTTTGCCCACCTCTTTCCTAAATCCTCAGATTTTGTAGCTTTTTTTTCCAGATATACCCAGTGTTTTGTACACAATTCTACCAGACAATTTACTAATCTATTTAGTTGAACTGCCAAATGATATAAATTAATCCCTTTCTTTGTTACCTCTCGGCATGATGCTCCTAACTACCCTGACTTCTTTCTTCCTGTAAAAAAACATGATAACTTATCTTTTAAAGAATTTTTCCAGCACTGAAACGGGTATCATAATTGACCTAAAAATAAGAGCGTGCTCATTTTAATCGTGACGGTCCTTCCTATCTTTGATAGCTGGAACAGGAACGGAACCTGAAGGTCCTATAAAAGTTTGGTAAATAGTGGTTTATAATATGTAAGAGACCCAAAGATTCCTTATTAGTGACCATACGTTCCCATTTACGGGCACCTATGACAATAGAAAGAGTAGAGGTTAAGGCAGGGTCAGGGCCTGTGCTAAGGTTTCTAGCGTCCCCCTGCAACCTATAAATCAGTGCCCCTCCCTCATTATTATTAATTTTGGCTGCACCCTACCCTCCTTTCTCCCAAAACCGCTTTGTAAATTCTTTTAAGCGATATTAGTATTTCTCCTTCAGATCCCGTGTTGTAAGAAAATTGCAGCAAAAGAGAAAATGCATAGCCAAAATATAAATACTTAGCATCATACAAACAGGCTGTGATAGTCCAAAATACGAGTAAATAAAGAAAAATAAAATCTGATCCTGGTCATCTCACTAACAACAATATAAACATTCTCCAGTGCCAGGCATATTATGAGCTAATATAAAACAGTGCAAAAGTCACTGAAGATCTGCAAAGTCAAATCTATCATACCATACCAGCATACGAGACTTCCAAAACTCATACAATAAGGGGCCTACCCAGAAAAAGGCGGCACTACAAATACTGTAATGGGCCTCAAAACCTCCATACACCTATTTGAAAAGCTGTACATGTCAAATTTCTACAGTACAGATCCCTACGTACAAACTCCATGTTAACAGAACACCTGGCCTTGGTCACACACTCACACTCACCAAGTAAAGAATGTGACCACAACCTAAAGTAAAAATAAAAATATGTAGCCAAATATTAAAATGAAACCCCAAAAAGCCAGACTCCGCAGCATCAGATAAGAGAGGCAGTTCCCCATATTGTTTGAAATATAAAGATAGCGCAAAGTCCAATCACTAAAATAAAAATAAAATTATTTTTTCTACCTTTGTTGTCTGATGATTTTTGATCCTGATCTGAGGTTTCAGTTTTCCTCCGTCTTCTCTTAGCTCTTTTTCTATGGTCTATAGTCCATCTGCCATTTCTTGCCTCTCCTTTTGCTTTCTTCATTTTCTTCCATCAGCCTTTTTCTAGTCCCAGTAACCCTCCTCAGTATCAGCCCCCTTTACAGCCTCCCCTCCCAGTACCTTCCAGTGTCAATCCCCTTGCATTCCCAGTACTGTCACTGGTGTCTATTTCCTTTTAGTCCCCCTCCTTCCCATCGTCCAGCCCATTCTAGTCCAAATACCATCCCAGATATCAGCGAACATCCAGTGCCAGTGTCCCCTCCCATGTCAGTTCCCTTCCAAAGGTAAGAAACAGGAAATGCTTATTCTTGCTATTAGAAACTCCCTGACCCAGCATTTAAAAGAGAGCAGAGCCACGGGAACAAAGAAATGTTCCCGCGGCTGCTTTCTTTTTCGAAGCGGTGGGTGGCGGGCGGCTAGCGACGGCATCCCCCTGCCGCACTTATTCAGCTTACCGGGTAGCGCCGGCCCTGAGCAGGGTTTCTCAATCCAGTCCTTGGGATACACCTATCCAGTCAGGTTTTCAGGTTAACTACAATCAATACGCATGAGAGAGGTTTGCATACAATGGAAGGATGCATGCAAATCTCTCTCATGCATGCTCATTGTGGTTATCCTTTAAAGCTGACTGGCTAGGTTGTTCTGAGGGCTGGGTTGAGAACTCCTGGGTCAAGGAGCTTGAGACATACCCCCAATGGATAGTACCATGATAGGGGAATTACACAAGCAGAAGCTCACAACATTCTAGGACTCTTTGAAATGGATCCAGGCTTCAAAAAAGGGAGCCTCCAAACTGTCAAAAAGATGCATCTGATGAAGTATATTCTCATCTTCAAAAGCCACTCCAACACAGGATTCACAGCATTGAAATTGATCTGCACTGTCATGGCCCCACACCAGCTGTCAATGCGTGCCCCAGTGTGCCTTCAGCGCCTTCCAGAATACGCGCTGACAGCTAGAGCCCTTCACTAAAATGCAGGGCCGGATTTACCTATACGCCATGTACGCCATGGCGTAGGGCCCACAGCCGGCAGGGGCCCACAAAAAAAGAACCAGGTAATTTTTTTTTAACTCAATTCAAAAAAAAAACCTGGTGGCTGCCACATTGAGCTCCGTCCTCACAGCCCCAAAATCTTAGCAAACATGCGCTAACGTTAGCAAACTGCCCTCCTCTGCCTACCCTGGATCGGCGTGGGTAAAGAGATCCTCCTTGGAGCTGAGATTCGGCGGCTTAGCGGGCTTCCAGCAGATTGGACCATCTGGGGGCTGCTCCGGGAGTGCGGCCTGCTGAGTGCCTTCACGCATCGACGGCCCCGGCCCTGCCTGCTCCCGCGGATAACAGAAGAGCCCTACGCGGGTCTAATTCCGGAGCGGAGCCCTGCGCGATTGAGCGGCAACTTCCTGGGCGCTGCACTGTGCATCGTGCGGCAGCCCGTTGGTTGGGGGAGGCAACTGCTCCAAACATTGCTGTAGCACACGGAGAGGCCTCAATCTTGTCTGCGAGACCTGCCGAATCGGCGTGGAGACCGCGTGGCAGCTGCCGGAGTGGGCCATCATCCTAGGCCTCTACGAATTGCCCCGAGGGGGGTAAGTCCGGTCGCCCACTTTCCTGCTTCTTATATTTTGTGCCTACATCTGGAGTGGGAGACAGGGGCTATTTGTTAACAGCTTGGAGCCCCGCAGAAATTTTACTTTAGGCCGGGGGGGGGGGGGGGGGGTAGGACTGGTAATGGGCTATGGGGGGGGGGGTAGGACTGGTAATGGGCTATTGGGGGGGCTGGGGCTGGAAATGGACTGGGGGGGATAGGGCTGGTAATGGGCTATTGGGGGGCTGGGCTGGGCTGGGCTGGGGGGGGGTTAAGGCTAGAGGTGGGCTGATGGGGTTAGGACTGGTAATGGACTGTGGGCTGTTGGGGGGGCTTAGAACTGGCAATGGGCTTTGGGGGGGGGTTAAGACTGGTAATGGGCTGTGGGCTGATGGGGGCTGTCTGGTAATGGACTAGGTCGGGGCTAGAAATGGAAATGGGCTGGTGGGTTAATACTGGAGGTGGGCTGTGGGGTTTAGTACTGGAAATGGGCTGTTGGGGGGGGTTAGAACTGGTAATGGGCTTTGGGGGGGTTAAGACTGGTAATGGGCTGTGGGCTGATGGGGGTTGTCTGGCAATGGGCTATGGGGGGCTGACTGGAAATGGGTTGATGGGGTTAGGACTGGAAGTGGGCTGATGGGGGGTTAGGACTGGTAATGGGTTATAGGGGGGGCTTAAACTGAAAATGGGGTGATGGGGGGGGGTTAAGGACTGAAAATGGGGTGATGGGGGGTTAAGGACTGTAAGTGGGGTGATGGGGGGGCTAGGACTGGTATTGGGTTGGGGGGTTGCTAGGACTGGAAATGGGCTGATGGATGGCTAGGACTGGAAATGGGCTGATGCAGGGACTAGAAGGGAATGGATGCTGGGTGAGGCTGGAACTAGAAGGGAGCTGATGTTGGGGGAGGATTAGAATGGGATGGGGCTGGAAGAGTAAAATGGAGAAGGGAAAAATATTTTGTGTGGGAGGGATAAAAAATCTACAATTGGCCGGGTATTGGGAGAGTAAGTGGGGATTGAGGATGGAGGGGTAAAATTTGAGTGGATGAAATAGGAATGAGGAAAGAGCAAAAGGAGAAAGATTAGTATGTTAAAGCAGATGTAGAGAGAGAATGGAAAAAAATCTAGAAGAGAGAAGAAAGGACAAATGGACAGCAGACGATGGAGAGTTAGCAGAAGACACGAAGAAACCAGAAGAAAGTGGCTGGAGCAATTGCAGCTGAAAAAAATGCACAAAAGGTAGAAAAATATCTCTTTATTTTGAATTTATTAATTGGAATATGTCAGCTCTGGTAAATGTGCATCATTAACATCTGCGCTTTGTTTAGTACAAGAGCAAATTAATGTATAGTTTTATTTCTACAGTGTTGTACATTCCAAGTTTGGCTTTTGGGATTCCCAGTTTAATTATTGTCTTCCTATTTCTAAATTGTGATTACTTGTTTGGTGATGGTCTATGTTCTGCATGTGTAACTGAGCTGAGGTGTTCTGTTTATATAATTCCTATTTGACATTGCCACTTGTTCTCTTTCCCCAGTAGGTCATGTATTGTTGTTCTCTGAAATGTATTGGTTTAATATTTGCAGTGTTGCCTTTTGATTGGTAGAGTATGGTGCTTTGTGAGTCCTGGTAGTGCTGTTAGGATACGGCGGGTTTACTATGGGCAGTGTTTGTAGTAGTTCCTAATGTGTCTGGCAGTTGGCACTGGATTATAGTAATGTAGAAATCTTTTAGTCTTTCTTTATCCATACACTCATTAAGAGGCACGTTTACTAAAAGTTAGTATATGGTAACATTATGCAAATATTTATGCAAATGAGGCCCCTTATGCAAATGAGGTCCGCACCCCCCTTGGGCCGCCCCTGCTGGGGGCCCACAATTTTTGTTGGCGTAGGGCCTCACTCAAGGTAAATCCGGCCCTGCTAAAATGTCCCCTAAGTGTGTTGTGTCCAGAGCCTATTCCTGAACTGAAGAGGATTCAGCTGGCTGTCTGTTGGAGACGCTACGGTATCTCCAAGGAAAGCATCAGCATGAGCGAAGGAGAGAAGAGGAAGGTGCCCACTAGGGATGTGCGCAGGCAAAAACAAATGTGGGTCATCTTTCTATGTACCAGAAGTTTTTCCAATTTTTGCATGTTTTTTTTGGTTCATTTCACACATTCACTTTGATAGAATTTTTAAAGGTGTGTTATAGCATTTTGAACATAGTAAGCAAGTCATTTTTTAAACTCCCACGCAGTTAACGCGGGGCCTATTTTATAAAGTGCGTACATGTCTATTTTACTTTGATGCGCGTCTTGATGCCTGTTTTATAATATGTAACCAAAAGTGGGACTTCACATGCTCACTTACAGAATGGTGGCCATGTATGTAAGGACCCATTCATGGGCGTAATTCCTTTAAAATAGGGACCTATATACGAAACTAGTGTATCCCTTATAAAATTAGGCCCTAAATGACTTCATTTGCAGGTTAATGTGCCCTTAAAAGCATTAGTGCATGTTAAACCAATTTAAGCATAACCCTAGTGCTTATCTAGGAGCCAGCCTGAAGGAGAATAAGGAAGAGGAGTATAATGGAGAACCCTGAGTCCAAGGACTTTGAATAACCCTTTGGGGCTTGTTTACAAAGCCGCGGTAGTGGTTCGCGATCGCGATCGCAGCCGCGGCCCCATTGAAATCAATGGGGCCGCGGCTCCGATTACGATCGCAAACCGCTACCGCGTCTTTGTAAACAAGCCCCTTTGTGTTTTGTCCTCTATATTGGTTTTTCCTGAAGAAAAGACTGCAGATAACTTATTTTTGGAGGCTCACTAATAGATTTTCTTTTTTTTTTACTTTAAAATACTTTTGAGTTCTTCTGACATTTTGCTTTTGTGTATCTTTAATTTACTCCTGTTTAGGCTTTGAGCTCTGTCTCCTCCTTTCCACCAGGACTGTTTATCTTCATTTTGTTGCACTGCCTTTTTGTTTTTTTATATTTTTCCCTGCTTTAAAGGAACAGGCATCTTTATAAATTTCTTTTGCGTATCCGCTAGTGAGAAGCTGGCTATGTAAGGTAAAAATTAGGGCTCCAGATCAGGTTTCTTTTAAATGTATGCATTATGTCCAATGTCCTCTTTATATTATCTGAACCCTATCTACTTCTCATTGAAGTCATATGATTTCTGTTAATTATTATTGGTAGAAAAAAACTCAAAATGTCCTGCAAACACCTTAACATGTATTTTAGTGTCTTAAAATGGCATTTTAGAAGGGACCTGAAAGATGAATCTGGGAAATCCAGAGCATAAAGTCCAAAAATCCGGGGAACTGGCAGCAGTGAAGGGAGGCGCATGGAAGTGCCTTCTGAAATTACTCCACCTTCACCCCGAAAGATGAACATCCCAGTAACCGCTTCTGGCAACGGGCCCATGCAGATAGCAAGACTGGGTATATGCAGGAATGTAGGTAAGGTTACCAAATGTCCCCGATTTTAGAGCTGTGTCCCTGAATCCCACTTATGTGGCAGCCTCCTGACCCTGATTCCAGCAATGGGAACAGAGGGTAGAAAAAAATGATTTTCAATGTAGTGGTTTGCATATGTCAGCTTTTAGAATTTACATCCAATAATTTTATATTTTGCACAGTACAAGGGAAATACATCACTGTTTCTATTTCTCTGACGATTTGTCTGCTTGGAAGTGATAGTGTTGCTGTCATGGGATGGATGTTGGGGGAGGGGCAGGGTAATGACTCCCCCCCTCCCCACCACTTCCAATAAGTGTTGCAGATTTGCCTGCAAAAAATCTGGTAACCTTAGTGTAGGTCATATCACAAATGTGATGTCCCCAAATTGTACAGCCTCAGAAATGGGTATGTGGATGTCCCAGCCAAGGTATTTCAGAAGAGAGGCTTGCATGTCCTGGCCAGATAATTGACGTACAGTGACAGGCCACTATTATGTTTGGAGTATGGTTTTACATGCAGTTTTCTTTGGCCAGTAATATTAACTGTAGTGATGAAAGTACATTTTGCTCTTCCCCTGGAATCGTTGCAGCCATGAAACCAGAACTTTCTTGCACCTTATTCATGATCAGGAGCAGGTATAGGCATGTATGCCTCAACAACCAGGGCCAGGTATGCTCATGCTCTTCTGAAATTGCACTACATCTCTATTGCTCCTACCAGGCCATGCCTCCATTACACCCCCAGGGACATCTATACACCCGGCTTTCTAAAATGGAACATCTCTCTGATTTGCAGGTCTGAATGCCCATTTTCAGATGGCCAAATCAAGAACAGAGCTTCTAAAATACCCCCTATAGTGTAATAATGAGATTAGGTTGACATGAGCTACAGTCCTGAAGGTCTTTTCCTGGCTTTGAGTCATAGAGGTCTGTCTGTAATACTGAAACCAGGAGATGGACTCATCTGAGCGCTTCCTTCAAAATAAAAGGCCATTCTAGGAGTAAACTTCTGTGAAAAACTTTTATAGTAATTAAAGAGAAAAGCCATCATTACCCAGATTCTTAAAAATTACACTGGTTTTAAAATAGCGCATCAACAGAATTAATTACTTATTGGGAAGAGTGTTATTAGTAAGGGTGGGTAGAGACAATGCTATTAGAAGCATTAGATGTGAAGTAATTCACAGCAGTAACAGTAAATGAACTGACAACCTATTAATAAAGTTCATGTTCTGGTTAAAAGTTCACCATTTCCTGTCATTGAAGACATTTCCTCTATATGTGGTTTACAATACGGAGAATGAATAGCTTGTCATATCCTCAGCATGATAAAGCATGTCCTGGCTTAATTTGTTACTAGTTGTCATGTGAGAAGATTGTTTACTTAAAAAAATTAATATCAATTGTGGGTGGGTTATTTTTTGCTGTTGCCAATCTGGTCCGGTATCAGTGCTTTGGATCTATAATAGACTTACAGCATAGCAGGACTAGTATGTTCACAATGCTGGCTGTCATTAGCAGGTATAGGCATGGATGCCTCAACAACCAATATTGAATATTGTGTGCAATTCTGGTTGCCATGTCTTAAAAAGGATATAGTGTTATTAGAAAGGGTACAGAGAAGAGCCACCAAAATGGTAAAGAGGATGGAAGGATACCCCTATGAAGACAGGCTAAAAAGGTTAGAGTTCTTCAACCTGGAAAAGAGATGACTGAGGGGAGATCTGATAGAGATCTATAAATTAATGAATGGAGTGGAACGGGTAAACGTAGATCAATTGTTTATGCCATAAAAATATAGAAAGACTAGGGGGGCATGCAATGAAGCTACAGGGTAACCTATTAAAGACTAATTAAAGAAAATATTTTTTCACTCAACGTGTAATCAAACACTGGAATTTGCTACCGGAGGATGTAGTAAAAGCTTCTAGTGTACCTGGGTTTAAAAAAGGTTTGGACAAGTTCCTGGAGGAAAGGTCCATAAGCCATTATTAAAGTGGACCCAGAATATCCACTGCTTGCCCCAATACAAGCATTGTGGAACCTTTGTCTTTTGGGGAAACTGCTAGATACTTATGACCTAGATTGGCCACTGTTGGAAACAGGATACTGGGTTTAATGAACCTTGGTCTGACTCAGAATGGGATATCTTATGTTCTCATGTTCAGTCCAATCATAGCAAATGTAAAGTGCTAGATTTCAAAACTGCTAACATCAGTAAAATGGGAAAGTACCTGAAGGAGGAGCTGGCAGGGTGGGATGAGATAAGGGAAGTGGCTTGGCAGAGAGATAAAATGAAAGAGACTATAAAAAGGCAACAGTTCTATATGTTAGGAAAGTAAATAAAAATAAGAGGAAAAGGAAACCAATATGGTTCTCTAAACAAGTAACTGCAAAATAAATGCAAAAAAGGCAGAAGTCACAGAATTCAAAAGATCACAAAAAGAGGACCACAGAAAAGAATATTGGAGAAAACGGAAAGAGGCAAAGAGAAATCTTGATGGCAAAAGCACATACAGAAGAAAAAATGGCTAAAGATTTGAAGTGAGGTGACAATACATTTTTCAGGTATCCTGGGGAGAAGAGAAAGGCCAGAAGTGGAATTCCAAGACTCAGAGGTGCTGAGGACCAATTTGTGGAAAGTGACTAGCTACGTTTGAAATATGACAAGTACTTGTGGTGTGGATTGACCACTGTTGGATTGAGGGCCCTTTGGTATGACCCAGTATGGCAGTTCTTATGTTCTAAAGAATATTACAGAAGATTCAAACTGTTATTGAAAAGTACCTTAACATCACAGTTGACAATTCCTGTGCTCTTATGCTGCTTTGGGACTGTAGACTAGCCTTTTAAAGGTCTTGAAAAACTGACTCTTATGCTCACCTCCTATGTATTTCCTTACCGTTCCTCTGGATATATACTAGTCCCCAGTATCTTGATTAGACCATAAGCTCTGATAAGCAGGGACTATCTCTTATATGTCTCTGTATAGCGCTGCATATGCCTTGCAGCGCTATACAAATGATACAGCATTGTTAGATCCAAGTCAAAAAACAGAAACAAAATGAGATCAGATTTAAAAAAAGAGAAGTCCTTGGGATGGGAGCATATAGGCAATGCTCTCACCCCAACATTTAAGGTACTTGGACAGAGGGGTTTGGGATCACTGGGCCACCACATCTGCATTTTGAGGGGGGGAGGGACCGGGGGCCATTGGGCCACCAGGTCTGTGTTTGGAGGGGAGAGGATCAGGGCCACTGGGACACCAGATGTTTTTGTTTCTGTCAGGGGTTTTCAGGGGGGCACCAGTCCCCTGACGTGCCGATGGCATTGGTGCCTTTCGCTGATCTCTGGATCAGGTGAGGTGAAGTGTCAAGCTCAGATGACCGTTTGTCTGAAGCAGCATGCCAAACTTGCACAGACTTCTGTGTACATGTGTTTGGCTTGCTCTCCCAGTTTAATGCTGACTTTTTGCACATAATGTCAATGTTAAACTCGTGCCATGAATCTCTGCGCTAGAGCTTCAAGTACTGGACTCTAGTGTGAGGCTTCTGCATCAGTCTGTAAGTTTGTACCTGAGGCAATGGAGGGTAAAGTGACTTGCCCAAGATCACAAGAAGCAGCAACGAGCTTAGAACCTGGGTCAGACCTATGGTCCATCACAGTAGCCAATCCGGGTCACAAGTTTCTGGCAGAATTCCAAAAGGTAGGCAGATTCCATGCTGCTTATCCCAGAGAAAAGATGTGGATTTCTCCCAGTACACATAAGCTTGGCTTATGGACTATACCTCCAGTAACTTGAAGAAACCTTTTATAAACCTAGCTACCCTAACAGCTTTTACTACATTCACTGGCAATGAATGCCAGAGCTTAATTACGCGTTGAGAAAAAAATATATTTTCTCTGATCAGTCTTAAATGTACTATTTGTAGCTTCATTGCATGCCCCCAAGTTTTTCTATTTTTGGAGAAGTAAACAACAAAATTCATGTTAACTCATTCTACTCTGCTCATTATTCTATAGACTTCTATCACATCACTCCTCCACCACCTTTTCTCCAAGTTGAAGAGCCCTAACCTTTAAGCCTTTCTCATAGGAGTATCCTTCCATGCCCTTTATTATTTTGGTTGCCCTTCCACGATATCTTTCTTTAGATGCAGCGACCAGAACTGCATGCAATTTTATTCTCCGTTTATTTCTTTATAATACCTAGAATTCTATTAGCTTTCTTGGCTGTTACACACTGAACAGAGGATTTCAACGGATTATCCATGATGACACCTAGGGGCTTGTTTACAAAGCCGCGGTAGCGGTTTGCGATCGTAATCGGAGCCGCGGCCCCATTGATTTCAATGGGGCCGCGGCTGCGATCGCGATCGCGAACCACTACCGCGGCTTTGTAAACAAGCCCCCTAGGGTCATGTCTACTTAGGGAGTTAGCTGCTACTGTGGAGCTAACATAAATTTATCGCTCAGCAGTAGCAGCGGACACTGGCGAAATGCAGATATCACAGCTATGTTTTTGCAATATCTGCCTTTTTCAGGTTGAAGGGGTGGAGAGTAGGCATTCCGATTGTTGGCAGCCATTGTGCAAAACTATTTTTTGCAGAATGGTTGCCAAAATTGGGCCCCATCATGGCTGCAGATAATGCCACCTCAAGAAGTGCGATATCTGCCAATGATCTTGTGTGTGAAGCATCATGGCTGCTGCCAACTGGGAGTGGCTGCCCTGCAGCAAAGCGGCTCCTCAATGCTCAATCAGCCCCTCTGATCTGACAATATTGTTGGTGCCACGAATGTACAAATCCGTAGCACTGACAATACCAGCAAATTTGGCCTCCCCCCTTCAGCACTGATACCCCCTAAACAGCTTCTAATTCACATCAGGAACTGTCCAAGGGGAATCAGTGCACCCTTCTGGCCAAGTTCAAAACACAGCTAGGCAGTCGGGCACCTCCATGATCCACAAGTAATAATCTTAGCTAGCCAGTCAGGCCCCCAGACCTCCTACCTCCCTCCCTCCTTCCCCCTCTGAAAAGCTAACTCCAGCTAGCCAGTTGGTCTAGTGGAGTGTCATGGCCCTTCACCCCCTGACCCCTCCCTGACCCCCTCCCCCCCCACAAGGCTTTATCATTAATCGGTGGTGGTCCAGTGACAACAGGAGGAATGGTCCTCTTCACTCCTGTCCCCTGCATCGCTGCTTCTCAAAATGGTTGTGATCACGTGATCCTGCCCCCTAGATTCAGTAGTACTAACAAAAATTACCACGATCTCACTTTGCTGCCCCTAGTGTGAGGCTAGGGGGCAGAACCATGTGATCATGGCTATTTTGAGAATCTGCAATGCAAGAGGCAGGAGCAGAGAGGACTGTTTTTGCCCGCTGTTGCCACTGGACCACCACTGATTAAAAGCATGGCCTTGTGGTGCGGGAGGGTGGGGAGGCCATGGGGCCCCCACTAGGCCAACTGACTAGCCAGGAGTTAGCTTTCAGCTGGAGAGGAAGGGAGGCGAGTCAGGGGTCTGACTGACTAGCCAGGATTATTATTTGCGGATCGGGGGTGGGAGGGTGCCCAACTGGCTAGCAGAACTTTGAACTTCATCAGGGGGTGCACGATCTCCCCCCCCAAACAGCTCCTAATGGGGACTGAGAGCTGCCCAGTTGGATTGCTGCAGAAGGAAGAGGGAAGCCATATTTGTTGATGCAGCGAATCTGTACATCTGTGGCACAACAATGTCGGATCGGGGGGGGGGGGGGTGAGCCAACTGGGGCACTGAGGTGGCATGGTAGAAATCAGGGAACAGAGCTAGTAAGAGCTCTGTGCACCTGATAGCTACCTGTCCTCCCCTTGGATTCACAGCAGAGAACCCTGATACCTGCATTGACAAGCACTGCAGGACTTCCTGTACTACCGGCCGATGCAAGAATCATGGGTCTCCACGATAAATTCAACAGCTCTGTAGTTTCTGCAGGGGGAAAGCTGGGAACACTCCCAGCAGATACTGCAATAGCTTTGGGAAACTATCACATTGCGGTTTAGTAGACATGACCCTAGATTCTTTTCCTAGGTGGTGGCTCCTAGTCTGAAACCTTGCATCTTGTATCTATAGTTTGGACTGTTCTTCCCTAAGTGCATAATTTTGTACTTGTCCACATTAAATTTATTCTGCCATTTAGATGCCCAGTTTCCTAATTTCTTAAGGTTCTCTTGCAATTTTTCACTATAGAAACATGATGGCAGATAAAGATCATATGGCCTATCCAGTGGGCCCTATCATACCAACTACTATAGTCCCTTTTTGTTTCCTTTAGAAATCTTCTATCACTTGTGATTTAACAACTTTGAATAATTTTTTGTTACCTGCAAATTTGATCACCTCATTTGTTCCCATTTCCAGGACATTTATAAATATGTTAAAAAGTAGCGACCCTAGCATAGATGCCTGGGGTTCTCCACTATTTACCTTTCTCCAATGAGAAAATTGACCATTTAGCCCTACTCTGTGTTTTCTATTTTTTAACCAGTTCCCAGTTTAGAGAACACTGTCTTCTAAACTATATCTAGTCCAGGTGATTTGCTACTCTTTAGTTGCTCATATTGCCCTATTTCATCTTCCAGGTTCACCATGATCTGTTTCAGTTCCTCTGATTCATTACCTTTAAAAATAATTTCTGGCATGGGTATCTCCTATATATGTTCTTCAGTAAAGACCAAAGCAAATAATTCATTTAGAGGGTCATTCCATCATAAAGAACAAAATTGCTGAACATGTAGATAGTCATGGTTTAATGGGAGACAGCCAACATGGTTTTAGACAAGGAAGATCTTGTCTTACTAATCTGTTATGTTTTTTGAAGGTGTAAATAAACAGGTAGACAAAGGTGATTCGGATGATACAGTGTATTTGGACTTTCAGAAAACCTTTGACAAAGTCCCTCATCAGAGACTTTTGGCAAAACTAAAGAGTCATGGGATAGGAAGCAGTGTACTATTGTGGATCAGGAATTAGTTAAAACATAGAAAACAGAGGCTAAATGGCCAATTTTTCCAATGGAGAAAGGTGAATAGTGGTGTACCCCAGGGATCTGTGCTGTGTCTGCTGCTTTTTGACATATTCATAAATGACCTGGAGAAGGGAATAAGGAGTGCGGTTATCAAATTTTCAGATGACACAAAACTATTTAAAGTTGTTAAAACCCAAGAGGATTGTGGAAAATTGCAAGAGGATCTTGATAAATGGGAAGACTGGGCATCAAAATGGCAGATGAAATCTAATGTGGACAAGTGCAAAGTTAGCACCTAGGGAAGAACAACCCAAACTATGGTTACATGCTGCAAGGTTCCACATTAGGAAACACCACCCAGGTAAAAGTTTTAGGCATCTTTGTGGATAACATGTTAAAACCCTTGGCCCAGTGTGCAGCGGCGGCCAAGAGAGCAAATAGAATGCTAGGTATCATAAGGAAAGGAATGGAAAATAAAACAAAGGATATTATAATGCCTCTATATCGTTCCATGGTGAGACCGCACCTTGAATATTGTGTGCAATTCTGGTCGCTGTATCTTAAAAGGGATATAGCGTTATTAGAAAAGGTTCAGAGAAGAGCCACCAAAATGGTAAAGGGGATGGAAGGAAACCCCTATGAAGAAAGGCTAAAAAGGTTAGGGCTCTTTAACCTGGAAAAGAGACGGCTGAGGGGAGGTATGATAGAAGTCTATAAATTAATGAACGGAGTGGAATGGGTAAACGTAGATCGATTGTTTACATTATCAGAATATAGAAAGACTAGGGGACATGCAATGAAGCTACAGGGTAAGCTATTTAAGACTAATAAAAGAAAATATTTTTTCACTCAACGTGTAATCAATTTCTGAAATTTGTTACCAGAGGATGCAGTAAAGGCTGTTAGTGTGGCTGGGTTTAAAAAAGGTTTGGACAAGTTCCTGGAGGAAAGGTCCATAAACCATTATTAAGAAGGGACCCATGATATCAATGCTTGACCCAATACAAGCACTGTGGAACCTGTGTCTTTTGGGGAAACTGCTAGGTACGTATGACCTAGATTGGCCACTGTTGGAAACAGGATGCTGGGCTTGATAGACCTTGGTCTGACCCAGTATGGCATATCTTATGTTCTTATATTCTAAAAGGTACAGTTGTGATTTGGATGTCTGCAGAAATGCATGTGGACATTGAAATCACAGACACGGTTCTGTAACCATTCCACAAATGCCATTCGCAGATGTCTCCAGTACGGGGATGTTTAAATGGGTGTGTGGCGGAGGTGTGTCTGGGGAGGGGCAATGGACTTACACATCCCAGAAGCAGCAGAGCCATGTACCTACATGTTTATTCCTGCTCCAGGCACAAATAAGCATCATGAAAGTGTTTGTTTTCACCTTAAAACATCCAAAGAGTGTAGAGAATTGGCCACTGTTGGAAACAGGATGCTGCACTGCACCACCGTGTTGCCACAGATATGCTGTATTCCCTGGGGAGTCCATGACTGTACATCCGACAGAGCCTGTCTGTTGCGGTGGACAGTGCCAGCCTGCACAGGCCTAGGCCACTGTGTACTGTGACTTGCAGCCACTGGCCCCTCCACCACCTGTACCCTTCCGCCAACATGCAGACATGTCCTTATCTGGGCAAAAGCATATGACCTGATTGAGTTGTGGCACTCCAGGACTGACTTTGGGGGACTCGGCTGTAGGTACTGCCCATTGTTATGGTTTGTGTGCGGTGTAGGGTAAAATATGGTTGTTAGAACCATGCTTATGTTCTCTGCAATACAGGAGGGTCCTTACTAACACTGTTTAGTGGTGGGTAAAACTATGGGGACTGGGTTGGCAGGATCCCCAGCTGGGATTTGAACCTTTGACCCTCTGGTCTTATAGGCACTGGCTGTGTCTGTTACACCACACAAACAGTGCAGTCCCTGGAGATAGGGATCCTGGGTGGACGAGTCAGAAACCCTGCTCTGCACAATTTTACTGTGGGCTTATTTACCGTGTACGGAGACAAAAGTGCAAATAAGCCTCAGAAATGAGCTCGGAAAAAGGGGCACAAACCCATGACCAAACTGGGCAACAGTGATAACACTGGGCAACCATAAAAAACACTCCCAGGACAGCTGCAATAAAATGAACTGCTTTTTGAAAGGGTCTACGGAGCGTAGACCCTTCCAAAAATCATTTCCTTTTTTTGGAGCTTTCCTGGGAGTGTTTTTTATGGTTGCCCATTAATATCAGTGTTGCCCAGCTGGATAATACTTTTTTTGGAATTTGTTGTGGTCATTTTCAATATATATTTGCTATTTTGTTCTGTGCACGTGTATCACACTGCTCACGTTTTGCAGGTTTCCCCGGTTTTGCTGTACATTGCTGACGGAAATGGTTTCTCTTCCCTTTAAATCGGCTCTAACGCGAGGTTTTCACTCGCGGTAATTTTTAGGTTGTTTTTCAGCCCCGCTCCTGTGCGGGGAGCCTCTCCACGCCCACTCTCCACCCATTGACCCCGTTCCCCCCGCCCCTCGGGAGCCTTCCTCCGCCCTCGCATGCCTTTCCACGCCTCTATCGCACATCAGCGCGCCACGCACTTTTGCGGGTGGCGCGCACATGTGCGGCCGGAGCGCACGCATGCGGGGCACCAAAAACGCACTATTAGCATGCGCTAAGGTACCTTAGCGCACGCTCAAGTGCGTCCCGCACAATTGCGCTGTTTAGTAAACATACCCCTTAGACCTTTAATACAGAAGTTCACATATGGTTAAGTGATCTCTCTGTACTGACTGGGTTTCCTGGATTTCCTTTAAAAAAGCAGCAATCGTGTTAAAGAAAAAGAACAGGGTAAGAAAGAGACAAATAAGAACTAACAAAAGACAGCAAAGAACAGAACATGGAGAACAGTTTTCAGATAGAGACATAAAAAGATAGAAATAGTGAAAGCATACTGACTTTGGAGCTATCTTCAGAAGTAACTAAAAGACAGCTGAAATAAAACATCAATATACTTATAAATTTTGAGGAAAAGAGAAAAAAGTTGTAAATGACTAAAAAAAACTTATCTGACAATGGCATTTTAATCATGGTTTTCTATGGTTTCTGTAAAAGCAACAATTTAGATACATAAATGCACATTTTACAAAGGACGTCCAAGTGCAACCTGGGACGTCTACTACTACTACTACTATTACCAATCATTTGTATAGCACTACAAGGCAGAACGTCTGAAATAAAAGCAGGCATATCCAAGTTTATGCATAATTTCACAAACGTGGATGTGCCTTATATGGACATCTTTGGAGACGTCTACATAGATGTCCCCAGAATAGCATTTCAAAACAGGGATGTCTAATAGTCTAATGGTTAGAGTAATGGGATAGCAGCAGGGTGGCCAGGGTTCACATCCTAGTTTTTCTCTTTTTGTTCTTAGGCTAGTTACTTAACTCTCCATTTTCTGTACACCCTCTGGATGTTCTAAGGCCAAATACTTTCCTGATGCCTATTCTTGTCTGGAGCAGATCTAAATGTGGATGAGGTCATACATTTCAGAAACTGAGTGGGGATATCTAAGTCCATTGCACCTCCACCATGGCCCCTGCCTACTTGGACATCCCTGCCCCGGAGATGTCTTTAAAAGCCATTTGTAAAATGGCTCTGGGGATATCTCTGCTATTTGGACATTTGGGTGCACATCTTCAGATGTCCAAATCACAACTAATGGGTATGTTTACTAAAGGGCGTTAAGATAGCAGGCGTTAATGGCAGTGATAAGGGGTTTTATATGAGGAAAAGGCTCTGGGCGGGTAGGAGGCGTTCCGGTGGTAAGAGCGCAATGGGCCACTTAACAAGCGCTAACAGGACATTGGGTGTCAAGTGTGAACCTTAATGTCCGAAAAAGGCTGTAACTTTATCGCTGGATAAGGGATTCCCAGCAAAACCCAATGTAAAGGTGATGAATGGAAGGACCAGTGGAAGATGAAGAGTATGACAGATCTCCACAGAGCGGAGGAGTAGCCTAGTGGTTGGGGCAAAGTACTTCAGGCTGGAAGGTCGGGGGTTCAAATCCCACTAGAGGACAGCAACCTTGGGCTGGAAGGACTGGGGTTTCTAGTCCCATAGGTGCTCCTTGTGGTCTTGGGCAAGCCACTTAACCCTCCATAGCCCATGTTCCCTGTAAAATAATCATCTCCAAGTTATAATACCCTGTTCAATGTAATTTCAGTTTGTTCAATGTAAACCGCACTGATGCAGAATAGCGCGGTATATAAGAGAATATAAATAAATACATAAAATCCGTGTGCATCCGACATGCCAGCCAGTGCATGTGGGAGGCAGCTGTACCTATGAACTGGGGTGTGCCCATGAAAAATGCTGTAATATCAAATTGTGGCATAGGTTGGGGAAGACGTGTCCTCCAGTGGAGTCAGAAGTGGCACGATGTGTGCTGTGAAAGGAGGACGGAGCAGGAATGGTGAAGTGAAGATCAGACACAGGAGACGCTGAGTGAAGCACAGAAATGCGGAAAAGAGTACCTGTGTAGGCCATGGTGTAGCAGCTTGCACAAGAAGACATGACTGCAGTGCACATAGCCACCAGAGGCTGATGGATGGGCTGAAGGAAGGATGGCTGCAGAGGAGGGTGTGGCTTGTGCTGGCAGCATCGATGTACCAGAGATGCCATCCCTAACACATTAATACTGTGTGGGAAAAATGTGTGTTAGTGCCATGTGAAAGGCTTGATACCAGACATTTGGGATTCACACCTGTTCCAGCAACCCAACCACCATACCACAAAGCAGACAAAGGTGCATACAACAACTGGACAGGAGTCACTCAAACTGGGCAAAAGGGGCACCAACAGACATGATTTAATACCTGCAGGTGGCTTTCCAAGCGGTAGGATGTGTCTGCATGTAATGCAGAGATGTGATGGAGCCAAAACTATACAGTCACAGTCATGATGTCATACCTGACTCATGTTTCACAAGTAGGCTACAGTTGTATGCATGTAACTGCCTGTTAGTATACCGCTGCATCAGTGCAGTCATATCGGGGTACAGAACTCCTTATCTTTCCCCCGAATGCCTTCCCTCCTCTTTCCCCTTTCTCTCTCTCTGTCGATAACTCTGTAATCCTCCCTGTCTCTTCAGCACGTAACCTTGGTGTTATTTTTGATTCCTCTCTCTCTTTCTCTCCACATATCCAGCTCATTGCTAAAACATGCCGTTTCTTTCTATACAATATCTGCAAAATTCGCCCTTTCCTCTCTGTTGACACCACTAAATTGATTGTCCACTCCTTAATCACCTTCCGTCTTGATTATTGTAACCTTCTCCTTGCCGGCCTACCTGCAAGCCACCTCTTTCCTCTTCAGTCAATTCAACACTCCGCTGCTCCACTCATTTTCCGCCAGTCTCGCTTTTCCCACATCACTCCTCTCCTCATGTCGCTTCATTGGTTTCCCATTCGTCTCCGTATCCAATTTAAACGTCTCCTCCTGACCTATAAATGCATTCACTCTTCTGCCCCCCAGTACCTTTCATCTCTCATCTCTCCTTACACCCCCTCTCGGTTGCTTTGCTCTTCTAATAGTCTTCGTTTATCTGTGCCCTTTACTCGTACTGCCAATTCCAGACTTTGCTCCTTCCAACTGGCAGCACCCTTTCCTATTTCTGTGCGCCAGGTGTCCTCCCTAGCCATTTTCAAGTCCAGACTAAAATACCACCTCTTCACTATTGCTTTTCGTTCCTGTCTTGTCCTATCTTGATCTCTCTATCAACATTTGCTTACTTGGTCCTGTAAATTTTGTTATTTGTATTATGTAACTTATTTTGTTTTCTGTCTTATTAGATTGTGAGCTCTGATGAGCAGGGACTGTCTCTCTTGTATGTTTGTACAGCGCTTCGTATTTTGCGGCGCTTTATAAGTGTTTAATAATAATAATAATAATAATATGTTGTACTGAAAAAGTGGTAGTGTCTGATATAAAAAAGGGACTGTAGGAACCTGCAGTCAGCTGAGGCAATGGAGGGTTAGGTGACCTGTCCAAGGTCACAAGGAGGTGTGGTCAATCCATGAAGGTTGTGGCATACATAAAACACTACAGTAAAACATTCTGAATTGTCACAAAAAGGAGTACTAGTGGGCTTTGAACCCTGGATCCTAAGCCAGTGGCATGACCATTATGCCACACCTTCCAAGCACGTGCCAGTCATCTGCAGGGTGAACATGTTTGACCCCCTGCAATGGGCTGCAGCAGAGCCAATAAAGCCATGCAAATAGTATGTTTGCTGAACCAAATTGTGGTCACAGCACATAACAAACTATAAAGATGTGTGTCTGCCAGTCACAGCAGAGTCCGGACTGTTACAGGCATGAAAATGAACTGGATGCGGGCAAGCAAGAAAGGAGCAGAAACTGAAAGCAGTAGCAGTAGCAGCAGCAAGAGAAGGGGTTTAAAATGTAGATGGGTAAGGACCTGTGTGGCCTTTCCCTTTCCAGCTCCAGCCTGCAACATTTGAGGGTCAATACTACCCTCCCCCCACAAATTATGTCTCTGGTTCACACAGAATTTATATTCTGGCAAATCTAGTGCAGTTCATCCTAAACCACTAGATTATTATCCTAAACCACTAGATACCACCTTATTATGATAAGGCGGTTTAGAAATACTGTTAAATAAATAAATAAATAAAATAAACAGCAGCCTTCCACTTACTTAAATGTGAAGTTGAAATGAAAGCTGAGACTTTCAATATACAGTTCTGTTTCAATTGTTTCCTTTCAGAAAGGTAAGGCAATAAGCCTTGAAGAATCTTGAATTCCCTCCATTCACTTGGTATCCTGTACGACAGGCCTGCTTATTGATGCAGCTACTGAACCCTCCCCCTGGAGTCACTTCAGGGCCAGAGAGAAAGACACCACCCCCTTTTCAAGCAGCATCATACGTATATACTCGGAATGCGTTACTGGTGACATCATCAACTCTGAAGGCACTACCAGCACCGTACCTAGGCCTGTGCCAGCAAAGCAACTGCACAGGGTGGAAAATGAATAGGGGCACATTTGAATCCCCAACAGAAGTAGAAGCTGCTGTCAACTGGAAGTGAAATTTAGAACCTTTCATGGGACACCTGAGCCATGCAGTTTTGGAGAGCAAGAGGGCTGTGTTGCCTGAAGTTTGTATTCCTAAGTGAATTACTTGGGGGCCGAAGGTGTTGGGGGTTCTGAGTCTTCATCTCTGAGTTGATGGTACAGCTGGCAGGGATCCCATCAGTCCAATTCTGTGGGGCAGAGGCCAGGAGGAGCAACAGAAGCTTATGCCGTGGCTCCTCAGATCGCTCTATAGGGACTTCAGGGTCAGCAATGCAAACATATTCTAAACGCATCTCTGCAGCCTAGAATGTCTTGATGCTAATGTTGCATGCATCTCAAGATTAGCATCACAACATTCTGGGCCACAAGCTTCAAGAGACTCCACACAGCTAAGCTTTCAGACTTTACAATTGCCTGGGTTCTTTTTAAATATAAATTTTGACCGTTGGATATAAGTTTTTAGGAATATTCTGACTGCCTACATTCCTTGCATAGCCTTTAAATCTGATATCTGAGTGTGCCCTCAGTCCATATAAGGTCTACTGGCCAAGGACACTTGTGATATATAGCTACTTGGAATAGAAGCACACATTTGCTTTCAGATTTGCACAGACCTGGTCTTCTACCTAAGTTTCCTACCTAATTTTGCAGCAAAGATATAAATTTTAAGGTTACAGGGACTTTGCATTATAGGCTGATACATAGAAGTAAGATTTCAGTTGAATATTTCAGTTTCCATTGTCTGTTACAAGCCTGCTTCACAGGGTGGGGCTAATTGAATCACCTCTGCAGCCTGTCCACAAGTACCTGATCAACTCTGGTCATCACAGCTTCAAGAGACTCCACACAGCTAAGCTTTCAGACTTTACAATTGCCTGTTTTTTTATATAAATTTTAACCGTTGGATATAAGTTTTTAGGAATATTCTGACTGCCTACATTCCTTGCATAGCCTTTAAATCAGATATCTGAGTGTGCCCTCAGTTCATGTAAGGTCTACTGGCCAGAGACCTTAGTTCCTGCCCATCCTACCCCTCACCCCACCCACCCCAGGGTCGCATTGCCTATATAGTCATCATATACATTGACATCTATCCTTTAATTAGGTGTTGCACCCACCTTTTCTCCTTTTCTCCTTCTCCTAGGACTGCTTAATCAGCATGTTGTATATTAAATGCAATAACTGTACTGCTTTCATTCTGACAAGAATCATTTGGAACCTAAGAGCTTTCCCTATATGCCTCAAGTTAGCTGCTATACATAAAGAATTGATTCTATTAAGGGAAGAATTAACTGCAATTAAACACACCCCTTCTAGGGTACAAAGTGAACAAAATCCACCACCGCTCCCACAAAGAATCAAACAGCCCAGGAACAAATGGATCACAGGAGCTCTGGTAGGTTGAGACCTGTAATGCAGAGACACCCTATACATCAAGAGATATCCCTGCATAATGCCTTCTCTGCCTTGGATAATGAGGGTGCCCAATCTGTGGAAACTGAAGTGTCCTTAAATGAGAAAGTCAATGCCCAATCTACTGATAATGCACCAAATATGAAGAAAAAAAATCACAAAACAGAAAACTACTACTACTTGGAGATTCCATCATCAGAGGCATCGACTTGGGTACACAGTTCAAAGGAGAGAAGATTTTATTTATTTATTTAGACAGTTTTGTATACCACCTTATCCTTCAATCAAAGTGGTCACAACACAATTGGGGGATACATTTTAACACAAGGGGATATGAGACACATACACTAATACTTACAGGGAAGATGGTCAAATGACTCCCAGGCTCTTCAGCCAGCAGGAATACAAACCAAATTGTTGGTATAGTTACTACAGAAAGTTAGCACTCCAAAATTGATGTTGTCATCCACGTGGGTACAAATGACCTGGCTAGAAACAGTGCCTCTGCAATTCAAAGGGACTTCCAGACTCTGGGAGAGAAACTCAAGCCCATTAATTCTATAGCATTCTCAGAAGTTCTACCTGTTCTTGGTAAGGGGGCAGAAAGGCTACATCGCATAAACAACTTTAATACATGGCTCCAAATCTGGTGCAAACAAGGATTTAGATATATAGGCAACAGGGGAAACATATGGATCAACAAGAGACTATACTGTACTGATGAACTACATCTCTGCGCCGCAGGGAAAAGGATCCTAAGTGAAAAATTCAGGCAGTATGTGGACAGGCATTTAAACTAGGGAAAGGGGGTGACGGATGGAGAATGACAAGTTCAGGACATCACTCCCAGCAAAAGCATAATAACATTGGAAACAGCCACACTTTTAAACCACACATCAATGGCAAGTGGGAAAAGTTGTCTAGAACAAAATCTATGCAAAATAAAGGCAAGCCAGTCAAAAATGTTGGAAAACAATGAGCACAAATGCTCAAAGCCTAGTCAACAAGGTTCCTGACCTGGAAGCTCTAATGGTGGAAATTGACTTGGACATTGTGGCCATTACAGAAAAATGGTTTAACGAGTCACATGAATGGGATATAGCCATAGCTGGCTATAATCTATTTAGAAGAGATAGAGAGAGCAGAAAAGGAGGCAGAGTAGCCCTATATGTCAAAAGCAATATTAAAGCTATTGAAATGCAGGGGACATTTGCTGATCAGAGAAAGGCTGAACTTTTACAGAGCTCTGCTAGTGAGTGGATTTTTGCCTCCTGGGACATCTTACTGTGAGTTCTAGCTGTTTATTTAATTATTTACTGTTTGTCTAACTGTTGTTTGTTTAATTATTTAGTGTTTGTCTTAGTGGTGTGCAAGTTTCAGCCTTCTCAGCTGTACTTACCTTGCCTCTCTCAACTGGGCTTTGTGTGGTAGCCATTTTGAATTAATCTCTCTCCCCAGAGCCTGTTGTTTGTTAAGCTTTTCCTGTCCTTGCCTGCCTGAGTGACTCCTCCCCCTGTGTGTGTGGTAGCCATTTTGAATTAATCTCTCTCCCCAGAGCCTGCTGTTAAGCTTTTTTCTGTCCTTGCCTGCCTGAGTGACTCCTCCCCCTGACCCCCTCCCCCTGAGGTATCCTGTAACCTTGTTCCTGTTTTCTCCACGTGTGCATAGGCTGTTTTAGTTTGCTTTTCTCTGATCAGAGAAAGGCTGAACTTTTACAGAGCTCTGCTAGTGAGTGGATTTTTGCCTCCTGGGACATCTTACTGTGAGTTCTAGCTGTTTATTTAATTATTTACTGTTTGTCTAACTGTTGTTTGTTTAATTATTTAGTGTTTGTCTTAGTGGTGTGCAAGTTTCAGCCTTCTCAGCTGTACTTACCTTGCCTCTCTCAACTGGGCTTTGTGTGGTAGCCATTTTGAATTAATCTCTCTCCCCAGAGCCTGTTGTTTGTTAAGCTTTTCCTGTCCTTGCCTGCCTGAGTGACTCCTCCCCCTGTGTGTGTGGTAGCCATTTTGAATTAATCTCTCTCCCCAGAGCCTGCTGTTAAGCTTTTTTCTGTCCTTGCCTGCCTGAGTGACTCCTCCCCCTGACCCCCTCCCCCTGAGGTATCCTGTAACCTTGTTCCTGTTTTCTCCACGTGTGCATAGGCTGTTTTAGTTTGCTTTTCTCTGATCAGAGAAAGGCTGAACTTTTACAGAGCTCTGCTAGTGAGTGGATTTTTGCCTCCTGGGACATCTTACTGTGAGTTCTAGCTGTTTATTTAATTATTTACTGTTTGTCTAACTGTTGTTTGTTTAATTATTTAGTGTTTGTCTTAGTGGTGTGCAAGTTTCAGCCTTCTCAGCTGTACTTACCTTGCCTCTCTCAACTGGGCTTTGTGTGGTAGCCATTTTGAATTAATCTCTCTCCCCAGAGCCTGTTGTTTGTTAAGCTTTTCCTGTCCTTGCCTGCCTGAGTGACTCCTCCCCCTGTGTGTGTGGTAGCCATTTTGAATTAATCTCTCTCCCCAGAGCCTGCTGTTAAGCTTTTTTCTGTCCTTGCCTGCCTGAGTGACTCCTCCCCCTGACCCCCTCCCCCTGAGGTATCCTGTAACCTTGTTCCTGTTTTCTCCACGTGTGCATAGGCTGTTTTAGTTTGCTTTTCTCTGATCAGAGAAAGGCTGAACTTTTACAGAGCTCTGCTAGTGAGTGGATTTTTGCCTCCTGGGACATCTTACTGTGAGTTCTAGCTGTTTATTTAATTATTTACTGTTTGTCTAACTGTTGTTTGTTTAATTATTTAGTGTTTGCCTTAGTGGTGTGCAAGTTCAGCCTTCTCAGCTGTACTTACCTTGCCTCTCTCAACTGGGCTTTGTGTGGTAGCCATTTTGAATTAATCTCTCTCCCCAGAGCCTGTTGTTTGTTAAGCTTTTCCTGTCCTTGCCTGCCTGAGTGACTCCTCCCCCTGTGTGTGTGGTAGCCATTTTGAATTAATCTCTCTCCCCAGAGCCTGCTGTTAAGCTTTTTTCTGTCCTTGCCTGCCTGAGTGACTCCTCCCCCTGACCCCCTCCCCCTGAGGTATCCTGTAACCTTGTTCCTGTTTTCTCCACGTGTGCATAGGCTGTTTTAGTTTGCTTTTCTCTGATCAGAGAAAGGCTGAACTTTTACAGAGCTCTGCTAGTGAGTGGATTTTTGCCTCCTGGGACATCTTACTGTGAGTTCTAGCTGTTTATTTAATTATTTACTGTTTGTCTAACTGTTGTTTGTTTAATTATTTAGTGTTTGTCTTAGTGGTGTGCAAGTTTCAGCCTTCTCAGCTGTACTTACCTTGCCTCTCTCAACTGGGCTTTGTGTGGTACCCCCATCCCCCTGCTGAGGGTTCAGGACAGGGTACCTTGTAACTGCCCTCTTTAATAGGACTTATCTCCCCCCCTCCCTCCCCAGCACCCACCCACCCCTGGGGAAATTGTAGTTTTATAGGTACTTGGACATCTTAGAGGAAAGGGGCTGCTCTCAGGTGCAGCTCTTAATCCAAATCAGTCATACACAGAGGACCTGTGATTAATTAGCTTCAGGTACACAGGGTGTATTAGGGGTATTAGATACACTTTTATTAGTATAAGCATCTACACCAATCCTTATTATATACCGAGTTAAAAGACCTAAACACAAGCTTTAAACTAAGATGCAGTCAGAGGTCCAGCAACGAGATGGGGGTTCTCCAGTCTTTTGCATCGAGTGTCACATGTATGATTATCTCCCAGTTGGTGAGAGGTCCTACATATGCACTAAGTGCAGGGAGCTCTTTGCTCTCAGGGAACGAGTCCGTTCTCTAGAGGCTAGAGTAGCAGACCTGGAAGACATAAGAAAGACAGAGAAGTACATGGACGAGACCTACAGGGATATAGTCCTGAAGTCCCACCTCCAGTCTGGCAGCATCCCTGTTGCCATGGAGGAGAGAGGTCACGTGACAGGAGAGCATCACCCTGGTGTGGCAGGAAGTGATCCTGTAACTAGGACCTGTCCTCCAGGTGATGTAAAACCCTCTCGCACCGAGGACGTTTCTCCAGGGCCATGTCCCCATGAGGGGAGGGTCAGGACAGCTGTTATAGTTGGTGATTCAATCATTAGGAATGTAGATAGCTGGGTGGCTGGTGGACGTGAGGATCGCCTGGTAACATGCCTGCCTGGTGCGAAGGTAGCAGATCTCACGCACCGCCTAGATAGGATCATAGATAGTGCTGGGGGGGAGTCTGCTGTCTTGGTACATGTTGGTACCAATGACATAGGAAAATGTGGTAGGGAAGTTCTGGAGGCTAAATTTAAGCTTTTAGGTAGGAAGTTGAAATCCAGAACTTCCAGGATAGCGTTCTCCGAAATGCTTCCTGTTCCACGTGCAGGACCCAAAAGACAGGCAGAGCTCCGGAGTCTCAATGCGTGGATGAGACAATGGTGCAAGGATGAGGGTTTTGGATTTGCTAGGAACTGGGGAACATTCTGGGGAAAGGGGGGGCTCTTCCGAAGGGATGGGCTTCACCTTAATCAGGATGGGACCAGACTGCTGGCATTAACCTTTAAAAAAGAGATAGAGAAGCTTTTAAACTAGAAAATAGGGGAAAGCCGACAGTCACCCAGGAGCGCACGGTTCGGACAAAGGTATCCTTGAAGGATACTACCAAAAGCAGTGAGGTTCCAAAAGGGAGTATAGTAGCCCAAATGCCCTTGAGTAAGGAGCAGACAGAGCATAAAGATTCCCCATTACCCATGCCTACCAATAGCCAGATTAATATTAATAAAATACAGTCTCTAAAATGCTTGTATGCCAATGCTAGAAGTCTAAACAATAAGATGGGAGAATTAGAATATATAGCATTAAATGAGAGGTTAGATATGATTGCACTCTCAGAGACATGGTGGAAGGAGGATAACCAGTGGGACACTGTGATACCTGGATACAAACTATATCGTAATGATAGAGCTGAACAAATTGGTGGAGGGGTTGCGCTCTATGTTAGAGAGGGCATTGAGTCAGAAAGGATTAAAGTTTTGCAGGGAACAAAATATGCTGTAGAATCTCTATGGATTGAAATTCCATTTATGAAGGGGACGGTGATGGCAGTGGGAGTATACTATCGACCACCTGGCCAGAATGAACAAATGGATGATGAAATGCTCAAAGAAATCAAGGAAGCTAACAAAAGCCACAACAGAGTAGTAATAATGGGTGATTTCAATTACCCCGGTATCGACTGGGACAGTGTCACAGCAGGACAAGCTAAAGAGATAAAGTTTCTAGATGAAATGAATGACTGCTTCTTGGAGCAGCTGGTTCATGAACCGACCAGAGGGGAAGCCATACTGGACCTAGTCCTTAGTGGAACGCCAGATCTGGTGCAAGAAATAAGGGTGTTGGGACCACTTGGCAATAGTGATCATAGTATGATCATGTTTGATTTAATCAGTGGAGGACAGATAGTAAAGGAATCCACAGTACTACCTTTTAACTTTCAAAAGGGTGACTATGATAGAATGAGGAATATAGTTCGGAAAAAACTAAAAGGAGCGGTTCCAAAGGTTAAAGACTTACAGCAAGCTTGGGTGTTATTTAAAAATACTATCCTCGAAGCCCAGACCAGCTGTATTCCACGCATTAAGAAAAGTGGAAGAAAGTCCAAAAAACTGCCAGCATGGTTTAAAGGTGAGGTCAGAGAGGCTGTTGCTGCCAAAAGAGCAACCTTCAGAAAATGGAAAAAAGAGCCAAATGATGAAAACTGGAAACAGCACAAGCACTGGCAAGTTAAATGCAAAGCATTGATAAGGCAGGCAAAGCGGGAATTTGAGAAGAAACTTGCTACGGAAGCAAAAACACGAAATAAAGACTTTTTCAAGTACATTCGTAGCAAAAGGCCTGTGAGAGAGTCAATTGGACCATTAGATGATAGAGGGGTAAAAGGTGCAATAAGAGGAGACAAGGCTATAGCAGAGAGACTGAATGAATTCTTTGCTTCGGTCTTTACTGAGGAAGATGTAGGGGTGTTACCCAAGACTGAAGTGGTATTTAAAGGTGATACTGCAGAGGAATTGAGAGAAATATCGCTACACCGGGAAGATATATTACAACTATTTGATAAACTGAATAGTAGCAAATCACCTGGACCGGATGGTATACATCCCAGAGTGTTGAAAGAACTGAAATATGAGATTGCAGACCTGTTATTGGTAATCTGTGAACTTTCATTAAAATCATCTGTAATACCTGAAGATTGGAGGGTCGCCAACGTAACACCAATTTTTAAAAAGGGTTCCAGGGGTGACCCGGGAAATTACAGACCGGTGAGCCTGACGTCAGTACCAGGGAAAATGGTAGAAGCCATCATAAAGAACAAAATTACACAGCATGTAGATAGTCATGGCCTAATGGGAGACAGCCAACATGGCTTTAGACAAGGAAGATCTTGTCTTACTAATCTGATCTGTTTTTTTGAAGGTGTGCATAAACAGGTAGACAAAGGTGAGTCGGTTGATATAGTGTATCTGGACTTTCAGAAAGCTTTTGACAAGGTCCCCCATCAGAGACTTTTGGCGAAGCTAAAAAGTCATGGGATAGGAGGCAGTGTACTATTGTGGATCGGGAACTGGTTAAAAGATAGAAAGCAGAGGGTAGGGCTAAATGGCCAATATTCCCAATGGAAAAAGGTGAATAGTGGAGTACCCCAGGGATCTGTACTGGGTCCGCTACTTTTTGACATATTCATAAATGACCTGGAAAAGGGAATAACTAGTGAGGTAATCAAATTTGCAGATGACACAAAACTGTTTAAAGTTGTTAAAACCCAAGAGGATTGTGGAAAACTGCAGGAGGATCTGGATAAATTGGAAGACTGGGCATCCAAATGGCAGATGAAATTTAATGTGGACAAGTGCAAAGTTATGCACCTAGGAAAGAACAACCCACACTATAGTTACAAGATGCAAGGCTCCACATTAGAAACCACCACCCAGGAAAAAGATTTAGGAGTCATCGTGGATAACATGTTAAAACCCTCCGCCCAGTGTGCAGCGGCGGCCAAGAAAGCAAATAGAATGCTAGGTATCATAAGGAAAGGGATGGAGAATAAAACAAAGGATATTATAATGCCTCTGTATCGCTCCATGGTACGACCGCACCTTGAATATTGTGTGCAATTCTGGTCACCGTATCTTAAAAAGGACATAGAGTTATTAGAAAAAGTACAGAGAAGAGCCACCAAATTGGTGAAGGGGATGGAAGGCTACTCCTATGAAGAGAGGCTAAAAAGGTTAGGGCTCTTTAACCTAGAAAAGAGGCGGCTGAGGGGAGATATGATAGAGGTGTATAAATTAATGAATGGAGTGGAACGGATAAACGTGGATAAATTGTTTACGCTATCAGAATATAGAAGGACTAGGGGGCATGTAATGAAGCTACAGGGTAAACTATTTAAGACAAATAGGAGAAAATATTTCTTCTCTCAACGTGTAATCAAACTCTGGAATCTGTTACCGGAGGATGTAGTAAGGGCTGTTAGTATAGCTGGGTTTAAAAAAGGTTTGGACAAGTTCCTGGAGGAAAGGTCCATAAACCACTATTAAAAAGGGACCCAGGATATCAATGCTTGGCCTAGTACAAGCACTGCAGAACCTGTGTCTTTTGGGGAAACTGCTAGGTACATATGACCTAGATTGGCCACTGTTGGAAACAGGATACTGGGCTTGATGGACCTCGGTCTGACCCAGTATGGCATTTCTTATGTTCTTATGTTCTTATGACATGGGAAAAAGAAGAAGCGCTGTGGATTGTGTTGGAAAGAGGAGAAGGCATTATCATCCATACTGGTGTAGTCTGCAGGTCTCCAACTCAAACCGAAGAAATAGATAGTGAATTGATTAATGATATTGCAAAGATCGCTACGAAGGGGGAAGTGATCATATTGGATGACTTTAATCTACCCAATGTGGACTGGAGTATTCCTTCTGCAAATCTGGAAAGAAGTAAAAAAATTGTGGATGTCTTCCAAGATGGGTTACTTAGATGGAACTGACTAGGGAAAGCTCGATGCTCGATTTAGTGCTCACCAATGCAGATAGTGTGTCGAATATCTGGGTGGGTGCCCATGTGAGTGGCAGCAATCATCACATGGTGTGGTTTGAGATAAAAGCCAAGGTAGAGTCCAATCACAGCAAGCTCAAAGTCCTAGACTTCAAAAACATCGACTTCAGTAAAATGGTCAAGTACCTGAAGGAGGAGATGGCAGGGTGGGAAGGAAAAAGGGAAGTGGAATTGCAATGAGCTAAACTAAAGGAGGCAATAAAAGGGGCAACAGATACATATGTAAGTAAAGTAAAGAAAAACAAGAGGAAAAGGAAACCTATTTGATTCTCCAAAGAAGTGGCTGCACTAATAAAGGCATAAAACACAGCTTTCACAAAATTCAGAAGTTCACAAACAGAGGAACACAGATCAAACTAAAAGAGACAAAAAGAGAACTATTAAAATCAAAGGCAGAAGAAAAGATTTCTAAAGATCTAAAGTATGGTGATAAAACTTATTTCAGGTATATTCGGGAGAAGAGGAAGATCAGAGGTGAAATTGCAAGACTCAAAAGTGCTGAGAACAGATTTGTGTAAAGTGACATTGAAAAGGCAAAAATGGTAAACAAATACTTCTTTTACTAAAGAAAATCCTAGAGAAGGACCACCTGTGAATGACAAATATACAAATGGAAATGGAGTAGATACTACACCATTTACAGAAGATGATGTGTTTGAACAGCTTGCAAAACTGAAAGTGGACAAATCCATGGGACTAGATGGCATACATCCCAGGATACTGAAAGAGCTTAAAAAGATTCTTGCAGGACCCTTAAAGGATGTTTCTAATAGATCCTTGGAGACAGGAGAAATTCCACAGAAATGGAAAAGGGCCAATGTGGTACCTCTTCACAAGAGTCGTAATAGGAAAGAAGTGGCAAACTACAGGTCAGTAAGCCTTATCTCGGTGGTGGGAAAAGTAATGGAGACGCTCCTGAAAGAGAGAATAGTGGACTTTCTCGAAACCAACAGATTGCATGATCCAAGGCAACATGATTTTCCCAAAGGATGATCTTGCCAAACAAATCTGATTGCGTTCTTTGACTGGGTGACCAGAGAACTAGATCAAGGACATATGATGCATGTCATCTACCTGGATCTCAGCAAAGCCTTTGATAGGACTGTACCGAGCCCTGTGCGAGCGGTGCGGCTGCACAGGGCAGAAAGACTTAAGGGGCGCATTTTGGCTCTCTGTCGTTGCCTGCCGCCTAAATGCGCCCCTTAAGTCTTCTCGCCGGCACACTAAGCAGGTCTGGTCTCTTCGGGAGGGTCCAGACCTGCTAAGTGTGTTGGCGAGTTGCACATCGGGTGAGCGCCTCTTCTCTCTCGCCCCCCATTAAGTGGCTAGATGGAGGTGCAGGAAGGGGGGGGGGCACGCGTCCGATGTGCAACTCGCACAGGGCGCTTTTCACTGTCAGTACGGCCCTGGCCTTTCACACTGTTCCTCATAGGAGGTTTATCAATAAACTAAACAGCTTGGGGATGAGTCCCAAGGTAGTGAACTGGATCAGAAATTGGTTGACTGACAGATGACAGAAGACGATGGTAAACGGAACTCACTTGGATGAAAGGAAGTTGATTAATGGTGTGCCCCAGAGATCAGTCCTGGGGCCAGTACTATTCAATGTACTTTTAAATGATATTGCTGAAGGACTGAAAGAAAACTCTGTCTTTCAGCAGATGACACAAAAATTTGCAACACAGTGGACTCCCCTGAGGGAGTGGAGAACATGAGGAAAGATCTACAAAAGCTGGAAGAATGGTCTAATGCTTGGCAGTTAAGATTTAATGTGAAGAAGTACAGTGCCATGCACTTGGGAAGCAGAAAATCCAAGGGAATTGTACGCAATAGGGGGTGAGAGGTTGGTGTGCATGGACCAGAAGAAGGACCTTGGAGTAATTGTTTCTGAGCATCTCAAGGTGGCGAAACAGTGCGACACGGTGGTGGCAAAAGTCAGAAGGATGCTGGGTTGCATACAAAGATGAATTAGCAGCAGAAAGGAAGAGGTACTAATGCCACCATATAAGTCACAGGTGAGGCCTCACTTTGAATATTGTGTTCAGTTTTGGAGAGCGTATCTCGCAAAAGATATAAAAAGACTGGAAATGGTTCAGAGGAAGGTGACCAAAATGATTTGCCTGCATCAGAAGACTTATGAGAAGACTTGAAGAACTAAATTTGTACATTCTGGAGGAGAGGAGGGACAGGGGAGATATGATTCAGACCTTTAAATACTTAAGAGTATTAATGAACAAACAAATCTCTTCCAAAGACAGTGAAGCTGTAAAACTAGAGGGCATAACATGAAGCTGCAAGGGAGTAAATTGAAAGGCAATGTCAGGAAATCTTTTTCACTGAAAGGGTGGTGGATGCTTGGAATGCCCTCCCGATGGAAATGGTGGGGACAAATAAAGTGAAAGAATTAAAAATGGCATGGGACAGTCACAGTGGATCCCTTCAGTGCAACAGGATAAAATCAAAATAAACATAACTATCTCTTGTTGTTGTTGTTGTTGTTAAGTGCCGTCGAGTCAGAGTTGACTCATGGCGATCCTCTGGATAGCTATCCTAAATTGTGTTCAGTCTTCAGTAAGGCATAGTTGACAGACTGGTACCCGTAGCTGCTGTTATTGTATCGATCCATCTCATTGCTGGCCTTCCTCTTTTGCGCTGACTTTCTATCTTGCCAAGCATGATGTCTTTCTCTAATGATCTCTCTCTTCGATGATGTGTCCAAAGTATGAAAGTCAAAGTCTTGTCATCTGAGCTTCTAAAGAAAGCTTAGGTTTGATCTCCTCTAGTACCAACTGGTTTGTTCTTCAGGCAGTCCATGGTATACACAGTATTCGCCGCCAGCACCATAATTCAAAGGCATCAATTTTCTTCCTGTCTGTCTTTTTCACTGCCCAGCTTTCACATCCATATGATGTTATCTCTTATATCTCAGCAAATAGGGGTGACCTAAACAAAGGCATGGGGAGGGGTGACCTGCACGGAGTGGCAGGTGAACCTACTCTTGCAGCCTTGCTGGGCAGACTAGATGTACCATGCTGGTCTTTATCTGCTGTAATATACTACGTTACTATGTTACAAGGATGCAAATAGAATATGCTTGCACTTCCAGCATTGAAGTCCCTGTAGAATAATCTGTGAAGCTGTGGCATAAGCCTCTGCTGCTCAGGTCAGTTGAAATAAAGGACTGTTTCCTCCCCCATCCGGCAGACAGTGCATCAGCCAGTCCCTGGACCCCCGGTATATGAGAGTGAAGGAGGTGAGATATGTGGCTGTCAGGAGCAGCTCTCCACCTGCAAGAGGAGCACTCTTCCCCCTCTTTACCACTCCCTCAGAAGTCACCAACCTAGGCGACTACCTAGATTGCCTGATACTTGGGTTGGCCCTGCCTATAGGCCATCTCAGACTTGGGGGCAGGGATCTTCTTTCTGGTGGGGGCAACTGATGTCTGATGTTATTGGGGGGGGGGCGCACTAGGTTTGCAGGATCTTTGTCTTCTTTATATTAAGGCGCAGGCCCATTTTAAGACTATGTTCCTTGATCTTGTGAAGCAAATATTTCAGATCATCTTCACTTTCAGCCAGTAATATGGTATCATTAGCACAGTGAATGCTGTTGAGTCTTCCACCAATCTTCACATCTCAGCTCTCTTCATTTAGTCCTGTTTCTCTGATGATTTGTTCTGCATAGAAATTAAACAGGTAGGGGGAATGTATGCAGCCTTGCCATACACCTTTGATGATTTTAAATCATTCTGTTTCTCCTTGTTCCATATGAAACTCTTGTTTCTTGATCACTGTAAAGGTTGTGCAAGAGAACATAAGATATGTCATACTGAGTCAGACCAAGGTCCATCAAGCCCAGTATCCTGTTTCCAACAGTGGCCAATCTAGGTCATAAGTACCTAGCAGTTTCCCCAAAAGACACAGGTTCCACAATGCTTGTACTATCAGGTGTTCTGGTATACCCATGTTTCTTAATGTGGCCCAGAGTTTCTCATGGTTTACACAGTCAAAAGCCTTTCTGTAGTTGATAAAACAGATATAGAAATCTTTTTTGTATTCTTTTGCCTTTCCAAGGATCCATCTCACATCCGTGATGACGTCTCTCGTTCCTTGTCCTTTCTTGAACCCTGCTTACACTTCTGGCAGTTCTCGTTCCAGCTATGATTGTAGTCTCTGCTGAATAATCTTCAGTAGAATCTTACTGGCATGTGGAATCAGAGTGTGCAATAATTTCCACAGTCAGTTGGATCACCTTTCTTTAGTATTGGTATAAACACATATCTTTTCCAGTCAGCTGGCCATGATGATGCCTTCCAAATTTCCTGGCAGAGCCTTGTAAGTATGGTAACAACTGCATCCGATTTCTGTAATACTTCAATGGCAATGCCATCAATGCCTGGTGCTTTGTTCTTTAATAAGGCTTTCAATGCTTCTTCGACTTCTTCTTTCATCACCAATGATTCCTGATCATAAGGTACAGTTGAAATGGCTGTTGGTCCACTAGATCTTTATGGTATAATGACTCTGTATATTCTTTCCACCTCTTCTTGATCTTCTCAGCATCATTCAACATGCATCCTTGAGCATCTCATTGCATTTCAATTTGAGGCTGGAATTTTTTCTTTAACTCTCATAGCTTTAGGAAAACCGATCTTGTTCTTCCTCTAATAGTTGCTGCTTCTATTTTCTTGCATGAGTCATTGTAGTACTTCTCCTAGTCTTGCTGCATGTTGGAAATCTCTGTTGAGTTCTGCATTTGCCTCTTTCTCCTCTGGCTTTAGCTTCTCTGCATTTCTGGGCAATTTTCAGAGTTTCTTCGGTCATCCTTTTTGGCCGTTTTTGCTTTTTCACCTTTTGTAGAGACTTCTCACTTTCTTCCAACACAACCTTCTTCATGTCATCCCATAACTCTTCTGGAGCTCTGTCATTTGTATCTAAAGCAGTAAATTGATTTTGCAAGTAGTCTTTAAATTTCAGTGGTATATTCTCAAGATTATACTTTACTACATTCATGAGTGGCTTGCTCTTTTTCAACTTAAGTTTGCATACCAGTAGTGGGTGATCTGTACCATAGTCAGCTCCAGGTTTTGTCTTTGTTGATATTATAGAGCTTTGACTTCCACAGATGTAGTCGATTTGATTCTTGTGCAATCCATTAGGTGAAGTCCATGTGTACAGTCACCACTTATGTTGCTGGAAGAAGGTGTTTGAGATGAATAGATCGTTGGTCTTGCAGAATTCTATCAGTCTTTGTCCAGCTTTATTTCTGTTGCCAAGTCCATATTTTCCAACGACTTTGCCTTCTTTGTTGCCAAGCTTTGGGTTCCAGTCACCCATGACTATCAGGATATCCTGTTTGCATGTTCTTCCAACTTCAGCTTGTACTTATTCATAGAACTCATCAATTTCATCCTTTTCTGCAGCTGTTGTTGTGGCATTACCTGAATTATAGTTGTGTTGATGGGCATTTGATGACTTAAACCTCTAATAGTCAAGCTTTTGGGACCAGGATTACATATATCACAGCCTACTCCTTTTTGTACTGATTTCAGTGGGCTGCAAGGCAAGAAAGGTGCTCTCGTGGCTGTTTCAAGTACTATCAGTCTGAGTATGCAATTTCCACTACTTTGAAAATGCAGATAAACAGATGGCTCCGAGTGTTAATAACCCTGTCCAGGGTTGCTGGGACCTTTGGATATGGGGAATAGGAGATAAGGCTCCTGCATGGATTTTCACAAAGAAAGGTACCTAAAAAGAACTTTCCCAGTAGTCAGCCTTCATCTATATGATCTTTGCAAAACTGGTGCAAGACATCGCCTGGGACAGGATATAGCAATCATGGTAACATCCTGGAAATTTGGTAAACATACTGAAGATCTCAATTTGGTATCCCATTCAGGGAATAAAAATGCTTACAGTTACAATATACCATCTCCTGCAGTGCTGGAGGCAGGAAAGCTGCATGGGCACATTTTGTGGTTTCCATCATATTAGGAATGCCAGTAATGCCACAGAACACCTGCTTTATCGGGATATGGTATGTACTGATAGAACTCCCTTTTCATTGTTTCAAGCAACTTCCCAAAGTGATGAGAGCAAGTAGACTAGTCCATCCTGAAAGATCCAGAGGCAAGAAACTGCAGTGAACTCGGGAGTTTGAGAAGACCTGATACAGTCCACAGACTATTATAGGATCTAAGTCACCTTTGAGCATTTCACTAAGGTCCAAGATTGCCCTTGAGCTCAACTGGTATTGGTATGCTACATCTGTCACTAGAAGCCCTAGAAGTGTGATGCAAGCATGAAAAATGCATGCCCTATCAGCCCTATAAGGCCTTATTGCAACATGAGCAAATGCCTGAGCCTTGTGTGCTAGAGCTCTCTGCGCCCTTTCTACCTCTCTTTTCTTGCCTGTTTTTGCAAGCACAGAATGCAAAGGAGTAGAATTACAAAATTTCTGTGTACTCCGTTTCTCAAAAAACAAAAAAGGGACCAGAAACATATCTGACAAAGCAACAAAAATGGTGTATGTTTGTCTATCAAAGCAACAGCAGCAGTGTCTGTGCATCCCATCAATCACAGGCCTAAAGAGTGCTGCACTTCATCCCCAATGAAGTAAAAACATCTCGTTATTTGCCCTTAATGCATGTGAGGTATATAATATGGAGAGACAAAGTTCCTCATTATTACACCAATTGAATAATGCAGCTTATATTTAACTTTGCAAGCTCTATGATGCCTGTAAAAATAACCCCAGCTTTGGATTGGTGTTATCTTTCTTTTTCAGGAGTATCGGGTTGCAAACAAGTGGCCTGATGCTCTTTAGAATCATTTTAAAGGGGCTGTGAAAAACAAACAAGGAACCCTTCCCCTGACTCCCCCTTTCATAGCTTTCAACCATGCTTGTGCTCCAATACCCAATCCGATCCCTGGTACCTACTGGGGTTCTCCCTGGCATGTATTGATCCCGTCACTCCTTCTCCATTGATGTCCTGGGTGCAAATGGCAGCAGGATGGTTTGGGGGCAAAACATGAGTGTTGACCACGTGTCACGGTTAGCATGGGTGTTATGGGTTTGCACTAATCCCAATTGTTGCTGTAAATGCGGGTGCACCTCAGTGGGTGGCAGTAACTGCATCCACATGCTGGGTTCTGTTCTGCCATGCATTTGCAGCAGCAGGAGGACAGATGCACACCCCCATGAAGTTGGGATAGGCGTTTGTGCTGGTTTTAAGAGTGGCATACTTTTAGTAAATATGCCCCGAAGTATCAACATTAAGAATAATATAATGAAACACTTATATCCCTGTCCACTTTATAATACATTTCTGCCACTCTCGGCATGCCGCTGCATACCTACTGTAGTTTCGGCCATTACTAGGCAATTGAGGCAGGGTTTTGCCCCAGATGATTGTGACATCAGATGCTGGTATAATTTGAAAAAAGAGCTGTTGGTTGTTTGTGTTACAGACTGCACATCTTCGCTCTTATGAGCTGCTGGTGCAAGAGTTTTTTTGAGTACCTAACGCAGAACTCTTTGAAAGTGTCTGGTCGAGCTCGAAACGTGGTACTACTTCATGGACATCTCACCACCTATGCTTATTGGCATTTCAAAAGCTAAGGGGTATGTTTACTAAATGGCGGTAAGGGAGCATGTATGCTGTTAATGTCCATTTTCGGCACACTTGCACCATTAATGCTGCTAAAAAGTTGCATTAGCGAGCGTTAAAGGCTCCAGCAGCATTAAAGGCACAGTAGGTGGAGAGAGGACGTAACGGGGCAGAGAGTGGGCATCAACAACATGTGCTCCCTTAATGCCAGTTGCGCTGACATGTTTAAAATTCCTTTAACGCTGGGAACCCTAACGCTAAGTAAAACCTCATGAAAAGGGTGTATTTTACTGTCTGCAATGTGATCCACACACAGGGGAGCCCTAGACAGTGATAGTAGTGCTCAATTAGCAGCAACAGCATAATGCCCAAGTATGAAAGTGCACTATGTTGAAGGTGCAAATGGAGCAGAGGAGGTGGCATGTGGGTCATGCAGTGGGGGTTGCTGATGCACAAGGTGGACCAGGTAGTTGCCCCTGTGGCACATAAGAACATAAGATCATAAGATATGCCATACTGGGTCAGACCAAGGTCCATCAAGCCCAATATCCTGTGTCCAACAGTGGCAAATCTAGGTCACAAGTACTTAGCAGTTTCCACAAAAGACACACAGGTTTCACAATGCCTATATTAGGGCAAGCAGTGGATTTCCTGGGTCCCCTTTAATAATGGTTTATGAACCTTTCCCCCAGGAACCTGCCCAAACCATTTTAAAACCCTGCTAGATGAATAGCCTTTACTACATCCTCCGGTAATGAATTCCAGCGTTTGATGATGCATTGACTGTAAAAATATTTTCTCTAATTAGTCATCAATGGGTTACATTGTAGTTTCAGTGCATGTCCCCTAGTCGTTCTACGTTTACATGTTCCACTCCATTCATTAATTTATAGACCTCGATCATATCTCCACTCAGCTGTCTCTTCTCCAGACTGAACAGCCCTAACTTTTTTAGACTCTCCTCATAGGGGTATCCATCCATCCATCCCCATTACCATCATTGATATCTGGTATGATCCCACAGTGACACACAGACATGCTGCTTCTGTGGAAAGGTGATGTGCCACATGGGGCTGCCAAGGGTCCTGGCACCCTAGGCAAAGATCCCACATGCTCCCCTTCCCACTGCTGCTGAAGCCAGCTCTAGAGGAAGAGGCCAATAGCTCCAGCAGCTGTAGCCCTCCAGGTAGCTGCAAAATGCAGGTGCTGGTGGAAATATCACAGCTGTAGCTGTCCTCCTCTCCCTGAGACATATTGGCAGCAGGCGGGGATGGGATCCCTGCAGAGGCAGATGGTTGGGGGGCTGTGTGGCTGATCATGTGTGCCTCTGCCTCCCCCCATCCTGTCTTTGCACCCTAGGTGCCAGCCAAACCTGCATGTTGGATGGGCTGAGACTGCACAACACCATCACTGACAGCACACGGGCAAGTCAGCATGGTGTGGGGGTATTGGCAGCAGGTGCAGTGGCACCTGCCTGCAGCAGACCAAAGCCATGTCCTGGTCCTATGTGCTGTGTGCTTCACAACATGTACCAAGGTCTGTTGGTGAGGAACATGTCAGCCCCAGGGACTGCTTTCTCTATATGGCAGCACTTTGTCTTGACACACACAGTTAGTGTGTATATGAGTGGAGGGTCATAGGTTCAAGTCCTGGCTGTGGATCATGCATGAATGTTCCTGTGGCTAAACTGTAGCCTACACTGCATGAGTAGCACACCAGCACATACAATACCCAATGAATTGGCCAACACCCATCAGCCACACAGACAGGCTCCACAACCGGATGGAAAGACTGGCTGATAGCACAAGCACAATGAGAGAGCATTAACAAAGGATGTGGATGTCAGAGTGTGCTACTAATGCCTGCACAATGTGTGCATTATTAACAATGCTTGAGCTGATAATGGAGACCAAAGTAACACTGTTCCCACTTTTGCACAGCACAGCAGTGTGTGTTCTTCCATTGTTCTATGGCTTTCTGCACTTCACTGTGCCTCACTTTGTCTAAGCTGTTTCCAGCCTTAGAAGAGTCCCTGTCCAACAGGGGCAGGACAAAGGGCCCAGATGTGACTCACACCTGTGGCATGCTACAAATGTGCAGGAAACAAGGTGACTAGCATAACACACTGCAGACAATACCTGTCACACACTGGCAGTGATATGGACCTGCAGCACAACCAACAAAGACCATCTCTAGCAGTACATATTCTACCAGGTGCTGAACACCCATCCCCACCCTCAGGGTGACCGCTGAAACTGTGCAGTAGTATAGTTTGTAGTTGTTATGTGCTTGTAGCACACACTGTCAGTGCGTCTTACTGAGCTGATGTGACGGATCAATGCATTCTCCCTTCGGTGATCAGCTGCAGACTGCTATGTGTGCAGTGCCTCATGGGTACTGGAGGGACTAACTTATACCGGCATACACAGAAGACAGTTTAGGCAGAGACCTTCAGGATCTTTGAGTCCAGACATTGCTGTGTATGGAGATATGGAGGTGTAGGCTAGTGCTTTGAGCAATGTCTTCATAAGCACTGGGCAAGGATTCAATTCCCACTTGTTCATTTTGTGCCTGTGTGCTACTCAGGTCATTTTCCTGCCTGTAACAGTCCTGGCTTTGCTGTGACTTGCAGATACTCATCCCTCTACTTTGCTATGCATTTTGACCACACTTTGGGTCAGCAAATATGCTATTCCTCAGCATGCCCTTCTGAGAGCATGGCTTTATTGCCTATGCTGCAGCCCATTGTAGGGGGTCAGTCATGTTCACCCTGCAGATGTCAGGCCCTAGCTTGGAGACATGGTGTAAAAGTCATGGCAATGGCTTAGAAGCCAAGATACCACAGTTTGAGGCCCACTAGTACTCCTTATGTTACATTTTGGAATGTATTACTGTTGCATTTTATGTCTGCCACAACCTTCATGGACTCACAACATCTCCTTGTGATCTTGAGCAGGTCACTTAACACACCAATGGCTCAGCTGACTGCAGGTCCGTACAGTCCCTCTTTCTCATCGACATTACCAATTCGTCAGTAAGATGTACCTGGATGTGACTGCATTGATACAGCGGTATACTACCAGGCAGTTACATGCATACAGCTGTAACCTACATCTGAGACATGAGTCATGTATGACATCATGGCTGTGACTATACAGCTTTGTCTCCATCTTTACAGTACATACAGACACATTCTACCTCTTGAATAGCCACTGGCAGGTATCAGCTCATGTCCATATGTGTCCCATTTGCCCAGTTTGGATGACATCTGTGCAGTTGTTATCTGCACATTTGTCTGGGGTGTTGTATGGTGGTTGTGACAGGTATGAGACCCACATGTCTGGTATCAGACCTTCCACGTGGCACTGACACACATTTTCCCACACAGATCTGTTGGGGATTGCTCCTATGGCACATTGGTGCTGCCAGCCCATACCACCCTCTCCTCTGCCACCGTTCTTCCTTCAGCCCATGCATCCGCCTCTGTTAGCTGTGTGTAGTCATGACTTCTAGTGCAAGCTGCTGCACCATAGTCTACACAAGTACTCTTTTCCCCATTTTGGCTCTTCATGCACACCTCTCCTGTGCCTGATCTGCACATCACCACTCCTGCTCCGTCCTCCTTTAACTGCACACAGCCTGACACGTCTGGCTCCACTGGGGGACATGTCTTCCCCTTCCTATGACACTCACTGACACTGAGGCATTTTACATAGGCACCCTCAAGTGCATCAGTACGGCTGCCTCACAGATGTTCTTCCAACTTAATGGTTGCCACATAGGATGCCCACAGATCTGTCAGGTCCATCAGCTTCCACCTTTCCTTACATTCATCACCTTTGCATTGCCTCTCTTAGCTTCTCCCTTATTCAGCATTAGGTTGACAGCTGTTTTAGGACTTTAAGGTGCATGCTTGACACCTTAATGCCCAGTGTCCTGTTAGCACATGTTAAGTGTCCCATAATGTCCTTACCTCCAGAATGTCTCCTACACACCCAGAGCACTTTTTGCATAGAAAACCCCTTATTGCTGCCATTAACACTCAATAATGCCTGCTACCTTACCGCCGTTTAGTAAACATACCCCTAAGTGTGGTTATTTAACAATGTTTCAAATTTTTTAAGAAAAAAAGTTTTTGCCTATTAAATGGTTAATTAAAAAGGAATGTTTGTTTCGTGAGAGTGGTTTCCCCTCACCTGACAGACAGTATGACAAAAAACAAAAACAAAAAAAAACGTTTTCAGAATTGGCCCTTTTATATGTCCAACCTTTGTTTGGTATGATTTATTGAGTGGTTGGTAACATTTTGGTTATTGTTTCTGGGACTCTGGACATGATAACAAATTTTATTCCTCCCTAGATACTGAGCTACACTTTAATATTTGCTTAGAAAAATACTTACTTTACATTAAAGAGAACGATTTTCTCTAGTTTCTTTCGTTTTGTGTCAGCTGTTCTGCACAGTCATGAAAATAAGCAGTTGCCACAGCTGCACAGGCTATTATTTATTGCATCTCATAAGACCTTGCCCTTCTCAAATTCAGATTTAGAAGAACTATTATGCAGCTCTCTGCCAGGATTACTCAGCAGAGGCCTTTACTATGCTTCGATCTCCATAGGTTGATACCAGAAAGAGAGCAATTTTTATCTCTTGAATTTGCTGTTGGTGTCAACCTGCAGAAGACTGAAGAAGTGGGATTGTTGCTCCAAACATGTTAAAGTTTAACTTAAGCTGCTGCCCAATATCCGATGATGAATTTGTAAACTTCCTATTTTAACCATTAAGCAAACTAAACATTCTACAGCAGCAACTTCTGGGGGCGAAGGAGAGGCAGCTGGTCAGCCAACAAAAAGCAACTGCAGTCAAAGCAAACCAGCCAGACAACTCAAAGAGCCATCAGCATACACTTTCACCCTCGGGAAGGGTGGGCCATTTTCAGATAGCTCATTTACTTGATAAGTATCCATTTACCCGAGTAAGGGGAGTAGTTACTAATGAGCATAAACATAGAAACATGATGACAGAAAAAGACCACATGGCCTATCTAGTCTGTCCTTCCATATCAACTACAACAGTCCACTTTTTACCTTTAGAGATCCTCTGTGTTGGTCCCATGCTTTTTTGAATTCAGTTACTGTCCTCATCTCTACCACCTCCACTGGGAGACTATACCATGGATCCACTACTCTTTCTGTAAAGAAATATTTCCGCATATCACTCCTGAATCTATCTCCCTTCACCCTCATCCCATGTCCCCTCGTAGCAGAACTTGCTTTCAATTGAAAGAGGCTCTCTCCCTGAACATTTATGCCACGGAGGTATTTAAACATCTCAATCATATCACCTCTATCCCACCTTTCCTCTAAGGTATACATATTAAGATCCTTAAGTCTGTCCTCATATGCTTTATAATGAAGCCCATTAATCATTTTAGTAGCAACCCTCTGCACCGACTCCATCCTGTTCACATCCTTTTGAAGGTGCGGTCTCCAGAATTGCACACCATACTCCAAATGAGGTCGCACCAAAGACTTATACAGAGGCATTATCACCTCCTTTTTTCTGCTAGCCATTCCTCTCCGTATGCACCCAAGCATCCTTCTAGCTTTTGCCGTCGCCATTAAAGGAATAACATACAATATTTGCCACTGAATGTGTTTTAAATGACAAAATTGGGTATTATCTTACCATAACGCACATTTATCAACACATGTTACATAGTAATAATAAGCAAAGCTTAGAAATATATGCAAAGCACCTCATTTATTATGCAAATTGATAATACATGGTCTGGTGTTCCATGGCACCATCTTAAAGCAGCTGTGCAGTAGCCATCGAAGCACAGACATGACCCTCCTTAGGCTCCCCAGGCCTATCTCCACAATACCTGGTGTCTAGCAGTATGAGACGGGGCAATCCCTAGTCACTCCTGCGCCACCTGACTCTGGGTTCAAAATGGTGCTTGTTGCCACCTAGAGGTAGTTGCACAGTACCATGGAAGCTTGATCTATAGTGGTAGTACAGTAAGACCACTGCTAGGGGTCAATAGGCACCATTTTCAACCCAGAGCCATGTGGGATAGGAGCAACCGGAACTCACTCCTAGCTTGTATCCTTAGACTGCAGGGATTTCAGAGGTAGACCTGGGGGGCTTATGGAGAGGAAGTTACTGATTGGGGGTCCAGAGTGGCCTGGGAGCTTGGACTGGAGGTCTGAAAAGTGTCTGCAGGAGGTTACATAGTAATATAGTAAGTAATGACAGATAAAGACCAGCATGGTCCATCTAGTCTGCTCAGTAAGGTGCCAGAGTTGTAGAGTTGTATGTGCCGCTCCAGGCAGGTTACCCCTCTCCATTTAGAGGTTATTTACATTTGTCTTGATTCTGTCCTCTTGCTATGTAGTGATCCTCTGTGTCTGTCCCATGCCGTTTTGAATTCTATCACTGTTTTTGTTTCCACCACTTCTTTTGGGAGGGCTTTCTAGGCATCCACCACCCTTTCCATGAAAAAGTATTTCCTGATATTGCTTTTAAATTTACCTCCTTTCAGCTTCATTTCATGACCTTTAATTCTACAACTTCCCTGTCTTTGAAAAAGATGTGTTTGTTTATTAATACCCTTTAAAAATACCATCTGTTGGAGACTGAGAAATACTGGTTAACAGTGGACTGCACAGGACCCTACACAGAGTGTCAAACTAGTGATTTTCAGTCTCCATCTGGACTGGAGGGCTGATGAGGATTGAATGACTTTAGGGGGTCTTTGCTGTGGGAAGATGGAGGAATGGAACAGGGGATCTGCAATTCAAATATTACTGCACCCGCCCCTTTAAGAAAGTTCCCTGGGAGCACTGGCCATACATTAGCAGCCTAATGCTCTCAGGAAGCAGAATAACACAACTTGCAAGTTCGAACACAAGATGCATTATTCATATATCATGGGAGGTACTGACCTGTAAAACTGAGTTAACTGCAGCTTAGTGACTCTTACAGTCAATTAAGCTGTGGTAGAATGTAACATTTTACTGCAGCATATTAACTACCCCCTAAATGGCTTTTGAAAATGTCCCTCAATATATATGTTCATGTGAAACAAAGTTTAATATTTAAAAGTAAGATGTGTATCTATGTATTTTTACAGGATTGTTCTGGGATGGGTGATGTTGGAATAATCATGATTGTTGAGTTTAACTATGAAAATCTCATGTAGGGGGCATAGCAGTAGGAGAGATAATTGGGGGGTGCAAAGCAGTAGGTTTGGTTAGGGTGTCTAATACCTTTTGCAATGGCCCTGGTGGGGCAATAGCATTGGAAGTGAACTATTCAGTTTGATTGAAAAAATCCAGGGTCTTGGAAGCTTCCCGAGAGCAAAAACACATGTGATGTTGATGCAGCTCATCAAACCTTTCTGGGGTGAAAAAAACCCAAGACAAGCAAATGTTCAAGCAGGCACCCAGATACTCCAAGTCCTGGGAGAAAACTAGGCTGTTCTTGGGGTTGTTGATCACCCATTCAAGCTTCTCCAACTACTGTGTCACCTGGGTAGTATCAGTTCTGAACTTCTCCAAGGAGTCAGACCAAATCAGCTGTTGTCCACATATAGATGAATCTGGATTCCTTGCTTACCCAGGAAGGCTGCTGCTACCAACAGTATAACGTTTGAGAAGGTGCATGGCACCACAGCCAGACCAAAATGCAGAGCACAAAACTGAAAATTGTGACCTATTACACAGAAGCAAAGGAACCACTGATGTTGCTCCCAGATTGGAATATGGAAGTACCCTTTGTAAAGGTCCAAGGAGGTTAGAAAATCCCCTTGCTGGAACGATGCAAAGACTGACCTGAGGGTTTCCACGTAGAAGCCAGGCACTCTTAGGGGCTTGTTTACAAAGCCGTGGTAGCAGCTTCCGCCCGATATCAGAGCGGCCCCATTGAATTCAGTGGGGCTGCGGCTCCAATATTGGGCGGATGCTGCTACCGCGGCTTTGTAAACAAGCCCCTTAGGTTGGCATTGACCTTCTTCAGGTACATAAAGTAAACTGAATACTGCTCCTGACTTTGTTCTGCAGAGGACAAAGGCACAATAGCCTGCAACTATAGGAGGCACTGAAGAGTTTCCTTAATCACAATTCTCTTGGTTAAGGGGCCAAAAGGAGACTCCACAAAGGCATCCTGAAGAGGCTCAGCAAACTGTAGTGCATACCCCTTTCTGAGGACCTCAAGGACCCATTGGTCTGTTGTGATGCAAGTCCATTCTGAGTAAAACATCCAGTGATGCCCCCTGACTGCCTGTCCCTTGGAAGGGACCTGCTGATCTCATTGTGAGGGCTAATGGCATCTGAGGAGGCAAGTGCTGAGTCCAGAAATTGCTGGAATTCCTGAACGGACTGACTCTTCTTGGGTTTACACCCATAGGAGGAAAAGGCCATGCCCAAACTCTATGGCCCTGTATTGCTCCCATGCTCCTGATTGAGCCCTATATGAAGAACCTCTGGGTCTTCTGATAGCCTCTGTGAGCGAGCCTCTCCAAGGTCTTTCACTAGCTTCTCCAGGTCTTCCCCACAGAGCAACAGATTGGACGCAGCATTTGCAGACAAATTCCAGAGCCAGAGCCACAACTAGGCCACCACAGCTGCCGCCATGGACTTAAAAGAGATTCCAATCAAATTATGCATGGTGTCTGCCACAAACAACACTCCAGACTATAATCTCGCTACTTCTGGGCTGTCTAGCAATTATTCGGTCCTGCGTAAGAGCACTTAGGCCACTACACCTGCACAAATTGCTACCCGAGTACCCAAGACCAAAGCTGTGAAGGCATTCTTGAGTCTTATTTAGTGCAGTACCATCTTCCACTGGAATGGTCATGTGCTCATCCACTTTAGGTATCCCCCTGGGGTAGAGGATCTTAGTACACCTCAGCCCAGTTTTGGTGTCTTCCAATGAGAGACCAGGAGCTTTCACAAGAGCTTTGGGAAATCAAAGAAGCCAGAGGAATGCCATAATCTCTCTAGGAAAGGGTCCACTTGTGAACCTCAAGCAGAGGGGCCTCCGTAATGTGCAAAGCCATCATGGCATCCTGAATAAGGTTGGAGAGATCCTTCCTGTGAAAAAGATGGATCACAAATGGATCCTCTTCCTCCTTCATGGGAATCTCCTCTTCCTCTGGTGATTCATACATTGTAGACAGATAGTCCTTCTAAGCTCCCCAGCCGCCTCCCCCCCCCCCCCCAGAGGGGACAGGGCTGGGCTCCAGGTGGAATGGACAGGAGAAAATGAAGGGGAGTGCTTAATCCCCTTGCCATCAGAGGGGGAGATTCCAGAGGGCCCTAAATCCCCTGAAAGGGAGATCAGTGCTTTGGAACCAGAGACTAAAAACAGCCCATGAGCTGTTTCAGGAACTGCTGCTCAAAGTCACATGAGAACAGGCCCTGCAGCTGCCTCACTATTCTCCTCTTCAGCTGGGATCATGCAGCATCTGCTGATAGAAAAATTGTGGGAGACATGGTAGAGGAAGGAAAATTGGCATTGCGCCCCAGGCTCCCCATGGGGGATCCCGATATTGCCTTTGAAGTGTGCCCCAAGGCTTCTCTATTGCACGCAGAGCAAAAAGAGCCAGCCATGGAGCTCACTTAGTGGGAGCCACACAGAGCCAGACCGTCCATTGTGCGAGAATGTTGACCGCACATGGCCCTGCACCTCGGGGGGCCCAGCGCCTGACAGGTGCAGAGGGAGCCGGGGAGGCCTGAAGCCCTGGCTGACCTCTGAACAGCCATGGGAGTAAAGAGCGGCATTTGCCTTCTCTCCCGTGGCTGTGATTAAAAGGAACCCGCCGGCGCGCTGAGTGCCGGGAAGTTAAAGTGCCCCCATTTGAACTCCTGGCACTCAGCGCACCAACAGGTTCCTTTTTATCACAGGTGCAGCAGAGAAGACAAATGCTGCTCGTTTCTCCCGTGGCTGCTCAAAGGTCAGCCAGGGCTTTGAGCCTCCCCGGTTCCCTCTGGTCGATCAGGCGTGGGGCACCTTTTGGTGTGTGACTAGGGGGGGGGACTGAGGACTATAATGGGATTGATAATGGGGGGACTGGAGGCTAGAATGGAATTGGGGGGGACTAGGGGCTAGAACAGGAATGGGGGGGCCAGGTTTGATAATGGGCTAATGTTGGGGGATGGGGGATTGGGACTGGAAGGGAACGGATGCTGGGAGGGACTAGAAGAGAACTGATACTGGGGGATTAGGACTGGAAATGGACTGATACTGGGGGATTAGGACTGGAAATGGACTGATGCTGGCAGATGAGGGACTGGGACTGGAAGGGAGGGACTGGAGGAGGGACTGGAGGGAGGGACTGGAGGAGGACTGACACTGATGGGCTAGGACTAGAAATGGGTTGGGGATGGTGGACTGGGAATGGAAGGGAGTGGATGCTGGGAGGGACTGGAGGAGGACTGACACTGATGGGCTAGGACTGGAAATGGGCTGATGTGGGGGGATGGGCGAATGTGACTGGACAGGAGTGGATTCTGGGAGAAGCTGGAACTAGAAGGGAGCTGATGCTGGGGGAGGACCAGAAAGAGGTGGGGCTGGGACTAGCGGGAGAAAAAAATAAACTGGGGGAGTGAGGGTGGAGAGGGGAACAGATATTTTGTGTGGGAGAGAAAAAATCTGATTGGCTGGATATTGGGAGAGTAAGTGGGGATTGATGATGGAGGGGTGAAATTTGAGTGAATGAAAAAGGAATAAAGAAAGAAATGGAGAAAAGAGCAAAAGGAGAAAGATCAGTATGTTAGAAGCAGATCTAGCGCAAATAGAAAAAACTAGAAGAGAGAAAAAAAGGACAAATGGACAGCAGACAATGGAAGACATAAAGCAACTGAGGCAATTGCAACTGAAAACTATTTTATTTTGAATTTATTAACTGGAATATGTCAGCTCTGGGAAATGTGCATTGCTAACCTTTTGTGATTTGTTTAGTACAAGAGGAACCTCATTTATAGATTTACTTCTCTAGTGTTGTACATTCCAAGTTTAGCTTTTGGGGTTCCCGGTTTAATTATTGTCTTCATATTTCTAAATTGTGATCCCTTGTTCTATGTTTGGTGATGGACTAGGTTTTGCATGTGTAACCAAGCTGTGGCATTCTGTTTATGTAGTTTCTATTGACAGTCCCACATGTTCTCTTTCCCCAGTAGATATATTGGTATTCTCTGAGATGTATTGGTTTAATATTTGCAGTATTGCCTTTTGATAGGTAGGGTTTGGTGCTTTGTGAGTCCTAGTAGTGCTGTTATGATACGGTGGGTTTGCTATGGGCTCTAAAGGAATCAAATTTAAACACCAATCATTCAAAAATTATGTAAAAAAGCAAAGAGCAGTAATAGCCGAGCACTACGATGTTATTAAATGTTGGAAAATTTGTCTTGAGGAAACCTTTTCTCGTGACAACTCTTCCTTTTTACTCAAACATGGTTTACTTAAAATTAAACAGTGAACCTATATTAAAGATGTGCAAAAACACAACTGTGGGTTCTAAATGAGCAGGGTGTATAGTACCTCCTAATGTGCCTTGCAGTTGACAATGGAGTATAGTAATGTAGAAATTTGGTAGTCTCTTTGTCCTCACTGCCCAAGCAAATGGTATTGAGACACTCATTAAAAGGCATGTCTACTAAAAGTTAATGCACATTCACAGATGTTAATGTGCGCTAAATGCCGCAACACCCATTTATTTCTATTGGTGCAGTGGCACTTAACGCACATTAATATTTAATAAACATGCTGTTAAGTTATTGCCAGGACAAAAAAGAGGCTTATGAAGGGCTCCTTTGAAAGTCGCCTGAAATTTTAGATGGGCAACATATACATTTTAAAATAAAATAAAATTAAATGTATGCAAATGAGGTCCATTGGCTATGCAAATGAAGCCCCGCAATGAGTCTCTGAACATGGCCCCGCATCACCCTTGGGCCCCCTCTGGAGCCACAAACAGTACACCTCCATGCATCTGGCATTGTGGCAGAACTCTAATGTGGACAAAAAAAGTGAAGGAAGAAATCCTAATGGAAAAGAAAACCACAGTTAAAAAGTAACTCCCAATAGGTAAGGCAGGGATCTTTCCGAGAGAGTACTTGGTGGTACTGAGTACCAGCACTTTTTTCATTGCCTACTAAACTTGACCCATGGTCCTCATAAATTAATGAAAGAGCCTTGCATATGAGTATGGCATCTTTTTTGCTAGAAAAAACAACACTGAGTAAGGGAATCCCTGCATCTGTCAGGCCAGCCGGAGAAACCCAAGATGGACCTCCCCAGCTGCCGCACAGGCTTGGGAAGGCCTGGCTGTATGAAAGAGTTTTTGTTTTTGAGGGTGTCTTATTCAAGCAGCAAAGACAGAGAGCCAAATAAAGAAACAGGACAAAAATAGAAAATAAGCTTAACATGCAGAAATAGGACAGTGAGAGGGAAGAGGACCTGGGCCTAGCCTTACCAACCACCCTCAGGGGGAGTCCTCCCATCCATTCTCCAGCCCACCAGTGCTGGAACCCATGGGCATCAGCAGTGGACACAATACAGCTGTTGGCTCAAGGAGACAATGAGCACATCCAGGCTTTGAGCACATGTTGAGCCAAGGGCTCAAACATACCGGCCACAGGACTGTGATCTAAGTCAGGGAAGATTGCTGCACCAGTTCACATACTTCGTCACCTGCTGGAGGCAAACAATAGTGGCTTTTTTGCAGTGCTGCACCAGTATATATACAAGTGATGATATCACTATAAGTTGCTCTGGTCTCCCCCCTCCCCCCCCACACACCTACAGGCTGGGGAGCATAACCCACATCTGGACTGGTCTAGAAGGATGATAATGAAAGACATTTAATCTCCCACCATGAACAGCCAGGATTTTACCTTCTTCCTAAAATAATATTATTTGTCTAAACTCTTATGTTCAGTGGCAAAGCATTCCACAATGTAGTGGCAACCATCCTGAAGGGCTGTTGTTGAAAAGAGACTTCCTCACTTTCTTAAATGAGGGGATTACCAATAACCTAGCCTGATTTGATATCTTTTCCATATATTTCACCTTATGTGAACCCCCACATAATTAGGAACACCTCCATGGAACATTGAATGAAAGAATTTCATGTGGCATTTGTGCATGGATAGGCAGCCAATATCCATCAGCTGGGCCTTTCTGCTTTCCTATCTTCTAGCAGACTAAGTAGGCAAGCCGCCACATTTTTGATCTTTTGCAGTTTCCGCAACAGTTTTTTTTATACACCATCAAGAAACCATTACAATAATCCAGTGAAGAAAAAATATAAACATGCACAACTGTCTTAAAAACATGAACACCCAAAAAAAGGACAAAACCTAAAGATCCTTCTAAGCTTCAGGGAACCATTCTGGGTCAGTGACTTCACCTGCTCCTCCATACTAAAGAATGAATCCAGCTTGACTCCTAGATCCTTCACACACACAGCCAAATTTAATGTGGATCCCACTGGACAATGAAGAGTTTGCTTCCTGAACACTTTTGGGTGTATCGTATGGATTTTGGGTTGCTGATCACGAAAATCACCTTGAAATTTTCCTATCATGCGCCATTTTTTTGCAATCGACTATTTTTGTGATTTCCTTGCATATTTTAAGTCTACTCATATGTTGCCTAGAAAGTAAGCTCTTTTGTTTAGTTCAGGCATGCCTGGGCATACACTCAGTGCAGGCTCACAACGTGCAATGGAAATGCTATTCCTCAGGAATGCATGGGCATGCTTAGTCAGGATGAATACTGGCAATACAGGCTATAAAAGCAGCTTTCAAACACAGATGCTATGTATGTTGTTGATATCAGTTTGTGTACTTAACAATAGCATTTACATGTAAGCTTCTTGTAAATGGGAAGAGCAGTGCCCTCACAGTGCTCTGCTAGAGAGGTGGATATTTAACTCATGTGACGACTTTGTTGTGAGTTCTAGCTGTCTATTTATTTATTTATTTGTTGTCTTTATTGGTGTGCTACTTCACCTCCCTGTTCCCTTTAGTTTTGCAATTCAGCTTTCTCAGCTGTATAACTTACCCTGCCTCTCTCAACTAACTGGCCTTTGTGTGGTAGCCAGGTTAACTGTTACTTTAAATTAAATATCTCTCCCTGCTCTGTCCCCAGAACGTGCTGCGTTTTAAACTTTTTTTCCTGCTCTAGCCTACCTGAGGGACTAACCCCCTCCCCCCCTGCTGAGGGTACAGGAAAGGGTACCTTGTAACAGCCCTCTTTTAATAGGTCTTATTTCCCACCCGCCCCTGGGGTAATCGTAGCTTTATAGGTACTTACACGTCTTAGAGGAAAGGGGCTGTTCTCAGGTGCAGTTCTTTATCCAAATCAGTCATACATTGAGGACATGAGATTAATTAAGCTTCAGGTGAACAAGGTATATTAGAGGTATTAGATACATTTTTATTAGTATAAGCATCTACACCAACCCTCAGTAAGTACAGAATTTAAAGACCTAAACACAAGCTTTAAACTAAGATGCAGACAACAGTCCAGCAGCGAGATGGGGGCTTTCCAGTCTTTTGCATTGAGTGTCACATGTATGATTTTCTCCCAGTTGGTAAGAGGTCTTACGTATGCACTAAGTGCAAGGAGCTCTATGCTCTCAGGGAACAAGTCCGTTCTCTAGAGGCTAGAGTAGCAAACCTGGAAGACATAAGAAAGACAGAGAAGTACATGGACGAGACCTACAGGGATATAGTCTTGAAGTCCCACCTCCAGTCTGGCAGTATCCCTGTTGCCATGGAGGAGAGAGGTCACGTGACAGGAGAGCATCACCCTGGTGTGGCAGGACGTGATCCTGTAACTAGGACCTGTTCTCCAGGTGATGTAAAACCCTCTCACACTGAGGACGTTTCTCCAGGGCCATGTGCCCATGAAGGGTTAGGACAGCTGTTATAGTTGGTGATTCAATCATTAGGCATGTAGATAGTTGGGTGGCTGGTGAATGTGAGGATCGCCTGGTAACATGCCTGTCTGGTGCGAAGGTAGCAGACCTCACGCATCGCCTAGATAAGATCTTAGATAGTGCTGGGGAGGAGTCTGCTGTCTTGGTACATGTTGGTACCAATGACATAGGAAAATGTGGTAGGGAGGTTCTGGAGGCTAAATTTAAACTTTTAGGTAGGAAGTTCAAATCCAGAACTTTCAGGATAGCGTTCTCTGAAATGCTTCCCGTTCCACGTGCAGGACCCAAAAGGGAGGCAGAGCTCCGGAGTCTCAATGCGTGGATGAGACGATGGTGCAAGGATGAGGGTTTTGGATTTGTTAGGAACTGGGGAACATTCTGGGGAAAGGAGGGGCTCTTCCGAAGGGATGGGCTTCACCTTAACCAGGATGGAACCAGACTGCTGGCATTAACCTTTAAAAAGGAGATAGAGAAGCTTTTAAACTAGAAAATAGGGGAAAGCCGACAGTCGCCCAAGAGCGCATGGTTCGGAAGAAGGTATCCTTGAAGGATACTACCAAAAGCAGTGAGGTTCCAAAAAAGAGTCCAAAAAACTGCCAGCATGGTTTAAAGGGGAGGTCAGAGCGGCTGTTGCTGCCAAAAAAGCATCTTTCAGGAAATGCAGCAACATCTTCACCCAATCGGGGCCGAGTGCAGGAACTTTAAAAGTTCGCACTGTCGGGCGCGCCCGCGCCTGACGGGCCCGCGCCTGAGGGCCTCGCCAGAGGGCCCGTTGGCGTGGCCCTTAGGCGGGGACTGAGTGGAAGGTCACCAGAAAACCGCTGCATTCCACCCAGCTCCAGACGGCATACTCTAACAGCAAGCCCACCCAGCTACAAACAGCAACGCCAGTCTGTATACCTGAACCCTGCACTACTTAAGAAACACTAGTCCGTTCTAATGTTCCTAGCTCTCACTGAAAAGTACTAAACAGTGCAACCCATCCGATATACTATTGTATTGCCAGTTTAAGATACAATATAACCGCTAGCATCTTAGTTTATTACTGTTCATCTCAGTATTGCAGTTTTGCCAGTTTAAGTTACAGATCAATTTTACATTCTCGTATAATAATTCCTCTTTACTGAAGTGTCTCATCACTGTACTGTGTCTCATTACTGCATTGCACTGCACTGTCCCATGATCGCACTTCACTACATCATAACTACAGTGTCTCACACACAATCCCAACCCTCAAAATGGCCCTCCAAGTCGCTGCCATTCTTAGCCTTTACCTCCTTACTCACTGGCTTGGAATCTCCCAGGCCCTTTATATGCCACACAGCAAGATTCCAGTCTTGAATAGCCATGGAAAAAGATGGTATGGTCCCCCATACTCCCACCCGGGCAGCGACGCTTACACGCGCCGCTCCCACCTGATACATGTAGCACTCCAGTTATCCAAGACACCCATCCAGGACAAACCTTTGAGTTACCGACCCCTAACGTGTGCCATCATCAACGCGCGTTCTATACGCAAAAAATGGCCCGTTGTCCTAGACAAAATCTCCCTTTATGACCTAGAGATACTTATGATCACGGAAACCTGGCTGTCATCGGAAGACAATGTCCTCCTCAACCAACTACTACCCCCCAATTTCTCCATACATACGAGAGATAGGGATAACAAAAAAGGAGGAGGGGTACTCATAATCACCAAATCAGACCTTAACTTCCACACATCAGACTCCTCTAGCACAAACAGCCTGGACATTCTCTCCATTGCAAACCAGCAATGCTCCCTCAACTTGTTATATAGAACACCGACTACATCTCCAGATGACCTTCCAACCATTATTGACCTTGCAGCCAACACCCTCACTCCCAATAAACCATATTGGATAATGGGTGACTTCAATCTCCCATCCTTACCACAAAGCCACGCAAATGCGTTCCTTGGTGCAATGGAAGACCTGGGTCTCAAACAAATCATCAATGAACCCACACATTCAAAGGGGAATATTCTTGATATGGTATTTGTTCCGCAGCCAGTCTTAGAACAAAACCGCAATCTTCCAATATCAATCGTTGATGTACCCTGGTCGGACCACAAATTGATTATTATCCAGATACCCATCAACAATGACCAGCTGAACAGAAGCCGGACTACAAACAACACTTCACGAACAGCCACAAGAAGCTTTCGCCCATTCAACAGGGAACACATCCTATCTGAGACCCAATCACTCCTCAACAATATCACGCCGGACCTTGATGAACTAATCTCTTCCTGGAACTCCAACCTGCTTGCCATCTCACAACACCCGAACCCCAAGAACACAGCAAGGACAAAAAGAAGCTCTGCCCCATGGTTCTCTCCTAAGCTGCGATCTTCCCTTACTCAACTACGGAGACTTGAGCGCCGATGGCGCCGATCGCTCTCAACTGAAGACCAGACCGCCTACCGAACCCACCTTTCAATACACCGAGAAATAATCACAACCACAATGAGACAATATCACACTGACACCCTAAAGAGATCTCTGAATAAACCACGTGACCTCTTCAACTTGGTCAAATCCCTCTCGAAGGAACCATCTCCCGAACAACACAGTGAGATTCACCCACAAAAATTTGCTGACTACCTGCAATCCAAGATCGTTCAAACTGACAAGGTCTCAGCAGTCACGTATCAAGAACCAATGGGCCTATCCCCACTAAAGAAATTTTCCACACCATCCACTAAATGTATTGAGGACACCATAGCATCTCTCAACACCTCCACTGCACAGACTGACCCATGCCCAGCTTTTTGGATTAAGGAGCTGCGTGATGTGTTCAGCCCTGTCATCGCAAATATAATGAAGCTCTCCTTCACAACAGGATATTTCCCCACAACACTCAAGCAGACTTCCATTAGGCCACTATTGAAAAACCCCAAACTAGACCCCCAAAGAGTCGATTCTTATAGGCCAATAGCCAGTATCCCCCTCTTAGCTAAGATAATTGAGAAAGAGGCGCAACGGCAAATTCAGGATCACATAGATACCGCTGCTCCCCTAGATAGCTGCCAACATGGGTTCAGAGAATATCATGGAGTCGAGACACTACTCACTAGTCTATTCAACGATATCATCACTGGCATTGACAACATCCGACAAGGTTTTGTGCTCATCTTCCTAGACATCGCTGCGGCGTTCGACTCCGTGAGTCACGAAATTCTCCTCGGAAGACTGAAAGAGAAGGGCGTCTGCAACAGTGCACTAGGATGGTGTAAATCTTATCTGGATGGAAGATGGCAATATGTGAAATCCGGATCAGAAGAGTCAAATCATTTCCATCAAAAGCAAGGGGTTCCTCAAGGCTCCTCATTATCCTCCTTATTATTCAATATTTACATGCAGCTCATCTGCAGCTTCATAAGATCATTCAATGTGAACTGTCTGATATATGCAGATGACATTCTCTTATACATGCCGTTCTCCACAGCTCACATGGACCTGGCACCGCTTATAGACTGTTTCAATGCGGTCTCAACGTGGCTCCAATCACAGAACCTACGCATTCAACATAAAAAAACAGAGGTGCTCTTCATCACCAGAGACCCCAACTTTACTCCCCCATCCCATGTCAGTGTCAAGGAAGCTGATTTACAAACTAAAGAAACAATAAAATACCTTGGAGTTACTTTAGATCAACGTCTGGATATGAAACACCATATAAGCAGCATAGTCAAAGCCATTTATTTCAAAATCCGCTCACTCAAACACCTACGCTCCCTGTTGGACCCAGATGATTTCCAGACCATATACCAAGCGTTAATCCTGCCACACTTTGACTTTGCAAACGCTATCTTTCAAGGTCTCCCCCAATCCACTCTAACCCCCTTGCAGTTGGCCATGAACTCCGCAGCAAGAGTCCTCTACGGAGCCTCCAGAAGCGACCACGTGACTCCCATTCTCAAACAGCTTCACTGGCTACCTATCCATGGGAAGATCATCTTTAAAACCTTACTCCTATCATTCAAGGCAATCAAAGGTATTTCATCCTCATCACTCACAGATCTTATTCACATGGTTCCCCCCAACAGATCCAGAAGAGCATCAGCTGTAAACCTTTTAACAACCCCAAAGGCATTGACAAAGTGCAACATGACAACCACAAACAGGGCATTCATTTTCTATGTCCCCAAATGCTGGAATGCTCTACCCCCTGACATTAGGGCCATTGCCGACCTATATCAGTTCAGGAAGGCACTCAAATCCCACCTTTTCCTCCAATACTACCCAACCAGCAATCGAACCTAGATACCCCTCTGAAGAAATGACCCACTCTAGAAAAACCCTTACATTCGTTATGTGATTTTTACCTAATTTTGTTCCGTGTAAATATCTCATGTATATGGTTAACCCCTGTTATCCAAGTTTGCACTCCTGTTCGATGTAAAACCAGACAGCTTGTTGTTATGGTCGTTATGTTATGATGTAAACCGCGCTGATACCGAATAGTGCGGTATATAAGAAATTGTAATAAATAAATAAATAAATAAATAATAAATAAATAAATGGAAAAAAGAGCCAAATGACGAAAACTGGAAACACAAGCACTGGCAAGTTAAATGCAAAGCATTGATAAGACAGGCAAAGCGAGAATTTGAGAAGGAACTTGCTACGAAAGCAAAAACACGAAATAAAGACTTTTTCAAGTACATTTGTAGCAAAAGGCCTGTGAGAGAGTCAATTGAACCATTAGATGATAGAGGGGTAAAAGGGGCAGTAAGAGGAGACAAGGCTATAGCGGAGAGACAATGAATTCTTTGCTTCGGTCTTTACTGAGGAAGATGTAAGGATGTTACTCAAGACTGAAGTGGTATTTAAAGGTGATACTGCAGAGGAATTGAGAGAAATATCGCTACAATGGGAAGATGTATTACAACTATTTGATAAACTGAATAGTAGCAAATCACCTGGACAGGATGGTATACATCCAAGAGTGTTGAAAGAACTGAAATATGACATTGCAGACTTGCTATTAGTAATCTGTGAACTTTCATTAAAATCATCTGTAATACCTGAAGATTGGAGGATCGCCAATGCAACGCCAATTTTTAGGTTCCAGGGGTGATCCGGGAAACTACAGACCGGTGAGCCTGACGTCAGTACCGGGGAAAATGGTAGAAACCATCATAAAGAACAAAATTACACAGCATGTAGATAGTCATGGCCTAATGGGAGACAGCCAACATGGTTTTAGACAAGGAAGATCTTGTTTTACTAATCTGATATGTTTTTTTGAAGGTGTGACTAAACAGGTAGACAAAGGTGAGTCGGTTGATATAGTGTATCTGGACTTTCAGAAAGCCTTTGACAAGGTCCTTCATCAGAGACTTTTGGCAAAACTAAAAAGTCATGGGTTAGGAGGCAGTGTGCTATTGTGGATCGGGAACTGGTTAAAAGATAGAAAGTAGAGGGTAAGGCTAACTGGCCAATTTTCCCAAAGGAAAAATGTGAATAGGGATCTGTACTGGGTCCGCTACTTTTTGACATATTCATAAATGACCTGGAAAAGGGAATAACTAGTGAGGTTATCAAATTTGCAGACAACACAAAACTGTTTAAAGTTGTTAAAACCCAAGAGGATTGTGGAAAACTGCAGGAGGATCTGGATAAATTGGAAGACTGGGCATCCAAATGGCAGATGAAATTTAATGTGGACAAGTGCAAAGTTATGCACCTAGGAAAGAACAACCCACACTATGGTTACACAATGCAAGGTTCCACATTGGGAACCACTACCCAGGAAAAAGATTTAGGAGTCATCGTGGATAACATGTTAAAACCCTCCGCCCAGTGTGCAGCGGCAGCCAAGAAAGCAAATAGAATGCTAGGTATCATAAGGAAAGGAATGGAAAATAAAACAAAGGATATTATAATACCTCTGTATCGTTCCATGGTACGACCGCACCTTGAATATTGTGTGCAATTCTGGTTGCCGTATCTTAAAAAGGATATAGCGTTATTAGAAAAGGTTCAGAGAAGAGCCACCAAAAAGGTAAAGGGGATGGAAGGATACTCCTATGAAGAAAGGCTACAAAGGTTAGGGCTCTTCAACCTGGAAAAGAGACGGCTGAGGGGAGATATGACAGAGGTCTATAAATTAATGAATGAAGTGGAACGGGTAAACGCAGATCAATTGTTTACGTCATCAGAATATAGAAAGACTAGGGGACATGCAATGAAGCTACAGGGTAAACTATTTAAGACAAATAACAGAAACTATTTTTTCACTCAACATGTAATCAACTTGGAGTGGAGGAGTGGCCTAGTGGTTGGGGAAAGGTACTTCAGGCCAGAAGGTCAGGGGTTCAAATACCACTAGAAGACAGCAACCTTGGGCCAGAAGGGCTGGGCTTTCTAGCCCCACAGGTGCTGCTTGTGGTCTTGGGCAAGCCACTTAACACTCTATTGCCCATGTTCCCTGTATGTATTAGTGTATGTGTCTCATATCCCCTTGTGGTAAAATGTATCCCCCAATTGTGCTGTGACCACTTTGATTGAAGGTAAGGTGGTATACAAAACTGTCTAAATAAATAAATAATCAAACTCTGGAATTTGCAACCAGAGAATGTAGTAAACGCTGTTAGTGTAGCTGGCTTTAAAAAAGGTTTGGACAAATTCCTGGAGGAAAGGTCCATAAATAATTATTAAAAAGGGACCCAGGATATCACTGCTTGACCCAATACAAGTATTGTGGAACCTGTGCCTTTTGGGGTAACTGCTAGGTACGTATGACCTAGATTGACCACTGTTGGATACAGGAAACTGGGCTTGATGGACCTTGGTCTGACCCAGTATGGCATATCTTATGTTCTTATTTCACCAGGACATTGTGACGATGGAAAAGCAATATCAGGGCAATTGGAACCCATCAAAGCTGGCCAACTATTGTTGGACACTGAGACGAGAAGCATCAGATACTGAGTACAAATGAAAATCAGGAGCAAAACATTTTTAGCTCAGGTGAACTAGTGCAATATGTCAGCATCATTGTGGGAATTAATCATCCTAAATTCAGTCAAAATTTAATTTCATGTTTCTCCAAATTCCGACGTGATGCAATCTGAAATTATATTTGTGTTGAGCTTGAAGCTGTCTATGATAATCACCAAACGTTTTCAGGAAGCAAAACCTTTGAACAAATTTGTTGTCCAGTCCTCAATCCATAACTATTCCCTCAGCGTCCCACACGAAACTGCGGGTATATTAGTACTTGTGGCATATAATCAGTCTGCATGCATCCTTTCTCTCTCCCCCTTCACTGATGCATCCAGGGCCGGCCCGTCCACTAGGTGGACTAGGCAGCCACCTAGGGAGGTAGATTCTGGTGGGTGGCACATCATGATTTTTTGAAGAGGTAATTGTGCCGACACTTTTGTGCTTTAGCAGGCCAAAAGAAATCAAAGGTCAAACAATAGGGCATTCTCCCTATATGCTCCAACAATTTGGAATGCTCTAGTCTACCACCTCAATTATAATCTATCGATTCCATAGGAGAATTCTGCAAGAGGCTGAAAACTCAGTTATTCTAGGAATACTATGGAGCTGACCCTCACTAGACACAACCTAACACAAGACTAGCACCAAGATCCTCAATTCAATATTGCACATAGTTAACGTTTTTGGCAGTCTGCAGAATTCTTCGCTCTATTACTTGTTACTCCTTGAACCCTTTAAATCCCAAACCTATATTAATAATGTTTATTGTAACATGCACATTGGTCACTCTTGTTTAATGTTATAGTCACTGCATTCCCTGTAAACTGTCTTGACTTATAGAAAGACAGTATAGAAAAGAAGTTAAATAAATAAATGTGCTTTGGTGATCATGGCAAAAAAAACATAACCTACTGCTCCTGACCCCCTCCGATGTAACTTTCTGTTGGAGGGGGCACGAGCGTCAGGCCATGAGTGTCGGTGTGGGCACTGAGGTGGTGGCACAAAACCACCGCTTTTAAATTGAAAAGTTGTGCTGCCCCCCCTCCCATGGGGGCCGCAGCACAGCGAGAGCTCCTGCCTAGGGCAGTAGAAACCCTTGGGCTGCCCTGGTTGCATCCATAGTGTAAGAGCAATCACATAGAAGATGTGACAGGCATTGTCCATCCTAATGTGCATATAATTTGGAATGATAGATACCCTGCCTAGTAAGGGATAAATAGTTTGAGAGTACTGGGAATACCATAGTAGAATACGAATCATAGGAAGAGTATAGGAAGCCAATGCTTTCCATGTAACAACGGTGCTTTGTGATCAAACCTTTTTGCTCAGAAAAGCAGTTTAACCACTGTGTTCCAAACTAACTCAAGTTGGTTTATGAGGGAAAGGTTTCCTTTGTAAGAATATATTATAGTAGTATAATATATTAATGATCAATGAGATAAATGGAGTTCACTACAATCAAGAATCTCAGAACAAAGGATTTCTTTACTTATTAGAGACATGAGGGCCAAATATTAGATGACTAGCTAAGTAAATGCCTAGGACTCAGATGGTGTTGAAAATAGTAATTGGAGTGTCCAATACAAAGGTGACATAGAAAGAAATGATGAAGTAGATCTAGAAAAAAGCACAGCTTCATTATTTTTGGATTGAGTTTTAGTTTATGGTTATACAGCCAGCTGGCTATTCCCGTCAAGTTGTTAGGACCTACTTTGAGTCACCAAGATCAAGTAGCATCAAGTTGAATATCATCTGTACAGATGAATAATGTAAATTCAAGAGATTGGATTAAAATGGCCAAAGGTACTAAGTATACTGTATGCTGAAGAGAAGTGGCGCAAGAAGAAATCCTTGTGGCACATCACATGGCAGGGCATGTGAGATGGAGCACTTATTGTTCCATAAGACACAAAAGGATCAGCTCTACAAATACAAGAACTAGCCGAGTACAGAATCCTAAGGTCAAATTTTCTTGTAGTCTGAGAAGGCTAGTATGGTCTATCAAATCAAAAGCAAAGCTGAGGTCCAACAAGACCTGTAGAACATCTCTACCATCATCAAGCAGTACTCTGATAAAATCAGTCAGCCCACACAATGACAATTTAGTGCCGTAATTAGTTCTAAAACCTGTTTATCTTGGGTGGAGCAAGTTTCTTTTCTCTTAGAAATCTGATAGTTGTGATGCTACCACATTCTCAACCACTTTAGAAGCAAATGGTAGACTGGGGATAGGGTGGTAATTAGTGCAGTTGAAGAGGTCCTTAGAACCTTGTAAGCCTGGATGAACAATGCCTTCTTTCCAAGATGCTAGGACTGATTCAAAGTTAGACTGGAAAAGACCATTGTATCCAGATAAACAGGGCCAGCCCTATCATTGAGCGACTGTGTTCTTTGCACATGGGCCTGCCTTTCAGCCCCATTATTCAACCTCTATTTACTTATGCAAATGAGGTCCTGCAATCAGTCTCTGCGTATGGCCATGCTTCCCTCTTCATGCCCTTCAGGCCATCCCTGAAGATAAAGTACATCCAAAAATTGTTTTATTAGTTGAGATGGAGGTGGGTCACTTGGGGCTGTTATAATTCGTTCAGACTCTAGAGTTTTCAATAGAGAAATGATGAAGGGAATATGAAGTGTGGAGAATGAAAAATGATCCATAATTGGAATTGGGGGTGACATGGCCAAGGGTGATCCAAATCTCCCTGAAAAAGTGATAAAAGGAGCAGTTGATATAGAAAACTAAAGGTCATAAGAACATAAGAAATGCCATACTGGGTCAGATCAAAGGTCCATCAAACCAAGCATCCTGTTTCCAACAGTGGCCAATCCAGGTCCCAAGTACCTGTCAGATTCCCAAAAAGGTAGACAGATTCCATGCTGCGTATCACAGGGGTAAACATCAGGTTTCCCAGTCCACTTTAATGACGGTTTATGGACTTTTCCTCCAGGAACTTGTCTAAACCTCTTTTAAACCCAGTTATACTAACAACTTTTACTACATCTTCCAGCATTTTGATTATGTGTTGAGTAAAAAAATATTTTCTTCAATTAGCTTCATTCTGTGTCCCCCTAGTCTTTCTACTTTTGGAAGGAGTAAACAACTAACCTAAAGAATTATTCTGGATTTTTGTTTTTATTAAGAAGCTTTTTATAGTAATCTATTTTATCTTCAGCTATGGCTGAGTTATGCCTTGAAGTCTTCCTTGTAGAGTACTATTAAAGATAAGTCTTCTGCCATGCATATTTTGCATGATAGACTTGTCTTTTCATAGGTTGTAAACAGAATGATACCCTAGTTAACTGTGTAAAGGCTGTATCTGGGATTTTCAAAGGGCAACTACACGGGTAGTGCCCTTCGAAAATCCCAATGTCCCTAACTGGCCCAGATGCTATCCGCATTGCATCGGGGCATGTTGGGGGCAGTCTGGGGCAGAGTGGAGGCGGGCCATGGTGCTTCCTGTGTAGCACCAACTTTCAATGCTACATAGTTAGCGCTCTGCGCCTTAAAGATAGGCGTGTGAAAACCTTGCCTATCTTTAAGGCGCAGGGGCTAACTGTGTAGCATCGAAAATCGGTGCTACATGGGTAGCTCCTGTAGCTTCTCGACTGTGTGGCAAGACCCGGATTTTCAATGCCGGGGTCACATAAGACCCCGGCATTGAAAATCCAGGTTTGGCAGAAAGGGGGTGGGCTATGTGCCAATGTGATGCATAGTACCACCCTGTTCAAACTCGGGCCCTAGATGTTTTTACAATATTGCACATTAAAATTATAAAAATGAATAGACATTAAACCAGTTTCCTTTCTTAGAATTATAATATGTTCAAGTGTACAAGTATTTTCTCTTTAGTTTCTCCCCTACAGCAATTACAAGTATATTAAATTATCTTAAACAACCTTTAGGTTCTTTCATTTTCTAATTTGTCAAGTTAATTTCTTACTAATGAATATGTTTTCCTTTATAGAAAAACTTTCACCTTTAACCAAGTAGGTTCTTTTATCTTTTAGAGTGTTCTGTGTTTGTTTAAAGTAATTTTGAAAATTATGAGCTCATAAATGTATTTGTATTTGTCGCTCCAGGTGTTGGTGTACAGGTATCTCTCTTCCTAGTGATTCTCTAGCTAGGGGGCCCGGTCTCTGGTCCAGCAGTTCAGCAACAACATCTGTCCAGGAAACCAGGATTTCTCTGATCCAGCGAAGTTCTGTTATCTACTCCCTAATTTAAAAAAAATAATAATAAATAAAACAAATCTAAACTTGAGGCTGAATCCACAGTCACTTCGGATTAATATTCAGACCGGGATGGAATACTTTTCCTACTACTATCGCAAACAAGATAATCAATAGTCCCTATCTGGTACCATGCACATGCTGGCCAATCACCCATACCCCTTGAACAAACACATAAAATGATTTCTTTAAGAAACCAGAAATTTCCCTTTGTAAATCCTAAATAGGTAGTAACTACCAGACTGGAGCTTGAATCCAGTCTTTCTCTCACCCAGCACTGATGCCAGCAGTACTCAGGAGCGTGACCGCTCTGAGGATTCCAAACTACTACTACTACTGTTACTATTAATCATTTATATAGCGCTACAAGGCATATGCAGCACTGTACAAACACATATAGAAGACAGTCCCTGCTCGTACAGCTTACAATCTAGTTAAGACAGACAGCACAATACAAGAGAAATAAGGGGTTCAATGGGGAGAGGAGACACAAGGGGAACAAGGAAATAGGATCCATAAGGGCCTCAAAGGGATAAGCCTTTAGCATGGATTTGAAGAGAGAGAGAGAGACGAGACTTGACGTAAAGATACAGGAAGTTTGTCTCAGGCATAAGGAGCAGCAAGGTAAAAAGAGTGAAGTCTGGAGTTGGCAGTAGAAGAAAAAGGCATAGATAGAAGAAAGCCAGAGGAGGAGCGGAGCTCATGAGAAGGGGTGTAGGGAGAGAGGAGGGAGGAGAAATAATGAGGGGTAGTAAATTGAATGTATTTATAGGTTAGAAGTAAACGTTTGAAATGGATATGGAAACGGAAGGGGAACCAGTGAAGTGATTTCAGAAGAGGGGTTATATGAGTATATCGGGGCTAGCGGAAGATTAGCTCCGCAGGAGAGTTCTGAATAGAATGAAGAGGAGAGAGATAACTTTGAGGGAGACCAGCAAGGAGGAGGTTGCAATAGTCAAGGCGGGAGGTAACTAAAGAGTGGACAAGAGTTTTAGTAGTGTGTTCAGAAAGGAAGGGGCAAATTTTGTTACTATTATAGAGAAAGAAACAACAGGTTTTAGCAATCTGTTGAATATTTGTGGAGAAGGAAAGAAGAAGGTTTCCTCTTCAGAGATTTTAGAAAAGGATGAAAGGGTGTTAGAAGTTGAGGGGAAAAGTTGCCTTTTCAGGTTTTAAGATATTTTACTCCAAAAAGCTTTACTACAGTTTTAGCTTCTGGTATTTTTAGTTCCTTGAAGGAGCTCAATACAGTATTTTTGTACAGCTTTCCAATTGATAAGAAATGGAAAGTTTTCTTTCCCTTCTTAAACCATAGCTTCAGGAAACCCTTTTCCAGGACTTTGGTTTTAAACTTCCTCAGCCAGCAGCTGAGCCAATTTCTTTTCCTCAGAATATCTTGACAGTTTTAAAAGATCTTCTCAGAACTTTGAGACATACAAACAGTCAGAAACTCTCCAAAAGAGTTGTCATAGATTATTCACTTTGCAGCCAGCACAAACATTTCCACAACAAATCTGAGCTGTCAAACAGGGCTTAATTAGGAAACTCAGAATGACAAATTCTCTTTTTTTTTCAAATTTCACCAATAATCACTATAAACCCAATACACATCTGCTCTCAAAACATTTTCAGCACTTAAATCAATTTTTCCCACTAACTCAATCCTACTTCTCTCAAACACAACCTGCTCTTCTTCTTTTTCAGCCCCAACTGCCAGTTCAAGCATTCATCACACACCAAAATTCCAATCTTCCTTCCAAAGTTGACGTCATTAAAATAGAAAAATTTTAATTAAAAAAAAAAACACTTCTCTGCCTTCCCGCAACTGCAGGGAAGGAAGAAAAAAAAACCAAGCTGGCTACCCTAAAGAGCCCCAAAGTAGCACCACAATCCCCTGGGACAAAACAAAAAAATACAAACTGCCAATCGGCAGCCCAGCAACATGCTCCAGTCTCTCCTGGGCCAAAAGATACTTTTATTTTTATTTTATTTTAACTCTGTTGTTGTATATATATATATATATATATATTATACATACTCTTTATGGTTATCTTGAAAATAAACAGATTGGATAGGAGTCAGTATATCAAACAGGTTTTTTACCATTTCTCTCATGTGCCCACATTCAGATTCACGTGAAGCAGCAAGGGGATTATTCTGAGACACGAATAGCAGGGATGGACGTCCCCGCTATTCATGCTGGCTGCAGCCCCCGCCGGTTGTTGGGGGGAGGTTAGTCGGAGGTGGGGAAGAGGCGGCCTGGGGGCAGAGATTGGACGGGCAGTGGGTGGTCACCGGCCCTGGATGTACAGGGCCGATTTTGTTCACTCCAGGGCGCGGAAGGGGCTGGGGGGCCAGGGTTTATTCCCCGCAGCCCGACCCAGGCCTTAGGAGGTCAGATCGGGAGGGTAGGCTGCAGTGAATAAACCTCTTTCTGTGGCGGCTGGCATCGTGGCTTTTAAATGGAGTCATGGTGCCATGGCAAGATGACACCATGGCGCCGCGGCTCCATTTAAAAGCCTGATTGAGCTATCCGGACAGTGCCTGTACGTGCAGGCCTGATCGCGATTCTGATCCTGTGGGGCTAGACGTGTCCCGCGGGATCAGAATTGCGATCCCCTTTATACATTCGCTCAGACCGGACGTACAAAGAGGATAGCCGTGCAGGACAGAATCAGGCCCCAAGTGAAAAAACTTTCCCTAGGCCTGATGCCACCACTCTCCCCTTCCCTGCACTACCCCAGCCTTCTCTCCCTTTCTCCCTCCATTTGAAGTTTATAATATATAATAGACAAGCAACATATCAAAGTGGTGTTGGAAATTCTTGGCATCCAATAGAATTGGGAATATTTCTATATCTTTCTGCCCCTATTTGTCTTTCACTGTGGGAAGAGTAAGGACAGCGAGATAGGAGTGCAGGGTGAAAGACCTGTATTACCCCCTCACCCCTTGTCTTGCTCTCTGTCTTCCACCCCTTCACCCTACTCCCCCCTCTATCTCACGCCCCTCCAACATGCTGGTCCATGCTACCACTGCTGCCTCTCTCCCCAGTCCTCAACCCCCTATGGCTTACCATCATTTCCCTTTACCACAGTCCTGCATCTTCTCTTTCCTCAATCTATCACAGCACCAATTTACAGCCACTACCTCTTGTTAGTCCCAGAGCCTTTCCTCGGCTGAATCTTATCCCACTGGAAACAAAAAGATGTGGCAAAGGGAAGGCTCTGGGGCTGGCTAGAGGTGGTATTTGTTGAATAGCTGCCACAATGGATGGATGTAAAAAGAAGATAAAGAAACTGTGGAGATGAAGATGGGAGGGAAATGTGGGAGAGATACTACAATGGAACAGGCGCCTTGAGTATTGAATGAAATGCATATGTGAGCCTAATCAAAACACCACGGTTCATGCTTCCTTCACTGTTTGGCTCGGAATGGTGGAGCCGCATAGTGAATGACGTTCAGGCTGATCTCACGGTTTGAAGTCTCATGAGACTTGAAACCAGGAAATCAGCCTGAACTTCCTGCACAGCACAGCTCCACCATGCAGACAACTGATGGTGGTGAGGAAAGTGTGAACCGCTGCATTTTTGGAACAAGAATGGGTGAGTGAAAGAGTGACTGGATGAAGGGGGTGGGATAGGAGAAAGAGAGGGGGGAAGCTGATGAGGGGTTAGGAGAGACAGAGTCTGGAGGAAATCTGGGCGGGGGACCATAACAGAGACAAATCCACACGCAGACACAGCCCCTGAGACACTCCCCATCACACACACTAAGGCTCGCAGCCCAAGACACTCCCCATCTCAAACATATACACAGACACATGCAGGCATGCAGCCCCCCCCCCGATGCTCCCTATCACACACATGCAGTCCTCAATGCTCCCATCACACACACACACACACACACACATACTCAGTCTCCGATGTGCCCCATCACAAACACATACATGCATGCAGCCCTCGATGCTCGCCATCACACATAGACACAGTCCCCAATGCTCCCATGACACAACCCTCTACATGCACACATACAGCCCCTGACAACACATATGAACCCCTCACATGTCTGATTCTGGAAATTCGGGAAACACGCCATTGTGTCACACTGCTAGTATACTCTTTTCAACTTTTTTTTTTTTTTGCTGTGCTCAAGCTCCCAACACTTTCCGCAGCACCCAGAGCCCCACCTCCTTATGCACCTGCCCTGCCCCAATCACTACCAGCCTGATCTCTTTCTTCACTGCCGTTCACGGCTCTTTTCTTTTCTTTTTGAAAGGCTCTTTCACCTCACTGTGCCCTCTTCAACACCAGCACAAAATCCTAACCCCAAACCATGTGGGATGCATTCACGTCAGCCCACGACCAACTTGCTGTTTGAAGTCCCGCCTCTTAAAAAAAAAAGCCCTCCCAACTGCAGCCAGATCTGGGGAGGACACCGGCAGCACTCCATACTCCTGGCTCTGCACTGCTTCAGCACCACAAACAGGATGGCCCAGGTATATTTAAAATATATATATTTTACCCACTCATCATGGGAAGCAGCAAGGGGCAGCAGCCGGGCACACCTCAAAGTGCTTGTGATTGTGGATAAATTGAAGGGCAGAGCCAGAGCCCAGGAAACTAAAAGAAGACCAAATGTGTATGCAGGCAACCTGAGAGAGGAAGCAGGAAGCCCATATTTAAATGATCCCACCTTGGCCCTGAATGGCTCCCTGCAATGCTGTAGTTTCCTCTCCACCAGCACTGCCCCTTCTTCCTCTATCTTGACTCCTACTGGCTCAAGGATCCACCCGGGTAACAGCAGACTTGTTTGGGCGTTCAATGCCCCCCTCAAACTATGCCCATGCTGGGAACATCCTGGACATGTCTACTCCATGCCCCTGTTCAGACTGAATCCTTGCCCTGGGGTTCTGAGGAAATCGTCATGCTTTGGATGTCTCCATGCCCATTTTTGGATATCCAAAGCATTAATAGGCTTCTAAAATAACTCCCATAGTGCCAAACTCACACCACTGTTAACAGCACTGATGTAACATCCAGGGTGGTGAAAGAGCACAGTTGGTCTGCATCAGCAGACATAGGAAAGGCATTTCCCTCTGCATTTCATGTCCATGGAGACGCTTGTAGTGGAAAATGCCATCCATGAGGAAGCATATGGAGAATGGAAATGAACTATGCAGTCACAATCTGGAAATATTTAAACTAGACTGTACTATTCAATAACTGTACTTTACCTATAATTTGGCTCTATCATCAGATGTCTATAGACAACTCTCTCCAATTAGGCATAAAAATTTTACAGTGGTGTTTTCTTCTGCAGATATGTGATTATGAGACTTACGCCCTGAAGCCAACACAAAACTCATTTCATTCTCTACCATCTGCTCCATTGGACCTTGCGATGTCTCCAAGGAGACCTACAACAGCTGAAAGGAGTCCTGGAAATACTGTATGAATTCTTTATAAGTACCTGTTCAGAGACTCAGCCTTTTTTCCTTCATTGATCCAACTCTTTCTCTGCCTTTGGATCTCTTCTACTCTTGATATGAAAGCAAAACCCTCTTTGTCCTCACCCACGTCAGACTAGGCAAGCCTCTCTTTGTGCTCCAGTTGGCTCAAAATCAGGTGGAATAGGGCAGAATGCAGTCCGTGAGACAAAGGCAATCTGGGGCAGCCTAAGTGCTCAGGGGTCACACATAAATAATTTCCTGGGTGCACTCATCTGACAGGCACAACCGCACAGAGGGAAAGATAGTAGGGTGCTACATTTAGATTTGATCAAATGAACTGACAGTTCCCTCAAAAACACTGAAGGCAACCAAAGCTGAGGTGTGATTGCTAAATTTGTTTTGGATATTAAAACACAAAGAGCTGACAATATCAGCCACAGTTTTAGTTTGTGCAATCAACTTCTTTACATTGCAAAAGAATTCTCTCCTACTTTTGAGGAACTTAAGAGTATGTTTACTAGGCTGGGCCAACGATTAACCCATGCTATTTGCAACTAGGTCCCATGTTATTCAATGGGATCTAGCTGCAAATAGCACAAGTTAACCATTAGCCCAGCTTAGTAAACATACCCCAAAATGTAATATCTCAAAACATGATACCTTTGTCATCATTTGCCTGAGGCTACTGATTTTAAATAATTTTGAGAGATTGACCCAAAATGGCCTTAGAGCAATTATTCTAAAAGAAATCATGCCATTATGCCATTGTCTATTTTACTTTCTGCACAATAATTTTAAGCATTTTCATTTGACATGTTAACAGACAACCATGAGACAATTATGAAATGTCTCCCTAGAGATGTCATTAATTTAGTAACATAGTATATGACGGCAGATAAAGACCAGTTTGGTCCATCTAGTCTGCCCAGTAAGCTGGCAAGAGTATTTGCACCTGTGGCTCCATGCAGGTAACCCCTGCCCATGCCTTTGTTTAGGGGTGTACCCACTGCTCCGTGTAGAGCACCCCTGTTTGTTGAGATATGAAAGTTAAGTTTATTTTGATTTTATCCATTGCTATAAAGGGATCCACTGTGTCTGTCCCATGTCATTTTTGAATTCTGTCACTGTATTTGCCCCCACTACTTCCATCAGGAGGGCATTCCAAGCATCCACCACCCTTTCAGTGACAAAGTATTTCATCTTTTGCCAGTATGAGTTATGCCAACAAAAAATATGGACCAACCAAGAATGAGTTATGCTGCACCAAATGTCTCAGATTCTTAGGAGCGAGGCCTTTGCCATTGGACAGAAAGAGAAAAGTTTGGGGAACATGATATCAAGGCCTGTGCATCCCATGTGAAGTCCTTTGAATGCCCTACCAACCTCAAAAAGCAAAATTGAGACTAAAACGTATTGAAAAATGCACACAGTGGCGAGTTTTCCCCTTTGCTCCATTTGCAGATGCAAGTATGTCTGAGTGGGGGACGTGTGAGTGGGTATCTCAAAGGATGAGCATATTGTGGGTAGTGAATGACGATGGTGCATGTGTGTACATGGGCAGCTCTTTTTCTGTGGTATGTGGGGGTGGGATGTCAGAGAGCAGGGGATAGGCATATGTAGGAGTGTGTGTGTTGACAGTGTGTTCAGAGGCTGTATATGTATGTCATGGAGGTATGTATAGGTTGGGGGGGCTGTGTGCATATGTATATGTGTTGTTGGGAGTGTGTATGTTGGGGTGTGACTGGGGTTAGGGGTGGATGTGGGTGTATGCTGGTGGGATTAACACTTTCTGTGGTGCTGCTGCCGCCGCCACTCTGCCTCCTCCACATTGGCAGGAGAAGATAGTGATCAACAGTGTCAAATGCAGCAGAAAGATCAAGAAGGATGAAAATCGAATAGCGAGGCCTTTGGATTTGACGAGGAACAAGGAGACTTTGGCAAGAGCTGTTTCTATGGAATGCAGAGGACAAAAGCCAGATTGCAGTGGATCCCGAAGGGCTTGAGAGGAAAGAAAGTCAAGACTGCGGTGGTGAATCGCTCATTCAAGTAGTTTTGAAGCAAAGTAGAGGAGAGAGATAGGCCAATAACTGGAGCGATTTCAGGCGCAGAAAGGTAGATCTAAGAGTCATTAGCATAAAGATGGTACTGAAAACTATGGGAGGAAATAAGTGCACCAAAAGACTGTGTAGAGAGAGAAAAGGAGATGTCCCATGACAAATAATTCATGTAACATAATTCACAGATAATTCATAAATGGCACATGACCTCCGTCCTAAAACAGGTTTTTTAGTCTGCTGTTTTAGGACGAAGGTCATGTGCCATTTATGAATTATCTGTGAATTATGTTACATGAATTTTGAGTAATGTTGTAAGATTTTGTTTGTGGAATGCGTTCTGGCCATTGAATTCTGTCTATGGAAGGTGGTTTAGGTAGTAGCAGACCGTTGCTGTATTTAACTCATTGTTAATCTCAGTCCATCGGAAGGTGAGAACTGGGATTTAGCTGAGTTTTCTGAGGTCTGTTTTCCACCTTGTTATTGCTAAGTAAGAGTACTGCAATATGGTTAATTAAGTAAAGCCAATTATTTTATTGGATGAAGTTTATTGGAGAGACAGATGGGTACAGATGGACAGACAGGTAGACCCTCCCCACTAGGCACTATTGCTTAAGCAAAGCACACATAAAAAATGATGTTTCTTCAACATCGCTATAAAATCTCTCAATCTTGTACTGGGAAATCATCTGAAACAGAATAGCTCAAGTCTTAAATACAGGTACTGACCTAGACTATTTTTAGGTGTTTATTTTGCAATCCTCGTTTACCAGTGGAAACTAGGGAAATATGAATGGATGTCATCATAGCTAAAGCCATTCTAAACTAAAGGTTAATTAACAAACATCTATGATGGTGACCTGTCTATTGAACAAGAAAGCATTAAGATGCAAAGATAAAAAGTACAATAAAGGTTATTTGCCATTTTGAACATTATTCTTTGAAAAAGTGAGTTAAAAATTTAAAAAGCAAATTGAATCAAGTAAAATTAAAGTACAAAGATGTTATATCATGTGGATTCCTATTTTGATATATGCTTTCTATGGAATAAATAAAAAGAATGAATATTCCCTAGAAAAATAATATTAAGAATAACAATACTAATACTGCTCTATATATAAGTGAACTTTGAAAAAAATGTAATAAAAAAAAAAAGAATAATACCGTACTACTATAGAATACTAATTTGGATCTGCAATAGCTTAAAAAATTGGAAATGAAACTAAAAAGTAAATTACATTCAATGACTGGAAAAATCAGATGACAGATGGAACAAAACCAGGGCCTAAATTTGATACCTGCTGAATAAGGGAGACAAAAAGTTCAACAGGACCAAATCTGAGGCAGGCACTCGGTTCCAAATCCAAAACACAGGAGTCTTAATTCTCTTTCTCCAACACATCACCAGAGCAGCAACATCTATCACCCAAAATCCCACTACTGAGCATTGACGGCAGTTTTCTGAGCATTAGCATATAGTCTAAATGTCTGCACAATACAGTGTGAAGTAACACGTGGTTTATGATTTACAACAGAGTTTTCTTGCCTGGCTAGCCCCTGACGAAGGGTACGAAACACGGCCTGTGTCGGGTGGCCGTTGGTTCAATAAAGGACTCTGTCTTTCCTCTCATTCACGCCTATGACTGTTTCCTTGTGCTCAGCGTGATTTATGCTTTTTTGGTGTTGAAATGAGGAATATATGCAGGGCCGGCCCAAGGATATCTGACACCTAGGCTAACCTTTGGCTGTGTACCCCCTAGGGTAGCTGAAGAGTTAAACCCTCCCCTCCCCCCCTCCCCCATAGTCCAGTTAAAAGATGCAGCCAGAAGAAGTGGCAGGCCAAGCATGGACCATAAGTTGCACAATACAATGTCACCATGATCACAAAGGCAAGAAGACTTCAGAGCTCAATAATAGCTAATCACAGGCAGCTTTCGTAAGTTTCTTTCTTGGCCAATGCACAAAACCACTACTGACACTCAGAACAGCTCTTTTCAGAGCAGCTGGAGAACAGTTCATTTATTTGTAGCAGAAATTGGCTCTTGCAACCCATGAAAAATGTACCCTCTGTACTAATTAGTAACCACTGAGCTCAATTCAACAATGAGCATATACAAGAAGAGGCAAAAATACAGGATCCTCATTTTTACCTGCAGTCCTACTGCTGGCACGTAAATGGAACATTGGAAGGAGTGAGCAGCATCACCGAGCCTGACTTAGCCTTGTCAATGCGGCCCTGGAGGCAGGAGGAGGGTGCAGTGCCACTCCAACCTTACTCTTTTTCTCTACAGATCAACAGCGGCAGCTGGCACTGCTTATAGCATTCACTTCTGGCATGCAGATCAATGGCTCTGCACACCAGAACTACATAAAAGCTGGACGCAGCGCTGGTTATCACTGCTGAGCTGAAGAAAAAAAAAGAGTAAGATGGAGGTTGGTGCCACTTGCTCCTCCTGCTGCCAGGGCTGCATTGCAAAAGCTAAGTCGGGCTCGGCACCTCTACTCCCTCCTTCATCCAACTCAGCGTCCATACTGTCACTGCCTGGGTTGCGTTGGCTGTTGCCACTGGAAGCCGGAGTGAGAAGGAGTGGTCAGCAATCAACACTTGGATCTGGAGGATTTGGGGGCTAGGGGCAGCAATGGCTACAGGTCTCCTGTTCTTGCTGCACAGCAGGAGCTGGTGGCTTTTAAGTGCCACCCCTAAAACAATCCTTACTCATTGGACCTCCTAGGCCACCCCCAACATGCCCCCTAGTAAAGACATCCATGTGAATAAAGCTTCTAAAATAACTCCGTAGCGCATATGGATTTTCAGAAAGTGTTTGATAAAAGTCTCTTATGAGAAACTGCCGAGGAAATTAAAAAGCTACAGGACTTGAAGAAATGTCCTATTTTGGAAAATGACCTGGTGAACAGAAAGAAAAACACAGAAGGTTAAATGGTCAATTTTCTTCAATTGAAAAAGTTGACTAAATGAGTACCCCAGGAATCAGTAATGGGATCGTTGCTTTTAACATATTTATAAACAATTTGGAAATAGGAACCACGGTGCAGTGATAAAATTTGCAGGGGGCATAAAATTATTCAAAGTTGTTAAATCGCATGTGGATTGTGAGAAATTGCAGGAGGATTCTGTGAGACTGGGAGGCTAGGCATCCAAACGGAAAATGAAATGTAATGTGGACAAGTGCAAAATGATGCAGAGATGGCTGAATAACCCAAATTATAGCTACCGGATGCTAGGTTCCACATTAGGAATCACCACCCAGCATGGGTGGCTTAAGAGGTGAGCCAGTGAAACATTGGCATAGGGCACACAAACTTGAGCGCACTAGAAGCCTGCCTCGCCATTTCATCTTTTTACAGCTGGAGGAGTGTTTTACATCACTCCCACAGTTGTGCTATGCTGCAGCCACCAGCACCACCGCCCTTCTCAAAGTGCAACACAGGCGCTTCCTGTCTTGCAAAAGAGACAGGAAGCGTCTGTCTTTCACTTTTAAAAATGCAGAGTGCAGGCGGCTGCAGCATAGCACAGTTGTAGGAGGGGGAAAAAAATAGTCCCCCAGCTATATAAATTATGAATGTACCTGTGGTGGGGGGAGGCAGAGGAGATGATTGTCTGACTGATGCTGGGGGGAGGACGGCACTGGAAAAGACCTTCTATTCCTAAGAGAGACTTGGCTTAAACCGGGCGAAGAACCAGTTTTGAACCACTGCGTCTCAGTTAGTTTTTCCTCACTATCCACCCCACGAGTCTCCTGAACTGGTGGTGGGGTTGCTGTACTATATCAAACTGAATTCAACATCTCGGAAGTACCTTCCCATGCTTGTCACTATCCCGAGTCTCTGCTCCTGCGTCTTCCTACCCACCCTGCAACCTATTTCCTCTTGGTATATTCCCCTCCTATGTTGTCCCCTTCCCTCTGGGACTCCCTTCTCCTCAGGATATCTGAGGCTCCCCTTCACTACACTAACCTGAATATCCTGGATGATTTCAATATTCAAGTAGATCGCCCCCTCAAACTGCAACAGGCTTTTCCTGCACACCTCTCTGATCTGCACCTTACTCAACATGTTACATTTCCTGCCCACTCCACTGACCATACCCTCAACTTGATCATCACTTCGTCTGCTGATTCCTCTTCTCCAGCACAAGCCACTGCCTTACATCTTCCTTGGACAGATTATTATCTCATCTTTTTCAATTGCTCCTTTTCTTCTAGTACGCTGATTCAAGAAGGTACCTCTGCAGCCTGCTTCACTAGGCAGATGTGGAGGATCACCCTGACACCCTTGCTACCTTCCCTTCTGCAGATGCTATTTTTCCCTCTAATTTTTGTACTCTCCCTGTTGATGAGCAGGCCCATCAGTGGGATTCCCTCCTCATCTCAGCCCTTGATAGTGTTGCCCCCTTCCACCAAGTACACATCAGATTGTGCGGTTGGCATCCCCGGCATCATTCTGGTCTTCAACTCATCTTCATCACTCCAAATGCTGTTGGAGGCATGCCATTCACCAAATGCCTTGTACCGCTTCCACAAATATCATCATGCCTACCACCACATGATCACCACTGCCAAGAAGGATTATTACTCTGCTCTCATTGCCAATGCATCCTCCCAACCGAAACAGTTGTACTCCATTCTTGCTAAATTGCCTCAGTCTTCACCATGCTCCACAAATGTCTCTGAACAACCCTCCCCCACAAATTGGCTGTTTTCTTCCATGACAAGGTCGCCCAATTGCAGAAGGAATTCCTTGTTACACATCCTGTCACAAGTCCAGTGCTGCACTCCCCTCTTTCTCTGCGACGTTAATTCACACTTGGGACTCCTTCCTGTGTCCTCAATAGCCCTGTCCAAACTTGTCTCCCCCTTCCACAAGACTACCTGTGCTTTGGATACCATTCCCTTCGCATTTCTCCCTGACAGTTCCTTGGCCCTTCTTCTGCTTGTTCTATCCATCATTAACAATAGTCTCACATCTGGATCATTTCCATCTGCCTGGAAGCTAACCATAGTCTGTCCCTTACTGAAAAATCCTTCATTAGATAAGTTGGTCCCATCCCATTATAGACCATTTCCAACTTATCGTTTCTCTCTAAACTCCTTGAAAAAATTGTCTTTTTCCAGCTATCCACTCATCTCGAAGCCATCAACACACTCCATCCCTGTTAATCTGGTTTCCACCCTGGCCACAGCATGGACACTATTCTCCTATCCCTGCTTAGTGAAGTTCATCACTCCTTGGATCGTGGGAACGTTACTATCGCTGTTTCTTTGGACCTTTCCTCTGCATTTGATCTCATTAACCACAGTCTGCTTCTCTCTTGCCTACATGATATTGGACTCCACGGCACTGTTCTCCATTGGTTTGACTCTTCTTTCTCACTGTTCCTTCCAGGTCATCCTGGGTGCCTTTTCCTCTGCACCTTATCCCCTAACTTGTGGTGTTCCTCAGGGTTCTGCCATAGCCCCTCTTATTTTCAACATCTTTCTGGCACCCTTGGCATTTCTGTTTATTACTATGCTGAAGATTTCCTGTTGCTCCTTCACACTGATCACTCTTCTCCTGACCTTCCTCCTCCTAACACTTGTCTCGAGCACATTGCCTCTCGGTTAGCTTCTCACCACCTTAAGCTCAACCCCTCCAAAACAACAGCTACTTGGCTCTCTGGCCCTTTGAGTCCTCCTGCTGTCTCCCGCTCCTTTAATAAACAGATTACACTCATGCTCTCCTTTTGCTACCTTGGTGTCAATCTGGACTCATCTCTATCTTTTCACCAATAATGCTTTTCTTTATGGTGCATCAGAGCCGTTCGCTCCATCCTACCCACTTCTGCCCTGTAGGGAAAAGTTGAGAGAGAGGGGCATAAGAATGGATGCTGGGGCAAGGAAGAGGAATAAGACATAGGTGAGTAATGGTAGGACTAGCGTGGGGCTGGTACAAGGATATAAGGCACCCTACGTGAACCCTTATTCCTACCTCCCCCCTTCCCCTGCTGCCAAGGGTTCAAGGGCAGAGTCAACAAATGACTCAAGAGGCAATTCTTGGCAAAAGAGTAAGCACTCCTTGTTTTAATGGAGATTACCTACTCTTATAAGCTGTGTTATGATAATAACTCACATTATTTGCCTATAATGCAGCTTACTGCCAGAAATTTTACAACAGATGTTAAATAATAATGAACTGTAAAGTATACAAATATATGTAAAGCACCTCATTATTATACAAAATGAATAATGCGTATTCAAATTTGCAAGCTATAGTTTTCATTGAAAGTTAACACTTTTTGCCTTGGGAGCACTGACCCACACACAAGTGAGCTAATGCTCTCAGAAAGGGGCTGACTGAAATTATTTTTTCCCGGTGGCTATTGGTAGCCAGAAACAATCCCTGATCACTACTGCACAAGCTGACTGATGCTGGTGCACTTCTAGGCCCTAGTACTAGTATCATGTTACTATCACTAGGGCCAAGCTGCCAAATAAGTGAACACTTACTTTGCAGCCTAACCCCTAATGGTAATACTGCAATATTATTGCTAAGGGCCAAAAGGGCATCATTTATGAAGTGGCAGCCAGCAGGCACAGCAGCATCTGGGGATTGCTCTTGCCTCCCACTAAACACCAGGGATCTACAGGTGTGTGGCAGGGGGTGGGTGAGGCCACCTTGAGGAATGCTGTTCTTTAAAACTGAGTCAGTAGGGGCAATCTTCAGCTTTGAAAGTAGAATGGGGTTAAGGGTGGGTTGGCAGCCAGTGGGGGAGGGGGGTCACTCTTCAGCTTTGCCAAGTGAATCAGCATGGGGGGTGGGCTGGAGGCCACTTTTTTTGAGATTGAGGGAGAGGAGACAATTTTTGCAACTATGCCTATCCACACCTTTGCAAACTAGTGAGCCTGAGATAAATTGGTTAGACGAAATGACAAACTAAGAGAGAGGAATGGACTTCATCAGAGAATGAAGTCAAAGTTCCTGCCTGCTAATAATACTAAAAAAACATGAAAGCCTGCATAAAAAGCTCCTGTGCCCTGCCCTTTTGAGGCTTTCCTAACCAGGGCTCCACACATCAAACAGGGAACTTTTACTTGAGCACAGTAGGTTGCTGAACTCTGTAACCTCCTCAGGTTCAGAAACTGCTAACACCTAATCAAGAGTTAGTGGGCCTGTTTCCTGAGTGCAGTTGAAGCCTGCATAAAAAGCTCCTGTGCCCTGCCCTTTTGAGGCTTTCCTAACCAGGGCTCCACACATCAAACAGTAAGTAAGGATTTGAGGGTTTCTTTGTTTGGGTTTTTTTTTATTACATTGCTAGCTCTCTGACTGGGAGCTCTTAAAAGGGTTTTGTGTATATTTTTTAAAGCAAGGTTACTTTCATTTTTGCTGTTTTAGGGGAACTTTTACTTGAGCACAGTAGGTTGTTGAACTCTGTAACCTCCTCAGGTTCAGAAACTGCTAACACCTAATCAGGTGTTAGTTCCCTCCTACCCACCCCGACTCCCACCCACCCCTAGTGAGCAGTCTTGCTTTATAGGGCACCTCCCCCTTTAACAAATCACAGTTATTTATTTATTTATTTACAGTCTCTTATATACCGCACTATTCAGCATCAGCGCGGTTTACATGGAACAGAAATGCTCAGTACAGTTAACATGTATGAGTTTACAGATAACAGGGCAAGTAACTTGGATAACAGGGGTAAACTATTTACAGAACTTGCTACATAAACTTGGATACCGGTGGTAAACTATTTACAAATATTGCTACATAAAGTCGTATGATCAAGAATTCCATAGAAACAACTGCACCACTAAGGGTTAGGGAATCTTTCTTGGCATTTTGTTGGGAAACCACATATTTGCTTAGTGGGTTGCATCTCTGTCTCGGTGGGTGAGGTTGGGTTCAATGAGGTACTTATTGAAAAGATGGTATTTGAGGGCTTTCCTAAACTGTGAATTGGACCAGCACATTTTGAATATAATTAAAGAGATTTAACTGCTTTTTCTCTGAAAGGACAGCTGCGAAACCAGCTGGTACTTGGTAGATCCCTCTCTTTTTCTTTAACAGATACCTAAGCTCCACAAACAGGACAATGGCTGGGAAAAATCGTATTGCTAAAGCTGTTGCCCCCGTTACAGCTTCTGCCTCGGTCCAGACAGAGGTCCTAATGCCAGTTGAGGAACCGGTTCCATGTGCAGGGTGCCTGCATGCTGAAGCTCTGAGGAAACAAGTGGAGGAACTCAGAGAGGAGGTGGCGAGGCTGAGGAGCATTCAAGACAGTGAGAAGTACATTGATGAGATGCTTCTTGCAGCAACCAGGCTCTCTAGCACAGGAGAAGATGGGTGCCAACAGAATGTCGATGGTTGGACAAAAGTCACCAGAGCCTGCAAAATCACCAATCCAACTTCTCCAGCCCTTGAATTGAAGAACCATTATGCAGCCCTGGAAGTGGAGGAGGTGAAAGCATCCCTGGAAAGGGAAGAACCAGAGTTCAAGTACCCCATAGTTGCGGAATCAGTGACCAGAAGGAAACGAAGGGTAGTGGTGGTTGGAGACTCTCTTCTGAGGGGTACTGAGGCGTCCATCTGCCGACCAGACTTGATGTCCAGAGAGGTATGCTGTCTGCCTGGTGCCAAGATCCAAGATGTTACGGAGAGTTTGCCGAGACTCATCAAGCCCACTGACTATTACCCAATGTTGCTAATCCATGTTGGAACAAATGATACTGCCAGGTATACCTCGGAACGTATCAAAAGTGACTTCATGGCTCTGGGACAGAGGGTGAAGCAGGTAGGTGCACAGGTGGTGTTCTCTTCAATCCTCCCTGTTGAGGGTAAAGGCCTAGGCAGAGAGGCTCGCATCCTGGAGATGAATGCATGGCTGCGTGAATGGTGTCTTCGAGAGCGTTTTGGTTTCCTAGACCATGGGATGCTGTTCCAAGGGTTGCAGAGCAGAGATGGCATCCATCTGTCCAAGAAAGGTCAACGCATCTTTGGTAGTAGACTGGCTAATCTACTGAAGAGGGCTTTAAACTAGATTCGTTGGGGATGGGTGAAGAAAGCCCCAAGGTAAGTGAAAGCCCCCAGGTAGGTGATACATTAAATACCTTTATGGAAATGGGTAACAGGGGTAACATATGGAAAGCAGTGTGTATTAATGCCCGTAGCATGGGAAATAAGATCCCTGAAGTTGAAGCTTTGGTGGGAGTGGCTGACTTGGATTTAGTGGCAGTTACAGAAACATGGTTCACAGAAAACCATGACTGGGATGTAACTATACCTGGCTATACTTTATTCAGAAAAGACAGGGTAGGAAGAAGGGGAGGAGGAGTGGCACTATATGTAAAAACTACTATTAAAGCTTTGGAATTACAGAGCTTAAAAGGGAGAGAGGAGGCATTGTGGGTTAAACTAGAAAGAGGGAAAGAGAAATCTATTTGCATTGGTGTGATATACAGACCTCCCTCACAAGAGGAAGAGGTGGACAGAGAGTTAATTGAAGACATACGCAGCATTGCTAGGAAAGGGGAAGTGCTACTGCTAGGAGATTTCAATATGCCAGATGTTGATTGGCACATTCCTGCTGCAGTATCATCTAGAAGTAAGGAGATCCTGGATTCTCTACAGGGAGAACTATTCAGGCAATTGGTAACAGACCCCACACGTGAAGGGGCCATACTGGACTTGGTGCTTACCAATGGTGAAAGTGTTTCTGATGTTGTAGTGGGAGATCATTTTGCATCCAGTGATCACCAGATGGTGTGGTTCAGTATTAGGACTAGGGCTGTTAGAATCCATTCCAAGGTGAAGATCTTAGACTTTAGGAAGACTAACTTTGCGAAGATGGGCCAATACCTCAGGGAGTCGTTAGTGGGATGGGAACAGCTGGGGGATGTAGAAAAACATTGGGCAAAACTGAAAGGGGGTATTTTAAAGGCAACCAACCTTTTTGTTAAAATGGTAAATAAAGGCAAAAGGAACAGGAGACCGCTATGGTTTTCGAAGGAAGTAGCTGAAAAAGTGAAGAAAAAGAGGGAGGCCTTCATGAAGTACAAGAGATCACAGAGAGAGGAAGACAGGCATCTGTATTTGGAAAAACTTAGAGAAGCTAGCAAAGTAGTCAAGAAGGCAAAGATTCAAAAGGAGGAGAAAATAGCCAATGCAATAAAATGGGGGGATAAGACATTTTTCAGATATATTAGTGAGAAGAGGAAGGGCAAAAGTGGTATTGTCAGACTCAAGGGTGCAGGGGGGGAATATGTAGAAGCTGATAAGGATAAAGCGGAATTGCTTAACAAATATTTTTGTTCTGTGTTCACAGATGAAGAACCAGGAGCAGGACCTCAGAAAACACCCACAAATAAGAACAGAAGCGAGGGACATCTTGAACAATTTTCAGAAGACTGTGTTCGTGAGAAACTAGCTCAACTTAAAGTAGACAAAGCGATGGGACCGGATGGGATACACCCTAGAATACTGAGGGAACTTGGGGACGTTCTAGCAACTCCACTGACTGACCTTTTCAATGCCTCGTTGGAGTCGGGAGTGGTGCCAAAGGACTGGAGAGAGGCTCATGTGGTGCCTTTACACAAAAGCGGAAGTAAGGATGTGGTTGAAAACTACAGGCCGGTTAGTTTAACTTCGGTGGTGAGTAAATTATTGGAAACGCTGCTGAAAGAGAAAATAGTGAGGTTTCTGGAGTCCGGCGGATTACAGGATCCGAGGCAGCATGGATTCACCAGAGGCAGGTCTTGTCAGACAAATCTGATTGATTTCTTTGACTGTGTGACCAGGGAGTTGGACCGAGGGAGAGCTCTAGATGTGGTGTATTTAGATTTCAGTAAAGCCTTTGACACTGTTCCTCACAGGCGACTTATAAACAAACTGAGCACCCTAGGGATGGACCCTAAAGTTACTGCTTGGGTTAGAAATTGGTTGGGTGGGAGGCGACAAAGAGTACAAGTAAATGGAGCTCACTCTGAGGAGAAGGATGTTACCAGTGGTGTGCCCCAGGGATCTGTCCTTGGTCCGATTCTTTTTAACATCTTTGTTAGTGATATAGCGGAAGGGCTGTCGGGTAAGGTTTGCCTCTTTGCGGATGATACCAAAATCTGCAATAGAGTAGACACCCAGGAAGGTGTAGATAACATGAGGAGGGATCTAGCTAAGCTTGAAGAATGGTCTAGATTTTGGCAGCTGGGATTTAATGTTAAAAAATGTAAGGTCATGCATTTGGGTTGCAGCAATCCAAGGGAGCAATACAGTATAGGAGGTGAAGTACTTTTGTCCACTAAAGAAGAGCGGGACCTAGGCGTGGTTGTGTCTGATGATCTTAAAGTAGCTAAACAGGTAGAAAAGGCGACGGCAAAAGCTAGAAGGATGCTTGGGTGCATACGGAGAGGAATGGCTAGCAGAAAAAAGGAGGTGATAATGCCTCTGTATAAGTCTTTGGTGCGACCTCATTTGGAGTATGGTGTGCAATTCTGGAGACCGCACCTTCAAAAGGATGTGAACAGGATGGAGTCGGTGCAGAGGGTTGCTACTAAAATGATTAATGGGCTTCATTATAAAGCATATGAGGACAGACTTAAGGATCTTAATATGTACACCTTAGAGGAAAGGCGGGATAGAGGTAATATGATTGAGATGTTTAAATACCTCCGTGGCATAAATGTTCAGAGAGAGAGAGCCTCTTTCAATTGAAAGCAAGTTCTGCTACGAGGGGACATGGGATGAGGGTGAAGGGAGATAGATTCAGGAGTGATATGCGGAAATATTTCTTTACGGAAAGAGTAGTGGATCCGTGGAATAGTCTCCCAGTGAAGGTGGTAGAGATGAGGACAGTAACTGAATTCAAAAAAGCATGGGACCAACACAGAGGATCTCTAAAGGTAAAAAGTGGACTGTTGTAGTTGTTATGGAAGGACAGACTAGATGGGCCTTGTGGTCTTTTTCTGTCATCATGTTTCTATGTTTCTATGTCTCATTAGAACTAATTTGGTCAAGCAAGAAACAAATTCAATACATATATCTTTTAGTTGTCAAGTAATAGTTTGTTTTTAAACTAAAACATGAAAGCTTTTACTTGGCAAAATTGAAACCATAGAGGTTTGGTCTTTCTCTAAGTCAAATATTGTTCTGGAGAAGACAGCTTAAACTAAAGCAATTTTTTTTCTAGAATATTTGATAGAATATTGAATCCCAGATTGTGTACTGCAAAGCAAATTAGTTATTGACAGTGTTTGGGCATAAAGCTAAACATGCATATGGACAGAACTTTTCAGATGGGAGTAGGAAAGAAATAAATTTCTCCAAAATATTTTTCGTTGGTTGGAAGCTATGAAAAAATCTCTGGAAGCAGTCCAGTAAATAATGTGAGTTTGAAGGGAGCTACTAGTAACATTTCTTCAGCAAAGTTAACTAAACTGAGTTTCTCCATGATGTCAATAGTTTTGAAGTTTCAGAGATACTGGCCAACTTACATGACTAAAACTGTTGTCCATTCTTCGTAGGATCCTACAATTGCATTTACTTGTGCGACTGGAAATTTATTAGAAGATTTTTTATAATGAGTCATTAACTATTTCACTCTAGGAAGCTCAAAATGTTGGCTAAATTAACCAAACAGTAGAGGGAGGAAGAAGGGAAATATGGCTTAGCAGTCCTTCCAAAAGGAGAAGACAACCTTTAATTTTTGAGTTCTTTTCTCTGCAATCCTGTGCCTGGCAGCTGTCAATTGGCATCTGTTCTCTGCCCAACAGTGCTTCAATCTTCTATGGAAGCCATTGGAGAGTCACTAGCATTTAGCGCCATCCATCTAGAAGAAATTTCAGCATTGCTAACTCTGCTTAGAAAGTTTTGGAATGCTGTTTTGGAGATTCCAATATATTTTATTGGATCAACATAAGCATGATTATCCAAGGATCTCATAGGTCAGCGCTATGTAAGCCTTGTAGCGCTATACGAATGATTAGTAGCAATGGTAGTAGTACTTCCATCTTCAGGTAACAATGCTCTCAGTGAGGAGAGTGCAGCTGTAGCTTTTGGAGTACAATAGGAATAGTATTCTGTATAGCAAAGTTTACTATGAGGGAAATATTAAAGTATTTCAAAAAATATGTGTTTGTGTGTGTATGTGTATGTGCTTGTTGAGCATCTCTACCCTTTGAGGCTTTGATGAGGAAATACTGAATGTGCTCTTTGTACTGGTGGCTGTGAAAGGCTGGCCAATGCCCAAAGTGTAAGGTTGCCACTACAAGGCTTCTGCTTCCTTCCAGGCAGAGAAAGAAGAGAAATGAACGAGCAGAAAATCTTGTTGAAGTTTATAGAGCTTGCGTCTTTCCCTCAGTCAGTTTCAAAAGTAATCTCATTCCAAAACAAGAATACAATAATGGCTTGTTTATGGTTGTTCCTTGGGTTGCCATTAAAGGAGAACATTCTTTTGACAGACCCCCAGGAACCAAGTTGTAAAATAAAATGACATGCTCATTATCTCGAAAGGAACTTGCCCAACGTTTCCTCTGGGATTTGGCTTGGCAGAGCTGAAAGTGAAGGGAGGGAGTGCCAGTGACACAGTCACTATTTTAGCATTATGCTTGATGTACATGTTACACTAAGATTTTAACATAATTCTGCTGGGATTAGGCATCATCCTAGTACAGGGAGTGCAGTGTCGAAAAGATTTCCATAGAAATTAACTCTTTTTGAAAATTTCCCACCGGTTGTGCAGATAAGAGGGCATGCATAGTTCCACAACATGGGTACTTTCTCATGCATTTAGTGAAGCTGTTCACACAGGCAAGCTTAGGTCGAGGATGGCAAAAAGACACATACTTTTGCATTTTGGAACGTGTGGACAGTATTTTAGTCAGATAAAATACACACAAAAGAATGGCTGCAAGTAGCTATAAGCACTTTGGGGGTCGATATGCAAAGCACTTTGCTGGCCAGCTAACGGGAAACAGGCCGGCTAAGGGCACTCACCACTATATTCCGTGGCACTATCCCAGTATTCAGTCCGATATCCAGTTGGCACTAATCTGTCAAATGTAGGCCATTTAAAAAGCAGGCCTAAATTGCAAGGCAGAAAGACAGCATATATCTGGATAGCACTGCTCAACCCTGATAGTCAACAGCAGCTCCTATCCGCCACTGACTATCCTGCCGATATTCAAGTGCCACAGCAGACTGCCTTGACATTTGAATATTGGCCATTTTGAAGATCGGACTCTTTTTCTTTTCAAAGTATAAGTGTGATGGAGCAGTATGATGCTGCCATCTGAGGCGGCTTACCCGGTTTAGGTATTAACGCAATAATTGCCTCGAGCTTTGTGGGGGGGCAGCGACGACCCCCGCAACACCTCGTTGAATAGCACAGACAAAGGGGGCGCCAGTTGAGCACTGTATTTTTTATAATACTCTGAGGGAAACCCATCCTCCCCAGGAGCCCTCCCAGCAGTCATTCGACGGATAGCCCCGTCCACCTCCTGCACAGTAATCTCTGCCTCAAGTTGCTCTCTATGCAGATCTTTAAGACACGGCAAAGGGATATCATGAAGATATCCATCCACCTGAGTGGGGCTGAAGGGCTCCGGTTTATACAGGTGTGCCAGGTAATCTGCAAACACTGTGTGTATCTCCCGAGACTCCACCCGTAAGGTCCCCAATGAGTCCCTAATCTCACACACTATTTTCGCGGTTTGCTGTTTAAGCCTAAAAGCAAGGTAGCGCCCAACCTTATTCCCCCATTCATAAAACGTTTGACAAAATCGGCGTCACATGGCATCCAAATCCTTTTGCACATAAGCATCTAATTGAGCTCGGGTCTCCCGCCACTGGCGTCAATCCCGCTTGGAACCAGTCCGCGCATGTTCTAACTGGAGACGCCTGGCCTCCCTTTCCAATCGTTGGGAGTCCCTTGCTCAGGCCTTTCTAGCCTGGTCTACCTCAGCAATAAGGCATCCTTGAGCTGTGGCCTTAACAGCATCCCAGACCACTGGCAAGGCAACCTCCCCCGCGGCATTCAACTCAAAAAATTCTTGCATAAATCATCCATGGTCTCGCACAGCAAGGGCCCGATGGGAAAAACTGCCATCCAGCTGCTACGTCCTCCTCCTATCCTCCCCAGGATCACAGGGAAGGACAAGCCAGCAGGGGGCATGATCCGACTACGTTAGGGTGCCGTGCACTGCCTCCACCCCTCCACTCACCAGTCGCTGGTCCAACAAAAATTTCAATATGCGTATGAGTCTGATGGACCGGTGAGTATTAGGTGTAACTTTTCCCCCCCCCGGTGGGAATCCCTCTACACATCCTGCAAGCCTAAATCTGTCATAAACATTCAAAATGTTCGACTAATTCCATTTCCATCCCGGGTAGTTTTCTCCGTGGAATCCAGGTGCGGCATCAAATGAGCGTTGTAGTCCCCCCCTAAGAGAAGCCCTTTCACAAACTCAGCTAGCTCAGTTTTGAACCATGCAAAAAATGCACCTGACCCTCATTGGGCGCATATATGTTAGCCAAAGTGAGAAGACGCCCGCCCACGTGGACATTCATAAAAAGCCAGCGCCCCAATTTGTCCTTCCTCACCTCTTCCACCCTTATGGGCAAGGCCTGATGAAACAATATGGCCACTCTACATTTCTTCTGGCCTCGCTTATCTGATACCCACACGTCAGGATAGGGTTTACGCCTCAGCCAACCCTTATTGGCACCGCGGAGGTGCGTCTCTTGCAGGAACACAAGATCGCCCTGCAAGGTCCCCAACTTTTTAAATAGAGAGTGTTTTGAAGGCGAGTTGAGATCTTTTACATTAAAGGAGATGACCTTCAGCATAGTATATCACTCTCCCTGTTCTCTCCCCTCCAGAGGTCTTGTGTTCCATTTGTGCTATGAAAGCGCCAGGCCTAGCCACAAGCATTATCAATTCCCTCCATAACTGCCCCCCTTCTGGTTTCCCTTCACAGAGATCTTTCGTCCTCTCCCCTCCCTACCCCCTTGTCTGATTTCCCCTTTCTCCCCCCTCCGTACTCCAAACCCTTCTCTTCCCTTCTTCCTCCAATCTGCTCCCCCCACCTACCCTGTCTTTTACATATACTCACCCACTGGGCAGGTTCGGGAACGATGACCACAAATCCAGGCCACCCAAAGCCCCCCACCCCTTCCACTCCAAGTATTATCCCCTTTGCCAGTGCAAACAACATCAACAATTAGCATGGTATCATACAAAAAGAAAGATGCCAACTATCAGAGAGAACAGAAAAAGAATAAGATAAAATAAAGTAAAAAAGGTAGCTACACCAAGTCCAAGCATTCACCCAACTATAGTAGCTGTCCATATCCTCTTCTTTGGTGGCCCCAGCCGCCAGCCCTCAATACAGTCATAATTTCTCTTATTGCAAGTTCCACCAATCTCCCAAGTGTCATGCAAGCAAGAAATTTCTCTCCCCTAAGCAATCCAGTACTTATAGAGCATTTTTTCCCACTCTTTTCCATTTCAAATTCTGAGTCCTGGGGGTCAGGACCACCGACGTTGTGTTACCTTCCATGAGGCCTGCTTGCCTGAGCGCTCTCCACGCCTCTGTATGGTCTTTTGCAGAGATATTTTTACTGCCCAACAAAAAGTTTATTTGAAAGGGAAAGGAGCACAAATAGCAAATCTCCTCTTTGTTCAGCACCTCTATAACTGGTCGCATCTCCCATCAACGCACCAGCGTGAACATCGAAAGGTCCTGATAGAGTGAGACAGCTGCTTCCTGATATGGTATAGTTTTCTTCTCCCAACCTCTCCTCAACAACAGCTCTGTATCGTTGTAGCGTAGAAAGCGGGCTGATTATTTGGGGTTTACCCAGTGCCCGGTGTACCCTTTCAATCTCCATATTAGCCTCACGACACTGAAACTCCTCTGAGGTTAAAAGTTCCTTGGTTAAGGCTCGCACGGTTTCAACCAGGTTCTCAGCCCCCCCCCCCTGCAGCTTCTGGTATGCCTCTGAAATGCAGATTATTTCTACAAACCCGATTTTCTATGTCGTCAATCTTATAGGTAAGTTCCATCGTTTGAGAGCACTGTCTGTCCGCTGTGCATTGCTATTCAGTCAAAGTCTCAGTGCAATCTTCCATTTTTGTTTCCACTTCCTCCACCAGTGGCCCAGGTCCTTAATTTCTCCATGGAGCTCCATGATCGTAGATGTCACCTCCTCCTGCATTGATCTAAACTCTGCAGCAAGCTCTTCAAATGCCCTTCCGGAGCTCATGCTGTATAAGAGAATGTGTGGAGATTGTTTCACTGCCTTGCTCTAATTCACTCAGTGCATCGTCTCCCAACTCCTCCGACACCGGCCTCTGCGAGGAATTGCCATGCGGTCCTGTCCTATCCATCAGCCGCTGCGAGGCGCATGGCTTATTCTTCGCTTCCGGCAATCTAATTTTTGTAGCTATTCGATCCCAGTTCCTCCTGGCACCTTCTATTTTAGGTTTTCATGGTTCTCCAAGATATTTAAGCACTTTTTGGGGCCTTTTATCTCCTCGGGGTGGCGGAGAAAGAAGTTCAAGCCGCCATTTGCTCCGGTGACATCACTTCCTCCTAAAGGATGTTTTTAATAGATTCTTGGAGACAGGAGAGGTTCTGCAGGACTGGAGAAGGGCTGATGTGGTACCTCTTCACAAAAGTGGTAATAGGGAAGAAGTGACAAACTACAGGCCAGTAAGCCTTACCTCAGTGGCAGGAAAAGTAATGAAGGTGCTCCTCAAAGAGTGAATAGTGGACTTTCTCGAAGCCAACAGATTGCATGATCTGAGGCAACATGGTTTTACCAAAGGACGAGCTTGCAAAAACAAATCTGATTGAGTTCTTTGACTGGGTAACCAGAGAACTAGATCAAGGGCATGCAATGGATGTGATCTACCTAGATTTCAGCAAAGCCTTTGATACTGTTCCTCATAGGAGGCTTATCAATATACTAAACAGCTTGGGGATGGGTCTCAAAGAGGTGAACTGGATCAGAAATTGGTTGACTGACAGATGACAGAAGGTGATGGTAAATGGAACTCACTCGGTTGAAAGGAAGGTGATTAGCAGCGTGCCCCAGGATTCGGTCCTGGGACTGGTATTGTTCAATGTATGTATTTGTGAGTGATATTGCTGAAGGACTGAATGGAAAAATCTTTTTGGAGATGACACAAAAATTTGCAAGAGTGGACTCCCCTGAGGGAGTGGAGAACATGAGGAAAGAGCTACAAAAGCTGGAAGAATGGTCTAATGCTTGGCAGTTAAGATTTAATGTAAAGAAGTGCAGTGTCATGCACTTGGGAAGCAGAAATCCAAGGGAATTGTATGTGATAGGGGGGCAGGTTGGTGTGCATAGGCCAGGAGTGATTGTTCCTGAGGATCTCAAGGTGGCGAAACAGTGTGACAAGGTGGTAGCAAAAGCCAGAAGGATGCTGGATTGCATACAGAGAGGAATTACCAGCAGAAAGGAAGAGGTACTAATGCTACTGTACAAATTGCTGGTGAGGCCTCAGATTTTGTGTTCAGTTTTGGAGACCATATCGCGCAAAGGATATAAAAAGACTGGAAATGGTTCAGAGGAAGGTGACCAAAATGATTTGGAGCCTGTGTCAGAAGACGTATGAGAAGAGACATGAAAACCTAAATATGTACACTCTGGAAGAGAGGAGGGACAGGGAAGATATGATTCAGACCTTTAAATACTTAGAGTATTAATGAACAAACAAACCTCTTCCAAATTCAGGGAAGCTGTAAAACTAGACAGCATAATATGAAGCTGCAAGGGGGTAAACTGAAAGGCAATATCAGGAAATACTTTTTCACTGAAAGGGTGGTGGATGCTTGGAATGCCCTCCTGATGAAAGTGGTGGGGGCAAATACAGTGACAGAATTCAAAATGGCATGGGACAAGGTGGATCCCTTTATAGCAACAGGATAAAATCAAAACAAACATAACTATCTCTTATATCTCAACAAATAGGGGTGACTTTCATGGAGTGGTGGGTACACCCCTAAACAAAGGCATGGGGAGAAGTGACCTGCATGAGTGGCAGGTGAACCTACTCTTGCCACCTTGCTGGGCAGACTAGATGGACCATGCTGGTCTTTATCTGCCGTCATATACTATGTTATGTTACTATGATAAGTTGATCCAGTTCCTTGGTCAGATCACCATCTAATTGAATTCACATTAACCCTAAATGACCTAATCCAACACAAGGAAAATGAGACCATAACCAGGAGATTTAGAGCCTTCAATAAAGAAGCATTCATAGATGAAATCAAACCACAACTTCAACAAGATTATGAAAACCTTGACCTGGGCATAGAGAATTGGAACTCCATAATATCAAATGCAGCATCAGCACCTACAAGTACAGAAGCACAAAAACATAGGAGACCCAATGCCCCCTGGTACTCAACTGATATTAGAGACGCAAAAAACGCACCCTCCGAAAACTGGAGAGAAAATGGAGGAGAAACAAGTCACAAGACTCCCTAATTCAATACAGAGACAAGCAAATGGAATACAATTTAATAAACGAATGTAAACAGCAACACCATACTAACCTAATCATGAATTCTGTCAAACCAAGAGAACTATTTAGAATTGTCCAAACACTAACCAAGGACACTACAAAGCATGATACCCACCATCTTAACCCGCAGGAATATGCAGAATACATAAAATCAAAAAACATCCTGACATGCTCCACTGCACCCCAAACAGATGACCATGAAACGATAGAGGAGCATCAAAAATGGGAAGACTTCAGCATACCATCAAAACAACAAATTGAGGACATAATGAGTGGCCTCAACACAACTACTTCACCATCAGACCCATGCCCAGTAGCTTGGATCAAAGCCACTAAAACACAGCTCTCCCAGCACATTCATAAAATCATCAAAGATTCACTCCAACAAGGATACATGCCGCAAACTCTGAAGCATGCCATAATAAGACCGATACTTAAAGGCAACAACCTCAGCCTCTCTGAACCAAAATAATACCATGCGATCTCCAGCCTACCTTTCCTTGCAAAAATCATTGAAAAAACAGTACAACGCCAACTACAAGACCATACTGACATCAATGCCCCACTGGACATCCATAAGCACGGTATCAAACCCCAACACGGAGTTGACACACTACTTACTTCCCTCTTTGACAATCTCTTAAAAGGCATAGACAACATAAAGAATGGATTCCTGCTTGTATTCATGGACATATCGGCAGCCTTCGACACTGTGTCTCACGCCAAACTACTGCAACGCCTGCAGCAAATAGGATTATGCAAAAATACTCTAAAATGGTTTACTTCATACTTGGAGAATAGAACGCAACAAGTCAAATGCACACAAAAGAAATCGTCACATTTCCCCATCACGCAGGGAATACCACAAGGCTCAGCCCTATCATCAATGCTCTTTAATATTTACATCCAGCCCATATGTAACATCATCAAAAGTCACAAGCTCCAATATCACATTTACGCTGACGACATCATGCTGTATGCCCCGGTCAACCTTCTAGCACTCAACATCACAACTATAACCAGATGCCTTGAAAATATGAACACTTGGTTCACAGCCAATAATATGACGGTCAACTACGATAAAACTGAGGCAATGTTCATCACCAGGAACACTACCTTCAGTCCACCACAAACCATCAGCATTTTAGATAATATTATAGTAGATAAAGAAAAGGTTAAAAATCTGGGCATCACAATGGACAGAGCACTAAACATGAAATCCCACATCACAAAAACCGCAAACAAGGCCTATCAACGCTTAAGGATCATCAGAAAACTCAAGCCATTACTCCACCAGGATCACTTCTGCACAGTATGCCAAGCACTCATCACACCTTTGCTTGACTACGGAAACTCCTTATATCAGGGCCTCCCTCAACAAACCCTACACCTACTTAAATGGTGAAAAACACTGCAGCACGCATCATTACTGACGCTCCAAGATCTGAGCACATCACCCCAGTCTTACAGCAACTACACTGGCTACCCATGATGGCCAGAGCAAAATTCAAAATAATCCTAATCATCTTCAAAGTCATCCACCAGCTCTCAGCAGAGGCACTCCAGTACATCATAATGAAGGATACCTGCAACAGACCGAGAAGAACCAATAAAGACAACATGATAGGCACACCTGCAGGATTCCACAAGACTAAACAAACTACTTCAAAAAGAGCTCCCTCCTTACTAGCACCCACACTCTGGAATACCCTCCCAACAAGCCTGAGAGCATTAGATGATCTAATAGAATTCCGAAAGGAGCTCAAAACTTATCTATTTATTGAAACTTACCAGCAGACAAAAATCAGTCCCCACCCAAACAGTAATGCATCTACTGCAGATAACTGATATACACTCATCCCAAATAGGCATACAGGGTAATGACATAACACCAACTCAATACCCACTCACCCCAAACACTCACCTAATCAAATATAATATAATGTTGTTAATTACCTCGTACTGTCTAAATGTTACCCTTATGATAAATGTAACCCTCCAATTGTACTGTCTTGATGTTGTTAAGTTCCCCTATGTTAAATGTAACCCTCCAATTGTGATGTGACCAATTTGATTGTAGGATAAGGTGGTATACAAATCTGTTTAAACAAATAAATAAGTAAATGAATGTTATTAATTTTTTATGCAAATAGGTTTCAGCTTCATCTTTATTTAGATCATGATCACAAACTATCAAGTTGATGCAGAAAGCTGGCACTGAAGTCATGTGCTATTAGCTGTGTATGCATTTTTGTAGCATGCCAATAGGGCAAAGCTTCAGCGTTCATATACAGAAAGGGGTGTATATGCAAATGAATATGTGCAAAACTTTGGCGTAAAGCATGAGATATGCACAAACCTTTGGAGAAAGAAGAGTAAACGCATGCCAAAATAATAGATGCACTGTGTTATTTCAGACATTCACATGCTATGCACATAAGGATGATATCACAGCACATGCACACTTCGGTGTCTATATCAGCACATAAAATGCAAATGCAAAGCGTAGCAATAATGCTGTAAAGGGAGAAAAAGACATAAAAGTGCTGTGAATGCACCAGGAGGGGTATTTAAAGAGAACTTGCAAGCAAGCTGGCCATTTCTGCTTTCATCTGTTGTTGTTGTGTTTGTATTGTATTGTATTGTACATACTGTATAGTTTGGAGAGATGGAGATGAAGCATGGTTCCAGTGCAGGCAATGAGATGGAACAGACCAGCAGCCAGGCAAAGCACATCCGCTCAGTGCATTTTTCTGAGAAGGAGAAGTACCTGCTGTATCACCGCATGTCCACTGACTACCACAACCTATATGTGGCAAAGACTGCAGCAGGGCAAAGGACTAAATTGTGGGGAAAATAGTGTGGAGGTGAGCTTGCTGGGGTGAAGGTATGCATGGTCAGTTAAAGCACCAGTGGCGTGATGCAGGTTTTGACCAGCTGACACCACTGGAGCAGCTGATCATGACCTCCTTATGGCCAGAGACAATCAATGGGATGTCTGACTGTATGGACTCAGCAGAGGCTGCTGCTCCCACTCCAGGGTCAGAAGTGCAAGCTGGTGAGTACATCTCTAGAAGTACCTGGTGTATTTGGATGGGGGGGACTGGTGAAGGACTGAGAATTCTGAAGTTGGCTCAATTAATAGCTGCCCCTTTTCCATTTCTTATTGCAGCGCATGCCTCTGTGGGCTCTTTGATGGTGCCCTCCCCTGCCAGTGAGTACACCCCCAGCATTACCTTGGGAATCTTTGGGGGTTGGGGCCTGTGAGGCTGGCTGTTTTAATCGCTGTCCCCTTTCTTTGTTTTGTATTGTAGTGTTTACCTTTGCAGGCTGTGTCTCTAGGGACTCTGACGATGCCCTTCTCCCCTGCCAGTGAGTACACTCCTAGTATTACTCTGAGAATCTTTGAGGGTTGGGGGGTGTGAAGATTGTACTGGGGCCGTAAGTATCACAAATCAGTTACTCTCACCAATCCTATTTTAGTTCAGTGACATATATCAGTGATGGCGAGGCTGCAAACATGGACCTGTTCAGTTTGGTATTGAGCTGGGAGGATAGAAACACAGAGCTCCCACCACCACCCCACATCCAAGGCTGAGGCACTCCACGAGGGGTTGTCATATTGTACTTCTGGAAAAGAACCCCCAATAAAAGTTTCTTTGGCTACCACGCACAGACTGGGACCCTACTTTCTGCTAGTCAGATCGAAGGGTAACATTGCCGGGCAACCAAAGGCTCATGTAGACATACTCACCGATGAGCGTCTGTGCCCGATAAGTGGATGCAAGTTTTTGAAGTACTGGCCATACTCTGCTCATTGATTTTTAAATGCCTCTTCTTTTCTTTCCTTCTCGCAGGCTGTTCTTCTCTCCTCGCCAGATCCAGCCATCAATTCATCGCGATTCCAGTGCTGACTTTTTTTTTTGTTTTACATTTTCAGCTCTGCACAGAAAACAAAGGTATGTATATTTTGGTTTTATGGTGTATATATATATATTTTGTCGCGCCCCCTGCTAGCTAGGCAGTTGCCCATAGGCAGTGGGCGTACCTCCTATTGTCCCTTGGTAGTGTGGGTTCCCCAGAGCCAAGGCTTCTGGGGATTGTAGTTGTGAAAGAAATGAGTAGCCGAGGGTGGAAGGCAAATACAGGAAAAATTTATTCTTTTCTTCTTTAGCCCTTTCAAACATACAGCAACAAAAGTAGGATACTTCTCCAAATAAAGAAAAAGGAACTTTCACAGTAACACCGGTAGCAATTGCTTCACTCAGCTTATTATACCAGTAGTAAGCACAGTTACTTACCTGTAACAGGTGATCTCTGGGAACAGCAGGAATAAGTCTTCACATATGGGTACGTCGGTACCGATGGAGTCCGCGCAGGAACGCTTCCCAGCGTTCAATCAGAAAGCTTTTGGAAGCATCCCAACACGCCTGCGTGCTGCCTTCCCGCCTTCCCAACTGCCTCTCCTCAGTTAAGTTTTAAAGCTGAGACAAAGAGAGAGAGAGCAAGGAAGGGAAAGATAGAGATAGAGAAAAAGCAACTCCTATGGGAGGTGGGTGGGTTGTGAAGATTTATTCCTGCTGTTCCCAGAGATCACCTGTTACAGGTAAGTAACTGTGCTATCTCCAGGAACAAGCAGGAATGAGTCTTCACATATGGGGACTCCCAAGCTCAGATGCCCAGAGGGAGTCCTAGCATGTTGCAAGTCTAGAACGAGCCATGCTATTCCTAAGGACCTCAGGCATCCTGGGGATGGAGGGTAGGAGCTGAATACAGAAAAGGAGCTGTGGAACAGCTGGCTAGAACAGGGCTTCAAAAGGGGAAGACCCTGTACAGAGGGCATTTAGTAGTATAATATTGTAATCTGGGCCTCCCTTGTTGGCATTGCACAAGTCCACTGAGCTACATATGGATCTGTTAGAAGAGCCAGTGAATGTGCTCAAGGGGTACCTCACTGAGAAGTAGAGGTAATAAAGTAGAACAAAAACAAGTGGAGGTCAGAACCCTTCAGGGTGAGAAATAGCCCCAGGGGAAAAACTGGGGTAGTATAAGGCTAAACATGAACCTGCCCAAAATCAAGATTATACTCCCTACTACAATCAATACGTACAAACATAAATGAATAATCATTCCATTCCTATGCATTGATACCCCACTTGTATATAGTTACAACTGTTTTAGGGACAGTACTTCTGTTTAAATTGTAACACAAACTGTGTTAGTTGATTTATTGAATTATTCTGCTTAGTCTTTTAAACCCTTTGTTGTACAAGTTAAGATGTTCTATGTAAAAAGTTATAATTGTTCTATGTAAAACAAGCTCTGCATTGTTAATTGTTGTTAATTGTACACCGCAACTGATCGCTGGAAGATGCGGTATATAAATAAGTGTTAAATAAAATAAATAAATAAGAGGTAGAGCTTCAGCAGAGACGCAGAAGGTACCATGAAAGAAAGCTTAAGCTGTTTTGGTCCAAAATAGTACAAACCTTGGACCAAGAGAAAAAATGAGTCTGACCTAACTGGACTGGGGTTGGAATCAGTCCATGTAGGGGAGAAAGGGTATGGAGACCCTTGTATCTGATAAGAAAGTAAGGACAGACTCAGGAGCGCTAAGCTTTAGAGTAACTGAAGCTCCGAAATGTCTTTCCTAAATGGGGTCAAGTAGGAAAGAAAAAAGGTATCTGGAGAGCTTCAGGAGTACCTAACCTGAAAGGTTATGGTAAGGAAAAAATGTGTTAATTACCACAGGAAGTGGTTATAGTTGTAGCCCTCTAAGAATGCCGGCACAGCATTGATAGAGGTAGTGCCCATCTGTCAGGCTTTTATAGGAATGTAGGGATATCTGAACCTGACAGACAGATAGATAAGTAGATGGATACAGATCTATCTAAAAATATATCTCATTATAACTATAAAGATATATGTATATGTATATATATATATATATATTTAAATATATACACCTAGAGGGTATATAGGCATATAACTATAAGAGATATGTATGGGCAGAAAACATACCGATAGATATAGATAAGTATATATATGTATATATATATATATATACCTATATGAATAGGCAGGCATATAGACACATGTCTCCAGGTATAAGGGTGGAGAGATGTCCATAAAATCTCATCCCCCCTAGGGATATAGGGAGAGAGAAAGATTTATCTGACAGCAAGAAGGTTGATACCTGCTTGAATAGATACATAGAGAATCCTCTTTTCCTGGTTATGACTGGCAGAGTCAGAGGAGAGGTCTCCCTGACAAGAAGAAGTCTGAATTCCCTGCAGAATTTGAGCTCTTGAATAACCAGGATGGCCTACGTGAAAATGGCAGAGCATAACTTCAGTCTGTAGACAGGAAGTAAAGGTATCTCCAGAATTGCAGTATGGAGAATGGAGAGAGGACGCCTCTGGAGGAAGATACCCTTGTGACCCGTCTATGAGGGCAAGAAGGGTATTAGGCATCCTCTAGCTGCCATTGAAGAAATTTACCTCTGACGAGAAGACAGAAGGAGATATGGGCCAAGCTAGGGATTTGGCCCTCCTTAAGTTTTTCACGTAAGGAAAGGCCTGAGGCATATGCCTCAAAAGAGATTTAAGATGAGATGGTAAAGGTAGGGAATACCTGCCAGATATGAATATGACTGGGGGGAACCCCCCCTAACCATCTGGGGTCATCTGCTAATGCTCTCTAGCAAGGGCCCATAGTGCAAAGCTACTCTGTAGAGATGCAGAGAGCATGCTGCAGGTTGGTTAGAAGAAAAAACTGGCTGTGAAAAGCCAGTAGGTAACCAACTATTCTGCCAAGGACAAGGGGGCGAAGAATAGAAGTTAACCAACCAGACTGTGATAATAGGGTTTCCCAAAGGAGGTTGATAACCTGTTTGGGACTTAGTACTGAGGTGAAGAGGATTGCTAGTGGAGGGGAATCCCTGGTTCTATAGTGAAACAAAACCAGTGGCTTAACCACTAGGAATTGCTGTATCTGCAGCAACTACCAGAGCAGCATTGAAAAGTTCTTTTCCCTGCTCCTTTTTTAGACTGGGAAAAAGAAACAACAGACATAATAGGAGTCCCTATTGTCTGATGAGCTGCTCTAAGGTAACAAGGGGGGGAGACATCTCCAGAAGAGAGAATCCCCTGGTAGAAAACCCGTATAAAGAGCCCCTCTTACAAAGCAAATATTGTAGTAAGAGGGAGGTAAGACAGAGTTGCAAGAGACCGACTATGGAGGAGGTCTCGGACAGATGAGATGATACATGCCAGAACAGGGAAACAACTGTCTATTGATAGTTGCTACCTCTCTTTCCTCCAAGAGGAAGAGGAAAATCTGTTAATGATGGGCATGATCATCATAAAGACTCTTAGAGTTAGAGAAAAGATGTCCATGAAGAGATATCTAGGTAGGTTAGGATAAAAATTAGTGCAGACTCTTCAAGTGAAAAGAAGCAGACTGCCACCCTAACCCCCAAACAAGAGGGACAATGATCTATTTGAAACCCTGCGACTGCTGGGTTTGTTGACCCTGTTGAGGTTGTGGATTCTTCAGACTAGGGCGATGTTTCCCCTGTTTGGGAACATCTGTATGATGGGCAGATGATGGGTAAAACCTTCTCCCCCTAGGGGAAGGTTTGGTAGGACATTTCCTACATACTGGGAAAGAAGATGGCGTAGAACAGCCTCTGGAAAAAGGAAAGTTAGTGGATAACTGAGTAACCTGGAGTAAAGACTCCTTGTTGAAGAGATTTTCTCCAGTGCAAGGGGTATTTCCCAGTCTCTTTCTGACGCTTGAAGCCAGGCTCTACGTCGTGCCCCTATAGCTATAGCAGAAGTTCTGCTAACAGACTCAAAGGAGTCTAGGGTAGCATGAGTAAGAAACCTACAGATATTTTGAGTATGACTAACCAGTGAGGAATAGTCTGTACACCCCGGCCACTGTTACAATAACCTTTTCGCCTACCTCCAACTGGCGAGGCTTTGCGCACCGGTCATAGTGGGCTTTCTGTCGGGTTTGGCTAGCTGTTATATTCCCTTCCGCCACTTGGGACATACGCTGTAGGCATCCTTTCAAATCTTTTAAGAATTGGGGTATCCCGATTTCTTCTATGGCTGGTTCCACCCACTGCTCGCGTAATATGTCGAGTACACCCCTTGGAGCTCGCCCGTACATCAACTCGTATGGAGAAATGCCCAAGGACGTCTGCTTCCGCTCTCTGCACGCATACAATACGAAGGGAAGCATCATATTCCAGTCAGTCATGTCCCCCTCGAGACTGCTCCTTAGCATTCTCTTTAGGGTTTGGTTCTGCCTCTCAACTAGGCCATTTGATTGTGGGTGATATGCGGCCGTTCTGACATGTCGGATGCCAAAGGCGTCCCACACTTGGACCAGATACCGGGACATAAAATTACTACCCCTATCAGTTAAAACCTCCCGGGGAAATCCCACCTCGCAGAATAACTTTACTATTTCAGCAGATATAGTTCTGGTGGATATGTTACGTAGGGGAATCGCCCAAGGGAATCGGGTGGCTTGGTCTACGATGACCAGGATATATTGGAACCCTCGGGGTGTTCTCGCTAGGGGACCCACTATATCCATAGCTAATCTATGTATAGGTTCCGATATGACCGGTAGGGGTACCAGAGGTACCTTTGGCGGGTGGATTGCAGTAACTCGCTGACAGGAAGGACACGACTCACAGAATTTAGAGGTCTCTTTGAAAACCTCGGGCCAATAGAAGCGGGCTAGAATTTGGTCTAAGGTGCCATGCAACCCTTTATGACCTCCTATAGGGTGGTCATGCGCTAACCTTAAAACCAGTGTTTTAAAGGTAGTAGGGACTACTAATTGTTTCTGGATATTCCCTGACCTAGGGTCTAGACTTTCACGGTATAATAGATCACTATCTAAGAAAAATCTGGGTAAGGTTTCTGTCCTTCTGTGGGCATACTCAAAAGCCCGAATGAGTGCGGGGTCTGCCCGCTGTTCTTTGGGGAACGAGGGAAATTTCTCGACTAACTCCGTGGGGACCCAAGGTAGGTCCTGGCCGGCTACTAGTTCAGCCCTATTCTGCGACCTAGTCTGCCTCCCCCGGCGTTTTTCTGCTTTCCCCTTTTTGCCGCTAGCTGCAAGGGGAGTTATTAAATCGTCATGAAAGGGCAACCCATGTGCTGGGTCGTCCGGTGGGTCTTGTTCCCCTGTCTTGGCTTTGGAGCGGGCCCTGGTGGATACCATGCCTGCCTTGGGTAGTAAGCCCTCAGCCAGCCCTCGCCTAAATTGAGGCCAATTTCTCCCCAAGACTAAGGCGTGTGGGAGCCTAGGGACAACTGCTACAGATATGTTCCGCTTTAATCCCAGACCTTTTACCCTTACAGTGTGGACTGGGTAAGATGACGCTGCACCATGGATGCACCTTATCTTTATGCTGCCCTCAGATGGTTCTGGGAGCTGGCTACCTGGGATTGTATTTCTTTCCAGAGCCTCTGAGAGATCATGGAATGGTCCGCCCCGGAATCCAGCAAGGCGTCTACAGGGATACCTTCCACTTCTACAGCCAACAAAAATCCCTCCCCACTCTCCTTGGACTGGGCGGTTATTAGGGCTATCCTTGCTTTACAATCTTTCTTCAGATGCCCTTCCTCTCCACATGAAAAACATTTTCTTTGGGCATAACCAGGTTTTCCCATGTGCATACTCTGTCATTTCTCCCCACATTGACCTTCCCCTCCTTTCTGAAACCCCTGCGACTGCCTGGTTTGAAACACCAGCCTTCACTTGGCTTACCAATCTGGCCTCTAGGAAGCGCTCCACCAGTGAGGTAGCCTCATTGGTGTTGTGGCAGTTCTGAAGGATCAGAAAGGACTGCAGATCTTTTGGGACAGCCTCCATAAACTGTTCTAATACAATGCAGTCTAACAGGGAATCTATTGTTTTACTCTCGGGTGTTAGCCACTTACATGCCAACCCTTTAATCCGTTGGCACAGAGCTCGCGGTGTTTCTCCTTGTTTTAACTTGCAACTCCTCAAGAGGCGGCGATAGACCATAGGGGTTAGGCCCATACGGTCTCTAATTGCCTTCTTGAGCTCCTCGTAACTGGAGGCTAGGGCAGCAGGCATGGCCCTGTAAGCAGCTAGCGCTTCCCCTGTAAGGGAGGCTGCCAGGCGCACTGCCCACTGATCTTTCGGCCATCCACTTAGGAGAGCTACCCTCTCGAACGCTTCCAGGTAATCGTCAATATCATCTTCCTTGGTCAACTGACCAAAGGAAAATGTCCCATTACACGGTAAACTCAGTCCTTGTAAGGCTCCCAAAGAACATGACGCTGTCCTTATGGATTCCGCTGTTTGCTTCTGCGCTCCTATGCGCCCATCATCTCAAGGAGCGGCTTCTGTTGAGCTTGCATCATGGTAGCTGTATGTTCCTGGCAGACATCTCCTGCTGCTTTTGGAACTGTTCCGCCATCCACCTCAGAGGTTCGCCACGCTCTATCTCTAGTTGATGCTGAAACAACAGAAAAGAGAAAGAACACACCAAGTGCAGCTCCAAGTACCAGCCCTCCTTCTCTCGAACCCCCTTTTGAGCACTGCTGTAGCCCCTTGCACCAGTATCCGCTTTAACCCCTCTTATACACGGGTTACCTGACGCAGGTGTAGACTCGAGTTTGTCAGCAAACAGGTCCCGGCTGGGAAATCAGCCCCGGTTCCGTCCTTCCGCTGCCACTCCGGTCTTTACTCCTCAGCAGGCTCTCTCTGTTGTCAGAGGCTTCCAACAGAAGTTTTTCTCCTCCTTTATGGTAGTAAATATCCTTTCTTATGCGTGGGTAAAGGCCAAACGAAGTATCCTTAAAACTACACCACCTGTTGCGCCCCCTGCTGGCTAGGCAGTTGCCTATAGGCAGTGGGCGTACCTCCTATTGTCCCTTGGTAGTGTGGGTTCCCCAGAGCCAAGGCTTCTGGGGATTGTAGTTGTGAAAAAAATGAGTAGCCGAGGGTGGAAGGCAAATACAGGAAAAATTTATTCTTTTCTCCTTTAGCCCTTTCACACATACAGCAACAAAAGTAGGATACTTCTCCAAATAAAGAAAAAGGAACTTTCACAGTAACACCAGTAGCAACTGCTTCACTCAGCTTATTATACCAGTAGTATATCATTTCCAGAGTTCAAGAATACAGCTTAAGGGTTCTTGCTCACTTCAGCCCAAATAACCTCTCTTCCAAACTGAGCCCTATGCAAAGCACAACCCACTTTACTTCTGACTTTTTATACGTTTAGGTAGTGACTTCTTAAGCATTCAAACCAGCACTTCTGAACCTTCTCTGCCAGCTTTAAAATGTTAGCAACTTCATTCCAAACATTCCTAGCAGAACAGGCAAGTACAAAGCTTCTGGGTTTTCTCAGTTTTAAAGCTTACAGTGTCTTTCTAGCAGAACAAGCAAGTACAAAGCTTCTGGGTTTTCTCAGTTTTAAACCTTCCAGCTTCTTCACCTTTGCTTTACACACAAAGAACAGTCCATTTGAGAGTCGGCAGAACTATTATCAGAATCATAGTTATCTACCTGCATGCTCTCATACTTGGGGTCAGTTAGCATCTGGCTGGAATCAGCTTGTGGGATTTCAGGTTGTATTTCTGCTAATAACTTTAAAACCTTCTCCCAATGAGACCTCTTTCTATGTTGAGGAATGTTGGAAGGGCTGAGGGAATTCTTATCCTTCAATAAACTATGCAAGGTTTCAAATGGGCTCACCTTACTTCTAGTAACAGAGCTCTTTACAGACCTTCCTCGAGGTGAAGCTCTTCCCTCAGGTTCTGGCAGGACCACGCCCGTGCCCTGCTCAAAGACAGCACTTTCCTCAGGATAAACCCTCCTATCTTCAGGGCCTGCTGTAATGCTCCTACAACATGGGTTTCCTTCAGAGCTGTAGTTTCCTGTGTGCTGGCTGTAACGAGAACCTTTCCTGGGGCTGCTTCTAGAACACCTCCCTCTCTCAGGTTCCTTGCAAGAACCTTCCCTTTCTCCTCCTGGTTCCTTGGTTGCCCCTCTCTTCCTGGTTCCCCAGTTGTTTCTTCTCTTCCTGGTTCCCCGGTTGTCCCTTCTCTTCCTGGTTCCCCGGTTGTCCCTTCTCTTCCTGGTTCCTCAGGCTTAAATGACTGGGGCTGCCCTATGGCTTCTAACTCCGCCCCTGGGTGTTCCCCATTACCTACCCTGGTTGCCTTGGAGCTAGGGCGTGGCTTGCACTCAGCAACTCTATGGGGTATGTTTACTAAACTGCGTTAGTGTGATTCGTGTTAGGATCCGCGGTACAGGCAAAAATCCCAAATAAGGACATGGGCGGCAATCGTTATCGATAACGCGCGTTACCAGGCGCCGTAGCTGAACGAGCGTTAGAAAACATCGTGTAGAGCGCCACGCAACGCGCGCCCATAAGGCGTCTGATAACGTGTCTAGCAAGGCATCTAGAACAGTAGCACAATGGTTAATACACTGACCAATGGTGCAAGGGAAGTGAGTTCAATCCCCCTGTGTGTCTAATGAGTAAAGCTGGCTGAGGCATCACCTTTTACTCAAAATCAGTGCTGTATGAAGCAGTTTGTTTGTTAATTTTAATCATTGCTGCCAGCAAACACACCCTCACAGGGCCGTAACTTAAGGTGCCGCATAAGGCACCCTATAAGGCACCCCAGAGGGCACATCATAAAGTGCACTGTCCGCCAAGGCACCCTAGAATGTGTCCTATGGGCCACCCCACAGGGCGCAGTATAGGGTCCTGCATCGGGCACTGTATAGGGCGCCTGATAAGGCAACGTAAGGAGACAGCAATAAGAGGGTGTCATGCTGGCAGCACCAGTTGAAATTAAAAAAAGAAAATGCTACAGACAGCGCTAACAAATATCCCCACTGTGGGGATCAAACCCATGACCCCTGGCTCTACAGGCAGTGAAGTAACTAGTGGGCCACATTGCTAGTGCTGCGAACAAAGCCCTGTCTGGCAGATGAACGACGTCAGGTCACCACACAAACTGTCTGCTGTGGTGCCAGGATGTGGGTTAACACACTCATACCCATGGTGCACTGCACATGCAGATCTGCAGTCCATAGATGAACACAAGATGGGGTATGCACCCCCACAGCACCTCGGCATGGTAGGGGGAACATACCGTGTGATCTAACACGAATATCTGTTCTATGGAGCTTACTCGGGGGGGGGGTTGATGTTTCTCATTGATACCACTATTGGCCAGCTTGGTTATTGTTTTTTTCCAGTTTGTTGGGGTCATTTTCAGTGTTTCTGTGCCCTTTTGTTCTGTGCACATGTATCACACTTATCACTTATTTTTGGTTTCCCTGCCTGGGCTGTACATTGCTGACACTGAAATGGTTTCTCTCCCCTGTAATGTGCCTTTAACGGCAGGTTTTCATTCGCGTTGGAATTCAGCACGTTAGTGTGAGGGGAGCCTCTCCCCGTCCACTCTCCGCCCACTGACCCCTTCTCTCCGCCCTCTCTCCCCCTTCTGCAGTGTTTTACCGCGCCGCGGGAGTTTACGATCGTTAACTACGGTTAACGAGCGTAATGTAACGTTAACGATTGTTCGCACGTCATAACGCGCGTTATGACATGCGAACGATCGTTAACGTTACATTATGCGCGTTGTTCACGATTAACGCAGTTTAGTAAACATACCCCTATGTGTGTTTTTTTTCCTTGGCTGGAGTTTCAAAGTCAAAACTCCCTGAACTATTCTTCTGCTTAGGGGTAAATGTCTGTTTTCTATCCATTTCCCTGGGCTCCACTACAGTCTCGCCACCACAATATATATATATATATATATACATACACACACAGGGTGGCACAAGAAAAGTGAGAACATCTTGCAAATTAAAAGCTTAAATTTATTTATTTTATTTATTTATTTAACAGTATTTCTAAACCGCCTTATCTTAATAATCAAGGTGGTATCACAGCAAGCAATCAGGTAAAGTGTGTGTGTTGTACATGCAGTGAGGATGAAACTTAGTTGTGTGAGGGCTGTGTTGGGTGCTTGATTTGTTTGAGGTATGTACAAGGTGGGCTATTTACAGTGGTGCTAAAAACACATTTTATATACATACAGTTGTTTAGGAGGATTGGAGTGCTGTTATCCATTCTCTTAGGTTATGTGATGTGACCATAGTGCTCTATGAACAGCATGGTTTTCAGTTGTTTTCTGAAGTCTTTGAGGTCTGGAGTTGCCCTTAGATCGTCCGGTAGATTGTTCCATATTGTTGGAGCAGCCATGGAGAGAGCTCTGTCTGTTGTGTCCTTGCGTGTGTGCTTGTATTCATTTGGGGTTCTGACTCGGTTGCGTGTTTGACTTCTTCTAGGACGTGCGCTGGTTTCCGGTTGTATGAGCGTGTGGAGGCTGTTGGCTGATGTGTGCTCTTTTATCTTAAATAGGTTTATGATAGTCTTGTATCTGATGCGAGCACTGATTGGGAGCCAGTGTAAGTCCTTTAATGTAGGTGTGATGTGCTCCTGCCTAGCGGCTCCGGATATGATTTGAGCTGCAGTGTTTTGTGCCAGCTGGAGTGGTTTGAGAGCTTGTTTTGGTAGTCCAAGGTATATCGGATTGCAGAAGTCCAGTATTGGGGTTATCAGTGCTTGACAGACGGTACGGAAGTGTTCTGGAGCGAGGAGTGGTTTCAGTCTCCTGATGATTCGCATCCTGTAGTAGGCTTTTTGTATTGTTTTGTCTATGTGTGGTTTGAGGTTGAGTTTACTGTCCAGAGTAACCCCAAGGTATCTCACCTCTGATCTTATCGGTATCGTGGTGCTTTGTATCTTTATGTTTGGTGGGTGTATGAAGCTTTGGTTCCGAGTGATGATTAAAGCTTCGGTCTTGTTGTAGTTTATTGCGAGGTTGTTGTTTTGGCACCATTTCGCCATTTGGGTAAGGCAGTCTGTTATCTTAGAGAAGTCCGGGTTGTCGATTGATATCGGGGAGTATACCATGATGTCGTCTGCGTATATTGTGTATTGGATGTTGTTCTCTTTCATAATGTTGCATATTGGTTGGATGTAGATGTTAAAAAGGAGTGCTGAGAGTGCGGATCCTTGCGGTACTCCTTGTTGTACGTTTATGGGTCGGGAGGTGTCATGTCCCACCTTGACCTGTAGCTGTCTTTCGGTTAGGTACGAGTGGAACCATTTCAGAGTGGTACCGTGTATACCAGTGTTCTTTAGTCTCTCCAGGAGCATATTGTGGTCAACTGTGTCGAAAGCTGAGGAGATGTCAATGAAGATCATTATAATTCCATTCCTGGTGTTGTCAATTATTCTTATGATGCTGTCGAAGAGGTAGATCAGTAGAGTTTCGACTCCATGGTTGGGACGAAATCCGTGTTGGTTGTCGTCGAGAGTTCCGTGTTCGTCAATGTGTTCCTGAAGTTGTAGTTGAACCGTCTTTTCGATTATTTTTGCGAGGAAGGGTATGCTGGAGATTGGTCGGTATGCTGCTGGGTTCTTTTTGTCGAGAGTAGTTTTCTTTGTGATTGGTCTTACTGAGGCAAGCTTTAATTGCTGTGGCATGAGTCCTTGAGTGAGTGAGTTGTGTACCATTTTATGAATGGTTGGTATGAGGCTTGATTTGGTGGCTTTGACCCATGACACTGGGCAAGGGTCTGTAGGAGCAGTGCTTGTGTTGATTGTGGAGATGATGTGGGATATCTGTTCTTTTGAGGGTGAGTAGAATGTGCCCCAGGTTTTGGGGTGTACGTTGGTTCTGGTGGTTCCACTGGGTGTTGTGCGCTCTGTGGAGTGAAATTTGTCTTTGATGTGGTCGGCGAATTTCTGTGGATCCACTTGTATTTCTCTTTCTGCTGCTTGCTCTTTTGTCAGGGTTTTTACTATTTCGAAAAGTTCTCTGGGTTTGTTGATGGAAGAATTTATCAGGTTTGTGTGGAATTCTCTCTTTGATTGGTTGATGTGTTCATTGTATTGTTTTTGCTTTGTTAGGTAAAGATGTTGGTCGGAAGTAGTTTTGTTTTTTCTCCATCTCCGTTCAATTTTCCTGAGCTCCCTCTTTTCCTGTCGTATTTTTGCTGAGTACCATGGTTTGTTTTGTCTCTTGTTGTGGTGTTGATTCTTGGTCCTGTCAATGGATGGTTTGGCGGCGTTAGCTAGAACGCTGTTCCAGTTGGAAACTTGTTCCTCCAGGTCCTCTGAGTCAATGTTCAAGTGTTGTATTGTGTCCTGTATGAATTCGTCCTTGTCAAAGGACTTGAATCGTCTTTGTGTGTGTGGGATGTTCGCTCTTTCGCTTGTCCGGTCTTCTTGTGATTGCAGTTTCGTCTCGATTAAGTAATGGTCAGACCATGGTACTGGGGTGATGGTGGGTGTAGAGATTAGGTCTCTTGAAGTTAGGTAGTTTGATGCGAAGATGAGGTCTGGGGATGATCCAAGTCTGTGTGTTGGTGCATTGACTATCTGTGTGAATTGAAGTGAGGTCATTGCCTGAAGGAAGGCCTCTGCATCTTTTGTATTGGCGGACTTAAGGTTGAAGTCTCCGATTAGTAGTGCTGGTTTGTTGTTTGTTGTTATGGCACAGGCTTCTTCGAGTGTGAAGGCTAGTTCGTCGGGTGGAGCACGGGGTGCTCTGTAGGTTAGGCAGATTGCAATATTCTTGTTCTTGATGCTAATTGTGTTACACTGCTGTGTATCTGTGAGGTTCTGTGTCTTGAACTTGAGTTCTGTTTTTGCTATTATTAGGACTCCTCCTCCACGCTTGTGGGTGCGTGGGCAGTTGTATGCTGAGTAGTTGTTCGGTACTAGTTGGTTGAGTAGTACACTGTCGGTAGGGTTGAGCCATGTCTCTGTGATGCATATTATGTCGGGCTGTCGCTCTTCTATGTGGTCTACCAGAGTGTGTATCTTGTTGCAGACGGATCTGGCGTTTATGAGCTCAATTGTTGTTGTCTTTGTGGAAGAGGTTGTTGCTACATGTGCTTCCTTTGAGCCGGTGTTGGGGTTTGATTTGTGTCTGTTTGGTCTCTTTGCTTGGGAGGTTGCGAGTGTCTCTTTGTGTGTGTGTTGTGGACCGAGATATGGCAGTGCAGTTGGGGGGTACCATGGTGTGTTTGTTTGGGGGTAGTGGAGGTGTGTGGTCGGTGGGAGGAGTTGTGTGACTAGAAGGTATAGAGGGAGGAAGTATGTGGTGTGCATGTTGGTAGTTTGTGATGTTCTGATAGGGTGACGCCTGTCTCCTTAGGTCTTCGTCTGTTGTTTGCTTTTGGGGAGAGCTGTACTTGTTGCGGGAGCTTGTCCCGGGGATGTGGAGCTGGATCTGTTGCGGTGCGGGAGCCTGTCCCGTGGAGGGAGCCTGTCCCGTGGATGTGGAGCTGGATCTGTGGCGGTGCGGGAGCCTGTCCCGTGGAGGGAGCCTGTCCCGTGGATGTGGAGCTGGATCTGTGGCGGTGCGGGAGCCTGTCCCATGGAGGGAGCCTGTCCCGTGGATGTGGAGCTGGATCTGTGGCGGTGCGGGAGCCTGTCCCGTGGATGTGGAGCTGGATCTGTGGCGGTCGCCTTGGTGCGGGAGCCTGTCCCGTGGAGGGAGCCTGTCCCGTGGATGTGGAGTTGGATCTGTGGCGGTCGCCTTGGTGCGGGGCCTGTGTGGAGGATGTGAAGCTGGATCTGTCGCGGTGCGGGAGCCTGTCCCGTGGAGGGAGCCTGTCCCGTGGAAGTGGAGCTGGATCTGTGGCGGTGCGGGAGCCTGTCCCGTGGAGGGAGCCTGTCCCGTGGAAGTGGAGCTGGATCTGTGGCGGTGCGGGAGCCTGTCCCGTGGAGGGAGCCTGTCCCGAGGATGTGGAGCCGGGTCTGTGGCGGTCGCCTTGGTGCGGGGGCCTGTTCCGTGGGGGGGAGGCCGGAGCTTTTATGGAGTGTGTTGTTGAAGAGGGCGTTTGGTAGTGTGTGATGTATTATGTTCTGTGAGAGTTTTACTTGCGGTTTTGCTGTCCTCCACGGTCTGCTCCTCTGTCGGGATCCGTTGGTATGCAGTCGGTGCTGCTGAATTCCTGGGATGTTTCCTTCTTTTCGCCTCCGTGCCGCGCCTAAGGGCCACGCCAAAGGGCCCTCTGGCGAGGCCCTCAGGCGCGGGCCCGCCCTGCAGGGACGCCGCTTTTATCCCCGGCGGCTGCTCTTCTTTTGGGCTCCCACCGCCCGGATTGGGCGGGAGCTGGAGAGGGGGTGGAGACTCCCGGCAGCGGCGTCTCTGCAGGCAGGGACGCCGCTTTTATCCCCGGCGGCTGCTCTTCTTTCGGGCTCCCACCGCCCGGATTGGGCGGGAGCTGGAGAGGGGGTGGAGACTCCCGGCAGCGGCGTCTCTGCAGGCAGGGACGCTGCTTTTATCCCCGGCGGCTGCTCTTCTTTCGGGCTCCCACCGCCCGGATTGGGCGGGAGCTGGAGAGGGGGTGGAGACTCCCGGCAGCGGCGTCTCTGCAGGCAGGGACGCCGCTTTTATCCCCGGCGGCTGCTCTTCTTTCGGGCTCCCACCGCCCGGATTGGGCGGGAGCTGGAGAGGGGGTGGAGACTCCCGGCAGTTTATTTATTTACCTTTTGAGCTATATAGTTTATAGTTTATTTATTTACCTTTTTTAGCTATATAACGTCTTTATTTCGACAATTTCTGGTCGCCATTTTTTTTAAAAATTTGTCAATCGTTTACATCTGTCTTTTTGAATTTTTAAATAACCTATATGCTACACGATGTTATCACTTTTTTTGAGCCACCCTGTATATATTTGGTTGCCTTTGTTTTATTAAATATCTGTTGTTGATCTGGCATTCTGTTGTAAAATCATAAAAACTTTTTTTTTTATTCCTTATGTTTGTTACTGAATTTATTGTTAATATCTGGGGAAATTTGACTTTTGATAAGAATGGGAACTCACACTTATGTTTAAATTTCAGTTACACTTGATTTATTATATTTTGTTTTGTATTATGTGATGCATTTATTGTTTTATATCATTTGTAATATGTATTTATTTTGTATTCTGCCAGAAGCATCGTGCTAGTGATCTGGTAGATAGCAAATCAAAATAAAGAAAATGAAATAAAATGCCATTGAAATGATAAGAGACAGTAACAGTAATTATTGTGCTAGTTGAGTAATATGGGAAATATGGATTAGAAGCTTTTTAATAATGAAAATGTCCTTTTGAACTGCGCTTCTCATGATCTATAATGTTATGATGCCAGTCTGAATATTTTCAGATGGAACAGTAAATTTAATTTGACGGCCACCATAAGAGACCAGTGCCTTAATTTCAAATTCTGAGCCCCTAAACAAAATTATGCAAATGACAACAGGGAATGGAGAGGAACTCTTCTCCTCCTGCCAGAAAAAAACGTAAACCTCTACTGAGGCTGACAGGAGGTGAGTGCAGAAACTCTGACGTTCCTTCAGCAGTGTTGCCATGCCACTACTGACCTTGTTCTTCAACTGAATTATATGATCCATTCTGGCAACAAGAGAAGCACTTAAGCACATACGATTTTACTGTTATTATACACTGCACTGCTTTTGAAGGGTGGTATAGAAAGTTTTAAAAAAAACCCATAAAACCATAAACCATTAGCTCTCCTGCCAAGAAATAAAAGCTGCAAAATCACATGGCTCTTATTGCAAAACTTGGCCAACTGGTAGGAGGGCAAGATACACTTAAGTGATTCTGCTGTTGCTAGGCCAGTTCGGGTAATTCACAACACAAGGAGAGTGTGTAACAACACTTTTAGAAGGATGCGTAGTGTCTGCCATGCTCTGCCTCTATCTTTGCAGTTCGTGGGCTGCTGGGTCTCTTCTTGATTGCCCCATTCCCCCCCCCTACCACAGCGTGGAGCCTGCTTGGGGGGGGGGGGGGATTTATATAACTGTAAGAGGCACATACAATCTGATTAATGTTTATTTCAGAACTTATTTCTGATCAAATGCAATCATTGTAGTGCTGATTAATAAGGGCTTGTCATATTTCTATGATTAGTTATATGTCTTGTATTGTAAGGTTTGTCCAATTTATTATTTGCTATGAAGTCAATTCCATTTTGCACATCCTGCCCCTCTACAGCTGGGCAGAATCATGGCATGCAGCGATAGCACCCGATTCGGACCCCATGGGGGCTAGACATGCCCAGTGGATCAGAAATGGGTCTACATGAGCATGCCCAGCCACATACCCAACTAACTCAGCCAGGCTCCTGAATGGAGCCGCAGTGCCATGGCGTCCCATCGACATTGTACCGCGGCTCCATTCAGGAGCTGTGATCTCCGGCCACAGAAGAGAAACTCCTTTCCCCACAGCCCGACCCCTGATATGGCCTTCCATGGCCAGGGTCAGACTGCAGGGAACCCCCCTACATCCCCTTACCTCTTGTCCGTGGCTATGCACTGCCATCCCCCATCTACCTGACTGACCCCAGACATACAGAGTCAACCTCAGAATCAGCCCTGTGCGTCCAGAGTCATGTTCCCACCCATCACCTGCCCTTATTCCTACCCCTCCCACCCACGAACAGAGCTCCCCGCACAAGTCAGCTATACATGCAGGGAGCTCTGTGGCCGCCAGCATGGTCAGGACAGTTAGTGGATCTGGATATCTGGATCAGACATTCAGACCCGCTAAACACAGATTGGAATGACCCCCTATATGTTTTGTAAAATGCTTGCGTCATTAATCTTTAGTACGCATTTTATAAATTGTAATAATAAATATTGAAATAGAAAAGTATGAGAGGAGAAAATGATACAGTCAGTTGTAAGAGTGATTAAAGATGAATGAAGAGTAAAATGAAGAAAACATAGAAACGGAAGACTGAAGCAAAGACAGGAAGGATATTTATCATGGAGGAGGCAGATGAGAAAGACACAAAGGACTCACTTTGCAGCAGGACATCTGGGGCATAAATTGAAAAATCTGAACAAGATGTTTCCATATATGCTGATGTTCAGCGGTGCTATACATTTGCTTAGCACTGGTGATATGAGCACCTGGGTATATGCAGTTTATACATCTGGTTGCCGAAAATATGGGCCTATATATCTATGCAATTGGCCAGGCCTCCAGGTTATACCTAGTTTTCTGGCATCTGAACCAAACGCATAGGCTAAGGTGGTTGTTTTAGAAGCCCTGTTTGCAATTTGGATGTCTGAAAATGGGTATTCAGATATCCAAATTACAGACATACCCCGGGACCCTTTTTAAAAAAGGCCAGGCATGGAGATGTCTCCAGCACAGGCATGTCCATGTTGGACAGGGGCATGGCAGAGATGTGTCCTGAGCATTCCTATAAACTTGGCACGTCTCCTCCTTCGTTCAAATCTATACCTTCCCTACGGCACAAATAGGCATTAGAGAAGTGCTCATTTTTCCAGAAAAACATCCAGAGGGTGTAGAGAAGATGGTAAACATGCAATGTGTGCCTTCGAGTCATTCCTGACTCCTGGCAACCCAGAAGCTCCTGGGTTTTCTTGGCAGTGTTACCGGAAGTAGATTGCCAGGCCTTTCTTCCGAGGCAATGGAGGGTGACTTGCCCAAGGCCACAAGGAGTGCTAGTGGGAATTACCAAGCCAGTGTTCTAACCACTAGGCTACTCCTCCACTCCAGAGAAGATGGTACTCTATCTCTTTCCCCAGGACTTTCCACAATTGTAAAGATGAACGACAGGAAATGGGGAAACATGTTTTGTGAATGTCACACTGCTGAACATCTCAGCTTGCAGAATGTCAGCAATCCCTTCTCTATAATACCATTGGCAAGGACGTTTACAGTATGTAGCCGTCCCTGATGATGTCCGTACTGGCCCGAACTTGTATGTGCCGGCCTTCTTTTTGGGACGTTTAGACTGAACATCCCACATTACACCCAGACGTCATTTTTGAAATGTGCCTTCACATTATATAAGCAGGATGGTGTTGGGCATTGGCTACCAAAATTGTCAGTGGGTTTCAACATAAGGCATATAGGGACAGGCTTAAAGATCTCAATATGTATGCTTTGGAAGAAAGACAGAAGAGGAGATATAATAGAGACATTATAAATAGTTTTGTGGCATTAATGCACAGGAGGAGAATCTCTTTCAATTGAAAGAAAGCTTTGCAACAAGGAGGCATAGGTGAAAAGGGGTAGACTCAGGAGTAATTTGTGGAAATGTTTCTTTATTGAAAGAGTGGTAAATGCATGGAATAGTCTTCCAGTGGAGGTAGCAGAGACAAAGACTGCATTTGAATTGAAGAAAGCATGGGCAAACACAGATCTTTAAATGAAAGAAAAATGACTGTAAAGCTTAGTAATTGGTATGATTGGAACACACAGGGGGTCATTCTGAACCACAAATAGCGGGGATGGACATCCCAACGGAACGGCCGGTTGTGCAGGGAAGTTAGTTTGGGGTGGGGAAGAGGTGGCCCGAGGGCGGAGGGTTGCTGGTCCTGGACATACAGAGCCAATTCTGTCGGCCCTGTATGTCCAGGGTCGGCAAAATTATTCCACCTCCGAGGTAGAATAACTTCCCTGGATGTGTTTGTTTTCACGGCCAGGGCATGGAAGGGGTTGGGGGCCAGGATTTATTCCCTGCAGCTCGACCCTGGCCTTACGAGGCCAGGTCAGGGGTCAGGCTGCAGGGAATAAACTTTAGCTTCTGGCGGCCGGCATCGCGGCTTTTAAATGGAGCCGCGGTGCTGTGGCAACATAACGCCATGGCACAGCGGCTCCATTTAAAAGCCTGACTGAGCTATCCGGGCAGTGCCTGTACGTGCAGGCTGGGACCGAATCACAGTCCCGGCCTGCACGTACAGGTCTGATCGCGATTCTGATTCTGTGGGGCTAGACGAGCCTTGTGGGATCAGAATTGTGCTCTCCTTTGTATGTCCGGCTCAGACCGGACGTACAAAGGGGATGTACATGCAGGTCAGAATCAGGCCGACAGTGGACAGCATAAGTTATAGCCAATTGCTCCTTTGCTAATATTTCCATTCAATACATATTATACTTTTTAGAACTTTTCCTTTGAATGTTTAGAGCGATTGAGGTTATATATTACCTTTGTTGGTCCTCAGCGGCTCCTGTCTTCAACGGTTACATATGCCATTCACAGGTGTTTATAAACTGTTTATAGCCAGGAGAGTGGACATTTAGTATTCCTGTTTTGGGAAAATCATTATCTATCATATCTCTGCTTTTTATATTGATCCTTTCTGTCATGTTTTCATTTTACCATCTAATCATTTACCATCAGTATTGCTCTGCTTTTAGTCCAAATTGTTTGGTTTTATTTTTTACTATATATATATATATATTTTTTTTTACTTGTATTTATACTCATATTGATGTGTAATTGTATATGTCTTTTAATGTATTTATATATTGTTTGACACAACATTTCATTGTAGAAAGGTCAAAATCCTCTGATGAAGGCTTCGATTGAAACATGTGACCCCGTGAATACTCAAAGCTTTCTGTGACCTCGTGGATACTCAAAGCTCCCTACTGCATCCCACAGCATGGTGTGTCCTGCTTTCTCAGTACCCCACCAGTGCTCTAAGGGACACCAAACACGCACATAGGTGAAACAAGTGGAGCCTCTTCTCATGGTCAGAAGAATGGAAACCACAGCAGCACAATAGCCCTTAGGCACTAAGTGCTGTTTCTGAAGAATCAAGCCTAAGTGAGAGGGGAGCTGGACCACCCAGCAGGACTGGCCCCTGTCTCAGAAGCTCCGTGCCAACAGGAGGTACAGGCGCGTCCTGCTGGAGGTGCTGCAGATCTGCATACCACAGTCTCCTCAGTCAAGCCAGTGGCACTAGCACAACTGGACCCAGATGGTGCTCCGCCCAATGAAGTACTCAAACCTGAGAGGCCACGGAGGAAACACATCCAGCAGAATGTGCCTTGGCTAAGGCTGAACTAAAGTGACCCCACCATCAAAACCCACATTTTTTGGTAGCCGAAGAGTCAGTGTACCTTAGCACTGGCACAGGTAACAATCACATCCATTCCGGATGACCCCACTCACCAGGACCCTCTGGAATGCCTACTAAGGAGCCAAATTATGAAAACAGGAAACAACATAAGCATTGGAAAGTTAGATGCAAGGCACTGATAAGGCAGGCAAAGAGAGAATTTGAAAAAAAAGCTTGCCATGGAAGCAAAAATGCAAAATAAAATCTTTTTCACATATATTTGCAGCAATTAAGCCTGTGAAAGAGTCAGTTGGGTCATTAGATGATGGAAGGGTAAAAGGGGTGCTACAGGAGGACAAAGTCATAGCAGAGAGAATGAATTAATTCTTTGCTTTGGTCTTTACTGAAGAAGATGTAATGAAGTTATCCATGCCTAAAATGGTATTTAAAGGTGATATATCAAAAGAATTTAAAGAAATATTGATAAACTGGGAAGATGTATTATATTTGATAAACTGAAGAGTAGTAAATCACCTGGACTGGATGGTATACATCTGAGGGTGTTATTTATTTATTTATTTACAATTTCTTCTATACCGCACTATTCGTTATCAGCGCGGTTTACATGGAACGAAACAATCAGACGGGTACATAAGTCTGAGTTTACAAATAACAGGAAAGCCAACTTGGATAACTAGAGATAACTATTTACAACAAACATTGTCATAGAAAAACAAAGAGAGAGAGATTTACTAGTCAAGGACCTCTTGCATGGTGTGGTCCTCTGGCTGACAAGGTGTGTTGGAACAGTTGTAAGAAATTGAGTGGGAATGTGATTCATTGCTCTCTAGGAAGTATTTGAGGAAAAGGAAGTGTTTAAGGGCCTTCCTAAACTGGATTAAGTTGGTGGTTGACCTGATGTTTGTTGGTAAGGAGTTCCAGAGTCTTGGGGCGCAGAGACTGAATGCCCTGTTTGCAGTTGCCAAGGTGCATCTTGTTAATTCTCTTGGCAATGTTAGCATATTTACTGCTGTGGATCTTCTTGGTCTATTAGGGGCTGCTGTTTGGATAAGGTCAGATAGTGAAGAGGAGGAGAGATTATTGACCGCTTTGAATGTCAGAAGCGCTGTCTTGAAGAAGATCCTGGCATGTATAGGAAGCCAGTGTAACTGCATTAGAAGGGGAGTCACATGGTCTCTCTTAGATGACCATGAAGAACCCTCGCTGCACTATTCATGGCGAGCTGTAAGGGGTTCAAAGTGGATTGGGGGAGACCTTGTAATATGGTATTGGCGTAATCAAATGTGGTATTATCAGGGCCTGGTAAATTGTCCGAAAATCTTCCAGTTCAAGCAAGGGGCGTAGATGTCTGAGTGAACGGATCTTGAAATAGATTGCTCTTACAGTGTTCGCTATGTGTGCCTTCATGTCAAGGTTTTGATCTAGTGTAACTCCCAGGTAACGAATTGTGGGTTTTGCTTGTAGGTCGGCTTCTTTCACCTTCAAGTATTGGGGTGGGCTGAAGAACGGGTTCCTCGTTATGAAGAGCACCTCAGTTTTCTTGTGTTGAATTCTTTTTTTTTTTTTTTTTTTTAAACTTTTATTTTCATTTTGCAACAAACAAAAGAAACAACACACCAAAGGAGACAAAACAAGTATACAATAAAGAAAAGTAAACCCAATTACCCCCCACCCCCACGCTTCTTCTCTAGCTGATTATGTCAGCATGTGAGCGCTTCCAAACAACAGTGATTATACATCAAAACAATCAAAAGAGTATCTGCGATACAGAATAATCATGGGACAAAGATAGATACAAATTTAGACAGTCAGATGAGAGCATTGAGCAGAATGTACATAGTCATTGAGCATCTTCCATTTAGACCGATGATGAGGAGTCTGAATGGGGGAAGCAAACATACGAGGTATTTGTTCATATTTACTGTAGAGACAGACATGATTCCACCATTCATTGGGGCTCAGATGGGAGCTATTTTTCCAGTATTTCGTAATTAGGGAAATAGCAATGCCAAGCATAAAGTCCAAAAGGAAGTAAGCCGTTTTTGGAAGAGAGGGGATCCCCGCAGCTGAGCGAAGTCCCACTATCCTCCAAGAAAGGGGCTCTTGAAAGTGCAAAATAGACTGGATACGACCCCAGACCCGACGCCAGTAATACTGTAGTGCGGGACATTCATACATAACATGAGGTAGTGAACCAATGGCCGCATGACATGTCCAACAACTATTGCCCTGAGTAGTGTTCCATTTGGCTAATCTGTCAGGAGTGTAAAAACACCGGTGGGCTAGAAAGAAGAGTGTCTGAGTGAGTGAGGCGGATCGGGAGACCCGTGTCACTCTACTCCAGACAAGGCTCCATTGCTCCGGGGTCAAAGTCACATGCAATTCTCTCTCCCATGCTTTCTGCGCTATAGGGGTATCTCTCGTTATAACATTACATAAGGTTTTGTAAAAATTGGATGCTACACCCGGTGAACTACTGATAGATCGGATAGTCTCCAACCAACCTTGTGTAGGGGAGGCCGATGGCGGGAGCACCTTAGCACTCCGAAGGCAATGCTGAAGTTGCACCAACTGAAAGTAGTGTTTCGCTGGGAGACCAAATTCAATTTGCAATTCACTAAAAGTTTTCCAGCGACCTTCATGGAACAACTGACTAGGAATCCAAATGCCCCTAGTGTACCAGGGGCTCCACGCCATCGGCTTATTTTGTATTCGAAATCGAGTATTGTACCAAAGTGGGAGCTTGTCTAACGGACAGAGTCGGGAGTCTAAAGATTGCATAAGATTATTAAAGGCACCTAAGGTGTCTAAAAGCATTGGTGGAAAGTGGGAGTCTGATGGGAGAGTCATACCAGGAAGAAAAGTAAGAGGAATCGGTTTGCAAAGGTCCTCTTCTATGTCTAGCCACACAGGTCTACTCGGTACTGGATCTTCTAGCCAACGAGCGCCTTGTTTGAGAAGAAAAGATTGATGATACTTCAGGAAATCAGGGAATCTGACACCCCCATTTTCCTTATCTGCTTGCAGCTTATGTTTCGCTATCCTAGGTGTCTTGTTTTGCCACAAGTATCTAGTCAGAAGGCCCTCTATATCTTTATATATACGTCGAGGTAAAAGACAGGGCAACATTTCTAAGATATAATTCACTTTCGGAACAATCATCATTTTTATGGTTTCTAATCGACCCCACCAGGTAAGTGTTAAAGGAGTCCAGCGATGAGTAAGCGCCCGGACTTTAGAGGTTAAGTCTTTGGCATTGAAGGAGATAGTGTCTTCCAAAGGAGAACAATAGTGAACCCCAAGGTATTTGACCATGCGAGGTTGCCATAAAAAGGGGAAGGATTGCATATCTGCCTGATGAAGCAAAGGATTTAATGGAAAGGCTACCGACTTGGTCCAATTTATCTTATAACCGGACAGTTGTGAGTATTTACCAATTTGCTCTAGGACAGCCGGTACTGAGTCTATAGAGACAAAAAGCATAAGGTCATCAGCATACGCTGAAATTTTGATTTCCCTATGGGTGAAGGGGACTCCATGAATCTCCTCCGATTGCCGGATTAGTAAAGCCAAGGGTTCGAGTGCAAGATCGAAGAGAAGTGGAGACAGTGGGCATCCCTGGCGAGTGCCGCGTTGAAGAGGAAAAGGCTGAGACTTTAAAGCATTGGCACATATACTGGCTGTAGGCTGTGCGTACATGGTGCGAAGACAACGGAGAAAACCTTCCCCGAATCCGTACCAGCGGAGGACTGCAAATAGGAAGGGCCACTCTAAGCGATCAAAGGCCTTCTCAGCATCAAGTGAGAGGCCAACAAATGGGCGATCAAGATTAACTGCGGTAGTCAGTACATGGCATAGAGTCCGAGCATTGTCAGCGGTTGATCTACCAGGAATGAAACCGCATTGATCTGGGTGTATTAAGGTAGGCATCCTATCAGAGAGCCGGGTAAGAGAGAATGGTGGCAAATATTTTATAGTCCGCGTTTAGGAGGGAAATTGGACGATAATTAGCTGTTAGTTGCGGGTCTCTCCCCTCTTTCTCAAAAACTACTACATTTGCCATTGAAAAGGACCCAGAAGGAGAACCCTCCTCGGCCAGAGCAGAAAAATAAAGTTTCAAAACTGGAGCTAAGTCAGCGTGAAAGGTTTTGTAGAATTCAGCAGGGAGACCGTCTGGGCCTGCGGCTCGACCTGAGGCACATTTCTTGATAGCAGAATGAATTTCTGAGACAGTAAATGGTGTGTCCAAGGCCACTCTATCTTCGTCAGATAGGGTCGGTCTTTGTACCCCTGAAAGTAAGCGTTCAAATACATCTGGCTCAAAATCACATTCAGATTGATAAAGCCGAGTATAAAAATCACGAAAGAGTTCTAAGATTTCGGTATCTTTAGTGACCAAGCCCCCCCCCGACGGATTACGGAGGGCGGTAACACGCTTGGCTTCTTTTTGACCTTTTAGGGCATTTGCTAATAATTTGCCAGCACGATTATTTTCCCGATAATATAGCCCTTGTTGTGATTCAATATTTTTAACAGCAGCAGTGTACAAAAGCTGATTGTATTGAAAACGCAAGCGTTGTAAACGGAGTAAAATACATGGGTCAGTGCGGGACGTGAGGAGACGCTCCCCAGCTTGTATCTGCTGCTCTAGAATCAGTAAATGCTGCTTTCTTTGTTTCCCCTGCCGAATTTGATAGCTAGTTATAGTTGCGCGGATAGATGCTTTAAAACCCTCCCACCAAGCCCAGCTCGCTGTGTCATGGGGTGAGTTAAAATGAAAATAATCTTGGATAGCGGCCTTTATATCAACCTGAAAATCTTTTTGACCCAGTAGGGATCTATCAAAAAACCAAGCTCGGGGAGAATCGTCCCGCGCAGTGACATGTAATGATAAAGATATGGCAGCATGATCTGAAATATGGAGAGGATGAGTCCTAGTCGTGTCTACTTGAGAAATCAGTGTTTTGGAAATGAGAAAGAAATCTATTCTAGATTGGGAGTGATGGGGGGCAGAAAAGAAAGTGAATTCTAAGTCGGAGGGGTGAAGCAGCCTCCATATATCTACCAGCGCAAGATCTTGCATCAGAGCTGTAAGGGTAGCAAGACTCTTGGGTGGACTACTCGTTCTAGGTGGCTGTCTATCTATCAGAGGGTCTAACACTTGATTAAAATCACCACCAAGTATTAATGGAGTATTGGCAGAGGCCTGTGCCAACTGCGCAATACTTGCATAGTAAGCAGGGTTGTCCACATTCGGGGCATAAATGCAAATACATGTAAATTCACTATCTCCAACCTTAAGATGTACTCGGGCCCATCTACCCTCCTTGTCAGCGCTAGTATCAATTACAGTAGCTTGCAAAGATTTCTTAACCAGAATGGCTACCCCGCACCGTTTGGAAACGGCGGGAGAATAGGCAGCCACCATGTAAGGCTTAACATTGAGTTTCAGTGTTTCAGCAGAGTTTAAGTGCGTTTCCTGAAGAAACGCTAAATCAGCATGCTCATGGCTAAGATAGCTAAGGATTTTCTTTCTTTTGATTGGACTATTAATGCCCTTTACGTTGAGTGATAAGATTTTACATAAGGCCATTCAGACAAGTTAAAAATTCTGAGCATGATAGCGCACATAATTTCACAATGTCCCTCATATTGACTGTATCTGGCTGTACATATGGCATAAAAGAAAATAAGCTTAGATAATACAATGAAGCGCCCCACATTAAAAAAGAAAAACCGCAGCGCGGTAGAGAAGAAGCAGAACCCCAAAAATTACTGGCGACCATGTGTCTGCGGGGAGAAGCCCCAGAGAAGGCCGAAATTGAAAAAACACATAACCTGTAGGACTGTGCGTGCTCCGAATCCGACCGAGGCACACATCATGGAGGGATAGGAGACCAAAAACAAAAGTCATAGAAAGAAAGAAAGAAAGTCCAGGTAGTCTCTGTGCTTGACTATGACCGCCGCATCGGGCCCTTCAAAATGGCGGACAGAGCCGGCAAATAAAAGTCCAAGTCGTTGGATTAGCGCATCTGCTCTGCTTCTTTGGAGTCTAAAAATGTTGATAGTAGATCAGGATCTTCGAATGTCCTGGTTTGGTTGTGGAGAGTCACTCGGAGCTTCGCGGGATACAACAGGCCAAAGCGAGCCTGTAGCTGTTGAAGTCGAGGGCGAAAAGCAAGGAGTTTCTTCCGTCGGTCAACGGTAGGCTTTGCCAAATCAGGGAAGAAGGAGACTTTGTGACCTTCAAATTCCAAATGATGGTTCGCCCGGGCAGCATTTAAAATTTGTTCCACTTGTTGATATCGTAGCAAGCGAAAGATAATAGGCCGGGGGGTCGTTCGGTTGAGCGCCATGTGGGTAGGAACACGGTGTGCACGATCGATTTCCAGTTCTTTATGAAAGGTGATCTTCAGCAAGGAGGGAAGAGTTTTGAGCAGGAATTCTCTCATATCTCCCGCTTCCACCCCTCCGGTATTCCAATGAGCCTCACATTGTTGCGACGAGCTCGATTATTGCTATCTTCTAACTCCTTTTGAAGATTCTGTATCTGGCGCTCAGCCTTGTCCAGTGTGCCCAAGCGCACCGCGTGCGAGTCGAGGACCCCCGCCATATTGTCCTGCCGTAATGAGAGACTTTCAAGTCGGTCCTGGAGCACTCCAAAGTCTTCTCGCATGGCTCTAAGCGCTTCTCCATTGGACTGCACCAATTCCTTCACGCCGCGTATTTCCTCTAAAATCTCCAGGTGCATTTCGGGGTTTTCCCGAAATGGAGCCATCTTCTGTGGGGAGGACACCTCTGTTTTGGAGCGTTTTCCGTGAGAAGAAGAAGGAGACCCGAAGTCCAAGCGCGCTGGTTTATGGGCCGCCATCCCCCCCGAGGTACCCCGGTCAGCCCGGAGCGAAATAGTAAGTTTGTATAGGTATTAAGTCAGGATTCTAAGTAGGCCTCTCGGGAGCTTCAGCGCGAAGCGTCTTACCCGCTGGACATCAGGCTCCGCCCCTCTTGTGTTGAATTCTAAGGTTTTGTGAAAGGAGCCATTCAGATATGGCATTGAAACAGTTGGTTAAAGGGGAGAGGTCCACTTGATCTATGAAGAACGGCATATATAGCAGAACATCATTGGCATATACCATACAACAGACATTGAAAGACCGGATGATATTGCAAATGGGTTGCATGTATATGTTGAACATCAAGGCCGATAGGGAGGATCCCTGTGGTACTCCTTGGCATTGATGAAACGGTTCCGATGTTGTTCCACCTGATCGTACATGCTGCCATCTACCGGACAAGTATGATCTGCACCATTCTAGTGCTGTTCCACAGATGCCCTTCTCTTTTAGCCGTCCTAGAAGAATCTCATGGTTTACTGAGTCAAAGGCTGCAGCTATGTCTAGGAAAATGAGTGCAACTCCCTGACGGATGCTGTCAACGCCAATGATTATGTTATTTAAAAGGGTGGTAAGGAGAGTTTCCACTCCATGTGACTCCCTGAATCCATGTTGGCATGGGTCTAGTGGAGCAGCAGCGTCGATGTGGTCTTGTAATTGCCTTTGCACCTCTTTTTCAATCAACTTTGCGAGAAAAGGTATACTTGCAATGGGTCTGTAGGAGTCTACCTTTTGGGGGTCAAGTTTACTATTTTTTAGCAGCGGTCTGATCGAAGTGTGCTTGAGGGCAGATGGGAAGTAACCGCTTGTGAACGATAGGGTCATTACTTTGGCTATTATCGGACTGAGATCGCTGCGTAGTTCTTTTATCCAGAAAGCTGGACAAGGATCTGTTTGCGCTGTAGTGGAATTGAGAGTCATGATAGTATCTTCGATGCACTTCTTGGAGGGGGTTAAGAAAGACATTAGAGATATTGTACACATATGGTCGGTGGAGGAGACACCAGTTGAAATTTTAGTTGTCTGACATAATTTAGATTGTGTTGAAAGAACTGAAAGATGAGACTGCAGACGTACTATTAGTAATCTGTGAACTATCATTAAAATCATCTGTAGTACCTGAAGATTGGAAAATGGCCAATGTAACGCTAATTTTTAAAAAGGGTTCCAGGGGAGATCTGGGAAACTACAGACTGGTGAGCATGACACCGGTTCCGGGCAAAATGATAGAAAACATTATAAAGAATAAAATTACTAAATATGTAGATAGTCATGGTTTAATGGGAGAAAGCCAACATGGATTTAGCCAAGAAAAGTCTTGTATTACTAATCTGTTATATTTTTTGAAGGTGTGAATAAACAGGTAAAACAAGGTGAGCTGGTTAATAAATTGTACCTGGATTTTCAGAAAGCCTTTGACAAGATCCCTCATGAGAGATTCTTGGTCATTACAAAGTCATGGGATTGGAGGCAGTGTAGTATTGTGGATCAGGAACTGATTAAAATATAGAAAGCACAGGGTAGGGCTAAATGGCCAGTGTTCTCAATGGAGAAAGGTGAATAGTGGAGTACCCCAGGGATTTGTGCTGGGCCCGCTGCTTTTTAATATCTTCATAAATGACTTGGAAATGGGAAAACGAGTGAGGATCCAATCTGCAGATGACTTGGATTTATTCAAAGTCGATAAGACACAAGAAGATTGTTAAAAATTACAAGAGGACCTTGATAAATTGGAAGACTGGACGTTCAAATGGCAGATGAAATTTAATGTGGACAAGTGCAAAGTTATACACCTATGAAAGTACAACCCAAATGATGGTTACATGATGCGAGGTTCCACATTAGGAACCTCCACCCAGGAAAAAGATTTAGGTGTCATTGTGGATAGTATATTGAAACCCTCCACCCAGTATGCAGCAGCAGCCAAGAAAGCAAATAGAATGCTAGAAATCATAAGGAAAGGAATGGAGAATAAAACCAAGGATATTATAATGCCTCTGTATCATTCCATGGTGCGAGCGCACCTTGAATATTATGTGCAATTCTGGTCGCCATATCTTAAAAAGACGGCTGAGGGGAGATATGATAGAGATATAGAAAAAGCTGTTAGTGTCGCTGGATTTATAAAAGGTTTGGACAAGTTCCTGGAAGAAATATTAAATATTAAAGAGGATCCAGGAAATCTACTGCTTGCTCCGGGACAAGCATTATGGAACCTGTGTGCCTTTTGGGAACCTGCCAGGTACTTGTGACCTGGATTGACCACTGTTGGAAACAGAATACTGGGTTTGATGGACCTTGGTCTGACCCAGTATGGCATTTCTTATGTTTTACTGGCTCAATTTCCATTTTCCAAAATCAGGGGAGTAACAACTGAGAGAATCCACTACTACGTTGTTCACATTACAATATGCTGCGCTGAAAGGGCCAGGAATTTCTGCTCTACCTAAGGGAGTAAAAGGATTGACAAAGGCTACTGCAATAGTGCTATCCTAGAAGATCCACACTGCCTTGTTGTGGACTATATACCAGAGACGTAGGACAGCCAAGCACATGACCTTTGCCTCCACTGATCGATGGACCGCTTACTCCAGTCTACCCTTGGCAATGAGCTCCCCAGCCAAACAGGCTGGCATCTGTCGTCAACAGTTGCCCCTGGATATTGTCCAAAGGAAGCTCTCTCACCAGATGATCAGGCTGCTCTCACCAGTTCAGGCTGACCGCCACCAACGAGGGAAGAGGGAGCCTGATGTCAAAGTCTTGTAAAGGAGACCAGCGGGACAGCAGGGATCTTGCAATGGATGCCAGTGCACTTGCACCCAGGGAACCATCTTGAGCATCACAGCCATCAAAACTAGGAGGTCTGTTTACTAAGCATCACTAGCAGCTTCCATGAGAAATTGGATTCGAGGCTCCATTTTATTGGGGCTGCTGCTCTGATTTTGCATGGACGCCGATAATGCTGCTAAGTAAACAGACCCCTAGGAGTTGGTGGTTGTCCCAGGCCTTGCGAAGCTGCCACCTCTGAATCACCCTCAGCTGAGAATGCAGCTTCTCTGCCCTCTACCCAGGCAGGAAACCTTTCCTGAGCCATTAATGAACTGTGCTCCAAGGTACAGACGAAAGGGTAGGCTCCAGGAATCTCTTGTCATAGTTTATCACCTAGTCCAGACTCTTCAGAAGCTACACCACTCAGGCTAGCACCGAAAGGGCTCCGCTCACAACCTGGCCTAAATAAGTCAGTCGTCCAAGCAAGGAGGCACACGAATCCCTTTGCACTGCAGAGTAGCAACAGCCACCACCATAACCCTGGAGAATGTCCTCGGTGCAGTGGAGAGGCCAAAACGTAGAGTAGCAAACTAGAAGTGCGAGCCGCAAACAGAGATGTGCAGGAAGTACTGCTAATCCTTACAGATGGGAATGTGGGAGTACACCTTGGCCAAGTCCAGCGATGCAGGAATCTCTCCTCGCTGGACCATTCTCAGTGTCTTCATGTGGAAGTGAAAAGTCCTGAGGTGAATGTGATGCCCTTGAGGTTCAAGACTGGGTGAAAGGACCAAACCTTCTTCGGAAGAGTAGCCTAGTAGTTAGAGCAGCAGCCTGGGACCAGAAAAACCAGCATTCAAATCCCACTGATACTCCTTGTGGCCTTGGGCAAGTCACTTAATCCACCACTGCCTTAGGTTCAAACTTAGATTGCAAAACCTCTGGGGACACGGAAATGCCTACTGTATCTAATTGTAACTCACCTTGAACTACTACTGGAAAGGTATGAGCTAAATACTAATAAATAAAAATAAATGGAATACCAGCCTTTGCCTAGTTTGGCAGGTGGCATTGGAACTACAACCTGAAGGCTGAGGAGTCTTAGTAGCCCGATTGGCAGCCTTCCTGGACGCAGACCCGCATGAGAATATCAGGAAGGCATTTGGGGTTCCTGCATTCTAACAGAATGATGTCGAGCTCCCACTGGTCCGAGGTCACATAGGCCCATCTTGTTATGGCACCTGACAGGAGAACCCAAATTTGAAGGGAGAGAACCTCGTGGGTCTGCAAGTCCCACGAAGGGACCAACCCCAAAAACAGGAGCCATAGGAAGTAAGGTTGGCCTTCCCAGGCAATCCTTCTGGGAGTCTCTGAACCTCCTGGTGGTGGGAGCAAGAAGGTGGCATAGAAGAGGAGAGGCCATGCTTCACAGGCTGTCTAGATCTACTCTCCAGTCGATGATATAGTTTGGATACTCCCAGTTCCTTGACCAACTTCTCCAAGTCCTTCCCAAACACAAGTTTCCTCATGAAAGGAAATCAGATAAATGAGGCTTAGACGCAGCATCTGTTTACCAATGGTGAAGCCAAACCAGCGATGTACCACCATGGAACGGGTAATGTTTTTGACCACCAAGCGGGCCAAATTGAACTTGGCATTCACCAGGAAAAGCTGCTGCCAATTCCAGAAGCACTGAAAGCACAGTTACTTACCTGTAACAGGTGATCTCTGGGAACAGCAGGAATTAGTCATCACATATGGGTACGTTGGTACCGACGGAGCCCGCGCGGGAAAGCTCCCCAGCTTTTCAGATTAAAAGCTTTTGGGGCCTCCCACTGCACATGCGCGCTGCCTTCCCGCCTTCCTGACCAGCTCTCGTCAGTTCGAGTTTAAAGCTGAGACAATAGAGAGAGAGGACAGGAAGATAGATAGATAGAGATACAACTCCTAGGGGAGGTGGGTGGGTTGTGATGACTAATTCCTGCTGTTCCCAGAGATCACCTGTTACAGGTAAGTAACTGTGCTATCTCCAGGAACAAGCAGGAATAAGTCATCACATATGGGGACTCCCTAGCTAAGATGCCTGGGAGATCCCCCTCCAAGGGTAAACCATCTTCGCATGGATCTCAGGCATCCATCCAGGGAAGGTGGGCAGGAGTTGTTTAAGTATGGAACAGGTGTTTGAGGACAGCCTGACCAAACAAGGCATCCCGGCGGGAGTCCTTGTCCAAGCAGTAATGGGCTGTGAAGGTATGAACCGAGGCCCAAGTGGCTGCCCGACAGATCTGATCTATGGACACAGAGTGAAGATGAGCCATAGAAGTGGCCATGGCTCTCACATTGTGAGCTGTGACATGGCCCTCCAGAGAAATGTTCTTACTCTGGTAAGCAAAAGAAATACACTGAGCGATCCAATTGGAAAGTGTACGCTTGGTGACTGGAAGTCCCAAATGAGAAGGATCAAAAGCCACGAAAAGTTGGGAAGACTTTCGATGTGGTTGAGTCCTGTTGAGGTAAAAGGCAAGAGCTCTTTTACAATCCAGAGTATGAAGGTTCCTCTCTGCACTGGATGCATGAGGAGCCGGGAAAAAGACAGGTAGATATACCTCTTGATTAAGATGAAAAGGCGAGACCACTTTGGGCATAAAGTGGGGATTCGTCCTAAGGACCACCTTATCATGATGAAACCTAGTATAAGGTGGATGAGCCACTAAAGCCTGCAGTTCACTGATGCGGCGAGCCGAAGTGACTGCAATAAGGAAAACAACCTTCCAGGAAAGAAATTTGAAGGAGGTAGAGTCCAAAGGCTCAAAAGGTGGCTTCATAAGCTGACCTAGAACTAGGTTCAAATCCCATGCTACCGGAGGAGGTCGGATGGGAGGTTTAGTTAGAGTCAGGCCTCTCATGAAACGTGCAACAAGAGGATGAGAGGAGATAGGTTGTCCATTTATAGGTTTTAAGGATGCTGCAATAGCACTCAAATGGACCCTTACTGAATTCGTCTTAAGGCCTGCATTTGAAAGATGCAGGAGATAGTCCAAGAGGGAATTCAAAGGAAGTGCTAGAGGGTCAAGACCCTGCTGAGCACACCAAATGGAAAAACGTGGAAAGTTTCCTAGAGGCATGAAGGATATCTGTCACAGGTTGAGAAAGATTAAAGTCTTGAAGACTTAGGCCTTCAGTAACCAAGCTCTGAGATGTAGGGATTTGGGGTTTGGGTGCCACAAAGTCCCCTCCTCCTGAGACAGAAGGTCTGGCGCAGCTCCCAGGTCCAGGGAGGATCCCTGGGAGAGATGCAGAAGCAGAGGGAACCACACCTGGCGTGGCCAGCGGGGAGCTATGAGGATCATAGTCCCGTGATCCCTCTGGAGCTTGAACAGAGTCTTGGATATTAGAGGAATGGGTGGAAAGGCATAGAGGAATTCCTGACCCAATGCAGGAGGAAGGCATCGTGGGCCTGAGCTCCCTGACACTGAGTTCTGGAACAGAACCGGGGAAGTTTGGCATTCCACGGACTTGCAAAGAGGTCTATGTCCGGGGTCCCCCATTCCTGAAAAATTCTGCGTATCTGGTCCATATGTAGGGACCATTCGTGTGGAAGCAGAACTCGACTGAGTCTGTCTGCACGAGAGTTTTGAACTCCTGGAAGATACACTGCAAGAAGGTGAATTTGATGCTCTCTGGCGAAGGCCCATAATCTGAGAGCTTCGTTGCCAAGCGACAGAGAGCCTGTCCCTCCTTGTTTGTTTATATAGAACATGGCTACCTGATTGTCTGTCTGAACTAGGACAGTCAGGTTGACAAGGAGGGTATAGAAGACCTTGAGGGCAAGGTAAATTGCTCGCAGTTCCAGGAGGTTGATATGAAGGGTGGCCTCCTGTGGAGACCAAGTGCCCTGAGTGGAGAGGTTCTGAAGATGAGCTCCCCACCCTGTCTGGGAGGCATCTGTTGTGAGGGTTGCTTGGGGCAACAAAGGTTGGAAGGGGGCCCCCAACAACAGATTCTTGGTGGATGTCCACCATTGGAGGGACCAAAACAGACGGCTTGAGGTGAGTATTTGGTCGGAGAGCGCTCCAGATGCTTGAGTCCACTGGGTGGCCAAGGTCCATTGAGCTGCTCTCATATGCAGACGAGCGTAGGGCACCACATGTACCGTGGAGGCCATGTGGCCCAGAAGTCGCAGCATTTCCCGGGCTGTCAAATGACTGCTGGACTGAGCTTGGGAGGCCAAACTCAGCAGGCGTTGGGCCCTGACCTGAGGCAGGTAGGCCCTTGCAGTGATGGTGTCTAACTGGGCCCCTATGAACTCGAGAGACTGAGTAGGGATTAGTTGAGACTTGGGAAGGTTTACTACCAGTCCTAGATACTGCAGAAGACGCCTTGTGCGGTCCAGGGAAATTTGGGCCTGGGACTGAGAGGGAGCTCGGATGAGCCAGTCGTCCAGGTATGGGAATATGAAAATTCCCAGGCCTCTTAGAAAGGCAGCTACGACTGCCATGCATTTGGTGAACACTCTTGGAGCAGAGGCTAGACCGAAGGGGAGTACTCTGTACTGGAAATGTTTTCCCTGAAACAGAAATCGAAGGTATTTTCTGTGGGATGGGTGGATGAGTATGTGTGTATACGCATCCTTTAGGTCTAGAGAACAAAGCCAATCCTGACTCTGAAGGTATGTAAGGAGAATGCCCAGAGAAAGCATTTTGAATTTCTCCTTGAACAGAAATTTGTTCAATTCTCTCAGATCCAGAATTGGTCTGAAGCCCTCTGTCTTCTTTGGTATTAGAAAATAAGGGGAGTAGAATCCCGTCCCCTGTTGAAGAAGAGGGACCTCCTCTATTGCTCCCTGGGCAAGGAGGGAGGAGACTTCCTGACCCAAGAGGGCCAGGAGAGATGGGGGAGAATTGAACTGCCTCACCATAGTATAAGGAGGAAGGTCGGAAAAATGGAGTTTGTAACCCTCTCTGATGATAGAGAGGGTCCATTGCTCTGATGTAATTTGCTCCCATCTGGGAGCAAAGTGAGCTAACCTTCCGGGTATGGTGAGGGGCTCTGGTTGTTCTAGAGCCAGAAAAGTTAAGCTCTCTAGGGGCAAGTCAAAACCCCTGAGGGGGTGGAGCCTGCTGAGGCGTAGCAGACGCCGCAGGCTTTGACCTTGCCTGTTTAGGTTGCTGACGTTTAGCAGCAAAACGAGGCTGAGAGGATTGTCGGCCAGTATTTGTGGAAAATCTGGACTTCTTGTAATAAGGCCTCTTAAAAGATTTCTTCTTGGCAGGAGTGGAGGTAGACTTAGAAAGTCTATCTAAGGTGGCATTTTCTGCATCCATTTGAGTGGCCTTAATTTGCCACTCCTCACCAAATAAGTTCTCACCTGTACAGGGCAGATTTCGTAAGCCATCTAGGACCCAAGGTTCTAGATCAGAAGCCTGGAGCCAAGCAAGACGTCGGGCTGCTATAGCAATGCCCGAAGCCCTACCAGCACCCTCAAAGGAATCAAAAGCTGCCCTGTTGGAGAACTTTGAAATATCCAAAAGGTGTTTCACTAAGGAAATGAACTGCTCCCTCTTATCCTCAGGGATAAAGGGGGCAAAATGCCGAACTTTTAGAGCGATTTCACTGAGAAACATGCCCATGTAAAGACTATAGGAATTAATCCTGGCTATAAGCATAGTAGCCTGGAAAGTTTTCCTGCCAAAAGAGTCTAGAGTCTTACATTCTCGCCCTGGAGGAGTAGAAGAGTGCCTTTTGGTACTCTTTATCTTCTTCATTGCAGACTTCACCACAATAGAATGGTGAGGCAACTGGGTTTTTTGGAAACCAGGAGAAGGGGGGACACGGTACATGGTGTCCAACCTGCGAGAAGAAGGAGACAATGTTAGAGGAGCCTCCCATAAGTCCATCAAGTGTTCTTGAAGGATTTCATGGATAGGCAGGGTGACTGCCTCTTTAGGAGACTTAGAGTATCCTAAAATATCCAGTTTCTTTGATCTGGGTTCCTTTTCAGAGGATGAAGCAATAGAAAGACCTTTAGCCATTTCTATGATGAAGTCCTGAAAGGACAAATCCTCTGGTGGAGACATTCTCCTGTTAGGAGAAGAAGGCTCCTCAGGAAGATCAAGGGAGAACTCATCAGAATCATCAGAGGAGTTAAAATCCTCTGAAGAAGCAGAGTATCCTCTATGTGCTTCCAACGCACGATACGCATACCGTTCGGTATCGACATCGGGCGTACCGGGTATGGGATCGGTACCGGGCAAAAGCCCGGATCCGGCATGCGGAACCGATCTGCGTTTGGAAGACGATGGCCTCGGTTCCGGTATGGAAGCCATTACCGGAACCGGACCCGGTACCGCTGGCTGGTTGCGGTACCGAGGGCGTAGCAGCATTAATAAAAGCCAGAATGGCCTGCTGCATGACTTGGACAGTAGTGCCCATAGACGCCACTGCTGCCTGGATGTCGGTACCGGTATGGGCCGGTACCCCAGAGCAGTACAACAGGTGATCTGTCGAGGCCGCGCCATCTATGTCAACCTGTGACCCCATGATTGCTTTGGAGGCCGGAACCTCCTGCCGGGGTTTTTTGGCCTGGGCAGAATCCTCGAACTCAGAATTGAGAGCCTCTCGATCTTTAGAAAGAGATTTGCTTTTAGAGGATTTGCCCACTGGAGTTTTGGTTACCTGAGATCCATCCGGAGAGGAAGACCTGGATGACTGTGATGCTTCTGAAGGAAACAGCACATGGAACTTGTTGGCCCGGTTCTGCAATCCACGTTTCGACATCTGGGAGCAGGATGGGCAGTCCGGTATGGAATGGTCAGGTCCTAAACATTTAAGACACCATTCATGGGTGTCTGTAAGAGGAATGACAGCACTGCACTTGGTACACTTTTTAAAACCAGGAACTGGCTTCTCCATGAGGAGAATTTGTGTAGGCCTGAAGGCCTAACAAAGTACCAAGCTGTGCTGAGAAAAGAAAAAAAAAATATATATTTTTTTTTTTTTTAAAGAAAGAAAGAGAGACCGGCAGTACCGGTTTCAGAATGGGGAAGGCAGGTACGCGGTCTAAAGAAAACAATAAAATTAACAATTTCTTCAGCGGTGACAGGAACACGACCTGCTGGCTCCGCGGAAAAAAAGAAACTGACGAGAGCTGGTCAGGAAGGCGGGAAGGCAGCGCGCATGTGCAGTGGGAGGCCCCAAAAGCTTTTAATCTGAAAAGCTGGGGAGCTTTCCCGCGCGGGCTCCGTCGGTACCGACGTACCCATATGTGATGACTTATTCCTGCTTGTTCCTGGAGATGTGTCATCCTGTGAGAGCAAACAGATCCAAAGGAGTAGAGTATGAGCTGTAAACTACTCTCTGCAAACTACTATCCAGAAATTAAGGGAGGCAGTTGGAACTGGCTCTTTAGGAAAACCTTGTCCTTGCAATCCACTTGGTCCTTGTTGACCACACCATCCTAACTGGAATGGTAGTGCATTGCATGGTGGTGCCTAATAGTTGCCCTGGGTCACCCATCCACATACCAAGCAGGGCCCCACCCTACTTAGCTTCTAGATCAGCTGAGGTCAGGCTCATTCACAGCAGCAAAGCCACAGGTACAGCTAATCCTAACAAAAGCAATGATTAATATTGAAACATCCAAAAACGCACCATTGCGTTCAAGTGTTTTTTTGAAACAATTCAAAGATTTCTGTAAACCACATGTGAATTCTGTCATCTTATTTTCTTATGCGCCTCAAGGTGAGATTTGAACTCTCCTTGTAAAATAAAGTGGAAACTTGCTCCACAATAGTTTCCTGTAGGGCCAGCCCAGACATCAGGAAGACTAGGCAGTGGCCTAGGGCAGCAGCTTCTGAGGGGAGGCAAAGGGCAGCAGAAATAAGAGTAAAACAGATTTTGGCAGCCATACAAATTCAAAAGAGTAATCAGCACATTCCTTTATCTGCAGGGAATGGGCACACACCCATACATACAAAGCAAAGTTTACTATGTCTCCAATTATACATTCAGATAGGACTGTTGTGCGATGGGTGGTGTTGGAATGAACATGTTTAATTATCAAAATCTAGGGAGGGGATGTAAGGCGCCCACTACCCTTGAACCGGTCCTGGAGAGTTAAGCAGTAACTGTCAGCCAAGAAAAACACTGCGTCTAAATTCCTAGCCTCAGTAACAGCAGCAAGGGTGAAGGGACAAGAACGGGAAAGGCCCTTCTTCAAATCCTTTTATACTTCACTTACAAGCGTGTTACAAAAAAAGATGTCATAACAAAGCCTCTCCCATTCTGGCAAACCATTAGGCAGCAGCCAGCCCTGTAGGGACTAGGGAGTGATGCAGAAATCTTCGGCCGGGCAATAGTTTCACGCGCTTCCTTCCTGCTGACCTCGCTGCTAGCGTCCAGCCTGCAAGCCGATCACGTTCTCACTGTCAGCCTGGCCCCCTTCGGAGCTCGGCCCCGATTGCTTGGCAGTCGCCGGAGGTGCCCTCTGATTGGCCACCCGCAGGCTTTCACGTGGAGCCAGCCGAGCTGTTAATAAGCAGAGTCCTCGCAGACTGCGGCTGTTGCCAGTCTGCGAGACGCTGCAGCGGAGGGCGAGCTGGTTGTGGGCGTGTGCAAATCCAAAGTTTAACCTCAGATCTCATCCAAATACAGGTAATGTTTCCTGAACGAGCAGCTCTTAGATAATCTTCCGTACAGGTGTCTTCACGCGCTGTACTGTGTTAACCTTACTAGAAAATTACCAATCTACCGATGCTTCATGCGTGCTGGGGGTGGGGGAAAGAAGTAAAAGTACGTAATAAAAGTTTTGGAAGCGCGTGCAGATCTCAAGCTATGTATTTCTGCGCGTGCTGCTCGCGCATTCAAATAGACTTTTGGGACTTATAAGATCGTTTTGTTAAGCGCCGAACACATTTTGTAGCTAGTGTTCATACCAGTGCGTGTCGCTTGCATGCGATTTAGGGCAGGGCGGTCATGGCAGCCCCGCGAGCTGAATGGACGCTCGGTTCTTTGCAAAAAAAAAAAAATCCAAAAAAGTGGCATGGGTCATGCTGCTCAGCAGATTTGCCCCAATGCACTATCTAGTTACGCCAGGAATTAAGCTTTCTATCCTATGCTAGTTGCTGTACAGAGCAGAAGCCTAGAAATAGCATTTCGAATAGTTAATAGTTACACACTTAAACTTAATGAAGTGGGCGTTATGATGATTGAAGGTATATTTTATATTGTACGAAAAGGAGATAAAGAAAAATAGTAGTTTGTTGTAGACTTTGGCAAACCGCTATTGAACTTTGAAAATCGATTTTTACAACTGCCGCAGGAAACAAGCCTAAAATGTAAAAATGGGTACAGAGTTCTCATACCTGAATAAATGGGGCCATGCAAAGGGTGTGGAGCTTTCTATTATGGCATTCATATAATCCCTAATCGGGAATCGTAACCAAATATAAAGGTACTATAAATCAAAGCTTTAGTGAGCTTATTAAGAGGCTGATGCAGAAACCTTGTGCTTGAGCCAAGCGCTTAAAGTTCTAGCACAGGGTTTCTGAATGCAAGTTGTAAGCACAAGTTTTGCTCAGTGATGCTGTAAGCAAACAGCATGCAAATGAACTATGTGTGCAAAGTCTTTATAAACAAAGAGTAGGTGAACATGCACCTAGAGGGCTGCATTAGTGGTACCTATATCTTGTGTAGGAGAAAAAAAACAGTTTGGCAGTGCTTGTGCTGAAATGCTGTGTGGCACATAAAGGACAATATTCTTTGCAACAGTTCTGCTCAGAATAATATCGATGTTCATAAAAAGCAGTAGCATTCTGTTCAGAATAATATTGATATTTATGTACCAGATAGCAGAGGTGGAGTGCTGCGACAATGTTATGCTCATGTGTTAGAACGCTATCTCCACCCCCCCCCCCCCACCACCACCACTACCACTGCCTTCAGCAAAGCCAGAAAAAAGTTGAGTGCTGAACACTGAAGAAATGGGTGGAAGGTGACATAATAAATACAGCTAAATAAATTCCTCACCAGTGCTGAACAGACCTATGAGCTAACCCTTAACATCTCTTCAGACCTTAGGTTGAAATCCTAGCATTGCGTTCAGTCTTCTGTGCTACAGAACTAATTGTTTCATTACCATGCATTTACATAGATTTAAACACCTTATGCAGTGTTGTATGAATGAGTCCTTGTATACAAAAATTACCACATTGGTAGTTCATCAAATTGTGCACTAAAACTGAGCTAACCTGTATGCAAAGCCTAGCACACTTTTCTGCGTTGGCTTGCAATTAGGTATTGGAGGCAATGCAAGAAAAAAATGCCAGAAGCATTATGCATTTTTCTCAAATGAACCTGCCCAGTGAAGGGAGAATTGAACTCTGAAAGCTAGTCAAAAGTATTTTAGCTCAGTGAAAAGGTATCTTCCTATATTCTTCTTGTGTTTTTTTAACCTTTAAAATAGACCAAAATTGCAATCACACTATCCATTAGTCTTAAAATAGGAGAAAACCCTAGGCCAGGAGTGGCCAACTCTAGTCCTAGTGCACCACAATTCATTCTGGTTTTTGGGATGTCCCTAATGAATATTCAGGAGGTTTATTTGCATCCACTACCTCCCATTGTATACAGATACATTTCATGAATATTCATTAAACTCAGATCAAAATAATTCCTAACTTAACAACTTACTTCAATAGCTCAAGAGTCACAACAGCTAAACCACCATGGCAGCAACAATTTAGGAGAAAAAAAGCTTTAGAACCTTATCACTTCCTACTGTACCCCAAACGCCGTAGGGGAGATCAAGAGCTCTACATCATAGGCATTTAAAAAAAAAAAAAAAACCCACATCCCCCTTCTTTTAGTATAACTCTTAATTTGATGGTTCGTAAACCACATCAACGAGCAACACTGACCCAGCAAACTACCGCCCAAAATCAAGCCTTCCATTCCCAGCAAAAATAACCGAAAAAATCGTTCAGAGACAGCTTCAAGATTATATTGATCTATACGCCCCACTGGACCCTCACCAGCACGGATTCCGTCCAAACCACGTTGTTGAGACACTTCTTATTCATCTATTTGATAAAATACTAAAAGGAATAGACATGATAAAGGTTTCCTACTTATTTTTATTGACATATCATCCGCATTCGATACAATTTCTCATCACATCCTTCTGAAGCGTCTAATGGAAATTGGCCTTCAAGACACCACCATAAAATGGTTTCAATCATACTTTTTGTCTGTCATCAAAGTAACATCCAATAACCTCACCTCAGCACCCTTCCACACAGCACAAGGAGTTCCCCAAGGCTCCTCACTATCTGCACTCCTATTTAACATCTATATCCAACCTGTTTGCAAAATATTTTAAAAATACAGGATTCAATATGCCATATATGCCGAAGATATCGTGGCATATACTCCAATCCACCTGGATGCCCCAGACTATACACATATATCAAACTGCATTCACGAAATAACGACATGGTTTACAAACAACAATTTAAAAATCAACGTAAAATAATCTGAGGCAATCATCACAAGAGATTCCACAAGAGATTCCACAAGAGATTCCACAAGAGATTCCACAATCAACATATCAAATACACCAATCAATGTAAAAGATGAAGTTCGGTATCTCAGAGTGATACTAGACAAACAATTTACTCGTCAGGCACACATTAACAAAACATCCAAAACAGCCGCCTTCAAACTAGCAATACTCCGAAGACTAAAACCTCTGCTCAGCAAAGAACACTTCCGTACGCCATGCCAGGCAATCATCACACTTGTGCTGGACTATTGTAATCTCCTCTTCCAAGGCCTACCCAAACAATCCACTCAACTCCTTCAAATAGTCCAAAACACTGCTGCCCACATTATTGCAGGCACTTCACTACAGGACCATATAACGCCTATACTATAAGATCTATACTACAAGATATAACGCCTATACTACAAGATCTACACTGGCTACCAATCTCCTCACAAGCAAAATATAAATCAGCGCTTACAATCTTCAAGATCAAAAACATGTCAGCAGGAATACTTCAAGACTGGACAGGAACAGCACTAAAAACACAATACCAACTCCTAGTTTGTTCACAAGAACCAATAAATCCACATCCATGCGGGCTTTTCTCCCTTGCTGCCCCTACTATTTGGAATGTACTTCCAGAAAAGCTAAGATCCACAACTGATTTAAAAGACTTCCGCAAGTTAATCAAGACCACCTTATTCATTGAACATTATAATGAGGAACACTAATCCCAACCGGATTGAAGGAAATTACAGGACAGTTTAGGACTTGAAATACGTTTCAATTTACAATTGAATGTTCTTTGTAAAATAAGTATGAAGTTACAGGTCTGTTTAAGTTTTTAATACATGTTACCCTCCCTTTATATAACCCCTTGTACATAGCTCATCCTGTAAACAGCACACCAAGAAATCATCCCCGTCACTCACACAAATACCCACACGTGTTAACACTGCATGCCTACCCCTACTGACACTGATCATTGATTGTTTGAAGTGTAAACCGCTTTGATTTCAGGACAAAGCAGTATATAAATACTTTAAAATAAATAATAAACAGAGCTGCCAAGTACTCTCCTTTATTTTATTGAACCATTGAATAAAAAAAATATAATAAAAGAAGGAGTTTTTTTAATGCCTATGATGTAGAGTTCTTGATCTCCCCTACGGCTTTTGTTGCCGAATAATGGGAAATAAGGTTCTGAGGCTTTTTCTCCCCTAAATTGTTGCTGCCATGGTGGTTTGACATAATTTTCTCTTTTTAGGTGGTTTAGCTGTTGTGACTCTCTTGAGCTATTGAAATAAGTTTAGCTGAGTTAGGATTTATTGTGATTGTTTTGGTCTGAGAGTTTGTTTAATGAATATTCATGAGATACATTTTTGCATATAATGGAGGCGAGGCTGTGGATGCAAATATACCTCATGCATATTCATTAGGGACATCCTGAAAACCAGGCTGGATTGTGGTGCACCTGGACTGGAGTTGGCCACCCCTGCCCTAGGCCAGTGATGGCTAACCTTTTTGAGCCCGAGTGCCCAAACTGCCGCACAAAACCAAAGAATTTCCTCAAAGTGCCAGCACGTCATTTGCATAAGTGGTCTTATTTGCATAAATATTTGCATAATGTTACCATACACTAACTTTTAGTAAACATGTCTCTTAATGAGTGTATGGATAAAGAAAGACTAAAAGATTTCTACATTACTATAATCCAGTGCCAACCGCCAGGCACATTAGGAACTACTACAAACGCTGCCCATTTAGAACCCATAGCAAACCCGTCGTATCCTGACAGCATTACCAGGACTCACAAAGCACCATACCCTACCTATCAAAAGGCAACACTGCAAATATTAAACCAATACATTTCAGAGAATACTGGGGAAAGAGAACAAGTGGCAACGTCAAATAGGAATTTCCTCTTGTACCAAACAAAGCGCAGATGTTAATGATGCACATTTCCCAGAGCTGACATATTCCAGTTAATAAATTCAAAATAAAGAGATATCTTTCTACCTTTTGTGCATTTTTTTTTCAGTTGCAATTGGTCCAGCCACCTTCTTCTGGTTTCTTCATGTTTTCTGCTAACTCTCCATCGTCTGCTGTCCATTTGTCCTTTCTTCTCTCTTCTAGTTTTTTTTCCATTCTCTCTCTCTCTCTACATCTGCTTTAACATACTAATCTTTCTCCTTTTGCTCTTTCCTCATTCCTATTTCATCCACACAAATTTTACCCCTCCATCCTCAATCCCCAATTACTCTCCCAATACCTGGCCAATTGTAGATTTTTCATCCCTCCTACACAAAATATTTTTCCCCTCTCCATTTTACTCTCCCAGCCCCATCCCATTCTAATCCTCCCCCAACATCAGCTCCCTTCTAGTTCCAGTCTCACCCAGCATCCATTCCCTTCTAGTCCCTGCATCAGCCCATTTCCAGTCCAAGTCCCTTCATCTGCTCATTTTCAATCCTAGCCCCCCCATCAGCCCATTTCTACTCATTTCCTAGCCCCACCATCAGCCCATGTCAAATCATAGCTCCCCTCCACTCAGCCCAATTCCAGTCCAAGCCCCCCCATGAGCCTACTTCCAGTTCTAGCCCCTCCATGAGTCCATTTCAATTCAAGCCCCCACCACAGCCCATTTCCAATCTTAGCTCCCCCCAACAGCCCATTTTCAGTCCTAGTTCCCTTCCCTCACAGCCCATTTCCATTCCAAGCCCCCTCCCCATCAGCTATTTGCAGTTCAAGCCTCCCCTTCCACTCAGCCCATTTCCAGTCCTAGCAACACCCCAACCCATTACCAGTCCTAGCCCCCCGTCAATCAACTTCCAGTCCTAACCCCCATCACCCCATTTTCAGTTTAAGCCCCCCCCCTATAACCCTTTACCAGTCCTAACCCCCATCAGCCCATTTCCAGTCAGCCCCCCATAGCCCATTGCCAGTCCTAAACCCCCCCATCAGCCCACAGCCCATTACCAGTCCTAACCACATCAGCCCACCTCAAGTCCTAACCCCTCCCCATCAGCCCATTTCCTGTCCTAGCCCCCCCCATAACCCATTATCAGTCCTACACCCCCATCAGCCCACTACCAGTCTTAACCCCCCCATAGCCCATTACCAGTCCTAACCCCCCCATCAGCCCACTACCAGTCTTAACCCCCCCCATAGCCCATTACCAGTCCTAACCCCCCCATCATCACCCCATTTCCAGACAGCCCTCATCAGCCCACAGCCCATTGCTAGTCTTAACTCCCCCCCATAGCCCACTGCGTCTTAACCCCCCTCCCCAGCCCACTGCCAGTCTTAACCCCCCCTCCCTAGCCCATTGCCAGTCTCAACCCCCTCCCTCCCTCCCTCCCTCCCTAGCCCATTGCCAGTCTCAACCCCCTCCCCCCCCCCTCCCTAGCCCATTGCCAGTCTTAACCTCCCTCCCTCCCTAGCCCATTGCCAGTCTTAACCTCCCTCCCTCCCTCCCTAGCCCATTGCCAGTCTCAACCCCCTCCCTCCCTCCCTAGCCCATTGCCAGTCTCAACCCCCCTCCCTCCCTAGCCCATTGCCAGTCTTAAACCCCACTCTACCTCCCTAGCCCATTGCCAGTCTTAACCCCCCACCCTCGGCTCATGGCAATAAAAAAAAAAAAAGCTTCCCCCTGCCCCCGCGGCAGCAAGGAGTTTACCGCGGGGGGCCCACGGCCCCGCGGGACTCACCCGGCGCGGCTGAGCCCCAATCTGCCGGCTTGGAGGGACGCGAAGGGAGAGAGAGTCTCCCTCGCGTCTCTCTTAAGCCCGCAGAGGCAGATGGGAAATTTCCCATCAGCCCCTGCGGGCTTAACAGAGACCCGAGGGAGACTCTCCCTTCGCGTCTCTGCAAGCCGGCAGAGAGGGGCTGAGCAGCGCCAGGAGAGTCCCGCCGGGCAGAGGGAGCCCCGCGGGACACTCCATGCCGCCGCCGCGGCGGCAGCGGGCAGCTTTTTTTTTTTTTTTAATGTGCGACCTTCCCGCGTGCCAGCTGCAAGGCCTTCGCGTGCCACAGCTGGCACGCGTGCCATAGGTTCGCCATCGCTGCCCTAGGCCATCTGTGCATCCCCAATATAAGAATTTGCAAAAAGATAACTTGATAAGTTTCAAAAAGAAATTGTAGAAAAGATCTTTCTTTCTTTACTAGATACCTCTTCACTTGAACTATAAATTCTCCATAATATGGCAGAGACTTTAATGCATTTCAGTGCAACATTGAAAGCAAATGGTTTTTACCATACAATACAGAAAATATTTATACTTTTTAAGCATGACTGGACTATCCTTGATTTAAATAAGGTAGGGTGCCTTAGCATAGCGCAGACTATCAACACATTATGAATAATGCAGTAGAGTGAATTCTTCATGTAATTTAGCTGTAATTCATCAGGATGCAAGTTATGACTTATCCAGATACGTATGTCTAAAGACTAAAAAAGTATAGTTGTGATCATAAAGTTATCTTTTTGCTTTTATTTCAGAATGATACAGATTTTAGATCCAAGATCTTTGCCACGTTCCATCATGCCAGTTGATGTAGCAGTGAGAATCTGTTTGGCACACTCACCACCTCTGACAAAATTTCTCAGCCCATATGATGATTGCAGAAGAAACTTTGTGAACCGATTCAAGCCTCTACGGCCTTGCCTAACTTTAAAACGGGATTCCGATTCTCGCAGCAGTGAAAGGCGCCCAAAGAACAAGAACAAAAAAAGAGTCGTCTTTGCAGATTCTAAAGGTCTTTCTCTTACTGCAATACACGTGTTCTCAGAATTCAAGGAGGACTCGGGGCAAGAACTGCAGTTTGATTTGACAGACCTGGAAGATATCACAGCTGGGCTAAAATTACATGAGGAGAAAAACTTGATTCTGGGTTTCACTCAGCCTTCAGCTGACTACTTGGCCTTCCGAAACCGCTTGCAAAAGAACTTGGTCTGTCTCGAAAATTGCACTCTGCAGGAACGGTCTATTACGGGGACTGTAAAAGTGAAGAATTTGAGCTTTGAAAAAAAGGTTAGCGTTCGTCTGACCTTTAACACTTGGAAAACCTATATTGATATTGACTGTGTTTACATGAATAATGTCTATGGAGGTTCTGACACTGACACGTTTTCATTCGTCACTGATCTGCCACCAGGCATTCCCACTTATGAAAGAATAGAATTTTGTATTTCTTACGAAAGTGAAGGTCGCATCTTCTGGGACAACAACGAGGGAGAGAATTACAGGATAGTTCATGCAGAGTGGAAATCTGATGGCGTGCAGGCACCAATAGTCTCAAGAGTGGACATCACCGCATATAAAGATCAGAAGAAAAAACAAGAAATTGACTTTGATCACTTTGGTAGCCCAAGAACATCAACTGGTCTCTTTCCAGAATGGCAGAGTTGGAGCAGTGCTGCAAATGCTGCACCATACTGGTGAATGGAAACTCTAACCAATGGTTTCACTGCTTGACACAACCTCAGTGCTCTTGATATCAAGCATTTCTCACATAGACCAACTTAGCTTGGGAACTTAAGTGCTTTTTAGGATGCATCTTGAAGAAACAAAGAAAATGACCATTTGGGAATTTAGCATCGGAGCTTAAAGTGAGACACCTGTTTCCGAACTCTTTAGTTGGGAGGAGATAGCTTTTAAGAGACTTCGGTCTGTTGCATACGGTAGAAATAGTATATGTGCTAAATACAAAATAGTTTTGCACTGCTGACTTAAGGGTGTTTTTGAAAGAATGGAAGGGATTCTTTGGGGAGATGGCTTCTGTACAAAGTGGGAAGATGGTAGTGCCAAGAGTTAGACGGTACCATTGTTTTCTTTCAAAAGAGAACATTTGGTTAAAAAATGCAAGGTGATTCTGTGGTACCATGTGCGCATGGAATTTAAACAGTTTTTGGAAGCAATGGTGGGAAATGATGAAGACACATGGAATGCACTACAGCACAAATGAAGATTTTGGGAGCTGGTCTTTCAAAATCTACTGAATATTAAGTGAGTGAAAGTAATATAGGAAGTAAGTGATTAGTATTTCTTGCACAAATTTTAAAGTACTATAAGAAATGGTGGGCCTGATATTCAGCAGTGGTGGCTAGCCATTGCTGCTAAACCCAAGATATGGCCTCGGTATTGAGCAGCCAGATCCAGCCACTGGCATAGATTATCTGGGTTGGCCGGATAGCATGGAAGCTTAACTGGACAGCAGTGGCGACTATTTAGTCGCTGCCTGGTTAGCTTCTGTGGTAAGTTAAGCTGCCCTTTCAGTGCCTAACTTTGCTGCTTAAGAGTAACCAGGTGGTGGTTGAATATTGCTGCTGTCTGGTTATCGCCAGATGCCCCCAGAACACCCCGATGCTAGCCGGCTTGCATTAGGACAAATCGACAGCACCACCTGGGGATATTCAGTGGCACTTACTAGCTTGGTCACAATGATTGTGGTTAGTGGGTCTGCTAACCATGTTAATCCCTCTAAATATCGGGCCTGATATTTCAACATCTTCATTGTTTTGAAGCCGAGTGAATGATGCTTTTGCACTTGAGGCAGATGGGTATCTCTTAAATAGGCTAGATACATGGCATTGTTCTAACAGAAGTTGTGCCTTTTTAGAAACAGAAGTCAAAAATAACATGTATAAGCTGCCTCTGAGCTACTGAGAATAGTTTGCAAACACACTAATCTGTAGATGTTCACATGTGCTTTAATCTTGCATGAACTTGACACCCTATCACATTCTCAAGCAGTGGCTAAATTATCATAGTTCACGAGGACATCTAAGCTTACAGTTTAGCCATAGTATTTTCTGTCTGTACTTTCATACCCAGTCTTCCTCATGTGTTATTCTCTCACCCCTAAAGCCTACACTTCATAGTGATTTGCAGCTGGAGTGGGGTGTTAACGACAATGCGGATGTAGGTAAAGAAGTGAAAATTGGAATCCCTGAAAGTGTGTATTTTTTCTGGAAGGGGGAGGGAGGGTTTTTTTTGTGTTGGGGTTTTTTAAACCCTAGATCTGGTTTTGTGGTTTGGATTATAAATGCTGTTTGCACACATCCATACAGTTGTCTATCTACAATGGCTGTGAAAGTATTCAAATAACGTAATGGGAGTATCCTTCATATTGAAGGTGACTAATTCAATGTTAATTCGGTATTTAAAAGAATGTTGCCTTTCTACATAAAGAAAATGTGAATACTAGTTACATGTTTTGCACATAAGTAGGAACGGCTATCTTTTGGTGCTTTTCCTCTACTGCCTTTTACTTCACTTGGTCTTCAGCTTTCTAATGCTGATTTTTGTGCACTTTTATCTCCTCATTTTACATATTTGAGCTCAACTGTATTTTTTTGTACATGTTGGCTAATAGTTTTAGGACATATAAACGGTAAGGCAGTAAAGATTACATTAAGTTTCTTTTCCCCTCAGATGGGCCGACGGAAGGCTGCAGTGATGCAAGCTGCAGTGCTTACTCAGGATGACAGGATTTGTCTTTTTTTTTTTTTTTTTTGCTAGCTATTGACAGAGGCCATACCGCAGCTCACTTTATGCCAGATTTGGGACATGAAGCATTTCGTGCAGTAAAGTAAATGCTAGCAGGTGAGTCTGCTGCCTCCCCCCCCCCCCCCATGTAACTATTTTTCTACTGTAATGGTTTATCATTGTACAGATAAACTGTACTATATAAACTGATCCTCTCAAGAATTAAACCATGTTTTTTGTATGACAAACTGAGGTCTGGAGTCTTCCTTTTATAACACGCACATACATTTAAAACTAAATTTGTCCAACTCATTTAGCTTGTGCATGAAACAAATGGGAGAATGGCATGGCTGATAGTCGCTGCAAAGCTAACCTAGTTTGTGGGGGGGGGGGTTCTTTACCATAGACCATACTTGATTTAACTTACTCATTTTCACATTTTCCTGTCTTAAACTGGTTTGGTTTTTGCTCCCATTATGTGCACTGGACGACTGTTAACACGTTTTATCACAGAAGGGTGGTCAGTGTTTTTACTCCTGAGAATGTCATTGACTGACTGACTGACTGCTTGCCTCTGTCGTATCTGTCAACATGTACTTCCAGGCCTTGACATAATTTCGTAGGATTTAGAAGCCAGCAGCTGAGACCTCCTTTTCCTTCTCCCTCCACTGAAGTTGAGGAATGGGGGTGGTGGACTTCTGAGGCAGGGCCCAGTTTTACTAAGGCTGTCTTTCCCATCCTGTATCAGAAGCAAGCTTAGTAAGTCAGGCCCTTAACATGACACTGCACAATGCTAACAGGGCTTGACAGATCCCAGATTGTCATGGTGACCAGACATTTGCATCTAGGGCTAGGGTTGCCAACTGGCTCCAGATGTGCCCAACAGGCTTGATCCAGGCCTGGGTTTAACCCATTGCATGTAGGGACTTGTATTCTTAATCTTCTTATGGAGTGCAACAGAGAAATCAGAACTATATATCCCTGCATGCAGTGGGGTAAATCCAGGACTGGATCAAGTTTGTTGGGCCTGTCTGGAGCCAGTTGGTAATGCTACCTGGGGTCTGGAATCTCTATGGGGAGGGAGACAGCTTGCTTCTGGGCTGTTTTCATATCTCTTAGGCAGATGAGAAGGAAACGGCTGTGAATGTGGTAAACATCCTTCCTGTCTGTGGGAGCTTGGATCCCTGTGGGCAAAATGGGAGGGAGAAGGCTGCAATTGCAGTCTGGAATGCAGCAGGCTGCCTGTGGGTAGAAGAGGGAGAACAGATTGGGGCCTACCAAAAATAAAATTACAGGAGGAAGGGAGTAAACACTTTAAAGTTCCAGTAGCTTAAAAAAAGGAAGGATTGGGAGGGGGGGGGGGAGAGACAAAGGGGAAGTGGAGGGGGGGGGGAAGAAAGTGTGCAATGTGTTTGTGTTTTTGTGGGGTGTGGTTTTTTTTTTTTTTAGGTAAAGGAATGAATGCATGGAGACAAAAGGCACCATGTGTATCTGCAACCACCCCCCAACACAAACAAATATGCTATCCCCATTTCCCCTCCCCAAGCAACACATTCTCAGACAAGAGGCATCCCACCTCTGCATACCATACAGACTGCCCAGCTCTACAGTACACACACACGCACTGCACCCCACCCACACAAAGGCACACATCTACATCCTACTCTAGACAGGCACACCACTGTTGCATCACATGCACCCTCTTGCTATATGAAGCTCTAACTCTTGTTTATGTAAAGATGATGCTTGGTGTAGGAACCCTGGTGCTGGTCTTGCAAAATGAACACAAGTCTAGCGTGTGAGACAAGGGGGAGCGGGGGGACACGAGCTCACAACCACTGGTTCCTAAGTCCACACAAAATTTTCTCAAGGCCTGGCTAACAAAAAACAATGTTCTTAATTCACCCATCCTGCTGACCCCCCCCCCCCCCTCCAACCCTGTACCATTTAGCAAGTCAACATTCTCTCTCTCTCCTTGCCTCCCAACCTCTTAGCAGCTACCAAAGAAAGCAAGATGTGCACCTTTATATTTTAAGGTACCGGGTGGGAGGGGCTGCTAGACCACCAGGGATTCTTTTGTCAGGGCACTGACCTTGACAGTATTTTTATGGCATGGGGGGGGGGGGTGGCGGCGGCGGCGGCGCCCGTCCCTGATGCTGCGATCATCACAGGTGCTATCAAAATACTATGGGGAGGGGGATCAGGGCCATTGGACCACAAGAGATTCTTCTATTGTCAGGGTATGGCCCCTGCTATGTTTATGTAATTTCTTGATGTACTGCCCAGTCTGAAGGGCATCAGAGCGGTTTACAATCAGGTACTAGATACATTCCCTCATGCCTAAAGGGGCTCTCAATCTATATGTGCCTTGAGGCAACGGAGGGATAAGTGGCTTGCCCAAGCCCACAAGGAGTGCCTATAGGACTAGAAACCCCAGTTCCTCTGGCCTGAGATTACTGTCCCCAGGTGGCAATTGAACCTCCTTCCTGAGGTACCTTGTCCTAACCACTAGGCCACTACTCCCTCTAGTGTTTTGATGGCAGTGGGGCCTTTGCCTGATCTGAGAAGATGATCTAGGCATTGGGGAAAGCACCTGGTTCCACTAAAATACTGTCAGGGGCACATGTTAGAGGTTTAAGTCATCTCAGACCCTGAAGTAAAAATGTTGGTTGGTGCTGTGGTTAGTTGTGAAATCTACACCTATCTGCATCACGCGTACCATGATTTGCGTACCATGCAGCTGATTAAAATGTTCGGTGTTATTTTTTCCGTGGGGGTTTACAACTGTTTTTTGCATTCAAAAAGTTGTAAAGAGTACTTAAAGGCCACGCTAGCTTTTCAGCATTGGCCTGTTGGAGAGATTGAGTATGGAGGAGATTGTAGAAGACTGAAAAAGATCAAAACTGTGGGCCCTGCCTTTATAAAGGGCAAATTTGGATTCTAAACTACTCTTTTATCAATCTTTGGGACACTAATGACGATCTGGTAACTATACCAAACTGATGCTTCATTTTCATAGGGTTCTTCTTACCCTCTAGAGCTGGGGCAGAGAGGAGGTCTTACCTGTACTCCAAAAGGGGAAGGGACCCTCCCCACCTGGCTGCCAAGGCTACAATATTCATCATGGGGCCTTCAATAGCCAGTCATCCCTTTCCTCCTTCATTCTAGTTTCCCAGTGACCTTCCCTTCCCCCATCTAATCACCCTCAGTCCTGTCTTCCTACTTTCCCTTTTCACCTTACTACTGGTCTCTCAGCCCAATCAGGTGCTGTTCTACTACTCTCTTGTTGAGGGCTTTCAAGTAGGATTTTTGAGGATGGGTGAACAAAGCCCCCAGGTAATTCCGCCCCCCCCCGCCCCCACCAAACAAAATATAAAAATGCAACATCCGTTCGTCAGTGCACATTGGGAACAGGTGTTGGCTGGGTACAGAGTCTGGAGGTATCACTTGTGCACATCCACTCATCACATACACAGTAAGGCACATGCACCAAATGGCCATAGTTATGTACTGGCCCAACCCAGAACAGATGTAGCAACCTGTACAGGGACTGACAAATGGCAAAACAGTTGGGCAAGAGCGTAGCAATGAGCCCGATGCAGAGCTAGTGGCAGGACCCAAAGATTCTGGGCTGAGGTGGATCCTTCTCGCACACCTCCATAGCAGTGGGTCTTGGAGGTGACATATAAGAGATGCCATAGTGGGTCAGACCAAGGTCCTATGTATCACTTGAAGGCCCCTTTCAAACGCTTAGACACACTTTTAGCAGTAGTAGAGTGCTATGAGGAGAGGTGCATGACCTGTGTAGGCAAACTCCATGGGTCATCACCTCTGTGCATACAGAGTGGACTGGAGATGAAGTTACTGGAGCAGCAGTCTGCCAGTGCAGCAGTCCAGCCTCGGAGTGTGGACAACTAATGGTGACTATGATCCAAGTCTCCTCCACTGCATGCACCCCTATTAGGGCATCAGGCACACATTCCTGCGATGGGTGTCCTAGGTGTGTTTGAATGATAAGTGGTTTCATGCCCACACATAGCATGTAGATGGGGGGGGGGTGGAATTAAGGTGGCAGGGCATGCAGGGGAGAGGGAGGACAATAGGAAGGTATGCAACGGACATTCACTGAGGTTCTTGATGTATCCAGGTCTCCAACCATCCTTGCAGTCTTCTCATCAATTGTTTGAAGCACCCTTACCATGTGTGGCGGGGTGTTGGTGGAGGTGGTGAGTAAGACTGCTCTCTGTGGCGCACTGAAAGATGCTAGCTGCTAAAGATGTTTTTTCTCCTTTCCCTGCAGGTGGTGACCAGACACAGGAGAGAGTAATACCAGGGAAGGTGGAGTGAGGAAGGGCATTTAAGTGTGTTTTAACTGTAGATAGATGCTCAACAGAGCTCCCATGTCCTGTTTTAACCTGTACAAAGGGGTAGGGGGCCTGATACCCACCATAAGTACCTGGCAAATCGCATGTCTATTGTGTACACATGGCATCCATTGTCATATGGACATAACATAGTATGACAGCAGATGAAGATCAGTATGGTCTATCTATTCTGCCCAGTAATGTGGCTAGAGTGGTTGTACCTGCTTCTCCATGCAGGTTAATCCCCTCTATGCCTTTGTTTAGGGCTGTACCCACTGCTCCATGCAGGTCGTCCCTTCTATTTGTTGAAGTATAAAAGATATTTAAGTTTGATTTCATTCCCTTACTATAAAGGGATCCAGTATGTCTGCCATTTTGATTTCCGTAACTGTGTTTGCCCCTACCACCTCTCTGTCTATGGCATACTTCAACTGTGTGAAGATCTTTATTAAAAATACTACCTATATTGAATACATGTCTCCCATCTCCCTTCTTTATATGTATATGTATGTGTAGTGCATAGTACTTTGCCATGGCACCAAGATGATGTGGTGAAGCCTCCCTCTGTGCATGATATGGACACAGTGGCTGCCCAGTGTGGGTGCTTGAGCTGTGGTTGGCCCACTGCAGGGTGGATGGGTGGGTAGTCAGGGGTAGCCCGTGGACATGGGAACATCTATGTAGACATTGGATCCCCTATCTTTAGCTGCTGTCAGGGGTTGTCCATGCCCAACCATGGCTATCATTGGAGCTCTATTTTGGCATGTACAGTGGGCTGGTGAGGTTGACAGGTATGGGGACATGGTGTACATCTCCATGCATTATGTGCATGCTGGCAGGGATATAGGTGGGCCCCTATCAGAACTGTTATCTGCATACCTGTGTTACTTCCCACTGGCTAACTCTTCCCCTGCACCGTCCTGTGGATGGTGACAGTGACCATGTGCAGCAGGGAGGGGATGCTCTATTTATTTAAAACCTTTTATATACCATCTTTCTACAATTCAAGATGGTTTACATGGAACATAAAATAACAGTGTGGGTACAGCTGTTTTACAGAGAACAAAAACTTCTTGAGAATAAAAAAGGAAAATTGAACAGTCAACGTTTTACATATTAACAGAGGGGTAGGCCAACAAGGGAGAACATATGAGAGGGAGAGAGTAGATTGGCAAAGGGAGGGATAGGGCAGAATGACTTCTGTTTAAGGGGTCTAGTTGTGTTAGGTTGGTTGTGGTTTAGGGGGGTAGTGCAAAGTATTCCTGAAAGAGGAAGGTTTTGAGCCTTTTATGGAATTCATTGTGGTCAGAGCAGTCTCGTATATCAGATGGGAGGGTGTTCCATTCGGAGGGGACATAGAAAGAGAAGGCTCTGTTGCAGGTAGACTACTCCTTAACTTTTGTGCTGTGATGTTTAGGGTGTGTGCAGAGTTGGGTCTACATGATCTAGTGTTATTAGGTTTAGAGAGGAGGGAGAGAAAACAGAAGGCAGATTCATTGTGTATGACCTTGTGGGTCAGTGTGAGGGTTTTAAATTTTATTCTAGCCAGCATAGGGAGCCAGTGGAGGTCTTGGGAGGACAGGGGTGATGTGGGCTCTTCTGGGTGTATTAATGATTAGGCATGCTATAGTATTCTGGGCCATTTGGAGAGGATGGATACATTGTTTTGGGAGACCAGGATATGAGGTTGCAATAGTCAAGGGATGGAGTGGTTAGGGCTTGGCAAACGGTACGGAAGGAATCTGTGTTTAATAAGGGGCGGAGGTTTCTCAGAGTTCTGATCTTAGTGTAAATTGCCTTGGAATTTCTTATCTGTTCCTGGAAGGTGAGGTTCTGGTCTATTATGCCAAGATATTTGACTTCATTCTTTACAGAGACAGTGTAATCCACGAGGACAAGTGATGTCGGGGGAGAACTGGACGGATTAGAAAAAATATGAAGTGCTTCCGTTTTAGCTTGGTTAATAAGACATTGGCTCCACCAATACAACCTTATCTTAGTAAAACAGTTGCTAACATAGTGAAGTTTGGCATTGTTAAGTTAAAGGGGGTGCATAATGTCGTCAGCATATAGTTGATATTGGATATTGTGGTCTTGAAAGATTTTGCATATGGGTTGGAGAAAGATCCAAGAGTATTGAAAGAACAGAAATATGAGATTGCAGACCTGCTATTAGTAATCTGTGAACTTTCATTAAAATCATCTGTAATACCTGAAGATTGGCGGGTCGCCAATGTAATGCCAATTTTTAAAAAGGGTTCCAGGGGTGATCTGGGAAATTACAGACTCTGGTGAGCCTGACATCAGTACTGGGGAAAATGGTAGAAACCATCATAAAGAACAAAATTACACAGCATGTAGATAGTCATGGCCTAATGGGAGACAGCCAACATGGCTTTTAGACAAGGATATGTTTTTTTGAAGGTGTGAATAAACAGGTAGACAAAGGTGAGTCGGTTGATATAGTGTATCTGGACTTTCAGAAAGCCTTTGACAAGGTCCCTCATCAGAGACTTTTGGCAAAACTAAAAAGTCATGGGATAGGAGGCAGTGTACTATTGTGGATCGGGAACTGGTTAAAAGATAGAAAGCAGAGGGTAGGGCTAAATGGCCAATTTTCCCAATGGAAAAAGGTGAATAGTGGAGTACCCCAGGGATCTGTACTGGGTCCGCTACTTTTTGACATTTCATAAATAACCTCACTAGTTATTCCCTTTTCCAGGTCATCACATTTGCAGACGACACAAAACTGTTTAAAGTTGTTAAAACCCAAGAGGACTGTTGAAAACTGCAGGAGGATCTGGATAAATTGGAAGACTGGGCATCCAAATGGCAGATGAAATTTTAATGTGGACAAATGCAAAGTTATGCACCTAGGAAAGAACAACCCGCACTATGGTTACACGATGCAAGGTTCCGCATTGGGAACCACCACCCAGGAAAAAGATTTAGGAGTCATCGTGGATAACATGTTAAAACGCTCTGCCCAGTGAGCAGCGGCGGCCAAGAAAGCAAATAGAATGCTAGTTATCATAAGGAAAGGAATGGAAAATAAAACAAAGGATATTATATAATGCCTCTGTATCGTTCCATGGTACGACTGCACCTTGAATATTGTGTGCAATTCTGGTCACCGTATCTTAAAAAGGATATAGTATTTTTAGAAAAGGTACAGAGAAGAGCCACCAAAATGGTAAAGGGGATGGAAGGCTACTCCTATGAAGAGAGGCTACAAAGGTTAGGGCTCTTCAACCTAGAAAAGAGACGGCTGAGGGGAGATATGATAGAGGTCTATAAATTAATGAATGGAGTGGAACGGGTAAACCTAGATCGATTTGTTTACGCTATCAGAATATAGAAAGACTAGGGGAGATGTAATGAAGCTACAGGGTAAACTATTTAAGAGAAAATATTTTTTCACTCAATATGTAATCAAACTCAGGAATTTGTTACCGGAGGATGTAGTAAGAGCTGTTAGTGTAGCTGGATTTAAAAAAGGTTTGGACAAGTTCCTGGATGAAAGGTCCATAAACCATTATTAAAAAGAGACCCAGGATATCAATGCTTGACCCAGTACAAGCATTGTGGAACCTGTGCCTTTTGGGGATACTGCTAGGTTCGTATGACCTAGATTGGCCACTGTTGGAAACAGGATACTGGGCTTGATGGACCTTGGTCTGACCCAGTATGGCATATCTTATGTTCTGAAAGATGTGAGGAATGTATATAAGCTGGAACCTTGCAGAACACCTTGTGTTAGTTTGAATAGATGGGAGGTTTTTTCACCAATTCTTACCTGTTGAGTCCTGTGTTTGAGGTAGGAGCGGAACCTGTTTAGTGTAGTATCTCGAAGGCCAATGTAATGTAGTCTCTCCAGGAGTTGGTCATGGGGAAGGGAGTCAAAAGTGGAGGATATATCTAGGAAGGTAATAGACAGCCTTGGGTAGCATTTGGGAATAGGAGATCACCGAGTCTAACAGACGTAATTAAGGTTTCCACACCATGGTTCCTTCTAAAACCATGTTGTAAGGGATCAAGGGGGTCATGGTCGTCAATGTAGTTCTGCAGTTGAATTTGAACAATCTCTTCAGTTATTTTTGCCAGGTCTGTAGGATGTGGGTAAGGTGGGGTCAAGTTTATTGCCTTTTAGGATGGGGCGAATTGAGCTCTTTTTCAGGGATATTGGCATGATTCTGGTGTGCTTTTGCTATGGATAGGACGTAGGTGCTAAGAATCTCCTTGGTACTTTTTATAATGTGACTGGACATTGATCTAGGGCGGAGGTAGATGGATTGAGGTTTTTGATGACTGTTATTATGTTTAGAGATGGGGGTCAAACTCGTTCCAGGTTGCTATAGGGATTGCATTGGGGGTAGGGGACTCTGACTGGAGGATTAATCAAGGTAGAGAAGGGCAGTGTTTGGAGCAAAAATGATCTGCTGTGGTCTGTGTGGCTATTTAGTATTGATCTCCTGTTTTGATGGTTCATTTAATAGAATTAGTGATGGAGAATAATTCGGTGAGTTTGTTTATAGAGTGCATGATTACATTTTCATTGTATTCTCTCTTCCGTCTTAGTGTTTCGGCGCAGTAGGAGTGGAGCTTTTCTGCATAGATGGTCTAAGTGGAGGGGTCATGAGAACGTCGCCAGTAGTGTTCCAATCGTCTAAGATCTTTATCTTGTGTAGGGAAGTAGAGAACCAGGGGCCTCTTTTGCAGTGTATGTGTGGAGATGGTCTGGGAGGTGCTTGGGCTGCAGAGGTCATAATAGTATCCCAAATTGAAGGATGGAATAATATGTTAGAATAGTTGTTAATAAGGATTTCTAGTTAAGGTGTAACCTGATATTAAATTGTTTGAATTTACGGGACAACGGAGATGAGGTGGGTGAGGGTTTTTTTGTGGTAATGGGAAGGAAATGAGAATAGTATCAGAGTGGTGTGACCATGGTACAGGGTGGATGGAGTGTGAGACTTGTGCAGTGGCTAATATTGTTTGTGGCATAAAGATCAGGTCTAGGATATTGTCTTTATTGTGGGTTGGTGATTTGAGGATCTGAGAGAAGTTTAGAGCTTCCATGGTGTCTAGGAAGGAAGCAGCCTGTTTCTGCGAGGTTGATGAAAGGTTACGATCTCCTAAGATTATGAGAGGGTGTGTAGAAGTTTGGGGGGCACAGGCTGATTCAACTATTGTGGAAAGGTCAAGAGCATCTGTTTGGGGTGGTTTGTATAAGAGACACAGGGTGAGTGTACTGTTAGAGACTTTGATAGTATCCATGCCTGAGGTGGAGGTTGAATCAATGGTGGTGAAGTTTAATTCTTTCCTTGAAATTACGGAGACGACTCCACCTCTATTGGTTGTCCGGTTGCAGTTGTGGATTGAGTAAGTAGGTGGGCAGAGCTGGTTTATAAGAACAGTATCTGCTTTGTGAAACCATGTCTCGGTGAGGCAGAGTATGTCTAGATTATGGTCAGTTATTAAATCAGCTATGAGGGGGATCTTATTTCTGGTGGAGCCAGGGGCGGCTCAAGGCAATCTACTGCCTGAGGCGAAGGATGAGACTGCGCCCCCCCTGTAGAGGTGGGTGGGGCTTTTTCAGAGCTCCAATCAGGGACTGAATCAAACCAAAAAGCCAATTAAATTATATGGAGGAAATGCAAGATGTTTGCACACCAAGGAACTAAAAAAGAGCGAGAACCAACAGCACAGTTTATAAAACCAAATTATAACTCATTTTTATTTTGTTATAAACTGCATTATGGTTCTTGCTTTTTCTTTTTCAACATATTTTGCATCCACAGTGGGTGCAGAACCAGGACATTCATCCACAGAACTCAATATCTTAAAAAGAAAAATCAGATTCTGATCTCACTAACAAACATTCTCCAGTACTAGGCATATTGTGAACTAATACAAAACCCTACAACAAAGAGCACATCTACCATATCAGCACCAACTTCCAAAACTCACATAAGGAGTCCATGTAAAAAAAGGTCACTGTAAATACTTCAGTGGGCCCTGGACCATCCATTCACCTATTTGAAAAGCTGAACAAGTCAAATTAATACAGTACAGTATAGATCTTTATGTACAAACTCCATGTTAACAGAACACCTAGCCTCAGTCACACATTCAGAACACAGACCCTCACCAAGTACAGAATAAGTAACCACAATCTAAAGTAAAAATATGTAGACAAAATTTAAACTGAAACCCCAAGAAACCAGACTCTGCATGCAGTGCAACATCAGATAAATAAGAGATGCAGTTACCCCATAATGTATAAAATATAAAGATAGCACAAAGTCCAATCACTAAAATTAAATAAAATTATTTTTTCTACCTTTGTATGACCATGTTATTCTCTGCTCATATAGGTCCCGATCTGAGGCTTCTGCTTTCCTGCCTTATCTCTCTTTCTGTGGTCTATAGTCCATCTGCCATTTCTTATCTCTTCTTTTGTTTTCTTCACTGCCTTCCAACAGGCCAGTTCCAGTAACCCTCCCCAGTATCGACCCCCTTTCCAGTCCTCCCCTCCCAGTACCTTCCAATGTCAAACGCTTTGCATCCCCACGATTGCCACTGGGGTCCAGCCCCTTCTAGTCCAAATACCATACCAGGTATCAGCTCACGTCCACTCTGTGCCACCCCCCAGTCAGCTCCCTTCCAGTGCCATTTGCAAATGTCAGCTCACTTCCAGCCTCCTCCCCATTACCCAGCCACCTACCACTCCCATCCCCAAGTGTCAGCTCCTTTCCAATCCCCCTTCAGTACATCCCAGGTGTCAGCTCCATTCCAGCCTCCTTCCCTGCCATATCAGCTCCTTTCCAGCCCCCTCCTTCCCCATGTCAGCTTCCTTTCTGCCCCCTCTTTCTGCTGGCAGACCATCTCAGTATCTGCTCTCTTCCAGTCCTATTCTCCCATCCCCCCACATCACCCCTTTTGTAGCCCTAGCTCCTAGTTTTCTTCCAGGGCCAGCAGCACTCTCCTCCCCTCCCCCATTAGCCCATTTCCAGTCCTAGCCCCCTCCCAATTAGCCCATTTCCAGACCTAGCTCCCCCATCAGCCCATTACAGTGCTACCCCCTCCCCCCAGCGCAGTCCAGCCCATCTCGACCTTCAAAGGAAAATTTAAAAAAAAAAAAAACTTGCAGAGGAGCTGGAGCTGCTGCCACCACAGCAGCAGTAGCATGAAGTGCCCCATGGTCCTTCGCCTCCCTGGCAGAGCCCTCCTTGTATTTTCTTCAGCGCTGGCTGCTTTTCAGAGCCACGAAGAAGGAGTTTCCCTTTCCTGCAGCTCTGTTAGTTGAGCCCGCTGGTGCTGATGGGCAACAGGAAATGCCTGTTTCCCATCAGTGCTGGTGGGCTCAACTAACAGAGCCATGAGAAAGGGAAACTCTCCCTTCGTGGCTCAGAAAAGCAGCCGGCGCTGAAGAAAATACAAGGAGGGCTCTGCTGGGGAGGTGGGTGGGGGGACCGTGGGGCACTTAATTCTGCCGCAGTGGCAGTAGCTCTGGCTGCTTTGTGTGTTTTTTGAAGGCTGAGTAAGGTGGTCTTTTTTGGGGAAATTTTTGCCATCCCCAAAAAGTTGTTGCTTGAGACCACTGCCTCAGTCAGCCTCATTATAGAGCTGCCCCTGGGCGGAGCATACATTGATCAGAGCACATTGAAGTGGGGGGGGGGGGGGTAGGTAGGTAGGTAGGTTTCAATGAAGGTGTGGGAGTAGTAAGAGGGTTGGTGATAATCTTAAGTCTGCATTTACGAGGGGCTTGGTATGTATAAGAATAGGGCAGAAGATTGGTTGAGGGTGGGGGTCTGTATGAATGTATTAGGATTGAGTTTATTATGTTTTGTTTCACTTCTAGTGCATTGGCTAGTAGGGCTGAAATAATGGACAGTATTAGGAGGTGGGTCCACATGATTGTGAGCCTAGGCTTGAGAGTATCCATGTTGGGGGGGGATCGGGGTAGTGTGTGAGACACTGGGGATTGCTAGAAACAGTGGGATAAAATGATAACAGCAAAGGTCTATTCAAGTTATTCAGTTATTGGGGCTGGCTAGATGGTTATAGAGTTGTTGGGGCTGGTTAGACAGCTACATAGTAGTGAGTAAGTCCATTCATATGGTAGGGAAAACATAAAACATATGACAGAAATGATGCAGTGCTATGACTGGGTAATACTTAACAGACGGGATATGCAAGGCTCTTATCGTTTGTAATCAGATGGCATGATGCTGGAAGAGCACAAGGCTTTAACAGATATGATTCCAGTAAAATAAAGATAGGTGCTAAGATATCACAAGAGATAAAGACTAGGTGGAACATTACTGAAAACCACAGATATAGGTACCTGAGAAAACGGTGGTGAGATCAGTGGAGGAAGAGTTGAGTGGCTAAGTTTGTATGTGTGAGATTTGTTCCCAGGTCTCAGCACTTGTGGTTGGAGTCGCCTAAGTTGCATGCCCAAGGACCCTTTGGTGTGGCCCTTAGGTATGTGTGTGCCTGAGCATGCTGTGCTTTTTGAATGTCCAGTGTGGCTTCGATTGGTCCTTTGCTGCAGGGGGACAGGGGAATCTCTCGTCCTGCTCCCCTGTGGCTGACTGACGATCAGGGCTGAAGTGCATGGGGATATTACATGAGAGCTGAAGGTAGAGCTGCAGGGATGAGGTAGTCCGAAAGAAGAGAGCAGCTGGATTCGTCTCAGGTTCCCGTCGGGGGCTAAGCCTGGAGGGGAGTTTAGGTGTAACAAACACGAGAGCACTGATTTCACCAAGAGGTATCGCCTACTTTCCATGCCTAAGGGCCCTCTAGTGAGGCCCTCAGGCATGGGCACGCCTGCAGCATGCTTCATTTTTATAGTGTCCTCCTGGCCTCCCGATTAGCTTTAGTGGAAGGAGGGGCAGGAGCGATTTTCAACTCTTGCTTCCTCCCCCAATGCTGATCAGGTCCAGGTCATCTCTAGGCAAGGGGTGGGGCATATGGCCTGTGCCCCTGGAGGGCAGTTTGGGACTACATACCTCGGTGTGAAAAAGGGCTTCTAGGAATGGGGGTTCAATGCCCTTGCATTGATTATGTACCAGGTCTGGTGTCTCCAGGTTGTTATGAGGTGGTTGGAGATGATGTGATAGGCTGGGCCCCCATGCCAGCCATACAGGTGGTTGTGTGTCACTGGGAGGTAAAGTAGGGCACATGCTTTGGTTATGAGATGGTGGAGAAATATAGTGGTGGTTATATGCACTGGAAAACACAATGCATATTGGCAAGAACAATCCCATTTGTTTAAAGGACCAACAGGGCCACTTGTGCAGAACCTTAAGACCAGATGGCACTTGTCGCTGCCCTACTCTGTACTTTTTCTCCTTCCTGCCTGGAGTGGCTAGAGCAGAGGTACATGCTATAAGTTGTTGTATGGCATGTATCTCCACTCTCATGCTGTCCAGCAGTGTGACCATGAGGTCCTGTGACCTGCTGATCATCGCAAAGCCCTGCTGCACCTCCCATTGCAGGGATACTAAGTGCACCAGGACCCCAGGGTCCTCTAAGGCCAGGTAGGCCTTATGGTGTGACACACTTGGTCCAGCATAGAAACAGGCTTGGTGACTGAGTGCTGCATTGATTTCCAACCTATTCACCTGCTCCTCTCCTCATACCTTCCCCTCCTTCCATATTTCCCCAACCTTTATCCCCATCCTCTCTGACCTCTACCTCCTTCACTGCCCCCCCCTACTTCTTTTCTTCCTTCCCTCCCCCTTCTCCTTCCTGCACCCCCACCTCAACCCCCTCTCCTTCCCCACCTTCAAGCTCTAGCGCCACCACACCTTGTGCCTCTTTAGTTACAGTCCATTCAGATGGCTCCCCCTGCCTCAGAGACAGGAAGCTGGCCCCACCTGCTCCTGGGACAAGGGCAATGACCATATCCATTGATTCTTCCTGTCCTCCCTCCTTCTTGGATGTTGCCACCACCTATAGCAGGAAACTGCTGCTGGACTCTGCCTCGGTGGTGGTGATGGTAGTGGTATCCTCATCTTTCATGCCTGCAGGTGGTGATGGTGGTGCTGGCAGTGGTGGTCATGGTAGCACCTGGGGTCCTGGTGGCAGTGGAGATTGCAAAACAGTTTCTGCTAACTGTAATGCTCTGTGCAGGTGTGTCACAGGCATTGACATATTACCGCGCTGGCCTCACTAGTATTCTAGCTATCTGTTATATATGCCTCTTCAGTGTGACTTGTTCAGGTGTTGATATTGCAGATGTGATGTGTTGCAGGGGTACCGTTCCTCTGCTATTTGATATAATGGATAGGGGAGGTGCCAGAGGTACCACACAGTTGATCCTTGTACACATAACATCACTACTTGGTTGCTGCTGTGTTTTCCTACCATAGAAACATGTCAGCAGAAAAAGACTACATGGTCTATCTAGTCTGCTCTTCCATATCAACTACAATATCTTTGGAGTGCTTCTGTGTTTGTCCCATGCTTTCTTGAATTCAGATACTGTCCTTGTCTGTGCTACTTCTACTGGGAGACCATTCCATGCATCTCTCACTTTTTATGTAAAGATAGACTCAGGAGTAATATGTGGAAATATATCTTTTTTTCACCCTCAGTCCTCTTGTAGCAGAGATGGCTTTCAATCGAAAGAGGCTTTCCTTTTGTGCATTTATGCCACGGAGGCATTTACAGTTGTGATCAACATTACTGGCACTCTTGTATTTTAGATATGTTGTGTACAATATCTTGAGAAATAATTGGAAACATTTCAACTGTATGTCATAATATTTTAATAGTATATTCAAAAGCATACAACAAAAAAAAGATGTTCAAAGGTATACAACAAAATATGACATGGACAGGATTAATGGCACCCTTCACTTTTATTTGGTTGCACAACCCCTGACAAGGTGGTGGATGCTTGGAATGCCTTTCCAATGGAAGTGGTGGAGGCAAACACAGTGACAGAATTCAAAATGGCATGGGACAGACACAATGGATCCCTTTATAGCAATAGGATAAAATCAAGATAAGCATAACTATCTCTTATATCTGAACAAATAGGGGTGATCTTCACGGAGTGGTGGGTACACCCTTAAAAAAAGGCATGGGCAGGGGTGACCTGCATGGAGTGGCAAGTGCGTGTACTTTTGCTGCCTTGCTGGGCAGACTAGATGGACCATACTGGTCTTTGTATGCCGTCATATACTATGTTACTATATTAAATGTTTCTTGTAGCCATCTATAAGTTTTGTACATTTGTTTGCTGGTAGCTATAGGTCACGCAGACACACAGCAAGTCTAGCTGCCTGTGGCATTACGCAGCAAATATACAGTTTACAGCAAACAGCTGTAAGTCAGGACTCTACCAGGAAAATATTGGTGTTCTGTAGGTCCCACCTCTTATACACGGAACATGTCACATACAACAACATTAAGTCTGACACATAAAAGGCAGGCCCTACAGACGTTACAGATATAAACCCAGATAACTGTTGGAGGGAGGGGCCAAAAAGGTATGAATGATAAGGTTTGGCATGATTGTGTCTGCACACAAATATCAGCAGAGGCACAGCAAATAGCCATCAAACTTGTGTCCCTTATGAAGCTTCAGAGACCACTCTTCAACTGCGATTTATTCCAACTCATGAATGTTTCCAGAATTTCTTTTACCAATGGCAGATTTCAGCTCTTTCTAAAGGTTCTCAAATGGATTGAGATCAGGACTCATTGCTGTTCAGTTTAAAATAGTCCATTTTTTTCTTTTTAACTATTCTTTTGTACATTTGGATGTGTGTTTTGAGTCATTGTCCTGCTGGAGGAACCATGACCTTCGACCCAGACCTAGATTTCTGACACTAGGTAGCAATTTTGCTCCAAAATACCTTGGTAGTCCTCTAACCTCATGATTCCTTCAATACTTTCCAGGTTACTAGTTCCTGAGGCAGTGAAACAGTCCCACAATATTATGGAACCTCCACCATATTTAACTCTAGGAAGGGTGTGTTTTTTCTTATAAGCTTCATTTTTTCACCTGTAAATGTATCGCTGGTTTGTATTGCCAAAGAGCTCACGTTTGATTTCATCTGTCCACAGAACATTTTCCCAGAAGGATTGTGGTTTCTCAAGGTGGGTTTGGGCAAGGATCAGGTGTGCGTTTTATATCTGTCTTTGAGCAGTGGGGTCCTCTTTGGCCTTTGCCCATGAAGTCCTTCTTTACTTGGTGCACGGCGTATGGTGCAGGTTGAAACCACCACTCCAGATTGCTTCAGGTCTTAAGCTCTTTGGGTGTTGTATGTAATGTTTTTCCAATAGTTTGCACTAACCTTCGAAGACTTCTTGGATTAATTTTCTTCTTCCCACCACGTCCTGGGAGGTTCTTGACAGTTCCATGAGCAGAAATCTTCTTAATAACCTTGAAAATTGTAGACACAGGAATCCCAAAGTCTTTGGAAATGGCCTCATATCCCTTTGAAGTTTGATCATGATGTCTTTTCTGATGGTCTCAGGCAGCTCTCTTCACCATTGAGTAGGGCGTGAATGTGACAATCTTAAACATTAGAGCCATCATTCATTGGTTGATTCAAGTCAAGTGAGTACTGACTATTGATCACAGGTGCATCTAATTTTACTGCAGTTGGCATGTGGCTCTTCTGTTCAAACTGACTCAAATTGTTTATAAGGGTGCCAATAATCATGTCCTATATTTACTAAAACTGTGAATGCTATCCCACTAATATCCACAATCTATAAAGAGATAGACAACTTCCTTTAGAAAACAGCCCTACGATTTATGACCCTTTTAAACTCATTCTTTATGTCGGATCGTTTGCCTTGTAAGTAGGGACTTCCCCCTCTCACTTGTAACAAACCCTCCTTTTATTCTTTTTATAAAAACGAGGAAATAATCCTCTTCTCTGAAGATTCCCGAGGCAGAATACAAAATTCCCCTCAGTTTATCCCAGTAATCCTAACAGAGTTGCCCAGAAGTAGTATGAATATAACTTGTCTGGAAACACCGGGAATACAAGAACAGTGTTCGTGGTTGCTCTCGCTGAAATCAAAGATCCTTCCAAAATCAAGCGGTATAAACCATCCACTCTACCACATGGAAAATTACCATCAAATTAGTCCCGGATCCGGATCCAGATCCAGATCCTCCATTTTTCTGCTCCAAACAAGGCACTCCAAAGTATTATTAGTTTCAATAGATGTCGCTATTCTCTTACACTGATGATGAGAGTGATTCACATCTAGTAATGACGGTGTACACAACGCTGTGTTTCGGACCTCCAAAACTCCCGGTCCTTCTTCTTGCACTAACGTCTAAAGTAATAAGCTCTCCTACCTTCTATTTGAACCCAGCCTCGTTCTCATTCCACACAAACGGGCTATCATTGGTCAATCAGGGAATTCACTCAATCAAACTCCACCAATCCATAGCCAGATTTAAACCTGCTGGTGAGACCGATTTTAGACGGTATATCCAAAATTGTTCTCTATATTGTAAACGCTGCAAACGATCTCCCCCCTCGAACTGGAACTGGAATATAATCTATAATGCGCCAGCGAAGATCCTGAAAATCATGATTGTTTTCTGAGCAGGGTTGAGCCACAGGAGCTGATAGTATTTTATTTTTTATATGGATTTATGTTCCACCAATCTCCTCCTCATAGGTCGAGAAGTACGTCCCACGTATATCTTATGACACGGACACACTATGATGTACACGACATGAGTAGTATTACAAGAAGTATGGTAATGACTTGTAATTTTAAGACCCGTAATTGTATCTGTCCATTCAGAGCCTTCTAAAGTGGACTCACAAAAATCACATCCTCCACATCGAAAATGACCCCTCAATGGTTCCTCCGTTCTTTTCGAGGAGTGAATTAACAAATCTGCCAAATTGGGACCACGTTGAAAAGCAAACATCAGAGGTTTTCTAAAGCAAGGATATAATGATAACACCCCCCAGTGTTCCCGAATTATCTTAATGACCTGCTTCATATGAGGCATATAGGGAAGTATTCCTACATAGGGAGCTTCATCCGAAATCTGTGCTTGCATATTCGGTGTTTGTGAGTTCTGTGTATCTTCAGGCCACCATTCAGGATGATTAAATCGAGCCCGTCTATATGCCTTCCTAATTATTTGTAATGGATATCCCCGAGCCCGTAACCTCTTCTTCAAACCCTTTGCATGCAACTTAAACTGATCCACAGTAGAACATAATCGTCGTAAACGAATAAATTGACCTATAGGAAGACCCCGACGGAGCGAACCGGGGTGATAACTATGATAGTGAAGTAACGTGTTACGTTGAACCGGTTTACGGTATAAAGTAGAATGTAAATGGGAACCCTGCTTATACAATAAGACATCTAAAAATTCAATAGAGGATGATTCATATTGAGGAACAAACTGTATGTTGACATTTAAAGTGTTAATCCATTCAAAAAATTGTAATAGCTGCTCTTCATCACTGTCCCATTAGAAAAAAACATCATCCAAAAATCGGGTCCAATGAATGATCTTATTGAACCACGGGGAAGTATACAAAAAATCTTTCTCAAATTTTGCCATGTATAAAGACGCCAAGGAGGGAGCTACGGTTGCTCCCATAGCTATACCATGCACCTGTAAATAAAAATTCTCCTCAAACCAGAAAAAATTGTTCTTCAACACCCATGTTAATAGTTGCAAAATAAATTCCTTAGGCAATCGAGCTGGCAATGATAAATCCAAGTCGGTTATCAGCTGTAAAGCTGCATCCTGATCAACATTGGTATACAGCGCGGTTACATCCATAGTAACCAGGTATATGCCAGAAACATCTACTGATAACTGTTGTAATTTAGCCAAAAAATGAAAAGAATCCTTAACAAATGAAGGGATCTTATGTATTAGAGGTCGTAAAAAAATGTCACAGAATTGTGAGAGGGGTTCTAGTAAGGACCCTCTACACGATACTATCGGTCTACCGGGAGGGTTCTGTAGATCCTTGTGAATTTTAGGTACCATGTATAATATAGGCATCAAAGGTGTTTTTTTATTATTCAAAAATTCAAACTCACGATGTGTAATCCATTTAGACTCCAAAGCCAGAGATGTATAGGTTCGAATTTCTGTACTTAACTTCAAAGAAGGATCCGATGTCAATTGTCGATAATATTTAGGATCAGAAATATGTCGGAGAACCGTTTGGACATAAATAGATTTATCCTGTACTACTACAGCTTCCCCCTTATCGGCCCTATGAATCACTACATCTGATTTACTCTTCAATTCATTCAAGGTACGCCATTGAAGGGTAGACAAATTAGAGAAGGATACTTGCTGGGCTTGTTCCATAAGCTCTAGATCTCGGAGAACTAAATTTTGGAAAGTCAAAACTGCCGGATCAACCGGTCCTGGAGGTATCCATTTTGACTTTAATCGACATACCGAATTGTCCGCTGGCATTAATATAGGTTTATCCATGAAAAAATGAGTGATCTGAATTTTCCTAAATAGCCGGTATAGTGCTATACGGGCCCGAAAGGGATCATAATCTGAATCTTCAGAGAAGAGGATTATCTCCTCATTTTTATAAAAAGAATAAAAGGAGGGTTTGTTACAAGTGAGAGGGGGAAGTCCTTACTTACAAGGCAAACGATCCGACATAAAGAATGAGTTTAAAGGGGTCATAAATCGCAGGGCTGTTTTCTAAAGGAAGTTGTCAATCTCTTTAATAATCATGTCCTGGCAATGTCCCAGTTTTTATACTATTTTCTACTATTTCCTTTTTTAATTGGTCTCATTTTATTTGATTCTTTTATGTGTTAAATATGTATGCATATATAGTCCAAAGCCATTTCATTGGCTACTTTTTTGTAGGCGATATTGGACATTAAGGGATTAAACTGCAAGGGTGCCAATAATGTTGGCCATAACTGTAAACATCTCTTTCATATCTCTTCTATCTCACCTTTCCTCTAATGTCTTAAGCTCTTTAAGTCTGTCCTTATATGCTTTATAACGAAAACCACTAACCATTTTAGTAGCCATCCCCTGCACCGGCTCGGTCCTGTTTATATCCAGAATCGCACACAATACTCCAAATGAGATTGCACCAGAGACTTATATAGAGGCACTCACCTCCTTTTTTCTACTGGCCATTCCTCTGTATGCACCCAAGCATCTTTCTGGTTTTCGCTATTGCCTTTTCTATTTAACCACTTTAAGATCATCAGAAACAATCATGATACTTTGTCCCCCCTATACTGTACTGTTCCCTTGGATGTTGGTCCCATACACATCCTGCCACCATGGCAACCCCATGCTAGGTCAGTGATCCTTCATTGGCTGTTGCGTATCCTTAGGACCCATATCATGGGGTGGATGGGAATACTGTACCTGAAGTCCTCACAACATCTAGTACCTGTATGTCAGGGGGGCTAGTAATCGGGAAGTCCATTGGTGCATTTTACTAACTGGCATCACTATCCCACACACAGCTGTGGCGTACACATTTTGCCTGGGTGTTGACATTGGCACCTGCATTCTTTCTTTTCAGTCATTATCACTACCCACCTCCTATGAGTACCTTCATCTGGCTAGTTTCCTCTACACTGTCCCTCTCTGCCCATGTGGCCCATCTTTGGGTCCCTGATCCTTGCTTCTGGCCTCACCCCTGCTGCCACTCCATGTTTGCAGGTACCATCTCTTGCTGGACATATTTTGGGCCCTCTCTACACCATATGCCAACAGCCATGCAGGAATCTCTGCTGCATGCCACAATTATGGCCAATGCCCTGACTGCTGTGACAGTGCAGCTGGTGGCAATCCATGTTATGGATGCATGGTGTTAGCAAGCGTCTCTTGGCTATGTGCATTGCAGATGGTGATTGGGGTTCCCTCCCTCCATGTCACATCTATGGCAAAATGCCATGACTTACCTTGCTGCTGCTATAGCTTCAGCTGGAGGCACTGCAGCAATTGGGACCGGGTCCTCCATGTTGGCCTGAACCTGATTTTCAAGGACTCCAGGTCTTGGCGGATGCAGAAGCAATTGTTGGGGGATAAATGACAGCATTATGTGTAGTCATATGCTCATTTCATTAGTTCATCCCTGTCACCCACCTTTGAGTTGAGAGGCAGCCCTTTCCAGGCATACAGAGGTTGCGCCATGTGGTCATTAGATGCACCCTGTTATTGGGTGCAGGTCATATCTTCCACCCCTCCTGATGATATCCTGGTTCCAAGCACGACGCCTGTACATTGCTAATGGCTGTCATCTGCAGTTGTGTACTATCTGGCCTCAGCATGGTTTCTTTCCTTCTGTTGTGCCTCTTTGTACCAGCACTGCCTGTAACCATGTGTACAATGTGCTCTACATGTGCCCTGACCTGGGGGTTGGGGCCTTGCAGTGCTCATGCATGCCAGTGAACATCACCGTGCTTCTCCGTGATCATGAGTCATGGCATTTGCAGACATGCCCATATGCCACCAATCACATATCCCAGCACACTAAACATGTGTCAGCCACATCATGCCGGTCTCATGCCTCATGTTGCCTTTCTACTGCTTTGTTTGTATGTGTGTGCCTACTCTCTCTGCCATATTCCAATTGTGCTTTTGGTTGTCTGTGTGTCTGTAGCAACACTGATCTCTTTGATTACTCTGACTGTGCTGCTCTTTCAGGCCCCACAGAGGGCATTGCCCAGGGGGATCAGCCTGTCTTGACTACCTTTTCACCCATCCCTGGCTACCTTACTTCCCTGCCTGAATGCTGGTTTTATGCTTTCAGCTATATTGCGCTTTGTGTGCTATCTCTTTGGGTGACTCACCTTACCAGGGCCACATGTGTCCTTTCTCAGATCCTCCTTGCTGCAGCATGGGGTGGTCTGCACCATAATGGGGGGTACAGTAGCTCCACCTCTTCTAACACAAACCTTATAGTCTCAGCCCTTGAGAAGTTAGGATGCCTGGTGGCATGTGTAGAAATTCCACACCTGGGGGAGCACACACATTCACATGAGGGGCACACAAAGCACAATATAGTTGAAAGTGTATCTGTACTTTGTCATGCTTGCACGTCTGTGGCTGCTGTTTATTATGGAGGCTCCACACATGCACGGCCCTTCATTTTCCATTGCGCAAACATGCAAACCCTACAGCTAGGGAAACATGTATACTCAGAGTTGGGGAAGTGCTGATTTCAGTAAGTCTGTGTTTGTGCACGGTGTTTTTTCTGAAATCTCCATAGTGTTCAAAATGTTCTAATTTACACCCCCACACCCCCGGACAGCCTTTCAGAAATATGCCTTCATGTCTCTCTCTTATGGCCTTGTCCTCCCTGAGTCCTCCTTTTACCCCATGATCCTTTAATGTGATCCCCTTATGCTGTTTCCTGTTTTCTTCATTCTGATCCTTTTTCCATTGTTTTAAAGATGGTCTTTCAACTATAATAGCTTCTTCTCACCTCATTTTTTAACCATTCCTGGTAGTCTTTGGACCTTCCTTCCACTTTTTTTAATACGTAGAATATGTTTATGTTTAATTTCTTGATATACCGCTCAGGCCGAAGCATCAGAGCGGTTTACAATACAATTTAATTTTTAAGAAAATACGAAAAGAACGCCATATATGAGATAGGACAGAGTGAGAGACAGTGATAGACAAAAGAACAGAAGAGAGAAGAAGGAAGGAAGAACAGCAGGTTACAGCCATGATATTACAGCATATGTCCTGAAATAGATTTTACTCACACGCCACGGCTCCACGCCTAAGGGCCACGCCAAAGGGCCCTCTGGCGAGGCCCTCAGGCGCGGGCCCGCAAGGTGCGGGCGCGCCTCAGGAGCGGCGGTATTTGGCCCGTTGGAGAGGGCTGCTGAGGGCTGCTGATTGGCAGGTGCAGGAGGTGAGGAGGAGCTCCCGCCCACTCCCTCCGTTGAAGTGTGCTGCCCCTCGATCTCATCTCGTGCCTCAGGAGCGGCGGTATTTGGCCCGTTGGAGAGGGCTGCTGAGGGCTGCTGAATACACCTAGTCTAAGCTTTTCGCACATAAATATTAGAAAAAGACATAAGGTTTTATGTTAGTATTTGTAAGGACTAATGCATCAAGAATAACAACTTTTATTTAAATTTTATTATAAACTGTAAATAGTTTCACACCCACTACTGTTGTTGTACATGTATATAGTTATCCCAGTATTTAGTTATCCCAGTTTCAGTCCCAAGTTACCTATCCTGTTACAATGTAAGCATAAGGCCGTTGGTCTGATGCAAAATGTTGTTATTTGTAAACCGCACTGATACTGAAAAGCGCGGTATAGAAGAGCTTGTAAATAAATAAATGTTGTAGAAGGGAGGTATAGTATTAGTTATGTGGGGTGGGTAGGTTGGTCAGTGTGGTCAGTGCTTGCTGGGTAATCAGGGTCTGGGTTAAAGAGTGGTAGAGTGGCAGGGTTTTGGTTGAGCGGGTGGGGCTGTTGGTGTATTTTTGGGTTATGTTGATGAAGCCTATCCCAGTACAAATAGGTTTAAGAGGGCAGAGAAGGGTGAAGGCATCAGGAATGAGAGTGCAGTGTTTAAAACCGTTATTGGTGTGCAAGGCACAAACAACCTCCACTGCTGTTCCATTATCAATAGGGTTTGTAAATGCTAGACCACTAGGGAATATATTTAAATCCGTACAGGATTGGATTAGGGATTATAATCCTCATGTGCTTGGCGTAACTGAGACGTGGTTGTGAGGGAGGAACACTATGACCCCCACACTGACATGCCCATTTATTTATTTATTTATTTTAAAATCAGAATGGGGAGGCAGAGTGGGGGTAGCAGTAATTTATAGGAGATGCATATATAATGCCCGGTTATTCAATGCTGGGGTTATATCTGCCCATTAGCGCCGATATTCAGCTGCTGGCCGGATAGCTAAACTGGCTAAAGTTAGGCCAGCTGTTTTTCTGCCTTTTTAGCCAATTTAGGATAACTGACCAGTGGCTGAATATTGCCACTGACTGGTTAACTCTAGTGCCACCCCAGAAGCCCCAATGCTAGCCAGTTAGCCTAGAGGCATACAAACAGAGTAGCAATGGATGTTCAGCAACACTAAATGGTTTAGTGACGCTTAATATCCTGATGACTGTAATTTAACCAGTTAGCAGGTCTGCTAATGGTTAAATCGCTTTGAATATGCCCTCTAAAGTTTATAGTCACCAAGGAGTGAGGACACTGAGTTAGTTAATCTGGTAGATCTGGTAGCAGAGCTGAAACTAAAATATGAGTTGTTCCTGATTTATAGGAGATTTTCATATTCCAATAGTAGAGCAATGCTCCGATGGCCTGGTTGCTGTTCTCGATTATCTCGGTTTTTATGAAATGATCACCGTTGCTATTCATGAGACAGAGCATACCCTGGATTCTGCGTTTGTGCCTAGCCTGTTGGTATCACGCTGGCGGTTTGTGAAGGTACAGCCAGTGAATCAGTCAGATCGCTGTGCTGTTTGCTTTGAATGGATGCATAGTTCCACCATTCAACAAACTAGTGAGAGAGGTGATTATTTTACTAACTTTAAGCTGATAGGTGAAGAGCTGCAGATGCACCATTATAGCGGAATAGTGGTAGCTGACAATTCTGCATCCTCCCTGGAGGAGCAGCTACAAGTTTGGTCCAATGCCATGAAAGGACAGTGTAGGGTATATATCCATTCAGGGTTAGATGGGAAGTGGTTTCATGAAAGTCTGTGTTATGCACCAGCAACTTAGGCACTATGAGTGGTGCTGGCCTAGGTCTAGAAATCCGGTGGATGGAAAGTTGTGCATGGTCATGCGGTGGCAGTATCACCAGATGGCATGGGAGGCAAGGCAGAGTTATACAAAGAGTTCTTTTCAATGTGCTGAGACTAAGCTGTGGCAACTGTATAGGGCAGTGATTCTTGGTCTTTTTTCCGTCGGGATACACCTGACGGACAGTGCTCACATGTGTGACCCTCACAAACCTTTGCTATGACCCAATATAGCAGCTCTTAGGAACATAAGAGCATAAGAAATGCCATACTGGGTCAGACCAAAGGTCCATCGAGCCCAGTATCCAGCATTTCCCAGCCCCAAGAGTGCAGCATCTGCCCTCTCTTCTTCCTAAACACCTTAATAATGCAGTATCTGTCTTCTCCCTTTAATCCCTGACCCCATATACAGCATTTGCTCTCTTCCCTTCCCCTCTACCCCAACAATGCATTATCTGCCTTCCATCCCCCCTTCCCAAGTACAGCATCAGCCCTTTTCTCCCTCCCAATCTTAACTCCAACCCCAACGGTGCAGCATCTACCCTCTTCCTAGACTGAGGAAACCGTGACTGTACAAGCTGTGCAGCGCACCAGAACTGAAATCATAAGTCCTCCCTGCTGCTATGATCTTGGGAAAGAGTGCAGCTTTGAATAATTTGAAGGTGTTGGCGGTTGCGGTTTGTATGGCTGCATTTTCTGCTTTGCTTCCCACTGCCACTGAAGCATCTCTAAGACTGCTGCCCTGTTTGTGTTGGCCCTGCAAACAGTGCTTCACGGCACACCAGTGTGTTGCGACACACTGGTTGAGAACCACTGGTTTAGGGTGTTTGAAAAATTTGATGGGTGAGGAAGGTAAGGAGCATCACACTAAATTTCCTTGTGAGGATTGTGCTCTGTTAATTAAGAAGATTGCCGACTTGTGTCCGAGGAGAGGTATTTCAGCTCCTCAGGAGTCTAATGGAACTCAAGGTGAGAGGTATTCAGTGTGTGTGTGTGTGGGGGGGGGGGGGGGGGTTTGTGGTTATGTCAGAGTAGAAGAGTAAGGGGGCCAAGATAGAGAAGGGGGAGTGATTTGGAGATTTTTTTGGCAGACTCCTCCTAGGGAGGTGTCTGATATTTTGACCAAATTGAGGTCAGAAGTGTGTCAGCTTGTTGATCTCCCAGTGGGTATGTTGGCCACCCTTCATAAGCAGCTTTCTCCCCATAGGCAGATTGGATTAACCAGTCTTTTGAGGAGGGTTATATTCCAGTCAATTTGAAGTGGGCTGTCGCCCCATTATTATAAAAGGGAATGCAAATGGGGGGGGGGGGGTGTTGTCAGCATATCATTCTATTTCCAACTTGCCAGCTCTTACTAAGGTTATGGAGAGGATAGTTTTAGGACAGCTATTGATGTTTTGGAAGAGACTAATCCCTTTCATCCAGCACAATAAGGGTTCTAGGCAAGGTATGGTACACAGACAGTGTTGCTGTCCATAATAGATGGGGTCAGAAAATGTATGGAGGAGGGGTGTGGTGCCCTACGTATGGGTCAAGCTACATCTCTTGGCTGCTTTTGACACCGTCCACCAGAACTTTTTATTACAGTGCTTGCTGGAAAAGGGAGAGTGAGATTGGCTCTGTTGGTTTTCCTCCTATCCTCAGCATCAGATTCAGTGTATCGTATGGAAATGGGATTTGCCAATGCCTTGTGTTAATAGTAGAGGGGTCGCCTAGTGCTTTTTAACTGTATTTGACTTCCTTAGCATGAATGTTGGATGAGGTGGGGATTGAATTTCATTTTTACGCTGACAACATGCAGCTACTTGCATATTGTAATGGGTATAAGGGGGGGTCAGGAGCGTTGTGTTTGTAGGTTGAACAACTACTTGAGAAAGTAATCAGTCATGTCACTTACTACCATGGTGCAGTGATCGAGAATTGAATGCCCATTCCTCCCTGCTTAGATTGGAAGTATTTTTTTATCCCACACTTGATATGTCATTGTATATAGGAACAGTAGTGTGATTATTTTTCTATCAGCTATGGTTAATAGTAAAATTGAAATGTTTTGGGATTGATATAATTGGGTAAACTTTGACATCTCTAATTTTAGGTAAGTTGGACCACTGTAATTTGATGTTGCTTGCTGCCCATGGGACAGTAGTTAAAGATTGCTGCAGGTAGAAAATACAGCTGTTAGATTATTATTGGTGGACTCATGTCCCCCTTCTGTTGTAGCGATTGCATTTATAACCAGTGGCATTTAGCGTTCTTTTTAAAATTTTATGTCTTGTTTATAGAGCTCGGTATAGCTACCAGCCAGCTTATTTGGCTAATAAGCTCCATCCCTATTTACTGGCTAGGGATCGCCATTCTTCTGAAAGGAACCATTTGGAGCTCCTGTCATTGGACATTACACATTTGTCGGATACCCGCAATAGCATTTTTAGCTATATGGGTCCACTTTGGTGGAATACTTTGCCTTTGGATTAAAGGGGTGAAATGAATTATCAATGTTTTTCATAAAATTCTTATAAGCTTGGCTGTTTAAATCAGCATTTATGGTGGAGGCAGTTGGGGGGGGCAGGAGAGGCGTGAATAATTTTATTTATTTATTTATTTAGTATACATTTGTATACCGCTACTTCCAGCGATCAGCAGTGGTTTGATTACAGATTGGAAATTGTCAAATCATGACAGGAAATTTTTGAGGTATAAACACATTGATTAGACAGGAAAGCACAGCACACAGAGAACTATTTTACAGGGAACATGGGTTTGAGATGGGTGGGAGGGTTTTGGTGTTTTATTTATTGTGGGTTTTGATTTTTATTATGCTATTTTATTATGTATTACTGGCTGTTTTTGTTATATTGTAAACCGCTGTATGTCTTTTTTGATTGTTACTGGTATATCAAATAAATATGCAGCTCAGAAATAGTATATGTATTGGGATAACAAGTAGAAACTTTAGCACAATCCAAAGCTAGAGGTGCTTGCCACTTATGACTGTATTTGTAAGAGTACAGCAGACACTATAAGCAGTCACTTCACACCAGACAGATGTGCTTCTTCTACAACAGCCCTGTACAACTCACAATGGCTAAATGAAGGTTGGATGTATACATGTATTACACGAGAATGCAGAGAAGAATCAGAACTTAGCCTTCCGTTTCCACTGTACTCAATAACCATTTGGGTGGTATCAAGATTAGAAAAAGGGACTGTTACTTCTGGAGAGAGATCTGCAACTGTGAGTATTGCGATGCTCCTGCCTGGGCCCTAGAGCTTACAGGCAGGAGTGGCCTTATATAATGTCCCTTATGAATAAAGCTGGTACTGATCCCTATGAATGCTGGGATTCGTAGTACACTTGTTTTTTTTTCTTTAGGGATGAAAGTTGTAGTTGTGACTCGAGTGATAAGGCTTGCAAGAAATTTATTTGTTGTGGGGATATTTTCAACGCATTACAATTCAAAGGTGCATAACGTAAAGGTGCAACTTTCAACATAAAGGTGAAATCAGGAGGTCAGGAAAACAACTGAAATCAAATAGCTTTTAACTCAGCTTTACACAGTCACGGTAGCTTCTACTCAGCTTTGCCTCGTGTGGTTGCTTGGGATTATTGCAGCCTCACAGTAACAGCTGTTCTCCTCACAGCGTGGCTTTACAGAAACAGGTGAAAACAATTTGTGAACTTTCACGGCTAGGCAACAGGTATAGCAAATGTTTTGTATTCTTCTCATACAAACTCCAGATGCTTCTTTACACTGTTACTCTCTAAAACATAAAGAGCAATCCATTGCACAAGGATCATAACTCAAGGTAGGCACATCATTATCTATCTGCATACATTCATCTGGGCTAAGGCAATTGTTCTCTTCATCAGGTTTCTTATGTTTCCCTGACTTTAGCTCCAGAAATTGCTGAAACTCTTTTAGAAGCAATTCAGCCTGTAGCTGCTCTTTAGCTGCTTGATAGTCTCCGGTAAGGGTCACACCCTTCCCCCACTCACTATCTGCTCCTGTTGCAGAGTTTGGCTTAGGGAGGACAGCACAATAAAAGGGTTTCTCCAGCAAGGCATTAAAATTAGGAAATTCAGCTTTACCTTTATCAGAGACGGTGGCATAAGAACAGGCACCTTTCTTCCAGGACTCTCTCCTCTCTAGAAACTCAGGAGCCTTATGGCTAGTTCTTCTGCTAGGGGAATTTCTCTCAGAAAAACTTCTTTCCTGTTTTGGTCCCTGGCTTTTATAGCACTGCTCGCCACCAGACAAAATACCTTATCTCCAGGAACAAGCAGGAATGAGTCTTCCCATATGGGTACGTCGGTACCGACGGAGCCTGCGTGGGAACGCTCCCCAGCTTCCCAAAAAGGAAAGCTTTTGGGAGCATCCCACAGCGCCTGCGCGCTGCCTTCCCGCCTTTCCTAACCATCTCTCCTCAGTTCTTCTTTGCCGCGGAGCCAGCAGGTCGAGCCCTGTCACCGCTGAAGAAGTTCTTTATTTTATTTTATTTCTTTGGTCGCGTGTCTGCCTTCCCCGACTCCGGACCGGTACCGCCGGTCTTTTTCTCTTTATTTTATTTATTTATTTTTTTTAAAGAAAGATCTATTTTCTCTTCACTTAGTGTATTCTCTTCTTGGGCCTCCGGGCCTACAAGAAAATTTCCCTCATGGAAAAACCAGCCTCCGGGTTTAAAAAATGTACTAAGTGTAGCGGTACTATTTCTGTTAGATACCCATGAATGGTGTCTTAAATGTTTGGGTCCTGAACACTCCATTCCGGATTGTCCGTCCTGCTCTCTTATGTCTAAACGGGGGTTACAGAACCGAGCAGCCAAGCTCCATGTGCTGTTTCCCACTGATGCACCGTCGGTAGCATCGACATCTTCCAGGTCGTCTTCTTCTGATGGATCTCAGGTAACCAAACATAAACCTAGCAGGTCCTCGAAGGGTAGATCTCCCTCTAAGCATCGAGATGCCTCCGGGCTTGCCCTCGAGGATCCTGCGCCAGCAAAACAACCCCGGCGGGAAGCTCCGGCTTCCAAAGCTCCTCCTATGGGGTTACAGGTTGACATCGATGGCACGGCCTCGACCGATCACCTGTTAGAATGCTCTGGGGTACTGGCACAATCTCCCGGTACCGACTTCCAGGCATTCATGGCGTCGATGGATCACAATGTTCTGTCCATGCAGCAGGCTATTACGGCCTTCATTCAAGCTGCGACGCCGCTGGTACCGAAACAAACTCCGTTCTCGGTATCGGCTCCGGTACCGGCACCAGCACCGGTACTGGTACCGACTGCATCGACATCGACCAGGATACCATCTGCAGCGGTTCCTTGTCCAGGGCTGCTTACCGGTACCGAGCCGGTACCAGGGACGCCCGATGTCGATACTGCTCGATAAGCGTATCGAGCGTTGGAAGAGCACCCTGACAGGCGATACTTCGATTTCTCTGATGATTCTGATACATCAGACGAGTCTCCTGAAGTATCCATAGCCCTTCCTGAAGAGCCTTCTTCTCCAAAAAGAAGAATGTCTCCTTCAGAAGACTTGTCCTTTCAAGACTTCATAAGAGAAGTAGCTAAAGGACTTTCTATTTCAGTAACTTCTGAATCAGAGCTTAGAGCTAAAAAATTGGATATTTTAGGCTATTCTAGAGCTCCTAAAGAGGCGGTCACCTTACCAATTCATGAGATTCTTTATGAACACATGATTGATCTATGGGAGACTCCTCTCACTCTCTCTCCTCATTCTCGTAGATTGGACACTATGTATCGTGTCCCTCCTTGTCCTGGATTTCAGAAAACTCAGCTTCCTCACCATTCCATTGTGGTGCAGTCAGCTATGAAGAGGATAAAGAGTACAAAGAGACACACTTCTGCTCCTCCAGGAAGAGAATGCAGGACCTTGGATGCCTTTGGTAGGAAAATCTTCCAAGCCAGTATGCTTATTGCCAGAATCAACTCATATAGCTTTTACATGGGTATGTTTGTAAAGGAAGTTGCACAAAAACTGCACACTTTCCTCCCTTTTCTTCCAGAGGATAAAAGGGAGGAATTCCTCATTTGGCTTAAGCATACCCAAGACATTTCAAAGTTTTCCAACAGGGCAGCCTTTGACTCCTTTGAAGGTGCCAGCAGAGCCTCAGGCATTGCCATAGCTGCTCGCAGAATTGCTTGGCTCCAGGCTTCTGATTTAGAGCCCTGGGTTCAAAATGGCTTAGGAAATCTTCCCTGTACAGGTGAAAACCTATTTGGCAAAGAATGGCAAATAAAAGCCACTCAAATGGATGCAGAAAACTCTGCTCTGGATAGACTTTCAAAGTCAACCTCCATTCCTGCCAAGAAAAAGCCTTTTAAAAAGTCTTTCTTTAAAAAGGGCAGATTTCCTTCTACTTCTGGCCAACAATCTTCTACAGGTCGCTTTGCCACTAAGCGTCAGCAACCTAAACAGGCCAGGCCTAAGCCTACAGGGGCTGCTGCAACTCAGCAGGCCCAACCTCCTCAGGGTTTTTGACTTGATGCTAGAGAACCTAGCCTTTCTGGCTCTAAAGCAGCCAGAGCCTCTCACCATTCCAGGACGGTTGGCTCATTTTGCTCCCAGATGGGAGCAAATAACATCAGAGCAGTGGACCCTCTCCATCATAAGAGAGGGCTACAAGCTTCATTTTTCAGACCTTCCTCCCCACACCATGGTGAGACACTTCAATTCTCCCACATCTCTTCTCGACCTTCTAGGTCAAGAGGTAGCTACCCTTCTTGCCCAAGGGGCAATAGAAGTTCCTCTTCTTCATCAAGGGTCAGGGTTCTACTCCCCCTATTTTCTCATTCCAAAGAAGACAGGGGGATACAGACCCATCTTAGATCTCAGAGAATTGAACAAATTTCTATGCAAGGAGAAGTTCAAGATGCTTTCTCTGGGCACTCTCCTTCCATACCTTCAAAGTCAGGATTGGCTTTGTTCTCTAGATCTCAAGGATGCGTACACCCATGTCCTCATCCATCCCTCTCACAGAAGATTCCTACGGTTTCTTTTCCAAGGAAAACATTACCAATACAGAGTTCTTCCTTTCGGTCTGGCCTCTGCTCCAAGAGTGTTCACCAAATGCATGGCAATAGTTGCTGCATTTCTACGAGCTCTGGGAATATTTGTCTTCCCATAACTGGACGACTGGCTCATTCGAGCTCCATCTCAGTCAGAGGCCCAGAATTCCTTGGACCGCACAAGGCGCATTCTGCAGTATCTGGGACTTGTGGTAAACCTCCCAAAGTCTCAGCTCACCCCTACTCAGTCCCTAGAATTCATAGGGGCCTGGTTGGATACCACTACTGCAAGGGCTTACCTTCCTCAGGCCCGTTACCAACGTTTAGTGCAGTTAGCCTCCCAGATTCAGTCAAAGAGCCACTTAACTGCCCGGGAGATGCTACAACTGCTAGGCCACATGGCTTCCACAGTGCATGTGGTACCCTATGCTCGCCTACACATGAGAGCAGCTCAATGGACTTTGTCCACCCAGTGGACTCAAGCTTCAGGAGCTCTCTCAGACCAAATAGCAACCACCAAACGTCTCTTTTGGTCTCTCCAATGGTGGATGTCCACTCGAAATTTGTTGCTGGGGTCCCCCTTCCAACAGTTGTTGCCCCAAGCAACCCTCACAACAGATGCCTCCCAAACAGGTTGGGAAGCCCATCTACAGGACCTCTCCACTCAAGGCACTTGGTCCCCACAGGAGACCTCCCTTCATATCAACCACTTGGAGCTTCGAGCAGTTTTTCTAGCTCTCAAGGTCTTTCATACCCTCCTCAGCTACAAGACAGTCCTCATTCATACGGACAATCAAGTAGCCATGTTTTACATAAACAGGCAAGGAGGAACTGGCTCTCTGTCGCTTTGCAACGAAGCTTTATGATTGTGGGCCTTCGCCAGAGAGCATCAAATCCATCTCCTGGCAGTATACCTCCCAGGAGTCCAAAACTCTTGGGCAGACAGACTCAGTCGAGTTCTGCTTCCACACGAATGGTCCCTGCACATGGATCAGGTACTCAGAATCTTCCAAGAATGGGGAACCCCGGACATAGACCTCTTTGCAAGTCCGTGGAATGCCAAACTTCCCCGGTTCTGTTCCAGAATTCCGTGTCAGGGAGTTCAGGCCAAGGATGCCTTCCTCCATTGGGGTCAGGGCTTCCTGTATGCATTTCTACCCATTCCCTTGATTCCCAAGACTCTGTTCAAACTCCAGAGGGATCAAGGATCTATGATCCTCATAACTCCACGCTGGCCACGCCAAGTGTGGTACCCTCTACTTCTACATCTCTCCCAAGCCCCCTCTCTGGACTTGGGAGCTGCTCCAGACCTTCTGTCCCAGGAGGAAGGGACTTTGTGGCACCCAAACCCCAAGTCCCTACACCTCAGAGCTTGGTTACTGAAGGCCTAGACCTTCAAGACTGGAATCTTTCTCAACAAGTGAAGGATATCCTCCATGCTTCCAGAAAACCTTCCACCAGGCATTCTTATGCTTTTAAATGGAAAAGGTTTTCCATTTGGTGTGCTGAAAAGGGTCTTGACCCTCTAGCACTACCTTTAGTCTAACAGAGAATTTATCTCCTGCATCTTTCCAATGCAGGCCTTAAAACAAATTCAGTAAGAGTCCATTTGAGTGCTATTGCAGCATCCCTTAAGCCCAACAATGGACAACCTATTTCCTCTCATTGCAAGATTCATGAGAGGCCTAACTTTAATTAAACCTCCCATTAGGCCTCCTCCAGTGGCATGGGACTTAAATTTGGTTCTTGGTCAGCTCATGAAGCCACCTTTGGAACCCTTAGCCACTACCTCCTTGAAGTTTCTTTCATGGAAGGTTATTTTCCTCATTGCAGTTACTTCAGCTCGCCGCATCAGTGAACTGCAGGCATTAGTGACTAATCCACCTTATACAAGGTTCCATCATGATAAGGTATTCCTTAGGACAAATCCACACTTTATGCCTAAAGTGGTCTCACCTTTTCATCTTAATCAAGAGGTATATTTACCTTTCTTTTTTCCAGCTCCTCATGCATCCAGTGCAGAGAGGAATCTTCATACTCTGGATTGTAAAAGAGCTCTTGCTTTTTACTTACATAGGACACAGCAACATCGAAAGTCTTCCCAGCTTTTTGTTGCTTTTGATCCTTCTCATTTGGGACTTCCAGTCTCTAAGAGAACACTGTCCAATTGGATTGCTCAGTGTATTTCTTTCGCCTACTAGAGTAAGAACCTTTCTCTGGAGAGCCATGTCACAGCTCATAATGTGAGGGCCATGGCCACCTCTATGGCTCATCTAAATTCTGTGTCCATCGACCAGATCTGTCGAGCAGCCACCTGGGCCTCGGTTCATACCTTCACAGCCCATTACTGCTTGGACAAGGACTCCCGCCGGGATGCCTTGTTTGGTCAGGCTGTCCTCAGACACCTGTTCCATTCTTAAACAACTCCTACCCTCCTTTCCCTGGATGGATGCCTGAGATCCATAGGAGGAAGTAGACCCCTCTCCAGGGTCTCATATCCTTGGAGATCTCCCAGGCATCTTAGCTAGGGAGTCCCCATATGTGAAGACTCATTCCTGCTTGTTCCTGGAGATAGCACAGTTACTTACCTGTAACAGATGATCTCTGGAAACAGCAGGAATAAGTCTTCACAACCCTCCCACCTCCCCTAGGAGTTGTCTCTTTTTCTATCTTTCCTTTCCTCTCTCTCTATTGTCTCAGCTTTAAACTTGAACTGAGGAGAGATGGTTAGGAAAGGCGGCAAGGTAGCGTGCAGGCGCTGTGGGATGCTCCCAAAAGCTTTCCTTTTTGGGAAGCTGGGGAGCGTTCCCGCGCAGGCTACGTCGGTACCGACGTACCCATATGTGAAGACTTATTCCTGCTGTTCCCAGAGATCACCTGTTACAGGTAAGTAACTGTGCTTTCTCCAAGAGCTGGGTTTGCTAGCCTTCCCACGTTTAGGCTCTACCGTGTAGTAAGGATCTCCTTGAGAGTATATTGGGCTCCAAGGCTTACTGTTCCAGGGTTCTGCCTTCTCCCAGGGTTCTAGCATTTTTTCCCTTTGATTCCAAGTTCCTCCTGAAGACCAACGTGCACTGGAAGCTGCTTCTCGTCTGCTTCATTTCTTGCTGCTGTCCTTGCCAGCCTTGCTGCCTCCTCTGTCAATCCTGTCTGAGGATTTAAAAAGGGCTTCATTTCCCGGCACTCCCTGTCGTTCCCCTGGGTGTGCCCAATCAGTGCTGAAGCCTAACTCCTCCCCTGGGCTGGGGCTTGTCTTCAGCTCAGCCGATAACTGTGTTTTTTCCAAGTCCGTTTTGGAAATCCTGTGTGTGTTATTCCTTCTATCAGGATTTTCCCCTATCTCCATTTCCTCTGGAGGGGAGTCTTCACCACAGTATATACTTCTGGTAATTTTCTAAAAGGAATTCTTTGTATTAAAGCTAATTAATCTGTGAATCCACTATTTTTGTTAAATCAGTCAGGGCCTAGTAGCAGCAGTTTAAGTTTAAATTTAAAACACAGAGGAGAAATTTCTGGTTACATTTCATACCCAGCAGAGAGCTTGTAGTTTAAATTTAATAGTCACTCAGGGCCTAGTAACAGCAAAGTACTTTTAGTTTAAATTTAAAACACAGAAAAGAGCTTTCTGGTTAAATTTAGAACCCAGCAGAGAGCTTGTAGTTTAAATTTCATAAGAAGTTAGAGCCTAGCAGCAGCTAAGAACTATAATTTAAATCAAATCAGAATATAGCTTACCTCAGCAGCACAAGACAGGGTACTGTGTAGCAGCCCTCTTTTAATAAGTGTTAGTTCCCTACCTCCCTCCCCACACCCACCCACCCCTGGGATAATCGTAGCTTTACAGGCACTTACGCATCTTAAAAGACAGGGGGTGCTCTCAGGTGAAGCTCATTACCCAAATCAGTCATACACTAAGGACCTGAGATTAGTTAAGCTTCAGGTGAACAAGGTATATTACACGTATTAGGTATAGTTTTATTAGTATAAATATCCATAGCAACCCTTAGTAAGTAAAGAACTTAGATCTAAACACAAACTTAAAACTAAGATGCAGACAGCAGTGGGATGGGGGCTTTCCAGTCTTTTGCATTGAGTGTCACATGTATGATTTTCTCCCAGTTGGTGAGAGGTCCTACGTGTGCACTAGGTGCAAGGAGCTCTTTGTTCTCAGGGAACGGGTCCGTTCTCTAGAGGCTAAAGTAGCAGACTTGGAAAGCATAAGACAGATAGAGAGGTACATAGACGAGACCTACAGGGATATAGTCCTGAAGTCCCACCTGCAGTCTGGCAGCATCCCTGTTGCCATGGAGGAGAGAGGTCACGTGACAGGAGAGCATCACCCTGGTGTGGCAGGAAGTGATCCTGTAACTAGGACCTGTCCTCCAGGTGATGTAAAACCCTCTTGCACCGAGGAAGTTTCTCCAGGGCCATGTGCCCATGAGGGAAGGGTTAGGACAGCCGTTATAGTTGGTGATTCGATCATTAGGCATGTAGATAGCTGGGTGGCTGGTGGACGTGAGGATCGCCTGGTAACATGCCTGCCTGGTGCGAAGGTAGCGGACCTCACGCACCACCTAGATAAGGTCTTAGATAGTGCTGGGGAGGAGTCTGCTGTCTTGGTACATGTCGGTACCAATGACATAGGAAAATGTGGTAGGGAGGTTCTGGAGGCTAAATTTAGGTTTTTAGGTAGGAAGATGAAATCCAGAACTTCCAGGGTAGCGTTCTCCGAAATGTTTCCTGTTCCACGCGCAGGACCCAAAAGGCAGGCAGAGCTCCGGAGTCTCAATGCGTGGATGAGACAATGGTGCAGAGATGAGGGTTTTGGATTTGTTAGGAACTGGGGAACATTCTGGGGAAAGGAGGGGCTCTTCCGAAGGGATGGGCTTCACCTTAACTGGGATGGAACCAGGCTGCTGGCATTAACCTTTAAAAAGGAGATAGAGCAGCTTTTAAACTAGATATTAGGGGAAAGCCGACAGTCGCCCAAGAGCGGATGGTTTGGAAGAATGTATCTTTGAAGGATACTACCAAAAGCAGAGAGGTTCCACAAAAGAGTAAAGTAGCCCAAATGCCCTCAAGTATGGAGCAGACAGAGCTTAAAGATCCCAAATTACCCATCTCTAACAGCCAAATTAATATGAATAAAATACATTCTCTAAAATGCTTGTATGCAAATGCTAGAAGTCTAAAAAATAAGATGGGAGAGTTAGAATATATAGCACTAAATGAAAGGTTAGATATGATTGGAATATCAGAGACATGGTGGAAGGACGACAACCAGTGGGACACTGTGATACCTGGGTACAAACTATATCATAATGATAGAGCTGATCAAATTGGTGGAGGGGTTGCTCTCTATGTTAGAGAGGGCATTGAATCAGAAAGGATTAAAGTTTTGCAGGAAACAAAATCTGCTGTAGAATCTATATGGATTGAAATTCCATGTAAAAGGGGGAAGGCAATGGCAGTGGGGGGTGTACTATCGAGCGCCTGGCCAGAATGACAAGTTGGATGATGAAATGCTCAAAGAAATCAAGGAAGCTAACAAAAGTTACATCACAGTAATAATAATGGGTGATTTCAACTACCCCGGTATCGACTGGGTCAGTGTCACGTCAGGACATGCGAGGGAGATAAAGTTCCTAGATGAAATAAATGACTGATTCTTGGAGCAGCTGGTTCATGAACCGACCAGAGGGGAAGCCATATTAGCCCTAGTCCTTAGTGGAACACCAGATCTAGTGCAAGAGATAAGGTTGTTGGGGCCACTTGGCAATAGTGATCATAGCATGATCGCCTTTGATTTAATTAGTGGAGGAGGGATAGTAGGGAAATCCACAGTACTACCTTTCAACTTTCGAAATGGAGACTATGATAAAATGAGGAAAACAGTTAAGAAAAAACTAAAAGGAGCAGTTGCAAAGGTTAAAGATGTACATCAGGCTTGGCTGTTATTGAAAAATACTATCTTGGAAGCCCAGACCAGCTGTATTCCACGCTTTAAGAAAAGTGGAAGGAAGTCCAAAAAACTGCCAGCATGGTTTAAAGGTGAGGTCAGAGAGGCTGTTGTTGCCAAAAAAGCATCTTTCAGGAAATGGAAAAAAGAGCCAAACGACGAAACCTGGAAACAGCACAAGCACTGGCAAGTCAAATGCAAGGCATTGATAAGGCAGTCAAAGGGAGAATTCGAGAAGAAGCTTGCTGCAGAAGCAAAAACGCGAAGTAAAGACTTTTTCAAGTACATTCATAGCAAAAAACCTGTGAGAGAGTCAGTTGGTCCATTAGATGATAAAGGGGTTAAAGGAGCACTAAGAGGCGACAAGGCGATATCGGAGAGACTGAATGAATTCTTTGCTTCAGTCTTTACTGAGGAAGATGTAGGGATGTTACCCATGACTGAAGTGGTATTTAAAGGTACGGAAGAATTGAAGGAAATATCGAAACATCGGGAAGATGTATTACAACCATTAGATAGGCTGAAGAGTAGCAAATCACCTGGGCCGGATGGTATACATCCAAGGTTGTTGAAAGAACTGAAATATGAGATTGCAGACCTGCTATTAGTAATCTGTGAACTATCATTAAACTCATCTCTAATACCTGAAGATTGGAGGATAGCCAATGTAACACCAATTTTTAAAAAGGGTTCCAGGGTTGATCCGGGAAACTACAGACCGGTGAGCCTGACATCAGTACCGGGAAAAATGGTAGAAACCATCATAAAGAATAAAATTACTCAGCATGTAGATAGTCATGACCTAATGGGAGACAGCCAACATGGCTTTAGACAAGGAAGATCTTGTCTTACTAATCTGTTATGTTTTTTTGAAGGAGTGAATAATCAGGTTGACAAAGGTAAGTCGGTTGATATTGTGTATCTGGACTTTCAGAAAGCCTTTGACAAGGTCCCTCATGAGAGGCTTTTGGCAAAACTAAAGAATCATGGGATAGGAGGCAGTGTACTATTGTGGATCAGGAACTGGTTAAAAGATAGAAAGCAGAGGGTAGGGCTAAATGGCCAATTTTCCCAATGGAGAAAGGTGAATAGTGGTGTACCCCAGGGATCTGTGCTGGGTCCGCTGCTTTTTGACATATTCATAAATGACCTTGAAAGTGGAATAACGAGTGAGGTTATCACATTTGCAGATGACACAAAACTATTTAAAGTTGTTAAAACCCAAGAGGATTGTGGAAAATTGCAAGAGGATCTTGATAAATTGGAAGACTGGGCATCAAAATGGCAGATGAAATTTAATGTGGACAAGTGCAAGGTTATGCACCTAGGGAAGAACAACCCAAACTATGGTTACACGATGCAAGGTTCCACATTAGGAACCACCAGCCAGGAAAAAGATTTAGGCGTCATGGATACCATGTTAAAACCCTCGGCCCAGTGTGCAGCGGCGGCCAAGAGAGCAAATAGAATGCTAGGTATGATAAGGAAAGGAATGGAAAATAAAACAAAAGATATTATAATGCCTCTATATCGTTCCATGGTGAGATCGCACCTTGAATATTGTGTGCAATTCTGGTCGCCGTATCTTAAAAAGGATATAGCGATCTTAGAAAAGGTTCAGAGAAGAGCCACCGAAATGGTAAAGGGGATAGAAGGATACTCCTATGAAGAAAGGCTAAAAAGGTTAGGGCTCTTTAACCTGGAAAAGAGACGGCTGAGGGGAGATATGATAGAAGTCTATAAATTAATGAACGGAGTGGAACGGGTAAACGTAGATCGATTGTTTACATTATCAGAATATAGAAAGACTAGGGGACATGCAATGAAGCTACAGGGTAAACTTTAAGACTAATAAAAGAAAATATTTTTTCACTCAACGTGTAATCAAACTCTGGAATTTGTTACTGGAGGATGTAGTAAAGGCTGTTAGTGTAGCTGGGTTTAGAAAAAGTTTGGACAAGTTCCTGGAGGAAAGGTCCATAAACCATTATTAAGAAGGGACCCAGGATATCAATGCTTGAACCAATACAAGCATTGTGGAACCTGTGTCCCTTGGGGAAACTGCTAGGTACATATGACCTAGATTGGCCACTGTTGGAAACAGAATACTGGGCTTGATGGCCACGCGCCGTCATTGCCCGCTTTCTCGACTTCAGTCAGAAGGAGGAAGTTTTAAGAGCCGCGCGAGCCCGCAGGAGACCGGTGGATGGTTCGGCCCAAATCCTGATTTTCCAGGACTACTCACAGCTTGTCAGCAATCGACGAAAAGTTTTTATAGCCACTTGTGCCCGACTGGTGAATCTTGGAATTCGTTTCTCACTGCTATATCCAGCTAAGTTGCGGGTGGATCATCAAGGCCGGACCCAGCTGTTTTTGACGCCTGCAGAGGCTCAAGCATTTTTGGAGCGCCTCAATACAGCCTCGGACTCTGCTCTATGAGACGGGTGGTCGGCTTCGTTGGAGATTCAAGTAAGAAGATACGGCTTTATCGGTGGGGGAGCTTGGCACCACTGAGGGGCCTGAAGAGGGGTCCGCAGGGGCCCGAAGCCTCCCCCTGAGTTTGGACTTTTTTGCTATTTTGTTTGCTGCGTTGCTGTTAAGTTTGTGTGATAACAGTAGAAACATTGGAAAATACTGATACATATGTGATGCTAGTATGCGTGGTGTGTGCTTGTTCACTGCTTGGGACTCTTACTTTCGGGTAAAGTGGGGGTTTGTTTATTTCTGTTATATCTCCTCTTTCTGGAAGGGGACGATAGGACTTACTCGCAACTCTGCATTTGAGGGCACCTCCTGGAGTAGAGGGGAGGTCTTCTCCTAATCTTTATTATGTAATTCTTACAAATGTTTTTTTTTTCTTTTTTTGTTTATTCCCCGTCTATTCTTATGCTGCCGGGCATGTTGGGCATCCTGTGGGGCACGGCTGCAGGCGGGGCGAGAGACCTTGCAGCGTTGTCCACAGTGCAGTTTATAATTTTCTTGGATGGTGGTCCCACGCGCGGAGCCCTGTGTCCGGGGTTTTTTCTATTTTCTTTTGTTGTTCTTCTTTTCCCTTTTTCCCCTTCCTTTCGCATTTCCGCTCAGGAAGAATGCTCAGCAATAAGCTCACTCATCCCGGGGCGTTGGTGCGGTGACCCCGAGGAATTTTTGTTTGTTTTTTCCCTCCCCTTCATTTCTTTTGGACGAGTGACTGGATGCCTGGGAGTGACTGCTTGAAGGCCTTGGGGGGATAGGTAAGCAGGATAAGTTAGTCTTCGGGGGAACTATTATGGGAGGGGGTCTCGACTTGGGGATGGACAGGGGAATGAGTGTTAGGAGTGAGTGCCTGAGGGATTTTTATTTCGCTTGGAGGTCTTTTTAGTTTGTGTTAAGGGGACTCTATGGGTAGGGGTAGGCCTGATTACCACAAGGGGAGGGTTAGTCTAGGATTAGGCTAAGTGGAACTGATAGTGCTGGGTGGAGGGGGGCTTGGAGGGGGGGAGGGGAAGGGATACTATCGCAGTCCACGGCCCATGCGGAGGTCCGGCCATTTCCTCTGGGGAAAATGGAGGAGGCGGCCCTGGGCTGGGGGAGTTGCCTCTGTATGTAAGTGTTTCTTGTGGATATTTGATCCTCCTTAAAGGCCTTTGATGGAGGAGCTATGTTGAAGATCTTTTCTTGGAATGTTTGTGGACTCGGTAGCCCCATCAAGAGATATAAAATATTGAAAGCATTGGCCAGACATCATTGTGATATTGCGCTACTTCAGGAGACACATCAGACGGCGGAGGAACACGCGAAGCTCTGCAGAGACTGGGTGGGCCAGGTCTGGGGGGCCCCCGCCTTGGGTAAGAAGGGTGGGATAGCCATCCTAGTCCATAAGCGGGTGCGTTTTACGTTAACGCAGCAGATTGTAGACCCACATGGTAGATTTTTGTTACTGCATGGCCTACTGGAAGACCGAGAGATAATCCTGGGTGATTTGTATGCTCCTAATACGCGAGATCCGGATTTCTTTAATAGGCTCGCAGCTAAAATTGAACAGTTGCCCGATGTACCCCTGATGCTGGGTGGGGATTACAACGGGGTCATGGATGTCGAATTAGATACGTCACGAGGTAGTGGTACTCATGAGCGGCAGCTCCTCGCACAGACTCTGCAGAGTTTTCGGACTCGGCTGGGCCTTGTAGATCCGTGGAGCCTGCTACATCCCCTTGAAAAGGATTTTACCCACTCATCGCGGGCGCATGGTACAAGTGCGCGCATTGATTACCTCTTGCTCTCCGCGAGTCTATTTGCAGGGACTGGGGATGCCCAGATAAGCCCTCTTGAAATTTCCGACCATGCCATGATTTGGTTAGAGTTGCAATGGGGAGGGGCAACGAATGTTACACGTATATGGCGATTCCCAATTGAGTTCTATAAAGACACTCATTTGCAGCAATTTTTGCGTCAGCGCTGCAGGAATTCGAGGCGAACCATCAGGTACATCGAGACGACCCGGAGTTGGTCTGGGAGACGGCTAAGGTGGTGTTAAGGGGGGAGATCATTGGTTATGTAGCGCGGAAGCGCAGATTGATGGCAGAGCAGATCATAAGGTTAGAGAAGCAGGTTACTCGGGCGCGAAAGATTAACGAGCACACCCCTACAATGTCCAATAAGAAGAGACTTTGGGAACTTCAAGTTGCCCTGAACGAATTGCTGCACCAGCGTGCTAAGAAATCTATTATGTACTATAAATATAAGTTACACTGTTTCGGTGACAAACCAGGCACATTGTTAAGTAGGTGCTTGAGGGGTCAGCGCAGTGGGCGGTTGGTGGCCGCTCTCAAAGATGAGCAAGGCTGCCTCCAGAATAAAAAAGAGGCGATTAGTGCAGTATTCAGGCGTTTTTTCCAAAAGCTCTATGCGGCAGAGGAGATAGATACTCCTATAATGGAAACATACTTACGGGACTTGAAGTTGCCCCGGGCGACGGAGGAGCAGCGTGCTCGCTTGGGACAGCCCATAACACTTCAAGAGGTGCAACAAGTGGTTTCATCAGCTAGTTGTTATAAGGCTCCTGGACCGGACGGCTACGGGGCAGAATTTTATAAAATACTTTCTGATTGGGTAGGCCCTACGTTAGTGGCAACATACCAGAGGCGTACGGAGAGGGGTGCTATGACTTGGGGGTAAAACCAGGCATCTGCTCTCCCCAGCCCGGGGATCGAGCATCCAGAGGCAGGAGGAGCAGCGGGAACATCGCGCCCAATCGGGGCTCAGCAGAGGGACATTTAAAGTTCGCGCCAGCCGGTGCGCCTGCGCCTGGCGGGCCCGCGCCTGAGGGCCTCGCCAGAGGGCCCTTTGGCGTGGCCCTTAGGCGTGGACCGAGGCGGAAGGCTACGCTAACCGAATGTACCTTCAGCATTCGAGCCACATAGCTCCAGAATACGAAGCACGGAAGCACAGCACCACCTAAGAAAAACACTCCAACAGAGGCATGATTTTCAGCCTTCTGAGGTACTGAACCTAACAGCTTTGCATATAACTACCATTACCAATACCATGTCATTACCATTATCATTATCTGTTCCCTATTGGTAGCATATACTATGTATGTAAGTTGCTTCAGTACAATCTCCTCAAATTACCCTCTTATGACTGTATCATTGTTTGCATAGTTTTACTAGTTACACCAATAAGAGTACCAATATTGACAGACATCATAGACTTACTTATTGTGTATGTACAACTTACTACCCCTTACTGCATGTAAGCAGGTTTGAGTGTGCAATCGCTTTACCTCATTACCTACTGATTTATACTCCCTATTAATACTTTACTATTCCCACTATTGCTGTGTAAATTGCCGTGAGAACCTCGCCATATTGCAATCACACACTCCTATACACTCAATATGGCCTCACACTTCCTGGCCCTTGTCAGCCTGTATCTCCTTACACATTGGCTGGGAACTTCCAATGCACTTTCTCAATCCCAGAACCACATCCCCATCTTGAGTAGCCATGGTAAAAGATGGTCTGGACCCCACACAGGTGGCGACTCTTACACACGCCGCTCTCACCTTATACACATCCCACTCCAACTCTCCAGGAAACTTAACCACGAGAAACTCAAGTACTGCCACAACCTAAAATGTGCCATGATAAATGCGCGTTCCATACGCAAGAAATGGCCCGTTGTCCTAGACATGATATCCCTTTATGAACTGGACCTACTTTTGATCACGGAAACCTGGCTATCCTCAGAGGATAACGTCATCCTCAACCAACTCCTACCTCCTAACTTCTCTATACATACGAGACACAGAGAAACTAAAAAAGGAGGGGGAGTTCTAATCCTTACTAAATCAGATCTTCATTTCCATATTACTGAAGCCTCCAGTACAAGTAACCTGGACTTTCTTTCCATCAAAAACCAGCAATGTACCATCAATCTAATATACAGATCGCCTTCTTCATCACCTGAGGACCTCCCTACAATTATTGACCTTGCTGCTAATGCTCACAACCTCAAGTCACCTACTTGGATAATGGGAGACTTTAACCTCCCTTCACTTCATCAAAGCCATGCAACTGCATTCCTCGAAGCCATTGAGAACCTAGGCTTTACACAAATCGTCGACGAACCCACACACATAAAGGGCAATATTCTAGACATGGTGTTCGCACCACATGCAGCCCTCAAGCAAAACCACAAGGCGATGTTGTCTATCATTGACGTCCCCTGGACTGACCATAAACTTATCACTTTTCAAATTCCCACCGGGGACAGCCTGCGTCATAGTACCCGAAAATATAACAGTACAGCTCGAACCTCAACAAGAAGCTTCCGCCCATTTGACAGAGAGTTAATCCTCTCTCAAACTCACTCCCGCTTTACCATAACCTCATCCGACCCGGAAGAACTAGTCTCCGCATGGAATCTCAACCTCAAGGCTATCTCACAACGTCCACAAAGCAATAACGCATCCAGGAGAATAAGAAATACGGCCCCTTGGTTCTCCCAAGAATTGAGAGCCTCTCTAACACAACTACGCAAACTAGAGAAAAAATGGCGCCGATCGCTCTCCACAGAAGATCTGACAGCCTACCAACTCCACCTAACAAGGCACAGAGAAGCAATCTCAATGAAAATGAAACAACACCACACTGACACTCTGAAAAGATCTCTGAACAAACCACGGGATCTTTTCAACTTGGTGCAAGCCCTCTCAAAGGAACCATCTCCTGAACAACATGTGGATATCCAACCACAAAGATTCGCGGACTACCTCCAGTCAAAGATCATACAGACCGACAAAGTCTCAACTGACTCATGCCAAGATTTTACCGGCTTAACTCCCTTATGCAAGTTCTCCACACCATCTAGAAAAAGCATTGAAGATACAATAGCTTCCCTCAATACCTCCACCGCACAAACTGACCCGTGCCCGGCGTTCTGGATCAAGGAGCTACGCAAGGAATTCAGTCCATTCATCGCAAAACTGACAAACTATTCCTTCACTACTGGTTCCTTCCCCACAACCCTCAAACAAACCTCAATCAGGCCTTTATTGAAGAACCCTAAACTTGATCCACAAAAGGTCGATTCCTACAGACCAATAGCTAGTATTCCCCTACTAGCAAAGATATTGGAGAAAGAGGTCCAAAGGCAAATTCAAGATCATGTAGACTCCACAGCTCCCTTAGATTACTGCCAACACGGGTTCAGAGAGTATCATGGAGTAGAGACACTTCTCACATGCTTATTCAATAACATATTCACAGGCATTGACAACATCCGACAAGGATTTGTGCTCATCTTTTTAGACATTGCTGCAGCCTTTGACTCGGTACATCATGAGATTCTCCTCGGGCGACTGAAAGAAAAGGGAATTTGCAATACCGCGCTCGAATGGTGCAGTTCCTATCTAAGTGGCCGATGGCAATATGTTAAATCTGGAGTAGAAGAATCGAAACAATTCCATCAAACACAAGGTGTGCCGCAAGGATCATCATTGTCATCTCTACTGTTCAACATATATATGCAGTCCATCTGCAACATCATTAGATCATTTAATGTGAGCTGTCTAATATATGCGAATGACATCCTCTTATATATGCCGTTCTCGACCGTTCAAATGGACCTTACACCACTTATAAAGTGTTTCAATACCATATCAGATTGGCTACAATCACAAAACCTCCGCATCCAGCACAAGAAAACGGAAGTACTGTTCATCTCTAGAGACCCAGACTTTACCCCACCATCCCATATAAGGGTCAAGGAAGCGGAATTACAAACCAAAGATACAATAAAATACCTGGGAGTCACCTTAGACCAACATCTGGACATGAAATGTCATATAGGCAACATTGTCAAAGCTGTCTATTTCAAAATCCGTTCACTCAGGCATCTGCGCTCCCTACTGGAGCCAGATGACTTCCGGACCATATACCAAGCACTGATCCTACCGCATTTTGACTTTGCCAATTCCATCTTACAAGGTCTCCCGCAATCCACGCTAAACCCGTTACAACTGGCCATGAATGCTGCTGCAAGGGTACTCCATGGAGCCTCCAGAAGTGACCATGTAACTCCTATTTTAAAACAGCTTCATTGGCTACCAATACACGGAAGGATTATCTTCAAAACGTTACTCCTCTCATTCAAGGCCATCAGGCACCTATCCTCCACGGCACTTACTGAGCTCATCCATACAGTGCCCCCCAACAGAGCCAGGAGGTCAACAGCCATAAATCTACTAATAATCCCGAAGACCTTGGCTAAATGTAATAGCACAACGGCAAATAGGGCTTTCAGTCTTTACGTCCCCAAATGCTGGAATTTGCTCCCTCCAGACATTCGAGCTATTTCAGACCTGACCCAATTCAGGAAAGCAATTAAATTTCACCTCTTCCTCCAATACTACCCTGCCAGCGATGAATCTAGATAGCACCACCTAAGAAACACCGCATTCCTTCAGCTCATGCTCACAATATCTTAGGCATTCATGATACTACATAGAGCTCAACGGACTCATTATTTGTTGTATAGGCCAACCATGTTATAGGAATTGTTACTTCATGTATATAGTTCAACCCTGTTATCCAAGTTTTTACCCCTGTTCGATGTAAAACCAAACAGACTGTGTGTTTTGGTCATTTTGTTATTCTGTAAACCGCGCTGATGCCGAATAGTGCGGTATATAAGCAACTGTAATAAATAAATAATTAAATATATAACGTTGATTCCTAAACCGGGGAAGGACTTGACGCACGCGGCCTCTTATCGCCCGATCTCTTTGTTAAACTTTGATATGAAGATTATGGCGAAAATTCTAGCGGAACGGTTAGCGGCCATCCTGGGTGATTTAGTGCACGAGTCGCAGGTGGGCTTTGTTAGGGGTCGCTATGCGGTTCGTAATGTGCGTCGCATACTGGCATCTCTAGAGTGGGTGCATGCGCAACAGGTGCCGTCCCTGTTGGTGAGCTTCGACGCCGAAAAAGCATTTGATAGGGTCAATTGGCAGTATCTTCACCATTTGTTACCGCGGTATGGCTTGGGTTCCTCTTTCTGTGGTATGGTGCAGAGTCTTTACGTGAACCCGGTGGCTCGGATTCTTTGTAACGGGATCCTTTCGGATCAGTTTTCTTTGTACAGAGGTACTAGGCAGGGCTGCCCTTTATCTCCGTTGTTGTTTGTCCTGACTTTGGACCCCCTTATTCGTCGCATTGAAGCCGCTCAGACGATCCGAGGGGTGGCCATAGGCACTCAAGGTTTTAAGATATCGGCCTTCGCGGACGATATGTTGGTGCATTTGCTCGCCCCCCAAGAGTCTCTGCCCCTCCTATTGAAGGAGTTTGTGGAGTATGGTCAGTTTGCAGGCCTTCGTATAAATACTGACAAATCGGTAGCCTTAGATGTGGGGGGCGGGGTACGGGGCGGGTGGAGCGGGCACTTCCCTTTGAAATGGGCGGAGCAGCAATTTGTGTATTTGGGGATCGTCTTGACCAGTCATACTAGGGAATTATATCGCATGAATTTCGAGAGAATCCTCTCTGGGTTGCGCTCTCAGCTGCGGGCCTGGAATCCGCTGCTGCTGTCACTTTTGGGGAGGGTGGCGGCGGTAAAAATGGTAGTCCTGCCTCGGATCCTCTATTGGTTACAAACCCTGCCGGTTTGGTTACTACGTCGCGATGTGCGTCGTTTGGAAAGAGAAATTCAGAAGTTCTTGTGGAAAGGGGCTAGAGCTCGAATGTCCATGAGTCAAATGACTGGATCATGGAATAGCGGGGGTATTGGGCTGCCAGATATCTGGTTGTATGCCTTGGCTTGTCAGGCGCGCCATGTGGGCAACTGGTTGGGGGGGACGGATACCTATACGCCCCGGGCTTTGGAGATGGCTGTGGTCGCCCCCCTTTCCTTGTTGGGGATTCTGCATCTAGAGAATGCCCAACTGCCTAGCGGCTTCCAACAGCACGTCCTGTTACACGCGGCCCGTCGCACTTGGCGACAGCTGAATGGCTATTGGAAACGAGACTGGAGGACTTCAAGTTGGCTGCCTTTGAGAGGTAATATACATTTCCCCCCTGGTTCTGACTCTCGGGTCTTTCAAGCTTGGAGTGTGCAGGGTTTGCGGACTGTAGGCCATGTGGTGGACTTGGTGGGTAAGTGTAAATCCTTTTTGGAGTTGTGTGAGGAATACGAGCTCCCCTCCCGCCACTATTTTGCCTACCTACAGGTGGCTCATTACGTGGCCTCCCTGCCTCGGGTGGAACTTACGGCGGATCGCTCGGCACAACTTCTGGCCTTTTTCGATATCGGGGGTGAGACCCCACCATCGATAGCGCAGTTGAAGTCCCGGCTTGCGTGCTTTGGTGTTATGCCGGACTACGCCCGAGTTGAGCGGACCTGGGCACGAGAACTGGGACGGGAGGTTCCTGGTGGATCTATTCTAGGAGCCTTGAAGCGTTTAGCCACCTTGGCAGAGGGGTCCCGTTGGCGGGAGGTGCAATATAAGGCGTTAACTTGTTTCCATTTCTCACCTCGACGGGCTCTACGAAGCCATATTACTCAGGATGGGTCTTGCCCACGCTGTTCGGAGCCACTGGCGGACTTAACCCATATGTGGTGGACGTGTCGGTGTATTCGTCCGTACTGGGCGCGTATCTATCGCTGCTTAGAGGGTTTATTGGAACAGAGGTTCCCCTGGACGGGCCCGCTGATCATACTGGACCAGCTGAACCCGGTCCTACCGAAAGGGACAGGCGAACGGCTGCTAGTGCAAAAGGCCTGTTTGGTGGGGAAGGGCCCGATACTCCGCCACTGGCGGGACAGCTCCCCGCCTACTTTCCTGGAGTGGCGCAATAGCTTCCATCAATTAATGCTGGCTGAACGTTGGAGAGCTAAGGGTCAGGTGAAGAGATGGTCCACCTTTATGTTGATATGGGAACCTTACATCCAGAGCCTTGGGCCATATTGTAGGAATGAAGTTCTTAATGTGGGCCCCTGAGGGTTCTGTTAGCGTAGCGATTGCCTGGTGGGAGGGTACTGCGAGGGGGAGGTCATTGAGGGGTAGGGAGGCTGGTGCTGCGGGGGCTGTGGACTGCGATGGGGGGGAAGGGTTGGGGGGTCTTTGATTGTAAAAACATCTAAAATGTAATGTTTTTGGAATTGTTTTTTATGTTATGCCTAGTTGTAGGACTTCCGTCCTCCGTGGCGGGGATAAGAGTGCACCCTGCTCGGGGGTTTGTTGTGTGTTTTGCTGATGGCTGTTATTTTTGTATAGTTGCTATAAATAAAATATATTTTAAAAAAAAAACCCACTATCAATCATAGGCCTTTAACCAGTTTTTTACAAATTTTTAAATGCATTTAAATGCATTAAAAGGTTTGAAGGAATTTAGCAGATGTTGTAGCGCCCAATCCTCAGAGCTGATGTCACTGCTTAACCCATTGCATCGACTCGATTTTAGCCCTTCACTTTCCAGGGCTGCCTCAGGACTGGACCAAGCAGACAAAACACCCCTTTAAGAATTCTACCACCCCTCAATAGGGGACTTTTAAAATGGAGGCAGCAAATGAACAAACAGATGCCCAGCCAATGAATACAAAGATCCAGAAGTCTGGTGTCCCGTTAAGAAACAGTCAATACCTGGCAATTTAGCCGACATAGTAGATAATCTTATGTCAGTTACAGTAGTGCTATGTAGATTAGAGGAAGAGCACCAAATGCTGGGCCCTCTACGGAATAATATTTTTAGTTACATGAACAAGGACAGCACTGCAACAAGGATGGAAAACGGGGCCTGGAGGGATGGAAGCCAAATGCTGAAAAATAATGAGGATTCATGGGAAAATGTAATCCCCTTTGCACTCCTGTGGAATTGGAAACTTTCCAGAAGACAAACTCGCACAGACCAGCAGAACTGCTTTTGAAAAGGTGCAGTTGCCTGAAGCAATCAGGGTGGATCACAAGCACCCAGCACAAATCATTCAGTTTGGAAAAGAGCTAGGCAGAGCAAGCAGATCGCTGTAGTTTGGACCAAGCACAGTCAGCTGGCACAAGCAGGTATCCTGCATAAAGGAGTTACACCTGCTTTATAAATGAGAAGGCAGGAAACCACTGAGCTATATGACTGCCCACATATGCACCTATTTAGTGCCCAATTAGGCATGCACCAAGTACAGTTAGACTACTATCACAACTTATACCAGTGGTGAGTCTATACGAAATGTAGCAGGAAGACTGTTGGTTAAGGCAAGGTTCATAAATCTTATGCCACCCCCATCGTACAAATGTTACATTCGTTACCTGTGGTCTAGCAGGTCTGTTTTAAAGCTCTGTGTTGGCTTTTAAGGCTCAGTATGGGCTGGGCCCAGCCTACTTGGTGAAAAACTCCAACTCTTGTGTTCAGTAAAGCGATAGGGCCTGGGTTCATGTATTGTGCAGTGCTACAGATGTGGAACAACTGATCAACTGAGTTGCATCAATAAAGGGAGTAAAGGCAGTTTCCAAGTGAAAGTCTATTTATTTCTCAGATGAGAATAGTAGAAATGGAGTGTGGCAAAGGAAGGGGTGGGGGTTGGCAGCTAGAGGGGCATATCGATTGTTGTTTTCTTAAATGTTTTCATTTTTTATATTGTGAATATTTTGTTGCAACCCCACCCTGGTTGTTTTTCGGTAGGACAGGAAAATATAGAAATAAATAGAAATATTAATAAAACTTAAAAGTATGTAAAAATTAAAAGCAACAGTAAATTCTCCATGAAACAGAGACAAATATCCCTTGATTTGTCCTCCATATCTGTCAGGGGTTGAAATCTCCAATGTGTATTCATTTCCATGGTGTAGATATTTAGCAGAACTGAGACTGAAGGATGTCAACTACCCTGTAGAACTAGCTTAGCTGAGAAAGATGAAATACCAGGATCTTTTATCCAGTATTTGCTAGTGGGCAAAGAAAATACACTGCTCAAGAAGGTCTGAGACTTGAAGACAACTTATTAGTAAGCTAAGAAAATATGACTTGAAAGTTAGAGGAGACATACGAGGTGTAATCAAAGTATTGAGATTTCTTGTGTAGCTATATAACAATACATCGTACCATGATGCTATTAAGCATGCAGTGACCTAGTTAAGTGCTCTGCATGTGCAGAGTGTAGCATGGCTGCAGCACACATGTACTTTTTTAAATCATGTGATGATTGGTAACATGTAAAAGCAGTTTGGCAGATTTATGTTGAGTGAAAAAAATTGAACAGCGATTTTGCATTAAATTCTGCCAGAAACTTGAGATTTGTGCAAAGAGACTTATGACAAAATTACAGCAAGTCTATGGAGATGAAGGCATGAGTCGTGCTTGAGTTTATGACTGGTGCAAATGTTTACAAGAGGGCCGCCAAAGTGTTGACAGGGACGAACATTCTGAAAGGCCATCCACGTGCAGAAATGAAGACAAAGCTGAAGCAGTGCGTGCCGCAATAGCCAATCGACGATTTGAGTGTATCAGGGAGCTTGCTGAAGACATGGACATCAGATTCGGGTCAGCACAGTCCATTCTTCCTGTCGATTTGGGGATGAGACATGTATCTGCAAAATTCATGCCGAAACTCCGTCCCCTGACCAAAAGCAAGATCAATACTGTAGCCAGGGAGTTGTTGGAATGCGTTGAAAATGACTCAGATTTCATCAAAAAAATTATTACTGGTGATGAATCATGGGTTTATGGTTATGACCCAGAAACTAAGGCTCAATCCTCACAATGAAAGACTCTAAATCTCCCAGACCCAAGGAAGCCCATCGGATGAGGAGCAATATGAAGGTCATGCTCGCAGTTTTCTTTGATTACCAGGGTATTGTTCATCATAAGTATGCTCCAAAAGGCCACAGTTGCACAGGAATGGTGAACAGTTGCTTCATCATGATAACGCCCCAGCTCACGCATCACATCTTGTCTGGCAGTTCTTGACCAAACAACAAATCGAGCAAGTCAGTCAGCCTCAGTACTTACCTGACCTCGCACCCTATGACTTCTTGTTTCCAAAACTGAAATTACTACTGAAAGGAAGGAGATTCGACGACTTGGAGACCATTAAGCAAAATTTGGCACAGCAGCTTCGCAGCATAACGAAAGAGGCATTTCAAAATTGTTTCCAGCAGTGGCAGGAACTCTGGGGAAAGTGTGTTTTATCGGAAGGGAACTACTTTGAAGGAGACTGAGTGCAATAACTGTCAGTGTTATACTTCTTGTTTTATTGGACAAGTCTCAATACTTTTTAATCACACCTCGTATTCAAATATAAACACAGATATGCCCATTAGTATTTTGACTAAGTTGAGCGTCCATTGGCATTGCTTCTGATCTTATGTTCGCCATTTGTTTGTAACACGAATGACACTGTATTGTGCACAGAGCATTAACTTTACTATAAATATCCTTTTCATTGGCAAGAAAGGGTCTATTTTTTTTCTGAGCAATTAGGGTGAGATAAATGAAAGCACAGCCTGCAGAATAAACATTTCCCCTTTAAAGTTCCGCTGTGCTGAATTATTGTGGGCAAAATGATTACAAAATATTAGATAGAGCAATTTTGTTTACTGAACACAAAGGAAGTCATGTCGCTTATGCAGCAAGAAGCTTTGAACAGCAGTGAATATTAGCATTTTCTTTGCTTCAGCGCTTGTTCAGCCATTTGGAAAAAAATGTGTTCATGCTTGTTATCATAATAAATGAGGACATTAGAATAAAATGCAACCCTTTTTAGTAATTTTCCCTGAGATCACTCTTCAGTTGATTATATTCATGTGTGTTTTGAAATGACCTATCAGGTACTTAGAGATAGTTGTTTTTCTTATAAACCTGGGGGATTAATGTTTAAAGATGTGACCAATGATTGAACAAGATCAGGGGAAAATAGAAACACGATGGGAGAAAAAGACCACATGGCCTATTAGTCTGCCCTTCCATATCAACCACTACAACAGTCCCCTTTTTTCCTTTAGAGATCCTCTGTGTTTGTCCCATGCAGAGAGGAATTACCAGCAGAAAGGAAGAGGTAACAATGCCACTGTACAAGTCGCTGGTGAGGCCTCACTTGGAATATTATGTTCAGTTTTGGAGACCATATCTCGCAAAGGATATAAAAAGGCTGGAAACTGATCAGAGGAAGGCAAACAAAATGATTTGGAGCCTGCATCAGAAGACTTATGAGGAGAGATTTGAAGACCTAACTATGTACACTCTGGATGAAAGGAGGGATAGGGGAGATATGATTCAGACCTTTCTACATATTCCTCCCCTTCACCCTTGAGTCTGACAATACCACTTTTGCCCTTCCTGTTTTCATTAACATATCTGAAAAATGTCTTATCCCTCCATTTTATTGCATTGGCTATTTCCTCCTCTTTTTGAATCTTTGCTTTCCTGACTACTTTACCAGCCTCTCTAAGTTTTTCCAAATATAGATGCATGTCTTTCTCTCTCTGTGATCTCTTGTATTTCATGAAGGCCTCACTCTTTTTCTTCACCTTTTCAGCTACTTCTTTCAAAAACCATAGTGGTCTCCTTTTCCTTTTACCTTTATTTACCATTTTAACAAAATGTTTGGTTGCCCTTAAAAATCCCTTTTCAGTTTTGCCCACTGTTTACCTACATCCCCCAGCTGTTCCCATTCCGCTAATGACTCCTTGAGGTATTGACCCATCTTGGCAAAGTTAGTTTTCCTAAAGTCTAAGACCCTCGCTTTTGAATGGATGTTACCAGCCCTAGTCCTAATACTGAACGACACCATCTGGTGATCACTGGATGCAAAATGATCTCCCACTATAACATCAGAAACACTTTCACCATTGGCAAGCACCAAGTCCAGTATTTCCCTTTATGTGTGGGTTCTGTTACCAGTTACCTGAATAGTTCTCCCTGTAGAGAATCCAGGATGTCCTTACTTCTAGATGATACTGCAGAAGGTTGATACATTACTTTATATTGGCAAAGAAGCAGGTTATCTCACTCCCAAGGAGATTGCCTTTCTCACAGTATCTCATCCCATTGCACCTACTATTTACATACTCCCTAAAATCCACAAATCCTTGCATAACCCTCCCGGCTGTCCCATAGTATCCGCCATTGGATCACTTTTTGAACCTTTATCAAAATTCCTGGATGTATACTTGAGACCTTTTGTTAGGCTTGCACCTTCATATGTAAGGGATTCTACTCATATTATACAAATTTTACAGGAATTTCAGGGGTTTCATGACCAATTGATTATGGTTACATTGGACATCAGGTCATTATACACAAACATTCCTCAACAAGCTGCAGTAGAGGTATTAGCTAATACCTTAATCAATAGGCCGAAACCAACACGCACACCTACTTTTTTTCTCAGTCAGATGGCATCCTTAGTGATGATGGAAAATTATTTTTGTTTCCGGGGAGTTTTTTATAAACAGATAAAAGGGGTTGCCATGGGGTTACCCATAGCACCAGATGTAGCTAACTTATATGTCACTGATTTTGAAAAATTTTTTTGACTTTCCACCCTTTTAAATCTAATGTTCTCTTATGGAAACGATATATAGACGATGTATTATTAATTTGGAATGGGACTACATCTCTATTGAATGCTTTTCATACATGGCTCAATACATTGGATTCCAATTTACAATTCGAGGGTAACTATAGTATGGAAGCCATTCCATACTTGGATATCCTCATTAAGAAATCTAATACTGGTTTTTCCACTACTCTATATCGTAAACCCACAGACCGGAATACGTTACTCAAATATGACAGCTATCATAATTCTTCCCTTAAGAAGAATTTGCCAATTAGTCAATTTTTAAGAATTAAGAGATTGTGCACAGATAATACAGATTTTGAGGAACATGCTTTCGACATGTCTCACAGATTTCAACAACGTGGTTATCCCAACGCGTGCATTCAAAAAGCTTATCAAAGAGCTTGCGCCACTGACCGCTCTACACTTTTGGGCACTTCATCTCGGACAAGTACGGATAAGATTGTCTGTGCTCTCACCTTTTCTGGACTTTCTAAATCTATTGTTGATATTTTGAAACAGGAATGGCATCTTTTGTCCATTATACCTTCCTTTGCGACTAAACAATTGATGATTGCCTACAAACGTGCCCCTAATCTGACGAATTCCTTGGTTCCATCTGCTCTTATTGTTCCCAGACCGTCTCCTAAGGTTAAAGGTCACTATAGCTGTGGTAATTGCTCAGTTTGTACACATGCAATTACAATTAAAAATAGCTTTACACATGCACCTACTGGTCAAAAAATATTCCTTCAACATTATTCGAACTGTAAGACCATTAATGCTGTGTATTTTATCCAATGTCCATGTAATAAGTTATACATAGGCAAAACCTTGAGACAAGTCCGTTCCCGCATTATAGAGCACAGAAGTAACATTCAAAGGAAAGAGTCCGATAAGCCATTAGTATCACATTGGTTGGAAAAGAGTCATATTGTCAGGGACATCAAATTTGCAGTAATTAAAACTGTTGTTCCACATTGGAGAGGTGGTAATATAGATAAAGCCCTATTGAAGCTTGAACAACGCTTTATTTATGAACTTGATACATTAGCACCACATGGTCTTAATCAGGAGATTGAGCTGTCTGTGTTTCTGGGTTAAGTCTTTTATAGTTATATTTCTTATTCATAATATTTAATTATAATGATACATAAAATGGTGTTCATGTTTCACTATTGGCCCCTGCACAATATTAGTTTATGTGAGGTTCTTTGACTTATTCATAAACATTTTATATAGTGCATTCATATCGTGATGCTCTATATTAACCTTTTTATGATTCCTTTCAGCTTTCTTCCGTATGAGACTTTGCAGTTATCTGTGTTATAGAGATGATCGTTCATATTACTCGATCTTTAGTGTAACGCAGTCTATGTCATTTTTTCACTTCTTACATTTCTTCAGTAGCAAAAATTTTTTCTAGTGTTCCCCTTAGATCCTGGGGTTAGCATGTCTACATAGTTTCAATTCTTTGCACATGTTTTTTCTCGGCGATCCTTTGGACCTCATGAGTGACAGCTTGCCTGCACGAACATTGTCCTTACCAACTCCTCCCCTCAGATCGGGTTACTTCTATTTGGCGCGAAAGTCGGCGTTTTTAAGCAGTCGGTCTGATCTCAGTTTCCCTTTCACTGCACACAGTGCTCCTTGGACATGAGACTTGTTGATGTAGCTGAATTTATATGGTATGATTTCTATGATTTCGTATCTATTTCTGTTTGTTTCAGCAAAGTTTAAGTTGCATCTCCTTCCTTTAATACAGTTCTTTTGTTTTATTTTCTACCGCACAAGCCGTCTTCTGATCGCTTTCAGTCTTTTAATATTACACAGTTATAGTTGCCATTCACGTTGGTTTTATGCTTTGTTATCAAGGTTTGATTATTTCATACATTTCTCTATTGCTGTTTCAGTGCTTTTACCTCTACAATTCCCGTAGATTTATGTCGCTAAAGCATATACCATTCACGTGCTTGGATTAGGTGAGTGCCCTAGGCTTTTAGCTACATTGTACATCTCATTCATTGTTATCTTATGGTGACACCACATGCTCTTTTTCAACATCCACCGGTTATCCATATTGCTCCTCAAAATTATATGTTTCATATTTACTTTGGTGTCTTCATACATGGACCTCATTTTTCACTCCTGTTTCAGTGTTTTTTATTTTTACTGTTTCTGCAGAATTTATATCGCTAAAGTACATGCCATTCACGCGCTTGAATTAGGTGAGTGCCCTAGACTTCAAGTTACATTGTACATCTCATGATTTGATACTTTATGGTTATGCAACACTGCTGCTAGTTAACATCTACTAGTTATTCATACTGTTTTTTACCTAGGTTGCACTGTGCACAGCATTTTTTAGTGTTGTTTCATAATTGTGCTTTTATGTATTTTATTTGTAGCGTTTAGTACATGTACCATTTAACAGTATGCTATAATTACTTGTGGTGTTTTACATTTAGTCCAGTTTTAGTATGGTTTGTTATTGCTTCACATGGTTTTCTTTGCTTTAGTGTTTTCCTCACACTAAATTTTAAGCATTCAGTCTTATGTGTTGGTCTTGTTTCCTTTTAACTATAGAGTACTCTCATTTTACTTATTTAATTATTTATATTTCTATTATCTGTCACCTCTTCTTTTATTATAACAATTTGTATAACATTATTTATAGCTATTATGTGGTACAATATAGTTTCTACTATTAGTGACTCCTTTTAGAGCACGTTGGATTTTAAGTTTTATTTCTGTGGTTCTCAGCCCTGTGTTTCTGTTTTTACTTTGTTTTGACTATTATTTTGACTGATGTATTTATTTATTTATATTTATGTGGTTGCATAGTGTTATTTTTAGATTAGTTCATAAGTCCATTTTGCATTATTGTTTTCTCAATATGCCATCTGTTTTTATTGCTTTGATTGTTTTAAATGCTTTTTTATTGTTTATATTCATGTGTTTTTGTTATTTAAGTGATATCCCCCCTGAGGAAGGCGTTGTCGAAACACGTTGGGGTTTTGTCTTCAATAAACAAGTTGCCTATCCACTCCACGTCTCCTGCTTTTTGTGTTTGTTTGGACAGTCTGCAGGAGCCCCTGCTCCTTTTGTGTGTCCGTGAACCAAGTCAGCGTCTCCCATTAAAGCCTCAACATCTTGGATCTTATTTCCCATGCTACGGGCATTTATACACACTGTTTTCCATATGTTGCCCCTTTTACCCATTTTCATAAAGGTTTTTAATGTTTCACTTACTTGGGGACTTTCAGTTACCTGGGTGCTTTCTTCACCCATCCCCAATGAATCTAGTTTAAAGCCCTCTTCAGTAGTTTAGCCAGTCTGCTCCTGAAGACATGTTGACCCTTCTTGGACAGATGAATGCCATCTCTTTTCTGCAACCCTTGGAGCAGCATCCCTTTGTCCAGAAAACCAAAACACTCTTAATGTCACCATCCACACAGCCATGCATTTATCTCCAGGATGCAAGTTTCTCTGTCTTGGCCTTTACCCTCAACAGGGAGTATTGAAGAGAACACCACCTGCACAGCAATGTGCTTCACCCTCTGTTCCAGAGCCATTAATTTATACTGTTGCCCAATATTTATGATTGAAAGCTGGGACTGCTCTTTGTGTGGTCCACCTACATGGATGAATTTATCTGGGTAGCAGGTGAACATTGCTGCCGAATGTAGAAATGTAGGCACTGCCTCTGAAATATCAGTGGCCACTCCTTTTCATAAACCAATATATTTTGGATGGGCATTGAATTGCCTGCCCAAAATGTATCTGTTTTGCTGGGGCTAATATTTAAAAGAAACACTGATGTGGTCAGCGCTAATTACTGATGGTCTAAGTGCTTGTGATTGATAGCTAAATAAGGTATCTGATAGTATAGAGTGCAGCATCAGAACACACACACGATGTAAGCAAGTAATCTGAACTGAGTGCGTTCTTTCAGTCTAAGTGGGGCACAAGCAAGCTGTTGTAGGATCAGCTTTAAAACAGCATTTCCACCTAGCCAGAATGGAAGTCAGCCACCCTGAAATATGTTTTCCTGAATAGAGGAAATAGGTGTTTGTTTGTTTTTTAACCCAGCAGTTTCCTCCTACTCCTTTGGCCTTCCAGCTCATTTGGAAATAGGGTTGGCATCTGAAACTATATGCTTTCATTTGCAGTTACTTGGGATCCCCCCCCCCCCTTATTACTTTACTCCAGTCATTGCAGCAAAAAGCCTCTGCTGATGGCCATGCACCAGACCTCTGAGAGAACCTTGCTACCATTATTTATTTATTTAACCAGTTTTATATACCACCTTATCCTTCAATCAAAGTGGTTTATAGTATAACTTGTCAGCATACATTTAACAGGTGTGGGGTAGGGGGGAGGAGTGGTAGGGGAGTGTAAAATTATATACATATATACAAACTATTTACAGTTAGTTCTTTTATGATTGTGTGTTTGTAGTTGGTGAGTTGTTTGAAGAGATTATGTCTGCTGCGTTTCATAGATTAAGTTGTGTTTCCAAAGTATTCTGTAAAGAGGAGGGTCTTGAGTGTCTTGCAGAAATCTTTCAGGGCTCTCATTCCTTCGGGAAGGGTGTTCCATATGGCAGGTGCCGAGAATGAAGGCGCTCTTCTGGATGTGGTGTGATTTGTTTTATGATATCCTGCAGGTGTGATGAGCATGTTTTCTTTGTGGTTTCGATCGGGTCTTGTGCTGGTGTCTCTGATTATTATGTTCAGTAGCGTGTCTGCTGAACAGTGGTGAATGATTTTAAATATGTTTAAGGTTGTTTTGAACCTTATATGGGCATGGATTGGTAGCCAGTGCAGTTGTTGGAGTATATGTGTGATGTGCTCATTTTTGGCAGTACCCATGATGATTCGTGCTGCCATATTCTGTACCAGTTGGAGTGGGTGGATGGCCTGCTTTGGGAGACCTTGGTATAGTGAATTTCCATAGTCCAGTATCGGTGTGATAATGGCCTGGCACACTGAATGGAAATGATCCTAGTTTAGGACTGGTTTGAGTCTCCTAATGAGCTTTAATCTGTGGTAAGCTTTTGCAGCAGTTTTGTCGATGTGTGTCTGGAGGTTAAGGTTCTTGTCCAGGGTGATGCACAGGTATCTCACTTTGTCTTCTATTGTTACTGTCTTGTGTAAGATGTTGATTGTTTGTGGTGGGTTGAAAGTAGTGTTTCTAGAGATGAACAGTACTTCTGTCTTGTCGAAGTTAACCATCAGGTTATTGTTGGTGAGCCAGATGCTCATGTCTTCAAGGGCATCTGGTTATAGGCATTAGGTCCTGTGCATGTAGGTCGATTGGGGCATAAACCATGCTATCATCCACATATATGTGGTAATGTATCTTATGTCATTTGATGATGTTGCAGATGGGCTATATGTATAAGTTAGAGTATAGATGAGAGTGCAGATTCCTGGGGGATGCCTTGTGGGGTAGAGGACGGTGTTGACATGTCACCGCATTTGACTTTCTGCGTTCGATTGTTTAGATATCAGTTAAACCATTTTATAGTGTTGTTGCATAGCCCAATCTCCTGGAGATATTGTAGCATTATGTTGTGGGATACCATATCAAAGGCAGCTGAAATATCCATGAAGATTAGAAGGAATCCATTCCTTATGTTGTCAATGCTATTTATGAGGTTGTCAAAGAGGGAGGTTAAAGAGTTTCCATGTTATGTTGTGGCTTGAAACCATGTTGGTGGGTGTCTAGTGGCACGTTCAGGTCGATGTGGTCCTGCAGTTGCTATTGCACAGCCTTTTCAATGATTTTCATGATGAATGGTAGGCTGGAGATTGGGCGATAAGATTTTGGATCTGATGCATTTAGCGTGGCATTTTTAAGGATTGGCTGTATCACTGCTTGTTTGAGGGATGGTGGCATGTATCCTTGTTGAAGAGAATTCTTTACAATCATGTGGAGGTATTGGCTGAGATGGTCCTTTGAGGATTTGATCCATGCCATCGGGTATGGGTCGGCCCGTGAGGTTGTTGTGTTCAGGGTATCCAAGATGTGTTCTATTTGCTGAACTGTGGGCATGGTGAAGTCCTCCCAGGTTCGTTGGAGCTCTGGCATTGTCAGGTTATTCATTAAGGGAGATGGGTTTGGTGTAAGATTGATGTGTTTGTTCATTATGTAGTTTGCAATTTCTTGAGGGTGTATGTAAATGCTGGACATTTTCCTGTGTGGTTTCTCTAGTGAGTTTCTATTAAATGCTAAATAGGTCCTAAATCTGGCCATTAGGTGTCGCTGTTACATGATGATGCTGACTCCCTCTCCCAGGGGCTATGAGTGTTTCCTCAGCAGCATCCTTAGTCCTAGCTGCCCTGAGAATCAAAATCGCTACATGATACTGGTGTTGGTTAGTACTCCCATATTACACCTTTACTGTATGAACAGCACTGGCTCCTGGTAGTCTTTAAAATTTGATTCAGAATCATATTGCTAACACATCATCAATTTTTCACAGTATCTGGCGTCACTCTTGATACCTCGTTCATTTTCTCATCCATCCAGAACTCCCCAACTTTGCACAATTTGCTTACCTTCTCTGTTAATGATTTAGAAGTCACGCTGCTCGTATATCATCCTTTCCATATAGGACCCCTCTACTATAGAACAGACTCACCCCAATGTCAGGCTGGAAGGTAATCATGGTGGATTTAAAAGAACCTCAAAACATGGGGCTGATATTCAAAGGAGTTTATCTGATTCGCAGGACCTGCTACTGGATAACCCCTGCAAGAAGGATATTCAGCGGCACTAACCGGCAGTGCTGCTGAATACTCCTCTAACCGCCACAGCGCTGTCCAGACAGTCCTGGGAAGTGCTGGGACAGTCATTAGGCAGGGCAAGAGCAGGCGCAATGCTTATATGATTAGTGGCAATGTTCAGTCCACTAACTGGAGAAGCGTCCGCATAACATTAGCCCACTTGAAACACTGTCCTAACTTTATGGGGTTTCTCTATCTGGATAGTGGTTGAATATCGCAGCTATCCAAATAGTGATGGCGCTCAGCACTGAACCTGCATATTCAGTGCCAGAGGATATCTAGATTCCGGTACTGAAATCTGGTTTCAGTTTCAGTCGAAGCAGCCAGATGCTTTAAAAATGCTGACTGCTGTGGCTGAAGATTGATCCAATGTCTGTTTGCATGAGCAGTTACTGACTCACACTGATCTGGACATTAGTCTGTTTGAAATCTGGGATCTAGACATGGCTGGGTTGTGGGCTTGGGTATTTTTGAGTGACATAGGTCCCGATTCTGTTCTAGACATAGATCCCCTTTGTGTGTCTGGTCTGAACTGGATGCATAGAGGGGGTCGCGATTCTGATCCCACGGGATACGTCTAGCCCCCTCGGGATCAGAATCGCTAACAAGCATGTACGTGCAGGCCGGGACTGCGATTCAGTCCTGGCCTGCACGTACATTAGTATCCCAGCTAACCCAGTTAGGCTTTTAAATGGAGCTGAAGCGCCATGAGTTGATACCAACTTGACGGCACTTAACAACAATAACAAACACTGGGAAAGGGCTAATGAACTACCAGGCTGGCCAAGAAATATGTTTTTAAGTACAGTCGAACCTCGGTTTTCGTGATTAGTCCGTTCGAAATAGTCTGACTAAAACAGAATGTATGAAAACTGAAGCAATATTTCCCATAAGAAATAATGTAAATCCAATTATCTGTTCCAGACCCCCAAAAATATTAACAAAAAATACATTTTTATAGATAACTATATTTTTACATACAGAAAACAATGAGAAATAAATATAAATGACTAATGAAATGGATAAATGAACATTTAACATCACTTTTACCTTTATTGAAGACTCTTGTTGGCATATGGAAGACAGTCAATCAGCAAGAGAATCAAAATAAAGAAAATCCCACTTCTGGCCACAAGACGGTGCTCCATTTTCAACTGTATGAAAACCGAGACAATGTATGAAAACTGGGACAAAATCTCAACGAAAAAAGTCAACGAAAACCGAATTGTACGAAAACTAGGGCATATGAAAACCGAGGTCTGACTGTAGGTTAGCAAGTGCCAGGATTTCCACTAGTGTCGATGTATAAACTTTCCACCGGTACAAGTCATGGTGTTTTGGTAAACTTTGCGGAAGAGCAAAACAGTACATCCGCTTATATTCCTTATTTCTGCCAGTGCTCCTCAAAGACTGTCAGAAGAAATTGATGTGGCCTAGATATGCCATATAGGGTATTGCCCACTGCAAACTGGTAGCAGCAAAGTATTATACCACAGTCAGCGTAGTCCTTTAGAAACCTCGTAAAAGAAAAATACTTTATGCAGGTAAAACAAGATTGTGCCTTAAAAATCAGGGCTTTGATTATTGCCCAACACACTGAAGAGGCATGCCTAGGGTGAGACAGAGGACATAGACTGGAGTGATGCAGGTAGTTTTGACTATATAAAATGATTCACAATGTTTCTGATGGAAAAATTACCCACAGAAAAGCAGGTGCAAATATCTGCAGGTAATTCTCCTTAGGCAATAATGAAAGCAAATCAACTCTCCTAGTTTGTCTCTCATTAGTTCTGAAGATCCCACAGGTTAAAATTACCCATGATGTTTGGCAGACTTTATTTACTGATTACTGTCAATGCAAGCCAAAGGAAAAGTAAAAGTGATTTCCAGTGGCAGGTTCACAGGCCAAGTAGGTGCGTAAACATTTTAACGTCAAGAAATCAAATCTGTGAGCTTTAGGATCACCAAGTGGGAAAACATTTTGCTCTGCTTGTCTATATTGTCCAGAGAGTGTACCATCACACAAGTAAAGGCTGTTTTCAAGGACTTGACTTCAAATTGTAATCAAGTTGATACTACCTACAGTAGATATATAACAATCAATTTACTGTAATTTAATAAATGTTTGACTTCCCTAATATGCTAATTCTTCTGTCCATTCTCTTCCTCCTTTAAACGCAGAATGCTCAGCTCATTTCATTTTGCTAGGTCATAACAGGTGCTTCTTAAAATAAAGAAGATTGGTCAAAATCTTTCGCCACTAATGATCAGCCCAGGTGATCTAATTCAGCAAAGCATTGTCCTGCCACCTCACTAATTTGCAGCTATCCCTTCTAACCTATAGGAATATTAAAATAGGTTCACCTGTGCTTCCGTCTACCCTTTGGCAGGGGTTAATCAATGGATGGTGCTGGAATGCTATCAGTACTGTTAAGCTTCTGTCATATATTAGGCTTAGCTGCTCCAGACCCAGCAGACATGATCACTCTTTCCACATTCTAGAACAGAAACTTCGGTTCCTTTCAGTATTTTCATAGGAAGTTCTCTCAACTTCCTCTCTCTTTGCCAACTAGAGAAGAACTTTATGACCTCTCTCTCTTCAGCATCCTAGCTTGACTTAAAATATACGCAGTCCTGGTAGAACCCACTAAATGTACACTTGTATTTCGAGCATTTCCAGGAATGGAATTGCCCAGGTCCAATCTGAATGTTAATTGCATCCCTATTTAAATATGCCTGATGTGGCTGCATTGATCCATGCCCCCAGTATTTTCCAGGCTGAGTAACTGGATAAATGCTGCTGACTGAGGCCAGCCACTCATTTTCTGTGCCATTATCCAGGGAATGCTGCTCCGGCACTATCTGGATAGCATCAGGGTAGTCTGGGGGGTAGAGTCAGCACAGAGCAGCAACTTATCCGGAGAGCGGCAATTTTCAGCGCTGCTATCTAGATAGCGAACTGTACAACTTAGGATGGCAGAATAGCTGTCTAAAGTTATGCAGACAGCTATTCAGATAACAGCACTAAATATCACCCTAATCTGGATAGTGGTAGCAGTTAGTGGTCTACCTGGATATTCACTGCTATTGGGAGAGTGGCCAGTACTGAATACTCAGGTGTCTCTTTAAATGCCATGGCCAGCATTAAAAGGGAATGCTCACTGTGGAGTTTAAATATTACTCAATATGTTGTTTTTCTGTCATCATATTCAATGCCTCTATGAGGTCAAGGTTCAGTGAGAAGGCCAATGACTAGCATCGTATGGATATTTTGTCCCTATGGGTTTATGCGGATTATCATCTATTAAGTTCATGCCTGAATACTGAACCGTGATGCTGCGTCATGGTCTCTGTCTCCTATTATCTGCCATTTCTGCCTCTTTTTGACACAGATTTCCATTTATGCAAACCAGGAGTCTGCGTCAGAGGGGGCATAAACAACAGATAATAGAAGGCAGGAACCGTGACACAATGCTGGCGAGTTTAGGTAAGTGTTGTGTTGCAGTTTCTAAGCCATTGCTGCTGCTGCAAACCCTGAATAGAGGCAGTAGCAGTGGCAGTGGATGTCCCCATAGGATCAGCACCCTAGGCGACCACCTGGTTTGTCTAATGGTAGTGCTGAGCCTCCTCAGGGCCAGATAAAAGATGGAGGGCAAAAGCACAGATGACTCAAGATTCCTGGTGACCCAAGTGACACCCCCAAAGCCTCCTTGGACACTCCTGCCCCCTTGACTCTTACAACTCCCCTGATAACCCCTCTTACCTGGACTCCCATGATGCCTCCCTAACACCCCCATCCTTGTGGCATCCCAGACTTCGCTGTCCCCAGGCACCTGGGACAGAGAGGCTCTCATGCAGAATATCTCTAGTGGTGGATGAGACCTCACCTTGATTAATTAGACTTTCCCGGTTTGAGAAGGCATCCAGTGGCAATCCGCTCTTCAAGTTATCAGTTTGAAAAATGACAGCACATGACCACTAGTGACATACTAGTGGTATGTCATGACGCGTCAGCAGGAGTCAGTCTGCCAAATAAGGCAATGTTTCCCAAATAGGGATGCCTACCACATAAGTGCTTTTGAATATTAGGTCCAATGTTTCTATCATTTGGTCTACTCTTCTAAGAACGCCTAGGTAAATAATTAACAAAAGTCGTTTTTAGTTCCATAGGGCATGTAATATCTAGGTGTATGAATGAATCATCAAATTTTACCACTGTCCACCAATGTATGATCATTTCCACCTGTCTGACTTTTAGGCTGATTGGACTGAAATGCACTTTGTTGTCTTGCATTTTATGAATGTTTTAGTGAATGTTTTTCCTAACTGATGGTTTTGGTTTTTTTAGTTTATATTGTATGTTAATTTGATTTGGGGTTTTTTTATGTTTTGTACACAGCTTTGGTTGGGCTGAGAGGACATCATATAAAACTCTTAATATGTAAAGATATATACATAGTTTGCATTATAAAACCAAATTAAAACAAGAAACAAAACAAAATAATACAAATAGTACAGACCATCAAATAACAGGATAATATAAAAGACAACATGTAACACAATACAAAAAGAAAATAAATGACAATAATAAGCAAAATATGAACAATAATTACAACAAAATAATAATAGAATAGAAGAAAATCTTCATTCTTCAGAGCAGTTCCCCACCTCTGCTGAGAAAGACAACACTGACACTAATAGCTTGATTCTGTCCCAGACATACAAGCCCTCCGTACGTCCGGTTTGAACTGGACGTATAGAGGGCGTCATGATTCTGATCCCACGGGGCACATCTAGCCCCACGTGATCAGAATTACGATCAGGCCTGTACATGCAGGCCGGGACTGTGATCCAACCCAGGCTGTACGTACAGGTCTTGCCTGACTAACTCAGTCAGGGCTTTTAAATGGAGCCATGGAGCCATGGCATCCGGTTGCCATGGAACCGTGGCTTCATTTAAAAGCTGCGATCCCCAGCCGCCGGCTCCTGCAGCTAATTCCCTGGAGCCTGACCCCCGATCTGGTCTCCCAGTGCCAGGGTCGGGCTGCAGGGAATGCTCTCTGCCTCCTGCCGCCCCTTCTCAGCCCCAGGCCCACCGATCCTGCAGAATCGGGGCAGTTATTCCACCTCGGTGGTGGAATAACTTCCCCATTCAAGTTGCCGGCCCTGGACATACAGAGCCGACATTCGAATCGGCCCTGTATGTCTGAGGCCAGTGACCGCCCACTGCCCACCCTAACGCTGCCCCTGATCCTCCCCTTTTTCGCCCCCTTCTAACTTCCCCATACAACCGGCGGGAAAGTTAGATGTCGGCGGGAAGGGTCATGAATAGCGGGATTGGACGTCCCAATGGACATCCATCCCTGCTCTTCGCGGCTCAGAATGAGCCTATAAGCCTCTCCAAGAATTGGTTTAAGCAAATAATCCTAAAGGCTTTTAGATTAGTTTAGGAATCCCAACTCCCTTAATAACTCTAACAACTGAGCTCACTAATACAAAGATGCAGACAGCAATTCGGCAGTGAAATGGGGATATCCCATCTTTTGCACTGAGTGACACATGTATGATTATCTCCCAGTTGGTGAGAGGTTATATTGTTTACTCAGTGCAAGAGCTCCTGGCTCTCAGATAATGTCTCTGGAGGTTGGACTTGCAGATTTGGAGGAGGTGAGGCAGACAGAGAAGTATATAGATGAGATCTGCAGGGACATAGCAGAAAAGTTCCATCTCCACTTTGGCAGCCTCAGTGCTGCCTTGGAGAAAAGAGGTCACCTGGAATGAGAGAATCACCTTCATATGGTAGGAAATGATCCTGTAGCCAAGACCTGACTTGCGGGGAATGTAATATCTTCTCGCACCGAGGATGAAAGGGGACCAGGGGAGGAAAGGGTTAGAAAATCCATCTTTGTTGGTGGGAGATCATTAGGCATGCAGATAGATGGATGGTTGGAGGGCATTAGGACCGTTTGGTTACTTGCTTGCCTGGTGCAAAGGTGGCAGACCTCATGTATCACCTAGATAAAATTCTAGACAGTGCTAGAGAGGAGCTGGCTATCTTAGTACATGTGAGCACAAATGGCATAAGAAAGTGTGGGAGGGAGGATCTGGAAGTGATACTAACATGTGATAGAACCAGTGCTATTTTGCGGGCTGCTGGAGCTGGGGTAGGAACAGAGAGGGACTATTCCTTCTGTATTCACAACGAGGATCACCAGGAAGCACCCTGGTAGAACCCCAAGTAGATGGCAGGGCGAGAGAAGGTCTGAATTGGCCTTGAGAGGGAGACTTGATCCAGAGTTGGTGGGCCTCTCTTCAGGGCCTCCATGGGTGGATGCTTTCTGGCCATGGAGATCCTGAAGGGGAGACCAATTTGGGGGAGAGGTTAGGATCACAGGGGCTTGCCTTGATCAGGGAGCATCTGATTGCGTGGGGGTTGCTTTGATCAGGGTGATGGGATTGAGAGGTGCCTGATCACGGTGGGTTGTGCCGAGGTTCTACTGCCTTCATGGGCAGTGGCTGTGCTGCTGAGCTGCCAGTGGCATTGCTGAAATTACCTCCATCTTTCGAGATAATTACATTCAAACTATTGGCAATCATGACAGTTATCGCGCATCAATGTCGTGCACACTAGCTGTCACCATTTTCCAAGCCCACTGTTGGTCCTGCCCTCTTCCTGATCCTGCCCTGAAGCTCCAAGTGCAGACAGTGCGGAATTTACCCTGTGCTGTCTGCACTTGGTGCATGGTAGCTATTACTGGGGGTGTTTAGTGCTTGCTGAATCCTCCAATAACCATTTACAACACTTTAGTAAAAGGTCCCCGGAGACTCAATAAGATGTATGACCTTCAAGAATTTCTTCTCAAGGAGTGCATATTTAATAATCCAACATTTAATGGAGGACCAGATATCTCCTAAGCTACACTTAGGGCCCCTTTTACTAAAGCCTGCTATCTGGTAATGGGCATTTTAATGTGCGGCAACTGGCAATCGAGAATACTAATATGCAATAGTGTCTGCCACCACATGCTTAAATGTACGTTATTCGGCAGTTGTGGGATGGGGTGGGGAATAGATGGCGCATGGGTATGGGAAGTGCATTAGAGTGAGAGCCTGGGCTATTGCCATTGCTTGGCAGCCATTCATCGTTTAACGTGGGTTCACATAACGACACCTCTGTAGGAGTTGCTAAGTGAACCTGCCATAGTAGAGTGCACATTAGGAAAACCCTTAACACATTAGCTGCCAGAGATATACTGGGCATGCCCACAAGAGCTAATGTGTAGCCTTTGCAATTAACATGCATGAGATTGGTGCATTAATGGCAAATCATTAGCGGGCTTTAGTAAAAGGGGCTCTTAAAAACAGGATACTTATTATGTTTCTCAGTACTAAACGTGGATAAAAAGATGCTTATAAAATGACCGCACATGTAGAACGATGTACGATGACAAGAATGTGCATATTCTTATGCAATTCAGCTGTTGTCATGCTTGGCGGTGGACTCTGGGCAGAGTACAGGTGGAGCCTAGCATTCACGAATACATTTATACCTGCTTTGAGTATGTGGAAATGTCCCCAGCTTCATTTTGGTTATGATTTTGGCTTCTTTACTGGGGTAATTTTATAAAGACAAATAGGTGCACGTGTCTTTGTAAAATAGGCTTGAAATAGGCACATAGGTGCCTGTTATAAAACAACCCTCATAAGGGGTACATTTAAAACACTTAACCATATGTAAAAGGCCTCTTATAAAATTACCCCAGGTTTATGTGCGTAAAAGTAGGCATAGTGACAAGAACATGTGCATTTTTACATGATTCAGGTGTAAGCATGTTCAGGGGCAGAGTTTAGGCAGTGTGGGTGGAGCCACAATTTATGTGCATTCTGCTATGCGCCCATCATACATATTTTATTCTTATGATTATCATGATCTTTTGAAATATTTTTATTGTAAACCATTTTGCTATTCTTTTGAAGGGCGTTATATCAAATTTGAATAAACATAAACATAATATGCACATATATTTATTTATTTTATTTATTTATTACAGTTTCTTATATACCGCGCTATTTAGAATCAGCGCGGTTTACATCATAACAAAATATACACTTACATTTACATGTGCTACTAAGCAGGGTTAATTTTACCCGTGATTTTTGCGGGATTTGTGCTGGGATTTTATAAAGATACACAAAGGCACTTTTTACAAATGACATCCAAGAGCAATCTGAGACATCCAAGCTAGAACATCTGGAAAAAAAAATCGGGCATATCCAAGTTCAGGCACGATTTCACAAACGTGGACGTGCCCAACATGAACGTCTGCAGAGCATCTACATAGACATTCCCAGAATATTATTGAAGACTAGGGATATCTAGGAATAGCCTACTGCTTAGAGTAGTTGGCTGGAGGTTGAAATCCCACTGCTCCTGCCCTTGTGATTGTGGAGAGTACTGGGGATGGAGGAGCGCCATGCTCTCTGTACCTCTAGATGTTTTATGGCCAAACCCAATGCCTATTCATGCCTGGAGCAAGTCGAAACTTGGACTGGGCCACAGACGTCCCTGATGTTTCTGAGATCAAGTGGGGATATCTAAGTCCATTGCACCGCCTATGCCCCCCTCCCCCCCTACATGCTTGGCCATCCCCACACTGGAAACGTCTTTAAAGGCATTTGTAAAATATCTTAGGGGACGTCTCCATGATTTGGATCTCCAGATGCTTGTTTTTGGACGTCCAAATTGTAACTAAGGCTTTTAAAATGACCCCCATAGGCACCCACAAAATCATCTTTAAGTAGATGTCTTCCTTAATTCACTTTCCTGAGGGAAATTTCTGGAAAGGGATAATGAGAGGAAAATCAAAGCAACCAAAATCAACCACCACGTGCCCCAAAAAGCAACTATGTGACTAAGGAGTGAGGTTCATTACTGTCACAGTATGCACAAAACTAATCCATCTGGAGGCATTCCCCCTGAGACAACCAATTTACATGTACTGAGTGTAATAAAGGCTTCATTTGTTCGTCAGTGCAGAAGGATATATACAAGAGAATCCTAAGGATGTGATTGATAGTTGCAGCCCAGGACAGTGAATTAAGGAAAACATGCATAGAAAAAAACGATTATTCGTCTTGTAGTTCACTGCAAAGTTCTAATGGGAGAGAAGTTCTGTACAAAAAGATACAACAAGGTGGCACGTCTCATCCACTGGACCCTAAAAGAATTATGGAAAATGAAGAGGTTATGATCACTTTGGATATTCCCATTACCACTGATAAAAAGCTTGATGCAAGAAAGTGGACATAGCGATTAACTAATCAGAGAAAATATTCTTGAGCCTGAGAGCAGGTATAAGAGTGGGTGCCTATTTTCTGGGCTTTAATTTATAAAGATGGATATATGCAGTAGTTTGCTTTATACAATAAACATTACTTATGCCCATATCCGCTGTACAAGGTAGGTGTCTTGTTATAAAATTACCCTCATAAGGTCAGCTTTCCTAATGGAAAGAAGCCAACAGTAGCGTGCCTCGAGGATTTATGCTTGGTCTAGGGTTTAACTTATTTATTAATGATTTGGAAAAGGGAAAATGAGTGAAGTGATCAAATTTGTAAATAGCACAAAAATATTCATAGCAGTTAAAATACAGGCAAACTGTAAAGAACTGAAGAAGGACATTGGCAGATTGAAGAACTGAGCATCTAAATGACAAATTAAATTTAATGTGGGCAAGTGTAAAATGATACACATAGGGAAATTTAGTCCTAAGTATGTATAAAAAATACTGGGTTCCAACAAAGAGTCACTACCCAGGAAAAAGATCCTGGACTCATTGTGGACAGACAGTACAATACATTGAAATCCTCAACTCAGTGTGCAGCATTGATGGAAAAAGCAAATAGAATGTTAGGAATTTTCCGAAAGGAACAGGGAGTAAAAGAGAACATTTTAATGTCTCTTTAGAAATCAATGGCACAAACAAACCTTTTGCAATGTGTACAGTTCTGGTTGTTCTATCTCAAAAAAGATATAGAGGGTTATTTTAGAAGCCTTATTTGTGATTGTCATGTAGAAAATTTGCATTTACATGTGGAAATGATATCCAAATGGAAATGATGGGGGGGGGGGGGGAGGGGCGGATATGCAGTGGCGGTGGCTAGTGCAATTACAGCAGCTAGCCATCACTGCTGAACTTTAAACCTGGATAGTCAATGATGGGGTCATATCTGGGCCCCTGGCATTGAATATCCAGGTCGGCTTGTTAACTTCAGCGGCAAAGGTTAGGCGAGCCTTTTAGGTTCCTAACTTTCACCACTGAGGGATAATCACACACATTCCTAAAGTTCCTTATGCATATTTAAGAAAGGTTCCGCTGACGTTTTGTACATCCAGACCTAGAAAGCTCAATTGTGATTTCCACATACTATCTAACTAGAAAACATATGGAGGACAACCAAAACGATAAGGGGATGGAACAGTTCTCTTACAAAGAAAGGCTAAACAGATTAGGGCTCTTCGGTTCGCAGAGAAGGTAGCAGAATATGATAGAGATTTATACAATCATGAGTGGAGTGGAACAGGTAAATAGGAAACAGTTATTTACCCTTTCAAATAGTACCTGGCCTACGGGACATTCCAAGAAAGTAACAGATAGCAAAAGTTAGTAAGTGTGAGAACTGTATAAAATGTATATGGAGTTGTACAAAATAGCATGTTCTGAAAATGAAACGAATGCAATGTGAGATAAGGATGAGAAAATGAAATATTTATTGTGGTCTTCAGCCCAATGTAGACTCAAAAGATTTCATCTCGTGATGTCAGCTTATCAGCATTAATCATGAAATAGTTGTCATATGATACCTCACACAAATTATTATACAAATATGTTTTTAAGGGATTAGTTTAAGATTAGTGACATTAATTTTTGAGCACCCTTTTGATGTATACAAAACGAAATACAAGGCATAAATACAAAGACATATCGACACCAAGCAACATTTTTTCCTTCACATTCTATAAAGGGTACTTGTTTTTTTTCAGACTTTTCTGTACTTTGGTATCTGAATATTGTTCATGGTTTACAAGTGATTATAATATGCTGAAATTGAGCTGCCTCCTCTTCCTCCCTCTCCCCTTTCTTAAAGGTGTTTTCTTCAGCATTTCTTAAAACAACCCCTACAAATTTCCTAACTTTTCACTTATTAGTTAAATAACCATCATTTGCTATTAATTTATTCCTTTAATGCTACTGGATTTAGTACATTATTGTTTATTCCAGAAATTATTGTCTGTTTTGAAACTGAATGCATTGTTTAGGTTTTCATAAATGTAAGAATTTCAGTAAGGTACATAGCTGCTTTCGTTCCCATGTTAGTTAGGGACATGTTCACTAAAATGAACTAAACAGGTGAATGCCCAAGTGCAATCTGGGACGTCTAAGCCAGAATGTCTGAAAGAAAAGCAGGCACGTCCAGGTGCTGACAATTTCAAAAGTGTGGATGTGCCTGGTATGGATGGCTGTGGGGTGTCTACATAGACATTCCTAGAATAGTATTCCAGACTGTGGCTATCTAGGATTAACATAATAGTTAGATTAGTGGGCTAGGACCAGAGAAATTAAGGTTCCAATCCCACTGTTCCTATCATTGTGATTCTGCAGAGAGGTTGAGCTGGTGGTGTGCCATGTTCTCTACACCCTTCAGATGTCTTACAGCCAACTGAACATTTTCCTGATACCAATTCATGCCTGGAGCAGGTCTAAACTTGGACTGGGTCGCAGACGTCCCTGATGTTTCTGAAATCAAGTGGGGATGTCTAAGTCGATTGCATTGCCCCGCCCCTCTCCACCCCATTCATGCCTCTGCCACTCCCCTGCCTACTTGGACGTCCCCGTACTGGAGACATCATTAAAAGCTGTTTGTAAAATGGCTCCGGGTACGTCTCCATGATTTGGACATCTGAATGCATGGTTTCGGATATCAAAATCACAACATTTAAAATGACACCTTAAGAGAGAATTTAGTGCCTGCTAACTGTTAGCACAATCCTGTAGTAACGGCTACCATGCACTAAAAACAGGGACCATGGCAGATATGCCACACCAACTGCTTAGCACAATGTGGCGTGAGAACTGGGCAGGTTATGGGCAGTGGACTGCACATACAGTTAGCACATAGGGGCCGATGCAGAAAGACTAATGTGCTCTTAGTGTGCAGATAACGCAACTTATATGCACAAGTTCCAATATGCCAAATGCAGAAAAGAGATTGACGCACACGTAAACAGCAAAGCAAAAGCAAGCACACACAGTAATGTCATGCATATTTAAATTATATGCAAATGAGTATTGCATATTAAAATGGCATGCTAATGTCATCTGTGCCCAATACAGAGAAATGTGTAGAGGATTACCTAACAAGTCAAAGTGCCAATATCTCTACGCCTCATCTTGCACATGCCCCCAACAGTATTTTGATGGCATTGATGGCTTTCTCTGATACCTGGATCATCTGCCCCCGACACCGACCTCCCCACAGGAACCACATCCCTGGGGCCCAGCGGCCCTGATCCCCCCACCAATCCAATAAAAAGAAATCCCTGGTGGCCCAGCAGCTCCAATCTCCCCACCCACCCAATAAAAAAAAACCTGGTATGCCCCCAAACCTCCCACCCCCCTCCTGGTACCTTTACGATGGAGCGGGAGCATTGCCACCCGCTCCCGCCCCTGCACCGCCATCTTGAAAAACGACTGCACTTGGCCCTGCAAGGTGAATCTTGGAATGCACCGCGTGGTGTCAGAAAGCCATATAAGGTAGAAAATGCCTTATATGGTAGTCTGACCCAGCCTGGTGCATCCTAGGATGCACCACATGGGGCCAGGTGCTGCCTTTTTTCAAGATGTCAGAGCAGGGGCATCATAAAGATACTGGGAGGGGGGTGGGAGGTTTGGGGCCCCGGGCCTTTTTTATTGGAGTGGGTGGGGGTATTGGGGCCTCTGGTCACCCAACAGTGTTTTGATGGCACTGGGGGCTTTCTCTGATGCCTTGATCATCTGAGGTGAAGTGTCAAACTTCCCCTCAGATGGCCCTGTTTTTCTGGGAGAGCATGCCAAACTTGCGCTGACTTCTGTGAGGATGTGCTTAGCTTGCTCTAACACTGACATTTGCGTTGCAGTTTAATGTGTGGCTAATTTGTATATGTGCCCCTTTCTGCATGCCAGCACTGAAGTCGCCCGCTAACGGCATGCTACAGAGGCATACATAGCTGATAGTGTGTGACTTCAATGCCGGCTTTCTGCATCAGCCCCTTAGTATTTTAATGCATGTTAAAAGGATGTACTTAATGCAGCCCTGAAAACCTCTGAATGGGTACCTGATCCCCTACAGAGGATCCTTATCACCTTCCCCCAATCAACATCCTAACTCAGCAGTCATCCCCATCAGCATCTCTACCCAATCAACTCTGAGACACCCAAAGAGGCACCTGATCCTCCCCTCACCCACTGACTCCCCCAACACTGATTGGAGCTTTCCTTGATGGTATAGTAGCAAGGTAGGATGTTCTTGCCCTTATTGCCACCAGGTTAAAAATGTGGCTCTGCTCCCCTAACAGTAAACTTGTGGTACTACTCCAAGGGGTCAATCTGTCAAATAAGGACCTTTGCCTTCTACAGTAAATGCAGGGCCTCTAATATTTACCACACAGGCTTTAAGTTTACTGGGGAATATATTCAAGACAATCAACATGGTTAGCGACCTGCTAACCACATTAATCCCAGTGAGTGGGATATTTAGCAGCACATAGCCATTTTGTGCCACTGACTATCCCCTCCTAACTCTGCTGAATGATCTGATGCTACCTGCAAAGCATTGGTGCATTCCAGGGGATAGTGCTTGAGCTAACGGTCCATGGTGATGTCCAGCTACTGGCTGGTTAACTTAAACTGGCTAAAGTGAGACCAAAAAAAGACTGGCTTAACTTTAGTAGGTTTAGCTATCCAGCCAGCAGTAAAGTGTAGTTACTCACCTGTAACAGGTGATCTCCGGGAACAACAGGAATTTAGTCTTCACATATGGGCATCGTCGGTACCGATGGAGCCCGCATGGGAACGCTCCCCAGCATCCAATAGGAAAGCTTTTGGGAGCATCCCACAGCGCATGCGTGCTGCCTTCCCGCCTCTGTACCTCTCTCACTTCAGTTGAGTTTATAGCTGAGACCAAAGGAGAGAAGTAGAGAAAGAGAGAGATAGAGACAACTCCTAGGGGAGGTGGGTGGGTTGTGAAGACTAAATTCCTGCTGTTCCCGGAGATCAGCTGTTACAGGTGAGTAACTACGCTATCTCCAGGAACAAGCAGGAATGTAGTCTTCACATATGGGGACTTCCCAGCTGAAAGATGCCAAGGGGTGACCCCAGCTAGCTGTGAACCCAGGTGAGATGGGTCATGTTTCCTCCCATGGACCTTAGGCATCCAAACTGTGGATGATGGGTAGGAGTTGTATTAAGTATGGAAGAGATGTTGTAGAACAGCCTGGCCAAATGAGGCATCCCGACGGGAGTCCTTGTCTAAGCAATAGTGGGCTGTGAAGATATGTACCGAAGTCCAAGTGGCTGCTTTGCAGATGTCATCAATAGAGACAGAACGAAGGTTAGCCTTTCAGGCTGCCATTGCTCTCACATTGTGAGCCGTGACATGGACTTCGAGAGAAAGTCCCTTACTCTGATATGTATAGGATATGCAATCTGCAATCCAATTTGACAGAGTTCTTTTAGAAACTGGAAGTCCCAAATGACTAGAGTCAAAAACCACAAAAAGCTGAGAAGATTTTCTATGTGGCTTAGTTCTTTGGAGATAAAAGGCTAAGGCTCTTTTACAATCCAATGTGTGAAGATTCCTTTCCGCACTAGAGGCATGAGGCCTAGGGAAGAATATAGGAAGATAAACCAACTGGTTTAAATGAAAAGGTGATACGGCCTTTGGCAGAAAGTGAGGATGAGTCCTGAGGACTTCTTTATCATGGTGAAGCCTTGTATAAGGAAGGTCAGCTACTAACGCCTGTAGTTCACTAATGTGTCTTGCAGAAGTGATGGCAATTAGGAAAATAACTTTCCATGAAAGAAACTTTAGGTCTGAAGTGGCTAAAGGTTCAAAGGGTGGTTTCATAAGCTGACCAAGAACAAGATTTAGATCCCATGCCACCGGTGGTGGTTTAATGGGAGGTTTTGTTAAAAGTAGGCCTTTCATAAATCTTGATATAAGTGGATGAGAGGAAATAGGTTGTCCATCGAAAGGTTTATGAAAAGCAGCAATAGCACTAAGATGGACCCTAACTGAATTGATCTTCAGACCAGAAGTTGATAATTGTAGAAGATACTCTAGTAGCAACTCTACAGGTAGTAAAAGGGGGTTAAGTCCCTTTTGTGAACACCAGATAGAGAATCTTTTCCACTTGAAAGCGTAGGAACATCTTGTGGAAGGTTTTCTGGAAGCCAGGAGTATATCCTTTACTTGTTGAGAAAGGTTAACATCCTGGAATTCTAGGCTTTCAGTAACCAGGCCCTGAGATGTAGGGACTGGGGATTGGGATGCAGTAAAGATCCGTCCTCCTGCGACAGGAGATCTGGAGCATTCCCCACCTCCAGAGGAGTGGTTTGAGAGAGATGCAGAAGAAGAGGATGCCACATTTGCCGTGGCCAACGTGGAGCTATGAGTATCATATGATCTCTGTCTCTCTGAAGTTTGAATAAAGTGTTGGGAATCAGGGGAATGGGTGGAAAGGCATAGAGGAAGCCCTGTCCCCAGTGGAGTAGGAAAGCATCTCTTGCCTGATAGTTTTGAGCCGGAATTCTGGAACAGAATCGGGGAAGTCTGGCATTCTGTGAACTTGCAAAGAGGTCTATATCTGGTGTTCCCCAGATTCGAAACACTCGAGCAAGCTGGTATGAGTGGAGGGACCACTCGTTTGGCAGCAGTATTCGACTGAGTTTGTCTGCCCACAAGTTTTGAATGCCCGGAAGGTATACCGCAAACAGGTGAATTTGTAACTCTCTGGCGAGGGCCCATAGTCGCAAAGCTTCATTGCATAGCAACAGAGAGCCTGTTACGCCTTGCTTGTTCACATAGAACATAGCTACCTGATTGTCAGTTTGGACCAGAACTGTTTTGTTGCTGAGATGGCCCTGAAAGGCTTGATAGCATTGAAAATGGCTCTCATCTCTAGGAGGTTTATGTGAAGGGAAACCTCCTTTGAAGTCCAAAGACCCTGAGTGGAGAGATCGTGCAAGTGGGCCCCCCAACCCATCTTGGACGCATCTGTCGTCAGAGTGGTTTGGCATAGAGGCTGCTGGAAAGGAGAGCCTACAAGGAGGTTTTCCAGGGATTGCCACCATTGCAGGGATGAAATCAGACGTGTGGTAGTTCTGATTTTGTCTGTTAGTCGACCTGAGGCTTGTGACAACTGAGGGGAAAGGGTCCACTGGGCTGCTCGCATGTGGAGGCGAGCATAGGGAATCACATGGACAGTGGATGCCATGTGTCCCAGCAGTTGAAGCATCTCCCGAGCAGTAAGGAATACTTTCATAGATGCCTGAGATGCCAGTTGTATTATATGTAGACAGCGTGACTGGGGCAGGAAAGCCGTGTGTCTCAATTCCAGAGATTGAGAGGGGGTGAGATGAGATTTTGGGAGGTTTATGACCAGTCCCAAGTATTGAAGAATTCTCATTGCTTGAGAGAGTGCGAAGCTGGCCTCTGGAGCTGTGGATGCTCGAATGAGCCAATCGTCTAAGTAAGGGAAGACGAATATCCCCAGAGTCCTCGGAAATGCTGCTACCACTGCCATGCATTTTGTGAAGACTCTTGGAGCAGAAGCTAGTCCAAAGGGATGAACTCTGTACTGGAAGTGTCTTCCCTGGACCAGGAATCGAAGGAACTTCCTGTGATCTGAGTGGATGAGAATATGCGTGTACTCATCTCTTAGATCTAGAGAACATAGCCAGTCCTGTCTTTGGAGGTATGGTAAAAGTGTTCCGAGGGAGATCATTTTGAACTTTTCTTGGAACAAATATTTGTTTAATTCTCTGAGGTCTAATATAGGTCTGCGTCCCCCTGTCTTCTTTGGCATAAGAAAGTAGGGAGAGTAAAACCCTGTCCCCTGTTGGGGAATGGGTACTTCTTCGATTGCTCCTTGAGCTAGAAGTGATGTGACCTCCTGCCACAAGAGGTCGGTCGCAGGCCCCTGAGAATTGAACTGTTTTACTACTGTAGGTGGGGGCAAGTTGAGAAAATGAAGCTTGTACCCCAGTTGTACAATGGACAGAATCCAATTTTCTGATGTTATTTGTTGCCATCTTTTGGCAAAATAGCATAGTCTTCCTGGAATGGTCAAGGGGCAGAATGACTAAGTTCTCTAGATTGAAGTCAAAGACCCTGAGGGGTCTGGGTCTGTTGAGCCAGTTGAGCTTTTTTAGCTTGCGGCTTTCTTTGCTGTCTGTTCTGTTGTTGCCCCTTCTGGGGAACATGGAGCGGACAGTGAGTTTGATGGGTGTAAGATTGGTAAGGCTTCTTTTTCTTACTGAAAAAGGTTTTTTTGAATATTTTATTTTTTGCTGGGTTGGCTGTAGACTGACAATCTGTTTAAAGTAGTATTGTCGAATTCAAGCTGATTAGCCTTGTCCTGCCAGTCTTTGCCAAAGAGATTTTCTCCTGTGCAAGGAATGTTTCCCAGCTTTTCTTGCACCCACTGTTCTAAATCTGATGCTTGAAGCCAAGCAATACGACATGCTCCTATGGATATAGCAGAGGTTCTGCTAATTCATTCAAAGCAATCAAAGGCAGCATGGTTCATGAATTTTGAGATATTCTGGGCATGCTTGACCAGAATAAGGTAGTCTGCTCTTTTTTCCTCTGAAACCCAGGGACTAAGGAGCTCTAAGTCTTTTGTGACTTCTTCCAGGAACATTCCCATATAAAGAATGTAGGAACTAATCCTGGCTCCTAGCATGGAGGATTGAAAGCATTGACGGCCAAAGGCATCGAGAGTCCTGGATTCATGGCCTGGAGGATTAGAAGAATGTGTTTTAGCACTCTTGATCCTTCGCATGGCTGATTCCACTACCATTGAATGGTGTGGTAACTGAGTTTTTTGAAAACCAGGACAACTTGGCACGCGGTACATAGTATCAAGGCATCGGGAGTGTGAAGATATTGTTAAAGGAGTTTCCCACATTCTCAACATTAGATCATGTAAGATCTTGTGAATGGGAAGCATAGCTGCTTCCTTGGGAGCCATAGGGTATTGCAGAATTCTTAATTCTTCTGCCCTAGGTTCCTTTTCTGGAATCACAGTGATTGCAAGACCCTTTGCTAAATCATGTATGAAATCCTGGAAGGACATATCCTTTGGAGGAGACATTCTGTGTTGAGAAGGAACTGAATCTTCTAATAGATTCACTCTGGTACCAGTAGAATCGTCAGAGTCATCGGAATCGGAAGACTCAAGCACCAGGTGCTCCTGTAACGCATGGTATCGGTTCCACTCGAAGTCGGTACCGAAATGTCTCGGTTCCTGATCCCCGATACCGGAGATCGGCATGGGGGAAGGCAGTCCTGTCAAAGCAGCTACTGTTGGTACCGGTACCGATGTCGGTACCGATACCCGTTGAGCCGTCTGTTGCGGTCTTAGCGGTACCGAAGCCGCTAAGAGGGCTGCTAGCTTGGATTCTGTGATCCATCGCTCCTGACGATGCCTGGGTGCCAGTACCAGTGGAAGCGGCTATGACCCCAGAACATGGCACCAGTAGTTCCGCAGAGGTGGAGGCCTCTGGAACATCCTGGAGCCCCAATGATGCTTTGGAGCCCGAAGACTCCCACTCGGGCTGTTTTGCCGGTGAAGTATCCTCGAGGGAAATGCCAGTGGCATCTCGATACTTTGAAGGAGATTTACCCTTCGAGGACCGGCTAGTCTTAGAAGACTTAATTTTGGTTACCTGAGATCCATGGGAGGAAGATGAAGCCCTGAAAGACATCAGTGCAATTGACATAGTGTCGGCAGTAAAAAGGGTACCGAGTTTTGCAGCTCTATTCTGCAGGCCCCTTTTGGTCATCCTCGTGCAGGAGAGACACTCCGTTGGACAATGTTCAGGACCCAAATATTTTAGACACCAATCATGGGTGTCAGTGACGGAAATGGTACCGCCACATTTTGAGCATTTTTTGAAACCACTAGCTGGTTTCTCCATGCTTGAAGAAAAATGGGCCTAGTACCCAAAATGGTGCCTAGCACCAGAAGCAGGGAAAGATCCCTGAAGAAATACAAGGTTTTTTTGTTTTTTTAAGGAAAGAAGAAGAAGAGAACCGGCAGTACCGGTAGGCATCGAATGAAGGCAGATGCGACCACAAAAAACAAGAAATAAAGGTAAATTTTCTACGGTGACAGGGTACCACGTCCTGTCAGCTCCGCGGAAAACGAAGAACTGAAGTGAGAGAGGTACAGAGGCGGGAAGGCAGCACGCATGCACTGTGGGATGCTCCCAAAAGCTTTCCTATTGGACGCTTCCCTCCTCCTGGCTGTCAGAATCTATTTTTTAGCTTTCAATGTCCTCTCTTTGCCACCCCCTAGAAGTTTGCCTAATGGTTGAGCCAACCCTGTCTACAACATGTTTAATACACAGGGTTGCCAACTAGCTCCAGATGCGCCCAACAGGATTGATTTGGTCCTGGGTTTACCCATAGCATGCAGGGGCAAGTAGTTCTGATTTCTCTATTGCACTCCATAAGAAAAGCAAGACTACAAAGCCCTGCCTGCAATGGGGTAAACCCAGGTCCGGATCAAGCCTGTCGGGTGCATCAGGAGCTAGTTGGCAACCATATTAATACAATGAGTGCAAACATTTGTTATTAATTAGTCAAATCACAGTAACGTTTTGTTTTTTTCTGACTCAACTACTATGATGCTTTTAGAGCAATGCTGTGACCATTTTGCAAGATTAAGAGTACACATTTTCAATAGCTTCCATCTTATAAAATGTAAATAAATTATAAAGTTAATACATCTGTTTAGAGAGAACAACAGTTATTCTCATCACAATTACTAACTAGAGCTCTGCTGATATGTTTCTTTTTCCATTCTCTAAAATAACTACATTTATGGCTCTTGCAAACTAGAAAAAATCTCCAAAAGGCTACGTGCCGAGATCTCTCTTGATATGACTGCAGACCTATAAATGGATAGTTTGACATTTTTGTTTATTGCTTTAATTGCATTTTGTTGTCTGCCAGCTTTAAATGTTAGCTGTATGAAACCAAAATATAATTTCCAAAAGGTCATTGTCTTGTACTGTCCATGCTCATCTGCCACTCTGTTCTCCTCTGCACTAAGACAGAAAACAGACCTCAGCAAGCTCACAGACCACTGGATGTTAAATATTGTTTCATTAAGAAAACATTTTACAGCTGCACCAGTGGGAACCAGATCAACAATTCTTTCCCTCTGGGAAAACACTTCCTGGCTTGCTAAATGTGTACTTGCATTCAAAACGATTCCAACAACTCCATGAGATTATATTAAATGTCCGAAAATATTTGATTGTTAGCCCATAGACACCATACAATGATTCCTTTCTCTATAGTACTAAAAGAAATAGATATATAGAGAAGAGTGGATCCAGCTTTGTGATCTGGCACCAAATGGGTTCTGCAGTACTAAGTGATCACAAGGGAACGCCTGGTGACCGAAAACAAATAGGGTTATTGCTTCTGGAGGTCATTATGACCTCTTAATGCAATTGTTTGTTTTTTCGCTATAAATATAAAATGCCACTTTTTATCTTTGTTTTATGAAAATTCTTCTGACATGTCATTAAACTTCTTTTAGGTGTTAGGATCACATCCACTGCAGTATAAACTATTAATGCCATACAGTTCATTTTATCTTTGACCATTTGGTTTTAATTTCTGCCAACCAGAAACTCTACTGCAAATCCTCTGATTGTTATTTATTTACATTCTCTTATATACTGTGCTATTCTGCATCAGTGCGGTTTACATTGAACAAGCTGAAATTACATTGAACAGGGCATTATAACTTGGAGATAACTATTTTACAGGGAACATGGGCTATGGAGGATTAAGTGGCTTGCCCAAGTCCACAAGGAGCACCTGTGGGACTAGAAACCCCAGTCCTTCCAGCCCAAGGTTGCTGTCCTCTAGTGGGATTTGAACCCCTGACCTTCTGGCCTGAAGTACCTTGCCCCAACCACTAGGCCACTCCTCCACTCCAATCCAAGACAATCATTTTCTCTTTGCCAGCAATCACCTTGAATTTTTTAAGGTCCTATTTTTCTCCCATTCCCCACCCCCAGTCATACTTGATGACAGAGACCAAGGGATGGAGGGTTGCCTGTTCTCCGACAATCTCTTAGTGCCATTGTACCACAGGAACAGCAGCGGCAACTGCCCTCTCCTTTCCTCTTCTGGGTTTGAGCATGTCACCCCTCCCCCCTCCCATCCTGTGAGGGTAGAGTGGATCTTCAGCGCCCTCGTATTAGGCAAATCCTCATCATTTTGAAAGAGAGAAGCAGGATATTACACACAGGAACATAGAAACAAAGTAAAACCATTACAGACCTGTGTGGTTAAAATCAATGAAAATCAAACAGAGAAATGACTGAACATATAATACAAACCACATCTATCATCCAACTAGTAGGAGTGAGGTGAATATACTGCCTGTTTGTAAAAACAGTGCAGGTTTTGTGTGTGTTTATGGCAATACAGATACTGAGAATGTGAAGAGGTCAGACCCATGGTGACCAACTATACAATTGAACTAAGTATAATCTCAATTTCAAGTATTAATTCAGGAAGGTGGAGACTTATTAGTTATATTTCAGGGGAGAAGGGTTATTGTAAGTTTATGGTTTGTCTTCAAAATCTTAAGCACACCTTCAGCCTTGCACCCTCATCAATTAACAAAGAGGCCTGTAGGCTCCACCCGCTGAGATTTTGATAACTGAACTCAACAATTAGCAATTGATGTGAAAGGGCAGACTGGATAGGCCATATAGTCTTTTTCTGCTGTCATGTTTCTATGTTTCTAACAATTACAATCACAATCACATCAATGCCATCACTCCTAAGGTGATCCCATAAAAATACATAAAATTATAAAAGTATATACTAATGGTTCTTTGAGTTTGTGTAGCTGTCAAAACCCATCATTTGGCTCTGACTGCAGCTACTCAATGCTACTTACAGAAACTGCTGCCATAGGTGACCATCCCTGCTCTCGATAAATATATTTTTCCCCCTTAAAGGTGTGGAATGTGGTGTGCAGAGTGGAAAAGGCTGCATCATTTAAATGCATACAAGTCTGACACACTGATATGACAAAATGTATGAAAAAGCTTGAACGAGAAGCTGTATATAAATATCTAGGAATAGAAAGTGCAACAATTCAGCATAAATTTTTGAAAGAAAGAATGGATATTGATAACTGCTTTACATCATGGAATAAGATACAAGCTTGTAAACCTCTTGCTTTCATACAACTTTAGAATTGTACCCTACTTGCATAAAGATCTTGAAAACCTGGATGTAAGAACATGAAAATACTTCCATGCCCATCAGGTAATCTGTAAGAACTAGTGTATACCAAAATTGTACATCTAAAGGTGGCATGGGTCTTATAGAAATAGATTATACATAGAAAGGATAATTTTATAGCCCCATGTGTCTTTATAAATGACCTATTTATTTATTTTATCTGTTGTATATACCGCTTTTCAAGATATCAAAGCGGTTTACAGAGAACAATTTGATACAGAAAATGTTAGGGGAACGTGTGTAATGGGAACATTATAACTTTAATACAGTAAACTTATGTACAATAGGTTGAATCATTGGGTAGGTAAGGCGGGTTTGAGTTAGCGACTGGATCAAATGGATGCAGGTTGGGAGAGGGGGCTTTGGGGGAAGTTCGGAAGGTTTTGGGGTGAATGTTTGGGTGTCAGTTCCAAAGGATTATTGAAAGAGAAGTGTTTTTAGTTTCCTTCGGAATTCAGTTATGTCATTGATAGCTCTTAGGTTGCTTGGAAGGGCATTCCAGTTTGAAGGTCCATATATTGAAAGGAAAACCTCGGGATATACAGGGAACCCTAGAGGAAAGGGGTGTTCCAAAGACCTGGTTACCAGAGTGGAAGATAGGGAACCCTAGGAAGTGGAAATCCTGCCTTGGGAAAGATCCCTTTAAAACTACACAGAACAGGGAAAAGGGAAGGAGGGAGGAGTTTGTAAGGGACAGGAAATGCAAAGACTCAGGGAGAGACTGGAGGAAGAGAGGAGAGGGGAAGAGGCAGAGGATCAAGTAGAGCCCATGGAGACAGAACCTTTGGAGTTGGAAACTGAGGGTCCTGCAGAGCTCATGGAAATAGAGGTCATGGAACTGAACCTACAGCGTAGTTACTCACCTGTAACAGATGTTCTCCAGGGACAGCAGGAATCAGTCCTCACATATCGGGTGACGTCGGGATTGCATCATGCATGCACAGTCCCCTTCCCGCCCAAGGGTTCCATCTTGCTCAGTCAGATGACATAGCTAAAAAGACGGCAAAAATGAGAAGAAATTAATCAAGGACTGCAACTCCAGCGGAGGAGGGAGGGTCGTGAGGACTGATTCCTGCTATCCCTAGAGAACACCTGTTACAGGTGAGTAACTACGCTTTCTCCAGGAACAAGCAGGAAGTCAGTCCTCACATATGAGACTCCCTAGTTATAGGCTACTGAGAACCCATAGCTTAAAAAATGGCTCCCTCTAGAAGAGCCGCAGCAGCAGTGATAGGATTTTTCTCCGAGAACACAACCCCCACGGTAGCCTGACACCAAAGGGTCCGAGTGTAGGAGTTGCCTAAACTGCTGCAAGACCACATTTAAGTCCCATTCAGTAGCCGGTGGACGAATTGGAGGCTTCAATAGTAGGAGGCCTCTGAGGAATCGAGACACCAAAGGGTGAGCTGAAAGAGGTTGCCCATCCACTGGAGAGTGGTTAGCCGATAGCGCACTCAGGTGGACCCGGACAGAGTTAGACTTGAGGCCTAACTCCGAGAGGTGGAGCAAGTACTGCAGTACCTGAGGTACTTGACAAATGAATGGGTTTTCCTTATTCCGAGCACACCACTCTGAAAATCTACGCCACTTGCACGTGTAGGATTTCTAGTGGATTGCCTTCTAGAGGCCAGCAACACCTCCTCAGCCTCCTTGGGAAGGAGGAGAGGAGCGAGAACTACCCTCTCAGCAGCCAGGCCATTAAGCGGAGGGATCTGAGATTGGGCTGTAGCAAGGACCCCTGCTCCTGGGTCAAGAGGTCGGACTGCACCCCCAGTAGGAGTGGAGTTTCGACCGGAAGTTGGAGGAGAAGAGGGAACCAAGGCTTTCTGGGCCACCTGGGGGCTACCAGGATGACCGAGGCCTTATCCTGAAGAATTTTGAACAGAGTGAGTGCCACCAGGGGCGTGGGTGGGAATGCATAGAGAAGGCCTTGCGCCCACAAGATCAGGAAAGCATCCGCCGCCACGTTCAGTGGATAAGGCTGCCTCGAGCAGAACCGGGGCAACTGATGGTTTTGCGGACTGGCAAAGAGATCCATGGATGGGAGACCCCAACGGTTGAAGATCCGCTGGGCTACATCCCTGTTCAGTTGCCATTTGTGAGGCTGAAGAATCCTGCTCAACTTGTCGGCCAGGAGGTTCTCCTGACCGGGCAGATAAACTGCCCTTAGGGACATGTGATGTGCCACTGCAAAAGAGCAGAGGTCCAGAGTTTCCTGGCATAGGATGCGAGATCATGTGCCCCCCTGTTTGTTGATGTAGAACATCTCTACCTGATTGTCTGTCTGTATCAGCACCGACTGATGTGCAAGAAGATGACAGAAGGCTTGAAGAGCTAGGCGGATGGCTCGAAGCTCTAGCAGATTGATCTGAAATGTGGCTTCTCGCAAGGACCACAGACCCTGAGTGCAGGAACCTTGGCAATGGGCACCCCAGCCCAGAAAGGAGGCATCTGTCATCAGCACTCTGGTGTGAGAGGGAGGTTGGAATGGTACTCCCTGAAGCAAGTTGGGGGGGGGGGGGGTGAAGCCACCATTGCAAGGCTGACACTAGTAGCTTGGAAATTGCTACTCTGTCTCTGAGGCGGCCAGTGGCTTGCGTCCACTGGTCTCTGAGGCTCCATTGAGCTATGTGCATGTGGAAATGAGCATAGGGAGTCACATGCACCGTGGCGGCCATGTGGCCCAGGAGGCATAGGAAGACCCTTGCGGAGACCTGAGGTCTTTGCAGGACCTGTTGTACCAAGTCCAGCAACCGCCTTGCCCTGTCCAGCGGTAGGTAAGCCCTTGCCTGAAGTGTGTCCAGTCTTGCCCCTATGAACTCCAAGTTCTGAATGTGGAGTAAAGTGGACCTTTCGTGATTTAGAACAAACCCTAGGTGCTGGAGCAGGTTGACTGTGTGAGTAGTGGCCTGCCGTGCCTCCTGTGCTGATTGGCCCCTGATGAGCCAGTTGTCCAGGTATGGAAAGACGAAGACTCCCTGGCTTCTGAGGAAGGCCGCCACCACTGCTAGGCATTTGGTAAATACTCTGGGAGCGGAAGCTAGGCCAAAGGGAAGCACCTTGTACTGGAAGTGGTTTCCTCCGACCACAAACCTGAGGCATTGCCTGTGGTCTGGGTGTATGAGGATGCGAGTATAAGCATCCTTTAAATCTAAGGAGCATAGCCAGTCTCCCTGGTGGTGGTAAGGCAGTAGGATCCCAAGGGAAAGCATCTTGAACTTCTTCCTCACCAGGAACTTGTTCAGATTTCGCAAGTCCAGGATGGGGCGAAGGCCTCCTTATCTTTTTGGTATGAGGAAATACCTGGAGTAGAAGCCTTGCCTCTGCAGGTGGTGGGGCACCAGTTCCACCGCCTGATCCTTTAGCAGACCTGCCAACTCCTGCAGGAGGAGGTTCCTGTGAAGAGGGGGCCTGAGAGGCTCTCATGGGAAAAAGGAGGGGGGCACCTGGTTGAAGTGAAGTAAGTAGCCCTGTTGGACTACTTGCAAAACCCAGGGGTTGGTAGTATGGCTGGCCACCTGTGAGCGTACAGGACCAGCCTCCCTCCTCTTCAGGGCCAAACCACTGGTGGGAGAGGAGTTATGCACTGGGAGTCAAAAACCCCTTTCCGGCTGGGTAGGAGCCGAAGCTGGAGGCTTGGGGGTCTTCGGCTTACGTGGGCCATGCCCCTGTCCCCTGGCCTGCTTGCCCCTGTTGGGGAGCTGAGGCAACCTGGTAAGTGGGGTAGTTTCTGTAAGCTGCACCCTTCCTCAGGAAAAAGGGCTTTTTCCATGAGGCCGCCTTCTTGTGAGAAGGTGCAGATTTCTTCTTCGACAACCTTGTCCGGGTCAAGTACTCGGACTCGATTTCTGCAGCTTTCTCAGTCATGGGTTTGCCGAAGAGGTTGTCTCCTCAGCACGGTACATCGACCAACTTGTCCTGAACCCATGGCTCCAGGTCCGACGACATGAGCCAGGTCTGATGGCGTGCACCGATGCCGGCCACGGCTACTCAGGCCGAAGCCTCGAAGCCATCGTAAGCTGCTCGAGACATGAACTTCGAGCACTCTCTGATCCCCATGGACAAGGCTTTGAAGTGCTGCAAGGATTCCTCGGATAGGCCAGCTGAGAACCCGGTAATCTCCTTTGCCAGGTCCCGCAAGTACATGCCCATGTACAGCTGGTAAGTTTGGACATGGTATGACAGCATCGAGCCCTGGTAGCACTTTCTGCCGAGGGCGTCCAGATTCCGGGCCTCCCGGTCGGGAGGCACCGAGGAGTGCGTTTTTTGGCTTTTCAGCCGTTGCATGGCCGATTCCACAACCATGGAGTTGTGCGGCAACTGCGCTTTCTGGAACCCAGGACCAGGGCCGGATTTACCTATATGCCATGTACGCCATGGCGTAGGGCCCACAGCTGGGAAGGGCCCACAAAAATAGAACAAATTAGCTTTTTTTAAAAAATAAAATTAAAACAAAAACCTGCTGGCTGCCGCCGCGGGGCCCCCTCTGCTGCCGCAGCAGCATGGACTGACCCGCGGGGGCCCCCTCTGCAAGCTGAATCCGTCGGTCCGTCGGTCCCTCCGTGCAGGCTGTGAGAGGCGCGAAGGGAGAGTGTCTCCCTCGCGTCTCTGTTAAGCCCGCAGGGGATGGGATGGGGCTGGAAGAGTAAAATGGAGAAGGGAAAAATATTTTGTGTGGGAGGGATAAAAAATCTACAATTGGCCGGGTATTGGGAGAGTAAGTGGGGATTGAGGATGGAGGGGTAAAATTTGAGTGGATGAAATAGGAATGAGGAAAGAGCAAAAGGAGAAAGATTAGTATGTTAAAGCAGATGTAGAGAGAGACTGGAAAAAAACTAGAAGAGAGAAGAAAGGACAAATGGACAGCAGACGATGGAGAGTTAGCAGAAGACACGAAGAAACCAGAAGAAAGTGGCTGGAGCAATTGCAGCTGAAAAAAATGCACAAAAGGTAGAAAAATATCTCTTTATTTTGAATTTATTAATTGGAATATGTCAGCTCTGGTAAATGCGCATCATTAACGTCTGCGCTTTGTTTAGTACAAGAGCAAATTAATGTATAGTTTTATTTCTACAGTGTTGTACATTCCAAGTTTGGCTTTTGGGATTCCCAGTTTAATTATTGTCTTCCTGTTTCTAAATTGTGATTACTTGTTTGGTGATGGTCTATGTTCTGCATGTGTAACTGAGCTGAGGTGTTCTGTTTATATAATTCCTATTTGACATTGCCACTTGTTCTCTTTCCCCAGTAGGTCATGTATTGTTGTTCTCTGAAATGTATTGGTTTAATATTTGCAGTGTTGCCTTTTGATTGGTAGAGTATGGTGCTTTGTGAGTCCTGGTAGTGCTGTTAGGATACGGCGGGTTTGCTATGGGTTCTAAATGGGCAGTGTTTGTAGTAGTTCCTAATGTGTCTGGCAGTTGGCACTGGATTATAGTAATGTAGAAATCTTTTAGTCTTTCTTTATCCATACACTCATTAAGAGGCACGTTTGCTAAAAGTTAGTATATGGTAACATTATGCAAATATTTATGCAAATGAGGCCCCTTATGCAAATGAGGCCCCGCACCCCCCTTTGGCCGCCCCTGCTGGGGGCCCACAATTTTTGTTGGCGTAGGGCCTCACTCAAGGTAAATCCGGCCCTGCCCAGGACTCTTGCGGACTCGATAGATGGAATCGACCCACTTGCTGAGCACCGGCATCAAGGCCGGGGACTCCCACATGCAGAGCATCAGCCATTCGAACATCAGAGGCACTGGTACAGTAAGGGCCTCCTTCGGGGGAGAGTCATACTGGAGAGCATCGAGCTCCTCGGCTCAAGGCTCCTCCTTGGCATCCGCAGGGAATGCCAAAGCCTTGGCCATGTCCCTGACGAAGTCCGAGAACCGAGTGTCCTCCGGAGGGGAACTATTCCGAGACCCCGAACCCGCAGAGTCTGATGGGATACACCAGGTCCGGAAGGTGTCTAGGGAGTCTTCCTCCTCTGTCTCCCATTCTGAGTCCTCCGAGGAGGACTTGATGGGCTCGGGCCTCGAGGGCTTCGAGCCCAACCGCCCCGACGCCAATGGCACCGGTGTCGATGACCTCGGTCCCGAACGTGAGGTCGAGGGGGACCTTGGCCGAGGATCGACTCAAGACCTTATTGACTCGAGGATCGGCTTGGCCTCCGGCGTCGACTTCGATGTCGACATCCCGGTGGTCGGGGCGGACGGACCAGCGAGACCGGCCATCAGCGCCCGCTGCTGCTTCATGAAGGCAGCCATGCTGTTCTCCAGGGCTTGGGTCCTGACGTCATCGGTCCTGACGCCGGCTCTCCCAGAGGAGAGTCCACGAGGACAACAGAAGTTACCTTGACCGATGTCTCTGGCTCCTTGCGAGGTTGTTTAGCCGGCCGCTCCGACTCTGAGGACCCGGGGCGGTGGTCCGGGCTCCATGGCCTGGAACCCGAGCCGATCAGAGGTGTCCAGCAACACCGCCCTCACGAGTTTCTTCTTCCTCCAGTGTTCCCTGGAGGGAGACCCCTGCTCAGAAAACCCACGACGATGCTCGGTCTCTGATTCCCGAGATGTCGAGGCTTCTGACGAGGTCCGGGCTCAGGCGGTTGCGGACTCAGGAAAAATCCTGTCACACTGATGCTGCCTGCTCTTCAAAGACTTCGAAGACATCTTACCACACGGCCCACAGACCACCGGGTCATGGTCAGGGCCGAGGCATCGGAGGCAGCAGTCATGTGTATCGGTAAGAGGCATCAACGTCTTACATCGATCACACTTTTTAAACCCTCTGGCAGCCATCGGGGGAAAAAGGGGCCCCGTGAGTTCAAACGACCAGGATGCCAGTGAAAAATAAAAAGAACACGAACGCTAGTCACGAAGGACAAAAACGAAATACTGACCGGCCTCGGTACCAGTGTACCAAGCCAAAGTGGGAAGGGGAACCGGTGTCGAACCAGGAAGCTGAAAAAATAAAGCAACTTTTCCACTTTTTCCATGCTGAAAACAGGGCCACGTCCATTTGGCTCCGCAGAAAAAAGAAGACTGAGCAAGATGGCACCCTTGGGCGGGAAGGGGGCCGTGTATGTGTGATGCAATCCCAAAGGCTTTCTTAGAAAGCTGGGCTCCTCAAGAGGGCTCCGTCGGCGCTGATGTCACCCCATATGCGAGGACTGACTTCCTGCTTGTTCCTAGAGAATGGATGATACCAGCCAGTCAATCCTAACAGAGAAGTTAAGTGGACACCTCCTTGTTTGATTTTGAAAGTCATTTACAATTCCTATGGGGAAAAGAGAGTTGATTGGTTATATTGAGGTTTATTTAGTTTGCTTTTTGAGCAGTGCAGGAGGGCCAGTGTGAAGGGAAAAACACTGGTAGGGTGGTTGCTGCCACAGCCTAGGAGCTACCAGGAGGCCATGGCTGAAGCTTTTATTTTGAGAGTTTTGGACTATAAATAACCAAGTGACTAAGTTTGGACACATGGATTACCACCCTCAAGTACTCCAAGGAAAAGGGAAGGGAAAGTATGGTTCTGGTACCAGTCAAGTTGACTGACAATCTGGAGTTTTACTGCCAAAAGAGTACTGTAAAGCAAACTCACCAGACTAGGCCCAGACTGTTTGAACAGTTCCTGAAGGTAGGTTGTTTAGACTTGAAGGATTATGTTAGGTTATACCTATAAGAGTATGATCTTCTCCGATACCTCACCCACAAGAGCAGCTAAAGCACTGACAGTACGGAGAAGGTTCTATTGCAGGTGGTTTGTGAGCTTTTGGTTTTGTGGGTGGGTATGTTGAGTAGGTTTTGGTGTGGTTGTCCTATTGCTCTGGTATCTGGATTCTTCTGTAGAAGAGATTGTAGGTATTTAGATTATAGGTTCTGAATAGCCTTGAATGTGTTGATTTATTGCTTTATATTTGATATGTGCTTGGATTGGAAGCCAATGTAAGGTCTTGAGAATAGGTGTAATGTGGTCTTGTCTTTGTGTTCCAGTGATTAGGCGAGCTGTTGTGTTTTGGGCTAGTTGTAATGAATGTATTGCATGTTTTGGAAGGCCTTAGAATATAGAGTTACAATAATCCAGGTGGGGAGTTATTAGAGCTTGACATGCTATCCTGAAGTGGTCAGAGGCTTAACAGTGGGTGTAGTTTGTGGAGGATCCTAATTTTGTGACAGACTGTTGAGGTAGGTTTTTTTTAATGTGGGATTGGAGGTTTAGTCATTGGTCTAGTGTAACTCTGATGTATTTGACTTTGGATTTTAATTTTATTTCATTTTTGTTGATCTTGATTGTTGCTGGGAGCATATAGGTTTGGTCTTTGAAGAATTTTGGTTTTATTGTAGCTTATTAAGAGTTTGTGGTCATTTAGCCACTGTGTGACTGCTTTGAAGCATTTTTTGATTGCCATGTGGACTGGGTTTTTTTTGTGGAGAAGGGGGCGTATAGCATCATGTCATCTTTGTATAGTGGTATAATAAGTTGTGTTGTTTGATGAGGTTACAGATTGGTTGCAGGTAGAGTTTGAATAGAAGTGCAGATAATGAGGAGCCTCGGGGTATCCCTTGTAGATGTTTGAACTTGATCGATGTCTGGGTTCCCATCTTGACTTGTTGGTTGCGATCATGCAAAACCATGCTAGAGGTGCTTTTGATATTCCAATTTCCATGAGGCACCAAATGACTAGCAGGAAAAATTTATTAGTATTTAGCTCACATCTTTCCAAGATAGTTCAAGGCAAGCTACATAGCTATTTCTCTATCCCCAGAGAGCTTACAATCTGTGCATCAGGCAATGGAGAGTTAAGTGACTTACCTAAGATCACAAACAGCAGCAGTAGGAATTGAACTCCAATCTCTTGGGTACTAGGCTGTTGTTCAAACCACTAGGTTACTCCTCCACTGGAGTATAAGGCTCTGATGAGTACTGTGCACAATTCTGGAGTCCACACCTATAAAAAATATAAACAGAATAGAATCAGTGCAGAAGGCAGCTATTAAAATGGCATTTAGCATATGGGGACAGACTTAAAGATCTCAGTATATATGCTTTGGAATTAAGAGGGGAGATATGATAGACACATTTAAATTCTTACATGGCAAAAATGTACAGGAGGAGAGCCTCTTTCAATTAACAGAAAGCTCTGGAATGAGGGAGCATAGGATGAACGTAAAAGAGGATAGACTCAGAAGTAATCTAAGCAAATATTTTTTAAACAGAAAGGGTGGTAGATGTGGGGAACAGCTTCCCAGAGGAGGTGGTAGAGGCAAGAACTGTATCTGAATTCAAGAAAGCACCGGAGAAGAACAGAGGATTTCTAAAGGAGGATTGTAGAGCTCAGCAGTTGGCATGGATGGGCAGACTGCATAGGCTGTATATCTGCTGTCATTATATATGTTTCTATGTCATTTACCATTTTTAAAAATATCTAGATCTTTTATCTACAGTAACATTTTCTAAATGTATGACTGTCACTTTGTGTGTCTCACTCCTAAAGGATATTTGGCTTGACCTTTTGGGACCTTTTGGTTGTTTTGATTTTTCTTTCAGCATGTTGTCCACAATTGTCTTTCAGGAATGTGAATTAATAAATCCACTTAAAATTAGTTTTGTTTTAACATTTTTGCCCCAGGGATGGACATATGTGCTGTTACAAACAAATGTGTTGAATGTATGAATGCTGTGATGGAGAACAGAAGTATATGTGCTGTGAAAAAAAGGGCACAAGGGCGGGTGGGGCAAGGCCATAGTGGAGAGACTGAATGAATTCTTTGCATCAGTTTTTACTGAAGAAGATCTAGGGAAGTTACCCATGTTTGAAATGGTATTTAAGGTGATGTATCATAAGAATTGAAAGAAATATCAATAAACCAGGACAATGTATTACAACTATTTGATAAACTGAAGAATAGCAAATCACCTCGACTGGATGGTATACATTCAAGAGTGTCAAAAGAACTGAAATATGAGATTGCAGACCTACTATTAGTAATCTGTGAACTATCATTCAAATCATCAGTAGTATCTGAAGACTGGAGAATGGCCAATGTAATGCCATGGCCATGGTTTTAGAGGTGATCCAGGAAACTACTACTGATGTCAGTACCAAGCAAAATGGTAAAAACCATTATAATGAATAAAATTACTGAACACATAGATAGTCATGGTTTGATGGGAGAAAGCCAACATGGATTTAGCTAAGGAAAGTCTTGTCTTACTAATCGGTTATATTTTATTGAAGGTGTGAATAAACAGGTAGACAAAGGTGAGCCAGTCAATATAGTGTATCTGGATTTTCAGAAAGCCTTTGACAAGATCCTTCATGAGAGTCTCTAGGCAAAATTAAAAAGTCATAGGTTAGAGGTATTGAAAATCCCTCTGGAGCATTTTCCCCCTTTGACTCTACAATACTTGTCTCTGGGGTCTGGCAGTTGTGGGGATGTTCCTGGGGTAGTTTCATTGGGAGGAGGGGACCTGAGGGGGTTCTTAGAGAACTCTTTAATTATTACAGATAGGTCCATCCTGCTAGTTACCCTGCCCCTGGAGTCAGATAAAGCTTTGATTTTTTATTCTTATTTTAGGAAATGTAATGAGGGTTTTTTTGGGGGTCACAGGTTAGGATGTTTCCCTGATTTATCTCGTGGGTCTCAGCTGCATAGGAAGGAGTTCCGAAGCCTCCGGCCGAGGGTTCTGGCTTTAGGAGCTTTCTTCCAATTAAAATTTCCTGTCAAATGTTGTGTTTCTTTTAACGATAATGTATACTTGTTCTTTGACCCAAAACAGCTTGTAGAGTTCTTGGTTGCTAGAGATGAAGATGTTCAAGTTGCTGTCTCAACCCATATGGTTACTCTTGTGTTTCTCTATCACTCTGGATGAATGAACATATAAAATCCTATAATTAATCCTACACTCATCTCCTCCATTCTCATGTCTCAGCACCAAAATTGGGAATGGTCTAAACAACTGTTGCCCTAACATCTGGCCTCCTATGAACTTATTGGAGAAGGTCTAGTCACCATCAGCCTGGCAGCACTGACTTCGTTGGTTTCTGAGGAGTTGTAGTCCACTGGCAACAGCTTTGCTCTCCTATGGCCTGCAGTATCATTTCTTTTCTACACCCTTAGTTTTGTCATTATCACCCCTCCCCGCCGTCTGCTCTTGAGGGTGTCAAGGCTAATTTGTTTGTAATACTGCAACTTCCCAGTCATGTTTCCGCCACTGCCGTAGAATATAATTTAATATAATTTAGGACTATTTGCCCATCTAGTCTTCTACCTTTGGCACAATACCATTGATCCTGGCTAGTGTCTGACTCTCCTCTAACTTGTTTGCCATTTAGACATCTTTGGTGTTTCTCCCATGCTTTCATATATACACACACATAAAGGGTAATTTTACAACAGGGTGCTAGGTTGGGAGGCCGAGTAGTAATCTATTTTAAGCCCTTTTATAAAGACATGTAGGTCCTGTGTGTCTTTACAATATACCAACACGAAAGCCCAAGCTGAAATGCAAAATCACAGCTAAAATGCACTCGCATTCATTTATACAATTGTACGTGGCTAAAGTGTAAATGTGTTAGAGTATTTAGCGAGAGGGTTGTCATGCTTCAATGAGCAAGTAATGAGACATGACGGGAGAACATTGTCCCTTACGCTGCAGAATAGCATAATACCTGTCACTTTGCATTTGCCACTCCTATAATAAGGGACTGTAACGCAGGCCCTAAAGAGAATTCAGGACAAATTCATGTCAGCGTGTGTTAGGGCATGCTAGATTATTCAATTCATTGTTTCTGTTTTTTAAAGCCAAGGAGGACCAGAACTTGAATGAACATGCTCAAAATACTCTTAACGGGCTGATATTTAAACTCTGTGGTCGGCAGGGTTTTAAGCGTTGGCTATGGCATTTATAGTTTATAGTTTAGTATATTTATTACACCACTTTTAACATGACAAGCAAAGCAATACAAATTAATTAAAAGAGAGTAGAAAACAATTACAAATCTCATATAGGAAAGAGAAATAAAAGGGATAGAGGAGAAGTTGGAAAGTTAAAAAGAGCTGCAGGTACACCCGCAGCTACACTGCCCTGTGGCATCACTGTATCTCAAATGCCTCCAAGCTGGATACCCTATGGCAATGACTATCTAATGTCAGTGCTGACCCAGTAGCGTTCCAAATGTTGTCTGCACCTGGGGGGCCCACCAGGTCCATACAGCGAAGCCAGCCAGGCAAGCGTACCTTAACATGGTGGTGGCTTCCTGCGTTGCCTCTGCTCCAGGCCCAGCAGCTGTTTCCTTCTGGGCTGAAGTCTCATGGTTCGTGAAAGTTCAGCCCAGGAGGGAACAGCCGCCGGTCCTGTAGTGGAGGCAGCATGGCAAGCCACCCCCCACGTTAAGGTAGGTTTGCCACACTGGTTCTGTCATGTGAGCCTGGGATTCGATAGTCTCTTCCTAACTACGCCACTGTGCTCATCTGCAGTCTTATCTGAACAGTGGCAATTTCCAGCCATTATCTGGACAGAAAACTGCATAAAGTTTGGCATGTCTGTTTTGGGCCTAGCTTTATGCAGATTGTTATCCAGTTAGTGGACTGAATATCACCAGTAAGTGGATAAGGCTGGGAACCCCCACCCCGCCCATGGACAGCTCCTGCAGTATCCGGATAGTGCCATTCAATATCCATCTCACCGGCACATATCCAGTTTGTAGGTTTCTGCAAACTGCATTAAGTGATGGTGAATATCAGGCTCTAAGTCTTTAAAAACTATTTCGTGGCCTTTAAAACGAGTAGAATTTTGGATAAATTATAGAACTACTGCAAAATAATGTTTAGGGCTAAATAGTCACAAGCTGGTAGAGAATTAGGGGCCCGATCTTGAATTGGGCAGGTCTAGGTGCCGAAGCCGTGTAGCCCAGCCCGATGACCCCTTAACCCTGGATACTCACTTCCACGGCAATGGAAGTGAAGATCCAGGGTTTGCTGCACAGCCCGGAAGCTGCCGAGCCTAACCGGGCAGCAGAGATTTTCCATGCTGTCTGGTTACACTCTGCGTCGAAAGATAGGTGAGGGTTTTCCTCGCCTATCTTTTCGGTGCTGAGTGCTAACCGGGCAGCGTAAAAAATCACTGCTGCTCAGTTAGTGCTTGCCTCCACCCCCACTCCACCCCGAATGTCCCCAAAACGTCCCGATGCTAACTGGATAGCATCGGGGTGCGTAGGGGACTTTGGAGGGGATTTTCGAAGGCACTAACCAGATAAGTGCCTTTGAAAATCCCTGTTTATGACATTTACATGGTTCACTGGACTGTAAACCATGTAAATGCCCTTCGAAAATGCTGCGCTACCTGCATAAAGAAAGGAGTTTGATGCGTATGTGCACTGTGCTTGTGGCATGCCATTCACCTATGGACCTGTGCTGCATTTTTCTCTCTAGTCTTTGGACAAGCCTAGCTTGTTGTTGGGTATCTAGGGAGGTGATCTGGCTGCCTATTTTTCCTAAAACCCAAGGCCTGCCCTCTCCCATTTTTCTATGCTAGGTAGTTCTGTTTGAAACATTTATTTATTTACTTAAAATTTCAAACCGCCATGCACATAAACACTCAAAGTGATGTACAAAACAAACACATAAGCACTATTTTGAAACCCTATCCACTCCACCCACAAAGATTAAATCACAGCAATCCAATAGAATCAGAAAGTAAAATATAATAGCCCACTATAGTAAAATTAAAACTTTTATTGGATTATTTGGAGTTCCTTCTGCCCTTTATTGGTCTAGAATGTAAATCACTTTGATGTATTTTGAGAGGCAGAATAAATAGTAAGTCACAATTACAAATATGAACATGAACATTTTCAAGCAGATAAAATAAACACTGTGGAGTGGAGGAGTAGCCTAGTGGCTAGTGCACTGGTTTAGTAACCAGGGTTTGATTCCTACTAGTACTCAATGTGCCCTTTGGGAAGTCACTCGATCCTCCATTACTGGGAAGAAAGGTCTGGCAATCTACTTCCAGTCACACTGCCAAGAAAACCCAGGAGCTGTGAGTCAGCATTGACTTGGGCACACATTGTATTGCAAAATGAATATAGCCCTGATTCTATAAGGCAGATAGCAGGGCTGCACATCCCACTGGAATCTGCAGCCCTCTTTCTGCCTTTGTTGTATGCTGCTTCCTGTCCCCCCTGCACGCACAGAGCCACTGCGGGGGATGGGGCAAAGCATGGGCGGGACTGACCCCTGGATGTACAGGGCCGATTCCAGTGATGGTCGGGGGATACCCCACTTATTCCACTTCTGAGGTGGAGTAAGAGCGGGGCGCCTCTCTGATCCTGGCCGGCAGCGCCCCACCAGAGCAACGGGACACTCACGGTGAGTCTCCGCCTCCCGATCCAGGTCCCAGCGTACCTGTCGGTGTCTCGGTGGGCAGCAGGCTGGTTGTGTTGCGGGGAAGACATCCTCACAGAGATGCAGGGGCAGCAGGGATGTCTCTCAGCGCCCGATCCTGCACCCACTGGAGCGTCTTGCTCCCACGGTGCAGAATCGGGTCCAAACAGGCCCGGCTTGCTCGAGGCAGTCCAGACGGCCCGAACATGCCCCTTAGGGAATCGGGCTCCACATGTTTTAGATCACATGTGGGCAAATTCCAGAGTTCAGGCCACTTCCAACTCACATAACCTTTTCATTTGGTCTTTTCTATAGGCCTCCTAGACCGTACTTCTGACCCACTGGTAGCTGAGCTGTATGTTTATGATAGTGGGATTGGAGCTGGTAAATCATGTGCTAGGCCAGTGGACCGTGTTTTATTAGCCAGGGTGATCTAACATCAGAGGGAAGGAGCTACTGCTATGCTGAGATGAAAGGGCAGGCAAACAGCTTCTATACCTAGTGTGAGATGCAAGGAATGTGACGGCAGCTATGTCTCAGTCTCTCCTCTAACCCCGTAGCTCATAAGTCATCGACCGCCCTGCTTTGAGCAGGAAGTGCCTGCCATAGAGATTGAATGTGGTCAATCATGGGCAAGAGAATGAGGCTGCTTTTGGATCCTGATGCTCCTCATTCTCTTGCCCACTACCTATGTGTATCTTGCCATACTCTAGTCCCCAGGTTTATGATGGTTTTTCATCTTGATTAAATTGTAAGCTCTGATGAGCAGGGACTGTGTCTTAAATCTATATGTACAGCACTATGAATGTCTTGTAGCACTATACTAATGATTAGTAGTAGTAGTCGCCACCAAATTTAGCAGCTCCCACCTGCTCCTCCTGGGATTTCACATTCCTAAGCCAGAGCTCCAGCGACGGGTGGTGTTTGCAGACCAGGCGCATGGAGAGATCCAGGAGGGGGCCATCCCTCAAATGCTGATGCTCTGGTTTCTCCTTCCATGACTGCATCCCACCTCTGCTGGCAGTCAAGCAGGCAGACAGCAACTCACCTTGTTGCACCGTATGCCTGGAGCAGCCTACCCGAGTCAGCACGCTAGGCTCTATCCCTGGTCCTATTCAAATCCAGACTAAAAGCCCACCTCTTTCAGGCTGCCTTTGGATCCCAACTTCCTTATTCTCGTGTGTACAACCATTTCATATTAGTCCTCTGTTGTGTTCGTCTTGAATAGATTGTAAGCTCTATTGCGAAGGGACTGTTTCTTATGAGGCCCATTCCGAACCCCACAAGTATGGCCGCACTGCCCATCCAAACTCTTACATGCTGGAGATGGACCCAATTCTGCCACTGCGGGGCCCGGACATACCCACGAGGACAAAATCGGGGACTTAGATGCTTGGGCGCTCCCCATATGCCATGCAGATCAACGTACAACGTTGTGTCTGATGATCTTAAAGTAGCTAAACAGGTAGAAAAGGCGACGGCAAAAGCTAGAAGGATGCTTGGGTGCATATGGAGAGGAATGGCTAGCAGAAAAAAGGAGGTGATAATGCCTCTGTATAAGTCTTTGGTGCGACCTCATTTGGAGTATAGTGTGCAATTCTGGAGACCGCACCTTCAAAAGGATGTGAACAGATGGAGTCGGTGCAGAGGGTGGCTACCAAAATGATTAATGGGCTTCATTATAAAGCATATGAGGACAGACTTAAGGATCTTAATATGTACACCTTAGAGGAAAGGCGGGATAGAGGTGATATGATTGAGATGTTTAAATACCTCCGTGGCATAAATGTTCAGGGAGAGAGCCTCTTTCAATTGAAGGCAAGTTCTGCTACGAGGGGACATGGGATGAGGGTGAAGGGAGATAGATTCAGGAGTGATATGCGGAAATATTTCTTTACAGAAAGAGTAGTGGATCCATGGAATAGTCTCCCAGTGGAGGTGGTAGAGATGAGGACAGTAACTGAATTCAAAAAAGCATGGGACCAACACAGAGGATCTCTAAAGGTAAAAAGTGGACTGTTGTAGTTGTTATGGAAGGACAGACTAGATAGGCCATGTGGTCTTTTTCTGTCATCATGTTTCTATGTTTCTATGTACAGGGAGCTGCCTGTCCAGACGCTAGAACGGCACTGTTCATGCAAGGGAGCAGTGGCGTCCTGGCGCCATGGCAACAAGCCATACACAGAGCGGCCATGGTGTGCATCTGCCCCTGCAGTCCACCGGCAGGTTGCCACCGGCAGCTTCTAAGGGCAAGATCGTGGCTGCAAGGGGAAAAGCGTGGAATAAGCTGGGAAATGTACAGAGGTATGACTGGAACTGCCTCTGAATGTCCTGGCAGCCGGCACCACCCCCTCTCCGCCACAGCACCACCCCTTCCTGCCCACGTCCAGCGCTCCCCACACAAACGCTCTGTACATGCAGGGAGCACTAGGCTCAGAATTGTGTTCTGTGGCTGAGAGCGGGTTAGACGTCCGGGCCGTACATCCAACCCTGCTATTCATGTTTCAGAATGCCAGCCTGTGTGTATACGTACAGCGCTGCATGTGCCTTGTAGAGCTATAGAAATGTTAAAAAGGGCTGTAATGTAAGAGGAGGGATTGAGACATGGCTTGGATCTGCAAGATAAGGGATGGGATTGGGAGCTGGGTCAGAGTCCCCTGTCTGGGATAGTGAGGGCAACCTTTGGGTGAGTTCCTGCAGATCATGCCACCAGCATGCTCCCAGTGACTCACTCCTAGGAGGCATTTGCTTGCATTTCTTTGCCAGCTTTTACTCTCTGATATCGGGCTGGAAATTCCTTATTATTTCTGCAGAAGTAGAGATGCTTGGCAGAGAACAAGCAAATCCCCTAAGTCCAAAGAAAAAACCAAGGTCAGCTTCCTCTACAGAGCTTTTCTGGCTCCAGATCAACAAGAAGAAGAAGGGGAGGAAAGGGGAGAAGTCAAAGCCAAGAAACAAGACAGCAAGGCCAAGAAAAGAGGGAATGTTGTGACACACAGCACCCCCCCCCCCCCGCTCCTCTTTTCTCCCACCGGGTGGGGGGAGGGGGACGACATCGTGGCCATTGATGTAGGAAAGAGCAACCAATGTGGGTTTTAGAAAATAAAAATTTGCCCACCCCTATCTTAGATGCATAACAGCTCAATTTATGAAAATATTTAAAGGCCAATATTTTAACATTGTGTCCTCTGTTTAAAAATAATCTGAAAATTCAGGACTACTACCTGGGTTGTGAGACTGTTATCCAGAGAGTTATCTGGATAGATTTAGGAGAATTTTGATGTTTTTCCACAGTTACCCAGATCGATTTTCAGATAGCAATCTCAATATTGCCATTCTGTGGGTAAGTTTCAGCTCCGCCCATATATCTGCTCGACCTTTCTCCCTGCAGGATCTTTGTTCATTGCTTTCCTTCCACTTCACCTCTCCAGGAGAAGCCCAGAGAAGACGGCAGAGCCTCATTCCAGGTGTGGCAGCAGTAGCAGGTTGAGAGTGAACCTGAGGATCCTGCAAGCTTCAAGGGGAGAGGCCTAGTGGTTAGAGCAGTGGGCTGAGAACCCGGAAAGCTGGGAAAGTCATTTTTATCCTCCTTGGTCTTTGGTACAAACCAGAAATTTCTCAGAGTGAAATTAACGTGACATGTGCCTGAGATATAAATTTAGGTAGTTTTAACTCTCCCAAAAGCTTCAGATTGAAAGAAGCAAAAGAAAATACATAGTTTTCAGAGGCACTTTTGAAAGAATATAGTCAGAGTGGAAGCACTAGGAGGGTAACTTTATAACCAGATGCCTAGTTAAGGGACCCCAAATGCACGTAATTTAAGCCTATTTTATAAAGAAAAGTAGGCACCTAGTTTTCTTTATAAAATACTAGCATAAGAGACTTAAAACGTTCCTTAAGTTCAGGCGCTGACATTTACCAAGCCTTAGAGCTGGTGTAAATGTCTGCACCTAGATTTTTCACGAAAGCATGTAAATGATAACATTTTATATCTAAATGCATACTTGCCTGCTCCTCCCACACTCCTTCCAAACTTTGCCCATATGCAGGCTTAGAAACAGAAACATGATGGCAGAAAAAGACCACATAGCCTATCTAGTCTGCCAGGGGCAGCTCAAGGCAATCTGATGCCTCAGGTGAAGGATGTTTTGGGGCCCCCCCCCCCCCCCCCACCATAGAGAAGGGGGCCTTTCTCAAAACTCCAATCAGGAACTGAACCAAACCAAAAAGACAATTAGATTATGTGCAGGAAATGCAAGATGTTTGCACACCAAGGAACTAAAAGCGAGCGAGAACCACAGCACAGTTTATTAAACTAAATTATGACTCATTTTTATTTTGTTGTTATAAACCACATTATGGTTTTGTTTTGTTTTTAACATATATTTTGCATCCACAGAACCCCCTTCCTCAACTGTGGGTGCAGAGCAGAACCAGGACATTCACCCACAGAACTCAATATCTTAAAAACAAAAAATCTGATTCTGATCATCTCACTAACAACAACAAACATTCTCCAGTACCAGGCATATTGGGAACTAATACAAAATCCTACAACAAAGTCACTGACTATCTATAAAGCAAATCTACCATACCATATCCATACCATACCAGCCCCCAATTCTAAAACTCACATAAGGAGACCATCCAAAAAAGCACCACTGTAAATATTATAGTGGACCCTAGAACATCTAAACACTTATTCAAAAAGCTGAACAATTCAGATTACTACAGTACAGATCCTTACATACAAACTCCCTGTTAACAGAACACCTGGGGGTATGTTTACTAAACCGTCTTAATGTTACCGGCACTAGCTGCAGCGTTAATGTGAGGAATGCCATATAAGGTAGTGGGCGTTCCGGAAGGAAGGTAGCAAGGAATCTGTATCGCGCGATAGTGGGCGCCTTGGCTCGTTAATGCGCGTTAACCCTAAGTTCATGCCAGCGCTGTGTTAGAAGCTATAAAGATGTAGCCCACTCATTACTGCAATGACTGCAAAGGCAGAGGTCATGGGTTTGATCCTGCAGTGGTGTTATCTAAGAAGGCTGTCTGAGGCATCTCCTTTTAATTTAAATCTGTGCTGCCATCAAAAACACCCTCACAGTGCCGTAACCTAAGGTGCCTCATGTTGTTGTTAAGTGCCGTCGAGTCGGAGTCGACTCATGGCAACCCTCTGGATAGCTATCCTAAATTGTGTTCGATCTTCAGTCAGGCGGCTCATTGTTGACAGACTGGTACCCGTAGCTGCTGTTATTGTATCGATCCATCTCATTGCTGGTCTTCCTCTTTTGCGTTGACCTTCTATCTTGCCAAGCATGATGTCTTTCTCTAATGATCTCTCTCTCCTCATGATGTGTCCAAAGTATGAAAGTCGAAGTCTTGTCATCTGAGCTTCTAAAGAAAGCTTAGGTTTGATCTCCTCTAGTACAGACTGGTTTGTTCTTCGGGCAGTCCATGGTATACACAGTATTCGCCGCCAGCACCATAATTCAAAGGCATCAATTTTCTTCCTGTCTATCTTTTTCACTGTCCAGCTTTCACATCCATATGATGTTATTGAAAATACCATGGCCTGAACAAGTCGAATCTTTGTATGGAGAGAGACATCTCTGCTCTTGAGAATCTTATCTAGGTCTTTCATAGCCATTCTGCCAAGAGCAATGCATCGTCTGATTTCTTGACTGCTTGTTGCTTCTTTATTGATAGTTGATCCAAGTAGGTTAAAGTTATTCACGATTTCAATTTCTTCTCCTTCGACGATGAACCTGTTGATTATGCCAATTGTCATGATCTTTGTCTTCTTTACATTAAGGTGCAGGCCCACTTTGAGACTATGTTCTTTGATTGTGAGAAGCAAATGTTTCAGATCATCTTCACTTTCCGCCAGTAATGTGGTATCATCAGCATAGCGAAGGTTGTTGATGAGTCTTCCACCAATCTTCACACCTCTGTTGTCTTCATACAATCCTGCTTCTCTGATGATTTGTTCTGCATATAAATTAAACAGGTAGGGGGAAAGTATGCAGCCTTGTCTTACACCTTTGCTTATTTTAAACCATTCCCTGTCCGCCAAGGCACCTTATAATGTGCCCTATTTGGCGCATAATAGGGCGCCCTATAGGGTGCCTTATGAGGCACCTTAGGTTACGGCACTGTGAGGGTGTTCTTGCAGGCAGCACAGATGTAAATTAAAAGGAAAAGCCTCAGTCAGCCTTATTAAGAACACCACTGCAGGATCAAACCCATGACCTCTGCCTCTGTAGTCATTGCAGAAACCAGTGGGCTACATCTCTAAACACAGTGCTGGCTGGCTACAGATAGACTGCAGGTCACTGCACAAACTGTCTGCTGTGGTTACCAGGATAGGGTAAACCCACCCGTACCCATGATGCACTGCACAAGCAGATCAGCAGTCTACATCTGATCACAGGATGGGGTATGCACCTCTACAGCACCTCGGCCTGATAGGGGGAACTGACTGTGTGTGTTACTGGCACAGAGTAGCTACAGACCATGACATTGTGCGGTTCCTATGCTCACCCTGAGGGTGAGGTGGGGCACCCAGCACCAGGTCCGCAGCACCTGGCTTGGCTGGGATAGGCTGTGCTGCAGATTCCCATCAGTGCTAGTGTGTGACAGGTAGTCCCTATAGACACACCTAGGATACACCTGTGTCCATCTGTATTTCCCAGTCATGTCTAGCCCTTGTGGACTATGATGCACCCAGAATAGTGCATATCATGTGTGGTTGTCATGGTCACATGTTATAGGAGAAGGGTGGTGTGTGTAGGCCCAAAATCAGATTATGTAGCACCACCCATCCCACCCTCACTGGGTCAGGGTAGGGGAAACAGGATCTCCCACCAACAGATCCACACTCCACATCCGAGGCAGTAGAGAGGACCACCACCCCGTCCTGCTGGGGAATAGACACCCTCCAGGGCAGTCAATGCAGATCTGTATGTATCACATAGGGCACTGGCAGACAGGCCTGGAAAAGCTCAGCTGCCTGCCACCCCCCCACCCCATCCCCCCCATCCCCCCCATCCCATCCCATCCCATCCCATCCCATCTGACATTCACCAGCAGAGGACACATTCAGTCTTCACCTACTTCACCCTGCAAGGTGTTCCAGCCATACACATGCTAACTGCAGACAGTCTGCTAGCTAGTACATAGTGCATGTTCCTAGAGGAACTGTGAGCACCCAAAAGTGGGATGTAAACACACACACCAAGCAAGTATGTCAGTGACTGGGCCCCAGAAAAGGGAACCCATAGATATCACTTGAGAGAAGCACTGTATAGCGCTATGTGGGAACCTAGACATGCCATGGTCACTGCTCAGTTAGGGTGAGAATGACCTCCCAGCATGACATGCTGTGGCCACCCTATCTGTGCAGGTGGTGGTCGGGCACTACAATATCCCAGCCATTGCCCTATGCCCTGTGCAGATGCATCCTGCCCAGACCACCCTGTCTGGGCCATTCCCACAGTACCTTGCTCCTCATTATGCACATTGGCAGGCTAACGCTGGAAACAATGTAAGGATTGTGGGCTCAGTAAGGTGTAGGCAGCCACAAAACACTGGATAGACATACACACACTTCTTCACCTATTTCAACATTGTGCAAAGATAGATGTGGTTGGCAGCTCTGGCACCAGTCATGGGCACAGTGCAGGCATTGCTAAGGTACTCAATACTGTTATGGTCACCCTCTGGGGTGGTAAACACTGTCAGACAACAAACAGAAAGGAAACACACTCCACATATATCAGAAAGGTTGCTATGATGAATCTCTGTTAGCTATTTGTGTTTAATGTAGGATCTGTTATCTGACATTCATCATAGCAACCTTTTGATATATATGGAGCATGTTTCCATGTTTATGACGGCATTGCTGAGGTAGACAAGGGGTCCAACAATCCAAGCACGATTCCACGTGCAACGAACAACCCAATAAGAAAACATGGAATGCAACGAAAGGACGTGTAAAAATTATAAACTGGGCCAGTGGCTGAAGTGGAATAAAGTAATAAAAGTTTTTAATTTTTACACGTCCTTTCGTTGCATTCCACGTTTTCTTACTGGGTTGGGCATTGCTGAGGTATGCAGGTGGTAGTAGTGGTGGCTGCTGCGCGCAGGACCCAAAAGCCTGGCTCTCCATGAGGATATGGATAGTGGGGCCTGTGGGTGTGGGTGTTTGTCCCCCTGTTGGCTGCTGCTCTAGGGTGTGCACATGTTTATGGTGTATGTGTTCTGTAGGGTAAAATATAGGGACAAGGTCTGCAGAAGCCACAGCTGGGATTTGAACCTGTGACCTTCTGCCCCTGAACACACTGGCTGTGTGTACTGCACCAAACCGTTGACACAGAGGCAGGTCGTTTCCTGGGGACATGATGTCTGTTCTTCAGAGAGACCTTGTCTGTTGCACTGCACGCCACCCACCTGAACAGGGCTTGGCCTTGGTCTGCTGTGGGCAGATGCCACTGCCCCCTTCACCACCAGCACCCCTCCACCGCCATGCTGACATGCCCTTATGCCGGTGGTGCTGATGGTGTGCAGTCCCAGGCCATCCAGTGTGCAGGTAGGCAGCCGCCTATGGTGTGGGATCTGGGGTAGGGGTGCCTACATACATCTGCGCTTCCCCCTGGCACCGCCTGTCAATGTTATGTGCCCTTTGGGGAACCTACCAAGTACTGTCCCCTGGGACACTGTGGGACACACACTCGTGGGCATGTTTGACCTTGGTCAGTTGCTGGCTTGCTAATTTGCAGTTTCTGCGTCCCTATGTGCCACCTAGGCATCTGCCTAGTCCACCCTGTGCCCCAGCTGCCCCACTGCATGTCCCGCCTGCAGCCCCTTGTACCACATTTGCAGCCTCACCGTAGTGCCCTTTCGTACTTGGGCACTATGCTGTTGCTGCACATATATCACTCCTATCACTTTTCTTGGTTTCCCTGCCTTTGCTGTACATTGCTGATTGAAATGGTTTCTCTCTCCTGCAAATGTGCCTCTAACGCGAGGTTTTCACTGGTGTTAATTTTCAGACCTTCATTTCATAGTGTTAGTGTGCCTGGAGCCTCTCGCCGCCCACTCTCCGCCCATTGACCCCTTCTCTCTGCCCTCTGGGGAGCCTTACTCCACCCTCTGTGTGCCTTAACGCCGCAGGTGATGTTATTGCACGAAACCTCACGCTATCACGCGATAATGTTACTTTAGCACGCGATAATGTTACATATCGCGCGCTAACTGCGCCGCTGCGACATTATCACTGTTTAGTAAACATACTCCCTGGTCTTGCTCACACACTCATAACACAGACACTCACCAAGTACAGAATAAGTGACTATAACCTAAAATTAAACACATGTAGATATAAATTAAACCACAACCCCAAGAAGCCAGATTCTTCATACAGTGCAATAACAGAGAAATAGAAAGAGAAGCTTTTCTATGTATTGTATAAAATATGACACCAAGTCAGATAATTACATTGAAAATAAAATTCTCTTTGTTGTCTGACCATTTTTTTCTCTGATCATGTAGGTCCCAATCTGAAGTTTCTGCTTTCCTCTATCTCCCAGTGATGCAGGGCCATGTGCGGAGATTCACTGCGGCATCATGTGCATACATTAAATATACTTTATTTTTAAATGTATATGCCACCCATCGAAATCCTAGGTGGCTTCTAAACATACGCATGCAGTTTAGTATAACAGATGTTACAATAAAACAGATATAATAATAAAACATTAAATTTGATTAATGAAAAGCCACTTACACAGTCCCTCCCCCCCATCAAACCATTATAAGAATCTGCATATCAGATTTATTTTGCTATGAATGGATTATTGATGAGGAGGGAAGATATAAAATGAGAAACTAATTCTGGTAACCATGAATTCAAACGGTGGATTGGATTGTGCTAGAGCTGGAAAAGTGCAGAATTCAGCAGTGGTGAAGCTATCAGGCTACTAAGCAATATTAAACTAAGATGTTCCCTTAAAATCTGAAATTTCCTTGAATCTGAACTGGCAAAATATTTTAAATTTCAGTCTGGCAGCATAGAGAACGCAAAACTGCAAATCTCAAAAACAATACATATTCCAGTACACATCCCCCCCCCCCCCAACCAACATCTTATAGTTGATCTCACCAAGAACCCAGAGTACAGGACCCATAGAGCAAATTCCATAACCGCACTAACTTAAATATGCCAAACAAGAGGGGCTCAACAGCATCCATGCAGCTCCTCCCACTTCAACAAATACAAGAGTGACTTGGCATCCCTACAGAGCACTTTCCGTCCTCTGAAAAACAAGAGGGGCTTTGTGACCCCAACACATCACCTCCCATTCCAACATAAACACCAAGAAGGGCTTAGCAACCCCACCATAACTCCTGAAACTGCACACTGGACCAGCAGCATGGTGTTAATGTAAATATGAAATATGCTAACCGCCTGAAACAAACTCAGCAATGTGTAAATTGTATATAAGGATCCTTTGTAAGTCCTAACAGACAATTGTAAATATGTATTAAGTATCCTGTATGTACCTGCAATAATCAATTAACTGTAAATCCTTTAACCCCTTGATTTTTGTGCACTATCGCCCCCCCTAATCGCATTGTATATACCTTAATTCTGGCCGGTACAGCCAAATCCCCATGTATAGAGGCCGCTACTGATCACTGGAAGCAGCGGGTTACAAATGTACGCTAAATAAAATAAATAAATAAATAAATAAATATTCCGTAAAAAACAAAGGAAATGCAAGATGCTCGCACATGAAGGAACTAAAAGAAAAAGTGAGAACGACAGCACAGTTTATAAGACCAAATTATAACGTATTTTATTCTCTTATAAATTGTGTTATGGTTCTCACTTTTTCTTTTTGAATATATATTCTGCATCCACAGAAACCTCTCCCTTGACAATGGGTGCAGAGCAGAAGTAGGACATTCACCCACAGAACTCAATATATTTTAAACAAATCTGATTCTGGTCATCTCACTAACAAACAAACATTCTCCAGTATCAGGCATACTGGGATCTAATATAAAACCCTATATAAGTCACCTAAGATCTTCAAGGCCAAATCTACCATAGCATACCAGCATAAACTTCCAAAACTCATAGAAGGGACCTACCCAGAAAAAAGCAGCACTATAAGTACTGCAGCAGGCCCTAGAACATCTATATACCTATTTGAAAAGATGAACAAGTCAAATTACTACAGTACAGTATAGTATAGATCCCTATGTACAAATTCCATGTTAACAGAACACCTGGCCTCAGTCACACGCTCAGAACACAGACCCTCACCAGGTACAGAATAAGTGATTACAACCTAATGTAAAAATAAAAATATGTAGATAAAAATTAAACTGAAAACCCAAGAAGCCAGACTCAGTGCAACATCAGATAAATAAGAGATGCAGTGCCCCATACTGTGTAAAATATAAAAATAACACAAAGTCCAATCACTAAAATGAAAATAAAATTATTTTTTCTACCTTTGTTGTCTGGCCATTTTATTCTCTGATCATGCTGGTCCCGATCTGAGGCTTCTGCTTTCCTGTCTTCTTAACTCTCTTTCTAAGGTCTATGGTCAATCTGCCATTTCTTATCTCTTCTTTACTTCCTTCCATCAGTCTATTTCCAGTTCCAGTAAGTCTCCCCAGTATCAGCCCCCTTTCCAGTCCTTCCCTCCCATTACCTTCCAATGTCAGCCACCTTGCATTCTCAGGACTGCCTCTGGTGTCCATTCCCTTCCAGTCCCCCTCCTTCCCCACTGTCCAGCCCCTTCTAGTCCAAATACCATTGCAGGTATCAGCTCACTTCCACTCCCAGTGCCCCCCTGTCAGCTCCCTTATAGTCACACTACCTTCTGTCCAGCCCCCTTCCAGTGCCATCTCTACATGTCAGCTCCCTTCCAGCCCCAGTGCACCCTCCCTTACAGCCTCCTCCACATTACCCAGCCACCTACCAGTCCCATCTCCAAGTGTCAGCTCTCTTCCAGTCCACCTTCAGTACCATCCCCATGTGTCAGCTCCCTTCCAGCCCCCTCTCTCCCTCCATATCAGCTCCCTTCCACCCCATCCTTCCCTGTGTCAGCTCCCTTCCTGCCCCCACCTCCTCCATGTGTCAGCTTCTTCCCTGACCCCTCCTTCCCCTGGCAGACCCTCTCAGCATCCACACCCTTCCAGTCACATTCTCCCATCCCCCCACATCAGCCCATTTGTAGCCCTAGCCCCTAGTTTTCTTCCAGGGCCAGCCACTCTCTCCTCCCCTCCCCCATCAGCCCTTTTCCAGTTCTAGTCCCCAGTCTTCTTCCAGTGCCAACAGCTCTATCCTTCCCCCCATCAGCCCATTTCCAGCCCCAGTCTATTTCCAGTCCTATCCCCCTTATCAGCCCACTCCAGCCCTAGCCCCCCATCAGTTCATTTCCAGTCCTAGCCCTCCCCCATAGCCCATTATTAGTCCTAGCTCATTTCCAGTGCTAGTCCCCAATCAACCCATTTCCAGTGCTAGCTCCCCTATCAACTCCTTTACCAGTCCTAGCTCATTTCCAGTGCTAGTTCCCCAATCAGCCCATTTCCAGTGCTAGCCCCCCCCCCATCAACCCATTACCAGTCCTAACCACCCTGATAAGCTCATTATCAGTCCAAGCCCCCCTAATCAGCCCATTTCTAGTGGAAACCCCCCATCAGCCCATTTCCAGTCCTAAACCCCCCAATCAAAGCATTTTCAGTCCTAGCCCTCCCAATCAGATTAGTTCCAGTGCTAACCCCCCCCCCCAGCCAACCCAGCCCAGTCCATTACCAGCCCTGCTCAGCCCATTTCCCGTCCAAGCCCCCCCCCCCCCCCGGGGAAGAACCCTGCAGTGCCCTGACAGGCCCCCCCCCCCGGCTCACCTTTGCAGAGCGGTGAGAATTAACAGTGTTTCCCTTCTTTCCCGTGGCTCTGTTAAAGTTGAGCCTGCCAGTGCTGAGGGTAAATGAGGCATTTCCTGTCTTGGCACGAGACAGGAAATGCCTCGTTTATCCTTAGCGCCGGTGGGTTCAACTTTAACAGAGCTGCGGGAAAGAAGAGAAACACTGTTCCTTCTCATGGCTCTGCAAAGGTGAGCTAGGGCACCGGTCGGATAACTGCAGAGCTCTTCTGGGGGAGCAGGAGGGGGCGCTGGGCGTGGAGTGGTTGATGCTGCCACTGCTGAGAAGCAGCAGCAGCAGCTTGTATAGCCCTTTTTTTTGTTTAAATTTTGAAGGCCGAGTGAGGTGGCCTTTTTGGGGGCATTTTTTGCCATCCCCAAAAATTGCCATGCGAGGCAACCGCCTCAGTTGGCCTCATTATAGTTCCACCCCTGTAGTCTCTAGCCCTTCCATATCAACCACTACAATAGTCCCCTTTTTTTCCTTTAGAGATACTCTGTGTTTGTCCCATGTTTTTTTGAATTCAGATACTGTCCTCATCCCTACCACCTCCACTGGGAGACTATTCCACACATCTACCACTCTTCTGTAAAGAAATATTTCCGCATATTACTCCTAAGTCTATCCCCTTTCACCCTCATCCTATGTCCCCTCATAGCAGGGCTTGCTTTCAATTGAAAGAGGCTCTCCTCTTGTGCATTTATGCCACAGAGGTATTTAAATACCTCTATCATATCTCCTCTATCCCACCTTTCCTCTATATATATTAAGATCCTTAAGCCTGTCCTCATATGCTTTATAACAAAGACCTCTAACCATTTTAGTAGCCTCTGCACTGACTCCAACCTGCTCATATCCTTTTGAAGGTGCGGTCTCCAGAATTGCACACAATACTCCAAATGAGGTCGCACCAAAGACTTATATAGAGGCACTATCACCTCTTTTCTTCTGATGGCCATTCCTCTCCCTATGCACCCAAATATCCTTCTAGCTTTCACTATCGCCTTTTCTACCTGTTTAGCTACTTTAAGATCATCAGACACAATCACGTCCAGATCCCACTCTTCTTTTGTGGACAGAGGTACTTCACCCCCTACTGCTCTCATAGTGAAAATATACACCATACTAACAAGGTATACATTTTTACATTAGTCTGTATTCCATATGAGGTCATTTATATATGCAAGTGGTCACTTAAGTTTACTAAACGCTTAAATATTGACATTTAAGTATTTACTTGCTGTCTAAATTTAGGCAGTCCTTCATAAACTTACTCCCTATTAGGACAGTTTTCAAAGAACATAAGAACATAAGATATGCCATACTGGGTCAGACCAAGGTCCATCAAGCCCAGTATCCTGTTTCCAGCAGTGGCCAATCTAGGTCATACGTACCTAGCAGTTTCCCCAAAAGACACAGGTTCCACAATGCTTGTAACTGGGTCAAGCATTGATATCCTGGGTCTCTTCTTAATAATGGTTTATGGACCTTTCCTCCAGGAACTTGTCCAAACCTTTTTTAAATCCAGCTACACTAACAGCCTTTACTATATCCTTCGGTAACAAATTCCAGAGTTTGATTACACGTTGAGTGAAAAAATATTTTCTTTTATTAGTATTAAATAGTTTACCCTGTAGCTTCATTGCATGTCCCCTAGTCTTTCTATATTCTGATAACGTAAACAATCGATCTACGTTTACCCGTTCCACTCCGTTCATTAATTTATAGACTTCTATCATATCTCCCCTCAGCCGTCTCTTTTCCAGGTTAAAGAGCCCTAACCTTTTTAGCCTTTATTCATAGTAGTATCCTTCCATCTCCTTTACCATTTTGGTGGCTCTTCTCTGAACCTTTTCTAATAATGCTATATCCTTTTTAAGATACGGCGACCAGAATTGCACACAATATTCAAGGTGCGGTCTCACCATGGAACGATATAGAGGCATTATAATATCTTTTGTTTTATTTTTCATTCCTTTCCTTATGATACCTAGCATTCTATTTGCTCTCTTGGCCGCCGCTGCACACTGGGCCGAGGGTTTTAACATGTTATCCACAATGACGCCTAAATATTTTTCCTGTGTGGGTGGTTCCTAATGCGGAACCTTGCATCATTTAGCCATAGTTTCGTTTGTTCTTCCCTAGGTGCATAACTTTGCACTTGTCCACATTAAATTTCATCTACCATTTTGATTCCCAGTCTTCCAATTTATCAAGATCCTCTTGCAATTTTCCACAATCCTCTTGGGTTTTAACAACTTTAAATAGTTTTGTGTCATCTGCAAATTTAATAACCTCACTCGTTATTCCACTTTCCAGGTAATTTATGAATATGTCAAAAAGCAGCGGACCTAGCACAAATCCCTGGGGTACACCACTATTCACCTTTCTCCATTGGGAAAATTGGTCATTTAGCCCTATCCTCTGCTTTCTATCTTTTAACCAGTTCCTGATCCACAATAGTACACTGCCTCCTATCCCATGACTCTTTAGTTTTGCCAAATGTCTCTGATGAGGGACCTTGTCAAAGGCTTTCTGAAAGTCCAGATACGCTACATCAACCGACTCACCTTTGTCCACCTGTTTATTCACACCTTCAAGAAAACATAATAGATTAGTAAGACAAGATCTTCCTTGTCTAAAGCTATGTTGGCTGTCTCCCATTAGGCCATGACTATCTACATGCTGAGTAATTTTATTCTTTATGATGGTTTCTACCATTTTTCCCGGTACTGACGTCAGGCTCACCGGTTTGTAGTTTCCCGGATCTCCCCTGGAACCCTTTTTAAGAATTGGTGTTACATTGGCGATCCTCCATCTTCAGGTATTAGAGATGCTTTTAATGATAGTTCACAGATTACTAATAGCAGGTCTGCAATCTCATATTTCAGTTCTTTCAACACCTTTGGATGTATACCATCCAGCCCAGGTCATTTGCTACTCTTCAGTTTATCTATTAGTTGTAATACATCTTCCCGATGTATCGATAATTCCTTCAATTCTTCCGCACCTTTAAATACCACTTCAGTCATGGGTAACATCCCTACATCTTCCTCAGAAAAGACCGAAGCAAAGAATTAATTCAGTCTCTCCACTATCGCCTTGTCGCCTCTTAGTGACCCTTTAACCCCTCTATCATCTAATGGACCAAATGACTCTCTCACAGATTTTTTGCTATGAATGTATTTGAAAAAGTCTTTATTTCACATTTTTGCTTCTGCAGCAAGCTTCTTCTCAAGTTCTCCCTTTGCCTACCTCATCAATGCCTTGCATTTGACTTGCCAGTGCTTGTGCTGTTTCCAGGTTTCGTCGTTTGGCTCTTTTTTCCATTTCCTGAAAGATGCTTTTTTGGTAACAACAGCCTCTCTGACCTCACCTTTAAACCATGCTGGCAGTTTTTTGGACTTCCTTCCATTTTTCTTAAAGCGTGGAATACAGCTGGTCTGGGCTTCCAAGATAGTATTTTTCAACAACACCCAAGCTTGATGTAAGTCTTTAACCTTTGCAACTGCTCCTTTTCCTTTTTTCTTAACTATTTTCCTCATTTTATCATAGTCTCTCTTTCGAAAGTTAAAAGGTAGTACTGTGGATGTCCTTATTATCCCTCCTCCACTAATTAAATCAAATGCGATCATGCTATGATTGCTATTGCCAAGTGGCCCCAACACCCTTATCTCTTGCACTAGATCTGGTGTTCCACTAAGGGCTAGGTCTATTATGGCTTCCCCTCTGGTTGGTTCATGAACCAGCTGCTCCAAGAAGCAGTCATTTATTTCATCTAGGAACTTTATCTCCCTAGCATGTCCTGCCGTGACACTGACCCATTCTATACCGGGGTAATTGAAATCACCCATTATTATTACTGCGCTGTAACTTTTGTTAGCTTCCTTGATTTCTTTGAGCATTTCATCAACCATTTTTTTCATTCTGGCCAGGCGGTCGATAGTACACCCCCACTGCCATCGCCTTCCCCTTCATACATGGAATTTCAATCCATAGAGATTCTACAGCAAATTTTGTTTCTTATAAAACTTTAATCTTCTCACTCAATGCCCTCTCTAACATAGAGCGCAACCCCTCAACCAATTTGATCAGCTCTATCATTATGATATAGTTTGTACCCAGGTATCACAGTGTCCCACTGGTTGTCCTCCTTCCACCATGCCTCTGATAGTCCATTCATATCTAACCTCTCATTTAGTGCTATATATTCTAACTCTCCCATCCTATTTTTTAGACTTCTAGCATTTGCATACAAGCATTTTAGAGACTGTATTTTATTCATATTAATCTGGCTATTGGTAGACATGGGTAATTTGGGATATTTAAACTCTGTCTGCTCCATACTCGAGGGCATTTGGGCTACTTTACTCTTTTTTGGAGCCTCTCTGCTTTTGGTAGTATCCTTCAAGGATACATTGTTCTGAAACATGCCCTCTTGGGTGACTGTCAGCTTTCCCCTATTATCTAGTTTAGAAGCTGCCCTATCTCCTTTTTAAAGGTTAATGCCAGCAGTCTGGTTCCATCCTGGTTAAGGTGAAACCCATCCCTTCGGAAGAGCCTCTCCTTTCCCCAGAATGTTCCCCAGTTCCTAACAAATCCAAAACCCTCATCTGTGCACCATTGTCTCATCCATGCATTGAGACTCGGGAGCTCTGCCTACCAATGTTCCCTCTAATTTTCTGTAGGCTGTGTGCGCATAAAATATCAGCTGTGCAGCTTCTGAAGGAAGGTTAAATTTTTGTGCGCCACATAATGACACTCAGAGTTATATACTTTAAAATTTGACTACACGTCAGAATACAGTATGTACATCACATTGATTGCACTAGAAAATATTGTAGAACTTGTGAAAACCGTAAATACACAACAACTTTTAAATTTGAAGACGTCTTTGTTGTTTTCTATCAGAATCAGAACCGTAATGTTTGTGCGCTCTGTTGTAAAGTATGTACGCTCGCTCGGCGAGGTGTGTGCGTGCGCACACGCGCACAGCTTAGAGGGAACAGTGCTGCCTACCTTTTGGGTCCTGCGCGTGGAACGGGAAGCATTTCGGAGAACGCTACCCTGGAAGTTCTTGATTTCAACTTCCTACCTAAAAGCCTAAGGGGTATGTTTAATAAACCGCGCAATTGTGCGGGGCGCACTTGAGCGTGCGCTAAGGTACCTTAGCGCATGCTAATAGTGCATTTTTGTGCCCCACACACATGCGCGCTGCACTAACGGGCCCGCACAAGTGCGCGGCGCGCTGATGTGCGATAGAGGCGTGGAAAGGCATTCCGAGGGCGGAGGAAGGCTCCCGAGGGGCGGAGGGACAGGGTCAATGGGTGGAGAGTGGGAGGGGAGAGGCTACCCACACAGGAGAGGGGCTGAAATTCAAGCTAAAAACTACCGCGAGTGAAAACCTCGCGTTAGAGCCGATTTAAAGGGAAGAGAAACCATTTCCGTCAGCAATGTACAGCAAAACCGGGGAAACCTCCAAAACGTGAGCAGTGTGATACATGTGCACAGTACAAAAGGGCAAATAAACCTCAGAAATGACCTCGAAAAATTGGGGAAAAAACATAACCAAGCTGGCCAATAGTGATATCAATGGGCAACATAAAAACACTCCCAGGAAAGCTCCAAAAAAAAGAAATGATTTTTGGAAGGGTCCACGCTCACAATAAAAGTGTGCAGAGCAGGGTTTCTGACTCGTTCGGCCAGGTTTCCTATCTCCAGGGACTGCACTGTCTCCGTGGCCACAGTGTGGTGCAGTGGACACAGCCAGTGCCTGCAGGACCAGAGGGTCACAGGTTCAAATCCCAGCTGGGGCTCCTGCCAACCCAATCCCCATATTTTACCCACCACTAAACAGAGATAGTAAAGACACTCCTTTATTGCAGAGAACATAAGCATGGTTCAAACACCTATATTTTACCCTACACTGCACACACACCATAACAATGGGCATTACCTACAGCTGAGTCCCCCAAATGCAGTCCTGGAGTGCCACAACTCAATCAGGTCATATGCTTTTTCCAAGATAAGGACATGTCAGCATGTTGGCGGAAGGGTACAGTTGGTGGAGGGGGCAGTGGCTGTAAGCCACAGCAGACAGTGGCCTAGCCCTGTGCAGGCTGGCACCGTCCACTGCAACAGACAGGCTCTGTCGGATGTACAGTCATGGACTCCCCAGGGAATACAGCATATCTGTGGCAACACGGTGGTGCAGTGCACACAGACAGTGTGTGCAAGAACAAAAGGTCACAGGTTCAAAGCCCACCTGGGGCTACTGCCAATCCAGTCCACATATTTTTCCCACAACTAAACCGTGATAGTAAGGACAAACCTTTATTGCTGAGAACATACGCATGGTTAATATGCCTATATTTTACCCCACCGAGCACAGACACCATAAACAGGCGCATTACCTAGAGCAGAGTCTCCCAAATGCAGTCCTGGAGGGCCACACACCATTCAGGTTCCATGCTGCCTCTAATAAAGATGCCTGTGCTGCATATCTATGCACCACCCCCATGGTATGCAGATGTAGCTCATGCATATTCATGAGGGACAGCATGAAAACCCGAACAGTGTTTGGCACACCAGGACTGGAGTTGGGAACCTCTGCCGTAAAGCAGCAGCCAACAGGGGCAGACACACCCACACCCACACCCACAGGCCCCATTGGCCAATGCCTCCTGGAAAGGCAGGACATTGGGCCCTGCGTGCATCTCCCAATACTAGCACTTGCATACCTTAGCAATGCAACCCTACACCTGGGTATACGGTACACAGCTCTCAAACGTTTGCTATGAGTACTGGCAGATATAAATTCCTACGTTATGCACAGTTTGCTGATTGAGCTCCATCATAACAATCATTCTGATGTCTGCGGTGTGTGCTTCAGGTCTGGTCGCTGACAGTGTTTACCACCCTGGGGAGTGACCCCCAACAGTATTGCATAGCATATCCATGCCTGTACTGTGCCCAGGACTGGTGTGGTGGGCAGGGCTGCTAAACTCCTCTATAGTAGCACAATGCTGGCATAGGTGTGGGAGTGTGTGTCTGTCTATACAGTGTGTGGTGGCTGCAAACACCTTCCACAGCCCACACTGCCAGCACTGTTGCCAGTATTGGACTGCCAATGTGCATAATGAGGAGCAAGGTACCATGGGTATAGCCCGGACAGGGTGACCTGGCCAGAATGCATCTGCACAGGGCATAGGGCACTGGCTGGGACATTGTAGTGGCCGGCCACCACCTACACAGACAGGGTGACCTCAGTATGTTCTGCTGGGGGATCACTCTCACCCTGACTGTGCAGTGATGACAGCATGGCTAGGCACCCCCATAGTGCTATATAGTATTTCTTTCATGTGATATTTATGGGTTTCCTTTTGGGGTCCAGTCACTGATTTATCTGCTTGTTTGTGCTGACATCCCAGTTCTGGGTGCATGCATTTCCACTGGGAACATGCACTATGGACTAGCTAGCAAACTGTTTGCAGCTGGTATGTGTCTTGATGGAGCAGCTTGCAGGGTGCAGTGGCTGAAGGCTTGCTGCAGGAGAATATCAGATAGTGGTGGGGTGCAGCCTAGCATATCCAGGCCTAAAGTCTGTCTGCTATTGTGTTATGGATGTGTACAGAGCTGCATTGACTGCCCTGTAGGGTGTCTGTTCCCCAGCAGGACTGGGGTTGATGGTCCCCTCTACTGCCAACATTGCAGGGAGGTAGAATGTGGATCTGTTGATAGGAGACCCTGTTTGCCACCCTTGGCCCGGGAGGGTGGTGGTGGTACATGGCCCACCTGGGGGTCCATGGGGGCTACACCTGACTGAGACAGACAGAGATATCCAAGGTGTTTCTGCAGACACTACCTATCTGCTTTGGACCTCTGACATGGCCTCTTTCAGCCATGGAAGGTGCTGAGCACAGTACCCGCACAATGTGAAGGTGTGTAGCTATTCTGTGCCAGTAAAACACACGGTCAGTACCCCCTACCAGGCTGAGGTGCTGTGGGGGTGCACATGGTCACTTCCCCCTACCAGGCCAAGGTGCTGTGGGGGTGCATTCCCCATCTTGTGTTTATCTGTGGACAGCTGATTTGCATGTGCAGTGCATCATGGGTACGGGTGGGCTAACCCTATCCTGGTGACCACAGCAGACTGTCTGTGTGGTGACGTGCACTCCCTCTGCAGCCAGCCAGGGGCTTACTAGCAGCTATAGGGCTGTAGCACAATGGTTGCTTCACTGCCTGTGGAGCCAGAGGTTGTGGGTTCAAACCCACAGTGGGGTTATTTGATGGGGCTGCCCAGAGCATTATCTCTTTTTAATGTACATTATTGCTGCCAGCAAAAACACCCTCATCGTACTGTACCCATAAGGTGCCTCAGAGGGCGCCTTATAGGGCGCCCTATAGGTTACCTTATGGTTGCAGTCCATATAAGGTGCACTATACGTTATCCTGTGGAGCAACTTATAGGGTGCCCTATAGGGGACATTTTAGGGTGCCGTGGGGGACAGAGCACTTTATAATGTGCCCTATGGAGTGCCTTATAGGGTGCCTTATATGGCACCTTTAATTATGGCACGTGAGGGCGTGTTTGCTGGCAGCAATTAATAAAATAAAAATAAAGTGCTGCAGGAAACAAAACATACATTGCAAAGCTGATGCCTCAGCCAGCCTTACATATTAGGCACACTGAGGAGCAAACTCATGACCCCTGTATCAGCAGTCAGTGCCTTAACCATTGTGCTCCACTGCTGCTCCTCCTTGCATGTCAGCGCACCTACTTATGCTTTTCATTCCTTAAACTGCACAGTACTGCCATCAAAAACAGTACTCTGACCTTGCGGTACCTCATACGGCACCCTCTAAAGCGCCCTATAAGCAACATTCTAGGGTGCCTTGGCGGACAGTACAATTTAAAATATGCCTTATGGGACGCCTTATGTTAACACGCTGTGAGAGTGCGTTTGCTAGTAGTGATAATTAAAATAAAAATAAAATGCCTCCTAAAGCAATCTTCCCCATAATGCGTAATGCCTCAACCAGCCTTGTTCATTGGGCACTGTGGGGGATTGAACCCCTGATCACTGCACTATTGGTCAGTGTCTTAACCATTGTGCTGTGGCTCTACTCTTCTGCTTGCACATCAGCACGCTGCTTATGCCTCTCGCGCAGCTTTCTCATGCGCTAATGTGCACATGGGCGCCGCGCACCTTAGCACATATTTAAATCACGGTTTTTCTTTTTCAGACAGAAACGCCCACTCCTTATATGGCACCCGCACACTAGCGCGGCCCGCACATTAGCAGGGTTTTAGTAAACATACCCCTAAATTTAGCCTCCAGAACCTCCCTACCACATTTTCCTATGTCATTGGTACTGACATGTACCAAGACAGCAGACTCCTTCCCAGCACTATCTAAGACCTTATCTAGGTGGTGCGTGAGGTCCGCTACCTTCGCACCAGGCAGGCATGTTACCAGGCTATCCTCACGTCCACCAGCTACCCAGCTATCTACATGCCTAATGATCGAATCACCAACTATGACGGCTGTCCTAACCCTTCCCTCATGGGCACAAAGGAATTTGCTCAGGTAATTAAATAACTAGCTGGAAATAAGGAGACATGAGAGATTTGGCCTCAACCACAATTAGATAATAGAATAAGGTAATTTTATTCAACACAATCCAGGAAGTTTTTACATCACACTTACCATTTGATTTTATATGATTTATTTACCAAAAATCATCTTATGCTCTATTTATTTATTATTTTAACAACATGGTTGGTTATTTATATAATTTATTTTTTATTTTTTATTTCTGATTATTTCATTTTTATTTATATTTTATCATTTGACTATTAATTATTTATTAAATTTAGTACTTATATCGTTTTTGTATCCTTGTATGGTTTTAACGTTTTAATTTTTAATTTTGAAGTTCTTTGATGATTTGCAATCGTTTTAGGTATTTATTTAATCATTGATTTACTAGTTTCTCTCCAAGTTAATATAATTGAAATACTTGTCTCCACATGAAAGTAAACTGTTCGCTCCTGCTGCTTTCTTGGGAATATCCCCTTGTGCTTTTAGATATTCAGATAGTTCTTGGTATCATAGCAATTTTCTTCGTTTTTGTTTATGTGTTTTAAATATCATATGTTATTATTATTTTATAATTTATATATTATATATGTAATATTTGATAATATCATTATTATTGTTTTATAATTTATATTCATTATGAATTTTTGTCTAATAGAAGTCAACGCATAAGAATCTTTGTATGTTTTTGCTTGTCATGCCATATGATATTTGTTAAATGTACAAACAATTTTACTATTTATTCATGTATTTTTATTAGCAATAATTCGTGATATATTTGGTCTAATGGTCAATTAGCGTTCCAACATTATTTATTTATAATTTGTTTATTATATATTTTTTATATTATTATAATTTATACAATTTATTTTTAGGTATTTTAACTATCCTTTGAGACACATTTTGAAGTTATGTCCTTTATGTGCCTGTCTATCCACTATGCTTGTTCCTTTACTTTTATAATATGCTAATTTTGTTTTTATGTTTGTAGTATAATTACCTTTACAACCCCTGACGAAGGTTACGAAACACGGCCTGTGTCGGGTTGCCTAGGTCTGTGAGTTTAATAAATATTGTCTTCCACATACCTCACGTCTTGGACTGTGTCCATGATTTAGGAATACATATGCATGTTTTCGGATGTCCAAATTGTAACGAAGGCTTTTAAATAACCACCATGGTCAACTTGTGTTTTTATCTCATATGTAATTGAGAGGGTTTTGCACGTGACTGAATGCATTTGCATCGCAACTGAAGTTATACACAGTGCTAAAGATTTTAGGCTTTATCGTTATCAGTTCAAGAAGGATTCATGTGAGTAAACAGCATATGTTTGCAGCAATGATTGCAATTTTTATTTAGTACAAAGATATGGGACGATAGATTAATGTTGACCTGAGACCTGAATATTGTATTAAAATGTATATCCCAAAATATGTTCTAGAAAAGTGTCGTCCTAGAGCAGTGGTTCGCAACCCAGTCTTCTGGGACCCTCCAGGCCAGTCAGATTTTCAGGATATGCACAATGAATATGCATGAGATAGATCTACATGCACTGCTTCCATTGTATGGAGATCTATCTCATGCCTATTCATTGAGGATATCCTGAAAACCCAACCGGACTAAGGGTCCCAGAGGACCGAGTTGAGAACCACTGTCCTAGAGTAGTAACAGACTTTTCAATCCAAACACAGTTTCAATAATAGTGGTGCCTGGAGGACTTGCTAGAGGCTTAGTGCATAAAGAGGATTAAGGAAAGAAAACACCACCTGGAAAGTTTCCATTGTTCAGAGAATAATGCCCAAGCTGTTAAGAGCAAATAAAATTCATAGATAGCAAAACATTTATTAAAGGTATTTTAGATTCTATTACATGCTGTGACATGTAGAAATGTGTGTGGTAAACATTTCTTTTGTCTTTAATTTTGTTTGCCCTTCCCGTTTCATTCATTTGATGTTTGATTTACTTCATTTTGTTTCAGCTACTACATGTTACTGTATAAGTGAGGCCCAGTGGATGGGGGGATACGGGAAATGCCGGGGGAGGGGGGAATTTTGAAGAGGGTGTGTTTCAGTCCTTTCCTATATGAACAAGACAAAATAATCTATTTTTATTGGACTTTTCACTTCATCTGCAAACAAATGCTCATTCTCAGTAATATGAACTTGGTTGTGGAAACAACACTCAACAAATGGAAATTAAGCTTTATACCTGTGGCATAGCCAGAACTGATTTTTTTTGGGGGGCCCGGCATTAACCTGTGGGTGCACTAGGCATACAGGTCTGAGTTGGATGTCTAAGTAGTCTGCAATAGCTGTCATGTATCATGGGCGACAGTTTTAAATATTTAAAACTCATTTTTTATAAAGTACTTAATGCTTTTTGCTTAGATAAGTGCTACGTAGCTTTTTTGCTACCCTATGCACATAATTACTGTGCTGCTTCTCCCGCCCCCCCAGTAGATTCCAGTGAAGCCCTTCACAAGCTTCTCTTTAGTGCCACCAATAACTTCACGAGAGCCTGAACTGAGACTACCAGATTTCTACATGACTTCCCTCCTGTGCCAACTGCCAGATAAATGATGAAGTACTTCAAAACCCTGCAAAAAGCTCATTCACAGCCTGTAGCAAACCTGTCATGCCATAACTGCATGCCAGGTCTCACATAGCACCATTTCAACCTATGAAAAGGCAGCACTACAAATATTAAAGTGGGACCTAGAATACCAATACACCTTCTATTGGGAAACAGAACGAGAAGGACTGCTACATATCCCTACAGTATAACACAACGTCAATAGATAAATGAACACTGTGGTGATAGTTATCAAGTGATTATTCAAAAAACAGGTCTTGTAAAAGCATTTAGCTAGAATCAACTGTAGTCTCAGACTCTGATGGCACTCTAAACCACAATCTCTGTGGATAAACAAATATGCCCCTTTTGCCTCAACAACTACTAGTAAGTTGATTTTCCTCTTTTTTTTACTTTTTTGAAGCAGTGAAAATATCTCACACCTCTATCACCTCGTGTTCTTAAAAATATTAAAACATATCAGCTTATCTTAGCTCCTTTGAACTTTCTTCTTGCTTTAAACCTGAAATAAATCTGTTCTCAACGCCTTCCTCTGGCGCCCGTTGTAGCGTTTCTCTCCACAAAAGGAGGTTCACCAGGAGAATCTATTAATGCTGCTGCTGCCCACGTCTCTTACTTGCATAGTAATGTCCAAAAAAACGCCGCGAGTATGCAAGTAAGAGACGTGGGCAGCAGCAGCATTAATAGATTCTCCTGGTGAGCCTCCTTTTGTGGAGAGAAACGCTACAACGGGCGCCAGAGGAAGGCGTTGAGAACAGATTTATTTCAGGTTTAAAGCAAGAAGAAAGTTCAAAGGAGCTAAGATAAGCTGATATGTTTTAATATTTTTAAGAACACGAGGTGATAGAGGTGTGAGATATTTTCACTGCTTCAAAAAGTTAAAAAAAGAGGAAAATCAACTTACTAGTAGTCGTTGATGCAAAAGGGGCACATTTGTTTATCCACAGAGATTGTGGTTTAGAGTGCCATCAGAGTCTGAGACTACAGTTGATTCTAGCTAAATGCTTTTACAAGACCTGTTTTTTGAATAATCACTTGATAACTATCACCACAGTGTTCATTTATCTATTGACGTTGTGTTATAGTGGAGTATTTTGATACAGTTTAACTAAGTTATATACTCTGAGTAGACCATTGAAGTAACGTTGCACAAATCCCTACAGAGCAGGTACCTCTAGCAGAATACCATATCTCAAACACAAACAGCACCTCACTACAGAACAAGGCAGGGCCAGGTCAATCATCAAGCAAACTAGGCAGTCGCCTAGGATGGAAGATTCTCAGGGTGTGAAAGAACAGGGTATTCAAAGCTAAGCAATAGATTTTGACAGCCAAGTGAAGCCTAAGGCTTAAAGTTTGCCTAGGGCACCAAGACCTTGAACTAACTCTGGAGCCGCACCTGGAACAAGGGACCACAAATTAAAAATAGAAATATGCAGACACAGTTTTAACTGCAAACCCCAAGAAATCAGGCTCTGCACACACTGTGACACTTGGCATCAGATTTAAGATTTTGACACTCATAGGCAAGAAACTGGGGCTTGGGGGGAGGGGGAGGGGGAAAGATCCCCAAGAAGGGAATGGCAGAAGAGGAGCAGAAGGTGGCTATAGTGTCATAGTGGTGTCCCTTTGAAGTGGCACATGCACCTGGCCCTAAGGCCTGGGTATTCAGTGCCTTTAAAATGTGGTGCCCTAAACAATTTCCTATGTTGCTTATGCTAAATCCAGGCCTGGAGATACCGGAGAAATAATCAGAAATACATTTCCTCTTGTACTGTGCAAAATGCAAAGACATCAGAGACCCATATTTCCCAAAGCTGGCATATTTCAGAATAACCTCTAAGACCTGATGGTCGGAACTTGATGGCTGGGGTAGCAGGCAGTTGTATGGTCCAGGGTGGAGGGAGGGGGAGGATGAAGATAGGGTTAATTTGATGGGGGTAGTGAAGGACAGGGGTTGTGGAAGGTGTGGAGTGGTGTGGAGTGGTGTGGCTTGGTTGTGTGTAGTTATTCAGACAGGCCAGTTTGGGCACATGGAAGTGAGGAGGGCCCCATTACAATGGGGTGATGAGGAATGGATTGGTGGGGGGGGGGGGAGATGGATCGAGGAGGGCTGAGTGGAGTGGGGGTAGTGAGGGACTTTTTCAATACTTTGAATTATGCAGCTTTTGATTGCTTATCCAAGGGAGTGCATCAGAATCCCCACACCACTGGGGACAGTTTGACCTAGTTAGGTTAACTGCTGATATAAAATTTAACTGTTGCTTTTACATTCACTTTTGGGACTATTCTGACTGCCTACATTCCTTGTGTAGCCGTTCAATCAGATATCTAAGTGTGCCCTCAGTTCATGTAAGGACACTTAGGTTCCCGCCCACCCTACCCCTCACCCCACCCACCCCAGGGCTGCATTGCCTATATAGCGGTCACATACGTTGACATCTATCCTCTTAATTTGGTGTTACGTCCACCTTCTCTTCTTCTCCTTCTAAGACCAAGCATGTCTTGTATTCAGTGCAATAATTGTGGTGCCTTCATTTTGAGAAGAATCATCTGGAACCTAAGAGCTTGCCCTATATGCCTCAAGTTAGCAGTCATGCATAAAAAATTGACTCTATTAAGGGATGAAGTAGCTGCAATGAAACGTACCTCTTCTAGGATACAAACCAAACAAAGTCCACCACCGCTCCCACAAAGAATCAAATATCCCAGGAACAAATGGATCACAGTAGGCTCTGGTAGATTGCGACCTGTAATGCAGAAACACCCTGTACATCATGAGATATCACTGCATAATGCCTTCTCTGCTTTAGTTAATGAGGATGCCCATTCCACGGAAAATAAAGGGCACTTAAATGAGACAGTCAATGCCCAAGCTCCTGATAAAGCACCAAATATGAAGAAAAACTCAAGGAACAGAAAACTACTACTACTTGGTGATTCCATCATCAGAGGCACAAACTTGGGAACACAGTTCAAAAGAGAGGAGTTAGTCAAATGCCTCCCAGGCTCTTCAGCTAGCAGGAATACAAACCAAATTGTTGATGTCTTAGCGCTGAAAGTGAGCACTCCAAAATTGATGTTGTCATCCACTTGGGTACAAATGACGTGGCTAGAAACAGTGCCACTACAGTTCAAAGGGACTTCCAAACTCTGGGAGAGAAACTGAAGCTGATTGTTAACACTGTAGCATTCTCAGAAGTTCTACCTGTTCTTGGTAAGGGGGCAGAAAGGCTACATCGCATAAACAGCTTTAACACATGGCTCCAGACCTGGTGCAAAGAAGAAAGATTCAGATTTATAGGCGACTGGGGAAACAGATGGACCAACAAGAGATTATACTGTGCTGATGGACTACATCTCTCTGTCGCAGGGAAAAGAATCCTAAGTGAAAAATTCAGGCAGTATGTGTACATGCATTTAAACTAGTAAAAGGGGGTGACGGATGGGGAAGGTCAAGTTCAGGACGTCACTCCCTGCAAAAGCAGAATAACATCAGAAACAGCCACACTTTTAAACCACACATCAAAGCAAGTGGGAAGAAGTGGGCAGAACAAAATCAATGCAAAATACATGCAAGCCAATTAAATGCTGGAAAGCAATGAGCACAAATGTTCGAAGCTTAGCCAACAGAGTTCCGGACCTGGAAGCCCTAATGGTGGAAATGGACTTGGACATTGTGGCCATTACAGAAACATGGTTTAATGAATCGCATGATTGGAATATAGTCATAGCTGGCTATAATCTTTTCAGAAGAGACAGAGAAAATGGAAAAGGAGGAGGAGTAGCCTTGTATGTCAAAAGCAATATTAAAGCTACTGAAATGCAGGGGGCATGGGGAAAAGAAGAAGCGCTCTGGATTGTGTTGGAAAGAGGAGATGGCACTGTCATCCATACTGCTGTAGTCTACAGACCTCTGACTCAAATCTAAGAAATAGATCATAAATTGATTATAGATATTGCCAAGATAGCCACAAAGGGGGAAGTAATCATATTTGGTGACTTTAATCTACACGATGTGGATTGGATTACTCCTTCTGCAAATCTGGAAAGAAGTGAAAAAAATTGTGGATGCTTTCCAAGAAGCGTTACTTAGACGAATGGTGATGGAACCAACCAGGGAAAGCTCAACGCTGGATTTAGTGCTCACCAACGGTGATAGCGTGTCGACTGTCTGGGTGGGTGCCCCTGTGAGCAGCAATGATCATCACACGGTGTGGTTTGAGATAAAAGCCAAGGTGCAGACCAATCATAGCAAGCTCAAAGTCTTAAACTTCAAAAACACTGACTTCAGTAAAATGGCCAAGTACCTAAAGGAGGAGTTGGCAGGGTGGAAGGGGATAAGGGAAGTGGAATTGCAATGGGCTAAACTAAAGGTGGCAATAAAAGGGCAACAGATAAATATGTAAGAAAAGTAAATAAAAACAAGAGGAGAAGGAAACCTATTTGGTTTTCCAAAGACGTGGCTGCTCAAATAAAGGCAAAAAGCACAGCTTTACACAAAATTCAAAAGCTTGCAAACAGAGGAACACAGAAATGAATACAGGATCAAACTCAAAGAGACAAAAAGAGAAATAAGGAAAGCGAAATCAAAGGCAGAGGAAAAGATGGCTAAAGATGTGAAGTGTGGCGACAAAACTTTCTTCAGGTATATTCGGGAAAGGAAGAAGATCAGAGGTGGAATTGCAGGACTCAAAAGTGCTGGGAAAGGACTCGTGGAAAGTGACATTGAAAAAACGAAATTGCTAAAAAAATACTTCTGCTCTGTTTTTACTAAAGAAAATCATGGAGAAGGACCACCTGTGACTCCCAAATATAAAAATTGGAATGAAGTAGATACCACACCATTCACAGAAGATGATGTGTTAGAACAACTTGCAAAACTGAAAGTGGACAAGGCCACGGGAACGGATGGGATACATCCCAGAATACTGAAAGAGCTCAGAGAGGTTCTTGCAGGGCCGTTAAAGAATGTTTTCAACAGATCCTTGGAAACAGGAGAAGTTCCTCAGGACTGGAGAATGGGTGATGTGGTACCTCTTCACAAAAGTGGTGACAGGGAAGAAGTGACAAACTACAGGCCCATGAGCCTTACCTCGTGGCAGGAAAAGTAATGGAGGCGCTCCTGAAAGAGTGAATAGTGGACTTTCTCAAAACCAACAGGTTGCAAGATCCGAGGCAACATGGTTTTACTGAAGGATGATCTTGCCAAACAAATCTGATTGAATTCTTTGACTGGGTGACCAGTGAACTAGATCAGCGGCATGCGATGGATGTCATCTACCTGGATTTCAGCAAAGCCTTTGATACTGTTCCTCATAGGAGGCTTATCAATAAACTCAGTAGTTTGGGGATGGGTCCCAAGGTGGTAAACTGGATCAGAAATTGGTTGACTGACAAGATGACAGAAGGTGATGGTAAATGGAGCTCACTCGGATGAAAGGAAGGTGATTAGCTTGGTGCCCCAGGGTTCGGTCCTGGGCCCGGCACTGTTCAATGTATTTGTGAGTGATATTGCTGAAGGACTGAATGGAAGGGTCTGTCTTTTTGCAGATGACACAAAATTTGCAACAGAGTGGACTCCCCCGAGGGAGTGGTTAACATGAGGAAAGATCTACAAAAGCTGGAAGAATGGTCTAATACTTGGCAATTAAGATTTTATGTGAAGAAGTGCAGAGTCATGCACTTGGGTAGCAGAAATCCAAGGGAAAAGTACGTGATAGGGGGCGAGAGGTTGGAGTGCACGGATCTGGAGAAAGACCTTGGTGTGATTATTTCTGAAGATCTCAAGGTGACAAAACAGTGCGACAAGGCAGTGGCAAAAGCCAGGAGGATGTTGGGCTGCATACAAAGAGGAATTACCAGCAGAAAGGAAGAGGTACTTATGCCACTGTACAAGTCACTGGCGAGGCTTCACTTGGAATACTGTGTTCAGTTTTGGAGACCATATCTTGCAAAGGATGTAAAAAGACTGGAAACTGTTCAGAGGAAGGCGACCAAAATGATTTGGAGCCTGCGTCAGAAGCCTTATGAGAAGAGACTTGAAGACCTAAATATGTACACTTTGGAGGAGAGGAGGGATAGGGGAGATATGATTCAGACCTTTAAATACTTAAAGAGAAATAATGAAGAAAGAAACCTCTTCCAAAGACGGGGAAGCTGTAAAACTAGAGGGCATAACATGAAGCTGCAAGGTGGTAAATTGAAAGGCAATGTCAGGAAATACTTTTTCACTGAAAGGGTGGTGGATGCTTGGAATGCCCCCCCGATGGAAGTGGTGGGGGCAAACACAGTGACGGAATTCAAAATGGCATGGGACAGACACAGTGGATCCCTTTACACCAACAGGATAAAATCAAAATAAACTGAACCATCTAATTTCTCAACAAATAGGGGTGTCCTACATGGAGCGGTGGGTTCACCCCTAAACAAAGACATGGGGAGGGGTGGCCTGCACAAAAAGCGGCAGGTGCACCTACTCTTGCCATCTTACTGGGCAGACTAGATGGACCATATTGGTCTTTATCTGCCGTCATTTACTATGTTACTATGTAACCTGATGCTTTTGGTTGGAAGTGGTGGTTGTGGAGTCTCTGGGGGATGGTTGAGGATGATGGGTCAGAAAAGAGGGGGGAGAAAATGAAAAATTGTGGGACTGTTTGTTACTTGGCGTGTTGTTTTTTTTAAAGCAGTGGTTCTCAACCCAGTCCTCTGGGACCCCCAGGCTAGTCAGGTTTTCACTGAGTACCTCTAATGTATGCAGATCTACAGCATCTCATGCATATTCCATGTTGATACCCTGAAACCCCAACTGGAATAGGGGTCCCAGAGGATTGGGTTGAGAAACACTGGTTTAAAGCTTTGTTATCTTTTTGGCTTTTGTATGGAAACCTTTTTTCAATAAAGATTATTTGAAATAAAAATGTTTTTTACCTTTGTTATTGGGATCTGTGCTGGTTCCGCTGCTTTTTGACATATTCATAAATGACCTGGAAAGTGGAATAACGAGTGAGGTTATCAAATTTGCAGATGACACAAAACTATTTAAAGTTGTTAAAACCCAAGAGGATTGTGGAAAATTAAAAGAGGATCTTGATAAATTGGAAGACTGGGCATCAAAATGGCAGATGAAATTTAATGTGGACAAGTGCAAAGTTATGCACCCAGGGAAGAACAACCAAAACTATGGTTACACGATGCAAGGTTCCACATTAGGAACCACCACCCAGGAAAAAGATTTAGGTGTCATTGTGGATAACATGCTAAAACCCTCGGACCAGTGTGCAGTGGCGGCCAAGAGAGCAAATAGAATGCTAGGTATCATAAGAAAAAGGAATGGAAAATAAAACAAAAGATATTATAATACCTCTATATCGTTCCATGGTGAGACCGCACTTTGAATATTGTGTGCAATTCTGGTCACCGTATCTTAAAAAGGATATAGCGATATTAGAAAAGGTTCAGAGAAGAGCCACCAAAATGGTAAAGGGGATGGAAGGATACTCCTATGAAGAAAGGCTAAAAAGGTTAGGTCTCTTTAACCTGGAAAAGAGACGGCTGAGGGGAGATATGATAGAAGTCTATGAACGGAGTGGAACGGGTAAACGTAGATCGATTGTTTACGTTATCAGAATATAGAAAGATTAGGGGACATGCAATGAAGCTACAAGGTAAACTATTTAAGACTAATAAAAGAAAATATTTTTTCACTCAACGTGTAATCAAACTCTGGAATTTGTTACCGGAGCATGTAGTAAAGGCTGTTATTGTAGCTGGGTTTAAAAAAGGTCTGGACAAATTCCTGGAGGAAAGGTTCATAAACCATTATTAAGAAGGGACCCAGGATATCAATGCTTGACCCAGTTACAAGCATTGTGGAACCTGTGTCTTTTGGGGATATTGCTAGGTACGTATGACCTAGATTGGCCACTGTTGGAAACAGGATACTGGGCTTGATGGACCTTGGTCTGACCCAGTATGGCATATCTTATGTTCTTATGATATTTTATTTTTCCATTTGTGTTAATCCCAGGTTCTCTTTTCTGCTTTCTTCTGTCTGTTGTCTCCTAATTCTTTCCAGGGTCTGCTGTCCATTTGCTATTTTTCCTGCAGGCAGTGTAGAAAGCCAGCAAGGAAGTTAAGGTGTGTTTGCAGTGTGGGCCATGTGAAGGGGGAGTGCATTGTATGTGTGTGTGTGTGTGGGGGGGGGGGTGTTATGCACGAGGGGGAGAGGCAGAGTGTCCATTACATGTTCTAAGTTGTCTTGGAACACCACTGTGTGTAATTTCGTACATTTTTAAAGTACAGCATACTGTGGGGTATGTTTCTAGAACTTACTAGAGATAGTAGGTCTTGCCAGCAAATTTGATTGATTTCTTTGACTGGGTGACCAGAAAATTGGTTCTGGGAAGCAGGGCTGGTGTTAGACATGCAGGGATCCTAGGCAGAAACTGATGAGGGGGCTCCAAAGCCCATCTGTAAGCTATGCTTCCTTCAGTCTGAGGCAGAGTTGGGGCCCCTTTTGGTATGGGATCTCAGGGCAATTGCCCTGTTTGCCACCCCCTAACGCTGGCCCTCCTGGAGAGAGTGTTAAATATGATATATTTAGATTTCAGCAAGGCACCATTCCCGTTGGTGACTTATAAATAAACTGAGTGCCTTTGGGATAGTCTCTAAAGTGACTGACTAGGTAAGAAACTGGTTGAGTGGAAGGCAACAGAGGGTAGTAGTAAATGGAATTCACAGTGAAAATAGGGATGTTACCTGTGGCATGCCACAGGAATTGGTCCTTGGTCCTGGTCTTTTTAGCATTTTTGTAAACAATATTTCAGAAATTCTGTCAGGAAAAGTATGCCTCTTTGCAGATGATACCAAAATATGTAACCGGGTAGAGACACCCTGAAAGTTGTAGATAACATGAGGAGGGATCTAGCAGAGTTTGAAAAATAGTCAAGAATTTGGCAGCTAAGATTTAAGGCTAAAAAATGCAAGGCCATGCCTTTGGGCTACAAAAACCTTAGGGAGCGGTGAAGTACTTCAATGCACAAAAGAAGAGGGGGACCTCAGGGTGATTGTACTGGCAGATCTTAAAGCCAGAAGGATGCATGGGTGCACAGGAAGAGGAATGGCCAGCAGATAAATAGAGGTGATAGTGCCTCTGTGTAAGTCTCTAGTGAGACCTCATTTGGAGTACTTTGTACATTTTTGGAGAATGCACCTTCAAAAGGATATAAAAAGGATGGAGTTCGTCCAGAGAGCAGCCATTAAAATTAGTGGCCTTTGCTATAAGGCTTATGGGGATAGACTTAAAGAAAAAGTGGGAGAGAGGAGATATGATAGAAACATTTAAATATCTCTGTGGTATAAATGCATAGCTCCGGAATGAGGGAGGACATAGGATGAAGGTGAAATGGGATAGACTCAGGAGTAATCTGAGGAAATATTGCTTCACAGAAAGGAACAGTCTCCCAGTGGAGATGGCAGAGATGAGAATTGTATCTGAATTCAAGAAAGCAAAGGACACGTACAGAGGATCTGTGAGGGAGAGAAAGGGACTGTAGAACTTAATAATTCTTATGACTGGGCAGACTGGAGAGGTCGATGGGTCTTTGTCATCGTTTTCTCTGTTTTTGTGTAAGGTTCAGCGTGCGTTAATGTGCATTATTGCAGACTATTAGTGAAGGACCCCATTAAAAGCAAGAGGAGCAGTAATATTCAGCCGCTATCTGGACAGCTAACTGAATACAATCAGAACGGCCTTTTTGCTTTATTCTAGTTCTACGATTAGCAGACTGAATATCACTGTTACCTGGAGAACTCTAGGGACAACCCTGATTCAACCCACAGACCACCCAGACACTCTCTGGATAGTGTTGAGGTGGTTAGACAAAATATTCAGTGGCACTATTCACGTGATACCACTGAACATTCCTCTCACCGGCACTTCTCTGGTTAGTAGGCGTGGCTACCTGGATAACTTCCTTTGAATATTGACACCTTAGGGTGGTGGGCACCTGATACAGACTTCTAGCAATTTACAGTAGCCAGAAGAGTAGCAGAATTCATGGTACAGATACAACAAGACCTTAGATGCAGAGGCAGGAAAAAGATCACAGATTAAGATCTATGACAGCACGATAAGTAAGCACACATGAGCAGGCTGGACCAGGCAGGGCAATCTCAACTATTGGGCAAGACTGGGTAGTCGCAATGGGTGACAACATCCAAGGAGCAGCAAAGAGAAGCAGCAATAGATCCCGACAGCCACAGAAATTCAAAGAGCCACCGGTACATTGTTTTACCTGGAGAAAGAGCAGACAAACACCTACCTATAAAACAAATATTTAAAATATGATGTCCAATTATATATTCCTACAGGATTGTTGTATAGGATAGGTGGTATTGAGATGATTATGATTTTTTGAGTTTAATTATCAAATTCTTAGGGGGTGGAATGCATAAGGCTGAAGGTTCACCTGTCAATACCCTTGCACCAGTCCTTGCACCAAGGGATCCTTTTCTGCCGACATTCTCTATATTTCCGTTTCCACAGTGCCAAAATGCGTTTTGCTATGTAAGTATTTCTATTTTTCATATATATAACAAAGATTAGATCTGGACCCAAGTTGTTGTTGTTGAAGGTGGCACTATATTTCCTTTTGAAATGCTGACTTGAAAAGGAGCCTCCGTCACTCCCAGCTGATGTACTCGTCTGCTAATCTGTGATATGGAACGTTGCTTGTGGGAACTCATTCCGTCAGTTTTCCATTACATACCGGAAACACCAGGCAGCAGTCCGAAGTGGCAACAGGAAGCAAGCATTCTCTGATATTTTAACACTTGGAAGTTCAAATACTCCATTAATACAAATTTGAAATATACTTAACGTTATTGGAAATTAACATAATGACAACACAATACCTACTTTACCTAAAACCAGTGCATTTTTCCTAGCTACTCATATGCAGGGCTCTTTCATTAAAGCATTAGGACCAATGGTCAAGTTTAGCAGGCAATGACAAAGGTGCTGGTACTCTGTATTACTGCAAACCAGCTCAATAAAAGACCTACTTAAAGCTAAGAATAGTCTTTGAAAGTCAATGGTAACTGGCACTTCATTGGATGATCCACAGTAATATCCTTTGAAAGATGAGGTTAGCTGAAGACTTCCATGCAAGTTTCACTACCTGCCCTGCATTCAGATGTTCTGCTTTACCTTGCATTATTCATTGCACATTCTCTTCCAAATGATCACGCCTGCAGCTATTTTCCAAAAAGGGCAGAAAGCAGCTTGCTGGCAGATGGCCAATGTTCTTCAGAGGCAACACTGAACTCTTGGCTGCAGAGAGGAAATAACACCCAGCAGTTGGGTCTGCCTATGAAAAGCCTTTTGTTAACTTCCATGCAGAAAGGTTAAATAAACAGCACCTCACCGCCATTGTAATGCAATCCGTAATTTACTTGTCTATCCGGATAACCTCATGCTAAATTTATTTTGCATTGATCTGAAGAAAGGAGCATAAATCCTGAAAACTAATCCAACGTATTGAGTTACTCAAAAAAAAAAACAGTATCACCTATGATTTTCTGTTGACCATTATTTTAACATAACTAAATTAGGGATAGTTTCTAAACTACAGTAGAAGATGCGTCAAATACTTTAACTCAGATATGTCAAGAGGCCGTTACAGAACGATATGAATAGCCCGAGGCCTAACAGTGGCAGTCCAGTTTTCCTGAGTTTTCTATCTCTTTTCTTTTCTTTAACGTCTCTTTCATCCTCTTCATTTTATTCTCTTCCACATTTCTTTATCTCCTATCAGTAGCTCCATCTCCATTTCTCTTTCTCGTTCATTTTTTCACTTCTCTGCCACACAGCCTTAACTATTTATGAGTATTTTGAGGGCAATTTTAGAAAAGATGTCCAAGTTAAATTGGGGATATCCAGGGCGGAGCTACTACTACTATTACTGAGCATTTGTATAGTGCTACAAGTTGTATGCAGCGCTGCACAGACATTTAAGAGACAGTCCCTGCTCATCAGAACTTACAATCTAGTCAAGACAGATAACACAGAAGGTGTAGGCAGGGATAAAACAAGGGGAAAGAAAAAGGAGCGTGCAGAAAAATGCCAGGGACGTCTATGGGAGTCATTCCAAACAGCGATTAGCGGGGATATATGTCCAGTTTGGACATACGTCCCCCACTAATTGTTGTTAGCCGATTCTGCCCCCTAAGCTCCCCGCACATACACGGCCGATGTGCGGGAAGGTCTGGATAGGGGCGGGAGGGGGCAGCGACAGGAAGGAGAGTGTGGGCCACAACCCCGGACATACAGGGCCTATCCAAGTCATGGCCCTGTACATCTGACTTGGGGGAGATGGCCAGGGAACTTATTCCACCTCAGAATGGAATAAGTTCCCTCGATGTTGGAAGCCAGCACTGGAGGAACACCCTCGATTAGGTTAGACAAGGCAGGAGGATCTCTGCCACCGGATCCCGGCCATGGCAGACCCCCTTCAGTGGTCAGGCAGTGGGGAAAAGCAATTTCAGTGTGTTAAGGGGGATAGGGACTCCTGCTAGGGGCTCCTGCATGGAGTCCCAGGGCCATAGCAACGGGACGCCGTGGCACTGCGGCTGCAGCAGGAGCATGGGAAGGGTTAGCCGGGGTGAGCACAGCATGTCTGAGTCATCTGAATCAGGGCACATCCGGGCCGTCCAAGTGCCCCGATTCTGCTCCCGCAGGAACATCTAGCTCCCGGGGGTGCAAAATCAGGGCCAAATGTGGCCCAACTAGATTCTGGATGTCCAGACAGACTGAACGTGCCCCGATCAGAATGGGCCTCCACGTCACCAGCTGATTTCAGATGTCCAAATCGCGACAAGCGCTTTTAAAATAACACCCTTTAAGTGCACAAATATTATATTTTATAAAATGTATACATAATGGGCCGTTATCTAAAGGGACTTATCTGAGTAGCAGCACCTGCTGCTAATACTACTACTACTGTTAAACATTTATAAAGCGCTACAGGGCATACACAGCGCTGTACAAACACAGATAGAGACAGTCCCTGCTCGTCAGAGCTCAACATCTTATCAAGACAGACTAAGGATAGAATAGAGAAGGATAAGGACAAGGAAACAAGGGATCAGGATCCAAAAGCAGTCTCAAAGAGTTGCACCTTTAGCGTAGATTTGTAAAGGGACAGAGATGAAGCCTGACTACAGACTCAGGTAGTTTGTTCCAGGCAGAAGGAGCAGCAAAGTGAAAGGACTGAAGTCTGGAGTTAGCAGTGAAAGAAAAGGGCAAAGAGAGGAGCAAGCCTGTAAAAGGGCGGGGTTCCCAAGGAGGGGTGTAGGGGCAGAGGAGAGGGGAAAGATAGTGAGGAGCAGAAGAATGAATGCATTTAAAGGTCAGAAGGAGGAGTCCGAATTGGATACGGAAACGGAAGGGCAGCCAATGAAGTGATTTGATTAAACCCCTGTGAGAGAGATATTCAGCAGCAGTACTTGGATGACGTCACTGAATATCTTTACAAACCGCCTCAGAACTCTCCCAAGGCATGAACAGTACTGGGACGGTGCAAGAGTGGAGCCGGTGAGGAGACATGAGTTATCCAGATCTCGGTGATTTCCAGTGCCACTAACTTAGGACATCTAAAAAGCTGTCGTCAATGCAGGGCTGGCCCCAGAGCGGATTCAAGGTGTTGGCACCTTAGGCCAACCTTAAGTCTTACACCCGCCTGGCTGTCAGAATCTATTGTTTAGCTTTGAATGCCCTGTTCATTGGCGCCCCCCAGAAGCTGCCACCCTAGGCGACTGCCTAGTTTTCCTAATGGTTGGGCCAGCCCTGAGTAAATGCTATTCAGATAATCTATTCAGATAGCAACTGAATATCACCACTGTCTGGATGGGAACTGACCACCCACAGCAGTATCCAAATATTCAGTGCCAGCCACTATCCAGAAGCTGGTGCTGATTATCCGGATATTTTTACCTCTGGTGCTGACATTTAAAAGAAACACTGACCACCACAGGCTTAATATTGTCCTGCTTATTTCTGCACATGAAATACTCATCAGTAGTAAAGGGTGTATAGTAGACTCAAAACATGTTTATATTTGCTAAATATAAATTGGAAAACGTACATGTATATATATATTTTTTTCCAATTTACATCATACCAAAACAAAACATTCTGAGTTTACTTCATACCCTTTACTACCCCTCCCACCTTCATCCTATGATCCCTCATTCCTATATATTCATCAAAAAGCATAGACCTTGAACATCCTTCTCCTCTGCTCTCCCTCTGCCCAAGGCCCTTTCCTTGGCCCCAGGCTCCCCTCCCAGAATCTGGGACCCTCTCGGGGCCTCCAGCACTGCCTCCGAGCGAGAAGGCAAACAGGACAAACCTTGCTCTCCAGACACACCTCAGTTTGTCCCTTTCAGAACTCCAAATGTGTCCCCTTTCCCTCTGCACACCAGGCTTTATATACTCACCGGGCATCATCTCCACATCATCCTAACACTTTGCCTTAAAGACACATCCTGCTCCTGCTCCTACCCTGCCACACTGCACATGACAGCTAAGGAACAGGATGTCAAACTGAAAAATTAGTATCTTGGGAATTTAGTGACCTGGCTCACATGGAGGTCATTTTTGGCATTGGTGTAAGGCAATTAATTATATGTAAATTAATAAATAAATGTTGGTCATACATACATATATGAACCGAAACAGAAATTGGGAGCGTGAAAATATTTAGCTATAGCTTTATGTCCAGGAGGCAAGCTGAACTGGTCCTGGTTTGATCTCATTTGCTTCCATGGAGATGTATTCTTGTTTTTCACAGAAAACACAATGGGTCTGTTTTTTAAGAGAACTCAGCTCTTGTTCAGTATATCGGGTCCACAGACTACAAGGGAAAGAGGACATTTGCACTTAGTCTGATAAAGAAGCCCCTTTTTTTCACAACAGCTCTTGCAGACTAACCGGAGAAGAAGACTGCACAAGTCTAAAACCATCCACATTTAATATAAAATCTGATCTAATCAGGGCCGGTACACTAATATTAGATGCTCTCAGCAAGCCTTCAGCTTTGCACCCCCTAAATTAATTTTTGGGCTTGTAGACGCTCCCAATACCCAGCGATTTCAATAAACTCAACAACTGTGACTTGCACTGCATGAAGGGTACAACCTTAACCACCTTACGGGGCAGACGGGATGGGTTATATCATCTCTCTCCGCTGTGTTACTACGTGATCATCTCAATACCACCGCTCCTAAAATGATCCTGCTAAAAACGTATGAGAGTATGCACGGACAGTTCATTGACTATGTCTGGCTGTCAGGTACCTATAGTTTTGCTTCAACTGCAGCAGCTCTTTGCTGCCCCTCCCTCCCATAAGCTGCCAGCCTAGGCAACCGCCTAGTCTGCCTAATGGTTACCCCAGCCCTGGATCTAAGAAAAAGCCGCTTATGACTCAGCTTTCAAAAGCACCTTCATTGCTTCTATTAAGGATTTGTAACCACATCTTTAACAGATCCACATCACGGTGATTAGTGTAGCTAATATTTTCATATAAGAACATAAGATATGCCATACTGGGTCAGACCAAGGTCCATCAAGCCCAGTATCCTGTTTCCAACAGTGGCAAATCTAGGTCACACATACCTAGCAGTTTCCCCAAAAGACACAGGTTCCACAGTGCTTGTATTGGGTCAAGCATTGATATCCTGGGTCCCTTCTTAATAATGGTTTATGGATCTTTCCTCCAGGAACTTGTCCAAACCTTTTTTAAACCCAGCTTCACTAACAGCCTTTACTACATCCTCCGGTAACAAATTTCAGAGTTTGATTACACCTTGAGTGAAAAAATATTTTCTCTCATTTGTCTTAAATAGTTTACCCTGTAGCTTCATTGCATGTCCCCTAGTCTTTCTATATTCTGATAACGTAAACAATCGATCTACGTTTACCCGTTCCACTCATAAAGTGATCTCGATGTATGCATGGAGTGTCTCTCAGACCTGTAGTGTGCGTTGGTCATTTTGTCCTATAGATATTAATGCTGTTTGACATGTTTGGTTTGAATTTTTGAGGAGTGCGTAGATGGATGACAGGAGCGTATAGGGATATGCTAGTTCTTACTCTCTGATTGGGTGTCTGAGTATGATCAAGGTGAGGAGGGAGGTGGATGTATTCATATATGGGTTAATCTGAAGATGCTCTCTCTGAACGTGATTGAGTTTAATCACCCTGTGAAGCAGAAGAAAGTATTTAATTGTTTGAGAAAAGAGGGAGAAAATGCCCTGATGGTACAACAGACCCAATTGTCATCCTCAGCAAGTGGTAAGCTATGAATGGGATGGCTTTGTAAGAATGTTTGCTCCCCAGCTTTAATAAAAAGAGGGGGGTAGCCCTCCTTTTCTAAAAACCCTATAAGTCTAGGGGGCTTGTTTACAAAGCCTCGGTAGCGGTTCGCGATTGTTATCGGGGCCGCGGCTCCGATAATGATCGCGAACCGCTACAGCGGTTTTGTAAACAAGCCCCTAGGTCTTAGAGCAGGCCACAGATTTAAATAGGAGATGACTGAAGTTTTTTTAACCTGTATGCCCCTACCAATGATGCTCCAGAATTTGCGTAGGAGGCGACTGATATACTGTGGGAACATGTGAATTTTTAATTAAAATTGTTGCAGGAGATTTCATTCAGCCTACTGATTTACTTTTGGATAGGCAGTCTGGCTGTAGAACCTCTAAAAGTAAGATTTATATGGAGCTGCATAGTATGACGAAAACCACTTGACTAGCAGATTCCTGGAAATTAGTATAGCCAATGGAGCGTAATTATACATTTTATTTGGCTCTTCACCAAACTTACTCCAAAACACATTTTTTTAAATATCTAATGGTATTATGGTGCATGTATTGGAGACTGATATTAAACCTATCCTGATTTCAGATCATGTTGCAGTGATACTTCTAATCTCCAGGCACGATCCCAACCCTGGTACATTGACATTGAGACTAAATAGTGTATTGATGGATAACTTGTTCCAAGAAAGAATTGTACCTTTTATCATTGAGCTTTTGTTAGAAATGAGGTTGGATAAATCCCACCTTCAATATGGGAAGCCTTAAAAGCACTCTTACATGGAAAGATGATTAGCTTTTTGGCTTGGAGAAATAAAAGGTTAACGGAGAAAGAGGATTGGAACAACAGATCTCTCAGTTAGAATGATCCTATATGGTTACATCAGCACCAAAAGAGATAATGGAACTAATTCAATTAAAATGCGAGTATAATAAAATTGCGAGTCAACAAGCCTGGCAGGATATATTTATTAATACGGGCCATTACGTACAAAATAATCAGGCAGGGACGATGATAGCCCAGTTTTTAAAGCATATGATGGATCACCAATGGATAGTTGCTTTAAAGGCTCCTACTAGCTGTCTGGTGGAATCCGATGATAAAATCGCACAGATTCAAGGATTACTATATTAATTTGTTCCATGCTGCTGCACCTTAGCTGGATCATGGGTGGGACCAATTCCTTGCTATCTTCCACCATTGGGGATGGTGTGGGACAATTGTAGGGGGCCCCCATTCAAGTGGCAGAGATCACGAAGATGATCGAACTCTTGGCGTCCTGGTCACCAACATCAGAATTTTATAGGTTATTCAAGACAGAATTGAGCCCCCTGATAGCCAAGTTATACCAGTATCTTCATGAGGGAGACTCAAGGATTTGTTCTCTTACTGAGACACAGATAATTTTGGTCCCTAAATCTTGGAGGGATTTGATGAGGGTCCAAAATTATTGACCGATCTCCTTACTAACTGTGGGAAGTGCTATTTTATTTATTTATTTAGCTAGTATTATATACCGCTTTTCACCAGGTCAAAGCGGTTTACAGGTAACAGAACATTTTACAGTAAACATATGTCATACAAGGAAAAGTAACAGTTAACAGTTGGAACAGTTTAACATTTTGCTAACAACTATAATAAATATTATAAACTGTGATGCTGTATGCAAACATTGAAGGTGTATTCAGATAACTATTTACAACTGTGCTTTTTTTTACTAGTGTTATATTGAAGGAGGGGGGTTAGGTGGAGGGACCAAAATGTTCAGTGAATAGGTGGGTTTTCAGGTGCTTGCGGAAGGCAGGGAAGTTGGCAATGTTTCTTAGTGTGTCAGGAAGGGAGTTCCAGAGGGAAGGAGCATAGAGTTTGAACGCTTTGCGGCATGTTTGTTGATTGTACTTAAGTTTGGATTGTGGTATGTTAAGTTTGTTGATTGTTGATTGTCTCTGTAGTCTGTTTGCAGTGGGTTTCTGTAGCAGGGATTTGAGGCAGATATTTTTGTAGGAGTGACATGCTTTGTGAGTGAGGGGATGCAGTTGTATCTGATTCTATTGGTAAGAGGCAGCCAGTGTAGTTGTTTTAGAATAGGGGTAATGTGGTCATGTCTATTAGCTCCTTGGATGGTACGTGCAGCAGTGTGTAATGCAGTTTGAAGGGGGAGATTGGGGTAGATATTATTACAGTAGTCTGCATGGGGGAGGGTGAGAGCTTGCAGAGCTGATCTGAAATCTGTTGGTTTGAGGAGGGGACAGAGTCGTTGCAGGGTGTTTGGTTTGAAATTGATTGTTTTGGTTGTCATTGCTACTTGGGTTTTGAAAGAAAGTTGCTAGATTCTATTGCTGGCCTAGAACAAATTTGATTAGGAGAGATTTATTGGAAAGAGTATTTGTTTATTTCATGTTCTTCTACAAGCAACTAAAGAAAGAGAGACCCTTTATGTAGCAGCAGGGCCGTACCAAGCCATAAATGCGCCCTGTATGATTTGCACATCTGGGTGCCCTGCTCCAGGTTTGTCATTTGCCCCATGCCAGCATCTCCCCATCTTACTCAACACCTCTATGTCTAGCTGGCTTTGCCTTCACACTGCCTGCCCTTGCCCCACCGCTGCCGCTTTTCGTGTTCCCTTGGTGGCGGCGGCGGCAGCAGTGGAGCAGACCTCCAATTGAAAAAAAGCAGGTCTTTCTGACTCTGCGCTTGCATGCTAGTCCGGTCCCTCGCTCCCTTGATGTGCCTACATCAGAGGAGAGAGGGACCAGACCAGCCATTCAAGCATGGAGTTGCAAAGACCCGAGTTTGAATGGCTGGTCTGGTCCCTCCTTCCTCTGATGCAAGCATATTAAAGAGGAGGGAGGGATCAAGCCAGTATGCAAGCATGGAGTCAGAAAGACCCGCTGTTTCTTTTTCAATTGGAGGTCCACTCCGCTGCTTCCACTGCCACTGCCCTCATCAACATTTATTAAGAATAGGCTCTTGGTGCCTATTCAGATACAGAAGGGTACACAGCAGGGATGTCCCCTCTGATTGTTGTTTTCTAATTTGGCTCTAGAGCAGGGATGGCGAACTCCAGTCCTAGAGTGCCACAATCCAGTCTGGTTGTCAGGATGTCCCTAATGAATATTCATGAGATATATTTGCTTGGTTGTGATTATTGTTTTCTGTCTTTTGCTTTGCGCTATCCTTTCTCTTTCTTTCCTGTTAATTTTTGGCGTTCTTTTCCGTAGTTTGCAGTGTTGACCTTTTATTTTCTTTGTACACCGCTTTAATGTTTCGGCCTAAGCAGTTTATCAAATTTTAAATAAAGATAAAGATAAAGAAAGATAAAGATACAATGGGAAGCAGTGGGTGCAAATATATCTCAAGAATATTCATTAGGGACACCCTGAATTCCGGACTGGATTGTGGTACTCCAGGACTGGAGTTCGCCATCCCTGCTCTAGAATATCTTGTAATGGCCCTTAGAAGAACCAGAGGTGGGAGGAGTAGGGTTTCCAGATTTTGAGTGTACATTGGTGGCTTATGTCTATTTGTAGCAAACCCCAAGAAGTCAGTTCCCCGATGATGAAACGTTTTCTCAGTTATCAGGATAATTAATCCATTGGGATAAGTCTGAAATAATGCTCATGAATGATCAGGTCACACAAGCAGATGTAAGGGATGCTGGCTTTAAATGGCTCCACTGCAATTACAGTATTTAGGTATATATTTGGATCTTTAAGATAATATACACAGGTGGTCCCTGTTATTACTGTCATGGTGGGGCCAAATTGAAGCCACGAAAATGATACTAGCGCCTTAGATAAATTACATTTGGGAATGCTACTGGATATTGCCCTAAGGGTTTTACTCCGGGTGTGGTAGCTATCTAAATGCAGGAGGAAGAGTCCGTGCATTGCCTTAAAAGCCCTCAAGTCTGAGTGAGAACATAGGATTTCGGTACCTACCATACCGCTTCCTTGGTATGGTATGAGGCACATTGGCTGGTACTGGATACTAATGCCCGCTTTGATCTTCTGTGGTTATGGTGGAAAAGGAATTAGTATTCCCTATCCTGTATTTATGTAACAGGTTTTTTATACCACTTTATCATTTCAGTCAAAGCGGTTTACATTGTAACTGAAACTTGGTAATGTGCCTTAAACCGCAACAGTGATAACTCAGGTTCTCCTAGGACAAGCAGGATTCGTCAGCCACACCAGGTGTCGTCCACCGACGGCGTCAGAGGCAATGGAGGATTTACGTGATTTGCCCAAGGCTACAAGGAGTGCTAATGGGAATCAAATGCTGGTCTCTTGGTTCCCAAACTAGTGCTACTAACCATTAGGCTACTCCTCCACTCCACTAAGGGGCATACAACTGCCAGGAGCAATCAGGAACACGTTTTTAGAAGGTGTACACAAGCTACACTTGCTGAGCTGCACAAATGTTCTGAGGCACCTGAGATTAATAAGAGAGTGATTTCATGGCCAATATGGCAGGCCCAAGGTTTATGGCATTTGCGACACCTGGTGGCGAATGACACATTGTCTTTTCCCACGTTACGTGCATGATTTGGTATACCTGACTCCCATGCCTTGCAATGGACTCAGCTGGCCCATTGCATTAGAAAACGTGAGGTGGGCTATAAAGATCTGGAGGATGAGCCAGATTTATATTGCATTCTGTGCAGCAGTTACTTCCTCAAGATGTTGTGTATCAGAGTACTACGTACAGGAAACTTCCGCAGCTTGCCATCTGTAGCCAGCCCAGCTGATGCATTGGTTGGAGTGACCATTCCAGGAACAGTTCTCACTCTTCCCTAAGTGTCTCCAGGTGATGCTTGTCTCCCACCTTTCCTTGGTATATTCTATTCCTCTCTCCCCCACCCCTTTCCCCCCAAGAGGTAAGGCTTATTGGCTCAACTATCCACCTTCCCAAAACTGCAACAAAGTCTCTTCCCTTCTGCTCTCTAGCCCAAATTCCTGCACACTTCAGCCATGGAGATAGGCAGGAGCAGTGATGGGAAAGATTTCGCCCACTTTTAACCCATACCTGCTGGCCTACCTCTATCTTTGACCCACCCTTGACCTTCCTCTTGGCCACATATCTGCTGCCCATTAGCCACAGCTCACAACCAGCAGCAGGGGGCCTGGGAAGGCTCTGTCTTCCCCTCCTCCTTTTGGAAAAGGCAATGCCTGGTTAATTTCACCTCCTAGGCACTCCAGTCCAGATGCTTCCTTTTCTCTGTTAATTGACAGTTTACAGTGACAGGTTTAGTTCAATGAGTCTCTTATTGTACATTATCCATTTTAGAGCCTTTCTCTTTTCATCCCTGAATAATTAAAAACAATGGAAAGGAAATACAAGACTGGCTGATTTTCAAGTTTCTTAACTGCACACTAGCACCTAACGATACCACCAACGCCAGTAAAAAGGACAAGGCCAGATTCAGAGCACAATGAAATTTATACCTGCCACACCACTGCTGCTCTTGCAGGAACTGAAGGGTATAATAAAACACAATGCCATGTCTCATTAACCAGTTTGCCAGTGTTGCCCTACTGTAAATTGTTTCTGAGCCAGCTACAAAGAAAACAGTAGAAGAGAGCACTAAAAATGGCTCTAAACGGTAATGAAAGTTGCATTATTACAATTGTGCAATTTAGATTCAGCGTGTGGGAAAGGGCAGGCCTGTTAGAATTCATATGATATTTATAGAAATCATCTGTGCCAAGATTTAGCTATCCAGCGTTGCATTAATAAATAAATAAGGGATGTTGTGAAATACTAGACTGTAATTATCTTTTTAATGCCTTTTGGAATTCTCCTGCTAAAGAGCCATCTTCTTCTTTCTCCTGCTGTCTCCAGGGCTCTGAAAGAATCTGTATTAATCTTTTTCAGGACTTTATTTTTTTAATTCTCTCTTTTCCTAAATAGAGATTAAAAGTGTGCTCTCCATCCATCAGAGACTCTCCTACAAACAACACCACTGCTACTTCTCGTATCCGCCAATTTGAAGGCAAGGCACAAAAATAAATGGAAAAAGCCAACACAAAATTTATGATCCAACATCTGGGATTTGCAACCCTGGCGATAATGTCCCTGTATAGGTTATTGATGGGGCCTCATTTGGAGTACTGTGTTCAGTTTTGGAAGCTGAACCTTGCTAAGGATATAAAAAGAATAGAAAAGATTCAAAGGATATTGACCAAAATGGTATGGGGTTTGTGATAAAAGCCGTATGAGAAGAGACTTGAAAACCAGAATATGTATACCTTATAGCAGTGGTTCTCAATCCAGTCCTCTGGGACCCGCAAGCCAGTTGGGTTTCAGGATATCCACAATGAATATGCAAGAGATAGATCTGTATGCACTGCTTCTATTGTATGCAGATCTATCTCATGCATATTCATAGTGGATATCCTGAAAACCCGACTGGCCTAGAGGTCCCAGAGGAATGGGTTGAGAACCACTGCCTTATAGGTTGCCAACTGGCTCCAGATATGCTCTACAGACTTGACCCAGTCCTGGATTTGCCCTATTGCATGCAGGAACTTGTAGTCTTACTTTTCTGAAGGTGTGTAGTAGGAAATTAGAGCTACATTTAAATTAGAGAGAGAGAGAGAGCACAGAGGGGAAAAAAGTAGAGCAAGAATGAGGAGAAAGGAACAGAAAAGTAGAAGGAATAGGAGGAAAATGAGAAAATTTGAAGCATAAAAAGGAGGGAAACCACCTTAGAGATAAGAAGAAAATAGATAAAATGGAAAAATAAAAATAAATAAATAACAACAAAAGACAGATTCAAGGAAAGAGGAAAGTAAGTCCTACTGCTCCTGCAACCTACTCATAGTGGAGGGGAAGGGGGAGGGAAGAGGAAGACTGAGACTGCTGGAGAGGACACAAGAGATGAGAGGGATAGATTTGAAACAGGAATTGAAAAAGGAGACAGGGCAAGAAAGATGGGAGGATGAAGAAGAGGAGATTAAGAGAGGACAGGATGGGAGGGATAAAAGAAAAAGGAGAATGAAGAAGGACAAAGAAAGCGAGAGAGGTGGCTGAGAAAGGGCAGGATAGTGGGGTTGATGTGAATGAGGGTCAGCGGGGATGATGACAGAACGGGGGATACATATACCACAGCTGATAAGTGAACCTAAGAAGTAAATTCTCTTCTGGTACAGCTACTGGGAGTGCAGGAAAGGGTGCTGGCATGCTGCTGACAGCACTTGGCATTGTAGGCTTCTGCCACAATTTACAAAGTTTTCTTTTCCCATTGCATTCCCATTGCAATGCAATGGCAAAATGACTAGTAAATTAGGTCCCAAAGGAACTGTGTGGTAGACCTCTTAAAGGATACCCCTCCCTCCCCCACTCTTCAAGTTTAGTTGGAACAATGAGGGCTTGGGGAGAAGTAGGAGGTAAGAGGTTTCAGCCCCTGGCTCCTAAGCTTTTATCAACTACTACTACGACTATTACTACTGAGCATTTGTACGTATAGTGCTACAAGACATACGCAGAGCTGCACGGACATGCAAGAGACAGTCCCTGCTCATCAGAGCTTACAATCTAGTCAAGGCAGACAACACAGTAGGTGTAGACAGGGATACATCTAGGGGGAATGGTAAGGAAACACAAAGGAGATCAGATGAGTCAAGATACAAAAGAGGCAAGGCCTGCTATAAAGGATTAGACCGTTGTCATTCAAAGATATAGAAAACAAGTTACATACAATAGATAGAAAAAGGTGTTTTGTAATGTTTTCACATGTGTTGATCAATTCTACGTGCTTTATACTTCGCTAATCTGTTCTGTTTTAGTTTTTCTCTGGATGAGGAAACCCTGGTTGCATGTGATTCCTTAGCAAAGGTTGCAGCATCACACTCTGGATACAATCATGAGACACTTATAAGCAGGGGCGGCCCAAGGGGGGTGCGGGGCCATGTGCGGAGACTCGGTGCGGGGCCTCATTTGCATAAGGGGCCTCATTTGCATAAATATTTGCATAATGTTACCATACACGAACTTTTAGTAAACATGCCTCTTAATGAGTGTATGGATAAAGAAAGACTAAAAGATTTCTACATTACTATAATCCAGTGACAACTGCCAGGCGCATTAGGAACTACTACAAACACTGCCCATTTAGAACCCATAGCAAACCCGCCGTATCCTAACAGCACTACCAGGACTCACAAAGCACAAGACCCTACCTATCAAACGGCAACACTAGAAATATTAAACCAATACATTTCAGAGAACAACAATACATGACCTACTGGGGAAAGAGAACAAGTGGCAATGTCAAATAGGAATTACATAAACAGAATACCTCAGCTCAGTTACACGTGCAGAACATAGACCGTCACCAAACAAGAAATCACAATGTAGAAACAGGAAGACAATAATTAAACTGGGAACCCCAAAAGCCCAACAACACTGTAGAAATAAAACTATAAATTAATTTCCTCTTGTACTAAAAAAAGCGCAGACGTTAATGATGCACATTTCCCAGAGCTGGCATATTTCAGTTAATAAATTCAATAAAGAGATATTTTTCTACCTTTTGTGCATTTTTTTTCAGTTGCAATTGCTCCAGCCACTTTCTTCTGGTTTCTTCTTGTCTTCTGCTAACTCTCCATCGTCTGCTGTCCATTTGTCCTTTCTTCACTCTTCTAGTTTTTTTCCATTCTCTCTCTACATCTGCTTTAACATACTTATCTTTCTCCTTTTGACCTTTCCTCATTCCTATTTCATCCACTCAAATTTTACCCCGCCATCCTCAATTCCCACTTACTCTCCCAATATCCGGCCAATTGTAAATTTGTCTTCCCTCCCACACAAAATATTTTTCCCTCTCCATTTCACTCTCCCAGTTCTATCCCATTCTAATCCTCCCCCAACATCAGCTCCCTTCTAGTTCCAGCCCCACCCAGCATCCGCTCCCTTCTAGTCCCCGCATCAGCCCATTTCCAGTCCTAGCTCCCCCATCCGAGTCCCTCCATCAGCTCATTTCCAATCCCAGCTCCCCATAAGCCCATTTCTAGTCCTATCCTAGCCCCACCATCAGCCCATTTCCAGTCCTAGCTCCCCCATCCGAGTCCCTCCATCAGCTCATTTCCAATCCCAGCCCCCCATCAGCCCATTTCTAGTCCTTTCCTAGCCCCACCATCAGCCATTTCAAATCCTAGCTCTTCTCCACTCAGCCCATTTCCAATCCAAGCCCCCCATGAGCCTACTTCCAGTTCTAGCCCCTCCATGAGTCCATTTCAATCCAAGCCCCCCCAACAGCCCATTTCCAGTCCTATCCTAGCCCTCCATCAGCCCATTTCCTGTCCTAGACCCCCTCACTCAGCCCATTTCCAGTCCTAGCTCCCTCCCCTCCCAGCCCATTTCCATTCCAAGCCCCCCTCCCCATCAGCTATTTGTAGTTCAAGCCTTCCTTCCACTCAGCCCATTTCCATTACAAGCCCCCATCCCCATCAGCTATTTGCAGTTCAAGCCCTCCTTCCACTCAGCCCATTTCCAGTCCTAGCCACCCCCCCAGCCCATTACCAGTCCTAGCCCCCATAGCCCATTACCAGTCCTAAGCCCCCCCATAACCCATTACCAGTCCTAAGCCCCCCATCAGCCCACTTCCAGTCCTAAGCCCCCATCACCCCATTTTCAGTCTTAGCCCCCCATAGCCCATTACCAGTCCTAACCCCCATCAGCCCATTTCAAGTCCTAGCTCCCCCATCTGAGTCCTTCCATCAGCTTATTTCCAATCCCAGCCCCCATCAGCCCATTTCTAGTCCTTTCCTAGCCCCACCATCATCAGCCCATGTCAAATCCTAGCTCCCCTCCACTCAGTCCATTTCTAGCCACCCCCCCAGCCCATTACCAGTCCTAGCCCCCCCATAGCCCATTACCAGTCCTAAGCCCCCCCCATCAGCCCACTTCCAGTCCTAAGCCCCCCATAGCCCATTACCAGTCCTAAACCCCATCAGCCCATTTCCAGTCTTAGCCTCCCCACAGCCCATTCCAGTCCTAACCCCCCATTAGCCCATTTCCAGTCCTAGCCCCCCCATAGCCCATTTCCAGTCCTAGCCCCCCCATAGCCCATTACATCCTAACCTCCCATCAGCCCATTTCCAGTTCTAACCCCCCATCAGCCCACTTCCAGTCTTAGCCCCCCATAGACCATTAGTAGTCCTAACCCCCCACATAGCCCATTACCAGTCCTAACCCCCCTCCCCCCATCAACCCACTTCCAGTCAGCCCCCCCAGCCCATTACCAGTCCTAACCCCCCCTCCCCCCATCAGCCCTGATAGGATTAAAAAAAACCAAACCAGCTGCTGCTGCCACTGCCGCCGTGGCAGCGGCAGAATCAAATGTCCCGCCGCAGGGCCCCACCTGCCCGACAGAGCCTCCAGCTCCCCAGTCCTTCACAATGTGCAGGCTTTCAGAGCCGCGAGAGTTTCCCTTTCTTCTCGTGGCTCTGTTAATCTCGCCGGGGCTGATGTGCGGGTGTGGTGTGTGAGTGTGGTGTGTGGGTGTGAGTGTGGGTGTGGTGTGTGAGTGAGATGTTTATGGTGCTTATCACATCTGTGAGAGACTTCCAGAGGAGGTGATAGAAGCCAAAACAATGGGAGAACTCAAACATGTATGGGACAGACACAGAGAGGCCGATATTCAGCAGGGCATATTGGGATAAAGTTAACTGTATACCGTTATCTGCTCAACTATATTTGGCTATTCAGTTCCAGTTTTCTGGGGCTATATAAATGGTCCTAAATTAACCAGACAAAGTTGTCCAGTTAACATTGGTCCTGCCATTTGTGCAGCCTGAGTTACCCAACCAACCTTGGCCAAACAGCACTGAATATCAGTACTACCAGCCAAGTAAATCCATGCACTACCTTTATTTGTCCCATAAATTTTGTCCAGCCATTGGGGGCTGGTCCGGATAACTCCAAGATTTAGACAGACAAATCCTATGAATGTGGACCTCATAGTAAGCTTAGTGGTGGAGGTAGAAAACTACCCATCAAGTGCTACCTACAACAGCACAGTAGGAAATATAAATGGGCAGGATGAATTAACCAGGCAGCCCTTATCTGTTGACATATGCTACAGCTCGCCTACGTTACCAAGTTTCTGTCTCCGAAAGCTTATAGTCCATGTTTGTGCACCAAGAGATTACAGTGTACTATTTGGAACGTGCAAATAGAGCAGGGTCTCCAGATTCATAGCATTATGCTGCCAGTCCTACAATTTACAAAATAATTGTGATTTCTTTTTGTCTCAAGGAAAAGCAAGATATATTTAAACATGATGAAACATAAATAGTCCCAGTTTTGGAAAACAGATGAAAACATAACTAATTAAACAGTAATAAGGCATGTACTGCCATTTTATGGTCCATTCTGTTGAGTTTTTATCTGCTCCAGTGTAACATTTATATTTTTGAAATTAAAAAAAAATACAGTTTGACAAAAGCCTGGCTGATATTCAGTGGGACCGTGAGCAGTTAAAGTGATCTGGATAAATTAGTCATATCTCATACAGTACCATGTCCTTTTCTGGTGTCAGAAGCCCAACTTGCAATCTAAATTACACGGGATAACACATGGATGGAATTTTAAAACCATTTAAACAGGTCACTAGTGATTTATGTGTGTAGACTGGCTGCCTAAATCTTGCCCTCTCTCATGGGACTAAAGGTACACGCATTCTTCCGCAACTCATTGACTTTTACAGCGTTTAGAGGACGTGTTCTCAGAGCCATGTTTAGGTTGCAGAGGATAATGTTCAGGCTGCTCATCTAGGGCAGTAGCCTTTGAGGGGCGGCAAAAAGCAGTAGCAATCAAAGCGAAATAATAGAGCCTGACAGCCACACAACTCAAATAGCCATCAGCACATTCTTTTGCCTGCAGAGAGAGTGGACACACGCATACATAAAAAGCAATAGCACATTTTTACAAGATTGCTGTGGGAAGAATGGTGTTGGAATGATCACGATTGTAGAGTTTAATTATCAAAATCTCAGAGAAGGGGAGGGTAAGGCTGAAGGTTCACCTAGGGCCCCAGTACCCTTTCACGGGCCCTGAAAATAATGCACATAGATTGCATTTAAAATCTGTGCATATTATTATCCATGAATATTTTCTTTAATATATTTACTGTTCAATGTAAATAGTTGATTTCTATTGTTCTATGTACAATGTTCAATGTAAATAGTTGATTTCTATTGTTCTATGTAAAATGTATACAAACTGTGTACAAGACTGTTAACCTGTTATATGTAAACCGCCCTTGATCTCTGGAAGGGGCGGTATAAAAGAAATAGTTAAATAAATAAAAAATAAATAAAATACATCCCCTGCTATTCGCTTGGGGCCAATTCTGCTCCATGAGCTCCCTACACATACAGAGGAGATGTGCAGGGAGCTCTAGATGGGGATAAGAAGGGAGGGCTGGAGGTGGAGTGTGGGAGGGGCGGAGGCGAGCTTGTGATCCCAGACTTACAGGGCCAATTCTGATCGCAGCCCTGCATGTCTGGGAAAGCAGAGTTGGCCGGAGAATTTATTCCACCTCAGTGGTGGAATAAGTCTCCTTGAGGTATGTGATTGGAATCAGAGAACCCCCCCCCCCCCTAACAGCAGGAAAGTGGTAGCAGGCGGTTCCACATGGCCCAACCCCGGCCTTGGCAGGCCCTTCCAAGGATTGGGTGGCGAGGAACAGCCTTGTTATCCTGGTGTGGGGCAGTGGGGTTCTTGCATGGCACCCCAATGCCAAGGCAACAGGATGCCATGGCACCGAGGCTCCATACAGGAGCACGGGGGGGGGAGGGGGGAGTTGGTCAGGAAACTTGCAGGATGTGTAACTGCACAGAATCATGGCCTGTCTGGCCCATCCAGGCCTTTGCACCTGATTCTGCTCTCGCTAGCTCCTATGGGTGCAGAATTGGGTGCAAATCCATCCTGTCCAGATTTTGGACATCTGGACAGGCCCCATTCAGAATTGACCTCATACAGTACACACACACACACACACATCACAGACATACTATACACACATGCATGCCTACACATATACACACATACCACATATACAGTACACACACATGTACACACACTATACACACACATCATATACAGTACACATGCACACACACATACATCACAGACATATTGTACATATATGTGCATATAAACACATGCTCACATAGAGTACACACACACACACACACATACACAATACACACACTCACCACCATACACACACACATATATCACACCACATATACACATATATCATACACACCCACCCACCACCATACACACACACATATATCACACACACAGTACACACCCACCCACCACACATACATACACCTACACACCCACACATTATACATACAATGCACACACACACACACCTACACACACACTATACATCCACCCACCAATGCATCATATATATACGGTACACACACACACACACACACTACCCACCACATATACACACACATACCCACCACTCCCACCACACACACACACATACTAACACACACATCACACAAAACCACCACACATACACATCACACACACACACATCACACAAACCCACCACATATACACATCACACACATACACTACCCCACCCACCACACACACAAACACCACACAAACACACCACACATATATGCACATACTTACAAACCCCTCTCCCAGACATATACACAAACACACCACCCCACCCACATACATATACACATATTATTCCTACCAAACACATATAAATACACATACCACCTCCATCACACACACACACATATATATATATATATACACACACACACCCCAAACCTACACATACCATACCTTACCACATACACACATATACCCACACATATACACATACACACCACCTCCACCACATACACATACACACATATATCACACACATACTCACACAAGCACACACCTCACTCCCACACACACACACGCTCATACCCACCACACACATACACTCATACACATACACTGCACACATACACACACACACACATACCCACACACACATAACACCCACACATACCGAAACCCACCAAATATACACATCACACATACACACACCACACAACCACCATATCTACACACATGCCACACACAAGCACACACACCACACACATTATACACCACCCACCAGCACCCCCACACACACTCATACATTATACACACACACACCACAAACACATACACACACACACACACACAAACATATCATACACACCCACCCACCACCATGCACACACACACACACACACACACACATACATACATACAGTACACAGAAACACACCACACATATACACACCTATACACACACATTATACATACAATATACATACCCACTCACCACCACAGACACACTATATATCCACCCACCCACACATCACACACATACAGTACGCACACACACCACATCACACATACACACATCATATATACAGTACACACACATACCACATCATATATACACACATCATACATACAGTACACACACATACCACACACATACAGTATGCACACACACACAAACAACACATACACATACCTACATAACCACACATTATACATACAATACATACACATACCACACCACACAACACACTGTACATCCACCCACACACACATTACACACATACAGTACACACACACAAACACACAGATACCACACACGCCACACACACTAAACACATACACACACAAACCACACATACATACATGCACACACTACACATAGCATCTCCACCACACACATCACACACACAGACACCACACAAATCCACCACACATACACATCACACATATACACCACTCCCATGACACAAGAAAAACACTACACAAACACACACATACATGCACATACTTACAAACCCCTTCCCCACACATATACACAAACATACCAGCCCAACTACACACATGCACACACACACCATTCCTACCAAACACATATAGATACACACACACCACCTCCATCACACACATCACACCTACACATACATATCGCACTTGCACACACACACCACACCCCACCACACACACAGATATACCCACACACATACACACCACCTCCACCATATACACATACGCATACCACACACACACACACTCACACAAACACATACCACACCCACACATGCCCATACCCACCACATACATACCCACCACCCTCATCACACACACGCATACCCATACACATCCATACCCACCACACACATAACACTGCACACACACACACACACCCATACCCACCATACACATAACACCCACACATACCAAAACCCACCACACAGATACACACATCACACATACACACAGTACACAACCACCATACCTACACACATGCCACACACAAGCACACACACACTCACATATTATACACCCACCCACCACAAACACCCACCCACACAAACATATCATATACACCCAGCCACCACCATGCACACACACACACACACAAAATACACAAACACACCACACATATAGATATACAGTATGCACACACACACAACACACATATATACCTATACACTCACACATTATACATACAATATACACACCCACCCACCACCACACACACACTATACATCCACCCACCCACACATCACACACATACAGTACACACACACACACACACACACATCACACATACACAAATCATACATACAGTGCACACACATACCACACATATACAGTATGCACACACACACACACACACCACACATACACACACCTACACAACCACACATTATACATACAATACACAAACACACACACACCACACATACACACACCTACACAACCACACGTTATACATACAATACACACACACACACATACCATATCATACACACTATACATTCACCCCCACACACATCACACACCACATCACACACACACTATACATTCACCCACACACACATCGCACACATACAGTATACACACACACACACACACACACAAACTGCATACATATATACCACACACACAAACACACAGCTACCACACACACCAAACATATATACACACATAAACCACACATACATACATGCACACACTACACATAGCACCTCCACCACATACATACACGCGCACACACACACCAACCCACCACATATACACACACATGCCGACCATTTCCACCACATACATCACACACACACATCACACAAATCCACCACACATACACATTGCACATATACACCATCCTTATGACACACACAAACACCACACAAACACACACATACATGCACATACCTACAAACCCCTTCCCCACACATATACACAAACATACCAGCCCAACTACACACAAACACACACACTATTCCTACCAAACACATATAGATACACACACACCACCTCCATCACACATACCACATTATTTCAGTTTGTTCAATGTAAACTGCACTGATGCAGAATAGCGCGGTATATAAGAGAATGTAAATAAATAAATAAATAAATAAATACCACACCTACACATACATACCGCACCTGCACACACACATATACCCACACACATACACACCACCTCCACCACATACACATATGCACACCACACACACACTCACACAAACACATATCACACCCACATACCCACATATGCCCATACCCACCACATATATACCCACCACCCTCACCACAAACACACATACACCATACACACACCCATACCCATACACATCCATAGCCACCACACACATAACACCCACACCCACCCACCACACATGTACACACACCACACATACACACACCACATAACCACCACATCTACACACATGCCACACACAAGCACATACACACCACACACATGCACACACCACACACCTACACACAGTCTGTATACTCACTTACACACACACACACATATAAACACCCCACCCCACCATATATACACACACATATCCGCCATCACCTCATACACACCACATATTGTACACATATGCACACACATACACAGACATAAATGCACATACATACAAACCCCTCCCACACATACACAAACACCACCCCAACCACATACATACACACACCATCCCAGCACACACATACACACACCACCTCCACCACACACATATACACACACCACCCCCACCACATTCATATATATATGCACACACAACCATCACCCCATCACACACATACACATACACCACCCACATACATACACAGACATACATGCACATATATACATAGAAGCCCCTCCCCCCACATGCTCACACACCATCCCTGCCATGCATAAAAGGTTGTTCCACGCTTGCCAGTATTGAAAGAGTCCATGTGACGTGAGTCCATCTATAAACTGTGGGCTACTACCAGGTGTCTCAATCTGGAGTTAGATTGATAAAGTCTCTTTTGATTGACTTTGTCAGCATCTACACATTTATTGTGGTTTTGCTGTTGGTAGGCTAAACGGGCAGTTGTTTGAGCTCAGCTGTTGATGATGTCAGACACTGGCTTTGATATAAGTCAAGAGCAGTGTGGATTCATATCACATGGACTGTTTCAGTTCTGGTGAGTGTGGAACCCCTTTTGCAGCCTGAAGCAGAGCTCCTTTACATCGGTAGTGAGCTCAAAACGTAGTGTTGTGTCACGGTGGGATCTTTCACGGTTCATCTTTTCAGTGGCTAATAAGCTAAGTACTGCTGTTTTGACTTCCATTCAAAGTTTTCATATTTTTAAATTTGCCTACATACCTTTACTCAATTAAAAAGGAAAAGTTTATTACTAGAAAATGGTGTTCCCTCTCTTGACAGACAGTCCAACAGAAAAAGTATTTTTCCGGTTTTTGCTGTTGTTCAAGTTAAACCTTAAACATAGGGTGATATATTGTGTCATTGTAACTTCTTTGGGCTTTTGTGGTTTATAGCAATTTTATTTTATTTATTTGGCTGAACTTTTATACCACTTTTCACAGAGGTCAAAGTGGTGTATATAGAACTTAAACAGGTTAAATGATGTTTACACAGAACAGTAATGTGTACATTATATTTAACAGAGGCATGTTGTCTTTGAACTATTTACAAAGCATTCTTAGTTGGGGAGAGGGGTTGGAGAATGAGGAGGATTAGGGGACATGAGCTTTCAAGGACAAGAGTCCATTTTGTCAGATGCATGAATTAGGAGGTGCATAAAATATTGATGAAGATAGATAGGAAGGCAGAGGAGGATACAGAATACAGAGAAGGCATCGAAAAGTGCAAGGCAGGGGGTGGAAAAGGAATGATAAGAGCAGAATAGTTCAGCTAACTGACATTTGTGGAGAGTGAGGGAAAGTAAGGAGAGGATGATCTGAGAATGGTTAAGTCAATTCTCACCTGTAGTGAGTCATGAAGCCATTGTCCTTCTTCAGGCCTAGAGTGACGGTGTTAAGTTTTTTGATTAGCTTCAATTCAGCAGTTTCATGCTCTAATGTCCCTTTGCAGTCCCTTTGTAGGAGTATGCCAACCTTAAGGTTAGACTGAGAGTGCCCTGCAAAGCTGAAATATTCTGGTTTTTGAATGTTGCCATTACTAATGTCATATTTGTGTTCATTTATTGTTTTTCTTAGGGACCGGCCTATTTGTCCTTTATGTGGATAGCAGTAGGACATTGCTGGCAGATGATGGTGTATATTACATTGGAGGAAAAGCAGGTGAGTGAGCCCTGGATGTTGTAATTAATATTGTTGGGTCCTGTGATAGTGTTGCCTGGATGAGTGTGGAGACAGAGCTGGCACCTAGGTTTCTGGCAAGGTCAAGTCCCTGAGCTGGTGTCAGGTTGAGTATCTGTTGGTAAGCCCATGGCCTGTGAGAGGGTTGCATCATTGTCTAGGATTGCTTGTAAATCCTTGATGATAAGTTATAGTGGTTTCAGCTGGGAGCTGTAGGCAACAGCCAGGATGTTTTGTTATTTTCAAAAGGACTGATATTTGAATGTCAGGGCAGTCAGCAGTAGCAGATAGCAGATATTTATCTGTGCAATATTCAACAGCAAGCATAATGCTGAGTGCCACTGTCCGGACAAGTGCCAACCTTATCTAGATAGCGGTGATTCTCAGCTGGCACTTATCTGGATAGCAACTTAGGCCTACTTTTCATGCAGCCTCAATTATCCAGATAAGTGCCGGCTGAAAATCATGCTATTCAGTTAAAGTTGGCACTTATCTGGATAACGTCAGCTAGGATTGCCAACTTTTTGAAAGAGAAAAACCTGCCACCTATGGCTAGCCATGCTCCACCTATGCCCGCCCCCTGCCCTGCCCCATCCCGCCCCCTGTCCTACACATAAAAAATAATTGTAGAGAGGGCAACGGTGCAGGCTTTAGCACAGGGGTCTCAAACACGCGGCCCGCGAGACAACTTTGTGCGGCCCGCGACGGAGGAAAACAAAAAAAACCCAAAACCCTGGCTTCTGCCGTTGCCGCCGTGGCAGCGGCAGAATCAATTGTCAAATTTTTTAAAAAAAAACTTACTTCTGCTGCTCAAGCAGCAAAATCAGCTGTCCTGCGGCCCCTTCCCCTGTGCCCGGAGATCCGAGTCTGCTCTATCAGCGGCGTGCTTTTCAAGCCGCGAAGAGAGTATTCCCCTCTCACGCAGTTTCAAGCCGCGCGAGAGGGGAATACTCTCCTCGCGGCTTGAAAAGCACGCCGCTGATAAAGCAGACTCGGATCTCCGGGCACAGGGGAAGGGGCCGCAGTACAGCTGATTTTGCTGCTTGAGCAGCAGAAGCCAGGTTTTTTTTTAATTTACCGGGGGGGGGGGGTGTAGGACTGGAAATGGGCTATTGGCAGGGGGGGGGGGGGTATGACGGTTAATGGGCAATAGGCGGGGGGGGGGGTATGACTGGAAAGGGGCTATTTGCAGGGGGGGGTTATGACTGGAGATGGGCTATTGGCAGGGGGGGGGTTATGACTGGAGATGGGCTATTGGCAGGGGGGGGTTATGACTGGAGATGGGCTATTGGCAGGGGGGGGTTAGGACTGGAGTTGGGCTATTGGCAGGGGGGGGTTATGACTGGAGATGGGCTAATGGCAGGGGGGGGTATGACGGGAGAGGGGCTATTGGAAGGGGGGTTATGACGGGTAGTGGGCTATGGTGGGGGCTAGGACTGGACATGGGCCGGGGGGGGTTCGGAAGGACTGGAGGTGGGCTGATGGGGGGAGTTAGGACTGGTAATGAGCTATGGAAGGGCTGACTGAAATGGGGTAATGGGGGTTAGGGCTGGAAGTGGGCTATTGGCAGGGGGGTTATGACTGGTAATGGGCTATGGGGGGGGTAAGACTGAAAATGGGGTGATGGGGGGTAAAACTGGAAGTGCGCTATGGGGAGGTTAGGACTGGTAATGGGCTATGGGGGGTCTAGGACTGGTAATGGGCTGGGGGGGGTTGCTAGGACTGGAAATGGGCTGAGTGGAAGGGGGGCTTGAACTGCAAATGGCTGATGGGGAGGGGGCTTGGAATGGAAATGGGCTGTGAGGGGAGGGAGCTAGGATTGGAAATGGGCTGATGGGGGGCTAGGATTGGAAATGGGCTGATGGTGAGGCTAGGATAGGACTGGAAATGGACTAATGGGGGGACTAGAAGGGAGCGGATGCTGGGTGGGGCTGGAACTAGAAGGGAGCTGATGTTGGGGGAGGATTAGAATGGGATGGAGCTGGGAAAGTGAAATGGAGAGGGGAAAAATATTTTGTCTGGGAGAGAAGACAAATCTACAATTGGCCAGGTATTGGGAGAGTAAGTGGGGATTGAGGATGGAGGGGTAAAATTTGAGTGGATGAAATAGGAATGAGGAAAGAGAAAAAGGAGAAAGATTAGTATGTTAAAGCAGATCTAGAGAGAGAATGGAAAAAAAACTAGGAGAGAAGAAAGGGCAAATGGACAGCAGACGATGGAGAGTTAGCAGAAGACATGAAGAAACCAGAAGAAAGTGGCTGGAACAATTGCAACTGAAAAAAATGCACAAAAGGTAGAAAAATATCTCTTTATTTTGAATTTATTAACTGGAATATGTCAGATCTGGGAAATGTGCATCATTAATGTTTGCGCTTTGTTTAGTACAAGAGGAAATTAATTTATAGTTTTATTTCTACAGTGTTGTTGTACATTCCAAGTTTGGCTTTTGGGGTTCCCAGTTTAATTATTGTCTTCTTATTTCTAAATCTTTTAGTCTTTCTTTATCCATACTCATTAAAGAGGCATGTTTACTAAAAGTTAGTGTATGGTAACATTATGCAAATATTTATGCAAATGAGGCCCCTTATGCAAATGAGGCCCCGCGTCTTATGCGGCCCCCGGGTTACTTTACAAGTCCTCATTTGGCCCTCAAAGCAATTTGAGTTTGAGACCCCTGCTTTAGCATCTGCAGGCTTTATCAAGGAGGGGGGATGGGGGGTACAAGAGGTTGGACTTGTCAGCACCTGTTTGGCTACAGTCCTCTTCTCAGGCCCCTCCATGCTCTCCCATATGGCATTAAATCCAAACATATATTCTGCATCCACTAAACCCACACTCCAGCCTCTTTCCCAAGACACCCATGACTACCACTAGCGAGATACGATTTGTCTTGTAGTCTAGATGTAAATAGTTACCCAGATTATCCAAGTTTTAATACCTGTTCCTTGTAAACACAGATCAGCCAATGAAAGTGTAAGTTTTATGTTCCATGTAAACCGCGCTGATGTTGAATAGCGCGGTATAAAAGAGACTGTAAATAAATAAATAAATAATAAACAATCTGTGCTAGAGCAGAGCAGAGCTAGAACTTCCCCCATAAAACTTAACATACAAGAAAAAATCCCTCTCAGTACCAAGCATATTATAAATTAATCAGGGCCAGCCCCAGAGTTGATTCAAAGTGTTGGCAGCCTAAGCAAATCTTAACCCGTATGTCCCCCCTGGCTGTCAGAATTTAATGTTTAGCTTTGAATGCCCTACTTTCTGCTGACCCCCAGAAGCGATCACCTAGGTTGCCTGATGGTTGGGCCGGCCCTGGAATTATTTCAAAAAAGTCATTCGGGACCAAGAGCAAATCTACCATGCCAGTACTAACTTCCAAAACTCACACACGGACCCTACCTAGAAAAAAGAACAAGCCATATTATTACACATTCTTAAAACAGAAATTCCTTACTAACAGACTATCCAGTCTTGGTCACACACACACAGACACACATTACAGATAGATCTTTGCCAATAAGTGACCACAAAGTGAAAACAGAAATAGATAGACAAACATTAAACTAAAACGTCAGAAAGCCAGACGTTGCGTGCAGTGTAACACCACAGAAACAAAAAGAAATGCATTTCCCCCTGTATTGTACAAAACAAAAGTCAGCAGATGTCAGGATTGGCATTAAGAGGGAAGCAACTGAGAAGCAACCAGGGCAATTTCCCTGGGCCCCCAAGTCAGAGTAGGGCTGCCAACTGACCGGTTTTCAGCTGGCCTGTATATGGCCAGGCCGGCTGCAGGCAGAGCCCTAAAACTGGCAATTGGAAAGCCAGTTGTTTGTGCCTACCTCTGCTGCCGCTGCTAGGATCTGCATCAGTTGCAATACAACAGCAAAAACAGCAGAACCTGCAAGTTAGTTCAGACCATCACTCAGGGCTCTGCCGGTCTCTCCCCTTGGAAAGAGGAAGTTATTGTCAGAAGGGTGGGACTGGCAGAGCCGTGAATGATGCGCCTGAACTAACTTTCAGGCTCCGCTGCTTTCGCTGTTGTATTGCCACTGCTGCGGGTCCCAGCAGAAAGGGCAGAGGTAGGCGCTGGCATGGGAAGGGAGCTAGGTATATGCTGCAAGTCCCAACAGCAGAGCCACGGAGGTGGGCACCCGGGGGGGGGGGGGGGGGGCGGAGCTAGACAGTGGCTTGATGGGGGGAGGGAGGAGACTGTGGATAGGGATGCAATTAGGTAGGGAATGTTGAACAGAAGAAATAGGGTGGCACAGGGGAGATACTGGACATGAGTGAATAGGGACACGAGGGGGGATCAGATGCAGAATAAAGGGAGGGAGAGAAGGTGACAGGAAGATGTTGGCATGTGTGGCTGGAGGATTAGGGACACAGAGAGGAATGACAAACCCGAGGGGGTGGGTAATGGGGTAACAGGGCAGTTGCTGAATGCAGGGGGGAATAGGGACAAAGCGGGGAGTTGCTGGACATAGGAGGGGGATGGGACGCATAAGCAGATGCTGGACATGGGGGAGGTGGGGTAGGAATATAGAGGAAAGATACTGGGCATAGGAATGGGGATAAGGACACAGAGGGGTGCATGGGGGTAAGTAGGAAGACAGCTGGGAAATAACCACTGAAATAGAGAACAGATATTGAACAAAGGGGGGGGGGGGAGAGAAGGAGACAAAATGCTGGAAGGAGAGGAACAGAGAGAGGAGATACTAGGGAGGCGTTGGGGAGACTGGGGAATAAGGGGATGGGGAATAGGAGGGCCAGGGTAAGAGAAAGAGATGGACAGTTGTACATACATGCAGCAGAAAGAAGAATGAAGACTGGATTGTAAGAAGGAGTGAAATCTAAGTGGACAGAGAGAAAATAAAATAAATGGAAGAAAGCTGAAAGAAAAAGATCAATGTGAGAGATGGATATAAAGGAGGAAATTAAGATAGGAGAAGAGAAAAGTGGGCAAATGGACTGTAGACCCTGGAGAGAAAGTTAAAAGAAGACAGAGGAGAGAAAAATCCAGAGACTGGGATCAACATGTTTAGAAAAAAAAATGGCCAAACAACAAAGGTAGAAAAAAATTATTTTTCACTTAGTGATTGGAATATGTCAGATTTTATAATTTATATAATTTATATAATTTATATAATTTTTAATGTTAATATTTGGTGCAGTACTGAGTAGATTCGTTGCAGTTTCTGTTTCTCTGGTGCTGCATTGCATGAAGAGTCTGGCTTCTCGGGGTTTCAGTTTAATTTTTGTCTACATATTTCTGTTGTCAGTTTGTGGTAATTTGTTCTGGACTTGGTGAAGGTTTATCCATGTTTAGAGCGTGTGACTGAGGCCAGGTGTTCTGTTAGCAGTGAGGGTCTGTGTAGGGATCTATAGTAATCCGGCTTGTTTAATTTTTCCTATAGGTAGTGCTGATGTATCTACAGTGTTGCCGCGTTCTTGTTAGGCCCTCAATGATCTCCCACTACAACATCAGAAACACTTTCACCACTGGACTTGGTGCTTACCAATGGTGAAAGTGTTTCTGATGTTGTAGTGGGAGATCATTTTGCATCCAGTGATCACCAGATGGTGTGGTTCAGTATTAGGACTAGGGCTGTTAGAATCCATTCAAAGGTGAGGATCTTAGACTTTAGGAAGACTAACTTTGCGAAGATGGGCCAATACCTCAGGGAGTCGTTAGCAGTATGGGAACAGCTGAGGGATGTAGAAAAACAGTGGGCAAAACTGAAAGGGGATATTTTAAGGGCAACCAACCTTTTTGTTAAAATGGTAAATAAAGGTAAAAGAAAAAGGAGACCTCTATGGCTTTCGAAAGAAGTAGCTGAAAAAGTGAAGAAAAAGAGGTAGGCCTTCATGAAATACAAGAGATCACAGAGAGAGGAAGACAGGCATCTATATTTGGAAAAACTTAGAGAAGCTAGCAAAGTAGTCAGGCAAGCAAAGATTCAAAAAGAGGAGGAAATAGCCAATGCAATAAAATGGGGGGGATAAGACATTTTTCAGATATGTTAGTGAGAAGAGGAAGGGGAAAAGTGGTATTGTCAGACTCAAGGGTGCAGAGGAGAAATATGTAGAAGCTGATAAGGATAAAGTGGAATTGCTTAACAAAGATTTCTGTTCTGTGTTCACAGATGAATAACCAGGAGCAGGAACTTAGAAAACACCCACAAATAGGAACAGAAGTGAGGGACATCTTGAACAATTTTCAGAAGACTGTGTTCGTGAGAAACTAGCTCAACTTAAAGTAGACAAAGCAATGGGACTGGATGGGATACACCCTAGAATACTGAAGGAACCTGGGGACGTTCTAGCAGCTCCACTGACTGACCTTTTCAATGCCTCGTTGGAGTCGGGAGTGGTGCTAAAGGACTGGAGAGAGGCTCATGTGGTGCCTTTACACAAAAGCAGAAGTAAGAATGTGGTTGAAAACTACAGGCCGGTTAATTTAACTTCGGTGGTGAGTAAAATGCTGCTGAAAGAGAAAATAGTGAGGTTTCTGGAGTCCAGTGGATTACAGGATCCGAGGCAGCATGGATTCACCAGAGGCAGGTCTTGTCAGACAAATCTGATTGATTTCTTTGACCGGGTGACCAGGGAGTTGGACTGAGAGAGAGCCCTAGATGTGGTGTATTTAGATTTCAGTAAAGCCTTTGACACTGTTCCTCACATGCGACTTATAAACAAACTGAGCACCCTAGGGTTGGACCCTAAAGTTACGGCTTGGGTTAGAAATTGGTTGGGTGGGAGGCGACAAAGAGTACAGGTAAATGGAGCTCACTCTGAGGAGAAAGATGTTACCAGTGGTGTGCCCCAGGGATCTGTCCTTGGTCCGATTTGTTTTAACATCTTTGTTAGTGATACAGCGGAAGGGCTGTCAGGTAAGGTTTGCCTCTTTGTGGATGATACAAAAATCTGCAATAGAGTAGACACCCAGGAAGGTTTAGATAACATGAGGAGGGATCTAGCTAAGCTTGAAGAATGGTCTAGAATTTGGCAACTGGGATTTAATGTTAAAAAATGTAAGGTCATACATTTGGGCTGCAGCAATCCAAGGGAGCAATATAGTATAGGGGATGAAGTACTTTTGTCCACTAAAGAAGAGCGGGACCTAGGTGTGGTTGTGTCTGATGATCTTAAAGTAGCTAAACAGGTAGAAAAGGCAACGGCAAAAGGTAGAAGGATGCTTGGGCACATACGGAGAGGAATAGCTAGCAGAAAAAAGGAGGTGATAATGCCTCTGTATAAGTCTTTGGTGCCACCTCATTTGGAGTATAGTATGCAATTCTGGAGACCGCACCTTCAAAAGGATGTGAACAGGATGGAGTTGGTGCAGAGGGTGGCTACTAAAATGATTAGTGGTCTCCATTATAAAGCATATGAGGACAGACTTAAGGATCTTAATATGTACACCTTAGAGGAAAGGCGGGACAGAGGTGATATGATTGAGATGTTTAAATACCTCCATGGCATAAATGTTCAGGGAGAGAGCTTCTTTCAATTGAAAGCAAGTTCTGCTACGAGGGGACATGGGATGAGGGTGAAGGGAGACAGATTCAGGAGTGATATGTGGAAATATTTCTTTACGGAAAGAGTAGTGGATCCGTGGAATAGTCTCCCAGTGGAGGTGGTAGAGATGAGGAAAGTGAATTAAAAAAAGCATGGGACCAACACAGAGGATCTCTAAAGGTAAAAAGGGGACTGTTGTAGTTGTTGATATGGAAGGACAGACTAGATAGGCCATGTGGTCTTTTTCTGTCATCATGTTTCTATCCATCTCTGACACTGATCTTTTCCTTTCAGTTTCCTTCCACTTATTTTTCTGCTTCTTTGTCCACTCAGATTTCATTCCTTCTTAGTATCCAGTCCTCATTCTTTCTCTTTTTACTGCATTTACCATCTCTTTCCCTTACCCTAGTCTTCCCATTCCCCTTCCTCTTATTCCCCAAACTTTTACTAACTCTCCCCCTTGAACCCTCTCTCTTCCACCCTTCATCCAGCATCCCCTCTCTCTCTCTCTCTCTCTGTTCCCTACTCCATCCAGCATCATCGCTATTTCTTCCTATACCCATCATCTCCCCTCTGTATATTTCTACTCACCAGTGCCAAGAATCTCCCCTTCTTACTCCTTACCCATGCCCATCGTTTCCCTTGTCTTCTTTATCTCCCCTGTGGCAATCATTTTCCTTCTGCCTTCCTGTTTCCCCAACATCCAGCATCTTCACTCCATTCGCATCTCCCCTTCTTACTCCCCCCTCATGTCCAGCATCTCTCCTCTGTCTTCCCACTTCCCTCTATACACATCTCTTTTGTCGTTGGTATTCCTTCTGTAATAATCATCTCCTTGTCACCCTATTGACCCCCACCATGTCCAGCATCTCCCCTGTCACCTTAGTCCCTCCCCCACCATTCCTCTTTGTAGCCATTTTTCTCCACTCCCCCAAGCAAGCATATCCCTTCAGTCACCCTACTCTCCTTCCTGTGTCCACCCTGAAGCCATCATATCCTTTTTCTTTGCTCCACCCCCAGTCCAGCATATCTCATCTGTCACCATTAACTCTTTCTTTCCCTCTTGTGCGATCTAGCATATATCCCCTCTATCAGTCACCCCATCCCCTCCTCCTTACTGCAATCAAGCCACCATATCCTTTGTTTCTCCTTCCTAGCATTCCTTGTTCCTTCCTGTCCCCCCTCCCTCAAACTCTGCTGCTGTTGCCGACTTCCAGGGATTTGAGGCAGTTAAAAAAACATAAAAGAGAGGACTGGGTTGCTGAAGCAGGTATGAAGCAACAGGAAGTCTACGTAAAAGAGGGCAGGACTGGCACAGCCATCAGCGGCATGCATGCATTGATTGAACAGCCCTGCACCTGTCTTTTGTGGATTTTTTTAGGCTACTGTTATGCAGGTCTCGAAAGCTGCAGACTGAATAGCAACCAGGGAGTGGGAATGGGAGATGCTGGTGCTTTCTGTTTTTTCTTTTGTTTAAAACCATAGGCACCTTGTATAAGAGGCTTGGGCAGGCTAAGCCTTCCCAGGCCAAACTGCAACCTCCCTGACTCCAAATAAACCTGGCAGGGCAGGGTAAATATCAGCGTAGCCTGCCAGGTTTATTTGGAGTCAGGGAGGTTGCAGTTTGGCCTGAGAAGGCCTAGCCTGCCCTAGCCTCTTATACAGTGTGCCTATGGTTTACATTAAGCCCATTAATCACTTCTCCAAAGCATAGATCCAAAAGGTTATCTGACTTAAATGATTTGGAGTAGTTCTAAATTTCGATGGGCAAACTATAAAGTGTGTGTGTATTGCCATTGCAAAGCAGGAAATCCAAGTATATTGCACAAGCCACCCAAACCACACCTAGAACATGCCCCCTTCAATACTGTGCACGCTGTGAATATACATGTGTAAGTAACAACTTTTCTAAATCAGTACTGAGATACACAGAGCCATATACCTATGCAAATCCTTTTCAAGTCTTCTGTAAAGACCTCCGTAGCGCATCCATAAGACCATGTCTTTCTCATAATTCTACAATAAATTCACAATATTGTAAGAAAATAATAATTACATTGATTGAAAAGTAGTACAAGATTATGCATAATTTCAGTGGCAGGCCTTCTATGTAGCATGCCATGTTAAACTATGGAATATATCCAACAAATTCTTCCCTTACTGTAAAACGAATTCATCCACAGTCATCCAGCCGAATCTTGAAAAGTAACAACACAAAAAAACCTTCAATTCAAAATGAATTTGTTTTGCCCAGTTTCTGTAGCTAGAAATGGGAGGGTGGGGGGAGGAGGGGATTCATTCTGGCTAAGTCTACCTTCTGCAGTATACAGTACAAAACCTTTGTTAATTTTTCTGGCCATGCTTGAATTGTATTCCATGTCAGCTACAAACACATTTACTTAATAGCACTAAGGGGGCAATCTTCCATAGCTCAGCTAGTTGCAAAGTACATGATGCTTTTGTACCTGTGAACCTTGTAGGGAACTGAAAAAAAGAACCCAGGTAATCTCTTTTTGAAAATTAAATGCAAAGTAGTACCATAAAAAATGCTTGCATGTGTTTCAGAAGAATGGCAGTAAAACAGCATATATACATTTGAAAATACAATTGTATGTACGTTGTTAACTTCCCTAAGCTAAACACTCCTGAGAATGCTTCTTTCAATTCTGGCTAAAGTATGTGCATTGTCGGCCCCAGAGTAGGTTCAAGGTGTTGATGCCCTAGGTAAACCTTAAGCGTTACACTCCTCCCTGGCTGTCAAAATCTATTTTTTAGCTATAAATGCCCTGCTCTTTACTACCACCATTCCCTCCACCAGAAGCTGCCGCCCTAGGTGAGGGGTCGGAGGGGGGAACAGCTTGGTGCCACAGCAGCCCACAGCTGGCCCTGTCTTCAGCACACATGGCTTGTCGCTTCTGAACTCTCTCCAACACAACTTCCTGTTGGAGGAGGGTCAGAAGTGGCAAGCCATGTATACTGAAGCACAGGGCCTGCCATGGGTACCATGCCGTGCCGCCCATAGAGGGCAGCTGCCCTAGCCGGTCGCCTAGCCCACTTATTGAACAGGCTGACTCTGGCTGGGAAGGTACAATTTTCAACCATGGCAATCTAGCTGAGCAGCTGGTTAGTAGACCATCTAAATCCCTTCAAAAATTGATTTCTAAAAGCACACAAGAATTCATTTAAATTTATGTATGGGAAAGTTAGATGAAAATCACACTCAGTGCTCCTGCCTATCAGCCATCTTATTTAACCTCTTTCTTCAACCTATATGCCAGATTTTCAAGCAATACAAGATACAATACCAGATCTATGCAGACAATATAATGTTCTTCACACCATTCACAACTTCCGCTCCAGATTTCAGCAACATCTATAAATGCTTCAGTAAGCTGAGACGGTGGATGCAACAACATAAAAAAATGCAATGTGTGCCTTCGAGTCAATGCTTAATCATGAAAAGACGGAGGCCCTGCTTGTATTCTCTGATACATCATATTCACTCCCACAATCTCTACAAATTAGTGATTTCAACATCAAAATAAAAGGTGAAGTCAAATCTCTGGGCGAAACCTTTGACTACAAACTCAACTTCCAGGTACAATTAAAATGGACAACTCAGTCCATCTACTATAAATTGCAAACCTTGAAGAACCTCTGCCCACTTCTAAGTCCTAATCTATTCCATAACATCTGTCAAGCTATAACTATACCTTCCCTTAACTATTGTACCACGACCATCCAATCATGATAGCCTTTTCAAATGGCACAAAACACCACAGCAAGAATAATTCACAAAATATCCAGACAATCACACATCACCCCTGTACTACAATACCTGCAATGGCTCTCACAATCTCCTCACTGTCCTAGCTTGGAAAACCAAAAGCAAACAATCCACATGCAACCGTGTCTTCTCCCTATTTAGAACATAAGAACATAAGATATGCCATACTGGGTCAGACCAAGGTCCATCAAGCCCAGTATCCTGTTTCCAACAGTGGCCAATCTAGGTCATACGTACCTAGCAGTTTCCCCAAAAGACACAGGTTCTGCAATGCTTGTACTGGGTCAAGCATTGATATCCTGGGTCCCTTCTTAATAATGGTTTATGGACCTTTCCTCCAGGAACTTGTCCAAACCTTTTTTAAACCCAGCTACACTAACAGCCTTTAGTACATCCTCCGGTATGGCTTGGAACGCTCTCACAATTGAATTTCGAGATTGCTCAGACCACTCCACCTTCAGAAAGAAACTCATAACCTTCTTATTCCAAGAACACTTCTCTATGGCTCTAAATCAGGTCAACACCCCAACGTGACCTAGCTTCATCCCTTAACTTTTCTTATGCTTTGTCAGAGCCCTTCTTCCCCCTACTCCCATTGACATATCCCACAGTCCCACCCTCTGTCCCCCACCTACCCCCCTGTTGTATGTAGTTTGTTGTGTTAATGTTCACAGCTATAAGACAGTTCATATTCTATACCTTATCTGTTCTTGTTCTCTGTAAAGCAGTCGCTCTTTCACTGCTCCTGTTTTGTTCATTGTGGACCTCCTTGAATTGTAGAAAGGCGGTATATAAACACATTTTAAATAAATAAATAAAATGGGAGTTATTTTGAAAGCCCTATCCATGCTTTGGACATCTGAAAACAGGCATAGAGATGTCCAAAGCACAGAGACGTCTCCAGAGCCATTTTAGAAACCATGTCTGTGGTCGTCTCTAGCGTGAGGACATCCATGCCTGAATGGGGGCATGTTAGAGGTGCGGCTGGGGCATTGCCAGGAACTTGGACATCACTGCCTGATTGCAGACACATCCTGGACATCCAGAGTTGCATCCTCCATGCACAAATAAGCTTGTTTTGGCGGAAAAACATCCAGAAGATGTTGAGAAGATAGCATTCCACCATCCCCAGTACTCAGCACAATCACAATGATAGCAGCAATGGGATGTGAACCTTGGCTTCCCTGTTTCTAGCCCACTACTTTATTAGGCTATTTCTAGATGTCTGTGTTCTGACATATTTTTCTGGTGATGTCTATGTAGACACCCTCACAGACTTCCATATTGGGCACATCCACATTTGTAAAATCGTGTCTGCGCTTGGACGTGCCTGTTATTTTTCCAGACGTTCTGGATTAGATGCCCCAGATTGCACTTGGGCATCTTTTCTAAAATGCCCCTCCAGAGGTCTTATAATAGAACACAAACACATTCAAGCCAATATTCAGCCATCACAGTGGGTGTTTTATTAATGCTGGTTGCAGTGGCCCAAAACCAAAATCTAGATATTTAGCATCAATATGCAGATAGTGACCTGCACTGAATATCCAGATAATGTGGTGACTGGTGCTGCCACCCAGATAGCAGCAATATCGAGGTCGCTAGCCAGATAGCTATCCGGGTAAAGCTAGAAAAGCCTTTTCTGCTGTCCTAACGGATAGTGGATTGAATATTATTGCTATCCAGACAATTTGCTGTTACACCCATGAACAGCCCCAGCACTATCCAGATGGCGCTGAGGTGGTCTGCAAGATATTCGGATAATATTGCAGAATATCAGCGGCTAGCCCCAGCCAGTGGAATTTATCCAGATAGCAGGTGCTGTTATGCGGGAAAGTGCCACAGAATATTTACGCCATTATTTGTAACAGACTTCACTCATACATAATAGTTACATCTATTTAGCACTAGCGCAAAGGTTGCAGCACATTTAACAGGCTGGTGTTCACTGAGCCTCTATCTATATCTTACAATCCTGAGGAGACGGTACCTGTGTGGGAGGCTTTCGTAATACTCCATCTGACATTTGGAATATATTTCTAGTTATCTCAGTCCTGACAGGATATCAATGAAATCAAGGAAGTTCAAAGAGCAACAAAACTCACAAGCAGGTTGGAATGTTTATTTTACCAGAAGACAATAGAGAGACTGGAGAGATCTATAATAGAAAAATGAAGCTAAATAAGGAATATGATGACATTATGTAAGTATTTAAGAAAGCTTAACAAATATTTATGCAAATGTTTATTTAAGATAGGACTAGTAGAATCAGTTATTGTTTAGGTGATCAAATTCTGATGTAGATCACTGTCAGGTCTGCTTGAGAGAGCGTTTGTATTTAGTATGATCTAGTATGTATTATAATTTAGCTGTAATTCATGCCAAATGTGCTCATGAGCCCTAAGGTTTTGTAGTAAATGTGTGTTAACTGGGCACAGCTGTGAAATTTCTTGACGGAAGAGGTGTTCAAGGCTAATTGCCTAGCTGGGCTTAAAAATGATTTGAAGTTTGGACAGATTCCTGCAGGGATGGTTCATTAATGGTTACCAGCCAGGCAGAAGGGGCATTGGTACCTTGTACTTCTGGGAATGATCAACAGGGAAGGGATTTTCATATTGAGATCTGCCAGGGACTGCCAAGGGGACTCAGCTTGACCACCATCAGAGAAAAGATCACTGGTCTGACTCAGCCTGGCACTTCTAATGTGCTTGTGAATTAGATATGTGCAAAGCGCTTTCTCATCAGGCTATTTTCTACATATAGTACATGGATCTAGTCCAAAACGCTTCTCCAGCTGCTGCTACTGTAATACTCTCCTACGCTACAGGATCACATTCCTATCTGGATAAATTCATTCTTCCTCAGTGCACTCATTTCTAAATTGATGTTTGGACGTGCATCCCTGTCATTATTTTAGCTGGACACTTGCTTGTTAATGTTATTTCTGGAAAATGTATCTCACATCTCTGGACTCTCTCCTGTGCTATTTGCTTTTGCTGTTGGCTCTGTTGAGATGTTTGTTTATCTAAAACTAAATATAGAGAATAAGCGAATAAGCCTGACTTGTTAAAGCTTTTCCTCCATTCTGTATCTAGGGGAACCAATTCTAATATTTGTAGCATTATATAAATGTTAAGTTGTAATAGTAGTGGTAATATCTTTGACAGAATTTAACATTCATATTGCGCCACGAAACTTTAAGAAGTGCTCTTTCTTTGGACAGTATTTAACAGGACAGTATTTTAACAGGACAGGATTTTAAAGCTTGCAGTCAGGTAACTCTTTTTATATACTTCAGTGCAATCCTATAGAAATATGCCACTCACGTTCATATTGTATTCCAAGTGCAATTCAGGGGAACAACATACTCACCAAGTAATACCTTCTGAAATACTTTTGGGAGGGCAATTCTCAAAGCCCTGGGTAAATTGGTAGTCTGAACCAGCCTCACTCCAGCCAGTTAAAGTACACGCCGGGGTCCATAATGCACACACAGCTGATTCAGGGGAAGCAGCCCTCAAGGCATGTTCTAGCTAAGATCAGAAAGTAAGGCAGGTAGTAGGGATGCAGACTGATGCACTCAAAACATGAATTCATGTTGGGTTATCGACACGTGAAGAAGCTGGATAAATTGTAGACCATGCTTTATTGACGGGTAGTTTAGATAAGTGAATGATTTATTGAAATATTTTGAAGATAGAATGAAATGTATTACATACCGATGAACTATAAAGATCAAATGGATGGACTGATTTTAAAGGTATACCTGAAAAAATCTTGTTGACTTATGATTGTATTATAAGGGGGTGACTAATTGATCAATTTTATTTGATTGTTAAAAGTTCTCCTTTGATGATGGTCCTAAATCACTTAACTTAAGAAGTTTAAAAATCTAAAAATTCAGAAAACATAGGATAATGTAAAATAATAATTCGTTGGATGGGATGAGATGAGATACAATAGTATAGATGAAGGAATAAGATAGTGCAATAAATAAAATAATTAACAGGACTTGGGGATCAAATAATAGTGATCCCCAAATAGAGTGATAGAAGATTAAATAATGAATTGGTGAATATTGATTTTAGAAGAAAGAAGATGTTGTGTATACACTCCTAAATAAGGGAAACACTCCCTTATTTGGTTGACTGACCCAAAGTGGTCCAATTCTCCCATTTTAAAAGATGGACATATGAAGAAAGGGATTCTGCAGGATACCTTCCCAGACCAGGTAAGTATAACTGGTCCAGGGGAGATCTGGTCCACCACTGAAGGCTCTCTGGTAAAGGGTCTCCTGCCCTAGGTACCAAGGCCCTGGTTCATGGTGGCCAGAATAGAGGTGTCCTGACAGACAGGTCACAAAGTCTGGGATAGGGCAGGGGTGGCACAAGGGGGATGCGGGGCTATGTGTGGAGACTCATTGTGGGACCTCATTTGCATAAGTGGCTCTATTTGCATAACAATTTGCATAATGTTAATGTGCACTAAACGTTTAGTAAACATGCCTCTTAAAGAGTATCTGGATAAAGAAAGACTACCAGATTATTACATTACTATACTCCAGTGCCAACCACCAGGCACATTAGGAAGTACTACAAACACTGACCATTTAGAACCCATATCAAATCTGCCATATCATAACAACACTACCAGGACTCAAAAAGCACCAAACCCTACCTATCAAAAGGCAACACTGGAAATATTCAACCAATACATCTCAGAGAATACCAATAAATCTCCTACGGGGGGAAAAGAACAAGAGGCACTGTCAAATATCTTTATCTTTATTCAGCCATTTGATATACCACCCAACACTGGGGCAACTGAGTGGTTTACAAAATAAAAGGTGCTTCAAGAAAATCAGAAGAAGAATTAGAAGCTACATGATCAGAATATCTCAGCTCGGTTATACATGCAGAACATAGACCGTCGCCAAACAAAGAACAAGGAATCACAATTTAGAACAGGAAGACAATAATTAAACTGGGAACCCCAAAGGCAAACTTGGAATGTATAACAACACTGGAGAAATAAAACTATAAATTAATTTCCTCTTGTACTAAACAAAACACAAAGATATTAACGATGCACATTTCCCAGAGCTGATATATTCCAGTTAATAAATTCAAAATAAAAAAGTATTTTTTTAACTTTTGTTGTTTGGGCAATTTATTTTTCAATTGCAATTGATCTAGTCACTTTCTTCTGCTTTCTTTGTGTCTTCTGCTAACTCTCCATTGTCTGCTGTTCATTTGTCCTTTCTTCTCTCTTCTAGTTTTTTTCCATTCTCTCTCTACATCTGCTTTAGCATACTAATCTTTCCCCTTTTGCTCTTTCCTCCATTTCTTCCTTTATTCCTTTTTACAGTCCTAGCCCCCCCATCAGCCATTTCCAGTCTAAGTTCCCCCATCAACCATTTTCAGTCCTAGCCTCCCCTCCATTTCCATTCCTAGCCCCATCCCCCCAAAGAGCCCTGCGCCTGTCTGACAGGCTTTAGAGGGAGCCAGAGAAACTTTGGCTCACCTCTGTACAGCCGCCGAAATGACAAGCGCCGTTTTCCTTCACTTCAGCAGCTGTGTTCTAGTATAGGCCGCTGGTGCACTGAGTGCCAGAAAACAGGACATGCCCTTTAACCTACAGCATGCCAGCAGCCTACACTAGAACACAGCTGTCGAAGTGAAGAGAAATGGCACTCTTCATTTCAGCAGCTGTACAGAGGTGAGCCAGGGCCTCAGGCCTCCCCGGCTCCCTATGAAGTTGGCCCTGCTGGGAGCTGAACAGCATGTACGAGATGTTGTTGGCGTGCGGCCCCCTGAAGCACGAGGCCCTGTGCGAACAACATTCTTGCACAATGGATGAGCTGGCCATGGGACAGGGTGTCCAGGACCCACTGGGACACTAAAGAATTTTAATGGGGTGGATCAGTGTGTCCAAGGCCTACTGGGCCACCAGAGAATTTTTGCAGGATGTGTCAGGGGTGTCTAGGACCCACTGGGCCATCAGGGAATTTTTACACAGTGGGGATAGGGAATGGGGAATCCGGTCAGATTTTTTTTAAAATGCCACCCTTCCGAATGCACGACAGGATTCCTGCTCACACACTGACAAGAAGAGAGATATTTTACTCGTGCTGCGGCAAATGGATGCAGATTAACACAGCGATGTGATCTGTTTTTATGGCCAATGCACACTTTTTACCGCAGTTTACTGCATTAGGAAAAAAGTATTTTTTAAATGAGTATGTTAGAATACTGTGCACAAGAAACAGGCACGTTCTGTATTTTTGCGAAAGGAGGAAATGCCTTTTTATTGTGTTTAAAATCTGTAGCAGTGCCAGAGGTCAGACATAAGGATGGGCTGTTAGAGAGCACAACAGCAGGAGCAAAAGAGGAAGTTCTCACTGCTGTGTAAAGGAGGGTCATGGTACTAGAGGGCAGGCTGTACCAAGGGTCATGCAAGCAGTGTGGCAGCACAGGGCACAAGTAGAGAAAGGGCCACTGATATTATCACTGAGCTTCCAGGAAGCTCAAAAAGATAAGTTACTGCACATGGCTGGGGTGGAGGGGTGCACCAAATTTGTTAGTCATTCAGGGCACATTTCTAGCTTGGTACGGTCCTGCTAGAGGGAGGCATGTTGGTGCTGGAAGGAGAATGATGCTAAGGGGCTTGGGGGAGGGGGCTGGGCTGGAAGGGGACTGCTGGAAAGGCTGAGGCTGGAAGGGGGATGATGCTGATGCTGAGGCGGGGGGACTGGGGCTGATATATGGTGGGTTGATGCTAGGGAAGAGAGTGGGCTAATGCTGAGGGTACTGAGCTGGAAGGATACTAATGCTGGGACAGCTAGGGCTGGAAGGGGACTGATTCTGAAGATTGGGGCTGGAAGAAGGATGATGCTAAGGGGCTGCTGGGTGGCTAGAGTGGGAAGTGGACTGCTTGGGGACTGAGGCTGGAAGGGGGATAATACTAATGCTGGGGCAGGGGGACTGAGGTTGATGCATATGGGGCAAGGGCTGGAAAAGGGATGATGTTAAGGAGCTTCTGAGAGCTGGAGCTGGAAGGGGATTGATTCTAATGTTGAAAGAACTGATGCTTCAGGAGTTTAGTGCTGGAAGGCAGCTGATGCTAAGGAACTGGGGCTGGAATGGGGAAATGCTGGGGGGGGGGTAATAGAAGGAGAATAATGCTAAGGGACTGGGGCTGGAAGGGAAATGTTGGGCGGGGGGGGGGGGCTGAAAGAGAATGATGCTAAGGGGGCTGATGTTGGTGCTGGAGCTGCCGTGACTGATGCTGGGGCTGAAAGAGAGTTAGGGTTAGGAGGATGATGATGGGGCTGGGTGAATCAGGCTATGCTGGAGCTGGAACAAGAGGGCTAAGCTGGAAAAAGCTGGGGGAAGGTGAAGGAAAGGTACTAGGGGGGATAAACAAAGACACAGGCAAGGGAAGTGCAGAGGAAGGGACATGTGCAGAGGGCGTGTAGATAGAGGGGCATATGAAGGGAAGTACAGAGGATTGAATGATGAGGTAAGGAATATTGGACAAGGAAGTAAATGGGTGAATGTTGGGGAAGAGGAGAAGGCAGTTTGGGGGAATGGCAAAAGCAATGGATGCTGGGGAAGGCGGAGAAAGAGGCATGAAAGCATGCACTGAGGACATAGGGATATGGGAGAACAGGGACTCAGACTTAGGCAAAGACTCCAGGATTGGGTGGAAGACTAAAAGAAGACAGACTCAGACAGGCTCTAAAATTGGCTGAGTATTGGGAATCTAAGTGGGGGCTTTGAACTTGGGTGGGATTGTGAGGAAAGATTCAGGGATTGGGTAGGATGAAAGAGTGGTAACTGTGGCATTAGCTGGGGGTAATGTGGGGACAAAGAAACTGAGAAGGGATTAGGAAGGTAATGGGGATTAAGAACATAAGATATGCCATACTGGGTCAGTCCAAGGCCTATCAAGCCCAGTATCCTGTTTCCAAAAGTGGTCAATCTAGGTCATAAGTACCTAGCAGTTTCCCCAAAGGACACAGATTCCACAGTGCTTGTATTGGGGCAAGCAGTGGATTTCCCAGGTCCCCTTTAATAATGGTTTATGGACCTTTCCTCCAGGAACTTGTTCAAACCTTTTTTAAACCCAGCTACACTAACAGCTTTTTACTACATCCTTTGGTAACAAATTCCAGAGTTTGATTACACGTTGTGTGAAAAAATATATTAGGTAATTGGATGAGTGGTATGAATAGGCCTGTGACACTGAGTATAGAAATATGGGGAGGGAAGATGTTTTGAAGGGCCTGGGATGCCGTTCAATTGGGCAGAGGGCTATGGAAAGGATAAGAAGGGGACAATTCTTTGAAGGAAGTAAGAGAGGGTAGAAATGAGGGAGAGAAAAATGTGAATTGGGAGCTTGGACAGGGGGTAAGACATAAGAACGGGACCAGAGGTAGAGAGGCGATGGCTTTGGTGAAGTGATGAGAGGCTGAAGAATGTACATGAGGCTGGGGAGGAGGTGAATACAGAAAGTGGAAATGGGTGACTAAAAAGTGGGTTAAAGTCAGGGGGAAGAGGAGGCTGGTGAAGGATTGAGACAGAGATGGGGAATGATAATGCTAGTGAGATAAGAATAATTATTTATTATTATTTATTATTTAACAATCATTTATATCCCGCATCTTCCAGAGTTCAGATGCGGTTTACAATTGAACAACAGTCAAAGCAAGGGCTTGTTTTACATGGAACAATTTTTGACAGTAAACAATGTAATAGTTAAATACGTAACAGAACAAGAACAAGTTAAGAACTATGTACAGTTACAGGTTTGTAAGCTCCTTAGATTTAAATCATGGTTATTTACAAGTGGGTGTAATATCTGTTAAGTTATGAGGTTTAGCTTTACTCAGTTGAGTGTAATTTAGCCTTTTTCTGGGATGATCAATGGATTATCTATGTTGTTGTAGTGCATGGCAAAGAGGTAGGTTTTCAGTTTTTTGCGGAATTCTATAATTTCTGTTGTAGATCTTAGGTCCTCCGGGATGGAGTTCCAAATGAGGGGGGCCGCATGTGAGAAGGCTCTGTTATTAGTTAGTTTGTTTGCTTTTATAAAATCATTTGGACTCCTTAATTTATTTGAGTGTCCTTTTCTGTGAGTGACTTTTTGAGATTCCTTGCTTATAAGATTGCTTAATGGGATTGGAGCCATGCCATTGAGAGCTTTAAATGTGGTTATTATGGTCTTATATATTATCCTGCTTTGTATTGGCAGCCAATGCAGGGTTGCTAATATTGGAGTAATATGCTGGAATGAGTGTGCTTTCATTACAATTCTAGCTGCTGCGTTCTGTGCTAGTTGTATTCTTTTGAAGTTTTGTTTCGTTATACCTAAGAGAATTAGGTTGGAAAAATCAAAGTGCGGGGTTATGGTTGCCTGTATTATATTAATGAAATCTTGTAAGTGAACTAAGGGGCGTAGTTGCTTGAGTATTTTGAGTTTGAAGTAGATTTTCTTTATAGTGTTTCTAATGTGGGTGTTCATCGTAAGGTGTGTATCTAAAATGACTCCTAGGTATCTTATTTCATTTTTTATTGTGATGTCATGGTTTTGTATTGTTATGTGGGTTGGAGGGACGTATGAATGTTTTTTTGTTACAATTAATACCTCTGTTTTTGAATGGTTTATGTGGAGGTTTTTCGCTTTTAGCCAGGTTGTGATTTCGTTAAGACAATCTGTTAAGAGTTTTATCGGTACATCAGGGATGGTGAATGGAATGTATAACATAATATCATCTGCGTATAGATGATAGAGTACACCGAATTTTTTGAAAATGTCACAAACTGGTTTTATATATATATTAAATAGGAGGGCTGATAGTGCCGAGCCTTGTGGGAGACCAATTTCTTGTTTATATGTGGTAGATGTCTGATTAGAATAAGAATAAGAATAAGAAATGGAAAGCTGTTAAATAGCTGAAAGGTAAAAAGAAAGAGACTGAAGACTTGAGGGGAGAGAAGGAAGAACAAAATGAAGCTACAGGTAGATAAAAGGATAGAAATGAAGATGAAAGATGAAACAGAAGGAGCACCATCAGATGTGATGAAGGAAGAGAAGAGCATAGGGAGAGCAACGAAACAGAAAATGGAAATGAGATCTTCGAAAATGACTTAGAAGAAAACCACTAAGAAAAAATAGTAAAGAGAGACCAGGACCAACCCAACAGAAAAAATACAATGGTCAAACATCAAAAGACAGAAACTTTTGTTAATTTTTTGAAATATCTTTGCATTTTGTTCAGTACAGGAGGAAATATATTTCCATTTTTTTCAGTGTTCCACGGTTCACAGAATCTGGTTTCTTGGGCTTTCCATCTCATATTTTGTCTGCCTATTTATTTCTTAATATTTACTACATTCTAGAGAAAACCTGGATCTGACTGTGGTACAGATCACCAACTACTAGTATGCAAACTCAAGCTAAAGTTGAAAAAGAGCGAGCCACTCATGAATGTAGCAAAATATGACCTTGAGCATATACTACCAGAATTTAAAGACTGCCTGCAAAATCGATTTGCTGCTTTAGATACAAATGACAGAGCTCCAAAAGAGTTATGGGATGACATCAAGAAGGCTCTGTTGGAAGAAAGTGAGAAATCTTTACAAAAGGTGAAAAAGCAAAACCGGCCAAAATGGATGACCGAAGAAACTCTGAAAATTGCAAAGAAACGCAGAGAAGCTAAAACCAGAGGAGAAAGAGAGGCAATCACAGAACTCAACAGAGATTTCCAACATGCAGCAAGACAAGACATGGAGAAGTACTACAATGACGCATACAAGGAAATAGAAGCAGAAACTATTAGAGGAAGAACAAGATTGGCCTTCCTAAAGCTACAAGGGCTAAAGAAAAAATTCCAGCCTCAAATTGGAATATTACAAGATGCTCAGGGATCCATGTTGAATGATGCTGAGAAGATCAAGAAAAAGTGGAAAGAATATACAGAGTTACTGTATTATAAAGATCAAGTGGACCTACAGCTGTTTCAACCTGTACCTTATGATCAGGAACATTGATGATGAACAAAGAAGTCGAAGCAGCATTGAAAGCCTTATCAAAGAACAAAGCACCAGGCATTGATGGCATTCCCATTTAAGTATTACAGTAATCTGATGCAGCTGTTTCCATACTTATAAGGCTCTGTCAGGAATTTTGGAAGACTACATCATGGCCAACTGACTGGAAAAGATCTGGGTTTATACCATTACTAAAGAAAGGTGATCCAAATGACTGTGGAAATTATCACACAATTGGTCTGAACCCAAATGCCACCAATATTCTACTGAAGATTATTCAGCAGAGACTGCAACCATACCTGGAACGAGAACTGCCTGAAGTGCAAGCAGGTTTCAGGAAAGGGCGAGGAACGAGAGACATCATCGCGGATGTGAGATGGATCCTTGAAAAGACTAAAGAATACCAAAAGGATATCTATATGTGTTTTATTGACAACCGCAAGGCTTTTGACTGTAAACCATGAGAAACTCTGAGCCACATTAAGAAGTATGGATATACCAGAACACCTGATCATTCTCTTGCACAACCTTTACATTGATCACAAGCAACAGTTTGAACCAAACAAGGAGAAACAGAAAGGTTTAAAATCAACAAAAGTGTACAACAAGGCTGCATACTTTCCCCCTATCTGTTTAATTTATATGCAGAACAAATCATCAGAGAAGCAGGACTATATGAAGATGACAGAAGTATGAAGACTGGTGGGAGACTTATCAAAACCTTCACTATACTGATGATACCACATTACTGGCTGAAAGTGAAGACGATCTGAAACATTTGCTTCTCAAGATCAAGGAATTTAGTCTTAAAATGGGCCTGCACCTTAATGTAAAGAAGACAAAGATCCTGACAACTGGCAAAATCAATAAGTTTATCGTTGATGGAGAAGAAATTAAATAGTGGACAACTTTAACCTACTTGGATCAACTATCAATAAAGAAACAACAAGCATTCAAGAAATCAAATGACACATTGCTCTTGGTAGAATGGCTATGAAGGACCTAGACAAGATCAGAAATGTCTCTCTCCATACAAAGATTTGACTCATTCATGTCATGGTATTTTAAATAACATCATATGGATGTGAAAGTTTATTTTATTTATTTAACTAGGCTTATATACCATTTTTCTACCAGTCAAAGCAGTGTACATTCAGGTACTGTATATACATTTTTCCCTTGTCCCCAAAGAGCTCACAATCTATGTTGTTGTACCTGAGGCAATGGTGGATTAAACAGTTTGCCCAAGGCCACAAGGAGCTTCTGTGGGACTAGAAACCCCAGTCCTTCCAGTACAAGGTTACTGTCCTCTAGTGGGATTTGAACTGCTGGCTCTCTGACCTGAGGCAACTTACTCCAACCACTAGGCCACTCCTAGATAGGAAGAAAACTGATGCCTTTGAATTATGGTGCTGGCAACAAATACTGTATATCCCATGAACTACCTGAAGAACAAACCAGTCAGTACTAGAAGAGATCAAACCTAAGCTTTCTTTAGAAGCTCAGATGACAAGACTCAGACTTTCATAGTTGGGACACATCATGCAAAGAGAGAGATCATTAGAGAAAGGCATCATGCTTGGCAAGGTAGAAGGTCAACGCAAAAGAGGAAGGCCAGCAATGAAATGGATCGATACAATAACAGCAACTATGGGTGCCTCTCTGTCAACAATGAGCCACCTGACTGCAGACTGAACACAGTTTAGGACAACTATCCAGAGGGTCGCCATGAGTTGACACCGACTCGACGGCACTTAACAACAACAACAGTCTGTGTTTTGCCTGTGTAACCAAGGTGAGGAATTCTGTTAATATACAAGGTTTGATATAGGAATGTGTGGTAGTTCAGCTTGTTCTCTTTTCTCAGCTGGAGGTGTACTGGGTGTTCTAGAATATTTGCAGTGCTGACTTGTAATAGATGGGGTTGGGGCAGTTTGAATTCTTGGACTTGGTGCTTCTATGGCATGGTAAGCTTGTGAGCATCCGCATGCAAAATTTTGTATTATTTCACACGTTGTCAGGCTGGGGAGGGAATTTGAATAGACTAGTACTTGTATGTAGATTTGTAAAGTTAAATATCCTACTTCTGCTCTGCACCTATTGTTGGGGGAGTTTTATTAGCTGATCTGGAAATGTCCCATGTGAATGAATAATTATACTCTATTGGATTGATACTACAAGGCGATTATGTATTTGCCAGCAAATGTATAATTGCCTATCCATGTATTTTCAGGAAAATACATAGATAATAGGTCACTTGAATTGCTAAATGGCCAGATAATATCTATATATTGAACTGAATTCAAAAAAGCATGGGACCAACACAGAGGATCTCTAAAGGTAAAAAGTGGACTGTTGTAGTTGTTATGGAAGGACAGACTAGATGGGCCTTGTGGTCTTTTTCTGTCATCATGTTTCTATGTTTCTATATTTGTGGTCTAGGTTAGGGAAGGAGAGAGGACAGACCAAAATATTATCTGGAGAGCGGTGATATTCAGCTGTCTGAACTGCAGCCTGAACTAAACAGATAGCAGCAGCACACTCTTGGCACTATTCATATATTCATTGTTGCACCTATACACAGAGTGGCACTGACTATAAGGATTCCTATCTGTGTGACTTATTCCGTAAGATTGGCACAAAGATAGAAGTGCAAAAACAAAGTTGGCCGAAGGCTCCATAACCTGTTGAGCCAGTCCAGACCTCACCAAATGCTGCTTTTAATATACTCAAAAACACTTGTATGGTCAGCATTGCTTATAATTTTCTGAACTAGATTTTATCTGTATAAGATGATATATTGCCAAAATGCGTCCGTCCAAAATTAGGAGAGGCCCAGGACATTTTAGGGGTGAGGTCTAAATTTATCAAGAGAGAGCAATAATCATCCTTAATCTGAATAAATGAAACTTGTGCCTTATGAGTGATCGAAGAAATGACAGTTCTCGATTTTCTTTTGTAACTTGCTTTATATTAAGAATTTTGCTTACATTACAGACAACTAGCATAAAAACTATTACATCTCAAACAGAACAAAAAGTAATTGGATCACACCCTACCTTATTTTACATAATGCAAGCCAATTGCCGAGGGTGGGTACATCCATCTCCCTGCAGTTACCACACATCACCGTGGTAAACCAGCCACAAGTGCAATTAACGCCACTCACTGAGGTGTGATTAGTTGCACCACCACAACCTAGCCTGAGTGCATGTAGCACGGGCCCCAAACCCCCGAACTAGCTGTGCCACAGTAGGAACGTCCTCATCGTGCTTAGTTATCACCTAGATGCATGCTACGAAAATAGCATGGGATTTTTAGCATGGAGCCCTGCACTAGCTTTTAGCATAGCATCAATGCCATGTACTATCCCAGTGCTCCCTGGGTAATGCACATTAGTAAAACTGCCCCTATATGTCAACTCAGCGCTGCTTTGACTCAGTGATTGTAAAGAGGGCTACTGAGATCGTGCACTTGTAACTCAAGCATATGACAAGGTGAACCAAACCAATTTAAAAGTGATCTTTCAAAAAGAAGAAAATTCTCAAAGGCCAGCAGTAGTGATTATTTTTCATGCTTTCCAATAGATGGAATGCTAGAAAGAATTTGTTAGCAAAATAAATCTCCAAATTTGGCTAGCAGGAAGTAGTGAGGATAGCTTGGATTAATTTGAAAACCAGAAACATCAAGCCAGTATTTTCAAAGAATGAACCCTCTCCAAAAATGCTCTTTGCTTTCTATAGGAATTAGTGTAAGAAGGCACAGTAATCATGTATTGTCGGAGCGCTGAAAAGGCGAGGAGAAGAGCAATACTTCTAATCACAAAAACACGGGCTCCATTTTAATCCTTTTTATTAAATTAACAAAAACAAAATCTATAATCACTTCTCAATATTCAAAAAGTTTCAGTACTTGTCTGAACAAAGTGCAGCAAGGAAGCCCCAAAACGCAACGTGACACGTTTCGAGTACGAAGACCTTAAAAGACTCTGCCTCAGGCTTTGTAAAGGGAAACCTCCTGCAAAAAGCATCAACCTGAGGCAGAGTCTCTTAAAGTCTTTGGACTCGAAACGTGTCATGTTGCATTTTGGGGCTGCACTTTGTTCAGTTAAGTACTGAAACTTTTTGAATATTGAGAAGTGATTATAGATTTTGTTTTTGTTAATTTAATAAAAAGGATTAAAATGGAGCGCGTGTTTTTGTGATTAGTATTGCTTTTCTCCTCGCCTTTTTAGCGCTCCGACAATACATGATTATTGTGCCTTCTTACACTGGTGGCCTTTTGGTGCAATTACTTGTTGTTTGGCCGCCCAGTTTTCTTTGTTTTTTTTTCCAGAGCTTCTACAGGAATCAGCCAGAAGCCATGTAATGTTGAAGACCAGTCCATTCTATGAGGCCTTCTTTTCTTTCCTCCTAACCTCTCTCATAATACACAACCTCACCATCCTCCACACTCTCACACTCAGGCACATCTTCTCCCACATAACCCACACACCTCCTTGACAAATCCCTCCCACTGCTTCTCACAGAGAGAGACACACACATCTGAAATGTTGTAACATGTCCATGTGTACTGTATGAGTAATATGTGCATGTGCAAGCTTAGGTTTTCTTGCTTTCTAGAATTTGGATTTACACTAGCATTTTTTGTGACACCTGAGCCAATAAAAATAATGCTTCACTATTGGCATGAGCCGAGCTGCTTATGTGAGATAAAGTGCAGGATTTTGAATAGAGTGCTTGCCAATATGTTACGTCTTCTAACTGCCTCCCACAAGTACCACAATCCTACCCAGATTCACACATACACAGCTGCATCTTCCAAACTGCCCTCTCTCCCCTCACTGCTACCCCAGATTGCAACACACGGAAAAGCCACAGGGAAGCTTGACATACTCAACATGCAATCTAAGAACTCCATCACCCTCTTCTGCAAATTTGTGTTGGAAAGCATCCTCAAAGCCATGTCTTGTAGGAACACATCAAATGACAGCAGATAAAACAAACAAACAAAACCTCATTCTGTCTGCCCAGATGAGATTTGTAGGAAATGGCAATGTGTGCCATTGAGTTAATGGTGACTCCTAGCAAGCCAGGTTTTCTTGGCAAGATGCAAGCAGAAGTGGATGGCCAGGCCTTTCTTCTGTGCAGCAAGTTTACAGCCCCTGGTATTCCAAGATGGTCTCCCATCCAAGTACTAGCCAGACCTCACCCTGCTTTGCTTCAGCAATCAGCCACAAACAGGTCTATTCAGGACTGTGCATATAATGCCCATGTGCAACCCACCACCAGTTCCTCTTCCTCCATATCATTTACCCAATCTCTCAACACTTTTCCTACCACTGCCCAAAATCAAGCTATAGTAATGGAAAGAAGGCCATTTCAGATCTTACCATTTTCAACTTTTAGGGCAATATTTAAACTCTGTGGCCACAGCACTTCAATAAAATCTGGGTATTCAATGCTGGTATCCAAATAGTGACCAGTGCTAATATCCAGAGAGCTGGTGCTATCCGGATAGTGTCTATAGTCAGCCTGCTATCCAGACAGCTATTTGCATAGCACTAAGACAGCTTTTTTTGCTGTCCTAAGTTATACAGATGGCTATCCAGTCAGCAATGCTGGAAATTGCCGTTTATCTAGATAACTTCCCATTTTACCCCAGCAGAAACTGGAAAGTGCCGAGATGGCCTGCAGTGTTATTCAGCAACATTATATTTCTGGATTGTGCCACCTCTTATCATGGATACTGGGCTGTTTGTTTCTTACAACAGCAATATTTGAGCCATCCAGGCTCCTTTCTGTGTTTAAGGCTGTAACCATCGCTCTGTGCAGTTTATCTCAGCACTTTCTTGGAGAACCTATGCAATGATATCACAGGTTTTTTTTACGTTGGCCAATCACATTCCCCTTTTGTTATAAACAGGTTAATTAAACCTTGGCTTATTAAGCTTGCAGTTCTGATGCGTCATCAAAGCATATCTGGACCAAGTCAAAAAAAATTCTATAGCTGGACAATTAAAAAGAAAAGCTTTTCATTAAATCAGTCTTGATCCAAAATTGAAACTAAGCTGGTAACTAACAACAAACATTGTAATTATTTCAGGAGAGCCAGGTTTCTAATGACGTTTTGCCTTAAACAAAAGCAGACTTGGAAGTTTAAGGAGATGCCATAATTTATTTCACATCGAGTGAAATGCTTATGTTGACGTATATTGATCTATGCTAGATAAAATAAAATTTGAAAGTAATCTCTTACAGAATTAAGGAATGCTTCTATCACACAGCTGAATCCTGCTGGAGGACTTTGTCAAAGGAAGTTTTAAAAAGACTTTTACCAGAAAGATCAGTTTTGCAAAAAGGTCTCTGCAGTATTATACTCCTAAACATAGCAATAGTTGACAAATGCCAGCTGGTTACTAATGTACTAGTATTTGTACGAGTCATTATTGTTGTAATGCAGGGGTTCTCAATCTAGTCCTCGGGACACTTCTAGCCAGACAGGTTTTCAGGATAACCACAATGAATATGCATGAGAGAGATTTTTTTTGCACTGCCTCCATTGTATGTAAATCTCTCTCATGCATATTCATTCTGGTTATCCTGAAAACCTGACTGGCTAGGCGTATGGATTAAGAACCCCTGTTGTAATGGCTTTTCTAACTTAGCACTGCTTTTGGAGAAAAGCTGAAAGACATTATAATTTAGAACTCAATTCACACTTCGATAATTTTATAAACTTTTTTTTCATGTGTGAAACACTGCTTTATGCATGTAAAAGGCCTCTTATAATCATGCCTAAAGGTGCGCATGGTGCAAACTGGTGTATACTTGTAGGGTGGGCATGCTCTGAGGAAGAGTTTGAGCAAAGCAGGGGCAGTGTCGTATTGACATGTGTATTTTATAAAGTATGTGCAAACATTTATGCCTATCCATGCCTTCAATCTAGGTGTGGTTTTCTGAAGTGCTTGTCCTAATATTTTATAACGACACAAAGGTGTCTATGTGTCTTTATAAAGTAGGATACAAATAGGCAACCTATTATAAAATTAGCCGCATGGGGTAATTTAAAAAAGGACAGGTAGCATGTACACATGTAAAAAATGGCATCTATATGCATATATACAGGGTTAAGCATTCCATGCTATTTTCTAATTGATTGATTATATGTACAGAGCTGGGGTTTCTGTGTGTGTGTGTGTGTGTGTGCATGTAGTGTGAAGGTGTGTGTCTGTGTGTTTGTGTGATGCAGGCCTGGGATGTGTGTGTATGTGTGTGGCGCAGAAGTGGGGTGGCATCTGTGTCTGTGTGTGTGGTGCTGGGTTGATGTGTGTGTGTATGTGTGTATTTGTGGTGCAGGGATGGTGTGTGTGTGGTGTGGAGGTGGGTATATGTGTATGTATTAGTGTGGGGGTGACATGTCAGTGTGTGTGTGTTGTGTGGTAAGAGAATGGGACATGTGTGTGTGTGGTGTGGAGCTGGGGTGTATTTGTGTGCATGGGGTGGGGTGGGTGGTATGAGTAGAATTAGGTGTGTGTGTGGTGTGGGGGTGGGGTATGCGTGTGTGTGTGTGTGTGGTATGGAGCTGGGGTGTATTTGGGTGTGTGGGTGGAATGCGGTGCGTGTGTCTGTTCAGCAGTGGGGTGTCTGTGTATGTGTGTGGGTGTGTACATGCTGTGGGGTGAGGCTTATGCATGTGTAGCTGTGAGGGTAGGATGAGTGCATATGTGCTGTCGGGGTTGGAGTTACCTCTTAGCATATACCCATTCTGGCCTCTTTTCCCTATGCATTTATCTCCTCAACCTTCCACCCTTGTATTCTTCCCTTCCCTCCCCACTCCAGTGCCTCTCCTGCTACTGAGTATTTGTATAGCGCTACAAGTCGTACGCAGCGCTGCACAGACATGTAAGAGACAGTCCCTGCTCATCAGAGCTTACAATCTAGTCAGCTGCCCCTCTCCCTTGCATTCTCATCCCCCACTCTGTTTGCCTTCCTAGACTCTCTCTCTCTTTCTCCCTCCTATTTTCACTCTTATCCCTGTTCTCCAATTTCCCTCCACCCCCTCCCCACAGGATTTCTCCCTCTTTTCTTCCATTTTCATCCCTACTGCCTCTTTAACTATCTCCTGCCTTCTTTTCATGTCCCTCCTCCCTCTGTCTAAGAAAGGTTTGTCCTGGCCTGCAGGTAGTGTCAGACCTACCAAGGGTTCTCTTTCTTCCTCTGCCTATGAGAGACAGTGTCCCCATCTGGCAGATCGTAGCAATCTTTACTGCAATCGCAGCCTTGCCCTCCTTTTCTGCCGGTGAGAGATGGGGTCGCCGATGACAGACTCCGCTGTCAGGGCTTCTTCATTATTTGCCAGCGGAAGATGAATCCCTGCCTGCCTGCCTATCAGCCTGCCTTAATCCACACTACTAGGTTTGGTTGTGCAAGCACAAACAAACCTATGCATATAGACCAGGGGTCTCCAATTCTGGTCCTGGAGGGCCACAAATCAGTCAGGTTTTCAGAATGTCCCTAATGAATATGGATGAGCTAAATTTGAATACAACAGGGCAGTGCATGCAAATATATCTCATACATATTCATTATCTACGTACCAAGCTACCAAACACACTAGTCTGGAGATAAATCACAAAATACTACTCCCTACGAACCCCAAACACTTCTCTCAAAAATTATATAATAATGAAAGAAACCACCCTTACCATAGAACAAATCCAAACCAACTCAAAGTCATAGGAGAAAAACAGCTCCACATCACGGGCTTAAAAAACTCCTCCCAACACACCAACCAAATTCAAAATAATTTTTATGATAAAATTCTTAAAATCCCTTAAGAAAACATCTAAAGCAGGAGTGTTCTATCAAACGAGAGAAGAGTGATTTGAAGGTCAGCTGTATAGAGCTAAGTATGGGGATATGGGCAAGTTCTTGAATTGTGCTTGGAAGTCTTCTTGATTGTTTCTTTCTTCTTCTTTCTTATAGGTGGCCGTTGTGTTGGCCTGTGAGTGTTGCCTAAGAGCTCCTGCTTATTGAGTTAGTTCTAATATTTATTAAGCGGCTGTTGCCATCAAGGCGCCTTGGGGTACCTCCTGCTTTAGATGTTTTCTTAAGGGATTTTAAGAATTTTGTCATATAGGAATTTTGTAATAAAAAAATGTTTGAATTTGGTTGGTGTGTTGGGAGGAGCATTTTAAGCCCGTGATGTGGAGCTGTTTTTCTCCTATGGCTTTGAGTAGTCACATAGAGGGATGATAAGTTATCTGAGGCTTTTTCTCCTACCCATCATATATTTGTTGTGTTTATCCACTTGTTGAGGAGTTCTTTCTATTGAATATAAGTTGGTTTGGATTTGTTCTATGGTAAGTGTGTTTTCTTTCATCATTATATAATTTTTGAGAGAAGTGTTTGTGGTCTGGGTGTGTAGGGAGTAGTATTTTATGCATATTCATTAGGGACATCCTGAAAACTTGATTGGTTTGCAGTCCTCCAGGACCGGAATTGGAGACCCTTGATAAAAACGGACAGACAGGTAGATGGACCCCAATAGTCGCTATTGCTTATATGAAACACATCTTTTAAGTCTGTTCTTAAATGCTGCAAGTAACTCGGGCACCCGTTTCTCAGTTATTTAAAAATCCATGGGCAACTTTATAAAAATGCCCCTTTCTTGGATTGGGAGCCAATGAAGTTGACATAAAACATCTGCTATTGAGTTTTTCCTTCCAATTTGGACCACCTGCAATCTCTGTAAGAAATTTCCAGGTAACCCTACATACTGGAGATTGCAGTAGTCCAAAACCAATATGGCCAGTACTTGCATAATGATATGCACTGCCCCTCCATCTAAGAAAGAAAACAATTGTCGGGCCAGTCATAATTGCCAGTAAGCCAAACAAACCACCTTAGAAATTTGTAAGGTCAATTCTGCATCTAATTGTACATCCAGATCCCAAATTTCATATCTCTAAAGCAAAGAGATGATCAAGGCTTACAATTGCAGATTCAATTGAGAAACAAAAAGGTTGATTTAATAAGCAATGGTACAAACAGCGCAATTCCCTTCTGCTTTACTATGAGGAAATTCCAGGGGGTTTACGCAAATGTAGTATCTGAGTATAACAATTTATTAAATCCTATGGGAATTTTATTTGCACTGTGATGACCAGAAAATCTCATGATGGTGGCTTGTTCTACCACCAGGGGTCAGTACCACAAGACTGAAAGCAGCAGGAGCAGAAGGGAACTGTTCCTGCCCTATTTACCACTTGGCCACCACGGAGCCCTTGGATCACTGGGATAGCTGTCTGGGGGAAGAGGGTCCTGATTATGGTGGGAGGTCTCTGGGGATGGCGGGCGTGTTGGAATGTTGTCCAGGGAAAGGGTGATTCTGATTAGTGAAGGGGAAATGGATCAGTAGGAGGGGCTTGATGGGGGGGCTTGTCCAGGGGGTTGGGTCTTCGGGGTTGACATCTCCCCCTCAGCCACTTGTCCCTTACCTGTAGCTGTTCTCTGGGCTTCATTCCCTGCCTCAGCAGGTAGCAAGGGTGCACCCACGCTACCGCAGGCTCATGCGGTAAGTGTCCGCCCTATGCATTAAAAACAGATACAAAGTTTGCACCTTGGTAAACATGACCCTACGACAAGAACAGGATTGGCGGATTTTTCTGAAGGAATTAAAATCCTTTCTATTCCCAGTTTAAAACAATAGAGTTTACGTGGTTAAATGGTGGAGTAGTAAATTATGTTAAAACAAAGGCAGAAATTCAGGTGTATGGTATGATGATTTTATGTATTGTTTCCTCTACATTGCTATTGTTATTTTATTTAATATTTTTTTTATTATTTTGTACACTGCTTTGAATGTTATTACATAATAGCTGTATAAAATGTTTTAAATAAACTAAATTAAATCAGACATTTCCAGATTGAATGTTCTTCCCATAACTTAAAGTAGTCTTTGAAATGCTTCTTTTGGCTTCCCTGAGAGTCTTTGCTCTCCTGCATGTCACCATAGAAAATTTTCTTTGGCATTTACTCAGCTGACATCCAAGTGATATGATCTGCCCATCTTATTTGCTATTTCATCAGCAGAATGGGGATGTTTGGCATGCCTATGTGTTTAAGCATGTCAGTGTCTGGAACTTAATCTTGATATTTTATCCTCATCAGTTTCCTCACAAAGTGACTCAGCTTTATAACATAGCATTTGGACAGCATCCAGGTTTTACATGTATACGGCAGGGCTTGAGACACAACGTCTGCTCAGAGTTTGAAAACTTTCTCCAGTATTAATCCATTAGGGGCAAAACACACTTGCCATGTACAGTATTCCCACCTTTACTCCTTCTCATTAGGTTTGGGGGGATCTAGAGAGGGGTGGGGGGGGCAGGGTTACATAGTGAGTACAGGCCCAATATTCAAAGGCATTTACACTGTTTGCAAACCTGCAAACCATGTAAATGCCACTAAGCGGGTTAGTCAATGGTACTAACATGGTTAGCAATGCTGAATATCCATGGATAATGTGCTGCACATCCCAATGCTAACCGCTTAGCTTCAGGGCATTCTGGGGGTATTCCATGGGCAGCACCCAGAGATAATCGGCAGGGCTGGCCCAAGGTTTTTTGCCGCTCTCGGCAGAAGCCCCAGCCGTGCCACCCGCCACCCCCCCCCCCCACCATGCTGGACCACGCTACCGCTGATTCCAGTGATGGGGGCGCAGCTCGGCTCAGCAGCAGGCCATGTGCTTTGGCACACATGGCCTGCCGCTTCAGACCCCCTTCCAACATAACTCTGGGGGGTCAGAAATGGCAGGCCATGTGTGCCAAAGCAAATGGCCTGCCACCGAGCCTAGTCATCCCCCCTGCCAGAATCAGCGGCAGTGGGGGAGGGGGGGCACGGCTGGGGCTTCTGCCTTGAATGGCAAAAAACTTTGGGCCTGCTGCTCACAAAGATCAGCCTGCCTAGTGGACGGGCTGGCCCTGAATCAGTCAGCAGTGATATTCAGCCACTGCCCTGTTATCCCTCGGCGGCAAAAGTTAGGAACATTAAAGGCTGTCTTAACTTTCTCCGCCAAAGCTAACCAGACAGATATGGCTCCGGCATTGAATATCTGGGTTTAGGATTCAGCAGCGATGGCTAAGCACTGTAATTGTGCTAGCGGCTGCACTGAATATCCAGCCCTACATGTTTCCCTGGAAATCACTACTCTTCCACTCCATTCACATGCAGCTCCTTCTCTTTCCTTTTCCACTCTCCACCTCACTCAGGTCCAGTTTTCTCCTTCCCCCTCCTGGTATATCACTTTTATCTACTACATATTGGTTGTAAGACCAAAATTGTCACAGGTTTTGCATTTAGAGAACAATCATTACTACAAAGAAGATTATAGTCACTTCCTTGCCTCTAATCTCCTCAAACCGAACAGTTTAGCATTAGTCACATATCTGCTGTCAATCTCACTGTCACAGACATAAAATGCATTTGTAACTATGGTCAAAAATGCATGAAAGAGAAGTGAGCTAGACGGAGGTGAAAAAGATGCACAAAGTAGTGTGGCAAAAAGCAAGAAAAATAATAATGCTTTTAATATTTTATACTTTTGCTTGGCATGCTCAGAGGATAATTTCATAAGTCACCATGTAGTTTATGAGCATTAATCTTGCATATTCTATAAAGTCAAATCCACATGCATTTGACTTTCTAGAATATTAGTGTACGTGGCTGCTTACAAGCATAAATTTGAACCAAAGTCCTTTACAGCAGCTCTGCAAAGCCTCTGTGCTGAGCTTTCCCAGCATCATCCTGTGCAGGGAATGGAGGAACAACTTCCTTACTATGTGTTAACTGCATTGCAAATAAAGCAATGTGATAACTATACTGATTTAGATAAGATAAAACTGCACTATGCTATCTGCATACTAGATGTGGAAATAGCACAGGGCACAATTGTGGCTTGGTACAGTCCTGTCTCCACCCATTGCCCAGCCCATTCTGCGTTAGCTGTTAATATGGAAATTAGTATATGGTAACTGCAGTGGTGCCACATTAAGGGGCATGTTTACTAAACTGTGTTAGCTGCTAAGTGGAAATACAGCCCGACGGTAGCATCAAATGCAGTGGGAAAGCAGATATCACAGCACTTTTCTATGATATCTGCATTTTGCTTGGCGGATCAGGGGGGATCGGGGCAGGGAGTAGGCATATCAATCGTTGACAGCCATCCCACGATGGCTGCTGAATTGGGCTCCATCATGACTGCAGATAACACCACCTCAAGAGGTGGCACTGCGAGATCGTGGCCATATTTGTGAGGACCATTGAGAAGGGCAGAGCCATCCTTTGCTATTGCTCGCATCAGTGGTTGTCACAAAGATGGATGCAATCTTGTGGTGTTGCCTCCTAGCGTGAGGCTAGAGGGCAGCACCTTGTGATTGTAACCATTTTGGCCATGGGGACCAATGGGGGCCAGAGTGAGGAGGGCCATTCCTGCCCCCCTTCACCTCTAGACCACCAGGGAGATCAGGTTTGGCTCTGGGGATGGTCAGCAGATGTTTGGGGTGCCCAGGAAGCCCCCCATTCAGACTGGCTAGCCAGATTTCCTTCTTGAGAAGGGAGGGAAGGAGGTAGAGGAGGAACCCTGACTGGCTAGCCAGTATTGTAGTTTGGATGGGAAGAGAGGGTCCCCTTGGTTACCCAACTGGCTAGCTGGGATGTTTGCCTTGGCCAAGGAGGGGTGCACCAGTCACCCCAGACAGTTTCGGATGGGGATTGGGAGTTGTCTTGTCTTGAAGAGTTGTCTTGAAGGACTAGAAAAATGGACTGTTACTTCTGGAGAGAGATCTGCAACTGTGAGTATATACTTCTGGTAATTTTCTAAAAGGAATTCTTTGTATTAAAGCTAATTAATCTGTGAATCCACTATTTTTGTTAAATCAGTCAGGGCCTAGTAGCAGCAGTTTAAATTTAAAACACAGAGGAGAACTTTCTGGTTACATTTCATACCCAGCAGAGAGCTTGTAGTTTAAATTTAATAGTCACTCAGGGCCTAGCATCAGCAAAGTACTTTTAGCTTAAATTTAAAACACAGAAAAGAGCTTTCTGGTTAAATTTAGAACCCAGCAGAGAGCTTGTAGTATAAATTTCATAAGATGTTAGAGCCTAGCAGCAGCTAAGAGCTATAATTTAAATCAAATCAGAATATAGCTTACCTCAGCAGCACAAGACAGGGTACTGTGTAGAAGCCCTCTTTTAATAAGTGTTATTTCCCTCCCTCCCTCCCCACACCCACCCACCCCTGGGATAATCGTAGCTTTATAGGTACTTACACATCTTAAAAGACAGGAGGTGCTCTCAGGTGAAGCTCATTACCCAAATCAGTCATACACTAAGGACCTGAGATTAGTTAAGCTTCAGGTGAACAAGGTATATTACACGTATTAGGTACAGTTTTATTAGTATAAATATCCATAGCAACCCTTAGTAAGTAAAGAACTTAGATCTAACACAAACTTAAAACTAAGATGCAGACAGCAGTCCAGCAGCGGGATGGGGGCTTTCCAGTCTTTTGCATTGAGTGTCACATGTATGATTTTCTCCCAGCTGGTGAGAGGTCTTACGTGTGCACTAGGTGCAAGGAGCTCTTTGCTCTCAGGGAACGAGTCCATTCTCTAGAGGCTAAAGTAGCAGACTTGGAAAGCATAAGACAGACAGAGAGGTACATAGACGAGACCTACAGGGATATAGTCCTGAAGTCCCACCTCCAGTCTGGCAGCATCCCTGTTGCCATGGAGGAGAGAGGTCACGTGACAGGAGAGCATCACCCTGGTGTGGCAGGAAGTGATCCTGTAACTAGGACCTGTCCTCCAGGTGATGTAAAAACCCTCTCGCACCGAGGAGGTTTCTCCAGGGCCATGTGCCCATGAGGGAAGGGTTAGGACAGCTGTTATAGTTGGTGATTCGATCATTAGGCATGTAGATAGCTGGGTGGCTGGTGGATGTGAGGATCGCCTGGTAACATGCCTGCCTGGTGCGAAGGTAGCGGACCTCAAGCGCCACCTAGATAAGGTCTTAGATAGTGCTGGGGAGGAGTCTGCTGTCTTGGTACATGTTGGTACCAATGACATAGGAAAATGTGGTAGGGAGGTTCTGGAGGCTAAATTTAGGCTTTTAGGTAGGAAGTTGAAATCCAGAACTTCCAGGGTAGCATTCTCCAAAATGCTTCCTGTTCCACGCGCAGGACCCAAAAGGCAGGCAGAGCTACGGAGTCTCAATGCGTGGATGAGACAATGGTGCAGAGATGAGGGTTTTGGATTTGTTAGGAACTGGGGAACATTCTGGGGAAAGGAGGGGCTCTTCCAAAGGGATGGGCTTCACCTTAACCGGGATGGAACCAGGCTGCTGGCATTAACCTTTAAAAAGGAGATAGAGCAGCTTTTAAACTAGATATTAGGGGAAAGCCGACAGTCGCCCAAGAGCGGATGGTTCGGAAGAATGTATCTTTGAAGGATACTACCAAAACCAGAGAGGTTCCACAAAAGAGTAAAGTAGCCCAAATGCCCTCAAGTATGGAGCAGACAGAGCTTAAAGATCCCAAATTACCCATGTCTAACAATAGCCAAATTAATATGAATAAAATACATTCTCTAAAATGCTTGTATGCAAATGCTAGAAGTCTAAAAAATAAGATGGGAGAGTTAGAATATATAGCACTAAATGAAAGGTTAGATATGATTGGAATATCAGAGACATGGTGGAAGGAGGACAACCAGTGGGACTCTGTGATACCTGGGTACAAACTATATCGTAATGATAGAGCTGATCAAATTGGTGGAGGGGTTGCTCTCTATGTTAGAGAGGGCATTGAGTCAGAAAGGATTAAAGTTTTGCAGGAAACAAAATCTGCTGTAGAATCTATATGGATTGAAATTCCATGTAAAAGGTGGAAGGCAATGGCAGTAGGGGTGTACTATCGAGCGCCTGGCCAGAATGACCAAATGGATGACGAAATGCTCAAAGAAATCAAGGAAGCTAACAAACGTTACAGCACAGTAATAATAATGGGTGATTTCAACTACCCCGGTATCGACTGGGTCAGTGTCACGTCAGGACATGCTAGGGAGATAAAGTTCCTAGATGAAATAAATGACTGCTTCTTGGAGCAGCTGGTTCATGAACCAACCAGAGGGGAAGCCATATTAGACCTAATCCTTAGTGGAATACCAGATCTAGTGCAAGAGATAAGGTTGTTGGGGCCACTTGGCAATAGTGATCATAGCATGATTGCCTTTGATTTAATTAGTGGAGGAGGGGGAAATCCACAGTACTACCTTTTAACTTTCGAAAGGGAGACTATGATAAAATGAGGAAAACAGTTAAGAAAAAACTAAAAGGAGCAGTTGCAAAGGTTAAAGAAGTACATCAGGCTTGGCTGTTGTTGAAAAATACTATCTTGGAAGCCCAGACCAGCTATATTCCATGCTTTAAGAAAAGTGGAAGGAAGTCCAAAAAACTGCCAGCATGGTTTAAAGGTGAGGTCAGAGAGGCTGTTGTTGCCAAAAAGCATCTTTCAGGAAATGGAAAAAAGAGCCAAACGACGAAACCTGGAAACAGCACAAGCACTGGCAAGTCAAATGCAAGGCATTGATAAGGCAAGCAAAGGGAGAGTTTGAGAAGAAGCTTGCTGTGGAAGCAAAAACGCGAAGTAAAGACCTTTTCAAGTACATTCGTAGCAAAAAACCTGTGAGAGAGTCAGTTGGTCCATTAGATGATAAAGGGGTTAAAGGAGCACTAAGAGGCGACAAGGCGATAGCGGAGAGACTGAATGAATTCTTTGCTTCGGTCTTTACTGAGGAAGATGTAGGGATGTTACCCATGACTGAAGTGGTATTTAAAGGTACGGAAGAATTGAAGGAAATATCGATACATCAGGAAGATGTATTACAACTATTAGATAAGCTGAAGAATAGCAAATCACCTGGGCCGGATGGTATACATCCAATGGTGTTGACAGAACTGAAATACGAGATTGCAGACCTGCTATTAGTAATCTGTGAACTATCATTAAAATCATCTCTAATACCTGAAGATTGGAGGATCGCCAATGTAACACCAATTTTTAAAAAGGGTTCCAGGGGTGATCCGGGAAACTACAGACCGGTGAGCCTGACATCAGTACCGGGAAAAATGGTAGAAACCATCATAAAAAATAAAATTACTCAGCATGTACATAGTCATGACCTAATGGGAGACAGCCAACATGGCTTTAGACAAAGAAGATCTTGTCTTACTAATCTGTTATGTTTTTTTGAAGGAGTGAATAATCAGGTGGACAAAGGTGAGTCAGTTGATATTGTGTATCTGGACTTTCAGAAAGCCTTTGACAAGGTCCCTCATGAGAGACTTTTGGCAAAACTAAAGAGTCATGGGATAGGAGGCAGTGTACTATTGTGGATCAGGAACTGGTTAAAAGATAGAAAGCAGAGGGTAGGGCTAAATGGCCAATTTTCCCAATGGAGAAAGGTGAATAGTGGTGTACCCCAGGGATCTGTGCTGGGTCTGCTGCTTTTTGACATATTCATAAATGACCTGGAAATTGGAATAACGAGTGAGGTTATCAAATTTGCGGATGACACAAAACTATTTAAAGTTGTTAAAACCCAAGAGGATTGTGGAAAATTGCAAAAAGATCTGGATAAATTGGAAGACTGGGCATCAAAATGGCAGATGAAATTTAATGTGGACAAGTGCAAGGTTATGCACCTAGGGAAGAACAACTTAAACTATGGTTACACGATGCAAGGTTCCACATTAGGAACCACCACCCAGGAAAAAGATTTAGGCGTCATTGTGGATACCATGTTAAACCCCTCGGCCCAGTGTGCAGCAGCGGCCAAGAGAGCAAATAGAATGCTAGGTATGATAAGGAAAGGAATGGAAAATAAAACAAAAGATATTATAATGCCTCTATATCGTTCCATGGTGAGACCGCACCTTGAATATTGTGTGCAATTCTGGTCGCCGTATCTTAAAAAGGATATAGCGATTTTAGAAAAGGTTCAGAGAAGAGCCACCAAAATGGTAAAGGGGATGGAAGGATACTCCTATGAAGAAAGGCTAAAAAGGTTAGGGCTCTTTAACCTGGAAAAGAGACGGCTGAGGGGAGATATGATAGAAGTCTATAAATTAATGAACGGAGTGGAACGGGTAAACGTAGATCGATTGTTTACGTTATCAGAATATAGAAAGACTAGGGGACATGCAATGAAGCTACAGGGTAAACTATTTAAGACTAATAAAAGAAAATATTTTTTCACTCAACGTGTAATCAAACTCTGGAATTTGTTACCGGAGGATGTAGTAAAGGCTGTTAGTGTAGCTGGGTTTAAAAAAAGGTTTGGACAAGTTCCTGGAGGAAAGGTCCATAAACTATTATTAAGAAGGGACCCAGGATATCAATGCTTGAACCAATACAAGCATTGTGGAACCTGTGTCCCTTGGGGAAACTGCTAGGTACATATGACCTAGATTGGCCACTGTTGGAAACAGATTACTGGGCTTGATGGACCTTGGTCTGACCCAGTATGGCATATCTTATGTTCTTATGTTCTTATGTTGTCCAAGTGGATCAGTGGCGAAGGGAGGGACTGATCAGCTTTATAGCCATTGTCGGTGCTGTGGATCTTTAGATCTGTGGAACCACAATGATCTGAGGTTGGGGGAGCCCAATCGGTGTCTTTGGGGGGGATCAGCAGTGATCAGGGCTGTGCACCCATTCACTACCTTTCCTCTCCATTGCTTTACTATGGACGTCTGCAATACCTGCATCGGCAGGTATCATGGGACTTCCTGCACTGTGGATGTCTGCGGTAAATGCAAAACCTCTGCATTATCTGCAGGGGGAAGCTGGGAACACCCCCTGAAAATACCGCAGAGGTTTGTGCCTTAATGCGGGCCTTTTGCAGCAGTTCAGTAAACATGCCCCTTTTAGTATGCATTAACTACTACTACTATTATTAATAATTTCCATAGCGCTACAAGGTATACACAGTGCTTTACAAACATTTTAAAAAGACAGTCCCTGCTCGTAGAGCTTACTATCTAATCAAGACAGACAGAACAATACAAGAGCAACTAGGGGGTTCAAATAAGGAAGGAGACAATGAGAACAAGGGATTAGGATCCAAATGCGGCCTCAAAGAGGTAAGTCTTTAGCATGGATTTGAAGTGGGGGAGAGACAAGAGTTGACATAAATACAGAGGAAGTTTATTTCATGCATGAGGAGCAGTAAGGTGAAAACATTGTAACATACAGTGCCTTGCAAATGTATTTATCCCCTTGGCATTTATGCTGTTTTGTCGCATTACGTACAACCTAGAATGAAAATGCAGGTTCATTTGGATGTTAGGTAATGGACCTAACAATATAGCCCAAATTGGTGAGTTGAAATGACAATAAAATACCTTGTATATATAAAAAACAATTAAAAACTAAAAAGTTGTAAGTGCATATGTATTCATCCCTTTTTGCTATGAAACCGCTAAATAAGATCTGGTCCAACCAAGTAACCTCAGACGTCACATAATTAGTTGAATAGGGTCACCTGTGTACAATCAGTATTACATGAACTGTCGCATGATGCTTGTATAAATATACCTGTTCCAAAAGGCCCCTGACTCTGCAACACCATTAAGCAAGCAACATGAACACTAAGGAGCACTCCAAACAGGTCAGAGACAGAGTTGTGGAGACATATAGATCAGGGTTACGTTTTAACTGAATATCCCAAATTCTGAATAGCCCACAGAGCACCATTAAATACATTATAACAAAAGAATATGGCACCACTACAAACCTGACAGGAGAAGGCCATCCACCAAAACTCACAGACCGGGCAAGGAGGGCATTAATCAGAGAGGCTACAAAGACACCAAGTGGGTGGGAGGAGTGGCCTAGTGGTTGGGGCAAGGTACTTCGGGCCGGAAGGTCGGGGGTTCAAATCCCACTGGAGGACAGCAACCTTGGGCCGGAAGGACTGGGGTTTCTAGTCCCACAGGTGCTCCTTGTGGTCTTGGGCAAGCTACTTAACCCTCCATAGCCCATGTTCCCTGTAAAATAGTTCTCTGTGTGCTGTGCTTTCCTGTCTAATCAATGTGTTTATACCTCAAAAATTTCCTGTCATGATTTGACAATTTTTTCCAATCTGTAATCAAACCGCTGCTGATCGCTGGAAGTAGCGGTATACAAATGTATAATAAATAAATAAATAAATAAATAAACACTGAAGGAACTGCAAAGGTCCACAGCGGAGATGGGAGTATCTGTCCATAGGGCTACTTTAAGCCGTACACTCCACAGATTGGGGCTTTATGGAAGAGTGGCCAGAAAAAAGCCATTGTTCAAAGAAAGAAATAAGAAAACACGTTTGGAGTTTGCACAACAGGATGTGGTGGACCCTCCCCCCCCCCCCCAAACACATGGAAGAAGGTTCTCTGGTCCGCTGAGACGAAAATTTAACCTTTTGCCCAACATAGGAAACGCTATGTGTGGCGCAAATCCAACACTTCCTATCATCCCAAGAACACCATTCCCACAGTGAAACATGGCGGTGGCAGCATCATGCTGTGGGGATGTTTTTCATTGACAGGGACAGGAAAACTGGCCTGGATTAAAGGAACGATGGGTGGCACTAAAGACAGGGCTATTATTGCAGAAATCCTGTTTCAGTCTGCTTGAGATCTGAGACTGAGACGAAGGTTCACTTTCCAGCAGGACAATGATCCTAAACATACTGCTAAAGCTGGTTTAATGGGACACATTTAAATGTCTTGGAGTGTCCTAGTCAAAGCCCAGACCTGACCTCAATCTAATTGAAAATCCGTGGCAGTACTTGAAGATTGCTGTACAGCAACGCATCCCATCTAACCTGAAGGAGTTGGAGCAGTTTTTCCTTAAGGAATGGGTGAAAATCCCAGTGGCTAGATGTGCTAAGCTAATAGAGACATACCCAAAGAGAGTTGCCGCTGCAATTGCAGCAAAAGGGGCTCTACACGTATTGACATTGACATTGCTTTTGTATTTTATTTGGCCTAATTATTGTCTGTGTCACAATGATGGATGTTTTGCACCTTCAGTTGTAGGCATATCGTATATATCACATGGCGTTAGCCCTCCAAACTCCATTTTAATTCCAGGTTGTACTGTGATAAGACAGGACAAACACAAAGAGGATGAATACCTTTGCAATACATTGTAGTATTTGACAGCAGATAAAGACCAGGATGGTCCATCTAGTCTGCCCAGCAAGGTGGCAAGAGTAGGTGCACCTGCTGCTCCGTGCAGGTCATCCCTCCCCATGACTTTCTTTAGGGATGCCCACTGCACTGTGCAACTCACTCCTATTTGTTGAGATATAAGAGATAGTTAAGTTTATTTTTATTTTATTCTGTTACTATAAAAGGATCCACTGTGTCTGTCTCATGCCACTTTGAATTCTGTCACTGTATTTGCCCCCACCACATCCATCGGGAGGGCATTCCAAGCATCCACCATCCTTTCAGTGCAAAAGAATTTCCTAATGTTGCCTTTCAGTTTACCCCCTTGCAGGTTCATGTTATGCTTTCTAGTTTTACAGCTTCCCCATTTTTGAAAAGGTTTGTTTGTTCATTAATAGTCTTTAAGTATTTAAACATCTGTATCATATCTCCCCTGTCCCTCCTCTCCTCTAGCGTATAGAAATTTAGGTCTTCAAGTCGCTTCTTATACGATTTCAGGTGCAAGCTCCAAATCATTTTGGTCGCCTTCCTCTGAACCGTTTTCAGGCTTTTTACATCCTTTGTGAGATATGGTCTCCAAAACTGAACACAATGGGCCCAATTTTTGAAAGGCATTTATTTGGCTTACAGCCCAGTAAACCATGTAAATGTCTTAAATCGGGATATTCAATAGCACTTACATGGTTAGTACCATTGAGTTTCCCCTTCTAACTCCCCTACATGCCCTGATGCTATCCAGTTAGCATCAAGATGTGTCAGAGACGTTCCAGGGCGGAGTGGAGGCGGCAGCAAATGATAAGCGGGCAGCAGTAATATTGCATGCTGCCCATTTAGTGATCTGCGCTGAAAAGCTAGGCAAGGAAAACCCTCACCTATCTTTAAGGCACAGGAGCTAACCGGGCAACATGCAATATCGCTGCTGCCCAGTTAGCTTTGGCGGCTTCTGGTGTGTGCGGCGATCCCCAGATATTCAATGCTGTCACCACGGCATTGAATAGCCAGCTTAGAGGTCGGTGGTGAAGGCTATGCGCCGACGAGGTGCAAAGCCCTTCAAAAATGAGCTGGCTCAATATCAGGCCCAATATTCCAAGTGAGGCCTCACTAACGACTTGTACAGTGGCATTAGCACCACCTCCTTTCTGCTGTTAATTCCTCTCTGTATGCAACCCAGCATCCTTTGGCCACCGCCTTGTCACACTGTTTTGCCACCTTGAGATCCTCAGAAACAATCATTCCGAGGTCCTTCTCCTGGTCTCTGCACACCAAGCTCTCACCCCCTATTGCATACAATTCCCTTGGATTTCTGCATCCCAAGTGCATGACAATGAACCCCTTCACATTAAATCTTAACTGCCAAGCATTAGACTATTTTTCCAGCTTTTGTAGATCTTTCCTCATCTTATCCACTCTCTCAGGGGAGTCCATTCTGTTGCAAATTTTCATATCATCTGCAAAAAGTCAGACCTTTTCATTCAGTCCTTCAGCAATATCACTCACAAATACATTGAGCTCTTACTCCATTTGTCCTACTGCTCAGTCTTTGGCTTAACGTAACCAAATTCATTGGTTTGACTATCAGTTTGCTCAGTGACATGAATGGATAGTCAGAATCAATCAGGTAGTGCTGAATCAACCTGAAGGATGCTTCTAATGCCACTAATCACCTTTCTTTCATCAGAGCGGGTTCTGTTTACATCACCTGTCATCTGACAGTCAACCAATTTCTGATCTAGTTTGCAACCTTGGGACCCATCCCAGGCTGTTCAGTTTATTGATAAGTCTCCTATGAGGAACAGTATCAAAGGCTTTGCTGAAACCTAGGTAGATCAAAGTCTGGAGTTTGCAGAAGAAAAGGGCATAGAAAGAAGAAAGCCAAAGGAGGAGCGGAGTTCACGAGGACGGGTGTAAGGAGAGAGAAGAGAGGAGAAATATATGTTGAATATGTGTGGAGAAGGCAAGCTAATGCAGCTTAGTAAATAAGCTCCTAGATAACGTTTTTCTTATTTTGTAACTAGAAAATCCCCTTTTGATTCAAACCCACAATTATTTTATACACAATGAGGGCAACTGGGTGAGTCAGCTCAAGCTCCATCCTTGCTCTTACTCCATTTGTCCTACTGCTCAGTCTTTGGCTTAACGTAACCAAATTCATTGGTTTGACTATCAGTTCGCTCAGTGACATGAAATTACCAAGTGAGTGGATAGTTAGAATCAAACTGGTAGTGATGAATCAACCTGAAGGATGCTTCTGTGATGACCTCCTCCCACACTCATCTAACTAGAGGTTCCTGCAATTCTCTTAACTCACTAAAACTCGCCAATTCAGTCTCATGTCAGATCGCTTGTGGTATTAATCCTGAATGAAAAATCAAAGATCTGTATGATTTTTATGCGATATCCCTTCAGATGTCAGGGAAAGATTCTCTCAACAATGGAAATTCTAGAGGGTTTGAAGTGCACAGTAACCATAAGAAAATCCCAGTTTATTCCATCCCACAAGAGGACAGCAACCTTGGGCCGGAAGGACTGAGGTTTCTAGTCCCACAGGTGCTCCTTGTAGTCTTGGGCAAGCCACTTAACCCTCCATAGCCCATATTCCCTGTAAAATAGTTATCTCCAAGTTATAATGCCCTGTTCAATGTAATTTCAGTTTGTTCAATGTAAACCGCACTGATGCAGAATAGCGCGGTATATAAGAGAATGTAAATAAATAAATAAATAAAAATCCTGCTGTTCTGTAACTTCTTCCTAGCATTCCTTGAGAAAATAGGATAAAGCAATATAGTTGTCATGTTAGTACACTTTAATGGTGATTAATAATATATAACTATTTTTGAGAAGATAGGAAAGTGAATATGCACTGACAAGTTAGATAAAAATCTTTAATTAGGCAGGCTAAAAGAGAATTTGAAATGAACTTTGCCAGAGAGGCAAAACTCATAATAGAAACTTTTTCAAGGACATTTGAAAGAAAAAGCTCATAAGGGAGTCAGTTATACTACCAGATAACGAAGGGTTTAAAAGGGCATTTAGCATGGACAAGACCATAGCAGAAATACTAAAAAGGTGTTTTTAGAACTGGCTGCATAAGGAGATTTTTATTTATTTTTATTTTTATTTATTTATTGCTTTTATATACCGCGCTATTTAAAATCAGTGTGGTTTACATACAACAGATTTATGCATAACAGGCATGCTGTTATGCACTTCCAATGAAACGGGAGGATGCAACTTGGGTTACTGCTGGAGGAACTATCTACAGTTATCTACAATATTAACATGAGTCATTTGTGACTTACAGCTTCCTGACCGGGTGCATGGTGGGTGGGATTGAGTTATTGGGTTCAGAGTAGTATAGTAGAAAGAGGTGGTGTTTTTTTTTTTAATTTAAGATTTTATTAATTTCTTCAACATGGAGAGTTCACAACAATGTCATCAACAATTAACATCAATAAACATCAATAAATTAACCTTGCAGCCTCTCCCCTCGGCCCGCCCACTCCATCATCTCTTCCTCTCCTTCCCCCTACCCCACCCACCATCACTTTACTCTGGAGCCCCCCTCCCCCCCTCCTCGCTAACTTCCCCTTCGCCCCTCCTCGACCCTCCCTTTCTACCTATTACTTCCCCTCCCTCTATCCTAACCCCAACCCCTCCCCCGCCCCTCCCTCCCCTCCCTCTCCTCTACCCCTTCATCCTTCCACAGACTCTCTCGTAACCATCTCCACACCCCCTCCCAATGCTTCTCCATTTGTCCCCCCTTGCCCTGATTTACCCCCGTAATTTTATACATAAGATAAATATCCGATATTCTCTTTGCATAGCTCTCCATAGAAGGTAAGATCGTTCTATTCCAATGCCTTGTATTTCGCATCTGGCCGCTGTGACACAGAACCAAACAATATCCCACTCTCCATCCCATTGCCCATCCTTCTTTTGCAGGAGACACATTTCAGGAGTCAGAGCAAATCGTACTCCCACTATCTTATGGAGGTTATTTCCAATTTTCCCCCAATATCTTTGAACCACTGGGCATGACCACCACATGTACAACCAGGTGCCCTCACTACCACACTGCCTCCAACATTGATTCGTCTTTAATACCCCCACTTTAAACAGCCACACAGGCGTGAGATACCACCTGCTCAACACCTTGAACCCATTCTCACGTAGCGCTGTGGCTATGGTAAATTTGGCTATGCCCACTGCCACTCCCTCCCACTTCTCCACCTCCCACTCCACTCCCAAGTCCCTTTCCCACGCTTCCATATAGCTCAATTTCCCAATGCCCCTCGCCACTAGCTCCTTGTAAATTCTGAATATCAAGCCCTTCTGCCCCAGGGACCCTAAACACGCCCCTTCAAACCATTCCACTCCCTCCCCCCCCTTCCTGCTCCCTCATCCGGTGACTAAGTAGTGACCCCATTTGCGCATACGCATACCTATCCGTTTCTTGCAACTGATACAGGTCTCGCATTCCCTCAAAACCCCTAACCTCCTTCCCCACTAAGAGCTGTGACACCTGACTTAAGCCCTGCATCGCCCATCTTCGCAGCACTACTCTACTCGGCCCCACTCCCCTTTCGCAGCAAGCCTGTAAAGACATGGTCTGTGACCATTTCTTATCCCCCACCAACCTCTGCCTATTCTTCTGCCAGATACTGAGAGTGTGCCCGACCAAGGGATTGGTTCCCCTCTCCCCCTTCCCTCCCACACCAGTCCTTCCAGCTCCCCGGGTCCAAGCTCCGCTGCCTCCATCTCTACCCACTGCTTTGTTCATTCCCTTAACCAAGCATAGACCGCCCGAAGCTGCGCAGCCTTATAGTATAATGCAAAATTAGGGACTCCCATCCCTCCCTCCAGTCCCTGTGTTTGTAAGGTCCGTGCCGCCACTCTGGGCCGTTTGCCCCCCCTCCCCCCCCAAATAAAACCCTCTACTTATTATTTATTTATTATTTATTTATTACAATTTCTTATATACCGCACTATTGTCAGCGCGGTTTACATACAACAAAATGACCATAACAAACTGTTTGGCTTCACATAGAACAGGAGAAAACAACTTGGATAACATGCTTATGCTTTACATAGAACAGGAGTAATAACTTGGATAACATGCTTATGCTTTACATAGAACAGGAGTAATAACTTGGATAAACGGGGAATGCTTGTCTTTGAATACTTGTCTTTGAATACTTGTCTTGTCAATACCCTACCCGGGACTGCTATTTTGGCAACACTTGGAAATAGAATAAAAACCGAGGAAGCAGCATCATCTTAATTATTGCCATCCGTCCGAACCAAGAGTAATACCCCCTGCGCCACCCCTCCAACTGTGACTCCAATTGCCCTACGAGATTCTGATAGTTGAGCTCGAATAATTCCTCTAAGGACCTTCCCACCTGCACTCCCAGATACCTAATCGACCTCCTTGTCCACCGAAATGGGAACCGCCGTCGAAGCTCTCTCTGTTGTTCCTCCTCCCCTGTTATATTCAGAATTTCTGATTTCCCCCAATTAATTCTGAACCCTGCCACTTTCCCATAATTTTGAATCTCCCCCATTACAGCTGATAATGATTCCCCTGGGTTTGTTATCGTCAACAGAATGTCATCCGCAAAGAGCGACATTCGATATTCTGTATGCCCCACCCTCACCCCCCTTATCTCCTGATTCGCCCGTATCCTCGCTACCAAGGGCTCCAACGTGAGTGCAAAAAGCAGTGGTGATAGAGGACAACCCTGTCGTGTTCCCCTCTCTAAAGGAAAGAATCTTGCTTTAGGACTTGCGTACAATGCCTTTATCCAATTCCCAAACTCCGTCCCGAACCCCATAGCATTTAAAACCGAAAATAGAAACTGCCATGATACTTGGTTGAATGCTTTCTCTGCATCCAGGACACTAGCAACATAGGGTCCCCCAAGCGTCTTGCTGCCCAAATCACCGCCGCCACTTGCCTCCCTGGTATGAAGCCTGCTTGGTCCCCATGTACAAGCTTACCTAGGATTGTATTCAGTCGCGTCGCTAGTATCTTTGCCAACAATTTTGCATCCTGGTTTAGTAGTGAGATTGGCCTGTAGGACGCACATTCCTGTGGGTCTTTCCCCTCCTTATGTTTTGAAGAACGCCTTCAAATTCTGTGCGCCCAGAAGTTGGAATGCTCTTCCAGCCAATATCTGTGCAATCCCCGACCTATTCCAATTTAGGAAGGCCTTGAAACATCACCTTTTTCTCCTCTACTACCTGGTAGACAATGATGATAGCGCCCCAGCCACGTACACCACTCAAGACTCTCACGGCTAGTTCAAGGTAGCGAACCCTACTCAGTGCACGATTGTAAATAGTTACCCCATGTTGTCCAAGTTTTAACACCTGTTTATTGTAAACACAGAGTACCCTAGGAAATGTGTAGTTCTATGTTTATTGTAAACCGCACTGATATTGAATAGCGCGGTATAGAAGAGACTGGAAATAAATAAAATAAAAAAATAAATAAGGGTAATGCCTGCCCACCCCATCATATCCGCCAACTTTTCCCCCTTTCGTGTTGCATTAAATACTGTCTGTAATGGTTGAATCAGCAAGCTGCCAAACGTTTTATAGAAGCTCGCCGTCAATCCATCTAAACCCAGGGCTTTCCCTTGCTTCATCTCCTTAATTGCCCGGATCACTTCGTCTGCTGCAATCTCTCTATCTAGATTTTGTTGTTCCCCACCTCTAACCGTGGCAACCCCACTGCTCCCAAATAAATGTTGATCGCTTCCTCCGTTCCCTCTGCCTGGGCCGCGTATAGCTGCCAGTAGAACTCGACAAAAGCTTCTCTGATTTGATGATCCTCCCGCACTATACCCCCCCCCCCGCCTCTGATCTGAATAACCCGGTTCCAATCCTTTCTCTTTTTTAACTGTTGAGCCAAATACTTCCCAGCCTTATTGCCCCCTTCGAAGAAGTTCTGTTTCAATAATTGTAAATTATGCCTTATCCGCCCCGCTTCCAACGCATTTAATTTAGCCCTCGCCTCCAGCAATGCCCCTCTGAAAATCCCCCCACCCTCCTGGGCATCCTTCTCTTCCAACTCCATTAATTGACGCCGCAAATGCCCTTCCTGCTCCTCTCTTTCCCTTTTTATCCGCGCCACCCACTTTACCAACACCCCCCTTACTACTGCTTTAAAGGCATCCCAGACCACTCCCACCTTCACCTCCCCCCCCCCCATTTCTCTCAAAGTACTCTGGTATTAACTTCTCTAGCTCCCTCACTACCCTGTTATCTTCCAGCAAGCTTTCATTGAGCTTCCAATATGGCCCCCCCTTACACTCCCCCCTCAACTTTACCTGTAGGATCACTGGCACGTGATCCGACCATGTGATCGGTTCAATCTCACTTTCCTTGATCCTGCCTGCCAACTCCTTTCCTACCCAGATGACATCTAATCTTGAGTAAGTGCCATGTGCTGCCGAACAGAAGGAAAACTGCCGCCTTCCTGGGTTCATCAATCTCCAAGCGTCAATTAAATCATTCTCATGCACAAACTCATGATATCTCTGCCTATCCGCCCTCCGCCCCTCCCTCTGTCCCGTCGTATCTCTCCCCACCTCCCACGGCATATTGAAGTCCCCCCCATATATCAACACCACATCCCCCATTACCGCTACCTGCTTCCCTAACTCCTCCCAAAATTCTTTCTGGGCTCCCGTGGGCGCATACACATTTACCACGCAAAACCACTCCTCCCCAACTTTCACTTGTAATAACAGGTATCTTTCCCCCTTGTCCCTTGCCACCGATTGAACTTCCATTTTATGCTCTCCAGTGATAAAAACTGCCACCCCCCCCCTTCTTCCTTTCCCGTATGTCTGATGTAAAAATGCACTCTCTATAACCCTTCGGCTTTACTAATGCCTCGTGTTTTTTTTAGCAAATGTGTCTCCTGCACCATTACAATCGCTGCTTTGTGTCTGGTTAGTTCTTTATACAATTTCTGTCTCTTCCAGGGTGAGTTAAGACCCTTCACATTCAACGTTACAATTTTTAAAATGCCCTCCACCCCTGCTCCACTCTTCCTCCCCATATTGAGTCCACCCCTCCCTCCCCCCTACCCCCCTCCTCAAAAACCTCCCCCCTTCCCGCTTTCTGGATCCCCCCTCTACCCCCTCCCCCCTCCTCTTTCTTCCCTTCCCCCCTTCCCCTCCCCCCCTACTCTTCTTCTCCAACATGGAGTACTGACTTCCATAACGGTGACCGCAAAATGGACCACCACCTGTCCCCGCCCCTCTTACCCCTCCCCCACCTTACTTACCTAATGCATCTACCCTCTTCCCTACCTATGCCCTACTCCCCTCCACCCCACCCCTCCCCCTTTATCCTTCACCCCTTCCTCCCCCCCACCTACAGCCATTGCTTAACCTTACACCCACCATCTTTTCCACCCAGCAAAAACATCTAAAACAGTTCTATATGCTGCCTGCTGCTTCAGCCTGCGTCCTCTTCACCCTCCTTTCCGAGCTGACACTCCTTGACCAGTCTCGCCAGCCTCCTCCCGCCTTCTGCTGCTCTGTGCCACCTCAAACTCTCCGCCCGTGTGTTGATGGCGGTGCTATCCGCTGGCCTAGCGGGTCTGCTAGCTGCCTCCGGAAGATTTTCAGCTCCCAGGTCTCTCAACGCTCTCTAGGCTTCTGCGCTTGTCTTTACTTTCCTCGACCGCCATTGTACCGTAATCAACAGTCCAAACGGGTATCTCAGGTCAGCCCTCCTCAGGTAGGCCATGACCTCTTTTATCTCTCGTCTCCGTAACAACGTCCCCTGTGACAAGTCCTGGAACAGTTCCACTTTATGGCCTTCCCACTGGAAGTGGCGTAACTTTCGCACCACTCTCAGTATGCGTTCTTTCAGCTTGTATGAGGCCAAGCAAATTATGATATCTCTTGGTCGGTTGTCTCTTATGGGCCCCCACCCTCTATGGGCCCTTTCTATTTTTATTTTTTATTTTTGCCCCCCTTCCTCTTCCTCCTCTTCTGCACGCTCCTCTGTCCTCAAGAGCTCTCCAAAAATATTTTGTGCCACCACTTCACAGTTCTGGTACTTAAGTTCTGTGACCTCTTGTTTGATTGTTTGCATGGCCTCTTTTAATTCATTTTTGACTCCGCCGATTTCTTCTTTCAAATCCTCCTTCAGCTCCATCAGCCACTGCTTGATTTTCTCCGCCATCCCCACACACTCCTCGCCTTCTGTCTCTTCTACACGCCTCGGCGAGAGGTCTCCCATCATCTTGCCTGTCTTCTCGCACTCCTTACCTCCTCTTTGCGGCACATATGGGGAGCGAAACTCCACCAATTGTTTCTTCACTGCCCCCTCTCTTTTTGCTTTCTCCATGCGTTGTTGATAGGGCTTCTCTCTCCTCCGGCAGTCCCCTCCTTGCCAACTGCCAACGCTCCCCCCTCACAGTAGTGCAGAATCAGCAACGATATTTCCCCTCCAGCTTTGGCACAGTTTCTCTTGCTGCTTAATTTTGCTTCAGCAGGCTCAATTTATTTTATTTTATCTTGGCCTATGCCCTATCACATAAAGCGTCTCCCAGCCTGGACTGGGGCTTGTCTGTCCCAGCAGCTCCACTGCACTGCTGCTGCCTATCACCTCCAGCCCTGGTACTCTCAGAGCTATCAGGTCTTTCTGACTCTCTGCTTTCTGGGGCAGACTATGCTGCTTATCTGTGCAATCCTCCTTATCTTCAGCCTGTCCGACCCTGTCCTACTTCCTGCCCAGCCTTCGGTACCTGAAGACGACTCTTCAGCCTATCAGGCTATTCTCCACTCTCTGCCCAAATGGGCTTACTGCCCCGCTTGGAGATTCCGGCCGCAGCTCACCTCTTGTCGGCCTGTCTTCCTCGAGGCCCACAGCTCCTCTGTCCTGGTCTCCACAGCTCTTCGGCCTTCTGGCTGGTTTTCCCCCACCACCTCCACTCTCCTCAGGCAGCTCTGTCCTCTCTGTGTGCCATGGGGATCTGAGTCGGCACCCGGCCGCTATTAATTTATGATGCGGGAGTCTCCTCCTCTTGCCCCCGCTCTGATCGCCGCTCTTCTCCTTCCTCCCGCTGCACTCCACTGCAGCTCAGCACCACAATGCCTTTAGGCCTAGTTGCTACGCGCCCACGTGGTTTCCCACTCCTGCCGCCTCTCTCCACCGCGGCCACTTCGCTCGGGGATCCAACTTTGTGCCCTCCGCCCCTTCGCACCGCTACTGCTTCCAGACTCTACCACTGCATTTAATGCACTTATTGCATTGTTCTTGCCCTTTTGGCAGGTGACGACGGCGGAGCTCCACTAAATCGCCGCCATCCGAACTGCTGACGTCACTGGAAGTCAAGAGGTGGTGTTTTAGTGCTTTCTGAATTGAACAAGATCTGTGACTGCTCGAATGTCTGTTGGGAGTGCATTCCAGCAGCTGGGGGCGTAGAACTTGAAGGCTCGGTTCTTTGTTGCCTGGGTGCATTTTATTATTGGTGGCGAATGCTCTCCTTGCTCTGTTTGCTTGAGTGGGGTGGAGAAGGTCCATTAGGGAGGTGGCAGATATTTTGTTGATGGCCTTGAAGGTCATCAGGACTACCTTATAGGTGAGCTGGCAGTAAATTGGTAGCCAGTGTAAGTCCTTCAGGATTGGAGTGATGTGCTCCCTTCTGGAGACTCCGTGTAGGAAACGTGCAGCTGCGTTCATTGCCATCTGTAGTGGATTTATCATGTTTTTGGGTAGGCCATGTAGGATCACGTTGGCATAATCAAAATGGGGGTCACCAGTGCCTGGAAAACTGATCTGAAGTCATCTGGTTGCAGCAGGGGTCGGAGGTGTCGCAATGTCCGTAGTTTATGGTAAACTTGCTTGTTGGTGTTGCTGATATGCATTTTGAAATCAAGCTGTTGGTCTAACATAATGCCTAAATAGCGGATGCTGGGTTTACTTGGGAGTTCGGCGTCTCTTGTCTTTAAGGCTGGCGATGGTGAGAAGGATTGGTTTCTAGTTATGAACAGAACGTCCGTCTTGCTGAAGTTTATTTTGAGGCTCTGTGAGTGGAGCCAGTCAGTTACGGCCTCGAAGCACTTTACTAGTGGGGAGAAGTCTGGGTGATCGATCATAAACGGGGTGAAGAGTAGTACATCGTCCGCGTAGATCAGGCATGATATGTTAAATGAGCGAATTATTTCACATATGGGTTGCATGTATATGTTGAATAAGAGGGTGGGGAGTGAAGAGCCCTGAGGTACACCGTGTTTATGTTGGAAAGGCTCAGAGGTTGTGGATCCTGTCCGTACCTGCTGCCATCTGTCTGTTAGGTAGGATTTGCACCAACTCCATGCTGAGCCAGTAATTCCCTTGTCGTGAAGCCGTATCAGGAGTTGCTCATGGTTTACGGAATCAAACGCGGCGGCAATGTCTAGGAAGATTAATGCATATCCTTGTTTGACCTTGTCAATCCCTGTGATCAATGTGTTGATAAGTGTGGCAAGGAGAGTTTCAACGCTATGTGCTTCCCTAAATCCATGTTGGCATGGGTCAAGGGGAGCTGTAGCATCAATGTGGTCCTGTATTTGCCATTGAATGACCTTCTCAACTCTCTTTGCTAGCAGCGGGATGCTTGATATTGGTTGGTAAGATTCCACCTTCTGGGGATTTAGTTTGGCGTTCTTCATGAGGGGTCGGATTGAAGTCTGTTTGAGGCATAGTGGGAATTGTCCTGTAGAGAAGGATAGGTCAATGATTTTGGCTATTATAGGGCTGATTTCCTTATGTAAAGATCTTATCCAGAATGCTGGACAAAGGTCGTTAGGGGCAGTAGTGGCATTGATGACAGCGATGATATCCTCAATACTTGTATCTGCTGGTGTCATGAGAGAGGTAAGTGGCTTTGGTGGGTTGTTAGTGGGGCTGGACAGCATGGCTTTGCTAACGTTTTTTGTTTTGGCCAGCATGTAGTCTGCGTAGTCCTGAGGATGTATCATGGTTGGTTGTGAGATATGGCTAATATATGTATAAAAATCAATGGGGGGATATTGAAAGGCATTTACGTGGTTAGTGACACTGAACATCTGCAGGTGCCATTGCTATATGCCCCAATGCTAACTGGCTAGCATCGGAGAATGCTGAGGGCATTCCAGAGTAGCACCCATCGATAACCGGGCAGCAGCGATACTGAGCCGCTGCCTGGTTACCAACATGCAGGGAAATTCAGGTGCGGTAAAGGCTGTCCTAACTTCCAATGCAGAAGCTAATTGGGCAGTGGCTGAATATTGCCGCTGCCCGGTTAGCTTCCTGACAATCCCGCCAATCCAGATATTCAATGCTGGGGCTTGAATATAGCCCCAGCATTGAATATCCGGGTTTCGAGTTGAGCAGCGATGGTTAGCCGCGTTAGATTGGCTAGCCACCACCGCTGAATATCCTTAAGAAAGGAAACTATATGTATAGTTTCACCAGCTGTGGCAGGCACACGGGTATGCACATATACCTTGTAATGTGCAAATCCCAAACCCCACTCATTTCCACTTCTGAGAATGCTACTTTCTGCATGGAACACTGCATGCATAGAACCCCTCCCTGTGAATACTTTTATACATGTATATGGTGGCAAATTTTGCATCATCTGCTTTTTCACATTTCAAGCTATCCTTTCTGTTCTTATCCTCCATATGCATTCTTTGCTTTGATCTTTATTGAGGTGAATGTCAGAGAGACCCCATGTTGGAAACATTCTTTGATGAAGATGATGATGATGATTCAGAGGAACTGAAGAAAATCATGACAAACTAGAAAAATACACTAGAGAAAACTGACAAACTAAATATTATCACTGCCAGATGATATATACCCCAGGCTTCTGAAGGAACTCAAAAATTAAATTCCAGGCCTTACTGTTCTGTAACCCATCATTAAAATCAGCTGCAGCAGCTGAGGACTAGAGGGTGACTAATATACTTCCAATTTTTAAAAAGGATTCTATGGATGATCCAGGAAAAAAATTCTAGATCTACTTTTTGAGATCCTACGAGGTACTTGCAAACTGGACTTGTCACTGTTGGAGACAAGATGCCGGGCTTCATAGACCTTTGGTCTGACCCAGTCCCAGTATGGCATTTCTTATGTTAGAAAACAAGATGAAAGCTGTCATCTCTGAGACATATTGCAGGGCTAGAGAGCTTATCATCAGCATCTGTTAAAGTCATATTCCCTAAAATTCTTCATTATTGAGGTTGTCAGATACTGGAGATGGATGTTCTGACACAGGGAAAGTCATTTGACTACAGTCTAACCCAGGAAGCCATAAATTACTGATGTAATTTCTTCATCACATGAAACCCAAGAATAGAAAAGCAGTATTAGATTACTTTCCAGACTTGAAACCTACTTCAATGTCTAGGGGAACCCAGCACAGAGAGATAACCATGGGAGAAGGCTGTTCTCACATAAACTGCCTGGTAGATTTATTGAAGTTAAATGTTATATGATAGACACAGACAAATGCAGCTTTCCATTCCACTTAGAGAATGTCTCAGCACTTAGAAATGCAAAAAAGAAAATTGGATAGGACTTGATCCCAAATTCTATCAGAATTAGCAAATGATTTCTTCCCTCAAAATCAAATTGTACTTTAGTCAGAGTATATTACAAGCCTTTCATCTGACCCAACCAGGTATGATATCTAAGTCATTGAAACCCTTTGCTACACAATGCACCTTCTTGCACCATAAGATTGAGATCTCTTCAGAGAAATTAAGTTAATTCCACCTCCTTTTAATAACAGAAAATCTGTTATGCTGTTATCCCTGTTTGAAAGGGGGAGGGGACGGTGAGAAAAAAGGTTGGCCTATGAAGAGATTTGCTCTTTGAATCCAGATTTTGCATTGGATTCACACTGGAATGGAAACATTTTGGGGCATGTTTACTAAATGTTTTAACACACTTTCATGGAATTAATGCACATTAAGTGCCCAAAACCCTTTTATTTATTTCTACGGGATTAGTGGCACTTATAACCTTTAGTAAACATGCCCCTTTAGCTGGCAGGAGAGACTACCCATATGTTGTTGATAGAGTTCATTTACAAAACACTGGGAGTTATTTTTCAATCCTTATTCACAATTCCGCATGAAAAATGTGGCATTTATGTGTGGAAATGGAATCGGCATGTAAATGGAAAATTTATAAAGATAAAACTCTATACAGGGATGTCCCTAATATGCAAGGGGGCATGGTTAGAGCCTGGCCTGGGCAGGGCAAAAATCTACAGATGTATTTGCCATTTTATATAGGGAATATACGTTTATGACCAAAATTATGCATATCGGGATTTACAGCTGCTCCCTCGCAAGTATGGGCTTTTAAAAAGTGTTTCTTTCAGCCTGCCCTTTACAGGGGAGATTAAGGAGGCTAGCCTTATCTATTATTTATTTTCCCCTCCAAACTGAAATGAGTTAAAGATAACAGCATCACTAGTTAAGTGGTAGCATTAATAAGTATAGGTTTGCAAAGTAGTGCCTTGCACATGCAAATTGCAGAATACCTACTTTTATGTGTGAGTGCCGACACTTACAATCAAAGTTGCTGAGTTGCTTCTGTTGATTTTTTTCCACTGTAGATTTGTAAAATGGCTTCTCCGGCACTGTCTCAACAAATACACGTACACTCCTGCATGTTTTTATACATATTTTAGAAAACGTCTTTGTTTAAAAACTGCTGGAAATGTGTATGTCCTGACCTCAACATCTCAATTCCAGTGTCCACATATTATCTGAGATTTGTCTTCATGTCTGGAAAGGTCATGTCTGAAGACTGGAGGTAGTGAAAGATAACATATATTTCAGGCAAACTATGAAATAACAATCTCATGGGTTCAGTAAACAAAACCCATTATGAGATGGTGCGGAACTCTACAACTACGCTGTTCAGGGATCAGTTGATTGAATTCACTGCTGGAGTGGACATCAGTGGAGGCTGATTGTTCATTTGTCTGTTCAATATGGCCCTCATTCATGATTGCGGGTTGTGGGGCTGTATGTCCCACTGGGACATGCAGCCCGCAATCTGCCTAAACTCTATTCCCACACCAGCTCTCCCTGTACGTCCTGTGCTTCAGGATGGGGAGAGCTGGTGGGGGGCGGGACGTGGCAGGCTGCCTGGCAGTAGGTACAGAGCCGATTTAGGTCACGGCCCTGTACGTGCTGTTGTGCCTGCTGGGCCATATTGCTCATACCACCTCAGAGGTGGTATAAGCAATATGTTTCACAGGATCAAGGCAAGGCAAGGCAGCCACCCACGGGGACAGGGCCGGGTGCGGGTGTGGAGGGGTCCCTGATGCCCTATCCAGGCCATGGGAGGCAAGCCGTGGTCATGGGGCAGGGATATTGGGGGCCAGAGTCGCAGTTGTCTGGAGCGCCTGTGGGGAGGATATCCCTGCAGGCAGAGGGGGCATGCTGGGCTGTCCTCGGGCCCAATTCTGGCTCCTGCGGGAATGCCTTGATCCAGCAGACCAGAATTGGGTCCTAGCAGCCCCATCTTCAGTGGGGACGTCCAGTCGGCCAGACATCCCGCTTCAAGAATCGGGCTCCACGTCTCTGACATGAAGTCGGTCAGATGTGATATTCAAAGTGTAAACTATTCTGTTTTGTTTCATTGGAATGGAACTGACTGTGCATACTTTTCCCTGTGTGGACTTTGGCAACTTTTCAAAGTGAAAGCATGAGCATATTTCTGCTTAGAAAATTAACCCATGGAATTTATGCCCTTTTATTTATACCTGTTCTTTAGCACACATAGATTTACTGGTTTATGCAAACCACTCTCAAATCCTGCCTTAGGGAATGTTTCTGCTCAATCCATATATAGGCGTAACATTACCTACTTTTCACATGCAAAATTTATGAAATACTACTTATTTATTTTTAGTATTCTGTACGTATTTAGCAGTTCTGTAATCAGTTAAAACATTTTGAAAATTCCCCCTAGATTCCTAAATGCCTTTATAAAATTGGGGTAAAACTGCCCTCTAAATAGAGATTTACTAGAAGATATACGCAGTATTGCCATGAAAAGAAAAGGACTACTCATAGATGATTTCAATATGCCAGATGTTGACTGGCACATCCCTGCTGCAGTGTTATCTAGAAGTAAGGAGATCCTGGATTCTCTACAGGGAGAACTATTCCGGCAACTGGTAACAGAACCCACTCATGAAGGGGCCATACTGGACTTGGTGCTTACCAATGGCGAAAGTGTTTCTGATGTCATAGTGGGAGATCATCTTACATCCAATAATCACCAGATGATATGGTTCAGTCTTAAAAGTAGGGCTGATAAAATCCATTAGAAAGCGAGGGTCTTAGACTTTAGGAAAACTAACTTTGCCAAGATGGGACAATACCTCAAGGAATCGTTAGCGGGATGGGAACAGCTGGGCAAAACTGAAAGGGGATATCTTAAGGGCAACAAATGTTTTTGTTAGAAAGGTAAATAAATGTAAAAGGAAAAAAAGGCCAATATGGTTCTCAAAAGAAGTAGCTGAAAAGGTGAAGGAAAAGAGGAAGGCCTTCATGAAATACAAGAGATCACTGAGAGAGAAAGACAAGCATCTATATTTGGAAAAAACTTAGAGAAGTTAGCAAAGTAATCAAAAAAGCAAAAAGAAGAGATAGCCAATGAAATAAAATGGGGGGATAAGACATTTTTCAGATATGTTAGTGAGAGCAGGAAGGGCAAAAGTGGTATTGTCAGACTCAAGGGTAAAGGGGAGGAATATGTAGAAGCTGACGAGGATAAAACGGAATTGCTTAACAAATATTTCCGTTCGGTGTTCGGTAGGACCTCAGAAAGCACCCACAAATAGGAACATAAGTGATGGTGATATTGAATGATTTTCAGAAGACTGTGTTCATGAAGAAATAGCTAAACTAAAAGCAAACAAAGGAATGGGACCGGATGAGATACATCTGAAAATACTGAAGGAACTTGGGGACGTTCTAGCGGCTCCACTGATAGACCTTTTCAATGCTTCTTTGGAGTCAGTGGTCCCAGAGGACTGGAGAAAGGCACATGTAATCCCTTTACACAAAAGCAGAAGTAAGGATGAGCTTGAAAACTACAGGCCAGTTAGTCTAACCTCTGTGGTGAGTAAATTTTTGGAAACATTGCTAAAAGAGAGAATAGTGAGGTTTCTGAAGACCAATCAATTGCAGGATCCAAGGCAGCATGGGTTTACCAGAGGCAGGTCTTGTCAAACAAATCTGATTGACTTCTTTGACTGGGTGACCAGGGAGTTGGAGTGAGGCAGAGCCCTAATTGTGGTATACTTAGATTTCAGTAATGCCTTTGACAGCGTTCCGCACAGGCAACTTATAAACAAACCGAGCACCCTAGGGTTGGACCCTAAAATGACTGACTGGGTTAGAAATTGTTTGGGTGGGAGGTAACAAAGGGTACAGGTAAATGGAGCTCACTCTGAGGAGAAGGAAATTACCAGTGGTGTGCCACAGGGATCTGTCCTTGGTCAAATTATTTTTAACATTTTTGTTAGTGATATTGCAGAAGGGCTGTCGGGTAAGACTTGTCTCTTTGAAGATGATACCAAAATCTGCAATAGAGTAGACATCCATGAAGGAGTAGATAACACGAGGAGTGATCTAGCTAAGCTTGAAGAATGGTCTAAAATTTGGCAGCCGAGAATTAATGCTAAAAAATGTAGGGTCATGTATTTGGGCTGTAAAAATCCAAGGGAGTGGTAGGAGGCAAAGTACTTCTGTCCACAAAAGACCTGGGCGTGATTGTTTCTGATTATATTAAAGCAGCTAAACAGGTAGAAAAGGTGACGGTGAAAGCAAGAAGAATGCTTGGGTAGATAGGCAGAGGAATAGCCAGCAGAAAAAAGGAGGTGATAGTGCCTCTGCAATCTCATTTGGAGTATTATGTGCAATTCTGGAGACTGCACCTTCAAAAAGATATAAACAGGATGGTGTCAGTGCAGAGGGCGACTACTAAAATGGTTAGTGGTCTTTGTTATAAAGTATATGAGGACAGACAAAGATCTTAATATGTATACATTTGAGGAAAGATGGGATAGAGGAGATATAATAGAGATTTTTAAATACCTCTGCTCGAGGGGACATAGGATGAGGGTGAAAGGGGATAGGCAGGAGTAATATGCAGAAATATTTCTTTATGGAAAGAGTAGTAGAGGTGTGGAATAGTCTCCCAGTGGAGTTATAGAAACGAGGACAGTATCTGAATTCAAAAAAGCATGGGACAAACATAGAAGATCTCATAAGGAAAAAAGGGGACTATTGTAGTTGATATGGAAGGGCAGACTAGATAGGCCATATGGTCATGTTTCTATGTTTCTAAACCTAGGTGCCTTGTTATAAAATTACCCTCTTAGTGGGGAGTATGAAAATTGCACTTTAAAATAAACCTAATTATTTGTTCCTGAAAGGTCTATGAGGAATCAAAAACAGAAAAACTCTCCAGTCCAAAACATATTAACTTTTAACATCTCTTGTTAAGTTTCATCCTGTATCACTGTTCACTGTGCTAGATATTTAGGGTGGCATTTTTTAAGGTATTCACACGAGTAACTGCCCTAGTTACCCATGTAAATGCCTTATTCGGGATTTTCGAAAGGCACCTACACGGGTCGTGCCTTTCGAAAATCCTGGATAAGTCCCTAACGTGCCCAGATGCTATGTGGTTAGCATTGGGGCATGTTGGCGGCGCTCCGGAGCGGAGAGGGGTCAGAGGGGCTAAGGCGCATGGGCTAAGTGGGTAGCATCGCTGCTACCCGCTTAGCCTCGGTGGCTACTGGCGCGTCCAGCATTCCCAGATTTTCACTTCCATCACTGTGGAAATGAAAACCAGCTTAAGGGGTTTGTGGGCAGGCTATGCACCGATGCGGCGCATAGCCTGCCTAAATCAAAATCGAGCCCAATAATTTTAGCTGTATAAAATGCATCGGGTTTTGGAGACTATTCATCTTGGGTAACAATGGCCAGTAAGACTGCTGGATTTAGGTTTTGGGATTAAAGAACTCCTGAAAACATCAAACTGATCTATGAACTTTGCCTTCAAAGCATTCTAAAGGTAAAACATGTTGCCCTTTTTTGGAGCATTTTGTTTAAGTCATAGCTCCTCTTGGGGAAGATTCATCTTTCTGTCTCTGCCCCTCTATCCATCCACATCTATTTGTTTGTAGATGCATAGAACCTCATGCTCTTCTCAGAGCACAGCAGCAACAGGAAGTGCTGGCGGGAATCCCACCAGTAAGAAGAGGAGGGCTGCAGTGCTAAAGTGCCAGTGGGAACCCCCACTGGTAGAATGAGCAGAGCTGCAGCCTTAAGCACTGGCAAAATTCCTCAGGTCCTACCAACAGCAATAGTGGAGTTGCAGCCTTAAAGTGCCAGCAGGAATCCTGGATCCTGGCAGCAGAAATAGGGGCCTGTGGCAAAGAAAAGAAGGGGTGGGGTGGGGTTAGAAAAGAAGAAAGTGGGAAGAGCATAAAGGAAGGGTTGAGGTTAGAGAGGAGGAAAGGAGAAGAAAGACAGTGCATAAAGAAAGTGGCAGGGTTAGAGAAGGACAGGAGAAGAAGAGCTGGGCATAAGGGGACGGAAGAGTTAAAAGAGAAACAGACAAGAGAAAGTGCCAGAGAAGGCGTAACAGGCAAGAAAGGTAAAGCACAACTGGATGGGAGAGGGGAGAGTGCATGACTGGGTAGAAGGGAAAGAGGGAACATGCAGGAGGGAGGATATATTGAATGCTAGGGAGGGGAAAAAGTGCAAGAGGGTGGGAGGGAAGGGAGGGTGTGCAGAACAGGGAAAAGTGCAAGGGAGAGAGAAGCCTAAATGCCCACATCCACACACAAGGGGCTCCTCCCCAACACTTACACTTTTACTCCTCAACTTCCCAACACTTTCTCCAAGAAACATTGGCAGTGGAACATGTTTTTGGTTAGAGGAGGCAACCAAACCTCTCCCCCTAGCCCTAAGCTCTCTAGTTGCTGGTGGGGCCATGACCTCTGTGACCCACTCCATTCTTCTGCCTATGCTGATATCCCCACTCACATCCCCCAACACATACATTTCCACCTCTCTAATACACACACATATCCCCAACATGCACTGACACACATCTCCTGATCCTCTGCTGATGTCCTACACATAAGAACATACTATTCTGGGTCAGACCAAGGTCCATCAAGCCCAGTATTCTGTTTCCAACAGTGGCCAATCCAAGTCACCAGTTCCTGGCAGGTTCCCAAAAAGGTAAACAGGGTCCACAATGCTTGTTCTGGGGTAAGCAGTGGATTTCCTGGGCCCTCTTGAATAATGGTTTATGGTCCTTTCCTCCAGAAACGTGTCCAAACCTTTTTAAATCCCAGCTACACTAACAGCTTTTACCACATCTTCCAGTAACGAATTCCAGAGTTTGATTACGCATTGAGTGAAAAACTACAGCTAAACTCTCCCCATGGAAATAGATATGCACATCATAGCATTGATTCATACACACACACACGCACACATATGCACCTCATATATTCCAGCAGTCCCTATCTCCAGTAAACTACCCATGCCGTACTACCCTGAGACACACTCTACCATGGCTGTTTCAACTAAGTCCCCACACAGACAAACTAAACAAATCACAAGTAACTGGGCTTTCTCTCTTGTTGCACCCAATTTAGGGAATGCCCTTCCAGATGCTTTACGTGCCATTAAAGATTAGCAAACTTGTAGGAAACATCTAAAAACTCTCTTGTTTAGTCAACATTATGGAGAAAGAGATGAATTTAATGTCACGTCTCATGATTTACCTAAATCTCACCTGCACTATGACACTCACACAAAGAAAACGAAACTCTGCACTTTCTGTAGTTTCTGTTCATAGTTTTAAGTACATAGTTCTTTTAATTGTTGAATTTCTGACTTTTATAATTGGTTCTATGTAATAATGTTGTTCATTGTAAACCGCCCCTGATCTCTGGAAGGGGCGGTATAGAAGAAAATGCCAAATAAATAAATAAAAATAAATATCTAAGTCTGCAAATGGAGGAAAGGGGAAATGTGCCATTGCATCACACTGTTAGAGGGTAATTTTATCAAATCCCATGGAGTTTGCATACGCTAATATGCATGTATTTAAGGCCTATTTTATAGAGTGAAGTATATGTATACTTTTCTGTTTAAAATAGTAGCCTAAGTGGTGCAAACATGTGTGCTAACTAAGTGCGAGCACTTATGCCCGCACCTAGATTTTGCAGCCACATGCATAAATTATAGTATTTTATAACTTATGCATATAAAGATGTGCTCTGCCCAAGCTCTGCCATAGTACTCATCCACACTGAAAGTATGCATGATCAATCTTACGCACATCCTTACAGAAAAACTACCGGCTAAAGTACGCGCATAAGTCCTTGAAAATAAGTGACTTGGATCCAAGATGGCGGTGGAGTAGGATGCTAATGAGGGAGCTCCACTGAGGATTGCTGTCTCATGCCATCCATATGGGGAAGAAGAGGAAGCAGTGGAGCCAAAAGCCCTCGGGCTCACTGCCGATTCCGGTGGGATTGTCGCAGTCATCTATTGGCGTTTGTCATGGCTTTGGCAGATCCTCTGAGTCTCTCAACAGATCTGAGCAGTGGGGTGGATCTTAACCCCATTCAGACGTCCCCACCGCAATCCAGAAGTGCTCATTCATTGGAGGGGGAGCGTTTGGCAGAGCTCCAGAAGTTGGAAACCTCTGATGTTCCTGAGGGTGCCCCCTCGAAGCAGATGTTGGTGGTTTCTGAAGCTGGGAGTGGAGCCATGGGGTTTTTACCCAAGGGAGCTCCTCCCACTGTGCAGGTGAAGACCAGTGCCTCAACGGCTCAGAAGTTTGCTGGGTTGGAAAGACTAGTGTTCGTTACATTAAATAGCTTATGGGAGGCTATCTCTTCACTTCAGATAGCCCTTCTACCTATGTTGGGAACTTTAACTCAAGAATTTACGCCTGTTAAAGGACAGTGTATGTTGGTGGAGGCAGATATGGCAGATATGGATGACCCCACTGGAAATCCAGGTTGAAGAACTTCAGGCTCTTGGAGGAGCTCATAACAGGGAACGGTTGATGCAGGCACGGAAGATCAAATTTATGGAAATCAACAATGGCAGAATAACTTGAGGTTCTTGAATTTTTCCCAGTCACCTTTGATGTCACAGTCAGACTTGGTCCGTAAGTTCTTCATAGATGTCCTGCAAATGCCTGTTGAGGCTTTACCCCCTATTGTGAGGACACAGTATGTTGTGGCTATGTCATCTTCCCCAGGGCAATTGGATCTTTCAGGCTTTTGGAAAGCTCCCTGGAGGTGGTGACTAGTCGGGCCACTCTGTTAGTGGGCTGTGCCTTCGAGTTTGACTACAACTCTGTCCTACAATTATATTCCAGAATACGTCTCAGTTTATGGGGTCCAAAATGTCTATATTTCCTGACTTGGCTAGAGACACTCAGAAAAGACGGAGGGACTTTCTGGCCTTGCGCCAGTGAGCATCCACTCTGGGTGCGCAATTTAGATTAAAATATCTATGTTAAGTGTGTTATTTTGTATCGGTCTAAGCAAATTCTTTTTTTGAACCTCAGCAACTTGTTCAGTTTTTGCAAGATAAGATAGGGAAAATGTTGTGGAGGAATGAGCTTCCTGTACTGGCTGCCGTGTTATCTATCATGCTCCTGGTGATATTACTTTTTCTTAGTACCTTGTTTAGTACTTTTCTGTTTTTTTCTGATACATGGATCCTTATTATTGTGATTTTTATTGTGGTCTAATTCTATGTAACTTGTTTCTCTGTTTTAATAGTGGACAATGCAATTTTTATGTTATTTCTATATTCAGAGGTTTTCTGGATATGATTGTTTAAATGTTATAAATAAAAAATTAAGAAAAAAAAAGAAAAGAAGTGACTTACCCACATAAATGCTATGCATCTTTATACAGCTCCTTATAAAATCAGCTCCTAAATATGAACTTTTCATTTTGTCTTCATTGGAAAACTTTAAACTTGAATCACAGAATATCAGCTTTGGCGGTGCCATAAAATACCGTTATTCCTGAAGTCTAGATTTTATTAAGGGAAACAAAAGGCTAATATTGGATCTGTTCCTCCTTGCCTATTAACAGATATCTTTGGATTAGCCTCATAGAGCCAGACATAGGATCATGCATGAAATTTCATGCAGAGCTGCTCTTTTTATCAGGTTTAGATTGTTTGCTAAGAACAGTAGGTGCAATGACTGACAAGAAGTGCTACTTCACAGGACATACCATAGACTAAATAAAAAATCCTATGAAAGGGTGGCAGCTCACGTTTTGAGTTGACCTTTCCTGTTCGCCTTACTGTTTACTGATGTCCAGAGAAATAATGGATACTGTTCATTATACATGTAGCTCCCTCTTGGGAGTATTTCTGGGTCCGGGACCAGCTTGGCTCGAGTCCCCTCTAGGGAGAGCGCCATCGATCCTTATCAGTTTGGCGCTTGCTACCTCCACCTGGGGAAGAAAGGTGTTAGCGGGTCTCCAGAATTGCACACTATACTCCAAATGAGGTCGCACCAAAGACTTATACAGAGGCATTATCACCTCCTTTTTTCTGCTAGCCATTCCTCTCCGTATGCACCCAAGCATCCTTCTAGCTTTTGCCGTCGCCTTTTCTACCTGTTTAGCTACTTTAAGATCATCAGACACAACCATGCCTAGGTCCCGCTCTTCTTTAGTGGACAAAAGTACTTCACCTCCTATACTGTATTGCTCCCTTGGATTGCTGCAGCCCAAATGCATGACCTTACATTTTTTAACATTAAATCCCAGCTGCCAAATTCTAGACCATTCTTCAAGCTTAGCTAGATCCCTCCTCATGTTATCTACACTTTCTTGGGTGTCTACTCTATTGCAGATTTTGGTATCATCTGCAAAGAGGCAAACCTTACCCGATAGCCTTTCCGCTATATCACTAACAAAGATGTTAAAAAGAATCGGACCAAGGACAGATCCCTGGGGCACATCACTGGTAACATCCTTCTCCTCAGAGTGAGCTCCATTTACTTGTACTCTTTGTCGCCTCCCACCCAACCAATTTCTAACCCAAGCAGTAACTTTAGGGTCCATCCCTAGGGTGCTCAGTTTGTTTATAAGTCGCCTGTGAGGAACAGTGTCAAAGGCTTTACTGAAATCTAAATACACCACATCTAGAGCTCTCCCTCGGTCCAACTCCCTGGTCACCCGGTCAAAGAAATCAATCAGATTTGTCTGACAAGACCTGCCTCTGGTGAATCCATGCTGCCTCGGATCCTGTAATCCGCTGGACTCCAGAAACCTCACTATTTTCTCTTTCAGCAGTGTTTCCAATAATTTACTCACCACCGACGTTAAACTAACTGGCCTGTAGTTTTCAACCACATCCTTACTTCCGCTTTTGTGTAAAGGCTCTACATGAGCCTCTCTCCAGTCCTTTGGCACCACTCCCGACTCCAACGAGGCATTGAAAAGGTCAGTCAGTGGAGCTGCTAGAATGTCCCCAGGTTCCTTCAGTATTCTAGGGTATATCCTATCCGGTCCCATCGCTTTGTCTACTTTTTTTTTTTTTTTTTTGTAAACTCTATTTATTGAAAACCAAATAATACAGAACATGCAAAACAATATTTAAAAAATAACAACAAATACATCAAAAAATGGCATTTCTACTGATCTCCCAGACCTGGATTCCTCAGCAAATCAATCATACAAATACAGCAAGAAAAAAGAATTTACAATATTCCTCTCTCCCCCCCTTTCCCCACCAACCTCCCTCCCACCCCACAGCCTCCCCCTTCAGCAACCAACCCCCCATAGTGAACATGCATATTACTTATATTATTAATATCCTACGACCTTCTCATCCCAATTGAAGCACTTCATTTCGGACACGAGGCCTCAATATCTGAATATATGGTTCCCAAATTAGCAGGAATAAGGCCCAACGTCGAGCACTTTCCTCTTATTCTTACCTCCCTTCCCCTCAAATGCGTTCGGTACCCCTTTACTCTTACCTTTGTAACTGCTCCACATCATTCCCTTTGATGATCCCACCCTAGCCCCAGCCCTCCTCCACCTCTTTCCACCTCCCAACTCATCCACCCCATGCATGTCCCACTCTCCATTCCTTTTAGCCCCTCATACCTTATCTAGTAATCATTAACCTAAAAGGCATCAAACATATAACATTAATACAACAACTTTGAACATTTCAAACATCTATATCAATTTCCAAACTGATTCTTCACACACACTAAGGCAGTATGATCTTATTTTTCTTCTGCTTTGATGTTCCATTTCTCAGTCTCTCCCATCACAGGTTACACACTCCTGATCTCCACTTTGTAAGCTTAGTGCAGCCGCTGCTTTTCTCCCAATCTCCTCCACATAAGGTGTTGCTGCCTTGGCTGAATCAAATGACCTACGCACCCCCCCCATGAGTGAAGATCAGACGTGCGGGATACTGCACTAAAAATTTAATATTATTGTCTATCAGCGTTTGACACAGAGGGCCATATTCCCTTCGGCGCTGTCCTAAGGATGCTGGGTAGTCCTGCACTATTCGTAACTTGATGTTGTCTTTGGAGATTACTCCCAGTCTTCGCACTGCTCTCAACACTGCTTCTTTCTGCGCGAACCTAAGAAACTTCGCCAAGACCACTCTAGGACGGTCATCATTCACTCTTCTTGGCCCAATACGATAGGCACTTTCAATTTGCACTGAAACACCTTCCTTGTCCCCTTCCAATAGTTGTATCACCAGTGCCTCCAAATAGGATTTTAAGTCTTTACCCTCAATATTATCCGGGATCCCAAAAAAGCGGAGATTACTTCTGCGAGACCTATTTTCCAAATCATCCATCCAACCTCTTTTTGGAGCACCAGCACATGTTCCTCCGCTTTTTCAATCCGATGCTCTGCCTCATGCATCCGACCACCTAGGGCTTCCATCGAGGTCTGCAAAAGATCCATCCGTCCCTTTAGATCTTCAAATTGTATGGAAAGGGCCCCCACCACTGCTGAGGAGATCTCTTCTGCCAATTCCGGCGTGGTTGCAGCTTTCGGAGGTGTATGATATTCTGTTATTTTATGCTGTTTGACTAACTTCTCCTTTTCACGGCGTCCCCCTTTCTGCGCCGATGTCATTGTTTTCTTCCCTTTTGGCTTCACCAAAACAAAAAAAACAAACAAAAAAACCCCCCTTCTTACCACCTCAGCTTGTATATCTCATAAGGAGAGAAATTCAATGATCAGACAATGGTACATTAAAGCTTGTCATGTGCAGCTCCAACGATCCATTACTATTTTGACAGTTCTTTAAACTGAAAGGGAGAGCAGCAAGTCAGAGCTGAATCAATAGAACCAAACAGCTCAAATAATTTTGTTAGAGGCAGAGCTTCCAAACAGTCATCTGTGAATTAAAGTCTGATCAGCAAAACCAACTCCAATCCTAATATGCCATCTTGTCAAAGAGAGCTCACTGTAATGCTTATCTCTTTCAGTAATTCCTTACTTTCATTTTAGCTTGTTTGAAACGGCACCGGCGATCTGCTTCTTTCCTGTCAGCCTTAAGTTGAGCTAGTTTCTCACGAACACAGTCTTCTGAAAATTGTTCAAGATGCCCCTCACTTCTGTTCCTATTTGTGGGTGTTTTCTGAGGTCCTGCTCCTGGTTCTTCATCTGTGAACACAGAACAAAAATATTTGTTAAGCAATTCCGCTTTATCCTTATCAGCTTCTACATGTTCCCCCCTGCACCCTTGAGTCTGACAATACCACTTTTGCCCTTCCTCTTCTCACTAATATATCTGAAAAATGTCTTATCCCCCCATTTTATTGCATTGGCTATTTCCTCCTCCTTTTGAATCTTTGCCTTCTTGACTACTTTGCTAGCTTCTCTAAGTTTTTCCAAATACAGATGCCTGTCTTCCTCTCTCTGAGATCTCTTGTATTTCATGAAGGCCTTCCTCTTTTTCTTCACTTTTTCAGCTACTTCCTTAGAGAACCATAGCGGTCTCCTTTTCCTTTTGCCTTTATTTACCATTTTAACAAAAAGGTTGGTTGCCCTTAAAATATCCCCTTTCAGTTTTGCCCACTGTTTTTCTACATCCCCCAGCGGTTCCCATCCCACTAACAACTCCCTGAGGTATTGACCCATCTTCGCAAAGTTAGTCTTCCTAAAGTCTAAGATCCTCACCTTTGAATGGATTCTAACAGCCCTAGTCCTAATACTGAACCACACCATCTGGTGATCACTGGATGTAAAATGATCTCCCACTACAACATCAGAAACACTTTCACCATTGGTAAGCACCAAGTCCAGTATGGTCTCTTCACGTGTGGGGTCTGTTACCAATTGCCTGAATAGTTCTCCCTGTAGAGAATCCAGGATCTCCTTACTTCTAGATGATACTGCAGCAGGAATGTGCCAATCAACATCTGGCATATTGAAATCTCCTATCAGTAGCACTTCCCCTTTCCTAGCAATGCTGCGTATGTCTTCAATTAACTCTCTGTCCACCTCTTCCTCTTGTGAGGGAGGTCTGTATATCACACCAATGCAAATAGATTTCTCTTTCCCTCTTTCTAGTTTAATCCACAATGCCTCCTCTCTTCCTTTTAAGCTCTGTAATTCCAAAGCTTTAATAGTAGTTTTTACATATAGTGCCACTCCTCCTCCCCTTCTTCCTACCCTGTCCTTTCTGAATAAAGTATAGCCAGGTATAGTTACATCCCAGTCATGGTTTTCTGTGAACCATGTTTCTGTAACTGCCACTAAATCCAAGTCAGCCACTCCCACCAAAGCTTCAACATCAGGGATCTTATTTCCCATGCTACGGGCATTTATACACACTGCTTTCCATATGTTACCCCTGTTACCCATTTCCATAAAGGTATTTAATGTATTACCTACCTGGGGGCTTTCACTTACCTGGGGGCTTTCTTCACTTATCCCCAACAAATCTAGTTTAAAGCCCTCTTCAGTAGATTAGCCAGTCTACTACCTAAGATGTGTTGACCTTTCTTGGACAGATGGATGCCATCTCTGCTCTGCAACCCTTGGAACAGCATCCCATGGTCTAGGAAACCAAAACGCTCTCGATGACACCATCCACGCAGCCATGCATTCATCTCCAGGATGCGCGCCTCTCTGCCTTGGCCTTTACCCTCAAGAGGGAGGATTGAAGAGAACACCACCTGTGCACTTAACTGCTTCACCCTCTGTCCCAGAGCCATGAAGTCACTTTTGATACGTTCTGAGGTATACCTGGCAGTATCATTTGTTCCAACATGGATTAGCAACATTGGGTAATAGTCAGTGGGCTTGATGAGTCTCGGCAAACTCTCCATAACATCTTGGATTTTGGCAACAGGCAGACAGCATACCTCTCTGAACATCAAGTCTGGTCGGCAGATGGACGTCTCAGTACCCCTTAGAAGAGAGTCTCCAACCACCACTACCCTTCGTTTCCTTCTGGTCACTGATTCTGCAACTTTGGGGTACTTGAACTCTGGTTCTTCCCTTTCCAGGGATGCTTTCACCTCCTCCACTTCCAGGGCTGCATAATGGTTCTTCAATTCAAGGGCTGGAGAAGTTGGATTGGTGATTTTGCAGGCCCTGGTGACTTGTGTCCAACCATCGACATTCTGTTGGCACCCATATTCTCCTGTGCTGGAGAGCTTGGTTGCTGCAAGAAGCATCTCATCAATGTACTTCTCACTGTCTTGAATGCTCCTCAGCCTCGCCACCTCCTCTCTGAGTTCTTCCACTTGTTTCCTCAGAGCTTCAGCATGCAGGCACCCTACACATGGAACTGGTCCGTCAACTGGCATTAGGACTTCTGTCTGGACCGAGGCAGAAGCTGTAACGGGGGCAACAGCTTTAGCAATACGATTTTTCCCAGCCATTGTTCTGTCCGTGGAGCTTAGGTATCTGTTAAAGCAAAAGAGAGATCTACCAAGTACCAGCCGGTTTCGCAGCTGTCCTTTCAGAGAAAAAGCAGTTAAATCTCTTTAATTATATTCAAAATGTGCTGGTCCAATTCTCTGTGATTTGTTAAAGGGGGAGGTGCCCTATAAAGCAAGACTGCTCACTAGGGGTGGGTGGGAGTCGGGGTGGGTAGGGAGGGAACTAACACCTGATTAGGTGTTAGCAGTTTCTAAACCTGAGGAGGTTACTAGAGTTCAGCAACCTATTGTGCTCAAGGAAAGTTCCCCTAAAGCACCAAAAAGAAAGTAACCTTGCTTTAAAAAAATATACAAAAAACCCTTTTAAGAGCTCCCAGTCAGAGAGCTACCAATGTAATATAATAAAAACAAACCCTCAAATCCTTACTGTTTGTTGATCTGTAGAGCCCTGGTTAGGAAAGCCTCAACAGGGCAAGGCACTGGAGCCTTTTATGCAGGCCTCAGCTGCACTCAGGAAATCAAGCCCACTAACTCCTGATTAGGTGTTAGCAGTTTCTAAACCTGAGGAGGTTACTAGAGTTCAGCAATCTATTGTGCTCAAGGAAAGTTCCCCTAAAGCACCAAAAAGAAAGTAACCTTGCTTTAAAAAATATACAAAAAACCCTTTTAAGAGCTCCCAGTCAGAGAGTTAGCAATGTAATATAATAAAAACAAACACGATCATGCTATGATCACTATTGCCAAGTGGCCCCAACATCCTTATCTCTTGCACCAGATCTGGTGTTCCACTAAGGACTACGTCCAAAATGGCTTCCCCTCTGGTTGGTTCATGAACCAACTGCTCCAAGAAGCAGTCATTTATTTCATCTAGAAACTTTATCTCCCTAGCATGTCCTGCCGTAACACTGACCCAGTCGATACCGCGGTTATTGAAATCACCCATTATTATTACTGTGCTGTAACTTTTGTTAGCTTCCCTGATTTCTTTGAGCTTTTCATCATCCATTTGTTCATTCTGGCCAGGGGGTCGATAGTACACCCCCAGTGCCATCGCCTTCCCCATTTGACATGGAATTTCAATCCATAGAAATTCTACAGCAAATTTTGTTTCATGCTAAACTTTAATCCTTTGTGACTCAATGCCCTCTCTAACATAGAGCGCAACTCCTCCACCAATTTGATCAGCTCTATCATTATGATAAAGTTTGTACCCAGGTATCACAGTGTCCCACTGGTTGTCCTCCTTCCACCATCTCTCTGAGATACCAATCATATCTAACCTCTCATTTAGTGCTATATATTCTAACTCTCTCATCTTATTTTTACGACTTCTAGCATTTGCATACAAGCATTTTAGAGACTGTATTTTATTCATATTAATCTAGCTATCGGTAGGCAGGGGTAATTTGGAATCTTTAAGCTCTGTCTGCTCCGTACTCAAGGGCATTTGGGTTACTTTTGTCTTTATTGGAACCTCTCTGCTGATATGCCCTAACTTCATTCTTTTGCTGGTATCTTTCAAGGATACATTGTTCCGAAACATGCACTCTTGGGCGACTGTCGGCTCTCCCCTATTATCTAGTTTAAAAGCTTCTCTATCTCTTTTTTAAAGGTTAATGCCAGCAGCCTGGTTCCATCCCGGTTAAGGTGAAGCTCATCCCTTTGGAAGAGCCCCTCTTTTCCCCAGAATGTTCCCTAGTTCCTAAGAAATCCAAAACCCTCATCCTTGCACCATCGTCTCATCCACACATTGAGACTCCGGAGTTCTGCTTGCCTTTTGGGTCCTGCGTGTGGAATGGGAAGCATTTCAGAGAACACTACCCTGGAAGTTCTGGATTTCAACTTCCTACCTAAAAGCCTAAATTTAACCTCCAGAATTTCCCTACCACATTTTCCTATGTCATTGGTACCAACATGTACTGTGGTGACGAGGCTGCAGCAGAACCTGGGAAAATAGCTAGAAATACAAATTTTTCCTATGAGCAAAGGAATAGCTCAGCCAAGCATACGTACAAAACTGCAGGCAGAGAAAAAAAACACACAGCTAAAACTACTGAGTTCAGACCACACCCTAGCTCCATGGCAACGCAGGGTGGAGATAGGAAGTACCTGTGGGAGGAGCTAGAAGGGAGAAGACGCTCACACACATTTAAGTTCCCAGAAACAGAGAGGAAGGGGCACGGGAACGAGCACTGGAAGGAGCACAGGAACGGGCACGGGAACAGAGCCAGCCACAGCAGCAGTGACGGAGCCAGTCACAAGCCGTCCAGGAGAGTGGGACTGAGGAAGCTGGCCACAGGCAGTGGTGAAAGGCAGAGAGTGTCTGGGGATAAACACAGGAGAGACTCTCAGAGCAGCTCTTATTCAGGAGACTGCACTTCAGAGAGAAGCCCTTGCTGTGAAGAGATTGCAGCAAGGTTTAAAGGTAGGAGGCATAGTCCTGGGGGAGCCGTGGAGTACAGCTCAGATACCAGAGCAGCCCTACAAGACTCTGAAGGAGAAGTTTTACCTTTTGAAAGGCCTGAAAGAAAGAGTGTTCCCAAGAGCAAGGTGAGACAGCTAAAACCTTTGAATGTTTTAGTCAGAGATAAAAAGCCTTGCAGCCATTATAGAAGCCCAGAGGAGAGGAAGCAATATCACGGGGAAAAGTTGTTTAAACTTTTAAAAGAAGTTAAACCTGCATTCTCAGAGCCGGTTATAAACCCAGAGGCATGTGAGTCTGATTATGAAGATATGGAAACGGAACCCTGTGAGGTGGAACAGGACTCTGTTGATTCTTTGATGGATTGCTCTTTATGCCTAACATCAGAGTGAAGGGGGGCCATGGTTAAGTTGGAAAAGCCAAGAGCCAATGTATTTAAATGCCCTGATACTCTGAGTGTTGGAAAACCTGGGAGAGAAAGAGAATTGCAAATGTTAAAACTATAAGAAGTGTTCCACTGTGAAGTAAAGGTGTTCTAGAAGCAGCTATTCTGTGGGTAAGACAGACAAGCACGAAGCAGCCTTGTTTAAACCCTGAATAGTGAAGGAAACTGATATCTATGCTGGATGGTATTAGCAACCAATAAGCAACAGTTTCAATTGTGGCATTGGAAGAAAGAAATACTTTCTGTTGTACATAAGCTGAATGAAGCAAGTTAATTTTTATTACTGCTAGAGCACTGTTTGTATGATACCTTTTTGAGTGGAGAAAAATATCCTTCATTTTGTGTTGCCTTGTTCACAACTTCTAAAGAAGATTTTTGTTTGCAAAGTTTAGACCACAAAAATAAATTTCCTGTGTTTTGCCTCTAAAACCACTCGGACTGTTTATTTGCACACAACTACAATCCCAGAAGCCTTGGCTCTGGGGCAAAAGCAATAAAGAGAACATTAGATGGCACGCTGCCTCCTATAGGCAACCGCCTAGACGGAGTGCAGCGCCACAGTACCAAGACAGCAGACTCCTCACCAGCACTATCTAAGTCCTTGTCTAGGTGGCGCATGAGGTCCCCTACCTTCGCACCAGGCAGGCATGTTACTAGGCGATCCTCACGGCCACCAGCCACCCAGCTATCTACATGCCTAATGATTGAATCACCAACTACAACGGCTATCCTAACCCTTCCCTCATGGGCACATAGCCCTGGAGAAACCTCCTCGGTGTGAGGTGGTTTTACATCACCTGGAGGACAGGGTGGTGCTCTCTTGTCATGTGACCTCTTTCCTCCATGGCAACAGGGATGCTGCCAGACTGGAGTTGGGACTTCAGGACTATATCCCTGTAGGTCTCATCTATGTACCCCTCTGTCTTCCTTATGTCCTCCATGTCTGCTACTCTAGCCTCCAGAGATCGGGCTCATTCACTGACAGCAAAGAGCTTTTTGCACCTAGTGCACCCGTAAGACCCCTCACCAACTGGGAGAAAATCATACATGCGATACTCAATGCAAAATACTGGAAAGCCCCCACCTTGCTGCTGGACTGCTGTCTGTATCTTAGTTTTAAGATTGTGTTTAGATATTTAAGTTCTTTACTTACTAAGGGATGCTGGGGATACTTATACTAATAAAACAATACCAAATATGTTTAATGTACTTTGTTCACCTGAAGCTTAATTAATCTCAGGTCCTTAATGTATGCCTGATGAGGATAAACAGCTGCACCGGAGAGCAGCTTCTTTCCTTTAAGATGTGTAAGTACCTATAAAGCTACGATTATCCCAGGGGTGGGTTGATGTCAGGCAGGGAGGGAGGGAAAGAAGACTTATTAAAAGCTGGCTTCCACACAGTACCCTGGTCCTGTGCTTCTAAGGAAATCTGTGACCAATTTCCAGGGGGAGTCCCACAGCCCTTGCTTGGATAGAGGGAATCTTGGGGTCTAAATTTAACCAGAAAGCTCTCTTCTGTGTTTTAAATTTAAACTGAAAGCTCTTTGCTGCTACTAGGCCCTGACTGATTTAACAAATACACTGGGTTCACAGATTAACCAGCTTTAATCCAAAGAATTCCCTTCTCCCCAAGATTCAGAAGAATTCTCAGAAGTAAATACTCACAATTTCAGATTTCTCTCTAGAAGTAGCAGTCCCCTTTTTTTGTTCTTCAAGACTGGGAATCACAGAATTCTGGTTGAACTATTTATGCTTGTGCTTTTGAGGTAAGCTGTGACCAATTTCCTGGGTGATTAACACAGTCCTTGCTTGGATAGAAGGAGTCTTTCAAAATGGCCCTTTGATCTACCACCTGGCTTTAACACCTATTTAAAAATTTCACGGGTCTCTTGGCCCCCTATGTAGAAGGACTCTTTGTAAAGGTCTCTAGAAATAATTTATTTCTCAAAGAATACTGGCTCTGTTTTGCCTTTTATGTTGTTATATTCTGATTTGATTTAAATTAAAGCTCTTTGCTGCTACTAGGCCCTGACTGAGTATGAAATTTAAACTAGAAGCTCTCTGCTGGGTTCTAATTTAACCAGAAAACTCTCTTTTGTGTTTTAAATTTAAACTGAAAGCTCCTTGTTGATATTAGGCCAGCTGTAACCCAAAGAATTCCCTTCTCCCCAAGATTCAGAAAAATTCCCAGAAATAAATACTCACAATTGCAGATCTCTCTCCAGAAGTAGCAGTCCCCTTTTGTAGTTTCCGACACTATTCCTTATAGATTTAGAATGTAAATCTTAATAATAGCTGGAAATATGAACAAATATTAATTCTGGTTCCTTCAACACAGTCAGTGATTTACAATTTTCATATTCCCCCTTGAATGTATCCATTCATTTACATTTCGGCTCTGACAGCACAGTGACCCTTACAGCAGGCTGCATCCTTAATATTATACATACAGACAAGCACAGTGAGGTTGTCTCTCATCTGACCTCTTTATCAGAATAAAATGACAATTTACCTTTATCCTATACTATTCGACACACTCTCAAACACCCACTTTTCGGGGGTTCATACAGTATTTATCTTTTAACAAAATCTACATTTTAGAGGTTGTTTTATAAGGATTGATTTAGATTTAGACGGCAAGAACATGCGTAAATCGTAGTAGTCTAGTCATTTACAAGCACAAGTGGCCACTCATGTGTGTAAATGGCGGTTAGCTTCTGCAGCAAGATAGGTCAGCCGCTAAGGTACCCAACTTTCGCTGCCTAGGGATAATTGGGCAATGGCTGAATATTGCTACCTGCCGCCTCTGCTCCACCCCCGGAATGCCCCAACGTGGATGTTCAGTGGTTGCATCCATGGATATTCGGCAACAATAACCATGTTAGTGCTGCTGAATATCCTGACTGCCATGACTAAAGCGGTTAACAGGTCTGCTAACCATGTTAATCACTTTGAATATTGGACCCGACCTCTTTTATGCTGGGTACTATGTTATAAGTAGATCGATGGTGTGTGGGTGTGTGCATGGGCAGAGCATGAGCTTACAAAGTATGTGTGGATATTATAAAATCGTATAACTTAGACATATTCTTTATAAATCTAAGCACAGTCCTAGGACTAGTTAAAGTCATTGTGCCTTAAATTACGGCATATTTCGGTCACACACGCTAGTATTTTATAAAATAATAGGACTGGCTGCCTTAAACTAGGAGCCCAGTTATAAAATTACTCTCTATGTGCCAAAGTCTATAGAATCACTGTTTGAAACCCCAACTATAGAATATGGAACTACTTAAAATTTAACATATTTTGGACTACAAAACTTGGGGGACAATATTCAAAGGATTTTAGCCTGCTAACTGGCTAAAACATGCAGATCCCAATATTCACTATCTTTCCACAGACTGCATAAAAACACTGTGTTTAAAATGGGGCGGTCTATGGGTGGATCAGGGGCAGTACCAGTAGCTATCGAGGTAGTGGCTATAAGCAGCTGCTAACTGCATAACTTAATTAGTTAAAGTTGGTCATCTCAATAGCTGTTGTAACTTTAACTGGTGGTGGCTAAATATTGGTGCTAACTAGATTGCGATGTTGCTGTCTGTCGAACCCGGATATTCAGCACTGGACATCAGAAAAGTTCCAGTGCTGAGTTTAATTACAGCAGCTAAGGCTAGGAGCATTAAACGCTGACTACTGGCCCGTTATTCTTTGTCTGTATACAGTGAGGTGGAAGAAAGCAGTTCCTTCAGAAGAACACTACATTATCTCTAGCTACAGTAGTAATCAATTATTTGGAGAAGGTATGCTCAAGATCAGCAGAGCAGAAGTGGATCGTGCATATCAAATGTCTGAGCGGGTGCCCACGTGAGCAGCAGTGATCATCACATGGTCTGCTTTATGTTTATGTTCATTTATATTTGATATACTGCCCTTAATAAGTACATCAGGCTGGTGTACAATAAAACACATAGTATAGATGGGAAGGGAAAAGAACAGCATTACTTGCTAGGAAAGAAAAAGCAGTTACTTAGAAGGGGAGTAGGGTCCAGGAGAGGGGCAGCACAATCAGGGAAGGTTAGAGTCAGTGAGAGGCACGTCAAAAGCTTTCTAGAAGAGGAGGGTCTTGAGAAGTGACTTAAACCTGGTATGAGATGACTCAAGGCAGAGTTTGGAGGGTAGGGCATTCCAGAGGGAGGAGCCAAGGAATGTGGAAAAATGCAGAATGAGGTAAAAGCCAAGGCAGACTCTAAGTCCTAGACTTCAAAAATACTGACCAGTAAAATGGCAAAGTGCCTGAAGGAGGTGTTGGCAGGGTGGGAGGAGATAAGGGAAATAGAATTGCAGTAGGCTAAACTAAAAGAGGCAATAAAAGGGGCAATGGATATATATGTAAGGAAAATTAACAAAAACAAGAGGAAAAGGAAAACTATATGGTTCCCCAAAGAGGTGGTTGCACAAATAAAGGCAAAAAACACAGTTTTCACAAAATTCAGAAGATCACAAACAGAGGAACACAGAAAAGAAGAGGAAGATCACAGGTGGAATTTCAAGCTCAAAAATGCCAAGGAAAGATTCATGGAAAGTGACATTGAAAAAGCGAAAATGCTAAACAAATACTTCTGTTCTGTATTCACTAATCCTGGAGAAGGACCACGTATGATTGACAAATATACAAATGGGAACAGAAGATGATGTGTTTAAAGAGCTTGAAAAACTGAACATGGAAAAGGCCATGGGACCAGATGGGATACATCCCAGGATACTGAAAGAGCTCAGAGAGGTTCTGGTAGGGTCTTTAAAGAAAATTATTAATAGATCCTTGGAGTCGGGAGAGGTTCTGCAGGATTGGAGAAGAGCTGATGTGGTACCTCTTCTCAAAGGTGGTAATAGGGAAGAGGTGACAAACTATATGCCAAAAAGGAGAGAAAAGTAATGGAGGTGCTCCTGAAAGAGAGAATAGTGGATTTACTAGAAACCAATAAGGTTGTATGATCCAAGGCACAATCATGCCAAACAAATTTGATTGAGTTTTTGACTGGGTGACCAGAGAACTAGATCAAGGGTATGCAATAGGTGTGATCTACCTAGATTTCAGCAAAATATTTGATATTGTTCCTCATAGGAGGCTTATCAATAAACTGAACAGCCTGAGGATGGGTCCCAAGATCCTGAACTGGATCAGAAATTGGTTGACTAACAGACAACAGAAGGTGGTGGTAAACAGAACTCACTCAGAAGAAAGGAAGGTGAATAGTGGTGTGCCCCAGGGATTAGTCCTGGGACTGGTACTCTTCAATGTATTTGTGAATGACATTGCTGAAGGACTGAAGGGAAAAATCTGCCTTTTTGCAGATGACACGAATATTTGCAAAAAATGGACTACTCTAAGGAATTGGACAATACGAGGAAAGATCTACAAAAGCTAGAAGAATAGTCTAATGCTTGGCAGTTAAGATTTAACCCTGGGAGTACCAATGGGGTCAAAAGTGACCCCATTGCAAGTTTCACAAAGCGTATCTCAGAAACTAGTTGTTCGAGAATGCAATTTTTTTATGACTTTTCACATGTCAATATTCTCTTTATATTGCGCCATGAGAGGAATAATTTTCATCCGCTAGGTGACGCTAGTGATGAATTGCAGCACAGAGTACCAGTGGGGTCATTTTTGACCCCAGTTGTTTACGTCCGGTTTCGATCGTGATACAATTTGCAGTTTTGTGAATTTTTTGATCTGACAAAGGTATTTATCATTAATTATGAATCATTTATTTTTTGTACTCTTATTTTATGAAAATTACATTTTCTGTAATTGATATCATACGTTCTCTCATTATTTCCAATGAAATCTAAAGACTTTCAGCTTGTTCATCACGATTATTGTACACCTATAGTAAAACTGCTTTGTGTTTTATTCAACTTTATCTTTGTTTATTTATTTTAGGTTATTGTTTATGATGTCAAAATGAAAGTATTCAGCTGCCCAAGTAAGAGAAATATTGCAACGAGATGCTGACAGTGACGGCTCTGAGTCGTCTGATGATGCAGCATATTCAGCAAGCGAAGAAGCATATCAGCCAAGTTCGGGCGATAAATCTGATGATGACAGTCATGATTCAGATGGCGACAGCAGTTGGTCGCCAAGTGAATGTGAGACTGATGTTGAGCCGGTAACATCGCCTGCAGCAAAGAGTCAAGTTACAGGTTGAGGCAAAGGTCGAGGCTGTGCTGGATGGGGAAGAAGGCAGGAGTCCTCGGTGTCAGTATCATCTGTGAGGAATCTTAGTTGTGGTCGTAGAGGAGCTAAGAGGTTATCAACTATAAGCACAAATGTTGCCATTGAAGCCTATGTATCTAAGGATGCCACATCATGGAATAGGAAACCTATAAAGCAAGCTGCTGGAAGATATGCCAGAGCTAATGTCATGCCCGTACAACAAGGTCCTACAAGGTATGCTGTACGAAATGTTGATGGCCCTCTCACAGCATTCCACTTGTTCATGAGGAAGAACTTATTGAATGAAATCATGATGTGGATGAGCAAACAAGGAAGACACATTTATCATGACACCTGGAATGATTTGACAGATGGAGAATTTCAATGTTTTCTTGGACTTCTGATACTCTCAGGCGTGTACAAGTCACAAAATGAATCCATAGTTCAGTTGTGGAACCTTGAAGATGGTCGTTCTGTTTTCGGCAGAAATATGGCCCGTAACCGTTTTCAACAAATTTCTCATGCTCTCAGATTTGATGATGCAACCAACAGACGTGAACAACGAGGCGTAGATAAGCTTGCTCCAATCAGACACGTTTTTGATACCTGGGAAGCAACTCTAAGTGACGCCTTTGTTCCTGGTGAAAATGTTACCGTGGATGAGCAACTGCTTACATTTTGTGGCCATGTTCCGTTCAGACAATATATTCCCAGCAAACCTGGGAAATATGGCATAAAGTTATGGATGTTATGTGACAGTGCAATGTCATATGTTCTGTGTCTTCAAGTATATACAGGAAGGGAACTCGGACAAAACAGGGAACAGAATCAGGGTGAAAGGGTTGTGCTGCAACTCACTGAAGGATTGACGCGATCTGGCAGAAATGTTACTGTTGACAATTTCTTCTGCAGTTTATCCCTGTCATGGAAATTGCTAGAAAAACAAATGACACTTTTGGGGACAATTCAAAAGAACAGAAAAGAATTACCTCCAGAATTTGTAACAGCAAAGGGCCGAGAAGTATTCACTCCACTGTTTGCCTTTCGCGATGACGCCACTCTGGTTTCCTATTGCCCGAAGAAAGGAAAAGTGGTTGTTCTTCTGAGCAGTTTGCATGATCAAGAAGAAGTAGATAACACATGTCCAGACAAAAAAACACACATGATCTTGGACTATTATTCTAGTAAAGGTGGAGTAGATATGGCAGATCCAATGTTGCGCACGTATACCACAAAACGAATGACAAGACGCTGGCCAGTGACAATCTTCTACAACATGTTGGACATCAGTGCTTTGAACGCCTTTATTGTTTGGATGTCACTAAATCCAGAATGGCAGACCAAGTCAAAGCACAGACGTCGTCTATTCCTCTTGGAATTAGGAAAGCAGCTGCTTCAGAGTAATTGCAGCGAGACTTCTTCCAGCATTGAAGAAGCCACTGATACTGTTTGCAATGTCGGGATCCCAAAGAAAAGAGCAAGGTGTCACTGCTGTTCCAGAGAAAAAGACAAGAAAAGCAACATAGTTTACACCTCCTGCAAGCGCAATGTTTGCAAAGAACATTCAGAAATTGTCTGTGTCTCATACAAATGACTGTAGTACTTTACTGTGTTCATCAAGTGCATGCAAAAACTGCTTTCATGGCAACTCTTCTTCATGTAATTTTATGATAAAGCATTAAATTTCAAAACATTTAACCTTCATATAATAAATAATTAATTCGGAATAATATTTTGTCTGTTTAGTTTACATTTTTCATGGTTAACAATTAAAATTCGTTGTGGAGTCTTTTATGACCCCAACGGTATTCAGTGTGTGCAAAAAATCTCAGTAATTCCAGGGTTAATGTGAATAAGTGCAGAGTCATGCACTTGAGATGCACAAATCCAAGGGAAAGAGTAATTAGTCCTTACCTGCTAATTAGTGTTCCTGAAGGAACTCCAGTCCAGTCCCTTTACTTCTGGGTTGCGCAACCCTTCCAGCAGCTTGGAGGCTGAGCCCATCATCGATTTGATGATGGTGTGGTATAAATACCACTGGCACCACCCCTAGGCACCAGTAATCTGATGAAAAAGCAGTCCTATCGGATACCCGCTTAAGAACTAAGAACTATAACATGCAAAAACAAAAAACAATCCAATCAACTATAAAATAAAACTTTTTTTTTTTTTTAAGGAAGTAACGGAGTCAAGGGAGAGGAAGGAAGGAGAAGGCTTACCTGAGGAAAACCTAGCCTTTACCCACTCCCCACAGTCCCTTCCTAGAGGGCAACCCCGCTCCTGGTGCCCCTTAGACCGGGATCCCCCGCTTCCGCTTCGCCCTCTGACTTCGGTTCGTTGTTCTATTCTGCTTACTGAAAACCAAATCTGTGCGGGATCAGGGACTGGACTGGAGTTCCTTCAGGAACACTAATTAGCAGGTAAGGACTAATTACTCTTTCCTTATCAGAACTCCAGTCCAGTCCCTTTACTTCTGGGATGTATATATTGTAAATATTTCATGTATATAGTTCACCCCTGTTATCCAAGTTTGTACTCCTGTTCTATGTAAAACCAAACAGCTTGTTGTTATGGTCATTATGTTATAATGTAAACCGCGCTGATACCGAATAGTGCGGTATATAAGAAATTGTAATAAATAAATAAATAATAAATAAATAAATGTAACAGAGCAGTTCAAACCTGGGCGGGGTTCTCCATCCTGGACTGAAGCACTGCATCCCCAAACCTGGTGTCCGCTCTTCTCTGGATATCCAATCTGTAGTGCTTGGAAAAGGTATGTAGCGAGGACCACTTAGCCGCTCTACAAATGTCTAGCGGCGGAATCAAGCTACGCTCTGCCCAGGAAGCCGACTGCGCCCGCGTTGAATGTGCGCAAAGACCTACTGGGACCTGCCTCCCCTTGAGGATATAGGCAGAGGCAATAGCCTCCCTGATCCACCTAGAAATGGAAGCTTTGGCCGCTGCTTCCCCCTTGTGTGGCCCCCCAAATTGAACGAATAGTCGTTCGGACTTTCGGAAGGATGCTGTGCGGGAAAGGTAGCGCCTCAGCACTCTATGCACATCCAGGAGACGTAGCTTGGCCCCATCCCCTTCTTGCGCTTCTCCCGCGAAGGACGGGAGCGACACTGTTTGGTTCATATGAAAAGGGGAGAGGACCTTGGGCAGGAAGGAAGGAACCATCCGCAAGACCACCTTATCCTTGAAAAACAAAAGAAAGGGAGGCCGAGAGGATAGAGCTTGAAGCTCCGAGACACGCCTAGCCGAACAGATAGCTACCAAAAATACCGTCTTTAGGGTAAAGTCCTTTAGGGAGGAGCTCCTTGCTGGTTCGAAAGGCTCTCTGGTTAAGGAATCCAATACCAGGTTGAGGTCCCAAGGCGGGATAACCGCTTGACCGCCCTCAGGAACCTGCCCACATCAGCGTGGTCTCCTAGAGACTTTCCCTGGACTTTACCCCATAGCAAGAAATGGCTGCTAGCTGAACTCGCAACGAGCTGTGAGCTAAACCCTTCTCGAAACCTGCTTGCAGAAATTCCAGAACCTCCGGGACTGAGGCTGCTAGAGGTTTCTTCCGATGTTCCGCGCACCATGCCTCAAATATGCGCCAAACCCTGACATAGGAAAGGCAGGTTGAGCGTTTTCGCGCGTTCAGCAGAGTTGAAATTACCGAACCCGATTAACCTCGCTTCCGGAGCCGCGCCCTCTCAATAGCCAGGCCGTAAGTGAGAATCGATGCACGTGAGGCATCCGAACTGGACCTTGCCATAGCAGATCCTTTCTGTCGGGGAGCCTCCAAGGGCGATGAGCCGCTAGCCTCACCAGATCTGCATACCATGGGTGACGAGGCCAATCCGGGGCTATGAGAATTACCAAACCCTGGTGGGCTTCTATTCGCTTTAGAACCCTCCCTATGAGGGCCAAGGGTGGGAACACATACAGGAGACCCTCCGAAGGCCATTTCTGGACCAGGGCATCCTTTCCTTCCTTCGACTGAAAAACTGGCTTACCTTGGCCGTTTCGTAGCACGCCATAAGGTCCATGATCGGTGTCCCCCAAAGAGCTACCACTTGGTCGAACACCTCCTGCGCTAGTTCCCACTCTTCGTGGTCTATCTTGCACCTGCTGAGGTAATCGGCCGTCAGATTTTCTGCCCCAGCCACGTGCTGCGCTGATATGGCCAATAGATGGGCTTCGGCCCACTGCAAAAGGCTGTCCGCTTCCTTCTCGAGTGAGGGGCTGCTTGTCCCCCCTTGGCAGTTGATGTAGGCCACCGTGGTGACATTGTCCAAAAGGACGCGGACTGCCCTTTGCCGAACCAAGGGCTCGAGAGCTCTGAGTGCCAACGCTACTGCCCTCAGCTCCAGTCTGTTGATGGACCACCGAGATTCCCTCGAAGTCCAGCCTCCCTGTGCGAACTGGCCCTCGCACTGCGCACCCCAGCCTGATAGACTTGCATCCATCGTCAGCTGTATCCATTGGGGTGGACCGAGGGGCATCCCACATCCTAGGTTCCTTGGGTACCTCCACCAGAGAAGAGCCCTCCTGACCCAAGGCGGACAGGGCAGTTGCATGGATAAGGGATGATGCTGATGGGACCAACGCCGTAACAAGGCGCATTGAAGGGGTCGCATATGTGCCTTGGCCCACGGTACTACCTCTATCGCTGCCGCCATGGTACCCAGCAGTTGTAGGTAATGCCAGGCGGTGGGGTTTCGTCTTGATATGAAGAGAGAAACCAGGTTTCTCAGGTCCCTAAACCTCTGCTTCGACAGGAACACTCTTCCTCTCCTGGTGTCGAATCTTGCTCCGAGGTACTCGATCTCCTGCGAGGGAATTAATCTGCTCTTTGCTCGATTGATGACCCAACCCAACTCCTCCAGGAATTCCACCACCCTGGCTGTAGCTGTACGACTCTCCACTTCCGACTTCGCCCGAATCAGCCAATCGTCCAGGTAGGGATGTACCAAAATTCCTTCCTTGTGAAGAGCCGCGGCCACAACCACCATTACCTTGGTGAATGTCCTGGGGCTGTTGCTAAGCCAAAGGGAAGGGCCTGGAACTGAAAATGACCTCTCGGTACTGCGAATCTCAGGAACTGATGATGAGACCTTCGGTTCGGGATATGTAAGTATGCTTCCGTCAAATCTAAGGATGTCAGGAACTCCCCTTGTCTTACTGCCGCAATGACCGACCTCAGGGTTTCCATTCGGAAGTGAGGTACCGAGAGACAGCGATTGACTTGCTTTAGGTCCAGGACTGGACGAAAAGATCCTTCCTTCTTTGGTACCACAAAATAGATCGAGTATCGACCGGATCCGTATTGGTCTCTCGGAACGGGAACCACTGCTCCCAGCGCAATCAGCCTTGACAGAGTATCCTCTATCGCTGCCCTCTTTTCTGGAGGGCCGCAGGGAGACTGAATAAAGGCTGGAAGCACTTGTTTTGTGAATTGGAGAGCGTACCCCTCTTGGAAAACTTCCAGAACCCATTGATCGGATATGACCCAGGCCCAGGTGGGAAGGAACTGCCTTAACCGACCCCCCACCAGCAGGCCTTTCTCCTGGGCCCCCGTTGTCTCATTGTGATTTACTGAGGCCTGTGGAGGAGGAGGGAGCGCCAAAACCTCTCCCTGCCCCCCAAAATCCCCTGAAGCCTTGACCTCTAGAGGGGAAGCGGCCCTTAGGAAAGGAGTTTGGTCTGGCCGGACGGAATCTCCGAAAGTCCCTTGGCTGACTCCGGGCCGGAACCATCGCGCAGCCTTGTTTAGGCCTGTCTTCTGGGAGCCTACCTCCCTTAGACTCGCCTAGGTCTTTAACCAACTTGTCTAGGTCTTCACCAAACAGCAGCTTCCCCTTGAAAAGGAGGCGACTCAGGCGCGCTTTCGAAGAGGGGTCTGCCGCCCAATTGCGTAACCACAAATATCTCCTGGCTGCTACCACCGAGGCCATATTCTTTGCTAGACTCCTAATAAGGTCGTACTGGCTATCTGCCAGGAAAGCGGAACCAGATTCTAACCTAGCCGAAACAGCCTGCGCGTCGGCTGAGGCGCCGTCCGTTAGCTGAAGCTGTTGAGCCCACCTCAGTCAGGCTCTAGCTACCCACGCCCCTGATACTGAGGCCTGTAAGGCGAGGGCACTAACATCAAAGGCTTGCTTCAGCAGCGTATCCAGTTTTCTATCCTGACTATCCCTAAGCGCTGTGCTGCCCTCGACCGGGATGGTCGTCTTCTTTGTCACCGCTGACACCGCAGCATCTACCCTTGGGGACTTCAGCAGGTCCTTGTCTGGCTCCGGTAAAGGGTACAAGCGGGTCATGGCCTGGAATTCCCTTAAACTCGACTCTGGTTGGTTCCACTCCTCCTGGATCATCTGGCGCACCACCCTGTGGACCGGAAACACTTTCTGCGATTTCCTGACGGCTTGGATCAACGGATCCTCCAACACTTCCTCCTCTGCTGGAGTGTCCGAGGCCATATTGAGCACCTTCAGTGACTCATTTATTAATGCTGGGAGCTCCTCTTGACGAAAGACTCAAACTATTCGGGATTTCTCCTCCTCCGGGATCTCTCCCTCCTCAAACTCCTCCTCTTCCTCCCCTACGTCTCTGTCCGAGCCCTCCTCCTCCGGAGTGACCGGCGATAGAGACGTGAAGGGTTCCTCGCTCATTAGCCTTGTGCGCTTGGGAGGGGCTCCGGGGTCATGGGAGCTTGTCTTCCCTGGACCGGCCCGGCCACTTTCTTTCACACCCGATGAGTCCAAGACTCCTTGCTGACGCATACAATAGGCTTTTGTAATAGCAGGACAAATTCTGGAGAAAAATGTTCCCAGCCCCCCTCCGCCCCGCTGGAAGCAGGGGGAAGGGACTGGGAAGGAACCGGTAAAGCTAAGGTAGAAGGAGGAGAGGAAGAAGGTTCCCCTCCCCCCTCCAGGAGGTCTTGAGACCCCTGAGAAGCCTGGGTCATGGTCAATTGGATTTCCTGCTCCACGGAAGCCGCCTCTGCAGCACACCCCCTGCAGATCCCGGCTTCCGAATCCGTACCCCTACGAGTGCCGCAGGACGGACACCGTTATTTGCCCATCATGCTCCTTTCTTTTTTTTTTTTGAGAACACCTAGTGGGTACCTCAAGGCAGGCCTAAAATCCCCTGGAATTTTAAACTAAATTCAAAAGAAATCAGCGAAATAAATGAAAAAACTGAAATAAAGGAAATAAATGAAATCAAAGCAGTAGTGCAAAGGAAATTTCCAAAAAAGCACCTCTCCCCCAACTGCTAAAAATGGCACTCTTATCTCCTAATTTTAATTTTTTTTTTTAAATTAGGATTAAAACCAGCCGCGTTTAAAAAGGAAACCCCTCTGTACTTGCGGTTTTCGCTGTCCTGCTCCTCTGCATGCCGTCCTGCACGCGAGAATCCGATGCCTCCTGCTAGACTCCACGTGGTAGGCCGCAGCCACGTGGAGTCTGGGTCTGCAGCCGGCAGAACTGTTCTGGCTGCCAGGCCCCGGGCTCACTGACGAAATTGGAGATGCTCCATCGTTCCCCCGGAGCCGCCTCTAGCGCTCAGCCGGATCTGGAGCTGAAAGCGCGAGGCGGGGAGCCGACGACAGCAGTGCGGTGCTGCCTCTAGCGCTCAGCCCACCCAAGGGGCTTCAGCGCGAGGCAGATGAGGCCGGAGGAAGGGCCGTGGGGAGCCGGCTGGCCGCGCAAGTGGGAGGGGAGCAGTACTAACCTCCCCGCTGCAAAGGCAAACCCCCTCCTTCCGAAAAGCACCGGGAAGAGAGCCGGAGGAGGGATGGAGAGGGAGAGGGGGGAGGGGGGAGAAAGCTACAACTCTCAAATCAACAGCGGTTCCAAAGGCACAGGAGTAAAGAGAACTCCCAAAACTAATGGAAAAGGAAATCAAAGAACTCAAAGAAAAGAAATTAAAATGTACAGATAAAAGCTAAGACTCCAGTAAGCTCTCTGGCTTATGGGAACCCTCCAGCTGCTTGGAGGCTGAGAATACTGGTGCCTAGGGGTGGTGCCAGTGGTATTTATACCACACCATCATCAAATCGATGATGGGCTCAGCCTCCAAGCTGCTGGAAGGGTTGCGCAACCCAGAAGTAAAGGGACTGGACTGGAGTTCTGATAAGGAATTATATGTGATAGGAGGCGAGACGTTTGTGTGCATGGCCCAGGAGAAGGACCCTGGAGTGATTGTTTCTGAGGTCTTCAAGGTGGCAAAGCAATGTGACAAGTCGACGGCCAAAGCCAGAAGGATGCTGGGTTGCTTACAGAAAAGACTAACCAGCAGAAAGGAGAAAGTATTAATGTCCCCATTGTGAGGTCTTACTTGGAGTATTATGTTCAGTTTTGGGGACAGTATCTCACAAAGGATATAAAAAGACTTGAAACGGTTCAGAAGAAGACGACTAAAATGATTTTGAGCCTGTGCCAGAAGATGTATGAGAAGAGACTTGAAGACTTAAATATGTATACCATGGAGGAAAGAAGGGACAAGGGACATATGATACAGACATTTAAATACTTAAAGGGTATCAATGAACAAACAAACCTTTTTCAAAGAAGGGGACACTGTAAAACTAGAGGGCCTAAAATGAAGCTGCAAGAAGATAAACTTGAAAGCCACATCAGGAAATACGTACTTTTTCACTGAAAGGGTGGTGGATGCTTGGAATGCCCTCCCAATGGAGGTGGTTGGGGCAAATACAGTGACAGAATTCAAAATGGCATGGGACAGATACAGTGGATCCCTTTATAGCAAGAGGATAAAATCAAAATAAACTTAACTATTTTTTATACTTCAACAAATAGAGAGGGATGACCTGCACAGTGCAGCAGGTGCACCTACTCTAGCCACCTTACTGTGCAGACTAGATAGACCATGTTACTATGTTATGCCAATATTTGAATTAAACCAAAAATGTCAAGGTCCTTTCAAGAACAGGAAAACAGAACTGAATAAAGGAGACATGCAAGATACCCGCCGTTATTTGCTAACCTTCCAGAGGCTAAGAACATAGCTTCAGTGAACAGTTAATATTTAATTGAAGAGCAGAAATCAAAATGGAAGAGCCACTTGCAACGTGTTTAAAAATTAACCCACTGCCTTCTATTACAACACTATCATTTCTTTTGATGCAATGCTCTGTCTAAGGGAATTAAAAGATATCAGTGCAACTGGCTTGGTTTAAGAGAGGTTAGTGGTTAACTTTAAATAGTACCCTCCAAATTACTTTGCCAATGTAAATGAGCTGATCTGATAGAAGCCTGCATTGATCATGGTCCAACAAATGTTTTGAACCTGATTCACATAATGAAACACATTTGTGTGTGCTGGACAATATGAAATGATTGCAACTACTGTGAAAATTGCATAATACATTTAAAACTGCACACTATTCTTTCATAATTAAAGGTATTCTAAACTAGTGTGTGGAAACGACTTGCTCTTAAGAATTCATCTGTAAGGAAGAGTTTAAAAGGGTAAACTAAACCAAACCAAAAATGCCATTAATGGCATGTTGCCATACTCAAGTATATACTAGGATCAACAGACAAAAAACAAAACAATGCAAGGAACAGCATTAGTTAACACATTATTTAATAATTAGTTAAAACAAGAAAAATCATTAAGATCCCTCATCCTAATTGCTTTCTAAAATGTAATTTCTGTTGAGTTGTAACCTTTAAATTGTTTATGAGTGCCTCTTGTGTAACCCTTACCATTATCTCAGGCACTTCTCTGCTGATTTCCATCAAAGCACACCACACTCCCATCACATGGATATATATGTATAGAGGGTAATTTTAGCAGTGATTTGAGGGTGTAGACAGGCATTTTACATACTCAAGTAGGCGATTGCAACATTGCCCAGGGATATACAGAAAACATACTGTCTCTGCAATATGGGAGTAATTTTATAAGGAGGTGCCTACTTAAGTATGAGAGCAGGTGCATGGCTATTCTAGTCATTTATGCCTGTATGCAGCTACATATGTGTGTAAGTGGGCTCTTATAAAAAGCACCCAGAATAAAATTATGTGTACTGATTCAATGGAGCACACTTTCACTGTGGGCATGCACATGGGTGGAGTTTGGGCGGTCTGTGGGCAGAGAACACAGGTATGTGGGTAGATTATATGTGCGAAGTACCATCAGGCTGTCCCTATCAACATCGTGGAAGGGAGCTGGTAGGTGAAGCCCCTCCCTGCTCCCTACCACCAGGCCAATCAGGCCTCCACAACTAGGCTTTAAAACCAGCTGCTTCTTCAGGCATGCCGGACCATCAGGTTGCCCCAATTGACATCACAGAAGGGAGCGGGTAGGTGAAGCCCCTCCCACTCCCCACCATCAGACCAATCAGGCCTCCACAACCAGCCTTTAAAACCAGCTGCTTCTTCAGGCACGCTCATGCCTGGCTGGCCCATGCCTGGGGATCTCACCAGAGGGCCTTGCCAGAGAGCTCTTTGGCATGATCCTTAGGCAGGGACTGAGGAAAGGACTGCAACTACACACATGGGACAATAATTAAATAACCGTGACCTACACGAAACATTGGAGAATGGCAAGAAATACAACAACAAACAACCCAACAGGCAAACAACTAGGAAACCACATGGTAAAACACATCCAAGCCTAACTAAGGATGCAAGTCACGGTCACTGCTGGGTCTCTAGCAAACTACACTGCTAACAGTAACCCACCAAATCATCAAGCCTCACTCACAAACCCAACCTCTGCCGCTGTAGAGAGAAGCCCAAGTCTTACAGACAAGGACAGAAAAGCAGAGCAACATGACATGGATAACTTCTCGAGTGCTTATCCTACTTGTACTTATGCTCACTTTGATAAGAATAACTAATACTGCCACCATTCCGACTGGAATCATACCAATAGTACACAACCAAAGGAATCTCGCTCGGTGCCAACAATTCACAAATATACCTAGATACAATCAAGACTAGACCAACAAAACTATCTCCATCCTCCCAATTACATGAAATGTGCATTAGCAAATGCATGCTCACATGCAAGAAGATCCACCTTATCAATGACTACATCAATGACAACAATCTGGACATTCCGTTTGTAACAGAGCGATGGTTCACCGAAACAGATCAGGTGCTCACAAATCAGCTCATCACAGCAAAGATGGACCCAACATAACTGCCCACAGATAAACAAGAGAGGAGGAGGGATATTCATTCTCACCAGCAAAGAATCACAAATTTCAGGTAGCTACAACCCTAACAAACAACACCCTGAATGCACTACTGATCCAAAATAACCTTTTTTCCATGTGCTTAGCTTATAGATCCCCAGCTTCAACAGTCGATGACCTATCCTCGCTGATAGAGCTAGCATGCTCCCAATCATCAAGGGACAAGCCATTCATCCTGTTAGGACACCTGAACCTAAATTCAGCACCTAGAAACCAAGTCACATTTTTCCTTAAAACAACAAATGCACTGGACCTATTGCAAATCATAAGCTCTCCCACACACAAAGGAGGAAACACCCTAGACACTGTTTTAATACCTAAGAAAATGATCACTCGGAACATCCAGACTACACTGTTACCCTGGTCAGACCACCACATGATCTCATTTGAGCTGCCGTTGCCCCAGACTAACCATTGCCAAGGAATGCGCAGATTCTGAGAACTCAACAAGGAAGCTCTGCTTGAACACCTCACCCTCCTAATAGACTCACCCCTATCGGATCTCACAAAACTAGTAGATGGTTGGAATAATATGATCTCAATAGTGACTAGACACTCCTTCACTTCTTTTATTTCTTACGGATCTTTAGATTGAATACTTTGGAACCCGAGAGACTTAATGATAAGATCGAATGGACATTGTTTTTTTTAAAATATGGATTTTCTACATTGTAGGTTTTGCAGAGTTAAGCTGTGAATCCAACTGCATGCTACCATAAAATATTTTTAAATGCAGTTGTAAGCTTTGGTAGGGTTAATGATGATGCTGTTTTAGTTGGGTGATCTCACTGGTGTTTGGGTGTTTAAATATTGTGATGTCAGACGCTATAGTTGCTTTCTGAATCAGTCATCAAAGCTGTTTCCTTAAGCCCCTGAAGAAGCCTCTTTTGAGGTGAAACGAAGGTCATTGTCGGGTCGGGCTGCTGACGACTAATGAAATTTTGAGAGCTTCAACGACAGCTAAGTGTTTATGGATTCTACTGTGTATTATTTAAGTATAAATGTTACCACATACCTTCTTTTTTCGCAGGGGTTGTGGAAGAGCAGATTGCAGCTCCATAGTGTGCTCTTATAGAGCATGTTGATGACGAGCCCCATCTATTCTGAAAGTCTCAAGCATGAACCCACAGGATTATGTGTCCTATCTCATGAACAAATTCCCTCGTGCTAAAGATATAATAGCACTAGATCAGGTAACATCAAATGCAGCCAGCAGCTCACAAAAATGGAACTCGTTCATCCCAATATCAAACAATCAACTAGGTCAAAACCTAACCAGGATAAACACTACCACTTCTCCATTGGACCCATGTCCAACTGAATGGATCAAAATGGCCAGAAAAGAGTTAACCCCACTACTGCTTAAAATAATCAACTCCTCTCTCACTCAAGGGCTGATGCTGACTAACCTGAAGTTCTTCTCAATCAGACCTATTCTAAAGAACTCCTCAGCTGATCCTGACCTACCCACATCTTACATAACCATCTCTAGTATCCCACTCTTGGCTAAAATAATAGAGAAAGCCATTCAGCTCCAGCTCCAGGACTTTGTAGAGGTAAAGGCACCTCCTGATGACCAACAGCATAGGTTCCGACAAAATTATGGTATAGAAACACTTCTCACCTCCCTCTTAGACAGCTTGCTAAAGGGAATTAAAAGGTCCAAGCAAGTCTTCATCCTCGTTTTCATTGATAGCAGTTTTTTGACTCTGTAAATTACAGAAAACTCATTGATCGCCTTGTAGAAATCGGGCTCTTACTTAACTGAACGCACATAAGTCAAACTGTGAAACAAGACCTCAGAACCTTTTCAAGTACATCAAGGATTGCTTCAAGGATCAGTCCTTTCTGCCCTCCTTTTTAACCTATACATTCAGCCCATATGTCGCATCCTTCAAAAGTACAGGATAAGGTAGCACATTTATGCAGATGACATTATGTTATATACTCCATTCACTACTAGGAAACCAGACTTCTCCTCTATACTTTCATGCCTTAATGAAATGACCTATTGGTTTCATTAAATTTCAGCAAAACTGAGGCACTAGTCATCAACAGAGACTCCATCTACACACCACCAGAGAAGATCACAATCAACAATTACAATATCCCCATCAGGTCTGAGGTCAAATACCTTTGTGTGATGCTAGACCAGAAACTGAATTTCCAAACCCATATTAAGAAGGCAACTTCAGAGACATATCAAAGAATAAAGATCCTTCACAACTTCCGCCCGCTACTGGACCATAATCTATTCTGCACCACTTGCCAAACGATCATCACCCCTCACTTGGATTATTGTAAATCTATACTTCAAGGTCTACCAAAATGTATACGCCTCCCATTACAAATTGCTCAAAACTCTGCAGCTCGCATGGTCTCATGGACATCTTGATAAGAGCATTTCATCCCAGTCCTGAAAGAGCTACACTGGCTGCCCATCCAAGCACATATCAAATACAAATCATTCACACACGCATTTAAGAGTATGCACAACTAACTGCTGACTGCTTGCAGTCACTCATTCACCCAACCTCGGCTAGCAGACCAAGAAGAGACCAAACCACAAACCTACTTAAAGTCCCCAGACACAAAATTTCCAGCACTTAAAAAACATGCCAATGCACTTTCTCATCTACAGTCCAACCTTATGGATCTCCCTTCCAAGAAATATAAGAGCAATAAAAGACTTGAAGGAATTGAGCAAGAGGCTCACTTCTTATCGCAAAGCCAAATGACCCCTAATTACACTAAGAACCAGACCTACTGTTGATTCACACTGTAAATACGTTAACTATATTCAGTTTAACCTACCCCCCTCTGCTTCCTATTATGTAGAGGGAGGAGTGGCCTAGTGGTTGGGGCAAGGTACTACAGGCCGGAAGGTCAGTGGTTCAAATCCCACTAGAGGACAGCAACCTTGGGCCAGAAAGACTGGGGTTTCTAGTCCCACAGGTGTTCCTTGTGGTCTTGGACAAGCCACTTAACCCTCCATTGCCCATGTTCCCTGTAAGTATTAGTGTATGTGTCTCATATCCCCTCGTGTTAAATGTATTCCCCAACCGCTTTGACCCAGTGAAAAGCAGGATATAAATGCAGCTAAATAAATAAATTATGTTAGTTATAATTAATACCTGTTATCATATATCCATTACACTGTTCCTCTAATTGTTCTATAAAACTTCAGTTCAGTTGTGTTCGATGTAAACTGCCTTGATACCCTTAAAGTTATCAAAGTTTTGTGACAAGTGAAAGTGCAGTGGGTGGTGTAAAATGCGCCCACTTTAATTGCAAATGCAGTGGGTGGTGTAAAATGCGCCCACATTAATTGCAAATGCTGCTGCCATACCTTAGGGTACATTTCAGTAGGTAACTACCGGAAACATGCTGGGCATGCCCCCTGACACTTAGCATATGACTTTTGCAGTTACTGCACATTAACTTTACCTCAAAATGCAATGTAAGTGCAAAACCTTGCCTCACTTTAGTAAAAGGGCCCCTACGTTTGTATCTAAGATGATGGGAGGGTTAATTGATAACCGAGATCACAAGAAGCTGCAGTAGTTGCTGAACCCTGGCTTCCCTGCTTTGCAACCTGCTGCTCTAACCATTAGGCTACTCGTTCTCTGGTAGAGTGGAGGCAGGATGGATACTGATGTTCATATTTTCTGAAATATACGCAAAGTTACTCTGCCTCGAAGCAGGTGTCAATTTGTGGGGGAGTTCTCAAGTTTCTATTTTCTAAAAGCACATAAGAAAACATATTGCCTTTGTAAAATATTCACACATGAAAAACCTCACCCAGACAAATCCAAAAGAACATCGTGCACTTTAAGTAAAGATTGCCACACCTGATCCACTAGTGTATTCGGAGTGGAAATGAGTATCAGTGATCCCATTTTACTATTTTTATTATTAAACCTAGAAGTGATTTAAAATCATCCCTATTTTCAAACAGCATATAGTGAGGAAATGTTCTAATACTTTACATTTCTGTAGGGATGAAGGCAATCAAAATTCAACCAGTCAGTCTTCATCCCTTCCAAAGCTGTATCAAGGGAGGCAGTGACTGTACCATTCTCATAGTACAACTTAAATTCAATGGTGAATATTTCAGAGAAGATTCTCTCCTAAATAGCTTCTTCTGCAGCTGAAACGCTAACCCCCAGAACCACTGAATCTCAGTTCCACATAGAATGCTCTGATGGATCAGGTATGATAAGGGGTCCATCAAAAAACTCTTATTTAGAGTGTATGAAGTTCTTTTATATTTGTCTAGGTGATTCTTTGTGCAAATGGTTTGATTTCTACCTCATGGTTTGGAGCTTTGATTGTGGGTGGTGGCCTTTGCAAAACAGGCACAGCATATGCACTTATGAGCCTTTCCTCCTAGAGATCTATTTTGGATGCTCCAGAAAATGAATAAAATAGAAAATAGAAGTAGGACCTTCCTAATAATGGAGGATTACTGCAGATTGTTTTAAGGAAAATTATTAAAATTAGGGGTTCTCAGTGCTTTTATTGAGGGGGTACTTGATGGTATGGAGTGCTGGCACTTCTTTTCAATACCTGCTAAAATTGACTCATGATCCTGAAAGAGCCCTGCATATGAGTACCGGCATCTTTTTTGCTAGGAAAAATGTGCTGGGGGTTCTCAACCCAGTCTTCTGGACACACCTAGCCTGTCAGCTTCTGAAGATATCCATCAGTGCATGCAAATCTCTCCAATGCATATTCGTGGTGGCTAGCCTGAAAACCTGACTAGCCGTGTGTCCAGAGGTCTAGGTTGAGAACCCCTGTTGTAGATGAACACATATGATTTATCGTAGGAGGCTGTTATTTTGGAAACCAAAGTCAACCCTTTTAATATTCTTTGAGGTGGAACTGTAATAGAGGGAAAGTGGTTTCTGAAGCTTGTAATTCCTGCAGGGGCATCGCTGCTGATCCACAGACGGAGCTTTAGCCCTGCAGGACATTAGGGGCCTGATTCAAAACAAGACTCATAGGCATGAAGTCCAAAATGTACTTATTTTAAGCCTATTTCATAAAGACAACCTAGGCCTCTATGTGCCTTTATAAAATAGGTACCCAGAACCGGGTCCTGTAGCGTGCAAATTCCAATGTGCACATCTATGCATGATCCCTGGATGATGGAAATGTGTGCATACATTCTACCTGTGTACTTGTATATTTATAGCAACTTTGTCACTGCTCCACCCAAAATATGCCCCTAGAAATGCCTACATGTGGCATGCGCATAAGTACACGCTGTCTTACAGTATTGCCATGCGGGTATACTGCTACACAATTTTTTTCACATGTAAAAACGGCTTTAATTATAAGCACCATGTTAAAAACTTGACTAAAAGAAAATTAATATTTAAGTAACTGCACGTTCCAAAGTCACAGCATTATTTGGTAACTACAATATATCTTTTTGGTAATGCTTTTTAAAAATGTATTGTATTCTCTCCCTTAAGTTCTTAAAATCAATTATAGTTTACTGAAAAGTAACTGATTTTCCATTATTTTCACTGCAAGAGTATTCATTGTGATTCACTCATTATCTAGACAGACTAAAACACAATTCATTACCAAGTCGTCTGTGTGTATAAGGCGTTTTTAGGTCTCCATGGTATAAAAGGAGGCCTTAGATATTTTCAGCTGCTTAATCACACTAAAAACAAAAATGCCTGTTAAGAATCTTCATGATAATTCTTACAGCAAAGCATCCCTTTTCATATATAATGCAGTGCTTTATAAATTCTTACTGGACAGTTAGGTATTGCTGAGTAACAACTTAGAATTTCAATTAGTTATGGATTATTAAGAAAGCTAAATTCTGGCAGATAAAAGCTCAGCAGGAACCCATTCAGCTATCAGTAGCTGTATTTAGCCACCTTTCCAGTGCCATGCACTATTTTTTAATCTTTTCTCCATCACAACCTAATGTTCACACTTTCATTTTTTGCAGTTAAACGTGCCAGATTCCAAATGAGATCAAATTGAGCAGTTCCACATTATAAATGAAATATGCTCATAATTATGGGTAAGAATTCCTATCAATATTATCATTTTTTTCCTAAACTGAAATACTAACAAGAAAGAAACTGGAAATGACAAAGGAAAACATTTACAATGTTTAGGGATGAGATTTCTTGCAGCATTGTGGTGAGCTATGAAAGTTAGATTTATTAAACCCATATTTTCACATTGATTGCACAAAATAAGCAAATATTGTCTAGGTTTTACAATCTACACTTAGAAAGTCATTGTAGAAGAGTTGTATGATATCTACACTCGTAAGCAGTGGCAACTACACTATAAATAGCATGTTGTGTAAATACCAGTTTTACAAAGCCGCTATTTACATGTGTAGATGCTGCGGGATGCATAGATTTTGATGGGGGTGGCATGGTCTGGGTGTGGTTTGGGTGATCCAAAAATCTATATGTGTATTTCCCATTTTACAATGGCCTTGCACCCATAGTTGCTCCAAGGCATTCATGTCATCTACCTGCTCATTAGGACCTGAGGTCTCCACCAGTTATTGAAGGGGACAATTGTGCTTACCTCAGGGGGTGTCTAGTATCACCTGAACATTTCAAAAAATAAGAGTTATTTCACTTGGCTCCTTATTTGGGTTCTCTTGTATGTGTGGTCTTAGGAAATCCAGCACTTGTATGTATATTTGCTGGTAAAAACACTTTTGTGGCTAGATTGGCACTTTCATGTGGAACTACTGGTGCTTCTTTTGAAAGTTTGTTTTTGTGAAATAGATGCTCCCGCTGTATATGCTGGCAAATACATGTGCATTTGCTGATGTTCTTATGGAAAACCAATGGTACAGCAAAAAACAGAATGCTAGTTTTACAGACAGGTTAAAAATCACAATCCATGGTCATCATCATTATAAATCTAGTCTATAAACATCAAGTGACCATTCCTGGATTACAAACTTGGGTCAGAATACAAAGAAATAGAGAAATAATTGACAAAGTCACTGATATGATCAGGAACATTTTTTTTAAACTTATTTTGAATTTATGAGACTTCATCAACACAGTGGTACTAGGCTTAACAGGATTTGCAAGCAGAAACTTTTTCCTAATGTTAATCTAATCTTTTTTGCTGCAATGGTTCACTGTCCTTTGCATAAGTCCCTTTATGAAGGTCATGTTATATATTAAGCTTGCATTGCTTGTTTTTCAAAAGACTTTGCTATGAGCCTTCCTATCCTTCCTGATGCGCTGATGCAAAACGTGACATAGTGCTACAACAAAGAACTTACTTGTCTTGTATAGATATGGAAAAACATTTTATGGGCCCAATATTCAGTGGCAGCAGATAGCACTGCTAAAGTGAATAGCCGCTGCTGCTGAACTTTAGACCTGAATATTTAATGCAGGGGCTATATCTGGGTACCGGCATTGAATATCTGGTTTGCCCGGATTGCCAAGAAGCTCTGTTGGTGACATCACACACATGTGAGGACTCTAATATTCTGCTTGTCCATGGAGAAATATATCTTTATAGCAAACCTAGTCAAGAATACATTGAACTAAAAATAACTAAAAATTAATTCTCTAAAATGCCATTATTCACACTTTAAGCACTAATGTTATTATTTATGGATAGCTTATAATACAGTTGAGTACTTAAGGAGGCCATTCTAGAACACAAATAAGGGGTTTGTATGTGTGGTGGGGACGTGTATATGCCGAAAACGTCCCCGAACGTATTCTGAAACTCAGCTGTCATGCACGTTCACGACGCTAGCACAGGGATCTCAGAACTTCCCAGAAGGGGCAAAACAGGGGTGTGGTTAGCCATGGAGACATATAAAGCATATTCAGGAAAGGCCTGTATACGTTTTCAGTGCTTCCCACAGATGTCCACGTAATTTCCTGCAGAAAACCGACTCAACATGTAAATATGCAAGATAAACGCTGCAACTATTTTTGTGATCTCCTAGGAATACAAGATGCCAAAGCTAGCATCCACCCGAAATTTATGACCTTATGCAATTCTACCACGCCTGCACCTATAACTAACTACTCCATGAGTTCAACCAGTACGCCAAGGAACCATCCAGCACTTTCTGCAAGAAAGGTAATCGCCTTTCTATATTTAGAATAGGATTACTTATATGTTTTCTCTTATCTACGTCACACGACAGGGTACCTCCACAAGTATGGCTCACAAAATGTATGAGGCTTTCATCTCATTATTGCTGGTTGCAATCATCAAAAACAAATATACTCTCTCACTCAACAACAGTTCTGTATTCCAATAATACCTTACCAAAACAGACCAAGGAAGACAACTGCAACAAACAGAAACTTCACTACACCTCATAGTACTACTTAATCAGATCAAAGCACCAGACTACAGCATTTTTCACTGTTCACGACAACAAAAAAGGAGGAGGAGTGCTTATCCTCTGTAAAAAGGACTCAGGAGCATATCAAACGTCCTTTGTAAGCATAGAAGGCCTTGATATGTTAACAGTACAGTCCAAACGCCTAACAGTAATTCTAATCTATAGGTCCCTGTCCTTAGACACTAACGCATTAGCCAACATATTAGAATCTGCATGCTCTGAGACACAAACTGGCAAAGAGCACATTATATTAGGAGGTTTCAACTTCTCGTCAATATCTAATGCTCAAAGCACTTCATTCCTTCAGGCAATGGACGACATTGGATATCATCAAAACATCGGCACCCCAACACATGAAAAGAGGGATCTCACTGGACCTAATATTCTTGCCTAAAAATTGGTCAAATAAAGGAAACATTTCCACTATACGAACATAACCATTACCTTGGTCAGACCACTATCTTATCCAATTTGACACGACTCATGACACTTATGCACATAAAATTCACCACAGTGAACAAACACATCACCAATTTAAGAAATTCAACAAAGAAGACTTCCTAAAAACTACTATACCTTCACTGGCAAACGATTGCAACAACCTTGAAACCCTCCTCATGACCTGGAGCAACACTCTACTCATGGCATCATCAAATCCACAGAAGAATACATCAAAGAAACTCAAACTCACAACCTTGATACTCCCAGAGCCTTAGACCAATAAAGAGAACATTGAGGAAAGACGAGAGCCTCAAAATCCGAATCTAACTGCCTGAAAAATTTGGTTACATTAGAACAATATCGCATAAAAATCAATGCCCTAAAAAGAGAATACTACACAAAAATACTTTCAAAATCCCTGAACCGGCCAAGTGAACTCTCTCTCATTGTACAAGATCTAATAAAAATAACAAACGAAGATGCTCCACAAACAAGCAATATAAATGCACAACAATTAGCCAATCACTACATGGAAAAATCTAGACTTCAAACAAACAGCCTAATGAACACAGTTCCTGATGAATCAACCAACACCATACTTTGGGACTCATTCTCACCATGTAGCAACGAACAGATCGAACAATGTATCAAATCCATTAATACAACCACCTCTCAACAAGACCCCTGTCCTGTTAGCTGGATTAAAGTAACTAGAGCAGAGCTAACACCCCTCATCCAAAAAATTGTCAATCTCTCATTACTCCAGGAGCATATTCCAAACAATCTAAAGAAAACTACCATCCGCCCCATCCTAAAAAATAGATCACTAAACAAATCTTCCTCCAGCTCTTACAGACCAATGTCAAGCCTCCCTTTCTTATCCAAAGTGATAGAAAAATCAGTACTTCAGCAACTTCAAGACTTCATAGACTCAAACCCCCCTCTAGATCAACACCTATATGGTTTCCGAGCATACCATGGAGTAGAAAACCTCCTAATATCCCTATCTGACATGATCATTTAAGGAATAGAAAACTCAAAGCAAGCTTACATACTGGTATTTCTAGACATATCCTCAGCGTTTGACACTATATGCCATAAAATACTAATCAACTGCCTAAAACATCTTGGAATAGGTGGCAACATAATTCAATGGTATGAATCCTACCTCTCAAACCGCATGCAACAGATTAATTTCAATATACCATCTCTAGTTAATTCAATCAGACACAAGGTATTCCGCAGGGCTCAGCACTATCCACCTTACTTTTTAATATCTACCTACAGCCTATTTGCGATATAATCAAAATCAACAATTTGGATTATAGAATATATGCGGATGATATCATGCTTTTCACATCAATCGAAACATTGGACCCAAACTATGAGAAAATAGTCAACTGCTTCAATGAGGTATCGCATTGGCTTAGCTCAGTCAACCTATCAATAAACCTTAAAAAGACTGAAGTCCTAATCATCACCACCAGAAACAAAGCTTTCAGTCCACCTCAACATCTGCAAGTAAACAATGACTCCCTAGAAGTCAAGAAAAAAAATAAGATACCTGGGAATCCTATAGGCCAAAATCTCAACATGACCAAACATATTAACATCACAACACGCACAATTTACAACAAAACAAGAATGATTCAATATCTACGACCCCTCCTGTTGGCAGAAGACGTCCACACTATAGCTCAAGCGCTGATATGCCCACACTTCAATTTTAGTAACATTATTCTACATTGCCTCCCCGAGACAGACCTTAAAACCCTTTCAAATGGCACAGAATACAATTGCAAGCACAATAATGAAAGTAGCCAGATCAGAACACATAACACCCATCCTGTACCGCCTACACTGGTTATCAGTGATACAAAGAATCATATTCAATGCTCTGATGATCACATTCAAAATAGCAAACAACACTGCACCAACCTATCTTGATACGCTAATAAAAAAAAGCAAGAAACAAGAAGAAGGGATAATATGCAGAACCTACTGATCATCCCTAACAACTTCAGGAAAGCAATCCAATCAACAACTAACAGGGCATTCACGTTTTTCTCCCCAGCCCTATGGAATACACTACCCAACAACCTGTGAGAAATAAAAGACCTAACCACGTTCCGAAAACACCTCAAAACCTTCCTATTTGATGAATATTACCATTCCACAATAGAAAATCTAAATATATAAGAAAACTACATCTCCTTTTCTCATGCTCACCCAACTACACTCCCATACTCCCTGATGTAAAAGTCAATTATCTGTTTTATAAATCTCACAATCTTATTGTAAATATTATTATAATAGTTTGCCTAATGTCTCCCTAAGACATGTATAAGATGTTTAGCTCTGCTATGTTCTTTCTATGAACAATTTGTTTTTGTTATATAATCTGTTCCTTGTTAACTGCCGAGAGCAGTAACAATTCTATGTTTCAATGTGTTTCTTGCTATGCAAAATAGAAACATAGAAACATGATGACAGAAAAAGACCACATGGCCTATCTAGTCTGTCCTTCCATAACAACTACAACAGTCCACTTTTTATCTTTAGAGATCCTCTGTGTTGGTCCCATGCTTTTTTGAATTCAGTTACTGTCCTCATCTCTACCACCTCCACTGGGAGACTATTCCATGGATCCACTATTCTTTCCATAAAGAAATATTTCCGCATATCACTCCTGAATCTATCTCCCTTCACCCTCATCCCATGTCCCCTCGTAGCAGAACCTACTTTCAATTTAAAGAGGCTCTCTCCCTGAACATTTATGCCACGGAGGTATTTAAACATCTCAATCATATCACCTCTATCCCGCCTTTCCTCTAAGGTGTACATATTAAGATTCTTAAGTCTGTCCTCATATGCTTTATAATGAAGCCCATTAATCATTTTAGTAGCAACCCTCTGCACCGACTCCATCCTGTTCATATCCTTTTGAAGGTGCGGTCTCCAGAATTTATTTATTTTATTTATTTAACGTACATTTGTATCCCGCTGCTTCCAGTGATCAGCAGCGGTTGCTATACATGGGGGAGTTGGCTGTACCGGCCGGTAATTAGAGTGTATACATTTCGATTAGGGAGGGGGGATAGTGCACAGCACGCATGGGGTTACAGGATTTACAGTTGATTGAATATCGCAGATACATACAGGGTACTTAAAAACATATTTACAAGTTATACAGATGATCCTTATATACATATTTACATTACGGCTGTGTGCATTTCATGAGGTTAAGTTGAAATGTGATTGAAAGAGGTGCGTCTTAAGTTGTTTTCGAAAGTCCTTCAGATCGCAGACTTCACGTAGATCGCTTGGCAACCGGTTCCAGAGTGCCGGAGCGATAAATGAGAAAGCTCTGTTGCTGGTGCATGCATTAGCCTTTGTGAAGCACTTCGGGATACAGAGGGTATTTAGGTTGCACACCATACTCCAAATGAGGTCGCACCAAAGACTTATAGAGGCATTATCACCTCCTTTTTTCTGCTAGCCATTCCTCTCCGTATGCACCCAAGCATCCTTCTAGCTTTTGCAGTCGCCTTTTCTACCTGTTTAGCGACTTTAAGATCATCAGATACAACCACGCCTAGGTCCCGCTCTACTTTAGTGGACAAAAGTACTTCACCTCCTATACTGTATTGCTCCCTTGGATTGCTGCAGCCCAAATGCATAACCTTACATTTTTTAACATTAAATCCCAGCTGCCAAATTCTAGACCATTCTTCAAGCTTAGCTAGATCCCTCCTCATGTTATCTACACCTTCCTGGGTGTCTACTCTATTGCAGATTTTGGTATCATCTGCAAAGAGGCAAACCTTACCCGACAGCCCTTCCGCTATATCACTAACAAAGATGTTAAAAAGAATCGGACCAAGGACAGATCCCTGGGGCACACCACTGGTAACATCCTTCTCCTCAGAGTGAGCTCCATTTACTTGTACTCTTTGTCGCCTCCCACCCAACCAATTTCTAACCCAAGCAGTAACTTTAGGGTCCATCCCTAGGGTGCTCAGTTTGTTTATAAGTCGCCTGTGAGGAACAGTGTCAAAGGCTGTAAGCTGCCGAAAGTAGTTGTTCCCTGTAAGCTGCCTTGATTCTTGGATAAAGCAGTATATAAAACATGAAAATAAATAAAAATAAATAAAAGTGGTATAAGGCCAGGACTTAGAAAAAATTCTGCTCTTTTCTGCAATATATCCCAGATTGATGAATGGTTGAGACAATTATGCTTTGAACTGGTGTGACTGCAGTCTGGAAAAACATAAGATGCAATTTTAAGGAACAGAAGGCAGAGGTGAGGGAATGTTGTAAGGTATACAAACATTAATAAACACCTTTAGAGAAATATTAAGAACAATAGTGTGTATTATTGCTATGCTGAAATGTGTTGCTTGTGCTAAGGGAGACAATTTAGTGGACCATAACAATTCCCATGTTCTGAAAAATGGGACTGCTAATGTAGGGATAGTATGGGCATGAGAAGGGAAAGGATTCTTGTTTGGATTTGAAATAGGGATCTTATTTTTTAGTCCTGGTACCCCATGCTATTATATTATGTCATAGCTGTTATGTATAGATTCAGCACATTTTTTGGGCAGAATTATGTTTTTGTGACTGAAAGTGAGTGTGTGTGTTGTCATGAGGCTGGTACCAATAAAGTTGCAGAGTTGAAAAGAAACTCTGTTTTTCAGAGAGCTGTAGGTGTGCAATTACCTAAAAGCACAGCTAGAGGGGGCAGGATTGACTCTACAGAAGCTAATGAGGCTAGGAGATCTAACCAGTTGCACCTGGAAATGAGCCCAGGAGATTCAAAGGGAAGATCCCTTTATAAACGGAAGCTTAATGCTAGCAAAGCAGACACAGAAGGAGACACAGACACAGACGCAGACAAAGAAAGAGCTGGAGCAGCAGGAAGAGAAGGAACAAGGATTACGGCTGAAGAAGGAAGGAGAGACCTGAAGGAAGGAATCCTCCTTGAACAAGCCCAAAAGGACAGAATTCACAGAGGTAGAGTTCAGAGGGGCCAAGCTACGAGAGCTGCTGTTCAGAGGGAGTCTGCCAAGGAAAGCAGTCAGGCTGGAGGGTATGCCACTCCCTGCTTAAGCAACGTTCCTGAGTCCAAAGCTGAAAGACATATTTTATTTTATTTATTTATTTAACAGTATTTCTAAACCGCCTTATCTTAATAATCAAGGCGGTATCACAGCAAGCAATCAGGTAAAGTGTGTGTGTTGTACATGCAGTGAGGATAAAACTTAGTTGTGTGAGGGATGTGTTGGGTGCTTGATTTGTTTGAGCTATATACAGGGTGGGCTATTTACAGTGGTGCTAGAATCATATTTTATATATATTCAGTTGTTTGGGAGGATTGGAGTGCTGTTATCCATTCTCTTAGGTTATGTGATGTGACCATAGTGCTCTATGAACAGCATGGTTTTCAGTTGTTTTCTGAAGTCTTTGAGGTCTGGAGTTGCCCTTAGATCGTCCGGTAGATTGTTCCATATTGTTGGAGCAGCCATGGAGAGAGCTCTGTCTGTTGTGTCCTTGCGTGTGTGCTTGTACTCATTTGGGGTGCTGACTCGGTTGCGTGTTTGACTTCTTCTGGGACGTGCGCTGGTTTCCGGTTGTATGAGCAGGTGGAGGCTGTTGGCTGATGTGTGTTCTTTTATCTTAAATAGGTTTATGATAGTCTTGTATCTGATGCGAGCAATGATTGGGAGCCAGTGTAAGTCCTTTAGTGTAGGTGTGATGTGCTCCTGCCTTGCGGCTCCGGATATGATTCGAGCTGCAGTGTTTTGTGCCAGCTGTAGTGGTTTGAGAGCTTGTTTTGGTAGTCCGAGGTATATCGTATTGCAGAAGTCCAGTATTGGGGTTATCAGTGCTTGACAGACTGTACGGAAGTGTTCTGGAGCGAGGAGTGGTTTCAGTCTCCTGATGATTCGCATCCTGTAATATGCTTTTTGGATTGTTTTGTCTATGTGTGGTTTGAGGTTGAGTTTACTGTCCAGAGTAACCCCAAGGTATCTCACCTCCGATCTTATCGGTATCGTGGTGCTTTGTATCTTTATGTTTGGTGGGTGTGTGAAGCTTTGGTTTCGAGTGATGATTAAAGCTTCAGTCTTGTTGTAGTTTATAGCTAGATTGTTGTTTTGGCACCACTTCGCCATTTGGGTAAGGCAGTCTGCTATCTTAGAGAAGTCATATACAGAGAGCCAGAGAGCCAGGCTTGGAGGAAAGCCTGCAGGCATTGGAGTATGCTGAACAAGTTTTACCAGGTACCCGAGGAAAAGGAGTTTCTAACAAATCTACTGTGTCACTGAAGCATAGAGCTGGAGAATCCGCACCAGGTTTTACTAAGCTTTCAGGAAGTCCAGCACTGCCCAGAAGCTACCGACAGAAAACCTGTTGTCACAGAGACGTTTATGAGAGAGAAGGCTCCAGAGCTTCAAGCTACAGAAACTCAAGGTATGGAAGTTTTATTCCTGCTAATGAAAGCTTAACTCCTAAAAGCATTGCTAAAACTAAAGCTCACTTTATAAGAAGAGGAAAGAAACCAGAGGGATTTGAAGAACTACCAAGAGACTTTAAAGCACAGTCTTATTGGAGGCAAGATACCAGAGACAGTCCATATAAAGCTGTAACTGCCAGGGACAGCCTGTGCTCTGAGGGGGAAAGTAGTGAGGCAGAATTTATGGAAATAGAAAATGCAAACACTATTCCCATTCCTCAAGAAGAAGCTATGGATTGTAGTTTGTGTATGGCTACTTGCCTGGAATCCATAGCGACATTGTAAATAAGAAGAAACCTTGTTTAGTTGTTTTACCCAGGAATGAATTGAATTCCTCCATTTATCCCTTGCACCTAATTGTGAAGAGATCAACAATTGGTTCATCTGTTTAGTACTGGAACCTTTATAAAGAAAGACATTCTTTAATTTCCATGGTCTTAATGAACCCTTGCACAGAGGGGAAATAAAATCCTTGTTTCCCTACACTCGTGACTCAATTATTGTGTGCTTACAAGGAGCTAAAATCCATAAGACCAGTCTGCACTTGGCCTTAAATATCCCACGCTCCTTGAAAAATAAGTGTGATGTGTAGCGTGCCCTTACCGCCATTGGCCACCAGGGGCACCACCATGACAGTGTGTGTGTGTGTGTGTGTGCGCGCACGCGCGTGTGGTTTGAGGGGTGCACGGGATGATCTGGTGTGTTCATCTGCAATTCAGGGGGGACATGAAAGCCTGGCCAATACCTGGAATGAATGAATGACCGCAGTGTCACCAGGTGCCAGTGTGATCGGGCAGGCAAAATCAGATAAGATTCTCTATAGCTAAATATCAAAACATATCCTTGTCAATAATAAGGGACCCTCAGAATAAAAGCATTCAATGATGAAAACAGCACTAATACATGCCCATTTTTTTTTTAGTGCTGTCAAGTCAGTGCTGACTCCTGACGACACAGCTGCCTCTGGGTTTTCTTGACAATATATCACCAGAAGTAGATTTTTAGGCCTTTTCTTCCGAGGCAATGGAGGGTAAAGTGACTTGCCCAAGGTCACAAGGAGTGCCACTGGGAATCAAACCCTTGATCTTCTGAGTTCAGTTGCTCTATCCACTAGGCCAGGGGTCTCAAACTCAAATTGCTTTGAGGGCCAAATGAGGACTTGTAAAGTAACCCGGGGGCCGCATAAGACGCGGGGCCTCATTTGCATAAGGGACCTCATTTGCATAAATATTTGCATAATGTTACCATACACTAACTTTTAGTAAACATGCCTCTTTAATGAGTATGGATAAAGAAAGACTAAAAGATTTAGAAACAAGAAGACAATAATTAAACTGGGAACCCCAAAAGCCAAACTTGGAATGTACAACAACACTGTAGAAATAAAACTATAAATTAATTTCCTCTTGTACTAAACAAAGCGCAAACATTAATGATGCACATTTCCCAGAGCTGACATATTCCAGTTAATAAATTCAAAATAAAGAGATATTTTTCTACCTTTTGTGCATTTTTTTTCAGTTGCAATTGTTCCAGCCACTTTCTTCTGGTTTCTTCATGTCTTCTGCTAACTCTCCATCGTCTGCTTCCATTTGCCCTTTCTTCTCTCCTAGTTTTTTTCCCATTCTCTCTCTACATCTGCTTTAACATACTAATCTTTCTCCTTTTTTCTCTTTCCTCATTCCTATTTCATCCACTCAAATTTTACCCCTCCATCCTCAATCCCCACTTACTCTCACAATACCTGGCCAATTGTAGATTTGTCTTCTCTCCCAGACAAAATATTTTTCCCCTCTCCATTTCACTTTCCCAGCTCCATCCCATTCTAATCCTCCCCAACATCAGCTCCCTTCTAGTTCCAGCCCCACCCAGCATCCGCTCCCTTCTAGTCCCTGCATCAGTCCATTTCCAGTCCTATCCTAGCCTCACCATCAGCCCATTTCCAATCCTAGCCCCCCATCAGCCCATTTCCAATCCTAGCTCCCTCCCCTCACAGCCCATTTCCATTCCAAGCCCCCCTCCCCATCAGCCATTTGCAGTTCAAGCCCCCTTCCACTCAGCCCATTTACAGTCCTAGCAACCCCCCCCAGCGCATTACCAGTACTAGACCCCCCATAGCCCATTACCAGTCCTAACCTCCCCATAGCGCACTTCCAGTTTTACCCCCCATCACCCCATTTTCAGTCTTACCCCCCCCATAGCCCATTACCAGTCATAACCCCCCTGCCAATAGCCCACTTCCAGCCCTAACCCCCATTACCCCATTTCAGTCAGCCCCTCCATAGCTCATTACCAGTCCTAACTCCCCCCATCAGCCCACCTCCAGTCCTTCCTAACCCCCACCTGCCCATTTGCTTTCCTATCCCCCACCATATCCCATTTCACGTCATAAACCCCCCCCTGCCAATAGCCCATTTCCCGTCCGACACCCCCCCCCCGCCAATAGCCCATTTCCAGTCATACCCCCCCCCGCCAATAGCCCTTTTCCCGTCATACCCCCCCCTGCCTATAGCCCATTTCCAGTCCTACACCCCCCCTGCCAATAGCCCATTTCCAGTCATACCCCCCCTGCCAATAGCCCATTTCCAGTCATACCCACCCCCCCTGCCAATAGCCCATTTCCAGTCATACCCCCCCCGCCAATAGCCCATTTCGTCATACCCCCCCCCTGCCAATAGCCCATTTCCAGTCCTACACCCCCCCTGCCAATAGCCCATTTCCAGTCATACCCCCCCTGCCAATAGCCCATTTCCAGTCATACCCACCCCCCCTGCCAATAGCCCATTTCCAGTTCTACACCCCCCCCCGGTACATAAAAAAAACAACCTGGCTTCTGCTGCTGCTGCAGCAGAAAATCAGCTGTCCCGCGGCCCCTTTCCCTCTGCACGAGAGCCCTGAGTGTGCTTCCTCTGCGGCGTGCTTTTTAAGCCGCGAAGAGAGTATTTCCCTCTCGCGCGGCTTAAGCCTATTCACTTTTCAAGCCTCGCGAGAGGGAAATACTCCCTTCGCGGCTTGAAAAGCACGCCGCAGAGGAAGCACATTCAGGGCTCTCGCGTAGAGGGGAACGGGCCGCAGGACAGAGCAGCAGAAGCCAGTTTTTTATTTTTTTAAAATTGACCGTCGATTCTGCCGTTGCCACGGCGGCAACGGCAGCAGCAGAAGCCGTCGCGGGCCGCACAACCTTCTCCCGCGGGCCGCATGCGGCCCGCGGGCTGCGTGTTTGAGACCCCTGCACTAGGCTATTCTTCCACCCTAATACATGTCCATAATGCATATTTTTTGAGACCAATAATATTGTCGTTGAGCATGTATTAGTGCTCTTATTCTGAGGCTCCCCTATTATTGACAGGGATATGTTTTGACATTTAGCTAGAGGGAACCTATTCAGATTCCTTCTGGATTATTTTTCATAGGGTACTCTAATAAGACCATATATTGTTGGCAATGTGATAGGGCAGCCATACATCCACTGTGCCAGACACTGGGAGACATGACTGATGTTGTGCCATCAGTTATGTCTCCCAGGCCATGAAGCCTACATCCCTACCCAGTTTAGGGATCTATGAGAGCTGCGAGAGTGGTGATATATCTGGTATGATGCCCCAGGGATCTCCCCTCCTATGCCCACACAGGCCTGATCAGGAGAGCAGTGCCACAAAGCAGACTGTGGGAAGGCAGACAAGACTACCCCACAAATGAGGGAGGAGTGGCCTAGTGGTTGGGGCAAGGTACCTCAGGCCGGAAGGTCGGGGGTTCAAATCCCACTAGAGGACAGCAACCTCGGGCCGGAGGGACTGGGATTTCTAGTCCTATAGGCACTCCTTGTGGTCTTGGGCAAGCCACTTAACCCTCCATTGCCCATGTTCCCTGTAAGTATTAGTGTATGTGTCTCATATCCCCTTGTGTTAAATGTATCCCCCAATTGTGTTGTGACCACTTTGATTGAAGGATAAGGTGGTATACAAAACTGTCTAAATAAATAAATAAATAAATAAATAAATAAATAAATAACAAATGTATACAGACCAACATACGACATGATGGGACAAGCGTAGCTGCGGTGAGAAATGCCAGTACCCAGATAGGTAGGAATCAGATGCTATAGCCAGAGGGCCCTATTACTACTACTGATCATTTGCATAGCGCTACAAGGCATACGCTGCACTGCACACGTAAAAGATGGTCTCTGCTCAGCAGAGCTTACAATCTAGTCAAGACAGATAACACAACAGCTGTGGACAGGATAGATTTAGGGGGAATGGTAAGGAAACACAAGGGAGCTTAGGCGGATCAGATCCAAAAGTGGCAATGAAGAGGTGAGCGTTCAGCCTGGATTTGCAAAGGGCCAGAGAAGAAGCAAAATGTACAGACTCAGATAGTTTGTGCCAGGCATAGAGAACAGCAAGGTGAAAGGAGCAAGGGCAGTAGAAGGGCACAGATAGAAGTGATCTGCCAGAAGTGTGGAGTTCCCGAGGAGGAGTATAGGGAAAGATAAGAGAAGAATAGTAGTGCGGAGCAGCAGAATAAGTGCACTTATAGGCCAGAGGCATGAAAAAGGCATATATTTGTTGCTCAGCAATATTATGCATCCTTTGGGAAACTGCAATGTTAGTTTCAGGTTTTATGCACTTGGTAAGGGTCCATCCTTAGCAATTTAAAGCGTGTTTGTAGAGATGACCAAGGCAGGGATCACTGCGGCTGTTTTATAATGCCAAGTACCATTTGATGCAAGGTATGTCCTGACATACATGTTCATCGTACATTCTCTTATACCATATTAGGGTGCACTGGGCTTACCTAGCACTTTTCAGGGCCTGAGGAGGACTGGTTTATGATCTAGGTTGCAACAGCAGTCATTTATCATTGGTATTTATCTCTAGTTTGCATCAGCAAACTACTGTCAGTGTGAAGAGCAGCTTAGGAGATGCACATTTTACTGAGGAATGGCATCTGCAGGTACATCCCGGAGATGGGCAGGATCTGAAATGAATGGAATAAAGAGCGGTGAATCCCATTTTAGGCTGCATTCCCCAACTAGGCTATACTCCTTGATGACCAGACAAATGCTATGCCTAGGAGTAGTCGTGCAAGTGGGTTTGTAGTGGAACGCCTTATAGGGAATGGAAAAGAAAGACATGAGAAGTGTGAAGAAAATATATAAAAGATGTTCTCCTAGGACAAGCAGGATGAAGTCATCCACACCAGATGATGTCATCCGACGGCGCCAAAGACGGAAGTAGTCTCTCTCTAGCCCAGAAGGAGTTTCTCTTCTGGGCATGTTCCAACTGGCCCTACACCTAGGCCCGCCCCTAGCCAGCCACTTTTACCTCTTCCGCCTTGTCAGCAAGACGGACCTCTTCTCTCTCCTACACAACTCTACAATCAAGATGCCTGGAAAACAGCCAAAACCGGGTTTTAAAAAATGCCCTGGCTGTTCCAGAAAAATGAATGTGACTGACCTTCATGATCGATGCCTGCGGTGCCTCGGAATCTCTCACAGGGTGGAGGATTGCACACACTGCACCCACATGTCCCCTAGAGCAAGAAAATCCAGGAAGAACGCGCTCCATGAACTGTTTCCAGGATCTCAATCCCCTGTACCATCTGGAGCTCCCGGCAGCGTTTTTTTCCCTGCCAGCGCCTCCTCTTCAGTGCAGCCTCTGACCATGCCTCAGCTGCACACGCCGCCGCTAGCAGCTTCTGCCTCTGCAGCCCCGGGTGCGCCATTATTGGCCTCCTCCTGCAGCTGCTCTGCTCCAGGCTCTCTCTCCCCCCCACCCGGGGTCTTTCTCCTGGATGGCCGGCAACCCGAAGAAGCTTTGAATCCGTCTTCCCACGAGGCTCCCATGGCAGCGGCCATCTTGAACGACGTCATCATTCCTAGCTCTGCCCCCCGTGGCGCCATTGGCTGGTGCCAGGAGAAGCGCCATCACAGGAGGAGCAGATCTCGGTGCAGACACTTCCACCACCGGCGATCACGCTCGGCACAGAGGCATTTTTCCGACCCGCGCCGAAAACACAGGGGCCGCTCTCACTTCAGCACCAGCAGCACGAGCAATTCTAACAGCCCCCAGAGTCACCGCAAGCAGCACCAACGACGAGACTGGAGCCACCACCGATACCGCAGTCCTGCCAGGCTCTCTTCTTCCTGGGACAGCAGCGGTCATGATTCCTGTGATGAGTCAGCCTACACGGCCAACAGGTATGCCTCCCCAAGCTGCCTTAGGCAGGAATTCTTCACAGCAACCTCCCCTATGCAGCCTGGATCTCCTCAGCCACTAGGGGCAGCTAACCCTCCAAGTCAGCTCAGACTCCCTCAATCCCCAGAGCCTGCCAGTACGACCCCCAGACCCCTCGGGATCCCAGAAGCACCATCTCAATTTTTAACTTTTCTCTCAGGCCTGTTTGAACAGTGGGCACACTCCTCCACAGACCTGGCAGCGAGAGCCCCCCACCGTGTCTCCAGCGACCTCTCCCCCGCGGCTGCATCCGAGGACTCACCCCCTGCCCCAGCGCCGCATTCCGGACCTGCCCGCAGTGACGCAGAGATCAATGCTGTTCCAGAATCTGTGGCTTCAGAAGACCCCTCCACAACTGCTGTTCAGCAGCCAGGGGATCTACCCAGTAACCCTGAGGATCTTTCTTATCCCAAGTTTCTTTGTAAGGTTGCAGATGCCCTAGGTCTCCCCAGCGCCTGCCTTACGGTTGACCAGCGACCAGAAACTCAAGCTGCAATAAAATTCCTGGAGGTTCCGCGTCCTGCTGCGCATCTTCCAGTACACCCTCTGCTGAAAGAAAACCTACTCACCGAATGGCAGAACTCCTCCTCAGGGACCCCGGTATCTCGGAAGCTGGATGTGAAGTATCAAGTCCAGCCCTCTCCAGGCTTTGACAAGACGCAACTCCCTCACCACTCCATAGTTGTAGAATCCGCGCTCAAGCGATCTAAGTCCACACGGACGCAGTCCAACTTCCCGCCTGGCAAATACTTAAGACTCCTCGATGACATTGGAAAAAAGACCTTCCAGGGATCAATGTTATGCACGAGAGTCGCCGCCCACCAGCTTCAACAAGCCCTGTACCAGGACACCCTGATAGAGAAGCTCAAAGCAACCATTTCCTCATCCAACCAGGAGACGCAGGCAGCTGCTTCAACCACTCTCCTAGACCTGAAGGAGTGTACGAAACATCAGGTGCGGGCAACCTTTGATGCCTTTGATGCGGCTGCCCGCACTGCGGCTACCTCCATTTCCGCCCGACGCCTCGCCTGGCTCAAAGCTTCAAGCCTGCACTGGGGATACCCTGTTCGGGGAAAAAGTCAATGACACCGTCAACGCGCTGAAGGACCGTTGCGCGACGCTCCAGACACTCACAGACGAAGGCCTGGAACGGCCTACCCGCAAGAGCTCTTACCAGCAGAAGCCCTTCTCCTTCTCATCATCCAAGCGCCAATACGGGTCTTACCGAAAATGGCAGCCGCCCCACTATAAGTAACAATCACAATCCTCCCACGCATCCTACAAGCAAAAGCCCCACCAGCGTGAAAGGAGACAACAAAAGCCATCTCAGCCAGCACCAGGGAGGACCAATCAGGCCTTTTGACGGGAGGACTAGGGCCAACCTCCCTACGGGGAGTCGCATGGCCATGTTCCTGCAAAATTGGAAGTCCATTACTACGGACAAATGGGTCCTAGCAATCATTTCCGATGGATACCGGATAAAGTTCCTCTCACCACCCCTACAACGGGCGATCCCACGCTGCAAAAAATCCACCTCCTCCTTGGAGACGGAGATTCTGGCCCTCCTGGCTTCCAACGCAATAGAGCCTGTCCTGGAGGCAGAAATCAACACTGGATTCTACTCCAGGTACTTCCTAGTTTCCAAGAAATCTGGTGGCATGCAGCCCATCCTCGATCTCCGCAAACTCAACTTATTCATCGCCAAGGAAAAATTCAGGATGCACTCCCTCGGGACCATCCTGCCCCTCATTCAACCCAAGGAGTGGCTCACATCCCTGGATCTCATGGACGCATACACATACGTCCCCATACACAGGGATCACAGGCAGTACCTGCACTTCCAGGCCGCCGGGAGACACTTCCAGTACAAGGTCCTTCCGTTCGGCCTATCTCCCGCGCCACGGGTGTTTACGAAGTGCATGGCAGTGGCAGCTGCGCACCTTCGCAAACAAGGGATCTGTGTTTTCCCCTATCTGGACAACTGGCTTATTTATGCCCCCTCCTCGAGGGAGGCCAAGCACGCAACTCAAACAACCATCTCACTGCTGACATTCCTGGGGTTTCTGGTGAATTACCCAAAATTGCACCTCCACCCCTCACAGCGGATGGAGTTTATTGGAGCGCTAATAGACACTTCTCGCTCAATGGCCTTCCTTCCCCGACCAAGAATGAACACCATCAGAGACCTAGCATGCCTCGTGCGGACAGGACAGTCCTCTACGGCAGGGGTACTCCTTCGCCTCCTAGGGCACATGGCATCGGCCACCCAGACAGTACCCCTAGCGAAGCTCCACATGTGCTGCCTCCAGTGGCACCTTCGGGCACGCTGGTTCCAACACTCACAGTCCCTTGAGACCGCCATTCCTCTAGACAAAACAGTGATCTCCTCCCTCCTTTGGTGGACCTACGAAAAGAACCTAGCACGCGTGAGACCCCTCTCCCAACCGACACAATAACTGACCATCACCACCGATGCATCGCCAGTCGGCTGGGGAGCACACTGTCTCCATCTGCGGACGCAGGGAGCCCGGTTGCCACAGGAGCGGCAGTGCCACATAAACCTCCTCGAACTCAGAGCCATGAGGTACGCGCTGGAGGCCTTCCAGAGCATGATCACAGGCAAAACAGTACTGCTGCAAACGGACAATCAAGTGGTCATGTTCTACATCAACAAACAAGGTGGGACTGGATCACAAACCCTTTGCAGAGAAGCCCTTCGGATCTGGGCCTTCACGACTTCACACCTTTGCACGCTCCAAGCCTCCTACCTCCCCGGTCTACAGAACGAGCTGGCCAAAAGACTGAGTCGGCAGCTCAATCCACATGAGTGGTCCCTCAAACCTCAGGTGGCCCGCTCTCTCTTCCAAAACTGGGGTCCTCCGGCAGTCGACCTCTTCGCCACGGAGAACAACACGAAATGCAGAACCTTTTGCTCGAAATGCCCCTCTGCACGGAGCCACGCAGCGGATGCATTCGACGTGTCATGGGGTGAGTGGTCTCTAATATACGCCTTTCCCCCCATCTCTCTGATTTCCAGGACCATCCAGCGAATCATTTCCGACAGAGCTCAAGCCATCCTGATAGCCCCATACTGGCCCCATCAGGGATGGTTCCCGCTTCTCCACCGGCTGGCAGTGTGCCCCCCGATCCGGCTTCCTCTGGGTCCGGACCTGCTCTCACAGGACGATGGGAACACCCTCCACCCCAACTTTCGGACCCTTGCTCTAACAGCCTGGAAGCTGAGCGGATAGCCCTGTCCCCTTTCCACCTCTCACATGAGGTCGAACAGGTGGTCTTCGCAGCACGCTGGCCATCGACCAGAAAATCTTACAGCCTCAAGTGGCGACGCTTCACCTCCTGGTGCTCCTCTCAAGGATTGGATCCCTTCTCTTGCCCCATACCGGCATTCCTGCAGTACCTAACCTCCCTGACCCAGCAAGGACTACAGACGCAATCCATCTGGGTCCACCTGGCAGCCATCGCGGCCTTTCATGAACGCCCAGGGGACGGTTCCATTGCGCAGCTGCCCATCGTCGCCTGTTTTATGAAGGGTCTCACTAACCTTCACCCTCCTGTGAGGAAGTCGGTGCCACAACGCGGTTCTCAACCAGCTTACCCTATCTCCCTTTGAACCCATGCAATCAGCTGACATCAAGCTCGTCTCCTGGAAAACACTATTCCTGGTAGCCATCACCTCGGCCCGGTGGATCAGTGAGCTACAAGCGCTGGTGGCACACCCACCGTACACGCAGCTCTCCGAGGACCAGGCTTCCCTCCGGACACATCCGAAATTTGTTCCGAAAGTGGCCTCCGCCTTCCACATTAACCAGACTATCGAGCTCCCCACCTTCCACCCAGAACCCCATTCTTACCCTGAGGAAGAACGTTTGCACAAGCTTGACTGCGTCCATGCCCTGCGATTTTACCTTCTCTGGACGGCCGCACAAAGGCAAAGCATGCAACTCTTTGTGTCCTATGACCAGAACAAGCCAGGCCGTCCAGTTACCAAGAGCACCCTTTCCCTCTGGATTTCTGCATGCATCTCCTTCTGCCTGAACCAAGCTGGCACCGGACCCTCGCCACCAGCTGAGGGCGCTCGCAAGTTCTATTGCCAACCTATGAGCCATACCAGTGACCGACATTTGCAAAGCGGCTACCTGGTCCTCCATCCAGACGTTCCAAAGGCACTACTGCCTTGACTTGCAAGCAGGCTCTTTTGGGCAGGCGGTCCTGACGGCCGCCAGCGCCCCCACCGAGCCGTGAACTTGATAATATGTGTACCTTAACCTGCTGATCGCTCAGAGAGGATCACGTACTTTGCATATGCACTGAACGTTTTGCACATGTTAGTGTAAGACGTAGGTGATTGCACATGTCACTGTTGAATTGCACCTGTTTTATATCTGTTTGCACATGTTACTGCCTGTTTGCACATGTTCTTAATTGCCCAGATTGCACATGTTCACTTATTGCACAATTGCCACATGTTCCTTTTTGCACAAGTTGCCTGGTCTGTTGACCGACTGGATTAAAGCCTTGTTTTTCAACCCACTCAGTGTGATATTTCCTGTACCTTCCTGCCAGGGCCCCTTCCACCTCAGCCTTCACAGCTAGGGAGGCACCTGGTGTGGATGACTTCATCCTGCTTGTCCTAGGAGAAATCGGGGTTACTTACCTGTAACAGGAATGTTCCGTGGACAGCAGGATAAGTCATCCTCACTTCCCACCCTCCTCCCCTGTAAGGGACCCCGCTCAGGTCCTGGCCCTATCGCCCTTAGCTTCTGGCTCAGCTCGGGACACAGTGGCTGGCTAGGGGCGGGCCTAGGGGTAGGGCCAGTTGGAACATGCCCAGAAGGGAAACTCCTTCCATGCAGTAGGAAGGGCATCCAAATATCATCAGCAGGGAAGAGTGGGGGTGACATAATTACCGGCACTAGAAGTCACTGACTAGAGCAGTGTCAGACCTTCAAGCGAGATTCAGTAACCACATTTCCAAAAATAAAGACCCCCCCAAGGCATGTAGTGACTGGAGCACAAGGGGATGTAAAAATGTCAAATGCAGGTGTGACCAGAGAGCGAGAAATGTCAGAAAAGCACACAAACAACAAAAACTGGGAGAAGGGTTAGAGAAAACTGCTATAGAAGGAAACGCAGTGAACTATGTCGGTGGGCTGACTCTGATAGACCCTCCTTAGAGCAACACCAGACTCTGCCCCTCCCAGGACCCTCCGAGACATCAGGTGCTTTGCGCATAAAGACATTTTATATTCGTTGTCTTGCTATCTTGCAAACTGACAAATTGTACTCTCAGTTATATTGCTAAATTAAATTTCCATGTATATTATTGATAGGGGATTTCAATATGCCAGATGTTGTTTGGCACATTCCTGCTGCAGTATTTATCTAGAAGTAAAGAGATTCTGGATTCTCTACAGGGAGAACTATTCAGGCAATTGATAACAGAACCCACATGCGAAGGGTCCATACTGGACTTGGTGCTTACCAATGGTGAAAGTGTTTCTGATGTTATAGTGGGAGATCATTTTGCATCCAGTGATCACCAGATGGTGTGATTCAGTATTAGGACTAGGGCTGTTAGTATCCATTCAAAGGTGAGGGTCTTAGACTTTAGGAAGACTAACTTTGCCAAGATGGGCCAATACTTCTGGGAGTAATTAGCTTGATGGGACCAGCTGGGGGATGTAGAAAAAACAGTGGGCAAAACTGAAAGGGGATATTTTAAGGGCAACCAACCTTTTTGTTAAAATGGTAAATAAAAGGTAAAAGGAAAAGAAGACCGCTATGGCTTTCGAAAGAAGTAGCTGAAAAAGTGAAGAAAAAGAGGGAGGCCTTCAAGAAATACAAGAGATCACAGAGAGAGGAAGACAGGCATCTATATTTGGAAAAACTTAGAGAAGCTAGCAAAGTAGTCAGGAAAGCAAAGGTTCAAAAAGAGGAGGAAATAGTCAATGCAATAAAATGGTGGGATCAGACATTTTTCAGATATTTAGTGAGAAGAGGAAGGGCAAAATTGGTATTGTCAGACTCAAGGATGAAGATGAGGTTTCTGGAGTCCAGCGAATTACAGGATCCGAGGCAGCATGGATTCACCAAAGACAGGTCTTGTCAGACAAATCTGATTGATTTCTTTGACTGGGTGACCAGGGAGTTGGACCGAGGGAGAGCCCTAGATGTAGTGTATTTAGATTTCAGTAAAGCCTTTGACACTTTTCCTCACAGGTGACTTATAAACAAACTGAGCACCCTAGGGATGGACCCTAAAGTTACTGCTTGTTTTAGAAATTGATTGGGTGGGAGGCGACAAAGAGAACAGGTAAATGGAGCTCACTTTGAGGAGAAGGATATTACCAGTGGTGTGCCCCATGGATCTGTCCTTGGTCCGATTCTTTTTAACATCTTTGTTAGTGATATAGCGGAAGGACTGTCGGGTAAGGTTTGCCTCTTTGCGGATGATACCAAAATCTGCAATAGAGTAGACACCCAGGAAGTTGCAGATAACATGAGGAGGGATCTAGCTAAGCTTGAAGAATGGTCTAGAATCTGGCAGCTGGGATTTAATGTTAAAAAAATGTACGGTCATGCATTTGGGCTGCAGCAATCCAAGGGAGCAATATAGTATAGGGGGTGAAGTACTTTTGTCTACTAAAGAAGAGCGGGACCTAGGCGTGGTTGTGTCTGATGATCTTAAAGTAGCTAAACAGGTAGAAAAGGTGATGGCAAGAGCTAGAAGGATGTTTGGGTGCATACGGAGAGGAATGGCAAGCAGAAGAAAGGAGGTGATAGTGCCTTTGTATAAGTCTTTGGTGCGACCTCATATAGTGTGCAATTCTGGAGACCGCACCTTCAAAAGGAAGTGAACAGGATGGAGTCAGCGCAGAGAGTGGCTACTAAAATGGTTAGTGGTCTTCATTATAAAGCATATGAGGACAGATTTAAGGATCTTAATATGTACATCTTAGAGGAAAGGCAGGATAGAGGTGATATGACTGAGATGTTTAAATACCTTCATGGCATAAATGTTCAGGGGGAGAGCCTCTTTCAATTGAAAGCAAGTTCTGCTACGAGGAGACAGGGATGAGGGTGAAGGGAGATAGATTCAGGAGTGATATGCAGAAATATTTCTTTACGGAAAGAGTGGTGGATCCGTGGAATAGTCTCCCAGTGGAGGTGGTAGAGATGAGGACAGTAACTGAATTCAAAAAAGCATGGGACAAACACAGAGGATCTCTAAAGGTAAAAAGGGGACTGTTGTAGTTGTTGATATGGAAGGACAGACTAGATAGGCCATGTGGTCTTTTTCTGTCAACATATTTCTATGTTTCTATGTAGTAGCTAAAACTTTATTTTACCAGTGCGGAAGCTTTTATTTTTGCAGACTTGATAATAAAAATTTCTACTTTACTTCAGTGGCACAATACCTTTAGTGAAAGAGGGTCCTATGCTTTTTACTTATGTTGGGGTGAACCCTGCAGCCACAATAATTAGAAAAAGAGTAAAAATCCCCAACAGAAATGTACAACCTTTCAGAATACGGTGGATGCAGGGATGTCCAAAACGTTTACCCGTGTCCCATAATATTACGGGAATGTGTTTCTCCATTATATCGCTTGGCCCGGGTCCATTTCCCCGATTCTGGACCTGTGGGCACGTCTAGACCCGCAGATGTGGATTTAGGTTCAAACGGGGCCCGTTTTCAATTTAGACGTGTCAGCGGGCCGGATGTGCATGTTATAGAATTAGGCTCCACATGAAGAAAATAAAATCACAGTGCTGAACAGGTTCTACTTCAGAAAATAAACAAACAGTGATGATAGTATTAATAAGAAGTCTTTCTTTTCCAGGAAGCCTTAAAGCCAAGGCACATGAATTGTCTTTGTCTAACCTTTATGAACCATGAACATAAAATCCATACAGAATGACTTAGCAGATGACGTCAGAAAAAAAAATCAATGCGTCCATCCAATCTGCCCAGGCAGTCTAGTACAGAGGTGCATGACTATAGTACCCGACCATCCTTATTAGTATAAGGGTGTGTAAATCTTTGAAATAAAAACAGATATAATCAGAATTGACTGGAAAATTGCATCATGATTATGGCTTGCCTTTCCAAAATGTTTGCAGTATTGTGGACTGAGGAAACTTTGACCAGCTATAAATATTTCTAAAATATATTGATATGATACATGTGTACATATCTTTTTGGAATAATCCTCAGGGAACGAGTGGGACCAATATGTGCATTCCATCTTCACCCCTGGGAAGTCCAGTCTGAGTGAAGGACTGAACACTGAGGCATTCCTACCACCCTGGGAGGACAGCTTGTGTGATGTTTTAAGAGGTTTTCTGCATCTTTGTCTTTTGGGGAGAAGTCATTTTTCTTAGGTCTCCCTAAAGGAGGTATACAGGGAGGCATAACTAACAGTAGTGGCTAGCAGGGCCGGTGCTAGGGTTTCTAGCGCCCCCCTGCAACCTATAAATCAATGCCACTCCCTCATTATTATTAATGTTGGCTGCACTCTACCCTCCTTTTTCCCAAAACCGCTTTGTGAACTCTTTTCAAGCAATATTAGTATTTCTCCTTCAAATCCAGTGTTGTAAGAAAATTGCAACGAAAGAGCAAATGCATAGCCAGAATAAAAATACTTAGCAGGAAATATTTAACATCATACAAACAGGCTGTGATAGTCCAAAAAAATAATAAAATCTGATTCTGGTCATCTCACTAACAACAATATATACATTCTCCAGTGCCAGGCATATTGTGAACCAATATAAAACACTGCAAAAGTCACTGAAGATCTACAAGGCCAAATCTACCATACCATGCCAGCATACACTTCCAAAACTCATACAATAAGGGGCCTACCCAGAAAAAAGCAGCACTATAAATTCTGCAGTGGACCCTAAAACATCCATACACCTATTTGAAAAGCTGTACAAGTCACATTACTACAGTACAGATCCTTACGTACAAATTCCATGTTAACAGAACACCTGGTCTTGATCACATACTCAGAACACAGATCCTCACCAAGTACAGAATAAGTGACCATTAAAATAAAAATAAAAATATGCAGGCAAAAATTAAACTGAAAGCCCCAAAAGCCAGACTCTGCATGTGGTACCTCACCAGATAAGAGATGCAGTTCCCTGTTCTGTGTGAAATATAAAGACAGCTCAAAGTCCATTCAGTCATTTGAAAATAATATTATTTTTTCTACCTTTGTTGTCTGACCATTTTATTCTCTGATCATTCTGGTCCCAATCTGAGGTTTCTGTTTTCCTCTGTCTTCTCTTAGTTCTCTTTCTATGATCTATAGTCCATCTGCCATTTCTTGTCTCTCCTTTTGCTTTCTTCATTTTCTTCCATCAGTCTTTTTTCAGTTCCAGTAACCCTCCCTGGTATCAGCCCCCTTTACAGCCTCCCCTCCCAGTTCCTTCCAGTGTCAACCACCTTGCATTCCCAGCACTGCCACTGGTGTCTATTCCCTTCCAGTCCCCCTCCTTTCCCATCATTCAGCTCTTCTAGTCCAAATACCATCCCAGGTATCAGTTAATTTCCAGTCCCAGTGCCCCCTCGCATGTCAGTTCCTTTCCAGTCACCCTCTTCTCTGTCCATCCCCTTCTAGTGCCATCCCCAGTTGTCAGCTCCCTTCCAGTCCCATCCACAGTTGTCAGCTCCCTTCCAGCCCCCACCTTCCCTCCAGACACCTCCTTCCCCATCTTTTCCACTCCCTTCCAACCCCCTATGTCAGCTTCTTTCCAGCCCCCACCTTCCCCTGTCAGCTCTCTTCCAACCCCCCCTCCTATTACCCAGCCATCTTCCAGCCCCATCCGCAAGTGTCAGCTCCCTTCCAGCCCCCAAGGTCTGCTCCCAGTCCCCCCCATGTCTGCTCCCTTCCAGCTCCCCCTCCTGTGTCATCTCCCTTCCAGCCCTCTGTGTCAGCTCCCTTTTGGCAAGGTGTATACCCTGAGGATTGGGTTAACCCCTGCTCTAGCTCTTGGCAAGTGGTGCTTAGCTGAAGTGGCCTTTGGCATTCTTGCTGGCTGCCAAACGCCACATCCCTTCCCTCCTGTATCAGCTTCCCTCCCTCCCCTCTCCTCACTGATTCATCCTTCAGAAAAGAAAGCAGCCACGGGAAGCTTTCTCTGTTCCCACGGCTCTACTATCTTTTAAACTGCTGGACTGCAAAGTTTCCAAAGGCAATAATAAGCATTTCCTGTTTCTTACAAGAAACAAGAAATGTTTGTTACTGCATGAAATGCCGCAGTCCAGCAGTTTAAAAGATAGTAGAGCCGTGGTCGGCTAGCGACGGGCACCCTCCTGCTGCGCTTACCTGACTTACCAGGTTGTGCCGGTTCTGGTGGCTAGGCTAGTAAAAAGCGTTTAGCTGTCGCCATTTTATTTATATCTGGATAGTGAGCTGAATATCTGGGCTCGCTAGATAATGGCAGCACTATCCAGTAAGCAGCAATATTCAGCCACTAACTTGACAGCAAAAGCCAGCTGAAGTTAGGACAGCTGTTTAGTTGACCTAAATGTAACCAATTTAGCTATTGGGTTAGTAATTGAATATCCCGCTAACTGGATAGCGCTCATTACCATCCCTGAGTTGCCCACAGACCGGCAGTTGTTTTTGTTTTAATTTTCTATTTATGCAATTTTAACAAAAAATCAAAGAATATACTTGTACAGAAATAGAGCCACCAATAAGAAAATTAAACAAACATATGAGAAAATCCCACAAAGAAAACAAAAAAAAAAGTATAGTACTCTCCCCCTAGCCCACAAGCTAGAGGGGAGGAAATTCCAAATATATCCACCAAAAATGCAAGAAAGCCTGACTAAGTATACAACCAGCACATAACAAATATTCACACATCAGGAGAATCAATTGAAGCTTCTAAGCATCGAGCATTCATGGAGGCCATGAGCTGGGAGGGCTCATAAAAAACATAGGAAATTGATCGATATCTAATCAAACATTTACAGGGATGTTTAAGAAAAAAGAGACCCCCCAGCTGCTGGACTCCTGGTCGGAAAAGGATAAACTCCCTTCTACGCTTTTGAGTATTCTTAGCTAAGTCTGGATAAATCCTCAGTAATAAACCATGAAACATCACATTTCGTTTCCTAAAAAACAGCTTTAACAACCATTCCTTATTTGAGAGAAGAGCAAAAGTCACTAACATGGTAGAAGGAGACATATCAACAACCTGTGAGGACTCCAACATATCAGTAACATTTAAAGAGTCAACTTGCTGTGTCCCAATAACCTCAGAAAAGGGCCCTTTCTTCCCAGATAATAAATAGAATATCTTCACAAGCGGAGGATGAGATTCAACAGGAACATTCAAAACTTCACTGAGATAGTTCTTAAACATCGCTTTTGCTGACCACACAGAACTCCTGGGAAAGTTAATCAATCTGATTAGTTGATCTTGAAGCGTTCTCCAAATGTTCCAATTTATTATAAACTGTAACCAGGCTCTTTGCAGTAGCTTGCACATGATTTTCCAGCACCTCAACCTTAGTTTGAAGATTCACATTAACAGACTTAACATCAGCAACTTGGGACTTAACTTCTTCCACTGCCTTAGCATTAGCTTCCACTCTCTCAGCCAAAAAAGAAACTTGCGGTAATATTGCCTTACCCAAAGAAACTATCGTAGCCCAAATGGTCTCCAAAGTTATCATTACAGGTCATTGTAACTCAAAAGCAGACCAATCCAGCATGAGAGCATTCTGTCTCTCCATATCATCCGGCACAGCTTCAGCCGCCATTTGGACTGCCAACTGTGCGGCCACTTGATCTCCTGAAGCCTCCAGCAAACTTCTGTGTGCAAAGGGTACTGACGATCCCATGCCAGTACCTTGATCTCTGGCATCTGGCCCCCTTGAAACTACGGACTCTCCTACAGACCAGGAAGAGCTCCATTGCAGACTACTCCCAGAAGACCGCTGGACTCGCAGAAGCTTAGCTGCAGGTTGTGAACTGGAAGAAGGTGTTGACTCTGCAGAAAGAGCCGCTGAATTTTCCAACTCCAGCTGATCCAACGCCGAGTTTCATTCTCCCGCTGATGCCAGCTGTTGCAAGGGGCAAAAAAAAAAAGTGTCTAAGGGCCTGAAGGGAACTGAAGGTAAGGGGATGGAAGCAAGAGCAGGCTGAGGGGGCTTAAAGCATGCCTTAACCTTCCGCTTTCTCCCCATTGCAAAGAAAATGCCCGACATAGCCACTCAGTCAGATGCCATCTTAACTCCTCCCCCCATATACACAGATCGCCAGGTTTTAATTGGGTGCTTTTTCAGCAGTCTGTGGGGGTATTCAGCAGCACTAACTGGTTACTGCTGCTGAATATCGCGCTGACTGCGTTTTTCTGTAACTGGTTAGTAGGTCTGCTAAATGACTATAGTGCTTTGAAAATGCTCCCCATGGTTACAGATGCTTAATACCTGAGACTGAATCATTTAGTATCTTTATGACTATACCCTTGAGATATGTTATATCTGACATCATGCAATAAATTTATTCTGTTAATTCTTTCACTGTAGACCACAATAATATTTTTTATAGTGCTTTTAAAGTGTGGAGGAGTAGCCTAGTGGTTAGAGCACTGGTGTGGTAACCAAGAGGCCAGGATTCGATTCCCACTAGCACCCCTTATGGCCTTCGGCAAGTTGCTTAACCCTCTATTGTCCCAATGGCCGTGATGATGTTGGCTTTCTACTGTCTTCTTGTCAATTTCAACCCCTCCCTCTACCTCAAACCCATTCCTTTATCTCCTTTGAAGTTCATTCCATCCATTTTTTTAATCCCTTTCCTCTCCGGATTGCTGTCATCTATAGACCCCCTGATAAGTCTGCCTCTACCTTCCTAACTGATTGTGATTCTTGGCTGTCCTTCTTCCTGGATTCATCTTCCCCCTCATTTATTCTTGGTAACTTTAATTTTCATATTGATAACACCTTCGATCGCTATGCGCACAAAGTCCTCTCACTTACTTTCTCCTTCAACCTCCAACTCTGATCTTCTGCTCATACTCATCAGCAAGGTCACTGCCTTGACCTTGTTTTCTATTCCAATTGTTTAGCCTCTAATTTCCACACCTCAGTTCTTCCCTTATCTGACCATCACCTGTTAAGCTTCACTCTTCATCACTTCCCTCTCAACCTTGGCCAATCTCCTCTTATAGCTTTAGAAATCTTCATGCTATCGATCCATTGACTCTGTCTACTACCATCTCACCCCTTTTTTCTTCAGCTTTGTCCTCTCAATCTGTTGATGTAGCTGTAACTTCCTTTAATACCGCCTTCTCCTCTATGTTAGACTCCCTTGCTCCTCTCATAATACTTCCTATGAGACGTATCTCACCTCAGCCTTGATTTTCTTTAACTACCCGCTACCTAAGTTCCTGTGCCGGCTTAGTTCAAATCCCACTCCCTTTCCAACTTTTTCACTTCAAATTCATGCTTAATTCATTCCAGTCCACCATTGCTCTTGCAAAGCAAAACTATTTTATCCTTTTGACTAACCATCTTGCCTCCAACCCCTTCCGTCTTTCTACCCTCAATTCTCTACTTAAGACACCTTCACCTCCTATTCCTCCTTTTCTCTCTACCCAAACTCTAGCTGGCTATTTTCATGTTAAAATATATAAGATTGCTCTTCAATTCCCTACCAAACCTTTTTCTTCTTTTTCACTTCCTCTTCCCCATCTCCATTGCCAACATTTCCCTCAGTCTCTTTCATCCTTCCATCCTTTTCTAAAATCTCTGATGATGAAACCTCTCTTCTCCTTTTCTCCTCCAAACCTACTACCTGCTCTTCTGATCCCATCCCCACTCACCTCCTCAACTCCATCTCCACCTTCATCATCTCTTCTGTCTCACATATTCTGAACCTTTCGCTCTCCACTGCAATCTTCCCCACAGCCTTCAAACATGCTGCAATCACTCTCCTAAAAAAAACCCTCACTTAACCCTTCTTGTCCTTCAAAATATCGACCCATCTCCCTTCTCCCATTCAGCTCCAAATTCCTGAACGTGGAGTTCTTTGCCGCTGTCTCAAATTTCTCTCCTCTCATGCCCTCCTCGATTCACTTCAATCTGGTTTTCGTCCCTTTCATTTTACTGAAACAGCTCTTGCCAAAGTTTCCAGTGACTTATTTCTCACCAAATCCAAAGGCCTTTACTCAGTTCTCATTCTTCTGGACCTTTCTTGCTGCTTTTGATACTGTTGACCACCTCCTCCTTCTCAACACCCTTTCCTCTCTTGGTTTTAGGGACTCTGTGCTGTCTTGGTTTTGTTCGTATCTCTCCAATCGCTCTTTTAGTGTCTGTTCTGGTGGTTCCTCCTCTACTGCCATCTCTCTCTCAGTTGGTGTACCCCAAGGGTCTGTTCTGGGCCCTCTCCTTTTCTCTCCCTTGGTGCTCTTATTTCTTCCCATGGTTTTCAGTATCATTTTTATGCTGATGACTCTCAAATCTATTTATCCAATCCTGACATCTCTCCTTCTCTCCAAGATTGTATCTCTGCCTGCTTATCTGACATCACTGCCTGGATGTCTAACCACTGACTAAAATTAAACATACTGTGGCGACAGCGCCCCCACTAGGTGGTTGCCTAGTGAAAGCGGTGGGCCATCTTGTATCTTCTATGTTGCTTAAGCTTCAGGGCTAAGACCTCTGAATGTGTAGTTGCGGGCAAAAAGCAGTTCAAACGGTATTTTTGGCCAACACAGGAAAATTTATTAAATTTTTTGTTTTAAATTTCAGCTTTGCAAACAGACCTTTGTAGAAGGCTCCAACCACAACAACAGAAAAATGATGTTTTCTCCAAATAAACTTTCTTTACAAAAAGTGTATTTCAGCAGTGTTATCAATGAGCAGTTTCTTCCAGCTCTTTAACAAAAGAATTTCTTCTTCCAGAAACAAACATAATTGAACTAGTATTTAACAGCAGAGTCCAGCAAACCTTTTAGCTTCCCTTAGCTGCTTCAGGTTTTAACTTTAAAACACTTCTCTGCTTGTCAGCACAGAAACTAAAACTGCTGTGTTTAAACTTTCACTCAGCACAAGTGTTCTTGTAGCTTTAACCATGAGATTTCCTTCTCTCTCTAAAGCTTCTTAGCTACAATAATCAGGATAACTGTTTCCTGGGTTTCCTTCCTATTAAACCCTTAGCTTTTCTCAGTCAGAGATTATGCACAAAGAACATTCCATTTGGGAGTTTGTGGAGTCGGGTTCCTCTCCACAGTATTCCACCTCCATGTCTTCCTCTGCATTACATGACTGTGGGGCTTGGACAGGTTCAGGGATTTCAAGTTTTACTTCCTTTAGAAACTTGAACAGTCTCTCCCACTGAACTTCCCTTCTTCTCCCTGGGATTATATTAGTGTTCTCAGACTTCTTTCCCTTTAGTAAAACATTTAAAGGCTTTGTTTGCTTTACCTTATCTGTAAAAGCATTCTTCCTGGCATGCGTCCCATAAGGTACAGCTTCTTCCTCAGAATCGGGTATACTTATTTCTGAGTCAGACTCACACACATTGACTCCCTCAAACTTTCCCCTCCTACCTCTGAGCTTGACTGTAGACCTTTTACAGCAAGGGCATCTCCTAGGAGTAGCGTCCTCTGAATCAGAGCTGCCTGGGGGATCACTGCAGTGTTTGTCTCTAGCCCTTCTAGGCTCTCCAAACCTGAAGACTTGTTCCTCTTCAGAAGGAGCTGAGACCTCCTGCTCCAGCTTCCTCACAGCTAGCCTTCTTGCTTCCTCTCTCCTGGAAGGAGTGCAATTAGCCTGGATTCTGGCTCTTTCCTGACTGCCGTCTTTCAAGCTGTTCCCGTGTCATGCTTCTCTGCTGCCGGTCTTGCTGACACTTCCTGCTCTCTCTGTTTGCCTGTGCTTAAATGTTTGCAAGCGTGCTCTCTCTCCTGGCCCCACCCACAGGTGTCTCCTATCACTTCCTATAGTTGCCCTGGAGTCTGGGTGTGGCCTCAGCCTAGCTTTGCAAGTGTGGGTTTTTCCACTGCTTTCATTTTGGAACATGTGCTTAGGTGAGCCCATCCCCCTTATGGAAAAAAAAAGTTTCTTTTTTCTTTGTTTCCCAGGGCTGTGCTGCACCCTCCTTACCACAATACCTAAAACTGAACTCCTGATTTTTCCCCCTAAATTTTCCTCCCCACTTCCTCCATTCTCTATCACTGTTGACAACACTCATCTTCTCCCTGTTTCCCCAGCCTGTAACCTCAGGGCCATCTTCGACTCTTCTCTTTTCTTCTCCACTCATATACAACGGATAGCCAAAACCTGTCGCTTCTTCCTCTACAACATTAACAAAATCCACCCCTTTCTCTCTGAACACACTACTAAAACTCTTATCCATTCTTTATTTGCCTCCCATCTGGAGTATTGTAACTTCCTCCTTGCTGGTCTCCCTCGGTGTTATCTTTCTCCTCTTCTATCCATTCAGCACTCTGCTGCAAGGCTAATTTTCTGCCAGCCCTGATACACTCATATTACTCCTCTTCTAAAAACTCTTCACTGGCTCCCTTTCGATTTCCGTATCCAATTCAAACTTCTTCTTCTAACTCATAAACGCATTCACTCCACTGCCCCTCAATATCGTTCCTCTCTCCTCTCTCCCTACTCTCCCCCTTGTGAACTCCACTCCTCAGCTGGCTTCTTTTCTCGATGCCCTTTTCTTCTACTGCCAGCTCCAGGCTTTGATCTTTTCATCTTGCTGCTCCATATGCCTGGAACAAATTTCCTGCTTCTTTACGTCAAGTTTCTTCTCTCCCCCTCTTCAAATCCATGCTAAAGGTTTACCTCTTCAAATCTGCTTTTGATTCCTAACCCCTTATTCTCCTTGTGTCGCCTTCCCCTTTTACCACTTGTTTCTTCTGTCTTGTACTGTCTGTCTTGATTAGATTGTGAGCTCTTTGAGCAGGAACCATCATAATTATGTGTCTATGCAGTGCTGCGTATGCCTTGTAGCGCTTTATAAATGATGAATAATAGTAGTAGTAGTAGTATTGCCTCGGAAGAAAGGCCTGGCAATCTACTTCCAGTCACATTGCCAAGAAAACCTAGGAGCTGCCGGGTCACCAGGATCAAAGGCACACATGCATGCATAGTGTTTTTAAATGTTAGTTGGTGAATTTGTTTTGGGGCATGCTTACTAAACTGTGGTAATGGTTAGCATGGGATTTAGTGTGCACTGAGTGCGCTGTGTTTCTGTTACCACATACCAAATATGTGGCCATGCTGGCATCGCACACTAACCACTTAGCGTGGATTGGGGCAGAGACTGTGCAGTTCAGGGGCAGAGCATGTTCATTGCAGTTAGTGCAGGAGTCTTTAATGCCTGCTGTCAATGCTGCACTTACTGCCACCTCTTTGGATGGCATTGTGCACCCATGGTAACAGCGGCAGAACGCTTAGCATGTGGGTGTGTGGAACCCATTCTAACTACATTAGAACATGCTCCATTTGTTAGAGTGGTTCCGGCGCCATTCCCATGCTGTTTCAGGGCTTAATCTATGGTGCTCTGCTGCGTTTCAGTAAACATGCTCTTTTCTGTGTTGTGTTAGTAAAAATGTTATGCAACAAATATCTTATGCCAAGGCAACTAGTAGCATGCAATGAAGTTACATCACATGCCACTAAGTAAGTCATGCAAAAGTTTCTATAATGTTGCTGGAAAAATGCTGATATTTCTATCGAGTCCACAATAATTAGTTTAGTCTCTGGACTTGGCATGTCACCTAGCCAGCACATAGAATGTGAAATACCAAGCAAACACTTAAACCACACCTCTGTGCCAGGATCAGCCCTTGGAATTCAGTTACTGCTTTCAGTAGAGAACAGCTGTATTAGTCCTGGAGAAAAGTGAAATCTTAGATGACTGTGTGATCCACCTTATATGATATCTTCAGGATCATATCGGTTGCTTCATCAAATCCATAATGAAGAAACTCTAAATATATAGACTAAAAAAAGCCAGAACATTAAACAATTTAATAGGAATGGGCAAAGTGTTTTACAACAAAACTCCGCCTCCTTTCTCTCATTGTTCTCTTCCAGTGTTCGCTTAAGGCTGTGAGAGCTGGGGAAACTTTAGGCAGGGGGGGGTCCCACTGAGGACTCGTTCACATGGCTGGACCAAACAATTAGGAATGTGGTTATACATATGTAACCCCCTGGGTCTGTCACCCAGGGCCATACACCAAGGGCTGTGTGAAAGGTGCGGCTGCACAGGGCGCAAGCACAGTAGGGGGCACCGATATCATCCCTGGGCTTCTAGGAAGCTCAAAAAGACTGAGTTACTGAACGTGGCTGGGTGGAGGGGGGCACCAAATTCGTTAGTCACATGGGGCGCATTTCTAGCTTGGTACGGTCTTGCTGTCACCGTTCGCAGGGTATACTCACTCTGTAAAGAATATGAGGATTTATATTTCAAAGGATGCTATTCTCTCCTCTTAAATCACAATGCCTGGCTTACAGGGTTCATGGATCAGAACTAGCAATGGCCAGGAAGCTCTTGGCCCCTCAGACCACTTACTCTACTTATTGTCCACTTTCAAAAGTATACAGTACGGTCCAGGATTTGTTCTAAACCAATAAAGTTTACTTAGAGTCTTTAGATATTTGGAGAGGTATAATTAATAAAACAAATTCAGAGCATAACGTATTAAAAGTCACATTTCAGTTCTCCTCAGCCTCCTCTCTTAGGTAAAGAAAATGCACTTCTTAGCCTTTCTGGCTCCAGGGCCAGTTTCTGATACTTCCATTCAAGGGGAATCTCAGTCTCTTCCTTTTCAAACACCTCAGCTGCCTTTCGATAGGGAGATAGGACTCAGATTCAGGTCAGGCTCAGAATCTTCTGGATCCAACCCCTCTGCCGACTCTTCAGCTCCTTTTCTGGGATCAGACAAGCTTTTGGCTTCTCCCTTCTCCTTCTGAGATTCCCTTAGCCCCTTACTCCTCACTCAGTTACTGTACTTGGATGGGGTAAGTTGGTTTAACCAGCCATGCACACTAGCACCTTGGTACAAGAGCTTTTTCAGCCAAAGACAAGAAATTCTCCTTGTTGATAGTTATAGAATCATATCAAGCCCAGTATCCTGTTTCCAACAGTGACCGATCCAGGTCACAAGTACCTGGCAGGTTCCCAAAAGGCACACAGGTTCCACAATGCTTGTCCCGGGGAAAGCAGTGGATTTCCTGGGCCCTCTTTAATATTGGTTCATGAACCTTTCCTCTAGGATTTTTCCATTCAGGTGACAACTAATGCACATGCTTAATAATTACTTTATCAAAATAGGACTGCTGACTGAAAGGTTACCTTCATGCTTTTTTTGCAAAAAGGAGAACTGTGGGTCTGAAAATAGTAAATCTTCACAAAGCAGTAAAACTAATGGTGATGGCAAATAGTATTAGAAGCATTCAACCAAGGCCTGAATAACTGGCTAACTAAACCTAAGTTCATTAATCTTGAAAGAAATCCAGTGAACTTTATAGCACAGACGATCAGAGTGTCTTATTATGATTGATGTTAGTGGTAAAATTGTACATAGATAAGCAATTTAAAAAAGGGACAGTGTGTGCTGACCTATTTGTCTATGTGTGCTGAGAATAGCGTTGCTGCTGTAATTAGTTATGCTCAGTGAAACAATCGGAGATAGATAAATTAGTGAGATATTTTATTACTGAGCATGCAAACACTACATTGCTGAAAACATTTCTACATACTGTACACACCAGTAGTTATAATTGTAGCCACCTGCCTGGATACACCTTTTAGACAGGGGCCTCACTTAATTGAAGGATCTTCGTTAAACCCTGATGTGGATTCTAAGGTGTGTGACTAAAGGATGATAAGACTGTAAATTACAGAGTCACAGGATAGAGTTTCAAAGCAGAATAAGTTTCTGATTTGGGCTTGCACACTTTTCTGGGCAACCTCCTTCACTTTCTTTGGATTTCAGGTTCCCTTTGAACTTGTGCTGGGTTTCCTGATTTTCCAAGGACCCTATTTGAGGGTGGTGGGGTATCTCTTGGGGGTCTGACTGGGGGTTCTTTTTTGGCAGGAGAATCAGGGTCGGGGATGAGTATTAACATAAACCAGAAGTCTGTGTCAGAGGGGAGTGGAAGAGGCAGTTAGGAGAAGACAGAAACCATGATGCAGCACTGAAATATTAGATAAACCCTGCATCGCAGTTTCTGAGCCATGGCTGCCGCTGCAGGCCTTGGAGCGGTGAGGCAGCAGCAGCCATGGGGGCAGGAGTAGCAGGGGTCAGCAGGATTGAAGGCCCACCTAGGGTGCCTCTAATCCTTTCACCAGCCCTGTATATTGGAAAATGATTTCTAGCTTGTATGAGGATTTATCTATTCTGAAAATGTGGTTGCTGAAGGTTGAGTGGTTCAGGAGACAAAGGGGTTTATTTTAGAAGCTTTATTTGAAATTTGCATATGAAAATCTGGCATTTAGACATGGAAATAGTATCCATTTGTGAATGGTGATTTTGTTGTTGTTGTTGTTAAGTGCAGTCGAGTTGGTGTCGACTCATGGCGACCCTCTGGATAGTTGTCCTAAACTGTGTTTGCTCTTCAGTCAGACGGCTGGCTCATTGTTGACAGAGTGGAACCCATAGCTATTGTTACTGTATTGATCCATTTCATTGCTGGCCTTCCTCTTTTGCATTGACATTTTACCTTGCCAAGCATGATGTCTTTCTCTAATGATCTCTTTCTTCGCATGATGTGTCCAAAGTATGAAAGTCAAAGTCATGTCATCTAAGTGTCTAAGGAAAGCTTAGGTTTGATCTCTAGTACTGACTGGTTTGTTCTTCAGGCAGTCCATGAGATACATGGTATTTGTCACCAGCACCATAATTCAAAGGCATCAATTTTCTTCCTGTCTATCTTTTTCACTGTCCAGCTTTCGCATCCATATGACGTTATTGAAAATACCATGGCTTGAACAACTCGAATCTTTCTATGAAGAGAGACATCTCTGCTCGAGATTCTTATCTAGGTCCTTCATAGCCATTCTGCCAAGAGCAATGCATCATTTGATTTCTTCACTGTTTGTTGCTTCTTTATTGATAGTTGATCCAAGTAGGTTAAAGTTGTCTACTATTTCAATTTCTTCTCCATCAATGATGAACTTATTGATTTCGCCAGTTGTCATAATCTTTGTTTTCTTTACATTAAGGTGCAGGCCCATTTTAAGGCTATGTTCCTTGATCTTGAGAAGCAAATGTTTTAGATCATCTTCACTTTCACCCAGTAATGTGGTATCATCAGCATAGTGAAAGTTGTTGATGAATCTTCTGTCAATCTTCACACCTCGGTTGTCTTCATACCGTCCTGCTTCTCTGATGATTTGTTCTGCATTTAAATTAAACAGGTAGGGGGAAAGTATACAGCCTTGTCATACAATTTTGCTGATTTTAAACCATTCTGTTTCTCCTTGTTCTGTATGAACTGTTGCTTCGTGATCGATATAAAGGTTGTGCAAGAGAATGATCAGGTGTTCTGGTATACCCATGATTCTTAATGTGGCCCAGAGTTTCTCATGGTTTACACAGTCAAAAGTCTTGCTATAATCGATAAAACAAATATAGATATCCTTTTAGTATTCTTTTGTCTTTTCAAGGATCCATCTCACATCCGCGATGATGTCTATCATTCTTCGCCCTTTCCTGAACCCTCCTTGCACTTCAGGCAGTTCTCGTTCAGGTATGGTTGTAGTCTCTGCTGAATGATCTTGAGTAGAATCTTACTGGTATGTGGGAGTGATTGTGCGATAATTTCCACAATCAGTCAGATCACCTGTCTTCAGTATTGGTATAAACACAGATCTTTTCCAGTCAGTTGGCCATGATGTTGTCTTCCGAATTTCCTGGCAGAGCTTTTTAAGTATGTTAACAGCTGCATCTGATTGCTGTAATACTTCAATGGGAATACCATTAATGCCCAGTGCTTTATTTGTTGATAAGGCTTTCAATGTTGCTTCGACTTCTTTCATCACCAATGGTTCCTGATCATAAGGTACAGGTTGAAATGTCTGTTGGTCCACTTCATCTTTATCGTATAATGACTGTATATTCTTTCCATCTTTTCTTCATCTTCTCAGCATCATTCAGTGTGGATCCTTGAGCATCTTGTAACATTCCAATTTGAGGGTGGAATTTTTTCTTTAACTCTTTTAGCTTTAGGAAAGCCAATCTTGTTCTCTCTCTAATAGTTTCTGCTTCTATTTCCTTGCATGCATCATTGTAGTACTTCTCCTTGTCTTGTCTTGCTGAAAACTGGAAATCTCTATTGAGTTCTGCAATTACCTCTCTTTCTCCTCTGGCTTTAGTTTCTCTGCATTTCTGAGCAATTTTCAGAGTTTCTTCGGTCATCCATTTTGGCTGTTTTTGCTTTTTCACCTTTTGTAGAGAATTCTCACTTTCTTCCAACACAACCTTCTTGATGTCATCCCATAACTCTTCTGGAGTTCTGTCATTTGTATCTAAAGCAGCAAATCAATTTTGCAGGCAGTCTTTAAATTCTGCTGGTATATTCTCAAGGTCATATTTTGCTTCATTTATGAGTGGCTTGCTCTTTTTCAACTTTAGCTTTAGTTTGCATACTAGTAGTTGGTGATCTGTACCACAATCAGCTCCAAGTTTTGTCTTCGTTGATGTTATAGAGCTTTTCCATCATTGACTTCCACAGTTGTAGTCAATTTGATTTTTGTACAATCCATTGGGTGAAGTCCATATGTACAGTTGCCACTTGTGTTGCTGGAAGAAGGTTTTTGAGATGAATAGATCATTGGTCTTGGAGAATTCTATCTGTCTTTCTCCAGCTTCATTTCTGTTGCCAAGTCCGTATTTTCCAACCACTTTGTCTTCTTCTTTGTTGCCAACATTTGTGTTCCAGTCACCCATGACTATCAGGATATCCTGATTGCATGTCCTGTCAATTTCAGCTTGTACTCGCCGCTTTATAACTTATTCATAAATGACCTGGAAATGGGAATAACCAGTGCAGTGATCAGATTTCACTGGTCAACAAATTTTTACAAAAGTTATGTTACTGAAATAAAAATAGTAATTTCTTATCAATTTTTATATGCTGAACATGAATATCACAGTGAAATTGCAAAGTTGGCTCTAGTTTTTTTGTAATCTACAAGAATTAATGTTTACATCACGAAATGCATGTCAATAGTAAATATAATAGGCCTTCGGTTAATACCTGTAAAAAACCAAGTCATAGACTACTTCTTAGATTTTTTCGTCTGTCTCTTGTACAGCTGTTCGGGAGCTTCTCTAGGGAGTGTCCAGCAGTAGTCAGCCAGCATTGTAAAGGACCATTTTCCCTGGTATCTTTGCTCCATTGTTGCGATATCCTGGTGAAAACGTTCGCCCTGTTCATCACTAACCATACCACAGTTGTCAGGAAAGAAATCGAGATGGGAATCAAGGAAATGGATCTTTAGAGGCATATTGCAGCCAATTTTCTGATACTGCATCAGCATGTCTTCTACTAGTTCCTTGTAGTTTTCTGCCCTAACATTCCCGAGAAAGTTTGTTGACACTAGGCGAAAAGCATTCCATGCTTGTTTCGCATCACCCTGCAGCAAATTGTTGAACTGGTCATCTTTGAAGAGCTCTCGAATCTGAGGACCCACAAAAACTCCCTCTTTAATCTTTGCTTTGCTAAGTTGAGAGAATTTTTCATGCAGGTATCAGAAAGCTGGCGAAGTGCGGTCCATGACTTTCACAAAGATTTTCATCAAACCTAGTTTGATGTGAAGGGGTGGTAGCAGGATTTTGTGAGCCTCAACCAGAACTGGGTGCTAGATATTCTTCCCTCCAACTGTTACATTTGTCTGTGATTCCATTCCTTCCGCAAGTAGTGCCAATCCCTTGCTCGGCTATCCCACTCACATAAGAAACACATGTATTTTATATATCCCTGCTGCAGTTCCATTAAAAGGGCAACTACCTTCAAGTCACCACAGAGGTGCCAGCTGTACTTGTTACAGTTAATGGAAGTCAGTAGATGCTTTAAGTTATCTTATGTCTCTTTCATGTGGATGGCATGCGCTATTGGAATAGATGGAAGACAGTTTCCATTGTTCAAAAGCACAGCCTTCAGACTCAGTTTCGAAGAGTCTATAAATAGTCTCCAGTCTTGTGGGTCATGAGTGATTTTTAAGGCATTCATGAGGCTTTCAATATCAGAACAGAATACCAGATTACTTTCCTTTCCGACTGCATATAGTACATTGCTGACGTCAGATGGCTTCAGCAGCCATCTGGCAGTAGTATTGCATTGCATCAGAAAATGATGCAATCAACTCTGGATGATATGTGCATGCTGGTATTATGCAATGTGATGCAATATTACATCATTCAAGGCTTATTTGGGATGTTGTTGATGTCCTACTGGATACATTTACACGGTGAAACGTCAAAAATGAACTACATGCAATATCTTCAAAACGATTGCCAATAATTTTTTTTTAATGTTATATTCGTGTTCAGCTCACCAAGATACTACAGATTAGGGCCTTTTAAAGTCAGTAACAATTTCAATGTTGACCAATGTTTACAGATGATACAAAATTATTCAAAGTTCTTAAAACACAAAAGGATTGTGAAAATTTGCAAGAGGACCTTGATAAATTGGAAGATTGGAGATCTAAATGGCAGTTGGAATTTAATGTGGACAAGTGCAAAGATATGCACTTAGAACCCGATTCCACCAGGGGCACATCCAGACGTCCAAAAAATGGACAGCCCCAAATTGCACCTGATTCTGCAACCGCAGGAGTTAGACTGTCCCAAAATTGCAGGATCGGGCACCTAGATGGCCTAGCATTGCCCCTATTCAGCGGCACTGGATGTCCTCTCTATAGTCCTCCAGGCTGCACTATGCTCTTGTTAGTGGCTGGTGCCATGGTGTCCTGTCACCATGGCACTGGGATGCCCAGTAGGAGCACAGAACTGCCACAGAGGAGGAAGCCCTCATTTCCCCACTGCTCGACCTTCGGCGCTGGCAGCCAGGGCCAGGTTTGGGCGGTGGGGACACCCCCATATCTTCCTGGCCTGCTTAGAGGGGCTGCTTGGCCCAACCCCCACAATTTGTGGAACTTATTCCACCTCCGAGGTGGAATAAGTCCCCCGTCTATCATAATCCCGCCGGACGTACAGGGCCGTGACCTTGATTGGCCCTGTATATCTGGGAGCTTAGGCCTGCCTCTGCTCTGCCCACTCCCCACCTCCAGCCCTCCCCCTCATGTCCCCGTCCAGCGCTCTGCACACAGCGGTTCTGTGCATACAGGGAGCACTTTAGCCAGCATACAGTCCCAGCGAATAGTGGTGCTGGACATCCAACAAGGACAATCAATCCTGCTATTTGCATCTCTGCATCAGGGCCTTAGGAAAGAACAACTCAAACTACGGTTATATGATGCAAGGTTCCACATTAGGAACCACCAGCCAGGAAAAGGATTTAGGTGCCATTGTAGATAATATGTTGAAACCCTTTGCCCAATATGCAGCGGCAACCAAGAAAGCAAATAGAATGCTAGGAATCATAAGGAAAGGAATAGAGAATAAAGCTAAGGATATTATAATGCCTCTGTATTATTCCATGGTGTGATCACACCTTAAATATTGTGTGCAGTTCTGGTCACAATATCTTAAAATGGACACAGCAGAATTAGAAAAGGTACAGAGAAGAGCCACCAAAATGGTAAAGGGATGGAAGGATACCCCAATGAGGAAAGGCTTAAAAGGTTAGGGCTCTTTAACTTGGAAGAGAGACGTCTAAGTGGAGATATGATAGAGGTCTATAAAATAATGAATAGAGTAGAACAGGTAAACATAGATCAGTTGCTTATTCCTTCAAAAAGTAGAAAGACTAGGGGACATGCAATGAAGCTAAATGTAGTCCATTTAAGACTAGTAGGAGAAAATATTTTTTCACTCAATGTGTCATCAAACTCTGAAATTCATTACCCGAGGATGTAGTAAAAGCTGTTAGTGTAGCTGGGTTTAAAAAAGGTTTGGACAAGTTCCTGGAGGAAAAGTCCATAAAGCATTATTAAAGAGGAACAGGGAAATCCTCTGCTTACCTCGGGATAAGCAACGTGGAATCTGTTTGCCTTTTTGGGAACCTGACAGGTACTTGTGACCTGCATTAGCCACAGTTGGAAACAGGATACTGAGCTTGATAGACCTTGGTCTGACCCAGTATGACATAACTTATGTTCTTATCACTGGCGTGCACCATTAGCAATTTCTACAATTAGCATGGGTGCACATACTGCCTCTTCAATGGGTGGTAGTAAGTGCGCCTGGATTAGATGTGCTTTTTGGTTAGTGTGGCGAGGTACGTCACCCCACGGTAACTATAGGGAGACATGCCAGGCATACCCCGCAACAGCTAGTGTGGTTCTACGCCACCCCCCACGCTAATGTTTGGAGCTTAATACGTGGTAAACTTCCCTATTTTAGTAAACATGTTCCTGAATAAATTGTATGAAATTATGGGGTATATAAATGTTTTAAGAAAATAAATAAAATATTCTTCTAAATGCATGTCGATGAAGACTGAGGTCGACAAGGCCAGAACAAAGTAACTGAAGGCTCTATGCCTGGTGGCAGTCAAATAGTGATCAGCAGGGCCGCCCCGTCCATTGAGCAAGAATATTGTTTGCACAGGGCCTCGTGTTTCAGGGGGCCCCGCGCAAACAACATTCTGCCCCTCAGCCCAGGAAAACTTTAAAAGAAAAAACGAACTTGCTGCTACTACTGCTGCTGCTGCCGCTGCCGCCCTGGCAGCGGCAGAATCAAGTGTCTTCCGCGGAGCCCCCACCTGCCCAACAGAGCCCTCCCTCCTGTCCAGCAGAGCCCTCCGTCGATCACTCTCCTCGGCGCGGTTTTCAGAGCCGCAAAGGGGACTCTTTCCCTCTCGCGGCTCTGTTAAGCCTGCTGGGGCTGATGGGAACAGGCATTTCCTGTTTCCCATCAGCCCTGGCCGGCATAACAGAACCACGAGAGGGAAACTCTCCCTTCGCGGCTCTGAAAGTCGCGCCGAGGAGAGTGATCGAGGGAGGGCTCTGCCAGATAGGAGGGAGGGCTCTTTTGGGCAGGCAGGGGCTCCGCGGAAGACACTTGATTCTGCCGCTGCCAGGGCGGCAGTGGCAGCAGCAGCAGTAGTAGCAGCAAGTTCGTTTTTTCTTTTAAAGTTTCCCTGGACTGATGGGGGGGAAGGGGGTTAGGACTGGTAATGGGCTGGGGGGGGGTCTAGGACTGGAAATAGGCTGATGGGGGGGTTAGGACTGGTAATTGGCTATGGGGGACGCTAAGACTGGAAATGGGCTGATGGCGGGTTAGGACTGGAGGTGGGCTGATGGGGGGGTTAGGACTGGTAATGGGCTATGGGGGCTAGGACTGGAAATGGGCTGGGGGGGGTTTGGACTGGAGGTGGGCTGATGGGGGGTTAGGACTGGTAATGGGGTATGGGGGGCTAGGACTGGAAATGGGCTGATGGCGGAGTCGGACTGGTAATGGGCTATGGGGGGACTAGGACTGGAAATGGGATGATTGGGGGTTAGGACTGGTAATGGGCTATGGGGGGGCTAGGACTGGAAATGGGCTGATGGGGGGTAGGACTGGTAATGGGCTATGGGGGGGGGCTAAGACTGGAAATGGGCTGATGGGGGAGCTAGGACTGGAAATGGGCTGATGGAGGTGCTAGGATAGGACAGGAAATGGGCTGTTGGGGGTGCTGAGATTGGAAATGGGCTGTGGGGGGAGGGAGCTAGGACTGGAAATGAGCTGATTGGCGGGTTAGGACTAGTAATGGGCTATGGGGGGGCTAAGACTGAAAATGGGGTGATTAGGGGGTTAGGACTGGAAGTGGGCTGATGGGGGGCTTAGGACTGGTGATGGGCTATGGGGGGGGCTAGGACTGGTAATGGGCTGAGTGGAAGGGGGACTTGAACTGCAAATAGCTGATGGGGATGGGAACGGGGGCTTGGAATGGAAATGGGCTGAGTGGAAGGGGGTTTGAATTGCAAATAGCTGATTGGGAGGGGGACTTGGAATTGAAATGGTCTGTGAGGGGGGAGCTAGGACTGGAAATGGGCTGAGTGGGGAGGGAGCTAGGACAGGAAATGGGCTGATGGAGGTGCCAGGATAGGACTGGAAATGGGCTGTTGTGGGTGCTGAAATTGGAAATGGGCTGTGAGGGGAGGGATCTAGGACTGGAAATGGGCTGAGTGGGGGGGGGGAGCTAGGACAGGAAATGGGCTGATGGAGGTGCTAGGAAAGGACTGGAAATGGGCTGTTGGGGGTGCTAAGATTGGAAATGGGCTGTGGTGGGGGCTTGGAATGAAATGGACTCATGGAGGGGCTAGAACTGGAAGTAGGCTCATTGGGTGCTTGGATTGGAAATGGGCTGAGTGGAGGGGAGCTAGGATTTGACATGGGCTGATGATGGGGCTAGGAAAGGACTAGAAATCGGCTGATGGGGGCTGGGATTGGAAATGAGCTGATGGAGGAACTCAGATAGGACTGGAAATAGATTGGGGAGCTAGGACTGGAAATGGGCTGATGGTGAGGCTAGGATAGGACTGGAAATGGACTGATGGGGGGCTAGGACTGGAAATGGGCTGATGTGGGGACTAGAAGGGAGTGGATGCTGGGTGGGGCTGGAACTAGAAGGGAGCTGATTTTGGGGGAGGATTAGAATGGGATGGGGCTGGGAGAGTGAAATGGAGAGGGGAAAAATATTTTGTGTGGAAGAAAAATCTTAAATTGGCCAGGTATTGGGAGAGTAAGTGGGGATTGAGGATGGAGGGGTAAAATTTGAGTGGATGAAATAGGAATGAGGAAAGAGCAAATGGAGAAAGATTAGTATGTTAAAGCAGATGTAGAGAGAGAATGGAAAAAAACTAGAAGAGAGAAGAAAGGACAAATGGACAGCAGATGATGGAGAGTTAGCAGAAGACACGAAGAAACCAGAAGAAAGTGGCTGGAGCGATTGCAACTGAAAAAAAAATTCACAAAAGGTAGCAAAATATCTCTTTATTTTGAATTTATTAACTGGAATATGTCAGCTCTGGGAAATGTGAATCATTAACATCTTCGCTTTATTTAGTACAAGAGGAAATTAATTTATAGTTTTATTTCTACAGTGTTGTTGTACATTCCAAGTTTGGCTTTTGGGGTTCCCAGTTTAATTATTGTCTTCCTGTTTCTAAATTGTGATTCCTTGTTTCGTGATGGTCTATGTTCTGCATATGTAACTGAGCTGAGGTATTCTGTTTATGTAATTCCTATTTGACATTGCCACTTGTTCTCTTTCCCCAGTAGGTCACGTATTGTTATTCTCTGATATGTATTTGTTTAATATTTGCAGTGTTACCTTTTGATAGGTAGGGTATGGTGCTTTGTGAGTCCTGGTAGTGCTGTTAGGATACGGCGGGTTTGCTATGGGTTCTAAATGGGCAGTGTTTGTAGTAGTTCCTAATGTGTCTGGTGGTTGGCACTGGATTATAGTAATGTAGAAATCTTTTAGTCTTTCTTTATCCATACAGTCATTAAGAGGCATGTTTACTAAAAGTTAGTGTATGGTAACATTATGCAAATATTTATGCAAATGAGGCTCCTTATGCAAATGAGGCCCCACACCGAATCTCCGCACATGGCCCCGCACCCCCCTTGGGCCGCCCCTGGTGATCAGGCTTGGAATCATTAACAATGCCTGTTGATTTTAGCACCCAGTTAATAAAAGGCATTAGGAAGTGGCAAAATATAAATGTTAAAACTGAAATTAACATGAAAGTAGCAGAAGTAATATAAGCCTTAGTCAGGGCTCCAGTCCTCTCTCTTAATTCACAATCATGGCCCCTCTGGGCAGAGGAGCCTTCAACCCCCTGGTAAAGTTCTCAGATTTTTTGCAGGCAAATCTGGGACATTTATCTGAAGTAGGGGGTGGGGGAGAGGAGGAAGAGATACTTTAGTTCCAGGTTTGAGCAATAAGGCATGGAGGAGGAAAGAGGAATCTGTATCCTGCCTCCTCCATCCATCCCATGACAGCAACGATATCACTTCCAAGCAGACAAGTTGACAAAGAAATAGAAACAGTTACGCATTTCCTCTGTACTGTGTGAAATATAAAGATAATGGATGTAAATTCTTTAAAAACTGACATATTCAAGATATTAAATTGAAAGTCATTTTTTTCTATCCCCTTTATCCCCATTGATGGAATCGAGGACAGGAGTCTACCAAACATGAGAATTGGGGACTATCTCTGAAAATCAGGGACATCTGGTAACCTTACTCCCTAGACAGCCCTTCAGTAATACAGGGCTGAGCTCCCTTCCCACTCCCAGCTCATAAGAACTTAAGCAACACCATACTGAGAGAGAGTAATTACAGTCAATTCAGGTCACTTGGAAGTACCCACAAATCCTAATGAGGAGATCATTCCCTGTTGCTCACACACAAAGGTAACATGCCCAAATCTACCTGGATAATAGTTGCTAAAGGATCTGTCCTCCAGGAACATTTCCAACCCTTTTTCATACCCAGCTGTACTGCTAGCCTTCACCACATCCTCTGACAACAAGTTTCACAGACTTCCTTTGAACTGACTAAAGATACTCTTACATTTGTTTTAAATCTACTAACAAATAGTTTTACGGAGTGTCCCTGAGTCCTGTTAATATTTGATAGGATAAATGGCTATTAACTTGTTCCACACCACCCTATCTCATTTCTAGTGGTTCTGCTTATTGGTTGTTATCAGAAAACCCAAATAAAACCCCAATGGGAAATTGGGGTTTCTGGTTATATCTGAAAACTCCCAAAAAAAATCATCCTTCTTGTGATACTCCAAGGATGTCACTCAGCAACTGCAGCCACCGCTGCATATGCCATTGGAGTGAGACGCTAGGCAGAGTCCTTTGGCGGCAGCAGAAACCTGTGCCTTTGGTCCCGTCACTCTCTGCTTCCTCATCGACCAGATGTAGGTAAGAAATAGGACGTGCCCTTTTGACATTTCAGATCCTCTTGTGGTGCCAGGGGAAGGTCAGCAAACAATCACAGAGCCATGGGAGGGAAGACACAAGCTTCCACGGCTCTGTGACAACAGGGAGCCTGAAGCTGAGAGAATGGGAGACTGATGCTAGGACTGGGTGAAAGTGGGGTTGATGTTGGGGCTGGAAGAAGGGGGGGGGGCTGAGGCTGGAGTTGGGAAAAGAGGGGGGCTGTTGCTGGTCTAATGCTGGAGAATTGTGTTTTGGGCCATAGAATGGAATCAATCTAAAACAAAGCCACAAAAAATTATTTTCATGACACAAATAGACCAATAAATCCCTGTTTTCTGACTCTAGGAAAGCACCTAAATTACCTCAAAAATAAATCCTGAAATTCCAAGCAATAAATACCTAGCATCAAAAGCCCAACTCAGGGATTGAGCTGGACTGGTGACGTGTGGAGGATTTGGAGCATGTGATCTGTTCTGCTATCAGCTCTCCTACCTGCTCCTGCTTTTTGAAACTTTTGCTTGCTGGCATACTACTTTGGATGGCTGCTTCCCTCAGAGGTCTTGCTTGCCTGCTTTACAAATTACTGGCAGTACGTGAAGAGTGTGGGATTGAGCTGGACTGGTGACGTGTGGAGGATTTGGGGCATGTGATCTGCTCTGTTATCGGCTCTCCTACTTGCTCCTGCTGTTTGAAACTTTTTCTTGCTGGCATACTTTAAATGGCTGCTTACCTCAGAGGTCTTGCTTGCCTGTTCTACAAATTACCAGTCGCCTCTCAGCTGCGGGTCGCGGCCCGCTGGTCGTGAGCTGAAGGGGTGTGACCAAAGGGATTGGACATGCTCCTTTGTCGCCCCTTCGGCGTTCCTGAGGCGTTGAGGTGTTTGCGTTTAGCAGGAATGGGGAAGCGTAAGATTAAGGGGGTCCAAAGATACCATCTGACTCTGCAGTTCTGGGCATGGTTTCTGGCCCCCTTGATAAGCATTTGGTTCCTCGGCAGACTGCAACGCCTTCCTCAGATGGAGCTTCGTTTAGTTCTGGGGCTCCTATGCCTCCTCCGTGCCCTGTGCCTATGTTGTCTTCCATGGTATCTGGGACTCCACCCAGTGAAGCTAGGGTTGGTAACCAGGTACCTATTCCCAAGCCAGTAGCCTTACTGGTGTCTTCGAATTTAGCTGTGTCTTCTCCTGTGGATGATATTACTCTTAAAGATTTATGGACTGCGATTTCAGTTATTGATACGAAATTATCCTCTACCGTGGCTTCATTATGTGAATATAGCTCGGCCATGGTAGACAAAGTTACAGAAATGGATTCTACTTATGTTTCATTGTATAATTCCCTGTCCAAGATGGAAGTTCAGCTGCAGTCCCTTAATACTGTTCAGGTGACTTCCATTAAGGAATCTTTGTTGGTTCAGACTCAATTGGAGGCATTAGAAAATGCCTCTCGGGCACGGAACCTGCGTTTTATTCATTTTCCGGTGACGTGGTTGCTTTCACCAGAGATTTTGCTTGCTGAGGTCTTAAAGTTACCTGATCCTGTAGATATAGCTCATATATATTATGTACCTTCCAAGGTTTGTATTTCTGCGGAGGAGGAGGGGAGATTTGACACCCTCCGCTCTCCAGATAGTCCAAACCTGACCAATTTTTGGAAGATTCTACAGATAATATTATAAAACGGAACACTTTATTGGTAACATTTCCTGCTGAAGCAGTGAAACTTAAGATACTGAAGGGTTTTTTTTAAATATAAAGATATTTCTTTTTGTGGACAAAAATTGAATGTTTTTCATGATGTGACCCGTTCTACACAAGTTCGCCGTAAGCTATTTTTAGTTTGAAGCCGCAAGTTGTTGCTCTTGGGGCAAGTTTCTTTCTGCAGTTTCCTTGTAAATGTGCGATTACTCTCCAAGGGCAGGTTTATGTGTTTCTTAATCCATCTCACTTGGAGAAGTTTTTGGAAGACAAGCAGGGCTAGTTGAGTCATTTCTATGATCTTTTTGGCTCAATCTTCATAATGGGGGCTAAGTTTTATGATGCCATGTTTTGATTGCTTGTACTCATTTTACTTGCTTTTGTGTATTGGCGCCTTTTTTCTTGTTTATGTGGATGTAACCTTCTCTAAAATAAAAAATAAAAAAAAGAAGCCCAACTCATATCCCATCTGAGTCATCTTATCTCCCAAGCTGAAGAATCATTATCTGTCAAGTTCCCCTTTATAAAGGAGCCATTCTATAGTTTTTATCATTTGTGTTACTTTTGTTTGTACTTCATCTAGTTAGAACAGGGGTCTCGAATTCCAGTCCTGGAGGGCCTCAAACCAGTCAGGTTTTCAGGATGACCCTAATGAATATGCATGAGATAGATTTGCAAGAACCAGTCAGGAAACGTGGCAGGGGGTTCCAATAACGCCTTTATTAATCCACGGATCAAGTGTGCCTAAAAACCCGACACAGGCCGTGTTTCGTTTACCACTTCCTCAGGGTTTAACGGCTCACTAAAAATACAAATATATACACAATGAATTAAAAACCACAACAAATAAAACAAAAATCAAAATGCATAAGCATATAAAAGTTAATTAAGCACACAACATCTTAAATAATTAAAACAATAAATAAATAAATAAATAAATAAACTAATAAACATAGGGGTATGTTTACTAAACTGCATTAGTGCAATTCGCGTTAGGAGCCGTGTTAGTGGAAGGAAAGCCAAAAAAGGACATGGGCGGGACATCGTAACCGATAACGCACAGTTGTGCGCGTTATTATGCGCCGCGCAGCAACGATCGCTACAGCGCGTGCCACTGCGCACACGCCTAAGACAGCGCGCAGACACCCAAAGACAGAAACAGAGCTGTAGCACAATGGTTACTACACAGACTGATGGTACAAGAGTCATGGGTTCGATTCCCCAGTGTGCCTAATGAAAAAGGTTGGCTGAGGCGTCCCGTGTAACCCTTTGAAAGCCAACTATAATATTTTAATCCACAGTCTGCAGGCGGGTTACAGTTTGCATATGTCAGGAAAATTGTACCCGTCTTATGCAATATGTTCCAATAGTGACGTTCTCTCTGACATGGTCATGTATTATATACCATTTGATAGGAATATTTAGGCGCTCCCTATAGGGCGAAGTGGAAGGCGCACCGTATAGGGCGCCGTGTAAGGCGTGCCCTATAGGGCGCCGCGTAAGGCGTGCCCTATAGGGCGCCGCGTAAGGCGTGCCCTATAGGGCGCCGTGTAAGGCGCGCCCTATAGGGCACCGTGTAAGGCGCGCCCTGTAGGGCGCTGTAAAAGGTGCCCTATAGGGCGCCTTTTGAGCTACCCTAAGGTGACAATACCCTGAGGGTGGTTCTGCTGGCAGCACTAATATACAGTAAAAATAGACAATGCCTAAGACAGCCCTATCAATGAACCCCACTGTGGGTTGTGAACCTATGACCTCTGGCTCCATGGGCAGTGAAATAACCAGTGGGCTAGAGCTGCTAATAAACACATGGCTGGCTACAGGAGGACTGCACGGCACCACACCCACATTCTGCTGTGGTTACCAGGGAGATTATACCACCACCCAACGCACCCTCTAGGGCTCAGGGTGGGGGACAGGATCTCCCGCCCACAGATCCACTTTCAACCCCCTGCAATGGTGGCAGTAGAGGGGACCATCACCCCAGTCCTACTCGGGATCAAACACCCTACAGGGCAGGCAATGCAGAGCACTACACATACATAAGGCAATAGCAGACAGATAGCAGGTCTGGAAATGCGCAGCTGCCCCCCACCATTATCTGACATTCTCCAGCAGCAAGCCTCCAGCCGCTGCACCCTGCACGGTGTTCCAGCAATACACATACTAGCTGCAGCTAGTCCGCCAGCTAGTCCATAGTGCATGGTCCCGGAGGAGATGCATGTACCCAGAACGGGGATATCAGCATACACACCAAGCAGATAAGTCAGTGATTGGGCCCCAAAAGGAAACCCATAAATATCACATAAGAGAAATACTATATAGCACTATGGGGGAACCTAGCCATGCCATGGTCACTGCCGTAAAGCAGAAGCCAACAGGGGCAGACACACCCGCACCCACAGGCCCCATTATCCAAAGCCTCCTGGAGAGGCAGGACTTTGGGCTCTGCGTGCATCTCCCAATACTAGCCCTTGCATACCTTAGTAATGCCACCCTAAACCTGGGAATATGGTACACATCTATCAAAAGGTTGCTATGATTACTGGCAGATAGCAATTCCTACGTTAAGTACAATTTTCTGAGTGAGCTGCATCATAGCAACCTTTCTGATGCCTGTGGAGTGTGCTACAGGTCTTGTGTCTGACAGTGTTTATCAACCTGGGGAGGGACTCCTACAGTATTGCGTACCATAGCCATGCCTGCACTGTGCCCAGGACTGGTGTGGTGGCCTGGGCTGCCCAACACCTCTATAGTTGCACAATGCTGGCATAGGTGTGGAGAGTGTGTGTCTGTCTATCCAGTGTGTGGTGGCTGCCAACACCCTCCACAGCCCACACTGCTAGCACTGTTGCCAGTATTGGCCTGCCAATGTGCATAATGAGGAGCAAAGTACCGTGGGAATAGCCTGGATAGGGTGGCCTGGCCTGGCCGCATCTGCACAGGGCTTAGGGCAATGGCTCGGACATTGTAGTGCCCGGTATCACCATAGCATGTCTTGCTGGGAGGTCACTCTCACCCTGACTGAGCAGTGACCATGGCATGGCTAGGTTCCCCCATAGTGCTATATAGCATTTCTCTCATGTGATATTTATGGGTTTTCTTTTGGGGCCCAATCACTGACTTATCTGCTTGCTGACATCCCCGTTCTGGGTACATGCATCTCCTCCAGGACCATGCACTATGGACTAGCTGTTGGACTGTCTGCAGCTAGTATGTGTCTTGCTGGAACACCTTGCAGGGTGCAGCGGCTGGAGGCTTGATGCTGGAGAATGTCAGAGAATGTTGGGGGCAAGCTGAGCATTTCGAGGCCTGCCGTCTGTCTGCTATTGCGTTATGGATGTGTACTGCTCTGTCTGTGCCCCAGCAGGACTGGGGTTGATGGTCCCCTCTACTGCTACCATTGCAGGGAGGTAGACTGTGGATCTTGGTGGGTGATCCTGTTTCCCACCCTGAGCCCCAGAGGGTGGGTTGTGTGGTGGTACATAATCTGCCTATGGGTCCATACACTACCCCCCCCCTCCCCCCCTCCACTCCTCCCCCCCCCCCCCCTCCACTCCAAGCAGATATGTCAGTGATTGGGCCCCAGAAAAAGAACCCATACATATCACTAGACAGAAATACTATATAGCACTATGGGGGAACCTAGCCATGCCGTGGTCACTGCTCAGTCAGGGTGAGAGTGACCTCCCAGCAGGACATGCTGTGGCCACCCTGTCTGTGCAGGTGGTGGCCGGGCACTACAAAGTCCCAGCCAGTGCCCTATGCCCTGTGCAGATGCATCCTGCCCAGACCGCCCTGTCCGGGCTATACCCACAGTACCTTGCTCTTCATTATGCACATTGGCAGGCCAATACTGGCAACAGTGCTAGCAGTGTGGGCAGAGGAGGGTGTTGGCAGCCACCACACACTGGATAGATAGACACACACTCCCCACACCTATGCCAGCATTGTGCAACTATAGAGGTGTTTGGCACCAGTCCTGGGCACAGTGCAGGCATGGCTATGGTACGCAATACTGTAGGAGTCACTCCCCAGGGTGGTAAACACTGTCAGACACAAGACCTGTAGCACACTCCACAGACATCAGAAAGGTTGCTATGATGCAGCTCAATCAGCAAATTGTGCTTAACTTAGCAATTGCTATCTGCCAGTAATCATAGCAACCTTTTGATAGATGTGTACCATATTCCCAGGTTTAGGGTGGCATTGCTAAGGTATGCAAGTGCTAATATTGGGAGATGCACACAGGGCCCAGAATCCTGCCTCTCCAGGTGGCTTTAGATAATGGAGCCTGTGGGTGCGGGTGTGTCTGCCCCTGTTGGCCGCTGCTCTAGGGCAGAGATTCCCAACTCCGGTCCTGGTGGCCAAACACTGTTCGGGTTTTCATGCTGTCCCTAATGAATATGCATGAGATACATCTGCATACCATGGGGGCGGTGCATAGAAATGCAGCATAGCCATATTTATTGGAGACAGCATGGGACCTGAATGGTGTTTGGCCCTCCAGGACTGCTTTTGGGAGACTCTGCTCTAGGTAATGCGCATGTTTATGGTGTCTGTGCTCTGTAGGGTAAAATGTAGGCATTTTGGGCATGTTTACGTTATCTGCACTAAAGGTTCTGTCTGTATTACCACATTTTAGTAGTGGGTAAAATATGGGGACTGGGTTAGTGGAAACCACAGCTGGGACTGGAACCTGTGACCTTCTGCTCCTGAACACACTGACTGTGTGCCCTGCACCACCGTGCTGCCATAGAGACAGTGCATTTCCTGTAGATACCATGACTGTTTGTCAGACAGAACCTGTCTGTTGCAGTGAACGGCACCCACTAAACAGGGTTGGATCCATGGTGTGCTGTGGGCAGCTGCCACTGCCCCCTCCACCACCAGTACCCCTCTGCCACCATGCTGACATGCCCTTCTGCTGGTGCTGCTCGTGGTGCGCAGTCTCGGGCCATCCAGTGTGCGGGTAGGCGGCTGCCTATGGTGTGGGTTCTGGGGTAGGGGTGCCTGCATAGATGTCCACGCTTCCCCCCCAGCACCGCCTGCCAATGTTCTGTACCATTGGGGTACCTGCTGGGTACTATCCCCTGTGACACTGTGGGAAACATACTCGTGCCCATGATGGGCCCTCATCAGTTGCTGTCTGGCTGCTCTACTGTTTCAGCAATCGTATGGGCCAGCTAGGCATCACCCTAGTCTGCACTGTGGCCCAGCTGCACCACAACATGTGCCGCCTGCAGCCCTCTGTGTCCCCTTTTCCAGCATCTGTCCAGTTTCCCGTTCCGACATGCCCACCCTGCTGCTGCGGGACATGTTCATGCCACAGGAAACCTGTCCAGTAACAAGGGAAAGCCCTGATCAGCGTTATTTCACTGTGGGATCATTCACCTTGTATGGGGACAGAGCATAGCCCCTTCCAAAATTGATATCTTTTTTTTGGAGCTTTCTCGGTAGTTTTTTTTTTATGTTTCCCATTGATATCACTATTGCCCAGCTAGGTTATGTTTTTTTTCCAGTTTGTTCAGGTCATTTTCAATGTTTATCTGCCCTTTTGTTCTGTGCACATGTATCACACTTATCATCTTTCGTAGGTTTCCCTGGCTATGCTATACATTGCTGACGGAAATGGTTTCTCTTCCCTTTAAATCTACTCTAACGCCAGGGTTTCACTGGCGTTAGTTTTCAGCCCTGAAATCCACAGCGTTAGTGTGCAGGGAGCCTCTTCCCTCCCCACTCTCCACCCATTGACCCCTTCTCTCCGCTCCTGGAGAGCCTTCCTCCGCCCTCAGGGAGCCTTTACTCCGCCTTCAGCGCTCGTTTGCGCCGCTGAGCGCATTAGCGCGCGATATGGTACCGTATCGCACGGTAAAGCACCATTATCTCACGATAAGGCGCCTTATCACGTGCTAACGTGTCAGAGCGCACATTAAGACAGTTTAGTAAACATACCCCTACGTGTCTTAAATTGCCAAAAGTGAATAAATATGGCAATATATGTTCAAGAAAATTAAAAAAACAAACAAAGAGCGTGAACCGTGCAGACGCACAGAAAATTCAACATGAATGTGCCGGCGGGCATAACGGACCATATAAAAAGGCACTGTGCATGAATGTTAAAGTTGCCGAAGCCGAAGGTGAACAGCACATACTATCTTATTAAATTAATCATCTTGTTGCACAAATGCCAGCACATAAAAACAAAATCAAACCTGTGACACAAACAGAAAAGACGCCGTCAGCAGGCGAAACTAAAAACGCTAGGTTATTTTATCAATGGTTTATCACACTATGTTTATTAGTTTATTTATTTATTTATTGGTTTAATTATTTAAGATGTTGTGCGCTTAATTAACTTTTATATGCTTATGCATTTTGATTTTTGTTTTATTTGTTGTGTTTTTTAATTCATTGTGTGTATATATATGTATTTTTAGTGAGCCGTTAACCCCTGAGGAAGTGGTAAATGAAACACGGCCTGTGTCGGGTTTTTAGGCACACTTGATCCGTGGATTAATAAAGGCATTATTGGAATTCCCTGCCACGTTTCCTGACTGTTTCATGGTTGCCTATGTGGCAGATTGCTGTTTTTTGGTGAGATAGATCTGCATACACTACCCCATTGTATTCAAATTTATATCATGCATATTCATTAGGGTCGTCCTGAAAACATGACTGGTTTGCGGCCCTCCAGGATCGGAATTGGAGACCCTTGAGTTAAAACATCAAAACATAAGAAATGCCATACTGGGTCAGACCAAGGTCCATCAAGCTCAGTATCCTGTTTCCAACAGTGGCCAATCCAGGTCACAAGTAACTGGCAGGTTCCCAAAAAGGACTAGTCCAAAGTGAGGTGCAAACCAAATGATATTTATTAAAATTTAAGTAGGGAAATCTCCAAAATGCTACCAAAATGACACAGCCATGTTTCGGCATCATCTTCATCAGGGGTATGGACTGTATAGGGAGCTATTATAAAACAGAAAACATAAATCAAAATTATCCATATTACATACTGATTCAAATAAAATCAGATAAAAATGAAGCAATAAAATAAATGCGAGTCATTCATATAGTAATGACATCCTACAGTGCAGACTAAAACATGAAGCTCTAAATATTAAAAGGATTAAAGCATAAAACGTAGATGATAAAACAAATAAAATGATATAAAAAGATGTAAACCAGTATAAAAAGATAATTACATAAATCAAGAACGCAGAGTGTTATCAAACTGTAGATTAGGATAAGGAAAACCCATATTCAGTGAAGATTTCCAATTTTAGTTAATAACAGTGCAACAGAGAGAACACATCGAAACCATCAAACTTAAAATAAAGTCTCATAATTCATCCAGAACTTTACACAATAAGGGAAAGTGATAAGAGGAGGAAACACATGTGAATCAGAAAATTAAAGGTAAATACTGGGTATAATACGTTCCCAAAAAGGCACATAAGTTCCACAATGCTTGTCCGGGAGTAAGCAGTAGATTTCCTGAGCCCTCTTTAATAATGGTTTATGGACCTTTCCTCCAGGAATTTATCCAAACCTTTTTTAAACTCAGCTACACGAACAGCTTTCATTACATCCTCCGGTAACAAATTCCAGAGATTGTTTACAAGTTGAGTGAAAAAATATTTTCTCTTAGGGGTATGTTTACTAAACTGCGTTAGTGCGATTCGCATTAGGAGCCGCGGTAGAGACAGAAATCCCAAATAAGGACATTGGCGGTACATCGTTACCGAGAACGCGCGTTACAAGGCGCCATAAATGAACGAGCGCTACAGGGCACGTTACCGCGCGTTAATCTTAAGAAGGCGCGCAGGCATACAAGCACAGCAACAGAGCAGTAGAACAATGGTTACAACACTGACTGATGGTACAGGGGTCATGGGTTTGATTCCCCAGTGGGCCTAATGTATAAGGCTGGCTGAGGCAGCACCCTTTACATTTAAGTAGTGATTGTTGAGGCATTTGACGTGTATTTTAATTAGTGCTGCCAGCAAACACACCCTCACGGTGGCATAACCTAAGGTGCCGCATAAGGCACTCCATAGGGCACATTATAAAGTGTACTGTCTGCCAAGGCACCTTATAATGTCCCCTATAGGACACCTTATAAGGCTGTGAACAAAGCCCTGGCTGGCTGCAGAAGAACTGCACGTCACCACACAAACTGTCTGCTGTGGTTACGAGGATAGGGTTAACCCACCCGTACCCATGATGCACTGCACATGCAAATCAGCAGACGAGAGATGGGCACAAGATTGGGTATGCACCCCCACAGCACCTCAGCCTGGTAGGGGCAACAGACCGTGTGTGGCACTGCCACAGAGTAGCCACAGATAGTCACATTGTGCGGGTACTGTGCCCACCCTGAGGTTGAGGTGGGGCGCCCAGGACCAGGTCCACAGCACCTTTCATGGCTGAAATACGCCATGCTGCAGGTCCCCATCAGTGTGTGATAGGTAGTTCTGTGAGACACACCTAGGATACATCTGTGTTCTGCTGTATGTCTCGGTCATGTCTAGTCCTTATGGGCGATGATGCACCCAGAATAGTGCATATCCTGTGTTGGTGCCATGGTTACCTGCTGTAGGTGAAGGGGGGGGGGGTGTATGGACCCATAGGCAGAATATGTACCACCACACAACCCACCCTCTGGGGCTCAGGGTGGGAAACAGGATCACCCACCAATAGATCCACAGTCTACCTCCCTGCAATGGTAGCAGTAGAGGGGACTATCAACCCCAGTCCTGCTGGGGAACAGACAGAGCGGTACACATCCATAACGCAATAGCAGACAGACGGCAGGCCTGGAAATGCCCAGCTGCCCCCCACCATTATCTGACATTCTCCAGCAAGACACATACTAGCTGCAGACAGTCCACCAGCTAGTCCATAGTGCATGGTCCTGGAGGAGATGCATGTACCCAGACGGAGATGTCAGCATACACACCAAGCAGATAAGTCAGTGATTGGGCCCCAAAAGAAAACCCATAAATATCACATGAGGGAAATGCTATAAAGCACTATGGGGGAACCTAGCCATGCCATGGTCACTGCTCAGTCAGGGTGAGAGTGACATCCCAGCAGGACATGCTATGGCCACCCTGTCCGTGCAGGTGGTACCGGGCACTACAATGGGTGAGCCATTGCCCTATGCCCTGTGCAGATGCGGCCAGGCCAGGCCACCCTATCCAGGCTATTCCCACGGTACCTTGCTCCTCATTATGCACATTGGCAGGCCAATACTGGCAACAGTGCTAGCAGTGTGGGCCGTGGAGGGTGTTGGCAGCCACCACACACTGGATAGACAGACACACACTCCCCACACCTATGCCAGCATTGTGCAACTATAGAGGTGTTGGGCAGCCCAGGCCACCACACCAGTCCTGGGCACAGTGCAGGCATGATTATGGTACGCAATACTGTAGGAGTCACTCCCCAGGTTGGTAAACACTGTCAGACACAAGACCTGTAGCACACTCCACAGACATCAGAAAGGTTGCTATGATGCAGCTCACTCAGAAAACTGTACTTAACCTAGGAATTGCTATCTGCCAGTAATCATAGCAACCTTTTGATAGATGTGTACCATATTCCCAGGAGGCTTTGGATAATGGGGCCTGTGGGTGCGGGTGTGTCTGCCCCTGTTGGCTGCTGCTTTACGGCAGAGGTTCCCAACTCCAGTCCTGCGGTGCCAAACACTGTTCGGGTTTTCATGCTGTCCCTCATGAATATGCATGAGATACATCTCCATACCATGGGGGTGGCGCATAGAAATGTAGCACAGGCATCTTTATCAGAGGCAGCATGGAACCGGAATGGTGTTTGGCCCTCCAGGACTGCATTTGGGAGACTCTGCTCTAGGTAATGTGCATGTTTATGGTGTCCGTGCTCTGTAGGGTAAAATGTAGGTGTCTTGGGCATGTTTACGTCATCTGCAATAAAGGTGCTGTCTGTATTAGCACGTTGTAGTAGTGGGTAAAATATGGGGACTGGGTTGGCAGGAACCACAGCTGGGACTTGAACCTGTGATCTTCTGCTTCTGAATACACTGCTTTTGTGCACTGCACCACCTTGTTGTTGCAGAGTCAGTACATTCCTTGGTGATACCATGACTGTTCATCAGACAGGGCCCGTCTGTTGCAGTACACGGCATCCACCTACACAGGGCTAGGCCAAGGTCTGCTCTGGGCAGCTGCCACTGCCCCCTCCACCACCAGTATCCCTCTGCCACCATGCTGACAGGGCCGGCCCGTCCATTGAGCGAGAATGTTTTTTGCACAGGGCCCCGCGTTTCAGGGGGCCCCGCGCAAAAAACATTCTTTTGTAAAAGTAAAATTGAAAAAAAAAAAAGAAAACCTGTCTCCTGCCGCTGTCGGGGCCGCCGCGGCAGAATCGAGCGTGCCGCGGGGCCCCCCTGTACCCGGCACAGCCTCTCCTCCCTGTAGCAGCTCTCTAGTTGGAGCTGAAGTCAGACGCGCCGGCTTGCAGAGCGCGAAGGGAAGAGTTTCCCTTTCGCGACTCTGTTAGGCCCGCGGGGGCTGATGGGAACTTCCCATCAGCCCCCGCGGGCTTAACAGAGCAGCGAGGGAAAAACTCTTCCCTCGCGCTCTGCAAGCCGGCGCGTCTGACTTCAGCTCCAACTAGAGAGCTGCTACAGGGAGGAGAGGCTGTGCCGGGTACAGGGGGGCCCCGCGGCACGCTCGATTCTGCCGCGGCGGCCCCGACAGCGGCAGGAGACAGGTTTTCTTTTTTTAAAAAATTTCCCTGGGCTGGGCTGGGCTGGGCGTTAGGAGTGGTGCTGGGCTGGGCTGGGCTGGGGGTTAGAAGTGCTGCTGGGCTGGGCTGGGGGGGTAGTGATAGGAGTAGTGAAGGGCTGGTCTGGCCTGGTCGGGTGGGGGTTTTAGGAGTAGTTAAGGGCTGGGCTGGGCTGGGGGGGGGGTGTTAGGAGTAGTGATAGGCTGGCCTGGGGGGGTTGGGAGTTATGATGGGCTGGGCTGGGCTGGGCTGGGGGGGGAGGTGTTAGGAGTAGTGATGGGATGGGCTGGGCTGGCTGGGGGGGGTTAGGAGTGGTGATGGACACTGGGCTGGTTGGGGGGGGTTAGGAGAGGTGATGAGAACAGGGCTGGCTTGGGGGGGTAGGAGTGGCGATGGACACTGGGGTGGCTGTGGGTTTTAGGAGTGGTGATGGGTGCTGGGCTGGGGGGGGTAGGAGTGGTGATGGGCGCTGGGGGGGTTAGGAGTTGTGATGGGCGCTGGGGAGGGGTTAGGAGTGGTGATGGGCGCTGGGGAGGCTTAAACTAAAAATTGGGTGATGGGGGATTAGGACTGGAAATGGGCTGGTGGGATTAGGACTGGAAGTGGGTTGATGGGGGGTTAGGACTGGTAATGGGCTATGGGAGGGCTTAAACTAAAAATTGAGTGATGGGGGATTAGGACTGGGAGTGGGCTGATGGGGAGGTTAGGACTGGTAATGGGCTATGGGGGGGCTTAAACTGAAAATTGGGTGATGGGGGATTAGGACTGGAAATGGGCTGGTGGGATTAGGACTGGGAGTGGGCTATGGGGGGGCTAGGACTGGTAATGGGTTGGGGGGGTTGCTAGGACTGGAAATGGGCTGAGTGGAAGGGGGCTTGAACTGCAAATAGCTGTTGGGGATGGGGCTTGGAATGGAAATGGGCTGAGGGGAAGTGGGGGGCTTGAACTGCAAATAGCTGATGGGGACGGGGCTTGGAATGGAAATGGGCTGAGGGGAAGTGGGGGGCTTGAACTGCAAATAGCTGAGGGGGAGGGGGACTTGGAATGGAAATGGGCTGAGTGGAAGGGGGCTTGAACTGCAAATAGCTGATGGGAAGGGGGGCTTGGAATGGGCTCTTAGGGGAGGGAGCTAGGACAGGAACTGGGCTGATGGATGGGCTAGGATAGAACTGAGAATTGGGTGTTGGGGGGAGCTAAGATTGGAAATGGGCTGTGGTGGGGGCTTGGATTGAAATGGACTCATGGAGGGGCTAGAACTGGAAGTAGGCTCATGGGGGGCTTGGTTTAGAAATGGGCTGAGTGGAGGGGAGCTAGGATTTAACATGGGCTGATGGTGGGGCTAGGAAAGGACTAGAAATGGGCTGATGGGAGGCTGGTATTGGAAATGAGCTGATGAAGGGACTCGGATAGGACTGGAAATGGATGGGGGAGCTAGGACTGGAAATGGGCTGATGTGGGGACTAGAAGGGAGCGGATACTGGGTGGGGCTGGAACTAAAAGGGAGCTGATGTTGGGGGAGATTAGAAGGGGATGGGGCTGGGAGAATGAAATGGAGAGGGGAAAATATTTTGTGTGGGAGGGAAGAAAAATGTACAATTGGCCGGGTATTGGGAGACTAAGTGGGGATTGAGGATGGAGGGGTAAAATTTGAGTGGATGAAATAGGAATGAGGAAAGAGCAAAAGGAGAAAGATTATTATGTTAAAGCAGATGTAGAGAGAGAATGGAAAAAACTAGAAGAGAAGAAAGGACAAATGGACAGCAGACGATGGAGAGATAGCAGAAGACACAAATAAACCAGAAGAAAGTGGCTGGAACAATTGCAACTGAAAAAAAAATGCACAAAAGGTACAAAGATATCTCTTTATTTTGAATTTATTAACTGGAATATGTCAGCTCTGGGAAATGTGCATCATTAATGTCTGTGCTTTGTTTAGTACAAGAGGAAATTAATTTATAGTTTTATTTCTACATTGTTGTTGTACATTCCAAGTTTGGCTTTTAGGGTTCCCAGTTTAATTATTGTCTTCCTGTTTTTAAATTGTGATTCCTTGTTTGGTGATAGTCTATGTTCTGCATGTGTAACTGAGCTGAGGTATTCTGTTTATGTAATTCCTATTTGACATTGTCACTTGTTCTCTTTCCCCAGTAGGTCATGTATTGTTATTCTCTGAAATGTATTGGTTTAATATTTGCAGTGTTGCCTTTTGATAGGTATGGTATGGTGCTTTGTGAGTCCTGGTAGTGCTGTTGGGATACGGTGGGTTTGCTATGGGTTCTAGATGGGCAATGTTTGTAGTAGTTCCTAATGTGCCTGGCGGTTGGCACTGGATTATAGTAATGTAGAAATCTTTGTCTTTTTTAATCCATACACTCATGAAGAGGCATGTATACTAAAAGTTAGTGTATGGTAACATTATGCAAATATTTATGCAAATGAGGCCCCTTATGCAAATGAGGCCCCGCACCGAGTCTCCGCACATGGCCCCGCACCCCCCTTGGGCCGCCCCTGCATGCTGACATGCCCTTCTGCTGGTGGTGCTGGTGGTGCGCAGTCTCAGGCCATCCAGTGTGCAGGTAGGCGGCTGCCTATGGTGCAGGTTCGGGGATAGGGGTGCCTGCATAGACGTCCACGCTCCCCCCCAGCCCTGCCTGCCAATGTTCTGTGCCCTTGGGGGTAGCTGTTGGGTACTATCTCCTGTGACACTGTGGGAAACACAGTCATGCCCATGTTGGGCCTTCAGCAGTTGCTGTCTGGCTGCTCTGCTGTTTCAGCATTCGTATGGGCCAGCTAGGCATCACCCTAGTCCGCACTGTGGCCCAGCTGCACCACAGCATGTGCCGCCTGCGGCCCTCTGTATCCCCTTTTCCGGCATCTGTCCAGTTGCCGTTCCGACATGCCCCCCCTGATTTTGCGGGACATGTGCACGCCATAGGAACCCTGTCCGATGGAGTGGAAAACCCTGAGCAGCGCTATTTCACTGTGGGCTCATTCACCTTGTATGGGGACGGAGTGTAGACCCTTCCACGATTTATATCTTTTCTATGGAGCTTTCTCGTGGGGGGGGGGGGGTGATGTTTCTCATTAATACCACTATTGGCCAGCTTGGTTATGGTTTTTTTCCAGTTTGTTGGGGTCATTTTCAGTGTTTATGTGCCCTTTTGTTCTGTGCATATGTATCACACGTATCACTTTTTTCAGGTTTCCCTGCCTAGGCTGTACATTGCTGACACTGAAATGGTTTCTCTCCCCTGTAATGTGCATTTAACGGCAGGTTTTCATTCGCGTTAGGATTTAGCTCTTCAGATCAGCGCATTAGTGTGAAGGGAGCCTCTCCCTGCCCATTCTCCGCCCACTGACCCCTTCTCTCCGCCCTCTCTCCACCTTCTGCGGTGTTTTACCGCGCCGCGGAGCTTTACGATCGTTAACGCATCACAACGTGCGTTATGTAACGTTAACGATCGTTAGCGCATCATAACACGCGTTATGATGTGCTAACGATCATTAATGTTACATAACACGCGTTATGTACCGTTACCGCAGTTTAGTAAACATATCCCTTAGTAGTCTTAAATGTGTTGCGTTGTAGCGCCATTGCATGTCCCCTAGTCTTTGTACTTTTTGATGGAGTAAACAACTAATCTACGTGTACCTGTTCTATTCCATTCGTGAATTTATAAACCTCTATCATATCTCCCCTCAGTTGTCTCTCTTCCAGGATGAGCCCTCACCTTTTAAACCTTTCCTCATGGAGATATCCTTTCATCCCTTTTACCATTTTGGTGGCTCTTCTCTGTACCTTTTCTAATTCTGCTATATCCTTTTTAAGATATGGTGACCAGAATTGCACACAATATTCAAGATATGGTCACACCATGGAACGATACAGAGGCACTATAATATCCTTGGTTTTCTTCTCCATTTCTTTCCTTATAATTCCTAGCATTGTATTTGCTTTCTTGGCCACCGTTTCACACTGGGTGGAGATTTTCAACATCTTACCCACTATGACACCTAAATCCTTTTCCTGGATGGTGATTCTTAATGTGGAACCTTGCATCGGTAACATTAGCTTGGATTGTTCTTTCCTAGGTGCATAACTGCACTTGTCCACATTAAATTTCATCTGCCATTTGGACATTCAGTCTTCCCATTTATCAAGGTCCTCTTGCAATTTTTCACAATCCTCTTGTGTTTTAAGAACTTTGAATAATTTTGTGTCATCTACAAATCTGATCACCACACTACTATTCCCATTTCCAGGTCATTTATGAATATGTTAAAAAGCACCATGCCCAACAGAGATCCCTGGGGTACTCCACTATTCACCTTTCTCAGTTAAGAAAATTGGCCATTTACATAGCCCTACTGTCTATCTTTTAACCAGTTCCTGATCCAAAATAGTACAATGCCTCCTATCCCATGACTTTGTAATTTCACCAAGCGTCTCTCATGAGGGACCTTATCAGAGGCTTTCTGAAAATCCAGATACACTATATCGACCAGCTCACCTTGGTCTACCTGTTTATTCACCTTCAAACCCATGTAGGCTTTCTCCCATTAAACCATGACTATCTACATGTTCAGTAATTTTATTCTTTATAATGGTTTCTACCATTTTGCCTGGTACTGACATCAGGCTCACCGGACTGTAGTTTACTGGATCACCCCTGGAACCCTTTTTAAAAATTGGAGTTACATTGGCCATTCTCCAATCTTCAGGTACTACAAATGATTTTAATGATAGTTCACAGATTACTAATAGTAGGTCTGCAATCTCATATTTATGTTCTTTCAATACCCTTGGAGGTATACCATCCGCTCCAGGTGATTTGCTTCTCTTCAGTTTATCAAATAGTTGTAATACATTTTCCTGGTTTATCGATATTTCTGTAAATATGGAGAGGAATGGCCAGCATAAAAAAGGAGGTAATAATGCCTCTGTATAAGTCTCTGGTGCAAACTCATTTGGAGTATTGTGTGCAGTTCTGGAGACCGGTGCAGAGGGTGGCTACTAAAATGGTTAGTGGTCTTTGTTATGAAGAATATAGGGACAGACTTAAATATATATACTTTAGAGGAAAGGCGGGATAGGGGAGATATGATAGGAATATTTAAATACCTCCATGGCATAAATTCATAGGAGAGTCTCTTTCAATTAAACACAAGCTCTGCTATGAGGGGACATAAAATGAGGGTGAAAGGGGATAGTCTCAGGAGTAATATGTGGAAATATTTCTTTACAGAAAGAGTGGTAGATGCGTGGAATAGTCTCCCAGTGGAGATGATAGAGACAAGGACAGTATCTGAATTTGAAAAAAGCATGGGACAAACAGAGGATCTCTAAAGGCAAAAAGGGTGCTATTGTAGTTGATATGGAAGGGCAGACTAGTTAGGCCATGTGGTCTTTTTCTGCCATCATGTTTCTGTTTTAGTTCTTCTGATACATCACCTTTAAATACAATTTCAGGCATGGGTAACTTCGTTACATCTTCTTCAGTAAAGACCAAAGCAAAGAATTCATTTAGTCTCTCCACTATGGTCTTGTCCTCCCTTAGTTCTGCTTTATATTGTTTAAGACAGGCCAATCCAAAGAAGGAGGTATGAGTTCTCTTGCTGAAGACCTCCAAATAGGTAGGAAGGGAGGATAGAGGACCCAATAGATGGATCAAGGCCATGGAGTCTCTTGATCATGATGTTATAGTGAAGGGTTTAGGCTTTCATTACTTAAAGGATATTGGTATGTGTGTAGATGGTTGGTTTAGCCCTGCATTACTAGAACAATGTTAGGAAGACTTAGATCCTGGTAAACAGAGGGGGAAACCTGATGCTAACTTAGGGGTATAGGGCCTTCATTTTACATTGAAAGAGTTGGGAGGAAATCAGAGTCCCTATTAGGGCTTGCGGTTGTTATCAGTAGTTAGTACAAACACATAATTACATCTCCTGAGGGGGCAGTCAATGAAAATCCTATGTGAGCAATATTACCGAAGGGTTGAAGGAAAATTTGTACTTTTGTGGATGACATAAGAATTCGCAACAGAGTGGACACCCCTGGAGGAAGTGGACATTATGAGAAGTGATCTGCAAAAATCTGAAAAATGGTCTATTTGGCAGTTAAGATATAATGCAAAGAAATGCACAGTGATGCTCTCGGGGTATAGAAATCCTAAGATGCTATATGTGATAGGAGTCAAGAGGTTGATGTGCATGGACCAGGAGAGATAATGACTGAGGATCTCAATGTGACAGGACAGTGGCCAAAGCAAGAAGCATTCTAGGCTGCAAACAGAAGGGTATAAATAGCAGAAAGGAAGAGATGATAATTCCACTGCATAGGTCGATGGTGAGGCCTCCCTTGGAGTACTGTGTTCAATTTTGGAGGCCATATTTCATTAAAGATATAAAAAGTGTTGAAGCACTTCAGAGAAAAGCCACTACAATAGTATGGGTCTGCACCAGAAGACGTATGAGAAGAGACTTGAAGACTTTAATATGTGCAGTATACCCTTGATGAGAAGAGGGACAGGGGAGATACAATACAGATGTCTAAAAACTTCAAATGTATTGCAAAAATGCAATGTGTGCCTTCGAGTCAGTCCTGACTCCTGGTGACCCAGAAGCTCCTGGGTTTTCTTGGTAGTGTCACTAGAAGTAGATTGCCAGGCCTTTCTTCTGAGGCAATGGAGGGTTAAGTGATTTGCCCAAGGCCACAAGGAGTACTAGTGGGAATTGAACCCTGGTTGCTTGGTTACCAAGCCAGCATTCTAACCACTAGGCTACTCCTCCACTCAAATGTATTAATGAACAAATAAACCTTTCTCAAAGATGGAGAAACTATAGAAGCAGCAGACACGAAATTAAGTTGAAAGGAAGGGGAGGCTAAAACCCACCTCTTCCCGGTTGTGCATTGATCCCGATCCCCTTATTCTCCTGCTATCACTTATCTCTGTCTCGCAATTCCCCTTGATTAAACCTAGTCCTCAGTTGTTGGGTGGTCTGTCTTGATTAGATTGCAAGCTCTGATGAGTAGGGACCGTCTTTTACTTTTACATGTACAGCACTGCCATACACCTTATAGCACTATACAAATGATAAGTAGTAGGAGTAAGGAAGACAATTTAAAAGCAACATTAGGAAGCATTTTTTCATGAAAAGGATGCTGAGTGTTTAGAATGCCCTCCTCGTGGAGGTGGTGAGGACAAAAAAAGTGACTGAATTCAAAAAGGCATGCAATGAACACAAAGGATTTTGATATAGTGAGATGATGAAATCAAAGTAATAGAGCATTTCCGCTCAAAGCAAAACTTAGATGACTTTCACACTTCAAAAAAGCATAGAGGGGAGAAATCTGCATGTAGCAGCAGCCACAATCCTAAAGAAAAGAGCCAAAAGGTCCTTATTTAACAGCTTTATCCCTAATGGTAATACCACAAGACTACCACTAGGGGGTCAAAGACAACAATTTATTTATTTATTTAGCTGTATTTATATTCCGCTTTTCACCAGGTCAAAGCGGTCAATTGGGGGATACATTTAACACGAGGGGATATGAGACACATACGCTAATACTTACAGGGAACATGGGCAATGGAGGATTAAATGGCTTGCCCAAGACCACAAGGAGTGCCTATAGGACTAGAAATCCCAGTCCCTCCGGCCTGAGATTGCTGTCCCCAGGTGGGACTTGAACCCCTGGCCCTCCAGGCCTGAAGTACCTTGCCCTAACCACTAGACCACTCCTCCCTACCCTACTGTTTAAACCCAGGACACCATGGAGCAACTGCAAATTACTTTCTGCTTCTCCTAAATCACCAGAGAGAAAGTCCTTACTAGGTACTGTGGGGTTGGATCAGGAGTGGGGTGGGGAGGATGGTGAGATCTGGCAGGAAGGGGTCATGAGAGATTACTGGACTGCTTCATGGGAGGAATCAGGGTTGGTGCTTCACTGAAGCAGGGGGGTAGAGATGTTGTGGGATGTGGGAGCTGGACTGGAGTTGGGTGTGAGAAGATATGTGGCTACTGGGAGCAATGATTTTAAAAAACTCCTCACAAACACAATTGGGGGAGAAGAGGATGCTCTTTTTTTCCCACATGCAGCCTTTTAAAATCGCTGCTCTCTGTGGACATGCCAGCAAATAGTCTTCTATTTGCCATGTTCACCTAGGTATTAACATAAGGCTCGTAAGAACATAATAAATGCCATATTGGGTCAGACCAAGGTCCATCAAGCCCAGTATCCTATTTCCAACAGTGGCCAATCCAGGTCACAAGTACTGGGCTGGTTTCCATAAAGGTACATAAGTTCCACAATGCTTGTCCCAGGGTAAGCAGGGGATATCCCGAGTCCTCTTTATAATGGGCTATGGACCTTTCTGCCAGGAACGTTCCTAAATCTTTTTTAAACCCAGCGCTACTACCAGTTTTTACTACATCCTCTGGTAATGAATTCTACAGTCTGATTACCATATTTCCCAGATTATAAGTCGCCCCTGAGTATAAGTCTTAGAGGCCAAATTTGGTATTTTCATTGGTAAAATTGTAGTATAAGTCGCCCCTGTGTATAAGTTGCTGGTACAAAAAATAAAGCACAAGACAACACTGCTGTTTTTTAAAACCTGATTTATTCTGTTTCACTTTCATTTTACAATAACACTCTTGAATAAAGTGCAGAACATAGCAGCTCATTCCACCTCAGATTTGTTCTGTATCACTTTCGAGAAAGCCGTTGAAGTACTCATCTTTGGTGTCACTTTGAAATAGTTCTGCAATTTCAGATGCCAGTTCATGTTCGTTATTATCTTCTTCTTCGTCTTCGTCTTCATGGTTATCGTGACTCTTTAGTATTTCAAACCTGATTTGATTATTTTATCACTAACACACACCTCCACTGTCGCAACCCACCCGGTGACGTCTGCAAAAGTGGCGTGGCACATAGAGCCAGTAGCTATGAAACTGTTTTCAGTGGCACATCCAGTTTTCCCATAGGTGACGCAACACAGCTTTGAATCTTCTGTTGATGGAAATGTCAAGCAGTTGAAACATTTTTGTCATACCACCAGGTATAATAACAGGGACAGTGTTCAGAGATTTTATTTTCTTCTTTATGTCTTCAGCGAAATGGGCTCTCATGCTATCCAGGACAAGTAGCGCTTTCTGTCCGGCCACTTACTAAAGGAGCGCTGCAGAAATTTCAACATCATGTTCTCATCCATCCATCCTTTCTCATTCACATCAACCACAACATTGGTTGGTAGAGTTTCACATGGCATTGTCTTTATTTATTTTTATTTATTTAACAACTTTTATATACCGCGCTATTTGTTATCAGTGTGGTTTACATATAACAAAGGTTGCATAGTCAGAAGATTGTTCTGTGCTTACATTGAAACAGGAGTTTAAACTTGGAGCAACAGGGTAACTATATACAATTGTACATCAAACATCATTAGATACAGGTTGGTATTTTCAAGAAGAGCTAAGGCAATCTCAAAAATATTTGTGACAGAGTTATTTATGTGGAGAAGGAAGGTTTGTGGGTGTTGGTGTGTGGATGATCGTAGGCGGGGTGGATGATTGTGCAAAGTGAAGTAGGAAAATGTGGTGTTTGATTGCCTTACGGAACTGAGTAAGGTCTTTGATTGATCTTCCTTTGAATATAATCACAGGTGGCAGATTCTTTCCACTTGCGCAGCAGGCCAGCACCACTGTAAAGTGTGTCTTTTCGTGTCTGGTGGTTCTAATATTTATTGTTCTAACCCCCTTTTGACTGACCATTTTCCCTAATGGGATGTTGAAGGTTAAGGGAACCTCATCCATGTTGATTATGAAGTCCAGTGTCACTGCGTATGTGTTCATTTTTTTGTTTACGAATTCCCTGCAATTCTATACGTTATCCAAGAAATCAGCGGGGAGCTGCTGACACATGATTGTTCTTTGTCTAATGCTTAATTTATTTCTTGTCATAAATTGATAGCACCATGAATGACCAGCATTGAATCCCTTCATATTCATTTCCCTGGTGATACAAACTGCTTTGAATCGCACCTGCACAGTGGACAGTCCAAGGCCTTGAGCCCTCCGCTCTACAATGAACTGAAGATGTGCTTCTAATTCAGGCCACCATGCTTTGCAGCCACGATTTGCCTTCTTACTGTGTTTCATCAAGGTTAATTTTCCATGCGACTTCCTCCAGTCTCTAACTAATTTCTCAGTAATCCCAAAAGTACGCTCGGTGGCTCTGTTACCATGTTCTTCTGTGTAATGAATAACTTTCAATTTGAATTCTGCGGTGTAGGAGTTCCACGCCTTCAGTGTCACCATTTTCTGTGGAGTTAAAAATAATATTAGTGTTGTAAATGAAATTCGTCCAGTATGCTATTTGATATGCTATTTGCGAATATAGTCCAAGTACGTACCAGTCTGCTGATCAGAGGGTCTGCTTGCAAGTGTTGAAACATAGAAACATAGAAACATGATGACAGAAAAAGACCACATGGCCTATCTAGTCTGTCCTTCCATATCAACAACTACAACAGTCCACTTTTTACCTTTAGAGATCCTCTGTGTTGGTCCCATGCTTTTTTGAATTCAGTTACTGTCCTCATCTCTACCACCTCCACTGGGAGACTATTCCACAGATCCACTACTCTTTCTGTAAAGAAATATTTCCGCATATCACTCCTGAATCTATCACCCTTCACCCTCATCCCATGTCCCCTCGTAGCAGAACTTGCCTTCAATTGAAAGAGGCTCTCTCCCTGAACATTTATGCCATGGAGGTATTTAAACATCTCAATCATATCACCTCTATCCCGCCTTTCCTCTAAGGTGTACATATTAAGATCCTTAAGTCTGTCCTCATATGCTTTATAATGAAGCCCACTAATCATTTTAGTAGCCACCCTCTGCACCGACTCCATCCTGTTCACATCCTTTTGAAGGTACGGTCTCCAGAATTGCACACTATACTCCAAATGAGGTCGCACCAAAGACTTATACAGAGGCATTATCACCTCCTTTTTTCTGCCAGCCATTCCTCTCCGTATGCACCCAAGCATCCTTCTAGCTTTTGCCGTCGCCTTTTCTACCTGTTTAGCTACTTTAAGATCATCAGACACAACCACGCCTAGGTCCCGCTCTTCTTTAGTGGACAAAAGTACTTCACCTCCTATACTGTATTGCTCCCTTGGATTGCTGCAGCCCAAATGCATGACCTTACATTTTTTAACATTAAATCCCAGCTGCCAAATTTTAGACCATTCTTCAAGCTTAGCTAGATCCCTCCTCATGTTATCTACACCTTCCTGGGTGTCTACTCTATTGCAGATTTTGGTATCATCAGCAAAGAGGCAAACCTTACCAGACAGCCCTTCTGCTATATCACTAACAAAGATGTTAAAAAGAATCAGACCAAGGACAGATCCCTGGGGCACACCACTGGTAACATCCTTCTCCTCAGAGTGAGCTCCATTTACTTGTACTCTTTGTCGCCTCCCACCCAACCAATTTCTAACCCAAGCAGTAACCTTAGGGTCCATCCCTAGGGTGCTCAGTTTGTTTATAAGTCGCCTGTGAGGAACAGTGTCAAAGGCTTTACTGAAATCTAAATACACCACATCTAGAGCTCTCCCTCGGTCCAACTCCCTGGTCACCCAGTCAAAGAAATCAATCAGATTTGTCTGACAAGACCTGCCTCTGGTGAATCCATGCTGCCTCGGATCCTGTAGTCCGCTGGACTCCAGAAAACTCACTATTTTCTCTTTCAGCAGCGTTTCCAATAATTTACTCACCACCGAAGTTAAACTAACCGGCCTGTAGTTTTCAACCACATCCTTACTTCCGCTTTTGTGTAAAGGCACCACATGAGCCTCTCTCCAGTCCTTTGGCACCACTCCCAACTCCAACGAGGCATTGAAAAGGTCAGTCAGTGGAGTTTCTAGAACGTCCCCAAGTTCCCTCAGTATTCTAGGGTGTATCCCATCCGGTCCCATCACTTTGTCTACTTTAAGTTGAGCTACTTTCTCACGAACACAGTCTTCTGAAAATTGTTCAAGATGTCCCTCGCTTCTGTTCCTATTTGTGGGTGTTTTCTGAGGTCCTGCTCCTGGTTCTTCGTCTGTGAACACAGAACTAAAATATTTGTTAAGCAATTCCGCTTTATCCTTATCAGCTTCTACATATTCCCCCCCTACACCCTTGAGTCTGACAATACCACTTTTGCCCTTCCTCTTCTCACTAATATATCTAAAAAATGTCTTATCCCCCCATTTTATTTCATTGGCTATTTCCTCCTCCTTTTGAATCTTTGCCTTCTTGACTACTTTGCTAGCTTCTCTAAGTTTTTCCAAATACAGATGCCTGTCTTCCTCTCTCTGTGATCTCTTGTATTTCATGAAGGCCTCCCTCTTTTTCTTCACTTTTTCAGCTACTTCCTTCGAAAACCATAGCGGTCTCCTTTTCCTTTTGCCTTTATTTACCATTTTAACAGAAAGGTTGGTTGTCCTTAAAATATCCCCTTTCAGTTTTGCCCACTGTTTTTCTACATCCCCCAGCTGTTCCCATCCCACTAACGACTCTCTGAGGTATTGGCCCATCTTCGCAAAGTTCGTCTTCCTAAAGTCTAAGATCCTCACCTTGGAATGGATTCTAACAGCCCTAGTCCTAATACTGAACCACACCATCTGGTGATCACTGGATGCAAAATGATCTCCCACTACAACATCAGAAACACTTTCACCATTGGTAAGCACCAAGTCCAGTATGGTCCCTTCACGTGTGGGGTCTGTTACCAATTGCCTGAATAGTTCTCCCTGTAGAGAATCCAGGATCTCCTTACTTCTAGATGATACTGCAGCAGGAATGTGCCAATCAACATCTGGCATATTGAAATCTCCTAGCAGTAGCACTTCCCCTTTCCTAGCAATGCTGCGTATGTCTTCAATTAACTCTCTGTCCACCTCTTCCTCTTGTGAGGGAGGTCTGTATATCACACCAATGCAAATAGATTTCTCTTTCCCTCTTTCTAGTTTAACCCACAATGCCTCCTCTCTCCCTTTTAAGCTCTGTAATTCCAAAGCTTTAATAGTAGTTTTTACATATAGTGCCACTCCTCCTCCCCTTCTTCCTACCCTGTCCTTTCTGAATAAAGTATAGCCAGGTATAGTTACATCCCAGTCATGGTTTTCTGTGAACCATGTTTCTATAACTGCCACTAAATCCAAGTCAGCCACTCCCACCAAAGCTTCAACATCAGGGATCTTATTTCCCATGCTACGGGCATTTATACACACTGCTTTCCATATGTTACCCCTGTTACCCTTTTCCATAAAGGTATTTAATGTATCACCTACCTGGGGGCTTTCACTTACCTGGGGACTTTCTTGAGCATAGAGCGGAGGGCCCAGAGAGAAAGACTGTCCACTGTGCAGCTGTGAATCTTTACATGCAGTTTGAGGGGTGTGGTCCACCATGTAAATTTATTAGATAGGTCGCTCCATTGTATAGGTCGCGCAATCACTTCTCAATGTAAAAAATACGATACGCGTTGAGTGAAACATTATTTTCTCTTATCAGTCTTAAATGGGTTACATTGTAGATTCATTGAGTGCCCCCTAGTCCCTCTACGTTTTGAAGGAGTAAACAACTGATCTATGTTTAGCTGTTCCACTCCATTCATTAATTTACAGACCTCTATCATAGCTCCCCTCAGTCGTCTCTTTTCCATAGGCTCCATATTTGGCACAGCCTGTGTAAAATACTGGGGAAATTGTGCACTCCTGACCTGGACTTCTCAATTCCCCTCTCTAAGACTTATCTAAAATGGGCTTTCATGTGTTAACATGAGTTAGCACAAATCATGTTTAGTTTAATTTAATTTCCATACAGTATTTAGAAGTCAGTTTACTAAACAGTGTTAGGCTTTCGTAGCTGATTCACCCTGATAATTCTTCTTCCCTAAATCCTGAGGACAGACTGACCCATCACCAAATTGAATTGATGCCATAATCACTTAATCTTATATTTGAAGAAGGAAGTTAGTGATTCTGCAGTTAAACTAATATCAACATCCTTTCCACCTGTAGTAGGAGCAAGCATCACATTATATATTTTAAAGATAACTTTTGTACTACTTTGATCATTAATAGTTAACTGTGAATAATAGTCTTTGAGAGGAAATTAAATTCCTCTTATACTGCATAATAGCCTTCTCCAGAGAACTTTACCCTCTTCATTATTATATGATTTTCATGTATTTGTACATAACACAACATAATAAACATTTTTCTGGTATTACCAGTAATCCAAAGGCTTACTTCAGCATTAATGCAGCTATTTAATGTGTCTTAAAAGTCTTTCGTAAATAGGACGTTTCAGTTTATGCTATTGTTTTTGGTAAAATTTATTTATATATCCAGGGATTTAGAAAAGGTTTTAAGCCAGAAAGAAAAATGAATAAATTATGTTAAACTGCGTTTGTGTTCAGTCAAAATGAGGAAGATTATAGAGAGTCCTTAGCTGGAAGCATGTAAAATTGAGGTTTTCCCACTTGTAAAGCGAGAGGCATTATTTAGAGGCCAGTACAAATAGTGATAATGTGTGTCTCATGTAGTAAACTTTTTTTACTGCATGATATATATTTGAAAACATACATGAGACATCCCCTGTGTACTAATCATTTATTGAATGTAGAAATAAGATAAAGAGGTTCTGGGTCACAAAAGAAGACCCAGGTATTACAGAACATGGGGCCAGGACTTCGGCTATAAGAAGATATGTAGCAGAGATGCTAAGGGTGAACCATCCCAACAATGAGATATTCACGCTCCTGACCCCCAAGATTATGATTTTTCAGAGTGTGTATCTAGGGTATAAATCTAGAAATAAGCAACATAATATACTTGCCTTTCCTTGGTGACTGTGAAAGAATATACTGTAGACAGAGTGAAAGTAATATGGGACAATTTTCAAAGGAATTTGCCAAGGTAACTAAGTAGATATCAGGATAATTCTCCAGGATGAAAATTGCCTTCTGCTCAGTAGCGAAAAGTATGTGCATAGGTTTCTGAGTACATACACTTTTAGGCACAGGGAAGAGATGTAACAGAGGGAGGCAAAGTGCATATAGATTTTAATTCTGAAATCCTTGCTTTAATTTTTGTTGGTATGCTTTGCATCTGCAGCAAAAGGAGCAAAGTACACAGATACTCAGATTTTCAAAGGGAAACTATTTATATGACAATGTGCCCAACAGAATGACATAGAAACATACAGATGGAAGGGGGGGGAGGGAGAAACAAGAACATAATAAATGCCATACTGAGTCAAACCAAGGTCATCAAGCCCAGTATCCTGTTTCCAACAGTGGCCAATCTAGGTCATAAGTACCTAGCAGTATCCCCAAAAGACACAGGTTCCGCAATGCTTGTATTGGGTCAAGCAGTGATATCCTGGGTCCCTTCTTAATAATGGTTTATGGACCTTTCCTCCAGGAACTTGTCCAAACCTTTTTTAAACCCATCTACTGTAACAGATTTCACTACATCCTCCGGTAACAAATTCCAGAGTTTCATTACACGTTGAGTGAAAAAATATTTTCTCTTATTAATCTTAAATAGGTTACCCTGTAGCTTCATTGCATGTCCCCTAGTCTTTCTGTATTTTGATGGCATAAACAATCAATGTACGTTTACTCGTTCCACTCCATTCATTAATTGATAGACCTCTATCATATCTCCCCTCAGCTGTCTCTTTTCCAGGTTGAAGAGCCCTAACATTGTTAGCCTCTCTTCATAGGGGCATCCTTCCATCCTCTTTACCATTTTGGTGGCTCTTCTCTGCACCTTTTCTAATAACACTATATCCTTTTTAAGATATGGCAACCAGAATTGCACACAATATTGAAGGTGCAGTCACACCATGGAACGATACAGAGGAATTATAATATCCTTTGTTTTATTCTCCATTCCTTTCCTTATGATACCTAGCATTCTATTTGCTCTCTTGGCCGCTGCTGCACACTGTGCAGAGGGTTTTAACATGTTGCCCAAGATGACGCCTAAATCTTTTTCCTGAGTGGTGGTTCCTAATGTGGAACCTTGCATTGTGTAACCTGCTGACTCCCGACGCCCAATCCGGGCCCAGCAAGGGGTTTAAAACCACGCGCCTTCAGGCGCCGACATCCGGCAGCCCCCAGCACCACCAGCAGCTCTCCCCTTCCCGGGGATCGAGCCACCGGCAGCAGCAGGGGCCTGCTGACTCCCGACGCCCAATCCGGGCCCAGCAAGGGGTTTAAAACCACGCGCCTTCAGGCGCCGACATCCGGCAGCCCCCAGCACCACCAGCAGCTCTCCCCTTCCCGGGGATCGAGCCACCGGCAGCAGCAGGGGCCTGCTGACTCCCAACGCCCAATCCGGGCCCAGCAAGGGGTTTAAAACCACGCGCCTTCAGGCGCCGACATCCGGCAGCCCCCAGCACCACCAGCAGCTCTCCCCTTCCCGGGGATCGAGCCACCGGCAGCAGCAGGGGCCTGCTGACTCCCGACGCCCAATCCGGGCCCAGCAAGGGGTTTAAATACCACGCGCCTTCAGGCGCGCCCGTGACTGGCGGGCCCGCGCCTGAGGGCCTCGCCAGAGGGCCCTTTGGCGTGGCCCTTAGGCGGAGCACGAGAGGCGGCACTTCAGATGCCTTACCAGCGACCTAACTGCCGGACACCTGACACCTGACCAAGATTCCAGCGTTCTACCAACATCTGAACTGTGAGAATGTGTTTTGTTGAATATCTCTATCTATTGTAAGCCACATTAACTTTCAAAGTAACCTGATAGCATCATAACGTATTAGATACTATCTTAGCAATACAATATTGCCAGTTTGAAGTCAATTTAAACTGCCAGCTTTGCACTTCTTACAGTGTTCACATTACTGCAATACTGCATTCTCTCTGTAAAGTTAGTCACTATCTTGCATGTAAACTGTACCTGCTCTATTGTGCGCTCTCATATAATCACTCCTCTACAGTGTCTCACACACAATCCAAACCCTCAGAATGGCCCTCCAAGTCACTGTCATTCTTAGCCTCTACCTCCTCACCCACTGGCTTGGAACCTCCCAATCTCTCTACACTCCACATGGCAGGATTCCAATCCTGAATAGCCATGGCAAAAGATGGAATAGTCCCCCTTACTTCAACACAGGAAGTAACACCTACCCACGCCACTCCCACCTGATACATGTAGCATTCCAGCTATCCAATACACCCAACCAGGAAAAACCTTGTAGATGCCGACCCCTAAAATGTGCCATCATTAACGCACGTTCCATCCGCAAAAAATGGCCTGTGGTCCTTGACACAATCTCCTTCTATGACCTTGAGATCCTCATGATCACAGAAACATGGCTATCACCAGAAGACAACGTCCTCCTCAATCAACTACTTCCCCCCAATTTTTCCATACACACGAAACATAGGGAAAACAAAAAAGGAGGAGGGGTGCTCATAATCTCCAAATCAGACCTCAACTTCCAGACTGTGGACTCTTCTAGCACAAACAGCCTGGACACTCTCTCTGTTGCTAACCAACAATTCTCCCTCACCCTCTTATATAGAACACCATCTACTTCTCCAATTGACCTCCCAACCATCATTGACCTTGCAGCTAACACCCGCACTCCCAACAAACCAAATTGGATAATGGGTGATTTCAATCTCCCATCGCTACACCAAAACCACGCAAATGCGTTCCTTGATGCAATGGAAGACCTGGGTCTCAAACAAATCATAAATGAACCCACACATACAAAAGGGAACATTTTGGACTTGGTTTTTGTGCCACATCCAGTCAAGGACAAAAGCCACAATCTGCCAACATCAGTCGTGGATGTACCCTGGTCCGACCACAAATTGATCATTATCCAGATTCCCAGCAACAATGACCAGCTGAACAGAAGCCAACCCACGAACATCACCTCGCGAACTTCCACTAGATGCTTTCGCCCCTTCGATAGGGAACTCATCCTCTCGGAGACCCCATCACTCATCAACAAAACAACACCTGACCTTGATGAACTAATCTCTCACTGGAATTCCAGCCTGCTTGCCATCTCTCAACACCCAAACCCTAAAAATACAGCAAGAGCGAAAAGAAAATCTGCCCCATGGTTCTCTCCTGATCTACGCGCTTCCCTCATGCAATTACGTAGACTCGAACGCCGATGGCACCGATCACGCTCACCGGAAGATCAGACCGCATACCTAACCCACCTTGCAATACATCGAGGAACAATCTCTATCAGAATGAGACAATATCACACTGACACCCTAAAGAGGTCATTGAATAAACCTCGTGACCTCTTCAATTTGGTCAAATCCCTCTCAAAGGAACCATCACCCGAGCAACACATCAACATACATCCACAAGAATTCGCTGATTATCTGCAATCCAAGATTGTACAAACTAACAAGGTCACAGCAGTCCAATATCAAGAACCGGCGGACCTCTCTCCACTTAACTTTTTTTTCCACACCATCCAATAAATGTATTGAGAACACCATAGCATCACTCAACACCTCCACTGCACAGACCGACCCATGTCCAGCTTTTTGGATCAAGGAACTACGTGATGTGCTCAGTCCTGTCATCGCAAATATAATGAATCTCTCCTTTTCAACAGGTTATTTTCCCACTTCACTCAAGCAGACGTCCATTAGACCATTACTGAAAAACCCCAAACTGGACCCCCAAAGGGTGGACTCCTATCAACCAATAGCTAGCATCCCCATCTTAGCCAAAATAATTGAGAAGGAAGCACAACGGCAAATTCAAGATCACATAGACTCTGTTGCTCCCTTAGATAACTGCCAACATGGGTTCAGAGAACATCACGGGGTTGAGACACTACTCACTGGTCTAATCAACAATATCATCACAGGAATCGACAACATCCATCAAGGTTTTGTCCTCATTTTCCTAGACATCGCCGCGGCTTTTGACTCCGTGAGTCACGAAATCCTCCTGGGAAGACTAAAAGAAAAGGGTGTCTGCAACAAGGCACTAAAATGGTGCAAATCTTATCTGGACGACAGATGGCAATATGTGAAGTCTGGATCAGAAGAGTCTAGCCACTTCCATCAAAAACAAGGGGTACCTCAAGGATCCTCATTATCCTCTTTACTATTCAATATCTACATGCAGCCCATATGCAATATCATAAGATCATTCAACGTAAACTGCATGATATATGCAGATGACATTCTTTTATACATGCCTTTCTCCACAACCCACATGGACCTGACCCCACTCACAGATTGTTTCAATGCAGTTTCAACATGGCTCCAGACACAGAACCTACGTATCCAGCATAAAAAAACAGAGGTCCTTTTCATCTCCAGAGACTCCAACTTTACGCCCCCATCCCACATCAGTGTCAAGGAAGCTGATTTGCAAACTAAAGATGCAATAAAATATTTGGGAGTTACCCTGGACCAACATCTAGACATGAGACGCCACATAAGCAGCGTAGTCAAAGCCATCTACTTCAAAATCCGTTCCCTCAAACACCTACGCTCCCTGCTGGACCCAGACGATTTCCGTACCATATATCAAGCGCTGATCCTACCGCATTTTGACTTTGCAAATGCCATCCTACAAGGTCTCCCCCAATCCACACTAACCCCCTTACAGTTGGCCATGAATGCCGCAGCTAGGGTCCTCTACGGTGCATCCAGAAACGACCACGTGACTCCCATTCTCAAACAGCTGCACTGGCTACCAATTCACGGGAGAATCACCTTCAAATCCCTTGTATTAGCATTTAAGGCAATCAAAGGCACCTCATCCCTCTCACTCACGAATCTAATCCACATGGTCCCCCCCAACAGAGCAAGAAGAACATCAGCTGTAAACTTGCTAGCAATACCAAAGGCTTCAACAAAGTCCAACACGAACACCACAAACAGGGCATTCAGTTTTTATGTACCAAAATGCTGGAACACCCTACCCCCCGACATTAGAGCCATTACCAATCTATATCAGTTCAGAAAGGCTCTCAAAACATACCTTTTCCGCCAATGTTTCCCAGACAGCAACTGAACCAGATATCCCCTCCAAGAAATGACCCAATCTAGAAATGCCCTCACACGGCAGTGTAGATAGATTATGTATATAGTTAACCCAGTTATCCAAGTTTGTACTCCTGTTCAATGTAAAACCTGACAGTTTGTCGTAATGGTCGTTTTGTTATGATGTAAACCGCGCTGATTCTAAATAGCGCGGTATATAAGAAACTGTAATAAATAAATAAAATAAATAAATAAACCATAGTTTGGGTTTTTCTTTCCTAGATGCATAACTTTTCACTTGTCCACATTAAATTTCATCTGCCATCTTCCAATATATCAAGATATATTTTCTACAATCCTCGTGGGTTTTAACAACTTTGAATAGTTTTGTGTCATCTGCAAATTTGATAACCTCACTCTTATTTCATTTCCAGGTCATTTATGAATATGTTAAAAAGCAGCGGACATAGCACAAATTCCTGGGGTACTCCACTATTCACCATTTTGCCATTGCCTTCCCTTTCCCCTTTTTTACATGGAATTTCAATCCATAGAGATTCTGCAGTGAATTTTGTTTCCTGCAAAGCTTTAATCCTTTGTGATTCAATGCCCTCTCTAACACAGAGCGCAACCCCGCCACCAATTTGATCAGATCTATCACTATGATATAGTTTGCACCCAGGTATCACAGTATCTCACTGGTTGTCCTCCTTCTACCATGTCTCTGAGATAGCAATCATATCTAACCTCTCATTTAGTGCTATATATCTAACTCTTCCATCTTATTTTTTAGACTTCTAGCATTTGCATACAAGCATTTTAGAGGCTGTATTTTATTCATATTAATCTGACTATCGGTAGGCAGGGGTAATTTGGAATCTTTAAGCTCTGTCTGCTCTGTACTCAAGGGCATTTGGGCTACTTTTGTCTTTATTGGAACCTCTCTGCTGCTATGTCTTGACTTCAATCTTTTGCTAGCATCCTTCAAGGATACATTGTTCCGAACCATGCGCTCTTGCGCGACTGTCGGCTGTCCCCTATTAACTAGTTTAAAAGCTGCTCGATCTCCTTTTTAAAGGTTAATGCCAGCAGCTTGGTTCTGTCCCAGTTAAGGTGGAGCCCATCCCTTTGGAAGACCCCCTCCTTTCCCCAGAATGTTCCCCAGCTCCTAACAAATCCAAAACCCTCATCCTTGCACCATTCTCTCATCCACGCATTGAGACTCCGGAGCACTGCCTGTCTTTTGGGTCCTGTCTGTGAAATGGGAAGCATTTTGGAGAATGCTACCCTGGAAGTTCTGGATTTCAACTTCCTACCTAAAAGCCTAAATTTAGTCTACAGTACCTCTCTACTACATTTTCCTATGTCATTGGTACCAACATGTACCAAGACAGCAGACTCCTCTCCAGCACTATCTAAGACCTTATCTAGGTAGGACGTGATGTCCGCTACCTTCGCACCAGGCAGGCATGTTACCAAGCCACTAGCCACCCAGCTATCTACATGTCTAATGATCGAATCACCAACTATAACAGCTGTCCTAACCTTTCCTTCATGGGCACATGGCCCTGGAGAAACCTCCTTGGTATGAGAGGGTTTTACATCACCTGGAAGACAATCCTAGCTACTTTCTGCCACACCAGGGTGATGCTCTCCTGTCACATGACCTCTCTCCTCCTTGGCAACAGGGATGCTGCCAGACTGGAGGTGGGACTTCAGTATTATATCCCTGTAGATCTCATCTATGTACCTCTCTGTCTTCCAAGTCTGCTAATCTAGCCTCCAGAGATCAGACTCATTCCCTGAGAGCAAAAAACTCCTTGCACCTAGTGCACACATAAGACCCTTCAGCAACTGGAAGAAAATCATACATGTGACACTCAATGCAAAAGACTGGAAAACCCCCATCTCGCTGCTGGACTGCTGTCTGCATCTTAGTTTTAAGGTTGTGTTTAGCTATTTAAGTTCTTTACGTACTAAGGGTTGCTGCAGATACTTATACTAATAAAACTACACCTAATACATTTAATGTACTTTGTTCACCTGAAGTTGAATTAATCTCAGGTCCCCAATGTATGCCTGATGAGGATAAACAGCTGCACCCGACACTGAATATGGCACCTCCTTTCCTTTAGAGATTTAAGCACCTATAAAGCTATGATTATCCAAGGGGTGGGTGGGTGTCAGAGAGGGAGGGAAGGAAAGAAGACTTATAAAAACTGGCTGCTACACAGTACCCTGTCCTTTGCTTCTAAGGTAATCTGTGACCAATTTCCTAGGTGATTCACACAGCCCCTGCTTGGATTGAGGGAGTCTTGTGTTTTAATTTTAACCAGAAAGCTCTCTGCTGTGTTTAAAATTAAAACTGAAAGCTCTTTGCTGCTACTAGGCCCTGACTGAGTATTAAATTTAAACTAGAAGCTCTCTGCTGGGTTTTAAATTTAAACTGAAAGCTACCTGTTGAGTTTTCAATTTAACTAAAAGCTCTTTGCTGATACTAGGCCCTGACTCATTTAACAAATACACTGGATTCACAGATTAGTTAGCTTTAATCTAAAGAATTCCTTTTTCACCAAGATTTAGAAAAATTCCCAGAAGTAAATACTTATAATTGCAGATCTTTCTCCAGAAGTAGCAGTCTCTTTTTGTAGTCCTTCAAGCTGAGAATCACAGAGCTCTGGTTGAACTATTTATGGAGGTGAGGTACAGGAGGAGACACATGAAGATGGAGCACACATAGAAATATAATAAACATAGGCAGGGACATACAGATGGAGAGACAGGCAACAGACACAGACAGAGATGGATGGGGTAGAGACATACACAAGGATGAGGGGAAAGACAGACACACAGAACTGTTAATATATTTATTTTGTTTAATTTATCAGACACTCTATATTCCAAAGAATTTAAGGTGATGTGCACATATGCTCATATACATAATAATACAAATCTAGTAAAACCACAAATAAAAATGTAAGTTTGGGGAGGGAAATCTCTTCCCTCTTTCTTCTGCTTCCTCACTTCTGCATCTTTGCAAAGTGCTTTTCAACACAGCTATTTAATTCCCACCACTCAGAGCTGATTGGTTCTCAGGAGCTAAGTGAGGATAATCAGCCTGAGGCAGAAAGGTGTGCTTAGATTTATTCCTACTGGTGGGGCCTCGTGGCTTTTTAACACTTAGTTGCTTCTAATAAAAACAGTGATCAGGATCTGAACTGGCACTGAGGTTCTGATGAGAGAAGAGTCTCAAATTGTAAGAGAGCCTTCAACTGATTATGATACACTAATGAGTGAAACTTGGCATCTCTGATGCAGAAGTGTTATGCCATTTTTGTGATTTTTGCTTTCTAAGGTGGTGTTTGGATTTGGGGGTCCTCTTCTTTCTGTATAGGATAAAGCAGCCTCAAGTTCTCTTTTTCTCTTTCCACCCATGTCACCCATATCTTCAGGATAGTAGCTGAGTATCTAGGTCAGAGGTACTCAAATCCAGTCCTGGAGAGCCGCAAACCAGTCAGGTTTTTGCGATATCCCTAATGAATATGTATGAGATATATTTGCATGCACTGCCTCCATTGTATTTGAATCTATCTCATGCATATTCATTAGGGATATCCCGAAAACCTGACTGGTTTGCAGCCCTCCAGGACTGGATTTAAGTACCTCTGATCTAGGTCAAAGGTCCGCAAACTTTTCATATGAAGAAGCACCAGGACATTTCAAATATCACTAATATGACCAAATAGGGGTGCAGTCCCTTCAGAAAAGACTTTGCTGAATGGGGGAAGGAAGACCACATCTAGCCTTTATAATGATTTCAAATACTGGGGAAAGAAGGAGGTAGGGGGTGGGGTTCCCAGGGCTGTGGCAAATTTCTTCAGTTGTTCAATCTACATTCCCAGCTTTACATCAAATATGGGTTCTGCGTACCTTTCTTGACACTACTCTTCATACTTTGATTCATGCAGTCATTTGATCTTGTTTACTAAAGGTGTTTTCCATTTTGTGTCTATGAGAAAACACTCTGCTTTGTAAGTCTCTGGGCTGTCCAGACGTACAGATATCCGGCCGGCCGGGAGACACAGTCGATTCTGCTCCCACTGGGGCTAGACATCCCCATAGGAGCAGAATCGCAGCACAGTGGTTGGACAGATGGAACATGTCCCTATTCAGACACCCTGAACATCCAGCCACTTACCCGGCCAACTCAATCAGTCCCATTGGGATGTCCATCCCCGCTATTCATGGTTCAGAATAGACCCCTGTACAAATGACTGCTCTCAGAATTCGGGCTCATGCATGCAAATTTGATTATGTTTCTCCTCTGTTCATCAGATTTCATTGACTCCTAATTAACCCTTGTATCCAATTCAATATTCTTGCACATAAAGCTCTTCACAATTTTGACCCCATTACCTGGCTTCTCTGATTACTCCTCACTACCCTGAACACTGCCTATGGCAATTCATGACAACAGACTCACTCTTCCATCTGTTTCATATGCTCGACCTGAATTCACTTGTTCATCTGATTTTTACTTTACTGCACCTTTTCTATGGAATAATCTTACTCTTGAAGTTAAAACTGAACTTTCTCACTCTAAATTCCAGAATCTTCTAAAAGCACATCTCATTATAGCAATGTTTGACAGACTGTAGTGGCATAGGCCCTGGGCTGGCGGCAGGGGCGGCCCAAGGGGGGTGCGGGGCCATGTGCTGAGACTCGGTGTGGGGCCTCATTTGCATAAATATTTGCATAATGTTACCATACTCTAACTTTTAGTAAACATGCCTCTTAATGAGTGTATGGATAAAGAAAGACTAAAAGATTTCTACATTATGATAATCCAGTGCCAACCGCCAGGCACATTAGGAACTACTATAAACACTGCCCATTTAGAACCCATAGCAAACCCGCCGTATCATAACAGCACTACCAGGACTCACAAAGTCCTCTGTAGAAGGAATTAAGAGACAGCATATATCGACATGGAGTGACACCAAGTTCTAGTGCTATTTGAAAGGGTATACTGAGGGAAACATTCTAGCAGTTCCACTGACTGACCTTTTCAAAGCATCGTTGGAGTCAGGAGTGATGCCAAAGGACTGGAGAGAGGCTCATGTGGTGCCTTTACACAAAAGCGGAAGTAAGGATGTGGTTGAAAACTACAGGCCGGTTAGTTTAACTTCGGTGGTGAGTAAATTATTGGAAATGTTGCTGAAAGAGAAAATAGTGAGGTTTCTGGAGTCCAACAGATTACAGGATCCGAGGCAGCATGGATTCACCAGAGGCAGGTCTTGTCAGACAAATCTGATTGATTTCTTTGACTGGGTGACCAGGGAGTTGGACCGAGGGAGAGCCCTAGATGTGGTGTATTTAGATTTCAGTAAAGCCTTTGACACTGTTCCTCACAGACGACTTATAAACAAACTGAGCACCCTAGAGATGGACCCTAAAGTTACTGCTTGGGTTAGAAATTGGTTGGGTGGGAGGCGACAAAGAGTACAGGTAAATGGGGCTCACTCTGAGGAGAAGGATGTTACCAGTGATGTGCCCCAGAGATCTGTCCTTGGTCCGATTCTTTTTAACATCTTTGTTAGTGATATAGCGGAAGGGCTGTCGGGTAAGGTTTGCCTCTTTGCGGATGATACCAAAATCTGCAATAGAGTAGACACCCAGGAAGGTGTAGAAAACTTAAGGAGGGATCTAGCTAAGCTTGAAGAATGGTCTAGAATCTGGCAGCAGGGATTTAATGTTAAAAAATGTAAGGTCATGCATTTGGGCTGCAGCAATCCAAGGGAACAATATAGTATAGGGGGTGAAGTACTTTTGTCCACACAGTTCTGTCTTTAAGCTGGGCAGTAACCAAGTCCCGAAGCTGTCCCACATCCTCTTCCAGCCTGGTAATGCGCTCTGCTTGCTCCCCGTGCACACTGGAGAAGACAGCACAAGTTGATTTAACCCCCAACAGCTCAGTACTCACGGACCCCAAGACTTTAGTCAAGGAGGTATTCAAAGCAGCCAGACCTTCCCACAGCAATTCCAGTGTAAAAACCGCAGGACTCTCCAACATGGGAATCCCCGGAAGAACCTCATCCCGGACCGGCACAACCACAGGCACCACCTCCGATGGAACTTCTCCCCGACTCGCCTCACGCTGTACCTCCTCGCCAGGAGAGGAATCCAACTCAGCCAGATCTTCTCCCACGTTCTGCTTCAACGGAGTGCTCACCGTCACCACCGGAGGCAGTACATTGGCAGAGGTCAAACCTCCGGGTCGCGGTGGGGGGGATGCACTGCTCTGGAGAGAGCCAAACACCCGACGTGCTCAGAGGCGACACTCCTCCTGCCGCCCCCGCTGCAGACGCCACTCCAACGCCAACCACAAAACCGCACTCACTAAGCACACGTTGTCCCGAGGCACTCAGCAGGTTCGAAGGAGGTAAGGGAGCCTGCTGCCATTTTCTCCTCCCCATAACACACAGCAAAGGGGAACTCCTCGAGTATCAACAGACTTTCAGGGAGCGCATCTCACAGCCGGTGAAATCATACCACCATCGTTACTTCCCCTGAGTCCATATCAACTGCTGTTTAAAATTGAACATGGCCAAAACCGAACTTTGTATTTTTCCCCTAACCCTCTTCCCTCCTTTCTCTTTCGGTAATACTGCTCTGCTTCCTGTTTCCTCAGTCTGCAACTTTGGATTCTGCAGATCCAACAGATAGCAAAAAAACTGTTGTTTCTTTCTCTTTAACATTAACAAAATTCACCCTTTTCTTTTTGAACAAACTTCTAAAACACTTATTCACTCTTTAGTCATCTCTTGCCTTGATTATTGCATACTCCTCCTTGTTGGTCTCCCTCTGAGTCATCTTTCTCCCCTTCAGCCTGTTCAAAACTCTATTGTGCGGCTAATCTTCCGCCAGCCCCAATATACTTGTATAACCTCTCTTCTCAAATCACTTCATTGGCTTCCCTTCCGTTTCTACATCCATTACAAACTTCTCCTTCTGATATATAAATGCATTTATTCTACTGCTCCTCACTATCTTTCCTCTTTCCTCTCTCCCTATACCCCTCCTCGTGAACTCCGCTCTTCCTCTGGCTTGCTTCTCTCTATGCCCTTCTCTTCCACAGCTAATTCCAGACTTCGATCCTTTCACCATGCTGCTCCTTATGCCTGGAACAAACTACCTGTATCTTTATGTCAGGCTTCATTTCTCCCCCTTTTCAAATCCATGCCAAAGGCTTACTTCTTTCAGGCTGCTTTTGGATCTTAATCCTTTGTTCTCCTTCTGTCTCTTTCCCTTTCCTACTGTTCCCTTGATCTCATTTTTTGTACTATCTGATTAGATTAGATTGTAAGCTCTGATGAGCAGGGACTGTCTTTTATGTGTCTGAACAGTGCTGCGTAGGCCTTGTAGCACTATATAAATGATGAACAGAAGTAGTAGTAGTAGTGTCCTGCATCCCCCTTCCAGTCATTCCCCCATTCCCCTTTGTGTTCTGCATCCCCCTTCCAGCCATTTCCCCCATTCTCCTTCATGTTCTGCATCCCCCTTCCAGTCATTCCCCCATTCCCCTTTGTGTTCTCCATCCCCCGTCCAGCCATTTCCCCCATTCTCCTTCATGTTCTGCATCCCCCTTCCAGTCATTCCCCCATTCCCCTTTGTGTTCTGCATCCCCCGTCCAGCCATTTCCCCCATTCTCCTTCATGTCTGGCATCCCCCTTCCAGTCATTCCCCCATTCCCCTTTGTGTTCTGCATCCCTCTTCCAGCCATCTCCCCTATTCCCCTTCATGTCCTGCATCCCCCTTCCAGTCATTTCCCCATTCCCCTTTGTGTTCTGCATCCCTCTTCTAGCCATCTCCCCTATTCCCCTTCATGTCCTGCATTCCCCTTTCCAGTCATTCCCCCATTCCCCTTTGTGTTCTCCATCCCTCTTCCAGCCATTTCCCCTATTCCCCTTCATGTCCTGCATTCCCCTTTCAGCCATTCTCTCTCCCACCTGCCGCCTTTTCTATGTCTTCAGTGGCAGCAGGCCTCAGACTTGAAGCACTCCACACAAAAAAAGCACAGGTCTTTGAGACTCTGCGCTTGGAAGGATTGAAAATGCTCACTCCCTCTGATGCGATATGTCAGAGGGGACAGGCATTTGCAGTCCTTCCAAGTGTGGAGTTGCAAAGATCCACACTTTTTTGTGTGGAGTGATACAAGTTTAAGACTCGCTGCCACTGCAGAAATAGGAAAAGTGGCAACGGCAGCAGCAGCTGTGGTGGCGGTGGGGGGGGGGGGGGATGAGTAACGATGGAACTGTGTTTTGTCTTGACTAGACTGTAAGCTCTGATGAGCAGGGACGGTCTCTTACATGTCTGTACAGCGCTGCGTACAACTGGTAGCACTATATAAATGCTCAGTAGTAGTAGTAACTGTCCCTGAGTGGGAGTGACTGGAAGTCGGCAGAAAACTAGCCCTTTATTGGCCAGTTTTACTGTCCTGCTGGCCATCGGCCTCCTGCTTGTAAAACTGGCTGGACCAGTCTAAAACCAGTCAGCTGTTAACCCTAATGTTGCCACGCGGTTTTAGAAAGGACTGAGTATGTCTGGCCCTGGCTGATGCTGCATCCATGCCTATACCTGCTCCTGACCATGAATAAGTAGCAGAAAAGTGCTTGTTTCATGGCAGCAACACTTGCAGGGGGAAGAGGGAAATATGCTCTCACTGCCACAGTAATTTTCTTCATGTCAACAAAACCTGTATTTTAATTAACAGACCTTTCATTTTACTGCCCCGGTATTGAACGTCTGCAAATCTAAAATGGCATGCAGGGCTTAATTTGTAGACAAAAAGGAAGTGGAACTGTGGGTGGGGCCAGGCCCAGAAGTGACCTGTGGGGGCAGGGACAGGGACAGGGGCAGCGGCAGGGCAAGGGCCGGAAGTAAGTTGTAGGGGTGGATCATGACTGGAATGTCCCCCCTTCCCACCCCCCAAATTTCAAGTTTTTTGTGCCATGTTCAGTTAAATGAATGATAATGAAACTAAGTGGTCAAGCAGCTCGCATCAATGTATGCTCCAGGCAGCATTTCAGTGGGAGGTAGGCAGGTAAATCAGCAGCTGGTTCCACCCATGGGGATGGAATCTGAATGATGTCATTTGCTAAGCTGGAGAAGTTCCGTAACTCCTTTCAAGCACAAAATAAGACCTGCATACATGTACAATAGCATGGATGCCCCCATCCTGAAATACCTTGGCCTGTACATCTATGTACACAAGTCTGATGTGCATTTTGGGAATATCCACATTTCTAAACAAGGCCGGCAAACGTGCACATACCTAGCCTTGCCATATACACAGACCTGTCTTCAGAACTGGCTGTGGGGATGTGAATCTTTCAGGGCGGAGACAGAGCGATTTCAGAAGACAAATGTTACATATTCCTCCCTTCGCAGACATCACTCTCCCAGTATTTTTGACAATGTGACTTGGATGCCCCAGGTTCTTCCTAAATGTCCCTACTGAAATGCCACTTCAAGAGTCTTGGACTCCTCCCTAGACCTGTTAGCCTTCTTGAAGAGTGAATTTGACTTCTACTGGTTGATGTAAAAGCTAGGGTTTCTCAAGTTCAAGAGTTTTCTGGACATGATACTGTATGTTCAGTTTCATACTAACTGGAGGCACATAGAAAATGGTCTCTTGCAGGAAATTATAGGTTAGTACTGTCACCAGCTCTTTGCGAATACTGAGATACTTAATCAGACCATGCATAGATGCCCTTAGTTCTCCTACCTTCTAAATTAATGGAATGGTTTGCTCCATTGCTTGGGAAGAGGGAACAGAAGGGATGCTTATGAATTCCTCCTGATCAATGAGATTCTCAGACCTATAAGATTAGTACCAAGATCCCTCACGCTTATATCCATAGATCAGTCCTTGATAAATTTTTCTTGGTTTTAGGATGCCAGCCCAAAAGGAGCCAGCATCTGAAACTATTCCATCCCTCCACCACCATTACCTCCACTGAAATTGATGAATAGGGACAGGAGGGAGGGGGAAGAGATCTCTTCTGTGGTCTACTGCAGCTCTATTAGGCCCGATTTACTAAGACTGTTTCCCATTCCTTGTCCAAGAGAAACAAGAAAGCTTAGTAAAGCGGCCCCTAAATGCACTCTTGCAAGCCACTGGCAAAAATACACAGGCAGCAGCATCCAGGCTCTCTTTCAACCAGTTTTACTTGCTGTTCCCCCCCCCCCCACCCTATCATCACCCAGTCTCTCTTTTTTAACCTATTCCTCTTCAGAAGTCTTCCTCTTCCTTTAAATTGGCCACCAGCAGTCCCTGCTCCCTACCCCATCTAGGCCTCACCATGCAGGAAACCAGTCAGCCCCCCAACCTAGCTAGTCCTCACTACCCAACAAGCCATACAACCCCCTCCCCCATCTGCCCCTATACCTGTGAGTCAGTCAGCCACCCTCTATCACCTATGCATGCTCCAGTGAGCCAGTCATGAGCAGCAGGGCTGTGTACAATATAAAAAACAAAGCTAAAAGAAACCAGAAAAGAACTCCATAATTCATAGGAAAGGGAGAAATACATTCACACAGGAAAAGAGAGAGAGAAGCCTCAGGGTACTAGGTTAAAAGCCAGGTTGAAAAGGTAAGTCTTTAGACAAGACTTAAAGGTAGTATAGGATTGCTCTAATCTAAGGACTGGGGGTAAGGATCTAGAGGGAAGGACCAAGTACATAGAAAGCAGAAGAATGTGTGGAAGATAAATTCTTCCTCAAAAATTGCTGATGTGAAGATAACATGGACCTCAAAAGGAGAAGGGACATCTTTCTTGGTCAACTGAGGTATATCTGTGACTGAGGTACAGACTATTGATGAATGTCACAGCTCTGTGTTCTCTTTGGAGAGTGACTGGCCTACTGACAAGGCTGCTTTCAGGGATATATGGTCACAGCCTACAACTTCATGCTCTTGGTATTATGCATTGAAAGGGACCTATGACAATCTTTCTTGGTCTTTATCTAGTATATACTGGAACTGGTACTGCAGAACTTGAAGCACACATTGCATGGGAGGAATGATGTCTTCAGAACCTCTGACATTTGAGGGATATCTTCTGATAGGCATTATATCTCAGGTTATCATGCCTGAAAGTCAAGGTATAGAATGCAATCAAAATGAGGGTCTATAGAAAAAATAAGCCCAACAAAATCAAAGGTCAATATTGAAAATATATAGAAAACCCCATTCATTGATGGTGCATTGGCCCGTGGCTGTGAAAAATGAAGCAAACTTAATAAATGCCCATAAAACTAACTTGGAATTTCACCATGGGTAGGATCAATCAGAAAATCCAGACTGAAAGAGGCCAAGAAGAAGAGCAGCCAAAAAAGAGCTACTCCCTTTGAACATGCTGAGGAGGAAAAATACTTTCCCTCCTGTAACAGGTGTTTTCTGTAGACAGCAGAATTGATCAGGCACACAAGTGGGTCATGTCATCTAACATATGAACAGAATAGCTCTCTCAGGGCTCCAAACTGATGCAAATTTCTGATTATCCATGGCCCTTCCTGTGTGCAGCAGTCTCCTCAAGTCCTCCTTTAATTCCATAACTCAAGTAGGCATGCAGAACTCAGGGAGGTGGCAGTGGCTGTGTATCAATCCTACTGCCTATGGAGCTCACCCATGACAGGTTAGAAACGATACCTTTTCTGATGACAATCAAGACTGAGTCAGGCACACAACTGGATGACTTCCAAGCTCTGTTCTGCTGTATTTACAGTATAATTTGCCAATTATCCATAAGCAGCTCAGTCATAACAGGTTGATTAGAACAGTGCAGCCAAATGCCAAGTCTCTGATGTGGACTTGTCCAAGAAGCATTGTGAAGTGAAAATGCAAAATAAAGACCAAGTTGCTACTTTCCATATGGTAAACAGAGAAGCAGATTTCAAGAGAGCAGCAGTGACTCTGATTTGATGAGGTTTCACTTTACTGGGTAGAAATGTAGCAGTCTGTTCATAACAGAATTGGTTACAGGATGCTATCAATTTGCCATAATTTGCTTAGCTACTGGACTATCAACTTGTTTGAGGATCAAGGTTACAAATAGCTGTGTAGTTTTTCTAATCAATAACAGTTCTTATAAGATAGCAAGAGAGAGATCTTTGTGTAGTTCATAGTGTGAAGTGACATCTCATGTGGATTCCTATAGGTTTAGGGCAAAATGTAGCAAGCACATTTTCCTTACTGAGTTGAAGAGGTGTGACCACCTTTAGTGAGACTTAGGATGAGTACAAAGAACTACTTTGTTATGGTGAAATGGCATATTAGTTTAGTTTAGTATAGTTTATTCATAGGTAACCCCAGTTTGAAGTTTCATTTGATGTATTTCATGTACCCAGAAAACAATTACTGCCCAACATGGTTCACAACAAATACAAAAATACACTTAGGGCCTGATTCTATTCACAACGTAGATCTCCTTTGTACGTCCGGGCTGACCTGGACGTACAAAGGAGATCACGATTCTGATTCAGCGGGGCACGTCCAGCCCCACGGGATCAGAATTGTCAACAGCACTGTATGCTTACAAGAAGAAAAGGGTTCTAATTTGTGGAGCAACTATAGCGTATCACTATCAATAAATGATTGCCACTCCAATAGTAACAGGCTACCCAAAAGGAGAGCTCGAGGTTTTTCTTTTAACCCGCGGAAAGGCCTCAGACTAGTGGGTTACTTAATGAGAGATACTCTTAAACATAGTATCTATCAGTACCTGTTTGCATCAATGGCCTGATTTCCGACTTCTTTCATTAATAACACACCTCCCTCTTCCCATAGTGTTTTATGCAGACTTATTTCTCTTATTAGAATATTCACTTAACTTCCAATAATAATGAAAGAACCACGATGATGGCATTAATCATTCAATATCTCTTCCTCTCTCGGGATATCTCTCTCTTTCCCAACGCCTCACATACAACGTTGAACTGCATTTCTCTCATAAATTTGAGGTTCTTCAGGGGATTAGTCTTGAATCAGCCAAATGTTTAACTGTGAAATAAACCATTAATAACTGCATAAGTCGTATTCAGCAAAAGGATGTTTCAATAGGTATAAAATAAACTATGTTCATAAGTCATAAAACCGCATTCAAGTGTTTAAATTAAAAACATACCCAGAGTTTAGCTGAAGCTGATGCATGGTTTGTATTTAGAGCATTCTTCCCTTCTGATCTCTCGACTTCATTTTATCAATTGTTCAAAAAAAAGCCGCGCATGAGCAATCACTTCATACCTCCTCTTCTTATAGTCACTCCCCCTCCAAGGGCCTATCAGTTGTATCAAAATGGTTCCGACGTCCACTAACAGACTCCCCATTCGATTTCGGCATTCAGTCCATTGGGCATCAAAGTTCGCAGAGAAAAAATCCACCGCTGCTCCCAAAATAATAGCGTTTGATCCAAAGATTTACCAAACATGGGATTCACTACTTGTTCAATACAAAAGCAGCGAAGATCCCGAGAGAGGAAGAGATATTGAATGATTAATGCCATCATCGTGGTTCTTTCATTATTATTGGAAGTTGTCTGTTTGAATTAATAGCCAAATGATTTGAAGAAGATCTACAAACAAAAGAAACAGACTATTGTGAGGAACAAGGTGATTGATATGGAGCAATCATTTGGCTTGTGACCACAACTAGGTTTCCTAAGGAAGCTGAGAGCTGGGAGGGGGGGTCCTCAACCACTGCTGAGAGCACCCATTAGAAGAACAGAGTGATATGCTAGTAGTGCAAATGGGGCATGCCTCATCAAGCTGAATTCAGACATCCACCACTGCAGCCTTTGGGAGATGCACCATGCATGCGTGATCCCCTTCCTGCCCAAGGATGCCATCCTGCTTCAGTAGGATGATATAGCTCAAAGGTAAAAAATGACAAATAAAGCAACTCCATGGGGAGGAGAGAGGGTTGTGAGGACTGATTCATCTGGGACATCTTCTTTCCTTCTGGTATTTTTTTTTTTAAATACGAAATTAAAAAAAGAAAGTAATTAAAGTTCTTTTGAAAATGTTTTTGAAAAATGATGAAAAATGTTGCAGATAAGCTGAAGAAAGGTCTTCAAGACAGAAGAGCTTTACTTTCATATTTGTTTAGTAGAGCAGAAAAAAACAAAACTAAGAGTCTGAGGAGACTGCTGCATGTGCAATGGGCCAAGCATACTCAGAAGCTTTCATTAGCTCTGAGCTCTGGAAAAGCTGTTCTGTCCCTATGCTGGTGGATGATTTCACTCAGTTGTGTGCTTGACTCCATTCTGCTTATTGATGAAGGATAAGGATTATCCCATGAAAAAGTGTCCAATCTCATGGCCTACAATTTTCTCACACAGGATTTTAGGGCCTGATATTCAGCGGTGGCTGCTAGCACAAGTACAGTGCCTAGTCATCACTGCTTAAGAGCTAACCCGGATATTCAATGGCAGGACCCTATCCAGCCACCGGCACTGAATATCTGGGTTTGCCGCACAGCTGCAACGGCTAGAATCAGGGCGTACAGCAGCAATACTTAGAGATATTCAGTGGCACTAACCGTATTAGTGCCGCTGAATATGCTGCTTAGGGGTAATTACATGGTTTACAGCTTTGTAGTCCAATAAACCAATCTCTTAGTAAACAAAATATAATACCAACTAGGGTTTCACTCAATTCTAACTATCTATTAGCCTTAATTACACAAAGGGCAAGGAGATCTCAGTATAGCTATATGCCCTACATCTGGTGAAAATTTCACCATAGGGACTAGCAGACGCTTACATACTGAGATCTCCTTGTGTAATTAAGGCTAATAGATAGTTAGAAATGAGTGAAACCCTAGTTTGTTTACTAAGAGATTGGTTTATTGGATTATTAGGCTCTTAGATAGTCTGGTGGTGTGTTAGTTTTACAGCTCTGCATACATAGGAAATCAGTTATAAATTTACCCAGTCATTACCTTGGGAAGTGATGGAATAAACTGGCCTATACAATGGAAAATGGCTGACTGCATAATTCCAGTGGTGTAATCCACAGGTGTCTGAAACTGCCTGTGGCAAAGGAAGTCAAGACAGTGGTGACTTTAATCTGCACAGGAAAAATGTGGCTTTTCTCTGTATTTTTCCCAAGACCATTGAGAATTTAATGTTCACTGGGCATATTTCATAGGAAGGCATCTCATGGAAGTGACTTGCACTGTTGTAACCATGAAGCCTAGCATTCTTAATGCAGATAACTGATAACTTTGAATTTATGCTTCCTTGTGATATCATGATTTGTTTGTCTGATAAGGATGATAGATCTATGGTAAGTCATATCTAGCGGAGCCCCAATAAATGTCAACTGGAGCAATGGGAGGAGATGGGACTTGGCAAAACTGATCACTTGATGCAAAATAAACATATACAAACAAGGTCCTGAATGATGATCTTCCAATGTCCAAACTGAACAGCAGCTGGTTAGTGTTGTTTGAGGCTTCAGCGTGGACAGAGGCTTTTGCTGAAAAGTTCCAGAGATATCCCTCCAATTACATATGCGAAGGGTCTTATGACTTACAGATTTCATTCAGGTTGCTTATTACAGGAACTTTGCTTCACAGTTTCTTATGAAATATAAAGTATGCAAAACTACTCTTACATGCATTACTATTGAAGGAAAGCTAATCTATACCATTGTTTGCATACATAAATTCAAAGATTTAAAACAGCTGATGGGCACAGTGTCCATAACAAAGAGCTTGAAGGCACAGTGAGTAGAGTATGCTACATAACTCAGAATGTAAAGAGTTTTACAGTCTCTTCCTCCATTTTTATTCTATGCCAAAACCTTCTGCATTAGAAATTGCAATCGTCAGTTTCTGTTTCAGCTCCTTCTTGCTTTTGTAAGTTGGCAGGCAAAGCTGATTAAAGCAGGTATGTGCAATAGGTAACCTAGAAAAACAATAATAGTGTTAAAAATGGAGTAGAGTGCTAATACAGGTTTTCTAATACACCAGTTATGCTACAAATGTCAAAATCTTGTATACAAAAAATTGTGAAGCATTTTCTCTATTCTTAAATTAAGCACTTCCAGAAGTCTCACAACTCTTTTTGTACAAGATTCTTTCTTGCCTTTATTTATTGTGCACTTTTTCAATTTCTTGATGTTACACAAAAACAAATCTGTGGGCAGAAGTTTTGCTATTTAAATATAGCACATTCTGCTGTCTAAAACATTCAGGGCCCAATATTCAAAGGTATTTACACAGTTTACAGGCCTGTAAACTGTGCAGGTGCCCCTAAGTAGGTTAGTGCCACTGAATACCCCGGGTACTGCCGCTATACACCCCGTTGCTTTGTGGTTAGCATTAAGGTATTCCAGGGATGCTCCATGGGCAGTACTTTGGGATCACAGGAGAGCGGTGATATTCAGTAAAAGCTGTCCAAATTTTGCCACCAAAGCTAATTGTGCAGTAGCTGAATATCGCCACTGCCTGGTTAGCTTCCAGACTCTGTGGATGAACCAGATATTCAATGCCTGGGGCTAGATATGGCCCCGGCATTGAATATCCAGGTTTATTGGCTCATTCCATGGCATGAATAGCGGGGATGGACGTCCCATTGGACTTTTCCTCCAGGAACTTGTCCAAATCTATTTTAAACTCAGCTACACTAACACCTTTTACTACATCCTCTAGCACCAAATTCCAGCGTTTGATTACGCATTGAGTGAAAAAGTATTTTCTCCAATTATTCTCAAACCTACTATATTGTAGCTTCATTATGTGTTTCCTTGTCTTTCTACTTTTTGAAGGAGTAAACAACTGACGTACATATACCAGTGCCACGCCACTCATTATTTTATAAACCTGTAACATATCTCCCCTCAGCCATCTCTTTTCCAAGCTGAGAAGCACTGAACTTTTAAGCCTTTTCTTGTAGGGGTGTCCTTCTATCCCCTTTATCATTTTGGTCACTCTTCTCTGTTCCTTTTCAAATTCCACTATATCCTTTTTAAGATATAGTGACCAGAACGGTACCATGAAGTGATACAGAGGCATCATAATATTCTTGGGTTGTTTTTCTGTAAGTGTATAAATTTGCACTCGTCCACATTAAATTTCATCTGCCAATTAGATGCCCCTTCTTCTCAAGACCTTCTTGCAATTTTTCACAATCCTCTTGTGACTGAACAATTTTGAATAATTTTGTGTCATCTGCAAATTTGATCACAGTAACAAAATTCCTCTATATACTCCCTATCTGTGAGAACATCTTCTATGGGATATGAGAAAGAAAATAAATTACAGAAGAAAGAAAGGAAATGTCGAGGCCGCGGGGCAGGGTCCCTGGCGGCCGAAGGTAACCAGGTGCTCGGCCCGGTGCGGGGACCCTGCCCGCGGCCTTTTGTGAGGGGCGGGTGCATGCGGGGCGACATTTAAATTCATTGGCTCGCCCGGTTCAGGAGTGGGTGCGAGCCAATGAGAAGGGCTTTGCTGTGGGGGGGGTTTTAAGGGAGACGCGCGGCGGCGACAGTCTCTCTCGGCAAGACCAGCGGTGGGTGCGAGGGCTCTTGCTTCTGCCTGGCATAACTCATGGCAGCGGGCTGGAGCGGTGCGGTTCTGGGTCAGCGGTGATCGTTGCGGTGCAGAGTCCTTCGGCCGGTGGGCAGTGCGGATCCGGAGCCAGCAGTAGTGATATTGTGCGGGATTTCTGGGCGGTTTGCGGGCCCGCGGCTTAATTAAAAAAAAAAAAAAAAAGAAACATGGGAAGCAAGCGGGAGGAAGGGAGGGGTTGCAGCGTGGTCAACGTCAGGGGGGTTTCTTGGTGGCGCTTTCTTTCTTTCCTTGTTCAGCTTCGGGTGAGCGGGGCCTGGGAGGGGAGAATGCCTTCGCGTAAGGGAAGGCAGGCCAGTGTTGGGGGACGTGGCAGGGGAGAGCATGCGGCGGATGGTAGGCGAGGAGGGCGGACGGTGCCTTCGGGGGGGCAGTCGGACAGGGCTACTAGGGGAGCTGCTAGAGGTAGGCTTGGGCAAAGGGTGGCTCTCGGGGCCAGGGGCAGGGGTGCTATTCGTAGTAGGGGGGCTGGAGTAAGGAGGGGCAAGGAGGCAGCCTCAGCAGGGAGGCAAAGAGGGAGGTCTCTTATCAGGGGGTGCAGGGAGGGTGGAGACGTGAACCCCGGGCAGCGGGTAGGTGAAACCGGGCCGCAGGGACAAGGGGGGGGTATGGCGGCAGATGGGCTGTCCAGTGTGGAGGCGGTTGGTGGGGGAGATGGGGGTGGGGTTATGCAGGGGTGTGCTGAGAATGGGTCGGCGGGGGTTGGGGGGCGCAGTTGGGGTGGACAAGGGCTGGGGCGGGGGGCCAGTGATGTCGGGTTGGCCCGCGCCTTGGCATGGGGCCCATACTTTTGGTCAGGGTCCCCCGTTACAGATGGGGGTCGACGGGAGTGTGGGAGCTCCGGGTGAGTATGCGCCTTGGGAACATTGGTTGGGTGGGGGCCAAGGCTCTTCCAGGGCCGAGTGGTTGTCCGCTTGGCAGCCGTGTGGCTCCCCTTTCGTCCCCTCTCCCCCCTCTTCTTCTTTTTTGTCTCCACAGGTTTCCACACTGGCCCAGGCAGCGGGGCAGATGTCCGGTGTCCAGCACGCGGCAGTGGAAGATGGGTTTGGAGCGGCATCGGGAGGATCCCAGAGGCTCGAGGCCAGCTCAGCGAGCGTCGCGGGAGCGCAGTCATCCGGCTTGGGGATGCGGGATCCCGAGGTGCGGCCTGAGGATATGCAGGCTGGTGTTGGAGGAGCCTTGGGTGAGTTGTCAGTGGGCAGTGGGGGTGGGGCTGGGGCGGATCAGTTGGAAGGGCAAGACGGGGGTGGGCGTAAGGCTAAACGAAAGTGCAGGCATTCACGCCGGCGTCATCGCAGTTCGGAGTCTTCCTCGTCTTCCACCTCTTCCGCTTCGTCATCCTCACTTGCGCCTTCCCGTTCGGGGCAGGGGGATGACCGGGTGCCAGGTGGGTCCTCCGGAGGGAAGGGCGTGCCTACGCTGGTCGCATTTGCGGAGTTATGGGAAGGGGTCCCTCGTCATTTACGGCGTAAGATATGGAAGAGGCGGTACATAGATATATTCAGATTGCTGGAGGGCAGGAGGCGGTCGGGAGAGAGTAGAAAGAAGCGAAAGGAGGATGAAAAGGCGGGTCGGGTCAGGAAAGTATCGCGGAATGTTATCAATTGGGTTAGATCTTTTTTAAAGTTAGCGAGCGTCTGGGGTTGTCAGGCACCGGAGGATTATGGAATGCTTTTGGCGTACGCGGACTCTATTTTGGAAGCTGCACAAATGCATGGCGGTTTTGCTTGGTTGAATTACGATGAGAAGTTTCGGGACAAGATGGAGGAGAGTAAGTGGTTGTCTTGGGGTACGCAGGATATCAATCTGTGGTTAACCCAGATGTCGGTTGGGGCGGGTGTGAGTGGGGGGGCTGGGGTGCGTGCTGGGGCGGGTAGCGTGGCAGGATTGGGGCGGCCCTTTCGTGCGAGCGGGGGTACTCCACCGCAGAAAGCAGGGGGAGGGGATGCAGGGGGAGGGGATGCAGGGGACATCTGTTGGCGTTTCAATAGGTCCTCGTGCCCCTTCCCTGACTGCAAGTTCCGGCATGCGTGCTTGGCCTGTGGGGGCGGACATTCCGCGCTTAAATGTTTCAAAAAGGGCGGCGTGCCTCTCCCTACCACGGCCCCCAAGTAATAGTGATGTAATGGGTTTGTCTCCCACTCCAATTTCCCGGGAGGTGATCGGCGAATGGTTAAGAGCTTATCCGCGGAGGCCGGAGAGGGAGGTGTTGGAGCGGGGGTTTTCAGAGGGGTTCATTATTCCAGTGCAAGGTACTATAGTAGGTAGGTCGGCGCGCAACTCTCCCTCGGTGCAGTGCTTGGCGTCGGTGGTTCGCGAGAAGTTGGCGGTTGAGCTGCGTTTGGGCAGAGTGGCGGGTCCTTTTGCCGAGCCGCCATTGGTGAATTTGGTGGTTTCTCCATTGGGGGTGGTGCCCAAGAAGGAGACGGGGAAGTTTCGTTTGATACATAACCTCTCTTTTCCGTTGGGGGACTCGGTGAACGATCATATACCAAAGGAGCTGTGCGCGGTTCATTATGCGTCGTTTGATGAGGCGGTGGGTTTGGTGAAACGTTGTGGCCCGGGGGCTCAGTTGGCGAAGGTGGACATCGAATCGGCTTTTCGGTTGCTGCCCGTCCATCCGTCTTCGTTTTATTTGTTAGGTTTTTCTTTTGATAAGGAATTCTATGTGGACAAGTGCATGCCTATGGGCTGTTCGGTGTCGTGTGCCTACTTCGAGATGTTTAGTACCTTTTTGCATTGGAATTTAGTACGGAGGGTGGGCTGTGTGAATGTAGTGCACTATCTTGATGATTTTCTGTTTGTGGAGGCGACGCGGTCGGAGGAGTGTCAACATTTGATGGATGGTTTTCTACGCATGGCTAGCGCGTGTGGGCTCCCGTTGGCCGTCGACAAGACGGAAGGCCCGGCCACCTGTATCACTTTCTTGGGGGTGGAGATCGATTCGGTAGAAATGGTGGCGCGCCTCCTGATGGATAAGGTGGTGAAGTTGTGGGTCCTTGTGGCTAATGGGTTAGCGTCCGCTAAGTTATCCTTGCGTGAGTTGCAAATATTGATTAGTTCTTTAAATTTCGCTTGCAGAGTTATACCGATGGGCCGTGTTTTTATGCGACGATTGGCGGCGGCCACAGCGGGGATTCGTAAGCCGCATCATCGTATCAGAATGTCCAAGGTCATGAAGGCCGACTTGAGAGTTTGGGATAGTTTCCTGGAGGATTTTAATGGGGTGTCTGTTTTGATGGAGGCGGAGGTGTCCAGTGCGGATTTACAGCTATATACGGATGCGGCAGGTAGCGGTGGTTTGGGTATTTACTTTGGGGGGGATTGGTGCCAGTGGCCTCAAGCGTGGCACACAGCTGGCTTGACTAGTAACATTACGTTCTTGGAGCTGTTTCCTTTGTTGGTAGTGTTGCACTTGTGGCCTGAGCGGTTGAGGAACCGCAGAGTGGTCTGGTGGTGTGACAACGAGGCCGTGGTTGCGGTGGTCAATCGGTATACGCCGCGCTGCGCGCAGGTCGCTGGTTTAATGCGGGACATAGTTTTCGCTTGTTTGCGTTTGAATGTAGCGGTGAAGGCTCGGCACATTCCGGGTTGCACTAATAGAATTGCTGATGCTCTCTCTCGTTTCAAGTGGGAGCTTTTCCGGACCTTGGCGCCAGAAGCAAGTGAGAAGGGCTTGGCGGTTCCAGAGCAATTGTGGAGAATTGGCCAGCGGAAATGGTACGCCTGTTGAAGAATTCTCTATCACCTGCGACGTGGTCGGCCTACAGGAGAGGATTTGATGCCGTGTTGGAGTACCTCGAGTCTCAAGGATGGCGGCCCGGAGCTGCTGCCGACGGTTTGCTGGGACAGTATATAGTGGTGGCTAAATGCAATGGTGTGTCCCGGGCCTCGGTTCGGAGTCGGTTGGCGGGCTTTACCTTCTTTGCCAGGGCTTCCGGCTGGGGATCCGCGAGGCCTGGGTTTTTGGCTCGGAAGTTGTTACGGGGCTGGGATAGAGCTTGTCCGTCTCCTGGGGATGCACGGTTGCCAGTGACACACGACCTGCTGGTCCGGCTTTGTGCGATGCTGCCGAGTGTGGTGTCATCACGCTATGAGGCTATTCTTTTTAAGGCATTGTTTTGCTTGGCCTTTTTTGGGGCTTTTCGGATCGGGGAGCTGGTGGCTAGCTCTGGCAGGGCCGCGCGGACTGGGGGCTTGTTGTCTAGTCATGTGCAGGTCGGGGGGGGGCAGCTGAGGGTTAAGCTGGCCAGATCAAAGACTGACCAGTTGGGCAAAGGGTTGTGGGTGGTACTTCACGAGGTGGTTTCCCTTCCAACTTGCCCGGTGTCGGCAATGAGGGACTATTTATTGGTGCGCCCGGTGTCGGGTCGTCTGTTTTTCTTGCATGAGAATTCATGATGGGTGACCCGTTTTCAGGTGGCGGCGGTGCTGAGGATGGCTATACGGCATTTGGGCTTGGATCCTATGCGTTTTGCACCGCATTCTTTTTGTATTGGAGCGGCAACAAGTGCAGCGGCGGCGGGGCTTTCAGAGGCGGCAATTCAGAGCATTGGCAGGTGGAGATCACAGGCCTTTAAAGGTTATGTGCGATTATGAGAGGAAGCTGGTGGTCGTGGGGATAACCTCTGTTTTCTTTTTCAGATGCTGTGCGGTGCCCGCATGTATGCTGGATGATCGGACATTCATTTGTGCATTGGGCGGGACTGCAGGCAGCTGAACGACCATTGGGTTGCAATTTAGGACTCGACCCGGCATTGGTGTCTCTACTATGGCTGGGTGAGCGTGGTCTGCGTTGGCCGCAGCTTTTACCTTTGCTTCGGCACCATAGCCGGGTGAGGACGGAGCCTGCCGTGATCCTACTGCACGTGGGAGGAAATGATCTAAGTGGATGGACTTGTAAACAGATAATTCGAGCGGCAAAGAGGGATCTGGCGGAGGTTCTTCGGCTGTTCCCTCAAGTTGTTGTGTTGTGGTCAGACATCATTCCAAGGCCTGTCTGCCGGCAGAAGCGGCGTTGGTCCAGGGGATTGGCAAAGGTCAATCGGCAGATTGGGCGGTGGGTTTGTGAGCACGGGGGATATCAAATTTTGCACCCCTGGGTTGACGTTGATTGTGCTGGGCTGTATCGCCAGGATGAGGTGCACTTATCCCTGGTGGGTGTGGATCTACTGTTGAATGACTGGCAGGAGGCTTTGGAATGTGTTGTTCAATGGGAGTCTCGATAGTCGCAGCTTGGGGGGGGGGGCGGCGTAGAGGCGTGAGCATGCCCTACGCCGGGTGGTGGGATCCCGGAGGTTTCCGGGGTCCGGAGCCTTAATCTGGAATTGGGGCGGGGGCGGTCGCCCCCAACCCGGATGACCCCTGGCCGGTCTTTGCTAGTAATATGGCGAGGCCGGGGAAAGGGGGGGTTGGCATTGCCGCTGGCTCGGCCGCGGCGGGAGTGGAATGAGGTCACCTTGATAGTGGTATGGCGGGTGAGGGCTCATTCCGCTTGTGGGTTATTATATTAAGATGTTGGATGTTGCAAAGAAATGTTTTGGAATGCTATGTTTGTTAATAAAGCTGCGCCCATACGAGCCAAAGTTCTTTGTGTCTGGGCTGGTTATTTTGAGGTTGGGAGGGGGAGGCAGGGGTGGAAGGCTATTGGGGGGGGGAGCGGGGTACCACCGGGTCCGACCTGCCTTAGTTATGTCGAGGCCGCAGGGCAGGGTCCCTGGCGGACGAAGGTAACCAGGCGCTCGGCCCGGTGCGGAGACCCTGCCCGCGGCCTTTTGTGAGGGGCGGGTGCATGCGGGGCGACATTTAAATTCATTGGCTCGCCCGGTTCAGGAGTGGGTGCGAGCCAATGAGAAGGGCTTTGCTGTGGGGGGGTTTTAAGGGAGATGCGCGGCGGCGACAGTCTCTCTCGGCGAGACCAGCGGTGGGTGCGAGGGCTCTTGCTTCCCACCCGCCCGCCCTTCATTTGGTGGTTGGATTTGGAAAGGGTTGTCGCAGCTGGGGGAGGTGGCAGGATCCCGGAGGTTTCCGGGGTCCGGAGCCTTAATCTGGAATTGGGGCGGGGGCTGTCGCCCCCAACCCGGATGACCCCTGGCCGGTCTTTGCTAGTAATATGGCGAGGCCGGGGAAAGGGGGGGTTGGCATTGCCGCTGGCTCGGCCGCAGCGGGAGTGGAATGAGGTCACCTTGCTAGTGGTATGGCGGGTGAGGGCTCATTCCGCTTGTGGGTTATTATATTAAGACGTTGGATGTTGCAAAGAAATGTTTTGGAATGCTATGTTTGTTAATAAAGCTGCGACCATATGAGTCAAAGTTCTTTGTGTCTGGGCTGGTTATTTTGAGGTTGGGAGGGGGGGGCAGGGGTGGAAGGCTATTGGGGGGGGGAGCGGGGTACCACCGGGTCCGACCTGCCTTGGTTACTCCATGTTCAGCATATTTAGACGTTTGCCTCGACAGAAAAGCAAGGTGAAAGGAAGACGACAACAGACAATGATGTGGATGTGTGAGAATTTGTTTAATGCTTCTTCATTGCTCCATCAACATTCTACATGGTCATGTTTTGGCATCTTGCCATTCTTCAGAGTTTATATTGAGAATGTGACTTGAGTCAGGAACACAGAAGCAATCAATATCTCTCAAATATTCATCAACAGCTTAACGCTGTGTCTTATTGCAGTTGATTATTCTTTGAGAGAATCCAGTGTCGGTGTGAGTGTCTTTTGGAATATTTTGAAGTAAGCTTCCTATTCACCCTAAAAAAATCTACTGGTCACTAGCAGAGTGCACAAAAATCACAAAATATCAAAACAGCACTCGAATAAAACAAAAATGTAAAAATCTTTTATCTTAGTGGTATTCGTCTTCCAATACTTAATATACCATTCTTGTTAAAGACTTATATTCAAACATATTCAAATGGGAAAGAAGGTCTCAGTAACATAGGGCTAATGTTTTCAATGACTGAGACCTTCTTTCCCATTTGAATATGTTTGAATATAAGTCTTTAACAAGAATGGTATATTAAGTATTGGAAGACGAATACCACTAAGATAGAAGATTTTTACATTTTTATTTTACTCGAGTGCTGTTTTGATATTTTGTCCTATTCACCCTGTGCAACAGAGACCATTTGATTCGTCATCCAGGAGAATTTGAATCACAACGTTTACTGTGACTAGACACAGGTGGGCTCTATTTAACTTTTATAGGCCTTGTTTAGGAAATTTTTAGAAAGGAGCTAAGTTGAGGCTGCTATGACAAACAATCTGAAGACTTATGCAACCAAGACATTTTGTTTTCTTTTATTACCCGTTCCACTCCATTCATTAATTTAATCGACCTCTGTCATGTCTCCCCTCAGCCATCTCTTTTCCAAGTTGAAGAGCCCTAACCTTTTTAATCCTTTCCTCATAGTGGTATCCTTCCATCCCATTTACCATTTTGGTCGCCCTTCTCTGTGCCTTTTCTAATTCTGCTATATCCTTTTTAAGATATGGTGACCAGAATTACACACAATATTCAAGGTATAGTTGCACCATGGAACGATACAGAGGAATTCTAATATCCTTGGTTTTATTCTCCATTCCCTTCCTTATGATTCCTAGCATTCTATTTGCTTTCCTGGCTACTGCTGCACACTGGGTGGAGGGTTTCAATGTATTATTCCCGACACCTAAATCCTTTTCTTGGGTGGTGGTTCCTAATGTGGAACCTTGCATCATGTAACCGTAGTTTGGGTTGTTCTTTTATAAGTGCATAAATTTGCGTCTGTCCACATTAAATTTCATCTGCCTTCTGGACATCCAGTCTTCCAATTTATCAAGGTCCTCTTGCAATTTTTCACAATCCTTTTATGTTTTAACAACTTTGAGTAATTTTGTGTTGTCTGCAAATTTGATCACCTCACTCGTTATTCCCATTTCCAGGTCATTTATGAATATGTTTAAAAAAAACAGTGCGCCCAGCACTGATCCCTGGGGTACTCCACTATTCACTTTTCTCCATTGTGAATACTGGCAATTTAGCTCTATTTTTTGCTTTCTATCTTTTAACCAGCTCCTGATCCACAATAGTACATTGCCTCCTAGCCTATGACTTTTTAATTTTGACAAAAAACCTTTCATGAGGGACCTTGTCAAAGGCTTTCTGAAAATCCAGATACATTATATCAATTGACTCACCTTTATTTACCTGTTTATTCACGCCTTCAATAGATTACAATAGATTAGTAAAACAAGATCTTCCTTGGCTAAATCCATGTTGGCTTTCTCCCATTAAACCATCACTATCTAAATGTTTACTAATTTTATTCTTTATAATAGTTTCTACCATTTTGCAACAACACTAAAATTAAACTGCGCAGAAGAAAGGCCTGGCCATCGACTTCCATATCTTGCCACAAAAACCCAATTGATAGTCACAACAAAAGAAATTGCACTATAGTGCTGGAAGATGAGACCCCCAGGTCGGGAGGCACTCAACTGGCTAATAGGGAGGAGCTGAAGATTTTTCTGAGTAAAGCCCTCAGGATGTCTGACTGCTTATGTAGCTGCACATGATATGAGAATCAGAAGCTGCAAAGATGTTTTACATATTGGGACATGGAACGTACAAAGCATGAACCAAGGCAAGTTTGAGGTGGTCAAGAATGAAATGGAACGTGTACAACTCAATCCGTTGGGTGTTAGCAAACTGAAATGGACTAGCATTGGGCACTTTGCATCTGATGATCACATAGTCTACTATGCTGGAAATGAAAGGCAAAGAAGAAATGGTGCTGCATGTATAATTAAGAAGAAACTTGCAAGAACTGTAATGAAATACAATGCAATCAGTGAACACTTAATTTCTATTAGTCTGCGAGGAATGCCCATCAACACAACTATAATTCAAGTATATGCCCCAACAACAGCTGCAGAAGAGGATGAAGTTGATAAGTTCTATGAACAAGTACAAGCTGAAATTGACAGAACATGCAAACAGGATATCCTGATAGTCATGCGTGACTGAAATACAAAAGTTGGCAACAGAAAAGAAGGCAAAGTGGTTGGAAAATATGGACTTGGCAACAGAAATGAAGCTGGAGAAAGACTGATACAATTCTGCAAAACCAACAATCTATTCATCTCAAACACCTTCTTCCAGCAACACAAGCGGCCACTGTACACATGGACTTCACCCAGTGGCTTGTACAAAAATCAAATTGACAACATCTGTGGAAGTAAATGATGGAAAAGCTCAATAACATCAACAAAGAAAAACCTGCAGCTGACTGTGATACAGAACATCAACTACTAGTATGCAAACTCAAGCTAAAGTTGAAAAAGAGCAAGCCACTCATGAATGTAGCAAAATATGGCCTTGAGAATATATCACCGGAATTTAAAGATTGTCTGCAAAAATCAGTTTGCTGCTTTAGATACAAATGACAGAGCTCCAGAAGAGTTATGGGATGACATCAAGAAGGTTGTGTTGGAAGAAAGAGAGAAATCTCTACAAAAGATTCAAAAAGCAAAAACGGCCAAAATGGATGACTGAAGAAACTCTGAAAATTGCCCAGAAATGCAAAGAAGCTAAAGCCAGAGGAGAAAGAGAGGCAATCACAGAATTCAACAGAGATTTCCAATGTGCAACAAGACAAAACAAGGAGAAGTACTACAATGACACATGTAAGGAAATAGAAGAAGAAACTATTAGTTGTTTATTGCAGATGCGTACCGGTAATACCTGGCTATGATAGTATATGATGTGCCTGTTGTAACTACATACCTGTATTACATGCCTGTGGTTAGCTCAGCCTGTGTACCTGCCTGCCTGTTATAACTGCACACCTGTGTACCTGCCTGTGATAGCTCAAACTACTTCTCTATTCACCGGCCAGCCCAGATGAATCCCTTGACCACACACAACAGGGTAGATACCAAGAATGGCCCCCTCCCTCATTGCCATAATTGGCTGCTACCTCCTCTCCGGATAGCTCAGTAGCATTACGGCCTTATCTCCTACCCACAAGCACATACCAATCCTACTGAGCCATAGGAGGAGATGGTCAAGTACTCCCTACTACAAGACAAAGGAAGATACCCGCACACTCCACCCCCACTTACTACATGTCGCACTTCAGCATACTAAAAAAGCCAAACAAGAAGAAAGCGCCCTCCCCCAAAACCTAAAATGTGCCCTCATAAACGCTCGCTCAATCTGCAAGAAATGGCCAGTTATCTCAGACCTGATATCACTCCATGACCTCGACATACTCCTGATCACAGAGACATGGCTATCCAGTGATGACAATGTCTTCCTCAACCAACTCCTACCCACCGATTTCTCAATACACACCTGCCATAGAGACAACAAAAGAGGGGGAGGAGTACTCGTCGTCACCAAGACAGACCTCCATTTCCACCTGATTAACGCCACTAGCACAACACACCTCGATACAATCACTATAGCAAACAAGCACTGCTCCATCAACCTTCTCTACAGAACCCCATCAACCTCCCCTGATGACCTCGCAACAATAATTGATCTCGCCTCCAATGTCCGGAGCCCTTGCATACCAAGCTGGGTACTAGGTGACTTCAATCTGCTAGCCTTGCAAGATACTCAGGTGTCAGCCTTCCTCGAAGCCCTGGAGGAACTAGGATACAAGCAACTAGTCAGCGAACCTACCCATGTGAAAGGAAACATATTAAACCTGGTATTCGCCCCACAGACATTTGACTCAACCCACATCCCCATGCTGTCCATTACTGCAGTACCCTGGTCGGACCACAAACTAATCATATTCCAAATACCTTTACCCAACAACCGCCAGAAGAATGCCAGAAGTCAGAGCAGCACCACCAGGGCACCACCTCGAAGGTTCTGACCATTCGACAAAGACTTTATTCTGAGTAAAACCCGCCCACTCCTTGCCTCAACAGCACCCAACCTCGATGTTCTGGTCTCCGACTGGAATAATAACCTCAGTGCCATTGCCCAACATCCACCATCTAACAAACCTCCAAGGAAACGAGCCACCGCAGCCTGGTACTCCACTGATCTGCGATCATCACTCACCCTCCTAAGGAAGCTGGAAAGACGCTGGCGTTGATCTCACTCCGAAGAAGATCAGAGGGCATATAACCTTCACCTGATAAAACACCGTGAAGCAATAACAGAGAAAATCAGATAATTCCACATGGACACCCTAAAACGATCACTAAAACCACATGACTTGTTTAATCTAGTCAAGAACCTAACAAAGGAGCCAGCCCCTGACCAACCAAGCAAGATCCACCCTCAAGAATTTGCGAACTACCTGCAATCAAAGCTATGCCAGACCAATAAGCCCTCAGCACCCACCACCGTACGCGAACAAACCTACCTAACTCCCCTGACCACCTTCTCCACTCCACCCAAGAAATACATCGAAGACATTATCGCTGCGATCAACACCACTACGGCACAAACCGACCCCTGCCCCGCCTTCTGGATAAAAGAGCTACGCTGCGATTTCAGCCCGTTCATAGCCAGGCTCATGGACCTATCCTTCGCAACAGGCTTGTTCCCCCAATGCCTCAAACATACGTCCGTCAGGCCTCTGCTGAAAAACAGCAAGCTCGACCCCCAGAAGGTAGACTCGTAAAGACCTATATCCAGTATACCACTTCTGGCCAAGATAATTGAAAAAGAAGTCCAAAGACAAATACAAGAGCACATCGAAACCGCTGCTCCGCTGGACCCCTGCCAACACGGATTTAGAGAGTCCCATGGTGTCCAAACACTCCTCACCACCCTCTACAGTAACCTAATTGCTGGAATTGATAACATCCGTCAAGGGTTTGTCCTCATCTTCATGGATATAGCTGCTGCTTTTGACTCAGTAAGCCACGAGCTTCTCCTGGGACGCCTCAAGGAGAAGTGTATCCGTGACACAGCACTAGAATGGTGCAAGTCATACTTGTTTGACAGATGGCAGCACGTACGATCCGGGGCCTCAACATCAAAACCTTTCCACCAGAGGCAAGGCGTGCCACAAGGATCCTCCCTCTCCGCCCTGATGTTCAACATATACATGCAGCCCATCTGTAACCTCATCCGATCTTTCAATGTCAACTGCTCAATTTATTTATTTATTTATTTTATTTATTTAACTTTCTTATATACCTCGCTCTTTAATATCAGTGCGGTTTACATGTAACATATTTGTGCAGTGCAGGGGACCTGCACTGAACTTACAATATAACAGGGTACATGCAGATGATGTACTGCTCTACATGCCATTCTCGACAGAGCAGCTGGACCTCTCCCCACTGACAGACTGCTCTGACACAGTATCCAACTGGCTCGAATCTCAAAACCTCTGAATACAGCACAAGAAAACAGAGGTCCTTTTCATTACGAGGAACCAAAACTTCACCCCGCCACCCCACTTAAAGGTTAAGGAAGCAGAGCTACAAACCAAATCCACAATCCGATACCTTGGAGTCACGTTAGACCAACGACTGGACATGAAGGTGCACATAAGCAACATAGCAAGAGCAATTTACCACAAAATCCGAACACTCAGGTACTTACGCTTCCTACTAGAGCCAGACGACCTCCGGACAATCTATCAAGCGTTGATTATACCGCACTTTGATTACGCTAATGCAATCCCTCAAGGGCTCCCACAATCCACCCTGAACCCGCTCCAACTCGCGATGAATGCCGCGGCGAGAGTCCTACACGGGGCTTCTAGGGGCGATCATGTTACGCCCATCCTGAAGCACCTCCACTGACTCCCTATACATGGCAGACTCGCTTTCAAAACCCTACTGCTGACTTTCAAGGCCATCAATGGGCTCTCCTCCACATCACTAGCAGAGCTTATCCAAACCATGTTCCCCAATAGGTCCAGAAGATCTGCAGCAGTCAACACATTGGTAATCCTAAAGGAAATAACCCAATGCACCCATGCAACAGCAAAAAGGGCTTTCAGATTCTATGCACACAGATGCTGGAACACTCTACCAGCCAGCATCTGGGCAATCCCTGACCTAACCCAGTTTAGGAAGGCATTGAAGCACCACCTCTTCCTCAAATACTACCCGGAAGACAGCACTCCAATAGCCCCCTCCCCCATCTAGTACAGTCACAGCAACATACCCCGCAAGCCATCCATGACTACGATTATTTTGACACGACATAACGTGTCGCCTAGATGTAAATAGTTACCCCAGTTTTATCCAAGTTGTAGTACCTGTTCTTTGTAAACACAGATCAGCTTGCTGCACTGTGCTAGTTATTGTTTCATGTAAACTGCACTGATGTTGAATAGCGCGGTATAAATAAGTAAATATTAGAGGAAGAATAAAATCGGCTTTCCTAAAGTTACAAGAGTTAAAGAAAAAATTCCATCCTCGAATTAGAATGTTACAAGAAGCTCAGGAATCCATGTTGAATGATGCTTAGAAGATCAAGAAAAGATGGAAAGAATATACGGAGTCATTATATGATAAAAATCAAGTGGACCAATGGCCGTTTCAAGCTGTACCTTATGATCGGAACCACTGGTGATGAAAGAAGAAGTCTAAGCAGCATTGAAAACCTTATCAAAGAACAATGCACCAAATATTGATGACATTCCCATTGAAGTATTACAGCAATCTCTTCCAAGAACATTTTTCCCTACCACCATAGCCCTCCCTCTATACCCTTTCCCTCCCGCTCAAACCTTCCTCTAATACCTTACCCAATTCATTTTCCTTTGACCTCTCCCTAACCTCTCCTGTAAATAAGCATGTAAATAGTTCTTGTCCATGAAGACTCCTCATGTACAAAAGTTACTTATATTAGCCATATATACTCTTGTTATGTAGTTCGGTTCTATGTAATCAGTTGAAATATACTGTCATGTTATGTTCTCTGTAAACCGTCTTGAATTGAAGAAAGATGGTATATAAAAACTGTTAAATAAATAAATAAATAAAATCTGATGTAGCTGTTACCATACTTACAAGGTTCTGCCAGGAAATTTGGAAGACAACATCATGGCCAACTGACTGGAAAAGATCTATGTTTATACCAATACTAAAGAAAGGTGATCTGACTGACTGTGGAAATTATCTCACAATCGCTCTGATCCCACATGCCAGCAAGATTCTATTAAAGATTATTCAGCAGAGGCTACAGGGTTCAGAAAAGGGCGAGGAATGAGAGACATAACCGCAGATGTGAGATGGATCCTTGAAAAGACTAAAGAATACGAAAAGGATATCTATGTGTTTTACTGATTACAGCAAGGCTTTTGACTGTGTAAACCATGAGAAACTCTGGGCCATATTAAGAAGCATACCAGAACATCTGATCGTTCTATTGCACAACCTTTACATTGATCAAGATACAACAATTCGAATGGAAGAAGGAGAAACAGAATAGTTTTAAATCAGCAAAGGAGTACGACAAGGCTGCATACTTTCCCCTACCTGTTTAATTTATATGTAGAACAAATCATCAGAGAAGCAGGACTGTATGAAGACAACAGAGGTGTGAAGATCGGTGGGAGACTCAACTACCTTCGCTATGCTGATGATACCACATTACTGGTTGAAAGTGAAGACAATCTGAAACATTTGCCTCTCAAGATCAAGGAACATAGTCTTAAAATGGGCATGCACCAATGTAAAGAAGACAAAGATCCTGATAACTGGCAAAATCAATAAGTTCATCATTGATGGAGTAGAAACTGAAATAGTGGACAATTGGATCCACTATCAATAAAGAAACAACAAGCAGTCAAGAAATCAGACGATGCATTGCTCTGGTCAGAATGGCTATGAAGGACCTAGACAAAATTTTCAAGAGCAAAGATGTCTCTCTCCATACAAAGATTCAACTCGTTCAAACTATGGTATTTTCAATAACATCATATGGATATGAAAGTTGGACAGTAAAAAAGATAGACAGGAAGAAAATTGATGCCTTTGTATTATGGTGCTGGTGACGAATACTGTGTATACCATGGATTTCCTGAAGAACAAACCAGTCAGCACTAGAGGAGATCAAACCTAAGCTTTCTTTAGAAGCTCAGATGACAAGACTTTGACTTTCATACTTTGGATACCTCATGCGAAGACAGATATCATTAGAGAAAGACATCAGGCTTGACCAGGTTGAAGGTCAAAGCAAAAGAGGAAGGCCAGCAATAAGATGAATCGATACAATATCAGCAGCTATGGGTGCCACTATATCAAAAATATGCCGCCTGAATGAAGACCAAACACAGTTTAGGACACCTATCCAGAGTGTCGCCATAAGTTGACACAGACTCGACGGCACTTGACAATAACAACAACAGCATCTATTTTGCCCAGTACTGAAATCAGGCTCACTGGTCTTTAGTTTCCCAGATCACCTCTGGAACCCTTTTTAAAAACTGGCATCCCAAACTGGCATTATACTGGCTATTTTCTAATCTTTAAGTACTACAGATGATTTTAATGATACTTCACAGATTACTAATAGTAGGCCTGCAGTCTCTTTTTTAGTTCTTTTAGCACCTTTGGATATATACCATCCGGTCCAGGTGATTTACTACTCTTTATCAAATAGTTGTTATACATCTTCCCGGTTTATCGATATTTATTTATTTATTTGATAGTTCTTTTATACCGCGCTCTTTGTTAGTGCGGTTTACAATGAAACAAAATGACTCTCGGTCAAATAATCTGTCCTGAGTTTACATAGAACAAGGAAGGCAACTGGGATTTCAACTTTGGGAAATTTATTTACAGTGGATGGATTCTATATCAGTGATGTGCATCATGATATAGGACCGCTGCTGATTCATATTACAAGCTTGAACTGTGTTGCAGAGATGGAGAGGTGTTTCCAGGTTGTGAGAAGTGTGTGATGAAAAGGTAGTGCTTTAGGGTTTTTCTAAATTGCATGAGGTCTCTGGATGCTCTGATGGGAGGTGGGAGGTTGTTCCAGCATCTGGGTGCGTAGAACGCGAATGCTCTGTTGTTAGTTGAAAGTGCACATTTTGTAGTTTCTCTCGGAATAGTTAGTGTATTGGTGGCTGCTGATCTCCTGGGTCTGTTGTTGGGTGGGTGGTCGAGTAGAGTCGAGATTGAGGAGGGAGCTATTTTGTTAATGGCCTTGAAGGTAATAAGTAGGACTTTATATAAGATTTGTTTCAATTCTTCTGATACCTCACCTTTAAATACCATTTCAGGCATGGGTAGCCTTTCCTACATCTTCTTCAGTAAAGAGTGAAGCAAATAATTCATTCCCTGACTCTCACACAAGTCTTTTGCTATGAACTTACTTGAAAACGTTTTTGTTGTGCATTTTTACTTCCACAGCAAGCTTTTTTCAAATTTTCTCTGCTTGCCTTATCAATACCTTGCAACTAATTTGCCAAAGCTTATGTTTTTTCCCATTTTCATCATTTGGCTCTCTTTTTTGGCTATAACAGCCTCTCTGACCTCACGTTTAAACCATGCTGGCAGTTTTTTGGTCTTCCTTCCACCTTTCTTTTTTTATATTTAATATTTATTAAACCTTTGGTATAACAGTGTACATATCAACAATATTGTATACAACAGCAACAACCAAAGTAGTTTTAGGTTTTTGTACAAAGTATAGTCTGTCATCAACCCCCCCCCCCCCCCTGGTGGCCAGTGGCTGTAAGGGTAGGTTGAGCATATTATTATTTTCTGGGAGTAGAGGGCTCTTTTAAGGCCAAGGGTATCTTGGTCTTTGTAGTCCTGCTCCTTATGTGAATAAATTGTATATGCCAAGTAGAGGGTAAATAAGGCTTTTATTTCCCTTTTAACGCAAAAGGTTCGCTGAGATACAGAAATACAGAAAGTCCTTCTTTTCAGGCTTCCACCACAACATAAGTAAAGAGGTAAACTGTTACAAACTTCACAGTTGCTTGTAGGATTTAACCCAGGATTCTTTCAAACTTTAGAGCGAAACAAAGGAGAGAACATTCCTCATTCATTCAGCAGAAACATGAGTATTCTCAAAGCAATGTATGTATAACTCACAGTTCAGGGAGTGATTCAAAACTGCCCGCAATACAAATGGAGCAATCCATTAATTCATCTTGAGATAAGGGAACAGGGTCCTCAAGCGCTATCTGCATGGGCTCTGGGTCATTGTTATCTCCCTCTGAATTGGAGCTTTCCCTGGCCGCTATAGTTTGCCAGTCACTGTTTCTGTTCCCTTGTTTCCAGTAAGGCTGTTCTAGGGCTCTCAAATAAGCATGGCTTGTTCCTATGCCCTTACGTCCTGGCTTATAAAACTCGGGCCTGCTTCTTTTCCTTTCAAACTGGATATCTGCTTTACAAGAGCTTCTAGGAGCTGAGCTTCTCTTTATGAATAAAGTGTCACCATACTTTGGCTTCCTGTAGCCGGTATAACTGGAGTTTTCCTTCTCAACACTTATCTCAGGACACAGTCTCTTTGGTAGACTTTCTCTTGGAAGCTTCTGGGCACTGCTTGACCTTTCTGTAGCCTAGAAAATCCTGGTGAGGAATCCAGACTTCCTTGCTTCCTGGTATAGGTAACTCTGCTATCAGTACCTTTCCTTCTGGAGCCTTTCAATCCTGTTTCAGAGTCTTCTGGTGAGCGTAGGCCTCTCTCCAGGTATGGCTCTCTCCTTCTGAGCTCTTTACCTCTGAGGTCTCCTGCTACCAAGTCTTTCTCCGGACTGACTCTCCACGGCCCGTCTTTCTCTCTGGCTCTTTCTGCTCCTCTTCCAGCTCCTGCTGTCCTTGTCGTGCTGCTTGTCTTGGCTGCACTGCTTGACCTGGCTGGGCTGCTGTTCCTGGCTGTCTCAGCTCCCCTTCTCCTCCTTCTCCCCTCTCCTGCACTAGCTTTCTGCTTATAAAGGCATTCCAGGTTTGAGTTCCCCAGGCTACTTTTCAGGTGCAGCTGATTAACTTCTGCAGAATCATCAGCCGGGTGTGTTAACTCAGCCTCTGTAAGTTTTCGCCTGCTCCCTCTAGCTGCGCTGCAGGGCAATTGCATCTTCTGCACATCATTTGTTTTGTGAAAGACAGCGTTTTTTTCCTGTCTTCACTTTCATTAGCTTCCGCTCTATGACAAGTCCCATCACCCATCCCTCCCTTGTACCCTCCCTCCCTCCTTTTTTTGAAAGACATCTCAACCAGCTAGATAGTCCAACAGAGGTTGCCAAAGTTTGCAGAAACAGTCTCCCTTCTGATGCCGCAGGTCTGTGAAATGTTCCGTTAAAACAAAGTGGTACAGCCTAGCACACCACTGTTCCATCCCAGGTGGCAAGGGCCGTTTCCATGCCCTAGTGATCTCACTCTGGGCTGCTTGAATACAGGCCCGAATTGGCCAGACCCAGATTGAGGTCACATTCACGGGCCAGATCCCCAGTAGACAAAAGCCCAAGTCCAAGTTAATATCCAGATGAAAGATGGATTCCACATGAGTTCTAATCTCTCCTAAATACTGGGTTATCGAAGGACATTCCCATCAAATATGTATAAAAGTGCCCTTCATACCACAATTCCTTCAGCACTAATCGGAAGTTACAGGGTAGATTTTATGCAATCGATCTGGGGTGTAATACCGGCGATAGAGAAGCTTGTAGGAAGTCTCCCTTACTGATACGGAAAGTGCTTGACGTGACTGATTTTCACAAATCCGCATCCATTCTTTCTCGTCAAGTCACCTCCCTAAGTCCCGCTCCCAAGCACTCTGGTATGGAAACTTATGGGGGGGGGGTCTCCTGTAAGGCCTGATACAACAAACGGATGAGCCCCCTACTTCAATACCTCAGCCACAATGCTTCCAGGCCATTATACCCCATCTCATATGTGGCCTGAATTTCTCACTGCTGCAAATAGTGTATGATCTGAAGGTGGGCAAAGGAATCTCCACCTGGCAGGTGATATTTCTTGCGAAGGCATTAAAAGTAAACAATTCACCCTTATCAATAAATTTTGCAAAAATGCTCTCTCCCATCATCGGAAAACCCCTTCCCATCCCGGGAGAAAACCCGGGCACCTGACAGGAGCCATAACAGAAAATCTGACGGAGGGAGCGAGCTACTTCCAGCAACATCGTCACTGGGAGTACAAATGCCATAAATAAGGGTACTCACGCCAGCAACCCATTGAGGTGGAGCCCAATATCCATAGGAGATGCTGCAAGGCCATATCCTCCGAACAATCTTGTTCCACCTTTCGAAAGCGCTTAGAATTCTGATCACTCACCCGCATCTGGCGCATCTGGGCGGCAACGTAATATAGCCCAAAATCAGATACACCGAGACCCACCCGCCATCGGGCAGCACACATTACACGGCGTCCCACCTGAGGACGGCTGGAACCTCAAACAAAATCAAAAGCCTGCCTCTGTAAGTGGCGAAGGTCCGCGTTCACCACACAGACAGCAAAGTTTGAAATAAGTACAGCAGCCGAGGGAGGAAATTCATTTTTAAATCCGCTATGCAACCTAACCATGATAAATCCCATTCCCACCAGGGATTCAGATCATATTTTAGCTGTTGAAGTAGAGGAGATAATTGGCCACATAAAGGTCGGCGGGCATGGGAGTCACCTGAACTCCCAAATATTTAATGGTCCGGGCCATCCAATGGAAGGGGTAGTGGTCTTTCGAGTTCTGCACTACTATAGGGCTGAGGGTGACTGTTAAGGCCTCAGTTTTATCAAGGTTAATTTTAAAACCCAAGAGAGTGCCGTAGTCTTTCAATTCTCGAAAAAGAACAAGAGGTCATCTATGAACAAGACTATCTTATTCTGAGAAGGCCCTACCATGATGCCCCAGATGTCACAGAGAACCCACACCCTACCTGCTAAGGGTTCCATAATGAGCGCAAAGAGGGGACAGCGGGCACCCCTGCCTCATCCCATGCCCCAGGGGAAAAAGCTCAGAATAGCCCCCATTGACACAAGCTGTCACTTCCGATGCAGCATATAACGCTCGAATCCACAACAGAAAGTGTGGACCCAATCCCGATTTCTTTTCTAGAAGAAAATCCCAGTGAACCCTATCAAAGACCTTCTCAGCATCGATAGATAATAACATAGCCTCCTGCCGCTCCTTACATGCCAACCAAGACAACTGGAGAATCTGCCACACACTGTCCGTTGCCTGTAGCTGTTGTATGAACCCTGTCTTATTAAGGTGGATGGCCCCAGGGATCACCAGTCCCAACTGTTCTGCCAGTATCTTTGCTAGAATTTTGTCATCCATATTTAGCTGTGAAATTGGGTGATAGTACTCACACAGCGTCGGGTCCTTTCCCAGTTTAGGAAGCACGGTGATAGTAGCTTGGCCACTCACAGGGACCACCCCACCCCCCTTCTTGCTCAGCTCCATTGGTTCCCATTGAACTATCGCTATCAATACAATATTCTCACCACCGTTTACAATGCCATCCATACCAGTACCTTGCTGACCTCATCCATATCCACTTCCTTCCCTGTGCCCTTCGCTCCATTCACAACAACTGTCTGGCCCTTCCTTCCCCTGCCCAGGCCCACCTTGAACATACCTGCCACTCTGCTTTTTTCTTCCTTGGCCCAGCCCTCTGGAATTCCCTCCCCACCACGTTCCGTGCTGAATGCTGCTATCCCAGGTTCAAATCCCCATCTCTTCTGTTAAGCATTCGACCTACCAACCACCCCTCCTGCTTAAGTATCGCTGTTTTCTGGTTCTGTCTGTTATGTGCTTTAGATGTTTGCTCCCTTGCCTTTCCTGTCATACATTTGGCATTCCTTTCCTCTTCTGCCTGCAGCCTGTTTAATGATTGTGAACTGCACTGATGTTCTGTCATGGGCAGTCAAGCAAGAAAAATAATAAAGATAAAAGGGGGGAGGCAATACCACATTAAAGATCCATTGCAAGAGGGATCTCAGGACACCCGATAACCGTTTACAAAACAAGCTAGTAAATCTATCGCGACCCGGCGCCTTGTGAGGTGCCAACCCCCAGATCACCAACTGTACTTTGTCCAGCGAGACCTCCTGCTCCAATAATTTGCTAGTTTGGGCTAAGTGACCAACACCCTCCCCTCCATTAGGCAAATAATTTGCATTGCGCATCCCCACCGCTGGGGGATCCGCTGCATATAGTGTCTTACAAGAACTCATAAATTGGTCCCAAATGTTGACACCCTTATACAAAAGCTTATCCTGAGGCCCCTTTAACTTACCAATGGCTTGGCACCATGCTTGAGCATGCAATTTACGAGCCAAGATGGTATCCGACGTTATCAAACTTGTAATAAATCCGGTGCACCCTTTGTAATTGTTATGAAATCCGCTCCAATTGGAGCACATTCAACTGCCTCCTAATATCTTCCAATTGCGCTCTCTCCTTCGGGTCTCCCGTTTCTTTATGAACCCATTCTAGCGCCTCCAGTTGAGAGGTCAGCTGATGAGTCTGCTCCTCATACTGGCATTTTCTCCGGGCCCTCAACTGGATCAAATGGCCTCAGAGTACAGCCTTGAGCCCATCCCAGAGCATTCCTGGTCCCTACCTCTCCGGTATCATTTAATTCCAGGTACTCTCCAATCACCCTCTCTAAGGTCTTAATCGCCTCCTCTCCCTGCAGGACGTATTCAGTAAGCTTCCAAAAAATCCATTGAAATGGTTCAGTTGGAACTCCAAATCATGCTTCCACTGGGATCATGGTCCAACCAGGTAATGGGACTAATTTTGGCGCTATCCAGGATGTCCACCCAGTATTCATCCCCAAAAACATAGTCTATACAGCTATAGGACACATGGAGAAAAATATATAGTCCTGAGTAGAGGGATTGGCTGCCTCCCAGAGATCCACCAGCTCAAATTCATGCAACCAGTCTTGTATGGCCTTCAGCCCAGGTCGCCCCCCCCCCCCCACCCACTGCCCCGCAACCAGCCATCCAATGCTACATTGCAATCACCCCCACAAATACCTTTACATGGACCTTCCCCTCAATCCAGCAATGCATGTCAAACCAAAAGGCCACCTGCTCGACATTGGGTCCATAAATAGACACAAAAGTCACCATTTTCCAATACAATTCACACCATACTACTAGCGCCTGCTCATCCACTTTGCGAGATATCCCTCTCAAAGTGAAAGGAACATCCCCTTGAATCAGGATCACCACTTCCACCCTCCTGTGGTTGCCTCCTTCCGCCGCAAAAAAAGTCTGGAAAGCCCGGGGCCCAAGTAAGCATTCATCTCTCCCCTGCAAGTGAAACATAGAAGGATGCTTGGGTGCATAGGGAGAGGAATGGCCAGCCGAAGAAAGGAGGTGATAGTGCCTCTGTATAAGTCTTTGGTGCAACTTCATTTGGAATATTGCGTGCAATTCTGGAGACCGCACCTTCAAAAGGATATAAACAGGTTGGAGTTGGTGCAGAGGCTGGCTACTAAAATGGTTAATGGTCTTCATTATAAAGCATATGAGGACAGACTTAAGGACCTTAATATATATACTTTAGAGGAAAGGCAGGACAGAGGTGATATGATTGAGACATTTAAATACCCATGTGTCATTAATGCACAGGAGGAGAGCCTCTTTTGATTGAAATCAAGCTCTACTATGAAGAGACATACGATGAGGGTGAAAGGGGACAGACTCAGGAGTAATATGTGTAAATATTTCTTTATGGAAAGAGTGGTAGATGCGTGGAATGGTCTCCCAGTGGAGGTGGTAGAGATGAGGACAGTATCTAAATTCAAAAAAGCATGGGACAAACACAGAGGCTCTCTAAAGGAAAAAAGGGGACTCTTGTAGTGGGCGATATGGAAGGGCAGACTTGATAGGCCATGTGGTCTTTTTCTGTCGTCATGTTTCTATGTTTCTACTACCACACTGAGGTCCCAAAACACAGCAGGAACTAGATGGGAGACTTCAACAGAAGCAAGTTCCACTTAAAGCAAACAGCTAAAAAGGTGTAGAGAGATAGGTATAACTTTTACATGAGGGTGATATGCTCTAGATGCACTGAAATGAACCCTTAAGGTATATGTAGATGGTATGCAAATAGTTTTCATGTGAAACAGGAAAACTGATCAAGGGACTTTCTATCACATTTAATAAATCTATGGTTACCCTCTAAACATCCAGGCTGTGTGAGCTAGATAGCCAATGTTGGGATACAACATCGCTTTCTGAGCTTGCATGATTAGAGATGGAAAACTCCACAATCTGATCAGTTCCCTGATAGATAGCTCCTGAAGGAGGGGAAACTAGATCTGTCTTGGCTAGTAGGGAGCTATGGGTATCATAACTTCTCAGTCTTGTCTGAATTTCTGGTGAGTTTTCGCAAGTAAAGGTTGGGAAGATATGTGTACAAAAGACCCAAGGCCGTACCAAGCCATAAATGCGCCCTATGAAACTTAAACATCTGGTGCGCCCCTCCTCTCCCGTTTGTTCTTTGCCCCATGCCCAGCATTCCCCGTCTTACCTCCATGTCTCCAGCCAGCTCCCCATCCAGCCTGCCCTTGTCCCGCCATTTTTAGGGTTCCCATGGTGGCAGCAGCAGCAAGACTTCCAATTAAAAAAAAAAACATGTGGGTCTCTCTGACTCCGTGCTTGCATGCTGGCCTGATCCCCATCCTCTGATGTATGCTCGCATCAGAGGACAGAGGAACCAGAGACCTGCATTTGAATGTCTGGTGTGGTCCCTTCCTCCTCTGATGCGAGCATAGTTCTCTAGTTCTCTTTGACACTCTCATATGTGGCATGTTTGATATAAAACAGGCATTCATCCTCATATTTCTGGACATTTCTACTGCATTCGACAATGTCGACCACAACACCCTACTCTCTAGACTTGAACAAATTGAAATCAAAAGTACAACCTATCAATGGTTTAAATCCTAAATCACTGACCGAATACAGAAAGTACAAAGAAGTCATGAAACATCCTCCACATTCAAACAAGAACAAGGAATACCACAGAGATCCATTCTTTCAGCACTATTATTTAATCTCTACTTACAACCAATCTGCAATATATTTAAAAAATTCAAAGTGATATCTATGCGGATGATATCATGCTTTATCTCCCCATAAATAGACTGAACTCATCACAAGAAGTAATGGCATCATGTATCAAGGAAGCTGAGGCCTGGCTAGCATCAAATAACCTAAGCATTAACTTAAAAAAACCGAAGTACTTTACATCTCAAGGAACGTGAACTTTGCTACTCCACCAACATTCATAATACAAGATACAATACTCCCAGTGAAAAAGGAAGTAAGGTACCTTGGTGTTTTACTTGACCAATCGCTCTCCAGGACAGCACACATAAAATAGATAACTAGAATCATATATTTCAAACTAAGAGCCTTACAACACCTCAGACCACTTATCGACACACATAATTTCAGATCAATTGTACAAGTGCTAATTACTCCTGACTTTGACTTCTGCAATAGCCTACTTCACAGTCTACACAAAAAGAATTTGAAACAACTTCAAATCGCCCAGAATGTAACAGAATCATATGTAAAGCCCGATTAACCGATCACATAACACCCATACTATACAATCTCCACTGGTTACCAGTCTTCAGTAGAATCAGATACAAAATATTAATGATAACATTTAAGATAGTTAACAATATTGCTCCATCTTTGCTCTCAACATTAATTACCCATGAAACAAATACAAGATCCAAACGAGAACACTCTCAAAATACACTTGTAATCCCACCAAAAATTTGCAAAACAAAACAATCCACAAGTAACAGAGCCTTCTCTTTTGTTGCACCCCACCTGTGGAATGCTCTTCCAGACTCTTTACGCTCCATTAAAGATTGACAAACATTCCAAAAAGAATTAAAAACATTGCTGTTCACGCAATATTACCGAGAGAACAATCCAAATGATAACACACAACCAGCTCCTAAACCCTCCTCGGGCCACTGTACACAACTACTAGGCAACTATGGAATTCTGCAACCCTAGTAAATAGTTCTTTGTAAATAGTTCTGTTAATTGTTAAATGTTTGTATTATAAACATGTAAAACTGTTGTTTAATGTAAATTGCTCTTGATCACAGGAAGGGGTGGTATAGAAAAACTCACGAATAAAATAAATAAAATAAAATATGTTAGAAAAGGGGAATCAGACCAGCATGCAAGCATGGAGTCGGAGAGACCTGCATGTTTCATTTTTTTTTCAATTGGAGGTCCCGCCGCTGCCACCAAGGGAACCCTAAAAATGGTGATGGGGCAAGGGCTGGCAGCATGGGGGGAGCCGAGGCTAGCATCTCCAAATCTGCCCCTATTTTTTTACGCCCTGTGCAACTGCACCACTTGCAAGGGCTAGGTACGATCTACCTCCAATCTAGGAGGAATGCAAACAAGGCTAGTTTGCAGAAAGCCCTGATTCTGAAGCAGAACTGAAGGACGTTCTTGTTCCAGGAAACAGCAATGAAGTTTACTATAGGTGTTCTCACTTCGCTACTCTATTACTCTTATGATAGTAGAATTCTATGCAATTTGCCTGCCAGGATGTTGTCTTTCCCTGCCAGATATGTGGCTCTGAGGGTCATCCCTTGAGAGATGGCACAGGTCCATATTCTGATAGTTTCCCCAACACAGAAGTGTGAGCCTGTTCCCCCCTGCTTGTTTATGTAGAATATGACTACCTGATAATCTATGATTTTGTTGGACAATATCTCTGAAAGCCATTAGAATGATCCAGATTGCTCTTAGCTCTAGGAAGTTAATCTGATGAAGTTTTTCCTGATAGGACCAAAACAACCCATGTGTAAAGTCCTTCTATATGAGCTCCCCAGCTTAATTTAGATTCATCCATGTTAATGCATTTTAGACTGGTGGAATTCCTTTTGCCAGATTTGGCTGCTTCAATTACTGAGGCAGAGAGTCCCTGAGTTGTCTGGTGATGCAACTTATGTCTAATAAGCTTTGATGGCTTGAATCCACTGAGAATATAAGGTCCATTGGTGGCATGAACAGTTGATGCCATTTTGCCCAACAGTCTCAACAAGTTCCATACTGATGTCTACAGACAAATACTTATCTCCCGTATTATGAAACAACATGGTGATCCTGTTTGCTGGAAGAAAGACTTTTGCCTGAGTTGTGTCTAACACTCTGATGAATTCCAACTGAAGTGAAGGGCTGCGGTGGGATTTTGGGTAATTTATAATAAAACCCAGTGAGTTCAGAACCTGGATAATTTTCTACATTGAACTCCTTCTCGTGAAGAGCACTTGACCAGTAAATCATTCAGATAAGAAAGCATGTGCACCTCCAGTTTGCGAGGATATGATGCTACCATGGCCAATCCCTTCATAAACAGAGTACAAATTATATCACAATAATAGGATGGATCTGAGAGGTGGTGCTATATGTTAAGGAGGGCATTGAATCAAATAGAATTAAAGTTCTGCAGGAAATCATGCACAGTGGAATCTTGATGTACAGAAAATTCCTTGTTTAAAGAGGAAGAGAATGGCAGTGGGGGTATACCACCATCCGCCTACTCAGACTGAACAGACAACTGATGAAATGCAAACTAATATTAGAAAAGCTAACAACTTGTTAACATAATAATAAGGAAGGATTTCAATTACCCCAATATTGACTGGGTAAATGTCACATCAGGATAGGCCAGGGAGATACAGTTTCTAGTTAATATTTAAGAAAATGAGAAATGCAAACTCTCTATAGTTAAAAAATAGATTACAAAGTTATGCCCTAAGGAGACATTTGTGCTCTACTCAAGGGAACGTTTAAAGAGGTTCCAGAAGTCACATTTATATGTAAGATGACTTGGAGAGCTAAGGTTTGTCTAGAATGATGATAACCTTAAGAGAGGAGACTTTCCACCATGCCGGACTGATTGGGTGCCTGCAGGAAGAATGGAGGTAAGTTCCTCCCAGCTCACCACCGAGACCTCCAATCAGCCCAGCACTACAGAAATTACAGCAGCTACAGCAGCCAAGTACCCTTTAAAAGAAGAGCCGCTGTCACCACCAGCGTCTTTCCACCATGCCGGACTGATTGGGAGCCCTGCAGGAAGCATGGAGGTAAGCTCCTCCCTGCTCCCCACCAAGATCTCCAATCAGCCCAGTGCTACAGCAGATACAGCAGCCAAATACCCTTTAAAAAAGAGCCACCCTCACTGCTGGCTCTTTCCACCATGCTAGACCAATCAGGAGGCCTGCAGGGAGCATGGAGGTAAGCTCTTCCCCGCTCCCCACTGAGACCTCCAATCAGCCCGGCGCTACAGCAGCTATAGCAACCAAGTACCCTTTAAAAGAAGAGCTGCGCTTAGGCACGTCTGCATCTGATGGGCGCATGCCTGAGGGCGTTGCAGAGGGCTCTTTTGTGTGGCTCTTAGGCATGGGGCTTCTCAGGACCAGAGTGTGAAATAAACCGCAAGAGCTGAAATAAAGAGAAAGAAGATCAGCAACAAGCATCCACCCCTCAGCCAGACCAACTGCCAAGACTCCAGCAGCAAATCACTGGGTCTACTCTAAGACTCCACACACCAGCTCTCTCAGCAGCTCCATTTAACTAAACATTCTCACCCAAGACAATTTTCAACATGCATCACTTTTTCTCAGTTGCTCTCATTATATTTCTCATCACACACGCAATCTCCCACAGCTCAACATTCACTTCAACAGCAACCATCCCCACTATTTACCATCCATGTCAGAGACTACAACCTCTCCTAATAAAGCCATGCACCAGAAACCCTTCCAACCTCCTCAGAATTCACCCATTACTCTCCTCATGCAGAATTTCTTTCTCTTCCTCCTCTCAAATTCATACTCATCAATGCAATATTCTTTAGCCACAAGATCCCAATCCTGGTGGAATGCATAAAGGACAATCAAATAGATATTTCTTGCATTACGAAAATCTGGCTTGAGGGCATCTCCTGTGCCATACCTGCTTACCAACTTTTCAACCAGCCAATATGTAACAAAAGAGGAGGAGGAGTACTCATCATAGCCAAAGAAGCACTACAATTCAATATCACTCATCACAAATCCTCCCAAAACATGGACATGATATCCATCTCCAATCCTCATTTCCCTATCTGCCTAGCATACAGACCCCCCCCTCCCCACTCAGAATCCAGCAACTTCTCCCCACTCCCTGAGAAAGCATGCGAAGACCATCATAAGAACAAATGATTTATTCTCCTGGGAGATCTTAACCTGCCATCACTGTCAAACAAGCAAGCAGCCTCCTTCTTACAGCCCACGGAGGCACTAAATCTCAACCAAATAATATCAGAATCAACACACAGCAAGAGTGTAACATTAAACCTCATATTCACCCCAGCAAACTGGCCACACCACGACCTCTAATCAATGACCAGATGCTCCTCTGTTTCCTGGTCTGATCACAGACTAATTACCTTCTTCCTCCCCAGAAGCAACAATCACCACACAAACACATATCCTTCGATACACACACAAAGATTCAGATCTTTTGACAATCAATCATTCTTAGCTACCATCCAACCACTAATGCAAATAAATACAGAGCAAATTGATTCAAATAGCCGAGACTGCACCATCAATCAATGGAACAACCTCATCGCATCCTACGCAACTAAACATAACAACAGGGGACATAAGATGAGGATGAAAGAAGATAGACTTAGGAGTAATATGAGGAAATATTTCTTTTTGGAAAGAGTGGTAAATGAGTGGAATAGCCTCCCAGTGGAGGTGGTAGAGATGAGGACAGTATCTGAATTCAAAAAAGCATGGGACAAACACTGAGGATCTCTAAAGGGAAAAAGGGGATTGTTTTAAATTATCTTATAGTGAAAATAAAACAGTGGAAATGGGTATGAAATCCAATATTAACATGGTTAGCCATTATTCTCCATTTAGTTATCAAATGTATAATCAAACGTCATGCCAATGTATGTCCATTCCTTTTCTAGAAGATAAAACCGTACGTTGCGTTTGGCAATGCAACAAAAACCTTAAAGAACTATTGAGCCCTGCAATTCTGAGGCCTCTACGGATGAAAGTAGAAACAGTTCAATTAGGACACAAGAAATGTGGTGAGTGTGCGATATGCGATATCACTATGGAAGTAAATGAGTTTCAATACCATGGAGTAGTTCATCGTTTACGTAATCAAACTTCCTGCACATCAACACATGTGATATATTGTATCCAATGTCCTTGTGGCCTTATATATGTAGGAAAAACCATAAGAGAATTTAAAATACGTATGAATGAACATAAAAGCAGATTGAAATGCCGACGACATCAAGCGCCTATAGTGGATCATTGTCTCAGGTATAATCACGTGTTTGATGAGCTTCGCTGTTTTTGCATTGCTCAGATAATGATGGGTCAGAAGGGAAAATCCAGGGAACAGACCCTGTTATGGCACGAACAGCGATGGATTTATGTGCTACAATCAGTGGCCCCTGGAGGCTTAAATGCCCGAATAGAATGGGAAGCGTGTAAGTGAAGAAATTCCCACCAGAAAGTGACGTGGGAGAGGAGGGATCCAAGAGGTGTATAAATGTTGTGAGCATGCACGGCATTTTTGTAAGCCGGTAGGCTCAGAGACCAACTGGAGAAGAAATTGGTAGGAGTATGAGAATTACGGGATAATTTAGAGTTCGGAAGAGACACGATCGAGAGCAGGGTAGGTGGTCCTCTCTTTTACATGAAATATGTATTATTTGTGAATTTAGTCGATGTATGGAAAGTATATACGTATTGACAGCACGATTATTATCTGAATTACAGTGCTTTTCACGTAATCCCCTGAGGAAACCGGTGTGCGGTGAAATGCAGATACAGCGCAGAAGGTGGCGTTGGGAAACGATATTGCAAGCTAAGCAAAGCTCTGAATAAGTTGAGAAGGACACTGAAAGCTAAGCACAGTTTTGAATAATTCTATCTCTTAACAATTGATTCTAAGCAACTATTACATACAACAAAGGTCATTGATGCAAATTGGGGCGTTTTCAGAACATATACACAAAGTTTTGATATGTATAACGCCCAATAAGTCTGAGACCTGAACGGTGCTTAGAAGAAATATAAGAATGTATTAGAGATAAAAGGTTGATGTGACATTAGATACAGTATACCTTCAAGAACGATATCAGAGTGATAGAATACTTGATTTGACAGGCTACTGCAAGCCCATAGGAAAAAACCACAGTCGCCCCAAAGGGGAGCTGTGAACAGCAGCAATTGAGTCTGCAGGCACAGGCACAGTAGGAGTCATGTCTCCAATAGAAGCGACGCTCTGGTAGCCTGAACACAGAAGGGTCGGGGGTAGGAGTTGCCTAGACCCCAAAAAAGATTATGGAGCACAGCCTGTCCAAAGGCACTTTCCCATCGGGACTTCCTTTCCAGGCAGTAATGAGCCGTGAAGGTATATACTGAAGAGCAGGTGGCGGCCCGGCAGATGTCCACCATTGGGACAGAGTACAGGTTTGCCACAGAAGCCGCCATGGCCCTGACACGTTGTGCCATGACCAAGCCTTCCAGCGGGAGCCCCGCCTGCTCATAGGCGAGGGTGATACAGTCCACCACCCAGATAGATTGTGTCTGTTTGGTCACCACTTCCCCCAGCCTACTGGGGTCATACGAGACAAAAAGCTGAGAAGCTTTGCGGTGGCTCTGAGTAGAATGGATGTAGAAGGACAGGGCCCTCTTACAGTCCAGGGTATGAAAGATGGCCTCCGCCCTGCTAGAGTGAGACCTTGGGAAGAAGGTGGGTAGCATCACCTCCTGGTTGAGGTGGAAGGGTGATACCACCATTGGAAGGAACTTAGGGTGTGTGCGGAGCACCACCCTGTTCTTGTAGAACCATGTTTTTTTGTCTAATGTGTAAATAGTTTGCCCAGTTAATGCTCCAAGTTACATATCCTGCTAAAATGTAAGCACAAGACAGTTTTGACTGAATTGAGCAAGAATTGTTAATTGTAAACCGCACTGATACTAAAGAGCGCAGTATATAAAAGCTGTTAAATAAATAAACCTGGTATACGGCGCCTCCGCCACTAAGGCTTAAAGCTCACTAACCCTGTGAGCAGAGGTGAGTGCAACCAGGAACACCACCTTCCATGAGAGGTATCGCAGGTGGCAGGTCGCCAGGGGCTCAAAAGGCGGGTGAGTGAGCTGCGTCAATACAACGTTAAGATCCCACTCGGTTGCCGGAGGGCAAACCTGGGGTTTTGACAAAAGAAGTCCCCTCGGGAAGCGGGTCTCCAGTGGCTGGGCCAAGAGGTTCCTGCCACCCACTGGGTGGTGGTGCACCACGGGGCACTGAGGTGTACCCTGACGGAGTTCAATTTAAGCCCGGATTGCGAGAGATGGAGAAGGTACTGCAGCACTAGCTGCACCAAGCAGGAGAACAGGTCAAGCCCGAGTTCCAGGCACCAAACTGAAAATCGGAACCATTTGAAGGCATACTCTTTCCTAGTGGAAGCCTTGCGGGAGGCCAGCAGGATGTCCTCCACTTCACCCGAGAGTTTGAAAGGAGCCAGGGCCATCCTTTCTGCCGCCATGCTGTCAGTGACAGGGACCCCAGGTTGGGTGCAAGAGAAAGCCCCCCTCCTGAGACAGGAGCCCTAGAGATTCCTCCAATGGGATGGGAGCCTCCACCAATAGCCGGAGGAGTAGTGGGAACCATGGCTGCCTAGGCCATCAAGGGGCTATCAGGATAAGCGAAGCCCTGTCGCAGGGGGTCGTTTTGGCAAATAGTGATGTGGGTAGGAAGACATACATTATGACCACGGGATGAGGAACGCATCTGCTGCCACCCTGGAGGGGTGGGCTTGCCGGGAGCAGAAGTGGGGCAACTGATAGTTGTCTGGGCTGGCGAACAGATCTATCCAGGGTTCCCCCCATAGCTGAAAGAGCTGCTGGCCACTCTAGTGTCCAGCTGCCACTCGTGCGGCCGGAGGATCCTGCTCAATCTGTCAGCAAGTGAGTTGTTCTGGCCTGGCAGATAAACTGTCCATAGGAGCATGCCCTGCTGGACTTTGTAGGAGCAGAGGGCCACTGCCTCATGGCAGAGGGTATGAAACCCCATGCCTCCCTGCTTGTTCTCATAGAACATCGCTACCTGGTTGTCTGTTTGGATCAACACTGGCTGGTGCTGTAGGCAGTGTCAGAAGGCTCAGAAGGCTAAGGATATCACCCACATATCCAGGAGGTTGATCTGCTGGTTGCTCTCGTACCTGGGTGTGGAGTCCCTCGCAGTGGGCTCCCCAGCCCAGCAGGAAGGCATCCATAGTAAGAACCCTTAAGGGACTTGTGGTTTGGAAGGGGATCCCTGCCTCGAGTTATTGGGGATTTTGCCACCAGGTCAGGGAGTCCGCCAACTGGTGGGTCACTGAAACTCTGTCCTGGAGACGGCCTGTGGCCTATGCCCATTGGTCCCAAAGGCACCACTGTGTGGCCCTCATGTGAAGATGGGCATATGGGGTGACATGAACCATGGAGGCCATGTGCTTGAGGAGGCGCAGCAGGAGCCAAGCGGGCACCAAGGGATGGTGCTGTATGTCTAGGGCCAGTGCCCTGAGACGGTGGGCTCGGTCCCCAGGAAGGAAGGCCTTTGCCTGGAGGATGTCCAGTCTTGCCCCTATGAACTCCAGACACTATGTCAGGAGGAGGTGGGACTTGGGGTAGTTTATTATAAACCCCAAATGCTGCAGGACCTGGATGGTGCATGTAGTTGCCTGCTGCACTTCTGAGGCCATGCCTCCTTTTATGAGCCAATCGTACAGGTAGGGGAAGACAAAGACCCTCTGGAGGCGGAGGAAGGTGGCCACAACTGCCAAGCACTTGAAGACCCTTGGGGCGGAGGTCAAGCCAAAAGGCAGCACCCTGTATTGGTAGTGGCTGCCTCCCACCATGAACCACAGGTACTGCCTGTGGTTGGGGTGAATGAGGATGTGGGTTTTAAGCATCCTTCAGATCCAAGGAGCATAGACAATCTAATCTCCCTGCTGGAGGTAAGGCAACAATGTTCCAAGGGAGAGCATTTTGAACTTCACCAGGAATTTGTTCAGATTGCGCAGGTCCTTAGGCCTCCTATTCTTTTTGGCATGAGGAAGTACCTGGAGTAGAATCCCTTGCCCTTGAGCTTGTGGGGAACTGGTTCCACCGCTCCGTCCTTGAGAAGGCCTGCAAGTTCCTTTAGTAGAAGGTCATGGTGAAGGGGAGACCCCCACAACCATTGGCCATGATAAGAGGAGAGAAAAAGCATGACTGGGCCCTACTCAGGAGCCAGGGGTAATGCAGGTTGCAGAAGGGGCAATAAGAACATATTGACAGCTGTGGGAACCACTCGTGGCATATGCCCAAATCTTTAAACGACCCTAGCGCAAAGAGAAGTGGAGATGGCCAGTGTAGCCAAAGTACCCCATTCCATGCTGCCCCCTGTCACCCAAGGGCCCTGCAGTTCATCACATACACACCCAAACCAATGCTATTATGGATAGCCCATAAATAGCCACCATAGGTGATAGCAACAGCATCTCCTCCTCCCTGTTTCCTCAGCTCGCAACCTTGGTATCATCTTTGACTCCTCCCTCTCTTTCTCCACACACATTCAACAGATAGCTAAAACCTGTTATTCTTTTCTATAACACTGGCAAAATTCGTCCCTTCCTTTCTGAACACTACTAAGACTCTTATCCATTCTCTAATCACCTCCTGTGTAGACTATTGCAACCTCCTCTTCACTGGTCTTCCTCTGCATCATTTCTCCCCACTTCTATCTGTTCAAAACTCAGATGCACGGCTAACCTTCCACCAGTGTCACTATGTTCATGTCGCCCTTCTTCTCAAGTCACTTCATCCATATTCATTTCCGCATCCAGTTCAAACTTCTACTACTGACCTATATGTGCCTTCATTTGGCCGCTTCTTGCTACCTTTCCTCTCTTATCTCTCCCTACATTTCTCCTCAGGAACTCCACTCTTCTGGCAGATCCCTTCCATCTGTGTCCTTCTCTTCCACTGCCAACCCTAGACTTCGGTCTTTCTATCTTGCTGCTCCTTATGCTTGGAACAAACTACCTGAGTCAGTATGTCAGGCTCCATCTATGGCCTTGTTCAAATGAAGGCTAAAACTCACTTTGAGGCTGCTTTTGTATCCTGACCCCCTAGTTTCCTATTCACCTCCTATATGTTTCCTTGCCATTCTCCTAGATATATCCTAGTCCCCAGATGTGTTGTCTGTCTTGACTAGACTGACTGATAGAAAAGCTGTATATCAAAATCTGTTAAATAAATAAGAACTTTCAAAGCGGTTTACATAGAACTTAGTTTTTACAAGGAACAGATTTCGATCAACATTGGAACGTGTGCAATAAACATAGGGAACTCATAACAAAGAACATAATAAGGTTGTTAACAAACGCAACTATATGCAGTGGGCTGAGAGGTTAGCAGGAATGGGGTCAAGTGGGATCATGGGGTTTCATGAGTGAGGTCAAGTAGGTTGCTTGTTGTCAAAATGCTTTTGGAAGAAGTGAGTCTTGAATTGTTTATGAAAACCAGTGGAAGACCTGATGTTTCGGATTTCTGGGGATAGCGCATTCCAAAGGGTGGGGGCATATAATGTACATCCATGTGCAAAACTGAAGAAAAATGTACCAAAAAAGGAATAAAAAATGCAGGGAAAGAGAGGGAATGCAACTTACAGACTTTATGAAAAAAATGAGAAGGCCCCCATGCATGAAGTGTGTGGCAGGAATCTAAAGTTTCATTAGAGCTGAAAAGCTAGAGAGAGAGCTTTCCCACAATGGGCTCTGTTGAATGTTACCCACCTATGGGCAGGACCATATCATGCTATAAATGTGCCCTGTGCGACGCATGAATGTGGTGCCCTCTCGTTGTGGAGCTGCATGCCAGAATTCGTTATCAAACTTTCTGGAAGTCTAGTGATAAAAACCATGTCCGTTCCATACCTGCACTCTGTGCGGCCGCACTACTAGCACAGCCCTTGGTACGGGACTGCCTAGGAGGACTTACTATCCTGCTTGCCCTCAGAGAAAACTAGTGTTTTACAGAAAATAATAAATAGATACAAATGTGCTGAGAATTTTAACAAGTTCAGAATTACTGTGGGATCAATATTTAGCAGCAGCCGCCAGCTTATTTTTTAAATTGAAGCTGCCACAACTAAATTAAATCTGGATATTCAGCACCAGTATCCAGAGAGTGTCTGGCACTGAATATCTGGATACTGCAGTCAGCACTGGCACTATCTGTATAGCAGTAATAGTCAGTGCCGCTATTTGGATAGCTACTTAGCACAGCTTTTTGCTGTCCTAAGCTATCCATATAGTGGCACTGAATATCACCGCTGTACGGATAACTCTCAGCTCTGCCCCACTCCACCCAGGACTGCCCTGGCACTATATAGATAGTGCCAAGTTGGTCAGACAAATATTTAGCAGCACTATCCATATATGCTGCTGAATATCCTCATTAGGATTTATCTGGTAAGCAGGCTGGACTGCAGCTTAGATAAGTTCCTTTGAATATTAACCTTTGTTTTACTGTAGTGTCACTGTGATTCTATCTCTAGGTTTTTGTTGAACATTGACTGCTATTTTTTTTTTATTTTATATTTATAATTTTCACAAAATTCCAAACATAAAAAACTTGTACAGAAAATGGCAGTAAAGGTTACACATTCTGAGGAAATCATACAATTGATAAGCAAATCCAACAAAACTGCCCACTAGCCCAACAAGCAGAGAGATTCAAGAACAAAGAAAAAAAGAAATAATCTTTTACACAAAAAAACATGCATGGAAAGCATAAATTGGGCAGTTTAATCCACACCCTATACTATGCTGCGAACATAATCCTAACAAATTCCCTATGAAGATGGAAGAGGAAGCTGCCAGATGAGGGGGATCATAAAAAACATAACTCTGGGATTGTAATCGCACAAGGCATTGACATGGAAACTTTAAGAAGAACAAACCCCCCAGCTGAGCAACCCCAGGCTTAAGTAAAAGGAATTCTTTCCATCTCCGCTGGGTCTCACGGGCCAAATCTGGATACATGACAATATGTGGTATATAAATGATATAATAATAATAATAATGGGGCTACTGAGATGATGGTGGCTTGTCAAGAACCTCCCTGCTTTTATCTATTCTTTCCCGTCTTAAAATGACGGATTACTTTTCTTTTATTTTAGACGTTGTAGACACTTTGTTATTTTAAAAGGAGGCATAATACGTTCAGAATAAACTATAAGCCATAATCATTAGTGGGAGAAATGTGATTCGAACCCTGGCTTCAAGGGTTCTGAGCACACTGCTCTAATCACTATAAAATTCTATACTAGATCATTTTGAAATATTTGAGGACTGGTTCCATGAAATCCCTATGATGAATATTTATTTACCAGTTTGTGGGTGTTTCATTCTTAGAAATCTTGAAACTCAAATCAGCCATTCCTCCGACGGGTATTCTGTCACTTCCTGTAGCAAAATGAAGAAATTTCTTCTGGAGATCAAGGGAATACCCCAGGACAACATCCCAAAAGTACCTACAAAAGTAACGCAGAATCGGCTTTTCATTAAAACTGAACTATCACAATGAAATACTGTCAGATAAGTTATATCATCATAGGAGAAGGGACGAGATGGGAAGGGAAAGGATTTTGGATTTAGCTCAAGCTTTTTTCAGGAATAGCTCAAGACAAGTTACATTCAGGTACAGCAGGTATTCCCCTATCCCCAGAGAGCTTACAATCTAAGGGGCCATTTTGCTAAAGTGCACTAAGCAGTTAATATTCATTTTCACATGTGGAAACTGTGCGCAAGGGTCCACGAAAACTATTATCGTGTGCTGATTTGCATGTTAACTGCCTATCATGTATTGGGGTGCTGAATGGACAGATTAGGGGTGGAGAGTAGGCGTGATGAGCACATTACAGATAGCACAGAGGGGACATATTGCATCCTGTCAATGTTGCAGTTAGTACAGATGCACCTAATGTCACCTCAATAGATTGGGTTAAGTGTACCTGTGGTAATTCACAAGGGCCAGAATAAATGATAAGGGGCATGCCTGCGTAATAACTGTTAGGCACATGCTGGCCATGTCTTGACATTTACCACAGCGAAGTTGCACCTAACACACATTGAGTAAGGCACAAAATGCATGCTAGGTGCTAAAAGCTGGTGCACTTTAATGAAACGGTCCCTAGGTTTGTACCCGAGGCAGTGGCAGGATCAGTACAAAGATAATGGGCATCCTTGGCAAACCTTTAGCCTTATGCCCCCTCCCCCCCAAGATTTTGATAATTAAATTCAACAACCATGATCATTACAAAAACAACCCTCCCCAACAACCCTGCTGCCACTGCCACTGACCTGCACCCAATCAGCCCCACAAGCACCAGAAGGAACCAGCCTTTCCCTCACCACCTCCTGCACCGATCAGCATCATTGAGGGAGAGTGGGAAGGTAAGCTCCACCCCGCTTCCCTCCAACAAGGTCAATCAGGCTGAAGAGGACACAGCAGCAGGACATTTAAATTCAGCAGCTCCAGCAGGCACGCCCATGCCTGGTGGACCTATGCCTGAGTGCCATGCCAGAGGTCCCTTTGGCAAGACCCTTAAGCAAGGGCCGCAGAAGATACCGTCCATCTCAACACTACCTACAGGAAAAAGGCCATTGTAGATCCAGAACTGCTGTCGAATCTCTCTCCCCCAATCACCATGACTCATGTCTCATCAGTACTGATAAAGTGATAACCCCAGCCTGCAAGTAACCCACCAATTGAGGTGAAACAAGCACAGTGCCAGCAGTATGACACTGGAAATAAGCCCCATCCTGCAGCAGTAATGTGCTCACCCAGCACCAAGAGAACATTCAAAAACATTGCGTTTGCTAGAAACACCCATATCTGGAGGGATCGCGCCTCAGGTGCATCGACAAGGGGTCACAAAACAGTGTGCTTACAGAGGGGTTAGCACGAGTCTTTTGTGGATGAAGTGGTCTACTTGGAGGTAAGTCACAACAGATACTCTTCCAAACACACAGAAAGTCACATAGAAGGTAACACACAGCCAGAGCAACAACTATTGTCACAACATGAATCCAAACATCACCATCCCTCTGCTAATATTACTGTTGCATTTGCTCCTACACTATACAGGGGCCATGCAAACACAATACTATATACAAATACTACCAATACCACATGATATAAGACTACAAACACTGTGGTACCAGGTACCCAAACACAAACACTTACACAGAAAAACGCAAAGGCTCATTAAAATCCCACCCAACGTACAACCATACAATAACCACAACAACCCCATCCTGACCGCACCGATAAAATGCACAATAATTAACGTAAGGTCTGTCCGGAACAAAACAAACACTATCACTGACTATCTGCAAGATCATCAGATGGACATAATGTGCATTACAGAATCATGGCTGACCGATTCTGACCAAGTTATACTGAACGAAATCACTCCACCCGCGTACACAGGATTTAACGATCCACACACGCACAGGAGAGGAGGAGGAGTACTTATATTAGCCAAAGATCAATAGAAGTTCAATACCATCTCTACTATCAACACAAAAGAAAGCAATACCATCTCTATTGCGAACAAATACATCACGATCTGCCTCACATACAGGTTCCCAAACGCTAAACATGACAAACTTTCAACAGTGCTGGAGATGGTGTGTACGCTTTCTGCGTCACACAAGCCAATGAACGTGACAGCTAATAAGGAAGCAAAATCTTTTCTGAATGCAATGGATGCACTGAAATATACATAACTATTGCAAACCCCCCCACACAGACAGGGCACAACGCTGGACCTCATCTTTGCTACTCGCTCACTCCTAGAACAGAATACTATCCTTCCCCCAACAATTACTCCAACACCCTGGTCCAACCATTACATAATCACATTCCAAATGTCATCAACCAAGCCAATTCCTACAAGTCATCCACAAAATAAAAATAGAAGAGTCAAGACTTTTCAGAAGGAACAATTCCTTCAGGAAATCCTACCAAAAATAGACCAAGAATACACTGAGGCAGACAAAGTCATCAACAACTGGAATCATTGCATCATGGCAGCGGCAGCAGCAACAGAGAAGAAAAAAAAAGCAATCAAACCGCAAAAAATACAGTGAACACACTCTGAACCCTGGTACATCAATGAAATAAGGCAAATAAAAAGGAACATAAGGAAGTCTGAGAAGCTACAGAAACGGAACAAAGACATAGTGCAATACAGAAGCAAACAGGAAGAATACAATGACCTTATTAATACACAAAAACAAGAATATTATACCAATCTTATATTGAAATCTGCAAATAAGCCAAGAGAACTGTTTGAAATAGTCAGAACTCTAACTAAGAACCCCACAACAGAAAATGACACAGAAATATGCCCACAACAGATAGCGGATCACTTCTGCAAGACTTTCCACAATGTCATGCCAATACAGATAGACACAGAGGAACAAGAACCATCTTTTGAACAAATAAAACATGTAATATCCAAACTGAACACGACTACATCACCCACCGATCCTTATCCAGTCACATGGATAAAGATGGCCAAAGAAGAGCTCACCCCATTCATACTCAAAATCACACAAACCTCATTTACACAAGGGCATATGCCAAATACACTCAAGAAGGCTACCATAAGACCAATCATCAAAAATAATGCACTTAATAAACAAGACCCAAGTTCATACCATCCAATATCAAGCTTACCACTGCTGGCCAAAATCATAGAGAAGGCCGTACAGCTGCAGCTGCAAGATCATGTAGAACTACATGCCCCACTTGACCCACACCAGCACAGATTCAGGCCCAACCACGGTGTAGAAACCCTGCTCACATCCCTTTTTGAGAGCATTCATAAAGGAATAGACAACATAAAAAGGGGCATTCTGCTAATTTTCTCAGACATATCATCAGCCTTTGACACTGTTTCACATAAATTACTTCTCCAGAGACTACAGGACATTGGACGTCACAACATCACACTTAGATGGTTCCGATCATATCTGTCTGACAGACAACAGCAAGTCAAAAATAGGAAGGGCAAATTGAGAACATTCCAAGTACACCAAGGGATACCACAAGGGTCAGCATTGTCTTCGCTGCTATTTAATCTCTACAAACAACCCATATGTAACAGCATCAAAAAGCACAATATCCAATACCAGATTTATGCGGATGATATTATGATATTTACTCCAATCAATACCGACAAACCAGATGCCACGAAAATAACCAATTGCCTTGAAGACATAATCATTTGGCTTAGCAACCACAATCTCATCTTAAACTACAAAAAAACAGAGGCCCTCTACACAAGAAATCAAGCATTCAATCCTCCATGCTCGATAGAACTATCAAAACAATAATCGGTCGTTTATCAGAGTGCAATATTAAAATATACAAAAAAACTCACTCCATATAAGTCCACAAAATTTGCTTCTCAAAAACTGCTTCAATGTTCATTTTCTTCAAACAAACAAATCATACACGGAGAGTCTCAGTAACCATGGGCTCAATACAAAGAGTGTAAGATAACAGGTATCAAACACCAGCCCTCTTAACATCAATGACCCTCCATGTAAGCCTGGGCTGACCACCATACACCTGCAATGGCGAATTACTTAACTTTCAAAAGAATGTTGTTTCTCAAAAAAGGTGACCACCCCATTCCCCGACGCTTCAAATCAGAGCTCACAAAGCATTTCGCGATGACCCTCGCTTCATCAGGGGAAACACCGACTGTCAAACAAAAAGAACATTGAATAATTAAAAACTCTCCTAAACGAAGCATAACCCAACAACCACAGATCTACCACCATACTCACTCACAACACCGATTGGCACAGCCGATGGCAAACATGGGACCACAATGTCTCCAACTCGTCTTAAACAAAACTGATCCAAAAGGACGCTGCGCATGCGCCCTGCTCATACCAAACCTGCCTTAAATACCATACCAACTTCCTGTCAAACAAACACTCCACCCCCGACTATATATACACCCCACCAGTCCAACTGGAGATTCAAGCCCTCAGGCACCATAGTACACACCCAGAAGATCCATCGTTGTTCACAAATCAACAACGACTGTTCTCTAGATTTACCCTCCCTCCCAGTCAGCACCTGATCCATACAAAACCACCACAGATCATCAAAACAATGGCCCAACTCTATACAGTGTGGGACCAAGGGAGCCTCCCGCACCAAACATCTAATGCTGCTCCTATGCTCAATCATGCGCTTGCGAAAAGGTCTAGTAGTACTCCCAATGTACAAAACTGACATGGACACATAATGCCATAAACTACATACGAAGAGTCACAAATAGTCCATTTCCGCAATTGGTAACATGAACCCCAATACTCAAAATGCATTACAGCCCGAGACACAGCACAAATTGAACAGTGACAGTAGCAGACTTGAAGGAGCTAAGGAAGACAGAGAGATATATAGACAAGACCTACAGGGACATAGTACTGAAGGCTCACCTCCAGTCTGGCAGCCCTTCTGTTGCCATGGAGGAGGCAGATCATGTGAAAGGAGAGCATCACCCTGGTGTGGCAGGAAGTGAACTTGTAGCTAGGACATGTCCTCCAGGTGATGCCTACTCAGACCCATCTCCCTGCCACATTATGGGATAAAGAGAAGCATTCAATGCAGTTACCTGTCAACAGTCATCCTTCAGGGCAAGTCCAGAGCTGAATCCTGTTGCCAAAATGTGGCCTAAAGTCCCACCAGGTGCTGAAGCCCAGCTTTGCATCTGCAACTTCCTGGTTTAATTCCTACAGTGTAGCCCTCTATCTCCTCTCATTGCTGTGCTGAACATTTTTATACATTCAAACAAACATTAGCAGAACGAAAATGATAAGTGGATCTTGAATACAGAGAAGGAGAAATAATTTAAGCAAGATTTTTCCCAAGTCCTATCTTTTGTTTTATTGAAAAAAATCATAGTTTGGGGGGGGGGGGGGCCGTGACCAAGATGGCCGAACGAGTTTTGCTGCTTACTCAATGCCTAAGCATAAGGGAAAGGCGAGGGGTTTTCCCTCTGAAACCCTGCCTTCCAGTTCTGGTCTGATGGATCAATATTTGGAGATTACCATGGCAATGAAAGAGGGGATAAGGTCTGGCTTGACGGCAGGTGTGCAGAGGGACTCTCCGCCGTCTTTAGATGCTGACATCTCACTTTCCCTTCATCTGAGGATGCCGCCTCCTCATCCAGGAGTTCCCTCCTTCACTTCTACAGATCCTGGGCCAGCTTGTTCACAAGTCGGAGAGTTTGGCACCAGTCGAGGAAAGTCTGAGGTTCTTTAGGCAGGGCAGGTGATGCCAGAAACACTCCAGGGCAAGCAGTGGTGGAGGAAGTATTGGCGGCAAGCAGCGTGGATATTGGCGAAAAGTCTCTTGTACTTTCTTCAGCTGCTACATCTACTTAGCTCGCGCTGTCTATCCCACACTCAAAGTAGATTACCCTGCAAGTTATTTAGGAGGCAATTGCTTCGCTCTCCAATGCTGTGAGCAGACAGTCACTAGATTTTTCTACCAGGATTCAGAGGAATTCGGATCAGATAACTGCTATTTTGAGTACGATGGATGATGTAAAATTGAAGCTAGAAGATCATGGAAGCCAACAGGCACAGTTGGCAGATACAAATGTTTCTTTGATTAAAAACAATGAGGCTTTACGTTTCAAGTTGGAGGCTTTGGAGAACACTGCACTTGCAACAAACCTTAGGGTCTTGAACTTCCCTAAGGCTAGAGGAGTGTCTACTATGGACATGTTTAAATGTTACAAGTTGGAAGTGTTAAAAGTGTCATCAGATCTTGTTCCACCTCTAACTAAAGCATATTGTCTTCCTTCAGTAAAAAAAGATCCAGTGGCTTCAGGTGGTGACTCTAATATAGATGTGATAAATGTATCTGAACCTACTGGAATCATCTGGGTGGAGGTTTATCAATCAACTACATTGCTAGTGCCCTGTGCCTTAGTCATGGATAAGCAGTGGCTGTTGAAAATATTTTATAGAAAAAAGAGAGATACCTTCAGTGGTTATGTTATATAAATGTTTCCTGACATAGCCAGAAAGGTGCAGAAAAGGAGGAAGCAATTTTTGCAACTGGGGGGAATGTTTCATGTGTGCTTTCCTTGTAAATGTTTGGTGATGTATAATTCGATAAGATGTGTTTTCTTCCAGCCGAGAGACCTAGTAGCTTTTTTAAGTGCCAGGCTGTCTATGGTAACACAGCTGATATTTAACAGCTCTCAGTATAGGATGATGTCTTAGCTCACTCTGCGGCTGTTTTGAGTGTTTTGTATTTCTCTATTCCTATCTTGAGGAATTCCTCTTATCCTCAAGTAATTTTCTGCTCTGCCTTATGTCATGTGGACTACAAAATCTCTGTGTTAGTTTTCTCTTTATTTTACTTTGTAAATGTGAATCGTTTTTGTGGAGAGTTTCTTTTCTGTACAGGAATCTGTCTTATGTTTAATAATGAAAAATTTAATAAATATTAAATTTTAAAAAAGTCATAGCTTGAATTGTAAATCTTTATGGTTCTGTGACACTTCCTTACTGTATAGTGGGGTCAGTTTTCACAAAGCCATCATACTGAGTATTTTTCTGCAATGCATACATATCCAGATCAGGGATTCCACAAACAAGAATTTCTACTTCTTCTGGACGAAGCAGCTGCAAAAAGAAGGATGAAATATTTGTTATCTGGGGCAAGTAAATACAATGTTAAGTTGTACAAAGTAAAACTGCTGTATAAGCGAGTATCCATTAAGAAAGGCATAGGGACGATTATCTAATCTAATATACTGCCTTTATGGTCCAGAAAAGGACCACACAAAGAGGTTTATGTAGAAGCAAAATAGATAACATATCTAAACAAAATAGTTAACAAATCTAAACAAAATAAATAATCTAAATATATATATAGATAGCTAGATCTAGATAGATCTATATTTTAAAATAATACTCGTATTTACTATAAACTTAAATCCCCAAAAGACCTAGCTTTGTACGATTCATGAAATTGTGTGTGATTTTAAACAAAAAAACAAAAGATAGAATAAATAACATTATTCACTTTATAAGGAGCTTTTTCTGACCAGTGATGTTGGTATGAATATCTAAACCCTCTGTAGCTAGGGCACTTTCCCAGGCTTGGTAGAGGAATGAGTGATTACTGAGGTCTTTATCTCATTATATGAGTGATTTTGCCTATGGTGGCCTTTGAGAAAGTATAATAGGGATTTTTTTGTTTTATTTTTTGTTAGGTTTGTACATACCATGATAGTAATGACCCTCACTCACTTCAAAGCCAAGGCAACATATAGACCCTACACTGGCTTTTTTCTTCTGTTGCTTTTGCAAGGATTTAATCTATTGCACAGTAAAGTGTAGTTACTCACCAGTAATAGGTGATCTCCGGGAACAGCAGGAATTTAATCTTCACATATGGGTGACATTGGTACCAACGGAGCCTGCGCGGGAACACTCCCCAGCATCCAATTGGAAAGTTTTTGGAAGCACTCCACTGCACCTGCGTGACTGCTTCCCTCCTTCCCAACTTCCTCTCTTCAGTTGAGTTTGTAGCTGAGAAAAGGAGAGTAAATGAAACTCTATAACTCCTAGGGGAGGAGGGTGGGTTGTGAAGACTAAATTCCTGCTGTTCCTGGAGATCACCTGTTACAGGTGATTAACGATGCTATTTCCAGGAACAAGCAGGAATATAGTGTTGATATATGGGATTCCCTAGTCCCCAGATGCCAGATGGTGATCTCAGAACTGGTAGAGGTTAGTCTTAGAGCAGGCATGATGAGGTCATGGATCCTACATGGATTTCTGGTATCTTCAAAGTCTGGGACGGAGGATAGGAGTTGCATATAAGTCTGAAAGAAGTGCTGGAGTACAGCCTGACCAAACATGGCATCCCAACAGGAGTACTTGCCCAGACAATAATGGGCAGCAAAGGTATGGATGGAAGATCAAGTGCTGCTTTGCAAATTTCATCGATGGCTACTGAACATAGGTTGCGAGCAGTGACATGCCCTTCCAGGGAGCGTCCTGCTTTGTCATAGACAAATGAAATGCTGTCTGCTTTCCATCTGGAGAGCGTACACTTAGAAACAGGTAATCCCAGGTAACTAGGGTCAAATGAGATAACCAACTGTGAGGCTTTACAATGATCTCGAGTCCTTTGGAGATAGAAAGCCAAGGCACGTTTGAAGTCAAGAGTGTGCAGAGTTGCTTCCGCTCTAGACACATGCAGTTTAGGAAAGAAAACTGGAAGGTAAATTGACTGGTTTAAATGGAAAGAAGACACCACCTTTGGCATAAAGTGTGGGTGAGTCCAAAGGACTACTTTGTCATGGCGGAAGCGGGTTTAGGGTGGATCCACCACCAAAGCCTCAAGCTCACTAATGCATCTAGCTGAAGTTAGGGCAATTAGGAAGATTACCTTCCAAGAGAGGAACTTAAATGAGGTTTTGGATAATGGTTCAAAGAGCAGCCTGAGAAGCTGCGCTAGAATGACAGTGAGGTCCCAAGCTACTGGAGGTGGCTTAATGGGCGGTGTGGACAGCAGGAGGCCTGTCATGAAATGCGCTACTAGTGGTTACATGGAGATGGGCTGTCCATCAAGTAGATGGTGAGAGGCCGCAATGGCAATGAGGTGGATTCTTGCCGAGTTTGTCTTTAGACCTGTCGAGGACAGGTGGAGGAGATACTGGAGGAGTGACTCCACTGGAACAGAAAAGGGATTGAGATCCCTCTGGGAACACCAGATGGAGAATCTACGCCACTTAAATGTGTATGAACATATGATGGAGGGCTTTCTAGAAGCCAAAAGGATCCCCTTAACCTCTTAAGTAATGTCAAAGCCTTGTAATGCTATGCTTTCAGCAGCCAAGCTGTGAGGCGGAGAGACCATGGATTGGGATGGAGTAGTGAGCCATTGTCCTAGGATAGGAGATCAGGCAAATATCCCAATCACAGAGGATGAGTCTGAATCAGACATAGTTGCAGCGGAAACCACAGTTGCCGCGGCCAGTGAAGGGCTATGAGTATCATGGAGCCCTTGTCAGACTGAAGCGTGAAAAGTATCTTGGGAATGAGGGGTATAGGAGGGAAAGCATAAAGCAGACCCTAACCCCAGTGTAGATGGAAGGCATCCACTTGTTAGTTGGTGGATGTTGGAGTTCTTGTGCAGAAGCGAGGAAGCTTGGAATTTTGGGGCATCGCAAACAGATCTATGTCTGGAGTTCCTCAGGTCTGGAAGATGTAGGATATTGTGTCCGGATGGAGGGACCATTTGTGGGAAGAAGGATGCGACTCAGTCTGTCTGCCAAGACATTGAACTCCCCAGGAGGTACACCACATGGAGGTTTTTTTGATGAGCAGTGGCAAAGGACCACATGTGTAGCGCCTCCTCGCAGAGGGCCCAAGAGCCTGTTCCTCCCTGCTTGTTTACATAGAACATGGCAACCTGATGGTCTGTCTTGACTAGGACTTGTGCTCAGAGGTGGCGTTGAAACACCCAGAAGGCATTCGAGATAGCATGAATTTCCAGGAGATTGATCTGGAGTTGTGACTCTTGCGTTGCCAGAGCTCCTGTGTAGTTAGGTTGCCCAGATGGGCTCCCCAACCCAGTTTGGAGGCATCAATCATCAGGGAGCATTAAAATGGAGGCATCTGAAAAGGTGACCCTATGAGCAGATTTTCTGGAGAACACCACCACTGAAGGGATGTGGTTAGATGGACAGTGACTTAAATCCCATCCCAGAAACGGCCCGAGACCTGCTTCCACTGGGAGGCAAGAGTCCACTGGGCTGTCCGCATATGTAGTCACACATATAGAATGACATGTACTGTAGAAGCCATGTGCCCAAAGAGCTGCAGCATCTCTCGTGTGGTCAGATGGTCTCGTAGGAACATCTGGGACACTAGTTCGATTAGAAGTGCACAACGGAGCTGGGGCAGAAATGCCCTAGAGCAGTGATGGCTAACCTTTTTGAGCCCGAGTGCCCAAACTGCCGCACAAAACCAAAGAATTTCCTCAAAGTGCCAGCACGTCAATTAAAGCCCCATTTGCATAAGGTGCTTCATTTGCATAAATATTTGCATAATGTTACCATACACTAACTTTTAGTAAACATGCCTCTTAATGAGTATATGGATAAAGAAAGACTAAAAGGTTTCTACATTACTATAATCCAGTACCAACCGCCAGGCACATTAGGAACTACTACAAACGCTGCCCATTTAGAACCCATAGCAAACCCGCCGTATCCTAACAGCACTACCAGGACTCACAAAGCACCATACTCTACCTATCAAAAGGCAACACTGCAAATATTAAACCAATACATCTCAGAGAACAACAATACATGACCTACTGGGGAAAGAACAAGTGGCAATGTCAAATAGGAATTATATAAACAGAATACCTCAGCTCAGTTACACATGCAGAACAGACCATCACCAAACAAGGAATCACAATTTAGAAACAGGAAGACAATAATTAAACTGGGAACCCCAAAAGCCAAACTTGGAATATACAACAACACTGTAGAAATAAAACTATATATTAATTTCCTCTTGTACTAAACAAAGCGCAAAAATTAATGATGCACATTTCCCAGAGCTGACATATTCCAGTTAATAAATTCAAAATAAAGAGATATTTTTCTACCTTTTGTGCATTTCTTTTCAGTTGCAATTGTTCCAGCCACTTTCTTCTGGTTTCTTCGTGTCTTCTGCTAACTCTCCATCTGCTGTCCATTTGTCCTTTCTTCTGTCTTCTTGTTTTTTTTTTCCATTCTCTCTCTACATCTGCTTTAACATACTAATCTTTCTCCTTTGGCTCTTTCCTCATTCCTATTTCATCTACTCAAAATTTACCCCTCCATCCTCAATCCCCACTTACTCTCCCAATACCCGGCCAATTGTAGATTTTTTATCCCTCCCACACAAAATATTTTTCCCCTCTCCATTTTACTCTCCCAGCCCTATCCCATTCTAATCCTCCCCCAACACCAGCTCCCTTCTAGTTCCAGCCTCACCCAGCATCCATTCCCTTCTAGTCCCTGCATCAGCCCATTTCCAGTCCTAGCAGCCCCCCAACCCAATACCAGTCCTATCCCCCCCTCATCAACCCACTTCCAGTCCTAACCCCCCATCACCCCATTTTCAGTTTAAGCCCCCCCCCCCTATAACCCATTACCAGTCCTAACCCCCCACTTCCAGTCAGCCCCCCCATAGCCCATTGCCAGTCCTAACCCCCCCATCAGCCCACAGTCCATTACCAGTCCTAACCCCATCAGCCCACCTCAAGTCCTAACCCCTCCCCATCAGCCCATTTCTTGTCCCAGCCCCCCCATAGCCCATTATCAGTCCTAAACCCCCCCATAGCCCATTACCAGTCCTAACCCCATCAGACCACCTCCAGTGTTAACCCCCCATCAGCCCATTTCCAGTCCTAACCCCACCCATCAGCCCAACTCAAGTCCTAACCCCTCCCCAACAGCCCATTAGCAGTACTAACCCCCCCCCAGCCAATTAGAATTCATAACCACCCCTCTCTAGCCCATTAGAAGTACTAACCCCCCCCCATAGCCCATTACCAGTCCTAACCCCCCTCACCCCATTTCCAGACAGCCCCCATCAGCCCACAGCCCATTAGCAGTCCTAACCCCCCCTAGCCCATTAGCAGTCCTAACCCCCCCTCCTAGCCCATTAGCAGTCCTAACCCCCCCCTAGCCCATTAGCAGTCCTAACCCCCCCCCCTCCTAGCCCATTAGCAGTCCTAACCCCCCCCCAGCCCATTAGCAGTCCTAAGCCCCCCCTAGCCCATTAGCAGTCCTAACCCCCCATCACCCCATTTCCAGACAGCCCCCATCAGCCCACAGCCCATTAGCAGTCCTAACCCCCCCTAGCCCATTAGCAGTCCTAACCCCCCCCCTCCTAGCCCATTAGCAGTCCTAACCCCCCCCAGCCCATTAGCAGTCCAAACCCCCCCCCCTGCCCATTAGCAGTCCTAACCCCCCCCCCCCCGGCAAATTTAAAAAAGAAAATGCGGGCTCTGGCTGCTGCCGCGGACGCGGCAGCATGCTGTGTCCCGCGGGGCCCCCTCCGCCCGCTAAGCCCCTCTGCAAGGGCTTTCAGATACGCGAGGGAGACAGCGTCTCCCTCGCGTCTCTGTTAAGCCCGCAGGGGCTAATGGGAAATTTCCCATCAGTCCCTCGCGTCTAAAGGGGCTGATGGGAAATTTCCCATTAACCCCTGCGGGCTTAACAGAGACGCGAGGGAGACGCTGTCTCCCTCGCGAATCTGAAAGCCCTTGCAGAGGGGCGTAGCGGGCGGAGGGGGCCCCGCGGGACACGGCATGCTGCCGCGTCCGCGGCAGCAGCCAGAGCCCGCTTTTTCTTTTTTTGCGGACCTTCACGCGTGCCAGCTGCAAGGCCTTCGCGTGCCACAGCTGGCACGCGTGCCATAGGTTCGCCATCGCTGCCCTAGAGGGTGTCTAGTAGGGTTCTGCTGAACCCTAGTTTCTGAGTTGGAGTGAGCTGGAATTTTGGGAAGTTTATCACAAATCCCAAGTGTTATAGTGCTGTGATGGTACGATGCATGGAAAGCAATACCTCTTGGGAGGTGTTTGCTTTTATTAGCCAGTCATCTAAGGAAGGGAAGATGAATATACCCAGAGATCTTAGATATGTGGCCATGACCACCATGCACTTTGTGAAGACTCTTGGGGTAGAGGCGAGTCCAAAGGGAAGGACTCTGTATCATAGAAACAGGATAAAATCAAAATAAACATAACTATCTCTTATATCTAAACAAATAGGGGTGACCTACATGGAGTGGTGGGTACACTCCTAAACAAAGGCATGGGGAGGGGTGACCTGCACGGAGCGGCAGGTGCACCTAATCTTGCCACCTTGCTGGGCAGACTAGATGGACTATACTGGTCTTTATCTGCCATCTTATACCATGTTACTATGATAATATTTTCCTTGAAAGGCAAAGCGTAGATATTTCTTGTGTCCTGGATGGATGAGGGTATGTGTGTAAGCTTCTTTTAGGTCTAGAGAACAGAGCCAGTCCTGACTCTGAAGGCAGAGAAGAAGAGTCCCGAGAGAGATCATTTTGAACTTTTCGTGGATGAGAAACCTGTTGAGTTTCTGAGGTCCAGAATGGGCCTGGACCCTCAGGTTTTCTTTGGAATGAGAAAGTACGGAGAGTAGAAGCCCATTCCCTATTGGGATGTTGGGACATCTTCTATGGTGCCTTGAGACAGAAGAGAGGACACCTCATCCTGTAGGAGAGCAGTGAGTAGGAGTTGCATTTGACATTCCCCCATGAAAGTGGAGGGGGCAGAGTTTGTAGATGCAGTCTGTACCCTTCCTGGGCTATGGTAAATATTCACTGCTCTGAGCTGATGAGGTACCATCTATGGGTTGCAATGTCCTCGAGGAAAGAGTCAAAAACCAGCCGCAGACTGTGGCCACGGAGCTGGTTGAGATTTAGCCACCTGTGTCTTCTTTTGTTGCTTAGGAGGCTGCTGCCTCTTCTGTGGGGCCTGACCCTAGTACTGAGAAGCAGGAGGGTAAGAAGAGAAGAACATTTTTCTTCTTATTGTAGAAAGACTTCTTTGCAGGTGTCTTTTTCCTAACAGGGTCAGCTGTTACTCTGGATAGTCTTTTTAGAGTAGTATTTTCTGTCTTTAACAGAGAGGCCTTATCTTGCCAGTCTTTGAGAAAAGAGGGTTTCCCCTGTGCAAGGTATGTTGCCTAGCTTATCTTGAACTCACTGTTCAAGATCTGAGGTTTGAAGCCATGCAGTTCTGCGTGTACCAATGCATATTGCTGAGGCCATGCTTGTGCATTCAAAGGCATTGAAGGTAGCCCTATTGACAAACTTCAAAACATTTTTGTTATGTTTAACTAGGGCAAGATAATCTGCCCTCATCATCTGGGAGGAGAGGGGCAAAGGCCTCAAGATCCCTGGAGACCTCTTTGAGGAACATTGCCATGTAGAGGATGTAGGAGTTGATCCTAGCTGAGAGCATGGATGCTTGGAAGCATCGTCGTCCAAACACATCAAAAGTTCTCAATTCTCTACCTGGAGTATTACAGGAGTGAGTCTTCGAGCTTTTGATTCGGTGCATTGCCGATTCAACCACCATAGAGTGGTGGGAAAGCTGTGACTTTTCAAAGCAGGGACACTCTGGTACCCGATACATGGTATTGAGATGTTGACTTTGAGGTGAGACCATGAGAGGCGTCTCCCACATACGGAGCATAAGCTCATGAGGATGTGGTACACCAGTAAAGTCTCTGCCTCTTTGGGTGCCGTTGGGTACTGGAGGTCTCTAATTCCTCCACCCTTGGCTCCTTCTCCAATGCTACCGTGATAGAGAGACCCTTAGCTAGGTCTCAAATTAATTCCTGGAAAGACATATTTTCCAGAGGCGACATGCATCACTGTTGAAGTGGGGAAGGGTCCAAATGAAGGTCCTCGGCCCCTGGGAATCAAGTGACTTCACATCCAAAATGGCGTAATTGGAATCAGAGTACTCACAGTATCGACGGGCATGATGTTCGCTGGGAGCTAGATGCCGGTACTGAGGCTCCGAGGTATCAACCTCGGTGAGCCACTTGGGATTGGCACCAGTATTGGCAAGAGTTTCAAGGGAGGGCATGGGTGAGAGCAAAGTTGATGTCATCTGCAGCAGCCCTGATGCCATGCCCGGAACCGGTATCAATGTCGGTACCGTAACCGGTACTGACAGGGCGGTGCCTTTAGCCAAGAGTTTTATAAGTACTGCGGCTGCAAGAAGGGCTGCCAAGCTTGGCTTAATACCCAGTATGCGCTTGTCAATCAAGTTTGCTGATGCTTGGGTGTCAGTGACAGGTATTTGCGCTACCGTCCCAGAGCATGGCACCGGTAGCTCTCTGGAGGTCAAGGCCTCGGAAGTATTCTGGGCACCTCTATGGCTTTGGAGGACAGAGACGCCCGCTGGGGCTGTTTAGCAGGCCGATCCACCTCTGAGGCAATACCCGAGGGGTCTTGATACTTTGAGCGAGATCTTCCCCTAGAGGTACTGTCAGACTTTGAAGTGGCCTTTTGCTTGGACTTCGAAGATACTCAAGATCCATGGGAGGATGATGAAGCCCTCAATGAAAGTGGATGCCATCGATACTGCGTCTGAAGTGAAGAATGCTCCAAATTTAGAAGCCCGGTTTTGTAGGCCTCTCTGTGTCATTTTCTGACAGAGGGGATAGTCTTTTGGCTGGTGGTCTGAGCCGAGGCATTTTAAACACCAATCATGTGTGTCAGTTGCCGAAATAGTGCTGGCACAATTAGAACATTTTTTGAAACCACTAGTTGGTTTCTCCATGCCTTCAAGGATGTGAAAGCTATGGTAGGCTTAAGGCCTAAAAAGGGCATTGATGCCCAGATATTTTTTTATTTTTATTTTTAAAGAAGATAAAGAAAGAAGTAAAAGAAAAGAATAAGGGAACCAGCGATGCCTTCGATAGTGCCGGTGTCAATGGGAAGACAGAGGCGTTATCCACAAAAGGAAGCTTTTTCTGTGGTGACAGGATTTGCTTCCTGCTGGCTCCACGGAAAATGAAGAAGTGAAGAGAGAGAGTTGGGAAGGCGGTCACGCAGACACAGTGGAGTGTCCCAAAAGCTTTCCAAATGGATGCTGGGGAGAGTTCCCGCTCGGGCTCCATCGGTACTATGTGAAGACTAATTTCCTGCTTGTTCCTGGAGATCTAGCTGTTAACAAGAACGTTAAATCTTTCATCCAACAAAATAATAATTTGCATTTGCATTTTGTTTAGGAATTAAATATAGCATTTTCAAAAATTTTTTAAATTATTTATTATTTGAGATAATTATCAGCAATTCTACTAAAATAAAATTATAAAAGGAAGTGATTTATGCTCTTATCAGCATGACTTTTTTTTATTGCAAAACCATGACACTGTACTTACCATCAGTGCATTTGAAGCACATACACTATGAAATCCACAATAGAAAGCTGCAAACTGTTTATAGATAGATTTGTTGAGAAGGAAGTCGACATAAAGTTGTACATACTCTGAAAAAAAAAATGTGTTCTTTATTTATTGCTATGCATGCTTTGAAATAAAAAGTGAAACTGCTAAACTGCTCTATGACCAGATTAGCAACTATGTATATATAAAAATAAATATAAATAATACTGTCTTTGAGGCATATAATTATTTCTAAACTAAAATACAACTAAGAGTGCTCCCATATTGTGGGGTTCCAAGAGTGAAATATTAATGAAAATGATGAAAAAGCGAAGTCTTTGAAGTGGAAAAATAAAGTGGATGTTCGCCAGGGTAGAGAGGGTTAGAAGAGCAGAATCTTTTACAGAGTAGAGCAAAGCAGTAGGAAGGACGTGTAGAGACTAGGAGTCTGTAAGGAAAGTGTGAAGTATGCCTAATTTCTCTGTGCCAATAGCTTTATAAATATGCTCATTCAAAGTATCTAAACTGAAATGAACCTTTTTCATATTAGGTATAATGGACCTCATATTCAGCAGCGACAGCTAGCACTGCTAAAGCGCATAGCTGTTGCTGCTGAAGTTTAATCCTGGATATTCAATACCAGGGCCATAAATTTAGCCACTGGCACTGACTATCCGGGTCACCGCATAGTCTGGAAGCTAACTGGGCAGCGGTGATATTAGGCCAGCCTTTGCCACATCTAACTTTGTCCATGGGTCACTAACTGGGCAAAATGGAAATTACACTTACCTGGTAATTGATGTTCCTTGAGGGAGTACAGTTCAGTCCTCCACCACTGGGTAGTGCACCTCCTCCTGCAACATGGAGACTGGACAAGTCAAACTTGTGACATCACCGGGTATATACTGCTGGTCTTCTCCCATGATCCCCCAGTGACCTACTGTCAAAGCAGACTCAAAGGAGCAAACAACCAACCAGTTAAAGTACTAAATACAAAGCTATGCTCAAAACTTCAACTTTAAAAACACAGGGCCCAAAAAAGAAAGGCCGAAAACACCCTCCTCCGTGCCCCTGTCCCCCTGCGCACCAAACAGCGGAAGACAGAGAGCTAGAAGGAAGGAGAACTAAGGAAGAGTTTAGGCAGAAAAGGCTGCTCTCGCGATTACCTGCCAATCAGAGCCCGTTGCCAACTCTAGGATCTGAAAGCATACTCGGAACTGACGCCTCGCGTCTGAAACATCCATCCCCGGGCGGGAATGAGGACTGAACTGTACTCCCTCAAGGAACATCAATTACCAGGTAAGTGTAATTTCCATTTCCTTATCGGTCCTACAGTTCAGTCCTCCACCACTGGGATGTACCAGAGCAGTAATCATTGGGAGGGACCTATCCAGTCGGCTCGGCCCCTAAACGAACAGAGCAGGCACCGACCCCAGCCCGCTCCTCACGTCAACAGGCGGTAAGCCAACCAGGAAGACACGACCGAGAGCCCACTTGGATCCTCTTCACTGGTGAAAACAGCACAGAACTCTGCCCCAAGCAGCGCTAGTGCTTCAGAAAGACAAACTCGCCATCGCAAACACACTGAACGCCCTAGAAACAGACCTACTGAGAAGGCTACCGGAGCTCCGCCTGAAAAATCCGCTTGAGCTCCCCCTTGGCTCTCGACCCCACCAGGGTGTCAAGTGTTAGCAACCGCTGCTCTCCCGCAGAACCCGCCTCCACGGAGGGACAGGCAGCGAAGAGACCTCCCAGAAAGCGACAGAACCTCACCTAAGGTCCAAGGAACGCAGGTTACAAGCAAAGTGTTCTTGCGTAAGTCCCAAACCGACAACTAAACAGGCACAGCCGGATTCCACGAGGGAGAACGAAACCGAGGTCCATCCAGACAGAGGTGGGAAGCAAAATGAGGGAAATGGAAAAACCACCAGCGTCAAACACCCTATTTGTCACACCTCTTAAGGGCTTTATTCTTTGCAACACAAGTAGCTCTACAGCTATGTCCTGGACCAGTTGGAGTCTTTTTAATTGAGAATGTGGAATGCAGCTAAGCAATGAGTTGCAATAAACCAAGCGTGATCCACCAAGGGCATATAAGAGGGTGTCAAGTGCCCCAGAGTCCAGCGTTGTTTCAGAAGATGTGGAGTCTTACATGGTGTGACAAAAAAGAAAGGAGACTCTGGTAGCCACGCCCACGACGCAATGCCAGTAGGCCAACCACTTACATCACCTGGATATGCCCTCCGGAATTGGAGGAACCATGCAGAAGTAGCAATCGCCGACGTGATCCATGGGCCCTCTCCAGATCATTGGAACCGCAAAAGACTTTGATGGTCTTTTCCCATCCATCCACAGCCTGAGATCTGCTACACATGTATTGCAGCATATGTGTGGCGCCTAGCTTTTATCCTGATCTTTTATTCTGCAGCCAAAATATAAATTGTAGGCTTTCTGAACCGCCACAGTCATATGCCATTTTTGTGATGTAAAAGTCACATCACCACAACTAGAGCAGAAATTATCTGCACGATTAACACCAGGACGAGGAATCGCCAAATATGCTGTGAGTGACCTATCGGTATAAAATAAATATGTCTTTTTTTTTTTTTTACTGTCAAGCGAGGCAAATTCAAGTAGTGACTGCATCAACTGGTTTTGGACAGTTATTTCGATTGGTTGCAAGTAAAGATTATGCAAGCTCACGCAAATGTTGCAGAATACACTGGTAATGGTCCCCACTGACTAATGAAGAGCACATATCTTAGCAACCAGACCCAGTCGGCCATTTTCACTATGACCTCTGAAAGGCATAGAATGGACCGGGCCACGGCCCCGTACCAATGCGTCGACGCTATCCAGTAGCCTGATATGTCCTCTGCTAAACATCGACCCATCACCGCAGACTGACAGGTCGCCATGAGGTCCAATATGGGCTGACCGCATCTGAGCACATGCGGCGCGCACACCGCCTGATGCAATCTCACTCCTCCGGCAAACACTTGGACCCCGCTAAGGACATTCGCCACCACAGTGTCCCCACCGAAACGCAGGCCGCCAAGGCTTCAACCGCGCACGCTGTCCCTTCGCTCGGGCCACCCTGACCACCCGACCGACTCCACCCTGCCGATCAAAATAGGCCACCATCCCGGAGATCTCAGACAGCACCTACAGCGCTCGATCCGCTACCGTGTCCGTGAATGCCTGCCACGGCTGACGTACCGCGTACCGTTCCAGTCAGACGATGGAACACTGGGCGTGCTGCGTACACTAAAACGCCTTGTACATAAAGGATCCCCAAAATGTAGCTGAGTCTAACCACGCTCCGGCCAAGCTCCTGGAAGAAAGGGACAGAACCTTATAAAAAAGAAGTGGGGACAATTAGGAAGGCTTTCCTGTTTGATTATTCTTTTTTTTTTTTTTTTTTTTTTCCTTTTTACAACTCCATAAGGGCCACAAGGCACACAACCGAACAGGGCATTGTCCAGAGAACGCAAGGCCCCTCTTCCAGGCTGACTCCACAGCCTAAACCGGCAGTCACCTTGGCTGATGCCGAGCAGCGCGGAAGCCAACTTGTAAGCCCAGCATATGAAGTATGCCTACTAGTACAGCATTCCACAATGGAGGGACATGTAACCGGACGGCTTTGAATATGAACCTACAGATATCCCGCGCTTGCTCCAAGACAAGCACTGTGCAGCCTACTGGTCTACTCGGAGCACCGCCACGACCCGAAGACCTAAACCGGCCAGCAAAAGACGACGTACGCTGGGCCCGAAGGAACCTGGTTGAACGGATCCCAGCACTCCCTGTATCGTTAGGATCGGAGCCTCCCCCCAAGGACTCAGCCCTGGCTGGAACCGGCTGAGCATAACTCCAGGCCCTGCGGCGAGCCCCCACGAAGAAGTGGGACGCAACGATGCCTTGAGGAAAGGGAAGGCCCAATGGGTGAAGCAAGTTGCTAGCTGACCAAGGGAGTAAACCCCACACGCGCACCTCAACGGAAGGTCGGAAGAACCGAGGATTCTGGTCCCACAGGTGCGCCTGCTAGCCTTTAACAACATACACCTCCGCAGGTACAAAAAACGTAAATTGTGAGCACCTTCAGGGGTAAGGGGAATAGACGACAGCCTCCGACTGTTGACCACCTTGTCTTGCACAACAGACAGCAGCACCCCACCAAACAAATGATTGGGAATATATGACCTCAGAACCCCAAGACAGAGGTAAAACAGTAGAACGTGCAGTGGACGTGAATTTCCAGATCTGCCAGCCCCCCTGCCCACATTGAGAAGAGGCAGAGAAGAACTGGACCGGCGGATCTGGAGGGGTGCCTCCTGGACAGCCGGGCCACCGAAGGGAAAGCTGATGACTGAGGCCCAAACTCCTCAGGATGGCCCCGTCTTGCATTGGCAACCCCATGCAACACCATGACAACCCCGCTCACGATATCCCAAGCGATCTCTGTCATAGCTGCAACAATCACCTGAGCATGAGATCACAGACGGAACACGGACATGCAGACGCACTCAAGGAGAGTGCACCTAAGAAGTATGAGCCTATCCAACATCCAGCACCACATGTCCAGGTGTCCCACTCCTGTCACCCAAAACACAGGATGCTTGAACCTAGGTGACCGTCATAGCAAAGACAGGGAGGCCTGACTGCCGCTATCAACCCTTCCAGGACCCTGGAACACTAAGCCCCGGACTGTGCCATCCAGCAACACTTCTCACGATCCCCAGCAGGGGCCTTTCCCCAGATGGCCCAGATGGCCCAGATGGGCAGTGTTCCCGCCAAATGGGCAAGCTGCGCTCTGATAACATAGTGCAGAAAACCAAATCAAAGTGTCTTAACCTAGCTAATTTTTGTCTAATAGTGATCATTCATAATATCAGCCAGGCTCAATCATAACATTAGTATTAATGATCTCTAAAGATTGAAGAGTTACTAATGTAACACTAATTGGGTTTTTTTTGTTTTTTTTTAAAGAGCTTCAAAGGCGATCTTGGAAACTACAGACCAATGAATCTGAGTTCAGTGCCAGTTAAATGATATAACTTGTTCTGAAAAGCAGCACCAAACTGTCTTTTGAAAGGGTTAATAAACATGTGAGTAAGCCAAATGATATGTATTTGGATGTTTTAGAAGGTACTTGACAAAGCCCCTTATGAACTTCTCCTGAGGAAGGAGATGATGTGCTATTATAGAATGGGAAATGGATCAAAAACAGGAACACCATAGGACTAAATGGCCAGTTTTCTCACAGGAGACCCGTAAATAGTGGAATGTCTCGGGATCTGCACTGGAACTGGCATCTGGTAACATCTACTGCACTGAAATGATCTGGAAAAGAGATCAGCAAGCATGGCGATCAAATTTGCAGATGGCATAACGACATTTAGAGGCTGTCTGCACAATTTCCAAGCGTATAAACATGGAAATAGTTTCCTTATGTAAATGACAATTTCAGAAAGGGCTCAATTTGTAGGTGGTTGTGCCACCGATGACCCTGAATGGCCAAATCCTAGCACGGAAACCTGCTGCTGACAGACGTCGCTAACTGCCAGAAAGCAGACAAAGGTAAAGGCACCCCACAAGAAGTAAAACCCAAACCAATCACATTGCATTCAAAGAACTATAAACTATCATGAAATTAAAAGGAAATTAAAATTAAAAGGAAATTAAAATTAGAATTAAAATTAAAAGTAACAGCAAAAGGAAGTCCTTATCTGGGTGTAGCCGCGTGGAACAGCGTCGTCTGCTCAAACGCGGGGCTGCTCCGCTCTCCGCCACGAGGCCTAAGCCCTGCCGAGAAAATGGCGCCAATCCGAAGCAGGCCCGTTTGGCGCCAAACACCACAGAGGCGGCAAGAGCTCAGAGCCCCTCCATGCGGACTCGAGAGACTCCCTTGTGGCGTCGGGATGCAGCAGTTACCCCGCTGTAGCTGCGGGGTGAAGAGCTGTCCAGACACGCTGCTGCCTCGCGCCACCAGAAGTAGCAGACGCTGCGAGCCCCGGCCCACCGGCTAAAGAACCTCGAACGGCCTGAGGCTCCCGCCACGATGGGAATCTGCCGCATGGACACTGCCAAAATGCAGGTGTTCCACAGAGCTCTCCCCCGTACAGTCCTGGGGGAGAGATCATCACCGGGCACAGAGACCGAAGAATCCCAAGCAGAGAGGCTAGCTGGCAGCGTGAACTTTGAAAAGGGACAGAACCCCCCTTTACACTAAGGCAGACTAGGTGAAAATAAATAAAGTAAAAGTAAATTAAATTAAATGAAAATGAAAATGAATTCAATTTACAGGATTACACCTAAAGAAGGGCAAAAGAAATGCAAGGTAAATCAAATCCTGACTAACTGCTCCTAAACTGCTTTTCAAGTGAGCCCAGCACCTAGGCTCACTACGTCCTCATGCTGCATGGAGACTGGACACACTGGGGGATCATGGGAGAAGACCAGCAGGATATACCCGGTGATGTCACAAGTTTGACTTGTCCAGTCTCCATGTTGCAGGAGGAGGTGCACTACCCAGTGGTGGAGGACTGAACTGTAGGACCGATAAGGAACGGCTCAATAACGCTGCTGCCCAGTTAGCGATGGGTGCCGCCTCAACTCCACCACGGAACGCCCACAACATGCCTCGATGCTAACCACATAGTATCAGGGTGTGTAGCCACAGCACCCACTGATATCCAATGGCACTAACCATGTTAGTGCTGCTGAATATCCCACCGGGGCATTTACATGGTTTACAGTTCTGTAAACCATGTAAATGCCTTTGAGTATCAGGCCCAATATTCTTAGCCATATGTCCAAGTGATCCACAAACAACCAAGGTTGTTACACTCTCATTCCCATGCAAATCATAGGCTGAGCATAGCTATGAAGAGTCTGACCAACTGTAATTTCATGCTAAAATCTGAGCCTCCCAATAACATTACTACTTGGCTATGTCTGCTTTATTTTTGGTTTGTTGGTCAGTGGAGTAGAAATGTATATGACATTCTCCTCACAAGCTTTGCAAAATAAGAAAAAAACACTAAAGTTGTCAAAGGAGGGTTACAATTTCATTCATCACTTCCTGAAGCTGCCAGTGCTGGTTCTTCATGGAGACAGAGCTGCTGATCAGGAACCTGGGTGGTCAATAAGGGAAACAGTGATAACAGGAGGTATAATAGTACAGAATACACATCATTAATAAGCAAATGCAGAAAGGAGTATCACTCAAACATCATCCTGAGGTCACCACCACCATCGCAAATTCATTCAAAAGAGATCCCAATCAAGACCTTTTTAACTCTCAATGGCTAATTATCTACATAGCAAATACGCCTCCAACCACCCATATATTATTACCCTGCAATACCCTAACATGATAGAAAAGCATATATACGTACATAGGGACACATTCAAGATGATAATCACCGAATAACCCAACCACGTCATATTAAATGTTAAGATCACCACCTCTCTGTTGGATCCTTGCCCAGTCTCATGGATTAAGATCACAAGAGCAGACTTTTCATTAATGCTCCTAAAAATCATCCACTTCTCACTCTCTCAAAGCTACATGCCCCCAACTCAAGAAAGCCTCAATCAGATCAATCCTAAAAAAGCCTTCACTTGACCCAACACCACCCAGCTCTTTCAGACCTATTTCAAGTATGCCTTTTATTACCAAGATAATCAAAAAGTAGCACAACAGCAACTCCAAGAACACATGGATACTCATGCACCCCTAGACCTCCAACAACATGGCTTTCACCCCTTCCACAGTGTTAAGACACTCCTGACAACTCTATCTGACACCCTAATCATTACAATATTCGTTGACATTACTGCTGCATTCGACTCCATTAACCACCATATTCTATCCAGACTACAGGAACTTGGTCTCTATAACATAACTCTGAACTGGCTTAAATCATTCCTAACAGAACAATAGCAACAGATCAAAGTAGATACATTGACTTCAAATCTTTTCAAACAGCAACAAGGGGTGCCTCAGAGGTCTGCTCTGTCTGCATTACTCTTCAACATTTATATCCAACCAATATGCGCAGTAATAAGAAAACACCAAGTCCTTTTCATATCTACGCAGATGACATAATGATTTACACCCTCTTCTCCACAAAAAGCCCTGACTACACAACCATAATATCATGCTTCAATGCCATCACACAATACTATAATAAATCTGAAGTCCTCCACGTTACAAGAGATTCAACCTTTCACTTCTCCAGCAAATCTGAGAATCAATGACACAGAACTGGACATCAAAACAGAAGTCAAATATTTGGGCATCTCACATATCAAAAAAAAAGAGACTAATTCTGCATACCATAAGTTGAGGATACTATAAAATCTACACCCACTCCTGGACACCAGTGATTTCAGGCCTGTCTGCAAGCCATAATTACATCACACCTAGACTACTGTAATATCTTCTATCAAGGTCTCCCAAAACAAACACTGTACCCACTACAGATGGCCCAGAATACTGCCGCCAGGATTATAACTGCTTCATTCAGATATGGTTGCATCACACCCAGTTTAAAGACCCTTCACTGGCTACCAATATCAGAAAGAATAATATACAAAGCAGTTATCACTATTTTCAAACTCCTACAAAACCAATCAGCCTACAAACTTTAATAAACAAAGCCCCTGAAACAAGATCACGAAGATGAACAATCAGAATCTACTTGCCATCCCAGTTCTTAAGACAAAAAGCATTCTACATGTAACATCTGGAATTCACTCCCTGAGCTCTTAAGATCCGCTGAAACCGTACCTGAGCTATGCACAAAGCTTAAAACACATATTTTCGTTGAATGCTTTGGGTCTGATGATAATGAATAGCCTCTCACCCATCAAATATATAATACCTGTATAAATCTACTTTTTTTTACAATACTACTCTGTTAACCCAAGTTAATTGACCCTTCCCTAGTTACTTGTAACCTTTTTAACTCTTAATGTTAGATGTAAACAGCTTTGACTGAAAGATAAAGCGGTATATAAAAACTGTTAAATAAATAAATATAAGAATACAAGAACAAAGAGCTGCCATACTGAATCAGACCAAAGGTCCATCAAGCCTGTTTCCAAGAGTGGCCAATCCAGGTCACAAGTACCTGGCCATAACCCAAAAGTAGAACACACAAAACCTTCAGCAGAGAATCTCTCATAAATTCTTCAATACATATATTTTTAAATATTTTTCCAGTGCTTCAAATTCCACCCAGACCAAAGCAACAGCTAAAACTAATGGGAGGAAAAAGCCTCAGCATCACCAGCACCATTAAAGCATTGCTTCATGATACAGTCTGTTTTAGGCACTTGCATGAAAAAACTTCTCATATAGTATAAAATCTTTTATCAAATAACAATCTTCAATTATTCTTTAAAATATCCACATACTTCTAATATTAATGTCACCACAGTCTCAAGACTTTGAATGTAATAGCTACTTATCTTATTCAATACTGTAGCCAGAATGGGCCCGATATTCAAAGCTAGCAGATATATGGGCCCGATATTCATGGCTAGCAGATATATGGGCCCGATATTCAAAGCTAGCAGATATATGGGCCCGATACTCATGGCTAGCAGAGCTGCTAACTACGTCAATTGCGGTGAATGGGATATTCAGCGGCACTAACATGGTTAGTGCTGCTGAATATCCACATCTGTTGGCTCTACATGCCCCCATGCTAACCGCTTAGCATTGGGGTATGTCAGGGATTTTCTGGGGCAGAGCAGAGGTGGCACTGATTGCTAACTGGGCAGCGGCAATACTGAGCCGCTGCCCAGTTAGTGATATGCAGCGAAAGTCAGGAGCAGGTAACCCTGGCCTAACTTTCACCACATATCGCTAGACAAGCAGCATCTCAATATCCCTGCTGCATGGTTAGCGACTGGCCTATGCAGTGAACCCAGATATTCAATGCCAGGGCCAGATATGACCCCGACATTGAATATCCAGGTTTAATGTTCAATGCTGATAGCTAGCTGCGTTAGCAGTGCTAGCTGCCAGTGGTGAATATTGGGTTCAATATCAATTCTTTCAGCTAGCTGCCAGTGGTGAATATTGGGTTCAATATCAATTCTTTCAGCTAGCTGCCAGTGGTGAATATTGGGTTCAATATCAATTCTTTCAGCTAGCTGCCAGTGGTGAATATTGGGTTCAATATCAATTCTTTCAATCTAATGCTAGCATTTTGATGACTATATCAGTGATATAGTTGTGTTCTGTTCAAAACACACCAAAAACATCGCCCAACTCTTCAACTGTAATGGACAAACAAAAAAAAAACGGAATCACCTACAAATACAATATTAATTTCTGATTCTCAGTCCATTCAATTTGCAAAATGGCACCCTTCCTTTCAAAGATGTTGGGCCACACAGGTTATCCCCGCTTTAAAGTGGAAAAGTCATTCAAGTTTTGCTTTGAGAAGGAATGTTCCTCTTGCTATATATGAATCCTTGGTGTTTTATCCCATGCCTTTTTGAATTCAGTCACTGTTTTGTCTCAATCACCTTCACCAGAAGAGCATTCCAGGCAACCATCACCCTTTCCATGAAAAAGTACTTCCTGATATTGCTTTTAAAGTTTACCTCGCCATAGTTTTATTTCCTCTCCTATAGTTTTATAGTTTCTGCATCTTTGAAAAAGGTTCGTATCATATCTCCCCATCTAGCCTTTCTTCTGGGATAAACATATTCAGATCTTCAAATCTCTTCTCATACAGCTTCTGGTGCAAACCCCATACCACTCTGGTTGCTTTCCTCTGTACCACTTCTAGTCTTTTTATATCCTTAGTAAGATACAGCTTCCAAAACTGAACTAAGTATTCCATGTGAGGGTTCACCAGTGACCGGTACAGGGGCATTATCACCTCCTCATTTCAGCTAGTTATTCCCAACTTTATGCAGCCTAGCATCCTTCTGGCTTTGATCACCACCTTTTCATATTGTTTTGCTACTTAGAGATCCTCAGACACTATCACCCTAATGTCTCTTTCCTGATTCGTGCATGTCAACCTCTTGCCCACTGTTGCATACTGCTCCTTTGGATTTCTGTACCCCAAGAGCTTCACTTTGCACTTCTTCACATTAAGAGGGGATTATTTTAGAAGCCCCTATTTGTGCTTTGGACTTTTGAAAATGGGCACAGAGACATCCAAAGCACAGAGACATCCCCAGAGCCATTTTAGAAATCAGAAATCAGAGGATATCCATGTCAGACCGGAAGCATGGTTGCGGCCTAGTCGGGGACTTTCCAAGAACTTAGACCTCCTTGAACAATTTCAGAAACATCTTGGACATCCAAGCTGTGTCAAAGGTTATACCTGCTTCAGGCATGAATAAGCATCCCCAAAGCATTTGTTTTGTCAGGCAAACATCTAGAGGGTGTGGAGAAGGATATATATTCATATCCTCTTTATTTTACAACTTATCAATGAACACTGACAGGGATTGTAGGCTCATGTTTTCATTTTGCCATGCTGCTGGACGTCCCCTTATGCAACATTGCTTGAGATGGGCATCCCCGCTCCACGGTTTCATAGCAGGGACATCGATATGGATGCTGACATGGGAGGCCATGTTAGGGGCACCTATGGCCCTCATTCTAGAACGTGGGTTGTGGGGCTGCACATCCTACTGGGCCACCTCCCGGAATGGGGATCGATGTTTCTAAAATGGGGCCGAAACATAGGCATCCCGGCATTTTTCTGCATGTTCTGCCCTGGATGTCCCAGATTGCACTTGAATGTCCATTCCAAAATGTCACTTCATATGTATTAACTGCCAAGAATTAGACCATTCTTCTCATTTTCATAGAGCATTTCTCGTGTTCTCAACTCCCTCTAAGGTGTCCACCCTGTTGCAAATCTTTCTGTCATCCACAAAAAGGCAAACTTTTTTTTCCAAGTCATACTGAACAGAATTGTCCTAAGGCACTCCACTACTGACCTTTCTTTCTTCTGAGTGAATTCCATTTATCACCAATATATCATCTGCCCATTAACCAATTTCTAATCCAGTTTACTACTTTGGATCCTAACTTCAGGCTTCTCAGTTTTTTACATGAGCCTCCCGTGAAGAACAGTACCAAAGACTTGCTGAAATCCAAGTAGATCACATTTTTTGCATGCCTCTGATCCAGTTCTCCAGTCACCCAAAGAAATCAATCATATTCATCTGGCACAATCTGCCTTTAGTAAAACCATGCTGTCCCAAATCTTGCAATCCATTGGACTGTAGACAGTTCACTATTCTTTTCTTCATCAGCATTTCCATTATTCTTCCAACAATTGAGATATGGTTTACTGGCCTGTAGCTTCCCACCTCTTCTGTTACCACTTTTGTGAAAAGGGACCACAGTAGAACTTCTCCAATCCTTTGTAACCTTTCCTATCTCTATTAAGAGATCCTTTCCTGGGATATATCTCAACCAGACACATGGCTTAGTCCACCTGTTTTTTTAAGTTGTTCATAAATATTTTCTTTCAAGAACGGTGCAGTATCTACTCCATACATTTGTCAGCCCACTGTGGTCTTTCTCCAGGATTTTCTTTCATGATCATGAGAAAAAAGTATGGGAGGATATTCAAAGTCATTTAGGTGGTTTGCAGACCTGCAAACTGCCTAAATGTGGCTTAGCAGGATACCCTTGGTTTCAGCATCTAAGCACTCCAATGCTAGCTGGCTAGCATTGGGGCGTTCTGGGGGTGCAGCAGAGGCAGCGATATTCCACTGCTAGCCAGTTATCCCAAAATGGCTAAAGTTAGGCACTTTAATGGCTGACCTAGCTTTAGCCACTTTAGCTAACCAGACAGTGACTGAATATATCACTGTTGATCGGTTAGCTAACTCGCTATCGAGCCAACCCAGATATTCAGTGCCGGTGGCATGATATGGTCAGTATTAGCTGCTACTGCTGAATAGCCTCCCCCTCCCTAGTTTGTTTAGCAATTCTATTTTTCAATCACTAACTGCACAGTGGCCTTCAGTATCTTTCAGTCTTACAACTGCACTTTACATCCTTAGCTATTTTTAGTTCTGCCTGCGTTTTGCCATCCTTATTTCATTTTTTTTTAACTCTTTGAGCTTTATCTGATATTCATTTTTGTTTTCCTTTTCTTGCATTCTTCTTTATTGCATGAATGCTACCTTTTTTTCCTTAATTGTTTTTAGACAATTCCTTGGAGAACCATATTGGTTTCCTTTTCCTCTTGTTTATATCTACTTTCCTTACTTAAAGATCTGTTGCCATTTTTATAGCTCCTTTCAGCTTTCCCCACTGATTTTCCATTTCCCTTTTCTCTTCTCATTCTTAAAAACATAAGAAATGCCAGAATGGGTCAGATCAAGGTCCAACAAGTCCAGTATCCTGTTTCTAACAGTGGCCAATCTAGGTCGCACGTACCTGGAAGTTTCCTGAAAAGACACACAGGTTCCATAATGCTTGTACTGGGACAAGCAGTGGATTACCTTGGTCCCCTTTAATAATGGTCTATGGACTGCTCTTTCAGGAACTTGTCCAAACATTTTTTAAACCTAGCTACACTAACAGCTTTTACTAAGAACATAAGAACATAAGATATGCCATACCGGGTCAGACCAAGGTCCATCAAGCCCAGTATCCTGTTTCCAACAGTGGCCAATCTAGGCCATACGTACCTAGCATTTTCCCCACAAGACACAGGTTCCACAATGCTTGTACTGGGTCAAGCATTGATATCCTGGGTCCCTTCTTAATAATGGCTTATGGACCTTTTCTCCAGGAACTTGTCCAAACCTTTTTTAAACCCAGCTACACTAACAGCCTTTACTACATCCTCCGGTAACAAATTCCAGAATTTGATTACACGTTCAGTGAAAAAATATTTTCTTTTATTAGTCTTAAATAGTTTACCCTGTAGCTTCATTGCATGTCCCCTAGTCTTCATATATTCTGATAACGTAAACAATTGATCTACGTTTACCCATTCCACTCCGTTCATTAATTTCTAGACTTCTATCATATCTCCCCTCAGCCGTCTCTTTTCCAGGTTAAAGAGCCCTAACCTTTTTAGCCTTTCTTCATAGGAGTATCCTTCCACCCCCTTTACCATTTTGGTGGCTCTTCTCTGAACCTTTTCTAATAACGCTATATCCTTTTTAAGATACGGCGACCTGAATTGCACACAATATTCAAGGTGCGGTCTCACCATGGAATGAAATAGAGGCATTATAATATCTTTTGTTTTATTTTCCTTTCCTTTCCTTATGATACCTAGCATTCTATTTGCTCTCTTGGCCGCCGCTGCACAGTGGGCCAAGGATTTTAACATGTTTTCCACAATGATTCCTAAATCTTTTTCCTGGGTGGTGGTTCCTAATGTGGAACCTTGCATCTTGTAACCATAGTTTGAGTTGTTCTTCCCTAGGTGCATAACTTTGCACTTGTCCACATTAAATTTCATCTGCCATTTTGGATGCCCAGTCTTCCAATTTATCAAGATCCTCTTGCAATTTTCCACAATCCTCTTGGGTTTTAACAACTTTAAATAGTTTTGTGTCATCTGCAAATTTGATAACCTCACTCGTTATTCCCTTTTCCAGGTCATTTATGAATATGTCAAAAAGCAGCGGACCCAGCACAGATCCCTGGGGTACACCACTATTCACCTTTCTCCATTGAGAAAATTGGCCATTTAGCCCTACCCTCTGCTTTCTATCTTTTAACCAGTTCCTGATCCACAATAGTACACTGCCTCGTATCCCATGACTCTTTAGTTTTGCCAAAGGTCTCTGCTGAGGGACCTTGTCAAAGGCTTTCTGAAAGTCCAGATACACTATATCAACCGACTCACCTTTGTCCAGCTGTTTATTCACACCTTCAAAAAAACATAACAGATTAATAAGACAAGATCTTCCTTGTCTAAAGCCATGTTGGCTGTCTCCCATTAGGCCATGACTATATACATGTTGAATAATTTTGTTCTTTATGATGGTTTCTACCATTTTTACCAGTAATGACGTCAGGCTCACCGGTCTGTAATTTCCCGGATCACCCCTGGAATCCTTTTTAAAAATTGGCGTTACATTGGCGATCCTCCAATCTTCAGATATTACAGATGATTTTAATGAAAATTCACAGATTACTAATAGCAGGTCTGCAATCTCATATTTCAGTTCTTTCAATACCCGTAGATGTATACCATCCGGCCCAGGTGATTTGCTACTCTTCAGTTTATCTAATAGTTGTAATACATCTTCCCGATGTATCGATATTTCTTTCAATTCTTCCGCACCTTTAAATCATCGGTAACAGTCATCGGTAACATCCCTACATCTTCCTCAGTAAAGACCAAAGCAAAGAATTCATTCATTCTCTCCGCTATCGCCTTGTCGCCTCTTAGTGCCCCTTTAACTCATCTATCATCTAATGGACCAACTGACTCTCTCACAGGATTTTTACTACAAATGTACTTGAAAAAGTCTTTATTTTGCGTTTTTGCTTCTGTAGCAAGCTTCTTCTCAAATTCTCTTTTTGCCTGCCTTATCAATGCCTTGCATTTGACTTGCCAGTGCTTGTGCTGTTTCCAGGTTTCGTCGTTTGGCTCTTTTTTCCATGTCCTGAAAGATGCTTTTTTGGCAACAACAGCCTCTCTGACTTCACCTTTAAACCATGCTGGCAGTATTTTGGACTTCCTTCCACTTTTCTTAAAGCGTGAAATACAGCTGGTTTGGGCTTCCAAGATAGTAGTTTTCAACAAGACCCAAGCTTCATGTAAGTCTTTAACCTTTGCAACTGCTCCTTTTAGTTTTTTCTTAACTATTTTCCTCATTTTATCATAGTCTCCCTTTTGAAAGTTAAAAGGTAGCACTGTGGATTTCCTTACTGTCAGCATACATCAGCATGACACTATGCCTAGCATAGGTGTCATGGCTTTTTCCCAGACCTTGGATTTCAAGCAGCTTTGTTACAGAGCTGCTTCAGTGTGCATCAATGAATCTGTGTGTGTGTGTGCATGCATGTGTGTATATGTGTGGGAGAGAGAGAGACGCAGAGAGAGGGAGGAAAAAGGGGGGGGGGGGAAGAAGTGTATGTCAGAGACTCATAGTAAGAAGAATATATATATATAGAGAGAAGTGGGTGTCAGAGCCTCATAGTAGGAAGTGTCCCATCAACAGAGAAAGAGCTATTTTTGTGTTTCTGTATTTATAGAGAAAATCTCCAGCACCTCCCTTTGTCATAATTTTGGTTAGACAAGCCCCCATAAATGTAATCTTCTGGAAAATGTAATCTTTCGCCGCTCTCTACTTTTGGTTACGCTCTGTTTGGTCCTGGGTTCATTTCACAGAGACAGTCGGGTAAGCAGCACAAATAAGACAACCAAAACTGGTGTGACTTGGAAAAAGAGTTTTATATAGAAATAGGCTTATTACATAGGTACAGAACAGAGTTATATAGTGGTTGTTACAGAGCTGCTTCAGTGTGCATCAATGAATCTGTGTGTGTGTGTGTGTGTGTGTGTGTGTGTGTGTGTGTGTGTGTGTGTGTGTGTGTGTGTGTGTGTGTGTGTGTGTGAGAGAGAAAGAGAGACGCAGAGAGAGGGAGGAAAAGGGGGGGGAAGAAGTGTGTGTCAGAGACTCATAGTAAGAAGAATATATATATAGAGAGAGAAGTGGGTGTCAGAGCCTCATAGCAGGAAGTGTCCCATCAACAGAGAAAGAGCTATTTTTGTGTTTCTGTATTTATAGAGAAAATCTCCAGCACCTCCCTTTGTCATAATTTTGGTTTGTTTGAGGTCTGCTATCACTTGATTAGCAATGAGGGGCTGCTCATCAGGCCCGGAGACTGACATCACCAGGGGGTCAGAGCTAATCTCATCTTGTAAACTACCCTCATTAAGTTTGGAGACTGACATCACCAGAGTAACAAAGCTGCTTGAAATCCAAGGTCTGGGAAAAAGCCATGACATCTATGCTAGGCATAGTGTCATGCTGTTGTATGCTGACACTTACTATCCCTCCTCCACTAATTAAATCAAATGTGATCATGCTATGATCACTATTGCCAAGTGGCCCCAACACCCTTATCTCTTGCACTAGATCTGGTGTTCCACTAAGGACTAGGTCTAATATGGCTTCCCCTCTGGTCGGTTCATGAACCAGCTGCTCCAAGAAGCAGTCATTTATTTCATCTAAGAACTTTATCTCCCTGGCATGTCCTGCCGTGACACTGACCCAGTCGATACCGGGATAATTGAAATCACCCATTATTATTACTGCGCTGTAACTTTTGTTAGCTTCCTTGATTTCTTTGAGCATTTCATCATCCATTTGTTCATTCTGGCCAGGCGGTCGATAGTACACCCCCACTGCCATCGCCTTCCCCTTTTTACATGGAATTTCAATCCATATAGATTCTACAGCAAATTTTGTTTCCTCCAAAACTTTAATCCTTTCTGACTCAATACCCTCTCTAACATAGAGCACAATCCCTCCACCAATTTGATCAGCTCTATCATTACGATATAGTTTGTACCCAGGTATCACAGTGTCCCACTGGTTGTCCTCCTTCCACCATGTCTCTGATATTCCAATCATATCTAACCTCTCATTTAGTGCTATATATCCTAACTTTCCCATCTAATTTTTTAGACTTCTAGCATTTGCATACAAGCATTTTAGAGACTGTATTTTATTTATATTAATCTGGCTATTGGTAGGCATGGGTAATTTGGGATCTTTAAGCTCTGTCTGCTCCATACACGAGGACATTTGGGCTACTTTACTCTTTTTTGGAACTTCTCTGCTTTTGGTAGTATCCTTCAAGGATACATTCTTCCGAACCATGCGCTCTTGTGTGACTGTCGGCTTTCCCCTATTATCTAGTTTAAAAGCTGCTCTATCTCCTTTTTAAAGGTTAATGCCAGCAGCCTGGTTCCATCCCTGTTAAGGTGAAGCCCATCCCTTTGAAAGAGCCCCTCATTTCCCCAGAGAGTTCCCCATTTCCTAACAAATCCAAATCCCTCATCCTTGCACCATTGTCTCATCCATGCAGTGAGACTCCGGAGCTCTGCCTGCCTTTTGGGTCCTGAACGTGGAACGGGAAGCATTTCGGAGAACGCTACCCTGGAAGTTCTTGATTTCAACTTCCTACCTAAAAGCCTAAATTTAGCCTCCAGATCCTCCCTACCACATTTTCCTATGTCATTGGTACCGACATGTACCAAGACAGCAGACTCTTCCCCAGCACTATCTAAGACCTTATCTAGGTGGCGCATGAGGTCTGCTACCTTCGCACCAGGCAGGCATGTTACCAGGTGATCCTCACGTCCACAAGCCACCCAGCTATCTACATGCCTAATGATCGAATCACCAACTATAACGGCTGTCCTAACCCTTCCCTCATGGGCACATGACCCTGGAGAAACCTCCTCAGTACGAGAGGGTTTTACATCATCTGGAGGACAGGTCCTAGTTACAGGATCACTTCCTGCCACACCAGGGTGATGCTCTCCTGTCACGTGACCTCTCTCCTCCATGGCAACATGGATGCTGCCAGACTGGAGGTGGGACTTCAGTACTATATCCCCTGTAGGTCTCGTCTATGTACCTCTCTGTCTTTCTTATGTCTTCCAAGTCTGCTACTTTAGCCTCTAGAGAACGGACTCATTCCCTGAGAGCAAAGAGCTCCTTGCACCTAGTGCACACGTAAGACCTCTCACCAACTGGGAGAATATCATACATGTGACACTCAATGCAAAAGACTGGAAAGCCCCCATCTTGCTGCTGGACTGCTGTCTGTATCTTAGTTTTAAGCTTGTGTTTAGATCTTTATGTTCTTTACTTACTAAGGGTTGCTATGGATATTTATACTAATAAAACTGTACCTAATATGCTTAATATACCTTGTTCACCTGAAGCTTAATTAATCTCTCTGCTGGGTTCCAATTTTAACCAGAAAGCTCTCTTCTGTGTTTTAAGTTTAAACTAAAAGTACTTTGCTGATACTAGGCCCTGAGTGACTATTAAATTTAAACTACAAGCTCTCTGCTCGGTATGAAATGTAACCAGAAAGTTTTCTTCTGTGTTTTAAATGTAAACTTAAACTGATGCTACTAGGCCCTGACTGATTTAACAAAAAACACTGGGTTCACAAATTAATTAGCTTTAATACAAAGAAGTCCTTTCAGAAAATTCCCAGAAGAACATACTCACAATTGCAGATTTCTCTCCAGAAGTAGCAGTCCCCTTTTCTAGTCCTTCAAGACTGTCTATACAAAATGGCAACTTTCTTCCAGAACAAACTTAGCACGAAAATAACAAGGGCATGTGCTCTGTAAGAAATAATCACTAGTTCCAGTGACACCCAAAAATGGACCACTTTCAATCAAATCTACGCAGAACAGCTGGAAGGGATCATTACCAACCTTAACACAACCACATCCCCACTCAACCTATGCCCAGTTTCAACGGATCAAACTAACTAGATCAGAACTAATCCGAATCCCACTCAAACGTCCCTCTCACAAGGACACATGCCGCCCAGCCTGAAGAATGCCTCGGTCAGATCACTCATAAACGGTCCATCCCTAGACCCCAATGACCAAAGCTCCTATAGGACTATCTCCAGTGTTCCATTTATAGCCAAAATAGTCAAAAAAAGTATGTCAGCTCCATCTGCAAGAATACATTGCATCACTTGATCCCCAACATCATGAATTCATACCCAATCATGGTGTAGAAACCCTCCCTCCTAACAACTCTCCTTGAGAGAATCTTGAGATGCATAGAAAAACTAGGACAAGGGTTCATCCTGTTCTTCCTGAACATATCGGCGGCCTTTGACTCAGTAAATCACCAGACCTTAATCAACAGGCTACAATAAATTGGATTGGTTCTGATCATACCTTAAGGATTGCCAACAAGAAGTCAGAATAAGCCCACTTTCATCAAACCTATACAAACTTCACAAAGCATTACCACAAGGTTCCACATTCTTGTCTTTACTATTTAACATTTACATAAAGCCATTAAGCTTGGTGATATAAAGCCACAACATATTTTATCATATCATATTATATCTATGTGGATAATATCATGATATACACACCTTTTACCATAACCAGCCCAGACCAGACGACAACAACAAGCTGCTTCCGTGCTGTAGCTCAATGGTTCACCAACCAGTGTCTTTCCTTAAACTACAACAAAAAAGAAGTGCTGAACGTACCAAGGGACTCGATTTGCCCACCACCGACACTGAAAATCGCAGACTTCAAACTGAAAGTCAAAGTGGAATTCAGATAACTAGGAATAACCATGGATCAAAGAACCTGCAAAATCTCCATCCACTTCTTAACCCTAGCGACTTTAGGACAGTACGCCAGGCATTCATAACTCTGCATCCAGGAGGAGGGTCTGCTTCTTCACCACAATCTGAGGTCCCTGTCCCTCACAGCTTCGTGGCTGAGCGGGTCGCTCTAGCCTCCTACCATCTCCCAATCGAGATTGAGGACATTCTTTTGGCCTCACGAAGGAACTCAACCAGACGGGCTTACGCCTTCAAGTGACGTTGGTTCTAGGTGTGGTGCTCGGATCTCCGAGCAGACCCATTTTCATGCCCTACCAGTTTGGCCTTGCAGTACCTGTTCCACCTCTCGCAGTCTGGGCTTAAGTCCAACTCAGTCAGGGTTCACCTGAGGAGCATCTCAGCAAACCGCCACCCCACTGAGGGCAAACCTCTTTCGGGGCTACCGCTTGCCTCTCGTTTCATAAGAAGCTTGCTTCTTTCCAAGCCCCCTACCTGCCCTCGTCCGGTAGAACGGAACCTCAATGTGGTCCTCACACAGCTGACCAAGCCGCCCTTTCAGCCCATGGCTACCTGCCCACTGCGGCATCGGCCATTGAAGGTGGCCTTCATGATAGCTCTCACCTCCGCCCAGTGAACTCCAGGCGCTGATGGCCGGGGCACTGTACACGAGGTTCTATAGGAGCTGGGTGGTCCTGCAGACTCAGTCCAAGTTCCTTCCGAAGGTTGTCTTGGATTTTCATCTCAATCAAGAGATAGTGCTGCCCACTTTCTTCCCAAAGCCCCATGCTGACCGGGCGTCAGCTATTCTCCACACCCTGGATTGTAAAAGGGCTCTCTCTTTCTACCTGCAGTAGACTCAGGACCGCTGCAGATCTGGGCAGCTCTTCGTTTCCTTTGATCCCAGCTGTCTGGGGCTGGCGGTTACCAAGTATACCTTGTCCAGATGGGTGGTAGACTGCATCGCCTTTGCCCGGGCCAGGTTTCCCCTGGAACGCCAAGTCACGGCTCACAATGTCCAAGTGATGGTGATGTCGGTCACTAGCCTGCGCTCAGTGCCACTGGCAGACATCTGCCAGGCTGCCACCTGGTCCTCCACTCACAACTTTGCGGTGCATTACTGCCTGGAAAGGGAGTCCCATTGGGACACTGCCTTCGGCCAGGCTGCACTCTGTAATCTGTTCAGGGTTTAAGCAACTCCTGCCCTCCAACCCTTCTTGTTCTGGCTACCGGGAGCATGGCCATCCATGGACCCGGGGTCCTCAGGCTGCCTTCGGCTTTCACTGGCGACTGCTCATGTGCTGCCATGCTTTTCTTACAGGTCCTCGGTAGTCTGTAGCTAGGGAGTCCCATATATGAGGACTGACTTCCTGCTTGTTCCTGGAGAAAGTGTAGTTACTCACCTGTAACAGGTGTTCTCCAGGGACAGCAGGAATCAGTCCTCACAACTCTCCCTCCTCCCCTTGGAGTTGTTGTATATTTTTGCCATGTTCTTGAAGGGGCTATAGCTAAGGCACCTGACTGAGTGAAATGGCACCTTTGGGAGGGAAGGGGACCACGCTTGCATGGTGGCATTCCCAAAGGCTTTCTTTGAAAGTTGGGGTAATGCCCTGCGCAGGCTCCATCAGTGCCGATGTCACCCATATGTGAGGACTGGCTTCCTGCTTGTTCCTGGAGAATCTTCACAACCTCTCATCAAAAAGTCTACAAACCCTAATACAAAAGGTCCCAGACAACAGAACACTACAACTACTACTACCACTACTACTATTTATCATTTATAAAACACTACTAGGCATATGCAGCGCTGTACAAACAAATAAAAAGGCAGTCCCTGCTTGTACAGCTTACAATCTAGGTAAGACAGACCATACATAACAATACAATGCAAGAGAAATAAGGATCCAAAGGGAAAGGAGACATAAAGGAAACAAAAGATTAGGATCAAAAGTGGCTTTGAAAAGGTAAGACTTTAGTGTAGATTTAAGAGGGAGAGAGAAGAGACTTGGTGTAAGGACAGAGGAAGTTTTTTCCAAGCAAAGGAGCAGCAAGGTGAAAAGAAAGAAGTCTGGATTGGCATTCGAGGAAAAAAGCATAGAACAAAGGAAACCAGAGGAGGAACAAAGTTCACGAGGAGGGGAGTAGGGAGAGAGAAGAGAGGAAAGGTAATGAGGGGCAATAGAGAGAATGCATTTATAGGTTAGAAGGAGGAGTTTGAAACGGAAATGGAAACGGAGGAGGGCCCAGTGAAGTTATTTCAGGAGAGGGGTTATATGAGAGTACCAGGGCTGGCAGAAGATTAACCGCACAGCTGAGTACTGAATAGATTGGAGAGGAGAAAGGACTCTGAGGGAGTCCAGCAAGGAGGAGGTTGAACTCCCTGAACCTAATCACCATTCCTACCTTTAAGGTTAGCAGCCAATAGACCACTTGCAAGCACACATTCTCCCTCTAAGCACCTTCAAGCTGAAACTCACTCCCTGAAGGGCTCAGATCCTTAGACCTCTACCAAATTTTGCAGGACACTAAAGACTCATCTATTTTCAAAATACTTTGGAGATAACACCTAGCACGACTATTATGAATGTCTTGCAAACAATCATACCTCAATATACACATATCCCTATGACTGTTCTTTGTATCTTCCCAAGTTACTTGCCCCTTTTTACTCTTCCATCACTAAGGCTTTCAACTTGATAAATGTAAATAGTTTATTAGCACCCTAAGTTATAATATTCTCTGTACTTTTCTGCATATTCATGTTAATTGTAAACCACTTTGGCTTCCAGATAAAGAGGTATAAAAAAAACAGTTAAATAAATACATACATTGTTCTTTCACCTTGAAAGTATAGAGCATGTTGTGTGGATCAGTGAAATAAGCTCTGAGTTTAATGCATTTTGAATTTGATTTTTAGACTGAACAACATGAAAAGGTATAACAATATGAAGAACTTTACAAACTTAGTATATGACATATGACGGCAGATAAAGACTGGTATGAGCTGTCTAGTCTGCCCATTAAGGTGTCTAGAGCGGTTGTAACTGCAGCTCAGTGCAAATCACCACCCCTCCTCTATGCCTGTGTTTAGGGTTGTACCTACTGCCCCATGTAGGTCAACCCCTCCTCTATTAAAAGATATTTAAATTAGCTTTGTTTTCATCCTCTTGCTATAAAAGGATCTACTGTGTCTGTCCCATGCCATTTTAAATTCCGCTACTATATTTGCCCCACCACCTCCATCGGGAGGGCATTCCATCAATCCACCATCCTTTCAGTGAAAAAGGCACTAGGCACTAAACATTCAAGGCACATCATAGACCAAATGGCCTTTTGCAGCAACATAATTTGGAAGTAAAGCTTTGGAAGCAACAACCAACTCTCCCTGTATAGATATTTATTTTCTAAATTCCATGCTGAACATTGGGGTGAGAGTTTAAAAGAACTGGAACTTTCACCATTAGTTTTTGTTCTCTTCACTCCCATAATTTGTCTACACTGTTCCTCCCGATACATCTGTTTCCTTTCTCACCAAGATCTATGGGGTTATTTTGGAAGCCCTATTTGTGCTTTAGGTGTCCAAAAACAGGCATGGAGATATCCAAAGCACAGCGACGTCTCCAGAACCATTTTAGAAGCCAGGTCTATAGACATTCCCAGCGTGAGGACATCCAAGTCTGACTATGGGCATGGTGGAGGCATTCCCAGGATCCTGGGCATCACTGCCTAATCTCAGAAATGTCCTAAGCATCAGGAACATGCTCGTTGTGGCTAAAGAACATCCAGAGGGTGCAAAGATAGCACTCCATCATCCTCAATTCACACCACAATCACAATGATAGCAGCAGTGAAACTTGAACTCTCACTTCCCTGGGCCTAGCCCACTATTCTAACCATTAGGCTATTCCTAGAGATCCAGGTTCTGAAATGCTGTTCTGGGCATGTCTGTGTAGATGACCCTGCAGACGTCCATATCGGACACATCCACATTCTCCATATTACCTTTCCTGTTTTGATTGGTAACCGATATTTTATCACCACTTGGCTTTAAGTTATATGACTTGATGACTCCAAATTCTTCTTGAAAAACCTGGTAAGAGAAATTCTGTTATATCATCTAACTTGGAAAAGTTAACTACAAAAGATTGGTGTATCGTTTATTCTGTAAATTGTTCACATACAAGGAAATATTTTATCAGAAGGGCGTGTCAGGGGACTTCATATGGACAGCTGTGAAAATGTTTAAAAACAGCAGTGCATAGTTAGCACTGTGTAATGTACCTACCTGAAAAGTTGAATAAAAATCTTCTTCAACATTACCTTCATAGAATAAAAGTTCACTTAATCCATGTGCCAACTCCTAAAAAAGAAAAAAAAAGAGAGATTTTCTCTTTTCTTGGTGTTTTTGTACATTGCATGGTGGCAGTTTTTCAGTTTTGTGATTCATAAATACAGTATAATAAAATAAATAATGTTAACTGCACATTACCTATTATTCTTTAATTACTAAAGAGCAGTAAATTGTTGTACTTACATGCATTTGGTGCACAAATTAACATGTGGTAAGTGTGAAGCCTGTGTGGTAACTGTTGGGGAAATACCCTGCAGTTACCATGCCGGGCAGATAGTTCTACATGGTAAATGCATCAGCAGATAGTATGGTAAGTGCAGCTGCATCCTTTGGATGCAGTTACCGCAGCCCAATGCATTAAAAAAAATCCCTCCTGATCTGCATTCCAACAACCCTCCCACCCCACCCCACCCCCAAGCTGGATCCCAACCACCCTTCTACCACCTGGCACTTATTGGGGGTGTCTCTAGTGGGTTAGTGGGGAGGGTAGAGCAATCCCCAGATGATCCTGTCCTATGCCCAGCCGGGGTGTAAAATAGTAGCTCTGACCCTAGTGGTAGTGTTTAGGATCTTCAGCTTTAGCAGCATGACTGTGAAACTACCACTAGGGGTGAGAGCCTCCATTTTGCACCTGGGCTGCTGATGAGGCAAGAGGATCCAAGGATTGCTCCTGCCCCTCCACTAACCCACCACGGGCACCCTTGGTAAGTGGCAAGAGGGGATCGGGGGGTGGGGGAGGGAGTCTAGAGCCTCATTGGAGGGAGGGGACTAGGTTCGAGTTGCAAACTGGAGGATAATAAAGCTGTTGTTTTTAAAGCAGCAGGTCGCAGTGACTGCCTGCCTCCTCAGGAATGGTTATGTGCACTTGTGCTATTGGCAGCTGTGAAAGTTAGCACATAGTGATGTATCATGCACATACTTAATGTGCAGTCCATGCCCACTGTCTGCCCATAGCCCGCCCAGTTCCCACCTCGTAACAAGGCATGCAGTTAGTGCAAGAATTAGTATGTGCTGTTTTGCCTGCACAGTATTAACCAACATTAGTAAATAGACCCTTAAATAGCATAAAAAATCATTTATGTAATTTAGAAACAAACTCCAAAAGACCTGACTCTGCATCACTGTGGGTTTTTTAAATTGGTTACCAAAGATATATCAGTTGTACCTGCTCTTTATATTTAACTGCATTTTCTGGAAAATATTTTTCTGAACTAAACTTGGCTACCATGTTGTTTCAGAAATTTAAATGGGAACATATTTATATTTCACCATACATATAATGCCTCTGTATCATTCCATGGTGCGACCACACCTTGAATATTGCATGCATTTCTTGTCGCTGTATCTTAAAAAGGATATAGCGTTATTAGAAACAGTACAGAGAAGAGCCACCAAAATGGAAAAGGGGATTGAAGGATACTCCTATGAAGAGGCTAAAAAGGTTAGGGCTCTTCAACCTGGAAAAGAGATGGCTGAGGGGAGATATGATAGATGTCTATAAATTAATGAATGGAATGGAATGGAACGCGTAAACATAGATCGATTGTTTACGTCATCAGAATATAAAAAGACTAGGGGACATGCAATGAAGCTACAGAATAACCTAATTAAGACTAATAAGAGAAAATATTTTTTCACTCAAAGTGTAATCAAACTCTGGAATTTGTTACCGGAGGATGTAGTAAAAGCTGTTAGTGTAGCTGGGTTTAAAAAAAGGTTTGGACAAGTTGCTGGAGGAAAGGTCCATAAACCATTATTAAAAGGGACCCAGGATATCACTGCTTGACCCGATACAAGTGTCTTTTGGGGAAACTGCTAGGTACTTATGACCTAGATTGGCCACTGTTGGAAACAGGATACTGGGCTTGATGGACCTTGGTCTGACCCAGTATGGCATATCTTATGTTCTTAAGTTGAATCTGAATTAAAAACAACAAACAAGACGTTTGTATTACATTGTTTACTGAATCACTTCTAATACAGAACTCCTTGCCAGTATTCTCATAACCAGCAAAATATTCCCATACATAAAATTCTTAACTAGCAACCCCCTCACTCTCCTCCCCACTAGTGCCGCCACTTGATTTTTCTCACTACATCTATAATACCATACTTTTTGAAAAGCAAATATCATTAATCTTAGCTATTGTTTCTTAATAAGAGGTTGCAATGGAAATAAACTCATCCATTTATTTGAAAACATCTTGTTGGATCATTTAACAGTTTCTTAAGAACACGCTATGCATCATAAGTAGACGTATTTCCTATCATATTTAAGCGCTTTCCTTGCATTTTTCTCAGCTCCCAACAATCTTACTTTTTGTAGGTACCTGGATATTAAATTATAGGGATAATAAATAAATCACTTGCATTGGTGCAAACGCAATATTGCATGGAAAAAAAGCACCCATAGAGATCTGTGCCTGTTTATGTATGCATCCATGCCGATGGAATCGCACAGCAGACGTATCCGCGCCTACACATATAGTGTTGCTCATTGTGCGTGCACACTTCATACATGTCAGCAATGAAAACATGTCCCCTGCTGCCCATCTATGCCCACACCCAATTCCGTTGTCGCTGTCCAAGGCCAAAAACGTGCCCACCCGCACTATGGTCATGTGCCCACCGCAGGAAATCCCAGACCATGAGGAGAAACAATGGCAACAAGGCAGCCTAACTTCTCCAAGTTGGAAACCCCGCTGCTCTGCATACTTGTCCTTCAGGAGGAGGTGGTGCTGCTCCCCATGGGGCATAGAAGGCCTACCCATGCTGCAGCACACAGGGGCTGGGAGAGGATCAGGACCACCCTAACTCAGTAAGTCGAGAAATAGCAGTAAAGCTGGCAGACATGTACAGATGAAAGATAGCAATCATAAACTGAGGGACAGATAGAAGGCATGAAAGGAAGGGACAGGGCATGTGCAGGATGAATGCATGTGGAGGAACAACTGGGCAGAGTGTAAGGAATGCAGCACCACTACACAATCTCAATGTGAGTGATGTCCATTGCCCGGTGGGTCCATTGGACCCAGAGAGCGGGCACACAGTGAGACAGCACCACAAAATGTGTGGACACCCAAAATAGGGCTCAGATTCTGGAAAAAAGAAGCAGGGTGCAAGGGCAGCCACTGCTGTGGGATCCAGCTACACGACACAGTCCAGTATTTTGGGCCCTTTTCCTCAGCGCATGGGACCTCCATTGATCTTTCTACCCTTCCATGAGGGTCTGGGGAAGGAGAGTGGGAACAGCAGCAGTTCAGGGTCCGATAGCCCACCACCCTCAACACCAGTGCGAGGGGGAGGTCTAGGGGGAGGGCAAGGGCTCAGGGGGCTGAGGTAGATCACACATGGGGGGCCTGGTATGTGTGCCTGGGGTTGCTGTTGTGTTGCTGTAGTTGGGGGTTGTGGGGTGCTGTGCGGCAGACTGTGGGGAGGCATTTGGTTGTGTACTGTGAGCACTGTTGTGTTATCTGTTGACACAGGAGTGTGACTATGGGGTGTGCAGGTTTGGTGGCTGGGCTGGGACAGGCATTTGTGATATCCTGCTTGGGGGGGAGCTTATGCCCTGAATAGAAACATGATGGCAGAAAAAGATCACATGGCCTATCTAGTCTGCCCTTCATATCAACTACAATAGTCCTCTTTTTACCTTTAGAGATCCTCTGCATTTCTCCCATGCTTTTTTGAATTCAGATACTGTCCTCATGTCCACCACTTCCACTGGGAGTCTATTCCATGCATCTACCACTCTTTCCATAAAGGAATATTTCTGCATATTACTCCTGAGTCTATCCCCTTTCACTCTCATCCTATGTCCCCTCGTAGCAGAGCTCATGTTCAATCGATATTGGATGCTGCGTGGTTAGCCAAGGGCTAACCGTGCAGCTACCAATATCAGTACTGCACAGTTAGCGCTGGTCCCCACCTTCGCTCTGCCCCGGAACACCCCTGGCATACCCTAATGCTAACCGGCTAGCATCGGAGCGCATAGGGGACTTAGTCGGGGATATTTAATGGTACTACCCGTCTATGTGCCATCAAATATCTGGTTAACAGCATTTACACGGTTAACTGGCTGTTAACCGTGCAAATGCCTTTTGAATATCGGGCCCTTTAAGTCTGTCCTCATATGCTTCATAACGAAGACCACTAACCATTTTAGTAGCAACCCTCTGCACAGGCTCCAACCTGTGTATCCTTTTGAAAGTACAGTCTTCAGAATTGCACACAATACTCCAAATGAGGTCACACCAGACTTATACAGAGGCATTATCACCTCCTTTTTCCTGCTGGCCATTCCTCTCCCTATACACCCAAGCATCCTTCTGGTTTTTGCAGTCGCCTTTTCTAACTGTTTAGCAACTTTAAGATCGTCAGACACAATTATGCCCAAGTCCCACACTTCTTTTGTGAACAGAGGTACCTCACCCCTACACTGAACAGCTCCTTTGGATTTTTGCAGCTGAAATGACCTTGAATTTTTTAGCAGTATATTTCAGCTGCCAAATTCTAGACCATTCTTCCAGTTTAGCTAGATCCCTCCTCATGTTATCTACTCCTTCTTGGGTGCCTACTCTGTTGATTTTAGTGTTATCCGCAAACAAGCAAACCTTACATGACGGTCCTTCTGCAATATCATTAACAAAGATGTTAAACAGAATCGGACCAAGGGCAAATCCCTGTGGCACACCACTGATAACCTCCTTCTCCTCAGAGTGAGCTCCATTTACCCATATCCTTTGTCACCTCCCACTCAAACAATTTCTAACCCAGTCAGTCACTTTAGAGTCCATCCCTAGGGTGCTCAGTTTGTTTATAAGTCGCCTGTGTGGAGCAGTGTGAAAGGCTTTACTGAAATCTAAATACACCACATCTATGGGTTTGCATCACACCTACTTATCTCCGTGTCTCCTTATGCCTCATTCTGCAGTGCTGCACTCATTTGCATCCATTGTGCTACCACAGGGTGCCATGGTCTTTGCAGCTGCTCCCATCTGGATGTGCTTTCCTGGCTACAGGCATGCCAGTTTGTAGTGTTTCAGTCACAGTGGCTATGTGTGCTGTGATGGATCTTTTTTTTCTAAGTCCTGCCCTTATACTTCATTTCTGCTGATTTACTTTGCACATCTGCGGTACTGCAGATGGGCATACATGGGTTCGACCTGTATGGACGTTATATGTCTCCGCCGTATGCCATGCTTTGTTCCGCCTTTAGCGTGCATGTTCTGAGATCCCCGTCTTCACAGCATGTACGTACATGGGGTCCGCTTTACAGCATGTGGATACAGATGTGTTCGTCGAATATGCGTGTCCCATACATGTCCATGTAGCTTATTCGTATTTCAGAATGACCACCATAGAGGGAAGTCAATTTTCAAAAAGCCCTTTTCTGTGAGTAAGACACAGTTTTATCTATGGAAATGACCTTGAAAACTGTGCTTTACTGGGGTAATTTTATTAAGGATTTTCTGTTTTGCAGGTGGAAAGGGCTTTATAAAACTGTGCAGTGGTATACACACATATATGCATGTGCACTGAAAAGATCACAAGTATATAAATACATACCACACTTAGCACACGCATAGAGTACACCGACACATTTATGCCTTCATCAGAGCAGAAAATTTGTGAGTGAGAACCTGAGTGTTACTGACGCTAGTTCCGGATGCTTATTTTGTAAGTGCAACATATCATGTACACTGGATCTCTCAGGTACTTTAGTGAAAATGGTGGATGCTCTTAGACAAGCCTTGGAACAGCTAAACCAACAGGGGTGATTAAAGGTTACTTTTCAAAAGACACAGGTATTAGTTCTATCACAGGCTTTTGATTTAATTTGGCCAGAGATGAATGATGTTGGGAATCAAGTCCAAGTGTTTGAACAGGTGAAATATATAGGAATTATCTTTAAGTCCTAATTAAGGGGACTTCCGGTGATGCGTGAGTGAGAGAGGACGTCCCTCCTTCGCTCCGGGGCTGCCTCGGCAATAAATCCTGATATAATCGGCATTCTATGAACCCTCATCCCTATTTTCTCCCTGAGAGAGCTGTATCATTGTTTTCTAAGCCTGATAACCTTGCCAGCGCAGACCTGCTATGCCTTTACCGGCCCGGAAGGAGCGGGAGAAAATGCCGAAAACGGGGCCTGCTGCTGCGGCCACGCGCCAGCCTGCCTCACCGGGTGCGGAAAGCACGGACTCCACGTCGGAAGAGCTGGCGCGGGAGGTAGTGCGGCTCCTCGAACCGAAGTTTGATCGTGTCATGCAGAAACTGGAGGGGATGGAAGAGTCCATGACCGAGTTCGGCCGTCGCGTGGAGGAAGTTGAGCACCGCGTGGCCGCGGTGGAGGAAGGTGAAAGTCGCCGAGATGGGGAGCTCGAGACACAAAAGAAACTCCTTTTGGAGGCGCAGCAGAAGCTAGAGGACCTGGAAAACCGGTCCCGGCGGAACAACTTGAGGCTTGTGGGTCTCGGAGAGGACCGCACTGATCAAGAGCTGCTGGCCTTCCTGGAGTCATGGCTCCCTGAAGCGTTGGGGATACCGGACCTACAGGGTCTTTTCCGGATTGAGCGAGCGCATCGCCTGGGAGTCCGGAGAGATCCAGCTGACCGGCCACGTGTGGTGATTATTCGAGTGCTCAATTTTCAGCACAAATGGCGGATTATCCAGGCTTACCGTAAAAAAGGCGAGCTCACTCTCCAAAATAAAAAGATCCTCATCTTTCAAGATTACTCAGTGGCGGTGGCCGCCAAGCGTAGGGAATTCTCCCCCATCTGCACAGAGCTGTTCAAGCGACGAGCGAGGTTTACCCTGGCCTACCCTGCTGTGCTGCGAGTCTCCCTCAATGGTCAGAATCATACTTTTGAGACTGTGCGGACAGCGCAGCAATTTCTGGAGCGGCTCCCCTCCCTGAGTGATGTGGGGAACGGATCATGAGCTTGTGTCCGCAGTGGAGCTGTTAACGGACATTCTTGAACTAATGCCTATTAGATAGTTAAGACCCTTATGTGCTCCGCGATTAGATACGGAATCTGGTTGGCCTTGGATAGGCCTGTGAGTTCTGCACTGGAAGTATTCGCTAGGCCGCGGGCCTCTGGTCCGGGACCAACATATGCGCCTGCTTTCTATTGCCTTAGGGCCCCGTTGGGGGTGTGAGGTGCATGGTTAAAGTCTGGGCTGGACGGGGGGGGGGGGGGGGAAACCCCTTAAGCTTAACTACTGTAGGGATCCGTTAAGCCTTCTGGTCTGGTAATCAGTGGCCCTCCATTTCTCCCCAGTGGATCCTTGGGCTTGCCTAGGATATCTGAGATACAGCTGAGCCGCGAGGTCCCTAGGCGCTAGAGCTTCCTTTGCTTAGCGATGCTGGCGCAGAACCTGTGATAGTTGCCTATTGGCACGCTAATGATCTTCAGGGTTCGCTCCAGGCTATGAGCTTACCATTCTCATGACCAGCTGGATTAACGTGGGTCATTGTTTGCGAAATTGATCTTCCACTATAGGGCGACCCACTGCGAGGGATCTGTCGTGAGCTTCGTCTTTGGTAAGCAAGGACTCAGCTCATAAGATTATTGATTTTATTTACTAAGGGGATGTATGTGGTTCCATTGTGGCCTATGCGTGCCCCTTCACCAGGGCCGCTGCGGCTATATATATGGAGATTAACAAGGTGGCGAGACCTATGTGGGTTATTTTGCTTCTGTATTAACCTCGCAGACCTTAGGATTTCTAGTTCAGTGATGACCTCCTTGGTCGCTCCCCTGAAATCATGAAAACATGAGAACTGTTTAAGGTAAATGCCTAAGTATTGTTTGGTGACCTTTTTACCTTTGTGTTTGTATTTACATCTCCCTGAGATTCAGGGGGTGTAGGGATTCGCAAGGGGGGTTCGAGGCAGCCCTGCAGCATCGCTATGGAGTCCTAACCTCGGTGTAGTAACTGAGGGTTTAATAGTTTGGGTGAGTGTTTAGGAGGGGGAGGGGGGGATTGGGGACGGGGGGAGGGGGGAGTGGGATTGGGGTGGGGCCTGGGTGTGATGCGTGTTGAGAGTGAGCTGTTTTTATGGTTTATGAATGCCTATGTCTGGTATGTTCTGGTTTTGGAGAGGGGAAGATGCCTGTGGATGAAGCCGTTGCCTGGACGGTGTCTTAGGTTGAGGCTGGGCGACCTGAGACGTGGATGTGGTTGGTGGATACGTTTCTTTTTGGCCCTATTGAAATGCATGCATGAGTACTGAGCTCCGTATGGTCTCCTGGAATGTTGGGGGGGTCAACAGCCCGGTTAAAAGGACTAAGATTTTGCAGGCTCTTAAGAGGGGGCGGGCGCAAATTGCTTTCTTACAAGAAACCCATTTGAATGCGCTTGAACATGCCAAACCCAAAAGGGATTGGGTGGGACAGGTTTTTGCGGCCTCGGCGATTAGCAAGAAGAGAGGTGTAGCCATTCTAGCGCAACGGGGCTTGTCTGTAGAGGTCCTTGGCCAAGACGTGGATGCGCAGGGACGTTTTCTTTTTTTGCATGTGAAAATTCAAGGTGAGGAGTTGTTTTTAGGGAATATATATGCTCCTAACGCGTATGATCACCAATTTTTTCGGGGCCTACTGCGGAAAATCCTGGGGGCACCAAAAATTCCTCTGATCTTGGCAGGTGACTATAATTGCCCACATGACTCTACTTTGGACAAATCTGATGCTGGGGGCTCCTGGGAGGCCTGGCGTAACAAAGGCGTGGGATATCTTTGTAACATGGGCGGTTTGCTTGACTCGTGGAGAGTTCTACATGGGGTGGAGAGGGACTACACACATCTGTCGAGAGTACACCAGACTTGGTCGAGGATTGATTACATTTTGATCTCACATGAGAGTCTAGGGAAAGTGATCCGGGTGGAGATCGATCCCTTAGTGGTATCTGATCATGCTAAAGTGGTTTTGGACTGGAGGGTGAAGCCGGTGGGCGGAGCCCGTTGGTCTTTTCCGGGGTATCTCTGGCAGAAAGAAGAGTTTCGAGCTTACCTTATCCAGCATTGGGAGGAGTATCTCTCGCTTAATGATACGGGCGAGGTTAGTGTGGCGACGCTCTGGGAGGCGGGAAAGGTGGTTCTTAGGGGCCACATTATAGCGTACGTGGCAAAAGAAAGGAAAAGTCTAAATAGTCAGATTGTGGACCTCGCGCGACAGTTGCAGGAGGCCAAACGGGTAGCGCTCCGGTTGCCATCTAGGTTACCAGAGTACTTGGCGCTACAGCGAGATCTCAATGAGGTACTGCATGATAGAGCGGTCCAGTCGCTGAGTTATTATCAACACCAGCTTTTTAGGTTTGGGGACCGTACGGGACGCTTATTGGCGCGTCTGGTCAGCCGGCGGGGCGGTATCCAGGGGGTGGCTCGAATTAAGGATGCGCAGGGGGTTAGGCATGCGAAACTGGATAAGATTGTGGACGTTTTCAGTCAGTACTATCGGGAGCTTTATACCCCTGCGCCGGAAAATAGAGCCTGGGAGCGGGAGTTTCTTGATGCGGTTGATCTTCCTCGGTTGACAGCCTCTGAGCTTCATGAGCTCAATGCGCCTATAGCCCAGGCGGAACTCCAGCGGGTCATCAAAGCTGGCAAGATGCACAAGGCCCCTGGACCTGATGGTTATGGCTCCGAATTCTATAAGATCTTGATGGACCAGGTGACGCCTACTCTGATGGTCTTATATCAGGAGGCCCAAGAGTTGGGTACCTATCCCCGAGATATGAGGACGGCGGCGATTACTATTATACCTAAGGAGGGTAGAGACCCAGAGGACCCGGCTTCTTATCGTCCTATCTCCCTGATTAATTATGATATGAAATTGGTGGCTTCGGTATTGGCGTCTCGCTTGCAACAGTTCTTGCCGAGACTGATTGGCACCCATCAATCTGGTTTTGTGAAGGGGAGAAGTGCTTTCTCCAATATTAGTAAAGTGTTGCTTGGGATGGAGTGTTGCTCACTCCATCTGGAGCCTCTGATCTTAGTGAGCCTGGACGCGGGAAAAAAAAAAAGCCTTTGATAGAGTGTCCTGGCCCTATATGTTCGAGGTGTTGGCCCGATTTGGGTTTGACGGGGCCTTTATGGCCTGGATCCGGGCCTTGTACACGAATCCTTTAGCTTGCGTAGCCAGTGGAGGCGTTTCCTCTTCGGCCTTTAACTTGCAGAGGGGTACGAGGCAGGGATGCCCCTTGTCGCCTTTGCTCTTTGTCTTGCAGTTGGAGCCCTTACTGCTTTCACTTATAAGGTCCGAGAGAATTCGGGGTATTGACTGGCCCGGGGGAGGAATCAAGGTCAGTGCCTTTGCTGACGATATGCTGTTGTGTTTATCCAACCCACAGGCCTCACTGGAATGCGCGATGGAGTTGATCCAGCGGTTTGGTTCTTTCTCCGGATTGCGGATTAATGTGGGCAAATCCGTGGCTTTGGATGTAGGCAATCTTGCTCGATCTGGGTGGCACGGTTCGTTCCCCTTGAGTTGGGCAGCGGGTCAATTTCGATATCTGGGGATACAGATCCCGGACCGCATCTCCCAATTATATGAGGTTAATATCCGACCTATGCTACTGCGTACCGTGGACACGCTCAGGCGATGGAAAGACCTGCCGCTCTCCCTCATGGGTAGAGTAGCTCTCTTTCAAATGATGGAGGCTCCCCGATGGATGTATCTGCTGCGACATGTGCCTCTCTGGCTCTTGCGTCGTGACGTACTGTTTTTTCAGAGTCAGGTGAGACGTTTTCTATGGAAAGGGAGGAGGGCTCGGATACCGTTCTCCGTACTTCAGAGCAGTAGAGCTGAAGGGGGGTTGGGACTCTTTTCGCTTCGAGATTATAATTTTTTAAGCTTGTTGGGCCCCTTACGGGATCTGATTTTGGGACGCGATATTACTTTACCACGGCGTCTAGTTCACTCAATGTCGCAGCCCTCCCACGCGGCCTTTTTGCTACATTGCGGCAGTAGTCTCTTACCCAGGCCCTGGAGAGAATCGCAGTACTTGGGCACGTTGAGGCAGGCCTGGAGATTTCTGTGTCAGCGTAAGGGGGTGAACTGGTCAGCTACGGATTGTCTGCCCCTGAGTGGGAACGGGGATTTTGAGCCGGGGAAACTTGGGGGCCCCCTGAGTTGGAAGGCGGGGGGTTTAGACTTTCTGGGTCAATTATGCATGCCAACGCAGGGAGAGCTTGATTCTTTTCAATCTCTGCGGGACAGATACTCACTGATGCCCTCTACGTTCTATTTTTACTTACAGGTGCGACATTATGTCCGGGCGCTGCAGCAGAGACCGGGTTTATGGCTTAATCATGAAGGGGTGTGGGCCTTCATAGCCCGGGAAGATTTGCGGGTTACTTTGCGCTCCTTGCGGGAAGAGTGGCATCCAGGCGGAGATAGGGGCCCATTGGAGCTCTTACTTCGTCGATGGCAGCGAGATGGAGCTGGTGAGGTCCAGATCGATGTAGACGACCTCCAGGATGCTTTTCAGCGACTTGGTTCCCTATCTGAAGCGGTTCGCTTCCGGGAACTTCAATATCGAATCCTTTGGCGAGCGTATGTACCCAATGTCTGGGCGGCTAGGATGGGGGTGCTCTCGACAGATGTCTGTCAGCTTTGTCGGACTCACAGGGGGACTCTGCTGCATCGTCTCTGGACGTGTACTTGCATTGCCTCCTTCTGGTGTGCGGTTCAGGGAGCCTTACGTGTCTGGAGGCCTGCGGGAGGGGCGCTCTCGCCTGAATGGTGCCTATTTGGAGTCCCCGGTACCAGTAATCGACCGCAACCCAGAGCTTCTGGGGTGAGCCTGGGGACGGATCTCTCTGTTTATGATCTAAGGCTCTATGATAGGGGTTTCTTGATAGCGAAGCACTGCATTCTCAAACACTGGCTTGAGGACAAGCCCCCGGGGATGGAGGAGTGGAGGAATAGTTTTCTCTACTTGCAGAGTTGTGAGAGGCGCACGGCCCAGATTTTGGGGGGCAAGAAACAACGAGAGTTTGAAAAAATTTGGCAGGGGGTTGCCTGATGAGCTAACATTCCAGGTGATTATGGCATCACGGGCTCTATGGCTTGCTCGGTGCAGAAGTGAGTGAGTGAAACGGGGGTTTATGGACAGAGCGGCTTTATTGATGTGTGTGTGTTGGAGGAGTGCTCTTAACAGGGGTTGCACCAGGCAGAGGGGAGGTGGTGGGGAGGGGGGGGGGAGAGGGTTGGGGAGTGCTTTTGGGGTTATCTCTTGTTCTTACTGATTGTTCTAATCGGAACCGCGTTGCCCCGAAGCCTCCTGGCGTTTGCTCTGGTTCTGAGCCTTGTTATGATTATGATAACGGTTACTACTAGTATTTTATTACTATATTCTCTTTGCTGTTCTGATTGCTGTTATAGTTCTTACTGACCACCCAGTCTTGACATTTTGTACTGTATTCTGTGATGCTTTTTTGGCATGGGGGTGACGTGTGATGACTTGTGATCTGCTGTTATCGTATTTTGGTATGGAGTCTCATTTTTGTTATACTGTATAACTGTAGGTTCTAAGATGATGGAAAACCAATAAAAATGATTTGGTTTAAGTCCTAATTAAGTCTAAAGCCACAGGTTAGAGCCATGGTAAAGAAAGTATTCTGTAAGATGAGGCTATTGAGATGGCTACAACCTTATTTACATTTTGAAGATTTTTCTAAAATTGTGTATCAACTTATATTATCTTGCATAGATTATTGCAATGGATGGAGTTTGGTTTACCTAAACCTGTTGTATATGTACTGCAATTTGTGCAGAATTCAGCAGTGAGACTAACTGTTAATATTCCACGATGAGAGCATATCACAACTATATTAACATTGTTATACTGGTTACCCAGAGAGGCCCGTGTCACATTTGAAGTTTTATTATTTCTTTTCAAAGCATTGAGACTGAACATACAGTACCATTCATTTTGATAGTACCTTTGGAAAAGTTGTAGGGTGAGTACAGACAGTAGATTTATCCAAAGTTCCTTCTCTTTGGGTGCTCCCTCTATATGTGGACCCCGAGAAGATAATTTTATAAAGCTGTGCTTAGTTAACACGCCTTTCACATGCAGAGTTTATGCCTACTTTATAAAGTCACGTATGTGCATATTTGACTTTATAAAATACTAGCATAACTGGCAAAGAACGTGCTTTAAGTTAAGGTGCAATGACTTACATCAGCCCTAGAGCTGGTGTAATGACTGCACCTACTCTATGCATGTACGCCTGTGAAAAAAGCACGGGTGGGGGCGTGAAGTATACATATTCATTATAAAATATTTTAATCTACATGTGTACTTGTGTACTCTATGCATGAACATTTGCATCTGCTCTTGAGCTGGCACAATGGCTGAATATCCAAACTAGGCATGATTTCTGCATTATTTGCACTAGTATTTTAGAGACACATAAGGCATCTATGTGTCTTTATAACATAGGCTAAAAATAGGTACTTTATACTTTTAACATAAGCATCTTGTTATAAAATTACTCTCCAAATGTATAAAAATGCACAAGAACACCACGTCTCATTGACAAGGATGGGGCAATAGAAGAGGCTCAAACAAGGAAGATCCAGAAAAAAATATCAGAAAGTATTTCTTTGTAATGATGGATGGATGGAACAGTTTCACAGAGATGGAGGCAAAAACAAGAATTCATAGTGACAAAGAAGTGAAGGAATAACCAGAGATCAAATTGTGTCTATTGTACTGTCATCATAGTATATGTTTTCTCTGTTCCTAATTTTGAAATATCCTATTGACAATTTTTTTTTTAGGGAAAAATGACAGATTTCTGAATCCTAGATTTTTCATCTACACAATTTCATGTAGTTGCAATAAAATATTGCCTTGTCTCAGCATGCAACTTACTTTTCGCTGTTACATTCTATAAAAGGCTAATATTCATGCACCATCTACTGTTTGAAATTGGTATTTTTTAGCTCAGAATAATGATCATAGATATAAATGTTCACAAAGTTGCAAATGATACCTCTTTATTGAGCTCACTTAATACACATGAAGCCCAATTTTGTATAGATTGCCTAGGCTAGAATAGGGGCATTTGAGTCAGGGCAGTCACAATTTTGAGAATATTTCACAAAAGGCTCACTGAACATGCAACCTGTAATAAAATATATACAGGGGGAGATCTTATAAAAAGCTGCCTAGATTTACACATGAACAATATGCATAAATCTAGTATTCTAGTCATATGCATGCATAAATGATATGACTGTGATTCTGTAAATACATGCGCACATCTTCGTGTGTATTTTCACTGTGGGTAGAGTGTGGGCAAATTGCAAGGTTACGCTAGTATTTTATAAAGTAAAGTACATGCATACTTGATCTTATAAAATAGATGTGAAATATGGGCATTAAACACATGTATTAGCTATCCTAGAGTTTATAAAATTACCCTCAGAGAGCAAGTTTATAACATGGAGCAAGGTTAAGTGAGACGGAAGGCACCTATTTTATAAGGATAAATAGGTACTTATTTGTCTCTTCCTCACTTAGTTTCCAGCTTGTTATGCCGTGAAGGCTTGCGTGCATCAGTGATGCTGAGAGCTATACGGTCAGCAGCTTATTTACTGGCAGGGTCTCCCAAAATGGACAGATCTCAGAAACATGGAAGAAAGGCCTGGCAATCTACTTCTGTATGTTGCCAAGAAAATCCAGTGGATAGTCACAACAAGCAAATTGCAATGTACTGCTGGAAAATGAGCCCCCCAAGTCAGAAGGCACTCAGTGGGCTACTGGTAACAGCTGAAAACTCTTCAGAATAAAGCCAGCATTTATGATACGGTTGGAACAAAGCCCTCGAAAATCAGACTGCTGATTTAGCTGCACAAGAGATGAAAGTCAAAAGCTGTAAAGATGTCCTTTATACTGAAATATGGAACACACAAAACCTGAACCAAAAGAAGCTGGAAGTTTCAAGAACCAAATGGAAGCACAACTTGATCTGTTGGGTATCAGTGAACTGAAATGGACTGGCATCTGGCATTTTGAATCAAATGATCACATGGTATATTATACCAGAAAAAAACTTCAAGGACTGTAATGAAATACAGTACAATCAGTGAACACTTAATTTATATTCATCTATGAGGAATGCCCATCAACACAATTATTATTAAGGTATATGCACCAACAACAGATGCAGAAGCTTCAAGTCATGTTCACGATGAATAGTGCCTAGTTGATATCTTACTACTGTTATCAACCTGTATATAGTCCCATGTTGTATATAGTTCCATGATGTATATAGTTAGCCTGTGTTCCATGTTCAATACCCTGTTCAATGTAAAACGCAGTGTGGCTTTTCCTGCTGTGCGAGTTTTGTTACCTGTGAACCGCGCTGATGGTAAATAGTGCGGTATAGAAAAACTATAAATAAATAAATAAAATAAATAAGAAGATAAAGTTGATCAGTTCTATGAACAAGTATAAACTGAAAACAACAGATAATGCAAACAAGATATACTGACAGTCATGGAGACTGGAACACAAAACTTGGGGGAAAAATAATGACAAAGTGGTTGGAAAATATCTTTATCTTTATTTGAAATATTTGATAGACCGCCCTTTACCAAGGCGTTAGGGCGGTGTACAATACAATAGGGCTGCTGGAAAACAAAGAGAGAAAGGAACACCAATAAGTGATAGGAAAGAAGTGGAAGAAAAGGAAGAAGGATAGAACAGGACAGGTAGCAGCAGAGGCAGAAAATAAGTACGAAGGAGGGTGGGCGAAATGGGGAAGGGTGGGGGTAGGTAAGGGCTGAATGGTTAAAGAAGAGGGAGTCCAAGAATCCATAAAAGGATATGGGTTTGACAATAGAAACTAAGCTGGAGATAGACTGATACAATTCTGCAAGACCAACAATCTATTCTCTCAAACATCTTCTTCCAGCAACACAAGCAGCAACTGTGCACATGGACTTTATCCAATGGATTGTACAAAAAGCATAGTTACTCACCTATAATGGATGATCTCCAGGAACAGCAGGAATCAGTCTTCACGTATGGGTGACATTGATACTGACAGAGCCTGTGCGGGAACGCTCCCCAGCATCTGATAAGAAAGCCTTTGGGAGCACGCCACTGTGCTAGCGTGCCTGCCTTCCCAACTCCTCTCCTCAGTTGAGTTTGTAGCTGAGAAGAAGAGAAAAAACATAACACCCTACAACTCCTAGGAGAAGAGAACGTTTTGTGAAGACAGATTCCTGCTGTTCCCAGAGATCACCTGGTACAGGTGAGTAACTACGCTATCTTCAGGAACAAGCAGGAATGCAGTCTTCACATATGGGACTCACTACTCTCACGAAGCAGACTGGCTTGAGGGGAGGGGGGGGAGCAACGTAATCCCTGTGGCTAAAGATTAGAGCCGAAGAGTGTGGAAATGATGTGGCCCATTGGACTCGATTCCAGGAGACGATGTCATCCCTAACGATAGGCTGGTTGCTTGTAAAGTTCAGGATGGAGGGTAGGAGTTGAGTTTAAGTCCCAAAGAGGTGCTGGCCAAAGACAGTGTCCTAATGGGAGTCCCTGTCCAGACAATAGTGTACAGCAAAAGTATGGATGGAGGACTAGGTAGCTGCCTGACAAATCTCCTCAATGGATATTGAGTGGAAATTGGCTATAGAGGTTGCCATAGCTCATACATTATGAGCGGTGACATCACCCTCCAGAAAATTGATAGGATTACTGACTGGTTTAGATGGAAGGAGGAGATTATCTTTAGAAAAAAATGAGGATGGGTACGAAGAACCACCTTGTCATGGTGGAACGAGATATAGGGCGGATCCGCCACCAGAGCCTGCAGCTCACTGATGCAGCGAGCTGACATGACAGTGATGAGGAAGATTACCTTCCAACACAGAAACTTCAGTGAAGTGGTGGATAAAGGCTTGAAAGGAGGCTTTAGAAGTTGAGCGAGAAACACAGTGAGATCCAAGGCCACTGGAGGTGGCTTAATGGGTGGCTTGGACAGCAGGAGACCCCTATGAAGCATGCTACTAAGGGGTATGAAGAGATAGGCTGTCCATCCAGTGGTTTGTGAGAGGCTGCAATGGCACTAAGGTGAACTCTCACTAAGTTAGTTTTAAGATCTGCCAGGGATAAGTGGAGAAGATATTGCAGAAGGGATTCCACTGGGCAGGCAAAGGGTCAATGACCTTTGGGGAGCACCAGAGGGCAAACCTATGCCACTTGAAGGCATAATATTGTCTGGGGGAATCCTTGCGTGATGCAAGAAGGTTATCTTTGACTTCCTGCGGCAGGTCGAGGTCAGAAAGCACTAGTCCTTCAGCAGCCATGCTGTGAGGCGTAGGAAGCGGAGACTGGAATGGAGGAGCATCCTGTGATACTGAGAGAGGAGTTCAGGCACACATCTGAGGCTGAGAGGTTAGGTCTGCGCAAGGCGAAGAAGCAAAGGAAACCACAGCTGACGGGGCCAAAAGGGAGCTATGAGAATCATCGAGCTCCTTTCAGCCTGTGGCTTGAACAGCGTTTTGTGTATCAAGGGGATGGGAGGGAATGCGTAGAGCAAACCCCGTCTCCAATGGAAAAGGAAGGCATCCAGGGCCTGTTGGTGCAGCGACGGAAGCCTGGAGCAGAAGAGTGGAAGCTGTGTGTTCTGCGGAGTGGTGAAAAGATCTATGAGTGGGGTTCCTCACATTTGGAGGATCCAAGCAGCCCTCTCCTGATGCAAGGTCCATCTGTGTGGAAGGAGGATACGGCTTAGCTTGTCCGCAAGGATATTGAGTTCACCCGGGAGGTACAATGGCCTGAGGTGAATGCGGTGTGCGATGGCAAAGGACCACAGGTGAAGCACTTCCTCACAGAGGGGATGGGACCCTGTCTCCCCTGTCTGTTCATGTAGAACATGGCAACCTGGTTTTCTGTCCTGACTAGGACATGTTGCCCTGAAAGTTGGGGTTGAAAAATCCGAAAAGCATTTGTCAGTTCCCATAGTTCTAGGAGATTGATCTGCAGGGCAGATTCCTGTTGTGTCCAAAGTCTCTGTGTGATTAAGGTCATTCAGATGTGCTCCCCAACCCAGTTTGGAGGCATCAATTGTCAGGGTAGATCGAGGTGGAGGCATCTGAAAAGGAGACCCACTGATTAGATTCTGTGGAGACCACCACCACCACTGCAGAAACTTAATCAGTTGAAGGGTGATGTGGATCTTATCTCTGAGACGCCCCTTTACTGACGCCCATTGAGAAGACAGAGTCCATTGGGCTTGTCGCATTTGTAATCGAATATAGGGGACAACATGGACCATGGAGGCCATGTGTCCCAACAGATGTAACATCTCTCGAGCTGTTACGCAGCTTTGCTGTTGCATTCCTTTTGCCAGCTTGATGAGGCGGCACAGCGATCTTGTGGAAGGAAAGCTCAGGCCTGTTGAGTGTCTAAAGCATGTGCCGATGAACTCCAGATGTTGTGATGGAACAAGGTGAGACTTTGTGAAGTTTAAGACAAATCACAGATGTTGGAGCACTGTGATGGTGCGATGAAGGGAGAATTTTACTTCCTGAGGAAAGTCTCCCCTGATTAGCCAGTCATCTAAGTAAGGGTAGATGAAGACCCCCCAAAGTGCAAAGATCGGTAATGACTACTGCTATGAATTTTGTGAAGACTTGTAGTGCAGAGGCTAAGCCAAAGGGCAGCACCTAGTACTGGTAGTAGTTACATTGAAACATGAAGTGCAGATACTGTCTGTGCAGGGGATAACATAAGAACATAAGATATGCCATACTGGGTCAGACCAAGGTCCATCAAGCCCAGTATCCTGTTTCCGTGGCCAATCTAGGTCACAAGTATCTAGCAGTTTCCCCAAAAGACACAGGTTCCACAATGCTTGCATTGGAGCAAGCAGTGGATATTCTGGCTCCACTTTAATAATGGTTTATGGACCTTTCCTCCAGGAACTTGTCCAAACCTTTTTTGAACCCAGCTACACTAGAAGCTTTTACTACATTCTCCGATAGCAATTCCAGAGTTTGATTACACGTTGAGTGAAAAAATATTTTCTTTTATCAGTCTTAAATAGGTTACCCTGTAGCTTCATTACATGCCCCCTAGTCTTTCTATATTTTGATGGCGTAAACAATCGATCTATGTTTACCCGTTCCACTCCATTCATTAATTTATAGACCTCTATTATATCTCCCCTCAGTCGTCTCTTTTCTAGGTTGAAGAGCCCTAACCTTTTTAGCCTCTCTTCATCCTCTTTACCATTTTGGTGGCTCTTCTCTGTACCTTTTCTAATAATACTATATCCTTTTTAAGATACAGCGACCAGAACTGCACACAATATTCAAGGTGTGGTCTCACCATGGAACGATATAGAGGCATTATAATATCCTTTGTTTTATTCTCCATTCCTTTCCTTATGATACCTAGCATTCTATTTGCTCTCTTGGCCACCACTGCACACTGGGCAGAGGGTTTTAACATGTTATCCACATCCTTTTCCTGGGTGGTGGTTCCTAATGTGGAGCCTTGCATCATGTAACCATACTTTGTGTTTTTCTTTCCTAGGTGCATAACTTTGCACTAGTCCACATTAAATTTCATCTGCCTTTTGGATGCCCAGTCTTCCAATTTATCAAGATCCTCTTGCAATTTTCCACAATTCTCTTGGGTTTTAACAACTTAACAATAGTTTTGTGTCATCTGTAAATTTGATAACCTGACTCGTTATTCCCATTTCCAGGTCATTTATGAATATGTTAAAAAGCAGCAGACCCAGCACAGATCCCTGGGATACTCCACTATTCACCTTTCTCCATTGGGAAAATTGGCCATTTAGCCCTACCCTCTGTTTTCTATCTTTTAACCAGTTCCTGATCCACAATAGTACACTGACTCCTAACCCATGACTTTTTAGCTTTGTCAAAAGTCTCTCATGAGGGACTTTGTCAAAGGCTTTCTGAAAGTCCAGATATACTATATCAACCGACTCAGCTTTGTCTACCTGCTTATTCACATCTTCAAAAAAAACATAACAGATTAGTAAGACAAGACCTTCCTTGGCTAAAGCCATGTTGGCTGTCTCCCATTAAGCTATGACTACCTACATGTTCAGTAATTTTGTTCTTTATAATTGTTTCCACCATTTTTCCTGGTACTGACGCCAGGCTCACCGGTCTGTAGTTTCCCAGATCACCCCTGGAACCCTTTTTAAAAATTAGCATTACATTGGCCATCTTCCAATCTTCAGGTATTACAGATGATTTTAATGATAGTTCACAGATTGCTAGTGGTAGGTCTGCAATCTCATATTTCAATTCTTTCAACACCCTTGGATGTATACTATCCGGTCCAGGTGATTTGCTACTCTTCAGTTTATCAAATAGTTGTAATACATCTTCCAGGTGTATCGATATTTCTTTCAATTCTTCCATAGCATCTCCTTTAAATACCATTTCAGTCATGGGTAACATTCCTACATCTTCCTCAGTAAAGACCGAAGCAAAGAATTCATTTAGTCTCTCTGCTATGGCTTTGTCACCTCTTAGTGCCCCTTTTACCCCTCTATCATCTAATGGTCCAGATGACTCTCTCATTTTTTGCGATGAATGTACTTGAAAAAGTCTTTATTATGCATTTTTGCTTCCACAGCAAGCTTCTTCTCAAATTCTCTCTTTGCCTGCCTTATCAGTACCTTGGATCTAACTCATGGGTGGGCAAGTCCGGTCCTGGAGAGCCGCAGACCAGTCAGGTTTTCATGATGTCCCTAATGAATATTCATGAGATCTATTTGCATCCACTGCCTTCCATTGTATGGAAATAGGTCCATGAATATTCATTAGGGACATCATGAAAACCTGACTGGTCTGCGGCTCTCCAGGACCGGACTTGCCCACCCCTGATCTAACTTGTCAGTGCTTGTGTTATTTCCAGTTTTCATCATTTGGCTCCTTTTTCGATTTCCTGAAAGATGCTTTTATGGCAACAACAGCCTCTCTGACCTCACCTTTAAACCATGCTAGCAGTTTTTTGGACTTCTTTCCACTTTTCTTAAAGCGTGGAATACAGCTGGTCTGGGCTTCCAAGATAGTATTTTTAAACAACACCCAAGCTTGAAGTAAATCTTTAACCTTTGAAACTGCTCCTTTTAGTTTCTTAACTATTTTCCTCATTTTGCCATAGTCTCCCTTTTGAAAGTTAAAAGGTAGTACTATGGATTTCCTTATCATCCTTCCTTCATTTATTAAATCAAACACAATTATGCTATGATCACTATTGCCAAGTGGCCCCAACACCCTTATCTCTTGCACCAGATCTGGTGTTCCACTAAGGACTAGGTCCAAAATGACTTCCCCTCTGGTCAGTTCATGAACCAGCTGCTCCAAGAAGCAGTCATTTATTTCATCTAGAAACTGTTTCTACCTAGCATGTCCTGCCGTGACACTGACCCAGTCAATACTGGGGTAATTGAAATCACCCATTATTATTACTGTGTTGTAACTTTTGTTAAGTTCCCTGATTCGTAAATGTGTGTATACCTCCTTTAGGTCTAGAGAACATAACCAATGGTGTCTCTGGAGGTATGGAAGAAGAGTTCCAGGAGAAATAATTTTTAATTTTTCTCGGACTAGGAACTTGTTTAGGTCTCTGAGATCCAAGATGGGCCTGAATCCTCCTGTTTTCTTTGTGACAAGAAAATATGGAGAGTAGAAATCCATCCTTTTTTGAGGAGGAGGAACTCTTTTAATGGCGCCCTGGGACAACGGGGTGGCCACCTCTTCTCTTAAGACAGTGCTTTGAAGGGGATGGGTGGGATAGTCCCCTGTGAAGCTGGTGGGGGGTAAGGTTTCAAAGTGAAGTAGATACCCCCTTTGAACAATATTGAGCGTCCACTGTCCTGAAGTTATGAGGTGCCATCTGTGGGCATAGGAACAGAGTCTGCCTGTTATGTGGAGGGGATGGGGAACCTCTAGAGGCAGATTGGCAATGCTCTCTAGGAAGGAGTCAAAAACCAGGTGCAGGTTGTGCCTGCGCAGCTGGTTGAGGCTTAAGAGCCTTAGGTGTTTTGGGTTGGCGAGGGCCCTGCTGCCGCTGTTGAAGATGCTGAGGCTGGTAGGCAGCTAAAACTGAGTAGGAAAGATAATATCTCTTCTTCTTAGAATAGAGAGGTTTTTTGGGAAGAGCCTTCCTTTTGGAGGGATCGGCTGTCTTTCTGGAAAGGCATTTGAGGGTGAAATCATCTGTCTCAATTTCCTCAGCTTTTTCTCTCCAATCTTTCCCAAAACCTTTTTCTTCCATACATGGAATATTGGCCAGCTTGTCCTGGATTACTGTTCGAGATCTGATGACTGTAACCAGGCCATCCTGTGAGCCCCAATGCAGACTGTTGAAGCTCTTCTTGTTGATTCAAAGGCATCAAAAGAGGCCCTGGTAATAAATTTAGAAGTATTTTGGCCTTGCTTGATGAGTGTCTGAAATGCACTGCATTTATCATCAGGAAGCATGGAGGCAAACGTCTCCAGATCTCTGGTGACATCCTTTAAAAACATGCCCATGAATAGCTTGTAGTTGTTTATTCTGGAGGCCAACATGCATGCCTGAAAGCATCAATGCCCAAAGGCATCGAGTGTCCTTGAGTTTCTACCTGGAGTTATTTTTGAACACTTTATTCGGAGCATCACTGATTCCACCACCATTGAGTGGTGGGGGAGCTGGGATTTTTGGAAGCCTGGGCACTCTGTAACTCGGTACATGGTATCAAGCCTCTTGCTGACAGGCGGAAACATGAGAGGAGCCTCCCATATGCAGAGCATAAGATCTTGTAAGATGCGATGCACCGGTAATGTAGCTGCTTCTTTGGGCTTGGGAGGGTATTGGAATATCTCCAATTCCTTTGCCCTCTGTTCCTTCTCCAAGACTACTGTGATGGTCAGTCCTACTGCCATGTCACGTATGAAATCTTGGAAAGACATATCTTCTGGTGGGGACCTACACCATTCTTGTGGAGGTGAAGGGTCTGAAGGGATATCTGGAAGTTCCTGGGAATCCAGTGATCCCTCATTAGAACTGGAGTCAGAGTCTGGCAAAAAAAAGTATCGGCGGTCCTGTATTTGACCTCAATGCTTCGTTGACGTCGAAGGTCGATGCTGATGCTCAGAGGCATCAGAATCGGGAGCCATGGCAGTCTGAGCTTGTTGGGTACTGGGGAGTATCAGTTGGTTCCAATGCAGGCATCGGCCTTGGGAGTTTCGATGATGTCAGTTCGAGGGCAGGCATCAAGGCCGATACATTTGGCTGTAGGCAGGGTGCTGAAGCCTGTACTGCTGGAGCTGTCGATATTATCAGTACTGAGGTTGCCAGGAGTGCGTCCAAATTCCTCTTGAGAGCCAGCATGCGCTGGTCCAGGGAGATGGCCATGTCTGGATGGAATCACCCATGGAGCTTTGAGCCACTGCTCCAGAGCATGGAACCGGTAGCTCACCAGAGGTCGAATCCTCGGGAACGTCATGAAGCCCCTTCAATGTTTTGAAGGACAGGTCCTCCCACCAGGACCGTTTAGCTGGCCTGTCTGCATCAGAAGCACCCCTAGGGGAGTCTCGATGCTTATGCTGGAATCCTCTAGTTTTGGTATAGGTCTTCAATGCTGATGCTGATGACTTAGTAGTAACCAGAGACTTACTTTTATGTTTGGACTTTAAAGAAACCTGAGATCTATGAGAGGAAGTTGATGTCCTCTAGGGCAGTCTATCATCAAAATTCAGACAGTGTGAGAGATGTCTAACATTTAGCATCTCAGGGAAGACCAGAGTTCATTTCTAATCCCAGAATATTGCAGTGTTTGTATGAAAACAATTTTAGTTCCTTTTCGGATCAAGATGTGTGTTTATCTTTTTGTGTGTGATGCACTTCTGATTTCTGGAGACCATTCTTGATTTTAAGAACAATCATTTTTGTATATGCGCAGTGTAGTACTTTTAGGGAGCAGTTTTAAACTGTTCCCATTAGAGCATGTCTGTTTACCTGTGGGTGTTACACCAATTCTGAAAGTGCAAACTTTAATTTAAAACTGTCTATAGGTGCAAGCTATTTTTATTGTTAGCTCAAAATAAATTTCCTTATTTCATGAGAGCTTAGTATTACAAATGCTTATGAACATACTTTAATGTGAGTTGTGTTTGTCAGTGGTGCATATTTACTAACTAATGAGGCTTGCAATTAAAACGGCCACAATAATGCTTATTAGTAAATCTAGCCCTAAGTTTGTACCTGATGTAAACTCAAGCTAAAGCTGAAAAAAAGCAAGCCACCCATGAATGTAGCAAAGTAGAATCTTGAAAATATACTACCAGAATTTAAAGACTGCCTGCAAAATCAATTCACCAGTTTCAATACAAATGGCAGAGCACCAGAAGAGTCATTGAATGATATGCTTGAAGAAAGTGAAACGTCTCTGCAAAAGGTGAAGAAGCAAAAACAGCCAAAATGGATGAATAAAGAAACTCTGTAAATTGCTAAGAAAGGGAGAGAAGCTAAAGTCTGGAAGTCTGTCTCATGATTGATGCTTTGCTGAGGCATGCCCCCCCCCCCCTCGGTCCCACTGACCTGACATTGTGAGGAAAAAAACAGCAGCAAAGCAGAAAGCTTTTCCTGAAACAGAAAAGTCCCCTACTCCAACCAGCTATAAAAAATTAAGCAGCAAAAAATTTTCATCTAAATAAATAGCCCCCTATTTAAAGAACTGTCAGGCACAGAACTTGTAGCAAAAGTCACAAAATTATACTGTTTGAAATGAAGCCCCTTCAAGAATGTCATGTTAAATTAAACCTAACTCAAATGCGAGCTAAGTTTTTGTTTCAATCTGTTTATTGAGTTATCAAAACAATATACAACCACTGAACCAGTCAAACTCCTACAATGTTCAAACCCTCCACCCCCAATCCCCACCAGTGAATTACAAATACTTAGAGCAGGGGTGGACAAAGAATAACCCATATGCCAAACCCAGTCCACCACTGCCTTAATTCTGGACCACTCTGCACCATCATTTTATAAATCTCCTTTGACCCGCTAACATCTACTGTTGCTTCCACCATCCTGAGAGGAAAGCTGACAGGAGTGCACAGTGCTCTTCCCAGTTGCTCTGTTGAGATCATGACCCAAAGCCTGGAATGTCTACCTTTAATGATGTATAGATATCCAAGTGATGATAGCAGAAGCAACTGACAAGAGCATTGGTGCATTCCTCTGTCAACTTTCCTATCATCGTGGTGAGAGAAGCAACAGGACGGGCAGCAGTAGCACCAGCATGAGTAGAGTTTTGGGAGACCTAGAATGGATGAGAATGGAGGCTGTCAACATTTTGAGCAAGGATAAGAAAGGATGACTGTCTGTAGATAGAATCTGTGAAGAAGTGGAATGGAAGGACACACTGAACCAAATGGCCCAGTTGTTGGAGAGAGATTTGTATACTTCTTTTATTCTTGAATGTGTATTGCAATGCATTGTTATAGAGCTGCAGTGAATCAGAGTTGTATCAGACAAGGCAGAGAAATAATTTCATGCAAGCTGGTGCTTGCTCATGGGATTATCTGTCATCACAGGTACCAGGCTCTGTCTAGGCCCTGGCAAACAAATTCATACCTGCAACTAGGGCTTGCCCATCCCAGTGCTTAGCCTCAGAACGCCACTGGGGTCAGAGGGTCCATCAACAGACCCAAGACTTCCACTGGTATCAAGAGAAAATCCATACCGTCACTCAAACTGCAGACCAGCCTCCCAATTTTTTTTTAAAATTATAATCTACCTATTTATGGAAATTCCCAAATCTAGGCAAATTAAAACAAACATAAATCATCATGTAAATAAAACTAAAGCAAATACTTAAAAACATGAAAACACATTTCCAAATCTGGCCCTACAAGTTTTGCCAGTGGTCCAATTAATTTCTTCTTTAAACATAAACCATAACAAAAAATGTCTTCTGCTTCTTACAAAAAGTTAAGAAATTAAGCATTCCACTTAAATCTTATGGCAAGGCATTTCATACAGTGTTCTTGCCACTGAGAAAGCCCTAGCTTGGGTGACAGAACATCCAAAAGACATTCCTCTATGGGACAGAATGTACACACAGGTTCATATACCTTATCAAATCATTTATATAAGATGGTGCTTCCAGCTGTAACTGGCAGCCAAAAAACTGCCTTCAGATAAGACACTTGCTTGTAAATATGGGCAGTCTGTCACCAACCAGGCAACAGAATTTTGGATCAATTGCCATACTTCCAATGAAGATTTGGGAAGTCCCAAATACACAGCACTGCAATAGTCCAGATTTGACAAGAGCCTGAAATATTGATCTAAAATCAGTTTTTGGAATACTGCATATAAACAGCCTCCTCAATATATACAAGTTAAATCAGAATCCAACATCATACTCACATTTTGTATTTCCTCTTTGATCTCTCCTATCCCTCAATCCTGTAACAATAGCTCCAAGTCCTTCCAAATTTGATCTTCTATTCATCCCCAGAATTTCAGTTGTAGATAAAAGCAATTAATCTTAAACCAGTCACACACCGTAGTCCCACAATGGCTTACCATCAAAGTCAAAAATTTGCCCACCCCTAAATTAGTGGCTTCATGGTTCAGGAAGCCAGAATCCTGGACTCTCACACCCATGAATACCGAGTCAGGAGCCCCTGCCCAGAGTTCTAAACCAGAAAGCTCTAGAAACTTCCTCCCACTCTAGCCTTCGTGGCATTAAACCATCTATTCCCTAACACACCACACTCAAAATCCTGACCACTAGCCCCCCCCTCAAGTTTACCCCCCACTCACTGAGCCCTTAAATACACTATCACACTCATTTAACACACAAACCTTTATGGAGTATGCTAAATAACTAGAGGCTAAGGATATAGCAGTGAGTTGGGGTATCCATGGAATATACTAATGCTTTAGGGGATTAAGGTGTGGCAGTGAATTTGGGTTCAGTGGGGTATAGCAGTGGATTGGGAGTCTCAGTGAGAGTGTGCCAGTTGGTCAGGAAGCATTAACGTAGGGCGTGCACTAAGGTGGAGATAAGTGGTCAACAGTCTGAGTGTGGTAGTGTGTTAAAGAGTTGTTAGGCACAGGGGGAATGCGCTAGGAGTTGGAGGACTAAAATAGGTGGGTGGGTTGAGTGAGAGGGGCTTAGTGGGCTGAGAGGTTAGAGTGGGGATGTGGGACTATCTGGAATGGGGGCCTCAGACTCAGGCTTTTGGGATATGGGGACTCCAGAATTGCACTGCGGAAGCCCATAGGGCCTTTCACACGAAAGCCCTGTATTGGAGAACTTCAGAACACAAAAATATACAGTACATTTAACTTGTAGTAAAGCTAAAAAGTGCACTAACTTTAATACTGGTTTTAACTAAGTAGTGGAAATTAAGTTAAACTCACAAATTCTAACCACTGAATTAAAAAAAAATTGGAGGTTCTCTGGTCCATTTTTGTTCCTGCAGGACACTCTGCTCGGGGATTCCTAAAATCAGCTGAACTGCTGACATTTTAAAAATGGCTAGCAGGGGATTTTGGGATAGAGAGATCAAGATGGCAATAGCAAGCAGGCACCCCTAGGGCGTTTTTTTCTTCTATTGAGTAAGGGGAAAGTTAAAATGGAGAAGACTCCCTCTGCTTCCCAGCAGCCTACCTCTGATTCCGCAATGGATAAGTTCCTTGTTCGATATGAGGTGCAGCAAGCTTCAGATTTGAGCCTGACTGCTTTAACATCAGTTTCTGTGGACTTGGCATCGCTATCAGGCCTGGAAATGTCATTCTCTCCTGAGCTACAGAGGCTCCTGCTACAGCCACCGCTTGTGAGATCCCACCTGGGTGAAGTGAGCACTCTGCTCTCTCTCCCCCCCTCCCCCCCAGCCAAGATTCGGGAGGGGTGTGCATTGGAGGGCGCAATGTCGGTGCAGCGAGGATTTGGCTCTCAGCAGGTCCTTCCTGCGGAGACAGTGATTGGTACAGAGGCATCTCGAGGTCTATCATCGGCCTCCTGAGCAAGAGAAGAGAATTTCAGCAAGCAACTTGGCTCATCGGAGGTCACAGGCACAGCCCCCTTTGGATTTCACATCTCCATTTTCCTTCAATGGCCACTGCAATTTTCCTTGGAGACAATCTTGGAAGCCATATCACAGCTGGGGAGTGCTTTGCAGCCCCAGATTAAGTTTATTTCTGTCAAAGCCCAGGATAATGCTACCAGGATGGATCAGAGTCAGCAGGATATCTCTCAAGTATGGAGTTCTATTGGAGATCTAGAGAGCAAGAGTGTTTCCCTTCAAGGTACTGTGTCAGCATTGATAAAAGACAATATGGGGGTCATTCTGAACCAGGTTTAGTGGGTCTAGACGTCCAACCTAGATATCCAGACCCGCTAAACGCCCGGGACCGTATCCCCACTTCAAAGCTCTCCGCACATATAGGGGAGATGTGCGGGCAGCTCTGGACGGGGGAGAGAGGAGGCGGGCCAAGGGAGGAGCAAGGGCGGGCAGTGGGTGGCACCATGTCCTCAGACATAAAGGGCCGATTCTGAGGTCAGTCCTGTACATCCACGGTCTGCCATTTGAACAGGGGACTTATTCCCCCTCAGAGGTAGAATAAGTCCCCCTGGACGTGGGGAATGATGGAACAGAGGCCCGCAATACAGGCGAGGGGTACAGGGGGTTCCCCGCAGCCCGACCCTGGCCATGGAAGGCCCAATCAGAGGTCAGGCTGCGGGAAATGAAGGATTTGCTGTTGCCACCAAGGATCACGGCTGTGAAGTCATGGCACTGCGGATCCATGCAGGGACCAGGCTGGGCTAGCCAGGCAATGGATTGGACGGCCAGGGTGCCTGAATCGGGGCACGTCCCAGACATTCAATCCCTATGCCGCAATTCTGCTCCCAGGGGCATATCTAGCCCCTGCGAGAGCAGAATCAGGTGCACCTCTGGGCCATCCAAAATTCTTGACATTTGGACGGCCCAGATGTGCACCTTCTGTTGTTGTTGTTGTTAAGTGCCGTCGAGTCGGAGTCGACTCATGGCGACCCTCTGGATAGCTATCCTAAATTGTGTTCGGTCTTCAGTCAGGCGGCTTATTGTTGACAGACTGGTACCCGTAGCTGCTGTTATTGTATCGATCCATCTCATTGCTGGCCTTCCTCTTTTGCGTTGACCTTCTATCTTGCCAAGCATGATGTCTTTCTCTAATGATCTCTCTCTCCGCATGATGTGTCCAAAGTATGAAAGTCGAAGTCTTGTCATCTGAGCTTCTAAAGAAAGCTTAGGTTTGATCTCCTCTAGCACAGACTGGTTTGTTCTTCGGGCAGTCCATGGTATGCACAATATTCGCCGCCAGCACCATAATTCAAAGGCATCAATTTTCTTCCTGTCTATCTTTTTCACTGTCCAGCTTTCACATCCATATGATGTTATTGAAAATACCATGGCTTGAACAAGTCGAATTTTTGTATGGAGAGAGACATCTCTGCTCTTGAGAATCTTATCTAGGTCTTTCATAGCCATTCTGCCAAGAGCAATGCGTCGTCTGATTTCTTGACTGCTTGTTGCTTCTTTATTGATAGTTGATCCAAGTAGGTTAAAGTTATTCACAATTTCAATTTCTTCTCTTCGACGATGAACCTGTTGATTATGCCAGTTGTCATGATCTTTGTCTTCTTTACATTAAGGTGCAGGCCCATTTTGAGACTATGTTCTTTGATTGTGAGAAGCAAATGTTTCAGATCATCTTCACTTTCCGCCAGTAATGTGGTATCATCAGCATAGCGAAGGTTGTTGATGAGTCTTCCACCAATCTTCACACCTCTGTTGTCTTCATACAATCCTGCTTCTCTGATGATTTGTTCTGCATATAAATTAAAATTTATATAAATTATAAATTAAACATATAAATTAAATGGCTCTTAATAACAAAACTGAAAGGCTGGAAAATGTTTCTAGGGGCTGCTAATATAAGGGTTCTCAATTTTCCTAAGTGGTTTCTCCAAAGGAGAAGTTTAACACTTGTATGGTGGATATCTTGAAGAATGCTCGAGAGGCTTGAGATACTATTTTAAAAGCATATTACCTCCCAGGGGCGGCCCAAGGGGGGTGCGGGGCCATGTGTGGAGACCCGGTGCGGGGCCTCATTTGCATAAGGTGCCTCATTTGCATAGATATTTGCATAATGTTACCATACACTAACGTTTAGTAAACATGCTCTTAATGAGTATATGGATAAAGAAAGACTAAAAGATTTCTACATTACTATAATACAGTATCAACCGCCAGGCACATTAGGAACTACTACAAACACTGCCCATTTAGAACCCATAGCAAACCCGCCGTATCCTAACAGCACTACCAGGACAAAGCACCATACCCTACCTATCAAAAAGCAACACTGCAAATATTAAATCAATACATTTCAGAGAATAACAATACATGACCTACTGGGGAAAGAGAACAAGTGGCAATGTCAGATAGGAATTATATAATCAGAATACCTCAGCTCAGTTACACATGCAGAACATAGACCATCACTAAACAAGGAATCACAATTCAGAAACAGGAAGACAATAATTAAACTGGGAACCCCAAAAGCCAAACTTGGAATGAACACTGTAGAAATAAAACCAGAAATTAATTTCCTCTAGTACTAAACAAAGCGCAGACGTTAATGATGCACATTTCCAATAGCTGACATATTCCAGTTAAAAAATTCAAAATAAAGAGATATTTTTCTACATTTTGTGCATTTTTTTCCAGTGGCAATTGCTCCAGCCACTTTCTTCTGGTTTCTTTGTGTCTTCTGCAAACTCTCCATCGTCTGCTGTCCATTTGTCCTTTCTTCTCTCTTCTAGTTTTTTTCCATTCTCTCTCTACATCTGCTTTAACATGCTAATCTTTCTCCTTCTGCTCTTTCCTCATTCCTATTTCATCCACTCAAATTTTACCCCTCCATCCTCAATCCCCACTTACTCTCCCAATATCCGGCCAATTGTAGATTTGTCTTCCCTCCCACACAAAATATTTTTCCCTCTCCATTTCACTCTCCCAACTCCATCCCATTCTAATCCTCCCCCAAAATCAGCTCCCTTCTAGTTCCAGCCCCACCCAGCATCCGCTCCCTTCTAGTCCCTGCATCAGCCCATTTCCAGTCCTAGCCCGCCATCAGCCCATTTCCAATCCTATCCTAGCCCCATCATCAGCCCATTTCCAGTCCTAGCTCCCCCATCCATTTCCAGTCCTATCCGAGTCCCTCCATCAGCTCATTTCCAATCCCAGCCCCCCATCAGCTCATTTCTAGTCCTTTCCTAGCCCCACCATCAGCCCATGTCAAATCCTAGCTCCCCTCCACTCAGCCCATTTCCAATCCAAGCCCCCCATGAGCCTACTTCCAGTTCTAGCCCCTCCATGAGTCCATTTCAATTCAAGCCCCCACCACAGCCCATTTTCAATCTTAGCACCCCCCAACAGCCCATTTCCAGTCCTATTCTAGCCCCTCCATCAGCCCATTTCCTGTCCTAGCCCCCCCACTCAGCCCATTTCCAGTCCTAGCTTCCTCCCCTCACAGCCCATTTCCATTCCAAGACCCCCTCCCCATCAGCTATGTGCAGTTCAAGCCCCCTTCCACTCAGCCCATTTCCATTCCAAGCCCCTGTCCCCATCAGCTATTTGCAGTTCAAGTCCCCCTTCCACTCAGCCCATTTCCAGTCCTAGAACCCCCCCAGTCCATTACCAGTCCTAGCCCCCCCATAGCCCATTACCAGTCCTAAGCCCCCCATCAGCCCACTTCCAATCTAACCCCCCCATCACCCCATTTTCAGTCTTAGCCCCCCATCACCCCATTTCCAGTCATATCCCCCCAAGAGCCCATTACCAGTCCTAACCCCCCCATAGCCCATTACTAGTCCTAACCCCCCCATCAGCCCATTTCCAATCCTAGGCCCCCCATAGCCCATTACCAGTCCTAACGCCCCCATCAGCCCACTTGTAGTCTTAGCCCCCACATAGCCCATTACCTGTCCTAACCCCCCCCCATCAGCCCACTTCCAGTCTTAGCCCCCCCATAGCCCATTACCTGTCCTAACCCCCCCATCAGCCCATTTCCAGTCTTAGCCCCCCATAGCCCATTACCTGTCCTAACCCCCTCCCCCCCATCAGCCCACTTCCAGTCTTAGCCCCCCCCCCCATCAGCCCAGCTAGGTTTAAAAAAAAAATGGCTGCTGCTGCCGCTGCCGCCATGGCAGCGGCAGAATCGAGCATCCCGTGGGGCCCCCTCTGCTCTGCAGTGTCCTCCATGCGGTTTCAGCACGGGCTTTTCAGAGCCGCGCGAAGGGAGAGTTTCCCTTTCTCGCGGCTCTGTTAATCCCGCCGCAGGTCTGATGGGAAATCCCATCAGCCCCGAGGCGGGATGAACTGGCTTTTGAGAATGTATTTTAAGAACCGGCAGCACTCCTTTATGGGCAATGTCTCATCAATACCATCAAATCCCACATAGACCTGGGAACAACAGACCTCAATGAATTAACAAGCAGCTGGGATTCCGGAATCCAGACCATAGCGATCCCGAAAGGGAACCATACACTAAACACATCAAAACACCACTCAGAACCTTGGTACACCATAACACTGACCAGAATGAAGAGAGACCTTAGAAAACACGAAAGAAGGTGGAGACGTACCAAGTCCATCGAACTCAGGTCTGTGTACCTCAACCTCCTCTCAAAATACAAAGAAGAAGTAAACACAGCAAAGAGGATACACCATACCAACATTCTAAACAAAGCCATCAACAAACCGCGTGAACGTTTTGCACTAGTAAAATCGTTAACCAAAACAGCCCTACCAGAACATCAAGATAGCTCCATCCATCCACAAACGCTGGCAAATCACTACACAAGCAAGCTGACTACCACCACTCCCACTCTTAATGTAGACACACCATACCAAGGAACAGAGGTTGAGCAAGAACGGACATGGAGCATTTTCCGCAACATCGATGAACAGCAAACCATCAACATACTAACCTGCATAAATACCACCACCTCCCCACTCGACCCCTGCCCAACTGCGTGGATCAAAGCAGCAAAAAAGGAGATCAACCAGCAAATATCCCATATTGTAAATCAGTCACTAAGTCAAGGAATAATGCCTGACCAACTAAAGCAATCTATAATAAGGCCAATCCTAAAAAACACCACACTCAAAAAGGAAGATCCGACCTCCTACCGCCCCATCTCCAGCATTTCGTTCCTGGCAAAAATCATTGAAAAAGCAGTGCTCATACAACTTCAAGAACACCTTGATGACCATGATACCCTAGACAAACAGCAATACGGGTTCAGAAGAAACCATGGAGTTGAAACACTGTTGATAGCGCTAATGAACAACCTCCTCAAAGGCCTAGAAGACAGAAAGAAAATGTTTATACTCATTTTCATTGATATCTCTGCCGCCTTTGACACTGTGCATCATGGGATCCTCCTTAACAAACTGGAATCTATAGGAATTGTGGGAACCCCCCTCAAATGGTTCGCCTCCTACATAACGAACAGAAGGCCACAAGTACAATTCAATGGTGAAGAAGCTGAACCATTCTCTCAAACACAGGGCATACCCCAGGGTTCGGCTCTCTCGGCACTACTGTTCAACATTTACATGCAACCCCTCTGTGCCATTTTCAAGAGGCATAACATCAACTACCACATCTATGCAGATGATATTATGCTTTACACACAATTGGACGCCGCGGACCCTAATTATACACAGCTCGAAACCTGCCTGGACGAGATGTTAAGATGGCTGCAGAAAAACAACATGACAATTAACCACAAGAAAATGGAAGTCATGTATATATCCAGTAAACCGAACTTCAAGCCCCCTCCTACAATCACCCTGTGCAACAACACGTACAACGCGAAGAATGAAATTAAATATCTAGGAGTCACACTTGACTACAACCTAAAAATGGATACTCACCTACGTAAAACAAACAAAGCCATCTTCCATAAACTTAGGGTAATACAACCTCTAAGGAAAATAATAGAACCCTGTGATTTTCGGTCTGTGGCACAAGCACTCATTATGCCACACCTAGACTACTGTAATTCTATCTTACAAGGTCTGCCCAAAAAATCACTAAATATCCTTCAGATGGCCCAAAATGTGACAGCCAGGATCATAATGGGAACAAGCATTGCTGAACACATTACCCCCATTTTAATCGAGCTACATTGGCTCCCAATTGCAGCCAGGATACAATACAAAATGCTAGTAACCACGTTCAAACTTATAAATAACATATCCCCCTCATTCCTTTCCTCACTTATCAGCACGCAACCTACAAATAGGGACAGAAGAATCACCAACTCGGGCACCCTGCAAGTCCCCACCAACATCAGAACTGCGAAAACAAGTACGTGTCGCAGAGCTTTCTCATTCTCTGCGCCAACTATCTGGAATCAACTCCCTTGTGAGCTGCGTTTAATCAAGGACATTACCAAATTCAGGAAGGAGCTAAAAACTCACCTATTCAAATGTCACTACAATCAGCTATGACCCTCAAGTTCGATAGAGTCGTAGCAAAACAATCAGAGAATTATATGCTTTTTGAAACCGCTATATGTATAAATATGTAAATATGTATGTACAAATGTAAAAATGTGTAATCCATTCCCCAAGACACTAACCCTGTGTGCTGTGACCTACCCTTAGATCTATGTATGTAACATCCCCTCCCAGTCTTGATTGACAACCCCAAAGATGAATCGAACCGCTGCTGATCGCTGGAAGTAGCGGTATATAAGTGTGTATTAAATAAATAAATAAAATAAATACTGCAGATCTTCTCTGATCTTTCCAGGGATACACAGAGGAAGAGAAAGGACACTTTCCTTATGAAATCTGATGTTTTGCAAATAGGTGCTCTATTTTTCTAAAATTCCCCTGTAAATGCATGGTCAAATTTCAGTCTGTTACCTACATATTCTATGAGCCCTCCCAATTGCTTATGGATCCGATTCTGAGACAGGTCCTGTGGGGCTGCATATTCTGGCAGGACGTGCAGCCCCGCAGGCCGTCCAGCCCCTATTCCCTGTCCAGCTCTCCCTGCATGTCTAGAGCAGTAGGACAGGAAGAGCTGGCACGGGGCGGGAGTAGACGGGCTCTGGGCGGACTGGGTGCAGGCTGAGGAGGCAGGACGTACAGGACTGATTCCAGTTATGGTCCTGCACATCCTATGGTGTAATGTGGGACGTACTGCTTATTCCACCTCAAAGGTGGAATAAGCAGCACGAACGGTGCAATTGGGGCCGGAACACCCCCCCCCCCCCCCCCCGGGGCCAGGGCTGGATGCAGGGAGGCACCTGCTGCCTGATCCAGTCCCCGGTTGGCCAGCTGTGGGTTGAACAGTGGGGAAGAGAAGAATCGGTGCCAAGGGAGCCAGTGGAGCCTGCAGGGAAGACGTCCCTGCAGGCATGCATGGGCACACCGGGCCATTCTTGGGCCTGATTCTGTATGCCGCGGGAATATCTTGATCCCGTGGTACAGAATCAGGTCTTAATGGGCCCATCCTGCTCAGGGCCATCCGGATGGCCCAGACATGCCACTTACAGAATTGGGCTCCATGTTTATAAATTCTCATACTATCATTCTCCTGCTCCTATAACTCTGTAAAAGTAGGTTATTGCCTGCATTGCCTTTTGCCTTTTCCTCTTTGAGATAATTCTTTTTCCTTTTTCCATTTTTTTTTGTTTTTTTTTTCGTCTCACAGCCATTATTGTGGGTAAGAGTGATGATATTCATTGATTTCCTATTGTTTTTCTTTTCCCTTCTCTGTTTTTTGTGTGAATTTCCATCATTTCTATAAAACTGTGTTACTTGGATATGTTTCATTAAATTCAAAAATAAAAAATTTAAAATGATTAAAATGGCTAGCTGGAAAGTAATGAGAAGACATTGCACAGGAAAGATAAGTATAGGGGATCTTATGGCTGATGGTGGAGTGGCTGGCTTTAGGTGGGTAGGTAGGAGGGTGAATGAGTTAGTGAATGGGTAGGACGTTGAAAGAACAGACTCAGGGGTCCCAGGTAGGAGGGTCCCAGACTTGGGGTCTCCTGAATTCAGAGATTCCTCAGTCAGAGTTGTGGGACCTGGGTCCAAGGATCTTCATCTTGTGCAGTCCAGGTCATTAGGCTACTGATTTTTATAACTTACATTTACTTCTTAGGAAGTCCACAGAAATAAAATTCTACTTCTCGTGTAATAATGATTCAGCAATAAACATGAAGTCAAAAACTGGTTAAAATTTTAGCTTAATCTCTTACATTGGAACTAAAACCACATGCAGGTTATTTCCACATATCAGCATGTAAAATGCGCTCAAACTGGAACACTTCTAGTACACATTTTTGATGCATTAAAACCCTTATTACATCAGAAGTTATTTTAGCACCTAAAAAAACATGCACTAATTTTAACACACCTTTTTATATCAGCTCATAAATGTGTTTCTTGTATGCTCATCTAACCAAGATAGCATCTTACAAATGAGGAAGACAATAAAGACTGTCCTAGAAAAGAAGACATCTTGATGATGGTTATACTTAGTGGTTGGCACCTGGGATGTAATCTTAGCAGAATAGACAATATAACTGAGTAAACTGGATGAGCCAGACAGTATTTTTCCCACTGTCATTTTACTATGTTTCTATGTAATGTTTAATTAGGGCTCTTTAACTTGGAAAAGAGACGGCTGAGGGGAGATATGATAGAAGTCTATAAATTAATGAACGGAGTGGAATGGGTAAACGTAGATCGATTGTTTACGTTATCAGAATATAGAAAGACTAGGGGGCATGTTTACTAAACATTCCTAACGTGCGGGGCCGCGCTAGTGTGCCTGTGCCATATAAGGAGTGGGCGGTCCAGGCAGAAAATAGAAAAAAAACGGTAGTAAGCAACCGGACGTGTGTGCGTCGCGCTAATGTGCGGGGGTCGACATTAGCGCGTGGAAAGGCAAAGTGGCGCGCTGCTGAGTATGCAAAACAACAGAGCCGTGGTACAACGGTGAAGACACTGACCAATGGTGCAGGGGCCATGGGTTCAATCCCCCAGTGTGCGCAACGACAAAGGTCAGCTGAGGCAGTAACTGTAATGATTAACATTGTTTTAGGAGGCAAATTAATTTGGAACGGCATAAGGCGGCGCACAGTTATTTTTGGGCGGCAGAAGGCGGCGCACAGTGCTTTTTGGGCGGCATAAGGCGGCGCACAGTTATTTTTGGGCAGCAGAAGGCGGCGTACTGGTCCCCTTGGGCGGCAGAAGGCGGCGCGCTGATAGGCACAAGGCGGCGCGCTGATGCACAAGCACAGGAACAGAGCCACAGCACAATGGTTAAAACACTGACCAATGGTGCAGGGATCAGGGGTTCAACTCCTCACAATGCCCAGTGAAAAATGCCTGCTGAGGCAGTATGTATTATGTTGTGGAGTGCTGTAGGAGGCTGTATAATTTTATTTTGTTATCACTACTAACAAACGCACTCTCCCAGCATGTTAACATACGGCGGCCCATAAGGCACATGTTACAGTGCACTGTTCGCCAAGGCACCCTTGAATGACCCCTATAGGGCAGCATGTATGTTGCGACACAGGAGAATGTCTAGTGCACCCTATAGGGATGGCAACCATAAGGTGGCCTACAGGGCGCCCTATGAAGCACCCTCAGAGGCACCTAATGGGTATAGTAAGCTGAGGGTGGTCTTGCCGGCATAGACATATGTACAGTAAATAAAAATAAAGCTGTGGACAGCCCTACCAAAGGGCCCCACTGTGGGTTTGAACCCATGACCTCTGGCTGCACAGGCAGTGATGTAACCATTGCGCTACAGCTCCATAGCTGTAAGCAGGCCCCTGGCTGGCTGCAGATAGCCTACACGTCACCTCACAGACAGTCTGCTGGTGTCAACAGGATAGGGTTAGGCCACCCGTACCCATGATGCACTGCACATGCAAATTAGCTGTCCGCAGATGGACACAAGATGGGGAATGCACCCCCACAGCACCTCGGCCCTGTTGGGGGAAGTGACCGGGTGCACCCACACAGCACCTTGGCCTAGTAGGGGGCACTGACCGGGTGTTTTACTGGCACAGAGTAGCCACACACCGTTACATCGTGCGGGTACTGTGCTCACCCTGAGTGTGCAATGAGGTGGCCAGGACCAGGTCAACAACACCTGCCATGGCTGATGGAGGCCAAGCGGGCGTTCCAAAGCAGTGTTAATGTGTAAGATAGCTAGTTTCTGCACAAACACCATGGATAACCCTGTCTGCCACCATCAGGCACACCCCACACCCCCCCCGTGGCAAACATGGTCCCCATCAAGGGATCCACACTCTACCTCCCTGCAAAGGTGGCAGTAGAGGGCAACATCAACCCCAGTCCTGCTGAGGAACACCACCACCCCCCCCCCCCCCCCGGCAGGCAGCTCCATACACAGCCATAACACAATAGCAGACAGACATAAGCCCAGGGTATGGTAAGCTGCACTCCACCACCAGATATTTCCCTGCAGCAAGCCATTATAGCAAGACATTTACCAGCTACAAACAGTCTGCTGGTTAGTCCATAGTGCATGTTCCCAATGGAGATGCATGCACCCAGAACTGGGCTGTCTGCATACACAGCAAGCAGATAGATCAGTGACTGGGCCCCAAAGAGAAACCCATATCTATCACATGAGAGAACTACTATACAGCACTATGGGGGGGCCTAGCCATGCTGTGGTCACTGCACAGTCAGGGTGAGCGTGATCCCCCAGAAGGACATGCTTTGGCCACCCTGTCTGTGTAGGTGGTGGCCGGACACTACAACATCCCAGCCAATGTCCCTGCCAGGGCCCTATGCCCAGTGCAGATGCATCCTGGCCACGCCACCCTGCCCTGGCTATACCCATGGTACCTTGCACCTCATTATGCACATTGACTGGCCAATACTGGCAACAGTGCTGGCAGTGCGGGCTGTTGAAGGGGCTTGCAGCCAACACCCACTGTATAGACAGACACACACTTCCACACCTCTGCCATCATGGTGCTACGATTGAGGGGGTAAGTAGCCTTGCCCACCAAACCGGTCCTGAGCACAGCAAGGCATGGATATGGTACGCATTACAGCTGGTGGTCACTCCCCAGGGTGGTAAGCACCGTCAGAGGCCAGGCCTGGAGCATGCCCCGCAAACACCTAACAGATTGTTTGGATGGGGTCAACTAGCAGTATGTACGTAACGTATGGATAACTGCCTGCCTGTGCTCCTAGCAAACGTCTCCAAGCTGTGTACCGTATACCTCAGGTGTAGGGTGACATTGGTAAGTTATGCAAGTGCTCGTTTTGGGTGCTGCATGCACGGTCCAATGTTCTGCCTTTCCAGGAGACATTGGCCAATGGGGCCTGTGGGTGTGGGTGTGTCTGCCCTTGATGGCTGCTGCTTTACGGCACAGATTCCCAACTCCAGTCCAGGTTTGCATCACACTGTTCGGGTTTTCCTGCTATCCCTGATGAATATGCATGGGCTACATCTACATGCCATGGGGGTGGTGCATAGATATACAGCACAGGCATTTGTATGAGTGTCAGCATGGAACCTGACTGGTGTGTGGCCCACCAGGACTGCATTTGGGTGATTCTGCTCTAGGTACTGCCCCTGTTCATGGTGTCTGTGCTCAGTGGGGTAAAAGATAGATGTCTTACCATTGCATATGTCCCCACCATGAAAGGTGTGTCCTTACTATCACTGTTTAGTTGTGGGAAAAATATGTGGGCAGGATTGGCAGTAGCCCCAGCTGGGCTTTGAACCTGTGACCTTCTGTTCTTGTATGCACTGTCTGTGTGCACTGCACCACTGTGTAGCCACAGATAGGTTGGATTCCCTGGACTGTCCATGACTGTGGATCCGGCAGGACCTGTCTGTTGCAGTGGACTGTGCCAGCCTGCACATGGCTAGGCCTCTGTCTTCTGTGGTTAGCAGCCACTGCCCCCTGCACCACATGTACTTGTCCGCCAACATGCTGGCATGAACTTCTCTCAGAAAAAGCAGTTGACCTGATTGCAATGTGGCAGTATGGGACTGCATTTGGGGGACTTGGCTGTAGGTAATGCCCATTGTTGTGGTGTGTGTGCGGTGTTGGGTAAAATATGGGTGTTTTTCCCCATGCATACAGGGGTGTCTGCGCTATCTTTATTTAGTGGTGGGTAAAATATAGGGACTGGGCTGGCAGGTGCCCCAGCTGGGTTTTGAACCTCTGCCCTCTGGTCCTAGAGGTAATGACTCTGTCCGCTGTACCACACTTTGGCCACAGAGACAGTGCAAGCCCCTGGAGGCAGTAAGCCTGGCAGGATGGAGTCACAAACCCTGCTCTACGCAATTCTACTGTGGGCATATGCACCCTGTCTGGTGACAAACGTGCACATAAACCCCGGAAATGACCACGGGAAATGTGGGACAAAATATCACCACGCTAGGCAACAGTGATATTAATGGGCAACCATAGCAAACACTCCCAGGAAAGCTCCAAAACGTGGAAATGTTTTTTGGAAGCGTCTCCTCTCAGTAGACCCTTCCAAAATTCATTTCTTTTTTCTGGAGCTTTGCTGGGTGTGATTTCTGTATTTGCCCATCACTATAACTGTTCCCCAGCTGAATTACTATTTTTAATAGTTCTGTTGTGGTCATTTTCTATTTTATTTTCACTTTTGTGCTGTGCACATATATCACACTGCTCACGTTTTGCTGGTTTCCCCGGTTTTCCTGTACATTACTGACGGAAATGGTTTCTCTTCCCTTTAAATGCTTTCTACCGCGAGTGTTTCACTCGCGGTAGTTTTTACATGCAAATTCGGGCCCGATACTGTGCGGGGAGCCTCTCCCCTCCCACTCTCCACCCATTGACCCCGTCCCTCCGCCCCTCCGGAGCCTTCCTCCGCCCTCCTTTCGCCGTTCCACGCCTCTATCGGACATTTGCGGGCCCGCACTTGTACGGGGCCCGTTAGTGAGCCGCGTACCTGTGCGGGGGTGACACGCACGTGTGCGGGGCGTTTAAACGCGTTTCTGCGCGTTTCAGTGCCGCGTTGCCGTGCGCTATTTTGCGGCGCGCTATTTTGCGGATTTTAGTAAACATGCCCCAAGGGGACATGCAATGAAGCTACAGGGTAAACTATTTAAGACTAATAAAAGAAAATATTTTTTCACTCAACGTGTAATCAAACTCTAGAATTTGTTACCTGAGGATGTAGTAAAGATTGTTAGTGTAGCTGGGTTTAAAAAAGGTTTGAACAAGTTCCTGGAGGAAAGGTCCATAAACCATTATTAGGAAGGGACCCAGGATATCAATGCTTGACCCAGTACAAGCATTGCGGAACCTGTGTCTTTTGGGGAAACTGCTAGGTACGTATGACCTAGATTGGCCACTGTTGGAAACAGGATACTGGGCTTGATGGACCTTGGTCTGACCCAGTATGGCACATCTTATGTTCTTATGTAATTATTTTTGTACTTTAATATATAATTCTGTAGACACTTAATTCTATGAGTTAATTCACTAATTTACTTTTGATATTTTTGTAAAGACATATATAAAATTGATTAGGCATTATCCTACATAAATAATGATAACTTTAGTCAACAAAAAGAAGAACTCAATTAAAGAATTTATACTTACTGGCATGATCTGATACAAGTCATCCAAAGTAACAGAGGTGATACCTAAAAGAATGTTCTGATCACAAGGCAATATGGGAGGGCTCAATAGCTTCTTGTAACAGCAAGGCGGGAATCGAACATCTAAGGTGATGCTGTTATATAATGCTAGTCCCATGAGCTATATATATATGAAATGTTAAGTGCAAAACACAATTCATTAACATGGTTCAAAAACTACTACTATAACAATCAAGTAATGCACAAAGAATATACCACTGAAGTTCTACAATGAATAAGAATTTTTTTTTTTTTTAGCAAGATTACATATTTATCTATTTATTTAAAAACTCTAATGTACCCCATATATAGAAACCAGTCTCTTCAATGTATATTCCAAAATCACATATATAGTAAAAATACAAACCCAATAAAATACATAACTCACGATACGTCTAACCATCCACCCACCTTTGCCATTAAGATTGCAAAAACTCCCCCACTTTCCCACTGACTAATCCTTCCACTCTCACCCCATCCATGTTTTTTATTTTTTTATTTAGTTTTTCAAATTACAGCAACAACAAAGATAATACAATTCAGCTTCTTGTACAGCTCTCTTCCCCTACAACACATTGCACCCCATTCCTTGTCCCCCCCAAACCCATAGAAACCCCCTACCACCCTGACCCTCTCAATAATAATAAATGGAAAAAAGGAAGAACAAAAAGGAAAAGAAAATATGATAAAGGGAGAGAGCACACTATCCTACATTCCAACCTTCATTGATCATTCCTTCTGCTCATAATCTTTGTGCTCTCCTCACCCTCCATAGAACATCCTTCTCAACCTCCATTACCTACCTATACCCTAACAATCTCTTAATACCCTCCCCCAACCATGTCCACATTACCCAACCCACCAACAACCACAAACTACTCCCACAATTTGCGTAACTTTGTACAATATGCATCACTTCACCCCCTTTGAGGCTAATCACATCATGCATACCCCATCACAGTCTGTCCATCACTTGCACTCTTTTTCATACTGCCACTGCACATAGAGAGACCAGACTGTCAAACACCAGCACCTCATGCTGCTTCTTTGCCATAATCAGGCTCATCCAGTAGACAGTCCACTCGTCCCACCACTTGCCAGAGACTCAGCAGCTTCCCACACGTCCATCTGTAGGCTACCTCCATTCTGACAGTCACTCAAAACATTACTACAAATTTCCTCTTATCCCTATTTAACCCCACCAGCAGAATATTCAGCAACACAACCACGGGGGTCTAGCGTCAGCTCTTGTGCCATCTTTCCAATCAAGCCAACCATCTCCCCTCAAAAACATCTTATCCTTGAGCACCCCTACCACAAATGCAAAAAATCACTCTCCTTCCCATACCAACGCCAATATAACTTGGATACATGCCCACACCATTCTTGCCAGTCTTATCAGTGTCAAATAGTACCTATATAAAATCTTATACCCATTTTCAACCAGGGCTATTGAGAGTGACAGGTTAGCTGTGCCCAGCCATGCCCTCTGCCATTCTTCATTACCCCATCCAAGCAATAAATCCATATCCCCTAATATTGTCACCCACTGTGAATCACCCGTCTCCTCCCAATCCTCATACACTCTATACATTCTACCAGGTGCAAACCCACTATTCCACCTAAATCCCTTTCACCTTCATCCCATCCCACACTCTAAGACCCAATCTAACAATCGGGTTAAAGTTCTCCCCTCCACCCCCACTACTCCCATCTCCCCAGACCTTCCCATTGAGCCCACACCACCACTCTATCCCCCCTTCCATCTGCAGCCATGTCTTGCTTTTGCAACTCAAACACCATTCAAACAAAGCTCTAATGTGTGCCGCACTGTAATACCATGCCAGGTCTGGTATTCCCAGCCCTCCCCACCCTCTCAGTAGACTCAACACCTTCTATGACACCCTCGGAGGTCTCCTCTTCCAAATAAAATCAGACAACCCCCTGCAGCTTCTTCATGACCTTACCTGGGTTCTCAATTGGCAAGGATATAAATAGAAACAGCAGCCAGAGAATGATATTCATTTTAATTACTTCAATCTTACCCATCCATGAAAACTGCCAACCCCATCCATCTACACAAGTCCCTCTGCAAATCTCTAACCATAGGGTCAAATTTAAATTGTACAGTTGCGTCCATTCAGCCCCAGTCTTTACCCCCAAATACCTTACAGCCTTCTCAGCCCACTGGAAAGGAAAAGTCGCCTTAACTCCCTCCAGTATAGCTCCACCCATATTAAAATTTAACTCCTTGGATTTCCTCAGGTTCATACCCAGAAATCTGACTGTATTCCTGAATTATCTTTAATAGCGCTGGCAATGTCAGTAAGGGCTGGTGAATAGAAAAGATCACATCATCCACAAATGATGCAATACAATGCTCATACCCCCCCCCCCCCCGAATATCTCTACACTGACTCACCGCAACCACTAGGGGTTCAACAACCAATGCAAACAAGAGTAGAAATAAGGAACACCCCTGTCTAGTCCCTCTTTGTATATTTATAGCATCCCCACACCTTCCATTAACTCTTAATCTGGTCTTCGGATACTTACATAGAGCACCTACCCCATTTCAAAAAATTCTCACCCAAACCTACTTTGCGCAGCTTGGAAAACAAAGCTCCATTCCAAAGTCAAATGCTTTTTCAGCATCCACTGCTAAAAGCAATGTTGGGTCTGTCCCTCTTCTAGTCTGCCAAATCACATTCAGCACTCTCCTAATGTTATCACTCCCATGCCGATCTGGTATAAACTCCGCTTGATCCTCATGAATCAGCTCTTTAGCCCTTCAGCCAGCAACTTGGCAAACAATTTAGCATCAAAATTAATTAAAGTGATTGGTTGATGGGATCCACAAACTGTAGCATCTTTCCCCGGCTTAAGGAGAAGGGTAATCCTGCCTCAGCCATTGAATTAGGAAGCTCCTAACCAGTAATACCGCATTGAATACTTGCACTAGAAGCCCCACCATCAACCTTCTCAATTTTGTATAAAATCTCATAGAGAACCCATCAAACCCTGGTGCCTTGCCCTCCTTTAAAGATGTTATTGCCCTCTCTAACTCATCTTTGGTAATGACCCTGTCCAAATAGTCCCTCTCATCCTCACTCAACTGCGGTAAGCCACAGTCCTCCAAAAATTCCACTATCTCACAACTCCTTGCCCCTCACCTCCTGATTATATAACTCTCGAGAAGACTTCTGAAATGCAGCTTGTATTCGCGAAAAATCTGTAACCAGCCTGCACCCTTATGCCAATAATTTGCTGTTGCTTCAATCATCCCTTCAACTTCCATGCCATCATCCTACTTGCTTTATTACCATATTCAAACCACACTTGCCACAACTTATCCAATTGGAGGCCAATTCTGTTTTGTGTGTTACCAGGCCATCCGGATGTCCAAACATCCAGGCAGCCAGGGGATGCACCCGATTCTGCTCCCACAGGGACAAGACTTGTGCCCACGGGAGCAGAATTGCAGCACAGTGGCTCATCATCCAGGGGGTGGCCCGATTCTGGCACCACAGACGTCCAGCCACAAGCCCGGCTAACTCAGTCAGGCTCCTGAATGGAGCTGCAGTGCATGGCATCCCGTTGCCATGGCACCATGGCTCCATTCAGGTGCCGTGATCGCCAGCCGCTGCAGAAAACCTCCTTTCTTCACAGCCCAATCCATGATCTGGCCTCCCATGGCCAGAATCAGGCTATGGGGATGATCTTGCACCCCTCACTTGTCCATTGCTGCCAGCTGCCGCTGTCACCCTGAGTCCAGGGGGACTTATTCTATCTCTGAATAAGTCCCCCATCTAACAGGCTGAGCCTCGACGTACAAGGCTGACCTCAAAATTGGCCCTGTATATCCAGGGTCAAGCCCGCCCATGCCCAGCTTTCGCTCCACCTCCAGACCGCCCCATCACAGGTTCCCCATACAACACCGCTGTATATACAGGGAGCGTTTGCACCGGGATCGGCAGTGGGACGAATAGCAGGGATGTACGTCCAGGCAGGACATCCCAACTATTCATGGTGCAGAATGACCCCCTTGGTGTACAAACTCCCTAACTTCAAAAACCATCAAGGATCTCCTTACCCTCCCCAATTCTTCCCTCAGTTATTTCCTGCCCTGCCTCTGTAGCTCCTCTTCAATTTTAGCCACATTCACATTCACAGCAACATTCTACCCTTTCCCTCCCTTTAAATCTTTGTACTCAAGGCCATCTAATACCCTCTCAGTACCACTTTCATCCCATCCCTTACAACCCCTTCCTTCACATCTCCATTATCATTTTCCTCAAAGTAGTCCTTCATCATGCTCTCCAGTCTCTCCCCCACTCACTCCTCCTCCAAAGATTTATTCAACCTCCAAAACTATATACCCTCCAACATCCCCCTAAGTTCAATTCCAGTATTACTGGGGCATGATCCAACCAGGTTATCATGGAGATCAGCACATCTTTAACTCGTAGCAACAGTGTACAGTCTATCAAAAAGAAATCAATTCTGCTATACCTATCATGCAGGTGTGAGTAAAAGGTAATCTTCTTTGCTTGCACTACCCTTTTACACTACATATCCCAAAGATTGCAGTCATCCATCATCTTACGCAACTGCTTCCAATGGTAGCCCATGTTAGCTCCCCTCCCCTTTAGAATGTTCCAATCTGAGGTTTAAAACCTTATTGAAATCACTTCCCACAACCAATGTTTTACCCCCACACCCTTGTAGCCTCTCGTAGAATCCACTTTGCTGGGCATTAGGTGCACACAAACCAATACTAGCAGCACCCCATACATCCCCACCTCCATAAACAAAAACCTCTCCAAAGGAACCCGGATCATATTCTTCACATCAACCACTCTCACACCCCCTATTAATATTCCCACTCATCCCCTCTTGTGATTAGATTCGTTGGTCGCCAGGAAGATATGTGGATAAAGTATAGTTACTCACCTGTAGCAGGTGTTCTCCATGGACAGCAATAATAAGTCCTCACATATGGGTGACATCACCAATGGAGCCCTTTGCAGGAATGCGCCACGGCTTCTATTGAAGCTTTTGAGAGGCTCCACTGTGCCTGCAACTGTCTTCCTGCCTGCCATGCTGCCATCTTCTCCAGGATGATATCAAACCTGTAGCAGAAGACAACTCCTTGGGGAAGTGGGAAGGTTGTGAGGACTTATTCCTGCTGTCCGCAGAGAACACTTGCTACAGGAAACTAAGCTTTCTCTGTGGTCAAGCAGGAAGTAAGTCTTCACATATGGGACTCCCAAGCTACAGGTTACCAAGAATTGAGGAGGCTGAGAAGCCTAACTGGGGCAAGAAAACAAGAACTGGAGAATCAACTATGTACAGCAATGGTAGTCCCTGGGAGAAACTCATCTGATTCAGTATCTTCACATACAGTAGCATCCATCATCATAAATGCTCTATGTAAAGTTTCTTTTTTGGTAGCCTAGATGAACAGAAGGGCCTTGGTGGGAAGGAGTTAGATACTAATCTCCGAAGATTGCCAAAGCACAGATTGGCCAAAGTTGCTGTTGCTTTGGGAATTCCCATCCAGACAATAATGCAATGTGAATGTATAGAACGAGGAACACGTTGCCACTCTGCAGATCTCCTCCATGGAGACTGAGCACAAGTTGGCTACTTAAGCAGCCATGGTTCTGGCATTGTCAGATGTGACATGACCATCAAGGCTCAGGCCAGCCTGGGCATAAGCAGAGGAGATGCAGTCTGCAAGCCAAATTGACAAGATGCATTGGAAATGGCAGTCCTTAGTTTGCTGGGGTCAAAAGAGACAAATAACTGGTTGGACCTTTGGTAGGCCTTTATCCATTCAAGGTAGCTTGCAGTCCAGCATGTGCAACACTGCCTCCCCCCTGTGGGTGTGAACTCTGGGAAAGAAAATAGGCAGCATGAGGGATTAATTAAGATGGAAAGCGGATACCACCTTAGAGAGGAAATGCGGATGAGTGCATAAGACCACCCTATTCTGGTGGAATCAGGTATATGGTGGGTGAGTCACCAGGACCTGGAGCTCACTGACACGGCATGTCAAGGTAACTGCCACCAGGAAAATGACTTTCCAGGACAAGAACTTCAGAGGGCAGGAAACAAGTGGCTCAAAGTGAGACAACGAGCTACGCCAGAATAAAATTAAGGTCCTAAGCCACTGCTGGAGGCTTAAATAAAATAAATTAATAGAAAACAGCAGGCCATGCATGAATCAATCCACCAAGGCTGAGCTGATATGGACTTCCCTTGCAAGCTGCGACATTAGACCCCAATTGCGCTTAGGTGGACCCTCACAGAGTTGGATTTGAGACCTGACTCCGAGAGGTTCAGGAGATACTCAAGCAACCTGTCAATGGAGCAAGGAAAGGATCCAGAGCCTGATCAGTGCACCAGGAGCTGAATCTCCTCCATTTGAAGGTATAAGACCCCCTTATCGAAACCCTCCTAGAGGCCAACAGAACCTTCATCATCCTCTCAGGCAGGTTAAGCTCCGACAGCACTAAGCGCTCAACATCCATGCAGTGAGGGCCAAGGAATGGACATTGGGGTGGAGCTGCCTCCCATCCTCCTGGGAGATAAGGTCTCTAGCTGAGCCCAACTGCAGGGGCTCCCTCTGGGAGAGATGAAGCAGAAGAGGAAACCAAGATTGTCTGGCCAATATGGCGCAAGGAGGATCATCGTGCCATCGTCTGCCTGATGTTTCACCAGGGTCTTCGCTATGAGGAGAATGGAAGGATATGCATATAGTAGGCCCATTCCCCAGTGCAAGAGGAAAGTATCTAGTGCCAGCCTGCTGCTTGAAGTGACCCTGGAGCAGGACTGATCCACTTATTGTTTATTGTTTATCAAGCATTTGATATACCGCCCCCCATTACACCGGGGCGGTTTACAATTCAAAAAAAAAGAAAGAGAGAGAAAGAAAGGAAATACAAACAATAGAGACAGGAAAGAGAGAAATCAAGAAGAGGGTAATGAGACTCATAAAGTAGAGGGGAAGGAGAGTCAAGGGTATGGGGGGAGGTTGAAAGCAGTGGAGAAAAGGTGGGTACAACAACAAATTGCAGACAGCAGGAAACAAACTAGTGCAGGCAGAGTATGGCAGACAGTGCTCTTGGGCATTGTGCAGAGAAGTGAACAGATCTATTGAGGGGGTCCCCCACTCCCAAAAGATCTGGGCCGCAACCTCCCTGTGCAGGGTCCACTCATGTGATTAGAGGACATGATACAGCTCTCTGGGTAGATAAGTGGCTCTCAACTCCATATTGTGAGTGATGACAAACTTTCACAAGCTGACTGTTTCCCAGTACAAGAGATAGGACCGTGTGCCTCCCTACTTGTTTACGTAGTACACAGTCACCTGATGGTTGGTCTGAATTAGAACCAACAACTTGGTTTGATAGGTGATCCAAAAATGCCCTGAGGGTGTTTGCAATGGCCCTTAGCTCCTAGAAGTTGATTTGGTGGAGGCGCTCCTGTTCAGACCAAACGCCTTGCGCTCCCCAACTCAACTTGGATGCGTACATCGTCAGAGTCTGCTGAGGGGCTGTTTTCTGAAAGGGAAGGCCTTTGATGACGTTCTGAGGGTCTAACCACCAGTGCAGAGACTGTGCCAGAGGAACGGTAACCATCAGGTGATCCCAGAGGTAACCATCAGGATCCCAGAGGCGGCCAGTGGCTTGCCTCCACTGACAGTCCATTGAGTTTGTCTCATCAACAGATTGTTAGGGGAGTGATGTGTACAATCAAGGCCATATGACCGAGGACAGTCAGCATCCCATGAGCCATTACCAGACGTCTGCTGGGTGTCACAGACCAAGGTCATCAGCCACTGTAGGCAGTACAGCGGGAGAAAGGCCCAAGCCTGAGTTGGGTCTAGGAGAGCCCCTATGAACTCCAGTCATTGGGTGGGCTGAAGGTGGGACTTGGGGTAGTTGACCACTAACTCCAACAGTTCGAGAACCTGGATGGTCAATTGAGTAGATTGCTGGACTCCTTCTGGAGTGGCGCTCTTTATGAGCCAGTCAACCAGATAAGGGAAAACAAACACTCCCAGTGTCCTGAGAAAGATGGCCACCAGCGTAAGGCACTTCATGAAAGACCTGAGGCAGATTGAAGGGGAGCACATGATATTAGAAGTGCTGATCCTCTGGACAAAGTGGAGATATTTCCTATGGGTGGGATGCATCAATATGTGCGTGTATGTGTCTTTGAGATCCAGGGAGCATAGCTAATCTTCTCTCCGAAGAAAAGAGAGCAGGGTCCACAGAGAAATCATCTTGAATTTTTCTCACACCAGGAAGATGTTGAGGTTTCTGAGGTCCAGGATGGGCTGAAACCGCCCCATCTTCTTGGGGACCAGGAAATACCAGGAGTAAAACTCCTGCCCAACCAGGTTCTGTGGTGAGATCAGCCAGAAGGGTGGAGATTTCTCTTTGGAGCAATTTGAGATGCAGAGAATCAAGGGGGTACCTCCTCAGGGGAGAAAGGGCCAGTAGTTCAGCAAAGTGCAGCCTGTAGCCACTTTGGACTACTTGCAGCACCCATGAGTCTGAGGTTATGAGAGGCCACCTGTGGGTGAAAAGGATGAGCTACCGCCCCTCCCCCACTGAGGGTTTCTCCTCTGCAGTAGATAGGCTATGCTCTGAAGGAACCAGTCAAAAACCCACCCCCAGCTGGAGCTGTGGAGTAGACTGAGCCTTTTGAGGCTTCTTTCATCGTTGCTGTCGAGGAGCCTATGCCTTTTGCTGAGAGCTTTGAGGGTTTGGGAAGTACCAGCACCTACACTGGTAGTAGGTCTTCTTCTGACCCCCCTGATACCTCTTGCGAGAGGGATCAGCTGTTTTCCTCAAGAACTTGGTGAGGGTAATGTGCTGCTTCTCTATATCGCCAGCCTTGGCCTCCACCTACTCCCCAAAGAGGTTCTCCCTCAGGCAAGGCACATCTGCCAGCTTGTTCTTCATTGACTGTTCCAAGTCTGAAGACTGAAACCAGGCAGGCCGGCGGACTCCAATGCCCACTGCTACCATCCTGTAGGCTGACCCAAAGGCGTTGTAAGTCACCCAGACCATATACTTTGAACAATCTTTGCCATGGCACACCAGGGGTCCAGCTGCTCCGGGGAGAGGAGCGAGGCCAGTTTGGCAAGAACATGCTCATATACCATATAGCTGGTACGAGAGAACCCTTGCCACCAGCATGGAGCTCTGAAAGTACCTCCTATTGAAGGAATCCAGCGTCTGGACCTCTCTGCCCGGAGGCATTGAGGAATGAATCTTATTTCTCTTGATCCTCTTCAGGGCTGACTCCTCCAATGAGAGGTGCGGGAACTGAGGCTTTTAAAACCCAGGGGGCCTTTTGGACCCGGTACATCGAGTCCAGCTGCCTGCTGACAGCGGGCACCATGAGAGGGTTCTTCCACCTTATCATTTGCAGCCTCTGCAGGAGCCAGTGCACCAGCACCACCACTGCCTCCTTGAGAGCCTAGGAGTACAAGAGGAACTCCAGCTCCTCCACTCTGGGCTCATCCTCTGCCTCCAATGAAAATGGGATGGCCTTGGTCATATCCCTCATGAAGTCCTCTGGAAGGGAATTCTGCCATTCATGAGCTCAAGAGACCTGCTTTCCAACAGTGCCTCCAACTCCACATTGGTCACCCAGTCATCAAGAGTCCGACTCCAAAAGGAAGTCGAAGTATCACTGAGAGTCTGCCCAGCCTCCAGCTGCACAGAGAAGGGGAGCATTGATAGTGGTGATGGAGCAGACCCTGACACACTCAATAGAGATATGAGCCCTGTGGGGACCAGCATCAATTTGACCAATGCCCTGATGTCGATTCCTCCATAGGCAACACATGGATTTCAAAGATCGGCTGTACAATGCGCGGTGACGATGCCATGGGCACCGAAGCACCAGTCTGATGTTTCATCAGCACTGCAGCTTCGACCACTGTCTCTGACATTCCTTCAGGGGCAATATGGCTCAGTCATCAGAAGATAGTCGGTGCCCCTCCAACACTCCGGGGGCCAATTTCTCTCTTCGGGACACCTTCTCAGGTCGTTCAAGGCCATCGCTCTCGACATCACATTGGGAAGGGCTCTGATGCCGATACATAAGAGGCTTAGCCTAGTGCTTGGACAGGTCCCCCTTCAGTGTTGATGGGATCGATGTCAAGTCCTTCTTGGAATCTGGATGGAGGTCGATGGAGAGTTGACGCTCTAGACCACCGCAGCTCCTCAGCTCTGAATGAGCCCACAAACCTCTCGATGTTGATGCCTAGCGGGTCCTAGAGGGACCATCAGAACCAATGCCAGTACTGAAGATGTTGAATCAGAGCGCTGACCGCAGAGCAACTCACTTTGCAGTTCCTGACCCTTCAAGTCTCTCCTCTTCATCTGTAGACAAAAGGAACAAGAAGAAGACTGGTGATTGGGACCCAGACATTGGAGGCACCAACAGTATTTATCCATGATCAAGATGGTCTGGGCACATTTGGTACGCTTTTTGAACCTGCTGGTTGGCTTTTGGGACATGTCTGGGAAAATGGTTATGGCGAGATCAAATGGTTCGATGGTGCCAGCTGCAGGGAACAAAAAAAAGAAAAAGAAAAATCAGTTACCAAAAGGTGCGTCAGAACTGGAGCAGGATTGCAAGTGCCAGGAAAGATGACAAAGCCAGCAAGCGGAAAGAAAATCAATTGAGATGATCCCGAAGGAGAAAAAGAAAAAGACATGTTTGCTAGCGTATACTGAAACACGTTCATGGGGTCTACTGGAAAAAGAAAACTGAAGAAGATGGCACCACGATAGGTGGGAAAGACAGGCACAGGCGTGGTGGAGCCTCCCAAAAGCTTCCAATAGAAGCTGGGGAATGTTCCCATGTGGGGCTCCATCGGTAATGTCACCCGTACATGAGGACTTACTTCCTGCTTGTCCACAGAGAACCACACTGTTTCAACAAATATGCTTATGAGCACTTTAAATGAATTTCCTGCACAAACACTATATGCACTGACTGCTCTTTGCATTCTTTGAACAGAAAACACCTTTTCTGCCATGAGGTCAGCCCCTTCACATTTACTGACATAACAATGCATACCATTTTTAAGTTACACTCCCCCTCTTGCCATTATTCTCTAGCACAACTCCATATCTCCCTCTCCCCCAACATACCCCTGGACCATCACTAAAACCAGCCCACCCCATCTGAGGAGAAAACTAGCTAGCCAGATCCCAACTCCGGCTTTCACTCCCTTACCTCTCAAGTGCTTCTTCCTCCCTACACATTCACATCATTCATGTACCCAAACAAACCCCTCCAGCCATTTTTCCCCCACTCTCCATACAAAACAATACAGCCACTTTACCAACACTCATACGCCAACTACCCCAAACAAAACCCCAAAAGCACATTTATCTCGGTTTCATGCCCATCCACCAGGCCCACCAAATTCCAGGAAAAGGTCCATTGATGACTCCCTCATTATCTCTGAACACCCTTCAGGTCTCCTCCACCAATCTCTTCACTCTTGACCGCAGCCTCTGTGACTTCCTAGTCACATTCTGCCATCGCTCCCTCTGTGGCATGCATTTTCCAGTAGTCTCCTCAGGAACCTCCACCTCACCAAATCCAAGCTCTTGCAAGGCCTTTACCACTTCCTTACTAGTCATCGCTTGTTTAGTAATTCCTTTAATGGTAATAGTTATGCTAAAGGAAAATAACCAGTGGTACCGGGCATTATCCCACTGAAACCTTACAATAATAATGCAAAATTCCTTATGCCTTTGCCAAATAACTGCAGCTAAGTCAGCATACACAGTCACCTTGTGTCCATCCCATTCGAATGAACTTGCTGATTACATCTTAGCCGCAACCAGCTCCTTAATAGCATACTCATGGAAACAAATGACAATGTCTCGCAGCTTCTCTACCCGGGGTGGCCCCAAGGCTCTATGCGCATGCTCCAGCTTGATTTCTCCATGATTGTAGTTGGGGGGGGGGGGCAAGAGAGGGCATTGACTTCCCCAAGTGAGTTGCCCCAACAATGACTGTGACGCTTGTCTACCTGTGGGAAACTGATCTCCCATGGGCAGAACAGAAGGGGCTGGCCATGAACGCGGCACAGAGGCAAGTAGTCTGCTCGTGGGGATCCAATCCCCATGGGCAGAAGAGAAGAGGGAGGCCCAGTTGTGGCCTATAGCAGAATAGTTTGTATGTAGGGAGGGGAGGTGTTCAAGTGAGGTAGAGAAGGCAGGGACAATTTAAAGTAGCAGGAGCCTATTTAAAAAAGGAGGATGGGGAGAATTTTAGGGCAGGGGATGGGAGTGCTAGGGGGATTGGTGAAGTGGAGATAGTCTGGAAGGATAACAGAGGAGGGGAGCCAGAAGGAGAGGGGTTGTTGGGGGAAGGAAGAGTGCAAGGTGTTGAAAAAAGATAAATTCCTCTCCCCCAGAACACACACAAGCACCCTGTCCCTACCCCCAAACCCAGGCACCTCACCTCCACATGACAGACATGCACTCACATATAAGCACCCTAACTCCACATAACAGACACGCACACGAGCACCTCACCTCCGCACTACATACACACACGCACATATACATGGGCACCCCACCTCTGCACCGCACACATGCACTGCAGCATCACATTCCACCCACACAAAGGCACCTACCATTACATCTCTCCCCATGCACAGACAGACACATCATCATTGCATCACACACACATATAGGCACGTAATATCTGAAGCTATAACTGTGGCTATCTGTATTTCTGTCTAAAGATGTCAAGCGGTATAGAACTCTGGAAATGCTCTCATGAGATTTAAGAATATGAGACCAGCATGAGAGACAATAGGAGTGCGGTGGACACAAGAAGGTCAGAAGCACTGGCTCCTAAGATTTTGGCCTGGCTCCTAAAGCCACACAACAATTGTCAAGGCCTTCAATAGGGGCACAGCACGTTTGGAATTTTGGCCACCACCTACAGGCTGCACCGCTGCACAAATATAGTCCTGTTTCCATGTGTACCTCCCTGCTAGCTGGTGCTTTTACGTTTACTGAGCAGTAACATGAGGCACAGTTCTCTCTGATCTCACATGCAAGTAAAACCTTCCTCTCCCCATGCTCTGCCCCCTCCTCAATCTCATAAGAACATAAGAAATGCCATACATGGCCAATTCCAAGTTCCATCAAGTCTAGTATCCTGTTTCCAACAGTGTTCAATCGAAGTAACAAGTACCTGACAGTTTCCCAAAAAGACACACAGGTTCCACAATGCTTGTACTGGGCAAGCAATAGATTTCCTCTTTAATAATGGTTTATGTACTTTTCCTCCAGGAACTTGTTCAAACCTTTTTTAAACCCAGCTACACTAACAGCTTTTACTACATCCTCCGGTAACGAATTCCATAGTTTGATTACGCGTTGAGTGAAAAAATATTTTCTCTTATTAGTCTAAATAGGTTACATTGTAGCTTCATTCTATGTCCTCTAGTCTTTCTAATTTTTGATGGCGTAAACAACCGATCTATGTTAACCCATTCCACCCCATTCATTAATTTACAGATCTCTATCATATCTCGCCTCAGCCTTCTCTTTTCCAAGTTGAATCCTAACCTTTTAAGCCTTTCTTCATAGCGGTATCCTTCCATCCCCTTTACAATTTTGGTGGCTCTTCTCTGTACCTTTTCTAATTCTGCTATATTATTTTTAAGATATGGTAACCAGAACTGCTTCTTTTCTCTTCGTCAGATTTACGCTGTTTGCCCTTTTCTTTCAGTTTCTTCTTTGACAATCTCACTCCTTATTTTAGTGATATCAAAGATCGACTACTGTAACACTGCATACATCAGCCTTCCACGATACCAGATGCATCGAATCTAACATGTCCCAAACACCTCCGTGCGAATTCTTGCCCATGCTTCTTACCATGACCACATCTCCCAACTTTTCATCTGCAATCATTAAGAACATAAGAACATAAGATATGCCATACTGGGTCAGACCAAGGTCCATCAAGCCCAGTATTCTGTTTCCAACAGTGGCCAATCTAGGTCATATGTACCTAGCAGTTTCCCCAAGGGACACAGGTTCCAGCATGCTTGTATTGGTTCAAGGATTGATATCCTGTGTCCCTTCTTAATAATGGTTTATGGACCTTTCCTCCAGGAACTTGTCCAAACCTTTTTTAAACCCAGCTACACTAACAGCCTTTATTACATCCTCTGGTAACAAATTCCAGAGTTGGATTACACGTTGAGTGAAAAAATATTTTCTTTTATTAGTCTTAAATAGTTTACCCTGTAGCTTCATTGCATGTCCCCTAGTCTTTCTATATTCTGATAAGGTAAACTATCGATCTACGTTTACTCGTTCCACTCCGTTCATTAATTTATAGACTTCTATCATATCTCCCCTCAGCCGTCTCTTTTCCAGGTTAAAAAGCCCTAACCTTTTTAGCCTTTCTTCATAGGGGTATCCTTCCATCCCCTTTACCATTCTGGTGGCTCTTCTCTGAATCTTTTCTAAAATCGCTATATCCTTTTTAAGATACGGCGACCAGAATTGCACACAATATTCAAGGTGCGGTCTCACCATGGAACGATAAAGAGGCATTATAATATCTTTTGTTTTATTTTCCATTCCTTTTCTTATCATACCTAGCATTCTATTTGCTCTCTTGGCCGCTGCTGCACCTGGGCCGAGGGTTTTAACATGGTATCCACAATGACGCCTAAATCTTTTTCCTGGGTGGTGGTTCCTAATGTGGAATCTTGCATCGTGTAACCATAGTTTGGGTTGTTCTTCCCTAGGTGCATAACCTTGCACTTGTCCACATTAAATTTCATCTGCCATTTTGATGCCCAGTCTTCCAATTTATCAAGATCCTCTTGCAATTTTCCACAATCCTCTTGGGTTTTAACAACTTTAAATAGTTTTGTGTCATCTGCAAATTTCATAACCTCACTCGTTATTCCACTTTCCAGGTCATTTATGAATATGTCAAAAAGCAGCGGACCCAGCACAGATCCTTGGGGTACACCACTATTCACCTTTCTCCATTGGGAAAATTGGCCATTTAGCCCTACCCTCTGCTTTCTATCTTTTAACCAGTTCCTGATCCACAATAGTACACTGCCTCCTATCCCATGACTCTTTAGTTTTGCCAAAAGTCTCTCATGAGGGACCTTGTCAAAGGCTTTCTGAAAGTACAGATACACAATATCAACCGACTCACCTTTGTCCACCTGATTATTCACTCCTTCAAAAAAACATAACAGATTAGTAAGACAAGATCTTCCTTGTCTAAAACCATGTTGGCTGTCTCCCATTAGGTCATGACTATCTACATGCTGAGTAATTTTATTCTTTATGATGGTTTCTACCATTTTTCCCGGTACTGATGTCAGGCTCACCGGTCTGTAGTTTCCCGGATCACCCCTGGAACCCTTTTTAAAAATTGGTGCTACATTGGCGATCCTCCAATTTTCAGGTATTAGAGATGATTTTAATGATAGTTCACAGATTACTAATAGCAGGTCTGCAATCTCTTATTTCAGTTCTTTCAACACCCTTGGATGTATACCATCCGGCCCAGGTGATTTGCTACTCTTCAGTTTATCTAATAGTTATAATACATCTTCCCAATGTATCGATATTTCCTTCAATTCTTCCGCACTTTTAAATACCACTTCAGTCATGGGTAACATCCCTACATCTTCCTCAGTAAAGACTGAAGCAAAGAATTCATTCAGTCTCTCCGCTATCGCCTTGTCACCTCTTAGTGCTCCTTTAACCCCTTTATCATCTAATGGACCAAATGACTCTCTCACAGGTTTTTTGCTACGAATGTACTTGAAAAGGTCTTTACTTTGCGTTTTTGCTTCCGCAGCAAGCTTCTCAAATTCTCCCTTTGCCTGCCTTATCAATGCCTTGCATTTGACTTGCCAGTGCTTGTGCTGTTTCCAGGTTTTGTCGTTTGGCTCTTTTTTCCATTTTCTGAAAGATGCTTTTTTGGCAACAACAGCCTCTCTGACCTCACCTTTAAAACATGCTGGCAGTTTTTTGGACTTCCTTCCACTTTTCTTAAAGCATGGAATACAGCTGGTCTGGGCTTTCAAGATAGTATTTTTCAACAACAGCCAAGCCTGAGGTACGTCTTTAACCTTTGCAACTCTTCCTTTTAGTTTTTTCTTAACTGTTTTCCTCATTTTATCATAGTCTCCCTTTTGAAAGTTAAAAGGTAGTACTGTGGATTTCCTTACTATCCCTCCTCCACTAATTAAATCAAAGGCGATCATGCTATGATCACTATTGCCAAGTGGCCCCAACAACCTTATCTCTTGCATTAGATCTGGCGTTCCACTAAGGATTAGGTCTAATATGGCTTCCCCTCTGGTCGGTTCATGAACCAGCTGCTCCAAGAAGCAGTCATTTATTTCATCTAGGAACTTTGGGGCTTGTTTACAAAGCCGCGGTAGTGGTTCGCGATCGCGATCGCAGCCGCGGCCCCATTGAAATCAATGGGGCCGCGGCTCCGATTACGATCGCAAACCGCTACCGCGGCTTTGTAAACAAGCCCCTTTATCTCCCTAGCATGTCCTGACGTGACACTGAACCAGTCGATACCGTGCTGTAACCTTTGTTAGCTTCCTTGATTTCTTTGAGCATTTCATCATCCATTTGGTCATTCTGTCTAGGCGCTCGATAGTACCCCCCCTCTGCCATTGCCTTCCCCCTTTTACATGGAATTTCAATCTATATAGATTCTACAGCAGATTTTGTTTCCTGCAAAACTTTAATCCTTTCTGACTCAATGCCCTCTCTAACATAGAGAGCAACCCCTCCACCAATTTGATCAGCTCTATCATTACGATATAGTTTGTACCCAGGTGTCACAGTGTCCCACTGGTTGTCCTCCTTCCACCATGTCTCTGATATTCCAATCATATCTAACCTTTCATTTAGTGCTATATATTCTAACTCTCCCATCTTATTTTTTAGACTTCTAGCATTTGCATACAAGCATTTTAGAGAATGTATTTTATTCATATTAATTTGGCTATTGTTAGACATGGGTAATTTGGGATCTTTAAGCTCTGTCTGCTCCATACTAGAGGGCATTTGGGCTACTTTACACTTTTGTGGAACCTCTCTGCTTTTGGTAGTATCCTTCAAAGATACATTCTTCCGAACCATCCGCTCTTGGGCGACTGTCGGCTTTCCCCTAATATCTAGTTTAAAAGCTGCTCTATCTCCTTTTTAAAGGTTAATGCCAGCAGCCTGTTTCCATCCCGGTTAAGGTGAAGCCCATCCCTTCGGAAGAGGCCCTCCTTTCCCCAGAATGTTCCCCAGTTCCTAACAAATCCAAAACCCTCATCTCTGCACCATTGTCTCATCCACGCATTGAGACTCCGGAGCTCTGCCTGCCTTTTGGGTCCTGCGCATGGAACAGGAAGCATTTCGGAAAATGCTACCCTGGAAGTTCTGGATTTCAACTTCCTACCTAAAAGCCTAAATTTAGCCTCCAGAACCTCCCTACCACATTTTCCTATGTCATTGGTACCGACATGTACCAAGACAGCAGACTCCTCCCCAGCACTATCTAAGCCCTTATCTAGGTGGCGCGTGAGGTCCGCTACCTTCGCACCAGGCAGGCATGTTACCAGGTGATCCTCACGTCCACCAGCCACCCAGCTATCTACATGCCTAATGATCGAATCACCAACTATAACGGCTGTCCTAACCCTTCTCTCATGGGCACATGGCCCTGGAGAAACTTCCTCTGTGCGAGAGGGTTTTACATCACCTGGAGGACAGGTCCTAGTTAAAGGATCACTTCCTGCCACACCAGGGTGATGCTCTCCTGTCACGTGACCTCTCTCCTCCATGGCAGCAGGGATGCTGCCAGACTGGAGGTGGGACTTCAGGACTATATCCCTGTAGGTCTCGTCTATGTACCTCTCGGTCTGTCTTATGCTTTCCAAGTCTGCTACTTTAGCCTCTAGAAAATGGACTCGTTCCCTGAGAGCAAAGAGCTCCTTGCACGTAGTGCATACATAAGACCTCTCACCAACTGGGAGAAAATCATACATGTGACACTCAATGCAAAAGAATGGAAAGCCCCCATCCCGCTGCTGGATTGCTGTCTGCATCTTAGTTTTACGTTTGTGTTTAGATCTAAGTTCTTTACTTACTATGGGTTGCTATGGATATTTATACTAATAAAACTGTACCTAATACGTGTAATATACCTTGTTCACCTGAAACTTAACTAATCTCAGGTCCTTAGTGTATGACTGATTTGGGTAATAAGCTTCACCTGAGAGCACCTCCTGTCTTTTAAGATGTGTAAGTACCTATAAAGCTACAATTATCCCAGGGGTGGATGGGTGTGGGGAGGGAGGGAGGGAAATAGCACTTAATAAAAGAGGGCTGCTACACAGTACCCTGTCTTGTGCTGCTGAGGTAAGCTATATTCTGATTTGATTTAAATTATAGCTCTTAGCTGCTGCTAGGCTCTAACTTCTTATGAAATTTAAACTACAAGCTCTCTGCTGGGTTCTAAATTTAACCAGAAAGCTCTCTTCTGTGTTTTAAATTTAAACTAAAAGTACTTTGCTGTTACTAGGCCCTGAGTGACTATTAAATTTAAACTACAAGCTCTCTGCTGGGTTCCAAATGTAACCAGAAAGCTCTCGTCTGTGTTTTAAATTTAAACTAAAAGTACTTTGTTGTTACTAGGCCCTGAGTGACTATTAAATTTAAACTACAAGCTCTCTGCTGGGTTCCAAATGTAACCAGAAAGCTCTCATCTGTGTTTTAAATTTAAACTAAAAGTACTTTGTTGTTACTAGGCCCTGAGTGACTATTAAATGTAACCTACAAGCTCTCTGCATTGGCTTCCAGTAAAGTTTCATCTACAGTACAAATTACTTACTTTGGTCCAACGTATATTACACTCTGGTTAACCAAGCTATTGAACTGATTCTCTACTTTTCCACTCCTTGCACCATGCTCTCCGCAGTATACATGCTAATTGCTTACACCTCCCCTCTCCCTCTCAAGCTTGGTTATCTTCTACCCGTGCTTCTGCTTTCTTCTTCATTGCCCTGGCCTCCTGAGATTCCCTCCCCCCTGACCTCAGACTAGAATCCTCCTATAACAAATTCAAATCTCTCCTAAAGACTCACCTTTTCACTACCACATTTTAGCTCCCTACCTCTTGATTTCTCTTGGTCTATTCTCTACTCAATCTTCTGAATATCCAGTGTGAATGATTTTATCTGTCCTATAATTTTAATGACATTCTTTTCCTGTGTGTATTCTTTTTTAGAAATTTGTTTTTAGATTGTACACTGCCCTGCTGCTAATGTGAAGGGCAGTCAAGCAATAAAATAACCATAACCATACCTTCAAAGAAGCCTTGTGGTCTGGTGGAGCCCTAATGAAAGTGACCCGACTCACTCCCATCTGGGCTGGTGTCAGGTTCAAAAGGATCCCCTAGCAGTACCATTTTGTACCTGGTGCCAGCATGTACAAGAGTGAGTGGAGATGGCTCCTGTTTGGGCCCCATTAGACCACCAGTCTTCCTTTAAGGTAAGCCCATAGGGGCCATAATGGAGTTGGGGGGGGGGTTCAGATCAAGTGGGGTGAGGGGTTTAAAGAAGGGGCTTGGACTATGGCTTTGACGGAGTGATTGGATACTTATGAGGGGATCCAGATTCCCTGATGGTGCCAGGTGGTGGGGACCCCAGCCCGCCAGCTGCACATTACCCTTGCACTCCCTTACGATGGCAGCCAGGCACATGGGGATGTATGTTAGTGGCCCAATGTTCCCAGTAGAAAAATAATGGCAGGTTTAAGTTGGCGTTATTTTTCAAAGAATAATGTAGCTTGCAATGATTTGCAGCAAGCTGCTGTATTAGTCTGAATAATAATGAAATGTTTTGCATATATTTGTGTGCTTTGCATCTTATTATTATTCAATAGGTGTTGCAGTGGCAAATTGTTAAGGGCCAAATAAAATGTGTTATTCCCATAATGCACTTTAGTAACTACCTCGCTTTAATTTGCTTATGTATGCGCTCTGTAGCTTCTCATTTAAATCTGATCAGCTTAGTAAGTAAATTCATATTTTGAACAGTCAATAATTGTATAATAATCCAGAATAAGTATAAAATGTGCATGCAATGGTCTTCATGCAAAAAAAACATTGGCTGACATCATTAGATAATTATCCTACCATCTCATGACACCAGCTAAGAACCGTTTTTTGGGTGTATAACTATATACAAAATTAAATAGGGGCCCTTTTACTAAATCCTACTAAGGTTTTGTACTTAACGTGCATTTTGAACATGCAGTAATTGCAAAGCCTCCACATTAATTGTTGGAGGCTAGCATGTGCCTGGCAGTTAATATGTGAATGCATACATTAATGTGTGGCACAATTAACACAGATAACACAGATGCAACTAACAATACCCTGAACTAAAAGGCATAATGACAGTGATCACTTGCTAATGTGTTCTCCATACCCACATGCCACCCCTAACCTACCCACTCTCCACATTAGCATATGATTGGCAATTGATGTGTGTTTTGGTGGCCAGTAGCTGGCATGCCTCTGCATCAGCGTTCACCGTGGCCAGTTATCTCATGCTAAAACATGCATTAACCATCTAGTACATTTAATAAAAGGGCCCCATAATCCATTAAACTAAATAACTAAGGGGCACATTTACTAGTGGGCAGGACAATAGTGCATAGACCAACGCTAAACAAACTCCTTGCCAATAACACAAAGCTAACGTACAGCACTACAATAACTGGCATAAGGGTGAACTTAATGCCACCTTCTGATGGACACCTGTGAGGAGTAATTTTATACCAGGGACCTATACAAATTTTAAAGAAATGCTCCTATTTTACAAAGACAACATAGATGCCTTTGTGCATTTATAAAATAGGCTCCTAGAACCTACTGGCTTTGCTGGCTTCTGAAGTGATGTTGACAATTACCATTGTTAGCAAGACAGAGAGCATGGTACTTACTTACAGTCTCTTGCCACTACTGAGTTGGTAAGCTCTGTCACCAGTGGATGATGTCAGTGGTCTCCGCCTACTAGTCCCTTTAAAATCCTACTGAATGTGGCACGTATTCTGCAGGCATACTGTCATAGGTTTGCCATTAAAGGGGTGTGCCCCTTAATACACCCATTTGTGCACAAATCATTTGTACCTATAATTTAGAAACTCGATATTCCTACAAGAACTAGAAAGAGAATTTTTTTTTAAAGTAGTACCCATCTGTTTTATCACTGTAACAAACTGCTTTGCTGACAAGTCAGCTGACAGCTCAGGGATAGTAATGAAAGAAGGGGAGGACACGTTGGACTCCATATTGGTAGCCATGGGGAAAGGTTGCTATGGCCCTTAAAATATAAAGAGATAATGCTAGCATTGCTCCTGTTGCGTGTAACAAATTCTTAGCTGGGGCAACAGATAAAGGGATCCTTCTTCGACCCTTGTTCTCCTAACTTTGGTCTCAGAAACAAGTGAGACAAAATGAAATGAAAACAAAACATACAGAATTATACCATGACAAAGTCTGCTAAAGCTTAAGGGAGGAATTCACAGGCCTGCAAACCTGAGCAGTCTCCTGTAACTCCCTCTATTAGCTTGGCCACAGTACTTTCTTTTATTAGGAAAAATTGTCACATTGTACAATTTCATCTTATCACTCTGCGTCATGCTTTTTACTTTACTTTTTGCTTATCTACAGTATATCTACATGGTACAGGTCAAGCTATACGCTACATGTTTCAGGTCAAGCTGGGCACAGACATATTGACTTCTAATCATGACAAGCATCCTGCAAACATAAACATTCTATCTTGCAAGATGTAACCTTGAGTGTCTTCACTTGTTCATAAACACCCTCTGTGAACCTGTCAATATATTCAGAGCTGTTCTCACAGTCCATATTTCTGAACCTTTCAGCAGGGGACCCAGCACCCCTATAATTCCCTTTCTACAGTTTATCCTTGTGATATCTCCCCATTAAATCAATTATAATGGAGAGGAACAATCTAGGTGGCAGCTAGCCCTTGTAAAGCCGCTATAATGGGGAGCTATAATGGGGAGGAATATTCAGAGGTGGCAACTAGCCCTTGTAAAGCAGCTAGCCAGCGCCATAGAACTTAAAACCCAGATATTCAATGCCGGGGCCATATCCTGCCACCAGCATTGAATATACAGGTCAGCCAGATAGCAGCAAAGATAATCAGACAATGGCAATATTCAGCTGTTGCCTGGTTAGAATCCGCAGTGAAAATTAGACCAGCCTTTAAGGTGCCAAAAAAATTATGCATCAGGAGTGGATGTTGAAGTTCCGGATTCTTCTCCCACACTGCAGGAAAGGCATGAACCCCAACTTCGTCTAGAACATCTTCAAAACTAAAAAAATGAAAGAAAAACACAATATCAGAAGTGAAAAACCTCGTCATATGGGTCAGCTTTGCTTTTGTTTCCATTTGCAGAGCAGAAAAAACAAAACTGAGGTCACTCTACAGAACATTCTGTTGCAGCTCTGTCAGATGATGTCATCCACTTGTGTACTTGACTCAGTCTTGTTTGCTGATGGAAAATAGCTACTTTAGAAACATAGAAATATGACAGCAGAAAAAGACCACATGGCCTATCTAGTCTGCCCTTCCATATTCGCTACAATAGTCCTCTTTTTACCTTTAGAGATCCACTGAGATTGTCCAATGCTTTTTTGAATTCAGATACTGTCCTCGTATCCACCACCTCCATTGGGAGACTATTCCATGCATCTACCACTCTTTCCGTAAAGAAATATTTCCGCATATTCCTCCCGAGTCTATCCCCTTTCACTCTCATATGTCCCCTCATAGCAGGGCTTGCCTTCAATTGAAAGAGATCCTCCTGTGCATTTATGCCATGGAGGTATTTAAATGTTTCTATATCACCCCTATCCCGCCTTTCCTCTAAATTATACATATTAAGAGCTTCAAGTTTCTCCTCATATGTTTCATAACAAAGACAACCTACCATTTTAGTTGTCACCCTGTGCACTGACTCCAACCTGCTTATATCCTTTTGAAGGTGCTGTCTCCAGAACTGCACACAATACTCCAAATGAGAATGCATCAGAGACTTATACAGAGTCATTATCACCTCCTTTTTTCTGCTGGCCATTCCTCTCCCTATACACCCAAGCATCCTTCTGGCTTTCGCAGTCACCTTTTCTACCTGTTTATCTACTTTAAGATCATCAGACACAATGACACCCTGGTCCCGCTCCTCTTTTGTGGACAGAGGTACCTCACCCCCTACACTTTACCATTCCTTTGGAGTTTTGCAGTCAAATGCATGACCCTGCATTTTTTAGCATTAAATTTCAGCTGCCAAATTCTAGACCATTCTTCAAGCTTAGCTAGATCCCTCCTCATGTTATCTACTCCTTCCTGGGTGCCTACTCAATTGCAGATTTTAGTATCATCTGCAAACAAGCAAACCTTACCTGACAGCCCTTCCATAATATCACTAACAAAGATGTTAAAAAGAATCGGATCAAAGACAGATCCCTGTGACACACCACTGGTAACCTCATTCTCCTCAGAGTGAGCTCCATTTACCTGTACTTTTTGTTGTCTCCCACTCAACCAGTTCTAACCCAATCAGTAACTTTAGGGTCCATCCCTCGGGTGCTCAGTTTGTTTATAAGTCGCCTGTGTGGAACGGTGTCAAAGGCTTTACTGAAATCTAAATACACCACATCTAGGGCTCTCCCTCGGTGCAACTCCCTGGTCACCCAGTCAAAGAAATCAATCAGATTTGTCTGACAAGGCCTGCCTGGTGAATCCATGCTGCTTCAGATCCTGCAATCCATTGGACTCCAGAAACCTCACTATTCTCTCTTTTAGTAGCCTTTCCAATAATTTACTAACCACAGAGGTTAGACTAACTGGCCTGTAGCTCTCAATGTCATCCTTACATCCGCCTTTGTGTAAAGGGACCACATGTGCCTTTCTCCAGTCCACTGGCACCATTCCCAACTCCAAAGAGGCATTGAAAAGGTCAGAGAGTGGAGCTGCTAGATCTTCCCCAACTTCCCTCAGTATTCTTGGATGAATACTATACGGACCCATGGCTTGTCTACTTTTAGTTTAGCTAGTTCCTCACGAACACAATCTTCTGAAAATCGTTCGAGATCCACATCACTTCTGTTCCTGTCTGTGGGTGTTTTCTGAGGTCCTGCTCCTGGCCCTTCATCTGTAAACACAGAACAGAAATATTTGTTAAGGAATTCCACTTTATCCTCATCAGTTTCTCAATATTCCTCCCCTCCACCCTTGAGTCTGACAATACCACTTTAGTCCTTCCTCCCCTCACTAACATATCTGAAAAATGTCTTATCCCCGCATTTTATTGTATTGGCTATTCCTTATTCTTTTTGTACCTTTGCTTTCCTGTCTACTTTGCTAGCTTCTCTAAGGGGTATGTTTACTAAACTGCGCTAACGGCGCAGCTGCGACGTTATCATGCGATAATGGCACATTACCATGCGAGAACGTCACGTATCACGCAATAACATCTCCTGCGGCGTTAAGTGGTTGGGGCAAGGTACTTCAGGACGGAAGGTCGGGGGTTCAAATCCCACTAGAGGACAGCAACCTTGGCCCGGAAGGACTGGTGTTTCTAGTCCCACAGGTGCTCCTTGTGGTCTTGGGCAAGCCACTTAACCCTCCATAGCCCATGTTCCCTGTAAAATAGTTATCTCCAAGTTATAATGCCCTGTTCAGTGTAATTTCTGTTTCTTCAATGTAAACCGCACTGATGCAGAATAGCGCAGTATATAAGAGAATGTAAATAAATAAATAAATAAATAAAGTGCGCAGAGGGTGGAGTACGGCTCCCCAGAGGGAGGAGTAAGGCTCCCCAGGGGCAGAGATAAGGGGTCCAGGGACGGAGAGTGGGCAGGGAGAGGCCCCATGCACACTAATGCTGTGAAATGAAGGTCTGAAAATTAGCGCCAGTGAAAACCTTGCGCTAGAGGCACATTTGCAGGGGAGAGAGACCATTTCAGTCAGCAATATGCAGCAAAGGCAGGGAAACCAAGAACAGTGATAGTAGTGATACATGTGCAGCAACATCATAGTGCCCAAGTACGAGAGGGCACTACGGTAAGGCTGCAAATGGGGTACAGGGGGCTGCAGGCGGGACATGCAGTGTGGCAGCTGGGGCACAGGATGGGCTAGGCAGATGCCTATGTGACACATAGGAATGTGGAAGCGGAAAACCAGCAGGACAGCAACTGACCAAGGGCAAACATGGACACAAGTGTGTGTCCCACAGTGTCCCAGGGGACAGTACCAAGCAAGTACCCCAAAGGGCACATAACATTGGCAGGCGGTGCCTGGGGGGAAGCGTTGATGTCTATGCAGGCACTCCTACCCCATATCACGCACCATAGGCAGCCGCCTACCAACACACTGGATGGCCTGGGACTGCGCACCACCAGCACCACCGGCAGAAGCGCATGTCAGCATGGTGGCGGAGGGGTGCTGGTGGCGGAGGGGGCAGTGGCATCTGCCCACAGCAGACCACGGCCAAGCCCCGTTTAGGTGGGTGCCATGCACTGCAACAGACAAGGTCTGTCTGACAAACAGTCATGGTATCCCCAGGGAATGGTCTACCCCTGCGGCAATAGTTTGGTGCAGTACACACAGCCAATGTGTTCAGGGGTAGAAGGTCACAAGTTCAAGTCCATCTGTGGCTCCTGCCAACCTTGTCCTCATATTTTACCCAGTTCTAAACTGTGGTAATAAAGATGGAACCTTTATTGCAGATAAAATAAACATGCCTGAAACGCCTATATTTTACCCTACAGAGCACAGACACCATAAACATGTGCAATCCCTAGAGCAGAGTTTCTCAACTGCAGTCCTGGAGGGCCAAACACCATTCAGGTTTCATGCTGTCCCTAATAAATATGTCTGTGCTGCATTTGTATGCACCGCCCCCATTGTATGCAAATGTATCTCATGCATATTCATTAGGGACAGCATGAAAATCTGAACAGTGTTTGGCCCACCAGGACCGGAGTTGGGAACTTCTGCCCTAGAGCAGCGGCCAACAGGGGCACAAACACCCACACCCACAGGCTCCACTATCCAAAGCCTCATCGAGAGTCAGGCTGTTGGGCCCTGCGTGGAGCAGCATCTCCCAATACTGACACCTGCATACCTTAGCAATGCCGTCCTAAACTTGGGAACACGTTCCACATATATCAAAAGGTTGCTATGATTAATGTCAGCTAACAAATCCTAAGTTAAACACGATTTGTTGACAGAGATTCATCATAACAACCTTTCTGATATCTGTGGAATGTGTTTCAGTTTTTGCTTCTGACAGTGTTTACCACTCTGGGGAGTGACCCCAACAGTATTGCGTACCATAGCAATGCCCGCACTGTGCCCAGGACTGGTGTGGCAGCCACGGCTGCCAAAAACCTCTATATTTGCACAATGCTGGCATAGGTGTGGGAGTGTGTGCATGTCTATCCAGTGTGTTGTGGCTGCCCACACTGCTTGCACTGTTTCCAGTGTTAGCCTGCCAATGTGCATAATGAGGAGCAAGGTACTGTGGGTATGGCCCGGACAGGATGCAGCTGCACAGGGCATAGAGCAATGGCTGGGACATTGTAGTGCCTGACCACCACCTGCATGGACAGGGTGGCCACAGCATGTCATGCTGGGAGGTCACTCTCAACCTGACTGAGCAGTGGCCACGGCATGGCTAGGTTCCCCCACAGTGCTATACAGTATTTCTCTCAAGTGATATTTATGGGTTACCTTTTCTGGGGCCCAACCACTGACATACCTGCTTGGTGTGTGTGCTCACATCCCATTTTTGGGTGCACACAGTTCCTCCAGGAACATGCACTATGTACTAGCTAGCAGACTGTATGCAGTTAGCAGATGTATGGCTGGAACACCTTGCAGGGTGCAGCGGGTGGAGACTGACTGTGCCCTCTGCTGGTGAATGTCAGATAGTGCAGATAGTGGTGGGGGGCAGCTGAGCCTTTCCAGTGTTCTGCCTGTCTGCCATTGCCTTATGTGATGCGTACAGATCTGCATTGACTGCCCTGTAGGGTGCCCTTTCCCAGCAGGACTGGGGTTGATGGTCCCCTCTACTGCCACCCTTGCAGAGATGTAGAATGTGGATCTGTTGGTGGGAGATCCTGTCCCCCACCCTGAGCCACAGAGGGCAGGTTGGGTGGTGCTACATAATCCGCTTTTGGGTCCAAACACCTCCCTTCACTTATAACATGTGACCATGGCAACCACACAGGATATGCACTATTCTGGGTGCATTATAGTCCACAAGGGCTAGACGTGACTGGGAAATACAGATGGACACAGGTGTATCCTAGATGTGTCTGCAAGGACTACCTATCACATACTGGCACTAATGGGGACCTGCAGCATAGCCTATCTCAGCCAAGTCAGGTGCTGCGGACCTGGTGCTGGGCACCCCAACTCACCCTCAAGGTGAGCACAATGTCACGGTCTGTAGCTACTCTGTGCCAGTAACACACATGGTCAGTTCCCCCTACCAGGCCGAGGTGCTGTGGAGGTGCATACCCCATCTTGTGATCAGCTGTGGACTGCTGATCTGCATGTGCAGTGCATCATGGGTACGGATGGGTTTACCGTATCCTGGTAACCACAGCAGTCAGTTTGTGTGGTGATCTGCAGTCTTTCTGTAGCCAGCCAGCGGTGTGTTAGTAGTTATAGAGAAGTAGCCCACTGGTTACTTCAATGATTGTGGAGGCAGAGGTCATGGGTTTGATCCCACAGTGGTGTTACTTAATAAGGCTATCTGAGGGTTTTCCTTTTAATTTAAATCAGTGCTGCCAGCAAAATGCACCCTCACAGTGCTGTAACCTTATGGTGCCTCATAAGACGCTCTATAAAACGTCCTATAGGGCACATTAGAAGGCACCTTGGCAGACAGGGCACTTTATAATGTGCCCTATGGAGTGCCTTATAGGGCACCTTATGCGGCACCTTATGTTACGGCACTGTGAGGGTGTTTTTTCTGGCAGCACAGATTTAACTTAAAAAAGGAAATGCCTCAGACAGCACTGATTTAGATTAAAAGGAATTGCCTTAGACAGCCTTCTTACATAACACCGCTGTGGGATCAAACCTATGACCTCGGCCTCCACAGTCATTGCAGTAACCAGTGGTCTACATCTTTATAGCTTCTAACACTGCGCTGGCATGAACTTAGGGCTAACACGCGTTAATGTGCCATGGCGCACACTATCACGCGATACATATTCTTGCTACCTTGCCGCCGGAATGCCCACTCCTTATATGGCATTCTTCACATTATCGCTGCAACTAGCGCCAGTAACATTAAGACAGTTTAGTAAACATACCCCTAAGTTTTTCCAAATATAGATGCCTGTCTTCCTCTTTCTGTGATCTCTTGTATTTCATGAAGGTCTCCCTCTTTTTCTTCACCTTTTCAGCTACTTCTTTTGAGAACCTTAGTAGCCTCCTTTTACTTTTACATTTATTTACCTTTCTAACAAAAAGGTTGGTTGCCACTTATTTCCTGTGGTTTGTTCCCCGAAACATGGGCTAATATACTTATGTTTGCTTTATGCTCCTGTTTGAAGTATTATGGTGGATGACTTTGCATTTCTGTATTTGCTTCTTTTTATCTGATTAATTGTATTGTCAGTAAAAATCTCAATAAATAAATATTAAAATGGGGAAAAAAAGGTTGGTTGCCCTTAAAATATTCCTTTTCAGTTTACCCACTGTATTTTTACATTCCCCAGCTTTTCCCATCTCACTAATGACTCTTGCTTTCAAATGGATTTTATCAGCCCTAATCCTAATACTGAACTATACCACTGTAACATCAGAAACACTTTCCCCACTGGTAAGCACTAAGTCCAGTATGGCCTCATCACTTGTGGGTTCTGTTACCAGTTGCCTGAATAGTTCTTCCTTTAGAGAATATAGGATCTCCTTACTTCTAGATGACACTGCAGCAGAGATGTGCCAATCCACATCTGGCATATTGATATCAGCTATTAGTAGCACTTCTCCTTTCATGGCAATACTGTGAATGTCTTCTATTAAAACTTCATCCACTTCTACTCCCTGTGAGGGGAATCTGTATGTAACTCCAATGCAAATGGAGTTCCCTTTCCCTCTTTCTAGTTTAACCCATAGCGCCTCCTCTCTTCCGTTTAAGCCCTGCAATTCTATAGCTTTAATATTATTTTCTACATATAGTGCCACTCTACCTCCTCTTCTTACTACCCTGTCCTTCCTGAATAAAGTATAGCTTGGTATAATTACATCCCAGTCATGGTTGTCCATGAACCATGTCTCTGTAACCGCCACTAAATCCAAGTCAGCCTCTTCCATTAAAGCCTCAACAACTGGGATCTTATTTTCTATGCTACGGGCATTTATACACACTGGTTTCCAGATGTTGCCCCTATCACCCATTTTTACAGAAGTATTTAATGTTTCACTTACCTGAGGGCTCTCTTCACCCATCCCCAATGAATCTAGTTTAAAGCCCTCTTCAGTAGGTTAGCCAGTCTGCTGCTGAAGACTCTTTGACCCTTCTTGGACAGATGGATACCATCACTGCTCTGCAGTCCTTGGAACATCATCCCATGGTCCAGGAAACCAAAACGCTCTCGCTGACACCATCCACACAGCCATGCATTCATCTCCAGGTTGCAAGCTTCTCTGCCTCAGCCTTTACCCTCAATAGGGAGGATTGATGAGAACATCATCTGCACACATCTGCTTCATCCTCTGTCCCAGAGTCATGAAGTCACATTTGAAAAGCTTGCAGGGATTCCTATCAATATCATTTGTGTCGACATGGATAAGCAACATCAGATAATAGTCAGTAGGCTTGATGAGTCCCGGCAAACTCTCCGTAACATCTCAGATTTTGGCACCTGGCAGGCAGCACACCTCTTTGGATATCAAATCTGGTCGGCAGATGGATGTCTTAGTACTCCTCAGAAGAGAGTCACCAACCACCACTACCCTTCACTTCCTAGTGGTGACGGATTTTGCAACTTTGGGGTGCTTGAGCTGTGGTTCTTCCCTTTCCTCGGATGCTTCCATCTCCTCCACTTCCAGGGCTGCACATTGGTTCGTCAATTAAACTTCACCTCAGATGTTACTTTTGCTCCTGACTGGATTTTTACACCCGCTCAAAGCTGATGTGAAGATCCAGCATTAAGAAACAGTGTAAAAAACTGCTGTTTCAGCACAGCTTTTTACATTGGGCACAATTACTTATGCAACAATTTGCATGCCAAGTGTGCTGCAGTTTAGCACAGTTCTTTTTTTGGTGTTTTTCTGGCGTTAGCTTGTTTTCTGCATCGGAGAGCAAGCGTAGCGTGGGAAAAGCACCAGAAAATGCTGTGCTAAGCTTTTCTGCATCAGCCCATAAGTTTGCACTTGAAGAATAGAGGGTTACGTGACCTGACTTCCCTGGTTCCCAGTCCATTGCTCTATCCACTAGTCTATTCCTCCATTTTGCATTACTCTCTCATCTCTTCTCAACACACAATCACAGCAGCAAGGGCTGAGGAGTGTCAGAGCATGCACAGTACTGCTGGTCCTCTTCTCCTTCTATACATATGCATCCATTTTGAAAAAGGAAACAGTGATTAGAGGAAGGAGAGGCTGTGAGCACTAGCAGTAATGAGCATGCTCTGAGTCCCTGAGGCGCAGCTGCTGTGCTCGTCTGTCAGCAGTGCATCAGTGCATCAGTTTTGGTCTTCAGACTGTGGCTGCAGTGTTTGGGAGGCATTGCCCATTGCCCCCCCCCCCCCCAACTATGTCCATGAGTGATACCATTTTATTTGACTAACTTAATATAGTCCTTGACTAGCTTCTAGACTTAACACTCCTTTCCTCAAGTCTGAACAGAATGAGCAAAAGATCTGAACTCATATTTACTATGATTTAAATTAGAAATCAGAACTAGCAATTTACTTCAATTACCATATTGGATTCAGGCATAATTTTATTTTTAGCCCTGCAGAATACAATCAGCTAATTGTACATGTCTGCTTTCCTTTGCATCACCATGAGGCCAATAGTTGTCCACAGATAAGTTAGTGGAATATTAGATGTAGTGTAGCCTTGCAATAAATCTACATACAGTAACATTTTGAATGAGCACAATGAAATAGAATGTCAAATCTACATATTAAGAAAAATAAAGTGTAATGGCATTTCATAGAGGCAATTCAAAGGATACAGTTCCAACTAATCGAAATTCAGAATAATTGACATATTTGAAACTGCTGAACCAATGGCAGCGTGAATCCTTGTGATAAGAAAACATACCTGTAAAACAGTTTAAAATTATATTGCAAACATCTCCTTTACATAAACTCTGTCTATAAAAGGAATTCCATTACTCATTATTTTACTGGCATTATACATTAAAGCAAGGTATGGATTAATATGCCAATTTTATGGTAAAGTGGAGTTTTCTAAATCCAGTAGGCAAAATTTAACCATCTAGGTTTAGGATTTTTAGCCAAATCTAGATGTTTAGTTCTTCAGCTGGAAATCTTACATTCATCCTGTCTCCCCCCAACCCAGAACTATACCCATCTCCAGTCATGTACCCCTTCAATGCAGCAGGTCCAGAGTCCTGATCCCCATCAAGCTGACATTATTGAAGCCACACTCACCATCAATTGGAATCAACATAGCTACTGTATATCCTCTCTCTTCCAACACTTGATATAAGAAGTAATATCCTGCAGCTCCCCTCCCCTCCTGCATCAAGATAATCCCTGAAATTGGCACCTCTATTAAATCTCTGTTTAGGATATCAGAAAGTCTTTCTTCCTCCACAGTTGCAGGGATGCAATCTCCCCATGATGAATAGCATTGAGGGCCGGCCTAACCATCAGGCAAACTAGGTGGTCGCCTAGAGTGGCAGCTTCTGGGGGAGGCAAAGAGCAGGGACACTCAGAGCTAAACAATAGAGTCTGACAGCCAGGGTGGAGGAGGGCATAAGTTTAAGGTTTGCCTAGGGTACCAACACTTAAACCAACTTTGGAGCCGAACCCGAAAGCATCATTTAGCAACAGGCAACATCATTCAGCATTGTTGGGTGAGAGATGTTACATCCATTCTGCTGTGGAAGATGATTTTCTGGTTTAATGAGAAAAAGCCAATATGGATTTAGCCAAGGGGAGTCTTGCCTCACCCATCAGTAACATTTGTTTGAAGACATGTATAAATATGTAGATGAAGGTGAGGCAGTTGACATAGGGTTTTTTTAAAAGCCTTATTTGTGATTTGTATGTGTATAATGAGGCATGTACACATATAGCACAGTTACTTACCTGTAACAGGTGATCTCTGGGAACAGCAGGAATTAGTCCTCACATATGGGTACGTCGGAACCGACGGAGCCTGCGCGGGAAAGCTCCCCAGCTTCCCTGAAAGGAAGCTTTTGGGGCCTCCCACTGCACATGCGCGCTGCCTTCCCGCCTTCCTGACCAGCTCTCCTCAGTTCGAGTTTATAGCTGAGACAATAGAGAGAGGAAAGGAAGATAGATAGATAGAAGATACAACTCCTAGGGGAGGTGGGTGGGTTGGGAGGACTAATTCCTGCTGTTCCCAGAGATCACCTGTTACAGGTAAGTAACTGTGCTATCTCCAGGAACAAGCAGGAATAAGTCCTCACATATGGGGACTCCCTAGCTAAGATGCCTGGGAGATCCCGTTCCAAGGGTTCGCCATCTTCGTATGGATCTCAGGCATCCATCCTGGGAAGGTGGGCAGGAGTTGTTCAAGTATGGAACAGGTGTTTGAGGACAGCCTGACCAAACAAGGCATCCCGGCGGGAGTCCTTGTCCAAGCAGTAATGGGCTATGAAGGTATGAACCGAGGCCCATGTGGCGGCTCGACAGATCTGATCTATGAAGACAGAGTGAAGATGAGCCATAGAAGTGGCCATGGCTCTCACATTGTGAGCTGTGACATGGCCTTCCAGAGAAACGTTTCTACTCTGGTAAGCAAAGGAAATACACTGAGCAATCCAATTGGAACGTGTACGTTTGGAGACTAGACGTCCCAAATGAGAAGGATCAAAAGCCACGAAAAGCAGGGAAGACTTTCGATGTGGCTGAGTCCTGTTGAGGTAAAAGGCAAGAGCTCTTTTGCAATCTAAAGTATGAAGGTTCCTCTCTGCACTGGATGCATGAGGAGCCGGAAAAAAAGACAGGTAGATATACCTCTTGATTAAGATGAAAAGGCGAAACCACTTTGGGCATAAAGTGGGGGTTCGTCCTAAGGACCACCTTATCATGATGAAATCTAGTATAAGGTGGATTAGCCACTAAAGCCTGCAGTTCACTGATGCGGCGAGCTGAAGTGACTGCAATGAGGAAAACTACCTTCCATGAAAGGAATTTCAAGGAGGTGGAGTGTAAAGGCTCAAAAGGTGGCTTCATAAGCTGACCTAGAACTAGGTTCAAGTCCCATGCTACCGGAGGAGGTCGGATGGGAGGCTTAGTTAGAGTCAGGCCTCTCATGAATCTTGCAACAAGCGGATGAGAGGAGACAGGTTGTCCATTTATAGGTTTTAAGGATGCTGCGATAGCACTCAAATGGACTCTTACTGAATTCATCTTAAGGCCTGCATTAGAAAGATGCAGGAGATAGTCTAGTAGAGAATTCAAAGGAAGTGCTAGAGGGTCAAGACCCTGTTGAGCACACCAAATGGAAAAGCGTTTCCATTTGAAAGCATAGGAACGCCTCATGGAGGGTTTCCTAGAGGCATGCAGGATATCTTTCACTGGTTGAGAAAGATTGAAGTCATGAAGGCTTAGGCCTTCAGTAACCAAGCTCTGAGGTGTAGGGACTTGGGGTTTGGGTGCCACAAAGTCCCCTCCTCCTGAGACAGAAGGTCTGGTGCAGCTCCCAGATCCAGGGAGAGTCCCTGGGAGAGATGCAGAAGTAGAGGGAACCACACTTGGCGTGGCCAGCGTGGAGCTATGAGGATCATGGATCCGTGATCCCTCTGGAGTTTGAACAGAGTCTTGGGAATCAAAGGAATGGGTGGAAAGGCATATAGGAATTCCTGACCCCAATGCAGGAGGAAGGCGTCGTTGGCCTGAGCTCCCTGACACGGAGTCCTGGAACAGAACCGGGGAAGTTTAGGCATTCCACGGACTTGCAAAGAGGTCTATGTCCGGGGTTCCCCATTCCTGAAAGATTTTGCCTATCTGGTCCATATGTAGGGACCATTCGTGTGGGAGCAGAACTCGACTGAGTCTGTCTGCCCGAGAGTTTTGAACCCCTGGAAGATATACTGCCAGAAGATGAATTTGATGCTCTCTGGCGAAGGCCCATAATCTGAGAGCTTCGTTGCAAAGCGACAGAGAGCCTGTCCCTCCTTGTTTGTTTACGTCTAACATGGCCACCTGATTGTCTGTCTGAACTAGGACGGTCAGGTTGACAAGGAGGGTATGGAAGACTTTGAGGGCAAAGAAGATTGCTCGCAGTTCCAGGAGGTTGATGTGAAGGGTGGTCTCCTGCGGAGACCAAGTACCCTGAGTGGAGAGGGATTGTAGATGGGCTCCCCACCCTGTTTGGGAGGCATCTGTTGTGAGGGTTGCTTGGGGCAACAAAGGTTGGAAGGGGGCCCCCAACAACAGATTCTTGGTGGACATCCACCATTGGAGGGACCAAAACAGACGTTTTGAGGTGAGTATTTGGTCGGAGAGCGCTCCTGATGCTTGAGTCCACTGGGTGGCCAAGGTCCATTGAGCTGCTCTCATATGAAGACGAGCGTAGGGCACCACGTGTACCGTGGAGGCCATGTGGCCCAGAAGTCGCAGCATTTCTCTGGCTGTCAAGTGGCTGCTGGACTGAGCTTGGGAGGCCAAGCACAGCAGACGTTGGCCCCGGACTTGAGGCAGGTAGGCTCTTGCAGTGGTGGTGTCCAACTGGGCCCCTATGAATTCTAGAGACTGAGTAGGGGTAAGTTGAGACTTGGGAAGGTTTACCACCAGTCCCAGATACTGCAGAAGGTGCCTTGTGCGGTCCAGGGAAATCTGGGCCTCTGACTGAGATGGAGCTCGGATGAGCCAGTCGTCCAGATATGGGAATACAAAAATTCCCAGACCTCTTAAAAATGCGGCAACCACTGCCATGCATTTGGTGAATACTCTTGGAGCAGAGGCTAGGCCGAAGGGAAGTACTCTGTACTGGAAATGTTTTCCCTGAAACAGAAATCTTAGATATTTTCTGTGGGATGGGTGGATGAGTATATGTGTGTACCCATCCTTGAGATCTAGAGAACAAAGCCAATCCTGACTCTGAAGGTATGGAAGGAGAATGCCTAGAGAAAGCATTTTGAATTTCTCCTTGTACAGAAATCTGTTCAATTCTCTCAGATCTAGGATAGGCCTGAATCCCCCTGTCTTCTTTGTTATGAGAAAATAAGGGGAGTAGAATCCTGTCCCTTGTTGAAGAAGAGGAACCTCTTCTATTGCCCCTTGGGCAAGGAGAGAAGAGACCTCCTGATCCAACAGGTCCAGGAGAACTGGGGGAGAATTGAAGTGCCTCACCATGGTATATGGAGGAAGGTTGGAAAAATGAAGTTTGTAGCCCTCTCTGATGATAGAGAGGGTCCATTGCTCTGATGTGATTTGCTCCCATCTGGGAGCAAAGTGAGCTAACCTTCCGGGAATGGTGAGGGGCTCTGGTTGTTCTAGAGCCAGAAATGTTAAGTTCTCTAGGGGCAAGTCAAAACCCCTGAGGGGGTTGAGCCTGCTGAGGAGTGGTAGACACTGCAGGCTTTGACTTTGCCTGTTTAGGTTGCTGACGTTTAGTAGCAAAGCGAGGCTGAGAAGATTGTTGGCCAGTATTTGTGGAAAATCTGGCCTTCTTATAGTAAGGCCTCTTGAAAGACTTTTTCTTGGCAGGAGCAGAGGTAGACTTAGAAAGTCTATCCAAGGTAGCATTTTCTGCATCCATTTGGGTGGCTTTAATTTGCCAGTCCTTACCAAATAAGTTCTCACCTGTACAGGGCAGATTCCGTAAGCCATCCAGGACCCAGGGTTCTAGGTCAGAGGCCTGGAGCCAAGCAAGTCGTCGGGCTGAAATAGCAATGCCCGAAGCTCTACCGGCACCCTCAAAGGAATCAAAAGCTGCTCTGTTGGAGAACTTAGAAACATCTAAAAGCTGTTTCACCAGAGAAATGAACTCCTCTTTTCTATCCTCAGGGATAAAGGAGGCAAAAGGTCGTATCTTTAGGGCAAGTTCTCTAAGAAACATGCCCATATACAGACTGTAAGAATTAATCCTGGCTATAAGCATGGTAGCCTGGAAAATTTTCTTGCCAAAAGAGTCTAGGGTCTTACATTCTCGTCCTGGAGGGGTAGAAGAGTGCCTTTTGGTACTCTTAATCTTTTTCAGTGCAGACTTCACCACAATGGAATGGTGAGGCAACTGAGTCTTTTGAAACCCAGGAGAAGGAGGGACCCGGTACATGGTGTCCAGCCTACGAGAATAAGGAGACAACGTTAGAGGAGCCTCCCATAAGTCCATCAAGTGTTCTTGAAGGATTTCATGTATAGGCAGGGTGACTGCCTCTTTAGGAACCTTGGGGTATCCTAAAATATCCAATTTCTTTGATCTAGGTTCTTTTTCTGAGGATGTAGTAATAGAGAGTCCTTTAGCTAATTCAATAATGAATTCTTGAAAGGACAAATCCTCTGGTGTAGACATTCTCCTCTTTGGGGAAGAGGGGTCTTCAAGAAGAACTAGGGACAGCTCATCAGAATCCTCAGAGGAGTTGAAATCCTCTGAGGAAGCAGAGTATTCTCTATCTGCTTCCAACGCACGATACGCATACCGAACGGTATCGACATCGGGCGTACCGGGTATGGGATCGGTATCGGGTAAAAACCCGGATCCGGCATGCGGAACCGATCTGCGTTTGGAAGTCGATGGTCTCGGTTCCGGTATGGGAGACGATACCGGAACCGGACCCGGTATCGCTGAACGGAATACCGAGGGCGTCGCAGCATTGATAAAAGCCAGCATGACCTGCTGCATGGTCTGAACAGTATTGCTCATAGACGCCACTGCTGCCTGGATGTCGGTACCTGTATGGGCCGGTACCCCAGAGCAGTCCAACAGGTGATCAGTCGAGGCCGTGCCATCGATGTCAACCTGTAACCCCATAGATGGTGCTTTGGAAGCCAGAGCTTCCCGCCGGGGTTGTTTGGCTGGGGCAGGGTCCTCAGACTCAAAAGAGAGAGCCTCTCGATGCTTTGAAGGAGATTTGCTCTTTGAGGACCTGCTCACAGAGGGTTTGGTTACCTGAGATCCATCCGGAGAGGAAGACCTGGATGACTGTGATGCTGGATTATCAGAAGCAAACAGCACATGGAATTTGTTGGCCCGGTTCTGCAACCCACGTTTAGACATCTGGGAGCAGGATGGGCAGTCCGGAATGGAGTGGTCAGGTCCCAAACACTTAAGACACCATTCATGGGTGTCTGTGACTGAAATAACAGCACTACACTTGGTACACTTCTTAAAACCAGGGGCTGGTTTCTCCATGAGGAGAATTTGTGTAGGCCTAAGGCCTAACCGAAGTCACCAAGTTGTGCAAAAAAGAGATTTTTTTTTTTTTTTTTTAAAGAAAAGAAAAGAGAGACCGGCGGTACCGGTGTCGGTATGGGGAAGGCAGGTACGCGGTCTAAAGAAACAAACTAAAACAATAATTTCTTCAGCGGTGACAGGAACACGACTTGCTGGCTCCGCGGAAAAAGAGAAACTGAGGAGAGCTGGTCAGGAAGGCGGGAAGGCAGCGCGCATGTGCAGTGGGAGGCCCCAAAAGCTTCCTTTCAGGGAAGCTGGGGAGCTTTCCCGCGCAGGCTCCGTCGGTTCCGACGTACCCATATGTGAGGACTTATTCCTGCTTGTTCCTGGAGATAAATTACATCCATGTGCAAATGGCCACTTTAGAAAGGGTCCACTTTGCATGTGGATGCCCTTAGTATGCAGAACTTTCATGGGGGCCTGCTGAAAAGCAAAGTCGGGGCGTGGCCTCGGTGGGGCAAAAAACTACACTGTATCACACATTTTGTATAGGGAAAGCGTAGTTACTCACCTGGGAACAGCAGGGATTTAGTCTTCACATATGGGTGACATCAGTACTGATGGAGCCCACGTAGGAATGCTCCCCAGCGTCCAATAGGAAAGCCTTTGTGAGCATCCCACTATGCCTGCGTAGCTGCCTTCCCGCCTTTCCAGCTCTCCCTCCTCAGTTGAGTTTGTAGCCGAGATAAAAGGAGAGAAAGAAAAAAAGACCTACAACTCCTAGGGGAGGAGGATGGGTTGTGAAGACTAAATTCCTGCTGTTCCTGGAGATCACCTGTTACAGGTGAGTAACTACGCTATCTCCAGGAACAAACAGAAATGTAGTCTTCACATATGGGACTCCCTAGCTAGAAGATGCCAGAGAAATGACCTCAGAATCAGCTGTGGTTTGCCCAAGGAATGCCTAAAGAGATCATGTATCCTCCATGGATATCTGGTATTGAAATCTGGGATGGAGAGTAGGAGTTATTCTAAGTCTGAAAGAGATACTGGAGAACAGCCTGGCCAAACATGGCATCCCGGCGTGAGTCCTTGTCCAGATAGTAGCGAGCAGCAAAAGTATGGACCTAAGACCAAGCTGCTGCTTTGCAGGTCTTGTCCATAGCTACAGATTGTAGATTTGCCATCGAGGTAGCCATGGCTCGAACATTATGGGCAGTGACATGACCCTCGAGGGAGAGTCCTGCCTTCTCATAAGCAAAAGTGATGCAGTTTGCTATCCACTTGGAGAGAGTACGTTTGGGAACTGGCAACCTGAAGTGACTAGAGTCAAAGTAGATGAACAGCTGAGAAGCTTTCCGGTGCTCTCGAGTCCTCTGAAGATAAAAAGCTAAGGCATATTTGCAATCCAGATTGTGGAGGGTTGCTTCTGCCCTAGATGAGTGTGGCCTAGGGAAAAACACAGGGCGGTAGACCAACTGGTTCAAATGGAAGGACGTGACCACATTCGGCATGAAGTGAGGATGAGTCCTAAGGACTACCTTATGGTGGAAACGTGCGTAAGGTGGGTCAGCCACCAAGGCCTGGAGCTCACTAATGCGCCTTGCTGAAATGAGGGCAATGAGGAAAATGTAAGACATTTAAGTGACATAGTAGCTAGAAGTTCAAAAGGCGGCTTGAGAAGCTGCCCCAGAACAACACTGAGGTCCCATGCCACTGGTGGTGGCTTAATGGGAGGCTTGGTTAATAGAAGACCTCTCATGAAGCATGCTAAGAGTGATTGAGAGGAGATGGGTTGGCCATCTAAGGGTACATGAGAGGCCGCAATTGCACTAAGGTGTGCTCTTACCGAATTGGTCTTGAGTCCAGATGAAGATAGGTGGAGGAGGTATTCAAGCAGCACCTCCACCGGAACTGAGAAGGGATTAAGATTCTTCTGAGAACACCAGTTAGAAAACGTATGCCACTTGAAAGTGTAGGACCATCTGGTGGATGGCTTTCTAGAAGCTAAGAGGATGTACTTAACCTCCTGGGGAAGGTCAATACCCTGGAAGGCTATGCTTTCAGCAGCCATACAGCGAGATGGAGAGACTGTGTATTGGGATGGAGCAGCATCCCCTCCTCCTGAGAAAGGAGACCTGCAACAGACCTCAGATCTATGGGTTGAGCCTGAGACAAACGTAGAAGGAGAGGGTACCACAGTTGACGTGGCCAATGTGGAGCTATGAGTATCATGAAGCCTCTGTCCACCTGGAGTTTGAAAAGAGCCTTGGGAATTAGGGGAATGGGAGGGAAGGCATATAGGAAGCTGTATCCCCAGTGGAGGTGAAAAGCATCCACCTGTTGGGTGTCCGATGCAAAAGTCCTGGTACAGAAGCGAGGGAGTTTGGCATTCTGAGGACTTGCGAAAAGGTATATCTCTGGAGTCCCCCAGATCTGAAAAATGTAGGAGACTGTGTCTACATGAAGAGACCACTCGTTGGGGAGAAGGATTTGACTTAATCTGTCCGCTAATACATTGTGCTTTCCTGGGAGATACACTGCTTGGAGGTGAATGTGTTGATGTATGGCAAAGGACAAGAGATGTACAGCCTCACTGCAGAGGGTCCAAGACCCTGTTCTGCCCTGCTTGTTCACATAGAACATAGCCTCTTGACTGTCAGTTTGGACTAGGACTCTGCGGCAATGAAGAGGGTCCTGGAACACTTTGAGAGCATTGAGCATGGCTCTGAGATCCAGCATATTTATGTAGAGTTGTGGTCCTGCTGAGACCAGAGGCCTTGTGTGGAGAGAGATCCCAGATGGGCTCCCCAGCCCAGTTTGGATGCATCCATCATTAGGCTACATTGATGTGCAGGCATCTGAAAAGGTGACCCTACAAAGAGATTTCCTGGGGAACACCACCACTGGAGAGATGAGACCGGAAGGGTAGAGACTTTTATCTTGTCCCTTACTTAACCTGAGGCTTGAGACCACTGGGATGCTAGTGTCCATTGGGCTGTGCGCATGTGTAGATGGGCATATGGAACTACATGCACCATTGATGTCATATGGTCCAGAAGTTGTAGCATTTCTCGAGCAGTAAGATAGTTCTTGAGACATGCTTGAGATGCTAACTGATTGAGACGAGGGCTGCGGAGTTGGGGCAGAAATGCCCTTGACTGTTTTTAAGAGGGCCTCTATGGACTCAAGAGGAGATGAATTGGGACTTTGGAAGATTTATGACAAATCCCAAATGTTGTAACACCTGCATGGTGCGTGAAAGGGATAGACTGGCCTCTTGAGAGGTGCTTGCTCTTATGAGTCAGTCATCTAAGTAAGGGAAGACAAATTAGAGTCCTTAGAAATGCGGCTACTATCATGATGCATTTTGTGAAGACTCTTGCGGCAGAGGCAAGGCGGAAAGGTAGGACTCTGTATTGATAGTGTCTTCCCTGAAACATGAAGCGTGGGAATTTTTTGGTGTTCTGGATGGATAAGAATATGAGTGTACATGTCCTTTAGATCTTGAGAACAGAGCCAGTCCTGACTCTGGAGATAGGGAAGAAGGGTCCCAAGGGAGACCATCTTGAATTTATCCCATAGGAGATGTTTGTTTAGGTCCCTGAGATTCAGAATGGGCCTGTATCCCCCTGTTTTCTTTGGAATAAGAAAGTAGGGAGAATAGAAGCCCATTCCCTACTGGAATGTTGGAACCTCCCCTATTGCGCCCTGCAGTAGAAGGGAGGTAATCTCTTGTAATAATAGAGCATAGAGAGGGGGCTGAGAATGGAACTCTCTTGGTGCAGCTGGGGGGGGGGGGGCAGTGGGGGTAGGCTTCGTATCCCTCCAGTATTATTGTTAAAGTCCACTGCTCCGAGGTAATGAGATGTCATCTGAGGGCATAATGGCAGAGTCTGCCAGGAATGTGGATAGGGTCAGGATTCTTCAGAGGCAGGACAGCTATGTTCTCTAGAAGGGAGTCAAAAACCCGGAGCAGCCTGAGCCTGCTGAGTTGGCTGAGACTTGGGAGTCTAAGCCTTCTTTTGATGTTTTGGAGGATATTGTCCCTTCTGAGGAGCATGATGCTGACATTGAACAGCAGGAGTATAAGAAGGATAATACTTCTTCTTTTTATTGAAGAAGGCTTTCTTTCCTGCTGCCTTCTTTTTAGCTGGGTTGGCAGTAAATCTAGAGAGCTATTCAGGGTAGTGTTCTCAGACTCCAACGGAGAGGCCTTGTCTTGCCATGGTTTTCGCCAGACAATAAAAGGTAAAAATAATCCCCTGGTTCGGTAACAATATACTATCACAAAACAGAACCAAACCCGAATCAAAATTGTAATACCCTTATCTAATATATCTTTTTGTTGGAACAGGCTGGAGGCAGCTGAAAGGAAAACACAGAAGCGCCAGACAGCCAGTTCCTTTTTAATCAAACCAATTAAATATGGTACTTATCCAAGTAATGTCCCAGTGAAGTAGTGTTAAAGCCATCAAAATCATTCTCCTGGTATATTCCTTATATATTCCTTGTTATGATAGCGGTCAAAGGCAGCTTATCTACGGGTTTCGCCAGTGCAAGGGATATTATCCAGCTTATCTTGAACCCATTGTTCAAGATTCGATGCTTGGAGATAAGTAATCCTGCATGCACCAATGCAGATATATGTAGTTCTGCTGATGCACTCTATTGACAAATTTTGAGACATTTTGAGCATGCTTTATAAGAGTGAGATAATCTGCCCTCTTGTCATCGGGGAGAAGAAGAACAATTAACTCCAAATCCTTAGTCAACTCTTTGAGGAACATACCTATACAGAGTAAGTAGGAACTGATTCTGGCTGATAGCATGGAGGCCTGAAAGCAACATCGACCAAAAGCATCGAGGGTTCTCGATTCCCTACCCGGATAGAAGAATGTGTTTTCGAGCTCTTGATTCGACGCATTGCCGATTCCACTACCATGAATGGTGTGGCAATTATGTCTTTTGGTGTGGCAATTATGTCTTTACCTCGTACATGGTATCGAGCCAGCGGGTACATAAGAACATAAGATATGCCATACTGGGTCAGACCAAGGTCCATCAAGCCCAGTATCCTGTTTCCAACATTGGCCAATCTAGGTCATAAGTACCTAGCAGTTTCCCCAAAAGACACAGGTTCCACAATGCTTGTATTGGGTCAAGCAGTGATATCATGGGTCCCTTTTAATAATGGTTTATGGACCTTTCCTCCAGCAACTTGTCCAAACCTTTTTTTAAACCCAGCTACACTAACAGCTTCTACTACACCCTCCGGTAACAAATTCCAGAGTTTGATTACACGTTGAGTGAAAAAATATTTTCTCTTATTAGTCTTAAATAGGTTACCCTGTAGCTTCATTGCATGTCCCCTAGTCTTTCTATATTCTGATGACATAAACAAGTGATCTACATTTACCCGTTCCACTCCATTCATTAATTTATAGACCTCTATTATATCTCCCCTCAGCTGTCTCTTTTCCAGGTTGAAGAGCCCTAACCTTTTTAGCCTCTCTTCATAGGGGTATCCTTCCATCCCTTTTACCATTTTGGTGGCTCTTCCCTGTACCTTTTTTAATAACGCTATATCCTTTTTAGGATACTGCGACCAGAATTGAACACAATATTCAAGGTGCGGTCACACCATGGAACAATACAGAGGCATTATAATATCCTTTGTTTTATATTCCATTCCTTTCCTTATGATTCCTAGCATTGTATTTGCTCTCTTGGCCGCCGCTGCACACTGGGCGGAGGGTTTTAACATGTTATCCACGATGACGCCTAAATCTTTTTCCTGGGTGGTTGTTCCTAATGTAGAACCTTGCATCGTGTAACCATAGTTTGGGTTGTTCTTTCTTAGGTGCATTACTTTGCACTTGTCCACATTAAATTTCATCTGCCATTTGGATGCCCAGTCTTCCAATTTATCAAGATCCTCTTGCAATTTTCCACAATCCTTATGGGTTTTAACAACTTTAAATAGATTTGTATCATCTGAAAATTTGATAACCCCACTCGTTATTCCCATTTCCAGGTCATTTATGAATATATTAAAAAGCAGCGGACCCAGCACAGATCTCTGGGGTACTCCACTATTCACCTTTCTCCATTGGGAAAATTGGCCATTTAGCCCTACCCTCTTCTTTCTTTCTTTTAACCAGTTCCTGATCCACAATAGTGCATTGCCTCCTGTCCCATGACTTTAGTTTTGCCAAAAGTCTCTGATGAGGGACCTTGTCAAAGGCTTTCTGAAAGTCCAGATGCACTATATCCTATAAACTATACACTATATATATTCACTGGTTACCAATAGCCAGCAGAACAAAATTTAAAATACTCCACACAAAAGGAATTATCATCAAGCCTAAGGTCGTTAATTCACACTAACCCGGAAACCAGATTAAGAAGAAGCAGCAACAAAAACACATTAGCATTCCCATCAATTTTCAGTAACAGCAAGGAAACAACAAAGAGGTCATTCTCCTTATATGCACCAATGCTGTGGAACACACTCCCAGACAACATAAGGGAAAAAAAGGATCCAAACAACTTCTGCAAACTCATAAAAACCTACTTGTTCAGAGGATACTTTGGAGAATCAATTACTTAAAACAAACCAGTCTTGTCTACACTCCTACCAACGTATAAAATTTATATCACCCAAGACATCAACCGAAACAGGACACAAGACAACATTTTTCTATAACCAAAATAAGTAATTCAACTAACTTTAGTCCAACAATTAACTAAAACCCCCCCATAAACACCTCATGTCAATATAGGATTGTTTGATATTACCAGTTAATTTTCTTTCTAATCTTATCAATTGTTTTTTACTAATATGGCGCACCCTGTTGTTAACGTTCCATGTAATGCATATATGTTATAATGCAACTTTTGACTTATTTGTAAACTGCTTTGATTTAGGAAAGGCGGTATATAAGTGCACATAAATAAATTAAATAAATAAATATCCGATGGATAGGAAGCATGGCCGTTTCTTTGGAGTCGTTGGGTATTGAAGAATTTCAATTCTTTGGCCCTAGGCTCTTTCTCCAATGTTACTGTTATGGATAGGCCCATAGCAACATCACAAATAAAGTCTGGTGAGGACATGTGGTGCTGTGGAGATGGATACGGGTCTTCCGGTAGAGTTTGCATGTGTCAAGTATTGTGCCGAATCATTGTCCGAGGAATCAGAATCCAAAGACTCGAAGTATTGTTGGGCAGGGTGTTCCCACTCCGTACGAACTTGGTACCATTGGAAGTCGGTTCCTGGAATTTGTGTAGTCGGAACCTCGGTACCAAAAACAGATTTGAGGGCCGATATGGGCGGTAGCATGGAAAGTGGCAAGAAAGTTGATGCAGCCTGAATCAGTACCGATGCCGGTACTGACATCTGTAGAACCGACTGTAAGGGTTTCACTGGAACCGAGGCCGCCAGTAAGGCCGCTAAGGTCCGCTCGATGGCAAGGATGTGTTGATCCATGGAGCTTGCCGATGCTTGGGTATCGGCACTGGAATTGTGGGCCACGATCCCTGAGAATGGCACCAGGAGCTCTCCGGAGGTGGAGGCCTCGGGAGCATTCTGGGACCCCACTAAGTCTTTGGAGGGAAGGTCCTCCCGCTGCGGTTGTCTGGCCAATGTGTCCCCCTCCAGGGCAATGCCTGAGGCATCTCGATGCTTAGAAGGTGATCTATCCTTGGTGGAGGGCGACCAGCCTTTGATGAAGACTTAGGTTTCGATACCTGGAGGCATCTCGATGCTTAGAAGGAGATCTACCCTTGGTGGGGGGCGGCCAGCCTTTGATGAAGACTTAGGTTTCGAACCTGAGATCCATGGGAGGAAGATGAAGCTCTTGATGACATCACTGCTAAAAAGACGGCATCGGAGGCAAAGAGGGTGCCCAGCTTTGCAGCTTGATTCTGTAGGCCTCTCTTCATCATCTTCCTGCAGCGAAGACATTCTGATGGTTGGTGATCAGGCCCTAGGCATTTTAGACACCTGTCATGGGTGTCGGTGGCCGAGATGGTACCACCACACTTGGAACACTTCTTAAAACCACTGAATAGCTTCTCCATTTTGTCAGAGACAAATGGCAGGCTTAGACCTAAGATGACATTGATGCGCCTGAAGAAAGTGGAACATTTCTCTTCACAGTTTTGGGGGTTTTTTAAGAGAAGAAAGAAAGAAAGTACTGACGGAAGTCAGTGCCAGCGTCGACAGGAAGGCAGACGTGAACTACAAAAATATGAGAAACAGGAATTTTCTACGGTGACAGGATTTGCTTCCTGTCAGCTCCGCGGAAAACAAAGAATTGAAGAGGGAGAGCTGGAAAGGCGGAAAGGCAGCTATGCAGGTGCAGTGGGATGCTCCCAAAAGCTTTCCTATTGGACACTCTGGAGCATTCCCGCGCGGGCTCCGTCGGTACCGACGTCACCCATATGTGAAGACTACATTCCTGCTTGTTCCTGGAGATTGCATGTTATTGTTATTGTGCGCCATCAAGTCAATGCCAACTCCTGGCAACCTAGCCCCTGGGTTTTCTTGGCAAGATTTGCTTGGAAGTAGATTGCCAGGCCTTTCCTTCCATGCAGGAAATCTAAAGCACCTGGTATTCCAAGATAGTCGCCTATGCAAGTACTAGCCGGCCTGACCCTGTTTAGCTTGTGAGATCAGATGAGATCAGGCTCATTTAGGCTGCCAAGGCAATAGTGGGACTGCATGTATATGGCCAAAATTCTCCATGTCAGGATTACACCTACACCCTGGCATGTGTAGTTTTTTAAAAAGCGTGTGCCTCAGCCAGCCCTTTACAGGAAGGATTAAGGGGGTTATTCCCTTTGATGCCCCCTAGTTTTATTTCCCTCTCCAAATTAAAATGAATTAAAGATAGTGTCTTCTGCAAGTTACGGCAGCATCTACAATCTTTAGTTTGCAAAATGGCTCACATGCACGTTTAAGTGCTGACATTTACACATGCAGGATGTCAGGACCGTACCAAGCTAGAAATACACCCTGTGTGACTAACAAATCTGGTGTCCCCCTCCGCCCCAACCATATGCCTTAACTCACTCTTTTTGAGTTTCCTGGAAGCCCAATGATGATATCAGCGCCCTTTCTGTACTTGCGCTTTCTGCGGCTGCACCACTTGCACAGCCCTTGGTATGGCCCTGCAGGCTGTGAAACACCAGCACTTACACATGTAGTTGCTTGGTTTTCTCTGTTGATTTTTCTCACACATAAATTTGTAAAATGGCTCCTCCCGCCGCATGCAGATGTCAATCCATGTACGCCCCTGCATTCCCTTCTATGTATTTTAGAAACAGCTATGCATTTAACAGAGTTGTTTCTAAAATACCAATGAAATTATGTCCCAACCTTGACATCTCAATTCTGATTTCCACGTATTATCTAAAATGCACCTTCACGTGTATCTGAATTTTCTGAAAGAATTTGACAAATTCCATTATAAGAGACTCATGAGAAATCAAACATTCATGGTATAGGAGTCTATGTCTTACTATAGACAGGGAACTGATTAAAAGATAGAAAACAAAGTAGGGTTAAATGATCAAATTTCTCAATAGAAAATGGTAAATAATGGAGTACCCAAGGGATCTGTACTGGGATCAGTGTTTTTTTACCAATACTTATCTGGAAATGGGAATGAGTGAGGTGATGAAATCTGCAAATACATTAAAAATTGCCATATGGTTAAATAAAACACAATAAAATAGAGTAAAATGAAATCAAACAAGATAAGACAGAATAAGTGGAAATCTTAAAGGATGTGACAAGCGTCATAACTTCAACATTAATACCTTGGTTGTAGATATGATGAACAAGTAATCCTCAAAAAGAGGCAACAACACTAAAACAAAGAAAACAGAATGAGGCATATGTATACACGGAGATATTAATTGTAATCTATTTAGAAATAACATTAAAACACTAGTTTGAAGCTGTTTTTTGGCGGACTAAACAAACACATTGCTGGTTTCGCAAAGTATTAATACTTGGCAGAGATTCATATTGGTAAGTGTGAAGTGTTTTATTATCGCCGTTTCTTTGGCATCATTTAGAACTTTTGAATCCACACCGCTGTTGAAATCTCTATCTATATATTAGTATGCGGTCCCTCCGATGGAATTCTGGCCATACTATAAATGCACTCGTTTTATTTATTTATTGTTTTATTTATTTATTATCTTCTTAGTACACTCTCATATACTATTTATTATAGATTCTTTGATCCTTAATTTAAAGTTGAAATTTTCACATTGAAGTGTACCGATGTGTTTAAGTTCGATACATTTCCAAAGATTTAATATCTACATTGAATATTACCAAAGCACATTATTGCAAATAGAGTTCTCTTTTTTTCCCTTTTGTATTCGTGAGCCTGACCTCCTTCCTTCTTAACTCTGAGATTAGTACCCGTTGCCTGCTATTTAAGACCCGGCCGCGAATCAACGCGGCTGGGCACAGGCACGCGGTGGCCAGCCGAGGGCCGGGGGGGAGGGGCGGGAGGGGGACGGCGGAGGGGGGGGGCGGGCAAAGAGCCGCAGTCAAAAGAGCGCGCCTGGCGCGGGCGCGGCCTCTTTGCCACTCACTCCCCCTTCCTGGAAGAAGCCGGGCGGACAGCGTTTACCCCCCCCCGCTCAGCGTTCAGGGCCGAGACTGCCGCAGGATCTCTCGCGGGCTCACCTACCCGCTCAGCTTCTTCCTCAGCAGGCTGCGACGGGATCGCTGGGCTCAGACAGGCGGTGAGAGTGAGCCGGGGGGCCGCAATGAAGGCAGTGGCTGATCCACCCCCTCCACGTGGAGGAGCGCGTGTCGATCGCCGCAGCCAGCAACGGTCAGAGCGCTACCAGGAGACATCGGAGGACAGACGTCTGTAAATGCAAGTACCCCTGACCTTTGGAATGCTGTAGTATGGATGGGGAGGGTAGGAGATGGGGGAGCTGACGAACAAGGAGCAGCCTGGTGGGCATGGGGCCGGGAGGGGGGAAGGGAGCGAGCCGATATCAGGGGAGCCGATGCGCCCGGACCCGGTGCGACGGGGGGGGGGGGGGGGAAGAGCGAGCGAGCGAGCCAGCCAGCCAGCCAGCCAGCCAGCCAGCTTACCGGCACGACACATCAAGAGGCAGATGGTGGTGAGATGCGGGGCCGTGCGCGGCTCACCAACCCCCCACCGCATTAATGCTCCCAGACATGTGGCTGGGAGAACCAGAGCAGTAATTTCGCTTAATAAAAAAAAAAAAAAAAAAGGGGAAACAAAATTGAATGAAGGCATAAAGAGGGGGCAGCCAGAGACCACATGGACTGTATATCAATGGACGATTGCTAAGGGGGGGGGGGGGAGGCAGAGAACGTGGGTGTGGGGGCAGGTTGTGCTATATATATATATATTAAAAACATATATATTTATATGCAGCTGAACGGCTGCAGAAAAAGGTTGAAATGTAAAGCACAAGAGAAGGGAATGGGAGAAGGGCAGCGTAAGGCTGCCATCTAAGGGACAAGGGGAGGTAATGCAGATTGTTAGGATGCCTTTCTTAAAGTGAAGTGGAAACTCACAAGGCAGATTCGTTCTAAACGGTATGGGGGTAGTTTGGGGCATGTGGCTATATGGGAATGCATTTATGGAATGTTTAGATACCGATATCGGTGTCTATGGAAAGGGAGAGCGAGATCATATGGGCCTAGATAGCGCTAGGGAGCATGGGATTAAAGTTAGCATTCTGGATGATAGTAATCTAGACTTTCCATTGCCTCTGCATAGTAATTCTATTCTAGTGGAGAGATTCCGAGAAGGGAGACGCCAACCGCTTCCAGGCCACGAGGCACCAGGGCAGCAACAAAAGGGGCAACAGCATCAAAGGCACGAGCAGCCGCCGGCCCACACACGAGGGGGGCGCAGAGGGCAGCAGCAGCAGCAGCAACAGCAGCAAAGCCTTGCCACAGTACCAGGGGGAAGGCGCCGCAGCAACGGGAGATCTCCGCCCCACCGCAGAATCAAGAACTAGACGACCTGCTCCAGATGGTCTGGGATCAGGTGACGCAACACGGCCTGAGCTCAATTAAGCAACGGCTGGAAGCGCCGGGCTCTACGATCTTGGAAGTGCCATCAACGAGCGGCAGCACGACCACTCCCAACCCAGCACATGGTAGGTCGAGGTGCGAAAAGGGGGCGCCAGAGCTATCAACGTCCTCGTCTGAGGGGTCCAGTTCAGACAGTGAGAGAGACATAAAATGGGCAGATGTGATGCGCTACGCATTTAAAAAAGTGAAGAGGAGGAAGAGCGAAAAACACGCCAATTCCCTCAGGCAAGCTTGGTCGGGGCAAAGTCAGCAGGGCGAGGACCGCACTTGCGCAACAACGGGAGCGGCCCAAAGAACGAAGATGGACTGGCACAACGCCAGCCGGGACCCACGCTGCGGGGTGAGCTCCCTGGCCATGTCGGTACCCAAAAAACTTAAGAAGAAGATTTGGAGGAGGGAGTATATCGACATATTCTCCCTCCTGCTTAGGGACCAAGATGAGGAATTAAACAATGGAAAAGATAGGGATAAAAGAAGCGAGAGGGAGCGGAAACAAAAAATTCCCAAATCTATTAATAATTGGGTGACAGCATTCCACAGCTTTATGAGCGTGGTGATGGAAAAAGAACCCGAAGCAAGGCCATACCTGACCTGGTACCTGGACACGATCACCAGGGCACATAAACAATATGGGGGTTGGGCCTGGCTGAACTATGACGTGCAGTTCAGGAGAGCTATGGCCGATGACCCCACCCTGGCATGGCATCACAGGATCCTGGACATGTGGACCGACGAAATGGCGCCCAACCGGCCCTTCTGTCCGGAGGGGTGGCGCCAGCAGCAGTCAAGCACACAATGGCAGCAGCCATTTCAGAACATACAATGGCGACAGGCCAATCAGTTCGCGGGGAAACGGCCATGCCGGCAGTTCAACGCTGGGAGTTGTACATGGCAGCCGTGTAAATTCAAGCATTCCTGCACAGTATGTGGAAACGGACACCCTGCCTTCACATGCAGGGTCTCAAGGGAGGCCAAGCCTTTCAGAGCTATACAGCACCGTTCCAACGAAGGCGCTGGCGCCAACACCCATCAGGCTTGAGCCGATGCGGCCGTGGCTTAGAGCGTACCCCAAGCGGGAAATAGCTATCAATATAGAGAATGGCTTTTCTCAAGGTTTCCGCATCCCATCCCAGATTTTAATGAACAGAGCACAAACGAGCCTACTTACTAACCCACCATCGGTACAAATGCACACAGAGATCGCCCGCAGCAAGATAGCCAAAGAACTAGGTATGGGGAGAGTAGCTGGTCCTTTCCAGTCGCTCCCCTTCAAGGACATGGTAGTCTCCCCATTGGGGGTAATACCCAAAAAGGAGCCGGGCCAATTCCGGTTAATCCATAACCTATCATACCCAGAGGGACAGTCAGTCAATGATTATATTGATCCAGCATTATGCTCCGTCAGATATGCAACCATGGATCAAGCAATCAACCTCATCCGCAGCAAGGGGCCACAAGCACAGTTAGCTAAGGCAGACATCGAGTCGGCATTCCGGCTATTGCCGGTGCACCCAGACTCGTTCCCAATGTTAGGATTCACGTTCAACGGGGACTTCTACTATGACAAGTGTTTGCCTATGGGCTGCGCAATATCATGCGCGTATTTCGAACAATTTAGTTCGTTCTTACACTGGGTAGTGGAAGACCTAGCAGGCCCCAATACTGTTGTACATTACCTGGACGATTTCCTATTCATTGGAAAAGATCTCGCCGACTGCAAAAGGATACTGGATATCTTTGAACAGATGGCGCGAGCGTTCGGGATCCCGCTGGCAAAAGAGAAGACAGAGGGCCCGAAAGGGATCATCACCTTCCTGGGTATACAGTTAGATGTGCCAGCACACAGGTCGCGTCTGCCGCCTGAAAAGGTGCTGAAGTTGAGAAAAGACATGCAAGTCATGCACAGCCGGAGAAAAGCGACACTTCAACAATTTCAGTCAATGCTCGGCTTACTATGCTTTGCATGCAGGGTGATACCCATGGGAAGAGTGTTCTGCCGTCGCATGACATGGGCAACGAAAGGTATCACAAAAAGATACCATCGCATCAGGGTCACCAAGGAAATACGGGAAGACCTATGGGTCTGGCTTCAATTCCTGCACACCTTCAACGGCCTTGCATTCTGGCAAGCGCTCCCCGTATCCAATGCCGAACTCGAATTCTTCACTGATGCATCAGGGGGGATTGGTTTTGGCATATATTATAAAGGAGCATGGTGCTCCGAGACATGGCCCAAGGAGTGGCATGCAGAGGGAACCACCAGGGATATCACGTTCCTGGAGCTTTTCCCGCTAATGGTAGCTCTCAGTATCTGGGCCACGGAGCTCGCCAACAAGGCGATCACCTTCCATATCGATAACCTAGCGGTAGTGTGGGCGGTGAACAGGATGAGAGCAAAGACGCCCAGGGTGGTGACACTATTGAGGCGCATTGTAGTGTTGTGCCTGGCGCACAACATATCCATTAGAGCGGAGCACATCGAAGGCGTGAATAATAACATTGCTGATGCTCTTTCTCGTTCTAAAATCTGCCTTTTTCACCAGCTAGCGCCCGAGGCCGACGCAGACAAGACAGCGGTGCCCGATCAAGTCTGGGAGTATGGTCCGCCGAGATATGGGAGCTCCTGTTAGGCGCCTTAGCGGATAATACCCGGCGCAGATACATTGCGGCATGGGAACACTTCCAAACATTCTGCAGAGAGAATGTCATACGACAGGAGGACAGATTCAAAGTACCAACCATTCTGAAGTGGATTATGCATTGCAAAAGCATGGGCTGCACAAAAGCGGCGGTACAAGCCCGTCTAGTGGCCGTATCCTTTTTTGCGAAGGCTATGGGAAAGAAGAGCCTCAAGGCCGAATTCATCATAACGAAGGTGATGCGAGGCTGGTCCTCGGGCCAACCCCCAAAAAGAGACAAGCGCCGCCCGATCACGCACCCTATCCTACAACAACTCATGGTAGCGACTAGCCAAGTATGTTACGATGAGTACGAGGCGCGCCTCTTCCGATGCGCATATTCCTGGGCCTTTTACGGAGCATTCCGGGTAGGGGAACTAGTAGCATCCTCAGCATCGGAGCGAGGGACGGCCAGCGGAGGTATGGGTCAGCGCGACGTGTGCATACGCACTAGAGCAGTAGTGTTGCAGTTGTGCAGATCCAAGACCGACGTGGAGGGAAAAGGGGCACAGGTGGTGCTGTCGGCCATGCCCGACGACCCATCATGCCCACTAAAAAATGCTTTAGCATACCAACAAGTACGGGCGCACTCGGAATACCACTGGTTCGTGCACGAGAACGGTGCCCCCTTATCGCACTTCCAATTTATCAGGGTACTCAAGCTAATAATTGAGCGAACAGGACGGGATGCAAGCTTATACGGCTCGCACTCCTTTCGCATAGGGGCTGCTTCAACGGCAGCCAGCATCGGGATGTCCCGAGAACAGATAATGAAGATAGGCCGGTGGCGTTCGGATAGATACAAACTGTATATACGTCCAACGCAGTGAGGCCAGCATGTAACGGACAAGGAATGGGAGGCGGGGATAAGGAGAATGTACAACATGTGATGTTCTGATAAAGCAATTTACCATTGGGGATCTGTACTCCTGTAATAATATTCTCTGATTGTGCTCCACGCAGGGACGCGCTACCACCTGTGGCCACAGGAAGTGTGGATATGCGGCCATTCATTTGTTCACTGGGCACAAAAAAGGACACGGTCGAGACCGCAGGGGTTGAATCTGGGGCTACCAAGCGCAGAGGTGGCAGTGGTATGGCTGGGACGACGTGGTATGGTGTGGGACCAGTTAATGCCGTCCTTGCTCCTAAGGAAGAGAGCTACCGGGAACCCAGCTATGATTGTGATCCACTTGGAGGGCAACGACCTGGCATCCACGCGCAGTGTTGAGCTCACCAAGAGGATGCAAGGCGACCTCCTAACGCTGGCAAACACCTTTCCCGGGACGCTATTGGCATGGTCACACATCATACCGCGGCGAGTGTGGAGAGGCGAGAACTCGCATAGGGCATTGGAGAGGACCAGACGCAAAGTGAACAGATGGATGGCCCGCTTCCTGGGGGCCATAGGGGGATGCAGCATCGTACACGACCTCATAGAAGAGAGATGTCCAGGATTATATCGCCCAGACGGAGTGCATTTGTCTGATATTGGAATGGACATTTTTCTCTGCGACATACAAGAGGCGGTTGAGCGACTATGGAAGAAGCTAGTGTTGGCCACAGCGGCGCGTTGATTGGTGGGGCCCCGTCAACAAGCGAGGAGTCGCTGTTGGCGGGGTTGGCGGAAAAAACGCACCCGGGGAGAGAGAGAACACAGCCTAGGCCTGAAGTAAACGGGGGAGAGGTACTGGAGAGACACACGGACCTCCCCCCAGAGAGAGGGAGATGGTGACAAGAACACCGCGCAGAGAGCCCCCCCTGCCTTGCTTTGACGGCGGGCAAAGGGGGGGGTACGGAAGAAAGGTTGCCAAGTCTGCTCGAACGGCAGGTGTAACAGCCTTTCGACTGAAGGATACGAAAGACTAAGGGACTGGGGAAAAGCTTTCACAGCAGAGAGTCCCTCCTGCGATGTAAAAGTTGGTAGGATATTCGGCTGTGTCTCTCGAGGGTTGCAAAAAGAAACAGGATACAAGGAATTTGTAGACTACGTTTTGTTGATTGTGACGTGCATGCTGTGGCCAACAGTTTTTGTTGTACTGTTAATAACCACTGTTGTCAAATAAATCAAATAGTTTGGTGAAAGAAAACTCCATGGTGTGATGTGGTGACTCAATGGAGGGAAAAGGGAGGGGGAGGGAAGGGGGAGGAGGGGGAAGGGGGAGGGTCACGGGTAAGGGGAGAGGGACCCGAGGCGGTCATGCCAGTTGCGTGGCTGTGTATTCTTTTGTGACAATTTTAAATTGAGGTTTATTTTGTGAGAGGTTATTTAGTGTTTTAATGTTATTTCTAAATGGATTACAATTAATATCTCTGTGTATACATATGCCTCATTCTGTTTTCTTTGTTTTAGTGTTGTTGCCTCTTTTTGAGGATTACTTGTTCATCATATCTACAACCAAGGTATTAACGTTGAAGTTATGACGCTTGTCACATCCTTTAAGATTTCCACTTATTCTGTCTTATCTTGTTTGATTTCATTTTACTCTATTCTATTGTGTTTTATTTTATTTCATTTTAATTAATTCAACCATATGGCAATTTTTAATGTATTTGCGTATCCACACCTTTTAATAATTGGATTTTGTTTTATTCTTTTTTATACCAGTCTATTTATTGTTTATATGATCAATCATATTGTATTTATGCTTTTAATTATTTATTTGTTCTTTCCCATTTGCTAGATTTTAATTATAATCAATTTGTATGTTTCTGTGTTTTTAGTACCTACTCCGACAACCCCTGATGAAGGTCTCCGAAACACGGCCTGTGTCGGGTTGTAATAGGTCTTAGATTAATAAAGTGTTTTTCCACCCACATCACGTTTTGGACTGTGTGCTTGTTACCACGTGATTTCTTGCCTCATTTGTTGGACAGCCTTAATATAAAGAAGACAAATATCCTGACAACTGGCAAAATCAAAAATTTCATCATTGATGAAGAAGAAAGAGTTGACAACTTTAACTTACTCAGTTCAACTATCAATAAAGAAATGACAAGCAGTCAAGAAATCTGACAATGCATTGCTATGAAGGACCCAGACAAGATTCTCAAGAGCAGAGATGTCTCTCTCCAAATAAAGATTCTACTTGTTCAAGTCATGGTATTTTCAATAACATCATATAGATATGAAAGTTGGAAAGCGAAAAAGATAGACAGGAAGAAAATCGATGCCTTTGAATTATGGTACTAGGGACGACTAAGGTGTATACCATGGACTGCCCGAAGAACAAACCAGTCAGTACTAGAGGAGATCAAACCTAAGCTTTCTTTAGAAGCTCAGATGAGAAAACTTCAACTTTCATAATTTGGACACATCATGTGAAGCGACCGATCATTAGAGAAAGACATCATGCTTGGCAGGGTAGAAGATCAACACAAAAGAGGAAGGCCAGCAATGAGATGAATTGATACAATAAGAGCAGCTATAGGTGCCACTCTATCAACAATGAGCCACCTGACTGAAACCCGAACACATTTTAGGACAACTATCCAGAAGGTCGCCATGAGTCAACACCGACTCAATGGCACTTAATAGTAACACAAATTTCACTTTCTCTTAATTGGGATAACTATAACCTCCTCAGGTTTAGAAACTGCTAACACCTAATCAGGTGTTAGTGGGCTTGATTTCCTGAGTGCAGCTGAGGCCTGCATAAAAGGCTCCAGTGCCCTGCCCTGTTGAGGCTTTCCTAACCAGGGCTCTACAGATCAACAAACAGTAAGGATTTGAGGGTTTGTTTGTTTGTTTTTATTATATTACATTGCTAGCTCTCTGACTGGGAGCTCTTAAAAGGGTTTTTTGTATATTTTTTAAAGCAAGGTTACTTTCTTTTTGGTGCTTTAGGGCAACTTTTGCTGAACTCTAGTAACCTCCTCAGGTTTAGAAACTGCTAACACCTAATCAGGTGTTAGTTCCCTCCCTACCCACCCCGACTCCCACCCACCCCTAGTGAGCAGTCTCGCTTTATAGGGCACCTCCCCCTTTAACAAATCACAGAGAATTGGACCAGCACATTTTGAATATAATTAAAGAGATTTAACTGCTTTTTCTCTGAAAGGACAGCTGCGAAACCGGCTGGTACTTGGTAGATCTCTCTCTTTTGCTTTAACAGATACCTAAGCTCCACGAACAGAACAATGGCTGGGAAAATCATATTGCTAAAGCTGTTGCCCCCATTACAGCTTCTGCCTCGGTCCAGACAGAAGTCCTAATGCCAGTTGAAGGACCAGTTCCATGTGCAGGGTGCCTGCATGCTGAAGCTCTGAGGAAACAAGTGGAGAAACTCAGAGCGGAGGTGGCGAGGCTGAGGAGCATTCAAGACAGAGAGAAGTACATTGATGAGATGCTTCTTGCAGCAACCAAGCTCTCCAGCACAGGAGAAGATGGGTGCCAACAGAATGTCGATGGTTGGACACAAGTCACCAGGGCCTGCAAAATCACCAATCCAACTTCTCCAGCCCTTGAATTGAAGAACCATTATGCAGCCCTGGAAGTGGAGGAGGTGAAAGCATCCCTGGAAAGGGAAGAACCAGAGTTAAAGTACCCCAAAGTTGCATAATCAGTGACCAGAAGGAAATGAAGGGTAGTGGTGGTTGGAGACTCTCTTCTGAGGGGTACTGAGGCGTCCATCTGCCGACCAGACTTGATGTCCAGAGAGGTATGCTGTCTGCCTGGTGCCAAAATCCAAGATGTTACGGAGAGTTTGCCGAGACTCATCAAGCCCACTGACTATTACCCAATGTTGCTAATCCATGTTGGAACAAATGATACTGCCAGGTATACCTCGGAACGTATCAAAAGTGACTTCATGGCTCTGGGACAGAGGGTAAAGCAGTTAGGTGCACAGGTGGTGTTCTCTTCAATCCTCCCTGTTGAGGGTAAAGGCCAAGGCAGAGAGGCTCGCATCCTGGAGATGAATGCATGGCTGCATGGATGGTGTCATCAAGAGTGTTTTGGTTTCCTAGACCATGGGATGCTGTTCCAAGGGTTGCAGAGCAGAGATGGCATCCATCTGTACAAGAAAGGTCAATGCGTCTTCGGTAGTAGACTGGCTAATCTACTGAAGAGGGCTTTAAACTAGATTCGTTGGGGATAGGTGAAGAAAGCCCCCAGGTAAGTGAAAGCACCTAGGTAGGTGATACATTAAATACCTTTATGGAAATGGGTAACAGGGGTAACATATGGAAAGCAGTGTGTATAAATGCCCGTAGCATGGGAAATAAGATCCCTGATGTTGAAACTTTGGTGGGAGTGGCTGACTTGGATTTAGTGGCAGTTACAGAAACATGGTTCACAGAAAACCATGACTGGGATGTAACTATACCTGGCTATACTTTATTCAGAAAACACAGGGTAGGAAGAAGGGGAGGAGGAGTGGCACTATATGTAAAACCTACTATTAAAGCTTTGGAATTACAGAGCTTAAAAGGGAGAGAGGAGGCATTGTGGTTAAACTAGAAAGAGGGAAAGAGAAATCTATTTGCATTGGTGTGATAAACAGACCTCCCTCACAAGAGGAAGAGGTGGACAGAGAGTTAAATGAAGACATACGCAGCATTGCTAGGAAAGGGGAAGTGCTACTGATAGGAGATTTCAATATGCCAGATGTTGATTGGCACATTCCTGCTGCAGTATCATCTAGAAGTAAGGAGATCCTGGATTCTATACAGGGAGAACTATTCAGGCAATTGGTAACAGACCCCACACGTGAAGGGACCATACTGGACTTGGTGCTTACCAATGGTGAAAGTGTTTCTGATGTTGTAGTGGGAGATCATTTTGCATCCAGTGATCACCAGATGGTGTGGTTCAGTATTAGGACTAGGGCTGTTAGAATCCATTCCAAGGTGAGGGTCTTAGACTTTAGGAAGGCTAACTTTGCCAAGATGGACCAATACCTCAGGGAGTCATTAGCGGGATGGGAACAGCTGGGGGATGTAGAAAAAGAGTGGGCAAAACTGAAAGGGGATATTTTAAGAGCAACCAACCTTTTTGTTAAAGGTAAAAGGAAAAGGAGACCACTATGGCTTTTGAAAGAAGTAGCTGAAATGGTGAAGAAAAAAAGGGAGGCCTTCATGAAATACAAGAGATCACAGAGAGAGGAAGACAGACATCTATATTTGGAAAAACTTAGAGAAGCTAGCAAAGTAGTCAGGAATGCAAAGATTCAAAAAGAGGAGGAAATAGCCAATGCAATAAAATGGGGGGATAAGACATTTTTCAGATATTTTAATGAGAAGAGGAAGGGCAAAAGTGGTATTGTCGCTGCTGCTGCTGCCGCCGACAGTCCAACTCCCCCCACGGTGCTCCTGCCCAATCCGGGCAGTGGAAGAGCAGGGGAAAACGGCCCGCCAGCATAAAAGCGGCGTCCCTCGCCTCCGGAGGGAGCCGCTGCTGCCGCCGACAGTCCAACTCCCCCCACGGTGCTCCTGCCCAATCCGGGCAGTGGGAGAGCAGGGGAAAAGCGGCCCGCCAGCATAAAAGCGGCGTCCCTCGCCTCCGGAGGGAGCCGCTGCTGCCGCCGACAGTCCAACTCCCCCCACGGTGCTCCTGCCCAATCCGGGCAGTGGGAGAGCAGGGGAAAAGCGGCCCGCCAGCATAAAAGCGGCGTCCCTCGCCTCCGGAGGGAGCCGCTGCTGCCGCCGACAGTCCAACTCCCCCCACGGTGCTCCTGCCCAATCCGGGCAGTGGGAGAGCAGGGAAAAAGCGGCCCGCCAGCATAAAAGCGGCGTCCCTCGCCTCCGGAGGGAGCCGCTGCTGCCGCCGACAGTCCAACTCCCCCCACGGTGCTCCTGCCCAATCCGGGCAGTGGGAGAGCAGGGGAAAAGCGGCCCGCCAGCATAAAAGCGGCGTCCCTCGCGGGCGCGCCCGTGCCTGAGGGCCTCGCCAGAGGGCCCTTTGGCGTGGCCCTTAGGCGCGGCACAGAGATGCACAAAAAAGCAACCAACCAACATTCCCTCCTCCCCGAAAGACATGCTATGTCCAACAGACCCCTCCACCACCGAATGAAGATCAACGACCACAACGACTCTGCAAGGAAAAAACCCCACCACTCCGGAACCCCAGGCGAGGCCCGAAGCCAAGCAGCAAGAAACAACCAAAAGAAACAACAGCGCCGATGGCATCACAGGAGAACCCAGCAAGGAGCAGACCGAGGCGAAGGACGTCAGAACCGCAAGTAGAACTCTCACAGTACATCACACATTCCCCACCACCAAGCTCGCACCTCCACTACACACACCCCAACAGATCCGGCCTCCTCCACGGGACAGGCTCCCTCCACGGGACAGGCTCCCGCACCAAGACACCCTATGCAGATCCGGCTCGCCCTCCACGGGACAGGCTCCCTCCACGGGACAGGCTCCCGCACCAAGACACCCTACGCAGATCCGGCTCGCCCTCCACAGGACAGGCTCCCTCCACGGGACAGGCTCCCGCACCAAGACACCCTACGCAGATCCGGCTCGCCCTCCACGGGACAGGCTCCCTCCACGGGACAGGCTCCCGCACCAAGACGCCCTACGCAGATCCGGCTCGCCCTCCACGGGACAGGCTCCCGCACCAAGACACCCTACGCAGATCCGGCTCGCCCCCCACGGGACAGGCTCCCTCCACGGAACAGGCTCCCGCACTAAGACAACCTACACAGACCCGGCTCTCCCTCCACGAGACAGGCTATCACACAATATACAGCTCTCTCCAAACAGCCAACAAGACGAAGACTTAAGAAAACAGGCATCACCTTAACAGAACATCACAAAAAACCAACATGCACGCCACATACTTCCTCCCACTCTACTTACTCGTTACACAACTCCTCCCACCAACCACACACCTCCACCACCCACAAGCAAACACAACATGGCACCCACCAACTGTATTGCCATATTTAGAACCACAGCACACATACAAAGAGACACTCGGAACCTCCCAGGCAAAGCGACCAAACAGACACAAATCAAACTCCCACACCTGCACAAAGGAAGCACATGTAACAGCAACCTCATCAACAAAGACAACAACGATCGAGCTCATAAATGCCAGATCCGTCTGCAACAAGATACACACGCTTGTAGACCACATTGAAGAGCGACAGCCCGACATAATATGCATCACAGAGACATGGCTCAACCCGACTGACAATGTTCTACTCAACCAACTAGTACCAAACAACTATTCAGCGTACAACTGCCCACGCACCCACAGGCGTGGAGGAGGAGTCCTGATAATAGCAAAAACAAAACTGAAGTTCAAGACACAGAGCCTCACCGATACACAGCAATGTAACACAATTAGCATCAAGAACAAGAACATTGCAATCTGCCTAACATACAGAGCACCCAGAGCTCCACCCGACGAACTGGCCTTCACACTCGAAGAAGCCTGTGCCATAACAACAAACAACAAACCAGCGCTGCTGATTGGAGACTTCAACCTAAAGTCCACCAATGTCAAAGACGCAGAGGCCTTCCTGCAAGCAATGTCCTCACTGCAATTCACACAAATCATCAATGCTCCAACACACAGACATGGATCATCTCATATTCGCATCCAATTACCTAACATCAAGAGACCTGATTTCTCCACCAACCATTACCCCAGTGCCATGGTCTGACCACTACTTAATAGAGATAAGGCTGCGGTCACAAGAGGACCAGACAAACGAAAGAGCAAACACCTCACACACACAAAGACGATTCAAGTGTTTCGACAAGGACGAATTCATACAGGACACAATACAACACCTGAACATTACTACGGACGACCTGGAGGAACAAGTTTCCAGCTGGAACAGCATTTTAGCCAACGCCGCCAAACCACCCGATGGCGGGACCGAGAAACAACACCACAACAAGAGACAAAACAAACCATGGTACTCAGCAAAAATACGACAGGAGAAGAGGGAACTCAGGAAGATTGAACGGAGATGGAGAAAAAACAAAACAACTGCCGACCAGCATCTTTATCTAACGAAGCAAAAGCAATACAATGAACACATCAACCAATCAAAGAGGGAATTCCACACAAACATGATAAATACCTCCATCAACAAACCCAGAGAGCTTTTCGAAATAGTAAAAATCCTCACAAAAGAGCAAACAACAGAAGGGGAAGCACAAATTGATCCACAGAAATTTGCCGACCACATCAAAGACAAATTTCACACAACAGAACAAACAACGCCTAGTAGAACCACAAGGATGGATGTACACTCCAAAACCTGGGGCACATTCTCCTCACCCTCCACAGAACAGATATCCCACATCATCTCTACAATCAACACAAGCACCGCTCCTACAGACCCATGCCCAGTGTCATGGGTCAAAGCCACCAAATCAAGCCTCATCCCCACCATACATAAAATGGTACACAACTCACTCACTCAAGGACTCATGCCAAAGCAACTAAAACTTGCCTCAGTGAGACCAATCACAAAGAAAACAACTCTCGACAAAAAAGGTCCAGCAGCATACCGACCAATCTCCAGCATACCCTTCCTCGCAAAAGTCATCGAAAAAACGGTTCAACTACAACTTCAGGATCACATCGACAAATACGAAACACTCGACGACAACCAACACGGATTTCGTCCCAACCACGGTGTCGAAACGCTACTGATCTACCTCTTCGACAGCATCCTAAGAATAATTGACAACACCAGGAACGGAATCATAATGATATTCATCGACATCTCCTCAGCCTTCGACACAGTGGACCACAACACACTCCTGGAAAGACTACAGAACACTGGTATACACGGTATCACACTGAAATGGTTCCACTCATACCTAACCGAAAGACAGCTACAGGTCAAGGTGGGACACATCACCTCCCGACCCATCAAAGTCCGTCAAGGAGTACCTCAAGGGTCTGCGCTCTCAGCACTCCTATTTAACATCTACATCCAACCAATATGCAACATCATGAAAGAGAACAACATTCAATACACGATCTATGCGGACGACATCATGATATACACCCCGATATCAATCGACAACCCGGACTTCTCTAAGATAACAGACTGCCTTACACAAATGACCAGTTGGTGTCAAAACAACAACCTCGCCATAAACTACAACAAGACTGAAGCTTTAATCATCACTCGGAACCAAAGCTTCATACACCCACCAAATATAAAGATACAAAACATTACTATACCAATAAGGTCAGAAGTGAGATACCTCGGGGTTACGCTGGACAATAAACTCAATCTCAAGCCACACATAGACAAAACAATACAAAAAGCCTACTACAAGATGCGAATCATCAGGAGACTGAAACCACTCCTCGCCCCAGAACACTTCCGTACCGTCTGTCAAGCACTGATAACCCCTCTACTGGACTTCTGCAATCCGATATACCTTGGACTACCGAAACAAGCCATCAAACCACTCCAACTGGCAAAAAACACCGCAGCACGAATCATATCCGGAACTGCAAGACAGGAGCACATCACACCCACCTTAAAGGACTTACACTGGCTTCCAATCGATGCACGCATCAGATACAAAACTATCATAAACCTATTTAAGATAAAACAGCAAACATCAGCCAACAGCCTGCACACCCTCATACAACCAGACACCAGCACACGTCCTAGAAGAAAACAAACACACAACCGAGTCAGCACCCCAAGTGAATACAAACACACACGCAAGGACACAACAGACAGAGCACTCTCCATGGCTGCTCCAACAATATGGAACAAACTACCGGACGATTTGAGGGCAACTACAGACCTCAAGGACTTCAGAAAACAGCTGAAAACCATGCTGTTCATAGAACACTATGGACACATCACATAAACTAAGTAACTGTATAGCAGCACACGTTACCGCCTAACACTATATGTATATAAAATGTTTTTAGCACCACTGTATATAGCCCACATTGTACATAGCTCAAACCAATCTAGCACACAATACAACACACACCCAACTAAATTTCCACCCTCACTGCATGTATAACACACTCACACTACCAGATTGTTTGCTGTGATACCACCTTGATTATTATGATGTGGCGGTTTAGAAATACTGTTAAATAAATAAATAAATAATTGTCAGACTCAAGGGCGAAGGGGAGGAATATGTAGAAGCTGATGAGGATAAAGCGGAATTGCTTAGCAAATATTTCTGTTCTGTGTTCACAGATGAAGAACCAGGAGCAGGACCTCAGAAAACACCCACAAACAGGAACAGAAGCGAGGGACTTCTTGAACAATTTTCAGAAGACTGTGTTCGTGAGATGTTAGCTCAACTTAAAGTAGACAAAGTGATGGGACCGGATGGGATACACCCTAGAATACTGAGGGAACTTGGGGACGTTCTAGCAGCTCCACTGACTGACCTTTTCAATGTCTCGCTAGAGTCGGGAGTGGTGCCAAAGGACTGGAGAGAGGCTCATGTGGTGCCTTTACACAAAAGCAGAAGTAAGGATGTGGTTGAAAACTACAGGCCGGTTAGTTTACCTTCGGTGGTGAGTAAATTGTTGGAAACGCTTCTGAAAGAGAAAATAGTGAGGTTTCTGGAGTCCAGCAGATTACAGGATCTAAGGCAGCATGGATTCACCAGAGGCAGGTCTTGTCAGAAAAATCTGATTGATTTCTTTGACTAGATGACCAGGGAGTTGGACTGAGGGAGAGCCCTAGATGTGGTGTATTTAGATTTCAGTAAAGCCTTTGACACTGTTCCTCACAGGCGACTTATAAACAAACTGAGCACCCTAGGGATGGACCCTAAAGTTACTGCTTGGGTTAGAAATTGGTTGGGTGGGAGGCGACAAAGAATACTGGTAAATGGAACTCACTCTGAGTAGAAGGATGTTACCAGTGGTGTGCCCCAGGGATCTGTCCTTGGTCTGATTAAGAACATAAGAACATAAGATATGCCATACTGGGTCAGACCAAGGTCCATCAACAGTGGCCAGTCTAGGTCATATGTACCTAGCAGTTTCCCCAAGGGACACAGGTTCCACAATGCTTGTATTGGTTCAAGCATTGATATCCTGGGTCCCTTCTTAATAATGGTTTATGGACCTTTCCTCCAGGAACTTGTTCTTTTAACATCTTTGTTAGTGATATAGCGGAAGGGCTGTCGGGTAAGATTTGCCTCTTTGCGGATGATACCAAAATTTGCAATAGAGTAGACACTCAGGAAGGTGTAGATAACATGAGGAGGGATCTAGCTAAGCTTGAAGAATGGTCTAGAATTTGGCAGCTGGGATTTAATGTTAAAAAATGTAAGGTCATGCATTTGGGCTGCAGCAATCCAAGAGAGCAATATAATATAGGGGGTGAAGTACTTTTGTTAACTAAGGAAGAGCAGGACATAGGCGTGGTTGTCTCTGATGATTTTAAAGTAGATAAACAGGTAGAAAAGGCAACAGCAAAAGCTAGGATGCTTGGGTGCATACGGAGAGGAATGGCTAGCAGAAAAAAAGGAGGTGATAGTGCCTTTGTATGTCTTTGGTGCGACCTCATTTGGAGTATAGTGTGCAATTCTGGAGACCGCACCTTCAAAAGGATGTGAACAGGATGTAGTTGGTGCAGAGGGTGGCTACTAAAATGGTTAGTGGTCTGCATTATAAAGCATATGAGGACAGACTTAAGGATCTTAATATGTACACCTTAGAGGAAAGGCGGGTTAGAGGTGACATGATTGAGATGTTTAAATACCTCCGTGGCATAAATGTTCAGCGGGAGAGCCTCTTTCAATTGAAAGGAAGCTATGCTATGAGTCTCTTCTGAAGCAAAGAAGGTTTTGTTTAACCAAGGCTTTTGAAAAGTAAAGCAGCAGTTGTTAGAAGAAGAAGTTTACCTTTTGTTTGAATGAACACAAGAGACTACGACGTGCATGTTAACTTGTTTGATGAGAACAGCTGCCAGTGTTAGAAAGACTTTTGTTCATCTTTCTTCAGTTTCAGTTGTACATGTTTTCCTCTTATGTTTGGAGAAGTATCCTAATGCCTGCGTTCTGAATTTAATGCTTATGGAAATCCCACAAAAATAAATATTCTTGTTTGCCTTAACTCATGGTTTCACACTACTTTTGTCCTTGGATAAGAAAGCCAAACTACAAGTCCCAGAATTCCTTACTGGAGAAAGACACAGTAAAGCTTTTATAAGGACATAACAAGGCGGCCCTAGGCCTGTAAGCCCTAGGGCCCAGGCTAGGGTATCACACTATGTTTCTAAATATTGAAGGCTATTTGCATACTGCCATGCCACTGCATACCTCTGTCTGCAAAATAGCCAGCCTACACACATATGTGGCAACATATCCACATGCAGGTTCTGAAATACTGGCATTGACCCATCTATATTGTTGGGTCCTGCCACGTCTATATTTCGCACATGCACATTTCTGAAATTGCCCATCTCCCTGCACGTATCTGGACTATACTGCATGGCCCCATTTCCTGGGAAGTTCATAGAGATGTTTATCTTTCAGGGTGGTATATGTCAATTTTAGAATGCAATTACGTGTCCCTTCTCTACTGCCCCTCCTATGGAATTTCTGACATTTTGACTTAACGGGCACTTAAACGGCCTATCTAAAATGTGTCAAGTGGGAGTTGAACTTTTGAACATGGAGCCATTTCATTTTATTCTAGATATTGTTGCATCAATATCATCAAGAAAAGGACTGCTCTGTGGCTTCAAGAAGTGTAGGTGATGCACCAGGACCATATCAGTTACTGATGCACATAACTGGTGCCAGGCAAGCCTTGGGTCTCATCAGAATTACTCAGTGTCATATGTACCAGCTTATGCCATCTAGATGATTTTATGGCTTTGAAAAGAGCAAAGAATTATTTGGTTGAGTAGGCTAATCCAGGTATCTCAGCCCCAGAGGGATTGACCCAAATGGACCAAGGAGCTGCATCGGAAGCAAAGAATGCATCAACATCATGAAGACAGTGGTCTCCTTTAAAACTGAGCATAAATAAGGGCCATCAGGGCCACCCACTGATGAAACATAGTGTCGTGACCCCAGCTCCGGCCGAGGGCCTAGAGGCATAGGGCTGCCAATTTTAGTCGCCTAATAAAGGAACTAAACACTATTCTTGTCCACAGGGAGGCATTCTGGGACTTGTAGTTTTTCCTCGTTCAAGGATAGTCGTGTAAGCCAAGGGTTAAAGGCAAAGACCAAAGTTTATTTTTTCCCCAAAAAGCACTAAGGTTCAAACACACAACGTCAGGATATTCTTCTCCAATCAATACTTCAGAAATTATACATAAGCTGGAACTGAGGCAGCTTCATAAGCTTTTAAAACATGTGCAGTTGTTTTCATAAGGTAATCAGCAAAACAAAATACAGCTTCTCTGTTTAAGCAAAGTTAAATGTCCTCATTTACCTTCTGCTCCTTTAAACACAAAAATGTAGAAGCTGGCAACGTTCTCTTGAGTTAGTAGGTATTTCTTAGCAAAACAAAACTAGGTTCATTCACACTGCTTCTCAAGACCTTTCTTTATCAAGCATTTCTTAACAACAGACTTTCATAGCTTCTGTCTGGCATAATGTACAATCCATTGGCAATTCACCTGATATGGAGTTTTGCTCCGCACAGTCCAGTTGCATATCCTCTTGTTCTAAAGCATATACGTCTGGCTCTGAACTCCCACAATCTGCTCCTCGGTGAATGCTCTGGGGAAATCCCTGGACCTCCCTCCAGCACTGGTTTCCCCAGTAAGGAATGTCTGTACCCCTAGTATGGGATATCTCTCCCTGGTTCAGTTGCCTTGGTTCCTCTCTGCTGTTCAGCCACGGTTCTTTGCTCCAGGCTGGGTTCTGGTTACTTCTAGTTATAGCCTTGTTCACCCACCTTTGAGCAGCTTGAAACCTTCGGTCCGAGACCCGAGGTAGAAGACTTCCCTGCTTTCTTTCTCTAAGCAAAGCATACATGGTTTCTTGGCTATCTGGCTCCTTCCACATCCTTCTTCTTCCCCTGATGTTTCCTCCTCTGAGTTCCTCTCTCTGAACTCCTGGAATAGCTGAAACACGCTGAACTCTCTGAACCTGCCCACGATTCTGGACTGGAACTAGAACACAAACAGTTTGAACTGCAACCTGATCCTGAACCCCTTTCTCCCCTTCTGAGCAGGGTTTATAAGGCTGCTTCTTAGCTAGCCTTTCTCTGTCTCTGCACAGGTGTTTGCCATTACCCCCTAAGCTTACGTCAGCAGAGCTTGGGTGTGGCAAACTGGCTCTATCAACTCCGTGCTTTCTTTCTTTGACTGCAGTCTGGAACCTGTGAATTTCAGGAATGTCTCTTTCCTTAAAGGTATATTCACTATCTTTTCCTATTTCCATCGGTTCAGCAGGGCTCTCCTCATCACAATAGAAACATAGAAATATGATGACAGAAAAAGACCACATGGCCTATCTAGTCTGTCCTTCCATATCAACAACTACAACAGTCCCCTTTTTACCTTTAGAGATCCTCTGTGTTTGTCCCATGCTTTTTTGAATTCAGTTACTGTCCTCATCTCAACCAACTCCACTGGGAGACTATTCCATGGATCCACTACTCTTTCCGTAAAGAAATATTTCCGCATATCACTCCTGAATCTATCTCCCTTCACCCTCATCCCATGTCCCCTCATAGCAGAACTTGCTTTCAATTGAAAGACGCTCTCTCCCTGAACATTTATGCCACGGAGGTATTTAAACATCTCAATCATATCACTGCTATCCCGCGTTTCCTCTAAGGTGTACATATTAAGATCCTTCAGTCTGTCCTCATATGCTTTATAATGAAGACCACTAATCATTTTAGTAGCCACCCTCTGCACTGACACCATCCTGTTCACATCTTTTTGAAGGTGCGGTCTCCAGAATTGCACACAATACTCCAAATGAGGTCGCACCAAAGACTTATCACCTCCTTTTTTCTGCTAGCCATTCCTCTCCGTGTGCACCCAAGCATCCTTCTAGCTTTTGCCGTCGCCTTTTCTACCTGTTTAGCTACTTTAAGATCATCAGACACAACCACGCCTAGGTCCCGCTCTTCTTTAGTGGACAAAAGTACTTCACCTCCTATACTGTATTGCTCCCTTGGATTGCTGCAGCCCAAATGCATGACCTTACATTTTTTAACATTAAATCCCAGCTGCCAAATTCTAGACCATTCTTCAAGCTTAGCTTGATCCCTCCTCATGTTATCTACACCTTCCTGGGTGTCTACTCTATTGCAGATTTTGGTATCATCCGCAAAGAGGCAAACCTTACCCGACAGCCCTTCCGCTATATCACTAACAAAGATGTTAAAAAGAATCGGACCAAGGACAGATCACTGGGGCACACCACTGGTAACATCCTTCTCCTCAGAGTGAGCTCCATTTACTTGTACTCTTTGTCGCCTCCCACACAACCAATTTCTAACCCAAGCAGTAACTTTAGGGTCCATCCCTAGGGTGCTCAGTTTGTTTATAAGTCGCCTGTGAGGAACAGTGTCAAAGGCTTTACTGAAATCTAAATACACCACATCTAGAGCTCTCCCTCGGTCCAACTCCCTGGTCACCCAATCAAAGAAATCAATCAGATTTGTCTGACAAGACCTGCCTCTGGTGAATCCATGCTGCCTCGGATCCTGTAATCCGCTGGACTCCAGAAACCTCACTATTTTCTCTTTCAGCAGTGTTTCCAATAATTTACTCACCACCGAAGTTAAACTAACTGGCCTGTAGTTTTCAACCACATCCTTACTTCCGCTTTTGTGTAAAGGCACCACATGAGCCTCTCTCCAGTCCTTTGGCACCACTCCCGACTCCAACGAGGCATTGAAAAGGTCCCCTTTTCCACAAAGAATTTGAAGAATTATGACTGTTTAGTACTGGCTTCAAAGGATTCTAATGCTGCACATTCGGCAGAGGGATAGCGTAGTTACTCACCTGTAACCGGTGATCTCCAGGAACAGCAGGAATCAGTCTGCACATATGGGTGACGTTATCACTGGAACATTCCCCAGCATCCAATAGGAATGCTTTTGGGAGCATTCCTCCACAAGTAGCTGCCTTCCCGCCTTCACTCCTAGTCTCCTCAGCCAGGTGAATTGTGGAGAAATAAAATTTTTGTAGAACAGTAATGAAAAACAGGACAACTTGAAAGGGAGATGGGTGGGTTGTGAAGACTGATTTCTGCTGTTCCCGGAGATCACCTGTTACAGATGAGTAACTTGCTATCTCCAGGAACAAGCAGGAAGTCAGAATTCACATATGAGACTCCCTAGCCCAAGACAACTGAGCAAGAGAAGAATCCCAGCACAGCTAGAGGTTGCAGCAGGTATCCGACAGACTCAGTCCGTTTGGAGCACTCCTCACAAGGTAGTCAGATGGGTGGTGGGAAAGTTGTCTAAATTTGAAAAAGGTTACGCAGAACAGCCTGTCCAAACGGAGCATCAGCTCTGGAGTCTTTGTCCAGGCAATAGTGTGCTGCAAAGGTATGCAGCGAAGACCATGTTGCTGCTTGGCAGATCTCTGAGATAGGGACAGACTGGAGATTAGCTACTGTGGTAGCCATGGCTCTGACATTATGAGCTGTAACATGATGTGGTAGAGACAGCCCGGCCTGCGAATAAGCAAAAGATATGCAATCCACTAGCCAGTTTGAAAGTGTTCCCTTGGATACTGGTACCCCTAGATGACTTTGCTCAAAAGAGACAAACAACTGAGAGGATTGGCAATAGGTCTTAGTACAGTCTAGATAAAAAGCCAATGCTCTCTTACAATCTAGGATATGAAGTCTGTCCTCAGCCGGAGAGTTGTGAGGACTTGGAAAGAATGTTGGTAGTGAGACAGATTGGTTCAGGTGGAAGGAGGTGACGACCTTCGGCAAGAACTTAGGATGTGTGCGAAGGACCACATGTCATGGTGAAATGTGGTATAAGGAGCATAGCTCACGAAAGCCTGCAGTTCACTGACTCTTTGAGCTGAAGTGACTGCAATGAGAAAAAGAAGCTTACGTTACAAATTTTAAAAGAGCTGAAACCATCAGTTCAAAAGGACTGCGCATGAGATGTGCAAGAACAACATTTAAATCCCACAGTGTGGGTGGTGGGCGGAAAGGCGGTTTGGTTTGAAGGCAGCCCTGCATAAATCTGGCCACTAAAGGGTGCGCCAAGATAGGGCAGTTCTCTAAAGTATGACGGGAGGCCACAATGGCAGATAAATTTACTTGCACAGAGTTTGTTTTAAGGCCAGAGGAGGACAAATGGAGCAGGTATTGGAGTATGTCCGGAATGGGACATGTGAAATGATCTGGTGTTTTGTGTGAACACCAGATGAAAAACCTGCACCATTTAAGAGTGCAAAATCATCTGGTCAAATATTTTCTGAAAGATAGGAGACATGCAATATGTCCTCTTGGAGATCTAAGTGTGAGGGGACAAAGCGCTCAGCCTCCACAACTGTCAAGCAGAGCGTCTTGAGGCTGGGGTGCCGAAGAGTCCCATGTTCCTGAGAGAGTAGGTTTGTTGAATAACACAATATAAGGGGAGATGCTTGAGCAAGTTGAAGAAGCAAAGGAGACCACGGTTGTCTGGGCCAATAATGGGATGATAATCATTTCTCCCCAGTCGGCAGAGGTGACTGCTGAAGTGGTATCTGCCCTTAGCAACCAGTCATCTAAGTAGGGGAAAAGAAAGATCCCCAAAGTTCGAAGGTAGGCTGCTGTGACAGCCAAACACTTTGTGAAGATTGGGTGCTGAGGCCAGTCCGAAGGGGAGGACTCGGTACTGATAATGGTTGTTCTGAAATACGAACTTTCTGTATCTTGGGTGGATCAGGATGTGTGTATAAGCATCCTTTAGATCCAGAAAGCATAGCCAATCATTTTGTTGGAGGTATGCCATTGGAGTTATTGCCGCTAACAGTGCAGCAATGCTGCGCTCAATGGCGATGACAAGGTCATCCAATGATGGTACTGGGGGAGGGGTGGCTCCGGACACAGCTGTGTGGGCCACAATTCTCGACACTGGTGTCGGGGACTCCACTGAGGATTGAACCTCAGGGGCATCCCCAAACCTCTCTGTGGCTTTGGAGGTTGAAACATCCTGCCAGGGTAGCTTCGTTGGATGATCTGCATTTGAGTGCGATGAATGATGGTGCCGATGCCGATACTCAGTGTCTGAAGCTGACGCCGACCTGGAAACCGAGGATGTCGATGCTGAGGCCAATGTCTTCTTTTTCTTAAGTACTGGTGACTCCGAGCTATGCTTTTGCTTTGCTGGTGAGAACTTGGACGCATGGGAAGACTTTGATGGAGTCGATGCCCCCGAGGTGTGCACCAAAGGAGCTGAGTCTGTAGGATACAGCTTAGCCTTCTATTTGTCCCGGTTCTTTCTACCTCTAGAAGTCATATGGCAACAGGAGAGATAGGACTCAACATCATGGCCTGGGCATAAACATTTTAGGAACCAAGAATGCACATCAATGATAGAAATTGTACTGGAACATTTGGAGCATTATTTGAAACCACTCTGAGGCTTCTCCTTATTTGGAAACAGTATGGAGGCAAAATTAAAAGTTAAAATATATCTAAAGAAAAGGTCAGTCAGTGGAGCTGCTAGAACGTCCCCAAGTTCCCTCAGTATTCTAGGGTGTATCCCATCCGGTCCCATCGCTTTGTCTACTTTAAGTTGAGCTAGTTTCTCACGAACACAGTCTTCTGAAAATTGTTCAAGATGTCCCTCGCTTCTGTTCCTATTTATGGCTGTTTTCTGAGGTCCTGCTCCTGGTTCTTCATCTGTGAACACAGAACAAAAATATTTGTTAAGCAATTCCGCTTTATCTTTATCAGCTTCTACATATTCCCCCCCCCCTGCACCCTTGAGTCTGACAATACCACTCTTGCCCTTCCTCTTCTCACTAATATATCTGAAAAATGTCTTATCCCCCCATTTTATTGCATTGGCTATTTCCTCCTCCTTTTGAATCTTTGCCTTCTTGACTACTTTGCTCGCTTCTCTAAGTTTTTCCAAATACAGATGCCTGTCTTCCTCTCTCTGTGATCTCTTGTATTTCAAGAAGGCCTCCCTCTTTTTCTTCACTTTTTCAGCTACTTCCTTAGAAAACCATAGCGGTCTCCTTTTCCTTTTGCCTTTATTTACCATTTTAACAAAAAGGTTGGTTGCCCTTAAAATATCCCCTTTTCAGTTTTGCCCACTGTTTTTCTACATCCCCCAGCTGTTCCCATCCCACTAACAACTCCCTGAGGTATTGGCCCATCTTGGCAAAGTTAGTCTTCCTAAAGTCTAAGATCCTCACCTTGGAATGGATTCTAACAGCCCTAGTCCTAATACTGAACCACACCATCTGGACGGAGAAAATATAAAGTAGACCCTGACCCCAATATAGGTGGAAGGCATTCACCTGTTGGTTGCTAGATGTCGGAGTCCTTGTGCAGAAGGGAGGAAGCTTGGCATTCTGTGGAGTAGCAAACAGATCTCTGTCTGGAATTCCCCAGGTCTAGAAGATGTAGGACATTGTGTCTGGATGGAGAGACCATACGTAGGGAAGATGGATCCGACTCAACTTGTCGACCAAGACATTGAGCTCCCCCGGAAGATAAAGCGCTTGGATGTGTATTTTAATGAGAAATGGCAAAGGACCCACAGGTGAAGAGTCTCCTTGCAGAGGGGCCAAGAGCCTGTTCCACCCTGTTTGTTCACATAGAACATGGTGAACTGATTGTCCATCCTGACTAGGACCTGTTGTGCCCTGAGGTGATGTTGAAACAAACGGAGGGCATTCAAGATAGCACAAAGTTCTAGAAGATTGATTTGGAGGTGTGACTTGTGTGTTGTCCACAGCCCCTGTGTAGATAGGTTGCCAAGGTGTGCTTCCCAACCCAGTTTGAAGGCATCTGTCATCAGGGTGCATTGAAGTGGAGGCATCTGAAAAGGTGACCCTATGAGCAGATTTTCTGGGGAACACCACCACTGAAGGGATGTGGTTAGAAGGGCAGTGACATGGATCCTGTCCCGGAGACGGCCTGAGGCCTGCGTCCATTGGGAGGCAAGAGTCCATTGGGCTGTGCGCATATGTAATTGGGCATATGGAACAACATGTACTGTAGAGGCCATGTGCCCGAGGAGCTGCAGCATTTCGCGGGCGGTCAGATGGTCCCATTGGAGCATCTGGGATGCTAGTTCAATTAGACAGGTACAGAGAAGCTGAGGCAGAAACACCCTGCACTGTTGGGTGTCCAGTAGGGCTCTGATGAACTCTAGTTTTGAGTTGTAGCGAGGTGGGATTTTGGGAAGTTTATGACAAATCCCAAGTATTGTAGTACCATGATGGTATGATGTAAGGAAAGCTATACCTCCTGAGAGATGTCTGCTTTTATGAGCCAGTCGTCTAAGTAAGGGAAGATGAATATCCCCAGAGACCATAGGTATGCGGCCACGACTGCCATGCACTTTGTGAAGACTCTTGGGGCAGAGGCAAGTCTGAAGGGAAGGACTCTTTTCCCTGAAAGTTGAAGTATAGATATTTATTGTGTTCTGGATGGATGAGGATATATGTGTATGCTTCTTTTAGATCTAGATAACAGAGCCAGTCCTGACTCTGGAGGTAGGGAGGAAGAGTCCCAAGAGAGAACCTTTCGCGGACTAGAAACTTGTTGAGGTTTCTGAGGTCCAGAATGGGCTGTACCCTCCAGTTTTATTTGGAATGAGAAAGTATGGAAAATAGAAACCAATTCCCTGCTGGGATGTCGGGACATTCTCTATGGTGCCAAGAGACAGAAGAGAAGAAACCTCGTCCTGTAGGTCAGCAGTGAGTGGGGGTTACGTTTGAAATTCCCCCGTGAAAGTGGAGTAGGGCAGAAGTTGCAGATGAAAGTCTGCACCCTTCCTGGACTATGCTTAGTATCCACTGTTCTGAAGTGATGAGTGCCATCTGCGAGCGCAGTGACACAGACTGCCTGCTATGTGGAGAGTGCGGGGGTCTTCCAGAGGCTGAGTGGCAATGTTCTCTAGAAAAGAGTCAAAAACCAGGTGCAGACTGTGGCTGTAGAGCTAGTTGAGATTTAGCCACCGGTGACTTCTGCTGCTTAGGAGGCTGTTGCCTCTTCTGTGGAGCTTGACCCTGGGACTGATAAGCAGGAGGATAAGGGTAGAATCTCTTCTTATTGTAGAAAGACTTCTTTGCAGCTGCCTTTTTTTTTAGCAGGGTCAGCTGTTGTTCTAGACAGTCTCTTTAGAGTAGTGTTTTCTGACTCTAACTGAGAGGCCTTATCTTGCCAGTCTTTGCCAAAGAGGTTTTCACCTGTGCAAGATATATTGCCCAGTTTATCTTGAACCTACTGTTCAAGATCTGAGGCTTGAAGCCATGTAATTCCGCAGGCACCAATGCATATTGCTGAGGTCCTGCTTGTGCATTCGAAAGCATCAAAGGTAACCCTATTGACAAACTTTGATGCATTTTGGCTATGCTTGACTAGGGTGAGATAGTCTGCCCTCTTGTCATCTGGGAGGAGAAGAACAAAGGCCCAAGATCCCTGGATACCTCTTTGAGAAACATTCCCATGCAGAGGATATAGGAATTGATCCTAGCAGAGAGCATGGATGCCTGGAAGCATCGACGCCCAAAGGCGATATCTTCAATAATGCTGGTGTCGACAGGAAGGCAGAGGCAATATCCACAAAAAGAGAAGTTTTTCTGCGGTGACAGGATTTGCTTCCTGCTGACTCTGCAGAAAACGAAGATCTGAAGAGAGGGAGTTGGAAGGTGGGAAGGCAGTCACACAGGTGCAGTGGGGTGCTCCCAAATGTTTTCTAATTGGACGCTGGGGAGCATTCCCGCATGGGCTCTGTCGGTACCGATGTCACCCACATCTGTCTGTCTCTCTGTATTTATTTGTCATTGTTGGTGTACTCTCTTACCTCATTGCACCTTTTTTGCACTTTTGTTCAGCTTTCTCAGCTGAATAACCTATATCCCACCCCCCTCCCCTCTACCCACCTACCCCTGGCACTCAGTCACTTATAGCTGTCACATGCTCATTTCCTCTCTTATTCACAGGGGCACCTAATCCCCTGTGGCCTCTCTCCCACTTACCTATTTCTTCTGGCCTCTGTTCTCCTTGCCATCCCTCTTCTATGGCTCCTCATCACTTTGTCTTCCTATTCTTCATACTCCCTAAATGTCTCCCCTCCTACCAACACCTTCACTCCTCCTCTCCTTATCGCCCCTTTACCATCCTACTTCCCCCTCCATTCTGTCCATTACCCTGTCATCAGCTCTTGAGCTTCACCACTTTCTCCCTCTCATTCAGCCATCTCCTCTCTCTCTAAAAGAACCTCACCCTTGTTTCCACTGTACTGTCTCCTCGCTGCCCCACACTCTTCTACTCCTCCTTCTCTCATCACGCAACACCTCTAATCTTATTCATACCTCTCTCCTTTCCCCTTCCTTTCTCATGTGCCTTGTGGAACGCACATTCCATCTCAAATAAACTTGCTTTTACTCATAATCTGTTTATCTATAATGCTCTCCATCTTCTTGCTCTAACTGAGACCTGACTCCTACCAGAAGACATGGTATCTGTCGCTGCTCTCTGTCATGGTGGTTATTAGTTCTCCCACACGCCTCGTCCCACTGGCCGTGGTGGTGGTGTTGGGCTTCTGCTTTCTCCTTCCTGCTAATTCCAATCCTCCTGCTGTTTCAGTCTCATTCCTTTCCCTCCTTTGAAGTCCACTCCATCTGCCTTTTCACTCTACTACCTCTCCGGGTAGCTGTTATTTATCGACCACCTGACAAGTCTACTTCAACCTTTCTCAATGACTTTTACTCGTGGCTTTCCTTCTTTCTGGATTCCTCTTCCCCCACTCTTATTCTCGGGGATTTTAACATTCATGTTGATAACCCCTCTGATCCTTATGCTTTAAAACTCCTTTCCCTTACCTCCGTAATTTGACCTCCAGCTTTGCTCTACTGCCCCCACTCACCAGCATGGCCACTGCCATGAGCTTGTATTTTTCTCTAATTGCTTACCCTCAAACTTCTGTATTTCAGTTCTTCCCTTATCTGATCATCAACTGCTATGCTTCACTCTTCATCACCCGCCACCTCAAACTCGTCCTGTCTCCTCCAATCTCTTTATAAATCTTCATGCTATTGATCCTTTGGTTCTTTCCTCCACTGTTTCATCATCTCTTTCCTCCACTATGTCATCTGAGTCTGTTGATGAGGCAGTAGCTTCCTATAATGCTGCACTCTCCTCTGCTCTGGATGCTCTCGCTCCACCCATGTCACATCCTGTGAGGCGTACTGCATCCCAGCCCTGGCTTTCACCAACTACCCGCTATCTACATTCCTGGGCCCATTCAGCTGGGCCTGCTTGGCTCAAATCCTGCACCCTTGCAGACTTTCTACACTAAATTCGTGCTTGTCTCTTTCCAGTCAGCCATAGCACTCGCTAAACAAGACTATTATGTCCATCTGACTAACTCTCTTGCCTCTGACCCTCGCCATCTCTTTACTAATCTCAACTCTCTCCTCAAAGTGCCTCCACTTTCGACCCCTCCCTCCATTTCTGCCCAAACTCTGGCTATTTCCATGACAAAATCCACAAGTTCACTCTCCAATTCCCCACAAAGGCAGCTACTTCCCCGCCTTCCCCTCCTCTCCCCCTTTACTTACAACTTTCCCACTTTACCTCTGCTATTCTCTCTTCCTTTTCTGTGATCTCTGAGGAGGAAACCACACACCTTCTTTCCTCCTCCAAACTCACTACCTGCTCCTCTGATCCAATTCTCACCCATCTCCTAAGCCCCATCTCCTCCACTATTGTCCCTTTCATTTCTCATATTCTCAACCTATCGCTCTCCACTGCAACTGCACCTGCAGCCTTTAAGCATGCTGTAGTTACACCTCTCCTCAAGAAACCCTCACTTGATCCTACCTGTCCTTCTATCAACCCATCTCCCTCCTCGCCTTCGTTCACTGCCATTGCCTTGACTTTCTCTTCTCTCAAGCCCTTCTGGATCCTTTACAATCTGGCTTTCGTCCTTTACATTCTACTGAAACGGCTCTTCCCAAAGTCTCCAGTGACTTGTTCCTGGCAAAATCCAAGGGTCTTTACTCAGTTCTCATCCTTCTTGACCTCTCTGCTGCTTTTGACACTGTTGACCACAACCTTCTCCTTGATATCGTCCTCGCTTGGTTTTAAGGGCTCTGTACTATCCTGGTTCTCCTCTTATTTCTCCCATCGCTTTTTCAGTGTTTGTTCTGGTGGATAATCCTCTGCTGCTATCCCATTCTCAGTTGGTGTACCCCAAGGATCTGTCTTGGGTCCACTCCTTTTCTCTTTCTATACCCAGTCCCTTGGTGCGCTCATCTCTTCTCATGGCTTTCAGTACCATCTTTATGTTCATGACTCCCAAATCTACCTCTCTATATCTGAAATCTCTCCGGCAATCCAGACCCGGATCTCTGCCTGTCTTTCTGACACTGCTGCTTGTATGTCTCACCGCAGCTTGAAATTGAACATGGCCAAAATTGAGCTTGTTATTTTCCCCCTAAAACCTCCTCTCCTCTTCCTCCTTTCTCAGTCTGTGTGGATAACTCTCTACTCCTCCCTGTTTCCTCAGCTCACAACCTTGAGGTCATCTTTGACTCCTCTCTCTCCTTCTCCACACACATCCATCTGATAGCTAAGACCTGCCGTTTCTTTCTCTATAACAAAATCCGCCCACTTCTTTCTAAACATACTACGAAGACACTTATCCACTCCTTAATCACCTCCTGTCTTGACTAATGTAACTTACTCCTTGTTTGTCTCCCTTTGAATCATCTCTCTCCCCTTCAATCTGTTCAACACTCTGCTAAGAGGCTAATCTTCCGCCAGCCTCGTCATGCTCATATTACCCCTCTTCTCAAGTCACTTCATTGCTTCCTTATCCGTTTCCGCATTCAGTTCAGACTTCTCCTGCTGACCTGTAAGTGCATTCACTCTGCAGCTCCTCACTACCTTTCATCTCTTATCCCTCCCTACATCCCCCCCTCGGGAACTCCGCTCTTCTGGCAAATCACTTCTACCTGTGCCCTTCTCTTCTAATGCTAACTCCAGACTTCACTCATTTCACCTTGCTGCACCTTATGCCTGGAACAAACTTCCTGAGTCTGTACATCAGGCGCCTTCTCTGACCCTTTTCAAATCCAGGCTGAAAGCTCACCTGATCTCCTTGTGTTTCCCTTGTGTTGTCTTGACTAGATTGTAAGCTCTGACGAGCAGGAACTGTCTCTTACATGTCTGTGCAGTGCTGCACACGTCTTGTAGCGCTATATAAATGCTCAGTAGTAGTAGTAATGAAGACTACATTCCTGCTTGTTCCTGGAGATAAAGGTATTGCCTTATATTATTTTCTTATTTTATTTTATCAATCATAACGATCCAGTAATCAATAAAGATCTTCTTATTAAAAATTTTGTTTGTCCTCAGAGAACAAATATTTATACATTTTATACAGACAAAAATATTAGCTCAGATTGGGTCCCTTAAGCATGCAAAATCCCCTAAGACTTGGCAACAACAGTCTGAATAACAAGTTGTATTTCAAGACAGCCACAGTCAATAAGAACATAGATAATTATTTTCATATTGCAGAACATTCAGAAAGGAGCTTGTAATTTGAACTCACCGTAGTCTGGGTGAAAGATTTGTCGAATCAAAAGAAGAAACCATTCTTTTGTCAAGCCACCCATATCTAGGCCAGCCTCTCCTACAAACGTAACTTTTAATTTTTTTTTCAAGTCCGCTCTCTTTCTTGTTAGCTATAACAAAAAAAGAAAGTTACTTCCATTATACTAAAAAGGTATGGATTTTTCTCTCCTGTGAAATTTCATATAGATCCAAAATGATATGTAGAGAAGGAAAATACCAAATTACTGCATTATAAAACAAAACTCTGTCACTATATGGAGCAAAGGGAAATTAAAATGTTTAAAGTAGAATTGATGTCCTTTGGACAATTATGCTATCAGCGGCAGGAGAGAAACAGATATATCAATTATTGCCAGGCAACTCTATTCCAAAAAAAAAAACCTCCCATGTTTTATTTATTTGAATTTAGCTCACACCTTTTCAATAGTAGTTCAAGTCAGTTATATTGAGGTACAGTGGGTTATTTCTCTCTCCCAAAAGTGTACTAGCATTGGAAATGGAGTTAGGGGAAAAACTCTCTGAGGAACAATGGGGAGTTATAGAAAGAGAGGGCAAGACATCAATATCTGTGTCACATAAGGAAAACAGTTATAAGCTACTGCACAAGTGGTATCTTAAACTATACAGTATTAAAATATATACTGAAGCAAAGCGTGATTGTTGGAGTGTGGAGGAACAGGCACACTATTACAAAACAAGGGAGGAATGTCTTTAATAAACAAATACTGGGAAATGATTCAGGGGAGATTACTGGAAAATACTGGGACCCAAAAGTATTTGTTCTTTGATTGCCAGTGGAATAAATATGAACAGAATGATTGCCTGGTTATCTAGGGTTTAGTAGCGGAATAGTGTAAAACTGTTGCAGCTTTGGGAAAGACAAAAGATGTCCCTAGTCTTCAGGCCTGACGTAAGAGGATATGGAATGTGTACCTAATAGTGAAGCTTACCTCACTAAGGATAAACGTATTCCAACTTGGAAAGCCTCTGTGAACTAAATGGGAATGCAGATAAGAAAATGATACAGGAAGGAAGAGAAGCACTAACATAAACTATCTTGAGAAACACTTATCTAAAAAATGAAAAAAGTATATCTAACGAGATCCAGGAGTAGTGGGAGGGAGGAAAAACAGTGAATATACAGAAAATTCTTGAATATTTTGCTGTGAGGCAAGTGGAAGGAGGTAGGGAAAATAAATAGTTTTTAAGTCCAGTGGTTCCCAATCTGTGGATCGTGGACCCCTGCGGGTCTGTGAGACCATTACAGACTGTCCACAGGATACAGAAAAGAGTAAAAAAGAAAAGTGAGGCTAGTGGAAAATAGCTCGAAGAGAGAGAGAGACTGGAGGAAATTGGCTAGAGGAAGGGAGAGTGAAAGACTGGTGGAGACTGGATGGGGAGAGAGAGAGAAAGGTAGAGATTGATGGGGACTGGCTGGAGGGAGAGAGACTGGTGGGGATAGGATGAGGAGGAGGGAGATAAAGAAAGCTAGTGGGGACAGGCTTGGCACTGGTGGGATGGGGTCCATGAAGAGAGGCGGGGATGAATTAGGGGTCTCTGAACGTTTTGGAGGTTAATAAGGGGTCCACATAACCAAAAAGGTTAGGAACCTCTGGTTTAGGAGGTGTGGAGGAACAGGCACACTATTACACAACTGCAGCCTGCTCTGCTTCAGGCTTTCTATCATCTCCTCCACCACGCTGCAGCTCCGATTGGCGATCGGCCCCAGGGGAGCAGGACAAGGGATTCCCTGCTCCCCCCCCCCTCCTCCCACAGCAGAGGGACCAATCGGAGCCGACCTTCCACTTTAAACTCTGCAGCCTGCTCTGCTTCAGCCTTTCCATCATCTCCTCCACCATGCTGCAGCTCCGATCGGTGATTGGCCCCAGGGGAGCAGGACGAGGGATTCCCTGCCCTGCCCTCCCCTCCCCCTCACAGCAGAGGGACCAATCGGAGCTGCACTTCCACTTCAAACTCTGCAGCGCGCTCAGACGTACCTGTGGGCCCACGCCTAAGTGCCTCGTTAAAGGGCCCTTTGGTGTGGCCCTTAGGTGTGGATCCTTGGCATCCTTAGACAGTCATAAGCGACCTGATCCAGAAGTGTCTAGACCCAATAATAAGCTTACTTCTACAAAAGTGTTACCTACTAATTGACCTCCAGCTGATCCTCTGTCTTTCAGGTATCATTATCCATTCTAATCTTTTTGCCCTAAAAGCAGTGTTCCTTTCCAGTCTTATCTTAGACACTGTCTCTGAACCAACACATAATTGCCAGCCATTTCATCCCTGCTTCCCAGTTTACTGTTTGTAATTCCATATTCCGTACTATAGTAACATAGTAAATGATGGCAGATAAAGACCAGTATGGTCCATCTAGTCTGCCCAGCAATATGACAGAAGTAGGTGCACACCTTCCCATGTCTTTTAGGGAGTAGGTGCACCCCTACCCATGCCTTTGCTTAGTGGTGCACCTACCAGGAGCAGGTGCACCCCTCCCCATGTCTTCACCCCTTCCCATATCTTTGTTTCTTTGTTTGTTTAGGGGTGAACACACCGCTCCTTCCCCCATCCGCTCCATGTAGGACACCCCTATTTGTTGAGAAATTAGATGGTTCAGTTTATTTTGATTTAATCTTGTTGCTGTAAAGTGATCCACGATGTCTTTCCCAGGCCACTTTGAATTCCGTCACTGTGTTTGTCCCCACAACCTCCATCGGGAGGGCATTCCAAGCATCCACCACCCTTTCAGTAAAAAAGTATTTCCTGACATTGCCTTTCAATTTACAACCTTGCAGCTTCATGTTATGCCCTCTAGTTTTACAGCTTCCCCGTCTCTGGAAGAGTTTTGTTTGTTCATTATTTCTCTTTAAGTATTTAAAGGTCTGAATCATCTCTCCCCTATTCAGGGCCGGATTTAGCTAGAGTGAGGCCCTACGCCAAGAAAAATTGTGGGCTCCCCCCGTGCAGTCCTGGGCCCCCCCCGTGCCCCCGTGCAGTCCTGGCCCCCCCCCCGTGCCCCTGTGCAGTACTGGGCCCCCCCCGTGCCCCCGTGCAGTCCTGCCCCCCCCCGTGCCCCCGTGCTTTCCTGCCCCCCCCCGTGCCCCGTGCCCCAGGGCAGTCCTGGGCCCCCCCCCCGTGCCCCCGTGCAGTCCTGGGCCCCCCCTCCCCGTGCCCCCGTGCAATCCTGGGCCCCCCCGTGCCCCAGTGCAGTCCTGGGCCCCCCCCCCCGGACAGCATCGCGGCTGTCTGAGGGGCTTCAGAGGGAGCCAGGGAAGCCCGCGCGAGGCCCCGGCTCCCTCTGTACAGCCGCCAGCGTGAAGAGCCTTTTCCTTCACGCTGGCGGCTCTTTCTGTGAAGCCGCGAATGCTGGGAAAGGTTAAAGGGCACCTTCTCCTCTTGTTTTTATTTACTTTTCTTACATATTTATCTGTTGCCCCTTTTATTGCCCCTTTTAGTTTAGCCCATTGCAATTCCACTTCCCTATAAAAATAGTGATTGGCATTTGCAAGTCTAACCTACTACTGTATTTTACTTGATACTGCTACTAATCCCCCCAAGACTTCCCCACCAAACTTAATCAACCTGGCTACTACCATCTAACTAGCAACCTTGAACAATCCCTCAGTCTTCTTACACCACCTAAATCACTCTAAGATGGAGTCCCTCAAGCACTGCCATACCAACATGTGGACCCATCTCCTTCTGCTATGCATTATCTCATCCCTCCTCTTGCATGCTCTGGAAGTGAAGCATGACACCTTAAATCCAATTCCAATAATTCACTCATTAAGACCTCCACCCATCTCAAATATCCTACCCCACCCCCACCCAAGCCATCATTAACAGAACTGCAGACTTAAAAAATTTTCACTAATCCCCATTTCACCCAAACACAATCCTCTGAATGCATCCACCCCCCACTTAAATGTGCTCTGATCAACGTGCGCTCAGCCAAGAATAAGATCCCTCTCATAGCAGACCTAATATCTGACCTTGACCTAGACATACTCTGCCTCATAGAAACATGGTTTCACAAAACTGATTCCATGCTAATAAATCAGCTCTGTCCCACTACCCACTCAATCAACGTTTGTAACAGAACAACCAGCACAGGTGGCGAGTAGCTGTAATTTCAAGAACTGACCTACATTTAACCACAATCGAATCAGTCTCCATCCCAGGAATGGATTCTATCAGAGTCTCCAACAACACCCTCTCACTATACCTCCTATATAGAGCCCCCCAGGCCGACACGCTTGACCTTTCTACTATACTTGTGTCAGCTTGTACTCCCCAAACCACTACACACACCTTTTATCATCTAAGGTGATCTTAACCTCTACTCAACCTCACAGAAACAAGCTTCTTCATTTCTAGAAGCCATGGAAGCCCTACACTTCTCACAGATCCTCAAATCATCCACCCATAATAAAGGTAATATCCTGGACATAATCTTTATGCCACAGCATATATTATCTAACGGACAAATTTCACACTCCATCCACCCCGTACCGTGGTCTGACCACTCACTCATAGTATTCTCATTTCCTTCCCATCTCAAAAAAAAGACCACAAACCACTCCATTACAACAAACACGCAAATTCAAACAATTCGACATTGACATATTCCTCAAACAAGTCATTCCCCCACTAGAGCTCCTTAACAACAAAACTGACTAACCTTGACTCCCAAATTAATGAATGGAATAACATCATGACCTCTGCTGCCCAACTTCCTCCCAGAGCACATTTACAAAAGCAACGTAAAAGAGCCCCTTGGTTCTCTGACAACCTACATGACATAAAAAAAGAACTCAGATGGCTGGAATGCCATTGGCAACATTCCCGTGACCCTTACACACATAAGAGCTACACAGAAAAACTCTGATTTTACAGCTCTGAAACATTAAGAGAGAAGAGAGAACACAACGAAAATATAATCATGCATTCCCTAAATAACCCAGGGAACTCTTCTCCATTGCCAAATCCCTAATAAGCAAACCTTCACAACAGGAACTGGATTCAAAAATATCCCCACAAGTCATAGCAGACCATCTCTGCTCTAAATTCTAATCACCCCTTCCACGACCTAATCTCCAAATGTTGACTCATAATAGCAACGCAACCCCTACAGCAACCTGATTCCCTTTCACGTGATAACATAAGCACAGTCATTAAAAACTCAATGCCTCTACATCTGCTCTGCTCTAGATCCATGCCAAGTTTCATGGATAAAGAGTGCCAGAGAATCCATCAACCCATATATCCTATCCATAGTAAAAGCCTCCCTCCAGGCCGGGATTGTACCAACACCCTTAAAAAGAACCTCAATACATCCCATTCTAAAAGGATTGAAATTGGACTCCTCACTGCCTACATCATACAGACCAATATTGAGTATCCCCCTCCTGGCAAAAATAACAGAAAAAATTGTTCAATCTCAACTGCAGAATTTCATTGATGACCATGCCCCCCTAGACCCCTTCCAAATGGATTCAAAAGGAACCATGGTGTTGAAACTCTAATAATGTCTCTTTTAGACTCAGTGACCTTATAAACCCAAAATACTACTCAAGGTTGTCTACTAATCTTCTTCGATATATTCTCTGCCTTTGACTCACTCCCCCATGATCAACTCTTAGACAGACTTCATGAAATTGGTCTAAGAGATACAGCTCTGAATTGGTTCCACTCCTATCTGGAACACAGAACACAACAGGTACACATAGGTAACAACACCTCCCAGCCGTTCATCCAAAAGCAAGGAGTTCCTCAAGGATCTAGTCTATCCACACTCCTCTTTAATATCTTCCTTCAACCCCTATGTAGAATCTTTCAAGACTATGGACTACAATATCAGATATACGCAGATGATATCATGTTTTTCACCCCATTTCACATAACAAACCCTAACTTTTCAAATGTAAGCAAATGATTCACAAATTTAAGACATTGGCTCAGTTGTCACAACCTCATAATTAACCAATCTAAAACAGAAGCTCTCCAAATGTTTTCCAATCCATCCTTTACCCCACTGACATCTCTTGACCTCAACGATTTCACCCTCTCCATAAGAAATCAAGTCAAATATCTTGGATTAATACTTGACCAGAACCTCACCTTCCATGATCAAATAAGGAAAACAACAAATATAATCTATGCCAAATTATGAACCCTGAGAAATCTCCAACCTTTATTAAACCCAGACTCCTTCCATACCATCTGCCAAGCCCTCACCACTCCTACCCTTGACTATTGTAACCTTATCCACCAAGGTCTCCCTAAACACAGTATCCACCCCCTCCAAATGGCACAGAACACAATAGTTTGCTTAATCACAAATACCTCTAGACGTGCCCACATCACCCCAATTCTCTATGACCTCCACTGGCTCCCCATGCTATCCAGAATAAAATTTAAAACCATCACACTCATACACAGAATTATCCACAACAAATCAGCCCCCTGTTTATCCTCACTCCTATACAAAACTAAAAATACTAGATCACGTCAGCCTAATACCGTAAACATCCTAAACATACCATCAATAAAGAAAAAGAGCAAGCAATCCACCTGTAAGGGTCTTTTCTCTTTACAGCCCCTCTATATGGAATGCCCTCCCTTTTGAATTGCGTAGTTGCCCTGACTATTCAGAATTCCAGAAGAGACTCAAAACCCACCTCTTCCAAGAACACTTTGCCCTGCCCCTTTAAGCTAATGCCCTCTAATGTTCCCTACCTCTTTACTGCCACTTCTTACCCTACCCCCTCATATCACCCCCTTACTCCTACCCCCAAATTTCTTTGCCCTACCTAACTCCCCCTCTCACTAATCAATCTGTAAATATGTAAATAGTTTTCTGTTGAACTATGCATGTTCATGTTCAATAAGTTACTGTTTTATTTATTTATACATGTATTCTCTTATATACTGTGGTTTACATTGAACAAACTGAAATTACATTGAACAGGGCATTATAACTTGGAGATAACTATTTTACAGGGAACATGGGCTATGGAGGATTAAGTGGCTTGCCCAAGACCACAAGGAGCACCTGTGGGACTAGAAACCCCAGTCCTTCCGGCCCAAGGTTGCTGTCCTCTAGTGGGATTTGAACCCCCGACCTTCCGGCCTGAAGTACCTTGCCCCAACCACTAGGCCACTCCTCCACTCCACTCCATTCCATAGAACAGAACTGTACTGTTCTATGTACAACAGCTGTGTTACACTGTTATGCTATGTTCCTTGTAAACCGTCTTGAATTGTAGAAAGACAGTATATAAAAGAAGTTAAATAAATAAATATAAATCTTCTCTTTATGTACAGGTTATTAAGAATATGGTCCATTGACCAAATCATCATTTTCCAAGAAAAAAAAAGAGACTTGTGGTTTTTAAAAGTAACACAGGTCTGCGATTAAAAAGCTGTTTGATTATTTTCATCTAATTTCCGTGTATTTTGGTGTGCTGAAAACAAATAAAATATTGAAAAAACTCCTAGACGTCATGATTTGCCACAACATGCAAAATTGTCTTCAAATTTATCAAATTTTTTCAAATTACTATTAATTAATTCAAATTACTATTAATTAATTCACATAAGTGCATTTAAGATATAAAATGCCAAAAAAAACCTTAAAGGGGTTGTCCGAGTTATATAAAAAAAAATATAGCACTATAAATCTGATGGTCAGCAATATATACATAAGCTAAGCAAGTTTTAAGTCCGTGCTTCTAATGGTAGAAGGGGTTAATCTTTCCTGAAGAATCCAGTGGGAGGGAGACACAGGGCAGATAGCTGCAGCTCCGGTCAGTGCAGGGGGCGTGGCCAGCACTGTGACGTCTTGTGTACAGACACAGAGCTTCTCTCTCCTGCATGCCACACTTGTGCACGAATCATCATCAGGTTCTTGGTTCTAGGCTGTTCACACTTTTTCATCACAATTCGTGTTAGCTCGTCATTCTTCAACCGTTATGTTATGGCTCTGCGAAAGTGTATTAATTCACCAGACAGTTTCTGTTTCATCTGTGGTGAATATACAGTGTTGAAGCAACAGCAGAATATTACAGACTTTGTGAAAAAAGTATACTTTGCATACTTTGGACTAAAAATTGGAGATCAAGATAAAGTCTGGGCGCCTCATAAAGTGTGCAAACGGTGTGTTGAGGACCTCCGAAACTGGTTCAAGGGTAAGAAAAAATCTTTCCGTTATGGGATTCCTATGGAATGGCGAGAGCAAAAGAACCCACTAGAGGACAGCAAACTTGGGCCGGAAGGACTGGGGTTTCTAGTCCCACAGGTGCTCCTTGTGGTCTTGGGCAAGCCACTTAACCCTCCATAGCCCATGTTCCCTGTAAAATAGTTATCTCCAAGTTATAATGCCCTGTTCAATGTAATTTCAGTTTGTTCAATGTAAACCGCACTGATGCAGAATAGCGCGGTATATAAGAGAATGTAAATAAATAAATAAATAAACCATAGTGATGACTGTTACTTTTGTTCATGCGATGTGAAAGGGTTTAATTCCAAATGGAAGCATTCCATTTCATACCTCAGTCTTCACTCGGCAATTCGTCATATCCCCCATGGCACAGATATACCAGTACCCAAGCCCCCTGCTACCTTGGAAGAGATACCTAGCTCCGATGAAGGTGAAGTCATACCTGAACCAGATGACGAATCAAGTTCTGACTTTGAAGATGATACAAGACCAAAATTGTTTTCTCAGGAGGAGATGAATGATTTGGTAAGAGACTTGAATCTTCCCAAAGATGCCTCTGAGTTACTCGGATCAAGGCTGAAAAGCAGGAATTTATTGTTGCCAGGAGTGTCATCTTCATGGTTCAGACATCGTGAAAAGGAGTTCGTTCCTTACTTCACCCAGGAAGACAAGTTGGTTTATTGCATTGATGTCGAAGGTCTAATGGGTCGATTTAAAATCCAATATGATTCAGAGCAATGGCGTCTTTTTATAGATTCTTCAAAAAGAAGTCTCAAAGCAGTTTTACTCCACAACGGTTTTTACGCTTCCATACCTGTAGGTCATTCCGTACACTTGAAGGAAACGTACGAGAACTTGGAATTGGTTCTTCGTAAACTTAAATATGAATACCATGGTTGGCAAGTTTTTGGGGACTTGAAGGTCTTGTGCATGCTGCTCGGGCAACAAGCTGGGTATACCAAATATCCTTGTTTTCTGTGTCTATGGGACAGTCGAGACCGACAAAATCACTGGACCAAGAAGAGTTGGCAGCCGAGGGTGCTAACAGTCGGTGAAAAAAAATGTCCTCCGAGAAACTTTGGTACTTTCCCATAAAGTTCTTCTACCACCTCTCCACATAAAATTGGGATTGATGAAGCAATTTGTAAAATCACTTCCAAGAGATGGAGAATGCTTCAAATACTTGGTCACCAAGTTTCCAAGCCTGTTGGAGGCAAAATTGAAGGAAGGTGTGTTCGTCGGATCAGACATTAGAAGGCTTATAGTTGATCAAGAGTTTGTCAATACCATGACGGATCCTCAAAAAGAAGGGTGGATTGCATTTAAAGAAGTTGTACAGAGATTTTGAGGCAATAACAAGGATCCTCACTACAAAAAGATCGTCAGACGAATGCTGAAAGCATTTCAAGCTTTAGGTTGCCTGATGAGTTTGAAAGTGCATTTCCTCCAGTCCCACCTTGACTACTTTCCTGAAAATTTAAGAGCTGTGAGTGAGGAACAAGATGAACGATTCCACCAAGACATTAAAGAGATGGAAAGGAGATACCAGGGAAAATGGAGCATTACAATGATGACAGACTACTGTTGGATGCTTCAGAGAGACATTCCAGATGCTACTCACAAGCGTAAATGCACCAAGAGGAGCCTCACAAGGAAGAAGAATCGAGTTTAGTGTGTGTAGGTGAGCTCATTTCAGTTCAAAAAAGGATTTTCATGAAAATATTGTAATAAAACTTTAATTTTATAAGTCTATTTCCATTTATTTTGAGGTATTGCCTTATTTAACATAGTTACCTAAATTGTCAGGTAACGTGATGTCCTATGACAAAATGGAAGTCATTTTCGGATTCAGTGCACCAAAAAACATAAAGATTACGTGTAATAACCAAAACAGCTCTCGAAAAAAAGTTTTAATTTTTAAATTACTGAACACGTAGATAGTCATTGCTTAATGGGAGACAGCCAACATGGCTTTAGCCAAGGAAGGTCTTGTCTTACTAATCTGTTATATTTTTTTGAAGGTGTGAATAAATAGGTAGGCAAAGGTGAGTCGGTTGATATAGTGTATCTGGATTTTCAGAAAGCTTTTGACAAGGTCCCTCATGAGGGACTCTTGGCAAAAATAAAAAGTATGGGATAGGATGGCAGTATACTACTGTGGATCAGGAACTGGTTAAAAGACAGAAAGCAGAGGGTAGGGATAAATGGCCAATTTTTTCCAATTGAGAAAGGTGAATAGTGCTGGGGATCTGTGCTGGGTCCGCTGCTTTTTAACATATTCATAAATTACCTGGAAATTGGAATAATGAGTGAGGTAATAAAATTTGCAGATGACACAAAATTATTCAAAGTTGTTAAAACCCAAGAGGATTTTGAAAAAATTGCAAGGGGACTTTGAAAAAATGGAAGACTGGGCATCCAAATGGCAGATGAAATTTAATGTGGACAAGTGCAAAGTTATGCACCTAAGAAAGAACAACCCAAATTATGCCTTAATGATGCAAGGTACCACATCAGGAACCACCACCCAGGAGAAAGATTTAGGCATCATCGTGAATAACATGTTGAAACCCTCCACCCAGTGTGCAGCGGCAGCCAAGAAAGCAAATAGAATGCTATGAATCATAAGGAAAGGAATGGAGAATAAAACAAAGGATATTATAATGCCTCTGTATTATTCCATGGTGCGACCGCACCTTGAATATTGTGTGCAATTCTGGTCGCCGTATCTTAAAAAGGACAGAGCGTTATTAGAAAAGGTATAGAGAAGAGGACTAGGGGACATGCAATGAAGCTACAGTGTAATCAATTTAAGAATAATTATAATTAAAGTAGGACCACAAAATATAATACAGTTGTGATCAACATTACTGGCACCTTTGCATTTTAGGTATGTTGTATACAATATCTTGAGAAATAATTGGAAATATTCCAAATGCATGTCATCATAATATTTTAATGGTATGTTAAAAGGTATACAACAAAAAAAGAGATCTGAGGAGGGCCAAGATGGTGGACGCATGTTATCCAGCTCTCTGCATGCTCCCTACCTTTTTGGTTTCTTGCTTTTTCCTCTTTGATTTATTATGCCGCATAAACGGAAAGCAAAGGTTTGGGAACTACAAAAGAGTGCGGATGTGGCTAAGGGTCCTCTCAATGCCTTCGTGAGGACCACCGGTGCAGCCAGTGTCCCGGTGCCATCTAGCTCGCTGGTGTCGGCGGGAGCGGAAAGAGGCTATCCGCATACCCCAGAGCTGCAGGTCACGCTGAGCCCAGAAGAGCGGATTCCTCCAATGCAGCCCTCGGTTCGCGTCGGGAGGAATCCCTGGTGTTGGGATCACTAATCCTGGTTCATTGATGGCTGAGGAGGTACTATCAGTGGCATCTTCTATGGCCGCATTGCTGCCTGGAGAGTCAGGGAACCTGATTGCTGCTGGTTTGAACCCTGCAGTTTCTGCGGGCCTGGAAGGGGCTTTGTTGCCTGAGCAGACTGCGTTGACCGGAGTAGTGGAAGGTAAACCTCTGCTGGTTCGGCTGGCAATTGTAACTTTGGATGCTCTTTGGGAAGGGCTGCAGACACTGGGAGCCTCTTTACCTTTGCAGTTTATGACTGTACAATCAGCTATATCTGGCATTACACAGGCGGATCAGCAAAAGCAGGATGTGGTCTTGTTGACCTCCAGAGTAACTCAGTTGGAGCATAAAGCTGAGGACACTGACTCTTTCTGCTTCTGTTACTAAGGATTTGACGAGCATTCATGGGAAATTAGAAGCTTTAGAAAATGCTGTTTGCAAAAAGAAGCTGCGCTTACTTAATTTTCCCTGTATTCCATAGGTTCAGCCAAAGGCGTTATTTAATTCATATGCGACTTCTATCTTGAAAATTCCCCCGGAGTCTTTACCTCCATTTGCAAAGATTTTCTACTTACCTACAGCTAAGCGCAGAGACCATGGTGCTTCCTCACCAGCTCATTCTCCCCCGCCCCGATGGATTCATTGGATCTGACTGGTTTCCTGGAGGCTTTGAACTCTGATTCTATCCCACGAGCAACACTGCTTTTGACTTTGGCTCTTGAGCCCAATAGGAACTAGTTACTGAAGTTGTATTTTCATGCCAGAAATCAGCCCTTTATTGGATAACCAGTTAGGATGTTTCCAGATGTTTCCAAGTCCACTCAGAAGCGTAATCAAGTTTCTTTTGCTTTGTCCTAAAATTCTTCAATTAAGGGGTTTATTCTTTTTACGCTACCCATGTAAATACTTAATTAAATATATGGGGGTTAATTATACTTTTTTTGAGCCTGCTCATCTGACACAGTTCATTGTGGGAAAAAGTGGAGAAAAAGTGAGGACCCCCCTCCCCCCCCCCCCTCGCAGCAACCTGTAGTTTCTCCAGATTCTCCTTTGGTATAGGAGAAGTTGTTCCGTACATTAAATTGTTATATCAGTTATTATGTCTTATTTTCTTTTCATTTTTCTTTTGTTTTGTGTCTTGGCCTCTCCCTAATTTTGTGGGCTAGTGAAAGAGTATGTGTTGTAATTTATGCTTCATATGTGGTGGTTGGATTTTCCTTCCATCTTTCTTTTTGTTTCTTTCTTTTCTGTAAGTGTATAATCCTTGTGTAATCTTTTTTTAAATATATAAACATAAAATTTAAAAAAAGGGATCTGTGTAACTTAGAAGTAGTAATTTCTGAGAAACAAAATATTACCTGAACAGAAATAATGGCACCCTTTACTAATATTTGGTTGCATAACCTGTGGCAGTGACGACAGCCTCCAAACATCTGTCTGCAGGTAGTTTCTCCCACTCTTCAACTGCAATTTGTTCCAGCTCATGAATGTTTCCAGGTTTCCTTTTACCAATGGCAGATTTCAGCTTTTTTCAAAGGTTCTGGATTGGATTGGATTGAGATCAGGACTCATTGCTGGCCAGTTTAAAACAGTCCATTTCTTCCTTTTTAGCCATTTCTTTGTACTTTTGGATGTATGTTTTGGGTCATTATCCTGCTGGAGGACCCATGACCTTCAACTCAGACCAAGCTTTCTGATACATTTTGGTATGAGTTGAGCGTATGGTGTGGGTTGAAACCACCACTCCAGATTGCTCCAGGTCAGCCTTAAGCTCTTTGGATGTTGTACGTGCTGTTTTTCCAGCAGTTCACACTAATCTTCGAAAATGTCTTGGATTAATTTTCCTCTTCCCACCACATCCTAGAATGTTCTTGACAGTTCCATGAGCAGAAAACTTCTTAATAACATTGTGAACTGTAAACAGAGGAATCCCAAGGTCTTTGGAGATGGCCTTGTATCCCTATGAATTTTGATGTTTGGTGATAATGGCTTTTCTGACAGTCTCAGGCAGCTCTCTTGCCTTCACTATAGTGAAAATGGAACATTTTAAACATTATTAGAGTCATCATTCATTGGCTGATGGGGGACAACACCCTTGGATTATTTTTAATTGTATGAGGTAATGGGTGCCTTAATATAAAAGAAAATAGGAAGGTTTGCCGCAAGAAAGGAAGTCCTTTCATGGTAAACAATCCAACAAAAAAATGTGAATGTTAATAATGAAGATTTAAGGTCAAATTTAGGAGTGTATAGTGAGGTCTGTCTTGATTTATTGAGAATAATCATGCCCTGGCAAAATCCCAGTTTTTATACTATTTTCTTTTTTAATTGATCTTGTTTTATTTGATTCTTTTATGAGTCAAATATGTGTGTATATATAATCCAAAGCCATTTCAATGGCCACTTTTTTTAGGAGGGAAACTAAGGGGCTGAACTGCAAGGGTGCCAATAATGTTGACCAGAACTGTATCATAAAAGGAAAATACACTTCAGAATTTATGGATTATTTTCTCACATGAATTTAAAATTCCATTTGAAGCAAATTTTGTATTGCTCCCATAGCTGCAAAGCTTCTAGTATTTTCTACCTGCGAACATTGTGCCAATTTTCCAAGAGTAAATACATGAAAATTGCCTAAGGATAAAGTACCTGCAGACATGTGGAGGCCAATTCCCTTCTGGACGTCTAGTACCTGTACAGCCTCTCAGAATTGGGTCTACCAGCCTGTACGTGCAGACCAGGCCCCAATTCCTAAGGGCTGCATGCCTTACAGATCCATGACTAACTCAGTCAGGCTCTTGAATGGAGCTGTGATGCCATGGCATCCCGTCGCCATGGCACTGCAGCTCCATTCAGGAGCTGCACTTGCTGGCCATGATACAGAACCCCCCCCCCCCCTTTCCCCACAACCCGCCCTCTAATCCAGCCTACCATGACCAGTATCAGGCTGTGGGGAACCCACTGCACCCCCTCACCTTCATGCTGATGCCGGCCTCTGCTGTCCCCTGACGTCCAGGGGGTCTTATTCTGCCTCTGAGCTGGATTAAGTCCTCTGTCTAGAAGGCCAACCCTGGACATAAAGGGCCAACTTCAGAAGAGGCCCTGTATGTCCAGGGTGAAGGCCCGCACATGCACAGCTCTCGCTCCGCCTCCCGCCCGCCTCATCCTGCCCCAGTCTAAGGCTCCCCATACAATCCCGCTATTCATACAGGGAGCCTTGCACAGGGATGGCAAGGGGGGACGAATAGTGGGGATGTATGTCCAGGCAGGGTGTACATCCCCACTATTTGTGCCTCAGAATGACCCCCTTACTGTATATACTTCCTTTTTCTACACCAGTTGTTCCCAAACTGTGGTGGTGACCCCAAATGGGAGTCACAAAATTCTCATTTGGAGTCACAGATGACTGCAAGTTAAGAGTTAAAAAAACAAGTACTGCGGTACCCTGTGGCAAAAAAGAAGGCAGCAAGCAGGTGTCTTTATTGAGCCATTTGTGTATAGAATGAACAGCACAGAGCTGGCTGCTCTGCTGCGCTGCCTGTCCTGAAATATGCTTCCGTTGCAATTTGCAAAGTTAAAGCAACACTGCTGTTGTTGCTTCATATGTCCCTGTATCATATCCATGAAACAGCTGTCTGCTGCTGCCCTGCCGGCCATCACCCCAAGATCTTTTCTGCTTGACACCTCCATTCCAAGATTTATTTTTTTTTTACACCAGCCCCAGGGGCATTTATTGGCTGCTGTTGCTGCTGCTGCTGTGAAATTCTTTAAACAGCATGGAGGTTTCTCCATCTGGTGCCAATGCTCCCAACAATTTATAAGTCCCTTTGTTACTAATGCTGCCTCTAGCAGTGCATCAAACATCAGCCTCCAACACCACTGCGCTGCTAGAGGCATCTCAATTCTGCCCCTTCCCCCCTCCTGATTTCACTGCTAATATTCAAAAGGTACTGACAGTGGAGGGAGAAATTTCACTTACCGTTAATTTCCTTTCCTGGAATACTGCTAGACCAGTCCAGACAAACGGGTTATGCACCCCTGCCAGCAGATCTTGGAGACAGAGAATTCTACCAGAGCTCTGATAGGCTGGAGCCTGGTGATATAATCCTACCCCTAGGGATCTCCCTCAGTTACGTCCACAAGCTAATGCAACATGAACTGTAACATCACCCCAGAGGGTCTCAAGTGAACTATATACAAGGGAGCCGAAGAACTCCCTACAGCTGACAACAGTATCCATCTACGAACCCATGGACTGCCCATGGCGAGGCATACCAGCAAAGAGAAGAACCGCGGTCGGCGGCTGCACCGCACCAGCGGCACTCCAACCAACAGCAGGGCGGGTCCTGGACTGGTCTAGCAGTATTCCAGGAAAGGAAATTAACGGTAAGTGAAATTTCTCCTTCCAGTTCATACTGCTAGACCAGTCCAGACAAACGGGCAGTACCCAAGCTACCTGCGTTCAAGGGGGGGCAAGGCGGCCGACAGCTCAGCAACTCCAAAACGGACCTCTTGACGGGCATGAACGTCCAACCTATAATGACCGACAAAGGTGGACAGCGACGACCAAGTCGCCGCCCGGCAAATATCGAGAGGAACTACATGAGACCTCCCGGCCTACAAAGTTGCTTGCGCCCGAGAGCAGTGAGCACGGAGTCCCGGTGGAGCTGGCTCTCCCAGAAGAAGGTACGCCACCTCAATGGCTTCCGTAACCCATCTAAAAATGGTAGATTCGGAGGCTGCGGATCCCCGATGAGAACCCGCGAACAAGACAAAAGAGCAACAGTGATATGGAAGGGTCCTGCGACCCCCAGATACCGAAAAAGAACCTTCTTAAGGTCCACCGCCCGCAACGGAGACCGACCACTGTCAAACTGCGCCTTTGTTAAAGACGGAAAGAAAAGAGGCTGGTCAACAGTGAACGGCGTCAGCACTTTGGGCAACAAAGGAAGGGACAGTCCTCAAAGAAACGCCTGCGGAGGAAAACGAGAGATAGGGATGTCGACACGAGAGAGCCTGGAGCTCAGAAAGACGGCGTGCCGAAGTTATGGCCACCAATAAGACTGCCTTCAGAGTCAAATCTAGAAGAGAACATGCCCTCAGAGGCTCAAAGGGAGGAGCAACGAGGGCACAGAGGACAAGCACGAGAGCTCACGCCTGCACAGGCGAACGCAGAGGAGGCCGGAAGGCCTAACTCCGCGGAGGAACCAAGACATGTCCAAATGCAAAGCTATCGATCGCCCCGCTATAGGACTCCGAAAACAAGTTGAGGCGACCACTTGAATCAGAAGGCCGAGAAATGCCTCGAGGCGGAGCATCGATGCCCCAGACAGACGGAATAGATCCACATACCATGGTCCGCGAGCCCAACTCGGAGCCAGCAGGAGTACAGGGTCGCGACGGTCTCGGAGCCGCTGGAGAACCATGCATATCACGGATCAGGGAGGGAAAACACACCGGAGAAGATGAATCAGCCACGGTTGAGAGAGAGCATCTATGCCGTGCGTTCCCTCATCCCTCCAATGGCCGAAGTACAGCGAAGCCGTGGCAGTCCATGCCGTAGCCATTAGATCCATGGTCAGTAGGCCACACAGGTGAACAATGGACTGGAACGCATCCGGCTGCAGAGCCCAGCCCCCGGGCTCCAGAGAGTGCCGGGTGAGAAAATCGGCCTACACATTGTTCACGCCTGCGATGTGCTGTGCTGACAGCATGAAGATGTTCCCCCGCCCACGGGAGGAGCAAACGCCTCTCCTGTGAGACATCCGGACATTGCGTGCCGCCTAGGCGGCTGAGGTAAGCAACCGCCGTGGCGTCGGACAGGATCTGAACCGCACACCGCCACATTAGAGGCTGAAACTGAAGAAGGGCGAAGCGCACTTTCCGCGTCTCGAGAGGATTGATAGACCCTTGGGCTGCGCGAGGTGACCAACACCCCTGCGCCGAGGCTAAGCCGCAAGGCGCTCCCCAACCGGAGAGGTCGGCGATTGGCGTCACCAAGATCCAGCGCAGAGACTCCAGAGGGACCGCCCGTAGAAGATTGTGTGCCTGAAGCCACCAGCGGAGGCTGCGGCGCACCGGCAGAAGCAAAGGCAACCAGATTCGATAACTCTCCGATACCGGCGACCAACGAGATAGAAGCGCCGTCAGCAAGCAGCGCAAGAGCGCTCTTGCCCACGGAACGAGGGCTATCGTTGCTGCCATGGACCTCAAGAGTTGAAGGTAGCCCCAAGGCCGAGGCGCCGCTTGATCCAAGCAGCGGCGGAGCTGAAGAGAGATCTTCTGAAAACGTTCCTGAGGTAGAAACACCCGTCCCCTACGAGTGTCGCACCCAGCCCCGAGAGAATCCAGGACCTGAAGCATTCCAAAATAGACAGAGTAACGGCCCAGTCCTCCTTCCAATGGTGGACCGGGACGAATGGCATCTAAACGCTGGAGCCTTTAAATGAAGCAACATCCGCTGCCCATTGACGCAGGCTGAGCCATCTCCGAGCTACCGACACCGGTGCTAGGAAGCGAGCTGACAGCTGCAAGAGATCACAGAATGCCTCTGCCCGGAATGCAGCAATGGATTTGAAATGAACCAACTCGGGAACACCTGGAAGCTGCGGAATCCATTGAAGGGAGGCCCGAGCTGCCAGACCTCCGCACACCTGCAAGAAGGAAATAGCGGGCGAAGGAAAACCGGACTGTAACAGTCTCCCAACTCTTCAGGTCTGGCTGGTCGCGGAGCGCCTCTCCGCCCTCAACCGGAAGTGTGGTATGCCTGATGACCCTGGTCAGAATGCATCAACCGTCGGGTATTGCAGCCAACGGTCGAAGTGAAAGGGAGACCAAGGGTATAACCGACTAATACCGCGTGCCGTACGAATGCACTGGAAAATGGGATGCGGCTGCAACCGGATTTGAGAATCCGGAGGAGTAGGCGTGTCGGCTAGGGGGAGCGACTCCATCACCTGTGTGAGTAGAGCCGGCAACTCCTCTTACCGAAAAAGGCGGAGAACCGTCAGCGAAGAAAACAGACGGAGAATATTCCCCATCTCCGTACTCCAACGAGTCAGGGCTGACCTCCGAAGATTTAAAGTCTTCTTGAATATCCATAGTACCCCTCAAGGCACATGCTACGCCCCAAGGAGGACGTACTGCTCTAAAGTCTGAGGACTTATGGGACCACTTGCGAGACCACGCCATATGCTCGCCTGCTACTGGGCAGGTGTAGGAGATAATCCAAAAGACTCCAAAAGTCACAGGTGTCATGCCAGATGGAAGAGTGTGAGGAAGGCACTCTCAGTCAAGGCTGCTGTGGTCTCAGCGGCTGTGGAAGCGACATGGGAGCTGACTGAATCTTCTCCTGCAGGAAGATCCTGCAGCAGGGGCTCTGAGGAGGGGGGAGATAAGGTGCTGATGAACCCAGCTAGCAACGCAGTGGGAATGGGGAAAGTCTCCGGGATGCAGCGTGCAGGTGGAACACAAGCAATCTATTAATGTCCCCTTCGGCTGATTACATATCACATATGAAACAGCCAGAGAAAGAAGCATTGTAGAGACTTAAACCACCTTTCCTCTTCTTGTGTGGGGTTTTTTTTTTTTTTTTTTTTGCATTTAAAACAAAAAGCAAGGTAGGCTCAGGGAAACCCAAGACTCTTCAAGAAAAGGATTTTGAAACTCCACGTGCCTCCACAGCATGATTAAATGTGTGGAAACTGCTGTTTAGAGCTGTTTCCTCCAAAAAGAAACACTGAAGAGAAAAACAAAATGGCCGCTGGCACTGAAAAACTGTCAGGTATTCACTGAGCTGAGAAGGGAACTGTCAGTCATTCACCGTGCTGGCATAGAGAAACTTTCAAAGTCAGGGTAAGGCAATTACAGTGACTGAAAGTAGGGAAATTAGAGTGTGATCCCTCCACAGCCATTCAGACCTCCATGGTAGGGGCTGAAAGGTGTTTCTGGGGAGGGAAGTAGAAGCTCAAATCCAGCCGTAGGAAGATTACAGTGAGCATGCTTAATTAGGCCGAGCCCAAAACAGTCAGGATCCAAAACACTGACTTAAAATTCCAATCAAATGGTATATTGAATAAGACAGGTACAATATTCAGTAGGACGTACAAAGTAACCCGGCTGCAGTTTGTGGACTAAAAATTTAAAGTAGGAACTTCAAAACTCAGAGGCAGCCGGTCCGGATGCAGTTGAAATCATCCCAGAGCAGCTGAGGCAAGTAAGAAAAAAAACAGGGTACTCACAGTTTTCTTTCAGAAAAGGATACCTGAACTTCCTGGAGGTATCCAAACTCTCGTGGTAAAGACTCAGCGCAGCGTAAAGCCAATGGAGAGCTCCACTGAAGCCAAGCTCAGGAGTTCCCAAGTTCATCTGGGGAAGCAAGATGCTGGGGGAAGAGCAGAGCTGATTCATGAGGTCCCTGTGTTTCTTCTGACAGCCTATGCAGCGTAAACCTGAATAAGGCACAGTGAGAACTAAAAACAAATAACTGCGTCCCGCAGGAACAGGCATTTAACAATATTCCCCATAATAGGTAATGCTTCAGCCAGCCTTCTTTGTTGGGCACAGTGGGGGATGGAACCCATGAACCCTGCACCATTCGTCAGTGACTTAGCATTGTACTGTGGCTCTGAATTGCATCCTGTTCTCTATCCATGCCTTCCGTACTTTTTATTCATTATGTTAATACATAGGCAGAGAAAAAAGGAACCCCTTCACAACTCACAGCTAGCAAGTGTTGTGGAAAAAAACTTAAACAGCAATAGAGCTGTTAGAAGCCAGCAGAGAAGTAATCTGGCTTCCCGCCAAAAACCGAGGCTCATTAGCTATTCAAAATGGCCACCGGCAAAAATAAAACACAAAAAGAGTGAATTAAAACCCCCAAAAGCTAAGGAATTAACTTAAAAAGTCAAAGGAGAAGGTGGGAGGGTTGCAGGCATGAGAGAAATGCCTAAAATCGCTGAAAAATCAAGAAAAATAAATCGAGTTACCACAGAGCTGCAGACAGCAGTGGGAGAAAGACAGTTTCTGTACTTACAGTACCGAAAGTGCAGAGAAGCCACGGACCGCTGCTCAAACCACTGCAGCTGCCTCACCACTAAAATCAGCCCCAGGGACTGGATTCTAGGAGGCTTATCATCCAGCTAAATAGCCCTCATGACTAGTGCTGGGGAGTCTGCACATCAGCGATCTCTACTGTGACAGAGGACACAGGAGCTTCAGCTGGAATCATCCTGGTGCTCAGATAAGTACACTGGCAGCTCAGGGCATAATCTCTCCAAGAGAAATCACAAAGAAATAAAGCATTTTAAATTTTGTTTGAAGGAGCAAAAAAAAAAAAAAAGCATCCAGATCTGCTGGAGACAGAGAAAAACTGAGGGAGACCCCTAGGGGTAGGATTATATCACCAGGCTCCAGCCTATCAGAGCTCTGGTAGAATTTTCTGTCTCCAAGATCTGCTGGCAGGGGTGCATAACCCGTTTGTCTGGACTGGTCTAGCAGTATGAACTGGAAGGGGATTTGAAATAAATGCAGAGAACTATGGAGGTGAGACTGGAGGAAGTCTGAGGGAACGAGTGTGGAGGGGAGGGTGAGTCTGGAAGAGGAGTATAGTTGCAGAGAAGGAGCACAGGACTGGGCACCCTGCGAAGGCTCATAACTGAATATGGATCAGGAGAGGTGAGTCTTGGTGAAATACGCAATTGAGAGGAGCATGGGTGAGGTATGAGCCTGGCCTATATGATGAGCATGACGAGAGGGTGAGTCTGGGAGATGGATGTGATTGAGGGGCGCATGAGCCTGAGCAGGGTAGTACATGTGTGGAAGGGGGACAAATCTGGATGTGGTGATTGAGAAGGGCATGAGTCTGGGCATGGTTAATAAGTGTGAATAGGGAGAAGTGAGTCTGGTTCATGAAACTGGGTTGTAATTTCCAAGCCCGTGTGTCTCAGACATGGTGAGTACTTCAGATAATTATGTTAACAAGCATACCATTAACATATTTATATTTACGTTGTTTGAGTGATAATTTGATTTGGTTATCATCTGGGGTCATATGAATTTTCACCCGCTAAAATGGGGTCACACTGGAAAAAAGTTTGAGAATCACTGTTTTACACACAGCTTTCCTGACTAAATAACATGAATACTGTTGGGGAAAAATAGGTATACATTTATTGACATACAGGATAGGCAATTTTCAAATAGCTCATTTTTGCAGGTAAAAACTCTTTTACCCACAGGAATAGCTTTGACCATTTCTCTCCTGAAGGAGAAAAATCAGATTGACTACTTTGCAACTTAGCCAAATTTAAAAAGGAAATTGGAATAAAATGTTTCTCTTGAAGCTAAGTTTTGAGAGAAAGTTATAGTTACATGTACATTTTGGTGAAGGATTTCATTATAAAGGTGATACTTTAAAATCCTGACCAGGTTAGGAAGATACATAGAGAAAGTTCCTGAATATATTGGAAAGGTTGCAACCAATGTTCCCTCTAATTTTCTGTAGGCTGTGTGCGCATAAAATATCAGCTGTGTGCAGCTTTTGAAGGAAGGTTAAATTTTTGTGCGCCACATAACGACACTCTGAGTTATATACTTTAAAATTTGACTACACGTCAGAATACAGTATGTACACCACATTGATTTTAATCAAATTAAATGAAAATAGACGATTACTAAATGAAGCGGGAAATTTCTAGTAATTACAATCATAACTTTTAAATTTTAAGACGTCTGTGTTGTTTTCTATCAGAATCAGAGCTGTAATTTTTGTGCGCTCTGTTGTAAAGTATGTGCGCTCGCTCGGTGAGGTGTGTGCGCGCGCACACGCGCACAGCTTAGAGGGAACAGTGGTTGCAACCTTCATACATTCAGCTCAGCCTGGTTCAGCAATGGTGAAAATTAGGTCTTAGAAACATAGAAATATGACGGCAGAAAAAACCACATGGCCTATCTAGTCTGCCCTTCCATATCAACTACAATAGTACCCTTTTTACCTTTAAAGATCATGGGGTATGTTTACTAAACCGGGCTAACGGTTAACCCGGGCTATCTGCAACTAGGTCCCATTGAATAATATGGGACCTAGTGGCAGATAGCCCGGGTTAACCGTTAGCCCGGTTTAGTAAACATACCCCCATGTGTATCCCATGCTTTTTTGAATTCAGATATTGTCCTCATCTCTACCACCTCCACTGGGAGACTATTCCACGCATCTACCACTCTTTCCATAAAGAAATATTTCCTCATATTGCTCCTCTGACTATCCTCTTTCACCCCCATCCTATGTCCCCTCTTAGCAGAGCTTGCTTTCAATCAAAAGAGACTTTCTTCCTTTGTATTTATGCCATGGAGGTATTTAAACATCTCTAGCATATCTCCTCTATGCCGCCTTTCTTCTAAAGTATACATATATAGATTTTTAAGTCTGTCTTCATATGCTTCAAAACGAAAACCACTAAGCATTTTAGTAGCCATCCTCTGCATTGACTCCAACCTGCTTATATCCTTTTGAAGTTGTGGTCTCCAGAATTGCACACAATACTCCAAATGAGAATGCATCAGAGACTTATATAGAGGCACTATTACCTCCTCTTTTTCTGCTGGCCATTCCTCTCCCTATGCACCCAAGCACTTTCTGGCTTTCGCCATCACCTTTTCTACCTATTTAGCTACTTTAAGGTCTCCAGACACAATAATGCCCAGGTCACACTCTTCTTTAGTGGACAGAAGTACCTCACCCCCTACACTGTACCGCTCCCTTGGATTTTGGTAGCCCAAATGTATGACCCTGCATTTTTTAGCATTAAATCTCAGCTGTCAAATTCTAGATCAAGCTTAGCTAGATCCCTCTTCATGTTATCTACTCCTTCGTGGGTGTCTACTCTATTGCAGATTTCGGTATCATCCGCAAACAGGCAAACCTTACCTGACAGGCCTTCCACAATATCACTAACAAAGATGTTAAAAAGAATTGAACCAAGGACAGATCCCTATGGCACCCCACTGGTAACCTCCTCTTCCTTCTCAAAGGGAGCTTCATTTACCTATACCCTTTGCCGCCTCCCACTCAACCAGTTTCTAACCCAATCAGTAACTTTAGGGTCCATCCCTAGGGTGCTCAGTTTGTTTATAGGTCACCTGTGCGGAACGGTGTCAAAGGCTTTACTGAAATCTAAATACAGCACATCTAGGGCTCTCCCTTGGTCTAACTCCCTGGTCATCCAGTCAAAGAAATCAATCAGACTTGTCTGACAAGACCTGCCTCTGGTAAACCCAAGCTGCTTCAGATCCTGCAATCCATTGGACTCCAGAAACCTCACTATTCCCTCTTTTAGCAGCATTTCCAATAACTTACTCACCACAGAATTTAGACTAACTGGCCTGTAGTTTTCAGCCTGATCCTTGCTTCCATTTTTGTGTAAAGGGACCACATATACCTTTCTCCAGTCCTCTGGGACCACTCCTGACTCAAAGGAGCATTGGAAAGGTCAGTCAGTGGAGCCCCTAGAACATCCCCAAGTTTCTTCAGTATTATTGGATGTATCCCATCTGGTCCTACCGCTTTATCTACTTTTAGTTTATCTAATTCCTCACGAACACAGTCTTCTGAAAATTGTTCAAGCTCCCTATCACTTCTGTTCCTATTTGTGGGTGATTTCTGAGGTCCTGCTCCTGGCCCTTCATATGTGAACACAGAACAGAAATATTTGTTAAGTAATTCTGCTTTATCCTCATCAGTTTCTGCATATTCCTCACCTCCACCCTTGAGTCTGATAATACCACTTTTGTCCTTCCTCTTCTCACTAATATATCTGAAAAAATGTCTTATCCCCCCATTTTATTGAAGTGGCTATTTCTTCTTCTTTTTGTATCTTTGATTTCCTGACTGCTTTGCTAGGTTCTCTACGTTTTTCCAAATATAGACGCCTCTCTTCCTCTCTCTGTCATCTCTTGTATTTCCTGAAGGCCTCCCTCTTTTTCTTCTTCTTTTCAGCTACTTCTTCTGAGTACCATAGCGGCCTCCTTTTCCTTTTATATTTATTTACCTAACAAAAAGGTCTGTTGCCCTTAAAATATCCCCTTTCAGTTTTGCCCACTGTTCTTCTACATCCCCCAGTTGTTCCCATCCCGCTAACAACTCCTTGAGGTATTGTCCCATCTTAGCAAACTTAGTTTTCCTAAAGTCTAAGACCCTCACTTTTGAATGGATTTTATCAGCCCATACCACCTGGTGATCCCTGGATGCAAGATGATCTTCCACTATAACATCAGAAACACTTTCACCATTGATAAGCACCATCCAGTATAGCCCCTTCACGTGTGGGTTCTGTTATCAGTTGCCTGAATAGTTCTCTCGGTAAAGAATCCAGGATCTCCTTACTTCTAGATGATACTGCAGCAGGGATTGCCAATCAACACCCAGCATATTGAAATCACCTATCAGTAGCACTTCTCCTTTCATGGCAATGCTGCGTATGTCTTCTATTAAATCTTCATCCACTTCTTCTCAATGTAAGGGGGATCTGTAGATCACTCCAATGCAAATGGATTTCCCTTTAACACTTTCTAGTTTAACCAACAGTGCCTCCTCTCTTCCTTTTAAGTTCTGTAATTCTATAGCTTGAATATTATTTTTTATACATAAGAAAATAAGATATGCCATGCTAGGTCAGACCAAGGTCCATCAAGCCCAGTATCCTGTTTCCAACAGTGGCCAATCTAGGTCATAAGTACCTAGTACTTTCCCCAAAAAACACAGGTTCCACAATGCTTGTATTGGGGCAAACAGTGAATTTCCCAGGTCGCCTTTAATAATGGTTTATGCATCCTTCCTCCAGGAACTTGTCCAAACCCTTTTTAAACCCAGCTACACTAACAGCTTTTATTACATCCTCTGGTAACAAATTCCAGAGTTTGATTACACGTTCAGTGAAAAAATATTTTCACTTATTATTCTTAAATTGATTACACTGTAGCTTCATTGCATGTCCCCTAGTCCTCTTCTCTATACCTTTTCTAGTAACGCTCTATCCTTTTTAAGATACGGCGACCAGAATTGCACACAATATTCAAGGTGCGGTCGCACCATGGAATGATACAGAGGCATTATAATATCCTTTGTTTTATTCTCCATTCCTTTCCTTATGATTCATAGCATTCTATTTGCTTTCTTGGCTGCCGCTGCACACTGGGTGGAGGGTTTCAACATGTTATTCACGATGATGCCTAAATCTTTTTACTGGGTGGTGGTTCCTAATGTGGTACCTTGCATCATTAAGGCATAATTTGGGTTGTTCTTTCTTAGGTGCATAACTTTGCACTTGTCCACATTAAATTTCATCTGCCATTTGGATGCCCAGTCTTCCATTTTTTCAAAGTCCCCTTGCAATTTTTTCAAAATCCTCTTGGGTTTTAACAACTTTGAATAATTTTGTGTCATCTGCAAATTTTATTACCTCACTCGTTATTCCAATTTCCAGGTAATTTATGAATATGTTAAAAAGCAGCGGACCCAGCACAGATCCCCAGCACTATTCACCTTTCTCAATTGGAAAAAATTGGCCATTTATCCCTACCCTCTGCTTTCTATCTTTTAACCAGTTCCTGATCCACAGTAGTATACTGCCCTCCTATCCCATACTTTTTATTTTTGCCAAGAGTCCCTCATGAGGGACCTTGTCAAAGGCTTTCTGAAAATCCAAATACACTATATCAACTGACTCACCTTTGCCTACCTATTTATTCACACCTTCAAAAAAATATAATAGATTAGTAAGACAAGACCTTCCTTGGCTAAAGCCATGTTGGCTGTCTCCCATTAAGCCATGACTATCTATGTGTTCAGTAATTTTGTTCTTTATAATGGTTTCTACCATTTTTCCTGTACTGACATCAGGGTCACCAGTCTATATTTTCCTGGATCAGTGAGCCATTCCTCCTCCCCTTATTCCAACCTGGCCTTTCTGAATAAAGTATAGCCCAGTATAATTACATCCTAGTCATTGTTGTCCATAAGCCATATCCCCGTAACCACCACTAAATCTAAGTCAGCCTCTTCCATTAAAGCCTCAACATCTCAGATCTAATTTCCAATGCTGCAGGCATTTATACACACCACTTTCCAGATGTTGACCCTTTTACCCATTTCTACAGAAGTATTTAATGTTTCACCTACCTAGGAGCTTTCACTTATCTGCTAATTGTCTTTCCTTGAGTCCTTCCAATCCAGTTCAGTACATTCGGGTTTTCTCCCTCCTCCAGCAGCTAAGAATTGAACATATCAGATTTCTGATGTCACAGTACAAGAGCTTCCTCTTTAGCTCTAGGAAACCAGTAACCTATTGACAAAGTAGACTAAGAGAGAGCAGTAAGTTCATTAAATAAAATAAACCACTTCAGATCAACTTCATATCAGAAAGTAAGGCATGAGCTAATACAAGCACAACTATATACAGATGCAAGATGAGTAGCAATGACAGGGACATTCATGCCCCCAATGCCCACCAGTGGCTGAGAAGAAATGACCAATTTAGATATTCTTCTTATGCAACTCTTCCCCGACCAGCCAGACACGCCTCCTCCTTTATGCTGGAACCTGAAACAAATTGATTTCTGTAGGGAGGGTCCTGGACTGGAATGGAGGGACTCAAGGAAAGATAATTAGCAGGTAAAACCTAATTTCACTTTCCTTATTATCCCTCCAGTCCAGTCCAGTACGTGTGGGATGTACTAGAGCAGTACCTAAAAATGGGAGAGACCCACGAGTCTGGCCTGCAGCACCGAAGCCCCAAAGAGGGCATCCTGAGACAACTGAACATCTAGATAATAATGACACGTAAATGTATGCAAGGACAACCAGATGGCCACCTTACAAATATCCACTGGTTGCACCAGCTAATGTTCTGCCCAGGAGGAGGCCTGGGCCCTGGTCGAATGTACCCGCAGCCCACCAGGGACCACCTTACCCTTCACAAGATAGGTTGAAGCTATCATTTCTTTCACCCAGCGGGCTATCGAGGCCTTTGAGGCTGCCTCCCCTTTTTGAGTCGTCCAAACAAGACAGGCAGTCTGTCCATTCTACGAAATGACTCTGTGCACTTTAAATACTGCCTAACACTCTTTGCACATCCAACAAATGCAACTGTCTTTCCTCCTCCAATGTCCCCAGCCGTGAGAAGGCTGGGAGAGAGATCGCCTGGTTCAGGTGGAACAGTGTCAACATTTTCAGCAAAAAGGAAAGAACCATATGCAGAATGACTTTCTCCTTACAGAGACTCCCTGCACGAGAGGGTCTGAAGCTCTGAAATAATGCCACCAAAAAGACAGTTTTCAATATGAGGTCCTTCAATGAGGTCTGAGCCAGTGATTGAAAGGGCGGTTCTGTCAAACCTGATCAGACCAGATTGAGATTCCACAGTAGCACTATCACCTGCGAATCTGTTTCACAGCTCTAAGAAAATGGGACACATCCGGGTACACTGCTAAGGAGCCACCAGATACGCGCCCCCTGTAGCAGGAAAGGGTCCCCACCTGGACCTTCAAGGAATTCAAGACTAAGCCCTTTTCACGGCCTGACTGCAAAAAGGCCAAGATATCCAGCATGGAAGCTGAAAGGGCTTGCAGTTCCTGGTTTATACACCAATCCTCAAATATGCACCAAATCCTCACATAGGCCAGGGAGATAGAGTGCCATCTAGACCTCAAAAGAGTAGATACTAATGCCGCAGAATAGCTCCGAAGCTTCAGCCTGTGACTTAAGAATGGGCCCTTGAGACAGCAGATTTATCCTGCTCGGAAGGCGCCATGATTCGGCTATCAACAGATGCATGAGATCCGCATACCACGGCCTTTGTGGCCAATCTGGTGCAATGAGAATCACCAGCCCCTTGTGGGTTTCTATGCACTACAGGAGATTCGCTATCAGTGCCTAGGGGAGAAATACATAAAGTAGCCCCTCACATGGCCCAACTCTGTGCCAGGGCATCGAGCCCATTGGACATGTGCTCTCAGCTCCTGCTGAAAAACCTGCTCGCCTTGGTGTTGGCTAGCATTGCAATTGGTCCATAATAGGTGCACCCCAGTGAATGGTGATCTCATGGAACACTGCTGCGTTCAACTCCCAATCACCAGGATCCAACCGGTGACAGCTCAGATAATCCACCTGAATGTTTTCTTTGCCTGCCAGTGAGCTGCAGAGAGAGCCGTGAGGTTCTCCTCTACCCACAGTGATGCTGACTGAATCTCTCTCACCAAGACAGCACTGACCATGCCGTCCTGATAATTGATGTAAGCCACCGTGGTCGCATTGTCAGAGCAAACTCTCGCTGCTCGGTGGGCCAGTTGAGCCTGGAAGAACTGAAATGCTAGAAAGGCCGCCCACATCTCCAACCGGTTTATGGACCAGGTCCTCTTCGCCCACTGTCCCTGCCTGACCTGTGACTCGCAATGCACTGCCCACCCCATGACACTGGCATCAGTCATCAGTAGCACCCATTCTAGGGGCTCCAGGGGCATCCTCGATTCTAGGTGCTCCAGATGTAACCACCATGAGACGCACTTACATCTCGTGCAGAGAGATCAACCTCCTCGAGAGCGGATGATGCTGGGGAGACCAACGGGAAAGCAGGACCTGCTGTAGCAGCCGCATATGCATCTGAGCCCAAGGCACCAGGTTCAAAGTCGCTGCCATGGATTCCAGGAGCTGCAGGTAGTAACACACTGATGGTGTTCTCATGCCCAGGAACTGTCTCACATGGCACTACATTTTTTGTGCTCTGTCTCCAGGCAGGGAGACGAGACCCACTTTGGTATCGAACTGCGCACCCAAATAGACCAAGTGATGAAATGGCTAGAGGTGACCCTTGGTTACGTTGATCACCCAAATGAGGCTTTGCAACAACTTTCAGCCTCCAACTCTATCTGATAAGCCAATCATCCAGGTATAGGTGGCACCAGGACTCCTACCTTCGCAACGCTGCCGCCGCCACAATCGTAATCTTGGTAAAGGTTCATGGAGCAGTAGCCAGCCCATAGGCACAGCAAAACACAGGAACTGATGATGGTCTGGTTGGATAGGAATATGGAGGTATGCCTGGGTTAAATCCAGGGCCGTCAAAAACTCGCTCTGCCTTACCGCCAGGATGACCAACCACAGGGTCTCCATCCAGAAATAAAGAACCCTCAAGGAGTGGTTCAGTTGCTTGAGATCCAATATGGGCCAGAAGGACCCATCCTTCTTGGGTACCACAAAATAAAGTATCGACCAAGCCAATATTAATCTAGTGGGACCGGTGCCACCGCCTCAAGTTGCAGGGTATCCTGAACTGCTCTCTGCTTCAAAGGAGCTTGACAAGGCAACTGCGTAAAGGCCTTGGAATGGGGGCAAGTGAATTCCAGTGCATACCCTTCTTGACAGTCTCTAATACCCACTGGTTGGTGGTGATACTGGTCCAGGCGGAGTAACCGACCTCTTATTGAAACCAACTCCTCCTGGGCCTGCCTGGCTTCATTGGGGTTTCCTTGCAGGTGCTGCAGGGGTAGAATAGTAACCCCAATTGGCCCCCCTGTAGCTATGAAAGGACTCCCCTCTGAGGATACTGTCCACGCTGATAAGGGGCAAAGCGGGTCACCCAGAACCTCCTGAAGTCCCTGGGTTGGCCCCAAGATGCATTTCCTTGCTTTGGTCCTTTTGGCCAGTCTTCTGGCAGGCAGGCTCCTATAGAATCCCCGAGGTCCTTCACTAACTTATCCAGCGCCTCCCCAAAAAAGCAATTTGACCTTAAAGGGGAGTTTGCTGAATCTTGTCTTGGAGGAAATGTCTGCCAACCAGTTACAGAGCCACAAAAACCTATAGGCTGCAATAATGGGAGCCATGGTCTTGTAAAATGCTCACACCAAGTCATAAAAGGCATCTGCCAGATAGACCGAGGCAGATTCCAGCTTAACCGCCTCTGGCGGACTCATTGAGGTCTTGTCCCCCGCGGGGACCAGCCCTTATATCCAGCGTATGGAAGCTTTGGTCATATAGGCTCTGCAAATTGAGGCCTGCTATTGAGGCCTGCAGTGTCAGGGCACTCGTGTCAAAGGCTTGTTTCAAAAAGGACTCTAACTTGCGGTCTTGTAAATCCTTTAATATCACTCCACCTTCTACCGAGATTGTGGTTTTCTTTGTCACCACAGACACTATGGATCCACCCTAGGCATTTTCAAGAGTTCTCTCATACTCTGGATTAGACTGCAGGCAGGCCATGGCCCGACCCCCGGAGACCAGCTTACGGCACTTCCCATTCCGTTTCAATCATCTTTTTAATCATCCAATGAACTGGGAAACATGTTTGTGAACCCTTGAACCCCTGCAACAAGAGATCCTCTAAAAGTTCCTCCACTATGGCTGGAGTAAGTGTCATATTCAGAGTGGCCATCAACTGAGCGATTAATGCAGGGAGATCTTCCTTATGAAAGACACTCCCCTTCTTCCAACTCCAGTGGCTCTGTCTCCCTCCAGAGATCTGAGAGACCCTCTCCTAAGTCCTCAGTCCGGGGACAGAGAAGCCTGATCCCCCCCCCCCCAAACATCCCCCCTCCCAGCCTTTTTCTTTTTTGGAGGTTCTCCCACCTTTGGGTGTCCCTCATGCAGGGTCTCCGTCACAAGTTCTTGAGAGTATTTAACTACAGACTGACCAGTTGCAGTAATAGACTGCTGTTGCTTCAAATAATATGCCTTATGCATAGACAAAATGAAGTTGGGAGAGAAAAGGGACTCCGTAGCAGAAAACAAGTCTAATGGAGCTGTCCCGGGTACTGAAGTCGGTTGAGAGCGATGTCAACAGTCTGCTGTCAGTGGCAAAGTCAGTGGCTGTGGAGTCATTTTGCGGGACCATGATAAGCAGTGGATTTTGCAGGTCCTCTTTAATAATGTTTTACAGAGCTTTCCTCTAGGGACTTGTCCAATCCTTTTTTATAAACAACTACACTAACAGTTTTTATTACATCCTCCGGTAACGAATTCCAGAGTTTGATTAAGAACATAAGATATGCCATACTGGGTCAGACCAAGGTCCATCAAGCCCAGTATCTTGTTTCCGACAGTGGCCAAGCTAGGTCATAAATACCTAGCAGTCTCCCCAAAAGACACAGGTTCCTCAATGCTTGTATTGGGTCAAACAGTGATATCCTAGGTCCCTTTTAATAATGGTTTATGGATCTTTCCTCCAGGAACTTGTCCAAACCTTTTTTAAACCCAGCCTGAGATGGAGCTATGAGGTTTGACTGTATATGGGGGTTCACTGATGAGGGATTGGTGTTTGAATTCTGTGTTACCAGTTCTTTCCTTTTCTCTCTGAAGGACTGGATAGGGCAAATCTTTTCTGCACGGCTTTTGATCTTCCTTCCCCCCCCTTCCCCTCCTCCCCGCTGATAATTGATGACATTTAATTCCACATGTTTTTCTTGTCACTAGCTGTCTCTCCCCCCCCCCCCCCCTCTCTTTTCTCCGGCTATTTCTTTCCTGTCTATAATTGGTGTTCATTTTCCTTTCCTCTCCTTCTGGCAGTACCTCATTGTTTTTATTGTAAACCACTATATACCCACGGTTCTAGCGGTATACTACGTTTTTAAATAAAGATAAAGAGAGTGGGTCACACTGATGGATGGATCTTGGCTCGGCCTTTGAGAGTTGCTAAGTAGACTGGGGTGATGCAGCCTTTGGCAGTCCTGGATCTGTGGTGGGGCTGAAGGCTCCTTGGTCCTGGGATTACACAAACTCAGTGAAAGGCCTTCTTTGACAATTTGTATGTTTACTCTGTCTGTTTGAAGAGACCCCCAGGGGTCTGAAGTTCTTTAATCAGTTCTGTTTGTTAGTGGGGCCCTTACTGTGGCTGGGCAACTGGGGGACAAGTAGCTTTTATTATGTTTCTGTATTTGGAGGATTATCTAGGTTGGGGATGAGGATGGAGAAGAGCACAAGGTTGCATGGGACAATTGATTAGTAGGAGGAAGGTGCATGTGAGTCAATGGGTCTGTGGTTCTTGGACGTCATAGGGGGGTTGTGAGTGGTAGAGTGGTTGTTGAAGATAGGGGTGGGGCGGGGAGGGCCCTTAAAGTTATGGTGGACCCTAGTGGGGTGGGGATGGGTAGATGTGAGTTCTGGTGGGATTTGTGGAGGGCGGGGGATGGAAAACGGCTCAGGGACATGTGGGGTTTGATGGGTCTGTGAAGGCAGAGTTGGAGGGATGAGTTCATGTCACAAAAGGAAGAGGTGGACAGAGAGTTAACTGAAGACATACGCAGCATTGCTAGGAAAGGGGAAGTGCTACTGATAGGAGATTTCAATATGCCAGATGTTGATTGGCACATTCCTGCTGCAGTATCATCTAGAAGTAAGGAGATCCTGGATTTTCTACAGGGAGAACTATTCAGGCAATGGATAACAGACCCCACACTTGAAGGGGCCATACTGGACTTGGTGCTTACCAATGGCGAAAGTGTTTCTGATGTTGTAGTGGGAGATCATTTTGCATCCAGTGATCACCAAATGGTGTGGTTCAGTATTAGGACTAGGGCTGTTAGAATCCATTCAAAGGTGAGGATCTTAGACTTTAGGAAGACTAACTTTGCCAAGATGGGCCAATACCTCAGGGAGTCGTTAGTGGGATGGGAACAGCTGGGGGATGTAGAAAAACAGTGGGCAAAACTGAAAGGGGATATTTTAAGGGCAACCAACCTTTTTGTTAAAATGGTAAATAAAGGTAAAAGGAAAAGGAGACCGCTATGGTTTTCGAAAGAAGTAGCTGAAAAAGTGAAGAAAAAGAGGGAGGCCTTCATGAAATACAAGAGATCACAGACAGAGGAAGACAGGCATCTGTATTTGGAAAAACTTAGAGAAGCTAGCAAAGTAGTCAGGAAGGCAAAGATTGAAAAGGAGGAGGAAATAGCCAATGCAATAAAATGGGGGGATAAGACATTTTTCAGATATATTAGTGAGAAGAGGAAGGGCAAAAGTGATATTGTCAGACTCAAGGGTGCAGGGGAGGAATATGTAGAAGCTGATAAGGATAAAGAGGATTTGCTTAACAAATATTTCTGTTCTGTGTTCACAGATGAAGAACCAGGAGCAGGACCTCAGAAAACACCCACAAACAGGAACAGAAGCGAGGGACATCTTGAACAAATTTTCAGAAGACTCTGTTTGTGAGACACTAGCTCAACTGAAAGTAGACAAAGCGATGAGACCGGATGGGATACACCCTAGAATACTGAGGGAACTTGGGGAAGTTCTAGCAGCTCCACTGACTGACCTTTTCAAAGCCTTGTTGGAGTCAGGAGTGGTGCCAAAGGACTGGAGAGAGGCTCATGTGGTGCTTTTACACAAAAGCAGAAGTAAGAATGTGGTTGAAAACTATCAGGCCGGTTAGTTTAACTTCGGTGGTGAGTAAATTATTGGAAACGCTGCTGAAAGAGAAAATAGTGAGGTTTCTGGAGTACAGCAGATTACAGGATCCGAGGCAGCATGGATTCACCAGAGGCAGGTCTTGTCAGACAAATCTGATTGATTTCTTTGACTGGGTGATCAGGGAGTTGGACTGAGGGAGAGCCCTAGATGTGGTGTATTTAGATTTCAGTAAAGCCTTTGACACTGTTCCTCACAGGCGATTTATAAACAAACTGAGCACCCTAGGGATGGACCCTAAAGTTACTGCTTGGGTTGGAAATTGGTTGGGTGGGAGGCGACAAAGCGTACAAGTAAATGGAGTTCAATCTGAGGAGAAGGATGTTACCAGTGGTGTGCCCCAGGGATCTGTCCTTGGTCCGATTCTTTTTAACATCTTTGTTAGTGATATAGCGGAAGGGCTGTCGGGTAAGGTTTGCCTCTTTGCGGATGATACAAAAATCTGCAAATGAGTAGACACCCAAGAAGGTGTAGATAACACGAGGAGGGATCTAGCTAAGCTTGAAGAATGGTCTAGAATCTGGCAGCTGGGATTTAATGTTAAAAAATGTAAGGTCATGCATTTGGGCTGCAGCAATCCAAGGGAGCAATATAGTATAGGGGGTGAAGTACTTTTGTCCACTAAAGAAGAGCGGGACCTAGGCGTGGTTGTGTCTGATGATCTTAAAGTAGCTAAACAGGTAGAAAAGGCAACGGCAAAAACTAGAAGGATGCTTGGGTGCACACAGAGAGGAATGGCTAGCAGAAAAAAGGAGGTGATAATGCCTCTGTATAAGTCTTTGGTGCGACCTGTGATAAGGAAGCTTATCATAGCTCAGGAAGGAGCTATAGAAAAGGTGAAGTGACTCTGAACAATCAACCTGTCAGTTCTGGTAGAAATAAGAAAACAGAATTTTCCCATAAAAGACTACCAGTCCCAGAATGCACCAGGTTTCCAACAGCCATTAGAGGAGCTGAAGTGGGGAAACGTGTGTTCAATCAGGAGGGCTATGAGGTAATCCCTAAGCACTCATCTCAAAGGGAAGGGCCTGATTCAGCACAGCTGCGCTGTATTAGGGGGGAGCACTCATCTAGGCAGAATAAAGGTAGAGTTTATTCTACAGAGAATCATCCTCATTATCCTGAGAATCAGCTTGAGCTTGATCATCAGTTTCATCTGAAGGATCATCAGAAGCAGAAGCCAAACCGGACGGACAGAGAAGGAAAGAAACCCTTTGGAAGAAGGAAGAGAAAAGCCTTTGAGAGGTCTAGAAAAGTCCAGAGCAGTACGTATACTGGGAGGCATTTCAAGGGCCAGCATACACCATTGGACTGGGGAAAGCCAGAGGAATGGTGCTGCAGAGCTAGGAAACTCCAGACGCTACCTGTGAGGGAGACGGCTGCACGTGGAAGGGACCCTAAGACCTGTGTCAGAAGGTATGTGAAGAGAGATCCAATGTCCAGGGATCTGGATTGGAAGGCTGGACATAAGAACTGGACTACATACTGGCCAGGCTATATAGAGAGGAACTCTAACAGCAATGGAAGCTCAGGTATGAACACTGATCTATGCCCTAGCTATAACCTTGAAAGACAGCAGGGAAACAAGTATTCTCCTGAAAGTGCTCCATTGAGAGATTCATCTGTGCCAATCCATGATATTGAACCCATGCTTGTTGAAGAAGGGGGAATGATTGCAGATGAAGAATGTGTTTATATGGACTGCTCTCTGTCCAAACTCCTTTGGTGATTTTCTGTTATAAAGTACAGCAACTATCACAAAGAAATACAAACTTGTTCTTTAATCTACTCAGAAAAGCTCCTGAAGCAGGATTTGACCCACACAGTAGAAAGCAAGCCAGCTAAGGGGTTTCAGCTGGATAACTGCTAGCAATTGAGCCTTACCTAATTGCTTGTGAGCTAGGAGAGAATCACTTCTGAATCTATGTGGGAAGTTATCAGAAGTTAACCTGAAAAGAACAGTTATTTTCTTTCTTTGTGGCTTTTCGTTTGTTGTTTGATATATGCTAAGAAAACATTAGCTAATGCCTGATAGGTTAAAATGTTGTTTTCCTTATTTTGTTTTTCCAAGTTTAACACTGAAAGCAAGTAACCTGATTTATGTGCTACCAAGCATATCTGTGTTGGGAGAAATAACCCCATAAATAAATATATTATTGGCTTTACCCAAAAGCACAACTAATTATTGTGAGCAGCTATGTCTGGTGTGAATGAACTGCATTGCCCACAATCCCTTGCAAATCATATAGATATATGCACTTGCCAAGACTGTGAAGATTCTCACCCAAGCAGCCGTCTGACAGACCTCATTTGGAGTATAGTGTGCAATTCTGGAGATCGCACCTTCAAAAGGATGTGAACAGGATGGAGTCGATGCAGAGGTTGGCTACTAAAATGATTAGTGATCTTCATTATATAGCATATGAGGACAGACTGAAGGATCTTAATATGTACACCATAGAGGAAAGGTGGGATAGGGGTGATATGATTGCGATGTTTAAATACCTCCGTGGCATAAATGTTCAGGGAGAGAATATCTTTCAATTGAAAGCAAGTTCTGCTACGAGGGGACATGGGATGAGGGTGAAGGGAGATAAATTCAGGAGTGATATGCAGAAATATTTCTTTACGGAAAGAGTAGTGGATCCGTGGAATAGTCTCCCAGTGGAGGTGGTAGAGATGAGGACAGTAACTGAATTCAAAAAAGCATGGGACAAACACAGAGGTTCTCTAAAGGTAAAAAGGGAACTGTTTTAGTTGTTGATATGGAAGGACAGATTAGATAGGCCATGTGGTCTTTTTCTGTCGTCATATTTCTATGTTTCTATGTCCTAGTGAGTGTGACGGTGGTTCTAGGCTAGGGAGCCAGGCTGCCTGATGTTTGGATGGGTGTGTGTTTTTGTGGTGAGATGTTGATTGTGTGATATAGGGTGAGGTTAATTTCTTAGAATGTGTATGGGATGGGATCACCAATTAAACATCACAAGGTCCTTAGGGCACTGGATTGTCCAAATGGGGCAATTGTAATGCTTCAAGAAATTCACCAGGATGCAATTGAACATGCTGAGTTGCGAAGGAGGTAGGTTGGACAAGTTTTCGGGGCTCCAGCAGTTGGGAGGAAAGGAGGTGTGGCTATCTTGTTCAGTAAGGGGACCCCTTTTGAATGCCAGAGAGAGTTAGTGGACCCTGAAAGGCACTATGTTATTCTGAGTGGGAAACTCCATAGTTTTGTGCAATGTGTATGGCCCTAATATCCAAAATGCTTATTTTTTTTAATGAAAATAGCATTAGAATTGGAACAACTCCCGGATACTTGATAGTGGGGGGATATTTTAATGGGGTTTTGGACTCCCTTTTGGATGTTTCCCAGAGAAGAGGGGCAGTAGACAGGGTATTGCTAGAATTTTTCAGTGATGGAGGGACTGATTGGATTTAGTGGATGCCTGGCAGCTCTTACATCCTCAAGAAAGGGACTTCACTCATTTATCTAGGGCACATAGAACAGGCTCGCAGATCGATTACCTATTGGTGTCAGCCTCGCTGTTCAAAAAGGTTGATGATGAGGTGATTGGTTCTAGTGAAATTTCAGATCATGTGATGGTGTGGTTGGATGTGACACTGAGGCAGGAAGTAAGGGGGCCACAGATTTGGAGGTTTCCTTTGGAGTTATATAGGGATCAGTCGTTTGCTTTTTATTTGCGAGAGCGCTGGGGGATTTCAAGAAGCATAATGGACAACATGCCATGATCCCGAACTCTTTTGATAAACAGCTATGGTGGTTCTCTGGGGCAATATCATTCCCTACATGGTACAATGGAAGAAGATGCTGAGTGTGATGGTTATTAGGTTAGAGAAGCAGGTGGTGGCCGACCGGAGATCATTTGTGCAACATCACTCAGAGCATACTTGCTCCTGCCTCCTGGAATCTCAGGCTGCCTTGAATGAGGTTCTGCATCAACATACAACAACTATATTTTTGTGTTATAAGTTTCAGTTATTTCAGTATGGGGATAGAAATGGTAAGCTTCTAGCCCGGTGTTTGCAGGGTCCAAGGGATTCCTATTATGTGGTTGCCTTATGGGACGGTTGAGTCATACAAAAATCAATGCAGGCAATAGAGGAGATTTATCGAGAGCTTTATGAGTCCTTATATAGGGGAGAGTAGATATCGCCCTGCAAATTATTAGATATGGGAAGGCTGAATTTGCCCCAGATCACTGAGTAGCAGGTGGAGCAGATGGGTGCTCCGGTGCCAGTCGAAGATGTACAAAGAGCAATTGGCAATGTGCAATGTTGGAAGGATTCAGTTCAGAATTTCATCAAATGCTTCAAGATCAGTTAGTACTTCCCATGGTGGAGATGTTCAGGGTGTGCATGGCTATGGGGGCTTTGCGTATGATGTGAATCGGATGTACATTACCATTCTTCCTAAACCGGGTAAGAACCCCCTTGAAGGCAGAGTCATACCAGCCTATCTTGCTGCTCAATTTTGACTTAAAACTCTTAGCTAAGATCTTGGCAGATCATCTGGCATTGTTACTTCAGGGTTTAGTGCATAATCATCAGGTGGATTTTGTGAGAGGGAGATATGCTGTGGCAAATGTAAGGAAAATTCTAGCATTTTTGAAATGGACCCATTTGAAAAAACTTCCTTCGTTGCTCATTACACTGGTCAACAAATTTTTACAAAAGTCATGTTACTGAAATAAAAATAGTCATTTCTTATCAATTTTTATATGCTGAACACAAATATGACAGAGAAATTGCAAAGTTGGCTCTAGTCTTTTTGTAATCTACAAGAATTAATGTTTACATCACGAAATGCATGTCAATAGTAAATATAATAGGCCTTCGGTTAATACCTGTAAAAAACCAAGTCATAGACTACTGCTTAGATTTTTTTGCCTGTCTCTTGTACAGCTGTTCGGGAGCTTCTCTGGGGAGTGTCCAGCAGTAGTCAGCCAACATTGTAGTGGACCATTTTCCCTGGTATCCATCTTTGCGATATCCTGGTGAAAACATTCGCCCTGTTCATCACTAGCCATACCACAGTTGTCAGGAAAGAAATCGAGATGGGAATCAAGGAAATGGATCTTTAGAGACATTTTGCAGTCAGGTTTCTGATACTGCATCAGCATGTCTTCTACTAGTTCCTTGTAGTTTTCTGCCCTAACATTCCCAAGAAAGTTTGTTGACACTAGGCAAAAAGCATTCCATGCTTGTTTCGCATCACCCTCCAGCAAGTTGTTGAACTGGTCGTCTTTGAAGAGCTCTCGAATCTGAGGAACCACAAAACTCCCTCTTTAATCTTTGCTTCGCTGAGTCGAGGGAATTTTTCATGTAGGTATCAGAAAGCTAGCGAAGTGCGGTCCATGGCTTTCATGAAGTTTTTCATCAAACCTAGTTTGGTGTGAAGGGGTGGTAGCAGGATTTTGTGAGCCTCAACCAGAGCTGGGTGCTGAATATTCTTCTCTCCAACGGTTACATTTTGTCTGCAATTCCATTCCTTCCACAAGTAGTGCCAATCCCTTGCTCAGCTATCCCACTCACATAAGAAACACATGCATTTTATATATCCCTGCTGCAGTCCCATTAAAAGGGAAACTACCTTCAAGTCACCACAGAGGTACCAGCTGTACTTGTTACAGTTAATGGAAGTCAGTAGATGCTTTAAGTTATCGTATGTCTCTTTCATGTGGATGGCATGCGCTACTGGAATAGATGGAAGACGGTTTCCATTGTTCAAAAGCACAGCCTTCAGACTCAGTTTCGAAGAGTCTATAAATAGTCTCCAGTCTTGTGGGTCATGAGTGATTTTTAAGGCATTCATGAGACTTTCAATATCAGAACAGAATACCAGATTACATTCCTTTCTGAAGAAAGGCTGCAACTGCTGGTGGCGCTTTCGATATGAAGTAATGTTGACATCTTCTTCTAGCAATTGATCCTAGCAATTCTGCCTTGTTCTTGGATAAGTCCAAATCACGAACCAGGTCATTTAGTTCTTCCTGTGTTATTCTGTGTGGAGTTGATATGCATCCTAGTGAAAATCTGGGTCACTGCATGCTGACGGACCAGGAGAAGAACAGGTCGGCTCACCCTTGTCCTCATCAGATGAATCAAGAGAATATTCTGATGGAGGTTCTGGAATAGGAAGTCCCTCACCATGTAGAACTGGTCTCAATGCAGATGGAATGTTTGGGTAGACTATGCTCGACTTCTTTTACTTCGTTATTCCGCTGGAAAGAGGAGGAACAAAGCAGAAGTAATAGTCATTTATGTGGTTGCTTGGCTCTCTCCACACCATTGGGACTGCAAACGGCATTGATGGTCTTTTGCAATTCAACCACTGTGAAAGCTGTGTTGTACATGTAGTGCAGCATATATGCGGGGCCCAAGGCTTGTCTTGGTCACCAATCTTGCAAACGAGAGCCAATAACATTTTTTCAATGTTATATTCGTGTTTAGCTCACCAAGATACTACAGATTAGGGCCTTTTAAAGTCAGTAACGATTTCAGTGTTGACCAGTGTTAGCTTTGACACCAAAAAGGTATTTGATAATGTGGGGTGGCAGTATCTGCTCATGGTATAATTTGTATATTGACTGGAGAAATCCTTCCGGCAAGTAATTCGGCTCTTGTATTCTAGCCCTAATGCTAGTGAATGGGTGCTTCCATCTGCAGAGAGGTGGTAGAGAGGTACAAGGCAAGGTTGCCCCTTATCTCCACTTCTTTTTGTCCTGTTGTTGGATTCTCTGCTCCAGAGAATATATGATCAAGAGGATATAGAAGGTGTTTCAGTGGGGTTTAAAGTCTCGGCCTTTGCAGATGACCTATTAGTGCATCCGACGAACCAAGGACTTCAATGACATATTTCCTTGAGGAATTTCAGGAATATGATGATCTTATGGGGCTAAAATTGAATGTAGATAAATTTGAGGCATTAGACCAGTGGTTCTCAACCCAGTCCTCTGGAACCCCAAGGCCAGTCATGTTTTCAGGATATCCAAAATGAATATGCATGAGATAGATCTGCATGCATTGCTTTCATTGTACGCAGATCTATCTCATCCCTATTCATATAAGGGTTATTTTAGAAGTCTTACAAATGATCATTAGTGGTATTAGTAGTAGTTACTTGTTCCTGGCTAAATCTAAGGCCTCCACTCTATCCATATCCTTCTTGACCTTTCTGCTGCTTGTTGACCACAACCAAACCTTTCTCTATCTTTGCTGATAACACTCTTCTACTTCCTGTTTCCTCAGTCTGTAACCTTGGTGTCATTTTTGACTCATCCCTTTCCTTCTCCTCACATATCCAACAGATAGCTAAAACCTGTTGTTTCTTTCTCTATAACATTACCTGTCGTTTCTTTCTCTGTAACATTAACAAAATTCACCCCTTCATCTCTGAACACACTACTAAAGACAATTGTCCACTCTCTAATTACTTCCCGTCTTGACTATTGCAACCTCCTTCTTGCTGGTCTCCCTCTAAGTTATCTCTCTCCCCTTCAATCTATTCAGAACTCTGCTGTGCGACTAATCTTTCTCCAACCTTGATATACTCATATAACCCCTCTTCTCAAGTTACTTCATTGGCTTCTCTTCCATTTCCATATCCAATTCAAACTCCTCCCTTCTGGGATGTTGGGATTCAAGATGGCCGCTTAGACTGCCAAGCTGCCAGGCATTGTGGGGATCCCTGTACCTGTTGTTTCCATGGGACCTTTGGACCAATATTTTCACCCAGGGAGCCAGCAGTGACTGGATCAGATTTTACCTTCTCTTTCAACTTAGAAAAGCTGGCAGTTATTTCACTTTGCTCTTCTACTGGCTTGCTCCTCTCTTTGCCCTTTTCTTCCACTTCTAACTCCAGACTTTGGTCCTTTCACCTTGCTGCTCCTTATGCCTGGAACAGACTTCCTGAGTCTGTATGTCAAGCTTCATCTCTGCCCCTTTTCAAATCTATGCTAAAGGCTCACCTCTTTGAGCATGCTTTTGGATCCTGATCCCTTGTTTCCTTACCCCTCTCTATTCTATCCTTATTCCTATCTTTCATCTTGTCTATCTTGATTAGATTGTAAGCTCTGATGAGTAGGGACAGTCTCTATCTGTGCTTGTACAGTGCTACATATGCCTTCTAGCGCTTTATAAATGTTTAACAGTAGTAGTAATAGTAATTTCATCATATAGTAGTAATTCCATTTACACTGGAAATGATAGCCAAGTGTAAATGGCCATTTTAGAAAGGGCTGAATTTATATATGGATGTCTTGCTACATTATGAGTTGCAAGAGGATATGTTGGGGGCTTGGTTATTGAATGGCCTGGGTGAGTTAAAAAACTACACACATTTTCCCCATTTCATACAGGAAATACACGTGTATGACCAAAATTGTCCATGTCAGGATTTACCCCTGCTCCCTAGTATGTTCAGTTTTTTAAGTGTGCTTGTTTCAGTCTGCCCTTTACAGGAGGGATTCAGGGAGTTATCCTCAGTCATCGTATTTACTGTATTTTCCTCCACAAATTCTAATTAACTGAAGACAGCAGCCTCTGTATTTAATTGGCAGCATTTATACATATAGATGTGCAAAATGGCCCACATGTCCTTGTAAGTGCCAACATTTCCATATAGAAATAGAGTAGTTACTCACCTGTAACAGGTGTTCTCCAGGAGCAGCAGGAATCAGTCCTCACATATGGGTGACATCGACGTCGATGGAGCCCCCGTGCGGAGCATTTCCCCAGCTTTCTAAGAAAGCCCTTGGGAATACTACACGCATGCGCAGTCCCCTTCCCGCCTAAAGGTGCCATCTTGCTCAGTCAGATGACATAGCTAAAAGACAGCACAACAAAAATGTAAAAATGAACTATGTACAACTGCAACTCCCAGGGGAGGAGGGAGGGTTGTGAGGACTGATTCCTGCTGCTCCTGGAGAACACCTGTTACAGGTGAGTAACTACTCTTTCTCCAGGACCAAGCAGGAAGTCAGTCCTCACATATGGGTGACTCCCTAGCTCTGGGCTACCATGAACCCAGGCTGAAAAAGAGAACTCCCTCTAGCCGCAGCATCAGAGAAAAGGCTTTCACTGAACATACCCCACCCGTAGCCCAACCAGAGGGCAGGAGGGCAGGAGTTGCCTAAACCTCAAAGAGATTCCGGAGTACTGCTTCACCAAAAGCACTGTCCCTACAGGACTCCCTCTCCAGGCAGTAATGGGCTGCAAATGTCTGGCTTGAGGACCAAGTTGCAGCCCTGCAGATGTCTGCCAATGGTACAGAGCGGAGATGAGCTACTGAGGCAGCCATAGCCCTGACACGGTGGGCCGTGACCCGACCCTGCAAGGGAAGGTCAGCTGCCCTGTAAGCCCAGGTGATACAGTCAGCCACCCAGATGGACAAGGTACGCTTGGACACAGATAACCCTAAGTTATTAGGGTCAAAAGAGACGAAGAGCTGAGTAGCCCTCCTATGCCCCTGCGTACGGTCAAGGTAGAAGGATAAGGCCCTTCTACAGTCCAGGGTATGCAGGACTGCCTCAGCCTGGCTTGCATGAGGCCTAGGGAAGAATGTCGGAAGAACCACCTCCTGGTTGAGGTGGAAAGAGGAGACCACTTTTGGGAGGAACTTAGGATAAGTCCTAAGGACTACCCTGTTCCTATAGAAGCGAGTGTAGGGCCTGTCACAGACCAGGGCCTGAAGCTCACTCACTCACCTGGCCGAGGTTAGGGCTACCAAGAAGAGAATCTTCCAGGAAAGGAAGCGAAGAGGACATGTAGCCATCGGCTCAAAAGGTGGGCGAGTCAGTTGCTGCAAGACCACATTCAACTCCCACTCAGGGGCAGGAGGATGGATAGGAGGCTTGAGCAAGAGCAACCCTCTGAGGAACCGGGACACCAAGGGGTGAACCGACAAAGATTGTCCTTCCACCAGTGAGTGGTGAGCTGCTAGAGCAGAGAGGTGGACCCGAACAGAATTTGACTTGAGGCCCTGATTGGATAAGTGCAGCAGATACTGAAGCACTACTGGTACAATGCAGGAGAAAGGTTCTTCCCTGCGCTGCTGACACCACAAAGAGAACCATCTCCACTTCAGGGCATAGGTTTTCCGGGTGGATTGCTTTCTAGAGGCCAAGACCACCTCCTCAACATCCTGAGGCAGGCCCCAGGGAGCCAACACTACCCTTGCAGCCTCCAGGCCATCAAATTGAGAGATTTGAGATTGGGGTGCAGAAGGGAACCCTGATCCTGAGAGAAAAGATCAGGTTGCAACCCCAGAGGTAGTGGTGGTTCCACTGCTAGTTGAAGCAGAAGTGGGAACTAGGGCTGCCTCGGCCACCTGGGGGCTTCCAGAAGTACCGAGGCCTTGTCCCTTAGAATCTTGAACAAGGTTCAGGCCACCAGAGGCGTGGGAGGAAACGCATACAGGAGGCCCTGGGACCATGAAATCAGGAAGGCATCCACTGCTAATCTCAGGGGATGCGGTTGCCTGGAGCAGAACCTGGGCAGCTGCCGGTTCAGGGGACTGGCAAAGAGATCTATGGATGGAAGTTCCCATTTCAGGAAAAGTTTCTGAACCACTAATGGGTGCAGTTGCCACTCGTGGGGCTGCAGAACTCTGCTCAATCTGTCTGCCAGGAAGTTCTCCTGGCCAGGGAGGTAAACAGCCTTGAGAAACATGTTGTGCCAGAGCGCAAACAAGCAAAGGTCCTGCGCCTCCTGACACAGGAGCCTGGACCCAGTGCCGCCCTGTTTGTTCACATAGAACATGGCCACTTGATTGTCTGTCTGTACTAAGACAGACTGGTGAGCCAGGGTGTGAGAGAAGGTCTTGAGGGCTAAGCGAATAGCCCTGAGTTCCAGTAGGTTGATCTGTTGCGTGGCCTCCAATGGAGACCACAGGCCCTGGGTGCACTTGTCCAGACAATGTGTTCCACAGCCTTGCAAAGAGGCATCGGTGGTTAAAACTACTGTGAAAACAGGTATCTGAAAAGGCACCCCCTGTAGTAAGTTGGGGGGGGGGGTGCAGCCACCATTGCAGGGAGTTCAGAAACGGTTTGAACACCCGTACTTTGTCTCTGAGGCTTCCTGTGGCCTGTGTCCACTGAGTTCTGAGGCACCACTGGGCAGGCCTCATGTGGAGGTGGGCATTTGGAGTCACATGCACTGTCGATGCCATGTGGCCCAGAAGCCGCAGACAGAGTCTGGCGGAAACCAGTGGCATGCTGAGAAACTGGTTTGCAAAATCCATTAGTCTTTTCGCTCTGTCCTCTGGCAAGTAAGCCTTTGCTTGCAGGGCGTCCAGCCTTGCCCCTATGAACTCGAAGTTCTGGGAAGGGAGCAAGTGGACTTTGCGAAGTTTATGACAAAGCCTAGGTGCTGAAGGAGAGAGATAGTTCGGAGGGTGGCTTGTCTGGCCTCCTGGGACGTCTAACCCCTGATGAGCCAGTCGTCCAGGTAGGGGAAGACAAAGATACCTTGATTTCTCAAGTAGGCCGCCACCACTGCCAGGCACTTTGTAAAGACTCTTGGGGCAGAGGTGAGGCCAAAAGGCAGTACTCTGTACTGGTAATGGTTTCCTCCCACAATGAACCTGAGGTACTTTCTGTAGTCTGGATGAATGAGGATGTAAGTGCACGCATCCTTTAGATCTAAGGAGCATAGCCAATCTCCCAGCTGGAGGTAGGGCAGCAGTGTTCCAAGAGTAAGCAACTTGAACTTCTCTTTCTCCAAGAACTTGTTGAGATTTCTGAGGTTGAGAATAGGCTTGAGGCCCCCGGTTCTCTTTGGTACCAGGAAGTACCTGGAGTAGAAACCGTGACCCTGAAGGTGGGGAGGCACAGGCTAAACCACCTGGTCCAGTAACAGACCCTGAAGCTCTTGAAGGAGGAGGTCTGTGTGCAGAGGAGGCCGTGGAGGCTCTCCAGGGAAGTAAGGAGGAGGCAACTGTTGGAAATGGAGCATGTAGCCCTTGCGGACTATGCTTAAGACCCAAGTGTCTCCTGTGATGCGTGGCCACCTGTGGGCAAACAGGGCCAGTCGACCTCCTGTGCAGGGATGGGACAGCAGAGATGGAGAGGCTATGCTTTGGGAGTCAAAAAACCCCACCCTGCTGAGTGGGAGCAGGAGCCGGAGGCTTGGGGGTCTTCTGCCTACGGGGCCCATGTCCCTGCCCCTTGGCCTGCTGACCCTGCTGGGGAGCTGGGGAGGCCTGATATTGTGGGAACGGTTTGTAGGCAGTGACCTTCCTCGGGTAAAAGGACTTTTTACCCGAGCCCTTCTTTTTATGAGAAGGGGCAGATGTTTTTCTGGACAGCCTTGTCCGAGTGAGGTGCTCGGTTTTGAGCTCAGCAGCCTTCTCGGCCATGGGCTTGCCAAAAAGGTTCTCTCCTTGGCAAGGGACATCGACCAACTTGTCCTGCACCCATGGCTCGAGGTCCAACGACTGCAGCCATGCCTGGCGTCGAGCCGCGATGCCGGCTGCCGCAACACGGGCCGAGGCCTCAAAGCCATCGTAGGCGGCTCGGGACATGAACTTCGAGCATTCCCGAATCCCCGAGGACAAGGACTTGAACCTCTGCAAAGGTTCCCCAGAGAGACCAGCAGAGAACCCGGCAAGCTCCTTTGCCAGGTCCCGCAAGTACATGCCCATGTACAGATGGTAAGACTGGACATGGCAAGCAAGCATCGAGCCCTGGAAGCACTTTCTACCAAACGCATCCAGGTTGCGGGCCTCCCTGCCGGGGGGCACCGCAGAGTGCATCTTCTGGCTTTTCAGACGATGCATGGCCGATTCCACCACCATGGAATGGTGCGGTAGCTGCGCCTTTTGGAAGTCAGGGCTCTTGCGGAGTCGATAGATGGAATCGACCCACTTGCTCAGAACTGGCACCGAGGCCAGCGCCTCCCACATCTGGAAGAGGAGCCATTCCAGCATCGGAGGAACCGGCACAGTAAAGGCCTCCTTCAGAGGAGAGTCATACTGGAGGGTCTCGAGCTCCTCGGCTCGATGCTCCTCCTCGGGGTCCGTGGGAATCGCCAAAGCTGTGGCCATATCCCTAACGAACTCCGAGAACCGGGTGTCCTCCGGAGGGGACCTACTCCGGGGCTCAGACTGCGGTGAGTCCGAAGGGACGCACAGAGTCCGGAAAGTATCAGGGGACTCCTCGTCCTCCGTCTCTCATGCAGACTCGTCCGAAGAGGAGTCGGGGGACTCCGACCGCATGGGTCCCGGTGGCACCCGCCCCGACGCCGAAGGAACCGGCGTCGACGCCCTCGGTCCCGAGCGGGAGGTTGAGGGTGACCACGACTGAAGACGACTTCGAGCCTTCATGGTCTCGAGTATCGGCTCGGTCCCCGGGGTCAACTTCGACAACGATGTCCCGGTGGTCGGGGCAGATGCACCAGCGAGGGTGGCCATCAGCACCCGCTGCTGATCCATGAAGGCAGATCGTCTGCACTCCAAGGCTGTCAGCCTGAGTCCAAGCTCAGGAGACTCAGCAGCCACCGACTCAGGCCCCGGCGGTGCCGGGCCCGACGTCGGCTCCCTGGGAGGAGAGTCCTCGAGGACAACAGGACTTACGTGTCCAGCAGACTCCGGCTCCACACGGGGCATTTTGGACAGCTTCTCCTGTTCCAAGGGCCCGGGACGGCGGTCGGGGGTCCGAGACCTGGCCCTCGAGGAATCAGGGACCTCCTCCGATGCTGCTCTCGCGAGTCGCTTCTTCCTCTTCCATTCCCGATCGGGGGACCCCCTGTCTGAGGAACCCCGGCGATGCTCGGGGTCAGACTCCCGAGAAGTCGAAGCCTCAGACGAGGTCCGGGTCCGGCCGGAGGCAGTCAGAAAAAAGCCTTTCCTTTTGATGCTGGCGACTTCGCATTGCCTTGGCGGACATTTTTCCACACGGGCCACAGATCTTAGAATCATGATCTGGACCGAGGCACCGAAGGCAGCAGTCGTGTGTGTTGGTGAGAGACATGAGTTTCTTGCACCGATCACACTTCTTGAAACCACTGGAAGCCATCGGGGAAAAAAGGGCCCCCACGAGGTCAAAGGACCGGCCTTCCAGGGAAAAAGAAAAAAAAGGGCGCGAATGCCAGCCACGAAGGGCAAAAACCGAAAAAGAGAAGACGGGCTCGATACCGGTGTACCGAACCCGGTGGGAAGGGGAACCAGCGTCGAACCGGACAAAAAACCGCGAGGAAATTGCAAGAAAAATCTAACTTTTCTCCGGGTGACACGGACAGATGTCCGATGGGCTCCACGGAAAAAGAAAGACTGAGCAAGATGGCACCTTTAGGCGGGAAGGGGACCGCACATGCTTGCAGTATTCCCAAAGGCTTTCTTAGAAAGCTGGGGAAATGCTCCACACGGGGGCTCCATCGACGTCGATGTCACCCATATGTGAGGACTGACTTCCTGCTTGGTCCTGGAGAATGTAAAGTACCAACTTCCACATGCAAATGCCAGTATTTACGCATGCAAGTTGCCATGATTCCTCTGTTAATATTTCCTGCCTGTAGATTTGTAAAATGGCTCCTTCAGTTCTATGTATTGGCACATACACATGCACTCCTGCAACTCATTCATATTTTAGAAAAGGCTCCATGTTTGGCAGAGCCTTTTCTAAAATACCACCAGAACCATGTACATCGCAACCTTGACATCTCAATTCCGATCTCCATGTACTATCTAAAATGTGCCTTCAGGTGTTATATGATTTTTTACTATATGTTATTTGTCTTCTTGATTGTATTATTGTATTAAAATAAACAAATCACAACAGCATTACGTGATATGTGACCTGTTCTGTACTGTCATTGATTGAAAGAGTGAACTACAAGTATTATTATTATTAAATGAAATGAAATACTTCAACAAATTTCACAAAATTGAGTATTAATTCCGAAACATTTTACATACCTCATGAAGTGAATCATTAACAAGCTGCATTCTTCTTATTTTCACGTTCAGAAACAGTACATTCATGTCAGGTTTCTGTCTGCGAGATACTTTGTCTACTAGGCTTTGCTATTTGGTATAAAAAGAATATTTTTAAATGCTTAAGTCTATATAGTTTATTTCTTCATATCTCAATCCAGCAAGCCGCATAATCAATATTTTACATAAAGTCTATATAATCACGTAATATTTTCAGATCATTTCCATGTCCAAAAATATCTTGCATAAAACTATATACACTTGTTTTAAAATCACAACTTCTCTTAGCCACATAACTGCCACAAAACACTTATAAAATAAACAAGGAATCCATTATATTATGTTTATCCCAATGCTTGCACAATACAATACAGAGTACTTATTTAAGTTTCCACAGTATAGTAGTGTGGTGGTTGAGTTAGTCTATTTGGCTATATTGAAACAAAGGACAACAAGAAAACTGTAGATGATGGGGGGCATATTCAAAGGAATAAACGCGGTTAGCAGACCTACTAACAACATTAATCCCATTGATTGGGATATTCAGAGGCACATACCTAGTTTGTGCCACTGAATGTCCCCTCTTAGCCAAGCAGAATGCCCCAACACTAACCACTTAGCAGAGGGACGGAGTGAGGGTGGCACCCAGGCTTAACTGGTCAGTGACGATATTCAGCCACTAACCAGTTAACCCAAATTGGCTAAAGTTAGGCCAAATGAAAGCAGGCCTAACTTTAGCTGGTTTAGCTATCTGGTCAGTGGCTGAATATTTCTACTGACCGGATAGATAAATCGCCATCCAGGTATACAGGATATTGAGTGATGCTGGCACGGAATATCTGGAGACAGTTTAAAGTGAAGATAGCTAGCCATTTTAATTGCATTGGCCAATGCAGCTGAATATGCTTCCCATTTATTGGACTAAGCTATGACATTTATGATCAGTGTTTGAGAGCCTCAACCACTTCATCAGGATGTTGCTGCTTAAATAAGTAATTTGCAAGTTGTACTAGAATGGTGGTGTGAAGTAAAAAGGTTGGGAGGGGAAAAAAGAAGAGACAGTAATGTGAAATAGAAAACTTGTGATTTACTTATATATCTGAGCAATATCAACGTTGCTTTAGCCTGCTCTTTTTCTTTTTACCTAAAAGGGAAATGCAACTCTGGAAAACTATCTGAAATGTATAATATTAAACAGCCAAGATACTTGTCCCATCTCCCACCACCCCACATGAAATAAATCAAAACTGAAACATTCTGGACTAAAACAGACTGAAACTCTATTTCACAAAGTTATAAAAAAATTATCATACAACCATGCATGCCCTGAATCAAGCATTATCAATCTCTTATACTTAATTGCCCACCACAAGTTAGCTGGGGTCATTTGTGTACATTGATCCAACCATAAACCAAGCTGAGCTGGTTTCAAAGGTCCCCATTGTGAGTTTCCAAGCTCGAAGCCCTCAGTAATGCTGTTCTTCAATTTATACCATGCAGTATTCCAAGGTCTCCTAATGTTATAACCACTTGCCAGGTGGTCGGTTGTATCATCACCTTACTGCAAAATGTACTGACACAATAGTAAAAATAAAATGGATGCCCCCACAACAAAAAAGAATAAAAGAAAAAGAAAGTGCGGGGCAACAAAATTAACAGCGACACATTTTATTGAGCCCAATATAAAGTGTGTCGGTATTAATTTTGTTCCCCCACTGTTTTTTTTGACACACTTATTGCCTGATAAGGAATGGGTACCACACTCCTCCAGGATATAGACAAAACCTTCCCTCACTGATCACTGGTCAACACTGAAATCGTTACTGACTTTAAAAGGCCCTAATCTGTAGTATCTTGGTGAGCTGAACACGAATATAACATTAAAAAAAATGTATTGGCTCTCGTTTTGAAGATATTGCATGTAGTTCATTTTTGACATTTTACCGTGTAAATTTATCCAGTAGGACATCAACAACATCCCAAATAAGCCTTGAATGATGTAATATTGCCCTATTTAAGATGATGAAAAGAAACTCTATCCCGTGTATATAGGTCCTATACATGCTACAAATATGTACATAGTTTCCCTAAGTTATAATCCCAGTTGTATATTTCCTGTTATATGTAAGCTCACCACAGTCTGTTGATTGAAATGAGTATTCCTGTTTAATGTAAACCGCGCTGATGAAAAAGAGTGCGGTATAGAAGAAATACAAATAAATAAATAAATAAATAACATTGCATAATACCAGCATGCACACATCATCCAGAGTTGATTGCATCATTTTCTGATGCAATGCAATACTACTGCCAGACAGCTGCTGAACTCTTACAATATTAGTCGTTCACTATTAACTACATAAGAATCGGAGCACTTCCAAATCTTTACTCATTGAATATATCAACAGCCATAAATGTGCTAAAGAAGGTCTCAGTCTTATTTTGGCACTACTCCTTAGACTAACATCTTAATTGAGCAATGTGCCGTTTAACATCAACGACCTCCAGTTTATCAAACAGTGATACTAGTCATACTTTTATACTGCCATAGGTCTTCAATCCTCAAACGGCACGTTTTTAGAATTATATGGCTATATACTTAGCTCTAATGACTAGAATGACTAGAATCTTCTGTATTAACAAATCCAATCGATCCCGACGCTTGTCCCCGGTACCATCCATGTGTTTCACGCTATTGGTTTCATCAGGGGATCATGCGTTTCTTTATTGTGCGTATATGCTGCCCGCGTTCGTTAAAGCATCGGATCTGTCAACCACGTCAAGTCAATTTTTCTCTCCGTCAACTTGACGTGGTTGACCGATCCGATGCTCTCGTGCACACCTCCAATCCACTCGTAAATCAGCCTTTTTCTACCTCGGTCCCTCCCTCTGGAACTCATTGCCCACGGCCCTCCGCTTAGAAGAATCCTACCCCAAGTTCCGTTCTCTCCTCAAAACCCATTTTTTCTCCTCCGCTTTTCATGACCCTCTATGACATCTCATAACCCTACTCTCCTTTCCATCTTTATACCCTCTATTCTCCATCTCTCTTTTCCTCTAATTTTGTTGTAATTTCTTTTTCTCTCTCTGACTTAATGCTTTATTCACATTGTAAACCGCCCCGATGTAATGGGGGGCGGTATATCAAATGTTCTGTAAACAATAAACAATAAACAATTTGCCAACCAGAAGAAAAGTATCACTTCTCAACTGAAGAAGGCATATCATCTTTACTTTGGATGCAAGATTGGTGAAGAAGGCAAGCCTTGGGCCCCGCATACATGCTGCGCTACATGTACAACACAGCTTTCACAGTGGTTGAATTGCAAAAGACCATCAATGCCGTTTGCAGCCCCATGGTGTGGAGAGAGCCAAGCAACCACATAAATGACTGTTACTTCTGCTTCGTTCCTCTTCTTTCCAGCAGAATAACGAAGCAAAAGAAGTCAAGCATAGTCTACCCAAACATTCCGTCTGCATTGAGACCAGTTCCACATGGTGAGGGACTTCCTATTCCAGAACCTCCATCAGAATATTTTCTTGATTCATTTGATGAGGACAAGGGTGAGCCGACCTGTTCTTCTCCTGGTCCATCAGCATGCAGTGACCCAGATTTTCACTGGGATGCATATCAACTCCACACAAAATAACACAGGAAGAACTAAATGACCTGGTTCATGATTTAGACTTATCCAAGAACAAGGCAGATTGCTAGGATCAAGACTCCAACAATAGAATCTTCTAGAAGAAGATGTCAATATTACTTCATATCGAAAGCGCCACCAGCAGTTGGAGCCTTTCTTCAGAAAGGAAAGTAATCTGGTATTCTGTTCCGATACTGAAAGTTTCATGAATGCCTTAAAAATCACTCATGACCCACAAGACTTGAGACTGATAGACTCTTCGAAACTGAGTCTGAAGGCTGTGCTTTTGAACAATGGAAACCCTCTTCCATCTATTCCAGTAGCGCATGCCGTCCACATGAAACAGACATACGATAACTTAAAGCATCTACTGACTTCCATTAACTATAACAAGTACAGCTGGCACCTCTGTGGTGACTTGAAGGTAGTTGCCCTTTTAATGGGAATGCAGCAGGGATATATAAAATACATGTGTTTCTTATGTGAGTGGGATAGCCGAGCAAGGGATTGGCACTACTTGCGGAAGGAATGGAATCGCAGACAAAATGTAACAGTTGGAGAGAAGAATATCCAGCACCCAGCTCTGATTGAGGCTCACAAAATCCTGCTACCACCCCTTCACATCAAACTAGGTTTGAAGAAAAACTTTGTGAAAGCCATGGACCGCACTTCGCCAGCTTTCCGATACCTGTATGAAAAATTCCCTCGACTTAGCGAAGCAAAGATTAAAGAGGGAGTTTTTGTGGGTCCTCAGATTCGAGAGCTCTTCAAAGACGACCGGTTCAACAACTTGCTGCAGGGTGATGCGAAACAAGCATGGAATGCTTTTTGCCTAGTGTCAACAAACTTTCTCGGGAATGTTAGGGCAGAAAATTACAAGGAACTAGTAGAAGACATGCTGATGCAGTATCAAAAAATTGGCTGCAATATGTCTCTAAAGATCCATTTCCTTGATTCCCATCTCAATGTCTTTCCTGACAACTGTGGTATGGTTAGTGATGAACAGGGTGAACGTTTTCACCAGGATATTGCAACGATGGAGCAAAGATACCAGGGAAAATGGTCCACTACAATGCTGGCTGATTACTGCTGGACACTCCCTAGAGAAGCTCCCGAACAGCTGTACAAGAGACAGGCGAAAAAATCTAAGAAGTAGTCTATGACTTGGTTTTTTACAGGTATTAACCGAAGGCCTATTATATTTACTATTGGCATGCATTTCATGATGTAAACATTAACTCTTGTAGATTACAAAAAGACTAGAGCCAACTTTGCAATTTCACTGTCATATTCGTGTTCAGCAAATAAAAATTGATAAGAAATGACTATTTTTATTTCAGTAATATGACTTTTGTAAAGATTTGTTGACCAGTGCATTATTTGACTGCTTTCAAGCTACTTGGCTCAGGTATCCTGCTCACCAGCCTGAGGTAGTCAACAATGTGCTCCAGTTCATTTCCTGCCATGAGTCAAGCTGCAACCTGCATAATATATCCTGAATGTCATTATTAAAGCGATCCTGTTCCCTATCAGATAAGTGTACATTGTCTATTTGATAAAAAAATGAAGCAATCTGCTGAGGTCTATTCATATCTAATCTTGAGACAGCCCATCCAGATGACTTGTCAACTAGGTTGTTGGTTCACCTTTTGCAGTCACTTTTGTCTGTGCCCAACATAACCATAGCATAATGTCCAAGCAGAATATAATGGTTCGAGTCAGCTCATTCAAGTCCTCTTTTACCTTTAGAATCAGCTAGTGACATGTAAGTTGACAGTGTTATTAGAAAAGGTACAGAGAAGAGCTACCAAAATGGTAAAGGGGATGGAAAGATACCCCTATTGAGAGGGGCTAAAAAGGTTAGGGCTCTTCAACCTGGAAAAGAGACGGCTGAGGGAGATATGATAGAGATCTATAAATTAATGAATGGAATGGAACGGGTTAACGTAGATCGATTGTTTATGCCATCAAAATACAGAAAGACTAGGGGACAGTCAATGAAGCTACAGGGTAACCTATTTAACACTAATAAGAGAAAATATTTTTTCATTCAACGTGTAATCAAACTCTGGAATTGGTTACCGGAGGACATAGTAAAAGCTATTAGTGTAGCCGGGTTTAAAAAAGGTTTGGACATGTTCCTGGAGGAAAGGTCCATAAACCATTATTAAAGGGGATCCGGGATATCCACTGCTTGACCCAATACAAGCATTGTGGAATCTGTGTCCTTATGGGGAAGCTGCTAGGTACTTGAGACCTAGATTGGCCACTGTTGGAAACAGGATACTGGGCTTTATGGACCTTGGTCTGATCTAGTATTGCATATCTTATGTTCTTATGTTCTTAAGGTGTTGTCTCCCGGGTATATTATGAGAGCATATGGACATGCCAAGATGTTTAGCTTGACTAAAGCATTTTTTGCAGTCCTAAGAAGCATGTTGTACAGAAAATTCCTCTACAGACAAAATAATCTGAAAGAGGTACCAATAATATAGTATAGGTTCTGAATTAAGTGAAACTTGCTGAATCTTTCTTAGGAACTACTGTATAGCCAAAGGGTAAATCAATGTTGTCTTGGAGAGGGAGCTCAGTAAAAGGACCTGCCATCTGCCATAAGCTGATCTTGCTGTAATTATTTGCCTAATTATCTCTCAAAAATGTGGAGTTGATTGTGTTCATTTAAATGTGCATTCATCTATGATTCCATAATACAGAATCCAAAAACTAGCTGTTAAGTCCTCTTGAAAAGGGTATGTTTCACATAGCTTAGGGTACTATTTAAGCCATAGCTCCATTTTATTTATGCACACAAGGAACAGAGCTAAACCAACTGTAATACTTTTTTTGCACATGCAATTTACCAGTGTAATTTTGGCAATATCATGTAACTGGGTGATAGAAAGCATTCTAGCATGCCAGTTCAGGTCACTCTGTCATGTGCCTTGTTAGTCATATATTTTAATCACAAGCTTATCTCTAGCATCACCCAGGACATCCAAGGATTCTCCTTTACCTAGTCATAAGAACATAAGCTATGCCATACTGGGTCAAGCCAAGCCCAGTACCGTGTTTCTAACAGTGGCCATTCCAGATGTCAAGTACCTGTAGGGTTCCCAGCCTCCCCTTCATAACCAAGATCATAGAAAAAGCTGTCCAACTTCAGCTCCAAGACCACATCAATACCCTTCTTGATCCCCAACACATATTCTGAGCCCTACATGGAGTAGAAACCCTGATGGTCTCCCTCATAAACACCATAATGAAAGGAATTCAGGACATAAAACAAGGGTACCTCACGATCTTCCTCAACATATCTGCTGCATTTGACACTGTCAACCACAACATCCTTCACATCTATAATCCACTGGTATCTAAGACATTGTACTACAATGGTTCCAATCCTATCTGACCAACAGACACCAACAAATACAAACTGGACCAACGTATCTACCCCCTACTGACAAACTCAAGGTGTATCTCAAGGATCCATCCTCTCAACACTCCTCTTCAACCTCTACCTCCAACTGCTCTGCTTCATTATTAAATCACACAACATCAACTTTCACATCTACGTTGACGACATCATGATATATACCATCACAATAGCAAATAAGAGCTGTACCATCAACCTCCTATACAGGGCCCCATCAGCAGACCCAGATGCTCTCTCAGCAATAATCGACCTCGCTTCCAACACACAAAACCCACGCACCCTGAACTGGATCTTAGGAGACTTCAATCTACCTTCCCTGCAAGACTCCCACTCCTCAGCGTTTCTAGAAGCACTTAAGGACTTAGGATATAGACAACTGATTAAGGAACCTACTCACACAAAAGGAGGCATCCTGGATCTGATATTCACTCCCCAGGCAACTCTCAATGCACCCATGACCCCTGAGCTATCGATTACTGCAGTTCCATGGTCCAACCACAAGTTGATCATATTCCAAATTCCACTGCCCACCCACAACCAGAATGAAGCCAGAACAGTCAGCGGCTACCCCAAGGCTCTAACACAAAGATTTCAGACTTTTAACAAGGAACTGATACTGAGTACAGCACACCCATTACTCACCTCGACAGCTCACGATCCTGAGGTTCTGGTCTCTGAATGGAATGAAACACTCAGCTCGCTTGCACTATGTCCGCCATCCAACAAACCTCCAGGGAAGCGATCATCTGCACCCTGGTACTCCACTGAGCTGAAATCCTCTCGTACCATCCTAAGGAAGCTGGAGAGACACTGGCGCCGCTCACGCACAGCTGACAATCAAAGAGCATATAACTCCCACCTGGCAGCACACCGCGAAGCGATAACAGCAAACATGAGACGATTCCACACGGACACGCTAAAAAGATTGCTAAACAAACCACACGACTTGTTTGTTCTCGTCAAGGACCTAACAAAGGGGCCAGCCGCAGAGCAAACAATCGGGATCGACCCTCAAGACTTTGCAGACTACTTACTATCCAAGATATGCCAGACCAACTTTGCCCCAGCACCTGAAGTCTCCTTCGAGCCAAGCTACCAAACACCCCTCACAATCTTCTCCACACCTCCCAAACAGCGCATTGAAGACACCATAGCCGCAATCATCATGACCACGGCTCAAACAGACCCCTGCCCTGCATTCTGGATTAGAGAACTACGGTCTAACTTTAGCCCCACTATAGCCAAAATCATGGACCATTCCTTTGCAGCAGGTACATTCCCGCGATCCCTAAAGCACACGTCCATAAGACCTTAACTAAAAAATAGCAAGCTTGACCCCCAGAAAGTAGATTCTTATAGACCGATATCGAGCATACCTTTGCTAGCAAAAATAATTGAGAAGGAAGTCCAGCTGCAAATTCAAGAACACATTGTAACCTTCGCACCACTGGACCCTTGCCAACACGGCTTCAGAGAGGCCCATGGAGTGGAAACGCTCCTCATCACACTCATCAACAACATCATAACAGGAATCGACAACATACGGCAGGGGTTTGTACTCATCTTCTTGGACATTGCAGCTGCGTTCGACTCGGTGAGCCATGAGCTTCTGCTGGATCGTCTCAAGGAGAAGGGGATCACTGACAAAGTGCTGGACTGGTGCAAGTCCTATCTTTCCGACAGATGGCAGCACGTACGTTCTGGGGCAACTTCTTCAGATCCCTTCCACCAGAAGCAGGGTGTCCCGCAGGGTTCCTCCCTCTCGGCCCTGATGTTCAACGTGTACATGCAGCCTATATGCAACCTGATCCGATCATTCAGTGTCAATTGCTTAATATATGCGGATGACGTGTTACTATACATGCCTTTCTCAACCGAGAACCCAGACCTCTCCCCATTGACAAATTGCTTTAATGCTGTATCTGACTGCTTCAAACACAAAACCTCAGGATCCAACACAAAGAAACAGAAGTACTCTTCATCACAAGGAATCCAAACTTCTCCGCACCACCCTTTATAAGAGTCAAGGAAGCAGATCTCCAGACCAAACCCTCGATCAGATACCTCGGCGTCACTTTAGACCAGAAACTGGACATAAAGTTACACATAGGCAATATAGTTAGGGCGGTGTACCATAAGATACGATCCCTCAGACCCCTACGAGCATTGTTGGAGCCAGAAGACTTTAGGACAATTTACCAGGCGCTGATCATACCACATTTTGATTATGCTAATGTGATCTTACATGGGCTCCCCCAGACCATCCTGAATCCGCTGCAACTTGCAATTAACACTGCAGCGAGGGTTCTATACAGGGCATCCAGGAAGGACCATGTGACGCCCATACTGAAGCATCTCCACTGGCTTCCGATCCACAGCAGACTCAAGTATAAAACCCTACTGTTGACATTCAAAGCCATCAATGGACTTTCATCCTCATCATTATCTGACTTGATCCAGACCACTCCCACTAACAGGTCCAGAAGATCGGTAGCACTCAATACACTGACAATCCCACTGGTGATTGCTGTGCCGAAAGAGCACTGAGGTGGACCCAAACAGAGTTGGACTTAAGGCCTAGGTCTGACAGGTGAAGCAGGTATTGTAACACTACTGGCACCAGGCAGGAGAAAGGATCTTCATTGTGCTGAGCACACCACACTGCGAACCTGCGCCACTTGAGTGCATAGGACGTTCTGGTGGTTTACCTCCTCGAGGCCAAGACTACCTCCTCAACCTCCCTAGGGAGAAGTAAGGGAGCTAGAACTATCCTTTCAGCAGACAGGCCATCAGATTGAGGGATCTGAGATTGGGGTGTAGAAGGGAACCCTGATCCTGAGACAGGAGATCGGGTTGCCACCCCAGAGGGCATGGAGTTTCCACTGCCAACTGCAGAAGAAGTGGAAACCACGGTTGCCTCAGCCATCTGGGGGCCACCAGAATCACCGAGGCCTTGTCCTGTAGAATCTTGAACAGAGTTCGGGCCATCAGGGGCGTGGGAGGAAACGCATACAGGAGGCCCGCAGACCAAGATATCAGAAACGCATCTGCCGACATTCTCAGGGGATGCGGCTGTCTGGAGCAAAACCTGGGCAGCTGACGGTTCAGAGGACTTGCAAAGAGATTGATGGATGGACGTCCCCATCATAGGAAGATCTGCTGAACCACCAGTGGATTCAACTGCCATTCATGAGGCTCGAGAATCCTGCTTTGTTTGTCTGCCAAAAGGTTCCCCTGACCCGGCAGATAAACTGCTTTGAGAAACATGCCATGCTTGACAGCAAAGGAGCAAAGGGCCTGTGCCTCCTGACATAGGGGTCTGGACCCTGTGCCCTCTTGCTTGTTTACATAGAACATTGCTACCTGATTGTCTGTCTGAACTAAGACAGACTGGTGAGAGAGGGCATGAGAAAAAGTCTGTAGAGCCAAGCAGATTGCTCGCAGCTCCAAAAGATTGATCTGCTGTGTGGCCTCCCAAGGAGACCAGAGGCCTTGAGTGCACGTGCCCTGGCAATGTGCACCCCAGCCCGTTAAAGAAGCATCGGTGGTCAGCACCCTGGTGGGCACTGGGGCCTGAAAGGGTACCCCCCTGAGAAGGTTTGGGAGATGTAGCCACCACCGCAAGGAGTCCAAGAGTGGTTTGGACACCTTCACTCTGTCTCGGAGGTCGCCTGTGGCCTGCGCCCACTGAGCCCTGAGGCACCACTGAGCAGCCCGCATGTGCAGACAGGCATTCGGAGTCACATGTACTGTGGATGCCATGTGGCCCAGGAGCCGCAGGAATTGCTTGGCAGAAACCTGAGGATTGCTTTGGAACTGGTTGGCCAAGTCCATCAATCTGTGGGCCCTGTCCTCGGGCAAAGTAAGCCCTTGCCTGCAGAGTGTCTAATATTGCCCCTATAAACTCTAGGTTCTGTGAGGGGAGCAAAGTGGACTTTGTGTAGTTTATGACAAAGCCAAGATGCTGGAGAAGAGAGACAGTGCGAAGAGTGGCTTGTCTGGCCTCCTGGAGAGATTGACCTCTGATGAGCCAGTCGTCCAGGTATGGGAAGACAAAAATTCCCTGATTCCTGAGATAGGCTGCCACCACCGCCAGGCATTTGGTAAAAACCGTGGGGGCTGAAGTTAGGCCAAAGGGAAATACTCTGTACTGGAAATGGTTTCCTCCCACCACAAATCTGAGATATTGTCTGTGGTCTGGATGAATGAGGATGTGCATATAAGCATCCTTTAGGTCTAAGGAGCATAGCCAGTCTCTCTGCTGGAGGTAGGGCAGCAGTATCCCAAGGGTAAGCATCTTGAACTTTTCCCTCTCCAGAAACTTGTTTAGATTGCGCAAGTCTAGGATAGGCCGGAGGCCCCCTGTCCTTTTTGGTTCCAGAAAGTACCTGGAGTAGAAGCCTTGCCCTTTCAGGTGGTGAGGCACCAGTTCCACCGCCTGATCCTTTAGAAGACTTGCCAACTCCTGCAGGAGGAGGTTTCTGTGTAGAGGGAGTCTTGGAGGCTCCCCTGGAAAGTAGGCGGGGAGTATCTGGTGGAAGTGGAGCATGTAGCCCTGTTGGACTATGCTGAGGACCCAGGTATCCCCTGTGATGGCTGGCCACCTGTAGGCGTACAGGGTCAGCCGACCTCCTGTGCTGAGTGGAGCCAGCTGTGGAGAAGAGGCTATGTTGTGGGAGTCAAAACCCCGCTCCCTGCTGTGCAGGAGCCGGAGCTGGTGGCTTGGGGGTCTTCTGCCTACGGGGCCCATGCCCCTGCCCTGCTGGCCCTGTTGGGGAGCTGGAGAGGCCTGATAGTGAGGGTAGGATTTATAGGCAGCACTCTTCCTCGTGAAAAAGGGCTTTTTCCCAGAGCCCTTCTTTTTCTGAGAAGGAGCAGAAGTTTTCCTGGACAGCCTTGTCCTGGTGAGAGTCTCAGTCTCGATTTCCGCAGCCTTTTCAGCCATGGGCTTACCAAAAAGGTTTTCACCTCGGCAGGGGACATCGACTAACTTGTCCTGCACCCATGGCTCCAGGTCCGATGACTGTAGCCAGGCCTGACGGCATGCACCGATGCCGGCCACGGCTACCTGGGCCAAAGCCTCAAAACCATCATAGGCTGCTCGAGAGATAAACTTCAAGCACTCTCGGATTCCTACTGACAAAGCCTTGAACCTCTGCAAAGGTTCCTCGGAGAGGCCAGCTGAGAACCCGGCAATCTCCTTTGCCAGGTCCCTTAAGTACATGCCCATGTACAGCTGGTAGGTCTGGACACGGCAAGACAGCATAGAGCCCTGGAAGCACTTTCTACCGAGGGCATCCAGATTCCGGGCCTCCCGGCCGGGGGGCACCAAGGAGTTCATCTTCTGACTCTTCAGACGGTGCATGGCCAATTCCACAACCATGGAGTGGTGCGGTAGCTGCGCCTTTTAGAACCCAGGGCTCTTACGGACTCGATAAATGGAATCGACCCATTTGCTAAGAATCGGCATTGAGGTCAGTGCCTCCCACATACGGAAGAGCAGCCGTTCCAGCATTGGAGGAACTGGTACAGTAAAGTCTTCCTTTGGAGGAAAGTCATACTGGAGGGCGTTGAGCTCCTCGGCTCAACCTCCTCACCAGCGTTCGCAGGGAAGGCCAGGGCCTTGGCCATGTCCCTCACGAAGTCCGAGAACCGGGTATCCTCCAGGGGGACCGTCTCCGAGGCTCAGACTCCAGTGAGTCCGAAGGGACGCACCAGGTCCGGAAGGTGTCCGGGGACTCCTCGTCCTCCGTCTCCCACTCCGACTCCTCTGAGGAGGAGTCGAGCAGCTTCGGCCGTGTGGGCCTCGGTGCCACCCACCCCGACAACCTCGGTCCCACACGGGAGGTCGAGGGGGACCTTGACCGAGGATCGACTCGAGACTTCATCAACTCGAGGATCGGCTCGGTCTCCAGGGTTGACTTAGACATCGAGGTCCCGGTGGTCGGGGCAGATGCACCAGTCAAACCGGTGATCAGCACCTGCTGCTGTTCCATGAAGGCAGCCAAGTTGCTCTCCAAGGCCGTCAACCTGAGTCCAAGCTCATGAGACTCAGCAGCCCCTGACTCGGGCCCCGACGCCGTCAGGCCTGACGTTGGCTCCCCCGGAGGAGAGTCCACGAGGACAACAGCACTTATGTGACTCGGGGCCTCTGGCTCTACACGAGGCATCTTGGAAGACCTCTCCGACTCCAAGAGCCCGGGGAGGCGGTCATGGCTACACGACCTGGCCAACGAGGAACAGGAGCCTCCACTGACACCGCCCTCACAAGCTTTTTCTTCCTCCGTGAGGGAGACTTCCTTTCAGAGGACCCCCGACGGCGCTCGGGGTCGGACTCCCGAAATGTCGAGGCCTCTGACGAAGTCCGGGCCCGGCTGGATGCGGAATCAGAGAATATTCTCTCACATTGATGCTGACGGCTCCAAAGCGCCTTCAACGACATTTTGCCGCACGGGCAACAGGCCAGCGGGTCATGGTCGGGCCCGAGGCATCGGAAGCAGCAGTCATGTGTGTCGGTGAGAGACATAAGTTTCTTGCACCCATCACACTTTTTGAACCCGTTGGCAGCCATCGGGGGAAAAAGGGCCCCTGCAAGGTCAAAAGATCGGACTGCCAGTGAAAACAGACAAAAAGAGCGCGAACGCTAGTCACGAAGGACAAAAAACAAAAATCACAAGTCCGGACTCGATACCGGTGTACCAAGCCCAGGCAGAAAGGGGAACCGGCGTCGAACCGGATAAAAGAACGCAAAAATCGCCAAAAAACCCCCATCTTTTCCCGGGTGACACGAACTCACGTCCGTCGGGCTCCGCGGAAAAAGAACGACTGAGCAAGATGGCACCCTTGGGCGGGAAGGGGACCGTGCAGACGCGCTGCATTCCCAAAGGCTTTCTTTGAAAGCTGGGGAAATGCTCCGCATGGGGGCTCTGTCGGCACCGACGTCACCCATATGTGAGGACTGACTTCCTGCTTGGTCCTGGAGAATTATAATATCCTTGGTTTTATTTTCTATTCCTTTTCTTGTGAGTCCTAGCATTCTATTTGCTTTCTTGGCGCAGCTGCACACTGGGCAGAGGGTTTTAATGTACTATCCACAATGACACCCAGATCCTTTTCCTGAGTGGTCATTCCTAATGTGGAACCTTACTTGTATAGCTGTAGTTTAGGTTGTTCTTCCATAAGTGCATAACTTTGCATTTGTCTACATTACATTTCATCTGCCATCTGGCCATCATCTCTTGCAATTTTTCACAATCTTCTTATGTTTTAACAACTCTACATAATTTTGTGTCATCTGCAAATTTGATCACCTCACTCTTTATTCCCATTTCAAGGTCATTTTAAATATGTTAAAAAGCAGTGGACCCAGCACTATTCACCTTTCTTCATTGAGAAAATTGGCCATTTAGCTCTACTCTTTGTATTCTATCTTTTAACCAATTCCTAATCCATAATAGTACGCTGCCTCCTATCCCATGACTTTTTAATTTCTGAAAGATTCTCTCATGAGGGACTTTGTCAAAGGCTTTCTGAAAATCTAGATACACCATATCAACTGGCTCACCTTTATCTAATTTTTTATTCACATCTTTGAAAAATATAAACAGATTAGTGAAACAAGAATGTCCTTGATTAAATCCATGTTGGCTTCCTGCTATTAAGCCATGACTATCCACATATTCAGTAATTTTGTTCTTTATAATGGTTTCTACCATTTTGCCCGGTGCAGACATCAAGCTCACTGGTCTGTAGTTTCCCGGATCTCCCATGGAACCCTTTTTAAAAATTGGCCACTCTCCATTCCTCAGGTACTTCAGACTATTCTTAGGATAGAACACAGATTACTAAAAGTAGATCTGTAATCTCAAATTTCAGTTCTTTCAGCACCCTGGGGTGTATGCCATATGGTCCAGGTGATTTACTGCTCTTTAGTTTATCAAATAGCTGCATTACATCTTCCTGAATGATCGCAATTTGTTTTAATTCCTCTGATACATAACCTTTGAATATCATTTCTGGCATGGGTAATTTTCCTACATCTTCTTCAGTAAAGACTGAAGCAAAACATTTATTCAGTCTCTCCCCTATGGCCTTGTCCTCTCTTAGTGCCCCTTTTACTACCTCTATCATCTAATGGTCCAACTGGCTCTTTCTCAAATGTTTTGCTATGAATGTACTTCAAAACATTTTTTGAAAGAAGTGAAGGAGTGGCCTAGTGGTTAGGGCAGCAGCCTAGAGCCAGGGAGACCAGAGTTCAAGTCCCACTGGCATTCCCGGTGGGCTTGGACAAGTTACTTAACCCTCCACTCCTCAGTTTCTATAAACTTAGATTATGAGCCCTTTCAGGATAGCAACATTCATACTGCACCTGAATGTAACTCACGTTGATATTCTCCTGGAAAGGCATGAGCTTAATAATAATTATGCGCTTTTGCTTCAACACCTTCTTTTCAAATTCTCTCTGTCTTCCTTATCAATGCCTTGCATATAACTTGCCAGTACTTATGTTGCTTCCTGTTTTCATCATTTAGCCCTTTTTTCCATTTTCTGAAGGCTTTTCTCTTAGGTACAACAGCCTCTGATCTCACCTTTAAGCCATGCTGGCTGTCGTTTGGCCTTCCTTCCACCTTTTTTAAAGCATGGACTTTATCTGGTATGGGCTTCCAAGACAGTATATTTAAATAACACCCAGGCCTGATGTAAACTCTTAACCTTTGCAGTCCCTCCTTTTAGTTTTTTCTTAACCATTTTTCTCATTTTATCATAGTGTCCTTTTTGAAAGTTAAATGCTAGTGCAGTGGGATTTCCTCATTATCTTCCATTTATTAAATCAAATGTAACCATGTTATGATCACTATTGCCAAACAGCCCCAACACAATTACCTCTCACACTAGATCTTGCATTCCACTAAGAACTAGATCTAAAATAATTTCCCCTCGAGTCAGTTCCTGAACCAGCTGCTCCAAGAAGTAGTTATTTATTTCATTTAGAAACTTTATCTCCCTAGCATGGCCTAATGCAACATTAACCCAGTCAATACTGAGGTAATTGAAATCTCCATTACTGTTTTGTAAACTTTGCAAGCTTCCCTAATTTCTGTTAGCATTTTATCATCTGTCTGTTCATTCTGGCCAAATGGGCGGTAGTACATCCCCACTGCCATTTCCTTCCCCTTTTTACATGGAATTTCTATCCATAAAGATTCAACAGTGCATTTTATTTCCTGGAAAACTTTTATCCTGTTTAACCTCAATGCTCTGTTTAACATACAGCGTCATCCCTCCACCTATGTGATTTACCCTTTCATTGTGATATAGTTTGTAGCCTGGTACCACAGTGTCCCATTGGTTATCCTCCTTCCATCAGGTCTCTGAGATGCCAATTATGTTTAATCTTTCATTCAGTGCTATATATTCTAGCTCTCCCATCTTATTTTTTAGACTTCTAAAATTTGCATACAGGCATTTCTTTTTTGTTCATATCAACAGACTGGCTATCAGATGACAGGGATAATTTGGAATCTTTCACCTCAATCTGGTTTTTACTTAAAGGAACCTGGGTTACTTTTATCTTTATTTGACCCTCTCTATCAGGATACCCTAATTTCCCTCTTTTGCCAGTATCTTTCAAAGATACATCCTTCTGAACCATGCACTCTTGGGCGACTGTCGGCTTTTCCCTATTATCTAGTTTGAAAGCTACTCTATTTCCTTTTTAAAGGTTAATGCTAGCAGCCTGGTTCCACCCCAGTTAAGGTGGAGCAAATCCTTTTGGAAAAGCTCTCCTTTTCCTCAAAATATTGCCCAGTTCCTAACAAATCCCAAACCCTCTTCCTTGCACCGATAATCAAATCAACAAGTATAAAGGCCGTTCTAACCCTTCTCTCATGGGCACATGACCCTGGAGACACGTCCACCATGTGAGAGGGTATTACATCATTTGAAAGACAGGTTCTAGCTATAGGATCGCTTCCTGTCACACCACAGTGATGCTCTCCTTCCACGTGACCTCTCTCCTCCATGGCAACAGAAAGGCTGCCAGACTAGAAGTGGGACTTTTCTATTACATCTCTGTACATCTATATATCTCTCTGCTTCAACTGAGCCAAGTCTGCTACTCTAGCCTCCAGAATGGACTCATTCCCTGAGAGCAAAGTGTTCTTTGAACCTAGTGCACACATAAGACCTCTCCAACCAGGAGAAAATCATACATGTAACATTCAGTGCAAAAGACTGGATAGCCCCCATCTCTTTGTTGGACTGCTGTCTACATCATAAGATTTAAGATTTCTTTTAGCTATTTAAAGTTGTTCAGTTGTTTGAAGTTGCTAATGGAATAGGGATACTTGAATTAATATAATTACACCTAATAAGTATAAGGCATGTTTAGTTATCAGTTCAAGGTGAACTGCAAGGACTTATTTAATCTACTCCTAGGGCCTAATAACTTGCTTATTAAAATAATCAGTTAAACCTGAAAGTGAGCAAAATCACTCCCTTCCCCTTACCTGGTTTAGGAAGCTATAAAGCAAGGATTTTGCCTGCAGTAGGTGGGAGGGAAAGAAACATTAACTGAAAGCTGGCTTGGAATATTTAGCCCTAATTGCCTTGAACTTAAATAAAAGCTGGCTTGTTTTAGTATGCCTTAACTGACCTAACAAAAACACTGAATTTTAAAATACAGATTCTATCAGCTTTAACCCAAAGAATTCCCTTTCCCCCAAGATTTAGAGAATGTCCCATCAGGTAAATACTACTGCAGATATCTTCCCAGCAGTAGTAGTCCCTCTTGGTAGTCCTTCAAGACCCTAAATGGTCATCTTAACTAAGCTATACTCATCCACTGTATTCATAGTATTCTTTAAGTATGAGGTTAGTGTACATCAACACTGGGGCATACTGAATGGGGTAATCCTAATAAATAAAAAGACATCTTTCATAAAAATAACCATATTTTTCAGCATACTTCTTTTTCCCCAAAACACCGTCCCTTTTATTTTTCCTATTGCCTTCTTTTCTTACAGTGTGCATCTAAAAGTCTGGAATTATCCACATAGAGGCCAATTCCAACAGAGGCACGACCAGGCAGTTGGGATGTCCAAAACATGGATGGGCCCAATATGTACCCGATTCTGCAACCATGGGAGCTAGATGTTCCTGTGGTTGCAGAATCGGGCACTTAGATGACTTGCTGTGTTCCTGATTCTGCCACGGGATATGTCCACCCTACTGCCCGGCCATCCCATCCAATGCTCCTGCTGGTGTGCTGGTGCCATGGCATCAGTACACCCAGCAGGAGCGTTGAAAGCCCTTCAGAGTAATAAACCTCTTTTCCCTGCCGCCTGACCCTCAGCGGGGTCTGCCAGCACCGGGATCAGGTGGGGGAACCTCTCCTGCCACTGCCCCAAAGATATGGGGGGGCTGCCTGTTCAGATTGCTGCCTTTGCAGGGACGTATTCCACCTCCAAGGTGGAATAAGTCCCACATCTATATCCCGACAGTCGGACATACAGGGCCCAGACCAGAGTAGACCCTGTACGTCCAGATGCTTGGGCCTATCCATGCTCCGCCCTCACTGCACCCAGTCACCATCCCCACTGGGAGCTCCTCGCACAAAGGCCCTGTGCGTGTGGGGAGCTCTTGCCTCAGAATATGCTTCCAGTGAATAGCGGGAGTTGTACGTCCAAACCGGACGTACATCCCTGCTATTCGCTGGACAGAATGACCCCCATACTTATTAACTATCTTTTCCTTAAGTGCTTTAGGCACAATCTCCCAGAACTGTATCACACTGTCTCATATGGGAGGACTTCCGAACAGTTCATTTCACAACTCCTGGCCAAGGCTCTCACTAGAGTCAGAGTCGTTCAAGCACAAGTTGAAGATCAGCTCCATTATCTAGCTGCTTTTATGACCCTTGTATCACCTATTTCTAGTTTTTTTTCTGACCTTGGACAAGATAGTGTATGGGTTAAAATGGAAAGAAGGAATGAAACATCCATTTGCATTGGTGTGATATACAAACCTCCTTCACAGGCATAAGAATGGGACACAAATTTAACTGAAGACATTCACAGTCTTGTTATGAAAGGGGAAATGCTGCTGATAGGTGATTTTAATATGTCAGAGGTTGGTTTGGACATCTCTGCTGTGGTATCTTCTAGAAGTAAAGAGTTCCTGGATTCTCTACAGGGAGAACTATTCCAGTAGTAACAGAACCCACACATGAGGGGACTTTACTGGCCCTAGTGCTTTCAAATGGGGAGTGTGTTTCTGAAATAGTGGGTGATCTTCTTGTGTCTGGTGATCATCAAATAGTGTGGTTCAGTATTTCGACTAGGACTGATGTAGTACATTCAAAAGTGAGAGTCCTAGACTTTAAGAAAACTAACTTTGCCAAGATGGGACAATACCTCAAGAAGTCATTAGCAGGTTAGAAACAGCTGGGAGATGTAGAAAAGAATTGGGCAAAACTGAAAGGGGATATTGTAAGGGCAACAAACCTTTTTGTTAGGAAAGTAAATAAATGTAAAAGGAAAAGGAAGCCACAAGGGTCTTGAAAGAAGTAGCTGAAAAGGCTAAGAAAAAGAGGGTTGCTTTCATAAAATAAAAGAGATCAAGAAAGAGAAAGACAAGCATCAATATTTGGAAAATGCTAAGAGAAGCTGGGAAAGTAGTCACCAAAGCAAAGATACAAATGGAAGATATAATAGAGACATTTAAATATCTCTGTGGCATAAATGCACAGGAGGAGGGCCTTTTTCAATTGAAGGAAAGATCTGCAACGAGGGGGAATATGATGAAGGTGAAAGGGGATAGACTCAATAGTTTGTGAAAATATTTCTTTATGGAAAGAGTGGTAGATGTACGGAATAGTCTCCTACTGGAAATAGTAGAGACAAGGACTGTATCTGAATTTAAGAAAGTATGGGACAGACACAGAAGATCTCTAAAAGAAAAAAAGAAATTGTAGTAGTTGGTAAAGAAGAGCAGACTGGATAAGGCCATATGGCTTTAATCTGCTGTCATGTATCTATGTTTCTATCTTGTCTCACTACTTATCATTCATCGTGTTGTTTCTTAATGTTTCTTTCAATGATCTGTTGCACCTATTCTTATTTCTCGGTTTGCTGATGCATGAGATGGTGAACAGCACATGTCACATGTCCTGTCCACTTAAGCCAGTATATACATGTGAAACACCTATATTTCACAGCAGCTGAGGAATGGTGTCTGGGTTATCCCCATCTGTGATGCCAAGTAGAAAAGGGGCTCTACAGCAGTGGACCAGAAAAGATAGGGTTGCGACAAAAGTACAGAGGACCGAGGCATTGTTTGGGCATATAGGCAATAATCACACATCAAAGCCTCTTTACCCCATGCTTGTAGGCTTGCTACAGTATAATGTTGCAAGTATTTTTACAACATTGTGCTAATAGGGGGCTGACAAAGACCCATGTAGCCTCTTATTCCATGCAATTGGCTGCCAAGTCCATGACAGCTGTGAGCCAGAAAGTAAAAAGAGCTGAAGTTAAGGTCCACTGGATGTCCCATCCATTGCTTTAATGCAGGTACCTGGTGGTTCTATGTGAACTCTGCCACTGTGATCTTGTCTGTGCTCTAATGCTTATCCTGACAGAGGGCCTGAGAACTTCAGAGATAGAAGCAGTATGACAAGGCTCTTAGTTAGTCAGAGGCCCCGCATTAATGCATAGTGTGCTTCTTCTGGGCTCCTTCCTGCAACAGTATGCTTATAGAAACATAGAAACATAGAAACATGATGACAGAAAAAGACCATATGGCCTATCTAGTCTGTCCTTCCATAACAACAACATGGGAATTCCACATGAGGCATGAGGACAACAAATGTTGGTGGTTACAGTTGCATCCAGACAGCAATCCTGCCAGACCACCTCTTGCCTGCTAGTGTTTTTGAACAGTTGTGCAGTGTTTTGGAGATGATACTTTGGCATCTCCACAGAATGATGAAAGATGTGGTAGGAATTTTCATTTAAAGTCTGTGTTTGTAGCAAACAGACTGCTGACTGTAGCTGAGGCCTCTTTTAAATGTTTAGCTGTCCCGCCCAAACATTACCTGTGATGTCATAGAAACATAGAAAAATGACGACAGAAAAAGACCACATGGACTATCTAGTCTGTCCTTCCATATCAACAACTACAATAGTCCCCTTTTTTCTTTTAGAGATCCTCTGTGTTTGTCCCATGCTTTTTTAAATTCAGATACAGTCCTCATTTCTACCACCTCCACTGGGAGACTATTCCACGGATCCACCACTCTTTCCGTAAAGAAATATTTACGCATATCACTCCTGAATCTATCCCTTTTCACCCTCATCCCATGTCCCCTCATAGCAGAACTTGCTTTCAATCGAAAGAGGCTCTCCCCCTGTGCATTTATGCCATGGAGGTCTCAATCATATCACCTCTATCCCGCCTTTCCTCTAAAGTATACAGATTAAGATCTTTAACTCTGTCCTCATATGCTTTATAATGAAGACCACTAACCATTTTAGTAGCCACCCTCTGTACTGACTCCACCCTGTTTATATCCTTTTGAAGGTGCGGTCTCCAGAATTGCACACAATACTTCAAATGAGGTCGCACCAAAGATTTATACAGAGGCACTATCACCTCCTTTTTTCTGCTAGCCATTCATCTCCGTATGCACCCAAGCATCCTTCTAGCTTTTGCTGTCGCCTTCTCTACCGGTTTAGCTACTTTAAAATCATCAGACACAACCATGCCTAGGTCCTGCCCTTCTTAAGAACATAAGATATGCCATACTGGGTCAGACCAAGGTCCATCACTTTAGTGGACAAAAGTACTTCACCCCCTATACTATATTGCTCCCTTGGATTGCTGCAGCCCAAATGCATGACCTTGCATTTTTTAACATTAAATCCCAGCTGCCAAATTCTAGACCATTCTTCAAGCTTAGCTAGATCTTCCTCATGTTATCTACACCTTCCTGGGTGTCTAGTCTATTGCAGATTTTGGTATCATCCGCAAAGAGGCAAACCTTATCAGACAGCCCTTCCGCTATATCACTAACAAAGATGTTTTATTTATTTATTTATTTAGCTGTATTTATATCCCGCTTTTCACCGGGTCAAAGCGACGTTACATATAAAAGGGTGGGGGGAATTTAAGTATAGGGCAGGGCCATCACCGGGGAGACGACATTGATGATTTCAACATAGGATAGACTTTGGACATGGGACAGAGTTTGGACATGGACAGGTTAGTACAGGTTTGCGTTGGGGGGTCATGGTGGGTGAGATCAAAGGTTAGTTCGCTTTTTTGGTGGGGATCGTGTTAAGGTATTCCTGGAACAGGATAGTTTTCAGCTGTTTCCTGAAAGATAGTAGATTGGCATTATTGCGGAGACAACTCAGTAGAGAGTTCCATAAGGAGGGAGCATAGAGTTCAAAGACTCGGTTGCAGATCCGTTGTGAACATTTGGTTCTTTTGTGAGGGACGGTGAGGGAATTGCTGGAGGCTTGTCTGGTAGTTCTGCATGTTAAAAAGCATGTTAAGCATGTTAAAAAGAATCGGACCAAGGACAGATCCCTGGGGCACACCACTGGTAACTTCCTTCTCCTCACAGTGAGCTCCATTTACCTGTACTCTTTGCCACCTCCCACCCAACCAATTTCTAAACCAAGCAGTAACTTTAGGGTCCATCCCTAGGGTGCTCAGGTTGTTTATAAGTCACCTGTGAGGAACGGTGTGTCAAAGGCTTTACTGAAATCTAAATACACCACATTTAGAGCTCTCCCTCAGTCCTCCTCCCTGGTCACCCAGTCAAAGAAATAAATCAGATTTGTCTGACAAGACCTGTCTCTGGTGAATCCATGCTGCCTCGGATCCTGTAATCCGCTGGACTCCAGAAACCTCACTATTTTCTCTTTCAGCAGCGTTTCCAATAATTGACTCACCACTGAAGTTAAACTAACCGGCTTGTAGTTTTCAACCACATCCTTACTTCCACTTTTGTGTAAGGGCACCACATGAGCCTCTCTCCAGTCCTTTGGCACCACTCCCGACTCCAAAGAGGCATTGAAAAGGTCAGTCAGTAGAGCTGCTAGAACGTCCCCAAGTTACCTCAGTATTCTAGGGGGTGTATCCCATCTGGTCCCATCACTTTGTCTACAAGTTTCAGGTTGTGATGGTGTGAAATTTCCCTGCCAAAACCCTCCCAAGGCCAGAAGAAACAGGAGAAGAGGAATTGTAAGACAATGCCCAGATTATGGATGTCTACCTTTCATGAAGGCTAAAATCCTCTTAACTAATTTTGTACAATTTCAAATCTCCTGCAATGTAATGCTGTGCATTACTTTTACCAGACTCTAAACATACTCCAGTACAGTGGAAATCATTTTATAAAGCCATTCCCGCATGTATCGATATATATACATAAACAACAATTTATAAAGTATTGACCAGCGTTAAAGTACACCTTTTGGCATTGAGGCATGTATTTTGCCAGTAGGCATAGTTGAGAGTGCATTATTGGGTGGAGTTTGGGCAGAGTTTGCACATATGTGCATAGTTAATAAAATACCTTATTCTATATGCTTGCAAGCAGGTGTAAATGATCACGCTTAAATTCAAGGCACTTTCTCTGCCACATATGCTAGTGTTTTATAAAGATAAGCAGGTGCCTACCATACAAGATAGCAGAAGCCCTCTTGAAATTTGGAATTTAATTTTTTAAAATGTAACAGTTTTCAAAGATGTTGTCCTGAATTGCTGTAGACGCACTTCAAATGTAAACCACAAATACAACATGGATGCACTTTTTTAAGACTGCACTATCAAATGGTGGCTTACTCGTCCTATTCTTATCATCTGTTGCTCTGCTTCCTTCTGAATGATGACCTTTTTTGCTGTTATAGAAATAATGAATGGATACTGGCAGAAGGAAAACCTGTTCATGAAAACAGAATAGAAACTGGTAAGAAAATTATATCTATTATTTCCTATAAAAACAATACAATTTTCCTTTTAGAATTGTTTTTTTATCATTTATTTTTCTTACATCAGCATGTTTATAACTTATCTTAAAATCAACTCTATTGAACCATTCAGACCTAGACGTTTACCATTATGTCCTAACTATAAACCATGTTTCCAGTTTACCACAATTTTATAGTAGAAACTACTATCATAAAATCTATTTCAGCATCTGCCGCTCTCTTCCTTCCTCATGCTACTGCTGCCACTGCTCTGTCAAGACAACGCTTGGAGAAAGAGTGTGATAAGAAGAAACATATTTTAATGCAGGAAGGAAGAGAACAAAGACTACATAGTGAGGATAGGATGATAAGAAACTTGACATGAAGGAAGAAGACATATATGAAAGGAAGAGATAGAAGTAAACCTAGGAGGGAAGAGACATGAGACTGAGGAAGTAGGGGCACAAAAAAAGACTAGAAGAGACAGAGGTGAAGAGTCACTGGAGTGGAAGTCAGTGGATAGGGTAAATAGGGAGGAAAGGAATGAAAAGTAAGAAGAAAAAACCCCCAGATAATTAATAAAGTGAAAAATTATACAGATAAAAAGAGTTGGAAAACTAACTAAACATGTTTACTAATCAAAAGATTTTCTATGAGTGGCATGTTTTGTGTGTATATTAGCCATTATAAAACATATTCTAGTTTTGTATGCATATTTTCTGGAGAATTTCCAAATATCATGCTTAAAAAATTTCTAACAATTATAATTTATAATTTATTCTGCATTTATATCTAATCCTGGCACTGTACTCTCGAATGGTGTTGACCCTTTGTAAGTCACATTAACTACTCTCCATATAAAGGGGAAATTAATTATTCATGAAAAGCTATCTCCACTTCTGAAGATTAAATAGCAGTAGATACCTGAATTTTGGTTCACTACACTGAAATGTTTTTTTAATAAAATTTTTATTGATTATTATAATACATTACAAAAATTCAAAACACAGGCAGAAAAGTAAAATAAAGTGAAAGAGCAAATAATGCATTATCTTTGAATGCTATGAGAAAGCTAACACAATGCAACTCTAGTAGCAGATTAGAGCAATATTTGTCCAAAGACCTAATAACTGGAAACTCATTACCCAGAACAAATTGCATCCCCTGAGCTGTAAACTTATTATCCAGAAAAACATCTATTGGTAGGTTTCATATGATTCATTACTCAGGAAAACTTCCATTATCCGATATTCTTTTATCAGAAAATTCCCATTATCTGGAATGTCCATTAACTCTAAAAATCCATGATTGAAAATAGATGTGGTTCCAACTATTGGATATATGATGCTCTACATTGACTTGACGGCACTTAGCAACAACAACTATAGTTCAAAACAAAGGCATTCATTTTTTTTCTATCAGTGGAATCCCCAACAGCAACATCTAAGATGGTCAATCTTTGAAGACAGGGCCTGCAACAGCTTAAAAAGGTATTCAAAAATAAAATTATGTCTTTCTATCATTTCCAAAAAAGAGGCTCTCATTCTTTAGGTACACATCACTAAAAGAAAAAATAGTTACTCACCTGTAGCAGGTGTTCTCCGTGGATAGCAGGAAAATGTCCACATGTATGGATGATGTCATCTGATGGAGCCCGTGCAGGAACGCACCCCAGCTACTAATCAAAGCTTTTGGGAGCTTCCTCTGAGTATGCGTGCCATCTTCTTGCCTGCCGCTGTGGAACCATTTTAGATCTGTCTGATAATATAACTATAGTAGAATACAAGTCCCAGGGGAGGTGGGAGGTTGTGAGAACTTTTTCCTGCTGTCCATGGAGAACACCTGCTACAGGTGAGTAACTATCTTTTCTCTATGGATAAGCAGGAAAAAAGGCCTCCCTAGCTACAGGCTATCAAAGAAAAAGAATACAAGTTTCTTCCAACAGTTTTGTTGGCAACAGGACTTATATACATACATACTTACATATACAGGGTGGCCCAAAAAAAGTGAGAACATCTCGTAGCATATAAGTTATTTAAAAATTCAAAAATACAGATGTAAACGATTAACAAATTTAAAAAAAAAATGGCGACCGGAAATTGTCGAAATAAAGACGTTATATAGCTAAAAAAGGTAAATAAGTAAATTATTTAAGCTTTCAATTTACGAGATGTTCTCACTTTTTTTGGGCCACCGTGTATGATATATATATATATATATATATATATATATATATATATATATGTACACACACACTTTTTATTTTTTTTTAGGCAGCCTGAATAGAAAATAATGGGCCTAGAGGAGATGGTTGGATTCTATTCCTCTAACAGTTTCCGTAGCACTGATTGGCTGACGTTGTCACTTCGGGAATCCCTTTTCAGACAGTAGTGAGATATGAATGTGTGGACAGAAGAGCATGTTGCAGCTTTGCAAATCTCTTCCATGAAGACCAAATGCAAGTTGGCCACCGACGCAGCCAGGGTTCTGACATTGTGAGCCGTGACATGACCATCGTGGCTTAAGCCTGCCTGGGCATAAGCAAAAGAGATGCAGTCTGATAGCCAAATTGAAAGAGCGTTTGGAAACGGCAACTCCTAACTTATTGGGGTCAAAATAAACCGAATCTGGATGGACTTTATGGGCTTTTGTCTGCTCCAAATAGAAGGCTAAAGCTCACTTGCAGTCCAACATATGTACCTTAGTTTCCCCTTTGTGGGCATGAGGTTTTGGGAAAAATATTGGTGGAAATCAGACACCACTTTCAGAAGGAATTTTGGATGAGTATGGAGGACCATTCTATTATGAAAGGAATTTGATATAAGATGGATGAACCACAAAAGCCTGAAGCATGCTCACTCTGCATGCTGAAGCAACCACCACCAAAAACAAAACCTTCCAGGTCAAAAACCTCAGAGGACAGAAATTGAATAGCTCAAAAGAAGCTTTCATCAGCTGCGCAAGAACCACAATGAGGTCTCAAGACACTGCGGGAGGTTTGTAGGGAGGCTTCAAGAAAAGCAGATTCCACATAAAGCAAACAACTAAAGGCTGTGCAGAGATGTACTTCCCTTCTACATCTTGATGATAAGCTCCAATTGCACTGAGGTAACCCTGATAGAGTTGGACTTAAAACCAGACTAGGAGAGGTATAGAAGATACTCTAGCAATTTTTCTGTGGGACAGGTAAAGGGATCTAGGGCATGGGCCTCACACCAGACAGCAAACCTCTTCCACTTGCAATAATAAGATTTTCTCATTGAGGCCCTCCTGTCAGGTTGAACTCAGATAAAATTAGCCTCTCAACATCCATGCTGTGAGGACCAAGGACTTGATGTTGGGGTGCAACAACATTCCATTCTCCAGCGCGTGGTTCTTGACTGGACAGTTGCAGCAGGAGAGGAAACCATGATTGCCTGGGCCAGTAGGGAGTGATAAGAATCATTGTGCCTTTGTCTGTTGTGAGCTTCAGGAGGGTCTTTGCAATGAGAGGGATTGGAGGATATGTATACAGAAGACCCTTCCCCCTATATAGGAAGAAAGCATCTGAAGCTAGTCTGCTGTGTGATCTTATTCTGGAAAAGAACTGATCTACCTGGGCATTCTGAGGAGTCGCAAACAGATCTTTTGAGGGGGTGCCCCACTCTCGAAAGATGCAAGCTACAACCTCCCTGTCCAGTGTCTATTCGTGCAGCTGAAGGATTCGACTCAGCCTGTCTGCCAGAGTGTTTTGCTCACCTGGTAGGTATGTGGCTCTCAAGTCCATCCTGTGGCCAATGGCAAATTTGCACAACCTGTTTCCAACACAGGAGGTACAAGCCTGTTCCTCCCTGCTTGTTGATGTAGAAAAGGTAGATACTCACATGTAGGAGGTACTCTCTGTGGACAGCAGGAATACGTCCTCACGTATGGGTGACATCCCCGACAGAGCCCAGTGCAGGAATGCTCCCCAGCTTCTACTGGAAGCTCTTGGGAGGCTCCACCATGCCTGTGCAACTCCTTCCTGCCTACCACTATGGTGCCATCTTCAGTCTAATAATATAGCTGTAGCAGAATACAACTCCTCAGGGAGGTGAGAGGGTTATGAGGACTTATTCCTGCTATCCTTGAAAAACACCTGCAACAGGTGAGTAAAGCATAGTTACTCACCTGTAACAGGTGATCTCCGACGGAGTCTGCACGGGAACGCTCCCCAGCGTCCAATAGGAACACTTTTGGGAGCATCCCTCAGCACATGCGCACTGCCTTCCCACCTTTCCAACTGTCCCTCTTCAGTTAAGTTTGTAGCTGAGTGAAAGGATAGAGGGAGAGAGGAAAGAGACAGAGAGATAGAGAGATAGAGAGACAACTCCTAGGGGAGGTGGGTGGGTTGTGAAGACTAAATTCCTGCTGTTTCCGGAGATCACCTGTTACAGGTGAGTAACTACGCTATCTCCAGGAACAAGCAGGAATGTAGTCTTCACATATGGGGACTCCCTAGCTGAAGATGCTGGGGAGATGGCCCCAGGAAGCTGCCACCTATAGTGAGGTGAGCCATACTTCCTCCCATGGATCTCTGGCAACCTACCAGGGTTGGTAGATAGGAGTTGAATTAAGTCTGAAAGAGATGTTGAAGAACAGCCTGGCCAAAGAAGGCATCCCGACGGGAGGCTTTATCTAGGCAGTAGTGGGCTGTGAAGGTGTGCACCGAAGCCAGGTGACTGCTCGACAGATGTCATTGATAGACACAGAGTGACGGTTAGCCATAGAGGCTGCCATGGCTCTCACATTATGCGCTGTGAGATGGCCTTGAAGAGGAAGACTCTTACTCTCATAAGTAAAGGATATGCATTGTGCAATCCATTTAGATAGAGTTCTTTTGGAGACTGGACGTCCCAAATGACTAGAATCAAAAGCAACAAAAAGTTGGGAAGACTTTCTATGTTGCTGTGTTCTTTGAAGGTAAAATGTCAAGGCTCTTTTACAGTCCAAAGTATGAAGGTTCCTTTCTGCATTAGAGGCATGAGGCCTCGGAAAGAATACAAGAAGGTAAATCGATTGATTTAAATGAAAAGGTGAAACCACCTTTGGCATAAAATGTGGATTAGTTCTGAGAACAACCTTATCATGGTGAAATCTTGTATAAGGGGGATCAGCCACTAAAGCTTGCAATTCACTAATGCGATGTGCGGAGGTGACTGTAATTAGAAAGATGACCTTCCAGGATAAAAACTTTAGGGTTGTAGTGGCTAAAGGTTCAAAGGGCGGTTTCATGAGCTGTCTGAGAACTAGATTTAAATCCCATGCCACCAGTGGTGGCTTGATGGGAGGCTTTGTTAATAGAAGACCTCTCATGAATCTTGCTATGAGTGGAGGAGAGGAAATTGGCTGTCCATTTAGAGGCTTATAGGAAGCTGCAATTGCACTAAGATGGACTCTTACTGAATTTGTCTTTAGACCAGAATTTGATAAATGAAGTAGGTACTCTAGTACCGATTCAAAAGGTATCACAAGGGGGTTTAAGTCCTTTTGAGAACACCATATAGTAAAATGTTTCCACTTGAAGGCGTAAGAACATCTTGTAGAAAGTTTTCTGGAAGCCTGAAGGACATCCTTTACCTGTTGGGAAAGGTTAAGATCCTGCAGGTCTAGGCTTTCAGCAACCAGGCCCTGAGATGCAGGGACTGGGGATTCGGGTGCTATAGCATCCCATTCTCTTGGGAGAGAAAGTCTGGAGCACACCCTAACTCCAGAGGTGCAGCTTGAGAGAGATGTAGTAGCAGGGGATACCACGTTTGTCGTGGCCACCATGGCACTATGAGGATCATATGACCTCTGTCTCTCTGAAGCTTGAAGAGTGTTTTGGGGATGAGGAGAATGGGTGGGAAGGCATAAAGGAAGTCCTGACCCCAGTGAAAAAGGAAGGCATCCCTTGCCTGGCAATTGTGAGCCAGAATTCTGGAACAGAACCGGGGAAGTTTGGCATTCAGTGGACTTGCAAAGAGGTCTATGTCTGGGGTTCCCGAGATTTGAAATATCTTTGTCACTTGGTCTAGGTGGAGAGATCATTCGTGAGGCAGCAGTACTCGGCTGAGTTTGTCTGCCCAAAGGTTTTGAATGCCTGGAAGATATACCACGAGAAGGTGAATTTGATGCTCTCTGGCGAGGGCCCATAGTCATAAAGCTTCGTTGCATAACGACAGAGAGCCTGTTCCGCCCTGCTTGTTGTGATAAGGAAGCTTATCATAGCTCAGGTAGGAGCTATAAAAAAGATGATGTGACTCTGAACAAGCAACCTGTCAGTTCTGGTAGAAGCAAGAAAACAGAGTTTTCACATAAAAGACTACCAGTCCCAGAATGCACCAGGTTTCCAGCAGCCATGAGAGGGGCTGAAGTGAGGAAATGTGTGTGCAATCAAGAGAGCTATGAGGTAATCCCTAAGCACTCATCTCAAAGGGCAGGGCCTGATTCAAGACAGCTGCGCTGTGTTAGGGAGCAGCACACATTAGAACAGGATAAGAGTAGAGCTTATTCTTCAGGAAACAGTTTCAGCAACAGTTTCAAGAACAGCTTCAGAAGAGATACAGAGGGGAGAGCTTCAGCAACGGCTACAAGCACCAGTATCACCTGGAGAAACAGAAGCCAAGCCAAGCAGATAGAGAGAGAAGGAAACTCTCTGGAAGGAAGAGAAGAAAGGCCATTGGAAGGTCTGGGAGATTCCAAGGCAGTACTCATACTGGGAGGTATTCCAAAGGCCAGCAGAGTCCATTGGACTGGATTCAGCCAGAGGAATGGAGTGGCAGAGATAGGAATCACCAGTGGCTACCTGGAAGAGAGAAGACTGCATGTGGAAGGGACTTTCAGACCAAGGCCAGAAGGTATGTGAGAGAAGATCCAGTGTCCAGGGATCAAGATTGGAAGGCTGGACATCAGAATTGGATTACATATTGGCCAGGCTATACAGAGAGGAATAATGATAGCAGGAGAGGCTCAGGTATGAACACTGATCCAGACCCTATCTATAATAGAGAATGGCAGCAAGGGAATAAGCATTCTCATGATAGTGCCTTAATGAAAGACTCATCTGTGCCAATGTATGATATTGACCCTATGATTGTTGATGCAGGGGGAAATACAGCAGATGAAACTATTTACATGGACTGTTCTTTATCTAAACGCTATTGCTAGTTTTTTATGAGCAAACACATCAGCCATCACAAAGAAACCTAACTTTGTTCTTTATTTCCACTGCAAACAGCTCTTAAAGCAGGATTTGGGCTCACACAGTAGCAGCCAGCCAGCTAAAGGCTTTCAGCTGGTCCATGGATAGTAATTAGGGCTGCACCTGATTGTGTGTGTGAGCAAGGGAGAATCACTGCTGAGATCAGCGTGGAAAATAAGCAGAAGTTAACCTAACCTAACCAGCAAAGTTTATTCTTTTCGTTGTGCCTTTGTATTTGGTAATTATTTGCTAAGAAAACATTAGCTAATTGCCTGACAAGCTGAAGGTTGTTTTCTGGTTTACTTTGTGACTTTTTGTTATCCATTTAAACACTGCAAGCAAGTAACCTCATTTATAGTGCTATCAAGCATACATGTGCTGGGTGAATTAAACCCCATCAATAAAAGAAGTATTTTATTGATCTTACCACTTGGTTTCACAACTCAAATTATTGTCATCAGCTGTGTTTGGGAATGAATGAACTACAATACCCACAATACCTTGCAAGAATCATATGAATATATGCATCGTCAAGATTGTGTAAGTTCTCACCCTAGGCAGCCGTCTGACATTGTTCATGTAGAACATGGCTAATTGATTGTCTGTTTGGACTAGGACTGTCTTGTAGCTGAGCTGGGCATGGAATACTCGAAGAGCTAGATAGATTACTGTGAGTTCTAGGAGGATTATGTGAAGACAAGCCTCCTGTGGAGTCCTGGTACCCTGGGTGGAGAGATGGTGCAGGTGTGCTCCCCATCCCAACTGTGATGCATCTGTTGTTAGGGTGGCCTGGAATAGGAGTTGGTGGAAAGGAGACCCCACTAAAAGATTCTCCAGTGATTGCCACCATTGCAGGGACAAGATCAGTCATTGTGAGTTTGATATCTTGTCCGACAGATGTCCTGTGGCCTGTGTCCACTGTGTGGATAGGGTCCACTGGGCTGCTCACATGTGGAAGCGAGCATAGGGAACTACATGAACTGTGGATGCCATATGTCCCAGTAATTGCAGCAGTTCTCGAGCAGTTAGGGAGGACTTTCCCGCTGCTTGAGAAGCTAGTTGCACTATGCGAAGACAGCAGGGCTGTGGGAGGAAAGCCCTTGACTGTCTGATATCTAAACAAGCTCCTATGAACTCCAAGGTCTGAGAAGGAACAAGTAGGGATTTTGGGAATTTTATGACCAATCCCAAGTATTGGAGGATTCGCATTGTGTGAGACAGTGCAGAGCTGGCTTCTGGAATCGTAGGGGCTCGAATGAGCCAGTCATCCATGTAAGGGAAGACGAATATCCCTAGGGTTCGCAGGAATGCAGCTACTACTGCCATGCATTTCGTGAATACTCTTGGTGCCGAAGCCAGACCAAAAGGAAGAACCCTGTATTGGAAGTGTTTTCCCTTGAAAAGGAATCATAAGAATTTCCTGTGATCTGGATGAATCAGAATATGAGTACATGCATCTTTTAGATCTAAGAAAATAAGAACATAAGATATATCATACTGGGTCAGACCAAGGTCCATCAAGCCCAGTATCCTGTTTCCAACAGTGGCCAATCTAGGTCATACGTACCTAGCAGTATCCCCAAAAGACACAGGTTCTACAATGCTTGTATTGGGTCAAGCATTGATATCCTGGGTCCCTTTTTAATAATGGTTTATGGACCTTTCCTCCAGGAACTTGTCCAAACCTTTTTTAAACCCAGCTACACTAACCTTGCACTAATCAAATTCCAGAGTTTGATTACACGTTGAGTGAAAAAATATTTTCTCATATTTGTCTTAAATAGTTTACCCTGTAGCTTCATTGCATGTCCCCTAGTCTTTCTATATTCTGATAGCGTAAACAATCGATCTACGTTTACCCGTTCCACTCCATTCATTAATTTATAGACCTCTATCATATCTCCCCTCAGTCGTCTCTTTTCCAGGTTGAAGAGCCCTAACCTTTGTAGCCTCGCTTCATAGGAGTAGCCTTCCATCCCCTTTACCATTTTGGTGTCTCTTCTCTGTACCTTTTCTAATGACGCTATATCCTTTTTAAGATACGGCGACCAGAATTGCACACAATATTCAAGGTGCGGTCGTACCATGGAACGATACAGAGGCATTATAATATCCTTTGTTTTATTTTCCATTCCTTTCCTTATGATACCTAGCATTCTATTTGCTTTCTTGGCCACCGCTGCACACTGAGCTGAGGGTTTAAACATGTTATCCACGATGACTCCTAAATCTTTTTCCTGGGTGGTGGTTCCCAATGCGGAACCTTGCATCGTGTAACCATAGTGTGGGTTGTTCTTTCCTAGGTGCATAACTTTGCACTTGTCCACATTAAATTTCATCTGCCATTTGGATGCCCAGTCTTCCAATTTATCCAGATCCTCCTGCAGTTTTCTACAGTCCTCTTGGGTTTTAACAACTTTAAACAGTTTTGTGTCATCTGCAAATTTGATAACCTCACTAGTTATTCCCTTTTCCAGGTCATTTATGAATATGTCAAAAAGTAGCGGACCCAGTACAGATCCCTGGGGTACTCCACTATTCACCTTTTTCCATTGGGAAAATTGGCCATTTAGCCCTACCCTCTGCTTTCTATCTTTTAACCAGTTCCCAATCCACAATAGTACATTGCCGCCTATCCCATGACTTTTTAGTTTTGCCAAAAGTCTCTGATGAGGGACCTTGTCAAAGGCTTTCTGAAAGTCCAGATACACTATATCAACCGACTCACCTTTGTCTACCTGTTTATTCACACCTTCAAAAAAACATATCAGATTAGTAAGAGAAGATCTTCCTTGTCTAAAGCCATGTTGGCTGTCTCCCATTAGGCCATAACTATCTACATGCTGTGTAATTTTGTTCTTTATGATGGTTTCTACCATCTTCCCCGGTACTGACGTCAGGCTCACCGGTCTGTAATTTCCCGGATCACCCCTGGAACCCTTTTTAAAAATTGGCGTTACATTGGCAACCCTCCAATCTTCAGGTATTACAGATGATTTTAATGAAAGTTCACAAATTACTAATAGCAGGTCTGCAATCTCATATTTCAGTTCTTTCAACACTCTTGGATGTATACCATCCGGTCCAGGTGATTTGTACTATTCAGTTTATCAAATAGTTGTAATACATTTTCTCAGTGTAGCGATATTTCTCTCAATTCCTCTGCAGTATCACCTTTAAATACCACTTCAGTCTTGGGTAACATCCCTACATCTTCCTCAGTAGAGACCGAAGGAAAGAATTCATTCAGTCTCTCCCCTATCGCCTTGTCTCCTCTTACTGCACCTTTTACCCCTCTATCATCTAATGGTCCAATTGACTCTCTCACAGACCTTTTGCTACGAATGTACTTGAAAAAGTCTTTATTTCGTGTTTTTGATTCTGTAGCAAGTTCCTTCTCAAATTCTCGCTTTGCCTGTCTTATCTAGAGAGCAAAGCCAATCCTGACTTTGAAGGTATGGCAGAAGAGTTCCCAGAGAAATCATTTTGAACTTTTCTCGGAACATATATTTGTTCAATTCTCTGAGGTCTAAAATGGGTCTGTGTCCTCCTGTTTTCTTTGGAATAAGAAAACAGGGGGAGTAGAACCCTGTACCCTGTTGGAGAATGGGTACTTCCTCTATTGCTTCCTGAGCAAGGAGTGTTGAGACCTCTTGATCCAGTAGATTGTCTGCAGAGGTTTGGAAATTGAACTGTCTTATGATTGTAGGAGGGGGCATGCTGTGAAAATGAAGCTTGTACCCCTCTCCTACAATGGACAGTGTCCAATTTTCTGCTGTTATTTGGTGCCATCTGTTGGAAAAATGACACAACCTGCCTGGGATGTTTAGGGGTTCTGAACCCTTCAGAGGCAGGAATGCTAAGCTCTCTAGGAAGGAGTCAAAGCCCTTGAGGGGGCTGAGCCTGTGGAGCTGGTTGAGCTCTTGGGCCTTTTGGCTTCTTTTGTTGTCTGGATTGTTGCTGTTGTCCCTTTTGGGCAACTTGACCCTGACCTTGCCCTTGCTGGGTATAGGACGGATAAAACTTCCTCTTTTTGCTGAAAAAGGGTTTTTTTATAGGGTTTCTTTTTGGCTGGAGTGGCTGGAGATCTTGACAATCTGTCTAAAGTGATATTGTCAGCATCTATCTCATTAGCCTTTTCCTGCCAATTCTTGCCAAAGAGGTTTTCTTCTGTGCAAGGGATGTTTCCTAATTTATCCTGTACCCAAATCTCCAAGTCTGATGCCTGAAGCCAGGCAATCCGACGTGCACCAACGGCAATAGCAGATGTTCTGCTGATGCATTCAAAAGGGCTGTACGATTTACAAACTTGGAAATGTCTTGAGCATGCTTGACAAGAGTAAGGAAGTCTTGTCGTTTGTCATCAGGGAGAAGGGGGCTCATAAGCTCCAAATCTCCTGTGACTTCTTTGAGGAACATTCCCATATATAAAATATATGAGCTGATCCTAGCTGAAAGCATGGAAGCCTGAAATGTTCGATACCCAAAGGCGTCACGAGTCCAGCATTCACGATCTGGAGGATTGGATGCATGTCTTTTTGCACTTTTCATCCTACACATGGCTGATTCCACTACCATTGAATGGTGTGGCAGCTGAGTCTTTTGAAAGCCAGGACATGGTGGTACTCGATACATGGTATCGAGTCTCCTAGAATGAGGAGATGTGGTCAAAGGTGTTTCCCACATTCTGAGCATCAAATCATGAAGAATTTCATGAATGTGCAGAGTAGCTGCCTCTTTGGGAGCCTTAGGGTATTGGAGAATTACCAATTCCTTTGCTCTAGGTTCTTTTTCAGGAGCTACCATGATTGATAGGCTGCAGGCCACATCACAAATAAAATCCTGAAAAGACATGTCCTCCGGAGGAGACATTCTGCGTTGAGGAGAAGAGGAGTCTTCCAGAAGAAGCACTCTGGTACCGACAGGGTTATCAGAATCATCGGAATCTGTCGATGCCCGAAAAAGTCAGCATAGGAAAAATTCCCACCGAGGCCGGTACCGTCGGTGCTGGTACCGGTATCGGTACCGGTGCTGGTACCGGCATCGGTATTGGTGTCGGTACTGGTGCCCACTGAACTGTCGGTAGCAGTGTCAACAGTACCGCAGCTGTAAGGAGAGCTGCAAGACTGCATTCGATAGCGAGGAATCTCTGGTCTATCGACGCTGTCGATGCCTGGGTGTTGGTACTGGTAGAAGCGGCCGGAACCCCTGAGCATGACACAAGTAGTTCTGCCGAGGTTGAGGCCTCGAGAACATCCTGGAGCCCCGTTGGCGCTTTGGAGGCTGAAGTCTCCCGCCGGGGCTGTTTTGCCGGTGTAGTTTCTTCAAGGGCAATGCCAATGGCTTCTCGATACTTAGAAGGATATCTACCCTTTGAGGACCGGCTCTTATGTTTAGTTACCTGAGATCCATGGGAGGAAGACGAGGCTCTGGAAGATGTCGATGCAATGGACATCACATCTGAAGAAAAGAGGGTACCGAGCTTCACAGCCCGGTTCTGTCTTCATCTTTTAGTTATCCCCATACAAGAGAGACACACCGATGGAGAATGGTCAGGGCCTAAACATTTGAGACACCAGTCATGGGTGTCGGTGATGGAAATGGTACCACCAAACTTAGTACATTTTTTAAAACCACTAGCTGGTTTTTCCATTTTTCAGGAAAATGGGGCCTAATGCCCATAATGGCGCCTAGCACCAAAAAGAAAAAGTTTCTGAAGAGAAACACTTCAGAAGGTATATATATATTTTTTTTTTAGAAAAGAAGAAAAGAGAACCGGCTGTACTGGTAGGCGTCGAGCGGAGGCAGACGCAACAACAAGAAAACAAGTTTAAAGAAGACATTTTCTGCGGTGACAGGGTATGTGACCTGTCGACTCCACGGAAAACGAAAAACTGAAGAGGGACAGTTGGAAAGGCGGGAAGGCAGCGCGCATGTGCTGAAGGATGCTCCCAAAAGTGTTCCTATTGGATGCTGGGGAGCGTTCCCATGCAGGCTCCGTCAGTACCAACGATACCCATATGTGAAGACTACATTCCTGCTTGTTCCTGGAGATCTACTTTTTCCCAAGCTGAGTAATCGGGAGGGGATGGTATGTTATGGAGATGGGGTAGATGCTGGTTGCAGGGGGGATAGGAAGAGATGGCAGACATGGAAAGAAAGAGACAGAGGAGGTACTGGATGGAGGGAAAGAGGAAGATAGAGAGACATTGGATGGGTGATGAGATATATTAGACATGGAGAGTGAGCAAAAGACTAGGGAATAATGGACCAGGAAAGAAGAGCTGGGGAATGGAAGAGAGAGAGAGAAATAAATGGAAGAAAGGTGGAAAGAAAAAAAATCTATATTCAAGATGGAAGGAAGAAAACAAAAGGAGAGACAAGAAATGGTAGATGGACTAGAGACTGTAGGAAAACAGCTAAGAGAAGACAGAAGAAAGCAGAAGCCTCAGATCAAGACCGGCATGATCAGAGAATAAAATGGTCAAACAACAAAGGTAGAAAAAATAATTTTATTTTCAAATGAGCGATTGGACTTTGCGCTATTTTTATATTTTACATGGTACAAGGAAATGTGTGTCTCATTTCTCTGGTATTTCACTGTACACAGAGTCTGGCTTCTTTCAGTTTACTTTTTCCTCTACATATTTTTATTTTTACTTTAGGTTATTGTCACTTATTCTGTACTTGGTGAGGGCCTGTGTTCTGAGTGCGTGACTGAGTCCAGGCATCTGTTAACATGGAGTTTGTACATAGGTATCTATATTGTACTGTAGAAATTTGACTTGTTTAGCTTTTCAATAGGTGTATGGATGCTCTAGGGCATGTTGCAGTATTTATAGTACTGCTTTTATCTGGGTAGGTCCCTTGTATGAGTTTTGGAAATTTATGCTGGTATGATATGGTTGGTTTGGCCTTGTAGATCATCGGTGACTTTTGTAGGGTTTTGTATTAGTTCACAATATACCAGGTACTGGAGAATATTTATGTTAGTGAAATGATCAGAATAAGAATGTTTCTTAATATACTGAATTCTGTGGGTGAATGTCCTGCCTCTGCTCTGTACCCATTGTCCAGGGAGAGGTTTCTGTGGATGCAGAATATATATTTAAAAAGAAGGAGAACTATAATGTAGTTTATATCAAAATAAAATGAGTTATAATTTTTTAATTTGGTATTATAAACTGTGCTGTGATTCTCACTTTTTCTTTTAATTCCTTGGTGTGTGAGCATCTTGCATTTCCTGTTTTTTCAGAGGGTGGGAAGTGCTGTATTGGGGCACCAAGTCACTCATGTTATGTGGAAGTGGGAGATGCTGCATGGTGCTGTTGAGTCCCTCTTTTCTAGCATATTTAGCAGTATGCTTCCTAAGCTTTGTACTGGTACCGTATGAACATAAGAAATACCATTCTGGGTCAGACCAACGTCAATCAAACCCAGTATCCAGTTTCCAACCGTGGCCAATCCAGGTCACAAGTATCTGGTAGGTTCCCAAAAAGGTCCACAATGCCTGTCTTGGGACAAGCAGTGGATTTCCTGCGTCCTCTTTAATAACAGTTTATGCATCTTTCCTCCAGGAACTTATCCAAACCTTTTATAAAACCCAGCTACACTAAGAGCTTTTACTATGATCCTCCAGTAACTAATTCAAGAGTTTGATTATGCGGGACCATAGACTAACTGCAGGGAGGCAGTTATATCCCTCTGCACTTACTGCATTTCAGCATGGCAAAGCGGCTGCCAGTGCAACTAAAACCACACACTGAGGCAACACTGAGGTATCATTTGTTGCACTCACGTTACTTCTGCTGAGCCATTATGTTAGTTTTTGCCAACAATACTGATGCCTGTGTGTGAGAGAGTTATTTCTCTCGCCACACTCTGCAGTAAACTACTACTACTGAGCATTTATGGTTGATATGGAAGGACAGACTAGATAAGCCATGTGGTCTTTTTCTGTTGTCATGTTTCTATGTATAGCACTGTAAGACATACGCAGCGCTGCACAGACATGTAAGAGACAGTCCCTGCTCATCTAGTCAAGACAATCTAGTCAAGACAGACAACACAGAAGGTGTAGACAGGGATAAAACAAGGAGGAATGGTAAAGAAATAAGATCAGGTGAGTCAAGATCCAAAAGCAGCAGTGAAGAGATGAGTTTTCAGCCTGGATATGAAAAGGGTCAGAGAAGGTGCCTAGCATACAACACAGGTAGTTTGTACCAGGAATAAGGTGCAGCAAGGTGAAAAGAGCAAAGTCTGGAGTTAGCAATAGAAGAGAAGGGCACAGATAGAAACAATTCACCAGAAGAGCGGAGTTCCTGAGATGGGGTGTAAGGAGTGATAAGAGAAGAAAGGTAGTGAGGAGCTGCAGAGTGAATGCACTTATAGGTCAACAGGAGAAGTTTGAAATGGATGCGGAAAAAGATAGGGAGACAATGATATGCCTTGAGAAGAGGGGTAATATGGGCATGACGAGGCTGGTGGAAGATTAGTCGCGCAGCAGAGTGTTGAACAGATTGAAGGGGAGAGAGATGATTCAAAGGGAGACCAGTAAGAAGTAGGTTACAGTAGTCAAGACAGGAGATGATTAAGGAGTGGATAAGTGTCTTAGTAGTGTGTTCAGAAAGGAATGGGCGGATTTTGTTGATGTTGTAGAGAGAAAGAAACAGCAGGCATTAGCTAACATGGATGTGTGTGGAGGAGAGAGAGGAGTCAAAGATAATCCCAAGGTTGCGAGCCAAGGAAACAGGGAGAAGATTTATTCACAGAGATTAAGTAAGGAGGAAGAGGAGAGGAGGCTTTAGGGGGAAAATAAGAAACTCAGTCTTGACTGTGTTCAATTTCAAGCGGTGGTGAGACATCCAAGCAGCAATGTCAGAAAGGCAGGCAGAGATCCGGGTCTGGATTGCCAGAAGATTTCAGTTGTAGAGAGGTAGATCTGGGAGTCAATGGCATAGAAAGCCATGGAAAGAGATGAGCATACCAAGGGACTGAGTATAGAGAGAGAAAAGGAGTGGACTCAAGACAGATCCTTGGGGTACACCAACTGAGAACTGGATAACAGCAAACGAGGAGCCACCAGAACTAACACTGAAAGAGCGATGGGAGAGATAGGAGGAGAACCAGGATAGTACAGAGCCCTTAAAACAAGGTGAGGACAGGGTATCAAGGAGAAGATTGTGGTCAACAGTGTCAAAAGCAGCAGAGAGGTCAAGAAGGATGAGGAAGAGTAAAGGCACTTGGATTTTGCCAGGAACAAGTCACTGGAGACTTTGGCAAGAACTGTTTCAGTAGAGTGTAAAGGACGAAAGCCAGATTGTAAAGGATCCAGGAGGGCATGAGAGGAGAGGAAGTCAAGGCAGCGGCAGTGAACCATGCATTCAAGTAGTTTAGAAATGAAGGAGATGGGGAGATGGGTGGATAATTAGAAGGGCAGGTAGAATCAAGTGAGGATTTCTTGAGGAGAGGTGTAACTACAGCATGCTTGAAGGCTGCAGGGACAGTTTCAGTGAGAGCAATAGGTTGAGAATATGAGAGATGGAAAGGACAACAGTGGATGAGATGGGGCTTAGGAGATGGGTGGGGACAGGATCAGAGGAGCAGGTGGTGAGTTTGGAGAAAGAAAAAAGGTGTGCAATTTCATCTTCAGAGATCACAGAAAAGGAAGAGAGAGTAGCAGAAGTAGAGGGGGAAAGTTGGGAGTGAAGAGAGGGAGGAGGGGAAGGAGGTGAAGTAGCTGACTTTGTGGGGAATTGGAGAGTGATCTTGTGGATTTTGTCATGGAAATAGTCAGCCAGGGTTTGGGCAGAAAGGGAGGGAGGGGTCAGAGACGGAGGCACTTTGAGGAGAGAGCTGAGAGCAGTAAAAAGACGGCGAGGGTCAGAGGCAAGAGAGTTAGTCAAATGGACATAATAGTCTTATTTGGCAAGAGCTAAGACTGACTGGAAAGAGACAAGCATGAATTTGAAGTGTAGAAAGTCTGTAAGGGAGCAGGATTTGAGCCAAGAACGCTCAGCTGAACGGGCCCAGGAATGTAGACAGTGGGTAGTGGATGAAAGCCAGGGTTGGGGTGCAGTATGCCTCACAGGACGTGGCATGGGTGGAGCGAGAGCATCCAGAGCAGAGGAGAGTGCAGCATTATAGGAAGCTACTGCCTCATCAACAGACTTAGATGACATAGTGGAGGAAAGAGATGAAGAAAGAGTGGAGGAAAGAACCAAAAGATCAATAGCATAAAGATTTCTAAATAGGTTGGAGGAGACAGGACAAGGTTGAGGCAGCAGGTGATGAACAGTGAAGCTTAGCAGGTGATGGTCAGATAAGGGAAGAACTGAGGTACAGAGGTTTGATGGTAAGCAACTAGAGAAAAATACCAGGTCAAGGTTGTGGCTATGCTGGTGAGTGGGGGCAACAGAGCAAAGCTGGAGGTTGAATGAGAAGGTAAGGGAAAGGAACTTTAAAGCATAAGGATCAGAGGGGTTATCAACATGAATGTGGGTAAAAGCATTTTTTGTCTACATATGTCCATTTTTAGTTTGTATTGATATATTCCCTACTTAGTGAAGATCTATCTCTGTTCTGCATGTTTGACTGAGGTTACATGTTCTGTTAGCATTGAGTTTCTGTGTAGGGATTTGTAGTAATGTGGCTTGCTCAGCTTTCTGAATAGGAATATGGATGTTCTAGGGCCCACTGCAATATTTATGGTGCTGCCCTTTTCTGGGTACTCTCTATGTTATGTGAGTTTTGCAAGTTAGTGCTGTTATGGAATAAATGATTTTCTCTATGGGTCCTCTACTCTGGGTTCTTGGTGTAGTCAACTGTAGGGTGCTGGTTGGGGGGGATACTTATTTATTTATTTATTTAAATGTATTTATATCCCGCTTTTCACCGGGTCAAAGCGGCGTTTACATTTAAGGGTGGGGGAAATCAAGTATTAGGGCGGGGCCATCACCAGATAGGTAACATTGATGATTCCGACATAGGATAGACTTTAGACATGGACAGTACAGTGTAGTTGTCACTCAGAGGGACATGGAGAGTTCAGGGGTTGTTGCATTTTTTGGTGGAGGTTGTCTTGAAATATTCTTGGAATAGGATGGTTTTCAGCTGTTTTCTGAATGATAGGAGGTCGTTATTGTTTCTGAGGTGGTTTGGTAAAGAGTTCCATAAGGATGGTGCGTAGAGTTCGAAGGCTCGGTCGCATGTCTTTTGAGAGCTATTGGTTCTTTTGTGAGGGATGGTGAGGTAGTTGTTGGAGGTCTGTCTGGTTGTTCTTCCATGGGTCGGGTGGGTCAGCAGGGTGCGGAGCTGGGTATTCTGTGCTTGGTGGATGGCTTTGTGGGTGAGTAGGATGGACTTGTATTTAGTTCTAGCTTCGAGGGGAAGTATGTGGAGGTTTCTTAGGATTGGGGTGATGTGGTCGCTTTTCTTCGCTCTCTGAATAATTCTTGCTGTGGTGTTCAAGGCAGTTCGGAGGGGGTTAGTCTGTGTAGCTGGGAGTCCATGGTAGATTATGTTGCAGTAGTCCAGATGTGGGAGAGTCATAGCTTGCATTACTGTCCTGAAATCTTGAGGTTCGAGGAGAGGTCTGAGCCGCTGCGCTGTTTTCACTTTATGGAATATGTTTCCTGTGGTTTTGGTGATTTGTTGCTTGAGGGTTAGAGCTTGGTCAATGATAATACCTAGGTAACTTATTTGTGGTTGTATTTGGATGCATGTGGTTCCTATGTTGAGGTGTGTAGGTGGTGTGAAGTCTGGGTCTTTTGTTACTATACTGGAATATGAATTGCGTTCTTTATGCTGCCAGTCTGATATTTACAATATTTTGTAAGTTTAGATTCAAGAAAATTTCAAATTTTAAGGCAACATCTCATTTTAATTTTGTTTAGCAGCTTAATAGCGTCATTGCTGCTGAGTTCCAGACTTTTCCAGCTTTGGAGTTTGTACTTGGGGATCCGTACTGTAGTAATTTGACTTGTTCAGCTTTTCAAATAGGTATGGATGTTCCAGGGCCTGCTGCGGTATTTACAGTGATGCTATTTTTGGGTAGGCTCCTTATGTGAGAGTTTTGGAAGTTGGTGCTGGTATGGTATGGAGATTTGCTCTATAGATCCTCAGTGACTTTTTTAGGATTTTGTATTTTATTTATTTAACAGGTATTTTTATACTGCTTTTATCATTTTTAGTCTAAGTAGTTTACATTGTAACTCAAACTTGATAAAGTACTGTACATTAAACAGGGACATTGATAGATTGGATTCTTCTGAAGCAATGGAGGATTAAGTGACTTGCCCAAGGCCATAAGGAGTGCTAGTGGAAATTGAACCCTGGTCTCTTAGGGCCCAATATTCAACTGTGCCGATTTTGGAAGGTCTATGAGCCTCGTCAGCACATAGCCCTCCCCGCCGACCCCTAAACTGGATATTCAATGCCTCGGCAATGGCACTGAATATCCAGTGATCGCCATAAAAGCCAGAAGCTGCCAATGATAACCGGGCAGCAGCGATATTGGATGCTAATTGGTTAGCGATTTGTGCCTTAAAAATAGGCAAGGGTTTTCCTCACCTATCTTTAAAGTGCATTTCGCTAACTGGGCAGCATCCAATATCACTGCTGCTCGGTTAGCACCATTCTGCACCCCGGAATGCCCCAGACATGCCCCAATGCTAACCAGATAGCAGCGGGGCACCTAGGGGACATAGGAGGGGATATCCACCAGCACTAACCATGTAAGTGCTGTCAAATATCCCCAACTAAGGCATCTACATGGTTTACTGAGCTGTAAACCATGAAGATGCCTTTTGAAAATTGGGCCTTTAGTTCCTAAGCCAATGCCCTAACCATTAGGCTATTCCTCAACTCCTATTAGTTCACAATATGCCTGGTACAGGAGAATGTTTACTAGTGAAATGGCCAGAATCAGATTTTTTTTTAATTAGATATTGATTTTTGTGGGTGGATGTCCTAATTCTGCTCTACACCCATTGTTGAAGGAGGGGATTCTGTGAATGCAAAATATATGTTCAAAAATAAAAAGCAACATCCATACATAGTTTATAACAACAAAATAAAAATGAGTTATAATTTAGTGTTATAAACTGTGGAGTGGTTCTCGCACTTTCTTTTAGTTCCATGGTGTGCGAACATCTTTTTATTTCCTCCACATTATCTAATTGACATTTTGATTTGGTTCAGTCCCTGACTGGAGTTTTGAGAAAGCCCCCCACCACCAGCTCCCGGGGGGGGGCACCATCTCATCCCTCGCCTCAGGCAGCAGATTGCCTTGAGCCACCCTTGTCGATGTTGATGTCCCTCCGACATCCTGAACTGCCTTCGAAGGCATGGAGACCGATGATGTCAATGTTGAAGATGATGGACCAGTCTGTTGAATGACAAAAGTTTCCCACTGTTTTTCACGATCCTGGATGCCTCTCCTTGTCATCTGCAGGCACAAATTACAAGAAGAGGGCTGATGATTGGGTCCTAGGCAGTGGAGACACCGATTTTGCTTGTCCATGACGGAGATGGTCCGGGCACACTTACTGCACTTTTTAAACCTGTTGGTTGGTTTTTGGGACATGCTTGGAAAAATAGCCATGGCAAAATCAAATGGCTTGATGGTGGAGAGACCAACTGGGGCACCGTTGGTGCCACTGGATATGTATTGAGAAAAATAAAAAGGGAGAAAAAATACAAACAGAAAAAGAACCGCGATGACAGACAAGAAAATTGAATGCAATTAAGCACCCCCAAAGAGGAGATAGCGAGTACCCAAGGAGACCTTATTGATGGAAAGCTTACTGAAACACATCCATGGGGCTTCACAGAAAATGAAAGACTGAAGATGGTGCCATGGCGGCAGGCAGGAAGGAGGCACACAGGCATGGTGAAGCCTCCCAAAAGCTTCCAATACAAGCTGAGGAGCATTTTCATGCGGGGCTCTTTCAGGGACATCACTCATAGGTGAGGACTTACTGTACTTCCTGATTGTCAATGGAGAACATAGTTACATGATTTCTCAATAAACAGGGGTGTCCTACACGGAGCGGTGGGTTCACCCCTAAACAAAGGCATGGGAAGGGGTGACCTGCACGAAGCGGCAGGTGCACCTACTCTTGCCATCTTACTGGGCAGACTAGATGGACCATACTGGTCTTTATCTGCCGTCATTTACAATGTTACTATATATTTTCAGTATGAATTAGGACTACTTGATTGGCCAACGGATCTCTGAAAGCCTTTAGAGCGTTTACTTTGGCTCTTAATTCCAAGAAGTTGATCTGGTGGAGATTTTCTTGGAAGGTCCTATTGCCCTGGGTGTGAAACCCATCAAGGTGAGCTCCCCATCCTAGCTTGGATATGTCCATTCACAAAATTTTTTGTGGTGGAGCAGCTTGGAAGGGGAGACCTTTGAGCAAACTGTGGTGGACTGCCCACCATTGCAATAACTGAATGAGTAAATTGGTGACATACAGATTACATAAGAACATAAGAACATAAGATATGCCATACTGGGTCAGACCAAGGTCCATCAAGCCCAGTATTCTGTTTCCAACAGTGGCCAATCTAGGTCATATGTACCTAGCAGTTTCCCCAAGAGACACAAGTTCCACAATGCTTGTACTGGGTCAAGCATTGATATCTTTGGTCACTTCTTAATAATGGTTTATGGACCTTTCCTCCAGGAACTTGTCCAAACCTTTTTTAAACCCAGCTACACTAACAGCCTTTACTACATCCTCCGGTAACAAATTCCAGAGTTTGATTACACGTTGAGTGACTCTTCTCTGAACCTTTTCTAAAATCGCTATATCCTTTTTAAGATACGGCGACCAGAATTGCACACAATATTCAAGGTGCGGTCTCACCATGGAACGATATAGAGGCATTATAATATCTTTTGTTTTATTTTCCATTCCTTTCCTTATCATACCTAGCATTCTATTTGCTCTCTTGGCTGCCGCTGCACACTGGGCCAAGGGTTTTAACATGGTATCCACAATGATGCCTAAATCTTTTTCCTGGGTGGTGGTTCCTAATGTGGAACCTTGCATCGTGTAACCATAGTTTGGGTTGTTCTTCCCTAGGTGCATAACCTTGCACTTGTCCACATTAAATTTCATCTGCCATTTTGATGCCCAGTCTTCCAATTTAACAAGATCCTCTTGCAATTTTTCACAATCCTCTTGGGTTTTAACAACTTTAAATAGTTTTGTGTCATCTGCAAATTTGATAACCTCACTCGTTATTCCACTTTCCAGGTCATTTATGAATATGTCAAAAAGCAGCGGACCCAGCACAGATCCCTGGGGTACACCACTATTCACCTTTCTCCATTGGGAAAATTGGCCATTTAGCCCTACCCTCTGCTTTCTATCTTTTAACCAGTTCCTAATCCACAATAGTACACTGCCTCCTATCCCATGACTCTTTAGTTTTGCCAAAAGTCATAAGAACATAAGAACATAAAGAACATAAGATATGCCATACTGGGTTAGACCAAGGTCCATCAAACCCAGTATTCTGTTTCCAACAGTGGCCAAACTAGGTCATATGTACCTAGCAGTTTCCCCAAGAGACACAAGTTCCACAATGCTTGTACTGGGTCAAGCATTGAAATCTTCGGTCACTTCTTAATAATGGTTTATGGACCTTTCCTCCAGGAACTTGTCCAAACCTTTTTTAAACCCAGCTACACTAACAGCCTTTACTACATCCTCCGGTAACAAATTCCAGAGTTTGATTACACGTTGAGTGAAAAAATATTTTCTTTTGTTGGTCTTAAATAGTTTACCCTGTAGCTTCATTGCATGTCCCCTAGTCTTTCTATATTCTGATAACGTAAACAATCGATCTACGTTTACCCGTTCCATTCCGTTCATTAATTTATAGACTTCTATCATATCTCCCCTCAGCCGTCTCTTTTCCAGTTTAAAGAGCCCTAACCTTTTTAGCCTTTCTTCATAGGAGTATCCTTCCATCCCCTTTACCATTTTGGTGGCTCTTCTCTGAACCTTTTCTAAAATCACTATATCCTTTTTAAGATACGGCGACCAGAATTACACACAATATTCAAGGTGCGGTCTCACCATGGAACGATATAGAGGCATTATAATATCTTTTGTTTTATTTTCCATTCCTTTCCTTATCATACCTAGCATTCTATTTGCTCTCTTGGCCGCCGCTGCACACTGGGCCGAGGGTTTTAACATGTTATCCACAATGACGCCTAAATCTTTTTCCTGGGTGGTGGTTCCTAATGTGGAACCTTGCATCGTGTAACCATAGTTTGGGTTGTTCTTCCCTAGGTGCATAACCTTGCACTTGTCCACATTAAATTTCATCTGCCATTTTGATGCCCAGTCTTCCAATTTATCAAGATCCTCTTGCAAATTTTCACAATCCTCTTCGGTTTTAACAACTTTAAATAGTTTTGTGTCATCTGCAAATTTGATAACCTCACTCGTTATTCCACTTTCCAGGTCATTTATGAATATGTCAAAAAGCAGCGGACCCAGCACAGATCCCTGGGGTACACCACTATTCACCTTTCTCCATTGGGAAAATTGGCCATTTAGCCCTACCCTCTGCTTTCTATCTTTTAACCAGTTCCTGATCCACAATAGAACACTGCCTCCTATCCCATGACTCTTTAGTTTTGCCAAAGGTCTCTGATGAGGAACCTTGTCAAAGGCTTTCTGAAAGTCCAGATACACAATATCAACCGACTCACCTTTGTCCACCTGTTTATTCACTCCTTCAAAAAAACATAACAGATTAGTAAGACAAGATCTTCCTTGTCTAAAGCCATGTTGGCTGTCTCCCATTAGGTTGTGACTATCTACATGCTGAGTAATTTTATTCTTTATGATGGTTTCTACCATTTTTCCCGGTACTGACGTCAGGCTCACTGGTCTGTAGTTTCCCGGATCACCCCTGGAACCCTTTTTAAAAATTGGTGTTACATTGGCGATCCTCCAATCTTCAGGTATTAGAGATGATTTTAATGATAGTTCACAGATTACTGATAGCAGGTCTGCAATCTCATATTTCAGTTCTTTCAACACCCTTGGATGTATACCATCCGACCCAGGTGATTTGCTACTCTTCAGTTTATCTAATAGTTGTAAGACATCTTCCCGATGTATCGATATTTCCTTCAATTCTTCCACACCTTTAAATACCACTTCCGTCATGGGTAACATCCCTACATCTTCCTCAGTAAAGACCGAAGCAAAGAATTCATTCAGTCTCTCCGCTATCGCCTTGTCGCCTCTTAGTGCTCCTTTAACCCCTTTATCATCTAATGGACCAACTGACTCTCTCACAGGTTTTTTGCTACGAATGTACTTGAAAAGGTCTTTATTTCGCGTTTTTGCTTCCGCAGCAAGCTTCTTCTCAAATTCTCTCTTTGCCTGCTTTATCAATGCCTTGCATTTGACTTGCCAGTGCTTGTGCTGTTTCCAGGTTTCATCGTTTGGCTCTTTTTTCCATTTCCTGAAAGTTGCTTTTTTGGCAACAACAGCCTCTCTGACCTCACCTTTAAACCATGCTGGCAGTTTTTTGGACTTCCTTCCACTTTTCTTAAAGCGTGGAATACAGCTGGTCTGGGCTTCCAAGATAGTATTTTTCAACAACACCCAAGCTTGATGTACGTCTTTAACCTTTGCAACTGCTCCTTTTAGTTTTTTCTTAACTGTTTTCCTCATTTTATCATAGTCTCCTTTTCGAAAGTTAAAAGGTAGTACTGTGGATTTCCTTACTATCCCTCCTCCACTAATTAAATCAAAGGCGATCATGCTATGATCACTATTGCCAAGTGGCCCCAACACCCACCAACAGTCTCTGATGAGGGACCTTGTCAAAGGCTTTCTGAAAGTCCCTGAGTCATCCTGTGGTCTGAATCCACTGAGTCCTCAGAGTCCACTGAGCCTATCTCATATGGAGACATGCAAAGGGTGTTACATGCACCACAGAGGTCATGTGACCTAGTACAGTTAATGAGCTATGAGCTGTGGCCTGCTGACTCAATTAAGTCAATCTGTCAATCTCTGAAGTCTGTCATGCAGGAGGAAGGCACTCGCTTGAGTTGTGTCAAGCAGCACTTCAATGACTTCCAATTCTTAGGAGGGTTGAAGGTGGAACTTTGGATAATATATGATGAAGCCTGATAGCTCCAACACCCGAATGTCAACAGTGTTGACTCTTGCACTCCTTCCTGAGTGGTATTCTTGATCAGCTAATTGTCCAAGTAGGGGAAGACAAACACTCCCAATGACTTGGAGGTAAGCTGCTACTACCGCAAAGCATTTCGAGAGAATGTGGGGTGCTAAGGTTAGGCCAAAGGGCAATACCCAGTACTAGAAATGCTGTTCCCCCGCGATGAATCGGAGATATTCATGTGAGTGAGATGTATCTGTACATAGGTATAAGCATCCTTCAGATCCAGAGAGTATAGCCAATATCCATTTTGCAGATAAGGGAGTAAGATGCCTAGAGAAATCATTCTGAACTTTTCTTTGACAAGGTACCTGTTCAGATCTCTGAGGTCCAGGATGGGACAGTATCCCCCCCCCCCCCCCATTTTCTTGGGGATCAGGAAATACCTGGAATAAAATCCTTGCTCTCTTTGCTCTGGTGGTACAAGCTCTGTTGCAAGATCTGCCAAGAGACCAGTGATTTCTGTCTGAAGCACTTCCGGATGCAGAGGATCGATGGATTGAGCCCTTGGGGGGCAATACAGAGGAGGGTTGAATAGATTTAATGTGTAACTGCTCTGGACAATTTGCAAAACCCAAGTGTCTGAGGTTACAAGGGACCACCTTTAAGCAAAAAGAGTGAGTCTCCCCCTGACAGAAGAGTTTTCCATTCTGGTTACTGGTAGAGCGGCTATGCTCTTAAGGGATCAGTCAAAACCCCACTCCAGGCATTGACTGAGGAGCAGGCTGAGGCTTTTAAGGCTTCTCACAGTATGCTTGTGATTAAGGAGCCTGTTTCAGTTGGGAAGTTTGGGACCCAGTAAAGTACCTACGCCTATGAAAGTAATAGGTCTTTTTCTGGGAGCCACCTTGGAATCTCCTCTGGTAGGAGGCAGGCTCAGATGTGCACCTTGAGAGATTTCAAAGGGTAATGTACTGCTTTTCAATGAATCCAGCCTTCTCTTAGACTTGTTCTCCAAAGAGATTCTCTCCATGGCATGGCACATCAGCAAGCTTATCCTGCACTTATTGTTCCACGTCTGAGAACTGAAGTCTCGCGAGTCTCTGGGCACCAAAACCCATGTTAGATGCTCTTGATGCCATTTCAAAGATATCATAGGTCACCCGGACCATGAACTTCGAGCAGTCCTTACCATGACCCACTAGAGAAGAATGCTGTTCCAGTTTCTCTGGAGGGAGATACTGGGACAGATCAACTAGGTCACACATGATATTCTTCATAAACATGCCCAAGTAGAGCTGGTAAGAGGCCATGTGGGTCACAAGCATGGATCTCTGAAAAAAAATGTTTCACAAAGAGTGAGTCTTGAAACGTTTGGATCTCTTAAGGGTGGATCCGACCACCAAGGAATGATGAGGAAGCTGAGGCTTCTTGAATCTGGGAGCCTTCTGAACTCTATACATGGAGTCAAGCCTTCTACTAACTGGAGATACAGTGAGGGGGTTCTCATACATTCTCATCTGCACACTCTGAAGGATGCAGTGCATGGGCACTGCCACCGCTTCCTTAGGGGCTGAAAAGTACTGCAGGATCTCCAATTCTTCTGCCCTGGACTTATCCTCAATCTCTAAAGAAAACAGAATGGCCATGGCCATATCTCTGACAAAATCTTGGAAGGTCATATCCTCAGGAGGGGACTTGTGCCACTCATGAGGAGAAGGGTCGAATGGAAGTTGCAGAGACCTGCCCGACAAGACCTCAGATTCAACATTAGTGACCCAGCCTTCTGAGTCCAACTCAGAGAGGAATTCCTTCTGCCGTAGCCAAGTCTCACAAGAAAAATCAGAATATTTTTTGGTATTTTAGAACCTAGAAACAGCATATCAATATTTTTAGAAAACCTACATAGGATCATATTACAGTATGTTTAAAGAGCAAAAGTCACAAGCAAAGTAGTTCTTCCTGTTATGACGTCAAGTGAACTTTCAAGAAAGCCTATTAAATCTATTGAGTCCTGCCCACAAGTAAGCTTAAGTGATTGTCCAGAGTCTAAGGTTTTCAGGGACAGATATTGGCCCATGTTACTGGAGGAATAGACTCTGTAGAAATCTTCAAGACCTCCAACATATACTTCTGTAGCATTTCAGCAGGGACCAGGAAATGAGACTTGGGAAAATTCATAAAGCACAAATTATTGTGCCTGCCCTGATTTTCCAACCGCTCCAACTTCTGTGTCACCAACATCTTATCCTTGGCCACTGATACATTAAAGTCCATTTGTTCAGCACAATGGACTTCTAAGAGCCCCAATCCTGTCCTTTGCTGAATCTGCTCTCAAGCCACTCCTTCTACTGTCCAAAAAAATGTGGTTAAATCCTCCTTAACTGCCAGAGTAAGCTAAGAGAGACATATTCCAACCTATGATGGCATCCCATAATGAATCCATAGTTACCACTACAGATCTTTCATGCAGGCTGGGACTCGATGCACCAACAAACTCCTCTCCCCCGATGACCCCCTTCACCTCAGCTGCTCTGGATCATTTATTCCCCGGAGTCAACAAATTATGCTCACCAATGGGAGAAAAATCTGCAATGGGGGCTATCTCAAATTGAGACGCCAGAAGCTTACCCATCAGGATTACCTGGAATGGCTTGCTGCTCCCAGCGACACTGCTTCCAGGTCTCAGTGGTGCATCACAACTAAGTAAAAGCCCCTCAATGCTCAAGTCTGGCAAATAATCTTTTGCCAAACCGGCTGTAGTAATACAATCCTCCAAAACCCACCGGTCTCTTCTGACCCAACAGCAGAGATGCCTGTGAAGCCGAAGCAGATTTCTTAGACTTCCATTTCTTTAGCGGCATCACCTCTAATGAAGCAGTCCCACGTCTTGACCAAGATTCACTCAGGAGCAGCCATGAGTGTGTCCTAACATGTTATCATCTTGCCACTACCTAATTTGGACTTTCAACAGAAAACTGCAGCACATATGGGGGAAAACGAAGAACCAGGAAGATAGATTGTGGAAGTTGGAAAAGAAATGTAAGAAGTTTTGAGAGGTATAAGGGGAACTTATTAAAGATAAACTGATGGTATATCATAGGTCAGAAAACCTTGATAATATGTGTAGGTTTCCAAATCTCCAGATATTCAAGTTCCCTAAAATCTCAGCTATTCCTCCTGGAGACATGTTTAAAAAATATCTGAGAGGGGCCCTTTCAATTCTTGAACTTCTGGTTTTCTCCAAGATAGAGACCATGTGCTGCATTTGTTTTTCTATAATAGGAATGTGCTATTTCTTAGTTCGAAAGTCTGGATCTTTTCTGACCTATGACAGCAATTTCGTAAGATGTGCAATGAGGTTTATCCCTTGGTGGCCAATTTCTATTAAGATTTCATTGTAAACGTGTTGTTGTGATTGATAATATAAAGTATGTCTTATTCAAACCTGACCAACTTTGATTGCTTTTGAATACTAAAGCGTTAGATCTCCCTGTAGATGTCAGACTAGAATGCTTTGTGTTGGCTGAGAGCGCTCCAATTGTAATATTTAGCTGCTTATTTCTCAGGCAATTTCTTTTTTATTTGTTTTTCCTTGATTTACATCATGCTTTAGGTTTTTTCTCCACCCTCTTATTCTATTTATGTTTAGTAAGTAGCGTTCAACTTTTCCTGTATTCATCCGAGATGATATATGTTTTTCTATATAAAGCACTTTACTTGCACAATTATTTGATTGTGAAAGTTTGAAAATTTCAATAAAATAAAAAAGTAAAAGTAAATTCCATTGTTTAAACAGCCTAAAAAGAAATAAACTTGGGTTACTTAAATGTCTTTTTCCCTGCTCTTACTCTTTGTTTCCCATCTATTCCAAACACATTCCTTAATTTATAGTGTGTTGTCCCAAATAAGAGGACGAGGGAAATTTTTCACACGAGTTAATTCAGTTTTTAGATAGACAGGTCTTACTGAAGAGATTTATTGCTGTCTCTTTATGTGTTATTGAAAAACAAACATAACATAAATCAAACAAATTTTAAAAAACCTACATTAGACAATGTAACTCTGCTCCCTTAGCAGCCCTAAATAATTAACAATTCAACAATATTAAGATGAAGATTCAGTGAGTTTAGTGGCAAGATGTGCATTATTCAATATTTTCAACCAAGAGTCATGTTTATGATTATCTACCAGCTGAAGAGAAACTGTATGTGTGCATGTGATGCAAAGAGCTCCTGCTTCTCAAAGAAGCCGTCCAATCTCCGAAGACTACAATGGTAGACCTAGAGTTGAGACATACAGACTCATATAAAGGATATCTTCAGGGATACAGCAGAGTGATACCACCTCCAGTCTGGCAGTTCTGGAGGAAGAAGTTTACCTTGAAGGAGAACATAACATTGGTATGGCAAAAAAGGGACCCTGTAACTGTAAACTGCACTCCAGGTCATGCAAGGGCCCTCACACTATTGGTGCCCTCACCACCAGTGGGGCATATGCACAGGATGGGAGGGTTAGGGCACCATTGTAGTTGATGATTTAATAATTAGGAATGTAGATAACTGGGTTATTGGTGGATGCGAGGATTGCCTAGCAATTTGCCTGCCTGTTGCAGAGGTGGCAGACCTTGTGTGTCACCTAGATAAAAAATTAAACAGTGTTAGGGAGGATCTGACTGTATTGGTACATGTGGATACCAACAACATAAGAAGGCGCAGGAAGAAGGTTATAGAAGCCAAATTTAGGCTTTTAAGTACAAAGCTGAAATTCAGAAACTCCAAGGTAGCAATCTTATACATGTTCTCCATTACACATGCAGGCCATCAGATGCCAGCAGAGTCCTGGAACTGCAAGATGTGAATGAGACTATGGTGCAGGAAAGAGAACATTAAAAATGGGTAACATTCTGGGAAAGTGGCACCCTATTCTGAAAGACCAGGATCCACCCTAACCAGGGTGGAACTAGGCTGCTAGGGCTAACCTTTTAAAAAGAAATAGAGCAGCTTTTAAACTAGATCTTGGGGGGAAAGCCAAAAGTCACTCAGGAGTACATAGTTTAGGGTAAGGTATTTTTAAAGATACTGGCAAAATGCTGAAGTTAGAATATCCCAATAAAAAGCCCAGGTGAATTCAGATAAAAGATAGAGATAAATTATTCTAAATTATCATCATCAAGTTCAATGTTACTGCTCTTTTGACATCTTCAAAACCTCAATCTGTCTTTTAATTTCCATATTTCAGTCTTTGGGGTATATTTACTAAAGGGCGTTAAGGGAGCAGGTGTGCCATTAACTCCTGTTATCGGCACTCTTGCGTCCTTAATGCTGTGAAAAAGCTGCATTAACGAGCATTAAAGGCTCCAGCAGCATTAAGGGAACAGTAGGTGGAGAGTGGACGTTGACAACAGGTGCTTCCCTAATGCCTGTTGCGTTGGCGCCCTTTAACGCTGGGAACCCTAACCCCAAGTAAAACCTTGCGGAAAGGAGGTATTTTGAGGGGAGAGAGCCTATTTTAATGTCTGCAATGTGATGCACAGACAGGGGAGCCCAGGTTAGTGATGGTAGTGCTCCATTAGCAGCAACAGCATAGTGCCCAAGTATGAAAGGGCACTATGTTGATGGTGCTAATGGGGCAAAGGGGGTGGTACTTGGGTCATGCAGTGGGGGTTGCTGGTACACAAGGCATACCAGGCAGCTGCCCAGGTTTCACATCTGTGATATCCACCATGATCCGCCCATATGTGACTATGCCCCCCATCCGGAACTGGCACCCTAGGCACACATCTAAGCTGCATGGTGGATGGGTTGGGACTGCACACCATCCCCACTGACAGCATGCTGGCATGTCATCATGGTGTGTGTGTGTTGGTGGCGGGTGCAGCGGCACCCACCTTCAGCAGACAAAACCCTGTTCAATGTAATTTCAGATTGTTCAATGTAAACCACCTTGATATCATGAAAGGCAATAAATAAGAAATGTTAAATAAATAAATAAACTGCAAGTGTGAGCATGACAGGGATGAAAGGTGTCCCAGCCACATTATGGTTTGTGTGTCCATTGGTGAATGGGGTGGAGGGGACCTGAATGGTGTCTGAAGCTATCCTTGCAGATGCTGGGGAACACAAAGATACATTTTATCCACACTTGTTCAATAGGTGACTTGCAATAGTAGGAGTTTGGCACAGCTGGACATGGTTGCATGACTGAACATTGTCTGTTACAGATGTGTGACCATGGCACACATTTGAAGCTCTGAGAACAGGCACACATCCACACACATACTACCATGTTACCAGGATACACAGACTGTGTCCTGCAGCACACAGATTGACTAGCTCCTGTACAACTTACAGCTGCCGGGCCCGATATTCACATGGGCAGGCTATGTGCCACTATGGCGCATAGCCCTGCCCGCTGAACCTTAACCCTGGATATTCAATGCCGGGGTCATATGCGTCCCTGGCATTGAATATTTGGAGAGCACCACACACGCCGGAGGCTGCAGTAGCAAACCATGCAGCAGCGATATTGCATGCTATCTTTGAGTCGCAGGTCGCTAACAGAGCAGCATGCAATATTTCCGCTCTGCCTCAGAATGCCCCCAACATGCCCTGATGCTAACTGCATAGCATCTGGGTGCATAGTGGGGTTAGAAGGGGATATTCAGCAACACTTACCATGTACATGCTATGGAATATCCTAATGGAAGGCATTACCATAGTTTACTGGGCTGTAACCCACGTAAATGTCTCCTGAATATTGGGCCCGTCATGCTGACAAGAGGTGCCGTCACATACTCGTATTGAACTAACAAGGACATGTCAAATCCCACAAAGCTGATTGTATAAGGGAACTGTCCTGTGTGTGGGATGGCACAACTATGACCCAATGAGGAATGATTAGCAGATCCCAACAGACTGAAGCCACTGAGACTGAGTCCAAGGCAAGCAATGATGCAAACTGTCTGACTCTGTTCCTTAGGCCTCTTTTTGTCATTTTTGGCACAAAGGACAGGCCGTGAGTTCATGTTCAGGATCCAAATATTGTAGTCACCAGTCATGTTTGTCAGTGGCCAAAATGGTACTGGCACACTTGGTACATTTTTTTTAAAACCACTGACTGGTTTTCCATGCCTGAAAAGTTTTTGTCATGATTGAAGAAAAGGATATGGGGGCCTAGAGACCCCCCTACTGAGGAGAGGAGTAGGGAGGGCAGACACGCAGATGCAGTGGAGTGCTCCCAAAGGCTTTCCTATTGGACACTGGGGAGCGTTCTCGTGTGGGATCCATCGGTGACGTTCACCCATAAGTGAAGCCTGAATTCCTGTTTGTTACTGGAGATAATCTTTTACCTTTTATTGCCTTTGCTGATCTTTTATCTTTGCTATCCTATACTGTATTGGAGTCCTTTTCTACTTCATTTTAGCATGTCTCTTTTGTAAACCGCTTAGTTACCTAATGAAATAAACATGTTAATCCAGTCACTCCTGCTTCTGCCCTCCATGGCTGCGCCTCTGATCACAACTCTATTGTCACCACTCCTGGCCTTACCCTCAACCTCTTCTGCTTTCAGTCTGCACAATTGCCTCTGATCCCCGCCCTACAGCTGCTGATTCTTCCCTCTCTGTGGCTACTGATGCTGCTAATACCATCTCCATAGTCATTGTTGTTCCTGCCTCTGATAACTACATGACTTGAGATAACTTTCAATATTTTTCAATAAATGTTATATCTTAACAGTACCATTTGGGGCACTGATGATGAAACTATTTGGGTACTATAAGATGGTCTTAAAGATGCTATTGACTGAATCCTATTATTTGATGGTCCCACATTTTTTACATATTATTTTGATGTAGCTATTGATATAAGCAGTAGCCTAAAATACTCTGAGTGTTTTCATCTGTGGTTATATTCATAATATTCGAGTATCAGAACATTGGTGTGTGATCCTGCCTCTACAGCAGCCTCTGTATTTGCTTGTATGTATTATAACAGCATGAAACTTTTTTTTCTTGTGTGTCCTGCAGAATCCCTGTAATGGTATCTTGGGGTCCATAGACCATAAGTTAGTACCCAGTGTTCTAGAACTGACAGCATGTACTGAATATAGGAGTGAAAGAGTAGCCTAGTGGTTAAAGCAATGTTTTGGTAACCAAGGTTCATTTCCCACTAGCACTCCTTGTGGCCTTGGGCAAGTCACTTAACCCTGCATTGCCTCAGAAGAAAGACCTGGCAATCTACTTCCAGACATATTGCCAAGAAAACCCAGGAGCTGCTGGGTCACCAGAAGTCAGCATTGACTCAAAAAGGCACACACATAAACTGAATATTATGAAGAATGGCTAACAATCAAAATGAAGGCAATTACAAATAACCATGTTTATACCATCTTACCTGAGTGAGTTTCCATAGCACTGCCATGCATAATATTCTTCCATGAGATCGATAAGATCCAAAGTAGAATTGTAAAATTCAGTGTAAGGAATTATAGGAAGGTAAGTGAGATTATTAGCAGCATCTGCAATGAAAATATTTCTGTTTAGAAAAGAGCTGAATGGTTAATTTTCATAATCAAAAATATTAAAGTATTAAGATAGCTGTTCTATATTTCAATCAGGTCTAGGAGAAATAAAAGAGTTAAAAAGAACTAGGACAAAAAAGTAAAAGATCAGCATTTAGATGCTGGATATCTGGCTATCTTTAACCAGATATATAATTATGTGTTCTTTTATATCCACTATAGGCTTTTCAAAATACCCAAAAAACGTTATTTGGTTAAATGAGGAGAGGTATTTTTTTATCAGCCTAACCAGCACTATCCACTTAACTTTATTCATTCCTGCCTTGGCTAAATTTTAACTTGCCTGAGGTCTACACCTTCCCAAGTTAACCAGTAACAAAAACGGAAGATAAAGTGATAGCTTTTGATTGGACTAACTTAAAACATTTCTAGACTAGCTTTTAAAGGTAAAACCTTCTTCTTTAAGTCAGGATAGAAGAAGGTTTTTCCTTTGAAAGTCAGTCTATTAAATGTATTAAGTTAGTCCAATCAAAAGATAGCACTTTATTTTCCATTTTTGTTTCTCTTTTTATTTAACTACCATTATTATAGTGGACTAACACAGCTTTCACATTGCTTTATCTGAGTTAACCAGTTAATTATTTTGAAAATCAACATCAAGGAATGGACTCAAATTCATCTTTAATCTATGTACTAGTCCCTTTTATATTGTTGTTGTTAAATGCTGTTGAGTCTTTTATATTACATTACATCAAAGTGTGACACTGTCAGTGTTTCTCAACAGATGGTGCCCATATCCCAGGAGGTACGAGAGCTATGTGTAGAATGTATGTAGCAGCTGCTATCTGCACATTTATTCCATGCATCTGCATGTTTCCACCTTGTGCCCGAGAGCCCTCAGCTGCTGAAGCTGTAGCCCCTTGGGAGCCACTGCAGGACCTAAAGCTGCTCCCTTACCATGGGAGTCTCTGTTGTAGGGCTATTTCAAGAGGGACTCATTGCCCTTAGGTGCCAACCCTGGGGCAGAGCCAGCAAGTGAGGGAAGGAACTGGAGCACAGCTGGCTTTACTGTGAATAGCTGGCAGGCAGGAACAGCAGCACTCTGTGCTGCCTGTTTTTTGGATCTTCCAGTCAGCAGTACAGGCTGCAGGACTCAGAACATGCACAGGGCTGGCCCAATCCTCCCTTTGCTGGTATGCTTTCTGTATTGAACTGAAAGCACATACATAGGGTAGGGACAGCAGAACACTTTCGGTTGGAGGGGCCAAACAAACCGATCTCCAGGTCCGTTCCCAAGTTGCTGATGACATGTTGGGCAAAATATTGGTTGGGCCCTTGGGTCATAGTGGTCCTTCTCATCCCATTGCCTATGGAGGAGGAAGAGGGAGCCATAGGGCTCAGTAGTACTGCTTATGGCCCATGTTGCTGGCTTTACTTGTAGGTAAGGAAAATAGAAAGAGAAGAGATAAGATAGCAAGTACTAAATCAAGAAAAGGGGAACAATGAAGAGGACAAAAGGAGGAGAGCAATGGGAACAGGGGAGGGGAGAAATTAATGGGGAGGCAATATAAGAGGGGCAAGAAAAAGAAAAATGAAGGGGAAGAAGAGAAAGGGGAAGGGAGGCTGTGAGGAGGAGCAGCAAAGAAAACAACCAGAGAAGAGATGGAGGAAGACAATAGGATAGGAAGGATGAACCAGGGCAAGGGTGAAGAAGAGAAATAAGATGGAAGGATATATATTGAAGTATAGGAGGAAAGAAGTGGAGAGACAACAGAAGGGTGGAGGGGGGCTGAAAGCACTGACACCCCCATCCCACATGCCAGAAATCCAAAGAAACTCACTGCTGCACTGCCACCAGGGGAGAGACTTAAATGGCTGCAGATCACTGCTGGGAGAGGGATGATGGACAGAAAAACAGAAATGAACAGTGTGGACAGGGGAAAGGGAGAGAGGGTGTAGGGCAAGATGACTCTGCTGGGCACTGCTAACATGGAGAATAGACAGGGGGATAGGCAGGGGATAGTGTTGCTGGATATTGGGTAGAGAGCAGAGCAGAGTCTGTTCAGAAAGCGTAGTTGCTTACCTGTAACAGGGGTTCTCCATAGACAGCAGGGGTATGCAGTCACACTCAATGTTGAAATCCCTGGACTAAGCCTTGAGCGGATCTCGCACAGCTCAGAGAAGCTTTATTGCTTCACTGAGCATGCATACCTGCTTTCTTCCTGCTTATGCTGAATCAGTTCGTACCAGAACAGAGAAGAAACCAAGAGAAAACTTCTGAGAGAAGAGGCACCATTGAGGTGTTGCAAACAGATGACGCTAGTCCGTTTGTTAGTGTCGACTCTTAAGTCTTCCTTTTTTTTTGCGGGGAAGGTGGGTGGGAGAATATGATTGCATACCCCTGCTGTCTACGGAGAACCCCTGTTACAGGTAAGCAACTACGCTTTCTCCAGAAACAAGCAGGGGGATGCAGTCACACTCAATGGTAAGTCCAGAGCTAGGGGCTGTGGAGGCAAAGATGTCCATCTCTGGATCCCCCCAAAGAGCAAAGATATTTCAAATGACAGCAAGATCAAGACACAATTCTTGCGGGTCCAACTGGTGGCTCAACTTGTCGGTTAGCTGGTTGTGAGCCCTGGAAGGTAGGCTGCTTACAACGTGGCATCTAAGGAAAAGGCAAAAGTCCATAGTCGGGTGGCCTCGTGACAGAGACAAAGAGAGCATGTACAAACATGCTTGTTGATGTAGAACATGGAAACTTGGTTGTCATGCATACCAGGACAATCTTGTGACACACCCCGTCTGCGAAAACCTTGAGGGCATAGTAGACTGCTCGAAGTTCAAGCACATTAATATGCAAAGCCTGTTCCTGGGGTTGAACATGCGCCCTGAGTGGAAAGACTGAGTATATGAGCACCCCAGCCATATGTGGAAGCATCGGTGATAATGAAAATGTGATGCAGTGGCATCTGGAAGGGACACCCACCAGAAGGTTGTCCGAAGTTGCCCACCATCTGAGGTTGTCAAGGAGGACTGCTCGCTGCAGGCCTTCAAGGGAAATCCTGGAGGAGATGGCAGCATTGACACCAGTTGAGTCTGAGGTGCCATTGCAGAGGGCGCGTGTGCAGCTGGGTGAGTGGCACTACATGTACAGATGCGCCATGTGCCCCAGGAGATATAGGAGCAGGCGGTCCGGAACTGATCGGCGTGTAGCAAGGGTGCTGCTGAGGAGCTGCAAGGCCTGAACCCTCTGACTGGGAAGGAAGGTTTTGACTTGCAGAGTGTCTAAATGCGTCCCAATGAAATCCAGACTTTGTTAAGGGACAGGCTTGGATTTCTCAGCATTGAGGATGAAGCCGAGGGTCTGCAGAGTGATGGCAGTGTCCTGCACAGCTCAGGCTGCTATGTCTTAGGACACACCCAAGATCATCTAGGTAGGGGTAAATGCAGTGGCCCTGACACTGAAGGTGGACTGTGATGACCGCGAGACACTTGGTGAAAACACAAGGGGCGGAGGAGAGCCAGAAAGGAAGAACTTTGTACTGATAGTGGTGATTGAAGAAGGTGAACCAAAGGAACTTCCAGAGGAAGGAGTGGATGAGGACATGGGTGTAGGCATCCTTGAGGTCTAGGCAGGCGAGCCAAACCTGAGGACTGAGCAGGGGATTGTGCTCGATGAGTGCATTTTGAACTTTTCCCGCTTGATGAAAAGACTGAGGTGACGGAGGCTGAGGATTGACCGAAGACCACCAGACTTCTTGGGGATCAAGAAAAACAGGGAGTAAAACCCCTGACCCCTCTCAGGAAGTGGGACAAACTTGATGGCCTCATTGAGGAGGAGCTGAGCTATCTCCTTTGCCAGTTGGGGCACATGGTGCTCCAGGGAATGGATGGATGGAGCTGTGTACCGAGGAGGCAGTAACACATCAAAGTTAAGCTTGTACCCTAACCGAATAATGGAGAGAACCCAGCGGTCTGTGGTGATGGACTGCCAGGCCTCTGCAAAGTGCTGGATGCGATCCCCCACTGGCAGATACTCAAAAACTGGGGGAGGATTTGGGAAGGGTAGTCTGCAGGAGCACCTGGGTGTTCCTCTCCCATGGGTGACCCCGCAGGGAGTGTAACTGATATGGCTGGCCCTGAGATTGAGAGAGAGGCTGCCACAAGTACGGCTGGTAGCGCCACTGTAAATTAAATTGTTAAAAATTATAATGGAAAGATGGCAAAGAGGAGTGGCGGGTGGAGGAAGCTGCCTCTGTCAGCTGAGCAGAGAGTTCTTGGACAATGGTGGAATGGTCCTTCACCTTTGAAACAGCCTCCTGAACCTTAGAACCAAAGATACTGTCACCTTGACAGGGGGCATTGGCCAAACAGTCATAAAGGTGCTCGCGTAGACCTGACATACAAAGCCATTTATTTATTTAACCAATTTTATATACCACCTTATCCTTCAATCAAAGTGGTTCACAATATAACTTCTCATCGTACATTACAACATGTGGGTGAAAGTGGGGGGGGGGGGGTAGTGAGGGGTAGAATTATATATAGGTGTACAAACTATTTACAGCTTGCTTTTTTGGGATTGTGCGTATAGCTTATAGGCGAATGTATCTACTGCGTGTCATTGGTTATGTTATGTGGCCAAAGTATTCTGTGAAAAAAAGATTCTTGAGTGCCTTGCGGAAGTCCTTGATGTCTTTCATGGCTCTTATTCCTTTGGGCAGGGAGTTCCACAAGGTTGGTGTGTTAAGTGAAGGCGCTCTTCTGGAAATGGTATGGTTGGTTCTTTGATAGCCTGCTGGTGTGGCAAGCATGTTTTCTTGTTGTTTTGTCTGGATCTTGTGCTAGGGTTTCTAATAACTATGGTCTGTAGTGCCTCTGCTGAACAATGGTGTAAGACTTTGAAGCCATGCAGTGTGTCTGGCTGAAATAGCTGTAGCTGCGGACTGGGACATGGAGTCATAGATGCAGTACATGGAATGAATAATATAATAATGGGATTTGTGTAAGTCCACGATCAAAGAAGCTGGATCCACTGAGGAGGGGTCATCCAAATGTAGCAGGTGGTCATGAAGGAAGTGCAGCATGTGTAGCTGATGACCTAGGATATGCATAGCAAGAGTACTACTCTGGTAAGATTTATGTCCTACAACATCTAGGATGCACTGCTTCTTCCCTGGAGGTGCCTGGGATGGCAGTTTAGTGCCCCTGAAAGACTGCCTCAAATATGACTGTCTGATGGGGACGCTAAGGATGAAGGAATCTTGGAGCAGGAAAAACCTTGTACTTCAGGTCAATGCGTCAGGACACAGCACTGCCGGAAGATGGGGTCTTCCAGATGGAAAAATTCAGATCCTGAAGGATCTGAAGCACAGGTGAGTGCAGGGACCTTCTTGGGAGTACTGCAAGCTTTTAAAATAGAGTGAAAATCCTTCTTGTTGGTTGGGGATGCCAGGCACCTAGAGTCATAAGAACATAAGATAGGCCATACTGGGTCAGACCAAGGTCCATCAAGCTCGGTATCCTGTTCCCAACAGTGGCCAATCTAGGTCATAAGTACCAAGCAGTTTCCCCAAAAGACACAGGTACCACAATGCTTGTATTGGGTCAAGCACTGATATCCCGGGTCCTTTAAATAATGGTTTATGGACCTTTCCTCCAGGAACTTGTCCAATCCTTTTTGATATCCAACTACACTAACAGCTTTTACTACATCCTCCGGTAACAAATTCCAGAGTTTGATTACACGTTGAGTGAAAAAATATTTTCTCTTGTTAGTCTTAAATAGTTTACCCTGTAGCTTCATTGCATGTCCCCTAGTCTTTCTTTATTCTGATGACGTAAACAATTGATCTATGTTTACCCGTTCCACTCCATTCATTAATTTATAGACCTCTATCATATCTCCTCTCAGCCGTCTCTTTTCCAGGTTGAAGAGCCCTAACCTTTTTAGCCTCTGTTTATAGGGGTATCTTTCCATCCCCTTTACCATTTTGGTGACTTTTCTCTGTATCTTTTCTAATAACGCTATATCCTTTTTAAGATACGGTGACCAGAATTTCACACAATACTCAAGGTGCGGTCTCACCATTGAATGATACAGAGGCATTATAATATCCCATATAAAGAATGTAGGAACTGATCCTGGCTGATAGCATGGAGGATTGAAAGCATCGACACCCAAAGGCATCGAGTGTCCTGGATTCCCGGCCTGGAGGATTAGAAGAATGTGTTTTAGCACTCTTGATTCTTCGCATGGCCGATTCCACTACCATTGAATGGTGTGGTAACTGAGTTTTTTGAAAACCAGGACAACTTGGCACTCGGTACATAGTGTCAAAGCGTCGGGAATGTGAAGATATTGTTAAAGGAGTTTCCCACATTCTCAACATCAGATCATGTAAGATCTTGTGAATGGGAAGCATAGCTGCCTCCTTGGGAGCCATAGGGTATTATAGAATTCTTAATTCTTCTGCCCTAGGTTCCTTTTCTGGAATCACAGTGATTGCAAGACTTTCTTTCTGATTTTCTGATTGCAAGACCCTTTGCTAAATCATGTATGAAATCCTGGAAGGACATATCTTCTGGAGGAGACATCCTGCGTTGAGGAGGAGTTGAATCCTCTAGTAGGTTCGCGCTGGTACCGGTAGAATCGTCAGAGTCATTGGAATCCTCAAGGACACTCTGTACCGGGTGCTCCCGTAACACATGGTATCAGTACCGCTCGAAGTCGGAACTGAAATGTCTCGGTTCCTGATCCCCGATACCCGAGATAGACTCAAGGCTCGGCATGGGGGGAAGCAGTCCTGTCGAAGCAGATACTGTCGGTACCGATACCTGTTGAACCGTCTGTAGCGGTCTTAGCGGTACCAAAGCTGCTAAGAGGGATGATAGACTGCGTTCAATAGCGAGGATTCTCTTATCCATCGCTTCTGCCGATGCCTGGGTGTTGGTACCAGTGGAAGCAGCTATGACCCCAGAACATGGCACCAGTAGTTCTGCAGAGGTGGAAGCCTCTGGAACATCCTGGAGCCCCGTTAATGCTTTGGAGCCCGAAGACTCCCGCTGGGGCTGTTTTGCCGGTGAACTATCCTCGAGGGCAATACCAGTGGCATCTTGATACTTTGAAGGAGATTTACACTTCGAGGACCAGCCAGTCTTAGAAGACTTAAGTTCAGTTACCTGAGATCCATGGGAGGAAGATGAAGCCCTGGAAGATGTCAATGCATGTGACATCGTATCTGCAGCAAAAAGGGTACCGGGTTTTGCAGCTCTATTCTGCAGGCCCCTTTTGGTCATCCTCGTGCAGGAGAGACACTTCGTTGGACAATGTTCAGGACCTAAACATTTTAGACACCAATCATGGGTGTCGGTGACGGAAATGGTACCGCCACACTTTGAGCATTTTTTGAAACCACTAGCTGGTTTCTCCATGCCTGAAGTGGGCCTAGTGCCCAAAATGGAGCCTAGCACCAGAAACAGGGGAAAGACCCCTGAAGAAAATATAAGTTTGTTTGTTTTTTTAAAAAGAAAGAAGAACCACCGGCGGTACCAATAGGCATCGAATGAAGGCAGACGCGGCCACAAAAAAACAAAGAATAAAAGGAAATTTTCTGTGGTGACAGGGTACACGTCCTGTCGGCTCCTCGGAAAACGAAGAACTGAAGTGAGAGAGATACAAAGGCGGGAAGGCAGCACGCATGCGCTGTGGGATGTTCCCAAAAGCGTTCCTATTGGACGCTGGGGAGCGTTCCCGCACGGGCTCTGTCGGTACCAACGATACCCATAAGTGAAGACTACATTCCTGCTTGTTCCTGGAGATAACTGCTATTTTGGGCAGGGAGGGAACAAAAGGAAAGTGGGGGAAACTGCTGGGCAAAATATGCAAGGGGGATGAGAGAATCATGGGCGAGATGTATGGGGAAGGGAGGGGAAAAAGAAATAGGGAAGACAGGGTGGTGGGCAAGGGGAGTGGAAGCTACTAAGTACAGTGTGCAGAGGAAAAAAGGATTAGAGTGATATTGGTGCTAGGTAAGGGCAGAGAAGTTTTTTAGCAGAGAAATCAAGCGTTAGAAAAGGAGACAGGGGAGAAGCTGTTGGGCACAGTATTTAGAAGGAAAGAAATGATTGTGAAGGGAGCATACTGATGCTGGGCAGAGGGATACCAATGGTGATGTTTTTGAGGTAGGTATGTTCTCTTTCCCCCTCTTCCTCTTTCTAAACTATGATTAAAAATTTGGGGTACAGTGCTTTGGTCAATCTTCCTACTGGGGTACTTCCGCAAATTATCAGAAGTTTGGGGATACTTGCTACTGTTCAATCAAATTAAGCTATGTCTCTAATTTTGGTCAAGACAAATTGTGCATGACATCAGTAAAGGGAGGGGGATGTAAGCAAGAAAAGTTTTGTAAAGTATAAATGTCAAACTTCAAGCTTTGCAGATGCATGAACTTGTTTTTCAGCTAATTGTTGAAATTCTTATTTGTGACTAATACAGTAAGTGCTTGCTGAATGTAACCACTATGCCACAGACATACTATATAACCTCTGTAACTTTGATGTTAGGCAGAGTTCTCTTAACTGAAGGTTCTCTTTATGACCATTTGAATTTCTTTTAATAAAAGGTGTGTCTGACAGATTCTGAAGCAAACATAGTGAGAAGCTCTGTTTCTTCCACATTGCTTCAGATGAGAAGCTCTGCTCTACAACAATTCCTTCTTTTTCCTTAGATGGAAAAAGGAGACCAAAGAGCATGTGTTTAAGGTTCTGGTCAAGGATGGCTTGAATCAGAATCATAAAGAGGCAAAATATCTAATTTAATTTTTCAAAATTGCAAGTATTTTTATAAATAAAACCAAAGTGCATGTAGCAAAAATTGTTTACCTACAACAGGTGTTTTCCAAGTAAAGCATAAATAGTCATACATAACGGTGATATCATTCAAAACATTTACACACATACCCCACAGAATTCTGAAAAAGGCTGAAAAGATTCTGCAATCATGTGTGGAATTTTCTATAATGCCATCACCTTGAGAAGTCCCCCTCAGTCTTATAATTGTATTTATGTGTTATTTCTCCCATACCCCAATGTCCAATAGATAAGCAAATTCATGTGTACTTAATTATGTAGATCTGGCAAGGTGCTAGGCATAATATTCTGAAAGAATGTCCAGTAAAATTTGAAGATCTGGGAATCAGGTACCATGTCATGAAACTGACTTCTTAATCTTTTACAATGCAGACTCACCAACCATAGGCTGATGTAGTAACTGAAGCCTGTTAAATCCCTCGATTTCCAAGACAAAATGGTGCTGATGAACTATCTTGCAAAACTGTTTTGCAAGTGAAGCTTCACACAAAAAATACCTCAAACATGCAAAACCAATATGAACTAAACAGAGACATATCAGCCCAGCTTTATCAAGAGGGAGTAGAACAGGAAATAGACCCACCAGTAAGGGCCCCTCGGGCATTCAAAAAGGAAATCAATTGAGATGGTAGAAAAAAATATATACGAATTACCTTCTAATTTCACAAGACACTTACAAGGGTATTTCAAAAGAAAAGCCTGTCCAATTGGGAAACCCTTGGACGCAGAATTAAAAATTATTTTCTGTGTCTTTGGGTTTCTCTAGCCAAATCAGGAAACATGCGGACCAGGCAACCCTTAAAAACAATATTCCTCTTCTTAAAAGAACATTGTTAGAAGCCATTCCCTGTCAGATGCTAAGGCAAAAGTTATTAAACAAGTAGCCGGGGTGGCTACCTATATATATGATGACTCTAACATAGCTGTAACATTTAAAACATCTACCTCTTGTAAACCGGGTACAACAGCGTCTGAAGAAACCTTTTGACCCATAGGAATATAATATATCTTAACCAATGGTGGACAAAGCTCAGAGGACACCCCAAGCACCTCTGACAAATAGGCTTTAAACATATCTTTAGCTGAAATACCCGCCACTTTTGGAAAATTAATCATACGTAAATTAGTCAATCTTGAATGATTATCCAATGCTTCTAACCGGCTTCTCAAATTACTAAAATCCTTCATCAAAGCCTCCGTCTGGGAATCCAAACGCTCAACTTGACCAGAAGCCTCAGTTACTGTAGATTGCAAGGCATCGATGGCCTCAGAATTCAAGGAACAATTCCTCTCAGCCAACACCACCTGGGCCTGCAGACTTTGAACCTGGGGAACAACAGCCTCACCAAGTTGCTTAACAGCCATCCAAATGACTTCAAGTGTAAATTGCTCCAGTCTCTGCAATTCAGAGGAAATGGGCAGGTGCTCAACTGAAGCAAGTGCCATCTCAGGAGCCAATACCGGTGAAGTTCCTATTAGAGTATCTTGTATTAGTTTCCTATTTTTGGATCTTTCCATATTGTGGGCTAGAACGGGAATTTCAGTTAAAAGTATTCCTTCTGGATTTTTCTTATTTGTCATTTGTATTCTCTGATTTCCCGATTTCCTTGCAAGTGTTTCTATCCTTGTAACTATTGATTATTCTATAAATAAAAAGTTTTTAAAAAAACATGCAAAACCAGCACAATCTCAGGGCATTTGTGTAGTTTGCCTCCTTACTTGGGGGGGGGGGGGCACAAAGGGAAGTCTTATAGGCAGTGGGGGGCATGGGGGCCAGTTCAACTTAGTGCCTGAAACATTTAGGGGGGCTCCCCCCCCCCCCAAAATTATACCTATGTCCCAGGGTTTTGCATATTTTCTCAAAGCGGAGCACCATGTTGTGAAAAGATTTGCAAATTTTGGCCCTTCATTGTGGTAAGCTATCTGCTACACTTGAAAATGTATTTAAATTCATAAATAATTAAATTCTATGATACAAAAGTGTGCAAAGCAGCTCATTAATTTTTAATTTTAAAAAAACAGATATGCAAAAATGTTCTAATCGGCTAGTTTATGCATAAGAGATAGCTACATCTCATTGAGAGGGAATTGAAATAATAGGATTATTATTTCTTAAGAGAAATAGTCGCCATATTGCTCCCTGGAATCTTCTCCTCCACAAGAGAGGTGTAGTTATTCTTTTTTATCAGATATACTAAGAATAGGTTTCCCACATTCTCTTCCATACATCTTGCCATCAACTCCTTAAGGGGATTAAGGTTCTTGAGAAGGCCGAGAAGTGGTGCTCTCCATTCAGTCTTGCCTTCTAACTTAAAGGAAATAGCCTCAGTCATTCTCTGAACAAAAAGTGGAAAGTGAAAGTCTTCAGAGGAACGCCTCCTTCCTCACCTATGAAGGGATGGGATCCAATGGGAAGTCTGGAGAATATTCATTTTCAGAAAAGAATTAGTCAGACCTGTTGGCAAGATGTTCCCTGTAAGTATTAGTGTATGTGTCTCATATCCCCGCGTGTTAAATGTATCCCCCAATTGTGTTGTGACCGCTTTGATTGAAGGATAAGGCGGTATACAAAACTGTCTAAATAAATAAATAAATAAAGATCTTAGATTCTTCAGACTCAGAGATTAGGACTGGAACTGGTCTGGATTAGCACCGGAGCTGAAGTCTGGATTAGCACCAATCCTTCAACAGGTATCCTTCCTGACATCTTGGGCCTCAGGGCCATGCAAAACTGGACTGGAAAAACTTGCCTCTCCTATGCTATCCAACTTCATCCCAGCACAGATGGAACAGACATCAGTCTCAGTGCCTAACTCCTTAGTATTCTAAGACCTCAATGACTGGTTCAATCAGCACTCCAGCTGATACCCAAGCATTTGATGCTAGCATCCTGACATGTCTGAAATCCCTAAGTTAATGGATCCCTATGTCGAATTCCTTCTTGATAATTGCTGATGACAAAAACAAAGAGGCCTCTGTAGGAGAAAACAGGTCCCTCCTTGCGAACAAAAGAGGAAATACTGAGGGCAAAGATCCGGAAACTGAGGTGACTGAGATTCACTTTGGCAGGCAATTGCTTTTATTTGCTGAAGTTGAAAAATAAATTTCTGCCAGAAAAATCACTAAGTTTCGAACTTAGGTGAATTTAAGTAAATAATCAATTACTACAATTTTAATAAACCATACAGTTATAACAAATGTTTTCAATCAAGGAAAAGAAACATTACTTAGTAAAGCTAGAAGTTTGGTTGCTGATGGAATCCACCAAGTACATTTTGACATCAATGGAAGTTCGTCTGGTTTTGCAGGAAACAGACGTAAAGAAATAAACTGAAGTAATCTGTCTACCAGCTGCTTGAATTTCCTCTGCAATATCCTAAGAAACAAAAGTTGTAATTGAACAAATGTCAGTACAATAGTAATGGTAAGCATTATTTGTTTCTACAATGCTGAATATTTCTGTCCACCTTAAACCCCTTACAGCTAGCTATGAACGCTTCTGCACGTGTACTGAGTGGAGCTGCCAGAGGTGATCACATCACTCCGGTCCTTAAGAACCTACATTGTTTACCAATATACTGCCACTTAACCTACAAGGTAACCATTATCACTTTCAAGATCATCAATAAGTTAGCCCCCCCAGCCTTAATGGACCTGATTCACCCTGTTACAGCCAATAGAGAAAGGAGATCACATACCACTAACACACTACTGATCCCCAAGGAAATAACTAAATGTACAGAGCTAACAAGGAATAGAGCCTTTCAATTCTATGCCCGCAGCTGCTGGAATACTCTTCCAGCAGCCGTTAGAGCCATAAAGGACCTAGCACAATTCAGAAAAGCGCTTAAGCACCACCTCTTTCTCTTACACTACTCACAACCCTCCAACCTGACACCCCCTGCAAACACATGAACACCATTAACGTATGCAATCTTGTGGATACTACTTTTAATCGAATGTTTGTTGTACATAGTTAATCCCAGTTGATATCCACGTTAAGCTTCCAGTTCAATGTAAGTGCCCTGGCACAACCTTTGTTTTATGTGAACCGCGCTGATTTCTAAGAGTGCGGTATATAAGAAACAATAAATAAATAATAATAATAAATAAATAAAAAATGTTAGGAAAGATGTTATAGTGTTATCTAAATTCTGAGAAATTAGCAACACTTTGAAAAAGACACCACAAAATTCAATATAAGCTTATTTTTTTAAATTCTGTATACAAATAACTTCACTGCATAAATCTCTTACTTATAGCAAATACTGTATATCTAGCTGCCTTCTTGAATCTTCTTTTTGAAAAATATGAAAAGGAGGAGGTTAGATGGTTTAGCAGTGTGCTACAAGTACATAGTTCTCTTCAGTACAACCAGAGTACCTGCTTAGGGATCTAGTTACTAAAGTATGCTAATATTAATGTGTATTATTAGTAACAAGGTCTCCTTGAATAATGTGGAATCTGTGCTACAATAACGTGTGTTATGGTAAATTAACACACGTTAACATCTGTTGTTGTTAAGAGCCGTAAAGTCAGTGCCGACTCAGACCAACCCTATGGGGATAATTATCTTAAACTATGTTCGGACTTCAGACAGGTGGCTAACTGTCAATAGATTGGCATCCATAGTTGCTGTTATTGTATCGACCCATTGCATTGCTGGTCTTCCTCGTTTGCATTGACCTTCAACTTTGCCAAGCATGTTGTATTTTTCTAATGATCTCTTCACATGATGTGTCAAAAGTATCAAAGTCGAAGTCTTGTCATCTGAGCTTCTAAAAAAAAAAGCTTAGGTTTGATCTCCTCTAGTACTGACAGGTTTGTTCTTCAGGTAGTCCATAGTATACACAGTATTCATCACCAGCACCATAATAGAAACATAGAAACATGATGACAGAAAAAGACCACAAGGCCCATCTAGTCTGTCCTTCCATAACAACAACATAGAAACATAGAAACATGATGACAGAAAAAGAGAAGGGCATAGATTTTCTTCCTGCCTATCTTTTTCACTGTTCAACTTTCGCATTCATATGAAGTTACTGTATGGAGAGATAAATCTCTGCTCTTGAGAATCTTGTCTAGGTCCTTCACAGCCATTCTGCCAAGAGGAATGTGTCGTCTTATTTCTTAACGGCTTGTCATTTCTTTATTATTGATCCAAAGAGGTAAAAGTAGTCCACTATTTCTATTTCTTCTCCATCAACAATGAACTTATTGATTTTGCCAGTTGTCAGGATCTTTGTTTTCTTCATGTTAAGGTACAGGCCAACTTTAAAACTATGTTTATTGATCTTGAGAAGCAAATCTTTCAGATAGTCTTCACTTTCAGCCAGTAATGTGGTATCATAAGCATAGCGAAAGTTGTTGATGAGTTTTCACCCAGTCTTCACTCCTTAGTTGTATTCATGCAGTCCTGCTTCTCTGATGATTTGTTCAGCATATAAATTAAGCAGATAGGAGAAAGTGTGCAGCCTTGCCGTGCACCTTTGCTGCTTTTATTTAAACCATTCTATTTCCCCTTGTTCTATTCAAACTGTTGCTTCTTGATGAATGTAAAGGTTGTGCATGAGACCTATCAGGTGTTCTGGTATACCCATGCTTCTTAATGTGGCCTAGAGTTTCTGTTTCTCATGATTTACACAGTCAAAGGCCTTGCTGTAGTAAATAAAGCACATTTAGAAAGAGGAAGTGATGTCAGCCATTCGAATGACAGCCTAAGGCGAGAAACTCCACTCCATTAGCACTAAAATAGGCATCATTTTAAGAATTGATTATTGCAACAATATCCTGCAAGGCCTCCCCAAGAAAACCATCTACCAACTCTAATTACCACAAAATCTGGCCGTACGCATAATACACAAGACTCTTCACTCTGATCACATTACCCCACTACTACAAAACCTCCACTGGTTGTCCATAGCAACAAGAATAAAATACAAATATATCATGATAGTATTCAAGCATCATAATAAAATATCCCTAACTTATTTATCCTCCCTACTCAACCCGCCCACTAGCACAAGAACAAGAAGAATCTGCTCCCAAAACACTTATGCTATACCTCAACACTTCCGTAGCACTAAAAAAGTTGCTAGCTCTAGAGCTTTCACTTATATTGCCCCAGTATTATAGAATACTTTCCCTATTTAAGAGCAATAAAAGATTTACAACAGTTCCGCAAGGAACTAAAAATATATCTATGTATTGACTACTATGGAAATTCTCTTGAAATACATCAAATGCAACCTATGTAGTTATTATATCCCTTACAATAAGGCTCTTATCTATGTCACCGCATAAACAATATATCGTCCAATATTCATTACATTGCAACATTGTAGATAGTTTTCGTAATATAGTTATCAGCAAGTTAAATGTATATGAATGTTTTTAAAGTTCAATGTAATGTTTTTTGTTTTGTTCACTGTAAACCGCCCCCTGATCTCTGGAAGGGGCAGTATATAAAAACTATTAAATAAATAAATTTCCAGAGGTGAAGGGAGAGCATTTTCTCCGTGAGGACTGCTGGAGTAGTATAGCAGTGATGTCGGCGAAAAATAAAAGTATGGAGGTGTGGGAGAAGCCCCAAACATTACAGAGGCTTGGAAATCAGAGGGGGCCTGTTGTGGAGATTCAGGCAAGCATAGCAGAATTGGACCCCAAAATGGAGAGTGGTGGTGAAAATAGGCCCAGGGGTGGTAGATGCAGAATTGATAAAAAGTGAGTTTTGCAGAGGGTTCGATGAAGTGGCCGGTGAATTGTGAGCCATGCATGGGGAGATTATGGCATAAATCAATGATATTCATGGCGATTTGTGAGAGTGTGGTGGCGAGATGGAGGAAGCGGAGACAAAGTTGTAGGAGCACATGGAAACGCTTAATGATTTGCAATATGCGGTGGATCATCAAAAGCAGCAAACTACCGAATTAACTAACAAATTGGATGACCCGCAAGCTGTCCAGGCCCAAGTCACTCTCTGGCCCTCCCCGTACATTCTGATGCTCAGGATGGGGAGAGCCGGTGGGAGGGGGCGAGATTAGGCCAGCCCAGCTGGACGTACAGGGCCAATTCAGGTCACAGCCCAGTACGTCCTGCTGGACCCGTGAGGACGTGCTGCTTATTCCACCTCAAAGGTGGAATAAGCAACACAAACCTGGCGATCAGGGCCAGGAATCCTTCCTGGGGCTGGGTACAGGGGTGTCCCCGCTGCCCGATCCAGGCCATGGCAGGCCAGCCTTGGGCTAGGCAGTGGGGAAAAGGGGGGCCAGAGCTGCGAGAGTCAGGGGCGCCTGCGGGGAGGATGTCCTCGTAGGTGGCAGGGGCACGCTGGGCTGTCCTCAGGCCTGATTCTGGCCACCATAGAAATGTTTTGTTCTGCGGTCCAGAATCGGGTTCAAATGGGCCCATCTTGCTTGGGGCCATCTGGACAGCCCAGACGTGCCCCTTTCAGAATCGGACTGAGATAGAGGTAGAGAACTGGAATTGGTGCAATAATGGGAGGTTCCATGGGATTCCAGAAGCATCTAGTGGAGAGATTGTTGATGTGGTTGAGCAATCAGTTTGGACTGAGCTGCTGTGGAGCGAACGTCGAATGTGATAGAATGAGCATCGTGCCTTGGAGTCACCATCGGGTAAATAAGACCAAAGACATCATAGCCCGGTTCCTGAACTTTCAAGATGCTGCACTGCTTCTCCAACGGGGCCATGAGAAGAGTGGTTTCTTATGGGAATGCACAAGTGCTGTTTCAGGATCTCTCTTCTTTTACTCTGATTCAACGGAGGGAGATGAAGCCAGTTACTGAAATTTTGGCTAGGAAGGGGATTCGATAGGCATGGGCATTTCCATTCCGCATGAACTTCACACTGCAAGACAAGAGGTTAAGGATGTGACAGAGGCCTGAAGAGTTTTGCGTCTGACTGGTTTGGCTAAAGATGATGTTTTGCAACCTGCTGCAGCACAATGAGCCTCACTGAACAAGTGTCGCAGGGTGGGTGGAAAGGATAAATAAGCAGTGACCAGGAAGCTAAATCTGTAACTTCTATCTCTGCAGTATGCCTTTTGAAGTGAAGATGCAGCTGGAAGAAATATGAGTGATGTGTCATGATTGTCTAAATGTAAGACAGTTAGGGGGTCATCCCAAACAGCATTTAGCAGGGATGTTCGTCTACTTTGGATGTACATCCCCTTCCAACCGCATGGGGCCAAAAGCACCCCAAATGTACAGAGGAGATGTGCGGGGAGATCTGGATGGGGGCAGGAGGGAGTGGGCCGGAGGAGGTGTGGGCAGGATGGAGGCAGGCCCATGACACGGAATGTACAGGGCCGATTCCGGTCGTGGCCCTGGATATCCAGCTTGGAGGAGATAGATGGGGGACTTATTCCACCTTGGAGGTGGAATAAGTCCCCCCTGACATTGGTGCACAGTGCTGGAGGACCCCACTGAAGTGGTACCCCAAATGTGGGAAGTTCCCCGCTGCCCGATCCCAGCCTTGGCAGGCTCCTGCGGGGAATTGGTGGTGGAGAAATATGTTTTATGTTGTGTGGGGTACTGGGGCTCCTGCATGGCGTCCAGGTGCCATGGTGACAGGATGCTACAGCATCGGAGCTCCTGCATGGCATCCAGGTGCCATGGCAACAGGACGCCATGGCACCGAGACTCCATATAGGAGCATGGGGAGAGTTAGCCGGGGAGACCGCTGCATGCCTGGGCCCACAGAATCGGGCACGTCTGGCCTGTCCAAGTGCCCTGATTCTTCTCCCGTGGGAATGTCTAGCTCCCGCAGGTGCAGAATGGGGGTCTAATCTGGCCCAAACAGATTTTGGATGTCCGGATGGGCCGGACATCCCCAAACGGAATTGGGCTCTTAGAGAACTGCTATAGGGTTGTTTGAACTGTTTTTTGTTCCTTCTTTCCTCCCCTTTTTGTTTGTTTGTTTTTTCAACTTCAGGGGGGTGGAGCCTTTAACACTGACCAAACTCCAGGTAGGGTGTTGTGCTCTGTATGCTTTGCAGTGGGCTCTGGGAGGTTACTAATATGGGTAGGAAAAGTAGGGTCTGAGCTATTGGTCACTTTGGTGCCCTGTCTGCTTCTAGGGCTTTTTTTTCTCTTCTGTTCCTCTGGTATTTCCTTGGCCAGAGTGGGGCAGGGGGGGGGCGGAGCCCTGAAACTGGGCTGGTGGGCTGAACAAGGATCTTTCTTGGGCCATACGAGGTGGCTAAGGTGGGGGAGGGGGGATTGGGGATATGGGGGAGGAATGGGTAAGGTGAAAAGTTTGAGGGGGTGGAATAGAGGGAGTGGCAGAACATGGATGAGTGTGAAGGGTAATTTTCAAGCTGGATGGCGAGTGGATGAGGTTGCACAGATAGGCATGAGTGGGGATGGGGGAGTTTCTATGCAGCTATGTTCCGGGTAATTACCTTTAACGTTAAGTGGATGAATTCCCCACATAAGCAGGCTTCTTTTGTTTGGGGAAGTGGCACATTTGAAGGGGGGATGTTTTGTTTATACAGGAGACTCATCTCTGATGGAAGGATCTGGATTGGTTAAAGGGCCATTCAGGGAGGTTTGGGCAGCTTCTGATATCTCTAACTGCAAAAAGAGAGGGGTGGCCATTTTATTTCATAAGGCACTGCAAGTCGAGGTGTGTGTGGTGGAAAGAGATAAACATGGGAGATGGCTTCTTCTGAATGTCTGCATTTGGGAGAAGTTGTACACCCTGGCTAACATATATGCCCCTAATGAGCATCGAGCAGATTTCTTTGGGGATGGTGAAGATGGGGTTAGCTGCATTTGCTAAGGGCATGATTATTTTGGGAGGAGATTTTAATACTTGCCTGCAGCCATGGTTGGACTCTCACTGGGAAGGGGACACTCCGAGCAAAGCTTTCAGGCAACTGGCATTGGATTTGAGGTTGGTGGATACTTGGCGGGTCCATCGTCATGGCAGGAGGAGTTATAGGTACTACTCCCAAGTCCATGGGATTTACACTTACATTGATTATTTACTGATTGATCAGCGGATTCAGGCATGCATACGTGGAGCACAGCAAGGGGCCATAACATGGTCAGACCATTCTCTATGTTGGGTAGAACTGGTGGATTCAAATCTGGATAGCGGGTTTAGATTTGAAAACTCAACAATTTGTTGGGTAAACGGGACATGCGGCATGTCCACAAAACCCTCATACAAGAATATTTTGCTTAAAATGACACAGGAGAGGTGCAATTTCCTTTGGTGTGGGATGTCTTCAAGGAGGTCTCAAGGAGGTATTTTTTATTGCTGAAACTGGGTGGAGTAAACAGGTACAAGAAAAGAAAATTAGCAGGGTGAGGGCAGATCTATTGAATTGTCAGTGACAGCATGAGAAGACCAGCTCTAAACAAACTTAGAAAAAGCTTGTGGCTCTGATGGCCCAATCAGATTACTGGGAGCAGAAAGAGTTTGATTTTAAGAGAACTAAGCTCCGGCAGCTGTTTTATGAAAAAGATAGTAAGGCAAGTAGGTTGTTGGCCTTTCGGTTATGTAAACAGCAAGCTGCACAGTGTTTGTTCAGAATGGGCAGCAGTTGTGCGGGGCTAGTGAAATAAGGGGAGCAGTACATGCAGCAGACACAACAATTGCTGACCATGTCAATGATTTCTTAATGGGGGGTCTCCTTATTTAGCTGTATTTATTTATTTATTTAGCTGTATTTATATTCCGCTTTTCACCGGGTCAAAGCGGTCAATTGGGGGATACATTTAACACGAGGGGATATGACACATATACGTTAATACTTACAGGGAACATGGGCAATGGAGGGTTAAGTGGCTTGCCCAAGACCACAAGGAGTGCCTATAGGACTAGAAATCCCAGTCCCTCCAGCCTGAGATTGCTGTCCCCAGGTGGGACTTGAACCCCTGGCCCTCCGTCCTGAAGTACCTTGTCCTAACCACTAGACCACTCCTCCTTGAGAACTTTGGCCCCTGATGAGTGTGATGTTTGGAGGGGGGAAGTCATGGCTCAGGAGGTCTTGCAGGCTATTAGGGAGCTGCCGGGGGTTGACGGATTTATACCAGAATATTCTAAGCATTCTGGAATGAGTTTTGCACCACGTTTGGCAGAAGTCTTCAAATGAAGTGCAGAAGGGAGAGGAGTTGCCTCAGTCCTAGTTAGAGACTGTTATTACGGTATTGTCTAAACCTGTAAAGGATCAAGCAGATGTGGCTTCTTGTAGGTTCATCGCCCTTCTTAACACTGATGTTAAACTGTTGGCTAAGGTCCTTGCAAAGCACTTGAATAAGGTTCTCCCCAGGCTAATCCACAGTGATCAGGTGGGCTTCATGGAAGGAAGACAGGCAGCGCATAATATTAGATGCACCCTCCAACTGAGTCAGGTAGCCAGACAGAGCAAAACATCGGTCTTTCTGCTGTCGGTTGACACAGAAAAGGCATTCGATAGGATTGATTGGGGGTTTCTGCATGGTGTGCTGGCTAGAGTGGGATTTGGCCCCAGGATAATATTCTTAGAAATACTTACCATTCCAGGTGTAAGACCCAAGAGGCAGGCAGGGCTCCAGAGTCTCAATGCGTGAATGAGGGTTTTGGATTTCTTAGGCAATGGGCAACAATCTGGGGAAGGGGGGAGGACTTTTCTGAAAGGATGGGCTCCACCTTAACCAGGGTGTAACCAGCCACTGGTATTAACCTTTAAAAAGGAGATAATGACTGTGTATTCTTTACATCATATCGCTATTCTAAAGGTATAGAGTGGCGTCTGAGGCATACTGTTTTGATGTAGCCGCTCTGCTATTGAAACCAGAAATGGCCATGGTCAGCATATTACCGTGGTTCAGTTTTTCTGTTCCGTTGGTAACTGGAAGCCCACAGTGCTGTTGAAAAATCTTCATTGAGAAGTTGGCTTGCTTGAGAGAGCCAAATTAAGTACACTTCTTATGAATTTGGATTATATAAGCACTGTATGAAGTCTATTGAGTGTATTTTGGGGCAATAATGAAAAGTGGTAAGTGGTTGGGGTGATTTTCTTTGCCCTTTAATTCCACTCGTTGAGCCCTTTACACTCTTTTTCATAAGGAAGAAAATTAATATCTCATTTTAAACTTTTATATTTTTGGACTCTTTATATATTGATTATTTCATTTATTTGGGTCTTGGATGATATTTTTTGGACTTTAGTTTAAATCTCCTAGGGATGTCATCCAATTTTTTCCAAATATTATCTGCGAAGACAAACTGAACCTATTTGTCACTTCACAATAACCCTCACAAAAACAGAAGCAGTCCCAATGCCCTTGAGACACTCTATCTACCCTCCTTCTTTCTTGAGAGTGATCTCCATTTATCATCAATTCATCATATCAATTACCCAGTGTGTAACCGAAGACAAGCGTGGATAAACTTCTCTTCCCTGGACCAAATTTATGGTTCTTGCCTGCTTCAGGGGATGGAGAGTAGGGTCCATCCGTGGAGAAAAGCAGGTGGAGAAAAGTGGAGGGAGAAATGGGGAGTCGAGAGTCCCTATCCTTTTCTCTTGTCTCTCCCCATCTTTTTTTTTCTCCAGAGAGAAGGGAGGACATCCCTCCCAGCATCTGGAGCAGGCAAGGACTCCTAGCAGATTACACACTCAAGATATGACTTTTTTCCCCCTCAATCCCTGATAAATGCACCAGCTCTCTCTCTCTCTCTCTCTCTACTTCTCCTAGCTTTCAACACACACATTCATCCTGCCATGATGTTGGCGCCTCTTCTCTTCTCTTTCCATCATGTTGCAATTGTGCAGTTCATTCATCACATATTTGAACTTAAAGTACTCTTGATACACAGTTGCACTGCTCAAGCAGTTGAATAGTGAACTACGCAGTAGCAGCAAAAATCACTGTGACAAAAGGACTGACTGTTTTAGAGGCTATCAGCCAAGAATAAGGAGGATAACAGGCAGAAGAGCAGGTAAAGATAATGCCATTGCTTACTAGCCCATCACTGCTGTAGCTCCAAAGTCATTTATCTTCTGCCAGCATCATCAGCAATAACCAAAGAACTACTGTGTCAGGCAGCATGATTGAGCACTACAGCAACAAAAGGAAAAAAAGTCTACAAATAAAGAAGCCAGGGCCATGGTAAAACAGAGTCCCAAAAAGGGAATCCTACCCTCTACTGGGCTGATTGGGGAAAACCAAGCAGTTAAGCCCCATCTTAGATGCCCATGTAGTCTGGGAGCTACAGAAAAATTGCAAATTTTAAAAAGATGAGGGGGCCAGCTGAAAAGGCCCTTTGGAGCAGTTATGGCCTTCAGGCCATAGTATGCCCATTTCTGACCTAAGACCATTAAATTATGATATATTTGCATATATTTCCAGAATCTTTTGCTACAAGAATGAAATGTGAAAAGCAGCTTCCCAAAAAGTGCCCTGATTTATCCATGAAATGACAAAAACATTTCCTAAAGCATACTGTAATATATACTTACTTTTTAAACCAATGAGTTAAGAAATAATGATCAACTTCTGCCAAAGTGGCTATCTGCCTTAGCAAGTGAGCATAGATGACATATGTAGAAGTACTACTAAATTGAGGGTTCTGGGGAGAAAAAAGATAAACACTTTGTAATTTCTACAGAAACTTTAACACTCAAACTTGAATTAGAAAAATGCTACTTAAAATTATGTTGTACATTATTTTGTCAGAAAGTAATGATATGAGTCAACATTCAACCATGGCACTGAGCCTAGACAGCTGGCTGTCTTCCCCAAGCAGAGGAATGAACTCACGATGGGGAGGAGGCAAGAGGGGAAGGGAAAGGGACCTGGACCACTGGGTAATATTCCCTGCAGGCCAACCTAGCCGAAGCAACAACTTAGGCCCCTTTGAGGTACAACTCTTATTGTCTCTCTTAGCTGTCATCTTTTTCAGGTTTTTTTTTTTAACGATGATAGGCCCTAAAGATTAATCTGTCAGAAATGCAAGTCAAGTGAATTAGTTTCCTTAATCTGTCCCTTCAGTAGAGAGCTACATCAGAGCTTCTCACCAGCTGCTGGAGATTGAGATATTGATCCTGGAGCCTATGAGGGGGAGCTCTTCTACTGTAACATCAGAATTCTGACATGCTCAGTCTACAGCTGCTAGTGAAGGGAGATAACCCACACGTACTGGACTGGACTGGAGGGACAATTAGGAATATCCCTTTCAGCAACATATATCTGGTCAGCAGTAGCCTTAATGTCATTGAATATCAAACCAATAATTTTTAATAGTACATCAAGCCCAGTATCCTGTTTCCAACAGTGGGCAATCCAGGCCATAAGTATCTGGCAGGATCCTAAAACACAGACAGATTCCACGCTGCTTATCCCAGGGGTAAGGAGTGGATTTCCTCCAGTCCACTTTAATAATGGTTTATGGACTTTTGCTCCACGAACTTATTCAAACCTTTTTTAAAACACAGCTACACTAATTGCTTTTACAACAACTTCCAACAATGAATTCCAGAGCTTATTTAAATGTTGAGTGGAAAAATAGATTCTCTTTGCATTTATTTTTTTATTTTATTTAGCCATGTTAATACACCGCTTTTCAGTGGGTCAAAGCGGTCTCCATAAAACAACAATTTATACATTCAACGATTCCTTAACTTATTTACAATACACCGGGGAGGGGGGGAAATAAGGTAAAGGGAAAAGTTAACTTATTTACTTTATATACAATATAAGCTGACATCACGTTGAGGTTGTTTCTTTATATCTGATGCGGCTTTCCAGGGGAAGAAAGTGAAGGTGTTCCAGGATAGGTGTGATGCAGTCTTACTTCAATGCTGTCTGAATAATTTGTGCGGTTGTGTGGAGGACAGTGCGAAGGGAGAGGAGGGAGGAGCGGGGGAGCCCCTGATATATAGCATTACAACAACCAAGGTGGGGTAGGGTCATAGCTTGCAACACTGAAAATCATGGGGGTCTAGGAGGGGGTGAAGATGTTGAAAGCTTCTGGCTTTAAGGAATATTGCTTTTGTGGTTTTTGTTATTTTTTGTTCAAGCGAGAGGGTTTGGTTGAGGATGCCTAGGTATTTTATTTGTGATTGTACTTTTATCTGGGTTGTGTCCAGCATAAAATAGGTTGGTGGTGTGAAGGCTTTGTCTTTGGTTACGTATAGTGCTTCCATCTTCTTGTAGTTTATGGTGAGGTTGTTCTCTTGGAGCCGTCTGGAGACATCACTGAGGCATTGCAGGAGCTGGGGATTGGTAGAGTGTTTGGTGGTTATTGGTCCATATAGCATATCATCATACGCATATATGTGGAAGTTGATGTTGTGTGCTTTTATTATTGGACAAAGAGGTTGTAGGTAAATATTGAAAAGCAGTGCTGACAGTGTGGAGCCTTGGGGTATTCCTTGAGTTTGACAGTAAGTGGCTGAGTGCAGGATCCTGTTTGTATTTGTTGGTTTCTGTTTGTCAGGTATGATTGGAACCATATCAGTACTGTTTCTTGTATACCGGTAGCTTGTAGACGGTGGAGGAGGATGTTGTGGGAGACTGTGTCGAATGCAGCGGAGATGTCAAGACAGACTAGTAAATAAGTATCCATTTTGTCTGTTTTGTATTCCTTTTATCAGCATGCTCAAGAGGGAGGCCATGAGGGTTTTGACTTTAAGGAAAGGTTGGAAGTCATGCTGTTAATGGTCAAGGAGGTTGATTCTGTAAATGTGGTCTTGTACAGTATTTATTTATTTATTTATTTATTTATTTAATTAACAGGATTTATATACTGCTTTATCCTAAAATCAAAGCGGTTTACAATGAAATTCAAAAAGCTTACAATAAACAGGGGAAGGAGCAAACAAGGATCGGGTCCGAAGTCATTTTGGAGGAGCCACCGCCGTGGGACTCCGAGGATCCTCGGCCCTCTCGGGAAGTGCTGGCCTTGGAGCTCGGCATCGGGGAGGCCGATGCCAAGACACACCTGGGGAACAGTTTCTCTTGCAACTCCGACCTCTTTTTATTGGTCTTAGGCATCATGATCTGGCACAAGTCACAGGAGGTGCTGAAATAGTCCAATCCCAGGCAGCATAGGCAGCAGTCATGGGTGTTGGTGACAGACATAGTTTGACTGCAGTGGACACATTTTTTGTAACTACTGGGATACAAGATGGGGAGACACCTGGCCAGGATCGATGACCCCCGGGCGAAAAAGGGAGCAAACGCCAGTCGAGGCAAGCCTCGATCAAAATAAGGGAAAAGGAGCCGAGAATGGCACCAACTCGAGGCAGGAAGAGGAACCGGTACGCAAACTGGGAACAGCTCATTTTAAAGGATTTTTTCAGTGGAATTTGGACCGACATCTCTTGGGCTCCACGGAAGATAGGAGACTGAGCAAGATGGCACCCTTGAGTGGGAAGTGGATCACGCATGCATAGTAGCATTCCCAAAGACCTTCTTTGAAAGCTGGGGAAATGCTCCATGTGGGCTCTGTCAGCACCGACGTAATCCATATGTGAGGATTGACTTCCTGCTTGTTCCTGGAGAAATAGGCAATAAAGAAAAACCCATAAATTGGGTAAGGAAAACAGTTGCAGCCCCTTGATTTGAACAGCCAGCATTCAGTTGCATTTAGCCCATGGCCCCCGCCTCCCATGCTAACAAAAAGCTTAACAGTTGTTTCGGTTCAAAGAAAATATACTGTTTAACATCATAAAAAAACAAACATCTACAAAGAAATTTTATAAGAAATAAACCACCCAAAAAGGACCCTGGCTTTTCATTCCAGAAAGTCCTTAGGTCTCCTTTGGGTGAACCTTGAAAAATCAGGAAAGATCTGCACTTTTACCCCCATAAACAACTTATGCATTGTCAGGAAATATAATCGCAATACAGTATTTCGGTCCATCCCAAAGGCAAAGCTAGCTACCAGTGTGAATTTGTCAGTAACCACATCCAAAGAACTTTCCAAAAAAGCTGTTAAGTCCGACAACCCCTGTTGGAATTGGGGCTGCTGTTGTTCCTCCATAGTGGACCCAGTCCTTGGCCGCAAAGATATATATTGTGACCTTGAGATAGGTGGCAAATTTTCACTAGGCATATCCAAGACCTCTTGTAGATATTTCCTATCATCTCGACCAGAGCGAGTAGAGGAGTCCTGGGAAATTTCACAAACCGGAGGTTATTCCGTCTGGATGCATTCTCCAAATGTTCCAGCTTGCATGTCAAAATAGAAGTCTTTAGTCTGGGTACTCTTGGTGGACTAAGGCTGCTCCAAACAGACTCAGACACTTAGAAGGAAATGAGATCTTTATTATGCCCATTCAGTTACAATCTTAGCCAAAAAGCAAATTGCAGCATTATTTTCTTAAACAATACAGTTTGCCTGAGTGCTGGGAGATTAGGGGACAAAGAGAACAGAAGCTGAGCTACAGACTCTCTGTATGGATCCTGTTTGTCTCTCCCCCACCCCCCCCCCCCCCCCCCGCCCCCTGAATGATATCTAGTACAGTTCTTATATACATTATTTAGTCTGTCACCTAATTGTGGTTGGGACTTTTTACTGTAATATATTCCTATTGGTTGATCTAGCTCTCTTTCTGGTGCAAGCAATTTCAGACTTCCGCAAATTATGACAATTTGTGTTATCATTTCCTTCCAGCTTGTCTTTACTTTGTTTCTACCCCCATTTTCCCTCCTGCTGTCTAGTCTGTAGTGGGCATATTTCCTGTTTCTGAATATGTCATACTTGACCCACTGCCAGGAGTTCTCTGCAGTTCTCTGCTCTCCGAAATCTGCCCAGCAACAAGATAATGGCCACATTTAGTTAGGCTCTTGCTACAGGTCTACTTCTGGTCACTCTGTTAGGCCACGGGATTGTTTTAGGGCATGGTATGAAGTGGACTTCAACCTGTTTCATCACAACAGTACTCACAAATTCTGGGCCTCTAGACAATCCATCTTGGCCGCACCCTTCACCTGCTCCTGAGACAGCACGGATTCCATTTCCTTCAAAGTTCCCAATTCACAAGAAAAAGAGCTTGCCAGTGAGGATGCAGGCCCGTACCTAGCACTGTGCGAGCGGTGTGGCCGCACAGGACACAAAGGCTTAAGGGGCACATTTTAGCTGTCTTCCGTTGCCTGCCACCGCCACTTTTTTTTCTCTCAGCGGTGGCAGGCAACAGAAGACAGCTAAAATGCACCCCTTAAGCCTTCTTGCCGGCATGCTAAGCAGATCTGTCTCTCCCTGCTTAGCATGCCGGCGACTTGCACATCGGGCGCGCCTCTTCTCTCCCGCTGCGGGGCACGCGCCCGATGTGAAAGTCGCACAGGGCACGATTTACACTCAGTACGGCCCTGCTGGGATGTACAGTTGTGGTCAACATTATTAGCACCCTTGCATTTTAGGTATGCTGCGTACAATATCTTGAGAAATAATTGGAAATATTCCAACTGTATGTCATCATAATATTTTAATAGCATGCTCAAAGGAGCCACGATCGGTGGTCCAAGAAGAAGCAGGAAGCACAGCTCCTCCCTGATCCAACTCAGCAGGCCAATCAGGGCCCTTCAGGACCTTTAAAGCAGCACGCCATAGGGCGCAGGAACCAGCAGCGGCTCCCTCTACACCCGAGCCCCGATCAGTGGTCAAAGAAGGAGCGGGAAGCACAGCTTCTCCCCGATCCAACTCAGCAGGCCAATTAGGGCCCTTCAGGACACTTTAAAGCAGCGCGCCATCGGGATCGTCCACACCTGGTGGACCCGCGCCTGAGGGCCTCGCCAGGTGTGGCCCTTACGTGGAGCCCTATTGTCCCGAATAAGTGGCCACTCCCCTCCTTCCCATCCCCAACAGGAGTCTAGCTATAGCCTCAGCCCTATTCCACTGTGATCGCCATCCATCCGGAGTTTTGCACCAGATTCACCACCCCTCCTCCACTCAGCTTTATGAGTTAAGAGCCCACATAATCTATCCTACCCTGAATTGTTCCCTCCTCGACCACTCAGACAACTTCTTTAAAAGCTCCGTGTAGCTATCCCCGATTGCTCTTCCTTAATCCATTGCCTTTCCATTAAGTTTACTTTACCTAGCACAATGTCGTGGGCTCATACACTACTGTTTGCCTTATTCTGTATAGCCTATCTCATTTCCTGGGTTGATTCTTTTACACACCAATATGGCCTAATCCCCCCTACACCATACTGATACTCTTAACTTCAGAGGAAATGGCTCTTTCATGCACCAGCAACAGCTCATACGCATAACCTGCCAACCACTGCCACAAACTCTCAGGAGAAAGTCTCCTTGCCTTCACCACCTGAACTGTATGCTAATAAATCCTCGCTCCATCCGCAATAAATGGTCCGTTATCACCGACTATATTGAGTACCGCAACCTGGATTTGCTCTTCGTCACAGAGACTTGGCTGACTGAAACCGATACGGTCCTTACCAATCTATTTATGCCACCCGGCTATGACCTCTTTAATTGCCCGAGAGCATGTCGGAGAGGCAATGGAATTCTCATAATTGCCAGAAGTAATCTCCACTTCCAGTGCAATTCTGCTCACAGCGCACCCAACCTTGATTTCATCCGAATCTCAAATAAATTCCTGTCCGCCTGTCTCTTCTACCGTTCACCATCCTCATGTGCCGATGAGCTGGCCACAATCCTCGACCTAGCTTGTAACAGGAATACCCATAGCAAACCACTATGGCTGCTAGGTGACTTCAATCTCCCAGCCCTCCCCACCAAGCATTCCTCTGCCTTCTTCGATGCAATGAAAGCTCTTGACTATCATCAACTGATACATACACCCAACTCACTCAAGTGGCAGCACACTGGACCTCATCTTTGCTCCTTCACCATTCCACAGTATGAGCAGCCAGGACCCACCACTGGTCCTCCCTGTCCCCTGGTCGGATCATAATGCCATACTGTTCCGTATTCCTACAGACTCCGAAGGAAATCAGTTGCCATCTAATTCCAATCCTGCAGCCCACACACGTCGATTCAGGCCCTTCAACAAGGAAACATTCCTTAGTGACATTCTTGATGATCTCAAATCTGATACCAACAACCTGGTTAAGCTCATAAGTACATGGAACGACAGCCTTGCTAAAGCTGCACTCCCCCCACCCTCCACCAAGCCCACCTGGAGGAAGCATACAGCGAGATGGTTTACTGCTGATCTTCGGGAATCCTTATTACTCCTCAGAAAGCTTGAGTGATGCTGGCAGCATTCTAGGCATGACATTGACCACGTTGCCTACCTAGCCAAACTACAGGAACACCGAAGAGCAGTCAATCACAAGAGAAGGGAATACTATACCAACACCCTTATGCGTTCTTTTAACAAGCCCCGGGAGCTCTTCAGCATTGTTAGATCTCTCACTAATGATGCCTCCAAGAACCTACCAATAATTACCCCCAGCTGCACAACTTCGCCTCACACTTTCAAAGCAAAACAAATTCAATTATCTCACTCTCAGAGAAGCTTGTGGACAAACTTTCCTTTCCTGAACCTTCCCCCACAGGGGTTGCACCTACACCTACTCTGGATACTTTCTACTTATACTCAGCTGAACAAATAGAAAACATCATCGGCACCTCCACCTCCCCAATTGATCCTTGCCCAGCCTTCTAGATTAAGCAAGCAAGATCCGACCTAAGCATAGCTATTTCCAGAATAGTACACCTTTCATTGTCTACAGGCTCTCTCTCCCAGTGCCCCTGAAGACTACCTCTGCTAAAAAAAACAATAAATCAAACCCCGCAGACATCAGCTCATACAGACCAATCTCCAGTCTACCCTTCCTGACCAAGATCTTAGAAAAGATCGTCCAGCAACAAACCCAGGACCACATCGACTCCCATGCCCCTCTTGACCCACAGTAACATGGGTTCTGTCAGCAGCATGGGGTTGAAACCCTTCTTGTAACTCTTTTAGACAGACTCTGTACTGGCTTAGACAAGAAGAGGCAGGGTTACATCCTAATCTTTATGGACATTGCCTCTGCCTTCGATTCCGTCAGTCATAGTCTTCTTCTTGAACACTTACAATAGAAGGGGATACGGAACACAGCCCTCAACTGGTTTAGATCATACCTGACGGGTCACCAGCAACAGGTTTGCTTGGGTACACACTCTTCAAGTGCCTTCCAGCACACTCAAGGAGTCTCACAGGGCTCATCTCTATCAGCCCTGTTATTCAACATATACATACAACCAATTTGTACAATAATTCAGTCCTTCAACATCCTATATCACATATATGCAGATGACGTTTTACTCTACAGTATACCCCATTCTCCAAGGATAGCCCGGGCCTTTCAGCCATCTCAGAATGCTTCAACGCTGTGCCTGATTGGCTTGCTACATATAACCTGAAGGTTAACTACAGGAAGACGGAAGTCCTATTTGTATCTAAAGACCAAACATTTACCCTGCCTTCCTCCTTGTGTGTGAGAAATGTTGAGCTCCTGACAAAACCAGAAGTACGCTATCTGGGAGTAACCTTGGACCAATGACTGACCATGGCTGCACACATACATAATATCATCAAGGCTGTCTACCAGAAAATAAGGACCCTCCATCATATACACCCGCTCCTCGACCCCTCAGATTTTCATACAGTCTTCCAAGCACTCATCCTCCCGCACTTTGACTACACAAACATTATTCTGCACGGCATCCCTAAACACATCCTCCAACCACTTCAATTGGCCATGAACACAGCGGCCCGATCACTCCAAGGTGTTTCCAGGTTCGAGCACATCTCACCCATCCTGATGCAACTGCACTGGCTCCCCATAGCTAGCCGTCTAACCTACAAGATCCTTCTTCTTACGTTTAAAATCATTCATGACTCATCTGCGACCTCCTTGTCAGCAATGATTCGACTTACCCCAGACAACATAACAAGAAGATTAAACATGGTAAATACCCTGATCACACCTTCAACAATAAGGACTTGCACCAAGGCCACCAAGAATCGCGCCTTTTCTTTATACGCACCATCCCTCTGGAATGCCCTTCCTGCTTCAGTCTGAGCCATCGCTGACCAGTCTACCTTCAGAAAGGCATTGAAAAACCACCTGTTCCAATTAGCTTATGACCATATAACTTAATGAAGGGCTCCCTCAATACCGCTTCTTCACTGACATAGTCCATTCCTTGATGCCTCACTGTACAACATGTAATTAGTTCTCACATCCCTCCCCACTTCCCCTGCTTCGTTCCCACCCCACCCTTCCTCTACCCCCCCCCCCCTTCTAACCTTACCCCTGATGTTGACATATTTGCTTGCTTCTACTTACCTATTATATGTTTTTAGACTTAGATTTTGGATTTGATGTTTATGCCTGTTTTATGTAAAGTTCTATGTAAAGTTGCTTGACTGTTTACATTTCTTGTAAACCTCACTGATACTAAATAGTGCAGTATATAAAAGCTAATAAATACATAAATAAATAAAATAAATAATAAATAAATATACAACAAAAAAAGATGTCTGTGCACTTTAGACGTAATTTCTGAGGAAAAAAATATTATATGTCCTGGACAGGATTAATGACACTCCACTCTTCACTAATATTTAGTTGCACAACCCTTGGTAATGATGACAACCTCCGAACGTATGTTGTAGCCATCTATAAGTTTCATACATCTGTCTACTGTTAGTGCCCCTCACTCTTCAACTGCGATTTGTTCCATTTCATGAATGTTTCCAGGATTCCTTTTACCAATGGCAGATTTTAGCCCTTTCCAAAGGTTCTTGATTGGATTGAGATCAGGACTCATTGCTGGCCAGTTTAAAATAGTCCATTTGTTTCTTTTTAACTATTCTTTTGTATTTTTGGATGTATGTTTTGGGTCATTGTCCAGACCTAGCTTTCTGACAGTAAGTAGCATATTTCGCTACAAAATACCTTGGTAGTTCTCTGACTTCATGATTACTTTAATATGTTCCAGGCCTCCAGTTCCTGAGGAAGCAAAACAGCCCTACCACATAATGGAACCTCCACCATATTGAACTGTAGGAAGGGTGTTTTTTTCCTTATAAGCTTCATTTCTTCGCCTGTAAATGCATCGCTGGTTTGCATTGCCAAAGAGCTCAAGTTTGGTTTCATCTGTTCACAAATCATATTCCCTGAAGGATTGTGGTTTTAGGAAAAGATCAGGCATGTCTTTTTATATCTGTCTTTGGAGCAGTGAGGTCCTCCTTGGCCTTCACCCATGAAGTCCTTTTTTGTTTAGTGCGCGTTGTTGAAACCACCACTCCAGATTGCTCTGGGTCAACCTTAAGTTCTTTGGATGTTGTACGTAGTATTTTTCCAGCAGTTCACACTAACCTTCAAAAACTTCTTGGATTGATTTTCCTCTTGCCAACACGTCTTGGGAGGTTCTTGACAGTTCCATGAGCAGAAAACTTAATAACATTGCGAACTGTAGACAGAGGAATCCTAAGGTCTTTAGAAATGGCCTTGTACCCCTTCAAAGTTTGATGTTTGGTGATGATAGCTTTTCTGACAGTCTCAGGCAGCTATCTTGTCTTCACCATTGTGAAAATGGAATAGAGAGTGAATGTGACAATTTTAAACATTAGAGCCATTAGATTTTGGTAGATTCAAGTCATGTGAGTACTGACAACTGATCACAGATGCATATAAATTTACTGCAGTGGGAATGTGGTTCTTCTGTTCTAACTGATTTGAATTATTTATAAGGGTGCCAATAAACATTGGCCCAATATTGGAAATGCATTTACATGGTTTACAGCCCAGTAAACCATGTAAATGCATTAAATGGGAATATGTGACAGTACCTACACGGTTAGTGCCGTCAAATATCCCCATCTATGCCCCCTATGTGCCCCGATGCTATCCGGTTAGCATCAGGACGTTCTGGGGGCATTCTGGGGCAGAGCGGGATGAAGATTGGTGGTAACCATGTAGTGGTGATATTGGACCACTATCCGGTTAGCGCTCCATGTCTAAAACTAGGCGAGCTTTTGTTAGGAGTTATTGGACATTAAGAGATTGAACTGCAAGGGTGCCAACAATGTTGACCACAACTGTATGCCATCCAGTTTATTCTGCTGCTCTTCACTACCTCTACTCTCTTCTCTCTCTACACCCCACCTCGGAAACACCGTTCTTCTGGCGGATGGCTTCTGTCTGTGCCATTCTCTTCCACTGCCAACGCCAGACTTTGATCCTTTCACCTTGCTGCTCCTTGTGCCTGGAACTACCTGAATCTGTACTTCAGGCTTCATCTCTGGTCCTTTGTAAATCCAGGCTAAGAACTAATTTCTTCAAAGCTGCTTTTGAATCCTGATCCACTTAGTCTCCTATGTGTTACCTTACCCCTAGATTTATCCTTATCTTCAGCTGTTATGTTGTCTGTTGTAACTATATTGTAAGCTCTGATGAGCAGGGACTCTCTTTTACGTGTGCCTGTACAGCGCTGCATATGCCTTGTAGCGCTATACAAATGATTAGTAGTAGTAGTAGTAGCATTTCAGGTAATTTGCTATTCTTCAGTTTGTCAAGATGCCCTGTTTCATCTTTCATGTTTATGTTTATTTCAAGTTTGTTTATTTATTTTGCAGGGCTTTTTTATATTACTTTATCATTTTAGTCAACGCGATTTACATTGCAACTTAAATGTAGTAATGTACATTAAACAGGGACATTGATAACATGGATTCTTTATATAGCGCCATTCAAAGCATATCATAGTAATTTACAATTAAATTAAAAGGAGAGACTTAAAGAAGGAGAAAGAGGGAGAGAGGGGCTGATAGTCCTGACATCGGTCCCACCCAAGACCACAGCATTCTAATGGAGGAAAGCATTTTCAAAGTAAAGTGTTTTGGGACCTGATTTGAATCTAGGAAAGGAGATTTCAAGGCAGAGCTAGTTTGATTGGGAATTCCAGAAAAGGCAGCTAGTAAGTAGAATGCTGTATTGGAAGTGGATTCATGTAAGCACAGGTTGGGACTGGCATGACAAGTCATCTATCATATAAAGACAATAAGGAATGAGGAATCAGGAAATTAAAGAATTGTAACAGTTGTCCAGTGCAGAGATTTAAAAATGATAATTAGAACTCCCCAAAAGGATAAGAGTCACCAAAGACCTCGCAAGTTTTTGCAAGTAAATAAAAACTCACTTATTTCAAGAACACTTTGGAAATGAAATATAGGCCATACACAATGCCCTGTCACATGTTTAAATGAACATCTATCTCTTCAGTTGGCCACCAAGTTACCCTCACCTTGACCTTTATTCCTTCTGACACGTGGAGGCCGATTCCGCAATGTGCATGGCCGGGCCGTCCAGATGCCCAGAAAATGGATGAGGCTAATTTGTACCCAATTCCACAACCGCGGAATCTGTATGTTCCCATGGTTGTTGAATCAGGGCACTTGGACAGCCCGGCATGCACCTGATTACATGGCAGGAGCCATCCCAGCATCCGCACATCCAGCCCGCACAATGCTCTGGCTAATGTGTCAGTGCTGTGGCGTCCTGTCCCCATGGCACCGGCACATCCAGCCGGAGCCACCGATGACCCGGATGCAGTGTGGCCCCATTTCCCCGCCATCCAACCCTCAGCAGGGGCCCCCAAGACCAGGATCAGGCAGTGGGTGCCATGCTGTTGCGGCACGATGGAGCTGGGGGACCTGCAGCATGCAATCTTCACAGAGCCCGGCACTTATTCCACCCTCTGGTTGGAATAAGCCAGGCATCTAGGTAAGTGTCAGGGTATGTAAAGAGGCAGGAGCTGAATTGCCCTTGTATGTCCCGGCAGATAGCCCCTCCCCTGCATCGCCCCTGCAATACCCCCTCCCACCCCTGTCCAGTGTTCCCTGCACAAATGTGGTGTACATGTGGGGAGCGCTGACACCGGAATCGCAATCAGGGGCTAAATGTTTGTTGGATCTCCAACACAGCTATTTCTGGGTCGGAATGACCACCATATTGTATACTACTTGTTGATTACACATTCTGTTAAAGACTTAAATGTAATTATCTAACATCTGTTCCATATAAATCACTCCATTAAATAAAGCAGCCTATAAAAATACTGACAAATAAATAGGATCTTAAAATTTGACCCAATATGATGCTAGTAACCAGTGACTTTCTTCTAGGAGTGGAGCAACATGATACATAGGTTCAGCACCATAAACTACTTTAACTGTGACATTCTGAATCAGCTGTAGATGATTAAGGGCTATTTGGTGGATTCTGTTATATATAGCATTGCACTCACTAGCTTAACAATAGAGGGCCTGATATTCAGCGCTGGCTGCCAGCGCTGAACATTAAACCCAGATATTCAATGTCTGGATCATATCTAGCCCCGGCATTAAATATCCAGATTCGCCGCATTTGCAGTAGCTAACCAGCAGCAGTGATATAGAGCCACTAACCGGTTAGCGATATGCGGCAAAGTTAGGCCAGGTTTCCAGTGCTTGGCTTTCGCTGCATATCACTAACCAGGTAGCAGCTCAATATCACCGTTACCCAATTAGCAATCGATGCTGCCTCTGCTCTGCCCCAGAAGGTTAGCATCAGGGCATATAGCACCCAAGGATATTCAGCAGCACTAACTATACCTCAGCCCTGTGCGTCTTCAACTACCCACTATCTTCACTCCTGTACCCATTCAGTTGAGCACATTTGGCTCAAATCCCACTCCCTTTATGATTTTCTTTACTTCAAATTTATGCTTACTTACTTCCAATCTGCCATAGTACTCACCAAACAAAACTACTATATCCATCTAACTCTTACTTCTGACCCTTGTCATCTGCTCTCTACTCTCAACTCTCTCCTCAAGGTACCTCCGCCTCCAATTTCCCCCTTCTCTTTCCTGGAGGCTAAATTTAGGCTTTTAGGTAGGAAGTTGAAATCCAGAACTTCTAGGGTAGTGTTCCCCGAAATGCTTCCCGTTCCACACACAGGACCCAAAAGGGAGGCAGAGCTCCGGAGTCTCAATGTGTGGATGAGACAATGGTGCAAGGATGAGGGTTTTGGATTTGTTAGGAACTGGGGAACATTCTAGGGGAAGGAGGGGCTCTTCCGAAGGGATAGGCTTCACCTTAACTGGGATGGAACCAGACTGCTAGCATTAACCTTTAAAAAGGAGAAAGAGCAGCTTTTAAACTAGATAATAGGGGAAAGCAGACAGTCACTCAAGAGCGCATGGTTCGGAAGAAGGTATCCTTGAAGGATATTACCAAAAGCAGAGAGGTTCCAAAAAAGAGTAAAGTAGCCCAAATGCCCTTGAGTATGGCACAGGCAGAGCTTAAAGATTCCAAATTACCCATGCCTACCAATAGCAAGATTAATATGAATAAAATATAGATGGGAGAGTTAGAATATATAGCACTAAATGAGAGGTTAGATATGATTGGAATCTCAGAGACATGGTGGAAGGAGGACAACCAGTGGGACACAGTGATACCTGGGTACAAACTATATCTTAATGATAGAACTGATCAAATTGGTGAAGGGGTTGCACTCTATGTTAGAGAGGGCATTGAGTCAGAAAGGATTAAAGTTTTGCAAGAAAAAAAATTTGCTGTAGAATCTCTATGGATTGAAATTCCATGTAAGAAGGGGAAGGCGATGGCAGTGGGGGTGTACTATCGACTGCCTGGCCAGAATGAACAAATGGATGATGAAATGCTCAAAGAAATCAAGGAAGTTAACAAAAGTTACAGCACAGTAATAATAATGGGTGATTTCAATTACCCCGGTATCGACTGGGTCAGTGTCACGGCAGGACATGCTAGGGAGATAAAGTTCCTAGATGAAATAAATGACTGCTTCTTGGAGCAGCTGGTTCATAAACTGACCAGAGGGGAAGCCATTTTGGACCTAGTCCTTAGTGGAACACCAGATCTGGTGCAAGAGATAAGGGTGTTGGGGGCCACTTGGCAATAGTGATCATAGCATGATCGTGTTTGATTTAATTAGTAGAGGAGGGATGGCAAGGAAATCCACAGTACTACCTTTTAACTTTCAAAAGAGAGACTATGATAAAATGAGGAAAATAGTTAAGAAAAAACTAAAGGAGCAGTTGCAAAGGTTAAAGACTTACATCAAGCTTGGGTGTAGCCCAGACCAGCTGTATTCCATGCCTTAAGAAAAGTGGAAGGAAGTCCAAAAAACTGCCAGCATGGTTTAAAGGTGAGGTCAGAGAGGCTGTTGTTGCCAAAAAAGCATCTTTCAGGAAATGGAAAAAAAGAGCCAAATGAAGAAAACTGGAAACAGCACAAGCACTGGCATGTTAAATGCAAGGCATTGATAAGGCAGGCAAAGCGAGAATTTGAGAAGAAACTTGCCACGGAAGCAAAAACGTGTAATAAAGACTTTTTCAAGTACATTCGTAGCAAAAAACCTGTGAGAGAATTAATTGGACCATTAGATGATAGAGGGATAAAAAGGGGCAGTAAGGTTTAAGGTTTAATAATTTGATAAAAACCGCCTTTCAAAGCAATCAAGGCGGTGTACAATAATAAAATACATAAAAAGTCATAAAATACATAAATCACATAATACGTATAGACAGTACATAGTACATAAAAACTGTGACCAATGGTGAAAGAGCGGACAAGGCGATAGCGGAGAGACTGAATGGATTATTTTCTTTGGTCTTTACTGAGGAAGATGTAGGGATGTTACCCACGACTGAAGTGGTATTTAAAGGTGATACTGCAGAGGAATTGAAAGAAATATCGCTACACCGGGAAGATGTATTACAACTATTTGATAAACTGAAGAGTAGCAAATCACCTGGACCAGAAGTTATACATCCAAGGGTGTTGAAAGAACTGAAATATGAGATTGCAGACCTGATATTAGTAATCTGTGAACTTTCATTAAAATCATCTGTAATACCTGAAGATTGGAGGATCGCCAATGTAATGCCAATTTTTTAAAAGTGTTCCAGGGGTGATCCAGGAAACTACAGACCGGTGAGCCTGACGTCAGTACTGGGAAAAATGGTAGAAACCATCATAAAGAACAAAATTACTCAGCATGTAGATAGTCATGGCCTAATGGGAGACAGCCAACATGGCTTTAGACAAGGAAGATCTTGTCTTACTAATCTGTTATGTTTTTTTGAAGGTGTGAATAAACAGGTAGACAAAGGTGAGTCGGTTGATATAGTGTATCTGGAATTTCAGAAAGCCTTTGACAAGGTCCCTCATCAGAGACTTTTGACAAAATTAAAAAGTCATAGGATAGGAGCAATGTTCCCTCTAATTTTCTGTAGGCTGTGTGCGCGCATAAAATATCAGCTGTGCAGCTTTTGAAGGAAGGTTAAATTTTTGTGCGCCACATAACTACGCTCGGAGTTATATGCTTTAAAATTTGACTACACGTCAGAATACAGTATGTATACCACATTGATTGCACTAGAAAATATTGTAGAAGTTGTGAAAACCATAAATGCACAACAGCTTTTCAATTTTAAGAACGTCTGTGTTGTTTTCTATCAGAATCAGAACCGTAATTTTTGTGCGCTCTGTTGTATAGTATGTGCGCTCACTCGGTGAGGTGTGTGCGCGCGCACACGCGCACAGCTTAGAGGGAACAGTGGATAGGAGGCAGCGTACTATTGTGGATCAGGAACTGGTTAACAGATAGAAAGCAGAGGGTAGGGCTAAATGGCCAATTTTCCCAATGGAAAAAAACGAATAGTGGAGTACCCCAGGGATCTGTGCTGGGTCCACTGCTTTTTGACATAATCATAAATGACCTGGAAAAGGGAATAACGAGTGAGGTTATCAAATTTGCAGATGACACAAAACTATTTAAAGTTGTTAAAACCCAAGAGGATTGTGGAAAATTGCAAGAGGATCTGGATAAATTGGAAGACTGGGCATCCAAATGGCAGATGAAATTTAATGTGGACAAGTGCAAAGTAATACACCTAGGAAAGAACAACCCAAACTATGGTTACACGATGCAAGGTTCCACATTGGGAACCACCACCCAGGAAAAAGATTTAGGCGTCATCGTGGATAACATGTTTAAACCCTCTGCCCAGTGTGCAGCGGCGGCCAAGAGAGCAAATAGAATGTTAGGTATCATAAGGAAAGGAATGGAAAATAAAACAAAGGATATTATAATGCCTCTGTATCGTTCCATGGTGCGACCACACCTTGAATATTGTGTGCAATTCTGGTCGCCGTATCTTAAAAAGGATATAGCGTTATTAGAAAGGGTACAGAGAAGAGCCACCAAAATGGTAAAGGGGATGGAAAGATACCCCAATGAAGAAAGGCTAAAAAGGTTAGCGCTCTTCAACCTGGAAAAGAGACGGCTGAGAGGAGATATGATAGAGGTCTATAAATTAATAAATGGAGTGGAACGGGTAAACATAGAGCGATTGTTTACGTTATCAGAATATAGAAAGACTAGGGGACATGCAATGAAGCTACAGGGTAAACTATTTAAGACAAATAAGAGAAAATATTTTTTCACTCAACATATAATCAAACTCTGGAATTTGTTACCGGAGGATGTAGTAAAGACTGTTAGTGTAGCTGGGTTTAAAAAAGGTTGGACAAGTTCCTGGAGGAAAGGTCCATAACCCATTATTATAAAGGGACCCAGGATATCAATGCTTGACCCAATACAAGCATTGTGGAACCTGTGTCTTTTGGGGAAACTGCTAGGTATGTATGACGTAGATTGGCCACTATTGGAAACAGGATACTGGGCTTGATGGACCTTTGTCTGACCCAGTATGGCATATTTTATGTTCTTATGTTCTTATGTCCTTATTCCTAGAACCTGTACTTTTACGTCAGGCTTCAACTCTCCCCCTTTTCAAATCCATACTAAAGGCTCACCTCTTTCAAGCTGGTTTTGGATCTTAGGCCTTTGCTCTCCTTCTGTCTCATTACCCTTCCCTACTGTACTCTTGTTCTCATCTATTGTACTATCTATCTTGATTAGATTGTAAGCTCTGATGAGCAGGGACAGTCATTTATATGTGTCTGTACAACACTGCGTACCATTTGTGGTGTTATACAAATGATCAGTAGTAGTAGTAGTAGATGGCATTCCCACTGAAGTATTACAGCAACTCTTACAAGGCTGTGCCTGACAACTTGGAAGACAACATTATGTCTGACTGGAAAAGATCTGTGTTCATACCAATACTGAAGAAAGGTGATCCGACTGACTGTGGAAATTATTGCACAATTTCTCCAATCCCACACACCAGCAAGATTCTACTCAAGATCATTCAGTGCAAACTGCAATCATACCTGGAACAAGAACTTTTCAGGGCATAGCAAAATTCAGGAAAGGGCAAGGAATAATAGACACTATTGTGGGTGTGAGATGGATTCTTGAAAAAACAACTGAATACCAAAAGAATATCTACATATGCTTCACTGACTACAGCAAGGCCTTTGATTGCATAAATCATGAAAAACTCTAGGCCACATTAAGAATCATGGGTATATCAGGACATCTGATAGTTCTCATACAGAACCTTTACATTGAACAAGAAAAAATAATTTGAATGGAACAAGGAGAAACAGAATGGTTTAAAAATCATCAAAGGTGGGGGGCGCTCGTGAGCCCACTGCAAGATGGCCGCACCTTACTAGAGTTCCGTCCCCTCAACCCCTAATTTTTGCAATCATACGATAACAGCCGCATTTTATCCCCCACCCCCGTACCTGCCCTGGATCAGCATGAGCCAGCGATCCCCCTCGGAGCTTGACCCAGTGATTCTGCGGGACCTCTGGAGGCTGGGGAGCCGAGGAGTTCACCGTTACAGCGTGGCCTGCCAGAAGCTGCTTCCTGCCGCCGGACTCTCCACCGACTGACTCTGCCGCTAGCCGCGGTATCCGGCACTGACGGAAATCGCCTGGCGGGCTCCTGCAGGGCCTACGGGCTGAACCCTTACTATTGCCTGTGGCTCGAGCAGCGGTCCGCATAACGGGAGGAGGCACGCACTCTCAAGCGTGTGGCGCTTGGCTGTAGCGCTGAAGAACTGAAGGGGAGACTGATCGGGACCACGTGAAATCCACGCGGCAATTGCCGCGGCAACTACCGGTGCTAATCACCCTTCCCCACCAACACGAGCCATCTTGAGGGGGGTAAGTTTGACTGCTGCCTCTTCCCCTGCACACCCCTTGAACTGTGATTGGAGCTGGTGACCGGGTCCGTTTTTCCTCGGCAGCCCAGTGTCCCGCTGAGGCCTCCGCCCTCCCGATTGGCTTCTGGGTGCCCTGCAGGCCTGCACACGCGACCTCTTTGACCCCAGGCCTCTCCTTGAAGCTTTACAATCTACAGCTACAGGCTCTTGCTGGTACCGCCCCACACTGCTCTCTGACTACCACCTGTGCCAGGCTGTTTCTCCAGGGGGGCCGGAGGCAGCTTAAGACTCCCTGTTCCACTGTTTCACCAGTGCTTGTTGCTTTGCTGACATTGCCTTTCCGCATCTCCTAACACTGTGTAGTGGTGGCTACTCTACAGGCTGGTGTGACCTCGAGCACCGTCCTCTTTCTGGTGCCCTCACTCTTGCTGGCATTGGCATCATGTTTTATCCAAGTTCTCTGACCTTGTTCTCTGTAAAACCAAACAGTTTGTTCAATATGGTATGTTGTTATATTGTGAACCGCGCTGATGCTAAATAGAGCGGTATATAAGAGCCTGTAATAAATAAATAAATAAATAAAATCATCTCTCCTAACACTGTGTGAGCTTGGTGACTTGGTGTGATGGCTGCTAAAACCAAAAATTCTGAAACTCGGGAGGGGATGCGCTCCTCCCAACGGCTGCAGAGTAAGCCCGGAGCCTCAAGCAGCCCGCGCGGCCAATCTCCTCCAACGGGTTCTGACGATGAGACTGTACGTGAAGAGGAACTGGACCCTCATAAGCAACTTTCCTCGGCTCAAATCAAACAAGAACTCCGCAGGGGCTTTGCAGAATTAGCCAACGAGTTCCGCGCACTACGGGAAGATTTGATGAAAGATGTCGCAGAACTCCGGACCGACGTTAAGGAACTGGGAGCCCGAGTAGAGGACGTGGAGACCAAAGTGGTTGATCAGGATGGGACTCTGATGGATTTACAATGTGCTCTCGACAGGCAGCGTGCGCAGGCCATGGAGCTGACATATAAACTTGATGACCTTGAAAACCGCTCCCGCCGCAACAATGTGCGTTTTCGTGAAATTCCAGAGGCGGTGGGGGGCGGAGAAGACTTGCCGGCTGTGCTTAAGCTGCTGACAGCGGAGTTGCTTCCGGCGGAGGAGCTGGCTACGCACGCTTCTGGAATGGAAATTGAACGGGTTCATCGCGCTTTGGGAAAACCCCCTAACAACCAACCACGAGATGTCATTGCGAGATTCCTACGCTATTCTGATGCTGAGCTTCTTATACGACGAGGCCGGGAGAAGAAGACGGTCCGCTTCCAGGACGCGACAGTGTCCATTTACCAGGACCTCTCGACGTTCACTTTGGCTCGCCGGAGAGAGATGAAACCAGTCTTGGCGGTCCTGAACAGCAAGGGGATTCGCTATTCTTGGTCCTTCCCATTTAGAATGGACTTCCTTTTGGGCAACAAAAAGATTTCTGCAAAGGACTACTCTGAAGCTTGGCGAGCTCTTCGCCAAGCGGGCTTAGTTGATGATAATGCCCAGCCTCATCCGCCGCCCCCTAAGCCCCAGCATGCCGAGTGGACCCGGGTGGGCAAGTCCACTTGACACTCTTGTGGATGGGAAGAGCTCCTCTTATTTTTTCTTTTTTTAGGGAGCCTCAACCAGCGGGTCCCCTGATTTTTGGATGACTGGTGGCAAGGATTAGCCTGGGGTCCCCACTCCATTCCCCATGGGGGGCGGCGGTTGATCTGCAAATGTTTTACTGATGTTATTGTTCTGGTGGGGGGATATGATGGTATTGATGGTCCTGGATGGGTGGGGGAATAGTGGGGGGAATGTTTTTCTATGTTTAGGTTGAGTTTTCACTTTGTGGGGTTTTGGGGGGTACGGGGTTTGTGGTCAATTTACCGTGTCCTGTATTACCCTAGACAGGCAGGTGGTATTGACGGGAAGGGGAGGGTGACGGGTGGGAAGGGGGGGGTGACGGGTGGGAGGGGGGTTTCCCAACATGGCGCTGGGGGGTCTATTTGGGCTGGGGAGGAGGGTCTATGGCTTTTGTTCTTGGAGGGTGGATTAGGCGGGCCCGATTAACTAATTTTCTGGGTCTGCTGGGGGGAGCCCCCATTGGGACTTTCTGGGAGGCTAGCGGATGTGTGGGGTTAGGTTGTATTTCTTAATGGTGCGCTTTCTCTCTTTGAATGTTAAGGGTCTTAATTCCCCGCGGAAGCGGTCCCTGCTGTTTTCAGAAATGCGCACTTTGCAAGGGGACATTGTTTATCTGCAGGAGACCCATCTTCAGAATTCCAAACAGGGCTGGCTAAAGCGATCCCCATACACTGAGGTGCGGGTGGCCTCCGACACGCAAGGCCGGAAGAAGCGGGGAGTGGCCCTACTCTTTCACCAGAGCCTCTCCTTGCAGATTGAAGAGATAAAACGAGATACCCTGGGGAGGTGGCTTTTCCTGAATGTTCGCCTAGACGGACACTTGCTAACTTTGGCTAATGTTTATGCACCAAACACGGGTCAGGGGCCCTTTTTTATACGATTGAAAGCCCTACTGGCGGATTTTGCAAAAGGCCCCATTGTTTTGGGTGGGGATTGCAACACGCATCTAGTGCCCCATTTGGATTCTACGGGTCGTGCAGGGGGGGGAATGGGGGGATCAGCAAGAGCCCTTCAACGCTTGATGGTCGACTTGGGTCTACGGGATATATGGAGAGACACCCATGCGGGAGAGAGGGGTTATACTTACTACTCCCCGGTCCATCAGGTCCATACTCGCATTGATTATTTTCTGTTAGATCAGCGCCTGATGGACGGAAGAGTGCAGGCTGGACTTGGAGCGCTGACCTGGTCAGACCATGCCCCGTGCTGGCTCACCCTCCCGGACGGCATGTATAGTGAGAATCGCCGTCTTTGGCGTTTAGATGCAAGGTTCCTGCGGCGGCAGGGTGCAGTGCAAGATCATGCCCACTTTATTAAGGAATTCTTTGAGTTTAATGATACTGGGGATGTTCCACTTCCCACGGTATGGGATGCTTATAAGGCCACAGCCCGCGGTCAACTTATGGCTGAGGCAACCCGCAAGCGCAAAAAGTGGACACGTGATCGTGATCATTTGGTGAGGGAATCTGCTCGCCTGGGCTTGGAGCACGCCCGAACCGGGTCGAGGCAGGTCCTATGTCAGTGGCGGACGGTTCGAGCGGATTTAGATGCGTGTATGCAGAGAGAATTAGATAATAAGCGCCGGAAATTAAGGCAAACTTTTTATGAAGATGGGAACAAAACTGGCCGCCTTTTGGCTTTGCGCCTGCGTCAACAGCAGTCCTCAAGAGTGGTCCGTGAATTACGCGACACTGGAGGACAGACAAGGGTCATCTCTCGGGAGATCCGTGATCTTTTTGCTGATTACTTGGAGCGGCTTTACAAAGCAGAGCCCTCTGGTAGGGATCAAGTGCAGGATTATCTCCAGAGGACCGCTCTACCGCGTCTTTCTGACTCTGACCGGGCTCAGTTGGACTCGGAATTTACGATTGACGAAGTGGAAAATGCAATCCGGCATCTGAAAACTGGCAGCGCGCCGGGTAGCGATGGTTTTCCGGCAGAATACTCTAAGAAGTTCCGAGCACAACTGGCGCCATCCTTGACCTGTTTGTTTAATGAGGTCTTGGGGGCGGCTTCCCTTCCCCCGTCCCAACGTGAGGCATTGATTGTGATGATACCTAAACCTGGCAAACCCTTGCACGATGCAGCATCGTACCGCCCTATCTCCTTGTTAAACGTTGACGTTAAAATCTTTGCTTCTGTGCTGGCCGCGCGTCTGAATCGGGCTCTTCCAGGCTTAGTTCACCCAGACCAGGTTGGATTTGTGCCGGGTCGCCAGGCCGCCGACAACATTCGGCGTATGTTGCAGATTATTCATGTGGCGCAACGGGATCCACAACCAGCGTTGCTAGTGGGAATTGACGCCGAAAAAGCTTTCGACCGGGTGGATTGGGGATATTTATGGTGTGTTCTGGAGATAATGGGCTTTGGCCCTAATTATATTGGTTGGGTTCGCAGCCTTTACCAGCAGCCTCAGGCGTGCGTTCGGATTAATGGGGGACACTCGAGACACTTCTTTTTGGAGAGAGGCACACGACAGGGCTGCCCTCTATCGCCGCTGCTCTTTGCTTTAGCGATGGAACCTCTGGCTCAGAGCTTTCGAGATCATCCAGGTCTGCGAGGGGTCCGCATTGGTCCTGCGGAATATCGGATCGCGCTCTTTGCGGATGATATCATCCTATCCTTGGTGAATCTGTCTGCTTCTCTCCCAATCGCGATGCAGCTGTTCGCAAATTTTTCTCGTGTCTCCGGCTTCAAAATCAATTATACTAAATCGGAGATCTTGAATGTTGGGGTCCCTAGGGCGGTCTGTGCGGAACTTCAGGAGGCTTATCCTCTTCGCTGGGTGTCAGGAGCCCTGCGATACTTAGGGGTGAACCTAACCGTGGAGTGGACGGATCTTTTCAAAGCTAACTATGATCCCTTGCTTCGTCAGGTCCGGCGGGACTTAGAGGTTTGGAAAGGCCTGCTCCTCTCCTGGTTTGGGCGTATAGCCATAGTCAAGATGGTGATTGTCCCCCGCTTTCTTTATTTCTTTCAGGTTCTCCCGCTCCCCATCCCGCGAGCTACATTGGCGACCTGGAAACAGTTGCTTATGAAGTTTGTGTGGCATTATCGTCGCCCGCGCATAGCGCAGCAAGTTCTTTTTGCCCGCACGCGTTCCGGCAGTATGGGAATGCCCAATTTACATTGGTATTATGCGGCGGCGCAGTGTCGGGCGGGGGTGGAATGGATGATTGCTGATAGCACTAAGCGATGGGTGCAGATGGAAATGAGTTTGGCGGGGGGAGCAGGGTTAGGGGACTGGCTGTGGCTAGGGCCACAACTTCGCCGCGGTAAGTGCACCAGTAATCCCTACATTTTTCATACCCTCCGTTGCTGGGACCAGCACTTTCGACCCCGTGACGTGGATCTATCCCCTTTAGCCCCTATAGTTGATAACGCTTCTTTCCCACCGGGTTTGAGTGATGTAGTTTTTTTCGGCAATGGGGGCACCTTGGCCTCAGCCGGGTTGGCCAATTTTTTGCTGATGGTCGGCTACAACCCTTTCGTGCAATGCAGGATGAATTTGATCTCCCGGCTGGGCATCTCTATCGTTATATGCAAGTGACACACTGGGTCAATTCTAGGTCTGTTCGGCCCCAGGTTGCTCGGGACCTGACGGAACTGGAGCGCTACTGTGAGGGGTGCACTACTACAAGGGGTCTTGTGGCGACATTATATGCCCATTTGCAGGGGGCCCAGGCGTGCCCCACCCGTCATAGGGTGCTTTGGAACTCTGACTTGAGTCTTTCTTATACTGATCAGCAGTGGGAGACTGTGGAAGCGCGCCTGTGGAAAAGCTCAATAGCAACTAATGCCCGAGAAACGAATTATAAATTGCTGTACCGTTGGTATATGACTCCGGCGCGGATTGCTCGTATGTATCCCGGGCTGGGGACCTATGCTGGCGTAACTGTGGGCAACGGGGTACCCTGGGACATATTTGGTGGGCGTGTCCCCGCATTCGTTCTTTTTGGAGAGGTCTACAATTCCGGATGCAGATGCTTCTAGGACCGAGTATCCCTTGGGATCCGGGGATTTTTCTTTTTGGGGCATCCGTGCCAGGGGCCCGGGCTATGCAACTTGCCTTACTCCGGCACGGCTTGAATGCGGCCCGACTATCCCTGGCGGCGGCCTGGAAGCATGCTTTGGCCCCCTCATTCCAGGTCTGGCTGGAGCGCATGTGGGATACATACTCCATGGAACGGGGAGTAGCGGATAGCAGGATGCGTTTAGCTCGCTTTGAATCAGTGTGGGCGCCCTTCGTTTCTCGCTATGGCGCGTGATTGTTTTGGATAATTGGGGGTGATATGCCAGTCTCTCCGGAGATTTTCTCCCTATGTGTGTCTCTTAGCTCACCTCTGTCCCGAGCCCTAGCATTAGCAAGCCATAGTTGGGGGGGTTGGGAGGTGGGGGTGGGGGGCCCTGGGATTGGGGTGGCTTTGGGGGGGGGAGGGGAGGTTGGGGGGGGTGGGGGTCCCGGTTTCTTTATTATAAACGTGTAAAAATGAAGACATATTGTAGGTTACTAATGTGACCTGATGTTGTGTTGATACTGTTGCATTCTTTTTGAAGATCTTTGTGGTTCTTGTATCTTTGTATTCTTTGGAAGTCTTTTAATAAAAAAATTAAAAAAATCATCAAAGGTGTACAACAAAGCTGCATACTTCCCCCAAATCTGTTCAATTTATATGCAGAACAAATCATTAGAGAAGCAGGACAGTATGAAGACAACTGAGATATGAAGACTGGTAGAAAACTCATCAGCAGCCTTCGCTATGCAGAAGACGCCACGTTACTGACTGAAAGTGATGTTGATCTAAAATGTCTGCTTATCAAAATCAAGGAACATAGTCTTAAACTGGACTTGCATCTTAACGTGAAAAAGACAAAGATCCTGACCATTGGCAAAATCAATAATTTTGTCCTTGATGGAGAAAAAATAGAAATAGGACACAACTTTAACCTGCTTGGATCAATAATCAATAATGAAACAACGAGCAGTAAAGAAATCTGATGATGTATTGATCTTGGCAGAATGGCTATGAAGGACCTGGATAAGATTTTCAAGTGCAGAGATGTATGTCTGCATACACGTTCATGTTGCACAAGTTATGATATTTTTAATAACATCATATAAATGTGAATTTGACAGTGAAGAAGAAAGACAAGAAGAAAACTGATGCCTTTGAATTATGTTGCTGGCGATGAATATTGTATATATTATGGGCTGCTTAAGGAACAAATCAATTGGTACTAGAAGAAATCAAGGTGACATTTTACTTATCAGTTAATGTCCTTTCCTTGAGTCCTGCTAGACCAGTCCATACAAATGGGTTGTTTTCCGCAACCAGCAGATTGGTGGAGACAAAGAACCAATGAAAAGCCCAGGTTTCAATGACATCACTCCCATATCTCTATTCGCCTCAGCCACCACAGGTCCCTTCAGTATTCATCCAAAAGCATATGGGAGAAACATGGCAAGCCTCACACAACCTCAACATGGGCAACAATGAGTAATGAAACAATAGAGAATTATGTACAGGAAAGCTTAAACAGAAGGCTATCAGTAGAAGATGAACCTGCAGAGCCATGTATAAAACCATAGCAGATCCAAGGGTACCACAGCAGAAGAAAAAAGCAATACAGTTCCAAGGGCAGACCCTGCACAAGTCGCTGGGGAAGCCTCACTTGGAATATAGTGTTCCATTTTGGAGACCATATCTCGCAAAGGACATAAAAATGCTGGAAACAGTTCAGAGGAAGGCGACCAAAATTATTTGGAGCCTGCGTCAGAAGATTTATGAGAACAGACTTGAAGACCTAAATATGTACACTCTGGAGGAGAGGAGCGACAGGGGAGATATGATCAAGACCTTTAAATACTTAAAGAGAATTAATGAACAAACAAACCTCTTCCAAAGACAGGGAAGCTGTAAAACTAGAGGACATAACATGAAGCTGCAAGGGGGTAAACTGAAAGGCAATGTCAGGAAATGCTTTTTCACTGAAAGGGTGGTGGATGCTTAGAATGCTCTCCCCATGGAAGTGGTGGGGCAAATACAGTGACAGAATTCAAAATGGCATGGGACACAGTGGATTCCTTTATAGCAACAGGATAAAATCAAAACAAACGTAACTATCTCTTATGTCTCAGTAAATAGAGCTGGCCTACACGTAGCAATGGGTACACCCCTAAACAAAAACATGGGGAGGGGTGACTGCATGGAGCGGCAGGTGCACCTACTCTTGCCACCTTGCTGGGCAGACTAGATGGATCATACTGGTCTTTATCTGCTGTCATATACTATGTTACTATGTTAGATGTCCGGGAGGGGATTTAATCTTTGTCCATAGAAGAAAGAGGTCTGTTGGGAGGGCTGATGAATATTACTCTTCAAACTAGAATTCTGAGATTCAGATTCAAAAATTAAAACTGGAGCCTAAGTCTGAGAAAGCTATGTACTTAGGGTCAGTGCTTTAACAGAAATAGCTGATGGTTTTTTGAGCCTTGGGGTGAACTGGTGCTGTACAGTTTGTGAGGCTTTCTTCTCCAATTTGCTATGGCTCATTTCTGGTATGAACAGCATCAATGTCAAATTTCGGTGCCAAACCATCCCACTAGTGCCAATCCAATTGGTGTCAATATGAAGCACATGAATATTAGCTCCATCAGCATTGCCAACCGTGCAAAAGTATTCAATACCAGTACCTTCATACTTCTGAACTGCCAAGAGGGGACCCTGAATATATTCTTGTCAATCTCCTTTTTCAAACAATCCTGAGGCCAACAGTTGAGCAATTTCAACAGGAGATGTGACAACTCCCTGAGCAGTTAAGGAGAAAGTACGGATACTTCAGTATGGACCCTTGATGATCATTCTGGCTGTGGCGCAGCATGGAAGCCTGAGCTGACCACCAGATGAAATCATTTGGGAGGATATCTAGCCCAAGCTGTAAGCTTTGTTCCTGGGCTGGTGTTCCAATAGAGAAAACAAATAATACCTTGGGTTCTTCTACATGATACTTGGTGCTATCTTTCTTCAAGCCCACGCTTAACTCTGAAACATCTTCTTATGCATCACATGGAAAGTACTGGAAGGTCCCGTGTCCCTGGCCATTTTGTTTATTTCTCAGTTTCGAGAAAGAGGACAATTTTATATGTAATTTTCTAGGACTCATAGGGTAGTATTGGTGGTTTGCTACAACACCTACTTATTTGTCTACATTTTCCAGGCTATGTCCCCCACAATCTCTCTCACACACTTTATACTCCTACATGCTCTCTCTTGTAGCCATTTCACTCCTCTACACTCTTTCCTCTTTGTATTCTGCCACTCTCATACCTTCCCCCACTCCCCTGTGTTCTTCCCTGTCACCTTATCTTATGCTCTCTCTACACCCCATACTCCTGTACTCCATTCAAAATACTCTTATACTCCCAGCTACCACTGTAATATTTTACCCTGCCACTATCAGCATGTACTCTACCTGTCTCCATTGCATCATTTCTTCACCCACCACTGAATCCAGCCTTTGTCCTGCCACTGGTGAGGTTCTTGCTTAACTACAGAAATCTCAAGTTTCTGCTGTTTGTACTCTTTGTATCAGAGAATCGCTAGCGGTCAAAGTGGCTATTGGGTCCAACACAAAGGAGTGAGATGTCAAACTTAGCTTCCCCAAAACTGTCAAGGAAGCACAGGGCCCGAATTTGAGCTGGGTGGCGCTATGCGCTGCGTCGGCACATAGCCCGCCCACCTCCCACCCACCCTGATTTTCCATGCCATGGTCATATGTGGCCCCGGCATCAAAAATCCGGGTGTCACCATACAGCCAGGTAGCCGCAGGAGCTACCCATATTGCACCGATTTTCAATGCTACACAGTTAGCCCCAGAGCCTTAAAGATAGGTGAGGTTTTCCAATGCCTATCTTTAAGGTGCAGAGCGCTAACCATGTAGCATCGAAAATCGGTGCTACCCGGATAGCGCCATGGCCCACCTCCGCTCTGCCCCCAACATGCCCCGATGCTAAGCGGATAGCAACTGGACGCGTTAAGGACATATCTGGGATTTTCAAAGGGTGCTACCCGTGTAGGTGCCCTTCAAAAAATCTGGAAAGGCCTTTACATGGGTAACTAGAGAATTTACCCGTGTAAAGGCCTTCGAAAATCAGGTCCATAGTCTTTAAAACCTGATAGATCTGGATGACACCTTTGAGCAGATGTCACAACCAGAGACCCCATGTTGTAGGCTCAGATAGCATATCCAATTCAGAGAATGATCAGTTATAGACATCTTGCAATTTCAGTTTATGCAACTTTGGAAAATGCTTCCCTCCCTGGGCACTGTGTGTAAAAAAGACATGGTAAAATCAAAAGACAAAACTGCAACAAAAAGAAGAAGGGATGATTAAGGTTGCTGTAATAAGCATCACCACGAAAGGAAAAAAATCTTGGGGCCAACCACTAAAAAAAAAAAAAATCAAACTGAATGAGAAGATCCAATTGTACAAAAAGCTTTACTCTGAGAAACAAAATATGTCCAGTGTTGTCTTTGGAGAAAAAGGACCAAGGAAGCCGCTATATGACAGCACCTAGGTTTTCCAGAACTCCTTAGAAATTGTTCTACACTGGCACCATAAAATGACATCATTCACTTGTCTAGCTAATTCATCCTGTTTTCCCCCCACCCCCAGAGTAAATTAATTCTGTACATTTAAACTGCTATTTCAGTCAGTTTTTAATGTTTTTACCTGTGAAAGTATAAAGTAGGCCCGAAGGTCATCTTTTGTTCGTGGCCTAAAGAATAAAATGAGATTTAAAATTTTTATATACTAAATTCTAAGACATAGGTAACAAACATTTGCTACTCCAGCCTCCTAAATCCCCAGTAAATATCCCACTGCTAGAAAACATGATGGGCCAACAGTATTTTTTAAATCCCAGGATAAAAACGTTTAATCTGATTTTAACCTTTGCCAAATCCCAGGAACCTACAGTATTAGTGAAAAACAGTTTAAACCGATAATGAAAGGCCTTAAGTGTAACATTTTAGTGATACTCATAGCCTCCTACCCAGGGGTGTAGCTACCATTAAGTGAGCCTGGCAAAATACTGGTAGGATCACATGCTGCTGAAGCAACCATATTTCAGATATGAAAAATACAAGAACAGACAGAAGTGACAGTACTGAGAGGAAATGAGAGTGGTCTGCATTGCATCTACCTACAGCAGTGCCTCTGTCCCACCCGATCCTGTTCACCCCTCCACACATGTGGTTGGGCAGCAAGTATAGCACGTAAGTGCCTCAGTTCTTATTACTATGCCGAAGTCTTGCAATAAGAGTATTAAGATCTCAACACACATACTGTGGTATCTGGCACAGCTGGATCCCAAGATGAGGCCTTAAGCACTTTACGTGCTTCCTTGCTGCATGAAGAGGTTGAAGATGGAATTGAAAGATGGCATATCAGCACTGCTGGTAGTACGTGCAGTGTGCACTACACTCATCTCTTCTTAGAGTCCCAGACTTTAAAATATGTTTATCTACCCAGAGGGCAGAGGGAAAGAGAAAGGGAAAGGGGGGAGGGGAGTGTTCCCTAAAGCTTCCACTGCACCACCACCACACCCTTCATGAAAATTCATCTCAGAAACCACCCCCCCACCGCCCGCATCCTTGACACTCTCCATGCAGACCCACCTCAAAACCCTCCTATTGTGCCACTGCCCCAGATGCTCTTCCCAGAACAGACCCTCTCCAGTCATTCATTTATTTATTTATGTGATTTTTATACCGCCATATCAAGAATCATAGCGGTTTACATAAAACAACTGAATTACATTGAACAAGGTAGTGATGACATATGACTAACAAACAGAGATATATACATGATTCGAATACCAGAAAACTGTTTACAATTAATCTGTTCTTGATGACTCATGTGCTTTCAATATTATGCATTTTTGAAGAGGTAATCAGAGCAATGTAAGGTACTGTGGGGTTGAAAGTAAGTAGAGAAATTGTGGAGTATAAGGTGCTTGATTTTTCTCAAGGTTATATCAGGTCAGTTAGTTGGAGTGATCTCTGTTTGTCCAAAATGTTCTATAAATAAGAAAGTTTTGAGATGTGTGCAGAAGGTGGAAAGGTCAGTTATATTTCTAAGTCCCTGTGGTAATGAGTTCCAGAGCATTGGAGATACTCGAATGCCCTGTTACTTGTGTATTGTTTTGACATTCTGTAATCCGGGGGGAATAGGAGGATGTTATTCATTGCGCCTCTTCAGTGTCAATCATTGGGGTTTGTTTGTTTTTGATAAGCTGAGATAGGGTAGGGGGAGCTAATTCTCTGATGATTTTGAATGCTGTCATGATAAATTTATATTTAATTCTGCTTTGCACGGGGAGCCAATGAAGGGTGTGAAGTATGATTGTGATATGATCTGTACAGTGTGAGTTAGATATGATATGGAGTGGAGGAGTGGCCCAGTGGTTGGGACAAGTGGTTGGGACAAGTGGCCCAGTGGTTGGGACAAGGTACTTCAGGCCGGAAGGTCGGGGGTTCAAATCCCACTAGAGGACAGCAACCTTGGGCCGGAAGGACTGGGGTTTCTAGTCCCACGGGTGCTCCTTGTGGTCTTGGGCAAGCCACTTAACCCTCCATTGCCCATGTTCCCTGTAAAATAGTTATCTCCAAGTTATAATGCCCTGTTCAATGTAATTTCAGTTTGTTCAATGTAAACCGCACTGATGCAGAATAGCGCGGTATATAAGAGAATAAAAATAAATAAATAAATAAATATGATGCGAGCTGCCATGTGTTGTGCCATTTGCAATGGGTGAAGAGTTTGTTTCGGGAGACCATGGAGGAGACTATTACAATAGTCAATATGTGGGGTGATCATTACGCATCAGTGATCTGAAGTCATTACTATTGAGTAAGGGCTTCAGATGTCTTAGTAGGTGAATTTTATTATATATGGCTTTAGTTGTGTTTTTAATGTGTGTTTTGAATGTGAGCTGTTTGTCTAAGGTAATACCTAGGTATTTTACTTCATCTTTCACATCTAGAATGGTTTCGTTGAAAATGATGCTGCTTGGTGGTGTGCAATTTTAATTTTTGAAAATTATTAGTACTTCCGTCTTTTTATAGTTGATGTTCAATCTATGGGACTTGAGCCAGGCATCAATTTCTGTAAAGCATGCAATTATGGAAACAAGTATTTGTGTCCCTACATTAAAAGGCATGTATAGCATTATGTCATCGGCATAGATAGCATAATCAACATTGAATTTATTTATTAGCCGACAAATCGGCTGAATGTATATATTAAAAAGGAGAGCCGATAGTGTTGAGCCTTGAAGGAGTTCTGTATTTTGCTTGAAGGTGCTAGAGAATTGTTGGCCAATATTTACCTGTTGTGTTCTGTCTGTTAAGTATGATAAAAACCATTTAAGAGTAGTACCACCAAGTCCAATTTGAATGAGTCTATGTAGAAGTAATGAGTGGATAACCGAGTCAAATGCTTCCGTAATATCTAAAAATACTAGAATTAGGATGTAGACCTAATTGGAATTGTTAAGTTCTTTTATAATGTTGTTGTATAGAACCAGCATTAGAGTTTCAACACTATATTGGGGCCTGAATCCAAACTGTTTGTCATTCAGCGCTGCATATTGATCAATGTGGTCTTGAAGCTGTAAGTGAATGTTTTCTTTTTCAATTATTTTAGCCAGAAAGGGTAGGCTTGAGGTAGGTCTGTATGATGATGGGCACATTTTGTCCAATGATTTATTTTTTAGGATAGGACAGATTATTGCATTCTTGAGATCTTTTGGCATTAGGCCCTTTTTAAGAGACTGGTTCACTATTAATGGTATGATGGGGGCGATCTCGTCATGTGCGGCCTTAATCCAGCTCACTGGATAAGGGTCTGATTTAGATGTTGTTGTGTTTAGGTTTGCTATAAGCTTTTTGAGGGGTTCTAAGTATACGCAATGAAACTCATTCTAAGGTTCAGTCTGTGCTGTTGGGCTATTGTTATTACTATGCCTAGAAGTGTGCTTTGGAGGTGAGGTAATTTTAGACATGTAGAAGTCAGCTAATGATTGGGGAGTGATGGGGAGAGTTTCAGTAGAGTCTCTAGGGTTGGTTGTAAGAGATTTTATGATTGAGAATAGATCTTTAGGTTTATTTATTGATTTCATCAGAATATTTTTGTAATATTCCTTCTTGTGATTGATTTTCTGGCAGTATTTTGATAGCATTATAGTATATGTTTCCCTGTTTTCCACTGTTTTGTTTGAACGCCAGGTGGGTTCAGTTTTTCTAAGTTTTCTTTTTAGGAGCAGAGTATCATAGGAATACCATTGTTTAGTGGGGTTATTTTTATTTGGACAAGGAATTGATGGTCTTGTTGCAATTCCAGTAATAATATTGTTCCAGTTTTCTATTAGTTTCTCAAGGTTATCTGTGTTTGTGTTAATAGTTTCTAGGAGGTCTTTAGTGAAGGCATCTTTTTCAAAGTATTGAATTTTGAGTAATGTTTTGGTGTTTTGTTTTCCATTTGTATGGTGATTTGTGGGGTCTCAATAGAGAATTCAATAAAATGGTGGTCTGACCACAGGACAGGAATAATTTTAGGGGTTCCAATATGCTGGATGTAATTCTCTTGCTGAATGAATATTAAATCAAGAGTATTCCCCTTGTTGCGTGTGGGGCTATTTATAATTTGATTAAATCTTAAGTGTTCCATAGCACTGAGAAATGCAGAGGCGTGTGAGTTTTGTGGGGAAGGGAGGTTGAAGTCACTCAGTAGTACTGATTTCTTACCAGATATGTTGCAAACTTCCTGGAGTATGTTTATTAGCCCATCGGGGTCAGTTGTAGGTGGTCTGTAGACCAAGCAAAATGCAATGTAGTGGTTTTCAATGATGGGGAGATCTATATCAGATAATGTATCAGATCTGAGTAGTACTGTATTTAGTGACTGCTTAATGATCATGAATATACCACCTCCACGTTTATTTGATCTGGATGTGTGGAAGATTGTATAATTAGGGGCCTTGATTTGATTCAAGAGGACATTATCAAATTCTGTAAGCCAGGTCTCGGTTATAAATATTATGTCTGGGGAGGAATCATGTATGTAGTCAGTTATGATTGGGATTTTCTTTTTTAAATATCTTGCTTTTATGTAGATGCAATTAAGCACTATATTTTTTTAGTTTTTCCTTAGATCCAGAGAGGTTATGTCAAGTGTATTAATATGTATTAATCTTCTGTTGTGCGTGTGCTTTTGTGACCTATGTTGTAGGTTGTGTGGTATTAGTCCTTTAGTATGACTGAAGTTCCTTTGTATGATTGGGATGGGTTGTGAAGAGTTGTGCATTTGATTTCAGGGTGAGAGATCATAAGATTAGAGTTGAGATGGTAAGTGAGACTATCAGTGTAATGTTCATCTTTACTGTGTAGAGAGGTAAGGAGGAATGACTTGGCTGTATTGAGCTTCCGATATGAGATCAAGTGAGAGGCCGGGCCTTAGTAGTTTAGCTTATAGAGGGATTTTGGCCTTCACTGTACCCCTAACAATTTTTAACTTGGTCAAGGACACACATGGCCACCTGCCTCACACAATCCTGCTGTACCACTGCCCCAGATACTTCACATACAAATGGCACACCCTAAATGTACACATTCCCATACATCACATTCTCACTGCATCTCCAACCTTAAGACAGTTCACCCACAACAGACACCATCAACACATCCCTACATCGTAAATATTACCCTACAAAAGAGCTCGACAAAACCCAGGCGCCAGGTCACCATAGCGATCCCAAGCCTAGTGGGCAAAAATGCTGTTGGGAGATCCGGTGTCTGCCCGCAGAGATCCCCCAGCAGATGTTTATTTTTATTTATTTATTTAACATCTTTTATATACCACGCTATTTGTTTTCAGTGCGGTTTACATATAACAAAGGTTGCACATTCAGAGGACAATTGTGTGCTTACATTATAACAGGAGATTTGAACTTGGAACAACAGGGTAAACTATATACATCTGTACAAAACATTTTAGATTCTTTAGTATTCTCAAGAAGGGCTAAGGCAAAACAGCGGAGAACTTGTGGCAAAATTGCTTATGTGGAAATTGAGAGTGGAGATTGAGAGTTTGTGAGTTTTGGAATGCGGATGATTGGAAGCGGATTGGATGCTTGTGCAAAGTGGAAAAGGAAAATGTGGTGCTTGATTGCCTTGCGGAATTGAGTGAGGTCTTTAATTGCTCTTATTTCAGGTGGGAGGTCATTCCAGCATTTTGGTGCATAGAAGGGGAAGGTCCTTTTCTTGGTTGTCTGGGTACACTTGATGGACTCTTTGTGGATGAACAGGGTGTTGTCAGTTGTTGATCTTCTCATTCTGTTTTTCGGAGTGAGGGAGATGAGCTCACTGAGAGACGTGGGGGCAAGGCTGTTAATGATCTTGAAAGTGATGAGAAGGATTTTGTAGGTTAACCTGCAATGAATTGGTAGCCTGTGGAGTTCCATGAGAATCGGGGTGATATGGTCTGATCTCGCTAGACCACAGAGCACCCGTGCAGCCGCATTCATAGCGAGTTGCAGCGGATTAAGGATGTTCTTGGGGAGCCCATATAAGACGACGTTTGCATAATCAAAGTGAGGTAGTGTGAGGGCCTGGAAAATGGTCCAGAAGTTATTATGAGGTAACATGGGCCTGAGGTGCCTTAGCGTTCTGATTTTATTATAGACGGATCTGGTGGTGTTCCGTATGTGTTCCTTAAAGTCAAAATGCTGATCCAGTGTAATCCCTAGGTAGCGAATAGAGGGTTTACTAGGGAGTTCCGCATCTCTTACTCTTAGGGAGGATGGGGGGGAGAATTCTTTGTTTCTTGATATGAACAGAACTTCAGTCTTCTTGAAGTTTATGCGGAGGTTTTGAGATAATAACCAGTCCGTGATGGCGTTGAAGCAGTGGATAAGGTTGGTGAAGTCTGGTTGTTTGACTTTAAATGGTGTAAACAGCAGGACGTCATCAGCATAGATTAGCATGGAGATATCGAAGGTGCGTATGATGTCACATATAGGCTGCATGTATACATTGAACAGCAGCGCAGATAAAGAAGGTGTACTGAAAAGGACCATGCAGCCTGCCAAAAAAAAACCCAAAAAGGTAATACGTTTGCTGCATAGACAGCTGAATAAATTAAAGAGGCAGTAAGTTTATTACTAAAACCTACTGCCCCTTTAATTTATTTGTTTAATATACATTTATATACCGTGTTTTCCCAAGTATCAAATACGGTTTACAAGGAACAACAATGTGAATTGTACCAACAAGTGCTCAATTCACTTACATTGTAACTGTTGTAACTATTTACATTACGCTGTAAGGTTTACAACTATTTACCTTAATTTCAGATACTCAACTTACTTACATTAAAACTGTTGGAACTATTTACAATAAGCTGTTGGAAAAACTGTTGCATCAGTATTTTACATAGGTTATATAGCATATTCTTGTGGGATAATGTGCCATCAGGCAGATGGGGCGATTAGCTTCTCAGGCAGACTGTTGTAAGATTGAGGTGTATTGTTTTCTGTTCTATTGTGAAAGAGAGTTTGTGGGCTAAAGTGTAGTGTAAACAGATGCGTTTTAAGGTTTTTACGGAACATTTTGATGTCATTGACCTCTCTGAGTTCAGCAGGTAACTCATTCCAGAGTGTTGGTGCAAAGTACGAGTACGCTTTAGTGTTTGTCGTTTTCTTGCATTTTCTGAAGTCCTTAAGAACTGTTACTTTGTTGTTACTAATACTCCTTTGGGTTCCAGTGGGTTTTTCTATATTGATAAGCGTATTTAAGAATGAGGGTGCTAAATTGTTGATAATTTTAAATGTTGTAACCAGTATTTTATATTTTATGCGGCTTTGAATAGGTAGCCAGTGTAGTTCGTAGAGGGTAGGTGCGATGTGTTCAATGGCACTGATGTTCTTGATGGTTCTGGCTGCAACGTTTTGCACTAGTTTGAGCCTTCTAATTGAGTGTTTGGAGGTTCCTTGGAGAATTGCATTGACAAAGTCAAAGTGAGGCGTGATAAGCACCTGTATTACTGATATGAAGTCCTGTAAGTGGATTAGAGGTTGTAGCTGCTTTAGGAGTTTGAGTTTCTAATGAATTTTAGTGACTGTATTCTTGATGTGTGTTTGCATGCTTAGAGTCTGGTCAAGCGTGACTTCTAGATATTTCACCTCCTTCTTTACCAAGATATCGGAGTCCTGTAGCCGGATGGATGATGGAGGTATAAAGTTTTGGTTTCTGGTAACGAATAAGACTTCCATTTTAGAATGGTTGATGTATAGTTGGTGGGACGTTAGCCATAGGGAGATTTCGTTAAAACAGTCTGAGAGCCATTGAGTGGGCAAGTTTGGTATTTTGAATGAGATGTAAAGCATTATATCATCCGCGTAAATGTGGAAAGTTACACGGTGTTTCGTGAAGATTGAGCATATGGGCTGCAGATATATATTAAAAAGGAGGGCGGAGAGCGCCTAAACCCTGGAGGAGTCCTTGTGCCTGCTTGAAGGCTTCCAAGGTCTGCTGGTGTGAATGATGGAAGGGGGAGGGGAATGGAGAGTGAAAGGGAGGGAAGGAACAGCAGAAGAGAGGTTGGAGTGGGGAGGGAAGGGATGAATTTATGGGAAGTAAAGGGCACAATATGGATATACAAAGGGCACAATATGGATATACAAAAAGCACACCCCTCTCCCAGCATACACACGCAGGCACCCCCACCAGCAACCCACCTCCACACTGCATGCACACACACACATACACACATATGTAACTTAATGGGTCAGCGGGGGTGGTGGGAGAGGGAGATGGAAGAGTAGGGCCACTGCCTTTTGTTGGCACTACGCAGTGGCCCATTAAAAGCCTGATTTATTAAGCTTTTTCCCAAGAAAAATGGGAAACCAGTCTTAGTAAATCAGGTCCTAAAACATAAAAAAGTAACTAAAATACACCTTTTTGGGGGGGTTGAGGGCATGTACTATGACCTAGGTTTCGATGGCTGGCTCCTAGATTTTTAGGCTGGCTCCTAGTTTCTAAGAAAAATTGTCAAGACCTGCCCTACAAGAATAACAAAAACGGGCCTGATGTACAAGGTACGTCCCATTTTATATCTATGGGAAATATGTTTATAAAAGCAACCAGTTATATAGAACATAAATGCGGTGCAATTACAAAGTACATGCACATAAAATAAAATATCAGTTATTACCCTTTCCATTCCCGTAAAAGACTGTTAATGATTCCCTTCAGGACAGATTTCTGGATATCTTGAGGCTGCAGAAATTATGAACACTCATAAAAAGCCTGTAATTTAACTCCTCAAATAATTTTTATTTTACTTTTTACAGTTAAATTGTTATAGGAGTTGCCCCCCCCCCCCAACCAATATGTTACATTTCTCTTTTCTACGCCGCCTACTCACGGATGGTGATAGTCTAGATCTCTCCAATTTAGCTTTAAGGGGACAGAAGACCTATAAACCATATAACTGAACTTGCTAAATAGACAAAAACACTGCAAAAAAAGCAAAGAATCATAAAAAGCAAGAAAATGATAGTGAAGCCTGAAAAATGAATAGCTGAAGGTGGCTTTCAGGTACAAAAAAAAACGTGAGTGTCAATTGCACCATTAGATGATAGAGGGATAAAGGGAGCGCTAAGGGAGGACAAGGCCATAGTTGACAGACTGAATGAATTCTTTGCTTCGGTCTTTACTGAAGATGATGTAGGGAAGTTACCCATGCCTGAAATGGTATTTTAAAGGTGATGTATCACAATAATTGAAATAAATTTCTATAAACCGGGAAGATGTATTACAACTATTTTGAAAGAACTGAAATATGAGACTGCAGACCTACTATTAGCAATCTTTGAACTATTAAAATCATCTATAGTATCTGAAGATTGGAGAATGGCCAAGGTAACGACAATTGTTAAAAAGGGTTCCAGGGGAGATCCAGAAAACTACACACCAATGAGCCTGACATTATAAAGAATAAAATTATTGAACATGTGAACAGTCATGGTTTAATGAGAGAAAGCCAACATGGATTTAGCCAAGGAAAGTCTTGTTTTAGTAATCTCTTTAATTTTTTTAAGGTATGAATAAACAGGTGGACAAAAGTGAGCGAGTTGATATAGTGTATATGGATTTTCAGAAAGCCTTTGACAAGACCCCTCAAGGGAAACTCTTGGCAAAACTAAAAAGTCATGGGATAGGAGGCAGTGTACTATGATGGATCAGGAACAGGTTAAACGATAGAAAGCAGAGAGTAGGATTAAATAGCCAATTTTCTCAGTGAAGAAAGGTGAATAGTGGAGTACCCCAGGGATCTGTGCTGGGTCTGCTGCTTTTTAACATATTTATAAATGACCTGGAAATGGGAATAACGATTGAGGTGATCAAATTTGCAGATGACACAAAACTATTCCAAGTTGTTAAAATACAAGAGGATTATGAAAAATTGCAAGAGGAGCTTGATAAATTGGAACACTAGATGTCCAAATGGCAGATGAAATTTAATGTGGACAACTGCAAAGTTATGCACTTAGGAAAAGAACAACCCAAACTATGGTTACATGATGCAAGGATAATTCGTTGAAACCCTCTGCCCTGTTTTGCAGCGGTGGCCTAGAAAGCAAATAGAATGCTAGGAATCATATGGAAAGGAATGGAGAATAAAACCAAGGATATTATAATGCCTCTGTATTCTTCCATGGTGCGACCATACCTTGAATATTGTGTGCAATTCTGGTCGCAACATCTTAAAAAGGATATAGCAGAATTAGTAAAGGTACAGAGAAGAGCTAACAAAATGGTAAAGGGGATGGAAGGATGCCCCAATGAGGTAAGGCTTATACGGTTAGGGCTCTTCAACTTGGAAAAGAGATGGCTGAGGGGACATATGATAGAGGTCTATAAATTAATGAATGGGGTGGAATGGGTAAATGAGATCGGTTATTTATGCCATCAAAAAGTAGAAAAACTAGGGGACATGCAATGAAGCTACAGTGTAACCCATTTAAGACTAATAAGAGAAAATATTTTTTCACTCAATATGTAATCAAACTCTGGAATTCATTACCGGATGATGTAGTAAAAGATGTTAGTGTAGCTGGATTTAAGAAAGGTTTGGACAAGTTTCTGGAGGAAACATTCATAAACCATTATTAAAGAGGACCCGGGAAATCCACTGCTTACCCCGGAACAAGCATTGTGGAACCTGTGCACCTTTTTCGGAACCTGCCAGGTAGTTGTGACCTGGATTGGCAACTACTGGAAACAGGATACTGGGCTTCATAGACATTGGTCTGATCTATTATGACATTTCTTATGTTCTTACAGCAGTACAGTATACGAGGTGTGACAAAAAAGAAACAAGACTGTGGCAGCCACACCCATGACTCAGTGCCAATTGGCTAACCGCTTATGTCACTGTGTTGTGCAACATCACACCCCTATTCTGCTATAATATTTTTCATCTCTCTCACTCAGTTTTTCTTTTTCAGGTTTTTTATAGCACACTGCTCCATCACTTTGTCATGCAACTGGAGGTGGCAGAAATATAGAGCAAAGAATCAATTTGAAATTTCTGGTTAAGTTGGAGAAGGGCCCAACTGAGTGTCTCCAACGTCTCCAAAAGGCTTATGGAGATGATGCAATGTCAAGGCCGCGAGTCTTCGAGTGGCACAAATGCTTCAAGACTGGCCACGAGGAGGTGGAGGATGACCCCAAGTCAGGATGGCCGTCCACGACAAAGACGGCTGAGAACATTGACAGAGTGAACCAGCTGGTGAGCAGTGATCGCAGATTGACGGTGCGGATGATAGCCGAGGAGCTCAGCCTGAACAGGGATTCAATGCGGACCATCTTACTGCAGGAGCTGGGGATGCGTAAGGTGTGCACCAAGATGGTGCCCAAGCTTTTATCGAACGACCAGAAGGAGCACTGGGTCAATGTTTGTTGAGACTTGCTAGAGAAGATTGGAGAAGATCCAGAGTTCATTGGCCAAGTCATCACAGGAGATGAGATTTGGGTCTTCCAGTACAACTCTGAAAGCAAGAGACAGAGCCTGCAGTGGAAGACTTGACTGTCATCCAAACCCAAAAAGGCACGCATGTCCAAATCAAGGATCAAGGTCATGCTGATCGCATTCTTCAACCAGAAGGGAGTGGTCCATCATGAGTTTGTGCCTGAGGGTTGGACAATCAACCAGCATTTCTACCAGCAGGTCCTCAATCGCCTCCATGACCGGGTTCAGTGTAGCAGGCGGGCTCTGTGGAGAAACAAGTCGTGGCTGCTTCACCATGACAACGCGCCTACACACACCGTGCTCAGAGTGAGGCAGTTCTTGGCCAACAAACAGATCACAGCTCTCGACCACCCTCCTTATTCCCCAGATCTCGCACCATGTGACTTCTGGCTCTTCCCCAGGCTGAAGACTGGGCTCAAAGGAACTCATTTTGCCTCTGTAGAAGAGATCAAGGAAATCATTTCACCTCTGTAGAAGAGATCAAGGCCACTATGATGAGGGAGCTGAGGGACCTCAAGGAGGAGGACTTTACTGAGTGCTTCCGTACGTGGCAGAAGCGAATGCATAAGTGCATTAAGTCGGGGGGGGGGGGGATTACTTTGAAGGGGACAATGTGTAATTTCAATGTAGATTTTGTAATAAAACATTTATGGGACAGTCTCGTTTCTTTTTTTGTCACACCTCATAGAACTACTGGAAAAAGAAGAAATATAAAAACACAGAATAAAACGGCAGATAAAGTCCATACAGTCTACCCAAATGTATAAACTACTATGCTCTATGGGCCAGATATTCATTGGCAGTGGCTAGCCACTGCGCTGAACCTAAGACTTGGATATGCTGAAGCCATATGAAGTCATCAGCACTGAATGTCTGGGTCAGCCAGAGAACTTTAAAGCTAACCGGACACTGGCAATATTCAGCCACTGCCTAGTTAACTTTGGTGGCAAACGTTAAGACAGCTTTTACTATGCCTAACTTTCATTGCCAAGGGATAACCGGGCAGTGGCTGAATATCGCTGCTGACCAGTTATCCCCAGGTGTTGCCCACACTCCGCCCCAGAATGCCTCTCCCCTAGAGATCCACTGTACTTGCCCATGCTTTACTGAATTTGGATACAGTCCTCATCTCTACTGAAAGGCTGTTCCATCATATATCCATCACCCTTTCCATAACAAAATATTTGCTTAGAATATTCATGAGTCTACCCCTTTAACCTTCATCTAATGCCCTTTTGTTCCAGGCTTTCCTTTTAATTGAAAGAAGTTTGCCTCCTATGCGTTTCTGCCAGGAAAGCATTGATGTCTCTTAAAATATCTCCTCTCTCCCGCCTGTCTTCCAAATATGCATATTGTTGCTGTTCTAAAAGTGCCGTCGAATCGTGTTGACTCATGGCGATCCTCTGGATAGTTGTCCTAAATTGTGTTCGGTCTTCAGTCCGGCGGCTCATTGTTGTCAGACTGGTACCCATAACTGCTGTTATTGTATCGATCCATCTCATTGCTGGCCTTCCTCTTTTGTGTTGACCTATCTTGCCAAGCATGACGTCTTTCTCTAATGATCTCTCTCTTCGCATGATGTGTCCAAAGTATGAAAGTCAAAGTCTTGTCATATGAGCGTCTAAAGAAAGCTTAGGTTTGATCTCCTCTAGTACTGACTGGTTTGTTCTTCGGGCAGTCCACGGTATATGCAGTATTCGCCGCCAGCACCATAATTCAAAGGTATCAATTTTCTTCCTGTATATCTTTTTCACTGTCCAGCTTTCACATCCATATGATGTTATTGAAAATACCATGGCTTGAACGAGTCGAATCTTTGTATGGAGAGAGACATCTCTGCTCTTGAGAATCTTGTCTAGGTCTTTCATAGACATTCTACCAAGAGCAATGCATCATCGGATTTCTTGACTGCTTGTTGCATCTTTATTGATAGTTGATCCAAGTAGGTTAAAGTTGTTCACGATTTCAATTTCTTCTCCTTCAACGATGAACCTGTTGATTTTGCCAGTTGTCATGATCTTTGTCTTCTTTATATTAAGATGCAGGCCCATTTTGAGACTATGTTCTTTGATCATGAGAAGCAAATGTTTCAGATCAACTTCTGTTTCAGCCAGTAATGTGGTATCATCAGCATAGCGAAGGTTGTTGATGAGTCTTCCACCAATCTTCACACCTCTGTTGTCTTCATACAATCCTTCTTCTCTGATGATTTGTTCTGCATATAAATTAAACAGGTAGGGGGAAGGTATGCAGCCTTGACTTACACCTGTGCTTATTTCAAACCATTCTGTTTCTCCTTGTTCTGTTCAAACTGTTGCTTCTTGATCAATGTACAGATTGTACAAGAAAACGATCAGGTGTTCTGGTATACCAATGCTTCTTAATGTGGCCCAGAGTTTCTCACAGTTTACATAGTCAAAAGCGTTGCTAAGGTCGATAAAGCACAAATAGATATCCTTTTGGTATTCTTTAGTCTTTTCAAGGATCCATTTCACATCTGCGATGTCGTCTCTCATTCCTCGCCCTTTCCTGAACTCTGCTTGCACTTCAGGTAGTTCTTGTTCCAGGTATGGTTGCATTCTCTGTTGAATAATCTTCAGTAGAATCTTGCTGGCATCTGGGATCAAAGCGATTGTGCGATAATTTCCACAGCCAGTTGGATCACCTTTCTTTAGTATTGGTATAAACACAGATCTCTTCCAGTCAGTTGGCCATGATGTTGTCTTCCAAATTTCTTGGCAGAGCCTTGTAAGTATGGTAACAGCTGCATCAGATTGCTGTAATACTTCTATGGGAATGCCATCAATGCCTGGCACTTTGTTCTTTGATAAGGCTTTCAATGCTGCTTCAACTTCTTCTTTCATCACCAATGGTTCCAGATCATAAGGTACAGGTTGAAATGGCTGTTGGTCCACTTGATCTTTATCATATAAAAACTCTGTATATTCTTTCCACCTTTTCTTGATCTTCTCAGCATCATTCAACCTAGAACCTTGAGCATCTTGTAACATTCCAATTCAAGGCTGGAATTTTTTCTTTAACACTCGTAGCTTTAGGAAAGCCGATCTGGTTCTTCCACTAATAGTTTCTGCTTCTATTTCCTTGCATGTGTCATTGTAATACTTTTCCTTGTCCTGTCTTGCTGCATGTTGGAAATCTCTGTTGAGTTCTGTGATTGTCTTTTTTCTCCTCTGGCTTTAGCTTCTCTGCGTTTCTGGGCAATTTTCAGAATTTCTTCTGTCATCCATTTTGGCCGTTTTTGCTTTTTCACCTTTTGTAGAGACTTCTCACTTTCTTCTTGATGTCATTCCATAACTCTTCTGGATCTCTGTCATTTGTATCTAACGCAGCAAATCGATTTTGCAGGCAGTCTTTAAATTCCAGTGGTATATTCTCAAGGTCATATTTTGCTGCATTCATGAGTGGTTTGCTCTTTTTCAACTTTAGCTTGAGTTTGCATACTAGTAGTTGGTGATCTGTACCACAGTCAGCTCCAGGTTTTGTTTTTGTTGATGTTATAAAGCTTTTCCACTGCTGACTTCCACAGATGTAGTCAATTTGATTTTTGGACAATCCATTGGGTGAAGTCCATGTGTACAGTCACCGCTTGTGTTGCTGGAAGAAGGTGTTTGAGATGAATAGATCGTTGGTCTTGCAGAATTCTGTCAGTCTTTCTACAGCTTCATTTCTGTTGCCAAGTCCATATTTTCCAACCACTTTGCCTTCTTCTTTTTTGCCAACTTTTGCGTTCCAGTCACCCATGACTATCAGGATATCCCGTTTGCATGTTCTGTCAATTTCAGCTTGAACTTGTTCATAGAACTCTTTAATTTCATCCTTTTCTGCAGCTGTTGTTGGGGCATATAACTGAATTATAGTTGTGTTGATAGACATTCCTCATAGACGAATAGAGATTAAGCATTCACTGACTGCATTGTATTTCATTACAGTTCTTGCAGGTTTCTTCTTTATTATAAATGCAACACCATTTCTTCTTTGTCTTTCATTTCCAGCATAGTAGACCATGTGATGATCTGATGCAAAGTGCCCGATGCCGGTCCATTTCAGTTCACTGACACCCAACAGATCAAGTTGAACACGTTCCATTTCATTCTTGACCACCTCCAATTTCTCTTGGTTCTTGCTTCATACGTTCCATGTTCCAATATGTAAGACATCTTTACAGCTTCTGACTTTCATTTCATGTGCAGCTACATCAGCAGTCAGATGCACTGAGGGCTTTGATCCAACCACATCATAAATGCTGGTTTTACTCTGAAAAGTCTTCAGCTCTTCCCCAGTAGCTAGTTGAGTGCCTTCCGACCTGGGGGTCTCATCTTCCAGCACTATAGTGCAATTTGTTTTGTTGTGACTATCCATTGGGTTTTCATGGCAAGATACAGGAGCAGATTGCCGGGCCTTTCCTCCGCGCAGTTTAAGTTTAGTGTTGTTGCCGTTGTCACAGAAATGTGATCCTCCACTGCCAACACCGTCCCATTCTGCTGCTGCCCAAATGGGTTTTCATGGCAAGATACAGGAGCAGATTGCCGGGCCTTTCCTCCGCATAGTTTAAGTTTAGTGTTGTTGCCGTTGTCACAGAAATGTGATCCTCCACCGTCAACACTGTCCCATTCTGCTGCTGCCCAGATGGGTGGTTTGTCTTGGTCTGGCACCTCAGCTGAGACCTGTCCATCATGGGAGACCCTGCCAGTAGTTAAAGTACCGATAGCTTCGCCCTCAGCATCACTGATGCACACAAGCCCTCATAGCATGACAAGCTGCAAACCAAGTGAGGGATATACATATTAAGATCTTTAAAGTCTACCCCATATGCTTTATGACAAAAACCAATGACAATTTAGGTAGCCACTCTTTGCACAGACTCCATCTGGTTTATATCTTTTTTTCCAGAAGTGTACATTATACTCCAAATAAGGTCTCAGCTTAGAAACAGACACATGACGGCAGAAAAAAACCACATGGCCTCTCTAGTCTGTCCTTCCATATCAACTACTACAATAGTCTCCTTTTTTCCTTTAGAGATCCTCTGTGTTGGTCCAATGCTTTTCTGAATTCAGATACTATCCTCATCTCTACCACCTCCACTGGGAAACTATTCCATGCACCTACCACTCTTTATGTAAAGAAATATTTCCTCATATAACTCCTGAGTCTATCCTCTTTCACCCTCATCCTATATCCCCTCATAGCAGAGCTTGCCTTCAACTGAAAGAGACTCTCCTGTGCATTTAAACTATGGAGGTATTTAAATGTCTCTATCATATCACCCCTATCCTGCCTTTCCTCTAAAGTATAAATATTAAGATTTTTAAGTCTGTCCTCATATGCTTCCTAACGAAGACCATTAACCATTTTAGTAGCCACCCTCTGCACTGACTCCAACCTGCTTATATCCTTTTGAAGATACAGTCTCCAGAATTGCCAGTGAACCAAAGCTTCATACACCCACCAAATATCAAGATACAAAGCACTACTATACCTATAAGATCAGAAGTGAGATACCTCGGTGTTACGCTGGACAATAGTCTAAATCTCAAGCCACACATAAACAAGACAGTTCAAAAAGTCTACTACAGGATGCGAATCATCAGGAGACTGAAACCACTCCTCGCCCAAGAACACTTTCGTACCGTCTGTCAAGCACTGATAACCCCACTACTGGACTTCTGCAATCCGATATACCTTGGACTACCGAAACAAACCCTCAAACCACTCCAGCTAGCATAAAACACTGCAGCACGAATAATATCTGGTACTTCACGACAGGAGCACATCACACCTACCTTAAAGGACTTACACTGGCTCCCAATCGGTGCACGCATCAGATACAAAACTATCATAAACCTATTCAAGATAAATCAGCACACATCAGCCAACAGCCTGCACACCCTCATACAACCAGACACCAGCACACGTCCTAGAAGAAAACAAACACACAACCGTGTCAGCACCCCAAGTGAATTCAAACACACACGCAAGGACACAACAGACAGAGCACTCTCCATGGCAGCTCCAACAATATGGAACAAGCTACCGGACGATTTGAGGGCAATCTCAGACCTCAAGGACTTTAGAAAACAGCTAAAAACCATGCTGTTCATAGAACACTATGGACACATCACATAACCTCAGAGAATGTATAACAGCACATGATACCGCCTAAACACTGTATGTATAGAAAATGTTTTTGCATCACTGTATATAGCCCATCTTGTACATAGCTCAAACCACTCTAGCGCACAACACAACACACATTGTACATAGCTCAAAACAATCTAGCACACAATACAACACACACTCAACTAAAATGTCTCCCTCACTGCATGCTTAACTCTCTCACTTTACCCGATTGTTTGCTGTGATACCACCTTGATTAATAAGATAAGGCGGTTTAGAAATACTGTTAAATAAATAAATAAATAAATTGCACACAATACTCCAAATGAGGTTGCACCAGAGACTTATACAGAGACATTATCACCTCCTTTTTCTGCTGGCCATTCCTCTCCCTAAACACCCAAGCATCCTTCTGGCTTTCATAGTTGCCTTTCCTACCTGTTTAGCTACTTTAAGATCATCAGACACAATTACGCCCAGGCCCCGCTCTTATTTCGTGGACAGAAGTACCTCACCCCCTACATTGTACTGCTCCTTTGGATTTTTGCTGCTCAAATGCATGACCCTGCATTTTTTAGCATTAAATTTCAGCTGCCAAATTCTAGAATATTCTTGAAGCTCAGCTAGATTCCTCCTCATGTTATCTACTCCTTCCTTCATGTCTATACTATACCCTTACCCAACAGCCCTTCCACAATATCACTAACAAAGATGTTAAAAAGAATCAGACCAAGGATAGATCCCTGTGGCAAACCACTGCTAACCTCCTTATCCTCAGAGAGGGCTACCCTTTCAGCAGCCAAGCTGTGAGTAACAGAGACTCTAGGTTGGGGTGCACGAGAGTGCCTTGCTCCTGTGAGAGTAGCCCTGGGACTTGGCCCATGGGAATCAGCAATGCCACCAATAGGGAGAAGAGCAGTGGGAAACACAGCTGCCTGAGCCACCTTGGAGCTATCAGCATTAGTGATGCTCTGTTGCGCTGTACCTTGAATAGGGTCTTGATGACCAGCGGTGTCGGTAGGAAGGCATACAGGAGGCCTTCCATCCACAGGATGAGGAACATATCTGTTGCCACCTGAGAAGGGTACGGCTGACGGGCACAGAAGTGGGACAACTGCGTGTTGTCTGGTCAGGCAAACAGGTCCATCGAGGGGATGACCCAGAGGCAGAACAGCCAGGAGGCTACTACTGGATCCAGTCGCCACTCATGCAGGTGGAGCACTCTCTCAGTTTGTCCGCCAGAACATTGTCCTGGCCCGGGAGGTAAACCACCCTTAGGATCAAACCCCTGCGTGTCACATAGGTGCCGAGGGACCTGTTCCCCTTGTTTGTTCGCATATTACATTGAAACCTGGTTGTCGGTTTGGATCAGTACCAGGAGGTACTTTAGCTGGTGGTGGAAGGCACAGAGAGCCAGGAATATTGCCTGTTACTCCAGCAGGTTGATTTGCAGTTGGGATTCCTCTTGGGACTAGCAGCCTTGCATCTGGAGGCCTTTGCAATGCACTCCTCAGTCCAATAGAGAGGTGTTCTAGATGAGGACCCTCTGGGGGTGGGTGCCTGGAAGGGCATTCCTGCTTGAAGGTGATGTGGGATCTGCCACCATCTGAGAGGGTCCGCCAGCTGATGGGTCACTTTGACTCTGTCACTGAGCCTGCCAGTGGCTTGTGTCTACTGAGAGTGGAGGCACCACTGGGCTGACTGCCCCCCTGATTTTAGAAGCAGTGGCAGTTTATGTATATTTACGAAAGTTTGTTTCACTTTTAGTGAAACAATTAGTTTTTATTGACGCATTCTTATCAAGCTCCTAAGCATAAGGTGAGCCTACCCCTGAAGAAGAGGTTTTCGAAACACGGCCTGTGTCGGGTCTGGTCTCCCTTAATAAGTATGGATTAATAAAGTATTGGTGAGAATTTACACCTGCCTACGTTTTTGTACTGTTCCCATGTGCATGTGGGCATATGGGGGTCACGTGAACCATGGAGGCCATGTGTCCCAAGAGGCAGAGTAGAAGCTGGGCAGGTAGTGTCTGGCATTGGTGTACCTCTGCAGTCAACTTCCTGAGGCAAAATGACCTCTCCTGAGGGAGGAAGGCTTTCACCTGGAGGGCATCTAGTTGTGCCCCTATGAACTTTAGACACTGGGACTTGGGATAGTTTATAATGAACCCAAGTGCTGCAGGGCATTTATAGTGAGCCCAGTAGCACATTGTGCCTCTGTAGCCATGTCCCCTTTTATAAGCCAGTCATGCAGGTAAGGGAAGACAAAGGCTCCTTGAAGCTGGAGATGGGCTGCATCCACTGCGAGGCATTTTGTGAAGACCCTTGGTGACGAGGCCAGACCAAAGGGCAGCACACTGTATTGGTAGTGCTGTCCCTCCACCACAAACCAGAGGTATTTTCTGTGGCTGGGATGGATTAGGATGTGTGTATAGGCATCCTTTAGGTCTAAGGAGCAGAGCCAATCTCCCTGCTGGAGGAATGGCAGCAGTGTTCCAAGGGAGAACTTCTCCCAGACCAGAAACCTGTTGAGCTCTTTCGCAGGTCCAGGATGGGCCTGAGGCCACTTGTCCTCTTGGGGACGAGGAAATATCTGGAGTAGAAGTCTGTGCCCCAGAGATGTTTCAAGACTGGCTCCACTGCCTTGGCATGGATTAGGTCTGTTAGCTCAGTGAGAAGCAGGGTCTCATGAAGGAGAGGTCTGGTGGGCTCTTTTGGGAAGCACAAGGGTGGTGCCTGTTGTAGGTGGAGGAAGTAGCCCTCCCTGACCACTTGTAGCACCCAGGTGCCAGTGGTGATGGCTGTACACTTGTGGGCAAACAAGGCTAAACGCCCCCCCTCCCCCCCCCCGTGGGACAAAAACTTCAAGCATTCTTTTACCGCAGAGGTTAGGGTCTTAAACCTCTGTAGGGGTTCTCTATCGAGGCCTGCCAAGAATCCACCAAGCTCTTTCAACAGTTCCTTCAGTTACATGCCGATATAGAGCTGGTAGGACTGGATCTGGCACATTAACAATGAGTCCTGAAATGCCTTGTAGCCGAGGGCATCGAGGGTTCAGGCCTCCCTGCTGGAAGGAACTGACAAATGAGTTTTTTAGCCTTTGAACCAGCACATGGCCAACTCCATGACCATGGAGTTGTGGGGAAACTGGATCTTTTGGAACTCAGAACTTAGGTGTACCCAGTACATGGCGTCGAGGTGTCTGTAACGATTGATACCAATGCCGGTGTTTCTCACATTCAGAGAAGGCGGTCAAGGATCGGAGGCATTGGGACCATAAGGGTTTCCTTCAGGGGTGCCTCAAATTGGAGTATTTGCAATTCCTCAGTGCACAGGTCCTCCTCAGCCTCGGTCTCGATAGTGAGAGCCTTAGCCATGTCCCGAACAAAATCGAGGAAAGTGACGTCCTCTGGCGGGGAATGCCACTGGGTCATCAGGAGAGATGGGTCTGAGGGCACATCTCGGTGTTGCCTCATGTCTTGGGACTCTTCATCCTCAGCCTCCCATTCGGACTCTAAGTCCAAGTATGAGTCCAATGCCTTGCAATCACCTCAGTCAAGGATCGCTCCAGGCGGTCCGTGAACTCAGAGGATCTGTGATCCGAGCCGTGGGCGCTCGCCGGGGAGGACCGGTATCCCGAGGAAGAGGACTGGGACCTCGTCTGGTGCCAGGAGCTCTCTTTTGAGGCTGGTGGTACTTGAGGATCAGCTCGATATCCGGGGAGGCCTTTGATGTCGAGGGTCCCATCATCAGGGTGGATGAACCGGACGAGCCAGACATGAACGCCCACTGCATGGCCACTAGGGTAGATATACTGCTCTCTAGGGCAGCCATTATGGTCTCCATACCAGGCATTTTTTGACATGAGCACCAAAGATTTTGAGCCCAGTGTCAGTACTGTTGAGGGGAAGTCCTTGAAGAGGACAGTCTCAGAGGTCTGAGGCTGGTCGGCAGGTGCCAACAATTCCTTACAGCTCCTCAGACTCATGCCTGGGACTGTGGGACCTGGGGTGGGATTTCCCCTTCTTCCCGGATCTGTCCTCCAAGGTGGCCTTCAAGGGTGTCTTCTTCTTGTGCTCCACCTCAGGGGATTTCCGCTCGGTGGAACTGTGGCTGCGGGGCACCGAGGTATCAGAAGGGGCTCTGGAGCGTTTTGTCACCGGAGACTCCGGCGCAGAGTCGGACTTCTGAAAACATTTTTCCTGCTGCTGATGGCAACTCTTTAAGGCCTTTGAAGTCATGGTTCTGAAGAGTTATCAGTCGGAGTCGTTATGCTCCAGGCCAAGGCATCGGAGGCAGCAGTCATGTGGGTCGGTGAGTGACATCATTTTGTCACATTGGTCACACTTTTTGAAACCACTGGAGGCCATTGCAAAAAGAAGATCTCCGCCTCCCAGCAGGGTCTGAGGTCTTTAACTGAAAAAGAGCACAAATGCCGGTCCAGGAACACCTCGATGAAAAAATGCGAACAACAAATGGACTAACCAGAGGAGTGGCACCGAGGTGAGCTGTCTCGGAGGCGGGAAGGAACTGGTACGCAAACTGGCAAAACTTAAGAAAAGAATGACTTTTTCAGGGGAAACTCGACAACATCCAGTGGACTCCACGGAAAACAGGAGACTGAGGCAAGATGGCACCCTCGGGTGGGAAGTGGACCACACATGCATAGTACATCTCCCAAAGCTTTTCTTTGAAAGCTGGGGAGATGCTTCCACACAGGATCTATCGGCGCCGACATCACCCATATGTGAGGACTGACTTCCTGTTTGTTCCCGGAGAATAGCTCTTTTGCTTATGTTGCAGGTATATTGCAGTTTTAGAGCTCTGATTGAGCTAGTTGGAATGTTAATGCTGCTTTACCTGAATTAGTCATATATATAATACAAAAATTGTTATTATAAGTGAATTCACTGTTATTATTAAACAAGTACTTTTTAAATAAGTATTGTAGTGATTAATAAAAATTGGCTGATTGGAGGAGTTGTTTAGACTGATGATGTGGTATCAGGTGATTCCCCTATGATAGTTTTCTGCCACACAGAGGGATATTCTTTCATTCTAAGATCTTTTCTCCTCCTCTTTGAGCTGTAAGTATATTGGCTGATTCCCTCATAGCTGGCCCTGTAGGGCTTTCTATAATATATATATAGCTTTGGACAGTTTTGATACTTTTAGATTAAATTAGAAAAATATTACTTAAAAAGATAGAGATTGTTTAATTGTTAGCTGAGAGTTGTTTTGTTTTCTTGGTAATTGGTCACTAGTGCGGTGATTATTGATTAGATTAAATATTAGCTGCCATATTCTAGACCAAGGGTCTCAAACTCAAATTGCTTTGAGGGCCAAATGAGGACTTGTAGAGTAACCCGGGGGCCGCACAAGACGCGGGCCTCATTTGCATAAGGGGCGTCATTTGCATAAATATTTGCATAATGTTACCATACACTAACTTTTAGTAAACAAGCCTCTTAATGAGTGTATGGATAAAGAAAGACTAAAAGATTTCTACATTACTATAAACCAGTGCCAACCGCCAAGCACATTAGGAACTACTACAAACACTGCCCATTTAGAACCCATAGCAAACCTGCCATATCCTAACAGCACTACCAGGACTCACAAAGCACCATACTCTAACTATCAAAAGGCAACACTGCAAATATTAAATCAATACATTTCAGAGAACAACAATACATGACGTACTGGGGAAAGAGAACAAGTGGCAATGTCAAATAGGAATTACATAAACAGAATACCTCAGCTCAGTTACACATGCAGAACATACACCATCATCAAACAAGGAATCACAATTTAGAAACAGGAAGACAATAATTAAACTGGGAACCCCAAAAGCCAAACTTAGAATGTACAACACTGTAGAAATAAAACTATAAATTAATTTCCTCTTGTATTAAATAAAGTGCAGACGTTAAAGATGCACATTTCCAAGAGCTGACATATTTCAGTTAATAAATTCAAAATAAAGAGATATTTTTCTACCTTTTGTGCATTTTTTTTTAAGTTGCAATTGTTCCAGCCACTTTCTTCTGGTTTCTTCGTGTCTTCTGCTAACGCTCCATTGTCTGCTGTCCATTTGTCCTTTCTTCTCTCCTAGTTTTTTTTTTTCCATTCTCTCTCTACATCTGCTTTAACATACTAATCTTTCTCCTTTTGCTCTTTCCTCATTCCTATTTCATCCACTCAAATTTTACCCCTCCATCCTCAATCCCCACTTACTCTCCCAATACCCGGCCAATTGTAGATTTTTCTTCCCTCCCACACAAAATATTTTTCCCCTCTCCATTTCACTCTCCCAGCCCCATCCCATCCCATTCTAATCGTCCCCCAACATCAACTCCCTTCTAGCTCCTGCCCCACCCAGCATCCGCTCCCTTCTAGTCCCCGCATCATCAGCCCATTTCCAGTCCTAGCTCCCTCCCCTCACAGCCCATTTCCTTTCCAAGCCCCCCTCCCCATCAGCCCATTTCCATTCCAAGCCCCCTTCCACTCAGCCCATTTCCATTCCAAAACCCTGTCCCCATCAGCTATTTGCAGTTCAAGCTCCCCCTTCTACTCGGCCCATTTCCAGTCCTAGCACCCCCCCCAGTCCATTACCAGTTGTAGCCCCCCCATAGCCCATTACCAGTCCTAAGCCCCCCAACAGCCCACTTCCAGTCCTAATCCTTCCATCACCCCATCTTCATTCTTAGACCCCCCATAACCCCATTTTCAGTCTTAGCCCCCCAATCAGACCATCTCCAGTCCTAACCCCCATCTGCCCATTACCAGTCCTAACCCCCCCCATCACCCCATTTTCAGTACTATCCCCCCATCACCCCATTTTCAGTCCTAACCCCCCTCCCCCCCCATCAGCCCAAGTAAATTTAAAAATTAAAAACAAAACAAACCCCTGGCTTCTGCTGCTGCCGCCGCCGTGGCAGCGGCAGAATCAACTGTCCCGCGGCCCATCCCGTCTGCCCGGCAAAGCATCTTGTTAGCTCCATCAGCGGCGGGCTTTTCAAGCTGCGAAGAGAAGAGTGATTTCCCTCTCGCGGCTCTGTTAAGCCTGCCGGGGCTGATGGGAATTCCCATCAGCCCCGGCAGGCTTAACAGAGCCGCGAGAGGGAAATACTACTCCCTTCGCGGCCCTGAAAGCTGCCGCTGATGGAGCTGACAAGATGCTTTGCTGGGCAGACGGGAAGGGGCCGCGGGACAGTTGATTCTGCCGCTGCCACGGCGGCGGCAGCAGCAAAAGCCAGGGGTTTGTTTGGGGTTTTTTTTTCTTTCCTCTGCATCGCGGGCCGCACAAAGTTCTCTCGCGGGCCGCGTGTTTGAGACCCCTGTTCTAGACCATTGTTTAAGCTTCATTAGATCTCTCCATGTTATCCATACCTTCTGGGATATCTACCTTATTGCAGATTTTGGTATCATCTACAAGAAAGCCTTACCTACCAGTCCTTCTGCAATATCATGTACAAAATGCTAAAATGAACCAGATCAAGGACCGATCTCTGTGACATACTAAAGGTAAATACTTTTTTTTTCATTTCTGATAAAGGGCCATGTATATTAAGCCCTGTGCTGGTAATATGGGTATGGGCTGCATTAATAGCAAAGAACTTTGTGCATATCCTTCCCCCTGCATTAAACTGCACTGCACTGTGGTAAAATGGCCATGGGAGCAACTAATGCCACCCACTGAGATGGTGTTATCTGCACCCACCATACTAGCATTGAACGCAGGTAGTGCAGGCTACAAATGCCCATGCTACCTGCCTTACAGCAAGAACGCCCCCATCCTGCCTAGTCTCCGCTCTGATGCACACTGCATGGTTTTAGCGTGCAGCCCTATGCTACTTTTCAGCACAGCACTGATACCATATGCTAACCCCACACTACCCAGATAAAACACATTAGTAAAAATACCCCAAAGTTTCTTGTCCGACTCAAGGGCGAAGGGGAAGAATATGTTGAAACTGATGAGGATAAAGTTGCATTGCTTAACATATATTTCTGTTCTGTGTTCACAAATGAAGGGCCGTGAATGAGATCTCAGAAAAAACACATAAGAACATAAGATATGCAATACTGGGTCAGACCAAGGTCCATCAAGCCCAGTATCCTGTTTCCAAGAGTGGCCAATCTAGGTCATATGTACTTAGCAGTCTCCCTAAAAGACACAGGTTCCTCAATGTTTGTATTGGGTCAAGCAGAGATATCCTGGGTCCCTTTTAATAATGGTTTATGGACCTTTCCTCCAGGAACTTGTCCAAATCTTTTTTAAACCCAGCTACACTAACAAGTTTTACTACATCTTCCGGTAACAAATTCCAGAGTTTGAGTACACGTTGAGAGAACAATATTTTCTCTTATTAGTCTTAAATAGTTTACCCTGTAGCTTCATTGCATGTCCCCTAGTTTTTTTATATTCTGATGACATAAACAATCGATCTATGTTTACCCATTCCATTCCTTTCATTAATTTATAGACCTCTATCACATCTCCCCTCAGCCATCTCTTTTCCAAATTGAAGAGTCCTAACCTTTTTAGCCTTTTTTCATAGGAGTATCCTTCCATCCCCTTTACCATTTAGGTGGCTCTTCTAATAATGCTATATCATTTCTAAGATACGGCGACCAGAATTGCACACAATATTCAAGGGGCGGTCACAGCATGGAATGATACAGACGCATTATAATATCCTTTGTTTTATTCTCCATTCCTTTCCTTACGATTCATAGCATTCTATTTGCTTTCCTGGTTGCTGCTGCACACTGAGTGGAGGGTTTCAATATGTTATCCACGATGATGCCTAAATTTTTTTTCTGGGTGGTGGTTCCCAATGTGGAACTTTGCATCGTGTAACCATAGTTTGGGTTGTTCTTTCCTAGGTGCATAACTTTGTACTTGTTCACATTAAATTTCATCTGCCATTTGGGTGCCCAATCTTCCAATTTATCAAGATCCTCTTGCAATTTTCCAGAATCCTCTTGGGTTTTAACAACATTAAATAGTTCTGTGTCATCTGCAAATCTGATAACTTCACTCGTTATTCCCTTTACCAGGTCATTTATGAATATTTCAAAAAGCAGCAGACCCAGTACAGATCCCTGGGGTACTCCACTATTCACCTTTTTCCATTGGGAAAATTGGCCATTTAGCCCTACCCTCTGCTTTCTATCTTTTAACCAGTTCCTGATCCACAAGAGTACATTGCCTCCTGTCTCATGACCTTTTAGTTTTGCCAAAAGTCTCTGATGAGGGGCATTGTCAAAGGCTTTCTGAAAGTCCAGATACACTATATCAACCGACTCACCTTGGTCCACCTGTTTATTCACACCTTCAAAAAACATAACAGATTAGTAAGACAAGATCTTCCTTGTCTAAAGCCATGTTGACTGTCTCCCATTAAGCCATGACTATCTACATGTTGAGCAATTTTGTTCTTTATGATGGTTTCTACCATTTTTGCTGGTACTGATGTCAGGGTCACCAGTCTGTAGTTTCCCAGATCACCCCTGGAGCCCTTTTTCAAAACTGGCATAACATTGGCAATCCTCCAATTTTCAGGTACTACAGATGATTTTAATGATAGTTCACAGATTAATAATAGCAGGTCTGCAATCTCATATTTGAGTTCTTTCAACACCCTTGGATGTATACTATCCGGTCCAAGTGATTTTCTACTCTTCAGTTTATCAAATAGTTGTAATACATCTTAGAAACATAGAAACATAGAAATATGATGACAGAAAAAGACTACATGGCCTATCTAGTCTGTCCTTCCATAACAACTACAACAGTCCCCTTTTTACCTTTAGAGATCCTCTGTGTTTGTCCCATGCTTTTTTTAATTCAGTTACTGTCCTCATCTCTACCACCTCCACTGGGAGACTATTCCACGGATCCACTACTCTTTCCGTAAAGAAATATTTCCGCATATCATTCCTGAATCTATCTCCCTTCACCCTCATCCCATGTCCCCTCGTAGCAGAACTTGCTTTCAATTGAAAGAGGCTCTCTCCCTGAACATTTATGCCACGGAGGTATTTAAACATCTCAATCTTCCCGCTGTATTGATATTTCCTTCAATTCTTCCGCAGTATCACCTTTAAATACCACTTCAGTCATGGGTAACATCCCTTCATCTTCCTCAGTAAAGACCGAAGCAAGGAATTCATTCAGCCTCTCTCCTATAGCCTTGCCCCCTCTTACTGCCCCTTTTACCCCTCTATCCTCTAATGCTCCAACTGACTCTCTCACAGGTTTTATGCATTTTTGCTTCCACTGCAAGTTTCTTCTCAAATTCTCTTTTTGCTTGCCTTATCAATGCCTTGCATTTAACATGCCAGTGCTTATGCTGTTTCCCATTTTCATCATTTGGCTCTTTTTTCCATTTACAGAAAGCTCTTTTTCCATTTCCAGAAAGATTCTTTTTTGGCAACAACAGCCTCTCTGACCTCACCTTTAAACCATGCTGGCAGTTTTTTGGACTTCCTTCCACTTTTCTTAAAGCATGGAATACAGTTGGTCTGGACTTCCAAGATAGTATTTTTAAACACCCAAGCTTGATGTAAGTCTTTAACCTTTGCAACTGCTCCTTTTAGTTTTTCTTAACTATTTTCCTCATTTTATCAGAGTCTCCCTTTCGAAAGTTAAAAGGTAGTACTGTGGATTTCCTTACCATCTTTCCTCCATTAATTAAATCAAACGCGATCATGCTATGATCACTATTGCCAAGTGGCCCCAATACCCTTATCTCTTGCACCAGATCTGGTGTTCTACTAAGGACTAAGTCCAAAATGGCTTCCCCTCTGGTCAGTTCATGAACCAGCTGCTCCAAGAAGCAGTCATTTATTTCATCTAGAAACTTTATCTCCCTAGTATGTCCTGCCATGACACTGACCCAATCAATACCAGGGTAATTTAAGTCACCCATTATTATTACTGTTTTGTAACTTTTGTTAGCTTCCCTGATTTCTTTGAGCATTTCATCATCCATTTGTTCATTCTGGCCAGGCGGTCGATAGTACAACACCAATGCCATCGCCTTCTCCTTTTTACATGGAATTTCATCCTTTGTGACCCAATGCCCTCTCTAACATAGAGTGCAACCACTCCACCAATTTGATCAGCTCTCTCATTACGATATAGTTTGCATTCAGGTATCACAATGTCCCACTGGTTGTCCTCCTTCCACCATGTCTCTGAGATACCAATCATATCTAACTTCTCATTTAGTGCTATATATTCTAACTCTCCCATCTTATTTTTTAGACTTCTAGCATTTGCATAGAAGCATTTTAGAGACTGTATTTTATTCATATTAATCTGGTTATCGGTAGGCAGGGGTAATTTGGAATCTTTAAGCTCTGTCTGCTCTGTACTCAAGGGCATTTGGGCTACCTTTGTCTTTATTGTAACCTCTCTGCTGATGTGCCCTAACTTCATATTTTTGGTAGTATCCTTCAAGGATGCATTGTTCTGACCATGCACTCTTGGGCAACTGTCGGCTTTCCCCTATTATCTAGTTTAAAAGCTGCTCTATCTCCTTTTTAAAGGTTAATGCCAGCAGCCTGGTTCCATCCCAGTTAACGTGAAGCCCATCCCTTTGGGAGAGCCCCTCCTTTCCCCAGAATGTTCCCCAGTTCCTAACAAATCCAAAACCCTCATCCTTGCACCATTGTCTCATTCACGCATTGAGACTCTGGAGCTCTGCCTGCCTTTTGGGAAATGGGAAATGAAGTGAGGCAGATCTTGATCAATTTTCAGAAGACTGTCTTTGTAAGCAGCTAGCTAACATGGAACCACACCCGACCTGATCTTCATCCCAATTCCACTAATAAGGCAGAAACAAGCCACTACCCCACTGTCCACTCCGATTCCTTGGTCGGACCACCACGTACTCTCCTTCACCCTACTTCATAAGGACACCACACAGCAGGCCAAAGGAGAAACCAAACCAAGAAGATCCAAAGCCTACCACAAGACCTTCCTTCAGGAAATAAAGCCACAACTACAAAATGATTGCAATGACATTGAGGAAACCATAACCTAATGGAACTGAAATCTATCCAAAGCTGCATCAGCAACTAACAAAGAAAAGAAACACACCCAAAGAAAAACCAATGCCTCCTGGTACTCAGATGAGATCCGGGAAGCAAAACGCACGCTCAGAAAGCTGGAGAGAAAATGGAGGCATACCAAGTCACACGAGGCTGCAGTCCAATACAGAAATGAACAACAAGCCTATAACAATCTAATCAACAACCACCGGCAACAACACCGCACCAACCTTATCCTGAAATCAGCCAATAAACCAAGAAAATTATTTAACATAGTACAACAACTCACAAAGGACACCCCGCAACCCAACGGACATCAAGTAGACCCCCAAGAATTTGCAAACTATCTGATAAACAAGAACACAAATCCGACAAACATCACACCTACAGCAGAACACAACCCAACATTGACGGAGCACAACCAGACCTGCAAAGAATCACACCAAACCTGGACTGACTTCTCTATACCGACAACACAGCAAATAGAAAGCATTGTGGGCTCCCTTAATATGACAACCTCACCTGCTGACCCATGCCCGGTGGAGTGGATCAAGGCTTCCAAGAACCAACTAAGCCACCACCTACATAAAATCGTACAGCAATCCCTCCAGCAAGGGCACCTCCTGCAGATTCTAAAGTGGGCCACCATACGACCAATCCTTAAAGGCAACTCGCTAAACACCTCCGACCTGAAATCTTATCGTCCGATCTCAAGCTTACCATTTATCTCCAAAATCATCGAGAAAGTAGTACAAAAACAACTGCAGGACCACGTGGACCTTCATGCTCCACTGGACTTGCACCAATATGGCTTCAAACCATGTCACAACGCAGAGACTCTGCTCACCTCCCTCTTCAACACCCTCTTTGACTGAAAGGAATAGACAACATAAAGAACGGTTTCCTTCTCATTTTCATTGACATCTCAGCTGCTTTTGACACAGTATCTCACCACATACTCCTACAGTGCCTCCAAGAAATGGGATTATGCAATAACACCCTGAAATGGTTCACCTCCTACCTAAACAACCGCGCACAGCAAGTAAAATGCGGGGAAAAGAAATCAGCTCAATTTACCACCACGCAAGGAATACCACAGGGATCGGCCCCTCATCAATATTGTTCAACATCTACATACAGCCCATATGCAGCATCATCAGGCAACACAACATACAATATCACCTGTACACAGACGATATAATGGCATACACCCCAATCGACCTGAGCACCCCTGACATAACCTCAATGACTGAGTGCCTCGAACATATGAACACCTGGCTCGCCGACAATAACCTCAAGGTAAACTTTGATAAAACTGAAGCAATGTTTATTTCCAGGAGCACAACATTCAACCCACCCCAAGAAATCAACATACCACACAGGACAATCACAACAAAGAACGAAGTAAAGTATCTCGGTGTCATCATAGACAAGAACCTGAATCTCCATTCCCACATTAACAAGACTGCAGCAAAAGTGTACCACCGTTTAAAGATCATCAGACGACTTAAGCCACTTCTCAGCCAAGAACACCTCCGCACAGTATGCTAGGCAGTCATCACCCCCATATTGGACTACAGAAATTCACTATATCAGGAATTACCCAAGCACTCAGTACACACACTTCAATTGGTTCAGAACACTGCAGCATGCATAATCACGTGCATGTCCAAATATGAACAAACAACGCCAGTACTCCGACAGCTACACTGGCTACCCATAATGTCACGGGCAAAATTCAAGGCAACACTAATCATCTTCAAGACCATACACCACTGCTCAGCAGAAATTCTATAGACCACAATAACTAAAGGCACAAGCATAAGACCCAGGCGAACCCAAGGCACCAGCAGACTCCTCACCCTGGCCAGATACCACAAAATGAAGCAATCAACTTCCAGAAGGGCCTTTTCACTCTCGGCACCGGACTTAAGGAACTCGCTCCCTGAGGAACTAAGAGCACAAAAGGACCTCAAGGACGTCCGCAAATCCCTCAAAACCCACCTGTTCATGGCCTCATATGAATAAGAACCTTAACTCCCAATCCATGCAGCTTTGCCAATACAGCCACCATACACCAACATTTCAGACCTGGGACTCAACCCCCAGAGATATATGTACGTCTTGTCACCTATGTTTAATGTAGACCCCTCGTTATATCCCTAACCACTTTGATTGAAGGATAAGGTGGTGTACAAAACCGGATAAATAAATAAAAAATAGTAGACAAAGTGACAGTGCTGGGTGGGATACCTCTGAGGGTATTGAAGGAACTCAGGCAAATTCTGGTGGTTCCCCTGTTTGACCTTTTCAGTGCTTCTGTAGAGTTGTGAGTGGTCCCAAAGGACTGAGAAGGATGGCTGTGGTCCCTTGTTACAAAACCAGTGGGAAGGAAGAGGATGGGAAGTACAGGTTGGTGAGTAAAATAATGGACATGCTGCTAAAAAAAAAAAAAGGGCAGTGCATTTTCTGGCATCCAATGGAGTTCAGGATCCAAGGCAGCATGGTTTTAATACGATATTATAAACTGCTCTGATGTATGATTTGAAGGGCAGTTTATAAAGTTAAATAAACCATAAACCATAGAGGAGGTTTTGTCAGACAAATCTGATTAATTTCTTGACTGGATGATCAAAGAATTGGATTGAGGGAGTGCTAGATGTGGTGTACTAATATTCATAACATAAAAGGCGACTTACAAATAAACTGAATGACCATGGGATGGGCCTTAAAGTGACTGACTAGATTATAAACCGGTTGAGTGGGAGACGACAAAGGGCAGTGGTAAATGGAGCTCACTCTGAGGATAACGATGATCAATTACGTCTTAAAATTCTGAAGATAGGAGAAGAAATGACGTCAAGGAAGAAAGAAGAGGGCCTTCCACAAATGGTCAAGGACAAAGGGTGCAGCGGAGGGCAAATGACCACGGCCTACCAGGGTAATTAGTTAAAATCTTTATTAAGGACCCAACTTAACAAGTTTCGGCCGAAGCCTTCATCAGGGGTCTAAAAATCAAAACACACATAAAATAAGCATAATGATAAAACAAAAACAAAAATAATACTGTGTTAATGGGTAAAAAATGTTACCAGAAAACCACATAGAAGGTGTAGGGAACACATCTATGGGGTGGAGCAACCACTCTTCCCAATCTGGAACATAGTAGAAATACAAGCATGAATAGTAACATAACAAAAAGGAGAAAGAGAAATATATATGCTTCGAAAAGACTAAATTACACATTAAAGTGCAATAAAACATGCATATGCAAAGAACATCATGATTGAAAAACTTTTGTATATAGAAAAACAAATATAAATAAAACAAACTAAAGCCTTATTTATGAACAACTTAATATGTGTAAAAAAATAAAACACAGGAAAACATCTATAATGTGTACACATATATGAAAACCATCATGCTAAGAACTTAAAAAACATATGTATCGTAATAACTTAACAAGGAGTTAAAACATAAATCAAGACAATGGAATCGCTGAGCATTACAAATTGGAACAGCAAATGATAAACAACATTACTATTTGGTAAAAGGAGGGAGACACAGCATTGCACACTCTATGTATGTAAAAAGTAAAAGAGACATGAGGATACTAAAATACCACTAGTTGAAATAATCAACCGTTGTGTATGTAGTAAAGGGGGGAGGGGGGAGGCGGCGGCGAGTCCGTTTAGCAAAAAACGTTTTGCAAAAAGAGTACGAAATGAAAATAACAAAGGCATTTAACAAGATTATACACAAGCCATAACTAAATGTGAGGAAACGAATGTGCTAATAACGTACTGAACCACAATCAGAGTAGATTCAGAGAAGAACATGAGCTTTATCTCAAAAAGAGATTAGACACCACACATAATTATGCCGGTAAAATAAAAAAACAAATAAAAGAAGATTATACGGAGCATATTTCAGTCAGCAGTTTGAACTTGTTAAGTTGGGTTCTTAATAAAGATTTTAACTAATTACCTTGGTAGGCCATGGTCATTTGCCCTCCGCTGCACCCTTTGTCAAGGAAATGACGTCACCAAACGGAGCGGACGCGTGAACGCGGAGCTCCATGGAAGCGGGAAGAAAATTGCCCAGGAAAAGGTAGTGGAGTGGTTAAAAGTGTGGGAAAACGCACCAGCAAGTAGCGCAGAGGTGTGCTCCACGGTAAAGATGAAGAAAAGTACAACTGACCTAAAATCGTTTGCGTATAAAACCGCTGCAGGGAGCACCGGAGGGAAGAGCAAAATGGTTGTGGGGAGTGCTGAGCAAGCGGAGGATAGGGGACTCCCACAGACTGGGATGCAAACTCCGGATAGAGACTTGGAGGTCTTGAGAGGTGAGATTAAAGGATGGTTTGGCACTCTCAGGCAAGATCTGCCGCATTTTAAAACGGAGGCGCAAACATGGATGGAAGAATTAAAAAGTGATATGAGAGAAATTGCGCAACGTATGGAAGATATTGAGACTAAAATGGAGACGCAGGAGGGGATGATGCAAAAATTGCAAGATAGAGTGGACACTCTGGAAATGGAAGCTGAGGACTTATGGTCAAAGGTGGAGGACCTAGAAAATCGGTCTCGGAGGGCAAATATTCGTATAAGAGGAGTGCCAGAGAATACGGAGAATTTGGATTTTGGCAATCTGGTGGAAAGAATTTGCAAACGAATTATAAAGAAAGCAGGGCAGGATGGCTCTCTAATGTACTGGCAGTTGGACTGGGCCCATAGAGCATTAGGGCCAAAGAGAGACGGCTCTACCAGAGATATTATAGCCTGCTTCCATGACTATACAACAAAGAGTAAGGTAGTTGAGGCTGCAAGGAAAATCACTAGTTTTAAGTGGGATAATCACCGAATTGAGCTGTACGCCGATCTATCATCCATCACAATGAGGAAAAGGAGGGAAATGGCAGCAGTTACTAAGAAACTGAGGGAAAAGTCCATACGATATAAATGGCTATTCCCGTTTGGATTACAATTTTGTATTGAAGGGAAGACATTTTATATTAAACATACGAGTTATGGAGGAAGCAGTAAAGGCAATGAAAGAAACCGGATGGACTGAGATACCGGAAGCTGCACCCCAAATACATAACAAAGGGTTGAACCGGCAGGCAAAAGGCAGCCAGTGGAGACGACCGCCGCAAGGAGACCGAAGGCTGCGCAGGCAGAGGCAGAAGTCAGCCCGGGAAGGAGCAGGAGAAGGATGAAGAGTTGGACAGTATAGGGAGCAATGCACTTATTGAAAATGTTGTAATAAGTTAAATGGTTGGTCAGTTGTGGTTTTTATGGTATATCTGTTTGCAGGAGGGCAAAGGGAAAAAAAAAGAAAAGGGGAAGATATGGGCTTCCGAGAGGAGTGGTGAGCCATGCCTCAATATTGTGGTATGGATGGGGGACAGGAGGGAAGCAGGAGGGAGGGGGGATGGAGGGGTGGGGGGAGGGAGGAGGAAGGGAAGGGGAGGGGAGTGAATGACATGGGGGGGTGAAATGTATAAATGGAAAAGTTTAGAGTATTAACAATGAATGTACGGGGGTTGAATTCCCCACTTAAGCGGCAGAGAATGTTCAAAGAAATAACGAGACTTAAAGGAGATATTGTATTTGTACAGGAAACACACCTGAAAAAATGTGATGAATGGAGAGTGGCACATAAAAAATTCTCAGGGAGCTGGTTTGCTTCAAATAGAATGGAACTCAAAAAGGGAGGAGTGGGTATTTTAGTGAATGGGCAGGTGCCTTACTCAGACTGTGTAGTCCAGCAAGACGGGGGGGGGGGGGGCATATGTTATGGTGAAGATGAAAATACAAGAGTAAATGTATACTTTGGTAAATGTATATGGTCCTAATGTGGCTCAAGGGGGGTTTTATGACCAGTTGAATACCCTTGTGGCACAATTTGCTGAAGGGCAAATAATTATGGGAGGGGACTTCAATTTAACATTCAATGCACTGTTAGATAATTCACCGGGTAAATGAATGGGGGGGGGGAAGTCGGAGGAGTTTGCAATCCTTGGGGAAGTATTTGGGGGTAGTTGATACATGGCGAGAGTTGAAAGGCTGAGAAAAGCGATTTACTTTCTTCTCGCAAGTGCACAAATCGTTCTCAAGAATAGATATGATATGGGTATCCATACCTTTAATGGAGGGGATAAGATGGTGTGAAATTGAGGAGAGGACATGGTCAGACCATGCCCCAGTGTGGATTGAAATCCAATTGGGGCAAAATGGGAAGAAGCGGATGGGGTGGATTCTTAATGAATCTCTACTGGAAAAGGAGGAGACTATACAACAAATAAGGGATAAAATTAAAATGTATTTGCAGGAGAATGATAGGGGTGAATGTAAGATTGGTACAGTATGGGAGTATTTGAAGGCAGTGATAAGGAGGGATTTAATATCTCTAGATACCTATACGAAGAAGCTCAAGGAGCAGGAGAAAGAGGCCCTCTGAGGGCAGATTAGAGAGTTAGAGAATTTGCAAATACAGGGGAACATGACGAATACCACATTAAAGGAATTAGAGAGGGTGAGAAGGGAACTAAATGAGCTGGAATTGGCTGAAATCAAGCATGTACACGATAAAGTTAGACAGCAGTTCTTTGAGTTAGGAAATCGACCCACTCGCCTCCTAGCACACACATTAAAGCAACGGCAATATAGAAACTATATAACCAAGATTAGGGATGCACAGGGAAAGGAATTGAGGCAAAAAGCTCTAATACAACAAAGGTTTGTGGAATTCTATACACAATTATATACTGCTGAGACGGGTGTGGGAGAGGAAGAAATAGAAAAATATTTGCAAATGAAATTACCCAGGTTAGAGAAGACTGAATCTGAGCAGATTTCCAAACCCATTCATGAAAATGAAGTATTGGAGGTGATCAGGACACTCCTGCCCAATAAAGCCCTGGGGTTGGATGGTTTTACAAACAAATTTTATAAAATATTTGGGGCAGAGGTGAGTGGGCCATTGGCGAGACTTTTTACTTCCTTTAAGGAAGGAGAGGCAATCCCAGAGACCATGAGGACAGCGGGTATAACAATTTTGCCCAAGGAGGGGAAGGATCCAAACTTGTGTGGGTCTTATAGGCCCATTTCCCTACTGGGAACGGACTTTAAGATTTTCACCAAAGTGTTGGCAAATAGGATACTCCCCTATATGACTAAGTTAGTGCATGAAAACCAGTCCTGATTTGTGCCGGGGCGACATACCATGGACAATATGCGGAAAGTACTAAATGCGATGTGGAAGGGGAGAACAGGGGGTGAACAAATGATTTTTTGACAATCGATGCTGAAAAAGCGTTCGATCGTTTCTCATGGCCCTTCCTATTTAAAGTTCTCGAGCGCAAGGGGATTAATGGGAATTATTTGCGGTGGATTAAGGGCATTTATGCTAGCCCTATGGCAAAGATCAGAGTAAATGGGGAATATACTAGGTCGTTTGACTTGTATAGAGGGACGAGGCAGGGATGTCCCTTGTCACCACTTCTATTTGTGCTCTCCATGGAGCCTCTGGCCCAGAAAGTGAGGGACAATGGGGAAGTCCAAGGGGTTAAATGGAAAATGTTGGAAAGCAAAATTGCTTTATTTGCAGATGACTTGTTCCTATTGACAAGACCCAGGGAGTCGTTGACAGCGTTATATAAATTACTATTGGAGTTTGGGGAATACTCAGGCTTCAAAATTAATGCGACAAAATCAGAAATTCTGAACATCTCAGCAAGTGGTGATACCATGGCAGGGATGAAAGCAGACTTTCCGTTTAAGTGGGCAAAACACAGTATTAAATACTTGGGAATCTACCTAACGTCCAGGGAAGGGGACATGTTTAGAGAAAACTATGTAAAGTTGGAAAAATTAGTACAGAGGAAATTGGAGGTCTGGAGGAGTAAATCCCTATCATGGATGGGGAACATTGCTGCCGTAAAAATGGTAGTGCTACCCAGATTGATATACTTGTTTACGAATCTTCCTATGTGGGTATCAAAAAACTATATTGGGAAATTACAGCGGATGATAATGAGGTTCATAGGAGGGGGGAAGAGAAACAGGGTGGCAGGGAAAGTGTTGATGCGGCAGAGAAAGCAAGTCAGTTCCGAATTTGTTAAACTACTGGGAGGTGGCACAAATGGCGGCTGTTGTGGAATGGGGGGTGGAGGAACCAAAAGAGTGGGTGCAGATGGAATTGGAGGATCTGGCAGAGGGGATGAGAGGAGATTTTGTGTGGCTTCCCAGGAGTGAAAAACAAGGATACCCAGGGTATAACCCATATGTACAAAACACACTGCGAGTGTGGACTAAGTGGAAGCAGATCGGGTTGGGGGAGCGTGGAGTGTCTATGTTGGTACCCATTCGGGGGAATCCAGAGTTCATGCCTGCAATGGGGAAAAATGTTTTTGAAAAATGGGGACAACTAGGCTTAAAAAGGGTAGGCCAGTTATTAGATGGTCGGAAGATAAAAGAGTATGTGGAACTTAAAACAAGGTATCAGTTAGAGGAGAAAGATATATATGGCTACTTACAGCTTCGCCACTATATACAGCGGAGGATCCTACCAGAGCTTAAGGGGGACCCACGGGAATTGAGAAGGTTTTTTTGGTGGGGCAGCAAAAGAAACTCCTGACAAGCTTGTATAAGTTGATGAGCAGGGGAGTGCAACGGGAAAAGTATCAAATAGCGTGGGAGGTGGATCTGGGGGTACAATGGGGGGATAACACATGGGAACGAATATATTTGACCAGATATAAAGGATTATTAGCTATAAACTTAATTGAGAATAATTATAAAATACTGTACAGATGGCATTTGACACCAGTTAGACTACACAAAATATATGAAAGTGTGGAAGAGAAGTGCTGGAGAGAATGTGGAGAACGAGAAACGTATTTTCATATCTGGTGGCAATGCCTAGTACTGCACAACCTGTGGATAGAGGTGTTTGAATTGTTGGGAAAGATAGTGGGGAAAACTATTGAACCACAGCCTGCCTCGGCGATGTTGGAGATAAAACTCCCAAATCTGACTAAAGCAGAGGGGCAATTTGTGGATTTGGGGTGCGTGGCCCTGAGAGTTTTAATTGCACGAAAGTGGAAACAAGTAGGGGTACCTCAGTTGGCAGAATACGAAAGTTTATTGGCACAAATTTACTTAATGAGCAAACTGACCGCGCTTAAATGGGGCAGACCACAAAAATGTATGCAAGTGTGGGGGAAATACATCCAGTGGGTGGCAATTAGGTAAATCTATTCAAGCCTTTGTAATGTTTCCATTTCTTTTGTTAATGTTTATGTAATGTTCGAAAATTAGCAGTAGTGTGACAGTAGATCAGTGTAGTGGGAGCTTCGTTGGGGGGGAAGAGGGAGGGGGTGGGGTGTGGGGTGTGGGATAAGGGGAAATTAACAGCAAGACCACAAGTAAATGATGGAGGTTGTTCTTTTGGAATTGGATAGAAACATAGAAACATGATGACAGAAAAAGACCACATGGCCTATCTAGTCTGTCCTTCCATGAGACTGACTAATGTATAGATGGAAGGAGAACATGTTGTACTGGCTGATTTGTGATGGTTATGCTTTTAAAAAATATAAATAAAAATAAAAAAAATCTGAAGATATTAGAAACCAGTAGGGTAAATTATATTTCAAAATTGCTCTCGGTATGTAGTACTACATATACATTCTACTACTACACGTACTACTGAACATTTGTATAGTGCTACAAGATGTACGCAGCACTGCACAGATACATGTAAAAGATTGTCCCTGCTTATAAGAGCTTGCAGTCTGTTCAAGACAGACAACACAGTAGCCATAGACATGGGATACATCTAGGGGGAATGGTAAGAAAACACAAAGGAGATCAAGTGAGTCAAGTTCCAAAAGCGGCAGCAAAAGGTGAGTTTTTAGCCTAGATTTGAAAATGGTCAGAGAAGGCGCCTGACGTACAGACTCAGGTAGTTTGTTCCAGGCATAAGGAGCAGCAAGGTGAAAGAAGCAAAGTCTGGAGTTAGCAATAGAAGAGAAGGACACAGATAGATGAGATTTACCAGAAGAGTGGAGTTCCTTAGGAGAAGGGTAGGGAGAGAGAAGAGAGGAAAGGTAGTGAGGAGCTGCAGAGTGAATGCACTTACGAGGTCAGCAGAAGAAGTTTGAACTGGATGCAGAAAGTGACTTGAGAAGAGAGGTAATATGAGCATGACAAGGCTGCCAGAAGATCAGCTTTGCAGCAGTGTTGAACAGATTGAAGGGGAGATAGATGATTCAGAGGGAGACCAGCAAGGAGTAGGTTACAATAGTAAAGGAGAGAGATATGATTAAGATTTGAGATGTTGCGTGAAGATTTGTTCTGGGAGTATGACTAAAGTCTAGGGGGGGCCAGGGTTGGGGCTGATATCTCCGGAAGAGAGAAGGAGGAGGAGTAGAAGAGTGCAGGGCAGAGAGGAGACAGCATGGCAGTAATGAGGGTGAGGGTGTTTTAGAGAGAGAGGAGATGGCTGAATGAGAGGAAGAAAGAGGTGAAGCTCAAGAGCTGATGATAGGATAGAGGACAATATGGTGGGGGAAGTGAGGATGGTAAAGTGAAGATAAGGGGGGAGGGGTGCTTGAAGGTGTTGTTAGGAGAGGAGACAATTAGGGAGTAAGAGGAGTAGGAAGAGAAAGTGATGAGGAGCCATAAAAGAGGGAGATGAAAACAGGTGGATGAGAGATCACAGGCGATTAGGTGCACCTGTGAATAATCGTGAAAATGAGTACAAGATAGCTATAAGAGACCGAATGCCACGGGGTAGGTGGGTAGAGGGGTGGGAGAGAGGGATAAAAGTTATGAGGATATGGAGAGACAGGTACAAATGGAAAAAAACTGAACAAATTTACAGATAAATAAATAGCATACTAACAATGATAAAATAAATGTATCAATAGACACACAGGGCCCACAGGCTGGCAGGTAAATGTGCCCACGCTGGCAACAAAGCAGGTAAGCAGCTTCTCGGTGCTGAGGTAGAGAGAAATCAGCACAGGTGGGAAACAAAACAGGAAGAGAGTGTTAAACAAAGCCTCAGGAAGGGAGGGGACAGGGGTTAGTCACTCAGGGAGAGTAAAGCAAGGGACAGGAAAATGTAAAATGCTGAATAAAACACCAGGACAGAGAAGAAACAGATAATGGATTAAATGTTAGCTTGGCCTCAACAGACAGAGACTAGAAAGTTGCAATAAGTTATGAGGATATGCAGAGACAGGTACAAATGGAGAAAACTGAACAATGTACAGATAAATAAATAGCACATAAACAATGATAAAATAAATATATCAAGAGACAATCATATTACTATTTATTTTTACATTTTGGATTTTGAGATACTTACCATATGTAACAAGGCATCATAGACAGCATTCAAAAATTTAGCATGGATACCACAATCTTCTATGGAGCTAAATGGAACACTTATATCTCTCTGTAAATTTGATCATAGAACATAATGCTATAATGCACAGTACTTTGCTAGAGTCTCCACATTTAACACATCATTTAGATTAATGCAATTTAATATTTTTACAGAAATTATTTCTTAATAGTAGCTAAGAATCAAGAAGTTGGAAATCATGTATAGCTTAAGACTATATATATTCTTCAAAATCTCATTCATGTTCAGTTAACTGCTCTGATAACTAGTCACAAGCCTATAGTTAAAGAATTGTAGAATCTCATTTTACGATAAAAATATTATGACAATATTTATTTGGAACACTTACCCTGAGTCAATGAGGAAGAAAACCCTTGAGGTCTATTTAGTATAGCATATTTAATGTAGGCTTTTTCCAGTTTATAAAGCATCCAAGATAAATTTAGCAAAATAAAGCATGCAATTTGTTTTCATTAGACTGCATATCAATGGCAGCATTTCAAAATGTCACTCATCAGTTACTGAAAATTTAATATCTTTTAATATACTGGGGCTGGCTAGTATGGACGTCAGTTAGAAGCTGTGCTGAAGATGTATCATTCAATGACAATCCAAATTTACAGCTTTATTAAGTTTCTGAAGGAGCTATGCTCTTCAGAGTCAACACTCAAAAGCACTTATGCAGCCAGTATCAAAGGCCAATTGCATAAATGTTTTTGTCTGAATCTGTCAGTCCATGGAATGTATAACCTTTGGCCATATAAGTCGATATACAGTCAAATGTTATGTGGATAAAGTGTGACAGGGGTGGGGGGGACAAACGTTAAATAGTGAGGCAGTAGTCTGCTGCTGTCTAGATAACATATCCTTTTAAAGTCTGATCCCAGAAATAGCAGGTCTAACTTTATAAGGATAAGTTATCCCCATAAAGTTATGATTGCATATTCAGCAGTCAGACTTTCATAGATAGTCTGACTGAATAAGCACATTTGCATCAATTCAACATTGGCTTTCTTTTATTTTTTTTTCTTCACTATATGTTTCCCATCAGAAAGAGTGAATTTGTACCCATGGATCATACTCTCTAAGAGGTATCTTTTTCTGCACCTCTTTTCTACAGTCTTTTTATTTATTTATTGGAAGTGAGGGGAAAGGGGAAAAATCTCTCTTAACATGCCGCATCAATTTCTATGCAAAGAAATATAAACATTATGGGAGTATTTTAGAAGCATTTCCATGTCCAGAAAGCAGAACTAAGATGAGAAGAATGAAAAACATGTCTCAATGCCATTATATAACCTGCTTTTTGCAGATTTGGGAATGTTCATCACAACTATCTTGCTAGGGGTAAGAGGTGGGGAGTGGAAATGGTGTGGGCAGGACCTACAGTGCAGACATGGATTTCTCATTTTATATAGGGAATCCACATCAGGAAGAAAAAAGGTAGATTTCGGCATTTATACCTAGCCCCAGGCACAAATAAAGTACCTGCTGACAGGGACAGATACAGCTGCCGATATTGCCCCCCCCCCCCCCCAGAACTCTAGGAATCCCCTCTAGCTGCTCCCGACCCGGTAAGTAATCAAATGCCCCTGAGACAGTTCATCAGTCTCCCTTCCCTCCCATCCCCGAGGCAGTCAGCAGCAACACCCCCCCCCCCTTTACCCTTCGAGTCAGTGAGCAGCCCCCCTCTCTCCCACCTCCTAAGGCAGTCAGCAGCCCCCCCCACACTATTCCCCGAGAGGCAATCAGCAGCCTTCCCTTTCCCCAAAGGTTCCCCAGTCAAACACTGATATGAGGCTCCCCCCGAAAGACCCCCATCCCTGACAGAGAACAACCTTCTGCCACCCTCCCCCACAGACAACCCCAGGCTTACAAGGTCATTGGTGTATAGCGGGAGTACAATCAAGACCCACTCACTCATGATCAGCATGCGATTGCTCTTCAAAATGACCCCTAGCAGTAATTTTGCGATACTGACAGTACTGTGAGGTTACTGCCAGGGATCATCAATGCCATTTGAAGAGCATGCTGAGAAGAAGCAAGTGGGCCTCACTTCTGCTCCCACTATACACCAATGACCACGGTAAGCCCAGGGTTGCCTATCACAAGGCATCCTGTTGAGGAGGAAGGATCTTCCAGGGAGGCCCCATATTGGTTGTGAAAGAGGTGCTGCTGATGCCAAGGGGGGGGGGAGGGGGATCAACAAACTGGTTCGAGGGGGGAGGATGTGATTACTTATCAGGTCAGGGGGAAGCCAGAGAGATTACTGGGGTTGTGGATGCGGGGGGGGGGGGACAGCAGTTTTAGAAGGCTGCTCCCACATCAAAGTGGGGGAGCTTCCCATGGCTTTTTTCCCCTCATACAACTTCCTAAAATCACTGCTCCTGCCAGATGTGGAGAAGCATACCCATGCAGTACTGCAGCTATTTTACAAGGGCCACTATGTTTTGCAGAAACCTCTTGTAAAATACTGTCCTAATTCTCAACATCCTGAAATGGACATGGGAATTCCTCTTTCTACATCCTAAAATGCCATTCACAGCATTTAGACACACATCTAAATTTTGTTAATTTATATCATCAAATTGGATTGATGGTTTAATTAATAATACTATAATATTTTACTTAATTTTCCCAACATCTTTGAATTGACAATTTTTTTTTAACCTATGAATTTTCTGCTTACAAATTGATAAGGGAAAGTAAGACCTTACTTGCTAATTTACGTTCATGGAGTCCCTCCAGTCCAGTCAAACAGGTGGTGTCTCTTCACCAGCTGCTGGAGACTGATTATGCAAATTCTTAGTGATGTCACCGTATAATAGCTGAGGCTGTACCATCTCACTCCAGTATACCAATGACAAAGCAGCTAAGACTACCTCCATAACAGAAGCCAGACTACCCAATTAACAACCACTGGAATTCGCAGAACTGAACCTTTCCGCATTATTCCAGTAATTGAGATCACTCCTACAATCAATGACCTCCGAATAACTCCAGCTGGAGTTTGTGCATATATAAAATTTGCTTTTAAAAAAAAAAAAATAGCTCTGATGATTGTGCGAAGACTGGCTAACTCCGAGCCCCGCCAGACGAGACCGAAGAAACCTTCTATAACAATCAGGCAGCCATCTCCTGATTAGAACTGAAGAACTGCTCGACTGACTCACTTACACCTGCAGGCTCGCAACACAAAGATAAACAGATGAGAGTGGGTTACTTTTACTGGAGGAACTCCATGAAAGTAAATTAGCAGGTAAGGTCTAATTTTCCCTTCTTTCTCATCCCTCCAGTCCAGTCCAGACAAACGGGATGTACCATACCAGTACTTATACGGGAGGGACCTGTGAGCTCCACCCGTAATACTCTAATACCAAAATGCACCTCTTGACCCATCTGCACATAGAGGCGGTAGTGTCTGGAAAAGGTATGTAACGACGACCACGTCGCCACGTGACAAATGTCCACTGGTGGCGCCAAACTAAACTCTGCCCGGGACACAGCCAGGGCCCTTGTGAAATGTGCGCGTAGTCCCACAGATACAACTCTGCGCTTAAGAAGATAAGCCGAGGCAATGGTTTAATTCATCCAATGCGAGATGGACGCCTTGGAGGCAGCCTCTCCTTTCTGTGGTCGACCAAACAATACGAACAGCTGCTCCGATCTGTGGAAAGGCTAGGTGTGCTTGAAATAACACCTCAGCGCCCTGCGGACATCCAACTTATGAAGATGCCCATCGTAGAAACATAGAAACATAGAAATATGACGACAGAAAAAGACCACATGGCCTATCTGGTCTGTCCTCCCATATCAACAACTACAACAGTTCCTTTTTTACCTTTAGAGATCCTCTGTATTTGTCCCATGCTTTTTTGAATTCAGTTACTGTCCTCATCTCTACCGCCTCCACTGGGAGACTATTCCACGGATCCACAACTCTTTCCGTAAAGAAATATTTCCGCATATCACTCCTAAATCTATCTCCCTTCACCCTCATCCCATGTCCCCTAGTAGCAGAACTTGCTTTCAATTGAAAGAGGCTCTCTCCCTGAACATTTATGCCATGGAGGTATTTAAACATCTCAATCATATTACCTCTATCCCGCCTTTCCTCTGAGGTGTACATATTAAGATCCTTAGGTCTGTCCTCATATGCTTTATAATGAAGACCACTAATCATTTTAGTAGCCACCCTCTGCACTGACTCCATTCTGTTCACATCCTTTTGACGGTGCGGTCTCTAAAATTGCACACTATACTCCAAATGAGGTGGCACCAAAGACTTATACAGAGGCATTATCACCTCCTTTTTTCTGCTAGCCATTCCTCTCCGTATGCACCCAAACATCTTTCTAGCTTTTGCTATCACCTTTTCTACCTGTTTAGCTACTTTAAGATCATCAGACACAACCACGCCTAGGTCCTGCTCTTCTTTAGTGGACAAAAGTACTTCACCCCTATACTATATTGCTCCCTTGGTTTGCTGCAGCCCAAACCTTACATTTTTTTAACATTAAATCCCAGCTGCCAAATTCTAGACCATTCTTCAAGCTTAGCTAGATCCCTCCTCATCTTATCTACACCTTCCTGGGTGTCTACTCTATTGCAGATTTTGGTATCATCAGCAAAGAGGCAAACCTTACCCGACAGCCCTTCTGCTATATCACTAACAAAGATGTTAAAAATAATCGGACCAAGGAGAGATCCCTGGGGCACACCACTGGTAACATCTTTCTCCTCAGAGTGAGCTCCATTTACCTGTACTCTTTTTCGCCTCCCACCCAACCAATTTCTAACCCAAGCAGTAACTTTAGGGTCCATCCCTAGGGTGTTCAGTTTGTTTATAAGTCGCCTGTGAGGAACAGTGTCAAAGGCTTTACTGAAATCTAAATACACCACATCTAGGGTTCTCCCTCGGTCCAAGTCCCTGGTCACCCAGTCAAAGAAATCAATCAGATTTGTCTGACAAGACCTGCCTCTGGTGAATCCATGCTGCCTCAGATCCTGTAATCCGCTGGACTACAGAAACCTCACTATTTTCTCTTTCAGCAGCGTTTCCAATAATTTACTCACCATCGAAGTTAAACTAACCGGCCTGTAGTTTTCAACCACATCCTTACTTCCGCTTTTGTGTAAAGGTACCACATGAGCCTCTCTCCAGTCCTTTGGCACCACTCCCGACTCCAACGAGGCATTGAAAAGGTCAGTCAGTGGAGCTGCTAGAACGTCCCCAAGTTCCCTTAGTATTCTAGGGTGTATCCCATTCGGTCCCATCGCTTTGTCTACTTTAAGTTGAGCTAGTTTCTCACGAACACAGTCTTCTGAAAATTGTTCAAGATGTCCCTCGCTTCTGTTCCTGTTTGTGGGTGTTTTCTGAGGTCCTGCTCCTGGTTCTTCATCTGTGAACACAGAACAGAAATATTTGTTAAGCAATTCCGCTTTATCCTTATCAGCTTCTACATATTTCTCCCCTGCACCCTTGAGTCTGACAATACCACTTTTGCCCTTCCTCTTCTCACTAATATATCCGAAAAATGTCTTATCCCCCCATTTTATTGCAGTGACTATTTCCTCCTCCTTTTGAATCCCAGCCTCTGCTGTGGTAAACACTGGCAAGATCCGCACCTGGTTGACATGAAACGGCGAGACCACCTTCGGTAAGAAGGACAGAACCGGATGCAAGACCACGTGCTCTTTAGAGAGGACCAGAAGTGGTTCACAGTAGGACAATGCCTGTAATTCAGAAATACCCCAAGTCAAACAGATGGCCACCAAGAACACTACCTTCAAAGTCAGATCTTTCAGGAAGGAGCTCCCCAGAGGCTTCAATGGGGGTGCAGTCAATACTGCCAACACCAGATTAAGATCCCAGGGTGGTACTACTACCCTCACCGGTGGTCTGAGTTACTTATCAACTTGTAAAAAACATGACATCCGGGTGGTATGCCAACTAACCCACTGCACTTTGCCCTGATAACAGGATAAGGCCGCCCCTGGATCTTTAAGGAATTTAAGGCTATGACTTAGTCCAGCCCCACCTGCAAGAACTCCAGGATGTCTACAACAGATGCCCCAAATGGCCGTAGATTGCAGCTGTCACACCATTTTTCAAATACTTGCTAAATACTGATATAAGACAATGAGGTAGACCTCTTCCTAGCCTTCAACAAGGTAGCGATCACCCCGAGGGTATTACACTGCTTTGACAGCCTTGCCCGCTCAAGGGTCAAGGCATCAGTGAGAATTAATCCACTTGAGACATTAGCACTGGCCCCTATGAGAGTAGATTGTTTCATGCTGGAAACCTCCATGGTCGGTCCACTAACAACCTGATCAGGGCCGCCGAGACCAATACGGGGCTACCAAGATCACATGACCATCATACTTAACTATCCTTTGCAGTAGGTGCCCTATTAAGGCTCACGGAGGAAAGACATAGAGAAGTCTCTCCCGTAGCCATGGCTGGGCTAGGGCATCCAGCCCTTCCGATATCTGCTCCCTGCATTGACTGAAGAAGCGACTGGACTTGGTACTGCCCGCTGAAGCCATTAGATCCATCACAGGTAAACCCCAGAGAGCCACTATGCCGGCAAATATAGAATCATCCAGTGACCATTCCGCTGTATCCAGCCAATGCCTGCTTAAGTAATCAGTCTGTACGTTGTCCTTCCTGGCCACATGGGCAGCCAACAGCGTGGTTAGGTGTTGTTTGATCCACAGCAGGATTGACTCTATTTCAGTTGCTAGGCTGACACTGCCAGTGCCCCCCTGCCTGTTTATATATGCCACTGTTGAGGCATTGTCCGAAATCACCTGCACCGCCCAGTTCTCCAGGAGAGGTGCAAACGGACAAAATGCCCTCCAGACCACTCTGATCTCCAGACGACTGATGGACCATGAGTTCTCCTCCTTCGACCACTGTCCCTGAGCCACTTGGGACAGCAGTGCGCCCCCCATCCAAACAGAGTGGCATCCATGATTACCACCACCCAGTCTGAATTTTCAAGTGATACTCCTTTCTCCAGATTACTCCTGTTTAGTCACCATTGCAATGTAGTCCTGGTGTCCCCTGGACATTGAAGTCAGCAGGACAGAGACCGCAGCTGAGGAGACCACCTTGAGAGCAACATCCTCTGCAGCGGTCTCATGCACTCTGGGCCCAGGGAACCAGATTGAGTGCAGCCGCCATCAGACCCAACACCTGCAGATGATGCCAGGCTAAGGGTTGCAACATCCATAAGAACTGATAGAGCATGCTCTGTAACTTGACTATTCTCTCTTCCGGCATTGATGCTAACCCCGTCTCCATGTAAAACCTCGCTCCCAGGTACACCAACTGCTGCGAGGGATTCAACTTGCTCTTTGTTGAGTTGATCACCCAACCCAGCCCCTGCAGGAAAAATATCACCTTCCGAGTCACCTCCCAACTCTTGGCTTCAGACTTCGCCTGAATGAGCCAGTTGTCCAGATACAGATGCACCAGGACGCACTGCTTCCTAAGCTTCACCGCTGCTATAACCAATACTTTAGTGAAAGTCCTGGGCACTGTTGCCAAGCCAAAAGGCATTGCCCAAAACTGGAAGTGACACATGGACATTGCAAAATGCAAAAACCTCTGATGCTCTGGATGTATCGGTATGTGCAGATACACTTTAGTGAGGTCTAATATCATGAAGAACTCTCCCTTCTGCACTGCCACCAAAATGGAGCACAAGGTCACCATATAGATGCACGGCACCCGCAAGGCCTGGTTGAGACACTTGAGATCGAGGATTGGCCGGAAGGAGCCTTCTTTCTTGGGGACCACACTGGTTTGGTGGGATTGGAACAACCGCATCCAGCGTGAGGAGGAATACTAGAGTGCTTCTCACTGCCTGGGCCTTGCCCGGTGCCTTGCAAGGGGAGACCATAAAAGCATCTGTCAGAGGGTGCTGGAATTTGAGTATAACCATTGCGAATAATCTCCAAGAACCACTGGTCCAATGTTATTTGGATCCAAGTGTGGAAGTAATGCTGGAGACACCTCCGATGCACTCCTCGAACCCCTAGACCCTTCTCGCTTCATTGGGATTTCTTGACGGAGTTGGAGGAAGCTGCATAGAAACCATGGCCGGTACCTCTACTCCAAAAGAACTGGCACGAGTAGGGAAAACTTCCTCTTTGTGAAGGGGGGAAGTGAGCAGCCCAAAACCGGCGCAACTCCCACACTTCCCCCCTAGAGTTAAGTGACTGCCCTTTGCCTCCCCAAGGCTTATCCTCTGGCAGCCTGCCTCCTTTGAACTCACCCAGGTCCTTAACTAGCTCTTTGAGGGGATCACCAAGGCGCTACATGTTGTATCGTCAAACTACTTGTACCTTTTCTTATGTTGTACATTTGATTCTGTGCATTTTAGGAGTGAATGTGGGTTTGAACCAGTATGATGAGGTAAGGATATAGGTCTGTGAGTAAGTTTTGTGCAGGTTTAGTGCTGCTTAAAAGCCTTTTCTGATCAGGACAACGGTGCTATGTGTGTGATCTGTGTTGTCTAGTAGGTTTTGAAGGTGTCATCAGATTTACTTATTTTGAGTGTGACTGGTTTGATCTCATTTGATTGGATGATGAGTTGTATATATAGTGGCGCATACGTCATGTTTTGCAGTTTGAATGAACAGCAGTAGTGCGTTGGAGTACTTGAATGTGATCTGCTGGTAAGAAGATTTGTTGATATGTACTAGAGTTGATATGAATTTTGGAACTGGTATGCTTTGAAGTACAAATGTATGCTTTTGATTAGGTTTTGTGTGAGCTTTGTGCCTCTATAGAGTTTTCCTGGTTGGGAGTTTGGTATAATTGAGTTATGTGGTTTGTGGGACAATATTTTGGGTGAGAGTGCCTTATGATCTATTAATTGGAATGCAAAGTGTATGAGTGGTTGTATTTGGGTTTGTATGTTTGAATTAATGTTTGGTGCTTTACCAGCGGTTTGAATAAATAATAGTAGTCATTTGTAGTGTTTGAATGTGGTCCGCTAGTAAGGGAATGTGTCCTATGGTGATAGTGGGTTGAGTTGGGTAAAACTAAGAAATATTGTATTGAATGAGGATGCTGTGTTTGGTTTTTATTTTTATGGGCAGTTGTGGTGTTAGAAATATGTATTATTTGATTTACCTTTATAGCATGATCTGCAGCATGAATTAGTGACACACTATAGGCTTGCCTCCCTCTGATGAAGCAGTTGTGAAATACCGTAAAGGTGTCTACAGTAGAGTTGGGGTTTTAAGCAGATAAGTGTGATGCTGAGCCTTTTTGGTTCATTATGTTAAAATCAAGTGCTGCAGTTTCTTCTGTGTTACATGCTTTAATGGCAATGATTTTTAAATGTGAGAGAATTAGGTAAAAATATGCAAATGCAATGTGTGCCTTTGAGTCAGTCCTGACTCCTGGCAATCCAGAAACTCCTGGGTTTTCTTGGCAGTGTCACTGGAAGTAGATTGCCAGGCCTTTCTTCTGAGGCAGTAGAGGGTTAAGTGACTTGCCCAAGGCCACAAGGAGTGCTAATGGGAATTGAACCCTGGTTGCTTGGTTACCAAGGCAGTGTTCTAACCACTAGGCTACTCCTCCACTCCTGGTAAAAATAAAGAAAGTTAAATTATGAGATATATAGTACGGGGGATAAGTTCTATAGCTGCTCTTTGGGAAGTTTTTTCAGGATCCTTGATGTTCCAGAGCCTAGTCCATGGCCTAGATTGATATGCCTGGACAATTGTGCTCGAGGATCTGAGATCCTTTTTCTCCCTTAATGTGGTGAAATGTTTTGATCCTCAATATTATTGCTGTGTAGAATGAAGTATGTTCAGTGGATATATCTCTTTTCATCATTCTGATATTTTTGGATACTATAAGTTTTGGGATTTACCATTATTTACTTATTTATTTAAAGTCTATTTTTATACTGTGCTCTTTGGAATCAGTGCGGTCTACAGTCAACAACATTTGTACAGTGCAGGTGGACCTACACTGGACTTACAATGAACAGGTGTATCAACTGGGACTAACAAGGGTAACTATGTACAGGCTGAGCACTTGGTCACAGGTGACCGGGTCTGATTGCAACTATTTACAGGTTGTCTAATTATATACAGATTGGTCACTCAGGTGGGGATGTATAGACTTACTCGATGACCATGTGCGGTATTCTGTGGCTATATACACTTGGCAGCTATTACACGGTGGTATCATTACAGTATTACACATTAGTGTCATTTACAGTATATATGCTGGGCATCTGTTACAAAGGGTATCATTACAGTACTACACATTGGTGTCATTTACAGTATTAGGTCACTATATACACATTCCATAGACTGGGTGTATCGTTGATCTAGACGGCAGGGCTGCAATCGTGTGGCGTGGGTGCACTGGGGGTGAAGTCCTGGTTGTTAAGTGTGTCTGATTGTGATATGTCATTTGTATGAGAGTAGTGCTGGAGGAAGAGATGGTACTTCAGTGGCTTCCTAAATTGGGCGAGGTCGGTGATGGCCCAGATGGCGGGTGGAAGGGCGTTCCAGTATGTGGGTGCATAGAAGGCAAAGGCTCTGTTTCTTGTTGTTTGCGAACATTTTGTTATTGCCTTTGGGATTATCAGAGTGTTGGCAGCAACTGATCTCCTGGCTCTGTTGGGGGGGGGGGGTGGATGAGGTCTGTGAGGGAGGTGGAGGAGGGAGGTAAAAGGAAGCTTACTGATCCGGATCTTGGAAGACACATCGGCTGATCAGTTGCACAACCACAGGAATCGTCCAGCCGCCATAACTAATGCCATGCTTTTGGAGGCAGAGCGCACTAAATCATAACAACAATCCGACAAGTAGGCGGAGACTGACTCCAACTTGGGCAACTCTAAGGGTTCGGAATTTCTACCCCGAAGGAAATCAGGCAATACCTGAACCCAACGTATGCAGGCCCTTGCGACAAATGCTCCACAGATAGAGGCCTGAAAAGACATTGCGTTGACCTCAAATGCCTATTTCAAGAGAGTCTTTAGCCGCCGATCTTGCGGGTTCTTGAGGGCCACACCGCCCTCCACAGGAATTGTAGTCTTCTTGGTCACCGCCGTGACCAAGGCATCTACCTAGGGAAATTGAAACAAGTCTTTCTCTGCCAGGGGAACGGGGTACACGGAGGCCATCACCCCACCCCTTCCTCGGCAGCCCCGCTTCCGGCACATCCCATTTTTCCTCAATCATCTGCATGATGGCTTTGTGAAAAGGGAAGGAATTCTGCGGCATGTGTATGTCCTGCAAGAGTGAGTCCTCTGTGGAACCTCCTCCTCAAAGGTCCGAAAGGGGATGTTCAAGGCAGCCAAGGACTGGGAGATGAGCAACAGAGATTCCCCCTTGCAGAATTCATGGACTATTGCAGGATCCTCTCTGGGGGAAGCTCCCCCTCCTGCCCAAGGGCATCAAGATCCTCCTCCCGCACCGAGGCCCCTCTCCATGATCCTCTCCAAGGCATCGGAACCCAGATCCTCCTCATAACCCCCTTCAGTGCATCTTGACTGCTTAGGCCGATCCTGCTCTGTCTCAGACAACAAGGGACGTTTAGGAACTGAGGTCTTTGCAGATGCCAGAGACCTCTCTAGACCTTGTCCCTTTTCCAGCTTATATTCCTTGTTCAACAACAGAATAAACTCGGAAGAACAGGAAACACTCCTCCAAGCTTTCTTGAGATTCTTGAGATGCCCAAGTGTCCCTGTTACTGCTACTGCCACCTGCTGCTTGACTGAAATGGTCGCAGCCAGACAGGAGCTATCCAAGAAAATGGCCACTGGAGAAGAAGCGTGGGAAATATCCCATCTCTGCGGAGGAGTCCCAGCGTCCCAGTCCTGCATTGTAGCAGAATACCGCGACCCTACTGGGACCCTCTTGACGTTCCTCGAGTTTGCGGCTCTCTCTCTCGCATGATTTACAACATCGAGCCTGAGAGAGAGAGCTGCAGCACGCACCGCTTGCTGTACAGGTTATCTTGGAGCCCAGCATAGCTTTTACAGAAAGGGCTGAAGTAATCCGAAAACACTGCCGCGCTTCAGCAAAACTAACTTGAAACTGTATCCCACCAAAGCAAACAAACTGAAAGCAACCCAAAAAGTACTCACACTCACAATTTTCACCACTCACTGTGGAGGTAAAGTGTAGATGGCAAGCAGGCTCGTCTTTTCCCCGCAGGGTTGCTGCTGTTGTCGGGACACACTGATGCCACCTGATGCCACAGTGGTCCCGCAGAGATCTCCTCCCACCCACCGAAGGGTTCCGGAGTAAACTGCCAATGCAAACTAAGTAAACAGGAATTTATTTTTTTAATACAGTTGTGTAGTCTGAGCCTCTGCCAGGAACAGTTCTGCTCTTACACTAACCTACCACTCAGCACTGGATGACCCTCCCTCTCCACTAGTCCAAACAAGGAATTGTATGGATGTGTCCCAGCTGTTGGAGACTGAAATACTGAAATACTGGAGTGAGATAGTACAGTCTCAGTTATTATACCGTGACATCAATAAGAAGTTGCATAATCAGTCTCCAGCTGCTGGTGGACAGACACAACCCATTTGTCTGGACTGGGCTGGAGGGATGAGAATGAAATATACATTAAAAAAATCTAGACTTGCTTAGCAACTTAAACGAAGGGCATTTTATAAATAGGTGCTCAGGATCAAGAGAGCAGTATTGGTTGCTTGCCACAACCCCTAGTATTAGACTGTATTTTCTCATGTACTCTCCACTCCCAAATACTCTCTCTTAAGCACATTCTACTCCATCATGCTCTTTTTTGCATTCTTTCCCCACTCTTAATTAGTATTTAGCTTATGCCTTTCAATTAATAGTTTAAGGTGAGTGACATTCGGTTACAGTAAGTATTACCCTGTCCCCACAAGGCTTAAGAACATAAGATATACCATACTGGGTCAGACCAATGGTCCATTCAAGCCCAATAACCTATTTCCAACAGCAACCAATCCAGGTCACAAGTACCTGACAGATTCCCAAAAAGGTACACAGATTCCATGCTGCTTAACCCAGGAGCAAGCAGTGGATTTCACTGGTCCTCTTTAATAATGGTTTATGGGCTCTTCCTCTAGGAATTTGTCCAAACCTCTTTTAAACCCAGCTATACTAACAGCTTTTACTACATCCTCTGGTAATGCATTCCAGAGTTTGATTACGTGTTGAGTGAAAAAATATTTTCTACGATTATTTAAACGTGCTACACTGTAGCTTCATTGCGTATCCCCTAGTCTTTCTACTTTTTGATGGAGTAAGCAACCAATCTATGTTTACCCGTTCCACTCCATTCATTGTTTTACAGACATCTATCATATCTCCCCTCAGCAGTCGAAGCGCTCTAATTTTTTAAACCTTTCCTCATAGGAGTATACTTCTATCCTCTTTATCATTTTGGTGGCTCTTCTCTGTACAATTTCTAATTCTGCTATATCCTTTTAAATATATGGCAACCAGAAATGCAACAATATTCAAGGCACAGTCGCACCATGGAGCAATAAAGAGGCATATCATCATTCTTGGTTTTATTTTCCATTCCTTTCCTTATGAATCCTAGCATTCTATTTGCTTTCTTGACCACCACTGCATAATGGGCAGAGAGTTTCAACACATTATCCATGATGATGCCTAGATCCTGGAACCTTGCATCCTGTAACCATAGTTTAGGTTGTTCTTCCCTAAGTGCATAACTTTGCACTTGTCCACATTAAATCTGAGTTTGTACCTGAGGCAATGGAGTGTTAAGTCGCTTGTCCAAGGCTACAAGGTGTGTCAGTGGGATTCAAATGCTCTCTTTGGCTCCTAAATCACTGATCTAATCACTAGTCTATTCCTCTACTCCATTCTAATCTCCCACGCTCTCACCACACACATCCTCTAATGCTCTCTCTATACCTCATACTCTCTCCTCCATCCCAAAAACTCTTACAACACCAGCCACAAATTGTAACATCGTACTCTGCCACTGTCAGTATGGTCCCCATCTCTATTAGAACATCTGTTCACCCACCACTGATGCAATCTTTCCCCTGCCACAAGTATGGCCTCTTGTACACAACACCTTCATTTTCTGCTGCTTGCACTAATACTAATACTGCCACTGCTACAGCCTTCTGCTGACACGAAACCAAGCCCCAACTCACAGTAGCCCAATGGAACCAACAGATAATTTGTGGGCATTCCCTACCTCAGCCCAATGGGGCCTTCAATGCTGTGGTTCACCTTCTTCTATCTATGCTTAGATATAGAAACAGCTTATGTGACTGGTGTACCCATCCACATGACTAGTTGCAGTTTTTATGTCATTGTCACAGATGGATAAGCCATATGTAAAAGTGCTTATGTGATTATTTATCACAAATGTGCTAAAAATACTGTATATCTCAAGCCATTGTAAATCAACGTGAAAATGAATACAATTAGTCATGCAATACTCATACAATGCTAGGAGTAAGCATATCATTAAACAAAGACTTACTGTATTATCATTATATTTTGCCTCTGTACATACTAAAAACATTTACAGATGCTATAGAAAATACATCATGATTTGTACCTTGAATGTGGCATTTAATTCCAGGAAGGATCCAAATGTTGTCAAATAAAAATCATGCACAGTTTTCCAGTCGCCTGATGATTTAGCTTCATTTATATCTTCCCTAAAATAAAAGCAGAAAAAAATCTCATATAAAAAAGAAATGAAACAAAACGTGACAGAAACTAAATTAATAAACTATATATGTCCTTCTATTTTAATGACTAATATCTACATCTAAACAAGCAGTACTGTGTAATATAAAACATGATGAGGCTCTTAAGAGCATCCCCATTCTGCACAATTGATAAAAGGACTGTGAGACAACTGGCTATGTTAAAGCATACAAATCATCATATCCATCCATGTGTTTTCTGTCAGTTGGATGAGTTTTTATCTGTCAAATGTCTCTTTAATCCATATCAGAGCAGTTTTCAGAGTGGACACAGTGGGGTAGATTCATTGCTAAACGTCCCGGATCTGTGTTACAAAATAGAGCTCCCCGCACGTGCAAGGCAGATGTGCAGGGAGCTCTGTTCGTGGGCGGGCCGGAAGTGGAGTGAGGGCGGCCAGTGGGCGGGATGGCGACCCTGGACGTACAGGGCTGATTCTAAGTTCAGCTCTGTACATCTGCGGCCGTGAACTTAGGCAGGGGACTTATTCCACTGCAGAGGTGGAATGAGTCCCCCTGGACGTCGGGGGATGACGCTGCTCTACCTGCAAAAACAGGTAGGAGGGGTGCAGTAAGTTCCCCACAGCTAGACTGGCCATGGTAGGATGGATGGGGGTCCAGCTGCAGGGAAAGGACAATTTCAGCGGCAGCTGGCAATCACGGCTCCTGAATGTAGCTGTGGTGCCATGGTGACAGGATACCATGGCACAGCGGCTTCATTCAGGAGCCTGACTGAGTTAGCCAGCTTAGTGGCTGGACATCTGGGGTGCCTGAATAGGAGAATGTTCCAGATGTCCACCACTGTGCTGTGTTTCTTCTCCTGCAGAGACGTCTAGCCCCCATGGGAGCAGAATTGGCTTCGTCTCCCGGCCGTACGGATGTCTATATATCTGGATGGCCAGGAGAAGTACAAAATAGAATGTGCCTCCATGCCAAGATGGGCAAGAAATTCACTGTTACATCTTATCTAGGTGACTTGAATCTCTTGGCCTTTCAGGGGTGGTACTGCAGGGGTTTAGATTATTTTTGTCAGGGAGGCAGTTGCATGTGGTGTGTCTGGGGATTCTGTATCTTTCATGGTGACCACTGGTTTTCTGTGTCTCTTTGGGGCTCCGTCCTTTCAGTCACTCTTTCTCATCTTTATTTGAAGTCACCAGAAGATATTTTATGGTTGTTGGGGGCTCAGCTCCATACGTGCACAGATGATGTTCAGCTCCTTCTTATTTTTATTTTTTTATATTCTTTTTTATATTGAACCATCAGATGTACAAGTTCCAGGGTCGTGGGATATACCAAAACAGCAACAAATTTAACAAAATCATCCAGTGGTATTATACATTTTCTCACATACTGACCTTATCCCCCTCTCCTCCCTCCCCCTCCCTCTCCTGATCCCTATCCTATCCCATCCTTTCCTATCCTTCTCCCTATACCTCCTCCCCTCTCCCCCCTTTTGGGAGCTCCACATCTATCCCTGCACGGAGGGGAACCCCTCACATAGTCCTGCCCACATCTGGGCATAAATTCTCAGTGTTGCAGAATGTTTCTCTTTGCAATCTCTCTGTATCCATTCATTCATCTCTTGCATTTTCTTTCTCCAAATCCCTGGGTCTGGTGCTATCGGGTCTGTCCATTTAGGCAATATTCCTTTCCTAGCTATCATGAGGGCCACTTGTGTGAGTTTGTTACCTAAAGACCCCCCTCTGTTTTCTCATATGGAAGCTTCCTCCCCTAGCAACAAGAAAGTTTAGTTCCAATCAGCCTTCCCTCCTTATCCCTCTGCTTGTATGCCCCAAGATATTTGGCCAATATTCTGTTAGTTTTGGGCATTCTAAAAATGTATGTAACAAAGTGCCTGGACTAGTTTTGGAATGCAAGCAGTTGGTTGGATTCCCACAATTTCATGTGTGCTCCTTTTTCTCATGTAATGTATGCTCCATGTAGCAATTTGAAGTGTGACTCCTGTAAGATTACATCTCCTGTAAGCCGTGTTATATTCCCAAAGAATCCTTGTAGATCCTTTTATTCCACGGGCTCACCAATCTCTCCTGCCCATGCCCCTGCCAGCTTCTGTAATGGCGTTGCTTCACCCCAGTCAAGTGCTAGCTCATACTAATGCGATATTTTGTTCTGTTTTTTGGGGGGATAGCTAGAAAGGCTCTGTCTAGTGCTGTGTATCTAGCTAGTTTTTGTCCTTTCTCCCCCATGGCATAGTGTCGGCTCTGTAGGTTTGGGAAGAAGTGTGTGTTCGGTATTTGCCATTTGGTCTGCATTTTCCCAAATGTTGGGAATTTCCCCCTCCCTAGTTCCACTATTTGGCCAACCTGTTGGCATCCTCTGCGTTCCCAGTCTCGGAAGGCCTTATGTTCCAGGCTTGGGGGGGAATTCGGGATTTCCCACTAGCCAGCTGAAGGATGATTTACCTTTTGCTTTCCCAATTTTGTACCTCCTCCAGTGCCGCAGGGTCCCAAGTATCCTTTTATTCCCCCTTACTCGATTGCATCCTATCTGTCCACACTGTATTAGACTTAAGTAGTTATATGGTTCACATCCCATATCTAGCAACCGAGCGGTGTGTACCACTCGTCCTGCATCTGCAACCCATACACCCAGCGCAGCGCACCAGGGCTGTAATGTTGTACAGCCAAATACACCCAGCGCACCCCTCCTTTTCTATCCTGTGTTAGGGTACAATTGCCAATCCTTGCCCCTCTTCCTTTCTAAAGGAAAGTAGTAAGGGAACTGCAGTAAAATCTTTCTTCTTTCCCCATCACCCATAAGGGGAGCATCTGCATTGCATATAAAATTTGCAAGAACATGACCATTTTCACTAGTGCTTTCCTCCCCAAGAGTGCCAGGGGCAGCATCCTCCTGCATAACCCACACAATTTTTCCAGTTTGTCTCTGGTATACTTTATTGAGGTCCGTGTGTAAGAAAATACCTAAATATTTCAGGTATTCGCTCGCCCATTTAAGTGGGAAGTCTGTCTTTTTTGGCACTTGCACTGCCGCACTGCTGACATAGCCTCTGATTTACCCCAATTTATTTTCAGTCCTGAGAATGCCCCAAATTGGGCTATGGCTTCTATGACCTTCCTTTTGTCTTTGCTCATGTTACTTATAAAGAGCAACATATCATCAGCATACAAATTTATCTTGATCCATTCCCTTCCCTATCTGGATCCCCTCCCAACTCCTTGTCTGCCTGATCCATTGGGCTAGTGGTTCAAGTGTTAATATAAAAAGTAAGGGGGACAGAGGGCATCCTTGTCGTGTACCCCTTCTCAATGGGAATTCTTCAAACATCCGGTCATTGGCTAGAATTTGTGCTTGCGGGCCTTTGTATAGAATGCGTACCCATTACAAAAACAGTCACTGCATCCCAAATTTTTCCATTACCCATAACAAGTAGTCCCATGATACATTATCAAATGCTTTTTCTGCATCTTGGCTCACAATTACTGCATCTTCTGTACATTCTTTGGCAGAATATAGCACCATCAAAGCCCTCAGAATGTTAGTGTTTGCATGTCGCCCCGGAACAAATCTGGTCTGGGTGAATCAAATTAGGGAGATAGACAGCCATACTACTGGCCATCATTGCCGCTATCAGTTTTAAATCCTGGTTAAGCAGTGATATAGGTCTATAAGATCCCATTAATGTGGGGTCCCCTCCCCGGCTTAGGTAGTACTACCACAATTGCTGAATTTTGTCTACCTTTTAGGAAGGTATTTTAGGGAGTATGGTTTTAAATTAATAAGGTTAGTTTAATATTGTTATGGAAAGAGAACATAAGAACATAAGATATGCCATACTGGGTCAGACCAAGGTCCATCAAGCCCAGTATCCTGTTTCCAACAGTGGCCAATCTAGGTCATACGTACCTAGCAGTATCCCCAAGAGACACAGGTTCCACAATGCTTGTATTGGTTCAAGCATTGATATCCTGGGTCCCTTTTTAATAATGGTTTATGAAACTTTCCTCCAGGAACTTGTCCAAACTTTTTTTAAACCAAGCTACACTAACAGCCTTTACTACATCCTCCGGTAAAAAATTCCAGAGTTTGATTACACGTTGAGTGAAAAAATATTTTCTCTTATTTGTCTTAAATAGTTTACCCTGTAGCTTCATTACATGTCCCCTAGTCTTTCTATATTCTGATAGTGTAAACAATCGATCTACGTTTACCCGTTCCACTCCATTCATTAATTTATAGACCTCTATCATATCTCCCCTCAGCCGTCTATTTTCCAGGTTGAAGAGCCCTAACCTTTGTAGCCTCTCTTCATAGAAGTAGCCTTCCATCCCCTTTACCATTTTGGTGGCTCTTCTCTATACCTTTTCTAATAACGCTATATCCTTTTTAAGATACGGCGACCAGAATTGCACACAATATTCAAGGTGCGGTCGTACCATGAAACGATACAGAGGCATTATAATATCCTTTGTTTTATGTTTCCATTCCTTTCCTTATGATACCTAGTATTCTATTTGCTTTCTTGGCCGCCGCTGCACACTGGGCGGAGGGTTTTAACATGTTATCCACGATGACTCCTAAATCTTTTTCCTGGGTGGTGGTTACCAATGTGCACCTTGCATCATGTAACCATAGTGTGGGTTGTTCTTTCCTAGGTGCATAACTTTGCACTTCTCTACATTAAATTTCATCTGCCATTTGGATGCCCAGTCTTCCAATTTATCCAGATCCTCCTGCAGTTTTCCACAATTCTCTTGGGTTTTAACAACTTTAAACAGTTTTGTGTCGTCTGCAAATTTGATAACCTCACTAGTTATTCCCTTTTCAAGGTCATTTATGAATATGTCAAAAAGTAGCAGACCCCGTACAGATCCCTGGGGTACTCCACTATTCACCTTTTTCCATTGGGAAAATTCGCTATATAGCCCTACCCTGTGCTTTCTATCTTTTAACCAGTTCCCGATCCACAATAGTACACTGCCTCCTATCCCATGACTTTTTAGTTTTGCCAAAAATCTCTGATGAGGGACCTTGTCAAAGGCTTTCTGAAAGTCCAGATACACTATATCAACTGACTCACCTTTGTCTACCTGTTTATTCACACTTTCAAAAAACATATCAGATTAGTAAGACAAGATCTTCCTTGTCTAAAGCCATGCTCGCTGTCTCTCATTAGGCCATGACTATCTACATGCTGTGTAATTTTGTTCTTTATGATGGTTTCTACCATGTTCTCTGATACTGACGTCAGGCTCACCAGTCTGTAGTTTCCTGGATCACCCCTGGAACCCTTTTTAAAAATTGGTGTTACATTGGCGATCCTCCAATCTTCAGGTATTACAGATGATTTTAATTAAAGTTCACAGATTACTAATAGCAGGTCTGCAATCTCATATTTCAGTTCTTTCAACACTCTTGGATGTATACCATCCGGTCCAGGTGATTTGCTACTATTCAGTTTATCAAATAGTTGTAATACATCTTCCCGGTGTAGCAATATTTCTCTCAATTCCTCTGCAGTATCACCTTTAAATACCACTTCAGTCTTGGGTAACATCCCTACATCTTCCTCAGTAAAGACCGAAGCAAAGAATTCATTCAGTCTCTCCGCTATTGCCTTGTCTCCTTATACTGCCCCTTTTACCGCTCTATCAACTAACGGTCCAATTGACTCTCTCACCGGTCTTTTGCTACGAATATACTTGAAAAAGTCTTTATTTCATGTTTTTGCTTCCTTAGCAAATTCCTTCTCAAATTCTCGCTTTGCCTGCCTTATCAATGTTTTGCATTTAACTTGCCAGTGCTTGTGCTGTTTCCAGTTTTTGTTGTTTGACTCTTTTTTCCATTTCCTGAAAGATGCTTTTTTGGCAGCAACAGCCTCTATGACCTCACCTTTAAATCATGCTGGCAGTTTTTTGGACTTTCTTCCACTTTTCTTAATGCGTGGAATACAGCTGGTCTGGGCTTCCTGGATAGTATCTTTAAACAACACCCAAGCTTGATGTAAGTCTTTAACCTTTGCATCCACTCCTTTTAGTTTTTTCTTAACTATATTCCTCATTTTATCATAGTCTCCCTTTCGAAAGTTAAAAGGTAGTACTGTGGATTTCTTTACTATCCCTCCTCCACTAATTAAATCAAACACGATCATGCTATGATCACTATTGCCAAGTGGCCCCAACACCCTTATTTCTTGCACCAGAACTGGTGTTCCACTAAAGACTAGGTCCAGTATGGCTTCCCCTCTGATCAGTTCATGAACCAGCTGCTCCAAGAAGTAGTCATTTATTTCATCTAGAAACATTATCTCCCTAGCATGTCCTGCTATGACACTGACCCAGTCGATACCGGGGTAATTGAAATCACCCATTATTATTACTCTGCTGTGACTTTTGTTAGCTTCCTTGATTTCTTTGAGCATTTCATCATCCATTTGTTCATTCTGGTCAGGCGGTCAATAGTGCATCCCCACTGCCATCACCTTCCCCTTCATACATGGAATTTCAATCCATAGAGATTCTACAGCAAATTTTGTTTCTTGCAAAACTTTAATCCTTTCTGACTCAATGCCCTCTCTAACATAGAGCGCAACCCCTCCACCAATTTGATCAGTTCTATCATTACGATATAGTTTGTACCCAGGTATCACGGTGTCTCACTGGTTGTCTTCCTTCCACCATGTCTCTGAGATTCCAATCATACCTAACCTCTCATTTAGTGTTATATATTCTAACTCTCCCATCTATATTTTATTCATATTAATCTTGCTATTGGTAGGCATGGGTAATTTGGAATCTTTAAGCTCTGTCTGCACCATACTCAAGGGCATTTGGGCTACTTTACTATTTTTTGGAACCTCTCTGCTTTTGGTAGTATCCTTCAAGGATACCTTCTTCCGAACCATGCACTCTTGAGCGACTGTTTGCTTTCCCCTATTATCTAGTTTAAAAGCTGCTCTTTCTCCTTTTTAAAGGTTAAAGCCAGCAGTCTGGTTCCATCCCGGTTAAGGTGAAGCCCATCCCTTTGGAAGAGCCCCTTCTTTCCCCAGAATGTTCCCCAGTTCCTAACAAATCCAAAACCCTCATCCTTGCACCATTGTCTCATCCACGCAATGAGACTCAGGAGCTCTGCCTCCCTTTTGGGTCCTGCGCGTGGAACGGGAAGCATTTTGGAGAACGCTACCCTGGAAGTTCTGGATTTCAACTTCCTACCTAAAAGCCTAAATTTAGCCTCCAGAACCTCCCTATCACATTTTCCTATGTATTGGTACACTCCCCAAGCACAGAAATAGATGTAATCGAGTGGTTTTAAAGCAAATGAGGTTTTATTTCCCCTTGGTAAGCACAAAACGTAAGACAAAATATCCATACTTTCTGGCGTAAGGAAATTAACTCAGGAACAGAAGAAAAATAGCTTCCTTTTTCTTCTAGCTTTTCAAAACACCATCCTTTAACACAGGATTCCCAAAACAGTTCCTTATAAAGGCACGAAGGTTTACTTTGCTTTCAATGCTGTGCATATAGCTTTGTATATCCAAGTCAGCGCAGAGACTCTATGTTATCTGCTATGGACAGTGTACAATCCATGAGTTCACCAATTACATTTTCGTCTACAGATTCTATTTGCATATCTTCCAGCCCTTCCCCCACTGGGTACGTAGGAACACAATCACACAGAGCTTTAAAACAGGTATCATTATTACTGAGAGAGTCCTGGAGAGCCTGGCAATCCCAGAGGAAACTTGTATCTCTAGTTCTCCTTATCCCTTCTAAAGGGCTTACCTTCAGGCTTCTGCCTAATAGGTTTCCTTAGCAGTGCTCTTTCAGCATTATCAAAGTCCATAGGCCTGTACCTCTCTCTCACCGGAGTTTCTGGGCACTCCCAAACTGACCTTTTGGATGGCTTCTCTCTCCAATGGCCCTCAGTATAAGGCTTTAACCGAAAGTTGCTTCCCTGTGGTCTTTGGGCTTGGCCTCTCTGTAACTCCCTAGCTGGAGCATTCTCTGCTCTGTCCTCGTGGCTGCTTGAGTCAGATTCAGCTTCTCTGCTCTCAGACCTGCTGATGGCTCTGCTCCTCTGCACCCTTCTCTTACGTCTGTTCCTGTTCTTGCTCCCGGGCTTGTTCTCGAGCCTCCGCTTGTTCCTGTTCTCTCTCTTGTCCCCCTTCTTCCTGTTCCTGATTCAAATGAGTGCTTTTTATCTTCCTTTCCCTTAGGGCTTAGCTTCGCCCCTTCCCCACCCAGGTGTCTACTATTGAGCTCAGAGCACGGGGAAATTTCCCATCAGCCCCTGCGGGCTTAACAGAGACGCGAGGGAGACACTCTCCCTTCGCGCCTCTCACAGCCTGCACGGAGGGAGGGAGGGATCGACGGACCGACGGATTCAGCTTGCAGAGGGGGCCCCCGTGGGTCAGTCCGTGCTGCCGCGGCAGCAGAGGGGGCCCCGCGGCAGCAGCCAGCAGGTTTTTTTTTAAATTAAAGTTTACTTTAGGCCGACGGGGGGCGGGGGTAGGACTGGTAATGGGCTATTGGGGGGGCTGGGGCTGGGACTGGAAATGGGCTGGGGGGTTAAGGCTGGAGGTGGGCTGATGGGGTTAGGACTGGTAATGGACTGTGGGCTGTTGGGGGGGTTAGAACTGATCATGGGCTTTGGGGGGGGTTAAGACTGGTAATGGGCTGTGGGCTGATGGGGGCTGTCTGGTAATGGGCTATGGGGGGGCTAGGACTGGAAATGGGCTGGGGGGGTTAAAACTGGAGGTGGGCTGATGGGGTTAGGACTGGTAATGGGCTGTGGGCTGATGGGGGGTTAGGACTGGCAATGGGCTATGGGGGGCTGACTGGAAATGAGTTGATGGGGTTAGGACTGGAAGTGGGCTGATGGGGGGTTAGGACTGGTAATGGGTTATAGGGGGGCTTAAACTGAAAATGGGGTGATGGGGGGTTAGGACTGTAAGTGGGTTGATGGGGGGCTAGGACTGGTATTGGGTTGGGGGGTTGCTAGGACTGGAAATGGGCTGATGGGTGGCTAGGACTGGAAATGGGCTGATGCAGGGACTAGAAGGGAATGGATGCAGGGTGAGGCTGGAACTAGAAGGGAGCTGATGTTGGGGGAGGATTAGAATGGGATGGGGCTGGAAGAGTAAAATGGAGAAGGGAAAAATATTTTGTGTGGGAGGGATAAAAAATCTACAATTGGCCAGGTATTGGGAGAGTAAGTGGGGATTGAGGATGGAGGGGTAAAATTTGAGTGGATGAAATAGGAATGAGGAAAGAGCAAAAGGAGAAAGATTAGTATGTTAAAGCAGATGTAGAGAGAGAATGGAAAAAAACTAGAAGAGAGAAGAAAGGACAAATGGACAGCAGACGATGGAGAGTTAGCAGAAGACACGAAGAAACCAGAAGAAAGTGGCTGGAGCAATTGCAGCTGAAAAAAATGCACAAAAAGTAGAAAAATATCTCTTTATTTTGAATTTATTAATTGGAATATGTCAGCTCTGGTAAATGTGCATCATTAACGTCTGCGCTTTGTTTAGTACAAGAGCAAATCAATGTATAGTTTTATTTCTACAGTGTTGTACATTCCAAGTTTGGCTTTTGGGATTCCCAGTTTAATTATTGTCTTCCTGTTTCTAAATTGTGATTACTTGTTTGGTGATGGTCTATGTTCTGCATGTGTAACTGAGCTGAGGTGTTCTGTTTATATAATTCCTATTTCACATTGCCACTTGTTCTCTTTCCCCAGTAGGTCATGTATTGTTGTTCTCTGAAATGTATTGGTTTAATATTTGCAGTGTTGCCTTTTGATTGGTAGAGTATGGTGCTTTGTGAGTCCTGGTAGTGCTGTTAGGATACGGCGGGTTTGCTATGGGTTCTAAATGGGCAGTGTTTGTAGTAGTTCCTAATGTGTCTGGCAGTTGGCACTGGATTACAGTAATGTAGAAATCTTTTAGTCTTTCTTTATCCATACACTCATTAAGAGGCATGTTTACTAAAAGTTAGTATATGGTAACATTATGCAAATATTTATGCAAATGAGGCCCCTTATGCAAATGAGGCCCCGCACCCCCCTTGGGCCGCCTCTGCTGGGGGCCCACAATTTTTGCTGGCGTAGGGCCTCACTCAAGGTAAATCCGGCCCTGCCCAAGGATATTGGCAAGAGCCATATCTCCAAAAGGCCATGGGAGGGAGAGGGAGCAGCGGACACCACTGCAGACACCAGATTTGCCCACTTGGAGGTCTGAACAGTTTCCTTTGCTAGCTACTGGTAGTTATGCAGACAATCTGATGCACCAGATCCCTACAGGATATATAGTATGTGAGCAGGGAGAGCTATAGTGCTATACCTCCATAATTCGTGTTTCAACAGGTCTGTATCATGGGCTAAATAAATGATTAAATACTAAAAGAGGCATCACCAATTTTGGCATCTTTCTAAAATGAAGCATATACAAAGGTTTAAAATGGCTGACTTAAAATGGAGTTGCTTAATGCAGTGCTTTTCAACCCTTTACTGGAGGCATACCTAGCCACTGTATGCAAATATATCTCATGCATATTCATTGTGGTAATCCTGAAAATCCAACTGGCTAGGTGTGCTTCTAGAAGAGGGTTGAGAAGCACTGGCTTAATGATTTGTTTAGACTAATGCAGACATACTGAAAAGTAAACTCATGTTGGGATATTTTCTGGATGAGAGAAAGACCATCTGATGACTATGAATATACTGATGGTGCTAGGAAGATAAGTGGACAAATTTGAATACTTTAATTGCATGACAAAAATTGAAAAAAAAGGAGTTTAATCTTTGCTATATGAGAATCAATACAATGGATTCTGAACTCTGATTATAAATTAGATTATTCTGAAGTTGAATTCTTAGCATGGATAATCCTGTGTATAATGATTCCTCATCCAACTTCAACATTTCATTGCTAACATCTATAGATATGTAAAGAAAATCTACTGTTGTGTATTTAGTTTCCTCCCTGATTAACTTCCCAATAAACATCCACAGAAATTTAACTGTACAGTCTGAAATTCCATCTAGCTCAGTAGAAAGTTGACTAAGATCAGATGGAAATAAGTAGCTAACTTAGGATCTAAATTTTAGAATGGTAATACACATATTTTTTTCCATTTGATCATTTTATTTAGTAGATCATTTACACTACAATCGCTACTATCATTGCAAACTTCACTTACATGTAGCAAATTACATATATTGTACATACATTAACAATTATATATTCAATTTATTTATTCATATAATATTTCTCTAAACTCTCTTTATATCATTCTCTTTCTCACCTCCCTCTCCCCCATCCCTCCCCCGCTCATCTAATCTCATCCATTACTGAATTAATATCCTCTCTCCTTTCACCCAATCACCATTTATCCTTCCTGTTAAATTTTAAATTTTATTTAAAATCCCTCTCATATTTTACTCTATAACTCCCTCTCTTTCTTCCTCTAATTGTTCCTCAGCTTTCCCTCCTATCCCACGCCGCATCTCCGTCAATCTATGCATCAAACACATCTCTGCCACTCTTCTCACAAATCCTGCCATTTGTGGCATTGACTTCCCCTGCCAGTGCTGTACTATTTCACTTCTGGCAGCTACTATACAGTGATGTATCATTCCACTAACTCTCTTTGGAATGTCTACATCTAATTGATGTAATAAGCAAATCTCTGGCTTTCTTTGTATTCGATATCCTGTCATGTTATATATCAACTCCAAAATCTCAATCCAATAAGCTTGTATCCACTTACATTTCCACCACATATGCAACCAATTCCCTTTCTCATGACATCCCCTCCAACATAGATCATTAAGCCCCCGTCCAGCTCTTTTTTCACGTACTGGATTCCAATACCATCTGAACAACATTTTATAAGCATTCTCTTTTACCCTTGTGGCTATGGATATACTTGCCACTGTTTGTATTATCTTGTTCCATTCCTCCTCAAACCAACTTATCTCCAAATCTTCTTCCCATTTATCATGTTATTGTTATTTGTTATTCCCCCCAATACATTATGCCTTTATAAAGTTTGGATAAAATTCCTTTATGCCCAAAATTTCCTATACACAACGCTTCAAACCACCCCCTGTTTTCCCAGAGATCATGCCACACCTTCGATTGTTTCAAAAAGTGGCTCACTTGTAGATAAGCATAATAATCTCTATCTCCTAATCTATAGCACATATATTTTAAAAAATTTCCCTGTTGGTGTTGATAAAACTTAAGCATGCCTTAGAGGAGGTTCAAAGTGCTTGTTTCAGCCAAGGCTTGAAACGATAGAGGGAGTAATTGTGCTTAGCTCCCTGGATTTTTTTTAGCATTTAAAATATAAGAAATTCACCTTCAGGGGCATTCTTCCTTTATTGACTCCACAATATCAGAACCCTTAGCTGGATGGCCAATGGGAGGCTATCCGGATAAGGGTGCTGCCCAAGATATTCAGCAGCACTATGCGGATAGTGCTGCTCAGTATCTCCATGGACCATCCTGGCATTATCTGGTTAGTTAAGGGAGAAGTCGATGGGAAGAGCAAGGGAGATGTCAACGCTATCTGGATAATTGCCAACTTTCTCTGGTTAGAATGAATGTCAGTCAGCACCTTCCCAGACAACATAGGCCACACAAAAAAGGAGACATTTTACTTACCAATCATTTCCTTTCCTGGAATCCTACTAGACCAGTCCAAACTAGTGGGTTGTGTCCTCCTGTCAGCAGATTGTGAGATAAAGAAAAATTCCTGAAGCTTTGTGACATTACCTTGGTATAAAAACCCATCCCCCAAGGGGAGCTTCAGTATAACCATAACAAGCAGCAGGAGTTCAAACAGCCAGACCAAAAATGAGTTCATAAATAAATAACTCTTATAACAAGCTAAATTGAACAATGTGATACAGGACCCGCAGACCAAGGAAGTATGTACATGGCGAGGTACAGCAATGTCACCGATACATAAAGAGAGTCTTAGCTAGGTGACGGACTAAACAGTTTAGAAGGGCAGGTCTAGCATGATTCCAGGAAAGGACATTATCAGTAAGTAAAATTTCTCCTTCCAAATACATCCTGCTAGACCAGTCCAGACCAGTGGGGAGTACCAGACTAAACCACTCCAGGGCGGGAAGAAACAGCTGCAGCCAAGACAGAGGCTCTGAAGCAAGCTGCTTATCGGGCATGGACATCCAAACGATAGTGACGTGCAAAAGTAGAGAGGGAGGACCAGGTGACCACCCTGCAAATATCTAGCAGAGCTACCTGTGAGTATTCTGCCCAGGAGGTAGCCTGGGCCGATGTAGAATGTGCCCAAAGACCTACAGCCACAGGTTTGTTCAATAAAATATAAGCTGACTCAATTGTTTGCTTGATCCAGTGTGCAATAGTTGCTTTGGAAGTGGCCGCTCCTTTTCGTGGACCAGAAGCCAGGACAACAAGATGATCGGAGAGATGAAATGTATTGGTGAGTTTGAGGTAACAGCGTAACACCCTACCAACATCCAACAGGTGAAGGACTCTGTTCTCACCCGAAAACTGCTCCTTAAAAAAGGAAGGAAGCACAATCGATTAGTTGACATGAAAATCTGAAAGAACCTTAGGCAGAAAAGAGGGCACTGTTCGAATCGTAATCCCCTCCAGGGAAAAAGACAGAAAAAGATCCCAGCAGGAAAGTGCCTGGAGCTCTGAAAGGCACTGTGTCGAAGTGACTGCTATAAGAAAAAACAGTTTTGAGAGTCAAATCTTTGAGAGATACCCTATGGAGAGGCTCAAACAGGGCACAGGTGAGCACATGAAGCACTAAGGACAGATCCCAAGAAGAGACGATTGGATGAATGGGGAGCCTCAGGGAGCGAACACCCCACAGAAAATGGGAAACGTCTACATGAGAAGCAAGAGACTGCCCATGGAGAGACCGCAATATGCATCTTTAAATAATTAAGGGCAAGACCCTTATCAAATCCATCCTGAAGGAAGGAATGAATGTCTGGAATATCAACTTGCCAAGGGGACAGGGATCTCTTAGAACACCAAGAAGAAAAAAAGATGCCAGATCAGAGCATAAGCATGTGAGGTAGAAGACCATCGAGCCTGTAGTAGAATGACCACTACTTGCAGCAAGTAACCTTTGCGATGCGACACCACTCAATAGCCAAGCGAATAAGGAGTGGGGTCATCCATGAGAATCGGCCCCTGAAACAGGAGACCTCTCCAGACACAGAGGGGTAGGGGCGCTTCCAGCAGGAGGCAGAGATCATCAGCATACCATGGACGCCGAGGCCAATCTGGGTCCACCAGCACTACCCGTCCAGAGTGTGACTCTAACCGACAGAATACACGACTGATTAGCGGCCAAGGAGGAAAGATGTAGAGAAGCTGGTTCGAGGGCCAGGTCTGAACCAGAGCATCTAGGCTATGAGAGTTCGGTTCCTTTTGATGAATGAAAAAGATAGACGCCTTGGCATTGGAAGAGGTGCCTATTAGGTCTGGAGTCAGATGATTCCACCTTCACACAATGTTCGCAAATGCCTACAGAGCTGGCTCCCACTTGCCAGGATCCAGGATATGATGACTCAGGACATCTGCTTGCATGTTCTCCAGTCCCACAATGTGCTGTGCAGAAAGAATCAGGAAGTTTGATTCTACCCAGGGAAATAGAAGACTCATTTCCAGGGCCACTCCATTTGGTCCCACCCTGTTGAGATAAGTCACAGTGGTGGAATTGTCGGAAAGTATTCGGACTGCTCGACCCTGAAGATGGGATTGAAAGAAGAGTATAGCCAGATGAACAGCCCAGTCTTTAAGGCGATTGATGGTCCAAGAGACTTCTTGAATGGACCAAGATCCCTGCACTGCCTGTCCTTGGAAGTGCACTCCCCAACCTGCAAGGCTGGAGCCTGTGGTGACCACCACCCAATGCGGAATTTCCAACAAGTGATGAGGACAAAGCCACCAGCAAAGACTGTGGTGAACCACTGAAGAAAGGGGTAAAAAACTGATAGTACAGGGTGGATGGAGACCCGCACGACAGGAGAGAGTACTGAAGTGGATGCATGTGAGCACGGGCCCAGGGAACTCAATTGAGAGCAGAAGCCATGGTGCCAAGGAGTTGTAGGTAATCCCAGGCAGTGGGAGCTGCCGGGTGCCAGAAGTCATGGATCTGAACACAGAGCTTTTTGCATCTGTCATAAGAGAGGAAGACACGACCCACTTTCATGTCGAAGTGGGTGCTGAGGAATTCCAGAGACTGAACTGGGCAGATTGCTTTTGGCATAATTGACCACCCAGCCGAGACGATCCAGAAAGGTCAGGACCTGAGAGACCGCAGAAATAGCCTCCTCTGATCAGCCAGTCGTCTAGATAAGGATGAACCAGAATACCTTGACACTGCAGCAAAACTGCCACTACTATCATCACCTTAGAGAAAGTGCAAAGAGCTCTGGCAAGACCAAAGGGCAAGGCATGAAACTGATTATGTTGACCGAGGACCATGAAATGTAAATAGTGCTGATGATCTTGGTGGATTGGAATGCGAAAATATGCTTCCGCCAGGTCCAGGGCTGCGAGAAATTTTCCTGGCCGAACAGCTTGAATAACTGTCCTGAGGGTTTCCATCTGGAACTGTTGCACCTGAAGACAGTGACTGACTCCCTTGAGGTCCAGGATAGAATAGAAGAAGCTGTCCTTCTTGGGAATGACGAAGTAAATGAAATAGTGATCAGAACCTCTTTCTGAGGTAGGAAATGGGTATACCACATTGAGCTGAAGAAGGCAGTGGAGAGTCAGGCATACAGCCGCAGAACCACATGGAGAGATGAGGAAGACATTCGGCATGGGCTTGGTGAAACTGAGAGTATAACCCTGTGTTACTACCTTGAGTACCCACTGGTCCAATGTTATCTGGGTCCATTCGTGAGAAAAAAATTGTAAGTGTCTGCCCACAGGAGACACCCTGGGATGGATCTGAAAACAGTCAACAGGAAGATTTAGCAAAATTGGAAACTTGTTGGACAAGGAGAAATTGTCCCGGTTGCGATGGATATCCTGAAGGGACCGAGGTTTAGAACCAGCCCTATTCGAAGAAGAAACGGATTTGCCAGGCCGGTAGCGATGAATGTCTCTGAAATGGATTCTATAAGATGAGGACGCGGATGACGACATGGCAGGATGAAGAAAATTGGATTTGGGCTTATCTTCTGGCAAACGTTAAGGCTTGACTTCCCCTAAATTCTTCAAAAGGTTTTTCCAAATCCTCATCAAAAAGACGACGGCCCTTGAAAGGAAGTTTGGCGAGACCGCACTTGGAAGCAGCATCTGCATTCCAAAAACGGAGCCACTACCAATAATGGAGCCACTGCAGCAGCAACCACAGACTGAGCAAATAAACTCAGCAGATCATAAAAGGCATCTGCAAGAAAGGCAGTGACTGACTCTAAACAAGGCAAAGCCAGATCATCCAGAAGTGACTGAAGTCATCGGAACAGAGCACGTGCAGCGAGACCTCCACAAACAGAGGCCTGCAATGCCAAGGTCGATGACGAGAAAGTGGTTTTTAAGAGGCCCTCCACCTTGTGATCCGTCTGATCACGGAGGACAGTAAAGCCCTCCACAAGAATGGTCATGCATTTAGTAACTGCCATGACCAGGGCGTCTACTTGAGGGAAACTCAACCACTTGTCACGATCATCCAAAGACCAAATGTGAATACGCCCCAAGTGACGAGCAGAGCGTAGAGACACATCAGGAGAATCCCACTCTAAGGAGACCATCTGTTGTAGCTTCAGGGGAAAGGGAAAAATCTTAGAAGGTTTCCCGATGCCCACGATGAGGGGTCTGCCTGAGGTTTAGAGGAATCCGAAAGCTGTTGCACTTGAGAGTCCAAGAGGTGCAGAGCTTCTTAATTTGAGCAATTACAGCAGGAAGCTCTTCCTAATGGAATAACCAGATATCCTGGCCGTCTTCTTGAGGCTGCTGGTCATCTTCCAATGGTGAGAGGTCTCCTGTTTCCCGGCTAGACTCAGAAGTGATAGAATGTTCATCTGAAGGACTGTCATCATCTTCCCCTGCAGGGTGCCAGTCCCCTGGACAAGAGGAGGTATCCTTGGCCAGATCTAAAGAAAATCCAGACAAACTTCAGTGGCACACTTTCTAGATGGAGGATCAGCGGTGGTCAGAGTAGCCGAAGTCCCCAAGTGCCACATATCCCAGGCTTGACGAATAGGTGCATAAATTGGAGATCAGAACCGTCAGCTGAAATCTGCATAGGCTGAATAGAGAATTGTATAGGGTGAGCAGGCTGCTCAAGCAACAAAACCGGAGGAAAGGCATCTTGAGATCTATCATCACTCTGCGGTAACCCAGAGGGAGCTAAAGCAAGAGACCTGGAAGGGCTACTGGAACCAGGATCTGCAGATGCAGAAGGACCCCCCCCCCCTTGATCAGAATCACAGGAGGAACACAAACTACCTGTCAAAGTCTTACATTTTTTTCCCACAGCCCAAGCAGCGCTGTAGGGAAGAAGACATTTTCACAACAGAATAAAAGAAAAAGTCACAGGAAGAGCCAGGGAACCAAAAATCAACAAATTGAAGAAAGAATGGCAGCCATGGCACAAAAATTATAGTGGAAAACAACAAAACAGAGCCAGGAAGCAGCTGTTGACTGACCGCATGAAGAGAAGCAGGAAAAAGGCAACTGCAGAAAATGGAGCATGCGATCAGAAGAACAAGATACCTTCGAAAAACAGATTGGGATCTGCTTTAAAAGAGAATCAAGAAAGAAATAAAACTCACTGCTCTTGAAGGAGGAAAAAATAGATGAAGGAAGGGTCCAGAGAAGAAAAAAGCTGCCTGACAACTTCCTCAGCAACCGGGTCCTTTGCTAAAGGTGTTTTTTTTTTTTGTTTGCTTGTTTTCTAAACTTTAAGGAGTTAGAAAAATAACAAAAGGTGACTGCCAACTTAGCTGATAGAAGTCTTGCTTACAGAACAGTCAGAACGGAAGGCTGCAACTACTCCTCATGAGCAGGAGCACTTCCCTTCAGAGGTGCTCTACTGGTCTGAAGGACTGATGGGGGGTAGTGCACGCAGAGTAGGGCATTTAACAATAGATGTTGACAGCCAAAGGAGGTGTAAGGCTTACGGTCTACCTAGGGCACCAACATCTTGAATTCTGGGACTGGCCCTGTTCCCATGTCTACCCACATTCACCTTCATCCTATAACCTCTTATTCCTGGGCTTCCTTCCAAATGAGAGAGGCCTGCCTCCTGTGTATTTATTTTTATACCTTGGACATTTAACTTTTTCTCTTTTGTCTCCCTTATCCCGTCTTTCTTCCCAAATGTACATATACAGATGTTTTAGTCTGTCCTTATACGCCCTATGATGAAGACCATTGACCATTTTAGTAGTTGCCTTCTGCACGGACTCTGTTCTGTTTATATCCTTTTGAAGGTGTGGTCCCCAGAATTCACACAGTATTTTAAATGAGATCTCACCAAAGACCTGCACCGAGGCACTATCACCTCTATTTCCTGCTGACGATTTCTCTTCCTATGCATCCAAGCATCCTTCTGGTTTGTTGTCATCTTATGTACCTGTTAGGCCACCTTCAAATTATCAGATACTATCATGCCCAGATTCTACTCTTCTTTAATGCACAAAATAATTTCACCTCCCTTTACTGTATTGCTTTCTTGGGTTCTGCAGCCCAAATGTATGACTGTGCATTTTTTAGTATTAGCTGCCAAACCCTAGACAATTCTTCAAGATTTGCTAGATCCCTCTTAATGTTTTCCTCATCTTCCAGGATGTCTACCCTATTGCAGATTACAGTATCATCTGCTAAAAGGCAAAATTTTCACAATGTCGAAAAAAATCAGGCCAGGGGCCCAATTCCCTGTGGCACACCAACCATAGCATCCCTTTCCTCAGAGTGAATGCCATTTATTATCCTCCTTAGTTGCTTCCCACACAACCAGTTCTTAACAGAGTCACTTTAGGACCCATAAGAAAGCCTTCAATTTATGTCATCTATAGGTAATTGTGTTAAAAAATTTGCTTAAACCTAAGCATATCTAGAACTTTCCACCTATCCAATTCTTTGATCACCCAGTCAGGACCATACCATCCACTAGGTGAACTAGATGGTCGCCTAATTACCATGGGTTGCCACTGAATTGGATTTGGTTAATCCCAGAAGGATGAAGTTACCGCTAAAATCCACCTGTAATCCGCCTGGCCAGATGCACCCAGAATTGCTTATTTTTAAGAGATTAGTTTTACAAGATGTGCAACATTTAGAGGATACACAATGACACTCATTTCATGCTCTTTCTAGTGACGAGAAGTCAGCTCTGGATGATTTAATGTCGCAGCCTGATTTAGTAATCTGACAGGCTGATAAGGGTGGTGCGATCGTGATATGGGCCCATAATGCATATTTACAGGAAGCAGATCATCAACTAGCAGATGTAAATATATATGAACGATTATTGCAAGATCCCACTAGTGGGTTACAAGTCAGTATTAAAGATATAACTTCCACAGCTTTGCATTCTAAAATTATTTCAAAAAAAGAGTGGTCTTTTTTGAATGTTCAATCTCCAGAGGTAGCGAAATTGTATTTACTACCGAAAATTCATAAAGATATACTTGTCACAGGGTGGACATAGGGCAGCCTGAGAAAGTGCAGAGCAGTGTGAATGATCACGGTGAAAGTGACAGAATAAACAGAAGAATGTTTGATGGTTGCCAGGGACAACCTAAGCACACGTGCACAGAGCCCAGAAAGACACACCCAGAGAGCAAAGCAAGGGAGTCTGCTTTACCTAATAGAGTGCACCTGAGGGAAGGTGGAGTCAGGAAATACACAGATAAAACAGACTACCAAACATTTGGAGATAGGGAACCTTTGAGAGAGAGGGAATCCTGGAGAGATGAGCCGAGGAGAGAATCCCTGAGAGAGGAATTAAAGCAGCAGAGGTCACAAGCTGAAAGGCAGCAGGGGAGCCGGTGTGAATGTTGGAAAGAGTCCAGAGACCTGTGTGGTTCTGGGAGAAGGCAACACCCTGACAGCGTGAATGTGTTTGGAAAGCAAGAAGAATACAGGAAGACTGCAACAGCAGGTACAGGGGCAAAGAGTAGATACAAGGGCTATTTACCATTTGAAAGGGAAGGACCCTGGAGGCTTAGAAATAGCCATATAAAGCCCAGATATTCAGAGGCTAATAATAGCTTTTCTCCTGATTATAGAAGTGTTAAAAGAAGAGGGCTTCACTTACTTAGAGAAGCTGAAGAAATCCCTTCTCACGGTGAGTTCCCAGCTTCTAGGGAAACACCGTTACACCGGTTGCAATCAGACACAGTTGGGCCTGGAAAGCTAGGGCAGACCCGGCAGGGACCCTATCAAAATTACCCAGCTAGCAGGTCAAACCAGGACCTGAGCTATGCATTGAGGCACCAGCGGGGGCAGGGCTCTGAAAGACATCACTCAGAGTTTGGTGATACTCCCCAGAGAGGCAGTGCTGTTCACAGGAAGAGAAACTTCTTGACTGACGAGGCAAGCCTTCCATATTTTTATTCCACGTTGGAAGTGGATAGTGGAGATACCAATGCCTATTACTCATTGTAAATAATTACCCCGGTTACCCAAGTTTTTGTTCCTGTTCCATGTAAAAAACAGATAATATGTATCTTATCTGATGTTTTATTGTTCTTTGTAAACCGCGCTGATTATAAATAGTGCGGTATATAAAAGATGTTAAATAAATAAATAATAATAAATAAAATGAGCAAGAAATGATGGAATATGAGAATTCTGAAGTATTAACAAATACAGAATTGATGGACTGTTCTTTCTCTGTGATAGAGCCAGAGATATCATTAAGGTAAATGTGATTTGTGTAACCTTAAATTCCAGTATACAAGTGGCAGAGCTGCAACTCTCTCCCTCTCTCCAAGCCCAGCAGTCAGTTAGGCTGTTTATTATTTACCTTTGGTTTAAAGTTATCAGCTGAAGGAAGCTACTTTTGTTATATAGTTATCTTTTGTTTGAAGCCAAGTGAGCTGTTAATTTCTGTTGTTTAAAAAGAAGAAACCTCAAGGGACGGGGAATAAAACCCTAAAAGAAAAGAAAGTTCTTCTGTGTGATTTATATATAGAAGCAAGGCACAACTACCACCCTCATAATAGCCCAACAATACCAGCAGTCACGGCTGGGGCGGATGAGGTGTGACATACTACATCCAACTGGTAGACCTATAGTTTCTACCAGGGGTACAGTGTTGGAACCATTATCTATATTTGTTGATTCCTTTTTACGTCTAGTGTTGGTGGATATACCATCTTACATTAAGGATACCACTCATTTTTTAGGAATTTTGGAAAGGCATTCTGAATGGGCACGATTACCGGATGTATTGTTAGTCACGTTAGATGTAACCTCTCTTTATACCAGCATTCCGCAGTTGGCAGCTTATGAGGCAGTTGACATAAGTTTACACTGCCGGAGGGACCTTTGAGGATATGATTTTGTTTCTTTTAAAATTAGCCCGTTTGGCCATTTTTCAGAATTTTTTTGTGTTTGAGAAAATGTTGTATCATCAGATTTCTGGGGTGGCCATGGGGGCCACGTTTGCCCCCTCGGTAGCTAACTTGTTTGAGTCTTTATGAGGACAAGTGGTTGAGTTCGTCCCCATATGCATCTCAGCTGAAGTTATGGTGTAGGTACATCGATGATGTGTTTCTGATCTGGCATGGTACGATAGTTACTTTTAATGAGTTTTTTAAAATGGCTTAATGATTGTGATCCCAATATCCACTTTACTTGTGTTTATAATTATAGTGAGATAGTGTTTCTAGATCTGGTGGTACGTAAAGGTGTGAATGGTTGAGTTACAACAGTGCATCGTAAAATTACAGACAGAAATACTTTTCTTCATTATGATAGTGCTCATCCAGTGCGGCTCAGGAATGGTTTGCCATTTTCTCAGTTTATAAGGTATCGCAGAAATTGTTCAGATGAGCTTGAATTTAAACAACAATCTAAAGTTTTGATAGCTAATTTCATAGATAGGGGTTATCCGTTGCAGGTTGTAAAACAGGCCTATAGAAGAGCATTATATAATAATACAGCACTTCTTTTGAATCCTCATACTAGTCCAGGTCAGAGTGAAGATACAGACTATATAAATTTGATAACAAAATATTCTCCTTTTAGTTCCCATATACAACGGATTATTAAGAGGCATGCTAGTGTTTTGCGTACTATCCCTGGTTTGGAAGAAAAGATTGTTAGATGCATTTGGCAGTGACATCGTAATTTGCAAGAAAAGTTGAGCCCTTTGGTGTTACGTCCCCTATCGGGAACAATTGATGTTTCTGGGGGACATAGAAAATGTGGTGGTTGCTCGATTTGTGAGGTCTCCTGTAATATTACTCAATTGGTGTATCATAGTAGAAGTTTTAAACTGAGAAAACAGACTTCCTGTGAATCTATGTTTGTTGTCCATGGGATTTTATGCCCGTGTGAGTTGTTGTATATTGGCAAGACTAATACACAGTTTCAGAAACGGATGATAGAACTTAAAAGTAGGTTAAGTTGTCAAAGGCGGGAGGCTCCATTAGTACAACATTGTTTGGATTTTGGGCATTCCTTTACTGATTTGAGATGTTTTGGTTTGGATGAAGTGTCTTTAGGCAGGGGAGGAAAAATGAGGGAACAATCTTTATTTCTCTGTGAGCAAAGGTGGATTTTCTGTGTGCATACGGTGGTCCCAGAAGGTGTGAACATGCGAATTGATTGGGGAGTATGTATTTGATTGATGGTGCTTTGGTGTTGTGGAATCCCTGATGTTTTAAAGATGTTATGGTGCATGTACGGCGGTTTGCATATGCAAGCTGTTTTGTGCTTTGAGTTATGTTTCTCTTTAAGGGGTGGAGTTTCTCGAATCAAGGAATCCCTGACGTCATAAACTTTGCGTATTTGATAGATAGGTTTGTCTGGGAGTCCGCATGCGCGGCATTTTTGAGGTCTGATCGGCCATGTTGAGGAGAAGCCGAAGTTTGATCTGTTGTGTAGCGTGGTTTGGTTTTTTTGGGTGAGTGTAACTTGGGGTTGTGATACAGATTGGTATGTGATAACGATGGATGAGTATGTAATTTCTAATATTATGTTTATGTTTCTTTGTATTAACTGGCAATATTTCCCTGAAGAAGCTCCGTTGCAAAACACTTGAAGAGCGCTAGACTGAAGCGGGGTATTAGATTGATCGCATCAGATTGAAGTTTCTGAAGTTAAGTTACTGTATATATGGATGTGTTCTTCTATATATTGCTTGTGCTATCTACAAGGGATGGTCATTGATGCAATGGGGAAAAAGCTATACAGATTTTTTATAAATCAGTTGAAAGCCCGCTAGTTCTGAGACCTCCCTTGTTGGTTTTTACAAAGAAACTTTGGTGAATGATAGAAGATTATCTATTTTTCCACTTTTCTATAACAACAAACCTAGTTTGTTTTGGTGTTGTTGTTGTTAAGTGCCGTCGAGTCGGAGTCGACTCATGGCGACCCTCTGGATAGCTATCCTAAATTGTGTTCGGTCTTCAGTCAGGCGGCTCATTGTTGACAGACTGGTACCCGTAGCTGCTGTTATTGTAGCGATCCATCTCATTGCTGGCCTTCCTCTTTTGCGTTGACCTTCTATCTTTCCAAGCATGATGTCTTTCTCTAATGATCTCTCTCTTCGCATGATGTGTCCGAAGTATGAAAGTCGAAGTCTTGTCATCTGAGCTTCTAAAGAAAGCTTAGGTTTGATCTCCTCTAGTACCGACTGGTTTGTTCTTCGGGCAGTCCATGGTATACACAGTATTCGCCGCCAGCACCATAATTCAAAGGCATCAATTTTCTTCCTGTCTGTCTTTTTCACTGTCCAGCTTTCACATCCATATGATGTTATGGAAAATACCATGGCTTGAACAAGTCGAATCTTTGTATGGAGAGAGACATCTCTGCTCTTGAGAATCTTATCTAGGTCTTTCATAGCCATTCTGCCAAGAGCAATGCGTCGTCTGATTTCTTGACTGCTTGTTGCTTCTTTATTGATAGTTGATCCAAGTAGGTTAAAGTTGTTCACGATTTCAATTTCTTCTCCTTCAACGATGAACCTGTTGATTATGCCAGTTGTCATGATCTTTGTCTTCTTTACATTAAGGTGCAGGCCCATTTTGAGACTATGTTCTTTGATTGTGAAAAGTAAATGTTTCAGATCATCTTCACTTTCTGCCAGTAATGTGGTATCATCAGCATAGCGAAGGTTGTTAATGAGTCTTCCCCAATCTTCACACCTCTGTTGTCTTCATACAATCCTGCTTCTCTGATGATTTGTTCTGCATATAAATTAAACAGGTAGGGGGAAAGTATGCAGCCTTGTCTTACACCTTTGCTTATTTTAAACCATTCTGTTTCTCCTTGTTCCGTTCGAACTATTGCTTCTTGATCAATGTACAGATTGCGCAAGAGAACGATCAGGTGTTCTGGTATACCCATGCTTCTTAATGTGGCCCAGAGTTTCTCATGGTTTACACAGTCAAAAGCCTTGCTATAGTCGATAAAGCACAAATAGATATCCTTTTGGTATTCTTTAGTCTTTTCAAGGATCCATCTCACATCCGCAATGATGTCTCTCGTTCCTCGCCCTTTCCTGAACCCTGCTTGCACTTCAGGTAGTTCTTGTTCTAGGTATGGCTGTAGTCTCTTTTGAATAATCTTCAGTAGAATCTTGCTGGCATGTGGGATCAGAGCGATTGTGCGATAATTTCCAGTCAGTTGGATCACCTTTCTTTAGTATTGGTATAATCACAGATCTTTTCCAGTCAGTTGGCCATGATGTTGTCGTCCATATTTCTTGGCAGAGCCTTGTAAGTACAGTAACAGCTGCATCAGATTGCTGCAATACTTCTATGGGAATGCTATCAATGCCTGGTGCTTTGTTCTTTGATAAGGCTTTCAATGCTGCTTCAACTTCTTCTTTCATCACCAATGGTTCCTGATCATAAGGTATAGGTTGAAACGGCTGTTGGTCCACTTGATCTTTATCATATAAAAACTCTGTATATTCCTTCCACCTTTCCTTGATCTTCTCAGCATCATTCAACATAGAACCTTGAGCATCTTGTAACATTCCAATTCGAGGCTGGAACTTTTTCTTTAACTCTCACAGCTTTAGGAAAGCCGATCTTGTTCTTCCTCTAATAGTTTCTGCTTCTATTTCCTTGCAAGTGTCATTGTAGTACTTTTCCTTGTCCTGTCTTGCTGCACGTTGGAAATCTCTGTTGAGTTCTGCGATTGTCTTTCTTTCTCCTTTGGCTTTAGCTTCTCTGCGTTTCTGGGCAATTTTCAGAGTTTCTTCCGTCATCCATTTTGGCCGTTTTTGCTTTTTCACCTTTTGTAGAGACTTCTCGCTTTCTTCCAGTACAACCTTCTTGATGTCATTCCATAACTCTTCCGGAGTTCTGTCATTTGTATCTAAAGCAGCAAATCGATTTTGCAGGCAGTCTTTAAATTCCAGTGGTATATTCTCAAGGTCATATTTTGCTGCATTCATGAGTGGTTTGCTCTTTTTCAACTTTAGCTTGAGTTTGCATACTAGTAGTTGATGATCTGTACCACAGTCAGCTCCAGGTTTTGTCTTTGTTGATGTTACAGAGCTTTTCCATCGTTGACTTCCACAGATGTAGTCAATTTGATTTTTATACAATCCATTGGGTGAAGTCCATGTGTACAGTCGCCGCTTGTGTTGCTGGAAGAAGGTGTTTCAGATGAATAGATCATTGGTCTTGCAGAATTCTATCAATCTTTCTCCAGCTTCATTTCTGTTGCCAAGTCCATATTTTCCAACTACTTTGCCTTCTTCTTTGTTGCCAACTTTTGCGTTCCAGTCACCCATGACTATCAGGATATCCTGTTTGCATGTTCTGTCAATTTCAGCTTGTACTTGTTCATAGAACTCTTCAATTTCATTCTCTTCTGCAGCTGTTGTTGGGGCATATACTTGAATTATAGTTTATTGCTCTTTTTGATATTTTACCACTCTGAAAATTGACCGTTATATGATTAGACCCCAGTGAGCGGCATCGCTAACCAATCCCCCCCCCCCCCCATGGGAAGCGGCAGTTCAGCATCACGGCAGGTTTTAAATCTGGCTTGCCACTCCTGTCCCTTTCAAGGAGGTTGCAGAGGGGAGCAGCGCCAGCAGCAGCAGACCGCAAGTGCATATGCATATTGTGGTGCTCGCACCCCTACCAGGCGGCTGCCTAGTAGGGACGGGTGACCACCTCTTATATTTTCCTAGGGTTGTAGTTGTGTGAGGAATAATGAGCCGAGTGGTTTTATAAAAGCGCACAGGAATTTATTCAGTTTCCTTGCAGGTAAGTGGATACAATTTCTTCAAGCACATTTACTCTCCAGACAAAAGAAAATAATGGATAACTTCTCCAGTAACAAATGTCCAAAACAAAATGACAGCAAATTCAACTATCAAGTGTTTCTGGCTCACACTAATTTACCTTAGTGCATGCATCACATTCCATCTCCGAAATACTGGAATTTACATCACCCTCCTTGGCTTCAAGCTCCATACTCTCAGGTGAGCTGTAGCAGGGTTCTGCTTGGTAACGCTCAGGCAAATCCATCATTTAAGGGTTTTTAGAGCAATATGACCAAAACAATTAGAAATTGCCCAAAATATTGCAAATACTGATATACACAATCCTAATGTATCAAAATATGGTCAAAAAATGTGACCAAAATTTCATCCATTTTATAAGTGAATTTTTTCATATGAATTTTTTTATGTAAATTTTTTGTTTGGATGTGGGTCTCAGAATGAATGGGGGGGGATAGCTACAGGCCACAGCAACTGAAAAGCCTGAGAAATTCCTGACCCCTTCCTTACATCAAGGACCCCAACCATCCAAGTTTTTTTTCCTTTTAACTAAAAGTTTTACTTTTCCGAAGGCAGATTCAACAAAATATGAGCTCTGCAAACTCTTTTCAGTAGAGGACTAACAACTAATTATTCGTTATTAATTTGTTTATAACACTTCAAGAGAGAGACTGTTGGTTTTCAAAATTATTAACATCCCCTCTATGGTGGGGGAAAAAGCCAAACCAGTTTCAAAACTCCCTGAATCCTTTTCGTCAATAATGGCCTATGACATTTCAGGGCAGAGGCTTTTGGCTTAAAGAGTCCAAACGACTTATCTATAATAAAGAAGAAAAATCCAGTCAGGTCTCTCTATTCCCGACGCGAACTTCCAGCGCTGACGCGTTTCACCGCTCCCGCGGTTTCATCGGGGGATATAGGGTTCTCACGGCGTGTCCTGCAGGTTTGTAGATAATCTTTCAATAAACAGCTTAGAGAAGAAAGAATATGAATCAGTAATGAAATGCATAGCTATAGCAAATATGGTAAGAACAGACCCCTCTATATGAAGTTTAACATTTTAGAAAAAACATTTTAGAAAAAACAGTCCATGAGATCCTTGATGTAAGGAAGGGGCCAGGAATTTCTCAGGCTTTTCAGTTGCTGTGGCCTGTAGCTATCCTCCCCCATTCATTCTGAGACCCACATCCAAACACAAAAAATTTACATAAAAAAATTCATGTGAAAAAATTCACTTATAAAATGGATGAAATTTTGGTCACATTTTTTTGACCATATTTTGATACATTAGGATTGTGTATATCAGTATTTGCAATATTTTGGGCAATTTCTAATTGTTTTGGTAATGCTCAGGGACTTTCTGCTTTAGAGTTTTCAACAAGTTAAACAACCTCTCCCACTTTCTTGTCCTCCCTTCTCTGGGCAGGTCTCCTATGGGGTGCTCTTGTTTAACCTTCCTGGTGAAACATTTCTTTCTAGGCTGTCTTATCTGGGGGGTATAACAGTTTCATCAGAGTCAGAGGAGAAGACACACTCAGAAGGCCTTACCGCCTCCCTTCTCCTACCTTGGGCTTTTGGTGCAGTATTCTCTTGGTTGGAGCTTTGGCCAGTCAGGACTCCCTTTGCCTCAGCGTAGGGCAGAGACTTGTGGTAGAGCTTTCCCACTCTCTTGCTAGGGTAGGTGGTTCTCTCCCTGGAACCACCCCTATGTCCTCTGTGGCTACTGTGCTGAGTATGGTGGCTTCCTTTGTACCTTCTCTGGTTGTCTTTATAGCGGTTCCTTTCTCTGCTGCTCCTTTTCGCTACAGGGCTGTTCCCTCTGTACCTTCTGGAACCTGGACTGGAACCCGAGCTGCAACTCCCACTTAGGCCTGGACTGCAACTCCGACAGCAACTGCCACTGCAACTGCGTCTCCAACCATGACTCCAACCATGTTTCTCACCATGCTTCCAACCATGCTTCCAACCAGCACCCGAACCAACTCCCGAACCAGCTCTCCAACCAACTCTATCTCTAGTGTTTGTTTGCTCCCTTTCAAACACTGAGCAGGACAACTCCCTTCCTGGCTCCGCCCATCTGTACCTCCCACTCCTATCTGTGGCTGACCTGGAGTGTGGGCGTGGCTTACAGCTAGGTCTGCCCTCTAGGTTTCTCTCCAGGCTTCTGCTGTGGACTATGTGATCCTGTGTACCCATCCCTCGCAAAGAGGAAAAATTCTTTTTCTCTTCACTTTTTCCTGGCTGGGCTGCACTCTCCTTACCACATATTCCCCCCCTTAGACTATTACGGGCTGGCACTAGAACCCGCGAACAGCACGTAATACGAGATAAGGCGTCAGCATTTGTATGGAGTTTCCCGGCCCTGTGCTCTATCGTAAAATCAAACTCTTGCAGGGCCATATACGACCTTGTCAACCGGGCATTACTGTCCTTCATTTTATGTAACCATTTAAGCGGGGCGTGATCAGTCACCAGTAAAAACCTCCGTCCCATTAAATAAAATCGCAGTGCATTTACGGCCCACCATATTGCCAGGCACTCACGCTCAATGGTGGAATATTTTTTCTCTGGAGGCGTCAGCTTGCGACTTAAAAACATTACTGGGTGCTCAGACCCCTCCTGTTTTTGAGACATCACAGCCCCTAGGCCTGTCTCCGACGCATCGGTCTGAATGATAAAAGGTAGGTTAAAATCCACCCCCCTTAATACTCGTGCCTCACAGAGCTTTTCTTTTAATGCCCCAAAGGCCTGTTCCGCCTCCTGATCCCAGCGTAACTGATTAGGGGCATTCTTCCTAAGCATCTCGGTTAACCCCGCTGCTCTGGCTGCAAAATGTGGGATAAATCGTCTATAATACTCCACTAATCCCAAAAAGCTCCTAAGATCCTTTTTGGTCACAGGTCTCGGAAACCTCTTCACACTCTCTACTTTGTCAAAGAGAGGTTTTACCCTACCCTGGCCTACTAGGTGACCCAGGTACTTCACCTCCGAGGCCCCAAACATACACTTAGCGGGATTTAAGGTAAGACCTGCCTGCCGCAATGCCCCCAACACTGCCTTAACCTGGACCAGATGTTCCTTCCAACCTGAACTATGGACAACGATGTTGTCCATATAGGCCGCTGCGTATCGCTGGTTTGGGCGCAGGACCATGTCAACCAGCCGTTGACAGGTTGCGGCGGCTCCGTGAAGCCCGAAAGGCATCCAGTGAAACTGAAAGAGCCCTATAGGGGAGCTGAACGCAGTTTTTGGCCTAGATTCCCTGGTGAGGGGAATCTGCCAATACCCCTTTGTTAAATCTAAAGTAGTCAAATAAGTGGCCTGCCCTAGCCTATCCAAGATCTCTTCAATCCGGGGCATAGGGTACGTGTCAAAACGTGAGATGTCATTCACCTTGCGGAAATCTATGCAGAAACGCATAGACCCGTCGGGCTTAGGGACCAAGACTATTAGATTGTTCCAAGGGCTCTTGGAAACTTCAATCACGCCCATCTTCAACATTTCCTTTATTTGGGTCACTACCTCCCTCTGCTTTGCCTCTGGGAGTCTATACGGTCGCTGGCGCACTATCTCCCCGTGCGGTGTCACGATCTCATGTGCGACCAGCTCCGTTTCCCCTGGCACTGGGGTAAGGACGTCCGAGAAGTCTTTTAATACCCTGGTCAACTCTTTTTGTTGACTCCAAGAGAGTCTTTCCCCAATCCTATAAGCAGGATCGGCTTTGCCTTTTCCAAGTTGGGGTCCTAAATCGTCCTCTTCCTCTTTGATACCACAGGCCGTTAGCCCCTCTATTTCGGCTATACCTGTGGACCCAAATCCCTTGGAATCCCTGGTGGTGGCGGAGAGCTCATCCACCTCCTCTACGGGTGGAAAGCCTACCCTTTCACAAATTAATTGTGCCACCCTGTCTCCGATATTCACCTTGAAGTTCTCTTGAGAGAAGTTAAACAAGAGGACTTTCAATTCCCCCCTGTAATCCGGATCTACGACCCCTGCGCCTATATCTATAAAATTTTTGAGGGCGAGGCCAGATCTGGGCGCGATCCTTCCATAACACCCAGGTAGTATTCCCACCCTGAGTCCGGTGTTGACTATGGCCTTCCCTTGCTTAGGTATAACTACCTCTACGGCGCTATGTAGATCCAGACCAGCAGCCTGTTCAGTGGCCCGCTTGGGAATCCTAGCTTCAGGGGTGATCCTACAGAACCTGATAACAAACTTCTGTTTAGGTGTCTGTATTTCCCTCTGGGTGATTGCTGACCTTCCCGCGTCTACTCCTTTCCCAAATAGGGGAGCAGGCACTATTCCTCCTGTACCCATTCTGGAAGGGACAACATTCCTGCCCTTACCCTCCTTTAAAGGATTTGTGGGGGTGCGTGTGGTTACCAGGCTTGTTCTCGCTTTCAACTCTTCCTCCACTCCTTTCCTAAACTGGGACCAATCACGGCCCAGTATTATATCGTGGGGGAGTCTAGGTATTACTGCCACGGCTACCGCCCCTCCACTACCTAAACCCTTTATCTTAACCTTTTGGAGTTGGTAGGTGGAGGTAGCCCCATGAACACACCTAATTTTAACGTGCCCCCTTGAGGACTCTTGGGAGTACTGCCTCTGGGCTTCTATCTCTCTCCATAATTTGTTAGAAATCATGGACTGACTAGCCCCTGAATCTAGCAGTGCCTCTGCGGGTATCCCTTCCACCTCTACGGATAGGAGGAATCCCTCACCTATCTCTTTGGGACTTGTTATTACAAAAGCCTTCTTTGTTTTGCAGCTTTTCTTGAAGTGACCTGGCTCACCACAGGAAAAACATTTTCTCTGGAGGTTAAATCTTTCCTCCATGGGCTTATTTTTCTTATCTGCCTGATGTCTAATAAAGGCTGAATTCTCTGCCTGTATTCCTGTCCTCCTAAACACGCCTTCTTTCTTTAGGCTCAATTTCTGGGCCTCCAGAAAGCACTCTGCCAACGCAATGGCTTCTTGGGTGTTTTTACAGTTTTGCATTATTAGGAAACTTTGCATTTCTGTAGGGACAGCTTCAGTAAACTGTTCCAGTATGATCATGTCAATAATGGAATCTACATTACTCTTTTCAGGTACCAGCCACTTACAGACCAAGCTCCTTATCCTATGATACAAAGCCTGGGGTGTTTCACCCTCTTTCAGTGTACATGCTCTTAGAGACCTTCTATAGACCGAGGGACTTAACCCCACTCGATCCTTTATGGCCTTCTTCACATGCTCATAATCATTAATCAATGCTACCGGCATTTCCCTATAGGCTGCTAACGCCTCACCGCTAAGGGTAGTAGCAAATCTTACAGCTAATTGCTCTTTTGGCCACTGATGGAGCAGAGCGGAAGCTAAAGACCACGGCCAACACAAAGGGTCTGTCAATAAAGGTTATTTTTTTACACCATTCCTTTGTGTTGGCCGTGGTCTTTAGCTTCCGCTCTGCTCCATTGGTACTCCTGCGGAAGATCCTCTTCTCTTGCCTTCCCCTTTTGGCCACTGAGCCAACACAGCTATCCTTTCAAATGCCTCTATGTGGTCATCAAGGTTGTCCTTCTTAGTTAAGCGTCCACATGAAAAAGGTACAAAACCCAGTCCTTCCCAACCTGTACCAACAGGCTGTGTCCTTGGAACAGTCTGTGCAGCCTTGGTTGCCTCCTCCTGGGTCCGGATCCACCGTGCCATCATTTCCAGCAGGGGTTGCTGCTGAGCCCGAAGCATGGCCCCTGCTTGTTCCTGGCTCACCGCTGCCATCTCCCTCTGCTTGGCGAACTGGTCTGCCACCCACGACAACACATCTGCCATCTCCATCTCGGACTGCGGTCTCTGCAACACAAACACAAGACAACACACACAAAGTGCAGCACTTTTTTTTTTTTTCCTTCCCACTTCTAGTGGGTACCTGGCGGCCCTCCCTTACACCAGAATCCAGGCCTACCCCTTCTAGCCTACGGGTTACCTGATTCTGATGCAGGTCTCAGCTTTACCACCAGTCACAGTGCTCCCGATCCGACTCCACTCCGGACTTTTCTTCCGTCTTCCTTGGTCGGTCAGCGTCCTTCCTGGATCTTTCCGTCCAAAGGTACGGCTTGGAGATGCTCCGCTTGACCGCTGGAATGCTGGATCCAAAAACTACGCCACCTGTGGCGCTCGCACCCGTACCAGGCGGCCGCCTAGTAGGGACGGGTGACCACCTCTTATATTTTCCTAGGGTTGTAGTTGTGTGAGGAATAATGAGCCGAGTGGTTTTATAAAAGCGCACAGGAATTTATTCAGCTTCCTTGCAGGTAAGTGGATACAATTTCTTCAAGCACATTTACTCTCCAGACAAAAGAAAATAATGGATAACTTCTCCAGTAACAAATGTCCAAAACAAAACGACAGCAAATTCAACTATCAAGTGTTTCTGGCTCACACTAATTTACCTTAGTGCATGCATCACATTCCATCTCCGAAATACTGGAATTTACATCACCCTCCTTGGCTTCAAGCTCCATACTCTCAGGTGAGCTGTAGCAGGGTTCTGCTTGGTAACGCTCAGGGACTTTCTGCTTTAGAGTTTTCAACAAGTTAAACAACCTCTCCCACTTTCTTGTCCTCCCTTCTCTGGGCAGGTCTCCTATGGGGTGCTCTTGTTTAACCTTCCTGGTGAAACATTTCTTTCTAGGCTGTCTTATCTGGGGTATAACAGAGAAGACACACTCAGAAGGCCTTACTGCCTCCCTTCTCCTACCTTGGGCTTTTGATGCAGTATTCTCTTGGTTGGAGCTTTGGCCAGTCAGGACTCCCTTTGCCTCAGCGTAGGGCAGAGACTTGTGGTAGAGCTTTCCCACTCTCTTGCTAGGGTAGGTGGTTCTCTCCCTGGAACCTCCTCTATGTCCTCTGTGGCTACTGTGCTGAGTATGGTGGCTTCCTTTGTACCTTCTCTGGTTGTCTTTATAGCGGTTCCTTTCTCTGCTGCTCCTTTTGGCTACAGGGCAGTTCCCTCTGTACCTTCTGGAACCTGGACTGGAACCCGAGCTGCAACTCCCACTTAGGCCTGGACTGCATCTCCGACAGCAACTGCCACTGCAACTGCAACTGTGTCTCCAACCATGCTTCCAACCATGCTTCCAACCAGCATCCGAACCAACTCCCGAACCAGCTCTCCAACCAACTCTATCTCTAGTGTTTGTTTGCTCCCTTTCAAACACTGAGCAGGGCAACTCCCTTCCTGGCTCCGCCCATCTGTACCTCCCACTCCTATCTGTGGCTGACCTGGAGTGTGGGCGTGGCTTACAGCTAGGTCTGCCCTCTAGGTTTCTCTCCAGGCTTCTGCTGTGGACTATGTGATCCTGTGTACCCAATCCCTCGCAAAGAGGAAAAATTCTTCTTCTCTTCACTTTTTCCTGGCTGGGCTGCACTCTCCTTACCACAATATGGACACTTTAAGGCTCGACACAGCATTGAAGCGGCAGTTGAGTTGCTGTCACTTCAGCACAAGGAAGGGGGTGGCATAGCAGGCCGGATGGTGGCACAGTCTTTTGGGGGGAGGCAAGGAGAGTCTGACTAGGGCAGCAGAAACCCTTGGGCTGCCACTGCACCCTATCAAAGAAATTATTCAGATTCGTCTGACAAGACCTACCTCTAATAAAATCATGTTGCCTCAGATCCTGAAATACACTGGAATCCAGAAACTGCACTATCCTTTTTTAGCAGTGTTTCCATTAAGTTCAACTAAGGTCAGACTAACTGACCTGTAGTTCTTAGTCTACTCCTTACTTCCACTTTTGTGGAAAGGAGCTATATTTGCCCATCTCCAATCCTTCAGCACCACTCAAAAGAAAGTGTTGAAAGACAGCATGGCCACCATCATATCACATCCCAAAGTTCCTTCAATACCATCAGATGTACAGTATCTCATCTGGCCACACCGCTTTATTTACAAATGCAATCTTCTAAAAATTATTTGAGGTCGGCCTCACTTCTATTCCTACATGTATCTGTCTTCTGCAGCCCTATTCTTGATCTTCCTTTGTAAATACTCATCAGAAACATTTATAAAGCAATTTGACATTTATCCCCTGTTATCTTTGACTCTCACAATGCCACTTTTGCATTTCCTCCTGCCGCTAATATATCTAAAAAAACATTTTCTGTATTAGTTATTTTCTCTTTCATTTGCATCTTCACTTTCCTGGCTACTTTCCCAATATCTCTTACTTTATCCAGATAATCAGAACATAAGATATGCCATATTGGGTCAGACCAAGGTCCATCAAGCCCAGTATCCTTTTTCCAACAGTGGCCAATCTAGGTCACAAGTACCTAGCAGTTTCCCCAGAAGACACAAGATCCGCAATGCTTGTACTGGGACAAGCAGAAGATTTCCCGGGTTCCCATTAATAATGGTTTACAGCCCTTTCCTCCAGGAACTTGTCCAAAGCTTTTTTTAAACCCAGCTACACTAACAACTTTTACGACATCCTCCGGTAACAAATTCCAGAGTTTGATTACGCATTGAGTGAAAAAATAGTTCTCTTATTAGTCTTATATGACTTAACCTGTAGATTCATTGCATGTCCCCTAGTCTTTCTACATTTTGATGGCATAAACAATCGATCAACGTTTAACCGTTCCATTCTATTCATAAATTTATAGATCTCTGTCATATCTCCTACTCAGCTGTCTCATTTCCAGGTTGAAGAGCCCTAACCTTTTCAGGCTCTCCTCATAGGGGTATCCTTCCATCCCATTAACAATTTTGGTGGATCTTCTCTGTATCTTTTCTAATTCCACTATATCCTTTTTTAAGATATGGCAACCAGAATTACACACAATATTCAAGGTGCGGTCGCACCATGGAACAATATAGAGGCATTATAATATCCTTTGTTTTATTCTCCATTCCTTTCAATTCCTAGCATTCTATTTGCTTTCTTGGCTGCCACTGCACACTAGGCAGAGGGTTTCAATGTGTTATCCATGATGATGCCCAAATCTTTTTCCTGGGTGGTGATTCCTAATGTGGAACCTTGCATCGGGTAACTATAGCTTGAGCTGTTCTTTCCTAGGTGCATAACTTTGCACTTGTCCACATTAAATTTCATCTGCCTCCAATTTATTAAGATCCTCTTGCAATTTTTCACAATCCTCTTGGGTTTTAACAACTTTGAATAATATTGTGTCATCTGCAAATTTGATTACCTCACTTGTTTTTCCCATTTCTTGGTCATTTACGAATATGTTAAAAAGCAGCGGACCCAGTACAGATCCCTGGGTACTCTATATTCACCTTTCTCCATTGGGACTATTGGCCATTTAGCCCTACCCTCTGCTTTCTATCTTTTAACCAGTTCCTGATCCATAATAGTACACTGCCTCCTATCCCATGACTTTTTAACTTTGCCAAGAGTCTCTCATGAGGAACCTTGTCAAAGGCTTTCTGAAAATCCAGATACACTATATTGACCAACCCAACTTTGTCTACCTGTTTTATTTACACCTTCAAAAAAATATAACAGATTAGTAAGACAAGACCTTCCCTGGCTAAAGCCATGTTGGCTGACACCCAGGGCCGGATTTACCTATACGCCATGGCGTAGGGCCCACAGCTGGCAAGGGCCCACAAAAAAGAAAAAGTTAGACTTTTTTTTTTAAATAAAATTTTTTTAAAAACCTGCTGGCTGCCGCCGCGGGGCCCCCTCTGCTGCCACGGCAGCATGGACTGACCCGCGGGGGCCCCCTCTGCAATGTCGATGCCTCCCTCCCTCCGTGCAGGCTGTGAGACACGCGAAGGCAGACTGTCTCCCTCGCGTCTCTGTTAAGCCCGCAGGGGCTGATGGGAAATTCCCCATCAGCCCCTGCGGGCTTAACAGAGACGCGAGGGAGACAGTCTGCCTTCGCGCCTCTCACAGCCTGCACGGAGGGACCGACCGACATTGCAGAGGGGGCCCCTGCGGGTCAGTCCATGCTGCCGCGGCAGCAGAGGGGGCCCCGCGGCGGCAGACAGCAGGTTTTTTTTTTTAAATTAAATTTTACTTTAGGCCGACGGGGGGGAGGGGAGTAGGACTGGTAATGGGCTATTGGGGGGGGCTGGGACTGGACATGGGTTGGGGGATTAAGGCTGGAGGTGGGCTGATGAGGTTAGGACTGGTAATGGGCTGTGGGCTATTGGGGGGGTTAGAACTGGTAATGGGCTTTGGGGGGGTTAAGACTGGTAATGGCTGTGGGCTGATGGGGGCTGTCTGGTAATGGGCTATGGGGGGGCTAGGACTGGAAATGGGCGGGGGGGTTAAGACTGGAGGTGGGCTGATGGGGTTAGGACTGGTAATGGGCTGTTGGGGGGGGTTAGAACTGGTAATGGGCTTTGGGGGGTTAAGACTGGTAATGGGCTGTGGGCTGATGGGGGCTGTCTTGTAATGGGCTATGGGGGGTTTAGAACTGGTAATGGGCTTTGGGGGGGTTAAGACTGGTAATGGGCTGTGGGCTGATGGGGGCTGTCTGGTAATGGGCTATGGGGGGCTAGGACTGGAAAGGGTCTGGGGGGTTCAGACTGGAGGTGGGCTGCTGGGGTTAGGCCTGGGAATGGGCTGTTGGGGGGGTTTAGAACTGGTAATGGGCTTTGGGGGGTTAAGACTGGTAATGGGCTGTGGGCTGATGGGGGCTGTGGGCTGATGGGGGCTTTCTGGTAATGGGCTATGGGGGGGCTAGGACTGGAAATGGGCTGGGGGGGTTAAGACTGGAGGTGGGCTGATGGGGTTAGGACTGGTAATGGGCTGTGGGCTGATGGGGTGGGGTTAGGACTGGCAATGGGCTATGGGGGGCTGACTGGAAATGGGTTATAGGGGGGGCTTAAACTGAAAATGGGGTGATGGGGGTTAGGACTGTAAGTGGGTTGATGGGGGGCTAGGACTGGTATTGGGTTGGGGGGTTGCTAGGACTGGAAATGGGCTGATGGGTGGCTAGGACTGGAAATGGGCTGATGCAGGGACTAGAAGGGAATGGATGCTGGGTGAGGCTGGAACTAGAAGGGAGCTGATGTTGGGGGAGGATTAGAATGGGATGGGGATGGAAGAGTAAAATGGAGAAGGGAAAAATATTTTGTGTGGGAGGGATAAAAAATCTACAATTGGCCGGGTATTGGGAGAGTAAGTGGGGATTGAGGATGGAGGGGTAAAATTTGAGTGGATGAAATAGGAATGAGGAAAGAGCAAAAGGAGAAAGATTAGTATGTTAAAGCAGATGTAGAGAGAGAATGGAAAAAAACTAGGAGAGAAGAAAGGACAAATGGACAGCAGACGATGGAGAGTTAGCAGAAGACACAAAGAAACCAGAAGAAAGTGGCTGGAGCAATTGCAGCTGAAAAAAATGCACAAAAGGTAGAAAAATATCTCTTTATTTTGAATTTATTAATTGGAATATGTCAGCTCTGGTAAATGTGCATCATTAACGTCTGCGCTTTGTTTAGTACAAGAGCAAATTAATGTATAGTTTTATTTCTACAGTGTTGTACATTCCAAGTTTGGCTTTTGGGATTCCCAGTTTAATTATTGTCTTCCTGTTTCTAAATTGTGATTACTTGTTTGGTGATGGTCTATGTTCTGCATGTGTAACTGAGCTGAGGTGTTCTGTTTATATAATTCCTATTTGACATTGCCACTTGTTCTCTTTCCCCAATAGGTCATGTATTGTTGTTCTCTGAAATGTATTGGTTTAATATTTGCAGTGTTGCCTTTTGATTGGTAGAGTATGGTGCTTTGTGAGTCCTGGTAGTGCTGTTAGGATACGGTGGGTTTGCTATGGGTTCTTAATGGGCAGTGTTTGTAGTAGTTCCTAATGTGTCTGGCAGTTGGCACTGGATTATAGTAATGTAGAAATTTTTTAGTCTTTCTTTATCCATACACTCATTAAGAGGCACGTTTACTAAAAGTTAGTATATGGTAACATTATGCAAATATTTATGCAAATGAGGCCCCTTATGCAAATGAGGCCCCGCACCCCCCCTTGGGCCGCCCCTGCTGGGGGCCCACAATTTTTGTTGGCGTAGGGCCTCACTCAAGGTAAATCCGGCCCTGCTGACACCCATTAAAAACCCTTCTTTTCCAGGCCGAGCCCAAAACTCTCGGGATCCAAACTTCTGACTAAATATTCCTATCAAATGGTATATAATACATGAACATAGCAGAAGGAAAATCACTATTAGAACATATTGAATAAGACGGGTAAAATTTTCCTGAAATATGCAAAAATTAACCCGACTGCAGAATGTGGATTAAAATTTTAAAGTAGGCCTTCAAAGGGTTAAACCATGACTATCTACATGTTCAGAAATTTTGTTCTTAGTAATAATTTCTGCTATTTTTCCCAGTACTGATATCAGACTCACCAGTCTGTAGTTTCCCAGATCACTCCTGGAACCTTTTTTAAAAATTGGCGTTACATTGGCCATCCTCCAATCTTCAGGTATTACTGATGATTTTAATGATAGTTCACAGACTGGTGCAAGAGTATTAAGCGCCCTAGGCTATCCTTCAGCCCTGCGCCCCACTCTAGTCATGTTCCAGCCCATAGGCCCCTATGTCTGTGATTTTTATAATTAAACTCATTTATTATGAGCACCCCAATGCTGCACCTCAAAACAAAGCTTAATATTTTAAAACACAATGTACAATTATATATTGCTACAGGTTTGCTCAGGGAAGGGGGCTGCTGTTTGCCATTCCTGTTATTATGGTGGAAGCTGCTATTCCTAATCCAGCAGCTGAAGCTAACAGCAGCAGGGGTAGGCCCAGATAAAGGCATGGCTGCAATGGCAGTGTTCTGGCGTCTGTCGGACTTTGGCGCCGTAGGCCATAGCCTATGCCTAAACTCAAGTCTGGGGTTATTAGTTCCTGAAAGCTAACCAAGAAATATTTTAAGTTAGTCCAACAACAAGGTATCACCTTATTTTTAATCTTTATTTCTGGTCATTCAAACAGACTACCGAGGCATCCTAACAGGGCAGAAAGAGTTTCCATGCCCTGGTCCCTAACATGTCTCCCATTTCTAATTATCATCACAGTTCAAATGTCAAACAATTCTGTTATGTAATTTATAGATTTCTATTTCTAGTAAAAGTAGGTCTACAATCTCATATTTCAGTTCTTTCAACACCCTTGGATATACACCATCTGGTCCAGGTGATGTGCCACTCTTCAGTTTATCAAATAGTTGTAATACATCTTCCCAGTTTACCGATATTTCTTTCAATTATTGTGCTGCATCAGCTTTAAATACCATTTCAGTCATGGGTAACTTCCTTACATCTTCTTCAGAAAAGACCGAAGGAAAGAATTCATTCAGTGTCTCCGCTATGGCCTTGTCCCCTCCTAGGGATATGTTTACTAAGCAACAGTAACAGCTGCTGTGCGGTATCGAAGCCACAGCCCCACTGAATTCAATGGGGCCTCAGTTCTGATACCGCACAGCAGTTGTTACCGCTGCTTAGTAAACATGCCCCTTACTACCCCTTTTACCCTTCTATCATCCAATGGTCCAACTGACACTTTCACAGGTTTTTGTTACGAATGTACTTGAAAAAGTTTTTTTGGCCATCCATTTTGGCCATTTTTGCTTTTTCACCTTTTGTAGAGACTTCTCAGTTTCTTCCAACATAACCTTCTTGATGTCATTCCATAACTCTTCTGGAGCTCTGTCATTTGTATCTAAAGCAGCAAATCGATTTTGCAGGCAGTCTTTAAATTCCAGGGGTATATTCTCAAGGTCATATTTTGCTACATTCATGAGTGGCTTTTTCAACTTTAGTTTGAGTTTGTATACTAATAGTTGGTGATCTGTACTAAAGTCGGCTCCAAGTTTTGTCTTTGTTGATGTTATAGAGCTTTTCCATCATTGACTTCCACATATGTAGTCAGTTTGATTTTTGTACAAGCCATTGGGTGAAGGCCATGTGTACAGTCGCCGCTTGTGTTGCTGAAAGAAGGTGTTTGAGATTAATAAATCGTTGGTCTGGCAGAATTCCATCAGTCTATCGCCAGCTTAATTTATGTTGCCAAGTCCATATTTTCCAACCACTTTGTCTTTCTCTTTGGTGACAACTTTTGCGTTCCAGTCACGCATGAGTATCAGGATATCCTGTTTGCATGTTCTGTGAATTTCAGCTTGTATTTGTTCACAGAACTCATCAACTTCATCCACTCCTGCAGCTGTTGTTGGGGCATATACCTGAATTATATTTATGTTGATGGGCATTCCTCGTAGACAAATAAAAATTAAGTGTTCACTGATTGCATTGCATTTCATTACAGTTCTTGCAAGTTTCTTCTTGATTATAAATGCAACACCCTTTTTTCTTTGTTTTTCAATTTCAGCATAGACAACCATGTGATCATCAGATGCAAAGTACCCAATGCCAGTCCATTTCCGTTTGCTGACACCCAACAGATTGAGTTGCACATGTTCCATTTCATTCTTGACTACTTCAAACATTCCTTGGTTCATGCTTCGTACATTCCATGTCCCAATATGCAAGTCATCTTTGCAGTTTCTGACTCTTATTTCATGTGCAGCTACATCAGCAGTGAGACATCCCAAGCAGTCCATATAAAGACTGGCAATACATGCATAAGCAAGTCAAAAAGTAGAAAGACTAGGGGACACTCAATGAATCTACAATGTAGCCCATTTAGGACAAATAAGAGAAAATATCTTTTCACTCAATGAGTAATCAAATTCTAGAATTTGTTACCAGAGGATGTAATAAAAGCTGTTAGTGTAACTGGTTTTAAGAAAGGTTTGGGCAAGTTCCTGGAGGAAAAGTCCATAAACCATTATTAAAGAGGACCAGGAAAATCCACTGCTTACCCTGGGATAAGCACTGTGGAACCTGTGTAGTTTTTTAGGAACCTGACGTACGTGTGACTTGGATTGGCCACTGTTGGAAACAGGATATTTGGGCTTTATGGGCCTTGTTCTGATGCAGTATGGCATTTCTTATGTTCTTATGTACTATCTGCCATCAAATGCATAAATCATTCAGTAAGATTGCTTCTCCATCTTTATTCATGAGTGGCTCCTGCCAATGAAGGTTTTTTATGTCAGCTATTTACAAATCTATATATCATAGAGCAAAGGGGTTTAGCAAAGGATAGAAAGAAACGAGTGACTTTTTCTCTTTTATATTTCTAATTTAATGGTACTTCATCACTGAAGGATAAGTTGAATATGTTATCAGTGCAATACAGACTGACATCTTACATTACACACAGCTTCAGAAAATATCTTCATATCATATCCTTTGTGTTCATTTCATTCATGATCAGAATCACTAGTAGTAAGCTAAAGATCATAAAATATCAGCCAGTAAGAACAGGGCCGGTGCTACCACCAAGCAAACTAGGTGGTCGCTTAGGGCACCGGCCCTCCACGGATACCCCTTGGCATAGCCGCTGATGCCCCTCTTCGGGGCCTGCAGCAGAGCTAACACAGAGCTAACAACGCACTCCGGCGCTACATTGCAGTTTCCTACTTTTCACAGTGTGCGTTTCCATCCCTCTCCGAAGCTGTTATCGGCATCGGAGGGGGTGGAAACGGCACACTGTGAAAAGTATGAAACCATGATGCAGCGCCAGAGTATGTTAGCGCTACATCACACTTTGGGGGCTACTGCTGCCACTGCAAACCCTGGAGAGGAGCGGCAGCGACAGCAATGGGGGAGGGAGGGCAGGATGGAGGGCCCACCTAGGGTGCCTCTGATCCTTGCGCCAGCTCTGGGTAAGAATAATTTTAAGCAAAATGATCCATGTAGTTTGCATGGGGAAATTTCTCCAAATGGGTTTGCACTGTTGAGAGAGAGGCTGTGGTTTAAGGGAGGGAAACCAGTAACCCAGAAGTACAGAGTGAAATATTGCAACCTCTAAAACTAGCAATTTCTGTTTCTAGTGAACAATAAAAAAAGGTCAGAGCATTTTATATTTTCTACTTTTGCAAATAAAGTTTATACTTTCATTACAAAATAAATAGAAAAATAAATATATTAAGTATTTTAACTTACTGAAATTGTTTCATGGTTTTGATACGAATAGGAATTGTGGGTTCTGGAAGAGACAAACCCTTCATTTCTGATGGCAATGTATCTATGGAAATGCGCTGCTTTTGTCTCACATCAAGACAAACTGGTGGTAGTTCTCTTACTATTTGAGATAGGAAAATAAATATTTTGTCAGAAATTTTTAGATTAAATATATTACGCTATTCTTAAAACATATATGGTACTGACGATAGTCTGTAAAATGCAATACTTTGGGGACATATTTACTAAAACATGTTATCAGGTAACGTGAGGTCAGCATGCACTAAGTGTGCCATGCTGACATTTAGCGCAGAACACTGCACTAGTGACCCTGTGCTAGCCAGTTAGCACATTAGTGGGGCGGAGGCAGGGCAGAATAGGAGTGTAACGTGGGCACCAAAGGCACGTTTCAGTTAATGCAGGCTCTTTGGGCATGCACTAATCACAATTGTTGACATTATTGTGGTGAACTTAATACCACCTAAATGGGTGGTTTTAAGTGCGCCTCAATGCTGGTTAGAGCAGTGTCATGTGATTGTAAAATGCTATCGGCATGGGTGATAGAGGCATATAGGCACATACCATTATCAAAGGTTTCTGCACTGATACCATGTCACAATCATGTGCTATCTGTGCAGCCTTTATTAAATATGCCCGAAAAGAGCGGTTACATTTGTACATTTTAATTAAGTCTTTAACTAAACAAATAATTTTATAGTAATATGCTTGAAAAGTTCAAAATTACTCGACACAATAATAGAATAATGCTTAAGAGAATGCTCAAAGGACCACATTATTACAGAGGATTTGGTTGACAAGTAAAAATCATCTTTATTCAGTTTTTCATGCTACCATAATTCAAAGACAGTTGATCAAATCTTATTGTAGGAAGACACACATTGTCTTACATTTGGCAGCTGAGCTGTTACATACAAATCTCTCATCATAAAGATGAACACAAAAGCTGCTAGCCATACCATATGGAGACATTTTAGAAAGAGGGCCTAATTTTTTTATTTCCGAAGGAGAGCGGAAGTAAGCTAGTAACACAGGGGAGTGATATCTGAAGCAAGTCCATAGCACTGACAGATGCTACCCTGGACCATACCACACTAGAAATGCACCCTGAGCAATTCACGCACATGGTGCTCCCCATCCCACTCAACTGCATATAGGAACTCATTCTCAACGGACTTTCTGGAAGTCCAGTGATGACATTATGCACCTTCCTTGCTTGCACCCTGTGTGGCCGCACTGCCCTTGGTAAGGCCCTGATGCTACCATTTCTTAGAAGGTAAAAAGCATATAATTTTTTTTCTGAGGGCAGGAATTCAGAATTATTATTTCCCCATATATGCATATCAGAGTCATACATACCTCAGTACAGCTGTTAAAACCAGAACAGTCTCACATCCAGCTCCTTTCCCATCCCTGGTCTTAGTGTAACTGTCATATATAAAACTTTCTTCCATGCCATTACCCTTAGGTCCCTAAGATCATGACTGTCCTACATACAAACAACAGATCTCAGATGGAGTGGAAATTCTTCATTCTTCTTTGTTGCTGTGCAAGGTCCTTCCCAAATACTGCTGTCTGTCTAAATTATTAAGACTGTGTCACATGGCAAATACTGTCTCATTATACCATGGCTAATGTGTCTCCTTTTTTAATCTAATATGTCTTTGCAGGGCCATTTGCTCTACAGAGCTCTCTAGTGCACTATTCCAGTTATTAACTTTGTAATCGAGGAAGGGGAGAAGTCAAGAGCAGCCAAGGTAATTCTAGACTAACACTTCTCTATTTACCCTCTTCCAATGTCTAAGGTGAAATTAGACCTTACCTGCTCATTTTCTTTCCTGTAGTCCCTCCAGTCCAGTCTAGACAAGTGGATTATGTCCACCAACTAGCAGGTGGAGACTGAGAAAGCATAGCTACTCACCTGTAAAGCATAGTTACTCACCTGTAACAGGTGATCTCCGGGAACAGCAAGAATTTAGTCTTCACATATGGGTATCATCGGTACCGACGGAGCCTGTGCAGGAACGCTCCCCAGCGTCCAATAGGAAAGCTTTTGGGAGCATCCCACAGCACCTGTGTGCTGCCTTCCCGCCTTTCCCAACTGTCCCTCTCCAGTTCACTTTAAAGCTGAGACAAAAGAGAGAGGGAAAGAGAGAAAGAGAGAGAGATAGAAAGATACAACTCCTAGGGGAGGTGGGTGGGTTGTGAAGACTAAATTCCTGCTGTTCCCGGAGATCATCTGTTACAGGTGAGTAACTATGCTATCTCCAGGAACAAGCAGGAATGTAGTCTTAACATATGGAGACTCCCTAGCTGCAGATGCCAGGGAGATGGCCCCAGAAAGTTGTGTGCCCTTGTGACAGGGCTCCACTTCCCCCCATGGATCTCTGGCATCCTACAAGGGATGGTGGGTAGGAGTTGATTAAGTGTGGAACAGGTGTTGAAGAACAGCCAGACCAAACAAGGCATCCCAGTGGGAGTCCTTGTCTAAGCAGTAATGGGCTGTGAAGGTATGAACTGAAGCCCAAGTAGCTGCTCGACAGATGTCGTCGACAGACACAGAGTGAAGATGAGCCATTGAGACTGCCATGGCTCTCACACTGTGAGCTGTGACATGGCCTTCAAGAGGAAGATTCTTACTCTCATAGGCAAAAGATATACACTGTGCAATCCAGCTGGACAGTGTCCTTATGGAGACTGGAAGTCCCAAATGAGTAGGTTCAAAAGCAACAAAGAGTTGAGAGGATTTTTTATGTTGCTGAGTCCTTTGCAAGTAAAAGGCCAAAGCTCTTTTACAGTCCAAAGTATGAAGGTTCCTTTCTGCATTTGAGGAGTGAGGCCTTGGAAAGAATACAGGAAGGTAAACCGTTTGGTTCAAGTGAAAGGGCGAGACCACCTTTGGCATAAAGTGTGGATGAGTCCTAAGGACTACCTTATCATGATGGAACCTTATCATGATGGAACCACCAAGGCTTGCAATTCACTGATGCGACGTGCTGATGTGATTGCAATAAGAAAGATAACTTTCCGGGAAAGGAATTTCAAAGAGGTAGTGGCTAATGGTTCAAAGGGCGGTTTCATGAGCTGCCCAAGTACCATATTCAAGTCCCATGCCACTGGTGGTGGCTTAAAGGGAGGTTTCGTTAAAAGAAGGCCTCTCATAAATCTCGCTATTAGAGGATGAGAGGAAATAGGTTGTCCATTGAGAGGCTTGAAAGAAGCTGCAATAGCACTCAAATGGACTCTCACTGAATTAGTCTTAAGCCCTGCATTTGATAAATGAAGGAGGTACTCCAGTAATGATTCCAGAGGTAACGCAAGGGGTTAAAACCTTTCTGCAAGCACCATATGGTAAACCTTTTCCACTTAAATTCATAAGAGCATCTTGTGGAAGGTTTCCTGGAAGCATGAAGGATATTCTTCACCTGCTGGGAAAGGATAAGACCGTGAAGTTCTAGGCTTTCAGCAACCAGCCCTGAGATGTAGAGACTGGGGATTGGGATGCCACAGCATCCCATCCTCTTGAGAAAGGAGATCTGGAGCAGATCCTAACTCCAGAGGCGGAGCTTGAGAGAGATGTAGGAGCAGAGGGTACCACATTTGCCATGGCCAACGTGGAGCTATGAGGATCATATGACCTCTGTCTCTCTGAAGCTTGAACAGGGTTTTGGGAATCAGGGGAATGGGTGGAAAGGCATACAGGAAGTCCTGACCCCAATGGAGGAGGAAAGCATCCCTGGCCTGACAACCTCGAGCCAGAATTCTGGAACAGAACTGGGGAAGTTTGGCATTCAGCGGACTTGCAAAGAGGTCTTTGTCCGGGGTTCACCAAATTTGAAAAATTTTGGCCACCTGGTCTGCATGGAGAGACCATTCGTGTGGAAGCAGAACTCGACTGAGTCTGTCTGCCCAAGAGTTTTGAATGCCTGGAAGATACACTGCAAGGAGATGAATCTGATGCTCTCTGGCAAAGGCCCATAGTCGCAAAGCTTCGTTGCAGAGTGACAGAGAGCCTGTTCCACCCTGCTTGTTCACATAGAACATGGCTACTTGATTGTCCGTTTGAACTAGGACTGTCTTGTAGCTGAGCTGGGTGTGAAATACTCGAAGAGAAAGGAAGATTGCTCTGAGCTCCAGGAGATTGGTATGGAGATAGGCCTCCTGTGGAGTCCAGGTACCTTGGGTAGAGAGGCCTTGCAGGTGGGCTCCCCAACCCACCTGTGAAGCATCTGTTGTTAGAGTGGCTTTGGGTGGGGTGGCTTTGGGTGGGGATTGCCAAAAGGTTTTTGCTGGACTGCCACCATTGGAGGGACAAAATAAGACGATCTGAGTTTGCTATTTTGTCTGACAGGCAACCTGATGCCTGAGTCCACTGAGTGGATAAAGTCCACTGGGCTGCCCTCATATGGAGACAAGCATAAGGAACCACATGCACGGTGGATGCCATGTAGCCTAGCAACTGTAACATTTCCCGAGCAGTGAGGTGAGGTTTTAGCACTGCTTGGGAAGCTAACTGCACAATGCGAAGGCAGCGGGGCTGTGGAAGGTAGGCCCTTGTCTGTCTGATATCCAGAAGAGCTCCTATAAACTCTAGGGATTGAGTGGGAGCAAGGTTGGACTTTGGGAAGTTTATGACAATTCCCAAATACTGAAGGATGCGCATTGTGCGAGACAGAGCAATCCTGGCCTCTAGCTCTGAAGGGGCTCGAATGAGCCAATCGTCTAAGTAAGGGAAGATGAATATTTCGAGGGTGCGGAGAAATGCTGCTACCACAGCCATGCATTTTGTGAACACTCTTGGTGCAGAGGCCAGGCCAAAAGGAAGAACCCTGTATTGGTAGTGCTTCCCTTGAAACAGGAATCAAAGGAACTTTCGGTGAGTTGGATGGAGAGAACATGAGTGTACGCATCCTTGAGATCTAGAGAACAAAGCCAATCCTGACTCTGAAGGTATGGCAGCAGAGTTCCTAGAGAAATCATTTTGAACTTCTCTCTGAACAGGAATTTGTTCAATTCTCTGAGGTCTAGAATGAGTCTGTGTCCTCCTGTTTTCTTTGGAATAAGGAAATAGGGGGAGTAAAACCCTGTACCCCATTGGGGAATGGGTACCTCTTCTATTGCCCCTAGAGCAAGGAGCATAGTAACTTCTTGACCTAACCGGTCGTTGAGAGAGGTCTGAGAATTGAACTGTCTTACCATTGTAGGAGGGGGGCATGCTGAGGAAATGAAGCTTGTACCCCTCTCTTAAAATAGACAGAGTCCAATTTTCTGCTGTTATCTGACCCCATCTGGGGTAAAATGACATAACCTTCCTGGGATGGTGGAGGGTTCTGCGCCGTTCAGGGCCAGGAAGGCAAAGTTCTCTAGACAGGAGTCAAAGCCCCTGTGGAGGCTGATTCTGCTGAGCTGGTTGAGGCTTAGCTGCTTTTGGTTTCCTTTGTTGCCTAGGTTGTTGCTGCTGTCCCTTTTGGGCAGACTGACCTAAACGATGTCCCTGCTGGGTATAGGAGGGATAAAACTTTTTCTTCTTGCTGAAGAATGGTTTCTTAGAGGATCTTTTCCTCGCAGGATCAGCTGTAGATTTAGACAATCTATCCAAAGTGATATTGTTAGCATCTATCTCATTAGCTTTTTCCTGCCAATTCTTGCCAAAGAGATTCTCTCCTGTGCAAGGTATATTCCCCAGTTTGTCCTGTACCCAGATTTCCAAGTCAGATGCCTGGAGCCAGGCAATTCTACGTGCACCTATGGCAATGGCAGAGGTTCTGCTTATGCATGCAAAGCAGTCAAAGGCTGCACGATTCACAAACTTGGAAACATCCTGAGCATGTTTTACAAGAGCAAGATAATCTTGCCTTTTATCATCAGGAAGGAGAGGGCTCATAAGCTCTAAGTCTCCTGTGACCTCTTTAAGGAACATTCCCATATACAGGGTATAGGAACTGATCCTAGCAGAAAGCATGGAAGCCTGGAAGGATCGACGTCCAAAGGTGTCAAGAGTCCTACACTCACGTCCTGGAGGATTAGATGCATGCCTTTTTGCACTCTTTATCCATCTCATGGCTGATTCCACCACCATGGAATGGTGTGGTAATTGAGTCTTCTGAAACCCAGGACAAGGAGGAACTCGCTACATGGTGTCGAGCCTTCGAGAGTGAGGAGATGTGGTCAGAGGTGTTTCCCATATCCTTAACATAAGATCATGCAAGATCTCATGAATAGGTAAAGTAGCTGCCTCCTTGGGAGCTTTAGGGTATTGTAGGATTTCTAATTCCTTTGCCCTAGGCTCTTTTTCAGGAGCCACTGTGATGGAAAGACCTCGGGCCACATCTCGGATAAAATCCTGAAAGAACATATCCTCTGGTGGAGACATCCTACGCTGAGGAGAAGAGGAATCCTCAGGAAGAAGTACTCTGGTATCGGCAGAGCTTTCAGAGTCTTCAGACTCATCCGAGGATTCAAAGTATCAATGATCCAGGTGATCGTGCAAGGCACGGTACCGGTACCGATCAAAGTCGGCATCGGAGTGGTCCGGTACCGACTTGTTGATGCCGGATAGAGACACATGACTCGGTCCCGGTAAAATACCTGCCGATGTCAATGCAATCGGTGCCGGTACTGGTTGAATTGTCTGAAGCGGTTTCAGGGGCATCGAGGCCATGAGAAGAGCCACCAGACTGAGTTCAATAGCCAGGAACCTCTGGTCTATCGACGCTGCCGATGCTTGGGTATCAGTGCCGGATGAAGCGGCCGGAATCCCAGAGCATGGCACCAGTAGTTCTGCCAAGGTTGAAGCCTCGAGAACATCCTGCAGCCCCAATAGTGCTTTGGAAGCCAAAGCCTCCCGACGGGACAATTTTGCCAGTGAAAGTCCCTCAAGGGCAACGCCAGAGGCATCTCGATGTTTAGAAGGAGATCTAACATTTGAGGACCGGCTAGATCTATGTTTATTTACCTGAGATCCATGGGAGGAAGATGAAGCCCTGGAAGACGTCGATGCCACGGAGGCTGCATCGGAGGGAAAAAGGGTGCTAAGTTTAGCAGCTCGGTTTTGCCAGCCCCTTTTCAACATCATCCCACAGGCAACACACTCTGAAATAGAATGGTCAGGACCTAAACATTTGAGGCACCACTCATGGGTGTCAATGACGGAAATGGTACCGCCACACTTAGAACACTTTTTAAAACCCGAAGCGGGTTTTTCCATTTTGAGGGAAAAAATTGGGCCTAGTGCCCAAAATGGCGCGTGGCACCCGAGAAGAAATTTACTGGAGAGAGACTCCAGAAACAAAGGGGGGGGGGGTTTAGAAAAAAGAAAAGAAGAATCGGCAGTACCGGTATAGCGTCGCGGGAAGGCAGACGCGACCACGAAAAAGAAAAATAAGAAGGGAAATTTTCTGTGGTGACAGGATGTGCAACCTATCAGCTCCGCGGAAAACGAAGAACTGGAGAGGGCCAGTTGGGAAAGGTGGGAAGACAGCACGCAGGCACTGTGGGATGCTCCCAAAAGCTTTCCTATTGGACGCTGGGGAGCGTTCCCGCGCAGGCTCCGTCGGTACCGACGATACCCATATGTGAAGACTACATTCTTGCTTGTTCCTGGAGATCAGGTGATTTCCGAGAATAGCAGGAATCAGTCCACATATAGGTGACATCGGCACTAATGGAGCCCGCTTGGAAATGCTCCCCAGGGTTCAATAGGAAAGCCTTTGGGAGTACTCCACTGCACCTGCGTGCCTGCCTTCCCGCCTTCCCAACTCCTCTCCTCAGTTGAGTTGTAGCTGAGAGGAAGAGAAAAAAATAAATGAATCCTACAAATCCTAGTGGAGGGAGGACGAGATGCGAAGACAGATTCCTGCTGTTCCCGGAAATCACCTGTTACAGGTGAGTAACTATGCTATCTCCAGGAACATGCTGGAATGCAGTCTTCACATATGGGACTCACTAGCTCCCAGGTACCAGACTGGTATGGTGGTGGAGAGCAGTGATCCCTGAGGCCAAAAGCTTGTAGCTGAAGAATCTGGAAGAGTTGTGGGCCATTGGACTCGATTCCAGGAGGCGATACTCCCCCAATGATAGTCTGGTCTCTTGTAGACATCGAGGATGGAGGGTAGCAGTTGCGTTTAAGTCTCAAAGAGGTGCTGGAGTACAGCTTGGCTAAAGACAGCGTCCTGATAGGAGTCTCTGTCCAGGCAATAGTGTACTGCAAAAGTATGAACGGAGGACCAGGTAGCTACCCGACAGATCTCCTCAATGGATACTGAATGGAGATTGACTACCGAAGTTGCCATAGCCCACACATTATGAGCTGTGACATGACCCTCCAAAGAGAGTTCTGCCTGTGCATAAGCAAAAGAAATGCAATCTGCTATCCATTTGGATAGAGTACATTTCGTCACCGGTAGGTCTAGGTGACTAGGAACAAAGGAACTGAATCATTCAAAGGATCTTCTGTGATCCTAGTTCTATCCAAGTAGTAAGCCAGTGCTCGCTTGCAGTCTAAGGTGTGTACTACTACTACTACTGAGCATTTGTATAGTGCTACAAGGCATATGCAGTGCTGGACAGACACATGCAAAAGACGGTCTATGCTCATCGGAACTTACAATATAGTCAAGACAGGCAACACAGTAACTGTAGACACAGAATACATCTAGGGGGAATGAAAAAGGAACACAAGGTGAGTCAAGATCCGAAAGCAGTAGCAAAGAGGTGAGTTTTCAGCTGGAATTGAAAAGGGCCACAAAAGGCACCTGATGTACAGATTCAGGTAGTTTGTTCCAGGCATACGGAGCAGCAAGGTGAAAGGAGCGAAGTCTGGAGTTAGCAATAGAAGAGAAGGGCACAGAAAGAAGTGATTTGCTAGAAGGGTGGAGTTCCCGAGGAGGGGTGTAGGGAGAGATAAGAGAAGAAAGGTAGTGAGGAACTGCAGAGTGAATGCACTAATTGGTCAGCAGAAGAAGTTTGAACTGGATGCGGAAACGGATAGGGAGCCAATGAAGTGACTTGAGAAGAGGGGCAATATGAGCATGATGAGGATGGTGGAAGATTAGCCACGCAGCAGAATGTTGAACAGATTGAAGGGGAGAGAGGTGATTCACAGGGAGACCAACAAGGAGTAGGTTACAATAGCTAGATGGGAGGTGACTAAAGAGTGGATAGGTGTCTTAGTAGTGTGTTCAGAAAGAAATGGGCAGATTTTGTTATAGAGAAATGGCAGGTTTTAGCTATCGGATGTGTGTGGAGGAGAGAGAGGAGTCACACGACCCCAAGGTTGTGAGCCAAGGAAACAGGGAGAAGAGAGTTATCCACAGAGACTGAGAAAGGAGGAAGGAGAAAGGAGAGTTTAGGGAGAAAAATAAGCAGCTCAGTTTTGGCCATGTTCAATTTCAAGCAGCAGTGAGATATCCAAGCAGCAATATTAGAAAGGCAGGCAGATATCCGGGCCTGGATTGCCGGAGAGATTTCAGGTGTAGAGATGCAGATCTGGGAGTCATCAGTGTAAAAATGGTACTGAAAGCCATGGAAAGAGAGATGAGTGCACCAAGGGACTAGGTATATAGAAAGGAGAGGAGTGGACCCAATTTATTTATTTAACATTTTTTTATATACCGCCTTTCATAATCTCAAGGCGGTTTACATAGAACAAAACTTTGTTTACATAGAACGTTTTCAAAACTATATACAGGTTTACATTGAACGGCATTTGGTTTACATAGAACTTTTCAAACTATTTATAGCAGTGTTTACTGTATATTACATTCAACTAATTAACTATTTACATAAGTTTGTGCTTGCTTTGTGCCTAGGATTCGGTCTGTGAGGTGGAAGGCAGTCCGTTATAAAGATGGTGGGCTGTAGAAGTATTCAGTAAATAGGTGTGTTTTCAAAAGCTTCCTGACAGATCCTTGGGGTACACCAACTAAGAGTGGTACAGCAGCAGAGGAGGATCCACCAGAACAAACACTGAAAGAGCGATGGGAGAGATAAGAAGAAAACCAGGATAGTACAGAGCCCTTAAAACTAAGTGAGGACAAGGTATCAAGGAGGTGGTTGTGGTCAACAGTGTCAAAAACAGCAGAAAAGTCAAGAAGGATGAGGACTGAGTAAAGGCCCTTGGTTTTTGCCAGGAACAAATCCCTGGAGACTTTGGCAAGAGCCGTTTCAGTAGAATGTAAAGGACAAAAGCCAGATTGTAAAGGATCCAGGAGGGCTTGAGAGGAGAGAAAGTCAAGGCAATGGTGGTGAACCACACATTCAAGTAGTTTAGAAACGAAGGGGAGGAGGGGGATGGGTCAACAGTTAGAAGGACAGGTAGGATCTAGTGAGAGTTTCTTGAGGAGAGGTGTAACCACAGCATGCTTGAAGGCTGCAGGGACAGTTGCAATGGAGAGTGATAGTTTGAGAATATGAAAGATGGAAGAGACAACAGTGGAGGAGATGGGGCTTAGGAAATGGATGAGAATAGGATCAGAGAAGCAGGTAGTGAGTTTGGAGGAGGAAAGAAAGTGTGTGGTTTCCTCCTCAGAGATTATAGAAAAGGAAGAAAGGGTAGCAGAGGTGGGAGGGGAAGAGTGTGTAGCACTGCTTCAGCCTGAGACGTATATGGTCTAGGGAAGAAAATTGGGAGGACTACTGACTGGTTTCATTGCTGTGGTGAGCTGATATAAGGGCAATGAAGCTAGAAACTTCAGCAAAGTGATAGCTAAAGGCTTGAAAGGAGGCTTTCGAAGTTGAGTGAGAACCACACTGAGATCCCAGGCCACCAGAAGCAGCTTAATAGGTGGCTTGGACAACAGGAGACCCCACATGATGCATGCTACAAAGGGGTGTAAGGAAATAGGCTGATCATTTGGTAGTTTTTCAGAGACCACAATGGCACTAAGGTGAATTCTCACTGAGTTAGTTTTAAGATCTGTTAAGGCTAAGTGGAGAAATATTGCAGAAAGGACTCCATTGGGCAAGAAAAGGGGTCAATGGGGAGCAACAGAGGGCAAACCTACGTTACTAGAAAGAATAAGGATTGCCTAGTGGAATCTTTGCGAGATGCAAGGAGGGCATCTTTTACCGCCTGTGTCAGGCTGAGGTCATCGAGAACTATCCCTTCAGCAGCCATGCTGTCAGGCGTAGGGAGTGAAGATTGGGATGGAGGAGCATCCCATGGTCCTGAGAGAGGAGTTTGGGCATAAATCCCAGGCTGAGAGGATAAGTCTGTGCAAGGCACAGAAGCAGAGGAAACAACAGTTGACAGGGCCAAAAGGGACTATGATAATCATTGAGCCCTGTTGGCCTGTAGCTTGAACAGCGTCTTGGGTATCAAAGGGATGGAAAGGAATGCGTAGGGCAGTCCTTGTCCCCAATGTAGAAGAAAGTCATCTGGAGCCTGTCGGTGCAGCGACAGAACTCTGGAGCAGAAGAGTGGAAGCTGTGTGTTTTGCAGAGCGGCAAAAAGATCTACGAGTAGGGTTCCCCACGTTTGGAAGATCCAAGCAGCTATCTCCCGATACAAAGTCCATTGGTGTGGATGAAGGATATAGCTTAGCTTGTCCACAAGGACATTGAGTTCACCCAGGAGGTACACTGCTCTGAGGTGAATGCGGTGAGAGATGGCAAAGGAGCACAGGCGAAGCATTTCCTTGCAGAGGGGATGGGACCCCGTCCCCCTTGTTTGTTCACGTAGAACATGGCAACTTAGTTGTCCGTACTGATTAAAACAGGTTGCCCTGAAAATTGGGGTTGAAAAACCCAAACAACATTTGTCAGTGCTTGTAGTTCTAGGAGGTTGATTTGCAGGGCCTGTGTGGTTAGTATTGAAAGTAACTTGAAATGGGGTACCAGAGCCTCCTGGAAGAGTTACTATGGAGCATGGCTTAGAATTTGCTAACAGCCTGAAGCCTGGCAGTTTGGAGTTCACTAGCAGCCTGGCGAGATATGTGTACCCAAAACCAAGGCCATGTTTTGCAGAATGGGACAGAATATTTTTGCTTCTCCTAATTTAGCTGAGCAATATGGTAAATGGTATAGAGCAGTGATGGCTAACCTTTTTGAGCCCGAGTGCCCAAACTGCCGCACAAAACCAAAGAATTTCCTCAAAGTGCCAGCACGTCAATTTGCATAAATATTTGCATAATGCTAACATACACTAACTTTTAGTAAACATGTCTCTTAATGAGTGTATGGATAAAGACAGACTAAAAGATTTCTACATTACTATAATCCAGTGCCAACCGCCAGGCACATTAGGAACTACTACAAACACTGCCCATTTAGAACCAATAGCAAACCCGCCGTAGCCTAACAGCACTACCAGGACTCACAAAGCACCACACCCTACCTATCAAAAGGCAACACTGCAAATATTAAACCAATACATTTCAGACAATAACAATACATGACCTACTGGGGAAAGAGAACAAGTGGCAATGTCAAAAAGGAATTACATAAACAGAATACCTCAGCTCAGTTGCAATTGCTCCAGCCACTTTCTTCTGGTTTCTTCATGTTTTCTGCTAACTCTCCATCATCTGCTGTCCATTTGTCCTTTCTTCTCTCTTCTAGTTTTTTTTTCCATTCTCTCTCTCTACATCCGCTTTAACATACTAATCTTTCTCCTTTTGCTCTTTCCTCATTCCTATTTCATCCACTCAAATTTTACCCCTCCATCCTCAATCCCCACTTACTCTCCCAATACCCGGCCAATTGTAGATTTTTTATCCCTCCCACACAAAATATTTTTCCCCTCTCCATTTTACTCTCCCAGCCCCATCCCATTCTAATCCTCACCCAACATCAGCTCCCTTCTAGTTCCAGCCTCACCCAGCATCCATTCCCTTCTAGTCCCTGCATCAGCCCATTTCCAGTCCTAGCAACCCCCCAACCCAATACCAGTCCTAGCCCCCCCCCATCAACTCACTTCCAGCCCTAAACCCCCATCACCCCATTTCCAGACAGCCCCCATCAGCCCACAGCCCATTAGCAGTCCTACCCCCCCAGCCCATTAGCAGTCCTACCCCCCCGCCCGCCCGCCCGCCCATTAGCAGTCCTAACCCCCCCCCCGCCCATTAGCAGTCCTAACACCCCCCCTCCTGCCCATTAGCAGTCCTAACCCCCCGCCCGCCCGCCCGCCCGCCCATTAGCAGTCCTAACCCCCCCAGCCCATTAGCAGTCCTAAACCCCCCCCCCCGCCCCGCCCATTAGCAGTCCTAACACCCCCCCTCCTGCCCATTAGCAGTCCTAACACCCCCCCTCCTCCTGCCCATTAGCAGTCCTAACCCCCCCCTCCTGCCCATTAGCAGTCCTAACCCCCCTCCTGCCCATTAGCAGTCCTAACCCCCCCTCCTGCCCATTAGCAGTCCTAACCCCCCCCAGCCCATTAGCAGTCCTAAACCCCCCCCCGCCCCCGCCCATTAGCAGTCCTAACACCCCCCTCCTGCCCATTAGCAGTCCTAACACCCCCCTCCTCCTGCCCATTAGCAGTCCTAACCCCCCCTCCTGCCCCATATGAGTACTAACCCCCCCCCCTGCACATTAGCAGTACTAACCCTCCCCCCCCCTGCCCATTAGCAGTCCTAACCCGCCCCCCCTGCCCATTAGCAGTCCTAACCCCCCCCCTCCTGCCCATTAGCAGTCCTAACCCTCCCCCCCTGCCCATTAGCAGTCCTAACCCTCCCCCCCCTGCCCATTAGCAGTCCTAACCCCCCTCCTGCCCATTAGCTGTCCTAACCCCCCCCCCCCTCCTGCCCATTAGCAGTACTAACCCCCCCCTGCCCATTAGCAGTCCTAACACCCCCCCTCCTGCCCATTAGCAGTCCTAACCCCCCCCCCCTCCTGCCCATTAGCAGTCCTAACCCCCCCTCCTGCCCATTAGCAGTCCTAACCCCCCCCCCCCCCCCGGCAAATTTTTAAAAAAAAAGAGCAGGCTCTGGCTGCTGCCGCGGCAGATTACAATGTCCCGCGGGGCCCCCTCCGCCCGCTAAGCCCCTCTGCAAGGGCTTTCAGATTCGCGAGGGAGAGCGTCTCCCTCGCGTCTCTGTTAAGCCCGCAGGGGCTAATGGGAAATTTCCCATCAGTCCCTCGCGTCTAAAGGGGCTGATGGGAAATTTCCCATTAGCCCCTGCGGGCTTAACAGAGACGCGAGGGAGACGCTCTCCCTCGCGAATCTGAAAGCTCTTGCAGAGGGGCTTAGCGGGCGGAGGGGGCCCCGCGGGACGCTGCATTCTGCCCTTGCCGCGTCCGCGGCAGCAGTCAGAGACAGCTTTTTTCTTTTTTTTGCGGACCTATTGCCCGCGTGCCAGCTGCAAGGCCTTCGCGTGCCACAGCTGGCACGCGTGCCATAGGTTCGCCATCGCTGGTATAGAGCCTCTTGTTGACAGGCAGAACCGTGAGCAGGCTTCCGTCATGAGGAGCATAAGATCCTATAGGATCCAATGCACCGGTAATGTAGCCGCCTCCTTGGGTGTGGGAGGGTATTAGAGTATCTCCAATTTGTCTACCCTTGGTTCCTTTTCTGAGGCTACTGTGAAGGCAAGCCCTGCTGCCATGTCATGTATGAAGTCCTGAAAGGACATATCTTCTGGTGTGGTCCGACGCCATTCCTGAGGCAGTGAAGGGTCCAAAGGGATGTCTGGAAGTTCTCAGGAATCGAGTGATCCCTCATCAGATTCTGAAGTACTGGAATCAGAGTTTGGTAAGAAGTCTAAGTATCGGCGTCTTGGGTTCGACCTCGATGCTTTATAGACATTGAAGGTCGATGCAGATATCAATGCTCAGAAGTATCAGAAACGAGAGCCATGTCAGTTTGAGTCTGTTGGATACCGGAGATCTCAGTCGGTTCCAACAATGGTATCGCCCTTGGGGGGTTCTGTTAATGCCGGTTCAAGGGCCAGCATTGGGGCCAATACATCTTGCTGTAGGCTCGGTGCCGAAGCCTGCACTCCTGGAGCTCTTGATGTTATCAGTACCAAGGCTTCCAGGAGAGGGTAGTTACTCACCTGTAACAGGTGATCTCCAGAAAGAGCAGGAATTGGAGTCTTCACATATGGGTGACGTCGGCATCGATGGAGCCCGCGCGGGAATGCTCCCCAGCATCCTATAGGAAAGCTTTTGGGAGAATCCCACTGCACCTGCGTAGCTGCCTTCCCGCCTTTACAACTTTCCCTCTTCAGTTGGGTCTGTAGCTGAGATAGAAAGAGAGAGAAATACAACTCCTAGGGGAGGAGGGTGGGTTGTGAAGACTCGATTCCTGCTGTTCCCGGAGATCACCTGTTACAGGTGAGTAACTACGCTATCTCCAGGAACAAGCAGGAACGTAGTCTTCACATATGGGACTCCCTAGCTTGGAGATGCCAGGGCGATGACCACAGAGAGAGCTGCGAAGCACAGGCCTAAGTGGGTCATGTATCCTCCAAGGATGTCTGGTATCGAAACCCTGGATGGGGGGGGTAGGAGTTGACCTAAGTCTGAAAGAGATGCTGGAGAACAGCCTGGCCAAACGAGGCATCCTGGCGGGAGTCCTTGTCCAAGCAATAATGGGCCGCAAAGGTGTGGACAGAGGACCAGGTTGCTGCTTTGCATATGTCATCAATCGCCACTGAGTGTAGGTTTGTCATGGAGGCAGCCATTGCTCGCACATTGTGTGCTGTGACATGACCTTCAAGGGAAAGTCCCGCACTCTCATAGGCAAAAGATATACAGTCTGCAATCCGTTTGGAGAGTGTTCTCTTGGAAACTGGTAGATCTAGGTGACTGGAATCAAAAGCAACAAAAAGCTTTGAAGCTTTCCTGTGCTGCCTGGTTCTCTGTAGATAAAAGGCCAAGGCACGTTTACAATCTAGAGTATGTAGACTCTTTTCTGCACTAGAGGCATGCGGTCTAGGGAAGAAACCAGGAAGGTAAACTGACTGGTTTAAATGAAAAGGCGAAACCACCTTTGGCATAAAGTGAGGATGCGTTCTAAGGACCACTTTATCATGGTGAAACCGTGTATAAGGAGGGTCAGCCACTAAAGCCTGGAGTTCACTGATGCATCTTGCAGAAGTGAGGGCAATTAAGAAGGTGACTTTCTAAGAAAGAAACTTCAGAGGCATAGTGGCTAGGGGTTCGAAGGATGGCTTCATAAGCTGTCTGAGGACAACACTGAGGTCCCATGCCATTGGTGGTGGCCTAATGGGAGGCTTAGTTAAGAGTAGGCCCCTCATGAAGCGCGCTACCAGTGGCTGAGAGGAGACAGGTTGTCCATCTAAGGGCATGTAAGATGCCGCAATGGCATTTAGATGGACCCTTACCAAATTGGTTTTGAGTCCAGAGGACCAGAGGTGGAGGAGATACTCAAGTAACGCTTCAACGGAAATGGAAAAAGGATTAAGATCCTTTTTTGAACACCAGATTGAAAACCTTTGCCACTTGAAGGCATAAGAATGCCTTGTGGAAGGTTTTCTTGATGCCAATAGGATATCTCTAACCTGTTGAGAGAGGTTGATGTCCTGGAGTTCTAAGCTCTCAGCAGCCATGCTGTCAGATGTAAGGACTGGGGGTTTGGATGCAGAAGCGTCCCATTCTTCTGGGATAGGAGATCTGGAGCACATCCCAACCCCAGAGGTTTGGCTTGAGAAAGACGTAGAAGCAGTGGATACCACGTTTGTCGTGGCCAACACAGGGCTATGAGGATCATGTAGCCCTGTCTCTCTGGAGTTTGAAAAGAGTCTTGGGGATAAGGGGAATGAGAGGGTAGGCATATAGGAAGTCCTGACCTTAGTGGAGGTGGAAAGCATCCATCGCCTGACTGTTCTGAGCAGGTGTTCTGGAACAGAAGCGGAGAAGTTTGGCATTCTGAGGACTTGCAAACAGATGCCAGATTTGAAAGATTCAGGCAATCTGATCCGCATGGAGAGACCACTCGTGTGGCGGTAGTACTCGACTGAGTTTGTCTGCCAGGAGATTTTGTTTGCCAGGGAGATACACCGCTAGTAGATGGATCTGATGGCATATGGCAAAAGACCATAGATGAAGGGCTTCATTGCACAACGCTTAAGAACCTGTTCCACATTGCTTGTTCACATAGAACATGGCTACCTGATTGTCCATCTGGACTAGAACTGTTTGGGAATGAAGGTGGTCCTGGAACACCCTGAGAGCAATGCGGATGGCTCTGAGTTCCAACAGATTTATGTGAAGTCGTGCCTCTTGCTGAGTCCAAAGACCCTGAGTAGAGACATTGTCCAGATGAGCTCCCCAACCCAATTTGGACTCATCCGTCATCAGCGTAGATTGATGTGGTGGCATCTGAAAAGGTGACCCTACAAGAAGGCTTTCTGGTGATTGCCACAATTGGAGAGATGAAATTAGATGTGCAGAGATTCTGATTCTGTCCCACAGACGACCTGATGCTTGAGTCCACTGCGAAGCCAGGGTCCATTGAGCTGCAGACATATGCAGACGAGCATAGGGAACCACATGCACAGAGGAAGTCATATGACTCAGCAACTGAAGCATTTCTCGAGCAGTTAGGAAAGTTTTCAAACCTGCTTGAGAACCTAGCTGAACAATTCGAGCACAGCAGGCCTGTGGTAGAAAAGCCCTTGACTGCTGCGTGTCTAGGAGAGCCCCTATGAACTCTAAGGTTTGAGAAGGGGTAAGTTGGGATTTTGGAAGATTTATTACAAATCCCAAATGTTGAAGAACCTGCATTGTGCGAAAGAGAGCAGAGCTGGCCTCTAGAGCTGTTGTTGCTCGGATGAGCCTGTCATCTATGTAAGGGAAGACAAATATCCCTAGAGATCTTAGGAATGCTGCCATTACTGTCATGCATTTTGTAAAGACTCTTGGGGCAGAGGCCAGACCAAAGGGTAGAACCCTGTACTGGTAATGTCTTCCTTGAAAGAGGAATCGTAGAAACCTCCTGTGTTCTGCGTGAATAAGGATATGGGTATATGCATCCTTTAGATCTAGAGAACAAAGCCAGTCCTGACTCTAGAGGTAAGGGAGAAGAGTTCTGAGAGAGATCATCTTGAATTTCTCTCAGAGCAGATACTTGTTCAATTCTCTGAAATCCAGAATCGGCCTGTATCCTCCTGTCTTCTTTGGGATAAGGAAGTAAGGGGAGTAAAAGCTCAGGCCTTGCTGAGAGAATGGCACCTCCTCTATCGCACCCTGAGCGAGAAGAGTGGTAATCTCTTGGAACAAGAGAGGAGGCCGAGAGCTGAACTCTTGGAGTAGATGGAGGGGGCAAACTTTGGAAGTGAAGTCTGTACTCCTCTGCTACTATGGAGAGTCTCCAGTGTTCTGATGTTATCTGATGCCACCTTTGGGCAAAATAACATAGTCTGCCTGGAATGTTGACTGGCTCTGGAATCTCCAGAGGTAGGACAGCTAAGCTCCCTAGAAAGGAGTCAAAGACCTTGAGGAGGCTGGGTCTGTTGTGCTGGCTGAACTCTGGGGGTCTCAGCCTTCCTTTGTTGCTTCAGTTGTTGCTGTCCCTTTTGGGAAGCATGGATTGGACAGTGCACAGCATGGGTATAAGAAGGGTAAAACTTTTTTCTTGTTGAAAAAAGGCTTCTTTATAGCCTTTTTCTTAGCTGGGTTGGCAGTGGTTCTAGAAAGCCTATTAAGAGTGGTATTCTCGGATTCTAGCTGAGAAGCCTTGTCCCGCCAATCCTTACCAAAGAGGTCATCAGGGAGAAGAGGAGCCATTAAATCCTTAGCAACCTCCCGAAGGAACATACCCATCTAGAGTATGTAAGAACTTATTCTGGCTGATAACATGGAGGCCTGAAAACATCGACAACCCGAAGGCATCGAGAGTTCTCACCTCCCAGCCCGGAGGATTTGAGGAATGTGTCTTAGCACTTTTAATTCATTGCACTGCTGATTCCACTACCATAGAATGGTGTGGTAACTGCATCTTCTGGAAACCAGGACACTGCGGTACCTGGTACATGGTATCGAGCCTCTGAGAATGTGAAGAGACAGTTAAGGGTGTCTCCCACATCCTAAGCATGAGGTCATGCAATATCCGGTGAATAAGTAGGGTAGCAGCCTCCTTCGGGGCTACTAGATACTGAAGAATTTCAAGTTCTTCAGCTCTCGTTTTTTTCTCCGAGGTCACCGTAAAGTAGATGTCCCGAGCCACGTCCCGTATAAAGTCTTGAAAAGACATGTCCTCCGAAGGAGACATATGGCGTTGTGGGGCAGAAGTATCTTCCGGAAGAGCCTCCATTTCCCTGGTACCGATCAATTCATCGGACGAGTCAGAATCGGAGGACTTGAAGTATCAACGAGCCAGGTGCTCCGCCTGACCCATCGACAGTACTGATCAAAATCGGCATCGGAATGCCTCGATGCCGGACACTAATTCTAGGGCTGGCATGAGTGGTAGCGTTGAGAATGGCACAATAGTTGATGCAGATACATTCGGTACCGGTGTCGGTACCAGTGTCGGTACCAATGACTGCAGAACCGATTGCAGAGGCTTTAGCGGTACCAAAGCTGTTAGCAAGGCCGCTAAAGTTCACTCAATGGCCAAGATACGCTTATCCATGGAGCCAGACAATGCCTGGGTATGAGTACCCGAACTGCGGGCCACGACCCCAGAGCATGGCACCAAGAGCTCTCCAGAGGTGGAGGCCTCAGGAGCATCTTGAGACCCCGTTACTGCTCTGGAGGCAAGGGCCTCCCACCGGGGTTGTTTGGCCAGTATATTCCCCTCCAGGCAACGCCTAAGGCATCTCTGTGCTTAGAAGGAGATCTACCCTTGGAAGACCAGCCAGCCTTCGAGGAAGACTTGAGTTTCGATACCTGAGATCCGTGGGAAGAAGATGAAGCCCTCAACGACATCGATGCAACCGACATTGCATCAGTGGCAAAGAGGGTGCCGAGTTACGCAGCTCTACTCTGCAGGCTCCTCTTTGTCATCTTCCTGCAGAGAAGGCATTCCAATGGCAGATGGTCTGGTCCCAAACAATTGAGACACCAGACATGGGTGTCAATAGCAGAGATAGTACTGCTACATTTGGAACACTTTTTGAAACCACTAGCTGGTTTATCCATCTTAAAGGAAAAAGGGGCCTAAGGCCCAAAATGGTACCTAAGCACCTGGAGGGCAAGGTACCCTCAGTGCAAAAAACAGAAGTTTTTTGTTTTTTTTTAAAAAAAGAAATAGAAATAAAAGAAACACTGATGATGCCGGTGCTAGCGTCGATGGGAAGGCAGACGCGACCACAAAAGAAGTAAATTTTCTGCGGTGACAGGAATTGCTCCCTGTCGGCTCTGCAGAAAACAAAAAACTGAGGAGAGAGAGTTAAAAAGGCGGTAGGGCAGCTACGCAGGCGCAGTGGGATGCTCCCGAAAGCTTTCCTATAGGACGCTGGGGCTCTTTCCTGCGCAGGCTCCGTCAGTGCCGACGTCACCCATACGTGAAGACTACAGTCCTGCTTGCTTCTGGAGATTGCTGCCAAGCTCCTCTCGAGAGCCAGCATGCACTGGTCCAGGGAGATAGCCGATGTCTGGATGAAATCACCCACAGGACTCTGAGCCACCATCCCAGAACATGGAACTGGTAGCTCTCTGGAGGTTGAACCTTCAGAGGCATCCCAGAGCCCCTCTTGTGCCTTGGAGGACAGATCCTCCCTCCGGGGCTGTTTGGCTGGCCAGTCTCATTGGAAGCACTAGAGGAGTTGTGATGCTTATACCGGGACTTCTCTCTGGTCTAGGTATCGGTCTTCGATGCCAATGACTTTGGAGCGGCCAGAATCTTAAACTTACTTTTATGCTTGGACTTTGAAGAAGCCTGAGACCCATGAGAGGAAGTCAATGCCCTCAAAGAAGTGGAAGCCACTGACATCGAGTCCAAGGCAAACAACAATCCATACTGTCTGGCTCAGTTCTTTAGGCTTCTCTTTGTCATTTTCTGGCATTATATGAAAGGCGGTATAAAAGAAATGTTAAATAAATAAACAAAGGACAAGAATTGAGTTGCTGTTCAGGCCCCAAACATTTTAGAAACCAGTCATGTTTATTAGTGACTGATATGGTACCAGCACACTTGGTACATTTTTAAAACCACTAGTTGGCTTTTCCATGCCTCAAAGAAGTTGTCTTTAAGATTGAAGATAAGGCTATGGAGGCCTAAAGGCCTAGTTTAGCAGTGAAAACTGTGTTAAAGAAATAGAAAAAATGTAAAATAGAAAAGAATTAATCGGGACTGGTGTTGGATTCGATGGACTGGCATCGACGGGAAGGCAGAAGCACAATGTTCCACACCAACTAGAGAAGTTTTTTGGCTGTGACAGGACAACACATCTTGCTGGCTCCGTGGAAAATTAAGAACTCATGAAAGGAATTGGGAAGGTGGGAAGGCAGACATGCAGGCGCAGTGGAGTGCTCCCAAAGACTTTCCTATTGGATTCTGGGGAGTGTTACTGTGTGGGCTCCGTCAGTACAGACGTCACCCATATGTGGAAGACTGTATTCCTGCTTGTTTCTGGAGATAACACTTTCTCAGAACAGTACAAATAGTCTATGCCACTGAACTGAGCCAATATTTTGGTAATCACCAAGCAGAGGCTGAAAGAATGGGTCCAAACTTCCAGTCTCCACCAGAATCAAGCCCCCCCCCAATGGGGAGTCTCAATAAGCAGGACATGCCCGCCACATGGAAGCCTTGCATCCAATGCTCATTCTGAACAGACGTAGGATGATCTAGGGCTGCCCCTGCTGCCCAGTAAGGCGACCAACAGGTCACCATTGCAGTCTCTCAATTCGGTTTGTCTTATCCTCTTTTATTTTGTTTTTTGGGAGACACACACACCCAGACTGACACAGGCGGGAATCCGCCCCAAATGCATGCACATGTTGCAGCTCAAATCTCTGGAGTAATGTACTGAACTTCCAAAGAACTGAATTACAGGATGGCTCCTGGACTGGAAGGACTACAGGAAAGAAAATTGGTAGGTAAGGTCTAATTTCACCTTCCAGGGCGTCCCTCCAGTCCAGTTCAGACAAGTGGGACATAGCAGAGCAGTACTAACGTTGGGTGGGCACTGACAGCCCAGCTTACAGTACCCGCTCCCCATACCAGGCATCCTGCCTTGCCTGCACATCCAGGTGGGTAGTGTCATACAAATGAATGTAGGGAGGACCAGGTAGCCACCCAACAGATATCCAGGGGAGGGGCTCTCCCCACTTCCTGCCTGCCCTTCAACAAGTAAGTGGACGTGATTGCCTCCCAGATCCAACAGGCGATGGAGGCCTCGGAGGCTGCCTCTCCCCTCTGGAGGTCCCCAAAGAGGATAAAGAGCCTCTCTGAGAGCCAAAACATTTGCGTCTCCACCAGGACCCTACAGACATCCATTCTGTGGAGAAGAGAGACCTCTGGCGAGTCCCACAGGCCCAAGAAAGAAGCCAATGTCACAACCAGATTGAGGTGAAAATCCGATACCACTTTAGGCAGGAAGGAAGGGACAGTGCAGGAACACCTTATCCTTTGAAAACACACTCTTACCTTGCTTTAAGATGGAGAGACCCTGGTTAAGCTTGTCCAATGTGGTACCTACTACTCTTCGCTTGACTGTGGACTTGCAAGGAGAGACAAGGAATGCATCAAGCACGGGCCGCCCCATTTCTAGGGCGTATCCCTCCCGAATGACTAGTCCTCAGCAATAAAATATTATGAGGCCTATAGCCCCAGTGAACAGAAATAGCTTCCATAAGGAACCCTGAAAGAAAAATGAGGGATAAAAATAGGAAATAAACTACTTCTGACTGAAAAGTAAAGGCGCATCTTATGGCATCATTGGAGGCGCCCGAAAGAGCACCCAGAGGAGCAAACACAAACATACCTATACCCTATTCACTTAACCTCCCCTCTTGATCCCAACAACCTTTTTTCTAACCAACCTTCAAAAGTGCCTCTCCTAACCTAGGCACCCCCAACCACACCAGCTCACCACCATCTCTAGTCTCCCAAACCCCTGCTCCAGTCAGAAAAAAGGCTTCATGTTTGGCAGGACATTTTCTATAATACTGTTGGAACTATGTACATCCCATCGTCAATGTCTCAATTCTGATTTCCATGTGCTATCTAAAATTTACCTTTACATGTATATTTATCTCTGGAAAAACAAAAGAAAAGAGCCTGTTGAAAATTTCTGCATCACCAAATTTCATTTCACATCAATATTTTCATACCAAAATCTTGTCTCACTAACAAATAAAGATATGCCACTTAAATTAGAATAAAGTACAGTATACAGCAGGGACAACACTTGAAACTTCTAGATTAACAGATGCTTATTATATCTTTTCAGATCAATTTATCCTTCCTTTAGTAGAACTCTACTTTAAAATAGAACCTCTAAATCAATTTTGATCAAGCTAATTCTCTCTTTCCAAAGTTTCTCAATACATTAGGACAGGCTTTGACAAATTTGCTTAGAATCTATGAGCCAGCACTGAAACCTAGGTCACAGTGCTTGCCTGCATCCCCCAAAAAGGTATATCGCAACTTATTTTTAAGGTTTTTAGGGCCTGATTTACTAAGACTGTTTTCCCATTTTCTATGGGGGTATGTGTGTGTGGGTGTGTGTGTAGATGGGATGCCTATGTGTTCACATGTATAGGTGGGGTGCTTGTATGTGTTTTGGATTGGGGGGAGGAGAATGCACCTTTTGGCATATACAGATGGTGTTCTTTTATCCCCATGCATTCATCCCTTCAACCTCCAACCCTTGCACTCTTCCCTTTCTCCTTCAACTCCTCTCTATATTCTCCCCTTCTCCCTACCCCTTAGCACTCCCACTCCCTACCCTCCAGTCCCCCATTCTCCTCTTTTAACTATTGCTCCTTTAAATTTTTACTGCCTCCATTTCCCCCCCTCTCCCCCGAATTAACCTCTTTTTTCCTGTAGGCCCGATCACAGCTGCATCAGGGGATGGCATTCCTGCAGGCAGCCTGTTAACTTCCAAGTCAGACCTTCCCCTCCTCTCCTGTGGGAGATCGGATCTACCCCATCACATTTTTTAAGGGGGTGAGACCAGAAAATTCCAGGTGCAAATTTCTGGTCATCATGGTAACCTGACGCCTGGGATTTGTCAAGTCCTATATTACAAGACATTCTTTTGAAATACGACTGCAAGCTCTTTTCAAATAATTTGGCATATGAGTTTCTATTATCTATAATAAAGGTAGAAAAGATGTCAAGACACACTGACGATGCACTCATAGAAAATTACCCTAGAACTCAGTACGACCAGGAGAAAACAGTCAAAAATTAGAAAAGAGTAGGGGGAATATGAAAATAAATTTAGAAGATTTAGGATTCTTTATTATCCTAAGGGCCAAACCAAAGGGCTCTTCAGCATTGTGCAAGACATTAAGGGCACTACCACAGAATCCAGCAACCAGAGACAACACAAAACAGTGAGTATTCACCAGCTACAAAAAGTAATTAATTTAACATGATACAGCTCATAACTAGCATTTGCCTAGTATTTGTTAGCTATGCCAACTTTTTGAAAGAGAAAAATCCACCACCTGTGGCTAGTCATGCTCCGCCCATGCCCGCCCCTGCCTTGTCCTTTTCCCACCCCCTGCCCCACCCCATTCACTCTTGCCCCACCCCCTGTCCCCCAAAAATAACTGCAGAGAGGGCAATGTGCAAACTGAACAAGCAAGATTGCTACACATTCTTAAACAAAAATTCCATACTAAAAGAATACCCAGCATTGGTTGTACACTCACACAATACAGACAGGCCTTCATCAATAAATAAGCACAAAACACAAAGAGAAATATATAGACAAAAATTAAACTAAAACCTCAGATGCTGCATGTAGTGCAACACAAGAGAAATAGAAATGCATTTCCTCTGTGTTGTACAGAATAAAAGACAGCAGAGGTCAGGATTGGCATTAGGAGGGATGCAATTGGCATCTTCCCTGGACCCACAAGCCAGAGAGGGTCTCAGATCTGTTGGAGATGGAAAAAGGCACAGCTTACTAGTGGACTTTAGGCAATGCAATGTGGGCTTTGAGTCAATGACCATTGACCACTCTTGATGACCCATCAGCTCCTGGGTTTTCTTGGCAGTGTGACTGGAAGTAGATTGCCAGGCTTTTCTTCTGAGGCAATAGAGAGTTAAGTGACTTGCCCAAGGCTGCAAGGAGCGCTAGTGGGAATTGAACCGTAGTCTCTTGGTTACCAAGTCAGTGCTCAAACCAATAGGCTACTCCTCTAGCTCCAGCTCCTCCCAGCATCAGCTCCCTTCTGCAGTGCTTGTGGCTACTCTAGAGTGCTGGACTGCTGTGAGGATTGCAGCAGCAGTATCCGGGAGTAGCCACAAGCACAACGTGCCTTAAATGGGAGCAGCCACAGTGATCGCGGCTCTCCCCGCCGCCTGCATGACCTCATATGCTGCCTGAGTCCAGCCCCACGGCTTCACTTTTCTTTTTCAATTCCGCCACCGCTGTCCTAGGCCGACTCGGGCCCACCACAGCCCGAAGCTGTCCTGCTGCATGCATACGGCCGGCCCTTAGCAGGGCCATGCTAGAGTTTCTGGAGCTCCCCTGCAACCTATAAATTGGCACCCCTCCCTCTTTATCATTAATGCTGGCTATACCCCACCCTCCTTTTTTTTTTTTTTTACCAAAACTCCTTTGTGAACTCTTTTCATGTGATGCTAGTATTTCTCCTTCAAATCAAATGTTGTAAGAAAATTGTAGTGAAAGGGCAAATGCATAGCCAGAATAAAAATAATTACTTAGCAGTAAATACATAACATCATTCAAACAGGCTGTGATAGTCCAAAAAAAATCTGATTCTGGTCATCTCACTAATAACAAACATATAGGTGAACTAATATAAAACCCTACAAAAGTCACCGAAGATCTACAAGACCAAATCTACCATACCATACCAGCATAAACATACAAGGAACTTACCCAGATAAAAGCAGCACTATAAATACTGCAACGGGCCCTAGAACATCCATAAACCTATTTGAAAAGCTGAACAAATTACTACAGTACAGATCCCTTCCTACAAATTCCATGTTAACAGATCACCTGGCCTCAGTCACACACTCAGAACACAGACCCTCACCAAGTACAGAATAAGTGACCACAACCTAAAGTACAAATAAAAATATGTAGACAAAAATTAAACTGAAACCCCAAGAAACCAGACTCTGCATGCAGTGCAACATCAAACAAAATAAGAGATGCACTTCCCCATACTGTATAAAATATAAAGATAGCACAAAGTCCAGTCACTAAATTGAAAATAAAATAATTTTTTCTACTTTTGTTGTCTATTTTATTCTCTGATCATGCTGGTCCTGATCCAAGGCCTCTGCTTTCCTGTCTTCTCTTAGCTCTCTTTCTATAGTCTATTAGTCCATCAGCCATTTCTTGTCTCTTCTTTTGTTTTCTTCGCTTCCTTCCATCAGCCTATTTCCAGTCCCAGTAACCCTCCCCAATATCAGCCCCCTTTCCAGTTCTCCCCTCCCATTACCTTCCAATGTGAACCCCCTTGCATTCCCAGGACTGCCAGTGGTGTCCATTCCCTTCCGGCCCCAACTTCCCCCCATGTCAGCTCCCTTCCAACTACCTCCTTCCCCCCCCCCCCCCCCCGCCTCTATCAGCTCCTTTCCAGCACCCAGTTCTCCCCCCCCCCCCCCATGTAGCACCCCATCCAGACCCCACCTTTCCACCATGTCAGCTCCCTTCCAGTCCCCACCTTCCCCCATGTCAGCTCCCTTCCAGCCACCTCCTTCACCACTCTGTCAGCTCCCTCCTAGTCTTTACCTTCCCCCTCTTTCAGCTCCCTTCCAGTCCCACCTTCCCTCCATGTCAGCTCCCTTCCAGCCCCTCCTTACCCCCCATGTCAGCTCCCTTCCTGCCACCTCCTTCCTCCCCCGTGTCAGCTCCCTTCCAGCCCCCACCCTCCCCCAATGTCAGCTCCCTTCCATGTCAGTCCCTTCCTGCCACCTCTTTCCCCTGGCAGCCACTCCTGTGTCTTAGAGAGCTACAGCTGCAATAGTGCTAATAATTCAAAATAAAAGCAAAACCGGTGTGGAGTCTTCTGTCCCTTGGAATCCCCACTGCTACGTCCCACCCTCAAAAGGGGATAGGATGCAGCAGAGGAGGTTTCATAGGGCCGGAACACTCTGCATCAGTCTCATTTTGATTTTAAATTATTAACGCTTTTACAGCCGCAGCTCTGAAAGAAGCAGGAGCCGTGGCTGGAGCGGCGGAGAGGGTGAGGCTGCATCAGGGGGACAAAGACTCCAGGAGATGAAAAGCCGGTTTTCTGCTCTGGCTGCTCCCAGTGCTGCAGCCAGAGCTTAAAACTGGCTTTTCAACGGCCGGTCTTAGATCTCAAGGTTGCCAGTCAGCTGGTTTTTACATGGTCAGGCTGGCTGCTGACAAAGTATGTACCTTCTTATCACTCATCATTCACACACACACCACAAACAAGTCTAATACCTATCATTTAAGGATATGGCCTGAATGATTGCCACAATGCATGGAATCCCATCTACAAAATACATAACAGAGAACACAGTAAATTAATCCACATATAGCTTCAACCATCCACACAATCCAACCCAATAATCAGCTACACAGTTTAAAATGCACCCTCATAAATGCACACTCAATTAGGAGCAAAATACCCTTATTAAATTACTACGTCAGACATCACAATGTAGACATTCTGTATGTAACTGAATCATGGCTTGAGGACACAGATATGGTTTTAACAAATGACTAACAATAACAAACTACAACCGCTTCAGTTGTCCAAGAACCAGCCGTAGAGGTAGAGGTATCCTCATCTTAGCCAAAAGCAACATAAAATTCAAAAGCATTAGGGCAGACAGCACAAACAGGCTAGACATAATCATAATATCAAAGAAATCTCTAACAATATGTCTAATTTACAAACTACCAACAGCTAGCACCAATGACCTGCCAACAATTCTTGAAGCAATATGCCAACAGACGGCACAAACAAGCACTTATAGATCTTGGTAGACTACAACCTCCCCTCGCTCTCATCAAGTCACTCTGTCCTTCTTAGAAGCTACAGAATCACTCAGCTACATGCAATTAATCAACATGCCCACACATGAAGGAGAAAGCACATTAGACCTATTTGTACCCACGGAACTACTCATAAGAAGTAATCAACCCACTATTCATACATCCCCAGAGCCATGGTCAGATCACTATTCCATTACACTAACTTACCATGCAAGCAGAGACCAATAGAAGACACACAAGCACAACAAAAAAACCCGACTACTCTGACACTTTAACAAACAAGCCTTCCTAAACGAAATCCTGCTGGAACTAGACACCTGGAAACAACTCACATCAACATACCTACAAGCAACTGGAACACAGCACAGGTCCCACAGGTGCTATGAAACAACAGAAAAAAAAGACACCACCATCTGGTACTGCAAAGAGACTAAAAAAAAAACCTTAGAAAATAAGAACATAAATGGTGGCACACAAAAGACTTGTAGAAAGACGGTATAAAAAAACTGTTAAATAAATTAAATAAATAAAACAAAAGAGACACAGGACAGAAACATATATATGGCTCAATCACAATACCTTAACTTGGTGGATAAGGTGAAATTAGGCCTTACCTGCTAATTGCCTTTCCTTGAGTCCCTCCAGTCCAGACTCATGGGTTGTGTCCCATTATCAGCAGATGGAGACTGAGCATGCCAGGCTTGTGATGTCATGATAAAAAGGGTCTGAGCTGCTCATCACACACCAGTATTCTAGTGACAAAACAAACTCCAAAAAACAATGTTAGAACTCAAACAACTTGAGACAGCTATATACACTACCCCCAAGACAGTAGATGAACCATTTTACAGAGAACCAGTCCCAGCCGGAAACATACTCACTGAAGTGCCCGCCAGACCCTCACCCTCTAAGAGAGCATAGCAAAACCTGAAACAGACACCCGACAGGAAATTCATCTTCATCCATCTGGGCTCGCACAGCTGAAATGAATAGTAGGGTGGGTCCTGGATTGGACTGGAGGGACAAGGAAAGACAATTAGCAGGTAAGGCCTAATTTCACCTTTCTTATCATCTCTCCAGTCCAGACTCATGGGATTTACCACAGCAGTACTCAAACCTGGGAGGGACCCGTCAGACCGGCCTTCAACATCCAAGCCCCAAACTCGCATCCTCCCTAGCCTTAACATTGAGGCCATAATGAAGTGATGACAAGTGTCCACCTTACAAATCTCTGCAAGCGGCACCAGGCTGAACTCCAACCAGGACACCATTTGTGTCCTCGTCGAATGAGCACGCAACCCCTCCTGGAGGGAATTACACCAAAGAGATCGCTTTCTTCAACCATCACATGATGGACAACTTAGAATCTGCCTCTCCATGACACGGACCTCCGAACAAGAGAAAAAGGCAATCTGACTTCTGAAATGACTGTGTAGTCGCAAGATGCCGCCAGAGTGCTCTGCGAATATCCAGCAAATGCAACTGCTGCGCCTCCACACTGTTCCCTAATCCGAGAAGATTGGGAGACACACAGATTGATTCAGATGGAAAGGCGACATGACCTTAGGCACAAAGGACAGAAAGAACTGTGTGCAATACCACTTTTTCTTTGGAGAGGACCAGAAAAGGTTCTCTATATGACAATGCCTGCAGCTCCAAGATACACCATCCCGAGCAAAGGGCTATGAGAGGCTACCTTTAATGTCAAATCCTTAAGAATGGTCGCTTCCAAGTGCTCAAAGGAAGCCTCCATCATATCCAACACCACCACATTAAGATCCCACGAGGGCATGAGATGATGTCGGCGGACGCACTTTCTTAACCGCCCACAGGAACCATACCAATCCAGATGCACAGCCAGTGAGAAGCCTTGCTTTCGCCCCTGATAACATGCCAGAGCTGCCACCTGCACACGCAATGTACTCAACACTAACTGTATCTAAACCATTCTGCAGAAAAGCCAACATCTCTTCAGCCACGCTCCTTGCACCAGCCCTCAAACATACAATCTCCACACACGAACATATGACAGAGACGTGGACCGCTTCCGTGCCATCAAGAAAGTAGAGATCACAAGGGCCAAATACCCTTGTTTCTCAACTAGCCCTCTCAAAAGCCAAGCCACAAATGAGAATCGATCCACTTGAAGCATCAGAAAGAGGCCCTGAGACATGAGGTCCTTCTGTTCCAGGAGACACCATGGAACTCCAACCATCAGCTGCACCAGGTCCACATACCAAGGCCTATGCAGCCAATCTGGAGCTATGAGAATCACCAGATCATGGTGTGCTTCGATCTGCTGCAACAGCTGCCCTATCAGCAGCCATGGCGGAAACACATAGAGAAATCCCTTCTTGAGTCATGGCTGGGCCAGTGCACCCAGGCCTTCTGATATCCTCTCTCACAGGCAACTGAAGAAACGGCCAACCTTGGCATTCACCATGGAAGCCATCATATCCATCACCGCAGCACCCCAGTGTCACATTAAGCTGAGGAACACAGATGCCCCCAGTGACCACTCGCCCAGATCCAGCTGATGTCTGCTGAGAAAGTCTGCCTGCATGTTTTCCTTTCCAGCTACATGAGCCGCTGACAGCACCTATAGGTGAGCCTCGGCCCACTGCAGCAGAGGTGACACCTTGTCCACCAGAGCAGGACTCCTGTGCCGCCTTGCTGACTGATATACGTCACTGTGGTCACATTGTCTGAGAACACCCTCATTGCCTTGCTGTGAAGGTGAGGAAGAAAGGCTTGGAGAGCACAGAACACCATCCTCAATTCCAGGTGGTTGATGGACCAGGCACTCTCCTTTGGCAACCAACGCCCTTGTGCCGCTTGGTTCTTGCAATGCACTTCCCAGCCCGTTAGACCGGCATTGGTAGTCACTACCACCCACTCCAGGGGTTCCATTGGCATCCCCTCAGACAACTTCCGATATCTAACTACCATCTCAGATCACCCCATGCCTCCAGAGGGCACAGTAGTCACACCAAAAGAGCTTGCATCTGTGATGACCACCTCGACAACTGAGCTCTCTGGAGAGGATGCATGTGTGCTCGCTCCCAGGGGACTAAATCCAGCATTGCCATCATTGGACCCAGGAGCTATAGATTATGTCGCGCTGATGGGGCCTTCCAATGGAGCAACAGCCGCACCTGATTCTGCAGCTTCTTGATTCTGTCCAATGGCAAGGACATCACTCCCTTCCACATACAGAAGAGGGCTCTGAGATACACTAGGCTCTGTGAAGACACCAATTTGCTCTTGTTGATATTTATCACCCATCTGAGTTCTTGAAGGAATGTCATCATGGGCCGCATGGCTCTCCAACTTTCCTGTTCCGGCTTTGCTCGGATCAGCCAGTTGTCCAGATAGAAATGTACCAACACTCCTTCTCGATGAAGCACTGCCACCACCACCACCATGACCTTTGGAAAGGTCCTTGGTGCCGTGGTTAGCCCAAATGGTAACGCCTGGAACTGAAAATGTCCTTCAAGTATCACGAAGTGTAGGAACCACTGATGATACAGCCGAATGGGAATATGAAGGTATGCCTCAGTGAGATCCAAGGCTGTGAGAAACTAGCCTTGCCTTACAGAGACTATCACGAATTGCAAGGTTTCTATGCAAATACGAAACACCTGTAACAGCCTATTGACCCGCTTCAAGTCCAGAATTAGACAAAAGGAAACTTCCTTTTTTGGCACAACAAAATTAATGGAGCAATGACCGGATCCGCATTGATCTGGAAGGGCCTTGGCAACTGCCTCCAGCTGGATGAGTCTTGGCAGGGTATCCGCCACTGCCTGCACCCCCTGGTCTGACGTAATTTGGACCCAAGCGGAGTAGAAGAGCCACAGACAGCCTCCTATTGGGATAAACTCCATTTGAGCCTGCTTTGCTTCATTGTAGCTTCTTGGGGGCTGAATCGGCTCCCGAATATAACCTCTGCCCGATCCTCTGCCCACTTGAGAGGGCTGGCCCCTCAAGGAGTATTGGGCCCGCTGATAAGGAGCAAAATGGACTGCTCTGAATCTCTGAAAATCATGAAACTGACCTCTGGGCTGTTTCCCTGGCTTGCACCCTTTTGGCTTATCCTGCGGCAACCTTGCCCCTTTGGTCTCTCCGAGATCCTTTACCAGCTTCTCCAATGCCACCCCAAACAGCAACTGACCCTTAAAGGGGAGCTTACTGAGATGGATCTTGGACAACATGTCTGCCAACCAATTTCTCAATCAGAGAAAACGTTGAGCGGCCACCACTGAAGCCATACCCTTCGCTGACGCCCGGATCAAATTATAAAAACTATCTGTCAGATAAGCAATCGATTCTAATTTAAATGCTGATGATGCCTCATCCATGGACTGCTCCACCTCAGACACAGACTGTGCCCATCTGAGGCATGCCTGAGACATGTAGGCCTTGCAAATGAAAGCCTGCAATGTGAGGGCATTAATATCGAAGGCCTGCTTGAGCAAGTTTTCTAGCTTCCTTTCCTAGGCATTCTTCATGGCTGCACCACTCTCCACGGAAAAGGTTGTCTTTTTGGTGACCGCTGCCACCAGCGCATCGACTCTTGGCAACTTCAAAAGGTCTCCCTCAGCCTGCAGAATGGAGTATAAGCGAGCCATCGCCCTAGACCCCGGTAGACCAGCATCACAGACTTCCCACTCTGTACTGATCATGTCCTTAATGACTCGATGTGCTGGAAATACATGCTGAGAACAAACTCCCTGCAGCAGGGTATCCTCCAAAGCCTCCTCATCCCCCGAGGCTGAAATAGGGATATTAAATGCTCCCAAGGAAGACACAATGAGGGAAGCCAGCTCTTCTTGATGGAAGACCTGCACTACATTTGGGTCCTTCCCTGGGGGAATCTCCCCCTCTTTGAGGTCCGGTGGAGAAGAGTCCCCCCATAAACTTGAGGGTCCCTCCAACAGTGCCTCCAATTTCTCAGGGGAGGGGGAAGCCTGCTTTTCCAAAACATTGCCTCTACCAGTTTCTTCTATGTGCCTGTGCTTTGCCACCAGACCAGGAGCAGCCTTTTCAAGTGCAACCCACTCCATTAAGCCTGAGGGGGCCACACTGCCCCCCTGCATTACCCAGGCCTTGCCAGAGACAATAAGACTGGCGTAAAAGTAGCATAAAATCCAGTGTGAATGCCTGCATTGCCTTCTATTGGAAAGCTCCCTCAGCTTGCCTGAGCAGTCCCACGGCTCCAGAAAATGGCTGCTTTCCCACTGAAACCAGCTCCTCCGTGCCTGCAGCTGCACCTAAAATGGCCACCGTTCGTGCACTTTTCGGGGACCCCCATTGCCCGGGAGGCTCTGCCTCATGATGACTGCCACCATCAGCGGCTCCTTCAGAGCCTCCTCATCACCGAACAAGCTGAGGAAAATAAGTCCTCAGTTGCCCAGCCTTCAGCAGAATAGACACAGCAAACTCCAGCCTCAGAGGAAGCTCTGTTTTGGCTGCTGCACGTACCTACCCAACAGCATCCTGCCACTAAAGCCATGGGCAGGAGAGGAAGGAGGAGAAAAATAAAAACAAGACCCCCTGCCCGCAAGGAGTGCACTGTCAAAGTGCTGTCTGACCATCCCTCCCCTCTCCCGGACCGCAACGCCCGCACTACGGATCGCATTCCAAGGCGATATAAGAAGGGAAACCCCCAGCTCAAGTCCCGGCTTACTGCTGCAATGCTCTCACAGCAGTATTTTACTTGTTCAGGCTTGTAAAGGACCAGGCACCGCCAGTAAAAACTAGAGGCAGCAAGGACTAAGCTGGGCTCCAGGCAGGCAGGTTTTTCTCAGGGGAGGGACTTGGACAACCAGGTTTAACACCACTCAGCTGCACCTCCATTAACTCAACAGGGCAGGTTTGTTGCAAAAAGGCTCAACTCTTTGAAATGAGATGTCCACCCACCAACTACTAGCCTTATTTCTTTATCAAATCCTTTCTTTCTTTTAAATCTCTAATAGTGGAGTCTAGACTACACAGAAGTTCATCACCATCTGCTGGAGACAGTTAATACTGATGTGTGAGGAGGAGCTCAGATCCCTTATACTGTGACATCACAAGTCTGGCATGCTCAATCTCCCTCTGCTGGTAATGGGACGCAACCCATAAATCTGGAATGGACTGGAAGGACGATAAGGAAAGCTAAAAAAGATTACCAAATCCAGAAAATCTCAAAGCATGGCTTAGCTGAACATGGTTGATGTGAAAGTTGAAATCAATAGTAGATTGTGGTTTTGAGCTGCATGCTTTTTCGTAGTTCTGGTGGAGCACTCTTTGAAGAAGCATGTAGCGAAATGCCTTGGCAGCCTATGTGTGGCGTCGGTATGCCTGCCCAGTAACTATGTTGTCTTCTCAAACTAAGTTTGGTTTTGTATTTTAGTGAGCTTGTTCCACAGCTTTCAAAGACATTACATGTATGACGTGTTTTAGGAAAATCTCATTACAGTCAAGCCATGTTCAGCTAAGCCATGCTGTGAGAGATTGCAGGTGTTTTGAATCACAGTTTATTACAATTGGAAAATTGTTTTGCGATGTGGTAGGAGGTTTTTTTTTAGAGCCATTGATGTTGAGAGGTGTGGCTTCGAACATGTGAAGCTTGTGTTAATTCACCTCCTTGGATTCTGAGGCTCTTTTCTCCTCCCATATTTATATAAAAAAAAAATTCCTGACACCTGATGTGATTATGTATGCATTGGTGGAGTGATTTTTTTCTGGATTTTCCATTTGCTTCTCACTCTGGAACTGACCTTTTTTTGGTTATGAATCCAAAAAAGATTAGCATACAAAGCTCATAATGACTTCACTAAATCGCCTAAGGAAGCTTTTTGATATAGTCAGGTCCCTAATAAAGTAACCTACCAACAACAAGAACACTGACACCCCTTATTCTCAGATATTTGCAGACTTCTTTCAAACAAACATACAAAAATAAATATAAAGCAAGTCTATACACAACATACCATTCCCACTTGCTTCCTCCTACAGTCATTTCATCCACCCATAACAGAACAAAGGCAAAATTCGACCTTATCTGCTAATTGTATTTCCTTGAGTCCATCCAGTTCAGTCCAGTACAAGTAATTATCAGCCTCTACCAGCAGCAGGGAACTGAGCATATCAGATTTCTGATGTCATATTACAAGAGCTCCCTCCATAGGCTTCAGAGATCAGTATCCTACTGACAAAGCAGAATCCGAGAGAGCATAGTAAGATTACAAACATCGGCACTATTCCAGCTATACAAATCCGAAGGCAAAAACTAAGCCCCCCCTCCCCTCAAAAAACCACTTGTGTTGCAGAAAAGAAAACTGCAAAAACTATTTACAGGGTGAGGAGGAGCCAATAAGCCAGGGTCATACTTGCCATAAAGTAAAGACAACATCTCAGAGCACTCCCCAGTGTATAGTGATGTTCTCCTTAAGGAAGCCCTCCCGGGACAAACAGCCATACTCATCCAGTGCTCCTAGGAATCAAAATACAGAATGTCATTACCCGCAGGAGAAGTCCTGGACTGGACTGGACTGGACGGACTCAAGGAAAGACAATTAGCAGGTAAGGTCTAATTTTGCCTTCCTTATCGTTCTTCCAGTCCAGTCCAGACCAATATGAGTGGTATGTACCAGAACAGTAACTAAACTTAGGAGGGGACCTGCGAGTCCGGCCTGGAGTACCGAAGCCCCAAAACACACATCATTTGAGGCTTACACATCCAGACAGTAATGACGCATAAAGGCATGCAAGGACGACCAAATGGCCGCTCTGCAAATGTCAGCCAGTAGAACTAGATTAAACTCCGCCCAGAGGCCAACTGAGATCTCGTTGAATGTGCCTTCAGAGCAACCAGGACCAGCCTACTCTTTAGCACATAGGCAGAAGTGATTGCCTCCTTGACCCACCAGGCAATGGAAGCCTTGGAAGCCGCTTCATCCTTGTGCAGCAACCCAAACAAAACAAAGAGATGATCAGACTTAAGGAAGGACTCCATTCTCTTAAGATACCGATGCAAGGTCCTGAGCAGGTCTAGATAATGCAGCTGCCGATCCTCCTCCATATCCTTCAAATCAAGAAAAATCAGGAGGAGCACAACCTGATTGAGATGAAAACACAACACTACCTTCTGTAAAAAGGACGGAAGCAGTCTCAATGCCACATTTTCATTAGAGAAGCTAGAAAGGGCAGCATCTGACTATAAATTGAAGAAATGGCCTGAATCGCCAGCACATCAGAACCACCAAGGTGGAACAGGTGAAGTTACTAGACCGGTTTAGCATCAGCAATAAATCAACAACAGGAAATCTCTACCTAACAGCGACCCACTTGTTGTTCGTAGATGTGGCCCAAAGAGAAACCTGGCGATTCAGGCCATTTCTTCAATTTATAGTCAGATGTTGCTGGCCTTTCTTTCACGGCAATGTTTGGAACACAAAATGTTATGCTTACAGTGAATAGAGCATATTGGATGCACTAATAGTTATAGAGCCTGCCCCTGAAGAAGGCAACGAAACACGGCCTGTGTCGGGCTATAGGCTTTTATTTACCAATAAAGAACATCCTTCCTTTGCTGTCCGCGATCTTGACTGGGTTTTAATACAGCACGTGGACTTGTGCTTATTGTTGGTACAAGGAGGAAACACATACAGGAGTCTCTCCATTGTCCTCCTCTGCGCCAGAGCATCAAAGCCCTCGGACATGGGCTCCAGACACCTGCTGGAGAACCTGTTCACTTTTGCAGTGGAGGCGGAAGCCATGAGATCCATGACCAGCAAACCCCACCGGCAGGTGATCTTGTGAAACCCTACCGCATTTAGTTCCCATTCTCCCAGGTCTAGGCAGTGCCGACTGAGAAAATCCGCTTGAACATTCATCTGGCCAGCCACGTGAGCTGCCAACAGAGCCTCAAGGTTCTTTTCCACCACAGCAATAGAGGACGAATCTCTTCTGCCTACATCACACAGTCTGTGTCCTCCCCCCCTGATTGATGTTTGATACTGTTGTCGTCACATTGTCGACGCAGACCCTTACTGCTCTCCGATGAATCAGTGGGAGGGAGGAAGGATTGTAGCGCTAGAAAGACTGCCCTCATTTCCAGGTGACTGATGGACCATGAGCTCTCCTCCTGAGACCAGAGTCCCTGTGTCACCTGTGACTTGCAATGCACTCTCCACCACATGAGAATGGCATCCGTTGTCACCAAAATTCAGTTCTGTGGTTCCAGCGGCATTCCTGCTGAAAGGTGCTCCGGCCACAGTCATCAGAAAAGAGACCCTCTTGTGACCGGCAGGCAGACCAACTTCTTTGAAAGCAGGAGTAGGAGCGGGGACCAATGAGAGAGCAGAGCCTGCTGAAGAGGATGCATCTGAACTAGTGCCCAGGGCTGCCGCCATGAAGCCCAGGTGCTGAAGAGAGTACCAAGGAAAGACCATATCCAAGCTCAAATCTTCTGTGCCAGCTCTTCTGGAAGGAAAGGAAGTCCCGCCTTGGTGTCAAAGCGGGCTTCCAGATAGACTAGATCCTCTTTGCCAAATTGACTACCCAGCCGAGGCTCCAGAGGAATTCCATCACCCACTGGGTAGCAGAGACGCCTTTGCTCTTAGATTTTGCTCTGATCATTCAATCATCGAGATATGGATGAACCAACATGCCCTCCTATCTACGAGCAGCCGCCACGACCACCATGGTCTTGGTGAAGGTCAACGGCATTGTGGCCAGGCCAAAAGGCAGTGCCCGAAACTGGTAATGTCCCATCAGCACTGTAAATCGCAGATGCTGATGATCTGGTCAAATAGGGATGTGAAGATACGGTTCCATGAGATCCAGTGCCTAGAGGAACTCTCCCCTCCTGACTGCCACTATATCCAAATGCCAGCTTTTCATGCAAAAAGGCGGCACACAAAAGGCCCAGTTTACATGCTTGAGGTCTAAGATGGGATGGAAGGTACTCTCTTTCTTGGGGACCACAAAGTAAATGGAGTATCAACCGGATCCGCATTAGTCGTTCAGAAGAGGTACTACAGCCTGGATGTCCAGCAACCACTGTAACATATCCTGGACCACTCGCTGTTTTGAGTGAGTTTTGCAAGGAGACTGCATGAAGGCAATTCCAAAGCATACCCCTCTCTAATAACTTCTAGCACCCATTGGTAAGGTAGAAAAAGACACCCAGGCAGAGTAAAACTGTTGAAGTTGATCCCCTATTTGAACTACCCCTGCCTGGGCTTGCCTCATTTCATTGGGACCTTTTGGGAGGAACTGCAGGGGCGGAGAAGTACCCCCTATTGAAACCTCTGTAGCCTCAAAAAGGCTGGCCTCTCGAAGTATAGCGAACTCGCTGAAAAGGGGAAAAATGAGAAGACTGAAACTTCCTAAAATCCCTAGGCTGACCCCTTGGGATGGTCTACTGCTCTGGCCCTTTAGGATAGTCTTCCAGCAACCGAGCGCCCTTAGACTCACCCAGATCTTTAACCAATTTGTTCAGAGCTTCTCCGAAGAGCAGCTTGCCCTTAAATAGAAGCTTACTGAGCCTAGTCTTAGAAGGCACATCAGTTTCTTAACCACAGAAAGCGCCTGGCCACAATAATCGAAGCCATGGTCTTGGTCGAAGCTCATACCAGGTCATAAAAGGCATCCTCCAGGTAAGCTGAGACCAACCCCAGCTTAGCCACCTCTGGCACTGCAGCTTACGATTCCAGCTCTCCTATTGTCAAATCTTGGATACAGCGAAAGGAAGCCCTGCTCAAATGAGCCCCACAGAACGAGGCCTGAAGAGCCAGAGCACTAGAATCAAATGCTTGCTTCAAAAAGGTCTCCATCTTGAGGTCCTGCAGGTCTTTCAACACTTCCCCACTTTCTACTGGAATGGTGGTCTTTGTGGTCACTACTGAGACTAAAACATCCACCTTAGGCATCTTAAGCAGATCTTTTTCCTCCTGAGGAATAGGGTACAGATGGCTCATGGCCCAACCCTCTCTAAGGCTGGCCTCCAGCACCTCCCATTCTGTTTCTAGCATTTTCTTGATGACTCTGTGCACTGGAAAGGTAATTTGTAAGCATTTAAATTCCTGCAGAAGTGGATCCTCCAGGGGCTCCTCTGCTATTGCAGGGGCCAGTATAATGATAAGAATAGCCAGCGAGTACACAATCAGTGTGGCCAGCTCCTCCTTGTGAACAACTCTAACCACATTAGGATCCTCCCCTCGCGGGACCCTCCCCTTCCTCTAGTTCAGAAACCGCTGTCTCTCCCCAGAGGCCCGCTGCTTCCTCCAGAGGTTCCTCTGAGTGGAGAGACTGAGGTGAATCCTGGTCTAACCAAGAATCATCCTCTATCCTTTTCTTTTTAGCTAGAAGAATCTCCATAGCAAGAAAGGTCTCCTACAGGTTTTTAGGCAAATTCTCTGACTCAGAACTCTTGGAAACTTGTGCCCCAAGTGTTCTCTTTAGTAAAAATGCCTTGAATGAATTCTCTTCAGCCTACCCAAAAACAGTAGTTTGAGCTGCCTCTGGTGCCAGAACACAATGGCTCTCCTCACATACAGCACAGCAGGAGAGAGCCTGTAACATGCAGGAGAAAAGCGTGGTTGAAAACAACAACCATCCCCCCCCCCCCCCCCACAGTCCAAAGGAAAGATAAAAAGACAAGTACTTACAGGCCGATGCAAAAAGCTAGCGCAGCCTTTAAAAACCACTAACGCCACATTTAAGCACACTTTACGCACCTTTTCAATGCAGAAAATAGACCTAAACACCAACGGAAAAACTAGAGCCCAATTAACGCCACGCGTATTTAAATGTATTAAAATGATTAAAATGTATTTTAATCAGCTGCTGGTATGCAAATCCTGGCTACATCCAATGCAGAGACAGGCGTAGATGATTCGCAACCAGCCATAGTGCCAACATTTTTACTGCAGGGTCTAAGGTGACTTAAACCTCTAACACATGCTCCCGACAGTATTTTGATGGCACCAGGTGCTTTCCCTGATGCCATCAAACACTGTCAGGGGCCAGTGCCCTGACAGAAAAGGTACCTGGTGGTCTAGTGGCCCCTGTACCCTCCACCCCAACCCAAAATAAAATAAAATAAAAATTACCTGGTGGTCTAGTGGCCTCTAAATCCAATCACCCCCCCCCCCCCAGTACCTTAAAATAAGCGGGAGCACTGCCTACGAACTGCTGCTCTGGTCTTCTATCTTGTAAAATGGCAAGGCATGGCCTCATGCGGTGCATCCTGGGATGCATTGGGCGGGGTTAGATTGCTATATAAGGAATAGTCTATCTTATGGTAGTCTAACCTCACCCGCTGCATCGATTTTACAAGATGGGCGAACCAGAGCAGGAGCGCGTAGGCAGTGCTCCCACTTATTGTAAGGTACCGGTGGGGCGGTTGGATTTAGGGGCCACTAGACCATCAGGTGATTTTTACTTTCTTTCTTTACTTGGGGGTGGGAGGTACAGGGGCCGCTAGACCACTAAGTGATTTTATTTTACTTAGGGGTGGGTGGTTCAAGAGTCACTAGACTACCAGGTTATTTTATTTTACTTTGGTGTGGGGGGTTTCAGGGGTCGCTAGACCACTAGGTTATTTTATTTTAGTATGGGGCGAGGGTTTCAGGGGTCACTAGACCACCAGGATATTTTCTTTTCTTTTTCTTTGGGGTGGGGGTGGGGGGCTTCAAGGGCCACTAGACCACCATGTTATTTTCTTTTAGTGGAGTGTGGGGGGGTACAGGGGCCGCTAGACTACAAGGTTGATTTTTTTAAGAACATAAGAACATTTTACTTTGGAGTACGGAGTACAGGGGCCACTAGACCACCAGGTAATTACTTTTTGTCAGGGCACAGCCCCTGACAGTGTTTTGATGGCACTGGGGGCTTTTCATGATGCTGCGATCGTCCCCGATGCCATTGCAATACTATCAGGTGGGGGGGATAAGGGCTGTTGGGCCACCAAGGATTCTCTTTTTGTCGGGACTTTTCCCGATGCCGCAATCATCCCCTATGCCATCAAAATACTATCGGGGCTGATATGCGAATTAGCCATGCGGTGCCCAGAGAGCAAGCCAAACTAGCACAGACTTCTTGTGCGCATGCGTTTGGCTTGCTCTCCCAGTTTAATGCTGCAGTGGCACATTTGCATGCGTACGGTTACCACAGCATTCATTTGCATACCATATCCTTCCTGCATCGCACGTTAGAATGTGTGCATTTTCGATTCAGTGCGGGTATAGCGCTGGCTTTCTTCATCGGCCCATTACTAATTACAGTGCTCTGAACTGAACTGAAGGTAAACTTCTCACAGCATTTAAAAGCTCCTGCTGTGCTGCTGATAGGACCCTGAAATCACCATTGGGTGCATAGCTTTGGTGTCACTTTGAATTTAAAGGCACAGTAGCATATAAATAACAAAGGCTGAACTGAAAGGAGAAAAATTAGGAAAGTCAGCAGAGCCCTCTTAGAGGAATGCTGGACTGTCCGGCTAGGTTCTTGACCCCTGGGCTGTACCTGACCCACTCAAGGTTCCCGGTGCTGAAGAGGCACACCCTGCCAACCCCCATCAGTAAAAGGTTTCTCAGAGGAAACAGCCCAGCCTGTAAGCTTCTGAGAGCTGCTCAGCTTCTCCTAGTAATCTGCAGCCACCTTTTCTTTTCTCTCTTTCCCTACTACTGTATTTTCCTTGGGGTTTGTTGTTTTTTCTTCAACCTGAAGAAAATCTTCCAGTGGAAATTCAGCCACGGGGAAGCTCTCTCAGCTGCTGGGAACTGAATACTGATCTCTGGAGCGGCCCAAGGGGGGTGCGGGGCCATGTGCAGAGATTCATTGCGGGGCCTCATTTGCATACATATTTGCATAATGCACTTTTAGTAAACATGCCTCTTAATGAGTGTCCGGATAAAGAAAGACTACCAGATTTCTACATTACTATATTCCAGTGCCAACCGCCAGGCCCATTAGGAAGTACTATAAACACTGATCATTTAGAACCCATAGCAAACCTACTCTATCATAACAGCACTACCAGGACTCACAAAGCACCAAACCCTACCTATCAAAAAGGCAACACTGCAAATATTAAACCAATACATCTCAGAGAATACCAATACATCTCACTGGGGGAAAGAGAACAAGTGGGACTGTCAAATAGAAATTGCATGAACAGAATACCTCAGCTCGGTTACACATGCAGAACATAGACCATCACCACACAAAGAACAAGGGATCACAATTTAGAAATAGGAAGACAATAATTAAATTGGGAACCCCAAAAGCCAAACATGAAATGTACAACAACACTGGAGAAATAAAACTATAAATTAATTTTCTCTCGCACTAAACAAAAATGCAAAGATGTTAGCAATACACACTTCCCAGACCTGACATATTCCAGTTAATAAATTCAGAATAGAAAGTATTTTTCTACCTTTTGTTTGGGCATTTTATTTTTCAGTTGCAATTGCTCCAGTCCCTTTCTTCTGGTTTCTTCGTGTCTTCTGCGAGCTGTCAATTTGTCCTTTCTTCTCTCTTCTGGATTTTTTCCATTCTCTCTCTGTATCTGCTTTAACATACTGATCTTTCCCCTTTTGCTCTTTCCCCCATTTCTTTCTTTATTCCTTTATCATCCACTCAAATTTCACCCTTCCATTCTCAATCCCCACTTACTCTTCCAATACCTGGCCAATCGTAGATTTTCCTTCCCTGCCACACAAAATCTCTTTTCCCTCTCCATCCTCATTCCCCATCCCCTTCTAGTCCTCCTCCCAAATCAGCTCCCTTCTAGTTCTAGATCCACCCAGCATCTGCTCCCTTCTAGTCCCATTCTCCCATGCTCCCACATCAGCCCATTTCCAGTCCTAGCCCCCATATGCTCCTTTCCAGTCCCATTCCTGCCCCCATCAGCCCATTTCCCACCCTATTCCAGCTCCCATCAGCCCACTTCCAGTCCTATTCCCACCCATCAGCCCATTTGCAGTCCAAGCTCCCCCCATCAGCCCATTTCCAGTCCTAGCCCCCCATCAGCCCATTTCCAGTCCTATTCCAGCTCCCCATCAGCCCATTTCCAATCCTAGCCCCCTCATCAGTCATTTCCAGTTCAAGCTTCCCCCCCATCAGCCCATTTCCAGTCCTAGCCCCTCATCACAGCCCATTTTCAGTCCCAGCTTCACCCCCCCCATCAGCCCATTTCCAGTCCTAGCCCCCTCATCACAGCCCATTTACAGTCCCAGCTTCGCCCCCCATCAGCCCATTTCCAGTCCTAGCCCCCTCATCACAGCCCATTTGCAGTCCAAGCTTCCCCCCAGCCCATTTGCAGTCCAAGCTTCCCCCCATCACAGCCCATATGCAGTCCAAGCTTTCCCCCCATCACAGTCCATTTCCAGTCCGAGCGCCCCTACCTGCCCGCCGAAGAGCCCCGCGGCCATCTAAGGGACTTCAGAGGGAGCTGTGAAAGTCTGCGCGAGGCCCTGGCTCCCTTTGCACAGCCGCCAGCATGAAGAGTTTTCTCTCACGCTGGCGGCTGTTTCAGTGAAGCTCGTTGAATGCCGGGAAAGGTTACAGGTCATTTCCCGGCACTTGCGTGCTTCACAGAAACAGCCGCCAGCATGAGGGAAAACACTCTTCACGCTGGTGGCTGTGCAGAGAGAGCTGGGGCCTTGCGCAGGCTTACCTGCTCCCTCTGAAGCAATCCATCTGTGTGAGAATGGAGTTCGCACGGGGCCCTGTGCGAACAACATTCTCGCACAATGGATGGGCCGGCCCTGTCTGGAGCCTATGGAGGAAGCTCTTGTACTATGATATCAGAAATCTGACATGCTCATTTCCCAGCTGCTGGTAGAGGCTGATAACCATTCGTACTGGACTGGACTAGAGGGACGATAAGGAATAGACACCACCACATTACCACTCGATCTATGCCCCAAAAGCTGGATCAAAATAGGACAAACTGAACTGGGTCTATTCATAGCCAAAATCAGCACCTTTCCCTAAGACACCTCCTCATTCCCACCTCCCTCAAATTCTCATCTGTGTGCCCTGTACCCAAGCACCCAGACGCCATGAGACTGAGTTTCTACAGACCCATATCCAGCCTACCATTCCTAGCAAAAGTAATAGACAAAGTAGTACAGATCCAACTCCAACATCACAATGACACAGAGGCACCACTGGACCCGAAACAACATGGTTTCAGACATCGCCAGAGAGTGGAGGCACTACTTACTGCACTCCTAGACATTCACAAAAAGGCATTAATAAGCCAAAACAAGGCTTAATTTTAATATTTCTAGACATAGTTGCAGCTTTTGACATGGTCTATCATAACTCCCTCATAACACGCCACCAGTCATTAGGAATACAAAATATAGCTCTTGACTGGTTCAAATCATACCTAATAGAATGCCAGCAGCAAGTAAAAATAGGAACACATAAATCCACCCCGTTCGTGCAGAAGCAAGGACTCCCACAAGGCTCATCACTATCTGCGCTACTATTCAACATATCGTATATTCAGCCAATACGTGCTCTAATAAAAGCTCATGATATTTACTACTATAATCTACGCAGAAGATATCATGATCTTCTCACCCTTCTCCACAACAAAACCCAACTACAACATATTAATACAAAGCTTCAATGAAACAGCACACTGGCTCATGGAAACAACCTAGCAGTCAACTGCAAGAAAACTGAAGTCCTCTTTATAACCAGAGATGCAGCTTTCACCCCTAGTGGTTGGGGCAAGTTGCATCATGCCGGAGGTCCGGGGGGGGTTTCAAATCCTGCTGGAGGACAGCAACCTCGGGCCGGAGAGACTAGGGTTTCTAGTCCCACGGGTGCTCCTGGTGGCCTTGGACAAGCCATTTAACCCTCCATTGTCTCAGGTACAAAACACAGATTGTTAGCCCTTAGGGGACAAGGGAAATATATACCGTACCTGAATGTACACTGCTTCGATCCGGTAAAAAGCGGTATATAAGCATTGCTAAATAAAAAAATAAATAAAACATAAAGAAACACAATTTTAGAGGTAAAAACAGAAGTTCAATATCTTGGAATCAATCTTGACCAACGACTATCCATGCAACCACATATCAACAGAACTACAAAATTGATATATCAAAAAATAAGGATTCTCCACAGACTGTGCCCACTGCTTGACACGCAGAATCACTGCACAGTTTTCCAAGTCATGGAATTCCCAAGTGGAGTTCCTGCCCCCCCCTGTTACCCAGGGTGGGTGCCCTCCCGTACTGCTGGCACTGTGCCCTGCAATGCACCCCCCAACCCCAACTAGCCCCACAGAGACAGCATAGCAAAATTACCATTAAGCTGGTTTGCCACAGTGCCTCGCGCTGTAGGGGCCAGTTGCTCTGCTCTCCTGGCAGAAGTCTCATGAATGACAAGACTTCAGCCAGGAGAAGAGAGCAGCTGACCCCTGGTAAGTTTGTCATGCTGCCTCCATGGGGCTGGTTGGGGTACACCCCTCTCCTGGCTGGTAGCAGGGTGGGCCGCACCCACTGCCCCACCCTTGGCACGTCACTGGTATTCCCCCACCTTGACAGCGTAGTTACTCACCTGTAATAGGTGTTCTTCAGGGACATCAGGAATCAGTCCTCACATACGGATGAGTCGGCGCCAATGGAGCCCTTGCGGAAGCATCTCCTCAGCTTTCAAAGAAATCCTTTGGGAGATGCCACCATGCATGTGTGGTCCCCTTCCTGCCCAAGGGTGCCATCTTACTCAGTCAGATAACAGCTAGAGACAACAAAAGAAGATGGCCAAAAATGTACAGCAACTCCAAAGGGAGGAGGGAAGGTTGTGAGGACTGACTCCTGCTGTCCCTGGAGGACATCTGTTACAGGTGAGTAACTACGCTTTCTCCAGGAACAAGCAAGAAGTCAGTCCTCACATATGGGACTCCCTAGCTACAGGCTACCAGGAACCTGTAGAAGAAAAACAGCTCAGCCGTGAGCAGCCGCAAGCGAATCTGAGGACAGACTCTGAGGATCCCAGTGTCCAGGGAGAACCATGGTTCCGGTAGCCTGAACAAGAAGGATCAGAGGGCAGAAGTTGCCTAAACCCTGAAGAGATCATGGAGTACAGCCTGGCCAAAGGCACTGTCCCTTTGGGATTCCCTCTCCAGGCAGTAGTGAGGTGCGGAAGAATTGAAGGAAATATCGATACATCGGGAAGATGTCTTACAACTATTAGATAAAGTGAAGAGTAGCAAATCACCTGGGCCAGATGGTATACATCCAAGGGTGTTGAAAGAACTGAAATATGAGATTGCAGACCTGCTATCAGTAATCTGTGAACTATCATTAAAATCATCTCTAATACCTGAAGATTGGAGGATCGCCAATGTAACACCAATTTTTAAAAAGGGTTCCAGGGGTGATCCGGGAAACTACAGACCGGTGAGCCTGACGTCAGTAGCAGGAAAAATGGTAGAAACCATCATAAAGAATAAACTTACTCAGCATGTAGATAGTCACAACCTAATGGGAGACAGCCAACATGGCTTTAGACAAGGAAGATCTTGTCTTAATAATCTGTTATGTTTTTTTGAAGGAGTGAATAAACAGGTGGACAAAGGTGAGTCGGTTGATATTGTGTATCTGGACTTTCAGAAAGCCTTTGACAAGGTCCCTCATCAGAGACTTTTGGCAAAACTAAAGAGTCATGGGATAGGAGGCAGTGTACTATTGTGGATCAGGAACTGGTTAAAAGATAGAAAGCAGAGGGTAGGGCTAAATGGCCAATTTTCCCAATGGAGAAAGGTGAATAGTGGTGTACCCCAGGGATCTGTTCTGGGTCCGCTGCTTTTTGACATATTCATAAATGACCTGGAAAGTGGAATAACGAGTGAGGTTGTCAAATTTGCAGATCACACAAAGCTATTTAAAGTTGTTAAAACCCAAGAGGATTGTGAAAAATTGCAAGAGGATCTTGATAAATTGGAAGACTGGGCATCAAAATGGCAGATGAAATTTAATGTGGACAAGTGCAAGGTTATGCACCTAGGGAAGAACAACCCAAACTATGGTTACACGATGCAAGGTTCCACATTAGGAACCACCACCCAGGAAAAAGATTTAGGCGTCATTGTGGATGCCATGTTAAAACCCTCGGCCCAGTGTGCAGCGGCGGCCAAGAGAGCAAATAGAATGCTAGGTATGATAAGGAAAGGAATGGAAAATAAAACAAAAGATATTATAATGCCTCTATATCGTTCCATGGTGAGACCGCACCTTGAATATTGTGTGCAATTCTGGTCGCCGTATCTTAAAAAGGATATAGCGATTTTAGAAAAGGTTCAGAGAAGAGCCACCAAAATGGTAAAGGGGATGGAAGGATACTCCTATGAAGAAAGGCTAAAAAGGTTAGGGCTCTTTAACCTGGAAAAGAGACGGCTGAGGGGAGATATGATAGAAGTCTATAAATTAATGAATGGAGTGGAACGGGTAAACGTAGATCGATTGTTTACCTTATCAGAATATAGAAAGACTAGGGGACATGCAATGAAGCTACAGGGTAAACTATTTAAGACTAATAAAAGGAAATATTTTTTCACTCAACGTGTAATCAAACTCTGGAATTTGTTACCGGAGGATGTAGTAAAGGCTGTTAGTGTAGCTGGGTTTAAAAAAGGTTTGGACAAGTTCCTGGAGGAAAGGTCCATAAACCATTATTAAGAAGTGACTGAAGATATCAATGCTTGACCCAGTACAAGCATTGTGGAACTTGTGTCTCTTGGGGAAACTGCTAGGTACATATGACCTAGATTGGCCACTGTTGGAAACAGAATACTGGGCTTGATGGACCTTGGTCTGACCCAGTATGGCATATCTTATGTTCTTATGTTCTTATGCAAAGGTATGGACTGAGGACCAGGTGGCAGCCCAACAGATGTCCACCATAGGGAGAGAGCATAGGCTCACAACTGAGGTTGCCATAGCCCTGACATTGTGCACCGTGACCCAGCTCTCCAAAGATAGCCCAGCCTCATCGTGGGCGAAGGTGATACAGTCCATCACCCAGGTGGACAGTCTCCATTTGGTGACAGCCTCCCCTAGTCTACTGGTGTCATATGAGACAAAAAGCTGTGAGTCTTTGCAGTGGGGCCTTGAGTATGCTGCAAGTAGAAGGGCAGGGCCCCTTTGCAGTCCAGGATATGGAGAACAGCCACTGCCCTTTTGGCGTGGGGCCATGGAAGAAAGGTAGGGAGCACCACCTCTAGGTTGAGGTGGAAGATCGATACCTCCTTTGGAAGGAATTTTGGGTGAGTGCGAAGCACGACCCTGTTCTTGTAGAACCTACTGTAAGGTGGCTTGGCCACCAAGGCCTGAAGCTCACTGACTCTGTGGGCAAAAGTGAGCACCACCAGGAAGACAATCTTTCAAGATAGGTGTATATGTAGTATAATAAGTATAATGTGATTTCCTCAATCTGTAAATATGTATTATATAAATGTAAATATGTTTACCCCCAAAACTTTAACCATGTGTGCCGTGACCCCCCAAGTCCTCTATGTATATACTCCCCCACCCTGTCCTGATCGACTTCCCAAAAAGAAGAATCAAACCGCTACTGATCGCTGGAAGCAGCGGTATATAAATGTGTTCTAAATAAATAAATAAATAAATAAGGTAAGGCAAATGGCAGGTAGCCAAAGGTTTGAAGGACAGCTTGGTAAGCTGCTCCAGAACAATGGTGAGATCCCATTCTGCCAGAGAAGCTAGATGGGAGGCTTAGAAAGCAGCAAGCCCTGCATTAATCAGGTAATAAGGGACTGCACAGAAAGAGGCTTGCCCTCTATGAAGAGATTATGCACCAAGAGTGCACTTAGGTGCACTCTGACAGAGTTGGAAAGTCCAGCCTGCGAGAAGTGGAAGTATTGGAGCACCATGTGCACCTGTTAGGAGAACGGGTCAACCCATTGCTCCGCACACCATACTGAGAATCTGGCCACTTGAAGGCATAGGGTCATCTTGTGGAGTCCTTACAGAGACCAGGAGGACTTCTTCCACCTCCCTGGGGAGGTTGAAGGGCGTTAAGGCAACCCGTTCAGCAGCCATGCTGTTAGTGAGAGGGACCCCAGGTTGGGATGCAAATGCGAGCCCTCCTCCTGGGTCAGTAGCTCTGGGGAACTCCCCAGGGAGACCGGGAGCTCTGTCGAGAGGCAGAGTAACAGGGGAACCAAAGCTGTCTGGGTCATCGCGGGGCCACCACAATCACGGGAAGCCTTATCCTGCTGGACCTTGAAAAAGGTCCGTGCAATTAGTGGCATGGGAGGGAAGGCATACAGAAGGCCCTTCGACAACAAGATGAGGAAGACTCCGCCACTACCCCAGGACGGGTTCGGTTGGGAACAGCAGAAGCGGGGCAGCTGAGCATTGGCTGGGCTGACAAAGAGGTCCAGACTTGGGGTTCCCCATAGTCAGAATAGCCGCTGTGCCACCCTGGTGTCTAGGTGCCACTCATGCGGCTAGAAGACCCTGCTCAGTCTGTCCGCCAGGGCATTTTTCTGGCCCGGAAGGTATACTGCCCTGAGGAGCATCCCTTGACTGATCACATATGAGCAGAGGGCTACTGCCTCCTGGCAGAGGCGGTAAGACCCTGTGCCCTCCTGCTTGTTCAGGTAGAACATTGCGACCTGTTTGTCCGTTTGGACCAGCATCAACTGGTGCTGCAGGTGGTGTTGAAGGCTCTGATTGCCAGAAAAATGGCTCTGAGCTGCAATCTCCTCGAGAGACCAATTGCCCTATGTGTGCAGTTCCTCAGAGTGGGCATCCCAGCCCAATAGGGAGGCATCTGTAGTGAGGACCCTCTGAGGGTTTGGGTGCTGAAAGGGCATGTCCTTCAGCAGGGGCCGTGCATCCTGCCACCAGTTGAGTGACTCTGCTATTTGGCAGGACACAGAGATCTTGTCCTGGAGCCTGCCCATGGCCTGAGTCCACTGTGAGCGGAGGCACCACTCAGATGCCCGCATGTGGAGGCAGGCATTTGGGACCACATGGACTGTGGAGGCCATGTGACCTAGCAGTCAGAGCATGGACCGCACCAATACAGCATGACGGTGCTGCACCTCAGTTGCCAGGGCCCTGAGGTGATCTGCCCTGTCCAGGGAAGGAAGGTCCTGGCTTGGAGGGTGTCCAGGCGAGCCCCTGTGAACTACAGGTCCTGTGTTGGAGTGAGGTGGGATTTGGGATGGTTTATCACAAACCTCAGATGTTGCAGGACCTTGATGGTGCGGGCTATGGCCTGTTGCACCTCTGAGGCAGTGTCTCCTTTTACTAGCCAGTCATCCAGATATGGGAAGACAAAGGCCCCTTCGAGACAGAGGTAGGCAGACAGCACTGCCAGGCATTTGGTGAAGACTCTTGGTGCGGATGCTAGGCCGAAGGGTAATACCCTGTACTGGTCCTGGTTGTCCCTGACTATGAACCTTAGGTACTGCCTGTGGTTGGGGTGGAACAGGATGTGAGTATAAGCATCCTTTAGGTCCAAGGAGCATAGCCAATCTCCCTGCTGGAGGTAGGGCATTTTTAACTTCTCCTGCACTAGGAATTTGTTCAGGTTTCTCAAGTCCAGGATGGGCCTTAGGCCTCCTGTTCTTTTTGGGACCAGAAAGTACCTGGAATAGAACCCCTTCCCTCTTAGGTGGGGTGGTATCAGCTCCATAGCCCTGTCCCTGAGGAGACCCGTAAGTTCCTGCAGTAGTCCTCCCTGACCACCTGGAGTGCCCAGGAGTCGGTGGTGATGGAAGCCCACCGGTGGGCAAAATGAGTCAGGCACCCCCCTGTTGGTAGCTGGTCCCCCATATTTAGAGAAGCTATGCTCTGGGAGTCAAAACCCTGACCCAGTCTGGGCTGAGGCTGGTGCCTGGGGCTTAGGGCCCTTAGGCTTACGTAGGCCCTGGCCTGCTCCCTTGCCTTGATGACCCTGCTGAGGGGTCTAGGGTGCCTGGTATGGAGGATAGCCTCGATAAGGCTGGCCCCTTCCTGTGGAAGGGAGACCTTCTTCCCAGTGGTTTCTTCCTGGGAAGAGTGGACTCTCGAGGGTCACGTCCTGGTGACATACTCTGTCTCGATCTTGGCCGCCTTGTCCTCCACCGGCTTGCCAAAGAGGTTTTCCCTGAGGCAAGAGAAGTCTAGGAGTTTTTCTTGGACACAAATGTCTTCCTGTTGATCCTGGAGAATAGTGCAATACAATTTATCAGGGCCTACCAAAGCACTCACTACATACTCTACACATCTGGCACAGAACATAGCTGCCTGAAATCTACACTGAAACAAAAGATCAGAGCGCATAACGTCCATACTAAAGCAACTACACTGGCTACCCATGACCAGCCACATCAAATACAAAGTCCTAATGACAACACTTAAAATTTCACACAACCTTTCCTCAAACTACCTCCAAACAATAATACACAAGACCCCATAAAACAGATTGAGGAGGTACAACATACGAGAACACTTTCACTATCCCAACCAATAAGGCTAAAAGCAATCAATCATTCTCATTATATACACCAATCCTCTGGTACAAGCACCCAAATAGAATAAGATCCTGCAGCGATCTCAATAGCTTCCAAAAGGAGCTAAAGACAAACCTATTCCAAGAACACTTTGGAAATATAACAGACTGCTTATAAAATAAATGATAAGTAAATTGACAGGCAAGCTATACTATATGTAAATCACTAGTTAAAATGTTATAAGTACCTGCTAATGTTACACGTGGCATCACTATGTTATAATTCTATGTAATCCTGTGATCTTCGAACTTTGTTATAGTTCTGTGCAAACCACTCTGGCTCCAAGATAGACTGGTACATAAAAATGAATAAATGAATTATTACTTTACCATGTTTGCTATTAGGTATACCAAGCTGTGTAGGTGAGCTTCTGTTTTCAGCTGTTTCTTTCTTCTGGTTATTAGATGAAATGAAACTGCTGATTGTGGAACACTGGTCTTTGATGTCTCTTTCCATTACCTATAATAAAAAGACATTATATGACATAATTTCTAGTAATTTCACTAATCTAAATTTCAAGAATGAGAGCAGCATTTAATACATAGGTAGCCAACAATGGTGCACCAGTTTTCTCTGCACTCTTTGCTTTGCTCATGTTTATAGGCCATTACTATTTCTTAGGTCATTGTTTTGCTCTTTTCCCTCTCTACCAGGCCCTCCAATATTAAATTAGCTAGTTTGTCACCAGAAAACTCCATTGTAATAATACAACTTGTCAGACGGCTGCCTGGGTGAGAATCTTCACACTCTTGGCAAGTGCATATTTCTATATGATTTGAACAAACTGTTCTTTTCAGGTTAACTTCTGATTACTTCCCACATAGATACAGAAGTGATTCTCTCCTAGCTCACAAGCAATTAGGTAAGGCTTAATTGCTAGCAGTTACCAGCTGAAACCCCTTAGCTGGCTTGCCTTCCACTGTGTGGGTCAAATCCTGCTTCAGGAGCTTTTCTGAGTAGATTAAAGAACAAATTTGTATTTCTTTGTGATGGTCGCTGTACTTTATAACAGAAAGTTACCAACGGAGTTTAGATAGAGAGCAGTCCATATAAACAGGATCCTCATCTGCTATTATTCCCCCTTGTTCAACAAGCATGGGTTCAATATCATGGATTGGCACAGATGAATCTCTCAATGGAGCATTTTCAGGAGAATACTTGTTTCCCTGCTGTCTTTCAAGGTTATAGCTAGGGCATAGATCAGTGTTCATACCTGAGCTTCCATTGCTGCTAGAGTTCCTCTCTATATAGCCTGGCCAGTATGTAGTCCAGTTCTTATGTCCAGCCTTCCAATCCAGATCCCTGGACACTGGATCTCTCTTCACATACCTTCTGGCACAGGTCTTAGTGTCCCTTCCACGTGCAGCCGTCTCCCTCACAGGTAGCCTCTGGTGATTCCTAGCTCTGCAGCACCATTCCTCTGGCTTTCCCCAGTCCAATGGTGTATGCTGGCCCTTGGAATACCTCCCAGTATACGTACTGCTTTGGACTCTTCTAGACCTCTCAAAGGCTTTTCTCTTCCTTCTTCCAAAGGGTCTCTTTCCCTCTCTGTCCGTCCGGTTTGGCTTCTGCTTCTGATGATCCTTCAGATGAAACTGATGATCAAACTCAAGCTGATTTTCAGGATACTGAGGACAATTCTCTGGATATCCAAGGTGATCATGAAGATGGTCATCTGTAGAATAAACTCTACTCTTATTCTGCCTAGATGAGTGCTCCTCCCTGACACAGCGCAGCTGTGCTGAACCAGGCCCTGCCCTTTGAGATGAGTGCTTAGGGATTACCTCATAGCCCTCCTGATTGAACACACGTTTCCCCACTTCAGCTCCTCTCATGGCTGTTGGAAACCTGGTGCATTCTGGGACTGGTAGTCTTTTATGGCAAAATTCTGTTTTCTCATTTCTACCAGCACTGACAGGTTGCTTGTTCAGAGACACTTCACCTTTTCTATAGCCCCTTCCTGAGCTATGATAAGCTTCCTTATCACAAACTATAATATTAAGATCACTCTCAGAGCTACTAATGATACTTCATATAAACATTCAAAATAGCTCCACACAATAACCACATCTACAGTGCAATTCCTTAGGAAAAAAACAATAAAAGAGAAAAGGCAGGTCTCAGAATTCAAAAGGTGAACAATCAGGCCATAATAAAAACGGCCATAGTTATCACCCCAGTCAATACATCAATGACCTACCCAAAAACTCCTTTTATTAACCAGCAGTGGAATGAGCAGTCACAAAATACCCTGAACTGAACTTAATTAGAACTCAGTATATCATTTCCATTTCCTTCAAATTCATAACTCATGAACACTGTTCCTTCTAAGCTGTGCGCGTGTGCGCGCGCACACACCTCGCCGAGCGAGCGCACATACTTTACAACAGAGCGCACAAAAATTATGGCTCTGATTCTGATAGAAAACACAGACGTCTTAAAATTTATAAGTTATGATTGTAATTACTAGAAATTTCCCACTTCATTTAGTAATCGTCTATTTTCATTTAATTTGATTAAAATCAATGTGGTGTACATACTGTATTCTGACGTGTAGTCAAATTTTAAAGTATATAACTTCGAGTGTCGTTATGTGGCGCACAAAAATTTAACCTTCCTTCAAAAGCTGCACACAGCTGATATTTTATGCGCACACAACCTACAGAAAATTAGAGGGAACATTGCTCATGAAGTGCCGCTCTCCACCGGACCATACAGGATGGACTAACCCCAACGCCCACTCGGACGTCACATCAGCGTTTCGCTGCCAGCTGTCTCAGGGGGATATCAATCTTATCGATCACTGACAATAAAAAAACAAACAAACTCCTTACAAAAGCACTACAGTTCCATAGAACCACCACCATAATAAACATTCATTACACCATCATTTAAACAAGACTTACCAAAATGTTGCTATCAATTCCATCTCACGGTACAACCATGATCACTCATGCAACCCCTCCAAAAAACACTACACAGGCGCAGAAAACTCTATCTATACAATATCTCTGCCCCCTTTCTCCATCAACAAATCCACTGCAAAGGAAAGTAATAACCTTTTAACCAACAGGCTCCCCAATCAATTTGTGAATTTAGCCCACCAGGAATCACAGCCTGAAGCAAAAAAATTACAATGCTGTTCCCAGAGAACAAGATATTGTTCTCGTGTTAGCGCACCCCGTCCCATCATCACCTGCTCAATACAAAAACAGTGTAAATCATTAAAAACATGCCCTTTCTCTAAACAATGCTCAACCATTGGAGTCTCCCAACATTTACAATGTAACCTACTCTTACGTTCTCCCAAACGTATCCTATTTGCTCATTCCACTGATGGGTAAATAAAAGGAGTTTTTGGGTAGGTCTTTGATGTATTGTCTGGAGTGATAACTATGGCTGTTTTTATTATGGCCTGATTGTTCAACTTTTGAATTCTGAGAACTGCCTTTTCTCCTTTATTGCTTTTTCCTAAAGCATTGCACTATAGATGTGGTTATTTTGTGGAGCTATTTTGAATGTTTACCAGAAAACTCCACGCACATGATCAGCAATTCACATTTTCTTTTTCATCATAACAACATTGGGTCAGACTAATAGACCTCAAACCCAGCATCCTGTTTCCAAGTGACCAATCCAGGCCACGAGAACTCTGCAAGAATCTGAAAACCAGATTAATTTCTTCTTTGAAACATCCAGGGGTAAGTAGTTAAGTCTTTACATAAGAACATAAGATATGCCATACTGGGTCAGACCAAGGTCCATCAAGCCCAGTATCCTGTTTCCAACAGTGGCCAATCAAGGTCATAAGTACTGTGGCAAGGAGGCCTATCCAGAGTCTGGGGGAGGACAAAGAGACAGGGAATTCACCCTAGTAAAGGGCCCCATTTACTCAAGTCAGGGTAGGAAAGCCCTAAACACCTACAGGGATCAGAAAACTTCCACGTGGAAAATATTTCAGGCTCCCCCTAGTGAAATGAAGGGGAGATGATACAAGGCTCAGAACCCTTTAGGCAGTGAATGCTTCAAGCACTCAGGTGCCCGGAGTCAGGCTGATTGCGTCACCTGAGTAGGGTGGGGTTGGAGCTAGAGCCCTGGAAGTATAAACCCAGAGCAGAGTATGATTTAGAAAAAAGGAGGAGAGGAGAAGCAGGCAGCCAGGCTGACCAGAGCAGAGGAACGGACCTTCCAGCTGGTGAGAATGCTATTTGGCATGTAGCACAGCTGCAGGAGAGTTTGGAGCCAGGAACAAGAGAGACTCCAGGATTCCCCGGAAAGCTGTTAGCTGACCACTGTGAGCAAGGTGGGGAGTCAGAGCCTATGCAGCTGGGAGAGCCCGAGGTGAAGCTGATTGAGGAGGACACTCCCATGGACTGTTCTTTGTGCCAAGCTGCAAACCTGAGAACGTAGACAAAGCAAGCCAGTCCTGAAAGAAGGTTATCCAGGAAAAAGGTACCCTTATTCCACAGGCAGGGTGGCTGTGTATCCCTTGTGTTTATAAAGGGGAAGTTTACCACAGACTTTAAATGTGATTTTTGTTTGATGCTTTAGCCAGCAAGGCTGAGAAGGAAATATAATAAGCTTGCTGGTAAAGACTGTGTATCCTGCAATAGAGAGAACCTTTAAAACTGCATTTGGTGGTTGGATATGTTTTGGACAATTTTTGCTTCAAAGAATCCTGAACCAACAATCCTATGTGTGGTATGACCGAACCATTGTGTATACAAAAATAATAAATTTCTGTCATTTGCCTTACCTACTTGAGACTGACTACAGCTTTCTGCATGGTGCAGTCATACAGCTGAATAAGGACTAACATAAGAACATAAGATATGCCATACTGGGTCAGACCAAGGTCCATCAAGCCCAGTATCCTATTTCCAACAGTGGCCAATCTAGGTCATACGTACCTAGCAGTTTCCCCAAAAGACACAGGTTCCACAATGCTTGTACTGGGTCAAGCATTGATATCCTGGGTCCCTTCTTAATAATGGTTTATGGACCTTTCCTCCAGGAACTTGTCCAAACCTTTTTTAAACCCAGATACACTAACAGCCTTTACTACATACTACATACTACATTTCCCAGAGGGCATTGCAGGGAAATAGTTAAAAAAAAGCTTAATAATGTTTTATGGACCTTTCCTCCAGGAACTTGTTTATGGTTTATGGACCTTTCCTCCAGGAACTTGTCCAAACCTTTTTCAAATCTAGCTACACAAACAGCTTTTACTACATCATCCGGTAACAAATTCCAGAGTTTGATTATACGTTGAGTGAAAAAATATTTTCTCTTATTTGCCTTAAATAGTTTACCCTGTAGCTTCATTGCATGTCCCCTAGTCTTTCTATAGTCTGATGACGTAAACAATCAATCTACGTTTACCCGTTCCACTCTATTCATTAATTTATAGACCTCTATCAAATCTCCCCTCAGCCGGCTCTTTTCCAGGTTGAAGAACCCTAACCTTTTTAGCCTCCTTCATAGGAGTATCCTTCCATCCCCTTTACCATTTTGGTGGCTCTTCTCTGTAGCTTTTCTAATAACACTATATCCTTTTTAAGATATGGTGACCAGAAATGCACAAAATATTCAAGGTGCAGTCACACCATGGAACGACACAGAGGCATTATAATATCTTTTCTTGTATTTTTCATTCCTTTCCTTATGATACCTAGCATTCTATTTGCTCTCTTGGCCACCGCTGCACACTGGGCAGAGGATTTTAACATGTTATCCACAATGACGCCTAAATCTTTTTCCTGGGTAGTGGTTCCTAATGTGGAACCTTGCATCGTGCAACCATAGTTTGAGCTGTTCTTTCTAGGTCCATAACTTTGCACTTGTCCATATTATATTTCATCTGCCATTTGGATGCCCAGTCTTCCAATTTATCAAGATCCTCTTGCAATTTTCCACAATCGTCATGGGTTTTAACAACTTTGAATAGTTTTGTGTCACTGCAAATTTGATAACCTCCCTTGTTATTCCCATTTCCAGGTCATTTATGAATATGTTAAAAAGCAGCAGACCCAGCACAGATCCCTGGGGTACTCCACTATTCACCTTTTTTCATTGGGAAAATAAGCCATTTAGACCTACCCTCTGCTTTCTGTCTTTTAACCAGTTCCTGATCCACAATAGCACACTGCCTCCTATCCCATGACTTTTTAGTTTTGCCAAAAGTCTCTGATGAGGGACCTTGTCAAAGGTTTTCTGAAATTCCAGATACACTTTTTCACTACATGAAGTTTGTGATTCACATCATGATTCTGCTTCTTTGCTTGTATAGTTTTTATATGTCTTATGATTTTATGTTGATTAACCTATGTATTTTAATATGTTTTTGTTATTATGTGTTTTTAGAGGTCAGTAACCCCTGAAGAAGGCAACTGCTGAAATATGTGTAGGGTGACGACCAAGGTACCAATAAAGTTCTCTGTTTTTCCAAGATGTGGTGTGACCTGCTCCTTTTTGTGCTCGCTATCACCGCAGTATTTATGTTTATGTTTATTAAATTTGATATACTGCTCAGGCCGAAGCATCAGAGCAGTTTACAATAATATATCATTTGAGGAAATATGAAAGGAACGCCATTTGTAAGATAGGACAGAGTAGAGGACAGAAACAGTCAAAAAGATAAGACAAAGAAAGGGAACAGCAGGTTACCATAATATATGCGTATGACAATCCAGATCACATCTTCAATGTTAACTTCAGGGCAAACGCCATGGTCCAATGCCTAAGAGCCATGCCAAAGGGCCCTCTGGCGAGGCCCTCAGGAGCGGGCATGCCCCCGAAGCGGTGGTTTAAGCCGTTCTTGCTGGCTTCCCATTGGCAGGCTATAGGAGGAAGGAGGGGCTCCTGCTCACAGCTCCGGTGGTCAAACACTGCTCTCCTGCGCGCGCCCAAAGCGGCGGTTTAAGCCGTTCTTGCTGGCTTCCCATTGGCAGGCTATAGGAGGAAGGAGGGGCTCCTGCTCACAGCTCCGGTGGTCAAACACTGCTCTCCTGCGCGCCCCCGAAGCGGCGGTTTAAGCCGTTCTTGCTGGCTTCCCATTGGCAGGCTATAGGAGGAAGGAGGGGCTCCTGCTCACAGCTCCGGTGGTCAAACACTGCTCTCCTGCGCGCGCCCCCGAAGCGGCGGTTTTATCCGTTATTGATGGCTTCCCATTGGCAGGCTATAGGAGGAAGGAGGGGCTCCTGCTCACAGCTCCGGTGGTCAAACACTGCTCTCCTGCGCGCCCCCGAAGCGGCGGTTTAAGCCGTTCTTGCTGGCTTCCCCATTGGCAGGCTATAGGAGGAAGGAGGGGCTCCTGCTCACAGCTCCGGTGGTCAAACACTGCTCTCCTGCGTGCCCCCGAAGCGGCGGTTTAAGCCGTTCTTAAGGCTTCCCATTGGCAGGCTATAGGAGGAAGGAGGGGCTCCTGCTCACAGCTCCGGTGGTCAAACACTGCTCTCCTGCGCGCCCCCGAAGCGGCGGTTTAAGCCGTTCTTGCTGGCTTCCCTTTGGCAGGCTATAGGAGGAAGGAGGGGCTTCTGCTCACAGCTCCAGTGGTCAAACACTGCTCTCCTGCGCACCCCCGAAGCGGCGGTTTAAGCCGTTCTTGCTGGCTTCTCATTGGCAGGCTATAGGAGGAAGGAGGGGCTCCTGCTCACAGCTCCGGTGGTCAAACACTGCTCTCCTGCGCGCCCCCAAAGCGGCGGTTTAAGCCGTTCTTGCTGGCTTCCCATTGGCAGGCTATAGGAGGAAGGAGGGGTTCCTGCTCACAGCTCCGGTGGTCAAACACTGCTCTCCTGCGCGCCCCCGAAGCGGCGGTTTAAGCCGTTCTTGCTGGCTTCCCATTGGCAGGCTATAGGAGGAAGGAGGGGCTCCTGCTCACAGCTCCGGTGGTCAAACACTGCTCTCCTGCGTGCCCCCGAAGCGGCGGTTTAAGCCGTTCTTGCTGGCTTCCCATTGGCAGGCTATAGGAGGAAGGAGGGGCTCCTGCTCACAGCTCTGGTGGTCAAACACTGCTCTCCTGTGCACCCCCAAAGCGGCAGTTTAAGCCGTTCTTGCTGGCTTCCATTGGCAGGCTACAGGAGGAAGGATGGGCTCCTGCTCACAGCTCCGGTGGTCAAACACTGCTCTCCTGCACGCCCCCGAAGTGGGGTGGTTCCTCTCTGTTCTGTTCATTCAGCGAAGGGGGGTCAGCCCATTCTGCTCCACTGGCACCAGTATGATGCTAGCGTGCTGTTCCAAAACAGTCAACCCAGCCTGCTGGCATTCCTCAGAGTACTTGGAAGCATGCTCAGGTAAGCCGCACTTCCTCAGTTGGCCGCTGTCTATTGTGTTTTCATCAGGTGCCAGTTATAGTCGCATGTTGATGGAACTGCTACAGCAATGGGACCTTGACCAGCAGTCTTCCCGCAACGATGGCCAGCAAAGTCTGTGATATCATGGTAAGAGGGCTGGAGGGTTGCAAAGCCCAGGTTTTAAGTGGCCACCTCAGCTCGGGCTCACTAGCACTCCCCCCCCCTCCCCATCCTCTTTTTTTCTGCCTGTGGGGAATTGGATTCTCACAGACACATTGTCTCTGAGCCGCGATGGCAGCCTCCCCCTTTTCTTCTAACCACAGGGATTACATCCCCCACAGGCAGAAGAGCAATCGCAACAATCACAGCAAAAATCTCTTCTGTCTGCTATTGTAGCCATCCTCTTCTCTTCTGCCTGGAGGGGATGGGATTCCCACAGGCACAAGAGAAGGGAAGGCCACCATCGCAGCCTAGAGGCAAGTTGTCTGCCTGCGGGGATCCCATCCCCCACAGGCAGAAGAGATTGGCTGCGATCACGGCCATCCTCTTTTCTTCTGCCCATGGAAGATGTGAGCCCCGTGAGCAGATAAAGGGTTGTGATCACTGGTGCAACTCATTTGGGGGAGCAGTGCCCCCTCACCCCCCCCCCCAAACTATACCCATGCTTCTTAATGTGGTCCAGAGATTCTCATGATTTACAAAGTCAAAGGCCTTTCTATAGTCAATAAAACGCATATAGATATCCTTTTGGCATTCTTTTGTCTTTTCAAGGATCTATCTCATATCCGTGATATCATATCTCCTTCCTTGTTCTTTTCTGAACCTTGCTTGCATTTCACACTGTTCTCGTTCCTCTAATGTGATATATATTATTCAATGCGGAAATTGTGAAAAGGGATACTAAATTGGAGAGATAGGCCAAATGTTAGAATCAATTCACACAGACATAGGATCATATAGCACAGAGTATACTAAGGTGTCAATCTCTGTGGTTGGAGAACACTTCTCAGGACCAGAACACAGCATCAATAATTTTATGGTTGGGGTCCTAAAAGGAAGGTTCAAATCAGTTAAAGAATGTAGAACTTTTGAAATTAAGAGAAGATACTTTCAATTGGATCAGACAGGGCTTAATAAAGTTATGGGCTTTCTATCACATTATAGACTATAAATACTACTACTAATAATAATAATAATAATAAAATTGCACAAACTGGCTACAACAGCACGACAGAGTGGCAAAGATCAATATGGTATACCTGTGAAAAAAACTTCTGAGAATATGTTGCAGAGAAGGTTGTAGAAACTGATCTGGTCAAGATGCTGTGGGACTTCCGAATATAAATAGACAGGCATTTAGAACACAATACACCTGATATCACTGTTATAGAAAAGAAACAAAGTATGGTTTATAGATGTGGCAATGCCAGGTGATATCCAAACTGAGGACAAAGAACTAGAAAAATTGACAAAATATAGAGACCTTCAAATTGAAGTTGAAAAGATTTGGAAGAAAAATATACTGTAATACTAGTTGTGGTTTGAGATCTCAGAACTATACATAAGGGACTCCCTAAATATTTACAAATTTTGAACCTACCAGCCTTGACTCACAAATCCTACAAAAGACTACCTCTAGTTGGAGCAGTTTCCATCTTTTGCCAATATCTGCATAATTCCTAGGTTTTTGTTAGAATCTGGATCACAGGATTAAAATCAGTCCTAAACTGTCTCTTCCAATGTGGAATCCACTATAATGAAATATTTCATGCCTAGTCACCTTCTGATCACCCATCCATCTCTCTCACTCCCCCCTCTCCCCCCACCTCTTCCCAGAGACTGTCAATGGAAGGTTTTTGTGATTCATTTATATATTATATTTCCATTTGTTGCTCATACTGTCTTGACAGGAAGAAGGCTTTAACCTTTGAAAGCTAGTCCAAAAATGTATTACGTTAGTCCAAAGGAAAATATATCGCCTTGTTTTTCCTTTTATTAAGCTACAATTAAAATGGAATTGTAGCAGATAAACGAGTGAAGAAACAAACACCCAAGGAGTCTTAGAAGGAAAGAATGGTTTAATGTGCATAGACCCAGAGAAAATAGTTTTTCCAAATTCTGGGCCACCACAAGAGGGCTCAGAGAGATTATATAGACTTCTTATCAGATTATTACAGCATTTCTTCATGATTGGTCACTTTATTACAGTATAGTCCTGATTGGAGAAAGTCTACTGTACTCTTATCTCTAGCAAGCAGAGAGAGCAGCAGGACAAAGGAATAGAGGAGGGACAAGCATGTACCAGGGTATGACTTCACCAAGAGGGGTGTATATCCTTTTCACTTAACCCTTCCAGCTCTCAGCCCTGCCTGGATTTCTACCTCATTCCCCACTTTTTAAGGGAAACATTTGCCTTGTAGTGAAGGAGGCCAATTTTTCCTCATAGCAGTTGATCTGACTGTGGAAGGGATTTGTATTTGCATACTGCCATCACATGGGCAGCAGTTTTCCGCTCCACCATGGTCTCAATGGTGGAAGTAATAAATCGGATAAGGATACAGCTTGGCAGGATGACACATAACAGGAGAATAAGGAGAACCCCTACCACTAGCGTTTTAAGTCCACCTAACCAATTGAACCATTCCGCAAACCACCCAGCACCTATAGAAGGGGCGGTGATATGATTAGCTAGATCACATAGGTCTTGAATAGAGCGTTCAATGGAAACACTCTCATCAGTGAGATTAAAACAACACATACCCTCAAATTCCTCACAGCCATGATTTAACCATAGGAGCAGAAAATCAATGGTCTTCCTATTCTGAAGAATCGCCGTCTGCAGACCAGACATCTCATGATTCATAGTGGCTAGGATGGTTGAGGTAAGATTAATGGATTTGGCCAAGGAACAAGCAATACAGCTTACATCCATAGTGTTGTGCAAAGCTAACCCAGGTGCTCCTACAATGAATATTGCCAGTCCCAGCGCTGTCTGATCACTATAAGGTTCCACATTAGAGTTACAGGTAGGAGGCATAGGTTTTGATCGAGGATAGCATGAGTGGGAACTAACCTTACTAGGGGTATGAGAGAAAGCAGCAGTAGTAAGTCTGCCAAAAGTGCAAGGACCTCCAGTAGCGTTTATGGGAACATAAGTGTAAGCAGTTTTACCATATAACAAAAAACATCCTAAGGGAAGATACATTTCTGAGTAAGCATAAGATACCGTCGTAATAGACTTGCATGATAATACGGTGTTAGACACATTAAAAACCCCTTTAGTGGCATTTACAAAAATAAAGCAATCTGTAGCTTTAAGCATGGAGACAACCTGCAAGGAGAAAGGGGCCTTGTTAAAATAGGCTGAGGTAGGATTAGTAACACCAATGAAGTAGAAAAATGTAGAAAAGGTTAGCTTTGGCTGTTTGCAGTTCAGATTATGCATTACAGTAAACGTTTGCATTTCACACAAAGTAGTAGGTACAGCAATAAGGCATGTTGATCAAAACCTCCAGGCTGCGATGAGCTGCGTACACAAAAGTCCGAAGTATTCAAAGCAGTCCCGGCAAGTAGTGTTACTACATTTATAGTTCCTGAGGCCAACAAGGGAAAGCCCCACATGAATGCCATAACAAAAGTAAGCATGAGCAGGTGCATACCGACCATGGAGCTTATGTCCCACTAACAGTATCTGAAGATGACTCCTCAAGCTTCTGCCGTGCATAGACTAGCCGGCTTCTGGTATGCGGCTAACGCAGGGCTCCGTCTTCTTCCGATTCCCTGGTTCTCCGCAGCGTGAGGCGTAAGAGATCCTGAGAATGTTCATGCACTGTCCACTTATCATCCAAGTCAGGAGCAGCTTTCTTAAGACGAGTATGATGAATCCACAGGGTAAACTCTGCGACCTTGACTGCAGTTGGTGTGGCTAGGAGAACTGTGTAAGGACCTCTCCAGGTAGGGCACAGTGGTTCACGTTTCCATTCCTTAATCCACACACGATCTCCCGGCTGGTGGTGATGGAGCGGCTCTGACAAAGAGATAGGCAGTCGCTCTTGTATCCACCTGTTCAAAGACTGAAAAACAGATCCCAATGCCAGTAGGTGTTGTCCTGTAAGTTCATTACCTATCTGCTCTAGGTCTCCCTTAAGGCCCTGAACAATAGATGGTGGTCGACCATACAGTACTTCATAAGGGGATATTCCCAAGGTACGAGTTGGAGAGGACCGGACCCAGAGAAGGGCTATTGGCAAAGCCTGATCCCACTTAAGATGAGCTTCCTGACAGAGTTTAGACAACTGGAGCTTCAGAGTTCAGTTCATCCTTCCCACTCTTCCCGAACTCTGTGGGCGGTAAGCAGTGTGAAGTTTCCAGGTGATCTGGAGGGCCTTAGAAAGGTCCTGAAGGCACTTAGCAACAAATGCAAGGCCATTATCTGACCCTATAGTAAGGGGAAGGCCAAATCTAGGAATGATCTTTCAACAGGGCCCTTGTAACTTCTCGGGCTATCTCTGTTCTACAGGGGTAGGCCTCAACCCATCCTGAAAATGTACACACTATCACCAGCAGATATTGATAAGCCCTTACTCGGGGTAACTCAATGAAATCAAATACAATATTCTCCATAGGGGCAGCACCAACTGCCTGTATAGAAACGGGAGGTAGAGGCCCTTGGCGGGGGTTATTCTTGACACATTGGAGACAGCAACATGCTGCAGCTGCGTTCAAGGCAGTCAGATGTGGGACATAGAAGCAAGACTGTAGAATGGTTTGCATGGAGGTCTTACCTAAGTGGGTGGTCTCATGAAATTGGCGGACAAAAAGCAGGCACTAGACTCTCAGGGATAACATATCGGGGTGGATCTTCCAGTAACCGCAACCACCCAGCAGTAGTGAGAGTAGCCCCTTCCTGAGTGAAGAAATCCATCTCTTTCCTGGTATAACATGGGTCCCACCCTGACATAGGAATTGGAAACAGGGGGGCTTGAACACTTACTGGGACTGTTCCTTGCTGGGCTGCTAACTTGGCCTCCCTATCTGCCCTGCGTTTACCCTGGATGACCAGAGTGTCTCCTTGTTGGTGTGCCTTGCAGTGAACAACAGCCACTGCTTCTGGTGCCCACACAGCCTCTAGTAACTCCAAAATCTCCCTCCCATACTTTATGGATTTCCCACTTGAATTTATGAGTCCCTTCTCTCTATAGAGGGCCCCATGGGCATGGAGTGTAGTGAATGCATACTTAGAATCAGTGAAAATGTTTGCCTTCAGACCTGCAGCTAACTGGAGGGCTTGAGTAAGGGCAATGAGTTCAGCTTTCTGGGCAGAAGTCCCTAAGGGTAAGGGCTCAGCCTCCACAACAACCCCAGGAGTGACCACAGCATATCCGGCCTTCCGCTGTCCATCTTCCACGAAACTGCTGCCATCAGTAAAGTATTGAACATCAGGAGAGGCCAGTGGTACATCCTTCAAATCCAGACGGCTGAAGTACACTTCATCCATAACCTGGATACAATCATGTTCAGGTAGCCCAGGTGCTACAGGGAGTAGAGTAGCAGGATTGAGTGTTTTCACTATCTCCAAGTGAACCCAAGGATTCACACACAGCATGCTCTGGTACTTTGTCATCCGCTCATTGGTAAACCAATAATTGCCTTTGTACTCCATCAGTGTCAGTACTGCATGCGGCACTTTAACATACAGTTCTTGCCAAGGGACAATTTATCGGCCTCTGTTGCCAAGAGAGCTGTTGCTGCTACTGCTGCGCGAAGAGAAGAAGGCCACCCTCTTGCTACTGGATCCAGCTGTTTGGACAGATAAGCCACTGGTCGTTGCCAGGCACCTAGGCTCTGAGTGAGGGCACTAACTGCCATCCCCCTTTCTTCATGGACGTACAGATGGAATGGTTTTTCCACGTCGGGCAGTCCTAGATGGGGGCTGATAGCAAAGCCTTCTTCATATTCTGAAAGGCCTCCTTTTGGTCCGGGCCCCAGTCGAAAGGATCTCGTTCTCCCCCCATTGTAGCTACATACAGGGGCTTGGCCAACACTGCATAGTTGAGTATCCAGATTCGACAAAAACCGGCAGCCCCTAAGAAGCCTCTTAACTGGCTGTGATTTTGTGACTCAGGAATAGAACAAACAGCTTCCCTCCGCTCAGAGCCCAATCTTTGAAGGCTTTGGGCAACATGGAATCCCAAGTATCTGACTTCAGTCTGGCACAATTGGGCCTTACTTCGGGACACCCGATAGCCAGACATCCAAAGTAGGTATAGAAATTCTGAAGTAGCGTTTAGACATTCTTCGTGGGAAACAGCAGCAATGAGTAAATCATCCACGTATTGTAGCAACAGGCGTTGAGAAGGGCAAGACTGGAACTGACGTAAATCTTGACTAAGTGCATCCCCGAACAGCGTGGGGGAGTTTTTGAATCTTTGGAGTAACCGTGTCCATGTCAACTGACCCTTACTGCCAGTAATAGGGTCTTCCCATTCAAATGCAAACAGTGGCTGGCTAGGAGTGGCCAATCTCAAGCAGAAAAAAGGCATCCTTTAAGTCCAGAACAGTGAAGCAGGTTGCTTGTGCAGGAATCAAACTCAGTAAATTGTAGGGGTTTGGCACAACAGGGTGAATGGTAACAACAGCTTCAATGACCTTCCGTAGGTCCTGCACAGGTCGGTAATCATCAGTACCTGTTTTTTGAACTGGCAGCAAAGGGGTATTCCAGGGTGATTGGCATGGTTTTCAGGAGTCCAGACTTAAGTAGTTGCTGGAGATGTTTATGAATGCCCTCAACATCTCTTCGGGGCAGGGAATATTGCCTGACACAATTTGGGACATTCATTTTTTCTTCTCTTTTTCAGTGGCCCATTTCTCTGCAATAGGCACATTGATCTTGTTCCAATAGTCCTTGCTCCAATCATCCTCGCTGGGTTCCTCTACCCCGACCTCGGCTTCTGGGTTCCCACGTTGACTTTCCTTGTCCTTTCTCGACTAGAGCCGCTGCTAACATATCAGCTTTCTTTTTCATCTTTCGTTCACACTCACGCTTCATCTCCTGATCTCTGTTCACAAATACTTTCATAGCAACTTCCATCAGCTGGCTTATATTCATTCCAGCAAAACCTTCAAGCTTCTGAAGTTTCCTTCGAATGTCCCCCTGTGATTGTCCCACAAACGCTGTATTCACCATCCGCTGGTTTTCAAGTGCTTCAGGGTCAAATGGAGTGTAAACACGGAAAGATTCACAGTCTTTCATAAAACTGGCCCGGGCTCTCATCAGGGGTTTGCAGGACCTCAGATATTTTCCCTACATTCATCGCTTTCTGGCCTCCCTTTTAAAGCCTTCAAGGAGAGCCCGATGATAACAATTCAGAGCAAGGCGGCCTGCATCACTGTTTGCCGCCCAGTAGGGTTTTAGGTCAGGAAAGTCTCTCAGCACTTCTCGCTGGGGCCCCCAAATGAGGTTGCAGTGCTCTAGTACCGGGGCGGGGGGAGGGTGTACGAACGTGGAACTGACATTCTTCAGATCTGGGACTCAGGGAACTTTCTGAAGTGCTGGGCAGGTCTGTATCTGAAACTGGCATTTGTATGCTTCCCTCACTGCTCTTCTGACTGTCAGAGAATGTAGTATCTGTTGAGAGGGGTCGGGGAGAACTAGCTGAAGTCTGCCGACCTAGCTGAAGTCACAGAAATCTGCCTGGGAGGAGGGAAAGGGGGAATTCTTCTGTCTCTGGCTCCTGTACTAAAACGGGCAATTGTGATTTTAATTTAGGCTGCATTTCCTGTGGGCTACAAGACAAAAGTATGTGGCAGTTTTCCTCATAACATCTCCTGAGCCATTTAGGTCTCTGCCAACAAACATCCAGCCAGGAATCAATATAATGGAATTGATCTGGATGTTTAGCTACCACAACTTGGTGCACTCGGCTAACCAATCAGTATTAAAGCTAGCCACTCATGCTCACAATATTTCTTTAACAAGGATGGAGTCATACGAATTCCATAATCTGCAGAGAATCCCTTCCTGAAATGCTTTACCATAGACTCTAAAGGGCTGCACTTCATCTCTGATCCCCCCATATCTTTCTTCCAGGCTTTGAAAACACAGGGAAAGGAATGCAGACAGCCAGGAATCCAGCTACTCCAGTCTCAAGAAGGGTATCTAAGAAAATGGCGCTTTCATCACACCCTAACAAAATGGCGCTTTCGCCATTTTTCCCCAACCTGGGCACGGTCGCCTGGCCAGGAACTGCACTAATCAGGAGTCTATGCTCACTGCACAAGCCTCTGCTCGTGCCAAACACATAAATCAAGCACAGACCAACACATAGACAGCCTCCCAATTCCGTAGAAAAGTCTAACTATTAGGAACGCGGTTTCCCCCAGCTCAGCTCAGCTCAGGGTACTAGGGCAATTCCCTCGAGAGGTGATCAAGCTCTCCTTCTCCCCGTAGGAATGACCAATTTTTCTGAACTGCAGACAGAGACAGACCCCCGTTATCACTTACCCCACTCAGATGTCCTCCGGAGTTGAATGGGTTATTTCCTAGACCCCAGAGCGGGTTCTTAGGTGTCCGTTGGAGAAAGCCAGCGGCAGAGGCGAATCAGGAAGGAATACTTTCCAGAACAACTGGTCTGGTGGCGCCTTGTATTCCCCCTGAGTTCGCCACAGCCCGACTCAAACCGATTGAACCTAGAGGTAAGCAAGATAACCTTTTCTTTCTTATCTCGCTGTCTCAGCCGGGTCAGGGAACCAAAAATGTAGCAGATAAACGAGTGAAGAAAGAAACACCCAAGGAGTCTTAGAAGGAAACAACGGTTTAATGTGCACAAACCCAGAGAAAATAGTTTTTCCAATTCTGGGCCACCACTAGAGGGCTCAGAGAGATTATATAGACTTCTTATCAGATTATTACAGCATTTCTTCATGATTGGTCACTTTATTACAGTATAGTCCCAACTGGAGAAAGTCTACTGTACTCTTATCTCTAGCGAAGCAGAGGGAGAGTAGTTATCTCTAGCAAGCAGAGAGAGCAGCAGGACAAAGGAATAGGGGAGGGACAAGCATGTACCAGGGTATGACTTCACCAAGAGGGATGTATCCTTTTCACTTAACCCTTCCAGCTCTCAGCCCTGCCTGGATTTCTACCTCAGAATAACACAACAATCACATTACTCATTTCTCCTAGTATTTCATTGTTCATGACTTATTAGAGGCCAGAATGAAAAGGCAGGAGAAAAGACACATTCAAATACCTCAAGGGTACAAAATGTACATTTTTCAGTTGAACAGGGGCCTCAGAACAAGGCTTGTTACCAAACAAAAAGGTGTGTTTAACAGAAGGTCGACAAATGTATAGAATAGCCTTCTAGTGAAGTGGTGTGAACAAAAGTTATATCTAAATATAGTACATTGAAACAAAAGATGCTTAATGGTAGGAAAACAAGGATAAAGCCAGAAAACAAGTAGGATTTATAATTCTACAACAGACAGGAAAAATGACCACATTAGAATGGCCTTGATGATGTTTCTTGGTTGTTCATGTGCAAAGAGGTGTCAATAGTTAGGCTTAAAAGTTATCTTCTCTTCAAAGAACAAGTTTTGCATATGGTTTTAACTAAATCCAATTTTATACAATCTAATCATTAAAAAAATGTAAACATTCAGTATCAATAAAATAAAAAAGTGAAATACTGTATTACAACTATACATATGACATTCTGGAATGGAAACAGTGTCTTCAACAAAACCATATTATGAAATTTCTGTTGAAGCAAACTTACAAAGAAAATTGGGATCAGTATGTAATTGTGCTATATACACATCACTGAAAGAAAATAATTTCAGAATCCTCTGCCAAAAAGGGAGCATTACTGTCGGAAAACAAAAAGCAAATCTGATGTTCAACGCACACATCAAACGGGGTCCATCCTCACACTAAGTTTATCGATGTACAATAAATTAATCAAGTTACACGTTTATTGTGTCATATGATACACCAGAAGTGTTAAAAAAAACTCCTTACACACACCACAAACCATCTTCCATGGACCTTTATTAGCTTCAGACAACTATAACCGAGCTAGAAGAGTCAGACATACCCCAGACGGTGCGCTGGCCGCTGACAACGTGGGCGGCAGTTTCTCTCTTTCCTTCTCTTCTTCGGACGGGAAAGAAGAGAAGCCGTCTTCATTCATTTTGTCTCCCAAGAAAGTTCTTTGGGAACTGCGGAGAAGTTCAGCGGTAGTTCCATGAGTGGTTTGGAAAGACATGCTGCTAGTCGAGAACTTCCACCGCGGGCAGGGGAAAGAGGAGAAGAGATGCGAAGGCAAACCCGACGACAGCTAGCACTTGCTTCTTTCAGGTCCCCAGCAAGAGGGAAGCGGCGGCTCTTCCAGACATCGCAAGCTCTAGCTGTCTGCGTGCCTGACCGCAGTCACTTGTCTCACTCAGGCTGTAGGTGTTCTGTGGCTGTCATCGGCTTTTTTTTTTTTTGTCACGTGTACGGGAGAAATAGAGTGACACAAAAATAATTCACTCTATCAGTATTGGACCCATTTATACCATGTGACTCCAGAATTCGAGCAGTTCCTCCAAAAACACACAGCTGCTCAATTATTGTCAATATGGTCACCGTGGAAAAAACGGCATAAACGGTTTACCAAATGAAATATAAAATATATATATATATTAGACTTGGAGAAAGGGCCATGATATAAGGAAACGAGCGAACCCTTAAAATCCATTGGCCAATATCTAGTTTGTTAGTGAGGACGAGCGAGACCTCTACCAAGGGTAACCCCCGTGTTACTTTAGGGACGGATCCTAGTGTACCTAGAGAACGAACTGCGCAGTATAATGGTGATGTTGTTCGTGGGAAGGAGGTACAAGGGGCTGGCGGCTAAGCTAGCGGTGTGGGAATGGGGAAGATGTAGGAGAAAGAGGATCACTGGTGGAAAGGGGGGGGGATCTGTTAGAATACTCATCTAGCTGTGTTGATATGTATCATGGTATTAGTAGTATGATGCTTGTTCGAGGGTAGTCCCTCGTTCCTTAAAAAAAGCAAAAGGACATGTTTTTGTTAGGTAAGAGAGCTATTAGAAAATAATTAAACACGATCATTTCTGCTCTTGTTTCAAGCTCAGTTACAAACATAGATAAAGAAAACAAAAATATACCGGTATATAAAGTGGTATCTTTTTTTATTGGGCTAACAATACATTTTTTTGCCTAGCTTTCCAAGGCTAAAATCTGTCCTGAACAGGTTTTAGCCTTGGAGAGCTAGTAAAAAAAAAAAAAAAGGTATTTAAGAGAGTTGCTAAGTCATCCAGTTCCAGGAATCGTTTTTGCCTGTTCTGGTTTTAAATTTGCATCAAGTGCAGTATGGTAGTTGTAGTTCCTGATTTTACCTATTAGAATCAGTGCTACACTGTAAAGTGACCAACCGTCCTGTATGATACGGGACAGTCCCATATTTTAAAGATTTGTTCCTGGAATCGTATTTCTTCGGTCAGGATACCTAAATGTCCCCTATTTTAAAACACATGTTCCACTCCTCCACATTTGTACCAGTGGACTTCACTCCAGCTGAAATTTTCAAAGGGAAACTCTATTTATATGAGACTATTTCCATCAGAGACACAGAAACAAATAAACATGCATGCACTCTGTTGTACTTCAATCACACACACATGAGTTCAACCCCTCCCCCCCTCCCCCCAATCAGGTACACACATGCATACTAGCACTTTTCAGTTCTGTCTCTGTCTACTGGTGCTGTGCTGCTTCTGCACTCCTCTACTTCAATGGCCCCAGTTCTTACTTTTGCTACCAGTTCTTTTTCTCAGCCTGCCATAGCCTCCTCACACATTCCTCTTACATTTCTACCCTTTCTCAGCAACCCCTACCAAGAAACCCACTTATTCCACTGACATTCTCCCAGACCCTGTGCAGAAAATCAGCCCACCCTTCCTGTGACTAGTGCAGCCTTTCCATTGGCTGGAACATACTACTTACTCTGCAGTGAGGAGGGAGCATTGGCGACCTGTAGAGCTGAACTCTAAAAAATACCCAGAAAATTTAGACATCATTCTGACTAAGAGAGCTACTTTACAAAGTTGTAGTCCTAAAATAATTTAGATGGTTAGCAATCCTAAACTCCTGAGTCCTCCGCACATCTGTCAAAGCTGGCTCTGCTTTTTCCTTAGGGCCCAGGTAACCATCAGTCAGACACAGCCAGCCAATAATTGGGAGCAGGGGAAGGTGGGAGCAGTAGCTAGGATACAGAAACGATTCTTTCTCCCTTGTCCTGCAGCTCTGGAGTATGGTGTTTTCTTTGTTACAGAGATATAGATCTACAGGAGAAAATATTGGGGATGCTCAAGCACCCACAGAGCTGGCATCTATGATCCTGGGCCCAACATCAGTTTCAATATCAGTATCAAGGTCAGTAGATTTCGTTGATTCTGTTGTCTGTGTAAGCTCTTAGCCTAGGATGCGTGTTTCTAGCTTGTCTTTAGACTTTATTTTCATTTTAAAATGCCAAAAAGAAAGTGTGTTTTTAATGACCATCTACAAAATGGATATCCGTTCATTAAGAAACATTCTGGTGATAACATGGTGTTTTATAACAAATGCCAGTCTTCCTTTTCAATGGCACATGCAGGAAAGGGCAACATTGTTCAGCACCTAAGGACAGACAAACACACAAGACAGCAGATATAAGTGCTTCTTCAAGTAGAACTGTGACTTCTTTTTGTAAAAGTCAAACTTTTGATGAGAAAACTCAGTCACTGGCTATACTTGAGGGTACATGGGCTTATCACTGTGTTATTATTTATTACAGGCTCTTATATACCGCTCTATTCAGCATCAGCGCAGTTCACAGTATAACAACAGACCAGAACAACAAACTGTCCACAACCATTTTTTTCAGTCAGACTGAACTTCAAAGTTCTTGAAAAAATATGTTGAAAAATACTCTTGTGCACGAACCAAAACGGAAGCAATCATCTGTGATGTTTTCAAACCTGACTCTATTGATTCCCTCAAGAGAGACCTTTCTGAGACAAGTTTTTTAAGAGATATTTGTGCTTGCTCAAATCATGGAAGCATTAAAGTATGCCCTATTTTAGTAAGGTACTTTCTTCCTGAGAAAGTGGTTCAGGTAAAAGTTCTTGATGTCCATGAAGTTAAAGGCAAAACCTCAGACATTCTTTCCAAATGCATTCTTGATACAGTTAAATCCAATGGGCTAAGATCCAAAGTTTTGGCATTAGGTGCTGACAATACGTACCAATTGCAGTTTTGGTGGCGCTGCTAGGAGGGATAGTAACAATATTTTTTACAAGCTGCAAAAAGATTTAGGAAGTAATTTAGCTGGTGCAAACTGTGCAGCTCACATTGCTCACAATTGTATCAGCACTGCTGCCGAATGCCTGCCATTTGACATTGAAGTTATTGTTGACGAGGTATTCAGACATTTTCACATTTATACAGTGAGAATTGAAGAACTTAAAGAGATGTGTGACTTTGTTGAGAGTATCAAAAGCTCCTCGGATACAGTAACACTAGGTGGCTGGCTTTGCTACCAGCCATAGAGAGGTTAATTAAAATGTTCCAACCAGTTAAATCATATTTTCTGAGCCAGGAAAAATGCCCAGTTATCATAAAATAAACTTTTTTGAGAATGAATCAGCAGAGGTTTGGCTGTACTTTCTGCACAGTCAGGCAGTGATTTTCCAAAATGTGACTTTAAAAATAGAGTCTCAAAAAATCTCAATGACAGAGGTGGCTGGAGTAATCAGTGACCTTAGAAACAAGTTAGTAACTAGGAAGAATAAATTATTTTTGCCTCTGACAATCAGAAAGAAAATAAAAGATCTGGAAGAAGAGGACACCACTTGGATTGATTACTTGGATCAGTGGACCACTCACTTCCAGGAGATTGAGAAACAACAGTGGACTCGCCTTCAAAAATAACCAGAGTGGTGTGAGCTAGAATCATCTTTAGAATACATTTTGTCTACAAGACCCGGCCTAGAGTCAATAAAAATGATATTGAACTGTTTGATGAGTTCTTTTGTCTTGTCATTTGTTTCTGAAGAAAAAGTTCAAGAATGGAAAAAAACAGACACCACAGTTGACAAAAAATGGAAGGTGGTGTTTGGATACATCATAAGTAATGAGGTACCATATCAAAGTTTATGCAAACTGGTTGAATTTATTTGTTTTCCAGGTTCCAGTGCACCAACTGAAAGATACTTTTCAATCATGAATAAAGTGTGGTCTACAGAAAAAGCTCAACTGCATGTGGACAACTGTTCATAGGAAGGCTACAGATAGAAGCACCTTTCTGCACTTTTCTAGTGCCCACCATATCAAGTTGTGGGAAGGGTTGCCTTTTTCACAATTCATTCATTTTCAGAGCAATTGTTCCTCTACGATTGATTTCAGGATTAAGTCTTAGAGTTTGAAAGTGGCCTTTGTGGCTAGGGGGTATCAGGGCAGGGTTGTTGATAAGGCTTATTGGCAGACATTGTATAATCATAGAGATTGGCTCCTCCAACCCCGTGTGACTAGAGTGACTGTAGAGGATGATATTTGTATTAATTTTATTTCCAGGTTCTCTCCATTGAGCCCTGTGATAAGGAAGCTTATCATAGCTCAGGAAGGAGCTATAGAAAAGGTGAAGTGACTCTGAACCAGCAACCTGTCAGTTCTGGTAGAAATAAGAAAACAGAATTTTGCCATAAAAGACTACCAGTCCCAGAATACACCAGGTTTCCAACAGCCATTAGAGGAGCTGAAGTGGGGAGACGTGTGTTCAATCAGGAGGGCTATGAGGTAATCCCTAAGCACTCATCTCAAAGGGCAGGGCCTGATTCAGCACAGCTGCGCTGTATTAGGGGGGAGCACTCATCTAGGCAGAATAAAGGTAGAGTTTATTCTACAGAGAATCAGCTTGAGCTTGGATATCCTTATCCTGAGGATCATCATCATCTTCATGATCAACTTGGATATCCTCAGTTTCATCTGAAGGATCATCAGAAGCAGAAGCCAAACCGGACGGACAGAGAGGGAAAGAAACCCTTTGGAAGAAAGAGGAGAAAAGCCTTTGAGAAGTCTAGAAGAGTCCAGAGCAGTACGTATACTGGGAGGTATTCCAAGGGCCAGCATACACCATTAGACTGGGGAAAGCCAGAGGAATGGTGCTGCAGAGCTAGGAATCTCCAGACGGTACCTGTGAGAGAGACGGCTGCACGAGGAAGGGACCCTAAGACCCATGCCAGAAGGTATGTGAAGAGAGATCCAGTGTCCAGGTATCTGGATTGGAAGGCTGGACATAAGAACTGGACTACATACTGGCCAGGCTATATAGAGAGGAACTCTAACAGCAATGGAAGCTCAGGTATGAACACTGATCTATGCCCTAGCTATAACCTTGAAAGACAGCAGGGAAACAAGTATTCTCCTGAAAGTGCTCCATTGGGAGATTCATCTGTGCCAATCCATGATATTGAACCCATGCTTGTTGAAGAAGAGGGGGTGATAGTTGAAGAAGAGGGGGTGATAGCAGATGAAGAATCTGTTTACATGGACTGCTCTCTGTCTAAACTCCTTTGGTGATTTTCTGTTATAAAGTACAGCAACCATCACAAAGAAATACAAACTTGTTCTTTAATCTACTCAGAAAAGCTCCTGTGTAGGATTTCTAGCCACGCAGTAGAAAGCAAGCCAGCTAAGGGGTTTCAGCTGGATAACTGCTAGCAATTGAGCCTTACCTAATTGCTTGTGAGCTAGGAGAGAATCACTTCTGAATCTATGTGGGAAGATATAAGAAGTTTACCTGAAAAGAACAGGTTTTTTTCTTTCTTTGTGGCTTTTGGTTTGTTGTTTGATATATGCTAAGAAAACATTAGCTAATGCCTACAGAAAAGACCAGTTTGTACCAACCAGGTCTTATTTCTTTTGCTTTGCTTGCCTGACAAGTTTAAATGTTGTTTTCCTGATTTAGGGTTTTTTTCAAGTTTAACACTGAAAGCAAGTAACCTGATTTATGTGCTACCAAGCATATCTGTGTTGGGAGAAATAACCCCATAAATAAATATCTTATTGGCTTTACCCAAAAGCACAACTAATTATTGTGAGCAGCTGTGTCTGGTGTGAATGAACTGCATTGCCCACAATCCCTTGCAAATCATATAGACATATGCACTTGCCAAGACTGTGAAGATTCTCACCCAAGCAGCCCCTGGATTCAAAGTGTTTTAAAAAGACATGCTAATATTCTGCAGGCACAACAATTGCCCTGGTGCTAGTCACAATGCGCTCTCCACATTCACTCTCCGCTCCATCCAGTGTTTGCTGATTAACGTGTGTTTTAGCGTGCAAAGGCAGGCACTGTCAGACATTAGAGTTCCCAACTGCCTGAAGCCACACATTGAAACACTCGATAACCACTTAATGGGCTTTGAGCTATATGCCACACAGCCCATAAAAATGAAATGGACCATGCAGCATATAACTCAAACTAAGTGTTAATAAATGGGGCCCTTAGGGGTATGTTTACTAAACCCCATTAGGCTTTTACAGCTAATGCACTGTTATAGTGCAACTAGTGCCATATTAGCTGCAATTGTGCTATCTGTTGGGGATGTGCACAGCCTTTCCCCAGCAGATAGCGCACTAAAATTACAAAGAGTGCAGGCCGGCAGCACCCCGGATGCACATTATGCCACCCATTGAGGTGGTGTTATCTGCACCTGCACCGTCCACGGCTTTGACAGTGACCATGTGCTGTTCACACTAGTGGTAACCACTCATTGCAGACATGCCCACCCTCGCAATTATAGCAAGGAACTGCAGAAAGCACAGAAAATCGCTTTTCTGTTTTTCCCTGTGCTGCTCCACGGGCTATCGGCTGCATTAACAGGTAGTGCAGCTTAGTAAACATGCTCTTAATGTGTGCTAAATAGATTCAATGTGCATTAAATTCTAATGCATATTAAGGAGTTCTAATATACATTAAAAATATCCAAAAATCATGAAAAAGCCCAAATGAGCTCAAAATGTATGCCCTGTGCATATCCCTGTACACTTTTAAATGATCCAGGAGAAAAGGATCAACTTTTATCATATTTCTATTTGTAAAAGAATTATAAGGTGATACCATTTTAGTGGAATAACTCAATACATTGACTAGCTTTCTGAAACACCTTAAGTATTGAGGGCAGTTTTAACTGAGGATCAACCATAGGGCTGGTGCAAGGGTATTAGGTACTCTAGGTGAATTTTCAGCTTTGCATTTCCTTCAATTAACTTTCAGAACCCTAGACCTCCCCTCTTTTTCTGAATCTGATAATTAAACTGAGCAATCATGATCACCCAAAAAATGAACATGTTAAAATGTATAACTGAACCTCAATGTTTAACTATTAAACTATGTTTCTTGTATGCAGTATATATATATATATATAATGAGGGAAATTTCCACATGTCATTTATCCAAGTAAATGGACTATTTGAAAAATGTCTCCCTCCTTTCAGGTTTTTTTGAGTTAGTGTGGTGTCAGGACCAATTGTTTGACTGCAGCTGCTCTTTGTTGCCCCCTATTAAATGCAACCCTAGTTGAATGCTTGGTTATAAAGTTAAACATATGTCCTATCCATTTAACTTTATATTGATTTTCAATTGGCAGAGGGGCCATTTATAATTAAGTGGATAGGATCTGTTTAACTTTATACTTGCTATTTGTGCGGCAACATTTAAATTATCCATTTAACAACAGAATATTGCCACTTAAAGGGATGTTTTTCCCAGCCCCAGAATGCCCCCCTAACCACACCCCTTTTAACAGGAATAACTTTGCACTTTAGCAATTTAAATGGCCAAAGTTATCAACTTAGGTGGCACTACATAACTGCTCTTTTTTTTTTTTTAATGCTTTATTTTCGTTTTATAACAACAAAGGAAAGGAAGACATACAGCTAAAAGACAAATACATACATAGAATGTGATACATACACCAAAGTAAACCCCTACCACCCCCCTCCCCCCTGCTTCTTCTCTAGAAACTAATCATTCCCGAAAACGGGCGTGTACTGACATTATTGTGGTACAAAACCTAACGGTGAACTAAAACATGATAAGTATGCATTAAACAGACATGTCGGAGCAATGGGCAGAGTGTACATAATCATTAAGCATCTGCCATTTAGACAAGCGAAAGTGAGTTTGGATATGAGGAATAGCTCTCCGAGATATCTGCTCATATTTACTATATAAGCAGACGAGGTTCCACCATTCATTGGCAGTAATTCGAGAGCTATCCTTCCAATTCCTCGTGATTAAACATATGGCTATACCCAGCATGAAATCAAGGAGAAAGCGGCCCTTCTTAGGAAGAGAGGGGACCTCCGCCACTGAGCGGAGTCCCACAATCTTCCAAGAAAGAGGCTCGTGGAGGTGTAAGATAGATTGAATACGACCCCAGACCCGCCCCCAGTAAACCTGCAGTTGAGGACATTCATAAAGAACATGAGCGAGGGTTCCCACAGCAGTATGGCAAGACCAACACTGGTCCCTAGCAGTGGTGTTCCATTTGGCTATTCTTTCTGGAGTATAAAAGCATCTATGTGCAAAAAAGAAGAGAGTTTGGGTGACAGAGGCAGATCTGGAAACCCGCACCACTTTGCTCCAGAAAACGCTCCATTGCACAGGGGTTAAAGTGATTTGCAGTTCACGTTCCCAGGCTTGTTGAGCTCTACAAGTAGCAGCGTCGGTACCCTGACATAATAATTTATAAAAGTTAGAGGCTACCCCATGTGTACTACTAATAGAGTGAATTAGTTCTAATAGCCCGTTTTCAGTAGGGGCAGAGGGCGGCAGGATTTGAGCACTTTTGAGGCAGTGTTGAAGCTGCATCAATTGAAAGTAATGTTTCGCTGGTAACGCAAATTCCTTTTGTAAGTCGGAAAAGGTCTTCCAACGAGCTGCAGAGAAGAGTTGTTGGGGTGTCCAGATCCCCCTAGAGTACCAGGGTTTCCATGCAATCGTTTTATTTAGGACTTGAATTCTGGGGTTATTCCACAGCGGGAGTCTGTCCTGAGGACATACGTTTGAACCCAGTGATAGAATGAGAGTGTTAAAGGCCGCAAGAGTATCAACAATCATTGGGGGATGGCGTAGGTCTACTTGATGGGACATGCCGGGGAGATGGATCAACGGAATTGGGCTACTTAGCTCCTCTTCAATGTCAAGCCAAACTGGTCTGTTGTCTGTTGAGGCAGCTAGCCATCGGGCACCTTGTTTAAGTAGGAAGGCTTGATGATACCTGAGAAAATCAGGAAAGCGGGTACCCCCTAGTTCCTTCGCAGACTGTAGTTTGTGTTTAGCTACTCTTGGTGGTTTTCCCTGCCAGAGATAACGGACGAGAAGGCCCTCTATGTCTTTGTAGGTGTTTAGCGGGAGGAAGCAGGGCAGCATTTCTAAAATATAGTTCACTTTAGGGACTATCATCATTTTGACGGTTTCTAGGCGGCCCCACCATGTAAGGGATAGGGGAGACCACCGATTTGTGAGCTCACGGACTTTGGAGACTACCTCCTTGGCATTAAAGCTAATAGTGTCTTCTAAAGGAGAACAGTAGTGGACGCCAAGATATTTCACCATGCGGGATTGCCAAAGGAAAGGAAAGGCCCGCATGTCAGCCTCATGTACCCAGCGGTTCAGTGGGAATGCTACGGATTTGGTCCAGTTTATTTTATAGCCCGATAATTGCGAGTATCCATCAATCAGGTCCAAGACAGCCGGGACCGAATCAAGGGATACAAAGAGCATAAGGTCATCTGCATATGCAGAGAGTTTAATCTCTCTGTGACTGAAGGGGATACCTCGGATACGTGCGGACTGTCTAATAAGGAGGGCGAGGGGTTCAAGAGCTAGATCAAAGAGCATTGGTGATAGGGGGCAACCTTGACGCGTGCCTCTTTGAAGATTAAAAGGCCGAGACTTTATGGCATTTACACAAATACTGGCAACGGGTTGAGAATACATAACTTGGAGGTATCGGAGGAAGCCCTCCCCAAAGCCATACCATCGGAGAACTGCAAATAAGAAGGGCCATTCTAGGCGATCAAAGGCTTTTTCAGCATCTAGGGAAAGACCCACCCATGGGTGGTCCAAATTGGCAGCACGGGATAGCACATGGCACAAAGTCCGAGCATTGTCAGCGGTGGAGCGGCCGGGTATAAAACCACATTGGTCGGGATGGATTAAGGTGGCCATCCTGTCAGATAGCCGGGTAGCCAAGATCGTTGCGAAGATCTTATAATCGGCATTAAGTAGGGAGATTGGACGGTAGTTGGCGGTTAGCAGCGGGTCTCTGCCTTCTTTCTCAAAAACTACCACATTAGCTGCAGAAAAGGATCCCAAAGAGGATGTATCTACCGCAAGGGCAATAAAGTAAAGTTTTAAGTAGGGAACTAAATCTGCACTGAACGTTCTGTAGAATTCTGTCGGGAGACCATCAGGCCCAGCGGCTCGACCCGAGGCTGTTCGTTTTAGGGCAGAATGGATCTCTGAAGTAGAGAAGGGTTCATCCAGGGCATCCCTATCAGCTTCAGAAAGGGTCGGCCGCTGAATACCAGAAAACAAGCGCTCAAAGGTCTCAGATGAGAACTCACATTCAGATTGATATAGACGGGTATAAAAATCCCGAAAAAGTTCTACGATATCGGAGTCTGTGGTAAGTATGCCCCCTCCCTGTGGGGCGCGAAGGGCCGCAACGCGTTTGGCTTCTTTTTGACCTTTCAAGGCATTAGCTAAAAGTCGACCAGCTCGGTTGCTTTCACGGTAGTATGTCCCTTGCTGAAGTGCAATACTCTGAGAAGCTGCAGTTGAGAGGATTGCATTATATTGAAAACGGAGACGCTGTAAGCGAACTAAGACGCATGGATCAGTACGTGAAGTGAGAACTCGTTCGCCTGCTTTGATTTGTTGGTCTAGTATGAGGAGCTGCTGCTTGCGTTGTTTCCGCAGGCGAATTTGATAACTAGTGATCGTTGCACGAATGGCCGCTTTAAAACCCTCCCACCAAGCCCAGTTTGCAGTGTCCTGGGGTAGATTAAAGTGAAAGTAGTCCTGTATGGCTGCTCGAATTTCTAACTGGAACTCTGGTTGAGTTAATAGGGCTCTATCAAATAACCAGGCCCCCGAATTCCCTTGGGGCGCAGTGGTATGTAATTGAAAAGAAATAGCAGCGTGATCCGAGATATGTTGGGAGTGAATCTTTGCATTGTCTACCTGAGGAACTAACAGTTTTGATATTAGAAAGAAGTCTATGTGAGACTGGGATTTATGAGGGGAAGAGAAGAAGGTAAAGTCAAGCTCATTGGGATGTAGTAACCTCCATAGATCGACTAAGGCAAGATCTTTGATCATAGAGGTAAGCGTAGTGTGACTCTTGGGGGGACCACTCGTCCTAGGCGGCTGTTTGTCAATCAGGGGATCGAGAACTAAATTGAAATCCCCCCCAATTATCAATGAAGTATTAGCAGAGGCCTGCGCAACCTGAGCAATGGTAGCAAAAAAGGCAGGGTCATCTACATTAGGAGCATAAAGGCATATACATGTAACTTCAAGGTTACCTATCTTGAGATGAACCCTGGACCATCTGCCTGCTGTATCTGAGCTAGTCGCAATAATAGTGGCATGCAGAGATTTCCTAACCAGTATGGCAACCCCACATTTCTTAGAAACAGCTGGAGAATAGGCGGCCACCATGTAAGGTTTAACACCGAGTTTAAGAGTTTCCTTCGAATTTAAATGCGTTTCTTGGAGGAAAATCAGATCAGCAGCTTCATGACTTAGATAGCTCAGGATTTTCTTCCGTTTTATCGGGTTATTGATGCCTTTTACGTTCAATGATAAAATCTTACATGGTGCCATCAATCGACAATAGACATTTTAGATAAGGGCGCTTGAAAATACACAACATAAGCAGAATCTGTACAGCACTGACATAATCACCGAGTATGCTGGCCAATACACCCCATATTGAAAAACATGTACCAAAGTAACTTAGAGAAGAAGCAAAACCCCCAATGAATATGGCGACCATATGTCTGCGGGAGGAGGCCCCAGAGAGGAGGATAAAGACATGAAAAGAAAAGAAACACCAGAGTCCATAAGTAACACTGTCTCTGATATTCATCGAGGCTACTCTGGGTAGATGGAGTCGGGTCACAAATATCATCAAAATAAGGCAACAAACCGCCCTCGACAGCCTCTTTGCTGAGCCGTGGCAAATCCAAAATGGCGGGTACAGCGGACATGAGAACACTAGTAGGAACACTCTGGAAGTCAGCGCATCAAGTCGGCTTCTTTAGCATCCAAAAACTCCGCTAGTAGATCAGGGTCCTCAAATGTTCTTGTCTGATTGTGCAGCGTGACTCGGAGCTTGGCCGGGTACATCAGGCCATAGCGTGCTTGTAATTGTTGAAGCCTCGGCCGGAATTCCAGAAAGCGCTTTCGGCGGTCAACCGTGGGTTTAGCCAAGTCAGGATAGAAGGAGATTTTATGGCTCTCAAACTCCATAGGGCCCTTCGCCCGAGAGGCGCTGAGAATTTGCTCCACATGTTGATATCTCAAAAGTCGAAAGATAATAGGCCGCGGAGTCTTCCTGTTGAGCGTTATGTTCGTGGGTACACGATGAGCGCGATCGATCTCCAATTCTTTGGTAAAGGTGATTTGGAGCAGAGAAGGGAGGATTTTATATAGAAACTCCTTCATGTCTCCCGATTCCGCTCCCTCCGGTATGCCCACTAGTCGTAGGTTGTTACGGCGCGCTCTATTATTGCCATCTTCCACTTCTTTCTGCAAGGCCCGCACCTGACGTTCCACTTTGTCGAGTTTGGACAGCCGGACCACATGGGAGTCTAATATGCTCTCCATTTTGTCCTGACGCGAGGAGAGCCCCTCTAGCCTGCCTTGCAATACACCAAGGTCTTCCCGCAGCGCTCGGAGTGCTTCCCCGTTTGACTGCACGAGGTCTTTAACCCCTCTAATCTCTGCGAGGATCTCCTGCTGCATTTCGGGGCCCTCGCACAGAGCCAGCCCCTTCTGCGGGGACGGGGGTTCAGTTTTAGAGCGTTTGCCGTGAGAAGCCGCTGGAGATCCAAATTCCAGGCGCGTAGGTTTGGTCCCCGCCATCTCACCAATGTGCCCCGGTAAGATCAGAGCATAAATTCAAGAATGTCCGGTGTTAATTCAGGATTCTGAGTAGGCCTCTCGGGAGCCTCAGCGTTATGCGACCATCCTGCTGGACATCAGGCTCCGCCCCCTTACATAACTGCTCTTGAATATTGGCCCCAATTTGTTTATTGAAAATGCATGCAAATCTGACGCATATTCATCCATTCCTGAAAACCAGACTGGCTAAGGGGTACACCAGGATTGGGATAAGAACATGGATCTCCTGAGCCTGTTGGCGGTGTGTTCTCTTTTGCTACTTCAGGAGGGAGATCTGTGGCAAGGTCACATGGTTATGAAGGATCCCATTCCCAATCAATGACAGTCTGGCCTTTGAGAGGCATAGGCTGTCAAAGGCAGCCCACTCTGGTGCAGTAGTTGATACTTTTTTGAATGCCTGGAAAGCCTCTACATTGTTGGCCTACATGAGAGTTTGGGGGTTTCTCAAGAGGTGGTGTTTCTCTTAGGCTTTGGACGCTAGAAAAGTTTTGCTAGTTACAGTTTTGAGTTAGCTCTGAACTCTCTCATGGTTCAAGTGGCAGTCCTCATGTTTTACTATGGGCTTAGTCAAGAAATGTTCTTGGCAGTGCATCCTGATGTGTCCCACTTCCTCAATGGAGTGAAGTAGCTCTGTCCACCCATGCTGTTGATTGTCCCTCAGTGAAATCCTATTCGGATGTTGAACGTGGAGGCATATATCAAAAATCATGAAGAGAGGAACACATAGAAACATGACGGTAGAAAAAGACCACATGGCCTATCTAGTCTGCCCTTTCATATGAAATAATAAAGTCCCTTTTTTTCCTTTAGAGATCTTCTGGTTTTGTCCCATGTTTTTTTTTTAAATTCAGATATTGTCCTCATCTCTACTACCTCCACTGGGAGACTATTCCATGCATCTACTACTCTCTGTAAAGAAATATTTCCGCATATTACTCCTGAGTCTATCCCCTTTCACACTCATCCTATGTCCCTTCATAGCAGAGCTTTCTTTCAATCGAAAGCAGCTCTCCTCTTGTGCATTTATGCCATGGAGGTATTTAAACTTTTCTATCATATCTCCTCTATCTTGCCTTTTTCTGCAGGCCATTCCTCTCCCTACACACCCAAGCATCCTTCTGGCTTTCGCCGTCACCTTTTCTACCTGTCTAGCGCTCTTAAGATCATCAGAAGCAATCACGCACAGGTGCCGCTCTTCTTTTGTGGACAAAAATACTTCACCCCTTACACTGTATGCTCCCTAGTTTTTTTTCAGGCCAAATGCATGGCCCTGCATTTTTTGGCATTAAATCTCAGCTGCCAAATTCTTGACCATTCTTCAAGCTTAGCTAGATCCCTCCTCGTGTTATCTACTCATTCCTGGGTGTCTACTCTATTGCATATTTTGGTATCATCTGCAAAGAGGCAAACCTTACCTGACAGCTCTTCTGCAATATCACTAACAAAGATATTAAAAAGAATCAGACCAAGGACAGATCCCTGCAGCACACCACTGTTAATCTCCTTCTACTCAGAGTGAGCTCCATTTACCTGTACCCTTTTTTCCACCTCCCACTTAACCAATTTCTCACCCAGTCAGTCACTTTAGGGTCCATCCCTAGGATGCTCAGTTTTTTTTATGTCGCCTGTGTGGAACTGTGTCAAAGGCTTTACTGAAATCTAAGTACATCACATCTAGGGCTCTCCATAGGGCTCTGCAGCTAAAGAAGACTGATAGAAATGGTTCAGCAATGGCACGCATTTATGATGGAACCCTTCTAAAAGCTTCTGGAGGAGCTGAGAAATGTCCTCAGGGTACTACTAGGGGCCACCTGACATGGTCATGTTCGGCACTGCCTTTGTCTGGGGATTGGCCAAATAAGGCACATTATGCTTCTTGTGCCTGATCTTAAAGAGAACGACTTTCCCACTGCAACTCACACTTGTAGTGACTACACTTCACTGCTTCTTTACCTCTCTCTGCCTACTTATAACCCACACTGATTCTCTCTCTCCAATCATCCCCTTTCACTCTCCTTCCATTCCACTCATCCCTTCTTATCCTGCATCATCAAATCTTTCTCTCTCCTTTCTTGCCATCTCTCCATATCTTTTAGTATTTAATCTTTTTATTTATTGTAAATAGTTTACATATTAGACAGCATACATTTTGATTCCATTGTAAGAAGCTAACATATTGAAACATTATAGACAATATACACTTTAAGATAACTTAAAAAGCATACATATTGAAACAATGTAAACAGCATACATATTAACAATGTTAAACATATTTTATTTTTCTCCCCTTCCTCCCCCTTTATCCACCACCCCCATCCCATACTCCCTCCCATTCCTTACCTTTATCCCCTTCCCCCCCCATATACCACCACCCCCATCTCATACTCCCATACTCCCTCCCATTCCTTACCTTTATCCCCCCTCCCACTCAATAATAATTCATTAAAAAAAAATCAATTAATACATTATAATTTCCCCTTCTCCTTCCTGCACCTTCACCCTTTTACACTTTCCCCTTCCAATCCCCATCCTCCCTACTAAACCAATTCTAACCTAACCCTTATGTAATTCTAACTTAGCCAATTTAAATTGTTAAAATATCATTCCTTGCCCTTGCTGAAACCCCATCAAGATAAGGAGACCAAACATTTAAAAAATAAGCTCTTTTACGCACATGTTTCCTAGTAGATACTCCTTCCCATAAAATCAATTGATGTAATACGTTTCTCCACTCCCAAAATTCTGGACCTTTAGGATCTCTCCAATTCCGAAGTATACATTGTTTAGCAAGCAGACAACATTTCCTCACTAAATGTCTACTGGTTTAAACAAAGAAGTTGATTGGTCTAGTATCATCTAACGTCATCCGACAGGCACAGGGTTTTCCCTGAATTGGTGGGGAACCCCTGTTATCCCTATTGGTTGACTCTTTTGATTGAAGGCAATGAACAGCCATTCAGAGAAGCTTGACCCTTTGAAGAAACAGCTGATTTTTCAGCATTTTATGACAGTTGAGACACGTTGTGATGACAGCACTTGAAACAGGGCGATAGTCCCGAAACGTGCACGTCGTGACCGGCATCTTGAGACGCGCATTCTTTTGATTCAGTTAAGTAGTAAAAATCTATGTAATTGATTAAAAAGGATAGAACTGAGTGGTGGACATAGAATTCAGTGTATGTCCCTTTCCAGTAATATCTGACAAAAACTATTATAAACAGTTTCACAGGGGGTGGTTTTGGTGATTTTTGGATTATCTTGATTGATTATCACTGAGTTCGGGACTCTTTAGAGTGAACCACTAGCATGGCTTCCTGTTACAAGATGGGGCCTGCTCTGAACCAAAGACGGAATTAAAGATGGATTCCTGTTTTATTATAATTCAGCATTAAAACTTGCAAATCAAGCAATTTTGCCAGTTTATGATACTTCACTGTAAAAGCACTTTTACAGCAGACTACGTGCAGAAGAACATTGCTGAGACCTTCACTGTACATAGCATTCACAACAATGTATGAGCTTGCACAGCAGCAACTTTTGCACTATGGACCTTTGTTTGCAGAAGGACCACCTATTAGCTGTTACCGGATTTGCTGAAGATAACATACAGGGCTCCAGTCCAGCCAATCACCAGGTCTTCAGGACAAAGAAATTATATGGCTGTACACCAAACCCCAGAACTCAGAAAGAGAGAGAGAGGAAGAACTCGAAAGACTCAGAAAGAACATGGAGGAGATAAAAAGATGGAAGAGAACAGAACACAGACAGACACAGCCCAGCAAACGCATCTGTAGCACTCAGAAACATACACAGAGACTGGCAGAACACTTGGGAACTTTAAACTTCTGATACAGACTGTTCGCCTGCCTTCTCTCTCTGGCTGGTTGGTCAGATACTGTCCAAGGGCAAAACCTCAGGATGGAATGAAGTTCTCCTGCGCAGACCTGCAGCTCAGTGTGTGACCACGTAGTTCATCTCACTTGACTTTGGACCTCTGCCATACTTTGACTTCGTGCCGTACCGGAGATAATTTCCCAGACTCAGCCATGAGTATTCTGGCGAGAGCTAAGATACTGGTCTTTAATTTCTCCCTGAGGTTGGGGCTAGCTTAGACAAATAGATAATTTACTATAAGTTTGCGTGCAAGCAAATCAGTGACATTGGTTTCTAAAACAGAGATTAGATCTCTCAGTAATTGCAACACAGGGCTGAATGACATACTACCTCAGAAAGCTAATTTATTCTAATATTTCCTCATTTTTGCTAACAGAAATTAAGTCTAATTTTCATACAGACATGGCTGGTTCTTGTTTTATCACGAGGTTTCTTTGCTAGATGGTCCTATTGTAGACGGGTTCTTACCTACAAAAGCTTCCCTAATAATTATCAAGATTGCCTGGGCACATGGGACCTGTGCACCAGAAGAAACAAAACAAAAAACTCAGATCACAGTTACTTGTCAGCAAAAATCCTTTTTATTTAGTACAAGCAAAAAACCATAAGCACAGGAAAAAGTCTGTCTTAGGGAATCTGAGTGTGGGCAGACGTTCTCCCCCCTTGAGCAGTGAGAGAGAAAGTCATGCCCCCGAGCTCTGTAGCTTGCTCTCTTACACTATGGAATCCTGGGAAAAGGAGTGCAGCAGTTTTTCCCTAGACAGACCGAGTATTTATACATGTGTATTTATCTGCTACTGATAATATCTCCTACAGTATCAGAATAGGGTAGACCACATGGTCCCTGTTCCTTTCAAATTTTGGACCCCTCTGCTGCTTCCATCATCACATTCTACTCGTCCATGGCAAGAGAATAGTGAAATAGACACTAAACACTGGCCATGGAGCTTCTGAGCCCATGTGCTCAATCTCTGCCATCTCCCCAGAAAGTACTGTATGACTCAGAGTGGGGAGACATGATAGGCTCTGAACATGTAGGCTCAAAATTTCCACAGCAAGTGCCTAGTATCTGTTTTACTGCTGCTAGTGTCACAGTAGCTGGGGTGAGGGACTGGGTGAAGGAAATGGAGGGAAGAAACAGAAGAGATGCTGGATCATGAAGAGGGAAGGGGAGAGACAAGATGCTGGATGAGGAAAAAAGAAGCTGGACTTTGAAGGGGTAGAGAAAAGATAAAGGTGAGATACTGGGCATGGGAGGGGATAGGGATGCAGAGGAGAGATGCTAGATGGAGGAGAAGAGAGGAATATGGGGTAGATGCTAGATGGGGGATATAAATATGGGGGAGATGCTGGATGGAGAGGGATAGAGGAGAGATACTAGATGGTGAGTTAGAGGGGGTAGATGCTGGATGGAGAGAGAGGGGGGAGAGGAGGCAGATGCTGGCAAATTCTAGCGGTGGGTGCAGGAGAAGGAAGCATTACATTGTAAGAAAGGTATGATGCTGGGAATGAGAGGAGGGGGGCTGATGCTAGCAGATGGAGGTTGTAGAATGAGGTTGAGGAAATGAGAAGGAAGAGGACAGATATTGTAGGGGGGAGAGAAGCAAGAACATATGCAAAGATGACCAAGAGGGCTGCTACTGCTGGGAAAGAATCTGCACTTGTATGTACCTCCCTTCTGAAAAATTCTCTAGATCTTGGGAAAAAGGGAATTATTTGGGTTAAAGCTGATAAAAACTGTGTATTTTAAAATTCAGCATTATATTACATTAGTTAGGCCCTAGTATAACAAGCCAGTCTTCTGTTCAATTAAAACCAGTTAGGGTATAGAGAGAGTAGAATAGGATAAATATTCTCTGAGTATACAGAGACAGCGTGGTTACTCACCTGTAACAGGTGATTTTTGGGAATAGCAGGAATTTAGTCTTCACATACAGGTGACGTCGGTACCGACTGAGCCAGCACGGGAACGTTCCCCAGCGTCCAATAGGAAAGTTTTTGGGAGTACTCCACTGCGCCTGTGCGACTGCCTTCCCACTTTCCCAACTCCCTCTCTCCAGTTGAGTTTGTAGCTGAGAAAAAAAGAGTAAATGAAACCCTATAACTCCTAGGGGAGGAGGGCAGGTTGTGAAGACTACATTCCTGCTGTTCCCGGAGATCACCTGTTACAGGTGTATAACTATACTATCTCAAAAAATGCCCCCAAAAAGTTCGCCTCACTCGGCCTTCAAAATTTAAACAAAAAAAAGGACTTGACAAGCTGCTGCTGTTTCTCGGCAGTGGCAGAATCAACCACTCTGTGCCCTGCATCCCCTCCCCACTGCCCTGGAAGAGCCCTGCAGTTGCCTGACCGATGTCCCAACTGACCTTTGCAGAGCAGTGAGAAGGAAGTGTTTCTCTTCTTTCCCGCGGCTCTGTTAAAGTTGAACCCGCAGGTGCAGAGGGTAAATGTGTCATTTCCTGTCTCCACGAGGGCAGGCTGGACGAAATGGGCTGAGCAGGGCTGGTGCTGGGGGGGCTGAGCAGGGCTGGTGCTGGGAGGGAGGGGGGTTAGCACTGGAAATAGTTTGATTGGGGGGCTAGGACTGGTAATGGGCTGATTGGGTGGGGTTAGGACTGGAAATGGGCTAGGACTGGAAATAGGGTGATCAGAGCCATTATGTTAGTTTTTGCTGACAATGCAGATGCCTGTGTATGAGTTCTTGCTCTCACCTCACTCTGCAGTAAAGTATAATTTTGGGAAAGAAATCCTGTAAACCTAACGGTAATGGGTAAAAGCATTTTTTGACTACATATGTCTGTTTTTAGTTTGTACTAATATATTCCCTACTTGGTGAAAATCTATCTCTGTTCTGCATATGTGTGACTGAGACTATATGTTCTGTTAGCATGGAGTTTCTATGTAGGGAGCTGTAGTATCTGGTCTGTTCAGTTTTCTGTATAGGAATATGGATGTTCTAGGGCCCACTGCAATAATTATGGTGTTGCCCTTTTCTGAGTAAGCTCCATGTTGTGTGAGTTTTGAAAGTTGTTGCTGTTATGGAAATAGTAGATTTGCTCTATGGGTCCTGTACTCTGGGTTCTTGGTGAGGTCAACTGTAGGGTGTTGGTGGAGGGGTGGGGGGGGGAGCAGTACTGGAATATGTATTGTTTTTGAGATTTGCAGTTTTGCATTCTTTATGCTGCCAGACTGAAATTTAAAATATTTTGTCAGTTCAGATTCAAGGAAATTTCAAATTTTAAGAGAATGTCTCAGTTTAATTTTGTTTAGTAGCCTGATAGCTTCACTGCTGCTGAATTCCGGACTTTTCCAGTTCTAGCACAATCCAATCCAGTGTTTGAATTCATGGCTACCAGGATTAGTTTCTCATTTTATATCTTCCATCCTCATCAATAATCTGGTCATAGCAAAATAAATATGATGTGCAGATACTTATAATGGTTTGATGAGGGGGAGAGCTGTGTAAGTGGCTTTTTGTTAATCAAATTTAATGTTTTATTATTATGTTTGCTTTATTATAACATCTGTTATACTAAATTGCATTTGTATGTTTAGCAGCCACCTAGAATTTTAGATGGGTGGCATATACATTTAAAAATTAAGTATACTAAATTTATGCACATGATGCCGCAGTGAGTCTTCGCACAGGGTCCTGCATCACTGGGAGATAGAGAAAAGCAGAAACCTCAGATTGAGATCTACATGATCAGAGAATAAAACGGTCAGACAACAAAGTTCAAAGAAAATTTTATTTTCAATGTAATTATCTGACTTGGTGCTATCTTTAAATTTTATACAGTACATGTAAATGCATCTCTTTCTATTTCTCTGGTATTGCACTATATGCAGAATCTGACTTCTTGGGGCTGCAGTTTAATTTTTATCTACATGTGTTTATTTTTAGGTTATGGTCACTTATTCTGAACTTGGTGAGGGTCTGTGTTTTGAGTGTGTGACCAAGATCAGATGTTCTGTTAACATGAAGTTTGTATGTAGGGATCTGTACTGTAGTAATTTGAACTGTTCAGCTTTTCAAATAGGTGTTTGGATGTTCCAGAGCACACTGTAGTATTTACAGTAATGTTTTTGGATGGGCTCCTTACTCGAGTTTTGGAAGTTGGTGCTGATATGGTATGGGTATGGTATGGTACATTTGCTCTATAGATACTCAGTGACTTTGTTGTAGGGTTTTGTATTAGTTCACAATATACCTGGTACTGGAGAATGTTTGTTGTTGTTGTTGTTAGTGAGACGATCAGAATCAGATTTTTATTTTTTTTAAGATATTGAGTTCTGTGGGTGAATGTCCTGGTTCTGTTCTGCACCCACTGTTGAAAGGGGTTCTGTGGATGCAAAGGTTAAATTAGACTTACCTGCTAATTGTAGTTCCTGGAGGAACTCCAGGCTAGTCCCGGAATTTCTGGGTTGTCAACCTCTACCAGCAGCTTTGGAGACTGAAGAACTTCAGATCTGTGACATCACCAGTATATAAGGGCTGGCTCCGCCTCCTTCACCAGTTTACCTAATGACAAAGCAGACTCACCGGAGCAACAATTAAGTAAACCAGAACTAAATAGAAAGCTATAACAAACTCTATTAATCTCTATAACCCAACAACTGTACCAGTTTAGGAGATCCCACAGAACGCTTGCCATGAAATCCCCTGCTACATGCCCTCCCCCGAATGTGAAGCGCTGACATCTATGATCCTGCGCCCCACTCCCAGCTCTGCCCATAACTCCAGGAGTCTCTGCGGACAGTAACTAAACACCACTTACCGGTCACACTGCTCCCGCTTCAGGCTGTGGCATAGCGAAAAAGGGTGGGGTCCGGGACTAGCCTGGAGTTCCTCCAGGAACTACAATTAGCAGGTAAGTCTAATTTAACCTTCCTGATCGTCCCTCCAGGCTAGTCCCGGAATCTCTGGGTAAGTACCAGAGCAGTACAAATCATCAACGGGAGGGACTTGCCAGACAGGCCTGAAGCACCGCCGCTCCAAAACAGGAATCCTTTGCGGCCTGAACGTCTAGGCGGTAATGCTTGACAAAGGAATGTAGCGACGACCACGTCGCTGCCCTACAGATATCCGCCACCGGCACCAAAGCACATTCCGCCCACGATGTCGCCTTCGCTCTCGCGGAATGTGCACGGAGCCCCTCAGGCACCATGTGGCCTCGCAAAAGGTATGCCGAAGCGATCGCCTCCTTTATCCAGCGAGCAATTGACCCCTTAGAGGCCGCCTCTCCTTTCCTAGGCCCTGCAAATAACACAAATAACCTATCTGACCTACAAAAGGCCGCCGTCTGTTCCAGATATTTCCGCAAGGCCCTATGGATGTCCAAACGATGAAGGCGCTGCCCCCGGCGCCCTTCAGGCTGATCGACAAACACCGGTAACGACGCCACCTGATTGACATGAAACGGGGATACCACTTTTGGCAAAAACGATGTTACTGGCCTCAGCACCACCTTAGAATCCGAGAACGACAGAAAAGGCTCTCTACAAAACAAGGCCTGTAGCTCCAAAACTCGTCGAGCGGAAGCCACAACCACCAAGAATGCCACCTTGAGCGTAAGATCCTTCAGAGAAGCCTCCTTCAGCGGTTCAAACGGAGCTTGACCCAATGCCCCCAACACTAAAGGCAGATTCCAGGACGGAACCACGTACCTGCGCAGCAGACGAAGAAGAGCCACCGCCTGCACAAAACGCTTAACATCCGGATGAACCACCAGCGAAGCCCCCTGGACCTTACCTCTATAACAGGCCAACGCCGCCAACTGCACTTTGAGCGACGCCGCTGCCAAACCTTTCTGAAAACCCTCCTGCAAAAATGACAAAATCTGCGGTATCGATGCCCTCAAGGGAACGAAATCCCGCTCGGCACACCAAGCTTCGAACACTCGCCAAACTCGTACATACGCCAACGAAGTGGACCTCCTCCTCGCTTTCAGCAAGGTACTCACTACAGCTGCCGAATATCCCCTTGCTGCTAACCGCGCCCGCTCAATAGCCAAGCCGTAAGCGAGAACCAATCCACCTGGGGCATGCAAAGAGGGCCCTGCATCAGCAGATCCGGCTGACTGGGCAACCGCCAAGGACGCTCCACCAGAAGCCGGACTAGGTCCGCGTACCACGGCCTTCTCGGCCAATCCGGAGCGACGAGAACCACTCATCCCCTGTGCCGCTCTATTCGCTGCACCACTCTTCCGATCAACACCCACGGCGGAAACACATACAGCAGATGCTCCTCCGGCCATTCCTGAATGAGCGCGTCCAGACCTTCTGCCATCCGTTCCTTTCGCCTGCTGAAGAAGCGAGCTGCCTTTGCGGACTGAAAAGTCGCCATCAGATCCATCACTGGTGTCCCCCAGCGCTCCACCAGCATTGCAAACACCTCCGGATGGAGAACCCACTCCCCTGGATCCACCTTTACCCGGCTTAGAAAATCGGCTTCGACATTGTCCACCCCTGCGACATGCGCCGCCAACAGGGCCAAGAGGTTCCTTTCGGCCCATTCGAACAAACTTTCTGCTTCTGTCTCCAGCGCCACGCTGCTGGTGCCTCCCTGCCGGTTCACATAGGCCACCGCAGTCACGTTGTCAGAGAACACCCCTTACTGCCGTCCCGCGAAGCACCGATCCTAACCTCTGCAGAGCCAAGAACACCGCTCGTAATTCCAGCCTGTTGATCGACCAGCCTCTCTCTAGCACGGACCACTGCCCCTGTACTAGATGACCCTGACAATGAGCTCCCCAGCCAAACAGGCTGGCATCCGTCGTCAGTATAACCCACATCGAGACTTCCAAGGGCATCCCGGCCTCCAGACCCTCAGGCCTTAACCACCAACTCAGAGCCCTGCGAGTCTGAGGAAGACAAACCAGTCTGCGGGACAGAGAGTCTCTCTGATGTGACCACCTTCACAACAGCAATCGTTGTAGGGGACGCATGTGAGCCCTCGCCCAGGGAACCACTTCCAATGTCGCCGCCATGGTACCTAACAGCTGCAAATATTCCCAGGCTGTTGGACGGCTCTGAAGGAGAAACCGACGGAGCTCCAACACCCGTTGCTGTGGCAAGAACACGCGACCCTCGCTGGTGTCGAATCGAGCGCCCAAATACTCCAGATGTTGAGACAGAAGAAATTTGTTCTTTGCCGTATTGATCACCCAACCTAGACTGCGCAACAAAGCGAACACCTTGGACGTCGCCGCAACACTCTCGTCCCTGGACTTTGCTCTGATCAACCAATCGTCCAGATATGGATGCACCAACACTCCCTCTCGGCGTAAAGCCGCCGCCACCACAACCATCACCTTGGTGAACGTCCGTGGCGCCGTTGCCAGGCCAAACGGAAGCGCCTGAAATTGAAAATGACCCATCAGCACTGCAAACCTGAGAAACTTCTGATGCTCTTGCCGAATCGGAATGTGGAGGTAGGCCTCCGAGAGATCCAAGGACGTCAGAAATTCCCCTTTCCTGACCGCTAGTATGACCTATCTGAGCGTCTCCATGCGAAAATGAGTCACGCGCAAACAGCGGTTGACCTTCTTTAAGTCGAGAATGGGCCGCCAGGACCCCTCTTTCTTGGGGACCATGAAATAAATGGAGTATCGACCGCACCCTAACTGGTCAGGCGGCACCAGGACTACGGCTTCGAGGCGCAATAACTTCTGCACGGTTTTGCGCACTGCCCTGCGCTTTGCTGCCGTGCCACACGGAGACCAAATGAAAAGGTCGGTCACAGGCCGCTGTAGCTCTAGCGCATACCCTTCTCGAATTACGTCCAACACCCACTGGTTGGATGTGAGCCGGGCCCAGGCAGGGTAAAACTCCCGTAGCCGACCCCCCACGGGAACAAACCCCACCTGAGCCCCCTTGACTTCATTGCGACTTTTTGAAGGAATTGGCCGAGGTCGAGGAAGCCGACGTAAACCCCCTGTTGGCTCCCCGAAATCCTCGAAACCCTTGGGATCTAGCCGGAAACCTGCCCCTCTGAAAAGGAGCGCCCCTTAGCGCAGTGAAGCGACGAAAATCTCTTAGCTGCTGCCGCGGCCCGAAGGCTGAACAGCTCTGCTTCTGCTTATCCTCCGGCAACCTGCCGCCCTTAGACTCTCCCAACTCCTTCACCAACTTCTCTAAATCCTCTCCAAAAAGCAACCTCCCCCGGAAAGGAAGCTTGCTCAACCTGGCTTTGGAAGAGCCATCCGCCGACCAATTCCACAGCCAGAGGCATCTTCTTCCCGCAACCGCTGAACCCATACTCTTTGCAAGCCCTCTTATCAAATCATAATGGATATCAGCGAGGTACGCTGCTCCGGACTCTAAGCTCGCCGCCTCCTTGACCCCTTCTGCCGAGGAATCGCTCTGAACCCGTTGAGCCCAACGTAAGCAAGCCCGTGCAACCCAGGCTCCACATATGGACGCCTGCATTGACAGTGCATTAGCCTCAAAGATCTGTTTGAGCAACGTTTCCAATTTGCGGTCCTGCACATCTTTGAGAGCCGCTGCACCCTCCACAGGGATAGTCGTCTTCTTCGTCACCGCTGCCACCGCTGCATCTACCCGGGGAGCCTTAAACAACTCTCTGTCCTGATCCAAAAGGGGGTATAACCTTGACATAACCCGCGCTCCCTTAAGCGTGGCCTCCGGCGTATCCCACTCTTCTTGAATCATTTCCTTAAATACCCTATGTACTGGAAAGGCTCTTTGCGTCTTCCGAATTGCCTGCAACAGCAGATCCTCCAGGGAAGCATCCTCCCCCGGTCCAGTGTCCGGCATATTAAGATCTTTGAGGGATTCCGCAATGAGTGCCGGCAGCTCTTCCCGCCGAAACACTCTAACCACGCGCGCTTGATCCTCGTGGTCCCTGATCTCCCCTTCTTCGAGATCTTCCAGGTCCCCCTGCACTTGCTCATCGTCTGACCTTGCCTCCTCCAAACCAAGGGATGGAGCCACCACATCAAACGATGGTCTCCTCCTCTAAGCCCCGCTGGCAGACCCCACCGCCGACCCCAGAGATCCCGGTCGTTTCTGAGCAGGATCTGCCCTAGAGCCCCCAGCCTCTGACGCTCCCTGCGCCCCGGACAAGGTCTTTTGGAGGATGTCCAGGAAATCCATAGAAAAAATGGAAGCCAGACTCGCCGCCCCCGATTGTGGTGGGAAGCCCGGCAGTGACGCCGTCGGCATGCTGCTGTCTGTCTACGGACCCCCTAGGGAAGGCGAAGAGGGCCCCACTCTGTCCTCTGCATCTGCTTTTTCTGCAGACTCTGGGATGGGATCCATGCCCGTGGACCCCAACTCCGGCGCGCACCCTTTACAAACGCCATCAGGCAACAGGGAACTGCGCTTAACCCACATAACAAACACAGTTGCTTGGCCGGCATAATGACTGTAGCCCCTAACAGCCAAACTGGACCCCTAAACAACCAAAGGAAAATGCACCTATTTATTTATTTATTTATTTATTTTTTACTCAGAGCCCTCCCGGGGGGCTCCCAACCTGCCCCCTGAAGGAACTATAAGAAAACAAAGCTCCTAAGGGGAGATAACCAAGCCGCCGCTGATCGCTCCAAACGGCACTTTTAACTGCCTCCCGCACACGCGGTGAGGCCTGGGACCGCTGAAAAGGCGATTCCCGCCCAACACGGCCCGTACACTGCCGACTCTGGTCCCTTACAAAAAGGTAAATGTTCCCCTTACCTGCTGCCTCGGGAATGTCGGCACTGCACAGACTCTGCGTCCGATGCCATAAAAGGAACCGGACAGCAATAGCGAACCACACACCTGTGCAGTATGTCGTCGTCAGCGCTGGCAGGCAAGCCATCTGCCACACTGCGCTATGAGAGACACTGATTCCATTCCCGCCCAAACAGGACGGTAATCAGTTAGTGCAGGTTACCCCAACCCACAGCACCCAGCTGAACCCTCCCAAATAAACGGGGGGAGGGGGAAGGGAAGAAAAGGTTAGAAATCACTGGCAAGTCAAATGCAAGGCATTGATAAGGCAGGCAAAGAGAGAACTTGAGAAGACGTTTGCTGCGGAAGCAAAAACACGAAATAAAGACCTTTTCAAGTACATTCGTAGCAAAAAACCTGTGAGAGAGTCAGGTGGTCCATTAGATGATAAAGGGGTTAAAGGAGCACTAAGAGGCGACAAGGCGATAGCGGAGAGACTGAATGAATTCTTTGCTTCGGTCTTTACTGAGGAAGATGTAGGGATGTTACCCATGACTGAAGTGGTATTTAAAGGTGTGGAAGAATTGAAGGAAATATCAATACATCGGGAAGATGTCTTACAACTATTAGATAAACTGAAGAGTAGCAAATCACCTGGGCCAGATGGTATACATCCAAGGGTATTGAAAGAACTGAAATATGAGATTGCAGAATTGCTATCAGTAATCTGTGAACTATCATTCAAATCATCTCTAATACCTGAAGATTGGAGGATCGCCAATGTAACACCAATTTTTAAAAAAGGTTCCAGGGGTGATCCAGGAAACTACAGACCGGTGAGCCTGACGTCAGTACCGGGAAAAATGGTAGAAACCATCATAAAGAATAAAATTACTCAGCATATAGTTAGCCACAACCTAATGGGAGACAGCCAACATGGCATTAGACAAGGAAGATCTTGTCTTAATAATCTGTTATGTTTTTTTGAAGGAGTGAATAATCAGGTGGACAAAGGTGAGTCGGTTGATATTGTGTATCTGGACTTTCAGAAAGCCTTTGACAAGGTCCCTCATGAGAGACTTTTGGCAAAACTAGAGAGTCATGGGATAGGAGGCAGTGTACTATTGTGGATCAGGAACTGGTCAAAAGATAGAAAGCAGAGGGTAGGGCTAAATGGCCAATTTTCCCAATGGAGAAAGGTGAATAGTGGTGTACCCCAGGGATCTGTGCTGGGTCCGCTGTTTTTTGACATATTCATAAATGACCTGGAAAGTGGAATAACGAGTGAGGTTATCAAATTTGCAGATGACACAAAACTATTTAAAGTTGTTAAAACCCAAGAGGATTGTGGAAAATTGCAAGAGGATCTTGATAGATTGGAAGACCGGGCATCAAAATGGCAGATGAAATTTAATGTGGACAAGTGCAAGGTTATGCACCTAGGGAAGAACAACCCAAACTATGGTTGCACGATGCAAGGTTCCACATTAGGAACCACCACCCAGGAAAAAGATTTAGGCATCATTGTGGATAACATGTTAAAACCCTCGGCCCAGTGTGCAGCGGCAGCCAAGAGAGCAAATAGAATGCTAGGTATGATAAGGAAAGGAATGTAAAATAAAACAAAAGATATTATAATGCCTCTATATCGTTCCATGGTGAGACCACACCTTGAATATTGTGTGCAATTCTGGTCGCCGTATCTTAAAAAGGATATAGCGATTTTAGAAAAGGTTCAGAGAAGAGCCACCAAAATGGTAAAGGGGATGGAAGGATACTCCTATGAAGAAAGGCTAAAAAGGTTAGGGCTCTTTAACCTAGAAAAGAGACGGCTGAGGGGAGATATGATAGAAGTGTATAAATTAATGAACGGAGTGGAACGGGTAAACGTAGATCGATTGTTTACCTTATCAGAATATAAAAAGACTAGGGGACATGCAATGAAGCTACAGGGTAAACTATTTAAGACTAATAAAAGAAAATATTTTTTCACTCAACGTGTAATCAAACTCTGGAATTTGTTACCGGAGGATGTAGTAAAGGCTGTTAGTGTAACTGGGTTTAAAAAAGGTTTGGACAAGTTCCTGGAGGAAAGGTCCATAAACCATTATTAAGAAGGGACCCAGGATATCAATGCTTGAACCAATACAAGCATTGTGGAACCTGTGTCCCTTGGGGAAACTGCTAGGTACATATGACCTAGATTGGACACTGTTGGAAACAGAATACTGGGCTTGATGGACCTTGGTCTGACCCAGTACGGCATATCTTATGTTCTTATGTTCTTATGTAATGACAAGACTTTGATGTTCATGCTTTGGACACATTGGGGGTCATTCTGAACAGTTAATAGCGGGGATGTACGTCTGGTTTGGACATACAACCCCAACTATTCATTTGTGTCGTATTCAGAGCCCCCGGCTCCCCGCACATACAGCGGCATTGTGCGGGGAGTGCTGGACGGGGGCGGGAGGGCCAGAGGCAGAGAATGGGCAGAGTGAGGGAGGGCCACATAAGCTGGACGTACAGGGCCTATTCTGCTCCTGACCCTGTCGGTTCAGCTGTGCAAGGATAGACATGGCACTTATTCCACCTTGGAAGTGGAATAAGTCCCATTAACACTGGTAATCGGGACCAGCAGCCCCCCACAAACCAAGGAGTCATGGAAGGTGAAGCCCTCCACCTGATCACAGCCCTTGAAAACCCCACCGAGGGTCAAGCAGCAGGGAAACAATGATAACTTGGTGTTTGAGCTTTCAGCGCTCCTGCTTGGAGTCCCGATGCCATGACACCGGCACACCAGCAAGAACATAGGGCGGGCTGGCCAGATATGGGAATGGATATCTCCTGCGGCAGAATTGGGGCATGTCTGGGCCATCTAAGTGCCCAATTCTGCAACCGCAGGAACGTCTAGCTCCCGCATTTGCAGAATCGGTGCATGTTTGAGCTATCCATTTTTCGGTTGCCCCGATTAGAATTGACCTCCACATGTAACAAGAAAGATCCTTAGAGAAAGACAGCATGCTTGGCAAGGTTGAAAGTCAGCACATAAAAGGATGACCAGCAATGTGATGGATCGATACAACAGCAGCTAAGGATGCCATTTTATCAATAATTAACAGCCTGACTGAAGACTGGATACAATTTAAGACAACTATCCACAGGCTGCCATGAGTCAACATCGATACAACACCACTTAACCACATAGAAACGTGATGGCAGATAAAGACCATATGGCCTTATCCATTCTGCCCTTCTATACCAATACTAAGCTCTACAGTCCCTTTTTTCCTTTAGAGATCTTCTGTGTTTGCCCCAAGCTTTCTTTAATTCAGATATAGTCCTTGTCTCTACTACCTCCACTGGGAGACTATTCCATGTATCTACCACTCTTTCTGTAAAGAAATATTTCTGGAAATTACTCCTAAGTCTATCCCCTTTCACCTTCATCCTATGCCCCCTCATTGTAGAGCTTGAAAGAGGCTCTCCTCCTGAGCATTTATGCCATAGAGGTATTTAAATGCAACTATCATATCTCCCCTCTCCCGCCTTCATTCCGAAGTATACATATATTGAGATCTTTAAATCTGTCTCCATATGTCTTATGACAAAAGCCCATTAACAACAACATACTGTATTTATTCCCCACCAATATGGTTTACAAAGCAGGTGGTAGTGAAAAGATGGGAGGATGGGAACTTCATTTTCAGAAGATTTTAAACACATGCCTTTGTATCAGTATGTTAGTAGGAAAACAAAAGCAGAATAAATATTTTGAGAATGGATGAAGGGAATTAGGCACACACCAGTAGATCTCCACTTTATATCACAGTGATAGATCCTATATGTCCATGCAAGAATACAGATTGACTGAACAATGCTGCAGCTAAAACAGCAATGAATACATATTAGTGTTGCAATATCACAGTTATATGCATTTATAATGAAATGGCTGTGCCCAGCAGTAGTATAACCAGCAGGAAAATCTGATTTAGGTTTGGAATACTAATCTCCAATTCTATAGCAACATATAAAAAGGCCTATTCCTTGAAAACAGTATGTTTTCATCCTAAATAAAGAGAACTGCTGACAAGGATAGCATGAATGCCATATACATGAAATAATGCACATCCCAGGGAGAACTACTTCTCTGTAGCTGAGGAGGTAGATAATCTTTCTAGCAGCAAGGAATCTTAGATTTCTGCTGATTCATGTACAAAGCCCTTTACACAGAGCTCTTCATGGGATAAGAATAATCAACCAGCACATAATGTTCATCTACTGCACCCACTGTATGAATACAAACAGGACCGTACCTAGCCCTGTGCGAGCGGTGCGGCCGCACAGGGCACAAAAGCTTAAGTGGCGCATTTTGGCTGTCTGCCGTTGCCTGCCGCCGCCACCTTTTCTTCACTCAGTGGCGGCAGGCAATGGCAGCATCTGAAATGCGCCGCTTAAGCCTTCTCGCGGCATGCTAAGCACCATCTGTCCCTCCCTGCTCTGACGCGACGTCAGAGAAGGGAGGGACAAATCTGCTTAGCACACCGGCAACTTACACAGTGGGCGCGCCTCTTCTCTCCCGCCGCGGAGGAGGGGGGGCACGTGCCCGTTGTGCAAGTCGCAAAGGGCGCGATTCAACCTCAGTATGGCCCTGAATACAAATATCTGCATATCAAATCATATTATGTACTGTATGTCTGCATTGCTTAAAATAAGAAACCCTCTATCATATTAATCAGGTACCGCTGCACTAGTATTTAGTTGTACAATGAAGATGTGCAAAAAAAAAAAGGACTCTTGTTTCATAAGGAAAACAAAATGAACAAAGAATACATGAAGCATTCTACTTTCCTTGCCCAGGACTCTCAATATTCAAGAATACAGCACACCAAGAGACTATCTGAAATATTGTCAAAAATGTTAAAGTCATTTAAGCACTTTTTTAGAATATATATTATTTAAGATTATACTTACAACTAGCTGCCACCTGGTAAAAGCATTCCCCTCTTTGGTTCCTACTACATCCTGTTTGCGTAAAGCTCATGGGCTGCTGTCCTCCATGATGCAGAGCCTCCTTTCAGTGAGATGAGCGCTCTATGGCAAGAGATAAACCTCAGAAATTAATGAAAAAATTGAGGATTAACTACGGTTAAGTGGATTTCTGCAGATAAAGAGGAGATAATGCACTGCTACTTTCATGCTACAAACCCTATATTTAGATCAAGAGGGAACATTATACAAAGGGTATCCACCAAAAACTAGAAGAAAGAGGAAAATTGCCACAAGAAAAACTGCAAAAGGCAATGGATAGAGGAAGAAGATCCTGAAGTACCAAGAAATGCAATCAGAGACCAAGATGCAGAAATATTTCCATTGTGTTGGGTGCCACAGGCTTGATAAAGAAGAATTTCCAAGCACATCTTAACAAACTACCCATACAGGTTACCATCTTACGAACTCCAGAAGGCAGCTCTTTTTGGCACGATGCAAGTACTACGCCGAGCATTAGCAGTAAATTTGAGAGACTGAAATCATACTCCACATAACCTGGCTTTGAAGTGAGGTTCATCACTGCCATGATATGTGCAAAACTCATTTGAAGAAAATGCCCAGAGAAGGTGTACATTAGCAGGGCGGCTCAGGAAAGGCAAGGAGATGGGACAGGAGAGCATCACCCTGGTTTGGTAGGAGGTGATCCTATAGCTAGGCCCTATCCTCCAGGTGATGTAAAACCCTCTTGCATTGAGGAAGTTTCTGTAGGGCCATGTGCACATGAGGGAAAGGTTAGTGTTGCTACCAGAACAGATTGGGTTCTTTATTCTATGTATCAGTTACCCCAACCAATACTATTTCTTATGTATATCTCAGTTACCTCAACTGAGCTTCTATATCAGTTACCCCAACTGATATTATTTTCTCTCAGTTACCACAACTGATGCTTATGCCTACAGGGATATGGTCCTGAAGTCCCACCTCCAGTCTCACCTCCCGTCTGGCAGCATCCCTGTTGCCATGGAGGAGAGAGATCATGTGACAGGAGAGCATCACCCTGGTGTGGCAGGAAGTGATCCTGTAACTAGGACCTGTCCTCCAGGTGATGTAAAACCCTCTCGTACTGAGGACGTTTCTCCAGGGCCATGTGCCCATGAGGGAAGGGTTAAGAAAGCCGTTATAGTTGGTGATTCGATCATTAGGCATGTAGATAGCTGGGTGGCTGGTGGACGTGAGGATCGCCTGGTAACATGTCTGCCTGGTGCGAAGCTAGCAGACCTCACGCGCCACCTAGATAAGGTCTTAGATAGTGTTGGGGAGGAGTCTGTTGTCTTGGTACATATCGGTACCAATGACATAGGAAAATGTGGTAGGGAGGTTCTGGAGGCTAAATTTAGGCTTTTAGGTAGGAAGTTGAAATCCAGAACTTCCAGGGTAGCGTTCTCCAAAATGTTTCCCGTCCACGCGCAGGACCCAAAAGGCAGGCAGAGCTCCGGAGTCTCAATGCGTGGATGAGACAATGGTGCAGAGATGAGGGTTTTGGATTTGTTAGGAACTGGGGAACATTCTGGGGAAAGGAGGGGCTCTTCCGAAGGGATGGGCTTCACCTTAACTGGGATGTAACCAGGCTGTTGGCATTAACCTTTAAAAAGGAGATCGAGCAGCTTTTAAACTAGATCATAGGGGAAAGCTGACAGTCGCCCAAGAGCGCATGGTTCGGAAGAATGTATCCTTGAAGGATACTACCAAAAGCAGAGAGGTTCCAAAAAAGAGTAAAGTAGCCCAAATGCCCTCGAGTATGGAGCAGAGAGAGCTTAAAGATCCCAAATTACCCATGTCTACCAATAGCCAGATTAATATGAATAAAATACAGTCTATAAAATGCTTGTATGCAAATGCTAGAAGTCTAAAAAATAAGATGGGAGAGTTAGAATATATAGCACTAAATGAGAAGTTAGATATGATTGGAATATCAGAGACATGGTGAAAGGAGGACAACCAGTGGGACACTGTGATACCTGGGTACAAACCATATCGTAATGATAGAGCTGATCTGGAAATGGGAATAATGAGTGAGGTAGTCAAATTTGCAGATGACACAAAATTATTCAAAGTTGTTAAAACCCAAGAGGATTATGAAAAATTGCAAGAGGACCTTGACTAATTGGAAGCCTGGACGTTCAAATGGCAGATGAAATTGAATGTGGACAAGTGCAAAGTTATGCATCTAGGAAAGAACAACCCAAATTATGGTTACACGATGCAAGGTTCCACATTAGGAACCACCACCCAGGAAAAAGATTTCAGTGTCGTCGTGGATAACATGTTGAAACCCTCCGCCCAGGGTGCAGTGGTAGCCAAGAAGGCAAATAAAATGCTAGGAATCATAAGGAAGGGAATGGAGAATAAGACAAAGGATATTATAATGCCTCTGTATCATTTCATGGTGCGACCACATCTCAAATATTGTGTACAATTCTGGTCACTGTATCTTAAAACAACACTGTGAGGGTGTTTTTGCTGGCAGCACTGATGTAAATTAAAAGGAAATCCCTCAGACAGCCTTATTAAATAACACCACTGTGGGATTGAACTCATGACCTCTGCCTCCACAGTCATTGCAGTAACCAGTGGGCTACATCTCCATAGCTTCTAACACAGCGCTGGCTGGCTACAGAAAGACTGCAGGTCACCGCACAAACTGTCTGCTGTAGTTACCAGGATAGGGTAAACCCACCCGTACCCATGATGCACTGCACATTTATTTTTTTTAAATGTCTTATATACCGCCTTTCATGATATCAAGGTGGTTTACACGTGCAGATCAGCAGTCTACATTGGATCACAAGATGGGGTATGCGCCCCCACAGCACCTCGGCCTGGTAGGGGGAACTGACCGTGTGTGTTACTGGCACAGAGTAGCTACAGACTGTGACATTGTGCGGTTCCTGTGCTCATCCTGAGGGTGAGGTGGGGCGCCCAGCACCAGATCCGCAGCACCTGGCTTGGCTGAGATAGGCTGTGCTGCAGGTCCCCATCAGTGCCAGTGTGTGACAGGTAGTCCCTGCAGACACACCTAGGACACACCTGTGTCAATCTATATTTCCCAGTCACGTTTAGCCCTTGTGGACTATGATGCACCCAGAATAGTGCACATCCTGTGTGGTTGCCATGGTCACTTATTATAGGAGAAGGGTGGTGTTTGGACCCAAAAGCGGATTATGTAGCACCACCCAACCCACCCTCACTGGGTCAGGGTGGGGGACAGGATCTCCCACCAACAGATCCACACTCTACATTGGAGGCAGTAGAGGGGACCACCACCCCAGTCCTGCTAAGAAATAGGCACCCTTCAGGGCAGTCAATGCAGATCTGCGCATCACATAAGGCACTGGCAGACAGGCAGTAGGCCTGGAAAAGCTCAGCTGACCCCCCCACCCACCACAATCTGAAATTCAGTCTTCACCCACTGCATCCTGCAAGGTGTTCCAGCCATACACAAGCTAACTGCAGACAGTCTGCTAGCTAGTACATAATGCATGTTCCTGGAGGAACTGTGTGCACCCAAAAGTGGGATGCAAGCACACACACCAAGCAAGTATGTCAGTGATTGGGCCCCAGAAAAGAGAACCCATAGATATCACTTGAGAGAAACACTGTATAGCACTGTGTGGGAACCTAGACATGCCATGGTCACTGCTCAGTCAGGGTAAGACTAACCTCTCTGCATGACATGCTGTGGCCACCCTGTCCGTGCAGGTGGTGGTCGGGCACTATAATATACCAGCCATTGCCCTATGCCCTGTGTAGATGCATCCTGCCCAGACCGCCCTGTCTGGGCCATACCCACAATACCTTGCTCCTCACTATGCACATTGGTAGGCTAACACTGGAAACAGTGTAAGCATTGTGGGCTCTGTAAGGTGTAGGCAGTCACAAAACACTGGATAGACATACACACACTTCCTCACCTATTTCAGCATTGTGCAAAGATAGAGGTGGTTGGCACCCCTGGCAGCAGTCCTGGGCAAAGTGCAGGCATTGCTAAGGTACTCAGTACTGTTATATGGTCACTCTCCGGGGTGGTAAACACTGTCAGAAAACAAACAGAAAGGAAACACACTCCACATATATCAGAAAGGTTGCTATGATGAATCTCTGTTAACAATTTGTGTTTAATGTAGGATCTGTTATCTGACATTCATCATAGCAACCTTTTGATATATATGGAGCATGTTTCCATGTTTATGATGGAATTGCTAAGGTATGCAGGGGGTAGTAGTGGTAGCTGCTGTTCCGCGCAGGGCCCAAAAGCCTGACTCTCCATGAGGATATGGATAGTGGGGCCTATGGGTGTGGGTATTTGTGCCCCTGTTGGCCGCTGCTCTAGGGTCTGCACATATTTATGGTGTATGTGTTCTGTAGGGTAAAATATAGGGACAAGGTCTGCAGAAGCCACAGCTGGGACTTGAACCTTTGACCTTCTGCCCCTGAAGACACTGGCTGTGTGTACTGCACCAAACTGTTGCCACAGAGGCAGGTCATTTCCTGGGGATACCATGACTGTTCTTCAGACAGACCTTGTCTGTTGCACTGCACGCCACCCACCTAAACAGGGCTTGGCCTTGGTCTGCTGTGGGCAGCTGCCACTGCCCCCTCCCCCACCATGCTGACATGCCCTTATGCCAGTGGTGCTGGAGGTGCGCAGTCCCAGGCCATCCAGTGTGCCTGTAGGCGGCTGCCTATGGTGTGGGATCTGGGGTAGGGGTGCCTATATAGACATTTGCGCTTCCCCCCGTCACCGCCTGTCAATGTTATGTGCCCTTTGGGGTACCTGCTGGGTACTGTCCCCTGGGACACACACTCGTGGGCATGTTTGGCCTTGGTCAGTTGCTGTCATGCTGATTTTTCATTTTTCTACCTTCCTATGTGGCACCTAGCCATCTGCTTAGCTCACCCTGTGCCCCAGCTGCCCCACTGCATATCCCACCTGTAGCCCCCTGTACCCCATTTGCAGACTCACCATAGTGCCCTTTCGTACTTGGGCACTATGCTGTTGCTGCACATGTATCACTACTATCACTTTTCTGGGTCTCCCTGCCTTTGCTGTACATTGCTGACTGAACTGGTTTCTCTCTCCTGCAAATGTGCCTCTAACGCGAGGTTTTCACTGGCATTAATATTCAGACCTTCATTTCATGGCGTTTGTGTGCCTGGAGCCTCTCCCCGCCCACTCTCCGCCCATTGACCACTTCTCTCTGCCCTCTGGAAGGACTTACTCCACCCTCTGTATGCCTTAATGCCGCCGAAGACGTTAGCACTGTTTAGTAAACATACCCCTAAGTCTGCAATCTCATATTTCAGTTCTTTCAACACCCTCGGGTATATAACATCTGGTCCAGATGATTTGCTACTGTTTAATTTTTCAAATAGTTGTAATATATCTTCCCAGTTTATTGATATTTCTTTCAATTCTTCCAATGCATCACCTTTAAATACCATTTCAATCATAGCTAACTTCCCTACATCGTCTTCAATAAAGACCGAAGCAAAGAATTCATTCAGTCTCTCTGCTATGGCCTTATCCCCTCTTAGTACCCCTTTTACCCTTCTATCATCTTATGGTCCAACTGACTCTCTCAGGTTTCTTACTATGAATGTAGTCAAAAAAGTCTTTATTATGCATTTTTGCTTCCACAGCAAGCTTCTTCTAAAATTCTCTCTTTGCCTGCTTTATCAATGCCATGCCTCTAACTTGCCAGTGCTTATGTTATTTCCAGTTTTTGTCATTTGGCTCCATTTTTCATTCCCTGAAAGATGCTTTTTTGGCTACAGCAGTCTCTCTGACCTCAACTTTAAACCATGCTGTTAGTTTTTTGGACTTCCTTTCACCTTTCTTAAAATGTGGAATATAGCTCGTCTGGGCTTCCAAGAAAGTATTTTTAAACAATGCCCATGCTTGATTTAAATCTTTAACCTTTGCAGCTGCTCCTTTTATTTTTTTCTTAATTGTTTTCCTCATTTTATCAAAAGCCTCCCTTTTGAAAATTAAAAGGCAGTACTGTGGATTTCCTAGCCATCCTTCCTCCATTTATGAAATCAAATATGATCATACTATGATCGCTATTGCCAAGTGGCCTCAACACCAATATCTCTTGCACCGGATCTTGTGCACCACTAGGTCCAAGATAGCTTCACCTCTTATCAGTTCATGAACCAGCTTCTCCAAGAAGCAGTCATTTATTTCATCTAAAAACTTTATCTCCCTAGCACTTCCTGCCACTGACACTGACCCAGTCAATACCAGGATAACTGAAATCACCCATTATTATTACTGTATTGTAACTTTTGTTAGCTTCCCTGATTTCTTTGAACATTTCATCATCCATTTGTTCATTCTGGCCAGGTGATCGGTAGTACACCCCCACTACCATCACTTTCCCCTTTTTACATGTAATTTCAAACCATAGAGATTCTACAGTGTATTTTGTTTCCTGCAACACTTTAATCCTGTGTGACTCAATACCCTCTCTAACATAGAGCGCAATCCCTCCACCAATATGATCTTCTCTATAATTGTGATATAATTTGTACCCAGGTACTCTAGCTGAAAAGCTGCTGTATCTCCTTTCCCTCTTTCTAGTTTAGCCACAGTGCCTTCTCACTCCTTTGTAAGCCCTGTAATTCTATAGCATTAATATTATTTTGTACATATAGTGCCATTCCTCCTGCCCTACTTCCTACCCTGTCCTTCCTGAGTAACATATAGCCCAATATAATTACATCCCAGTCATGGCTGTCATGAACCCATGTCTCTGTAACCACCACTACATCCAAGTCAGCCTCTTCCATTAAAACCTCAAAATCTGGGATCTTATTTCCCATACTACAGCCATTTATGCACACCGCTTTCCAGATGTTGCCTCTTTTACCCATTTCTACAGAGGTATTTAATGTTTTACTTACCTGAGGACTCTTACTTACCTGGGCACTTTCTTCACCCATCCCCAACAAATCTAGTCTAAAGCCCTCTTCAATAGGTTAGCCAGTCTGCTGCGGAATATAAAGTATTAAAAAACACTAGATTCTATTCCAACACTCCAAACAGAACAGAATATAAATCTTCCTGGATTTTATAGATGATTTTCAAAAAAGGAGAAAAAGGATCTCAGACCAAAACAATTATCTTCGCATAGGCATTCAACATTTTAGCCCTTAGCGTTTGCTTTACTGCATCAATGATCTTCAAAAATACTCCTTAATTAAGTTATTTTAATTTTAATTGTAACTGATATATTTTATACAATAAGCCTTCTTATCCCACAGAGCATGTGCCAGTACTCATATAGATATCTATCAAACCAATAATAGCTTAAATACTGTAGAAATAAAACATGGGGGTATGTTTACTAAACCGTCTTAACGTCGCAGCGGTGGTATTATCACACGATAAGTGACATTATCGCATGCTAGCATCACTTATCGCGCGATAACGCAGCGGTGGCATTAAGGCACACTAACGCTGTGAAATCCGCGCCTGAAGGGTGGAGTAAGGCTTCCCAGAGGGCGGAGAGAAGGGGTCAATGGGCAGAGAGTGGGCGGGGAGAGGCTCCATGCACACTAATGCCGTGAAATCAGGGTCTGAAAATTAGTGCCAATGAAAACCTCGCACTAGAGGCACATTTGCAGGAGAGAGAAACCAGTTCTGTCAGCAATGTGCAGCAAAGGCAGGGAAACCCAGAAAAGTGATAGTTGTGATACATGTGCAGAGACCAAAAAGGCAAATAAACATATAAAAGGACCAGAACCACATCTAAAATCCCAATAACCAAGCTGGCCAATAGTGATATTAATGATAAACATAAAGCAACACTACTGACAAAGCGTATAAATTAAGATATCATGTTTGGAAGGGTCTATGCTCTGTCCCCCTACAAAGTTAATGATCCCACATTGAAATAGCACTGATCAGGGTTTTTTCTCGTTTATATTGGGCAGGTTTGTTATGGCGTGCACATGTGCAGTAACAGCAGAGTGGGCACGTAGGGAAGGGCAACTGTACTGATGCTGTAAATGGGATATAGAGGGCTGCAGGCGGCACATGCTGTGGTCCAGATGGGGCACAGTGCGGGCTAGGCAGATGCCTAGGTGGCACATAGGAATGCCGAAACTGTAAAGCAGAAAGGCAGCAACTGACGAGGGTCCAACATGGGCACGAGTGTGTGTCCCACAGTGTCACAGGGATATTACCCAGCAGGTACCCCCAAAGGCACATAACAATGACAGGCGGTGCCGGGGGAAGCGCGCATGTCCATGGAGGCACCCCTACCGAGAACCCACACCATAGGCAGCTGCCTACGGCACACTGTATGGTCTGGGATTGCGCACCACCAGCACCATCGGCATAAGGGCATGTCAGCATGGTGGCGGAGGGGTGCTGGTGGTGGTGGGGGTAGTGGCATCTGCCCACAGCAGACCAAGGCCAAGCCCTATTTAGGTGGGTGCCGTGCGGTGCAACAGACAAGGTCTGTCTAACAAACACTAATGGTAGCCCCAGGTAATGATCTGCCTCTGTGACAACAGTTTGGTGCAGTACACATAGCCAGGGTGTTGAGGGTCACAGGTTCAAGCCCCAGCTGTGGCTCCTGTAAAAAAATGTCCCTATATTTTACCCAGTACTAAACTGTGGTAATAAAGACAGAACTGTTATTGCTGATTAAATAAACAATCCATAAACACCTATATTTTACCCTACAGGGCACAGACACCATAAACATGTGCAATCACTAGAGCAGAGTTTCCTAAATGCAGTCCTGGAGGGCCAAACACCATTAAGGTGTCATGCTGTCTGTAATAGATATGCCTGTGCTGCAAATGTATGCCATTCCCCCATTGTCTGCAAATGTATCTCATGTATATTCATTAGGGATAGCATGAAAAACTTAATCGTGTTTGGCCCACGAGGACCGGAGTTGGGAAACTCAGCCCTAGAGCAGTGGCCAACAGGGGCATAAACACCCACACCCACAGGCTCCACTATCTAAAGCCTCATGGAGAGTCAGGCTGTTAGGCCCTGCACGGAGCAGCATCTCCCAATACATTCCCACTTGCATACCTTAGCAATGCCGCCCTAAACCTGGGAACACGTTACACATATATCAAAATGTTGCTATGATTAATGGCAGATAACAAATCATAAGTTAAACACATTTTGTTGACAAAGCTGCATCATAGCAACCTTTCTGATATCTGTGGAGTGTGTTTCAGTTTTGGTTTCTGATCCCACACCAGGGTGCAGTGTTCCTTTTGGAACATGTACTATGTATGTGCCAGCAGACTGTCTGTAGCTAGCATGTGTATGGCTGCAACACCCTGCAGGATGCAGCAGGTGCACACTGACTGCCCTCTGCTGTTGAATGTCAGAATGTAGTGGGGGGCAGCTTAGCTGACCAGTTGCACTGCCAGTGGTCCAGTTCCATGTTCAGATCTGCATCAGCTCTCTGTTCCTTAGTTGGCTGGGGGTTGCTGATCCCACAGTCTGTCATCATTTAGCTCAACTGGCCCTATTGAAAACAATGATAGGGTGTGTCTGTTGTTTCCAGATCATGTACCCTACCCTGACCCACAGAGGGTGGGCTTGCTCCGTATATCATCCTCATGTGAGTCCAGACACACCCCTGCTCCAAAAACAGGTGTCCATGGCAACCTCACTCAATATGCATTATGTTGCAAGCATCATGGTCCACACAGGCTACGCATCAATGGCATATAGAAATGTACATAGAAAACTTCCAAGGCTGTCTGCAAAGAATACCCCATACACTGGCAGTGATGGTGAACTGCAGCAAAACCTACTGCAAACATCCCGGGTACTGTGGACCTGGTGCTGTCCCCACGACTTTACTCTCAGGGTGATCACAGAACACGCACAATGGCATGGTCAGTAGGCACACTTTAACAGTAACACACATGCTTGGTCCCCCTACCCAGTTGATGTGCTGCAGAGTTGCAAACCCCTATCTGGTGAGCAGATGTAGACTGATCTGCATGTGAATTGCACCATGGGTACCCTTGGTGCTAACCTATCCTGGTAGCCACACCAGACAGTATGTCTGGTGACCTGCACTGGTTGAGTAGCTAGCCATAGTTTAGTTACAAACAATATTGTTGCAGGACAATGGTGAATATACTGACCTCAGTGGGAGAAGTCATGGGTTCAATACCCCAGTGGGCCTATATATTGATGTAGCTGGATGGATAGGATATAGTGTATTATCATCACATCAGAGCGTCTTACCACATGACAATACGTTCAAAAGTGTGGCCAGTTGCATGCAGTGGGTATGTTGGAAGAGTGGCTTGGGCAGCAGGTTGCTAGATTAGCTGGTGAGCTGTATACAAAGTACGTCCGTCAGTATAACTGTCAGAGGATACGGCCATCTATGCATGTAGCAGTTTGACATAGATCTGAAATCCATGTGCACATCCCAGAACACCCTCAGCTCAGTTGGCCAAACCAAGGTGCCCTGTAAAGTGCCCTAGCTGTGTCCATACACTAGTTCTGGTAAGCAGAGTAGAAAGTGTATGTAGATGACCTGCTGTAACTGTGTAGCCAGCCATTGCTATGTGAAAAGGCATAGCACACCAGTTAATACAATGCCCTCACAGCCAGTGGTGATGGGTTCGAGACCCCAGTGTGCCAACACCGAGATAAATGCATAATAAACAAATTGTGGTAAGAAATGTCAGACACATCATTGCAATGTGTGTCTGCAGCATAAATCTTTATATATGTTGACGGCACCACCGTTCGCTGTGTACCGGCCGTGGCACGGGCACATAGCTAGTGCGCCTTAATGATGCGTGGCGGTACGCATTGAGGTGCGCATGCGCGCATATGCGACGTGCGTGCGTGAGCAAGGCATCGGTGAAAATGGCGACTCGATCGAGAAAGCCTGCTTTCACCCGTATGGAGCTGTGCCACCATGCAGGGCTGATCTGCACTAGGCAGCAGAAGCTATTCCCTGGCTCCTCCAAGCGGCAGGACCTCGGACACGTAAGGAGGGCCTGGGACCATGTCACGACGCGGTATAATTGTCTTGCTGACTACCCACGTGAGGTAAGTGTATGGGGACAGGTCAATATATCCATATACATATCCAGTGTTGATTGTAGCTGTGTATGCTGCTGGGTGTAGGCATTCTATCTCATTTATGTTTTGTAGTTAAACTCACGTGATATACCACCTATTTATCACATCAAAGCGGCTTGCCCTATCCCCAGGAGACTAAGGACCTGATCACAGAGGTCCAGTTGTCAGCCTGGTGTTATGGCAGCTGCTGCTGTTGATGTGTTAAAATCCACCCTAACACAAGGAGCCCCTAGATCTGCCTAAAGAGGTCTGGTAAACAGCATGCTGATATGGTAGGTTCTGCAGTTGCAGGGTCACACATCTGCCCTACTCCTAGGGGTCCTGAGACCTGTTCAAAATGGTCTGTCAATCACCCTGGTGATATGGTTGTGTGTGCATGGAGGGAGGCGTGGTCTAGTGGTTAGGACAAGGTACTTCAGGCCGGAGGGTCGGGGGTTCAAGTCCCACCTGGGGACAGCAATCTCAGGCCGGAGGGATTGGGATTTCTAGTCCTATAGGCACTCCTTGTGGTCTTGGGCAAGCCACTTAACCCTCCAATGCCCATGTTCCCTGTATGTATTAGTGTGTGTGTCTCATATCCCCTCGTATTAAATGTATCCCCCAATTGACCGCTTTGACCCGGTGAAAAGTGGGATATAAATACAGCTAAATAAATAAATGGTTGTGTGTGCATTTGCAGGTTAAAACATCTGCACTACCCCCAGGAGGCCTGAGACCTGATCAGACCTGGTGGTATGGTTTATGTTGCTGATGAAGTGTACTAAGACACCCTACACCCAGGAGTCCTGAGACCTGATTGCAAAGGTGGGTATGACATCCAGAGATTGTGGTAGGTTATGCAGGGTCAGGTCACACATTTGCCCTATTCCCAGGAGGCCCAGACCTCATTACACACGTCTGTTATGGATCCTGATGGTATGGTAGGTGCAGCTGTTTATGTGCTCCAAACCACCTCACCCCCAGGAGCCCTGAGACCTGATTACAAAGGTCTGTAACAAATCCATATATCATGGAAGTGTACACAGTTTCAGGTTACAGCTGCCTCTGAGCAGGTGTAACTGCGTGTGTAGGTATTTGTGCATAACTTGGGCTGGTTATGGGAACTTATTTTGTAGTCATATATGGACCTATTTTGCCTTTATAAAATACCATTCCAATTTAATAAATGGAAACACCTCAACTTGACATCAATCTTTCTTTGTATATTAATATCTCTCTGTATATCTGTAAAAGAGGTATCAAAACAGCATGGGACAAAATTTCACTTGGCTTAGCCACCCTTTATGCCTATGTTCATCACTGGCCTCTATAACCATGTGTCTTTTTATATTATTTTTTTCCCTCAGACACAGTCCCATTGTAGTCACCTATGTCCTAAAACAGTTGCAGCCTGGGACAGAGGATTACGAATGAGATGGTTTACAGCAAGCATTGAAAAAACTCTAGACATAGACATAGGTCGATTCTGTAAGAAAGATCTGGAAATAGTGACAGCTCATAGGTGGCTGTGAAGTTCTGATGACAGAAAATTTCTATACAGAAAGACATAATAAAGTAGCACACCTCATCCATTGGAAACTCTGTAAGCACTACAACATCACTGTGCCCGAAAAGCACTGGGATCATGACCCTAAGAGAAATACAGAGAATGAGGAGGGTTATGATCCCCTAGGATACTCTCATTCGAACCAATAAAAAGCTGGATGTGAGGAAGTGGTTAAGGAGAAAAACACCAGAAAGGCATTGATAATAGAGATGTCAGTTCCAAGTGACTACTCTGTGAATCATGTGGAAAGGCAGAAGATCCTGAAATATGAAGAAATGCAGTCAGAGATACAGAAATATTTCCCATCATGTTGGGTGCCACAGGCTTGATAAAGAAGAATTTCAAAGCACATCTTGACAAACTACCCCTACATGTTACATCTTACGAATTCCAGCAGGCATCTCTGTTTGGCACGATGCAAGTACTATGCTGAGCCTTAGCAGTAAATTTGAGAGACTGAGATCATACTCCCCATGTCCTGGTTTTGAAGTGAGTTCACAACTGTCATGGTATGCGCAAAACTAACCCATTTGGAGAAACTGCCCTGACACCATTATTAATTCATATTCCTTATCATCCTGCTAGACGAATCCAGATGAGTGAGCCATGCTCCCTTACCAGCAGACTTGAGCATCTTTCAATGATCTCATCAGGAGGTATATTTGTTGGTGCAGCACTGACAGCAACCAGTAGATTCTGCCTCCAGCAGGTGACAAGGCTTGTGGACTGGTGCAGCAGTACAGATAGACCTGACTCTACTGGCCCATACTATGGTGCTGTGGTCACTGTGATTGAGTCAGATAGGGTTCAGTGTTGCTCAGAGCGCAGGTATGCCCTTGTCTCTTGGAGCTGACAGCCAACATGTTCCCAGAGCTGTTCCCATGGGTTCCAGCACTGATGTGCCAAAGAGGTGCAGGAGGCCCTCATGGAGTCCCTTAGCAGGATTGATAAGTTGGGTCCAGACCCCCTTCCCTCTTGTTGTCCCTCATCTGCATGTACTATATGTCTTTTTTTCACTTTTTTTTTCTAATTCTATTTTTAGCCCATTGATTTATATTGGGTTGTATTTGGCTCTCTGTTCTGCCTGCATAAAGCTAAGGTTACCAGATGTATCCATTTTTCGGGGATTGTCCCTGATTTTGAGGTGGTGTCCCAGATTCCATGGACTATAACCACCTCCTGTCCCCAATTTCATTGGGGACAGAGGCAAAAAACATTGCCTCTCCTGCATATCCCTCTAATGCTGTCTTCTCAATCCAGGTAAAAGATGTAAAATTAACTTTTTTCTGAAAAAGTTATGTATGCTCGCTTATAACTCAAGAAGGGCTGCAACTTTCTTTTTTAAACTTTTGAAATTACTAAATGTTACTTAGACTGGTTATTTCAAAATACATGTGGAAAAAATGCCCAGGAGGGATGACTCCTGTCCCTCCCAGCATAGCTCAGACCTGCCTAGGTGTCCCAGATTTGTTCTCTAAAAATCTGGTAATCCTACATAAAGCAGATTCCAAAAGAAAAGCTCAGGCCATTGATTTTGGCAGTAGGGTCTTCCCAGGCCTATATGGGTATTTGGGAAAAACCCGATCGAGTTTCTGTAGTCAGCCTTCCAGGTCCAGGAATCCCCTTTTCGCTGCAACAGTCGTTTTTTTTGTGACCAATTTCTTTTCACAGTCTTTCTTTCATGGTTTTTCTTCACATTTTTTTCCTTGCAGCTTTGTGGAGCCTAGCAAACATGCGGTACCTGATGATGTGCCTTCTGTGGCACACTCAAGGTCAGCTCCACGGTGGGCTACATTTGCACCCTCCCATGTGATGGGGATGCCTGGAGCCCAAATTCTTTGGTATCATAGAAACTTCCCATGGGGAGCCTAGGGCCCAATGCCAGTTTTTGAGCTTCATCTGTGTCCCCTATGCATGTTCTGCCCACAGGGCAGGGGGCCTACTTGGAAGAGTATTGGATACTGCATGGAGAGTCGAGGAGGCCTCAAAAGGAACCTGTCTACTGGTTTTTAGCAGCAGCTACTGAAGCAGCTCATGGGCTGCTTTCAGATATTTTCAGCTGCTCAGCACACAGGGGTCCACAGCCCAGGTCTCCCTCAAGGGGTATTCCGGGCCCTAGAGTGGTGCTGCCATAGCCACTCAGGGGACTAAGCACCCCTATCTTGCTCTTTCACTCCTTTGGGAGCCAGCCTTATCCCCCCATGGAGTTTGACTGGGATGCTGAAAAGAGCTCTTTTGCATTAGATGGTAAGTCTGAGGATGAAGGGGACCTTCTCCTTGTGGAGGGTACAGATCCTTCAGTGATCTGTCTTTTCATTGAGAGGACCCTTGTTCCTGATTCAGGATACAATGGCTGCCTTACAAATTGAAGAACCAATGCCATACCACTCACTCAGATAAACTCTATCTTGGAGGATATTCGGTGTCTGTCAGCTTTTTTTTCTTTTTCTTTTTCCTTAGAACTCCAGATATCTCAGTGGGAAAATCTGGAGATGAGTCTTAAGCACCCATGGATCCCCTCTGTTGTATCCCCTGCTCCACGTCAAGCTAGATCAGTTTTCTTGCACTCACTTAGGTGGATACCCATGTCATTGTGGTGACTAAATACACCACTATTCCTGTGGAAGGGGATGCTGCTCTTAAGAAATCTCATTAAAGAAAGTTATAAACCCTCCCAAAGTACACCTTTGTCACCTCGGCCATGGGCTCTCAAGCAGCCCTTTGTGAAGGCCTGGTGGCCAGGGAAATGTTGTGCTGGGTTTAACAACTGCCAGACAGCTCAGGGGCTGCTAGATTAGAGTCAGGAGCTGTATGCATGGTCAATGCTGTGTATGGACTTGATTAAGATCTCCATGTCTATGGTGGCATTGGTTATGGCTAAGTGATGGCTCTGGCTTTGCAACTGCTCAGCAGAAGTGGCCTCCAAGTTGCAGCTGAGATATCTTCCTTTTAGGGAAAATTTGCTCTTTGGGGGAAGATCTCTAGAGGTTAGTAAAGGACTTGGGAGATACCTGTTCTTAGAGGCTTTCTTCAAACAGGTCTCAGAGGACCTTACCTGGAGCTTGGAGGTGCTTTCATTTGACCAGAAGTTCAGGTTAGGCCTATTCCACCTATGGACTCTTGACTAAGAAAAGCCAGTCCTTTCAAAGCTTTCAACATTTATGTGATGACTTGGTGACCTCCGTCAGAACTGGTAAACCCTTGCAATGAGATCAGGTGGGTCCCTTCTGAGGTAAAGCTAGTAGGGAGCATCTCCAATTGTTTTCCCTCAGAATGGACCCATAATCACACCACATCACATCACACCAATTGGTTCTGGAGATACTGGATTGGGAGTACATGCTGGAGTTTTCAAAGCTCCTGGAAGAAGCCTTTGTGGAGTATCCCCATGGCTTCCCACTCAAATAGGCAGTGGTTGCAGAAACTCTACAGTGTCTCCTAAAGTTACAGCCTATTTTATCTGTGCCTTCTGCAGTCAGGGCCATTATTCCATCTGCTTTGTGGTGCCCAAGAAAGATGGCTCCTTTTGGCCTATACTGGACCTCAAATTAGTCAATTCCAAAATCTGCATTCCTTATTGTTGCATGTAAAACATCAGATTGGTCACTGCGTCCATTCATCAAGGGGAGTTCCTTACCTCCCTAGATCCTAGCTGAAGCATACTTTCATATTCTCTTCAGGAAGCAGATTCAGTGGTTTTTCCACTTCTGCATCCTGGGTCAGCATTTCCAGTACTGAGCTCTGCCATTTGGCCTGGCCACAGCATCTCGCACCCTTTTGAAAGTGATGGTGGTTGTGGCAACATTTTTCCACAAGAGATTTGGGTTCATTTGTACCTGGATGACTGGCTGATTTGGTCAGATTCCCTGCAGAAGTCGAAAGAGGACACAGCACAAATGATTCATTGGCTGGAATGGCAGAGGTTGGTAATCAATTATCCCAAAAACAGTCTGAACCCCTCTCAGGTTTTAAGAATATCGATCTGGGAGCTTACTCCAACACTCTCTAGAGTTGAGTCTTCCTCACATTGAAGAGGATGCCCAAAGCAGATGTATTCCACACTTTAAGAAAGGTGGAAGGAAGGCCAAACGATTGCTGGCATGTTCTAAAAGTGAAGTCAGAAAAGAATCTTACATAAAATGGAAAAAGGAGCCAAAATATGAAACAGAAAACAACATAAGCACAGTCAAGTTAGATGCAAGGCAGGCAAAGAGAAAAGTTGAAAGGAAGCTTGCCGTGGAGTCAGTTGGACCATTAGATGATAGAGGGGTAAAAGGGGCAGTAAAGGAGGACAAGAGCATAGAGGAGAAGCTGAATTAATTCTTTTCTTTGGTCTTTACTGAAGATGTAGGGAAGTTATCCATATCAGAAATGATATTTAAATGTGATGTATTGGAGAAAATGAAACAAATCTTGTAAACCGGGAAGATGCAATTCAGCAATTTGATAAACTAAAGAGTAGCAAATCACCTGGATCGCATGGTATACATCCCAGGGTGCTGAAAGAACTCACAAATGAGATTTCAGACCTACTATAACTGCTACTAAATGTAACAATTGTGCTGTCCCCTAGACATAGTAGTTACCCACCACACAACCGTTGTATATTGCACACAAGGTTTATCTGTATTACCCGCTCAAATAGTCTATGGATGAATCATTGCACCCTTAATAATAACTGTTAACACATAGGGCGCATTGGAACACAAAACAATGATGATATACACACTAGCCCTCATACTCATATATTCCCAATTCATCAGAGCCCTCTGTCCCACAGAAGATCACTATCAACATTTCCTCATACCTACTCTAAATTGTCATCCAAGACAAAACAAACGTCTCCTACCTCACAAATATCAACCCTCAAAAAGGCATAACCCAAACCACTATAGGTCAAACCACAGACTAATATACATACATATTTCATCAAGCACACTCCTAAATAGCTCATTGCTATATACTCCACTAAGATTCGCTCTAATTAATACAAGATCCATAAGAAACAAAATCCCACTCATTCACAATCTTATTATAGATGAAAAACCAGATATCTTATGTAACACAGAAATCTGGCTTTCTGACAATGTCCTCATCAACCAACTAAAAGTACAAGGTTATAACCTTTTCAACTGCACCAGGGAACACAGAAAAGGTGGTGGAGGTCTTATGATTACTAAAGAAGAACTAAAACTTGCCCCCACCATTTGCAGCAACCATGAGGATATAGACTTTCTCAAAGTCGAAAACAGAAACATAGCAAATATGCCTTCTATACAAACCACCCATACACAATCATCAAAACATTACTGCAATCCTCGAATCTGCCTGCTCCTCTCCGTTAAGGAAGCCACACATAATCCTAGGAGATTTAAATCTTCTATCCCTACCACATACCCAAACAAATACATTTCTGGACTCAATGGATGAGATGGGTTACTAACAATTAATACAGCATCCCACCCACACCAAGGGAAACATACTAGACCTGACTTTCATCCCAAAGCAAACTACCGAACACTCAACCCACACTCCACGGCAAATCTCACAGGTTCCTTGGTTGGACCAATCCCTAATCCGCTTTCAATATTCCCTACCACTATCCCCCCACACATCAACTAACATACAACCCAAACCAAGATTCAAACCCTTTGATAGAGATACCTTCCTAAACACCACCATACCTCAAATAGACTCCTCCTCAAACATCCTTGAAGATTTATTAACAAACTGGAATTCAACAATCGCCACAGCAGTGAAGACAACAACCAAAGTACCAAACCCCCCACACAAACATTCCGAAAAATGGTACACAGCAGAATTAGGCAAAATGAAAAAAGACCTCAGGAGAATAGAATATAAATGGAAGTTGAATAAGACCACAGACGACAAACCCTCTACACGACAACGCTGCACAACTACAGAGGCAATAAACAATGCAAAAAGAGCCTTTCATACAAAAGCTCTAAGTAAAGACATTAACCGTCCATGAGAGCTATTTGAAATAGTCAAATCAATAACTAAATCCCCGCAAGAGGATTCTACCAAACTAGCTATTCAACCTCAAATCCTAACAGACTTCTATGCTAACAAGTTCAAACACAAGGATCTCCTAAGCATCATCCCCCACCCATCGCTCTCAGTTAACAATAACAGTTGGCATTCTTTCTACATCCTTGACTCCAGACATAATCACAAATATCAATACCACCACTTCTCCCCTAGATCCCTGCCCTGTTGATTGAATCACAGCAACAAAAAATTAAATTGCTCCTGTCTTGCTGAACATAGTAAACCAATTCTTACAGTAAGGCTTTATGCCAAACTCACTTAAGCTGTTCACAATCTGCCCCATACTAAAGAACAAAAACCTTAACAAATACGAACCCTCCTCCTACAGATCAATAGCCAGCATACCATTTGTAGCCCAAGTCATAGAAAAAGCAGCCCAGCGACAGCTCCAAGATTTCATAGATTATTCAGCCCCACTAGATAAACACCAATATGGATTCCGTCCCTTCCATGGGGTCGAAACGCTCCTATTGACATTATTCAACACACTCATCCGGGGGATGGCTAGCACTAAGCAAGCATTTATTCTCATATTCCTTGAAATCACATCCGCGTTCAACAATGTGAACCACAATACACTTATTTCTAGACTTAGGGGTATGTTTACTAAACGGCGGTAAAGGAGCAAGTGTGCCATTAGCGTGTGCTAACTGTGCATGTACACACTTAGCACATGCAAAAAGGCACTTTAGCGGAAGCTAATGGCACCAGCAGTGTAAAGCGCCCTGTGGATGGAGTGAAGGCATGCATGGGGTGGATAGTGGGGGGGGGGGGGGTCAATGGATGGGGAGTGGGCAGGAACAAGGCTTGCTCCCTAACGCAGGCACTTTAATGGCAGGAACCCTAGCGCAAACCAAAACCTGGCGGAAAGGGTGTTTTTTGAGGAGGGAGAGCCAATTTTACGTCTGCAATGTGATGCACAGAGAGGGGAGCCCAAAAGAGTGATAATAGTGCTCCATTAGCAGCAACAGCATAGTGCCCAAGTATGAAAGGGCACTATGTTGATGGTGCAAATGGGGGCAAAGGAGGTGGCACATGGGTCATGCAGTGGGGGCTGGTGGTGCACAGGGGGGACCAGGCAGCTGCCTAGATGGCACATAGGAAGACTACAAAATATGCCAAACTGTGTCAGAACAAGGTCCATCATGCCCAGTATCTTGTGTCCATCAGTGCACAATATAGGTCACAAGTACCTAAGCAGTTTTCCCAAAACACAGGATCCCCAATAACTGTAATGGGGAAAGCAGTGCATAGCTCAGATCCTGTTTAGCAATGGTTTAAGGACCGTTACCCATGAATTTGTCCAAACCTTTTAAAACCCAACTACAGACAGCTTTTACCACATCCTCCAGTAATGGATTGCAGGGTTTGATTATGCACTGACTGAAAAAATATTTTCACCTAGAAGACCCAAATGGGTTACACTGTAGCTGCATTACTAGTCTATCCACAGTCTGATGGCATAAAAAAAGTGACCTACGTTTACCTGTTCCATTCCGGTCAATAATCTATACACCTCTATCATATCTCCCCCTCAGCCGTCTCTTCCCCAAGTTGATGAGCCCCAAACCTTTTAGCCTCTCCACAAAGGGGTATTTTGCCATCCACAGAACCATCTGTGATGTCTGTCATGATCCCACAGTGATAGTGGCAGCACACAGTGCTGCTACTGCTGCAGAAAGGCAATGTGCCACATGGGGTGGTCCAAGGGTCCTCCAAGGGTCCTGGCACCCCAAGCAGAGATCCAGGTTGCCTCCCCACTCCAGTTGAACCCAGCTGTAGGGGAAGAGGATGATAGTGCCATATGCTGTAGCCCTCCAGGTAGCTGGAAAATGCTGGTGCCCGGGGAAATACTACAGCAGAGGATGCCATCCTCCCCCTGAGATGTATCGGTGGCGGGCGGTGATGGGGCCCCTGCATGGGCAGCTGGTGTGGGGGGGCTGCATGGCCATCCATGTGTGCCCATGCCCCCCCATATGGACCTTGTGCCCAAGGCGCCCGCCAAACCCGCATTTTTAACATGCTGGAACTGCAACCACCACCACTGACAGTGCATGGGCATGTCTGCAAGGTGGGGAGTTGGTGGTGGCATGGGAAGTGGCACCAGCCTGAAACAGACAGAAGCCTTGACCTGGTCATGTGTCCCATGTATATTGCAGCATGTGCCAAAGTCAACTGAAGGGAAGCATGTCAGCAACAGGAGATGTTATCCCCAAAAGGCAGCACTGTGGTGCAACACACACAGTTAGTGTATATATGTGCGGAGGTTCATGGGTTCAGGTTTCTGTATTGCATATTCCTGTGGACAAGGTTTAGCTGACAGTGTAAGTACAGCTCCAGCATGTGCAACCCGCAAGGAGATGGCCAGCAAGGGTGGAAAAATCCACCAGCAGCACCGACAGGCTCCACTATCCACAGCTGGTTGGAGGCTAATAGCACATGGTAATATAGCACTCCTTGAAATGACATTGAGACAGGAATGCCAACCATCTCCACTTTTGCTCAGTGCGCCAATGAGAGTGTATGCGTGTGTATGGCTCCCCTTTGTCCTGTGGCTTTCTGTACTGCACTTTGGCTCACATTGTATGAGCTTTTCCCAGCCTGTTTGGAAAAAGTGAATAAGGCGAGGCAGAGGATTGTGGCCCAATTTGTGGGTATCGCCTGAAAAAGTGCAGATTGGCCTGGATGCGTCTGCCACAATGGTAGTGTCACTGGCAGAGATTCCATTGTGCCTATCTGCCACGTGCATTGCCTGGGTGACCACTGTATGTCATGCTGAGATGGCACTCTCATTATGACCAAAAAGTGACCATGTCACTGCTATGTATCCACATAGAGCTATTATAATGTCTGGTTCCAGTGATGTGGATGCATTCTCTGTCTCAGGATGCTAATCACTTAGTAAATGGCTGGGTGTCAATGCTGAGTATCCCCTCGTGGTCATACTATGCACATGCCATGCATGCTGACCAGCAGACCTACCGTAGTTGGTTTGTGCTTGGCTGACATAGCCCAGTGAAGGGCAGCGCGGCAGTCTTTCTGCTCATCCTGTAGTTAATTGTTAGTCCTCAATAGTTGGGGCAGCAGTCGTTCATGGCCTATTCACTGTGGTTCTGACAGGACTGTAGCAGTAGCCCCATTGCAGTCTAACTACCCCCACTGCAGTGGCTGTCCATGACAGCAGCATATTGACATTGGCCACTAACCTGCATTGTTATTGGAGGGTTAGTGCCCAATGGGCAGAACACAGAGCCAAGCTGTTACTGTCACTGTCACCCTCAGCCTATAGGAAACAGGGAAAAAAACATAACACGCTGCAGTGGTATATACTTGCAGTGATGTGGACCTATGGCACAGCCAGCAGAGATCATCACTAACAGTGCAGGTTCATTGGACCAGGTGTTGGACACCCCTCCTCACCCTCAGGGTGACAGCTGAAACCGCTCTCAGCACGGCTTGCTGTTGTTATGTGCATGTAGCACACACAGCCAGTGTGTCTTACTGAGCTGATATGCTGGATCAGTGCATTCTCCATTGGTTCTTCAGCTTCAGACTGCTTTTTTGCATGTGCAGTGCCTCAAGGGTAGTGGAGGGCTCAACCTATGCTGGCAGACAGCAAACAGTTTGCTCAGAGATCTGCAGGCTCTATACATCTGCATAGAGCTGTGTGGAAGTATAGCTTACTGGTTGGTGCAATGTCTCCATGGTCAAAGGTCTAGGGTTTGATTCTCACTTGTTCATTTTGTGCCTGGGTGCGCTTGCACAGTCCTGGCTCTGCTGTGACCTGCAGACAATCATTCTTCTACATTTCTATGCATTATGGACAAATGTTGGGTAGCCCAACATGGCATTCCCCATCATGGACATCTGTGAACATGGGTTTAGTGGCTCTGCCGTGGCATATTACAGCAGTTCAGTGAAATATACGCAGCAGATATCTGGGTCAACTGGTATGGATGCGTTTTCTGTTTTGCCATCATTGTGACCTCCCAGCTTTACATAAAGCGGATATATCTTGTACAGTCAGGCACCTAACACTCTTTGCATAGCCATTCCCTGCACTGTTCTGCCATTATTACTTGCCCCACATGGGGCAAATGGGTTCAACTTGTCCCTTTCTATCATGCCACTCTGTTAGGTGTATTGTCTTGCAGTTGTACAGGCTGAGGCACTAGTCCCACCCGCACAAATGGTGTTTCATGTAGTTCATGGCACTACTAATTTTGGTTCACACACACCAAATGCTTTTGGCCTATATGATCCCATACATCCACCCACAATGCAAATTCTCTGTTTAGATAATCCATGACACAGCCCTGCACCCACCATTCGACCATCAGGGGTCATTTGCAGCAGTTAGCCATATCATGCACACCTCTCTTGTGATGTTCCATAGGTGCACTCATGGATAATCCTCCCTTTGTTGCCCACATCAGGCACATACTGCATCCACGCTGTCCTGGCATATGGCATGCCACACACTGACAGTACATCTGGATACCTGGCCACACCTCACAGACACTATAATGTAGCTTATGGCACAGTGTATGCTTTCAGGTGCATCTAGGATTGCATGCCTGTCACAGCGCCCTCCTCCCCCCCCCCCCCCCCCACTGCTGCATTCTCTCCACTGACACCATTGCCCACCCATGACACAGCCAACACTGAGCTTCATAACTAGGCAGCCGCCTATCTCGCCTAGCCAACAGCATAGGCCTGCTGTACAGTCAAACATGCTAATCACACATACTGCCACATAGCCAGGCATCAGGTGAATCAACTCCATCAGCTACCATTATGCTTGCATCCATACCTATACCAATGGCTTCCCTGCTCCCCTTTCAGTGTTTCAGTGGCTTTTCTGCATTAAGGTGCATGCCAGACACCTTCCTGCAGCATGCGCTATTAGCACACGGTAAGTATCCACTACCATTTCTTAATGTCCTATTACCGCCCGCTAAATGTCCACTAGCACCCCTTAACACCGGAACGCCTATAACACACCCAGAACACTTACCGCACGGTAACCCCTTATCACTGCCATTAACGCACGGAAGAGACAGCTCCTTTACCGCCGTTTAGTAAACATACCCCTTAATCACATAGGCATAAAAGGGCAAACACTCAAATGGTTCAATTCATATATTAAAACCCAAATCCACTGCTATAAGGGCTAGACTCGCCCAACAATCAAAACAATGCACCTTAGAAACTCATTTCCCCTCACCAAAAATAAACCACCTTATACAAATGGCTAAACACTCTTTCTTAAATATGCTCAAATCAACTTCCTATGATAAATATAGTAAGGGAGAAAGACCTCTGGATGGCTATAATCTCACCACGCAGTGATTCATATCACCATAGGGGAAAAAAGCGAGACTCACATCGCCAGTCTTAAAAAACTCCCACCAAAATTCTTCGAATAATTTTCAAAAAAGGTACTTTTTTAATTATTTTTTTTAATTAAAAATATATAAATTCCATATTAACAAAAAACAACTAATAGAGTATCTCTTTCATATTCAATGCAACGAATCTCTTCCACTTTGATACGACAGACTTCACCGGAGCTCACAAACGTCCCACTCACTAATCCTGCAAACAAGTAAAGGGCTACAATGTAACATCCATATAGCTGTATCTTAGATATTTTTCCATTTTATTTATTTTATCTTAACATTCCCACAGTCCACAATCGTCATAAGCAGCCCAACAAAAATCTCTGTTTCGCCTTAAAAAAGGCTACATCAGGGGCATATATGCAGACGATATTATGGTCTGCGCCCCATTGAACATACTAGCATCCTGCCTAAACGAAGCCAAAAACTGGCTCCAATCAATTAACTTGAGCATAAACTACGAGAAAACTGAAGCCTTGATCACATCTAGAAACCCAGATGGAACCACACCACAAACAATACACCTACATAACACACTTATCCCAGTAAAACACGAGGTGAAATACCTAGTCGTCATCCTAGAGAAAACACTCAGCATGATACCTCATTTAAAACAAATATCCAAAACCATATTCTATAAACTAACAATCATTCAACACTTGAGACCACTTATTGATAATAAGGATTTCAGAAAAGTAGCCCAAGCTCTCATCACTTTGATTATTGCAACAGCATATTACATGGGATACTGAAAAAGAATCTAACATCCTACAAATGGCCCAAAATGTCACTGCCAGAATTATTTTCAAAGCTAGACTGTCGGACCACATTACACCCATCCTGTACCAACTCAATTGGCTCCTAATTGCCAGCAGAGTAAAATATAAAGTCAACCACCTTCAAGCTAATTAACAATATATCCCCATCCAACCTTTCATCTTTAATTCTCCCCCAATCGGACATCCAAACAAGAAGTACCAACCAGAACTTCCTCACAGTCCCACCCACTATCCATAAAATGAAACAAATCACATATGCAGTCCTCACACAATGGAACACCCTCCCAGAATCCTTAAGAATCAAGGACCTCCAGACTTTCCAAAAAAAGCTAAAAACATCACTGTTCATTGAACACTACAGCACCGATATCCCCAGAAACGACCCCACCACAGTTACCACCCCAACACCTAGTCTAGTCTAGGATCCCCTATCAGCTGCCCCCCCTCCAAGCAAATCCACCTCAAATTATCTCCACAGTCTATCCAGTCATAAACAAGAAACAACTTCCTGATTGTAATAGGAATGTACATAGATTGATGTAAATAGTTAACCATTGTTATAACTCAATCACATGTTCATGTGAATGTTTTGATACATTCATTTTGTTCCTTGTAAAGTTTCGCTATAATGTAAACCGCCCCGGATCTCTAGAAGGGACAGTATAGAAAAATGTTGCAAATAAATAAATACTATTAGTAATTTTGTAGTACCTGAAAATTGGACTGTGGCCAGCGTAACACCAATTTTTAGAAAGGGTCCAAGGGGTGAACAGGGAAACTACAGACTTGTGAGCTTGACACCGGTACTGGGCAAAATGTCTGAAACTATTATTAAAAAAAACAAGACAGTTCTCCCGCAACCATTCACTAATCTCCTCCAGACACCAATTAACCTCTCCAATTGTGGTCACCGTTGGACGTTCGGAGACCACCACCACTTAAATATCATCCACGTAAAGGAAACAATGAAAGCCATGCTTCCTTTTTGCCCTACCAGACTCATAGACATTGAAAAGATAAGGGGATAGCGCTGAGCCCTGTGGTATCCCACAGGTCAACTGCCAAAATGTAGACCTCTCTTCACCCCAACATACCTGAAACCCGCTCTCGCACAATAAAGCTGATAACCAACCTACCACCTTCCCCCTCATTCCCATACTCTGACATCGGTGCAAGAGGATATCCCACTCCATCAAATCAAATGCTGCCAACAGGTCCAGCATGATCACCAGTGCAGTCTTACCACTTTCCTTAGCCTGCCCCAAAACATCCATTACAGCTGCCAATAATTTCTCTGTCCCTAACCCCTTCCTAAAACCCGCCTGCCCCTAATCCAGACTCCTCTTCTCTTCTAGGTAACTATTCAACTGATCCACCACTGCTTTCTCTATCATTTTTGCCATGCACATCAGGAAAGAAATCAGTCAGAGGTTCGTGCAAGATAAATCCTGCCCCTTCTTGGGGATAAGAGTCACCATTGCCTCATTTAACACATCCAGATATTGACCCTGAGTCAACAATGCATTCACAATGTCTGACAACCACCCTGCCATCTCCTCGGACCCTCCCCACAGCAACTGCCCAAACAATGAATCCAAATATATTCCAGCCAAATGCAATCACTGCAAAATCCCCTGAACTGTTTCCTGGGCCACCTCTATAAACTCCTTCCAATCATCTTTTCCCTGCCCTCCTTCCACCCCTCCCAAACACTCCCCCTTCCCATCTCGCACCACCCTCAACTTCTCCACCTTCCCTACAAAATAATCCGCCACTTTCTCCACATCCACTCCTCCCTCTTCCCCCCCCCTACCAACCAACCCCAACAACTGTCATGCAACCCTAAAAAGCTCCTTAGGCCTATACCTCAATGCTTCTACCCTAGTTGACCATACTTTCCACCTTACTCCCTCAATCTTCCTCCAATAGTCATTTGCCTTCCTTCTCCAAGCTACCCTATTCTGTTGCAACCCAAACTTACACCATCACCTTTTCAACCTATGGAGGGCTCTTTTCTCCTCCAATAACTCAGCCAAATACCATCCCTTAGTTTTGGCTTTCACCTCACTACTAATGGCCAGCAGTTTCCACAAAGCCACTTCCTCCAACACACCCTGGATGGCCTCCATCCAGTCCTGCACTTGATCTCAAATTTCCCCCTCCCACCCAACTCTCCTTCTATCTACTGCTTTCTCCCAGAACAACTCCTCCTCTATTTTACCTCTATACCATTTCTTTCCCACAGACCTCCCCTCCTCCCCACTCCTCTCCATTCAAACCTAAAGGGCACCAGAAAATGATTAGATCAGTGAACTTTCACACAAACTCCCACATCCATCCCCAGAGACTCTACACTCTGACCCAAAAATCAGGTCTAACCTATTCCCCTGCAGATGAGTGAGCCCCACCACTAATTACTTATACCCCATATCTTGCAGCACTGACTCCAGAAAAGAAATATATCCCTCTCCCACCCCAATACTAAAATCCCCCAACACCAACAATTCCTCATAATCCAGCCTAGATTCCACAATCTTATCCCCCACCTCCCCCTAAGAATTCTGTGAAAGCCCAGGGACACAATATAACAGGAAACCCACCACTCACTGACCCTTTAAGTCAACCAAAATACCTTTGCAGCCCTTAGGTGTCTCCCACCTTTGCTGAGATAAAGCCCATGGTTTATGAAAGACCACTGCCATGCATCCCTCTAGATAAATTAAAGAATTAGCCACCTTCCCTTCCCCACTCAGTAAACAGGTTTCTGTAAGAAATAACAAATCAAGCCCTCTTTCCCCCACCAAATCATGTAAGATATGCCACTTATGTGCCGGGCAAGCGTTTACCAATGCACAGGACAAACCTCCCCCCCCCCCCTAAATTTCCTGTCCCCACTCCATCCTTTCCAATTTCTTCAATACTCCCCATCTACCCCTCCCATGCCATACCGCCCCCTCCCTTCCACCACTTCTATCCCCTGTCCCTCTCCAACTCTAGTAAAACATATAACACTCAGCTCTTTTCCTGGAATCATTAGTCGATATGGGTTTCCTCCAAATCATTAATACAAAGACCCATAATAAAGGCGGAACCCTTGACCTAGTCTTTCTACCAGAAGTATTCCAAAAATATTTTAACCGGTCATCGCTCGAATGTACACCTATTCCTTGGTCAGACCATCACCTGATCAAATTTACCTTAGCCTACTCTGGAAGAAACAACAAAAATAACTTACAAATAACCCATCCACCTAGATTCACAAAATTTAACGCTGATGAATTCATGGACCTAACTAGTCCCTATCTCACCTTATTACCAACTGATCTAGATGAAGCAGTCGCAACTTGGCACAATACAATTAATAATGCAGCTACATATAAACAATCCACCAAGAAAAAACACTGTTCTAGAAGGAGAGATGCCCCCTGGTTCAACAGTACCTTAAAACGAATGAAGAGAGAATTGAGGAATACTGAATCCAAATGGCGCAAAACCAAATCTACCTCTTTATATGACGCTTATCACAGCTACCTTAAAAAGTACAAAGAAGCTTCAGACGACGCAAAGAAAAATTACCACTCAACTATACTAACCAAATCTATTAATAGGCCAAGAGAACTTTTCAGCATCGTCCAAAACTTAACTAATAACTCATATGGGACCAGCAATGAAATTGTCGATATCACTGCATAGACCCTAGCTAACCACTACATAAATAAATCAAAAACTTTAGCATTCACACCAAACCCTCTATCCCTTTCCCACCAACATCAATTCGAAAAATGGTCCGACTTCCACCCTATAACTAAAGACACCCTCAAGTATACAATCTCAAACTTGAACACTACGACTTCTCAACTCGATCCATGCCCGGTAAACTGGATTAAGCATACTCTCCCTACACTATCCCCCTTTATCCTTCCTATAGTCAATCTTTCGCTGCGCCAAGGGTACTTACCACCTTCCCTTAAACATGCTCAAATCCGACCGATAATCAAAAATAACACCCTCGAGAAAACATCACCTAATTCCTACAGACCTATCTCCAGCATTCCATTTATGGCTAAACTAATTGAAAAGGTAGTTCAAACTCAAACACAGGACCACATAGAAAACTCAGCCCCTCTTAATGACCAACAATATGGCTTTCGTCCCTATCATGGTGTTGACACTCTATTAACAGTACTTCTTGATACCTTAATAAGAGGTATCGATAACCCTAAACAAGCTTTCATCCTCCTCTTTCTAGACATCTCTGCAGCGTTTGACAGTGTACACCATGCTGTAATGCTTAATAGATTAAAACAAATAGGAATCCACTCAACTGTACATACATGGTTCACCTCATATCTAACTGATCGAACCCAAACAGTCCGAATTAACACACAAACTTCTAAAACATACAAACAGGAAATTGGTCTTCCCCAAGGCTCCGCCCTCTCTGCCCTCCTATTTAATATCTATATTCAACCAGTCTGCAACATTTTCAAAAAATTTAAAGTCCTCTATCACATATACGCAGACGATATGATGATGTACATACCATTCACAATCCCAACACTCCCATTACAGCTGTTATCAGAATGCTTCTCTGAATTAACAATCTGGCTAAAGGACCACAATCTCCATATCAATCATTCTAAAACCGATATATTAATAGTAACTAAAAATCAATCCTACATACCTCCAACACACATCATTCTCCAAAATCACAACATTACTATAAAAAACGAAGTAAAATACCTGGGTGTCACCCTTGACACACACCTTAGTATGGACACACATATTAGAAACATTACTAAAAAAGTCTACTTTAAACTTAAAATTTTAAAACAATTACGTCCACTTGTACTTCTACATGAATTTCTGAACATTATTCAGGCTATCATTACACCACACTTTGATTTCGTCAATCTCACTCTACTAGGCACAACAAAACAAAACATTAAGAGACTCCAACTCGCCCAAAATGCAACAGCAAGAATTGTAATGAAAGTTCCACCATTTGAACACATTACACCAATACTCGCAAACCTACACTGGCTCCCAATACAATCCAGAATAAATCACAAATTGATTATCACCATTTTTAAGGCATTAAATAAAATGGCCCCAGTCTCTTTAACAAAACTTATCACTAAAGACACATCCCAAACTGCACTACGGAGAGGCCACACAAATAAAATTAGGATCCCAAAAGATTTCACAATTACCAAAAAAACAACTAACAAAAAAGCGTTTTCGCATGCAGCTCCCACCCTATGGAACTCCCTCCCTGAAGAAATAAGAGCACTAAATGATGCAAAGGAGCTCCGCAAGAAACTAAAAACATATTTGTTCATCTCCCATTTCGGCACACTAGAAAATACCTTACCACTAACAGGAAATGGCTAATAGATATCTCAGTGAATACCAATTCCAAGATATCTCAGCGATTACCAATTCCAATTTTTCTTCAATTTAACTTCAATTAAAGTTGATTTAATAACTATGTAAATTCTGTAAATAGAAATATGTAAATAGTTCGAAATATGTAATAGTTTGATTGTTATAGAACAAATTATTCACTATACATAGTTCAATCATGTTTAATGTATTTAGCAAATTGTACCTAGTTAACTAATGTTTCATGTAAAATAGACCTGTTTTTCTGTTCATTTCTCGTTCATTGTAAACCGCACCTGATCTGTGGAAGGTAGCGGTATATAAGCAACTGTTAAATAAATAAAATAAATAACACCAATCTTTCCAACCCCTATCCACCAATACCACCCCACACCACAAACCAAGAAACCCCCCCAGTCCCATGAGTCCCAAAAGAGTCCCAAGTGCGTTCCAAGTGGGGCCTGCCTGGACAGCACAAGGTCTTAAATCCAATCCTTGGTGCTGGGTCACTGATGATGATATTAGCATCAGTGGGGTGGAGCCACGTGACTCTCCTCCTCCAGGCCAGGACACAGCAGCAGAGTCCTCTATCTTGCCTGGGCAGCACAAGGTGATCTACTGTGGCAGTCAGAGGCCATTTGCCTGCAGCCGAGCAGCCTCCCCATGCCCCAATCATCCCCTCCCCTCCCAGATGCAACAATATTGTCAATGCCATGCATGTAGAGATCCACTGCACCCATAAGATTTAATTAAGTGCCTTCCCGCCCCCACCCCATTCAGCACTGCCTTGCTGTAATAATCAAAATGCAGCATATCAACTGAAAAACTAAACTAAAATGCAGAAAATCAACATCAGAGTCATGCAAACTCTCTCCTTGGGGCTTGAAGAATTTCAAGACTCCTTTCCTAGAACATGAATAATTTGCTAACCTCCACTACAGCAATACAATTTACTAGAGAAAGTAAAGATTGCACAGCACAGTTCCCTCTGTTAGCCCTTCATTGCTCCTCTCAGAGCTATCCATAACCAGCTTTCCTTTTAGCTTTAAACATTAAAAGAATATTAACCTTAGAAGCAATGACATATTTCTTTCTTTGCCCTAATGAGTAAAGATAAGAAGGGTTTTTTCCATCTGCAACTGGTCAGATAATACAAATGATGTCAATGCAGCTGTAATTTTATGCATTATCTAACTAGTAACAGATGGAAAGTACCCCTTTATCTTTTCTCTTTATAGGAACTGCTTCTTCATGGGCACCAAAATATCTGCTACGCCATTACAGCCTACCTCTCTCCAGGTCACCTGCCCCCACAATTCTCCTTTATCTCATTCCATGAAGACAGCTGTTTTTAGAAGTGATCTATCACCAGATTTTAAAATAGCTTCCTAATTGCTAGCGAGTTCCTCTACTTCTGAAACTGCAGCAGTTTTCTCATACAAAAACAAAACAGTCATCACAATAGTATATTTTGGCAGTGTTTATGGCATACTGGAAAAACAAATTGCAGTCTCTCATGTAGCCTGGATTGCTTGGCAGGCTATGCATGCCTTGTATCAACCTGGTCAGTTAACAACATGGTGGTGGCAGGAGACAGTCTAAAAACAATAAAGAGACCTAGAAGACTGAATCTTTGGGCATGCTGGTGTTGCCGAATCAAATTTTAGAGGGCTTTGAGGTTAGACATAGGAGCAGGGCTGCATATGAGATAAATAGGGAATCTTGTATGCTCATCTGTACCCTTTGAGGTAAGTAGTAGTTTATCTACAAGACTGATAACTATGATATCAACCAAGGGGACCTTACACTCTCATATTAGAGAGCTTCAATAGAAAAGATCTTCTGGAGTGGAGAAGCAGCCTAATGGTTAGTGCACTGGCTTGGAAATCAAGAACCCAGGGTTCAATTCCCACTAGCACTCCTTGTGGCCTTGGACAAGTCACTTAACCCTCCATTGTCCTTAGAAGAATCCAAGTTATCAATGCCCCTGTTTGATGTACATCACCAAGTTTAAGCTACAATATAAACCACTTTGACTAAAATTATAAAGCAGTATAAAAAACTGCTAAATAAAATCTGTATAGAAATGAGTAAAAGAAGGACATGACAAAAACTCTTTTATAGACCATTGGTTCTCACCTAGTCAGTCAGGTTTTCTGGATAACAATGGGTATGCATGAGAGAGATTTGCATGCACTGCCTCTATTGTGTGCAAAACTCTCTCTTGCATATTCATTGTGGTCTCTCTTGCATATTCATTGTGGACACAACTGACTGTCTAGTTGTGTCCTGAGGACTGGGTGAGAACCCATGTTATAGACTGTCATGCTGGATGTTCTAATTGATCTTTTTCTGTTATCTACTATGCTACCTTCACAGTGGTAGACTTTGAAGTTCATTTACATATACCCCATACATAGCTCCTGATTTTGACGCAAGCTATTGGGTATGTTTACTATGGAGCATTAAGGGAGCAAAGGTGCCGTTAATGGGTGTTATCGGCACCTGTGAGTGGTTAATGCTGTGGAAAGTGCCGATAATGCTGAATTAACGTGTGGAAACTGGTCCCCTAGCGTTAAGATAAAAAGAGGTAGAGAGTGGGTGTTAATGGGGCAAAGACTGGGCGGGAATAGCATGTGCTGTTTTAACACCAGCTAGTGTCACCATGCCTTAGAGCTCCCGGTGCTGGGAATCCTAATACCATCTAAAAGCTCACGGTAAGGGCTATTTCTGAGGGGAGAGAGCCTATTTTAATGTATGCAATGTGCTCCAGCCACCATAGTTCTCAAAGTAGTGATAGTAGTGCTCCATCAGCAGCAACAGCATGGTGCCCCATTAATAAAGGGCACTATGTTCTCGGTGCCAAATTGGCAGGAGAGGTGCCATGTGGGTGATGCAGTGGGGCTGGCTAGTCCACTAGGATGACAAGGCTGTTGCCTAGGGTGTACATCTGTGATGTCTAGTGTGACAGTGGCAGCATACATACATACATGCTGTTGCAGTCAAAAAGGAATCATGCCACCCCCTCTGCCACCATTGTGTGAGAGTGGGGGTGGCGGTCGCTGCGGCTGTGGCCTGCTCCAGCTGAAATCTATGTCCCGGCCCTGTGTGCCAGGTACAATGCTACAGTTGCCACTGTCAGTGGGATGGCGAAGCATGTCAGCAGCAGGTACAGTGCAGCACATGGTGATCCCTCCCTTCCGAGGTCTAAGGGGGGCAGGAGCGGCATTGGTTTGAACTAGCTGCATGTGTGCAACTTCAATAAGATTGCCTGCAGCACTGAATGGTGGCTATGCCACGATGACAGGAAGGGAGGGATGGCGGGCATGCTGTCCACCATGATCTGCTTTGGGAGTTGTTGTAGAGGCTCCAGAGTTGCCACATTACCCAGTTCCAGGAGTGAGATTTTAAGCCAGTCCTGGATTTCTGACACTCATTTTGATGCATTATGGGATGTGCAGCATTGATGTCAGTGGGTAAAATCAGGGACTATAATTACCATACTGCATTGCAATGTAAATTTAAAACCAGAAATGGCAAAAATTCTCACTCCTGGAACTGGGTAACTTGGCAACTCTGTAGAAGGCCCCTTCTAAATATTTGGATCCTAGTTGCTTATGCCTTAATTTTGTCTTGTTGCACCTCCTGCTGAAATCCCTTCTCCATTTCCATTCTTGGAGATTCCCTTCTCCCTTCTCCAGATCCCTTGTCCATTCTTTATCTTCCGCCTCTCTTCCCAGCCCCAATCACTTTGGTTCCTTTGCATAGCAGGAATGTCAGAAAATTAATGTATTTTAATAAAGGAACATAAACATTTACATAATTTACCTTGCAATCCCCAGTCTGTCCACTTAAAATATGTATATATTTTTATAGTGCAGCCCATCATTGAAATGAGTTTGACACCACTAGATCAGATGTCTCTCTGGGGTCACTGCAGTCTGTCACACAGCATAGATCCCTCATTCTAGGCACTTCAGAGTTGCCAAGTTACCCAGTTCCAGGAGTGGGTTTTTTTTTTTTTTTACCAGTTCTGGTTTTATATTTGCATTGCAATGCAGTATGGGATTTGTAGTCTCTGATTTAATCCACTGAAATCAGTGCTGTAGGTCCCATAATGCATCATGATGAGATTGCCAGAAATCCAGGACTGGCTTAAAATCTCACTTCTAGAATTGAGTAACTTGGCAACTCTGTAATTGAGTAACTTGGGCTTTCCATTTCTAAATTTTGGTCCTTTCTTTTCTAATTAAAGCTTGTCTATGTTCTGTGTGTATGACTGAAATGAAGGATTCTGCCAGCATGTATTTTCTGTGTGGGGAATTATTCAGCTTTTCTAGTAGGAGGCGCAGGACTGGTGCTACCATCAGGCAAACTAGGTGGTTGCCAAGAGCGCTGAACTGCCACTGCATTGGTGGGGGGTGGACATGACAGGCCTTAGAAGGCAGGAACCACGATGCAGTGTTGCAAAGATTAAGTAAGTGCTGCATCACAGTTTCAATGCCATTGCCACCGTTGCAGACCCTACAGAAGGGTTGCAGCGATGGCAACAAGGAATGCAGAATGGAGGGCTCACTTAGAGGAGCCTCCAATCCTTGCACTGGCCCTGAAGACGTATATTGACTTTCTGTATCTGAAGTGTTGGCTTTTAAAAGATACTATTTGCGTCTTGAAAGTTGGTGCTCTTATAGTATGGAAGGTTTGCTACATAGGTTATGAATAGCTTAATTCAGGGTTTTGTGTTAATTCACCATCAATGGATGTATGTGATATTGCTGTTACTGAGGTGATAAAACTATTTGAATATATATAGAAATATTTTGAATGGCAAGCTATAAAGGGAAACATCCTAGCTCTGCTCTCTACAAACTCTGAAATAGGTAAATAAATAATAAATTAATCTTAATGTTCACAGTAAATTTATTGTGGATTTGTCAACCATTCAAACATATATCAAAAAACTGGGTAGCACATCAATCCCAGATTTCTCACTGATAAAGTAAGTAAATACTAAAACTTGTGTGAGAGAAAATACAATTTATTAACTTTGATTCAATAAGTTTATTAAAAAGGTACAGTAAATTCTGTTCAGAATAGTTTAGATTTCTCTTGCATTATTTTGAACTACAATAAAATATTTGAGCTCATTTTTTGTTCAGCCCCAGATTGTAGTTTTCAGTGTTACAACAGATAAAAGATTGAGAACCACTGTTCTGACTGAAGCTGCTGCTGCCACCGCCCCAGGCCTTTCTACCTGTTCTGCCACTGCCCCTTCGCTATTTCTACCTGCCCTGATGCTGCCCCCCATGCTTATCAACTGTTTTGCCACTGGCCCTGGAGCCCACCATTGCACCTAGGCTTTAGCTACCTTTCCTGCTATTGCCCCCAGGGCTTTCTTTGCCTGCTGATTTTGGCATTTTCCTGATGCTGTTGCTCTACTTCAGATCTTCTCTGCTTCTAGCAGAATCAGATACCAGCTTCCTTCCCATTGCTTTGCTACTGGAAGCATCTCCCTTCTGCTCCTTCCATTCCTCTTGCCAACCCCTTTGATGATATTTAAAAGGGAGTCGTAGGGGAGGGGGTTTGAAATAAACAAGCAGGAACCTGAGGAGGAAGGGATGGTTGGTTATTCAGAGCTGAGACTGGAGTGGGGCAAGAGATTTGGAAGGGGCCTATGCAGAGTGATGTGCCTGAGAGAGGCAGGAGTCAGAGTGTGATGGCAAGTGTGGTGGGGGAGGAACCCTCCTGGGAAAGTATCTTTGGAGGCACTGTTCCCTCTAAGCTGTGCGCACGCACACACCTCGCCGAGCGAGCGCACACAACTTTTAAAGGAGCGCACAAAAATTACTGATTTCATGAGTTTTCAAACTTTGGGTTTTTTAAGGCCGCGGCTGCACCACCGATCTACTGCCATTCTGTAATTTTTGTCACTTCCGAATCTCTCCTCTGTCTGCACTGAGTCCCCTGCCCTCACTCCTCTCACATGTGACCGACGATTGACGAATCATGACAGGCTAGAGGGAAATAAAAGGGAGGGGCAGCCAGCAAGCCAGCCTCTTTCTGCTCTTGTGCCTGCCTGCCAGCCATGCACCTCCTTTGATCCCTCCCTCAGCCAGCCTTCAGTGCCACGTGCTGCCTTGGATGCGAGAGCAACACACCGCACCAGCGAAGAAGAGGAGACCGGTGCTCCTGGACTGCTGCTTGGGGACGGGCTATCGGCAGTGGAGCAGGTGAGTGCATATCTATGCTTTTTGCATATCTGTAGTAATCTGACTGAGTCCCCATGAGAGCCTACACAACTAGTGTACAGGAGGAAGAGGAGGTGACGGGCCTGGGCAAGGAAGAGCAAGCAGCGGCAGCTCCTCGATTTGGGGTCCTTCGTCGTCCTTCTCTATCTCTCCCGCTCGCGGGCTGCCTGCATGTCTGTACTGCGCCCAGCCCCGCCACCGCCGCTTCCCACACTGTCACCCCGCCACCAGCAGCAGTACCCCATCGCCGCTGCGCTGGATGCAGGTAAGTGGGCATTTGTGGTGAGGGGGATGGAGATGTTGGGCGTCTGTGGCCTCTTCTCCGTGCCCCCCGCCCACGGTGTTCTTTGTGCCGCGCGCCACCCTCACCTGGTGCTGTCGGGGTTCGCAGCACGTGTACTCCCAGGCCCATGAATTATAAGTGTACGAAAGTGTGTGTGTATGTGTGTCAGTGCGCAGGTGGGAGGGGGAGGCGTGGGTGGTTGTTTTGGATGTTTCAGGTGCCCAGGATGTCGCGGTGGGGTTTGTATATACATCTTGTATGTGTGTCTTTCTCTGGTGAAATATATACATATGACTGCACGAGCGGAGAGGGAATGTGTGGGGCTTTCTGGCGCGAGGCCTGTTTCGGTGTGAGTGATGGTCTGGGTCTTCCCTGCCGAGGCCTCGAGCCCAGCACAACCGTCTGGGCCTGCTTGCGGCAGCCTCGATTATTTTTAGGAAGGGGGTGGGGATGTGTGTTTCTTGTGTGTATTTCAGATTGTGTTTTTATTTGTCTTCTTTTTTTCACCCTGGGGGAAATGGGGAGTTCTCTCAGTAGAGTGGAAAGCTGGAGTTTCACAGTATTCTCTAGCTTCCTGAAGGTGTTATCTCGGCTCTGCTGCTTTGTTGGGGTGGCGTTTAGTTAATTTTAGACTTAACGAGACCTTGTTCTGTAGATTCTGTCTTTTAATGCCATCTTCTCTGGCTTTATTTTCACGCATCTGCCGCTTTGTTTCTGCATGATTAAACTTTGTACTTGTGTTCAGTAGAATTATTGATGTAGGACTTAAGGAAAATAGTATACCTCAAATTTTAACTGTGGCTAAAAAAGTGGTTTGTATCGGGAAAAAAACCCCATCTGACTTGAGGAAGGAGCATGTTAAAAACACTGTGGGACTGCTGCTCCTACTGAGGATGCTCTTCTCACAACTGTCACTGACTACTTTCTTCAGAAAGTTTGTTTAAAGCCATTTATTCCCTGACAGCATTCTTACCTGTTGTGTAAGGCCCCCTAGAATTTCAGTGTGTGTTTTGCTCTTCTCTAAATGGTACTATTCATCTGTGTTTTAATGAGGTGAAGAATGTCGCAGGGGTTACCCTAGGAAAGCACTTAAGAAATGAGGAGTGGGATTTCTAAGTTCTTGCCCCCTTTTCTTTTTATTTCAGGTGGTTTCCCCATAGGGCTGGCGAGTACAGGCATAGGAACCCTGTGAAAGAGGGAAAATGTCCTTGACTTGCCCCCACTTTTCTCTCTTCTTTCAACCAGAGATGATCTTTCTTTTTGCCAAATGTACTTATCATTACTTTTATACTTATTTTCAGAGATATCTTTTAATGCCAAAAGTATTTATTATTTTTACTACATATGCCATCCATCACCTTTTTTATTAGTGGTACTTTTTAGTCCCATTTGTTTCCCCCCCTTTTCTTTTAAACAGATAGAGCTCTTACAATGTCAGTTTCTTTTTCTTTTCTTTTTCTTCCCCTTCCCCCCTTTCCTATCTCTCTTCCCCCTTCCTCCCCCCCCCCCCATGTTATTGATGCTTGTTATCCCTCGGTCGTCGATTTTTAGTGTTCAGCTATTTTAATGTCATTTTAATGTTTTGACCTTTTGGTAAGTCACTACGCCATATGTTTTTTTTTGTTGCTTTACATAAAATCTTGGTGTATGTTGTTTTTATACATGTACATACCTTATAGATGTTTTTTATGTGTTAATCTTGGCTATATCCATAGCTTTAAAATTAAGTCACTTTTCTGGATTTGTGTTAAACTGTTAATCCATGTAAGTAATACTGTGCCTTCTATGTATTCTTTTTCTCTTTGTTACCACTATAACAATATTGTTATATTGCTTGCAGTTCCAACTTCCAAGCCCATCAGGCTTTGGATGAAATGCATTGGGGCATTTCTTTTTTTTTTTTTTAAACTTTTATTTTCATTTTGCAACAAACAAAAGAAACAACACACCAAAAAAGACAAAACAAGTATACAATAAGGAAAAGCAAACCCATTACCCCCCACCCCGATGCTTCTTCTCTATCCGATTATATCAGCATGTGAGCGCCTCCAATTAACAGTGATTATACATCAAACGATCAAAAGAGTATCTACAATACAGCATGATCATGGGACAGAGATATATACAAAGTTAGACAGTCAGATGAGAGCATTTAGCAATAAACACATAGTCATTGAGCATCTTCCATTGAGACCAATGAGAAGGAGTCTGAACGGAGGAAGCGAACAGACGAGATATTTGTTCATAGTTACTGTAAAGACAGGCATGATTCCACCATTCATTGGGGCTCAGATGGGAGCTAAATTTCCGATATTACTTAAGTAGGGAAGTAGCAATGCCAAGCATAAAGTTCGAAAGGAGATAAGCCATTTTGGGAGAGAGGGGATCCCCGCAACTAGGCGAAGTTCCACTATCCTCCAAGAAGGGGCTCCTGGGAGTGCGAGATAGACTAAATACGACCCCAGACCCGACGCCAGTAATACTGTAGTGCGGGATATTCATGCATAACATGAGGCAATGAACCAATGGCCGCAGGACGTGTCCAGCAACCATTGCCCTGAGTAGTGTTCCATTTGTCTAATCTGTGAGAAGTGTAAAGACACCGGTGGGCTAGAAAAAAGAGGGCCTGAGTGAATGAGGCGGATCGGGAACCCGTGTCCCTCTACTCCAGATAAGGCTCCATTGCTCCGAGGGCAAAGTCACATGCAATGTGACCAGAGTCAGGAGTCTAAAGATTGCATAAGAGTATTAAAGGCACCTAAAGTGTCTAAAAGCATTGGTGGATAGTGGGAGTCTGATGGGAGAGTCATACCAGGGAGAAAGGTAAGGGGAATCGGTTTGCAAAGGCCCGCTTCTATATCTAGCCACACAGGTCTACTCGGTACTGGATCTTCCGACCGACAAGCACCGTGTTTGAAAAGAAAAGATTGAGGGAACACTTGAGTAAAATCGCCACCAAGTATTAATGGAGCATTGGCAGAGGCCGAGGCCAACTGCGCAATACTTGCATAGTAAGCAGGGTTGTCCACATTCGGGGCATAATACAAATACACGTGAATTCACTATCTCCAACCTCAAGGTGTACACGGGCCCATCTACCCTCCTTGTCAGCGCTGATAGCAGGTACAGTAGCGTGCAATGACTTCTTAACCAGAATGGTTATCCCGTACCATTTGGAACCGGTGGGAGAATAGTCAGCTACCATATGAGGCTTAGCATTGAGTTTCAGTGTTTCAACAGAGTTTAAATGCGTTTCCTGAAGAAACACTAAATCAACATGCTCATGGCTAAGATAGCTAAGGATTTTCTTTCCTTTGAGTGGACCATTAATGCCTTTGACAGTGAATGATAAGATTTTACATAAGGCCATTCAGAAAAGTTAAAAATTCTAAGCATGATAGCACACATAATTTCACAATGTCCCTCAAGCTGACTGTATCTGGCTGTATACATGACATAGGAAAAATAAGCTAATATAATACAATGAAGCGCCCCACATTAACAAAGAAAACCGCAGTACGGTAGAGGAGAAGCAAAACCCCAAAATTACTGGCGACCATGTGTCTGCGGGGAGAAACCCCAGAGAAGGCCGAAATTGAAAAGACATATAACCTGTAGGACTGTGCGTGCTCCGAATCCGACCGAGGCACACATCATGAAGGGATAGGAGACCAAAAAACAAAAGTCATATAGAGAAAGAAAGAAAGTCCAGGCTATTTCTGTGCTTGGCTATGACCGCCGCATCGGGCCCTTCAAAATGGCGGATAGAGCCGGCAGATAAGAGTCCAAGATTTGGGATTAGCGCATCTGCTCTGCTTCTTTGGAGTCTAAAAATGTTGATAGTAGATCAGGATCTTCGAACGTCCTGGTTTGGTTGTGGAGAGTCACTCGGAGCTTCGCTGGATACAACAGGCCAAAGCGAGCCTGTAGCTGTTGAAGTCGAGGGCGAAAAGCAAGGAGTTTCTTCCGACGGTCAACGGTAGGCTTTGCCAAATCAGGAAAGAAGGAAACCTTACGACCTTCAAATTCCAAATGATGATTCGCTCGGGCAACATGTAAAATTTGTTCCACTTGTTGATAGCGTAGCAAGCTAAAGATAATAGGCCGGGGGGTCGTGCGGTTGGGCGCCATGTGGGCAGGAACACGGTGTGCTCGATCGATTTCCAGTTCTCTGTGGAAAGTGGTCTTCAGCAAGGAGGGAAGAGTTTTGAGCAAGAATTCTCTTATATCTCCTGCTTCCACCCCCTCCGGGATTCCGAGGAGCCTCACATTGTTGCGACGGGCTCGATTATTACTATCTTCTAACTCCTTTTGAAGATTCTGTATCTGGCGCTCAGCCTTATCCAGTTTGCCCAAGCGCGCCTCGTGCGAGTCGAGGACCCCCGCCATGTTGTCCTGCCGTAATGAAAGACTTTCAAGTCGGTCCTGGAGCACTCCAAAGTCTTCTCGCATGGCTCGAAGCGCTTCTCCATTGGACTGCACCAATTCCTTCACGCCGCGTATTTCCTCCAAAATCTCCAGGTGCATTTCGGGGTTTTCACGAAATGGGACCATCTTCTGTGGGGAGGACACCTCTGTTTTGGAGCGTTTTCCGTGAGAAAAGGAAGGAGACCCGAAGTCCAAGCGCGCTGGTTTATGGGCCGCCATCCCCCCAAGGTACCCCGGTCAGCTCGGAGCAAAATAGTAAGTTTGTATAGGTATTAAGTCAGGATTCTAAGTAGGCCTCTCGGGAGCTTCAACGCAAAGCGTCCTACCCGCTGGACATCAGGCTCCGCCCCCCTGGGGCATTTCTTTTGAATAATAAAGCACCTGCTGTGACCACCACACCACTTTTAAAATGTCGAAACCAATAGCAATGAGAGGTGCAAAACATAAGAGAATGGCCAGAGCTTTTAAGCCTGAATGGCTGGAAGAAATTATTGAAACGGAGACACCGAAATCTCGGGATAAAATGTGCGTTCAACTGCATGAAATATTCACTTACAAAGAGGATTACGGAGTAGTCTGTTTATACTGCCGAGATGCAAAAACCATCGGAGAGTTTTCGAATGGCAAAATTTGGGATGATGTGTGGAAACTGGACTTTTTGAAACGGCATCTGTCTAGTAAGACTCATACTGAAAGTGTTAAGAAACGTAGAGCTAAAAATCCAAATTTAAGAGGAGGATTATTTAACTTGTTGCTTGAGAGCACCGCTGAAAGAAGAGAAAAGGCAAATTAGTAATGAACAGAAGCGTTCTACACCAGAAGAAATTAAAATTCTAATTGATAGTGTTTTGCTGGCTGTTTGAATGAATATTTCCATGCTCTCTGTTCAAGATATTAATGAACACATGTCCAAGTACATAACCATACCTGAAAGCTGGAGAAGCAAAAACTATTCATTTTAATTTCTTGAAATTATAAACATGAATGTCCAAGATAAGCTCATGGCAGATGTTGCATCAGCAGCGTATCATACATTAACTATTGATGAAAGCACAGACATTTCTGTCAACAAATACTTAATACTGTACTTCAAATATCGGCCAGTAAATTCATGTCTGTATAAAACTTCATTTGGTGGGATGCTACAGTTGGAAGCATGCGATGCTGCATCAATAGTCAGTGCACTCCGGGAATTCTATGGGAAATACAAGCTTGACCTTAACAAAATGGTCATGTTTACTTCGGATGGTGCCACTGTCATGTTAGGCAGAATAAATGGTGTTGCTGTGCAGCTCAAACAAAATATTTCGCATTTAGTGCACCAGCATTGTGTTGCCCATCGTGAAGATTTGGGGATCTCTGAATCATGGAAGGAAGTAAAGTTGATGAAAGAAGTTGAAACTTTCATGAGAACTGTTTACACAACCTTTTGTCGATCTTCTACTAAAAGGTCACAATTTAAAGAATTAGCAGATGTTTCTGAATGCGAGTCAATTGCTTTTAGACCTCTGAACGAAGTGCGGTGGTTATCTAGACATTTTGCTCTTCAAGCAATTATTCGAAATTATGATCCATTATTAAAATACTTTGAAGAAGAGGAGGATAATGATCCCATTGCAAAGTACTGTTATAAAAAGCTAAACAGCCATCAATTCCATATAACACTGCAAATTTTGAATGATGTTTTATCTGAACTAGCTTCATTAACAATGGCATTTCAGAAACGTGGGCTAACACCACTGGAAGCATATCATCTTGCACAGGGTAAACTGAACAAAATCCGAATGCAATACTTGGGTGACACAGTAAAATGGACTGATAATGTTAAAAATCTTCTCGACAAGATACCTAGAGACATTTCAGTGGATACTGGTTCCACACTTACTTTCATTAATATGCTGTGTCTGCATTTAGGGGAAAGATTTCCTGAAAATGAAATTGAGGAATGGTCTGCTTTTGACTTGACAGCAATAGCACAGTGTGATTATGAATTTGGAATTGAAAACGTCTGATCACTCTGTTTAAAGTACAATTTCTTATAGAGGAACATATTGTTGTTCAGCAGTACAATGACTTCAAGTTTTTAGTCGCAGAAAAAATCAAAAGCAAACTGATAAACAGTTTTCCGGATATGGTGACTTTGGCGTTTCAGAATGCTCAGTTTGTAGATTTAGCGAAACTGATCGATATTGGTGGAACATTTTTGGCTTCTAGTGCAGATTGTGAGCGTGGTTTCAGCTTGATGAACAGTTTAAAAACCAAAATAAGGAATCGCTTACATTTAGAACATTTGGAAATGCTGATGCGTGTTAAGATTCATCTTCAAGATGGCGGATCAGTAGACCTTGATAAAATTTATTCAGACTGGGTACATTTGAAAGATCGAAGAGAGAAATTTTGAGAACATAGTAAGTGATGGCAGATAAAGACCAGCATGGTCCATCTAGTCTGCCCAGCAAGATGGCAAGAGTAGGTGCACCTGTTTGCTCTGTGCAGGCCACCTCTCCCCATGTCTTTGTTTAGGGGTGAACCCACCACTCCATGTAGGACACCGAACTCTTCTTCCATACATAAATTATTTACATGGAATAACAATGGCTTTCAATAAAAATTAACTGAAATAATACCACATTTGTGATTATAATTACTAGAAATTTTCTGCTTCATTTAGTAATCGTCTATTTTCATTTAATTTGATTAACATCAATGTGGTGTACATACTGTATTCTAATGTGTAGTCAAATTTTAAAGTATATAACTCCAAGTGTCGTTATGTAGCACACAAAAAATTTAACCTTCCTTCAAAAGCCGCACAACTGATATTTTATGCGCACACAGCCTACAGAAAATTAGAGGGAACATTGTTTGGAGGTGAAACTGGAGTGGGGCAAGAGAGTTGGTTGGATGCCAGTGTAGAAGGGAGGATATGAATCTAGGGGGACTACAAAAAAGGACTGCTACTTCAGGAGAGAGATCTGCAATTGTAAGTATTTACTTCTGGGAATTTTTCTAAATGTTGGGGAAAATGGAATTCTTTAGATTAAAGCTGATTAATCTGTGTAAATTAGAATCCAGTGTATTTGTTAAACCAGTTAGGGCCTAGTATCAGCAAAGAGCTTTTAGTTATATTTAAAAAAAACAACTCAACACGTAGCTTTTGGTTTAAGTTTAAAACGCAGCAGAGAGTTTGCAGTTTAAATTCAGAAGCCAGCAGAGAGTTTTCAGTTAAATTTAAAACACAGCAGTGAGCTTCTAGTTTACATTTAATACTCAGACAAGGGCTAGTATCAGCAATGAGCTTTAATTTAAATCAAATCAGAGTAGAACTTAGCATAAAAGGAAAAACAGGGTCAGTATTCTTTGAGCAATAAATTATTTCTAGAGACCTTTAGTAAGAGGCCTTCTAGATAGGGGACAAGAGACCTGTGAAATTGTTTTAAAGAGATGTTAAAGTGAAGTGACAGATCAAATGGGTATTTTGAAAGACAAATATAAAAGCAAGGGCTGTGTGAATCATTCATGAAACTGGTCACAGACTGCCTTAGAAGCACAGGACATGGTACTGTGTAACAGCCAGCTTTTAATAAGTCTTTTCATTCCCTCCCTCCCTGAATCCCAGCCATGCCTGCAATAATCGTAGCTTTATAGGTGTTTAAACCTCTTAAAGGGAAGGAGGTGCCATGTTCATTCTAAGCTGTAGCTGTTTATCCTCATCAGGCAAAGAACACAATGAGCAGGACAACAAACACCGTGGAAGGGTAATTTTATTAATAACCAGAGAGGTTAGTTTTAATAGTATAAGTATCCCCAGCAAACCTAAGTAAGTAAACAACTTAAATACCTAAACACAACCTTAAAACTAAGATGCAGACAGCACTCCAGCAGCGAGATGGGGGCTTTCGTGTCTTTTGCACTGAGTGTCACATGCATGATTTTCTCCCAGTTGGTGAGGGGTCTTATGTGTGCACTAGGTGCAAGGAGCTCTTTGTTCTCAGGGAACGTGTCCGATCTCTAGAGCCTAGAATAGCAGATTTGGAGGACATAAGGAAGACAGAGAGGTACATACATAGATGAGACCTACAGGGATGTAGTACTGAAGTCCCACCTCCAGTCTGGCAGCATCCATGTTGCCATGGAGGAGAGAGGTCACTTGAGAGGAGAGCATCACCCTGGTGTGGCAGGAAGGGCCTGTCCTCCAGGTGATGTAAAACCCTCTTGCACAGAGGTGGTTTCTCCAGGGCCATGTGCCCATGAGGGAAGGGTTAGGACAGCCATTATAGTTGGTGATTTGATCATTAGGCATGTAGGTAGCTGGATGACTCGTGGACATGAGAATCACCTGGTAACATGCCTGTCTGGTGAGAAGGTAGCAGACCTCACGCGCCACCTAGACAAAGTCTTAGATAGTGCTGAGGAGGAGTCTGCTGTCTTGGTGCATGTCCGTACCAATGACATAGAAAAGTGTGGTAGGGAGGTTCTGGAGGCCAAATTTAGGCTTTTAGGTAAGAAGTTGAAATCCAGAACTTCCAGGGTAGTACTCTCCAAAATGCTTCTTGTTCCACATGCAGGACTCGAAAGGCAGGCAGAGCTTCAGAGTCTTAATGCGTGGATGAGATGATGGTGCAAGGAAGAGGTTTTTGAATTTATTAGGAACTGGGGAACATTCTGGAGAAAGGAGGGGCTTTTCCAAAGGGATGGGGCTCCACCTTAACCAGGATGGAACCAGGCTGCTGGCATTAACCGTTAAAAAAGGAGATTGAGCAGCTTTTAAACTAGATCATAGGGGAAAGCTGACAGTTGCCCAAGAGCGCATGGTTCGGAACAATGTATCCTTAAATGATACTAGCAAAATATTGAAGTTAGGGCATATCAACAGAGGTTCCAAAAAAGACAAAAGTAACCCAAATGCCCTTGAGTACAGAGCAGACAGTTTAAAAAGATTCAAAATTTCTCCTGCCTACCAATCACCAGATTAATATGAATAAAATACAGCCTCTAAAATGCTTGCATGCAAATACTAGAAGTAAAAAAATAAAATAAAAATAAATAAGATGGGAGAATTAGAATATATAGCACTAAATGAGAGGTTAGATATGATTGGTATCTCAAAGACATGGTGGAAAGAGGACAACCAATGGAACACTGTGATATCTGGGTAAAATCTATATCGTAATGACAGAGCATATCACCCTCACTTGGCTTTCAGCTTGTCATGCTGTGAGGGCTTGTGTGCATCAGTGATGCTGAGAGCTAAGCTATCGGTAGTTTAACTACTGGCAGGGTCTCCCAAGATGGACAGGTCTCAGCTGAGGTGCCAGACCAAGACAAACCACCCATCTGGGCAGCAGCAGAATGGGACAGTATTGGCAGAGGATCGCATTTCTGTGACAATGGCAACAACACTAAACTTAAATTGTGCGGAAGAAAGGCCTGGCAATCTACTTCCGTATCTTGCCATGAAAACCCAATGGATAGTCAAAACAAAACAAATAGCACTATAGTGCTGAAAGATGAGACCCCCAGGTCGGAAGGCATTAACTGGCTACTGGGGAGGAGCTGCAGACTATTCAGAGTAAAGCCAGCATTTATGATGTGCTTGGCTCAAAGCCCTCAGGATGTATGACTGCTAATGTAGCTGTGCATGAAATGAGAGAAGCTGAAAGATGTCTTACATATTGGGACATGGAACGTACGAAGCATGAAGCAAGAGAAGTTGGAGGTGGTTAAGAAATGGAAATGTGTACAAATTAATCTGTTGAGTGTCAGTGAACTGAAATGGACTGGCATTGAGCATTTGCATCAGATAATCACATGGTCTACTATGCTGGAAATGAAAGAAAAAAGAAATGGTGTTGCATTTATAATTAACAAGAAACTTGCAAGAACTGTAATGAAATACAATGCAGTCAGTGAACACTTAATTTCTATTCGTCTACAAGGAATGCCTATCAACACAACTATCAAGTATATGCCCCAACAACAGCTGCAGAACAGGATGAAATTGATGAATTCTATGAAAAAGTACAAGCTGAAATCAACAGAACATGCAAACAGGATATCCTGATAGTAATGGGTGACTGGAAAACAAAATTCGGCAACAAAGGTGGCGGCAAAATGGTTGGAAAATATGGACTTGGCAACAGAAATGAGAAAGAATTCTGCAAGACCAGTGATCTACTCATCTCAAACACCTTCTTCCAGCAACACAAGCGGCAACTGTACACATGGATTTCACCCAATGGATTGTACAAAAATCAAATTTGACTATATCTGTGGATGTCAACGATGGAAAAGCTCTATAACATCAACAAAGACAAAACCTGGAGCTGACTGTGATACAGTTCACCAACTACTAGTATGCAAACTCAAGCTAAAGTTGAAAAACAGCAAACCACTCTTGAATATAGCAAAATATGACCTTGAGAATATACCACCAGAATTTAAAGACTGCCTGCAAAATTGATTTGCTGCTTTAGATACAAATAATAGAACTCCAGAAGAGTTATAGGATGACATCAAGAAGGTTGTGCTGGAAGAAAGCGAGAAATCGCTACAAAAGGTGAAAAAGCAAAAACGGACAAAATGGATTATCAAAGAAACTCTGAAAATTGCCCAGAAATGCAGAGAAGCTAAAGCCAGAGGAGAAAGAGAGGCAAACTCAGAACTCAACAGAGATTTTCAATGTTCAGCAAGTCAAGACAAGGAGAAGTACTACAATGAAGCATGCAAGGAAATAGAAGCAGAAACTATTAGAGGAAGAACAAGATTGGGTTTCCCAAAGCTACAAGTTAAAGAAAAAATTTCAGCCTCGAATTGGAATGTTACAAGATGCTCAAGGATCTATGTTGAATGATGCTAAGATCATCACGAAAAGGTGGAAAGAATATACTGAGTTTTATATGATAAAGATCAAGTGGACCAACAGCCATTTCAGCCTGTACCTTATGTTCAGGAACCATTGGTGATGAAAGAAGAAATCGAAGCAGCACTGAAAGCCTTATCAAAGAACAAAGCACCGGGCATTTATGGCATTCCAATAGAGCACTGGGCATTTATGGCATTCCAATAGAAAAATTACAGCAATATGATACAGCTATTACCATACTTACAAGGCTCTGCCAGGAAATTTGGAAGACAACATCATGGCCAATTGACTGGAAAAGATCTGCGTTTATACCAATATTAAAGAAAGGTGATCCAACTGACTATGGAAATTATCGCACAATCGCTCTGACCTCACATGCCAGCAAGATTCTACTGAAGATTATTCAACAGAGACTACAACCATACCTGGAACAAGAACTACCTGAAGTGTAAGCAGGGTTCAGGAAAGGGCGAGGAATGAGACATCGCAGATGTGAGATGGATCCTTGAAAAGACAAAAGAATATCAAAAGGATATCTATTTGTGCTTTATTGACTACAGCAAGGCTTTTGACTGTGTAAATCATGAGAAACTCTGGACCACATTAAGCAGCATGGGTATACCAGAACACCTGATCGTTCTCTTGCACAACCTTTAAATTGATCAAGAAGTAACAGTTCAAACGGAACAAGGAGAAACAGAATGATTTAAAATCAGTAATGATGTACGACAAGGCTGCATATTTTCCCTTTACCTGTTTAATTCATATGCAGAACAAATCATCAGAGAAGCAGGATTATATGAAGAAAACAGGGGTGTGAAGATTGGTGGAAGACTCATCAACAACCTTTACTATGCTGATGATACCACATTATTGGCTGAAAGTGAAGATGATCTCAAACATCTGCTTCTCAAGATCAAGGAACATAGTTTTAAAATGGGCCTGCACCTTAATGTAAAGACGACAAAGATCATGACAACAGGCAAAATCAATAAGCTCATCGTTGATGGAAAAGAAATTGAAATGGTGGACAACTTTAACCTACTTGGATCAACTATCAATAAAGAAGCAACAAGCAATTAAGAAATCTGACGATGCATTGCTCTTGGCAGAATGGCTATGAAGTACCTAGATAAAGTCTCTGTCCATACAAAGATTTGACTTGTTCAAGCAAAGGCATTTTCAATAACGTCATATGAATGCAAAGTTGGACAGTGAAAAACAGACAGGAAGAAAATTGATGCCTTTGAATCATGGTGCTGGCAACAAATGCTGCGTATACCATGGACTGCCCGAAGAACAATCCAGTCAGTACTAGAGGAGATCAAACCTAAGCTTTCTTTAGAAGCTCAGATGACAAAACTTCAACTTTTGTACTTTGGACACATCATGCGAAAAGAGAAATCATTAGAGAAAACCATCATGCTTGGCAAGGTAGGTGGTCAATGCAAAAGAGGAAGACCAGCAATGAGTTGAATGGATACAATAACAGCAGCTATGGGTGCCAGTCTGTCAACAATGAGCCACCTGACTGAAGACCGAACACAATTTAGAACACTGACTCAACGGCACTTAACAACAAGATCAGATCAAATTGGTGGAGGGGTTGCACTCTATGTTAGAAAGGGCATTGAGTCACAAAGGATTAAAGTTTTGCAGGAAACAAAATTCACTGTAAAATCTCTATGGATTGAAATTCCATGTAAAAAGTGGAAGGGGAAGGCGATGACAGCGGGAGTAAAATAATCGACCGCCTGGCCAGAATGAACAACTAGATGATGAAATTCTCAAATAAATCAGGGAAGCTAACAAAAGTTAAAGCACTGGGTCAATGTTATGGCAGGACATGCTAGAGAGATAAAGTTTCCAGATGAAATAAATGACTGCTTCTTGGAACAGCTGGTTCATGAAACGACCAAAGGGTAAGCCATTTTGGACTTAGTCCTTAGTGGAAAACAAGATCTGGTGCAAAAGATAAGGGTGTTGGGGCCACTTGGCAATAGTGATCATTGCATGATCGCTTTTGATTTAATATTATAAATGGAGGAAAGACGGCAAGGAAATCCACAGTACTACCTTTTAACTTTCACAAGGAGGAGTGGGGGGAGGAGTGGTCTAGTGGTTAGGACAAGGTACTTCAGGCCGGAGGGCCAGGGGTTCAAGTCCCACCTGGGGACAGCAATCTCAGGCCGGAGGGACTGGGATTTCTAGTCCTATAGGCACTCCTTGTGGTCTTGGGCAAGCCACTTAACCCTCCATTGCCCATGTTCCCTGTAAGTATTAGCGTATGTGTCTCATACCCTCTCGTGTTAAATGTATCCCCCAATTGACCGCTTTGACCCGGTGAAAAGCAGGATATAAATACAACTAAATAAATAAACAAGGGAGACTATGATAAAATGAGGAAAATATTTAAGAAAAAACTAAAGAGAGCAGTTGCAAAGGTTAAAGATTCACATCAAGCATGGGTGGTGTTTAAAAATGCTATCTTGGCAGCCCAGACCAGCTGTATTCCACATTTTAAGAAAAGTGGAAAGAAGTCCAAAAAACTGCCAGCATGATTTAAAGGTGAGGTCAGAGAGGCTATTGTTGCCAAAAAGCATCTTTCAGGAAATGGAAAAAGGAGCCAAATGACGAAAAGTGGAAATAACAAACAGTGGCAAGTTAGATGCAAGGCATTGATAAGGCAGGCAGAGAGAATTTGAGAAGAAGCTTGTTGTGGAAGCAAAACGCGCAATAAATACTTTTTCAAGTACATTTGTAACAAAAAACCTGTGAGAGAGTCAGTTGGACCATTAGATGATAGAAGGATAAAGGGGGCACTAAGAGGGGACAAGGCCATAGCGGAGAGACTGAATGAATTCTTTTCTTCGGTCTTTACTGAGGAAGATGTAGCAATGTCACCTAAGACTGAAATGGTATTTAAAGATGATGCCGCAGAATTGAAGGAAATATCGATACATCGGGAAGATGTATTACAACTATTTGATAAACTGAAGAGTAGCAAATCACCTGGACTGGATGGTATACATCCAAGGGTGTTGAAAGAACTGAAATATGAGATTGCAGACCTACTATTAGTAATCTGTGAACTATCATTAAAATCATCTGTAATACCTGAAGATTGGAGGATGGCCAATGTAATGCCAATTTGTTTTTAAAGTTTCAGGGGTGGGGGCAGAGACGAACTTTGGGCAAGATGGACATGTGAGAGCTATGCTTCGGAGGGGAATGTCAAGAATCCTGACTTCTGCTGCTTTTAATAAAGCGGATCCTACCTATTTTGGAAGCAGTCAACTCCGGATATGTCTGGCCCCAAACCAACACATCTGGATTACCAAGGAACTCAAAACGCCAGTGCAAAGTGAACTAAAATGGAGCATCTCTTATCTCACAAAATGGCAGTCATCCGGGATTGCCCTGAGGCCTTACAGGAACTTCTCTCTGAGATCCGTGCTGTTAAAGACATGATTAAATCAAATGGCGACTTGCTGAACACAATGCAAGAGGATATCAATGCCTTAAAAAACAGTTTGGAGTCAATCACGGTGAGATTGGAGAAGGTGGAGAACCTGGTGGCATCACACGGGGAGCGGTTCTGGGCCGTTGAGAAGCAAACAAAGCTGATCTGGTCATTGCAAAGAGACTTGGAAGATGGTAACAATCGTGCTCAGAGAAACAACATAAGGATCCTAAGAGTTACTGAAGGAGCTGAAGGTACAGATATGATGGCCTTCTTGCAGTCAATGATCCCGGGTGTGCTAAAGGTGAAGTTTGCTATGCCATTTGAGATCGAGCGCGCCCATCGGGTGCCTACTCAGTCTGTGGTCTCGGGCAAGCATCTACGCCCAATCATACTAAACGTTTTGTGATTTCAACAAGTCACGCAAATTATGGAAGCAGCCAGATTGCATTCTCCATTGGCATACCAAGGAGATAAACTCCTCTTATTTCCAGACTTTGCTAAAGCGACAGTAGACAGGAGGAAAAGTTTTTTGGCGCTGCGTCCACATTTGTTGCAGTTGCAGGCCCGGTTCAGGCTACTTTATCCTGCCCACATGAGAGTCACGCTGCATAACCAAACTAGGACTTTCGACAATCCAGGGGAGTTGTACACTTTCTTGGAAGACAAAGAACTGGTATTGATGCGCTGAAATCCTTGCCTTGCACTCAGCGGTGGAAGTAAGCTTGCAGAGTTCTCTGGTCTCTATTATGTGGGTGCCTTGACTGGATTTAAGGTTGTGAAGTTATGATCTGAATCATTTAGAGTTGTCATTCAACATGGCTCTCTCGGGGTAACTCCAGGTATTGCTCTGGTCACACTGTCCTTTTCTTTTGCTCTTTCCTTCTTCCTTTTATATTTCTCGTCATTTGCGGCATTCGGGTTAGATCAGAATGCGTCAGGGCATTGAAAGACAAAATGGCCCTCATATATCTACATGTAGCCTTTAGTGATTATACAATGTATTGGGAGGGGGCATTTTGCTCGTGTTGTAGAGCTTCGGTGTTTGGGGAAGTTACTCTAGTGGTGGATAGCAATCAGTACAAGAAGCTTTACTTGGCAGAGGAGTTGAAGTGAATTAGCTAATTATATCCTCAATGCCTGTCTTGTCCCTTGGGGCTCACCTGCTAGGTTTTGAGTTCTGTATAGCCCCCCAGGGTTTTGGTGGCTTTTGGTGTTTAGAATAATGTGTTTGGGGTTTTTTGGGTGATCTTATATAAGGGCTATGGCCAAGGGGTGGTATTTCTGCCTGTGTTTTTTTCTTTGGATTATTAATGCTGCTTCAATTCTGGGTGCTTCAAAGATGTGGACTAACAATGTAAAATAGAGTAGTTACTCACCTGTAACAGGTGTTCTCCAGGAGCAGCAGGAATCAGTCCTCACATATGGGTGATGTCGGCGCTGACGGAGACCCCGTGCGGAGCATTTCCCCAGCTTTCAAAGAAAGCCTTTGGGAATTGCAGCGCGCATGCGCGGTCCCCTTCCCACCCAAGGGTGCCATCTTGCTCAGTCTGATGACATAGCTAAAAGACAGCAAAAATAGCAAAAAATAAATCATATGACTGCAACTCCAAGGGGAGGAGGGAGGGTTGTGAGGACTGATTCCTGCTGCTCCTGGAGAACACCTGTTACAGGTGAGTAACTACTCTTTCTCCAGGACCAAGCAGGAAGTCAGTCCTCACATATGGGACTCCCCAGCTTAAGGCTACCGGAGACCCCAAGCCGAAAAAATGAGCTCCCTCTAGAGCATCAGAACATAAGGAGGAATCTTCTCTGAGAACGCCCCCGACCGGTAGCCCAACATTAGGGCCGGAGGGAAGGAGTTGCCTAAACCCCAAAGAGATTATGGAGTACTGCCTGTCCAAAAGCACTGTCCCTGCGGGACTCCCTCTCAAGGCAGTAATGGGCCGCAAAAGTCTGGCTTGAAGACCAAGTAGCGGCCCGGCAGATGTCTGCCAACGGAACAGAGCAGAGATGAGCCACTGACGCAGCCTTTGCCCTGACACGATGAGCTGTGACTCGACCCTCCAACGAGAGGCCGGCTGCCCCATAAGCCCAGGCGATACAGTCAGCGACCCATATGGACAAAGTACGCTTGGAGACAGGCAACCCCAACATTGGGGTCAAAAGAAATGAAGAGCTGAACAGTCCTCCGGTGCTCCCGCGTACGGTCAAGGTAGAAGGATAATGACCTCCTACAGTCCAGGGTATGCAGGACCATCTCAGCCCGGCTGGCATGCGGCCTGGGAAAGAAAGTCGGAAGAACCACCTCCTGATTGAGGTGGAAAGAGGAGACAACCTTAGGGAGAAACTTAGGGTGAGTCCGTAAGACTACCCTATTCCTGTAGAACCTAGTGTAAGGGGGATCAGACACTAGCGCCTGAAGTTCACTTACTCGCCTAGCAGAGGTAAGAGCTACCAGAAACAAAGTTTTCCAGGAGAGAAAAACGGAGAGGACAGGTAGCCATAGTTTCAAATGGCGGACAAGTAATCCGCTATAAGACCACATTTAAATCCCACTCAGGGGCCGGTGGACGTAGAGGAGGCTTAAGCAGGAGGAGGCCTCTGAGGAAACAAGCCACCAAAGGGTGGTTGGAAAGAGGCCTCCCATCCACCGGCGAGTGGTGCGCTGACAGAGCACTGAGGTGAACTCTGACAGAATTGGACTTAAGGCCTAGATTGGAGAGGTAAAGCAAATATTGCAATACTACCGCTACCAAGCACGAGAAGGGATTCTCGCTGTGCTGAGCACACCATGCGGAGAATCTACGCCACTTAAGAGCGTAGGATTTCCGGGTGGATTGCCTTCTAGAGGCTAAGACTACGTCTTCCACCTCTCTAGGCAGTAGTAGGGGAGCCAGAACTACCCTTTCAGCAGCCAGGCCATCAGATGAAGGGACTGGAGGTTGGGGTGTAAGAGAGATCCCTGTTCTTGAGACAGGAGATCGTGTTGAAGCCCCAGAGGAATAGGAGTGTCCACCGCCAGTTGCAGCAGAAGTGGGAACCACGGTTGCCTCGGCCACCTGGGGGCTATCAGAGTCATGGAGGCCCCGTCCTTGAGTACTTTGAACAGTGTTCTGGACACTAGTGGCGTGGGAGGAAACGCATACAGTAGGCCTTTGGACCACGGGAGGAGAAACGCATCCGCTGCTACTCTGAGAGGATGCGGTTGTCTGGAACAGAACCTGGGAAGTTGACGGTTCAGAGGGCTGGCAAAGAGATCTATGGTTGGAAGACCCCATCTCAGGAAGATCTGTTGAACCACTAAAGGATTCAACTGCCATTCGTGCGGCTGCAGAATTCTGCTCAGTCTGTCCGCCAGGTAATTCTCTTGACCTGGGAGGTAGACTGCCTTGAGAAGGATTCCGTGATTGATGGCCCAGGAGCACAGCCGTTGTGCTTCCTGACACAGAAGGAAGGAGCCTCTGCCTCCTTGCTTGTTCATGTACAACATGGCAACTTGACTGTCCGTCTGGACCAGTACAGATTGGTGAGACGTGAGATGGGAGAAGACCCTCAGAGCTAAGCGTATTGCCCGCAGCTCCAGGAAATTTATCTGCTGTGTAGCCTTCCCCCAAGGGGTCCAGAGACCCTGAGTACATGCCCCTTGGCAATGCGCTCCCCAACCTTGAAGAGAAGCATCGGTTGTCAGCACTTGAGAGTGCGGAGGGGTTTGAAAAAACACTCCGAGCACCAGATTCGGAAGATGAAGCCACCATTGCAGAGATGAGGCAAGCAGTGTGGATATTGTTACTGAGTCTGCAAGACTCCCTGTGGCCTGATGCCACTGAGTTCGAAGACTCCACTGAGCAGGCCGCATATGCAGGCGGGCATTGGGGGTTACATGAACCGTGGAAGCCATATGGCCGAGAAGTCTCAGGAATTGCCTGGCGGAGACCAGGGAATTGCTGAGAAACTGCCTGGCTAGAGCCATTAATCTGTGGGCTCTGTCCACGGGCAGAAAAGCCTTCACCTGAAGGGTGTCCAGCCTTGCTCCTATGAACTCCATGTTCTGGGACGGGAGCAAAGTGGACTTTGCGAAGTTTATGACAAACCCCAAGTGCTGAAGCAGAGCCACAGTGCGAAGGGTGGCTTGACTGGCCTCCTGTGAAGACTGGCCCCTTATGAGCCAGTCGTCCAGATATGGGAACACAAAAAGACCTTGAAGCCTTAGGTAGGCCACCGCCACCACCACCGCCAGGCATTTTGTGAACACCCTAGGGGCGGAGGTTAGGCCAAAGGGTAGCACTCTGTACTGATAGTGGTTTCCTCCCACAACAAATCTGAGATATTGTCTGTGGTCTGGATGAATAAGGATGTGAGTATAAGCATCCTTTAGATTTAAGGAGCATAGCCAATCTCCCTGCTGGAGGTAGGGCAGCAGGATTCCAAGGGTAAGCATCTTGAACTTTTCCCTCTCCAGGAACTTGAGGTTTCGCAAGTCTAGGATGGGTCTGAGGCCTCCTGTTCTTTTTGGTACCAGAAAGTATCTGGAATAAAAGCCGTGACCTCTCTCAGGTGGTGGGGCACCGGTTCCACAGCCCGTTCCTTTAGTAGACTTGCTAACTCCTGTAGGAGTAGGTCCCTGTGCAGAGGGGGTCTTGGAGGCTCCCCTGGAAAAAAGGAGGGAGGTACCTGGTGAAAATGAAGAAAATAGCCCTTTTGGACTATATGGAGTACCCAGGTATCTGTTGTGACGGCTGACCACCTGTGGGCAAAGAGGGCCAGCCGGCCTCCTGTGCTGATGTGAGCCAGCTGAGGAGGAGAGGCTATGCTTTCGGAGTCAAAAACCCCCGCCCTGCTGTGCAGGAGCCGGTGTTGGGGGCTTGGAGGCCTTCTGCCTATGGGGCCCATGACCCTGCCCCTTGGCCTGCTGACCCTGTTGGGGAGCTGCAGAGGCCTGATAATGAGGGTATTGTTTATAGGCAGATGTCTTCCTCGGGTAAAAGGTCTTTTTTCCCCGAGCCCTTCTTCTTCTGAGAAGGGGCAGAGGTTTTTCTGGACAGCCTAGTCCTGGTCAGAGTCTCGGTCTCGAGTTCAGCAGCCTTTTCAGCCATGGGTTTGCCAAAAAGGTTCTCACCTCGGCAGGGGACATCGACCAACTTGTCCTGTACCCATGGCTCGAGGTCCGATGACAGTAGACAAGCCTGTCAGCGGGCACCGATGCCAGCCCCGGCTATTCGAGCCGAAGCTTCGAAGCCATCGTAGGCTGCTCGACAGATAAACTTCGAGCACTCTCTAATACCAGTGCACAAGGCCTGGAACCTCTGCAAAGGTTCCTCGGAGAGACCAGCAGAGAACCTGGAAATCTCCTTTGCCAGGTCTCGAAGCTACATGCCCATGTAGAGCTGGTATGTCTGGACACGGCAAGCAAGCATAGAGCCCTGGAAGCACTTTTTACCGAGGGCATCCAAGTTCCGGGCCTCCTGGCCGGGAGGCACCGAGGAGTGCATCTTCTGACTTTTCAGTCGATGCATGGCTAATTCCACAACCATGGAGTGATGCGGTAATTGTGCCTTTTGGAACCCGGGGCTCTTGCAGACTCGATAGATGGAATCGACCCGCTTAACACCGGTGTCGAGGCCGGGGTCTCCCACATGCGGAAGAGCAGCCGTTCCAGCATCGGAGGAACCGGTACAGTAAAGGCCTCCTTCGGGTGAGAGTCATACTGGAGGGCCTCGAGCTCCTCGGCTCGAGGCTCCTCCTCGGGATCCAAGGGGAATGCCAAGGCCTTGGCCATATCCCGCACGAAATCCGAGAACCGGGTATCCTCCGGTGGGGATAGTCTCCGAGGTTCGGACTCCGGTGAGTCCGATGGGACACACCGAGTCCGAAAGGTGTCGGGTGACTCCTCATCCTCCATCTCCCAGCCCGACTCCTCGGAGGAGGAATCGAGCGGTTCCGGTCGGGCAGGCACCAATGCCCTCCACCCTGACGCTGAGGGAACTGGCGTCGACTATCAGGGTCCCGAACGGGAGGCCGAGGGAGACCGTGGCCGGAGGATCGACTCGAGCTCGCATGGACTCGAGGATCGGCTCGGCCTCCGGGGTCGACTTGGACATCGATGTCCCGGTGGTCGGGGCAGATGCACCGGTGAGACCGGCGATCAGTGCCCGCTGCTGCTCCATGAAGGCAGCCAAGCTGCTCTCCAAGGCTTTCAACCTGAGTCCGAGCTCAGGAGACTCAGCAGCCCCCGACTCGGGCCCCGACGGTGTCGGGCCCGACGTTGGCTCCCCTGGAGGAGAGTCCACGAGGACTACAGTACTCACGTGTCCAGGAGACTCCATCTCGAGACGAGGTTGTTTGGCAGGCCTCTCCGACTCCGAAGACCCGGGACGGCGGTCGGGGCTATGCGACCTGGCCCTCGAGGAACCAGGTGCGTCCGCCGACGCCACCCTCGCGGGTTTTTTCTTCCTGCGCTGCTCCCGCGAAGGAGACCCCCGCTCAGAGGAACCCCGACGCTGCTCGGGGCCGGAGTCCTGAGACGTCGAGGCCTCTGACGAGGTCTGGGCCCGTCCGGACGCGGAGTCAGAGAAGATTCTGTCCTTTTGGTGCTGCCGACTCCTCAACGCCTTCGAGGACATTTTTCCACACGGACCACAGATCATCGGGTCATGATCGGGTCCGAGGCAACGGAGGCAGCAGTCATGTGTGTCGGTGAGAGACATAAGTTTCTTACACCGATCACACTTTTTAAACCCGCTGGCAGCCATCGGGGGAAAAAGGGCCCCTGCGAGGTTGAAAAACAGGGCTGCCAGTGAAAAAGAAAATGGCGCGAACGCTAGTCACTAAGGACAAAAACCGAAAAAAAAGAGAGTGTGCTCGATATCGGCGTATCGGGCCCAGGCGGGAAAAGGATCCGGCGTCGAACCGAAGAAGGAAGACAAAAAACAGGGTAATCAACTTTTTCCTCGGTGAAAAACGAACTACGTCCGTCGGGCTCCGCGGAAAAAAGAAGACTGAGCAAGATGGCACCCTTGGGCGGGAAGGGGACCGCGCATGCGCGCTGCAATTCCCAAAGGCTTTCTTTGAAAGCTGGGGAAATGCTCCGCACGGGGGCTCCGTCGGCACCGACGTCACCCATATGTGAGGACTGACTTCCTGCTTGGTCCTGGAGAACATATATTACAATCTGGCATGTTTCTGTAACAACTGTTTATCACAGTGTGCTATATTGTCACTATGTTTTCTTTTAAAATAGTGTCACTGAACGTTTAGGGCATTAACAATCCCATCAAGAGAAAAAAGATATTTTTGTATGGGCATAAGGAGTGTGCGGACATCCTATTTCTGCAAGAAACACATATGAATGTAAAGGAGTCTTTAAAATTACATATGAAACCCTTTTCACTTGTGGCTTTCTCAGCCCGCTAATCATAAGAAAAAAGGGGTTGCCATTTTTGTAAGGAACCTTAACAAATCTAGATGGTCTTGTCTCAGAGCGATCTCACAGCTGTATATCAGAAAAATCCCTACGCTCAATCACTTCATTTATGTGCGATTGTCCTATGGAACTGGGTCCAATGAGGAGGTTTGCTAATTATCGGGTCTCAGACTTACAATGGCATTATTTTCTGGGTTTTTTTTAATCCCCGGTAACATGCCTATTAGCATCAACCCAGAAAATAATGCCATTGTAAGTCTGAGACCCGATAATTAGCAAACCTCCTCATTGGACCCAGTTCCATAGGACAATCGCACATAAATGAAGTGATTGAGCGTAGGGATTTTTCTGATATACATTTTTGTAAGGAAATCTTTATCCCCTACTGTGCTGCAAACCAGATCTGAAACTGAGGGGCGCTGGGCAATGGCTGTTATTAAGATAGGATCCACAGAATTGGGGATAAGTCAATTGGAAACGTGTGTTGGTCTTGTCAGAGAGATGTTGGCACTCTAAGGAATGTGGTATTTGACTGCCCTAATGTTCAGTCCTACTGGATTTCGATCTGGCACTGAATCCAAGAGGTTTTGGGATTCAGGGCCACTCTCACTTGGTCTATTATAGTTTTTCAGTCAACATTTGGCATCTCGTCGTTACAGAGGGATTGTCATTTCCTATTTGACTTTATGATGGGAGTGGCGCTGCATCTCGTAATTCCCAATTGGAAACATACGGCAGCTCTCAGTTGGCACACTTGGTGGAATTGTTTGTGTCTATGTTGTAAATATGAGCAGATGCCACGGTATTGTACAACCCCTATGCCTTCTGCCTTGCTTAAATGGAAACCCTTATATGGTTATATTTCGAAAGCACAATATGCTGTAAATTAAGGGGTAATTAATCTATCATGTTTACACACGGTATAGGGCAGTTTTTAGTGGTGCCATAGCCCTTGCAAGCCTCTTTCTTTCCTTTTTTCTAGTTCCTTTCTAAGAAGATCACATGAAGAGGGGAAGGTTGGTGTTGGGGTAGACTGTTAAGGCCTTTTGTTCTTTTGGTCCTATGTTCAAAGAGAGGTTTTACTTTAATTGTAACCTTTTTGTTTTTGTTTTTTTGCTGTAATTTTGTCTGAAAACGGAAATAAAGAATTAAAAAAGAAGGTTTCAGGGGTGATCTGGGAAACCACAGACCGGTGAGCCTGGACTTTCAGAAAGCCTTTGACAAGGTCTCATCAGAGACTTTTGGAAAAACTAAAATGTCATGGGAGCGTGATTACCCACAGGTAACAGTACTGGACTGGAGGAACAATAAGGAACTGAATTTTCAGAAAGCCTTTGACAAGGTCCCTCATGAGAAACTCTTGGCGAATTAAAAAGTTATGAAATAGGATGCAGTGTACTATTGTGGATCAGGAACTGGTTAAAAGATAGAAAGCAGAGGGTAGGGCTAAATGACCAATTTTCCCAATGGAGAAAGGTGAATAGTGGAGTACCCCAGGGATCTGTGCTGGGTCCGCTGCTTTTAAATGTATTCATAAATGACCTGGAAATGGAAATAATGAGTGAGGCAATCAAATTTGCAGATGACACAAAATTATTCAAAGTTGTTAAAAACCATGAAGATTGTGAAAAATTGCAAGAGGACCTTGATAAATTGAAAAACTGGATGTTCAAATGGCAGATAAAGTTTAATGTGGACAAGTGCAAAGTTATGCACCTAGGAAAGAACAACCCAAACTATGGTTACACGATGCAAGGTTCCACATTAGGAACCACCAACCAGAAAAAAGATGGAGGCATCATCGTGGATAACATGTTGAAACTCTGCCCAGTATGCAGCGGCGGCCAAGCAAGCAAATAGGATGCTAGGAATCATAAGGAAGGGAATGGAGAAAAAGACAAAGGATATTATAATGCCTCTGTATTGTTCAATGGTGCGACCGCACTTTGAATATTGTGTGCAATTCTGGTCGCCATTTCTTAAAAAGGCTATAGCGTTATTAGAAAAGGTACAGAGAAGAGCCACCAAAATGATAAAGGGGATGGAAGGATACCCCTATGAAGAGAGGCTAAAAGGTTAGGGCTCGACCTGGAAAAGAGACAGCTGAGGAGAGATATGATAGAGGGCTATAAATTACATAAGATATGCCATACTGGGTCAGACCAAGGTCCATCAAAGCCCAGTATCCTGTTTCCAACAATGGCCAATCTAGGTCATAAGTACCTAGCAGTTTCCCGAAAAGACACAGGTTCCTCAATGCTTGTATTGGGTCAAGTAGTGATATCCCGTGTCCCTTTTAATAATGGTTTATGGAACTTTCCTCCAGGAACTTGAAGAATGAAGTGGAACAGGTAAATGTAGATCGATTACACAGGTACACTACCAAAAAACTGCCTCCAGTTTTGCAACTGATTCCTATAGATTTTGGGGTGCTGAATCCAGGAAAAATAGCCAAAATGTTCCATCACGTCACGTTTTCTTGCAAAATTAGATTTCTTACCCATATAAGAAATGTTCACATAATTTCTTTTTAGCCGACTGCAGTTTATTTTCTTGGCCCAAAATAGAGGTTGTAATGGTTAACTAACTAGAAACACTCCCTCATGATATTTTAGAGTGTTTTGTATTCATTTTATACATTAACAGGACAATTGGGAGGCGGGGGGCTAAATCCAGTACTCGCGCTGGCGCATGTTCTTTCCTGTTCGCCTCGCCTCGTTCGCTCGCTCAAACACGGTGGTTGCGACATGAACGTTCCTGTCAAATTTCAGTTTCTTGCAAGTTCATTATTACCTTTTGTTTGCTCAGTCGTAATCCAGCTTTATTCCGAAGTGGTTCACTACAGTTGTAGTTTGCAGTGCTGTGTATTTGTGATGGCTCACAGAGCCAGAGGTTGCGTCAACTCTCCGGACAGTTTTTGTTTTATTTGTGGGGAATATACCGTGAAAAAGCGGCAGAGGAACATTTCTGCATTTATTAAAAATGTATATTTCGCCTATTTCGGTTTGAAGTTAGGCGATCAAGACAAACCGTGGGCTCCTCACAAAGTGTGCAAGACATGTGAGGAAGATCTACGCTTATGGATGAAAGGTAAAAAACAAGCATTTCGTTTCGGAATACCTATGATGTGGCGTGAACAAAGAGACCACAGCAGTGACTGCTATTTTTGCTCTTGCATTGTGAAGGGATACAACTTAAAAAATAAGAACGTAATAAGTTACCCCAACCTTCCCTCAGCAATTAGGCCTATGCCTCATAGCAACAAAGTACCTGTGCCTGAACCACCAAAATCTTTGGATCATATTTGTGTGGACGGTTCTGATCATGATGAGACTCATCAGATGGCTTTTCCCGATGAGTCCAGTACTTCCGAGTTTGAAACTGAACCAGATCCGAAACCTGAACTTTTCTCTCAAGCTGAATTGAATGATTTAGTCCGGGATTTAGGACTCCCAAAAGATGCTGCCCAACTGCTAGGTTCTCGGCTTAAACAGAAAAATCTATTGTCACCAGGAACAACTTTTTATTGGTACCGCAACCGCGAGACACAATTTTTGAAGTATTTCAGCAAAGAGGAAGATTTGGTATTTTGCAACGATATATACGGAGTGATGGAAAAGTTTAAACTCAAGTATGATCCTGCTGAATGGCGGCTGTTCATTGATTCGTCAAAAGACAGCATAAAAGGTGTTCTTCTTCATAATGGCAACACATTCGCTTCAGTTCCTATTGCTCACTCTGTTATTCTCCAAGAAAAATACGAGAATTTGGCCCTGATTCTTCAGAAGATTTGTTATGATGAGCATAAGTGAATGATTTGTGGAGACTTTAAAATTCTATCCATGCTATTAGGGCAGCAATCCGGTTTCACCAAATATCCCTGCTTCCTTTGCTTGTGGGATAGCCGGGCCCGCGACCTACACTGGGGGAAAAAAGACTGGCCAATTCGGGAGTATTTGAGACCCGGTGAGAAAAATGTTCATGAGAGCTTGGTACCTCGTGATAAAATTCTATTACCACCTCTCCACATTAAGTTGGGTCTCATTAAGCAATTCATCAAGTCCCTTCCAAAAGATGGTGAGTGCTTTCGGTACCTTTGCTCAAAGTTCCCCCGACTTTCTGAAGCAAAGCTAAAGGAAGGAGTGTTTTTTTGGCCCTGATATAAGGAAACTCATTTCAGATGGAGCATTCGCTGAAACGATGTCTGAGAAGGAAAAAGAAGCCTGGGATTCCTTCAAGGATGTTGTTCTCAAATTCTTGGGGAACAAGCGGGATGAGAACTATAAGGATATTGTTGCCAGGATGCTCAATGCCTTCAAAGAACAAGGCTGTAACATGAGCCTGAAAGTCCATTTCTTGCACTCCCATGTGAACTACTTTTCCGAAAACTTGGGGGCGTACAGTGAAGAACAAGGTGAAAGGTTTCACCAGGACATCAAGGACGCAGAGAGAAGGTACCAAGGAAGATGGAACACCACTATGATGGCTGATTTCTGCTGGTTGCTGCTGCGGGAAACCCCAGATGAAAAATACGCCAAGCAGCGCACCAAGAGAAGCATTCGGGGGAAGAAGAAACGGGCCCACCAGGAGATTGATTGACCCAAGAATGACTTTAAAATCTAAGCTGTGTTGACAAATATCGTGTTTTTACTAAACTTTGAAATAAAAATTTGCTAGTTATTACCACAGTGTCAGATCTCATTTATTAGAATTTTATTTTCACATCATCGGGTGTTTGTCTTCATGTATTGCAATGGTGCGGTTTGCGTTTTCTATTCTTACATACATACCTGTACAACATTTTTTGCACATTTCTTTGCTTTGCTTTGTGTCTAACCTCGCTCTTATATGCTCAATGTTTGTGCACATGTATGTGGCTGTTTTAAGTGCAGACAATTTTGCTACCATCACAGAGTGTTTTGTTGACATTACTCTATTCTTATGTGCTGCCTTGTTACAATTTTCTTTATTCTTATTTGAATAAGTACTAAACAATTAGTATAAAGAATTCATCCAAGAAACTTTTATCTCGATCGCACTCAATCTGAAACGTTCACCTGAAACTGCTAACCCAATGTAGCAAAAAATCTGTACGTGATGGAGCAAATTGGTTACCAGATTTGGATTCAGCGCACCAAAAAACGTAAAAATCAATCGAAACATTAGAGGCAGTTAAAAAAACTTTTTTTTTAGTGTACCTGTGTTATTTACACCTTCAAAATATAAAAGACTAGGGGGGCATGAATAAGTCATGTGTGGAGTGGGAGGAATCTTATGGGGGGGGGGGGGGCGAGACTAGAACATGTCCAGCTAACCACAAGGCAAACTAAAGCTTTCACCTAGGATGGCAACTTCTGGGAGGTGGCAAAGAGCAGAGCATTCAATGCTAAACAACTGATTTTAACAGCAAGGGGGGGGGGGGGTAAGTCTTAAGGGTCGCCTGGGGTGCCAACACCTCCATTTAACTCTGGGGCTGGCTCTGGAGTAGAGTGGAGCAAGAGAGTTGAAGGGTGAAATTTTTCCAGTTGGGGTAGTTTTGTGCATACCATAATTAGTCACGAACCTCACTCCTGCCAGAGTATGTGGAGCATGCCTGTCTGGAGGGAGAGAAGAGTTTGGGGGAAAGTGTGTGATTGAAGGCAACATGACTAGGTGGTGGGAGAGCAAAGTGGAACATAAGCCTGTGCACTGAGTGTGAGAGGGAAGCACCAGTCTGGGCTCAAAGGGAGTGTGGAATCCCTGCACACACCCCTACTAGTTCCGGTCATTTAGCCCCTGCACCTATCCACACACACACACTGACCCCAGTCACTCAGTTCCTGCACCCGCCGATCCATGCATATAATGGTCCCAGCCCCTGCACCCACACCCTTTGGCGTTAGTTACTTAACCCCTGCACCCACACACACATTGTGCACCCAGTCATTCAACCCCTGAACCCATGCAAGCAAGGCAATGATGGAGGAGGCTAAACAGCACAGTAGCAGCTGTATGAAATTACTCCCTCTACACATGCTTTTCATGTCAGCAGCATGTCTTTTGCACCTTCCAGCTCACCGCCTGATCTCTGTTGCTTCCAGTTTTGCTGAATCATGGCAAAGAAAAAAAAGTACCAACCAGTTCAGGAGGAGACAAGGTTGTAGTGGCCACACGGCTTAAGGCAAAAAAAAAAGCAGGCAGAGTACGCCAGTAGGGGATTTATTGATTTTCTTTAAGGCCCAGACTGCATTTGTGCTGCAACCTATAAAAACTCATGTCTCACAGGTATAGCAAGTACTTCAGATATTTACTGAATAAAAAAAATAACTATAGCTTTACCTATTTATATGTTTACATTTGTTGTTCAAGTTATAATTTGATTTGGTTACTATCTGTCAATTTTAGGTGCTAAAATTGAGTCACATCAGAAAAACGTTTGGGAAGCACTGCTCTATAGTGAAGAAATGAGAACAACTTGATACACTGTTGCTAGTGTGGCTGCAGATGATATTTTTAGATCGGTTAGTATATGGATTATCATCCACATTATCATCATCATCATCATCCACATTATCATCACAATAGCAAAAATCTCAAAGTAGCAAAGGTACCAAACAGCCTTACTAAGGAAAGAACTCCATAATGAGTAAAACAGCAATATACAGTAGAATTGCTACCAATAATTTCAGGAAACATATGAGCCACATGGATTTGTCCTTTTTCTTTTCAACATTTTTGTGAAGAATACATTTTCCTATTTACATATGATACCAAAATCTGCAACAGGATAGACACCCTGGAAGGTGTGGCTAACATGGCAACTATGACTTAATGCTAAAAAAATTCATCATGCATTTGGGATGCAAAAACTCAAGGAAGCAGTACAATACAGGGGTAAATTTTTTATGAGGACAGAAGAGTGGGATCTGGGGGTAGTCATAGTTTACAATCTTAAGGTGGCCAAACAGGTAGAAAGCAGTGATAGCAAAAACCAGAAGGACGCTGAAAAACGGAGATGATGTTTTGAGGACTAACAATATACCCCCCCTAACAATAAAGCACAGTTACTTACCTGTAACAGATGATCTCTGGGAACAGCAGGAATTAGTCTTCACATATGGGTACGTCGGTACCGACAGAGCCTGCACGGGAATGCTCCCCAGCATCCAATAAGAAAGCTTTTGGGAGCATCCCTCGCGCCTGCACGCTGACTTCCCGCCTTTCCCACTGTCTCTCCTCAGTTGAGTTTCATAGCTGAGACAGAAGGAGAGAAAGAGGAAAGGAAATAGATAGATACAACTCCTAGGGGAGGTGGGTGGGTTGTGAAGACTAATTCCTGCTGTTCCCAGAGATCACCTGTTACAGGTAAGTAACTGTGCTATCTCCAGGAACAAGCAGGAATGAGTATTCACATATGGGGACTCCCTAGCTGCGGGTGCCGGGGGAGATCCCATAAAATGCGCATCCCTGGACAGGACGGCATTTCCCAAACCTGGATCCCCGGCATCCCCTGAGGGATGGGGGGTAGGAGTTGAATAGAGAAGAGCTGTAGAGGAACAGCGAATCTAAAGACTACCGGGAAAAGAGTCTTTAGAATGTATGTCAAGTATCATTGAAATATTTAATGAACCAGCACAATATAGAGCTTACCTACTGGATTGTAGGAAGTTGAATGTGATGGAGTGTACTGTAGATGCAGTAGCGAAATCTTCAAGGTGACTTCAGAGCAGTGAGGATGAAGTCCCAAACCTGGAATGGGCAGGTGACCCAGGTGTCAACTGGGGTAGGAGAAGAACGGCAGGTCTTCAATGGAAAGCTTTATGGGAAAAAGCTGAAAACTCTTTTAGGAACAGAGTTATTGACATTGAGAACTAAAAGAAGAAGACTGACCGATCTGGAGAATTAGCCCAGTCCTGAAAGGAAGAGGGGGTATGGAAAAAAGCCCCTATTCCCAAGGAGAACAGAAATGTATTCAGAAATACTGAAGAAGTACACTGTCTTCCCTAGCTGATAAGAGATAGGAAGACATTAAAGTTTAATACTTCATAGACAGGGAGATTTATAACAAAAATAGAAGCTGTTAACATCACAGCAATAATATTGTGTATGACTGCTCCCTCGCTCCCACTTACTGAGCCGTATGAGAATAGGCAAGTGGACTGTCTGGACTCCTTACGAAGGGAAAAACCTTATAGCACAGTTAGGGAGATAGTAGGTAATACTTAGCGTCCTGTGGACATCTCCGCAGGGGCATATATATATATATCTATATATATACACATATAAATGTATATATGGAGGGACATACATATCTATATATGCATGTATATATGCCTAGATATGTGTGAGATATATATAGATATATGGGTATAGACATATATATATATTTATATGTATGGGCATGGGTTATGCCCACCCAGACTACAGAAATATTTTCCTGTATGTATATCTCCTATACATACATAAGTCTGTGGAGACAGGCCTGCAACTGGGTCCCACAAAAACATTCACCTGGAGAATGTGATGGGAAAGATTCATCTAATAATGAGGGGGTAAAAACCACCTGAAGATATATAGAGAATCTATTTGTGTGGTGCAGGAATGTAGTTCAATGGAATAACCAATATGGCTGCGTGAAAAAACAGAAGGTAATAACAGTCTGGCAAGAGCACGTCAGGAGTGCTTTAGGACTCTGGCATGTCCAAAAACAAAACGCATAGACTAAGACACCAGGATGACCCAGCCAAGGGACAGGAGGGTATCATGTACAGTAAAAGAGTATGCGTCGTCCAAATGGAGCAGAAGAGCATAATGCCAAGCTGTAAGGAAAAAAGGGTAGATTCCTGCAAGATTGGGAACTCCTTGGACATTCACGTTATGGAATGATAGATAAACTTTTTCTACTATATGGAAAAAAACCCAGAGACAAAGTCCAATGCTCTGTAGCAAGGGCCCATAGTAGAAAGCTTCTCTGAGAATTGCAGAGAGCATTGTGCAGGAGGATTATGAGATAAAAGTGACAGAAATCAGGTGTGTTGCCACATCCAGGCAAGGATATGGCTAGGAGAAGATAACCTGCAGTGAATAGTATTATGCAAGAAAGTTGAAAGTAGCTTGCAATAAACATTAAGGTAAGCAGTGGAACTCCTGCATAGACAACAACTGAACAAAACAGCAGAGGGATTCTTCTGTATGAAAACAGAGAGAAGACAGTCAAAGGGAGCGGAGAGATTCCCATCCCTTTCTGATGAGTTGTTTAGAGCATGCATTGAAGGATAACAAAGTCTACACTGGAAGAACGGGAAGTGTTTTAGTATGGTACCAACCCAAGCAGGGGAACCCTGGAAGAGAGGGGGTTGGAAAGTGACTTACCACATGGTAAGTCAGCTGAAGGAAAAGATGTCCATATGGGGACAGAAACTATCATGGGATAGTTGAAACCTCCCTTCGTGGTAGTAAGAAGGGGAGAATTCTGTAACCCATGGACAAAGTATCCTAACAGCTAAGCATACTGAAAAAGAAAAAAACAGTGTAGAGTTTGAAGAATAAACTTCTGCTAGGAAGAAGTCAACTGTAGATTGCAATACACAGGAACCTATGGTTGCTGATTATGGTTAGACTGGTTAGAGTCTGGAGACTTCAGACTAGGATGAGATGTCCCTTGCTTGGGTACATCTGGAGGATGGGCAGGAGAAGGGTGAAACCTTCTTTTCTTAGGGAAAGAAGGTTTGGTAGGACATTTCCTACGTCCTGGGGAAAAAGAAGGCTTGGGATGGTTTCCAGAACCAGGGAAGTCAGCGGAGCAATGAGCAACCTGACGTAAAGCCTCTTTATTGAAGAGATTTTCTCCAGTACAAGGAGAGTTACCCAGTGTATGTTGTGCCCATCTGCTTAAGTCTGAAGCTTGCAGCCAGGCTGTACGACGTGCTCCAATGGCAATAGCAGAGGATCTGCTAACAGACTCAAAAGAGTCTAGAGAAGCACGAGAAAGAAAGCAAGAGATATTCCTGCTATGATTAAGAAGCAAGGAATAGTCAGTGGCCTTAGGCTCTGACAAAAAAGGGAACAAAAGAGATAATTTCTCTGTGACTTCCTGAAGTGTCAGGCTCATATAAAAAATATATGAGATAATCCTTGAAGCCAGCATAGAAGTTTGGAAGGTTTGACGTCCAAAGACATCAAGTGCTTCAGATGCACGACCTGGCGGATAAGAAGAGTGCTTCTTCTTGCTTCTTACCTTCCTCATAGCTGATTCCACTACAATGGAATGATGTGGAAGTTGGTTTTTCTGAAAGCCTGGAGAGGGAGGCACCTGATACAGAACATCCATGGCTGTAGAAGGCGCAGGAACCCTTAAAGGTGATTCCCAAATCCTCAGAAGAAGGTCTGTGCAAAGAATGATGTAAAGGAAGCATTATATTTTCCTTTTCTGCAGGATCTTGGTTAAGAGTAGAGCCAGGAATAGGAATGGCAAGAAAGGTTGCCATGTCAAGGAGAAATTTCTGAAAAGAAGGATCTCCAACAGGAACTATTCCTGGGTAGGCTGAGGTTGAAGCAGCAGCTTGAGCACCAGAAGACATACTGGACTGGTGCATAAGAAGAATCCTGCTAGATGGAGAACGATACTGACAGTTCTGATTCGAGGCAGCTAGTACTGCATCATCGGTTCCCGGAATCGATTCCAAGCTAGGCATAGAAAGGATCGATGACACCGATGGAACTGCAGGAATGGACATTGATACCGATACCGGTATCGGACACGGTGATACCATCGAAGCAGGTATCGGAGGCTGCGGAAGTGGAACCGTGGTAACCAGAGAGGCTTTGTAAACATCTTGGGTACTGCATAATCGGGAACGATATAGGTCGGTTCCCAAACGCGTCGGTACCAAGTCATCTAGACTGGATATCGATTCCAGACTCGGCATCGAGGGAAGCGGGTCTATCGATGCATGCCTAGATGGTACCGACATCGGTGGTGGTATCGGCGATGCCGATACAGGAAAGTCAATCAGAGTGGTATCGAGCGGTACCGAAGGTACCCAGGCTGTCTGATGACGATCCCAAGTGAAGAGTGGAACACTCGACACCAATGCCGATATATCGGTACCGCTCGAAGCCGGTACCACCCCCGAGCATGGCGAAGATAGAGGAAAGTCAATCTGGGTGGTATCGATCGGTCCCGAAGGTACCGAGGATAGCAGATGACGATCCCTGGTGAAGAGTGGAACACTCGACACCGATGCTGGGGTATCGGTACCGCTCGAGGCCGGTACCACCCCCGAGCATGGCGAAGATAGAGGAAAGTCAATCTGGGTTGCAACGATTGGCCCCGAAGGTACCGAGGACACCAGATGACGATCCCTGGTGAAGAGTGCAGCACTCGACACCGATGCCGGGTTATCGGTACCGCTCGAAGCGGATACCACCTCCTGGCACGGCTCAGGTATGTTCTGTGAGGGGTGAGCCCCAGGAACAACCTGAAACCCCGTGAATGCTTTGGAGCCCGAAGACTCCCGCCGGGGCTTTATTGCCAATGGAATCTTGAGGGCAAGGCCGGAGCCGTCAGCATGCTGTGCATGAGACTTACCCTTCAAGCACTGGCTAGTCTTAAGAGACTGTTTGTGGGTTACTTGATCCTGGAGAGAAGAAAAAAACGGTGTCCTCACATCAGGAGGAAAAACGGCATCGAGGGAAACTCGAAAAAGGGAAGGTCTTCTCCCAACAGAACAGCCTGATGGTTCAGGGGAAAAAGGGTCAGGACCCAAACAAGTTAGACACCAAGCTTTGGAGTCTAAAAAGAAAACTATATTCCCACAATGAAGACACTTCTTAGGAGAAGGCGGCTCCATGTTGGAGAGGCCTGGTAGGCCCAAAAAGTTAAGACAAAAAACTGAGGAGAAAAAATGTTTGTAATTTTAGAAAAGAAAAGAATAAAGCACCGGTGGTACTGGCGGGAAGAACAGCCGCGACCACAAGAAAACAAGAAATAAGAATTTTAAAGAGAAATGTTTCTGCGGTGACAGGACGACGTCCTGTTGGCTCCGCGGAAAAACGAAAACTGAGGAGAGACAGTGGGAAAGGCGGGAAGTCAGCACGCAGGATGCTCCCAAAAGCTTTCTGATTGGATGCTGGGGAGCATTCCCGTGCAGGCTCCGTCGGTACCGACGTACCCATATGTGAAGACTCATTCCTGCTTGTTCCTGGAGATTAAAATTTATTTATTTAGACAGATTTGTATGCCACCTTTTCCTTCAATCAAGGTGGTCACGTCACAACACAGAGGGTTACATTTAACACTGGGGTACATGTGAACATTTAGACAGTACAGTTAAGTGACAGTATTAAGACAGTACAGTTGAGGTAACATATAACAAAGGTATTTACTAACGTGATGTGATGAATTTGTTTGTGTGGCTGGGGTGTGTGTGTGTGTTAGTTGGCGGTGATGTTAGTATTGCTGTTTGGGTAAGGGATGTTGCTTGAGTGCTCATAGGTTTCTATATATAACCATGTTTAGAGGTCTTTGCGGAAGTCTGTGAGGTCTTCTAAAGCTCTCAGGTTTATTGGTAGGGAGTTCCATATTGAGGATGCCAGTAGTGCTCTTTTTGAGGTTGTTTGTTTGGTTTTGTGATAGCCTGCAGGGGTGCTGATCATGTTATTATTGGTTCCTCTTGGTCTATTGCTGATGTCTCTTGTTATAATGATTTGGAGTACGTCCGCTGAGAGATGGTGAATGACTTTGAAGATTATCATGATTGTTTTGTATTTAGTTCTTGCCACCATTGGGAGCCAGTGTAGTTGTTGTAGGATAGGAGTGATGTGCTCGGTCCTTGGGGTGTCTGTAATGATGCGTACTGTAGTGTTTTGTACCATCTGTAGTGGGTGTAGTGTGTTTCCATAATCAAGCAGAGGCGTGATGAGTGCTTGACATACTGTTTGGAAGTGGTCTTGACGGAGCATTGGTTTGATTTGTCTGTTTTCAATCAATGATATGCCTTGTTCGCAGTTTTGTTGATGTGAGATTTTAAGTTCAGAGCTCTGTCTAGTGTTATGCCCAGATATTTAACTTCTTCTTTGACTATTATGTGTTTGTCTAGGATGCTTATGGTTTGTGGGGGTGTGAATGTGGAGTTCCTGGTGGCGAACATTGCCTCAGTTTTGTCGTAGTTGACTGTTAAGTTGTTGTCTATGAGCCAGTCATTCATGTCTTCGAGGCATTTTGTTATTGGTGCGGTGTTTAGTGCCAATAAGTTGACTGGAGCATACACCATGATGTCATCAGCATAAATGTGGTAGCATAGATTATGGTTCTTGATGATGTTGCATATGGGCTGTATGTAGATGTTAAAGAGCATTGAAGATAGGGCTGAGCCTTGAGGTATTCCCTGCGTGATGGGGGAATTGTAGGGATTTCTTTTGATCACATTTGACTTGTTGCATTTGCCCTTCCAGGTATGATGTAAACCACTTTAGGGTATTCTTGCATAGTCCTATCTGTTGTAGGTGTTGCAGTACCTCCCTCACAGCTGTACATATTTATTTATTTATTTTATTTAAAGTTTCTTCTATACCGCACTATTCGGCATCAGTGCGGTTTACATGGAACAAAAACATCTCAGTACATTAAACAAGTATGAGTTTACAGATAACAGTTTAAGAACTTGGATAACAGAAACTATTAATAATAACATTCCATTAACTATTTACATAAAATCAACAAAGACATCTGTATTTATAAATGTATATACAACTACAACTACATTGCTTAATTCTAGAACATTTGGGTTTTTGTTAAGAACTGGAGGTATTTATAATATCAATTTATATTTTTAAACTTATGTTATACTAAGCTCTGTATTATGTAAAGGCAAAGTTCTCTGTTCCATGTAAACTGCTTTGATTTCCTGATTAAGTGGTATAGAAAAACTGAAATAAGTAAATAAATAAATATAAATCTCCAGTGAGACCTCATTTGGAGTACATAAGAAATGCCATACTAGGTCAGACCAAGTCCATCAAGCCCTGTTTCCAACAATGGTGAATCCAGGTCACAAGTATCTCTCAGGTTCCAAAAATGGTACACAGGTCCTACAATGCTTGTTCCACGGTAAGCAGTGAATTTCCTAGGGCCTGGAACGTGTCCGAACCTTTTCTAAACCCAGCTACACTAACAGATTTTACTACATTCTCCAGTAACGAATTCCAGAGTTTGATTACGCGTCGAGTGAAAAAATATTTTCTCTTATTACTCTTAAATGGGTTACATTGTAGCTTCACTGCATGTCCCCTAGTCTTTCTACGTTTTGATGGAGTAAACAACCTATCTACATTTACCCCTTCTACACCATTCACTAATTTATAGACCTCTATCATATCTCCCCTCTGCCGTCTCTTTTCCAAGTTGACGAGCCAGAACCTCTTAAGCCTTTCCTCATACGGATATCCTCCCATCCCCTTTACCATTTTGGTGGCTCTTCTCTGCATCTTTTCTAATTCCACTATATCCTTTTTAAGATATGGCAACCAGAATTGCACACAATATTCAAAGTGCGGTAACATCATGGAATGATACAGAGGTATTATAATATCCTTGGTTTTATTCTTCATTCCTTTTTTTTTTTTATAATAAACATTAAAGGCAAGAGCAAAGAGTGACCGCAGTAAGTTGCACAGCTCCTGTTGGAGAGCCGTGATCGGGGTAGCAGTCCTTGTTAGCAGGCTGGAGGATCTGCACGCTAAAGGGTGAGGTGCGCAACGACTCCAGGGCCTAGTAGCAGAGGAGGTCAGTCACTTGTCGCCCAACACTGAAGCCATGGTGAGAAAGCAGAGCATCAGCGCAGTGGCTCGAGTACCCGGCTAGAGGCTTTTTTTTTTTTTTTGGAAGGAGCATTCTCCCTCTGCCCTTATTTCAGCCAGGACACACAGGCTAGTGCTGAGCCGGGAAGGATCGTCGGTGTTGCACTGACTGTGTGGTGCTGCATCTCCCTTTCCCGCTGAGCACGGGAATGGTCACCATCTTCTATATCCGCGTTATTATTTTTGGCGGAGGTCACTGCAGACAGCGGGGTTTGCACTCATTTTTTGTTGTTTTTATCTGGAGGGCCCCTCCGATTGCACGTTAAGTTTAAAAAAAAAAAAAAGCTGATAGGCAGTGAGCTGATGAGAAAAAAAAAAAAAGGCTGGTTCTGTCTGCGGCTCTTGTGGGAGACCCAGCATGCCTTCCAAGTCAGTGTGCTTGGTATGTTGGTTTTGCAAAGGTTTGCTCTCACCAGCCAGTTTCTGCTATGGCTTTGAGGCCGAATACCTGTCTGTCAAGGCTGAGTTTATGGAGGAGAGACCTAATAATACCCAGGAGGCCTCAGGAGGTGTAGAGATCCCTTCTCAGCTCTCAGGGGGGTGTATTTCGCCTTCGCCCTGTATAGTGATCATGTCGGGGGGGGGGGAAGTTGATGAGGTAGCGACCCCTCCCACAAAATGCCTCAAAAGCAAGGGGAAAAGAGCAGTTAGAGCCTCCTCCTTTAGGGGAGAGCCAACGTAAGGACTCCCAGGGGGAGCCCTCTTCATGCATAAGGCCTTTTGTATAGGTAGCGGTGGGGGGGGGGGGGGGGAAGTAAAGGCCCAGAAACATGGTGCTCCAAGACCACCCTTGAAGGATAAGGTAGAGGGGGAGCCACAGCCAAGCAGGCAGTGATTGATTCCAAGCAGGGACTCTGTTGCAAGCAAGGTACCAAAGCTCCAACAACTGACATATGGCAGGGAAGAATCATATTGCCAGAGCTGTTGGCCCATTACGGCTTCTGCCTCTGTCCAGACAGAGATCCCTATGCCAGTTGAAGGACAGGTTTCATGTGCAGGATGCCTGCATGCTGAAGCTCTCAGAAAAGAAGTGGAGGAGCTGAGAGAAGAGGTGGCAAGGCTGAGGAGCATTCGAGACAGAGAGAAATACACTGATGAGATGCTTCTTGAAACATCCAAGCTCCCCAAGAGAGGTGAAGATGGGAGCCTGCAGAATGAGTAAAGCTGGACACGAGTCACCAGAGCCTGCACAATCACCAATCCAACTCCTCCAGACCTTGAATTGAAGATCCATTATGCAGCCCTAGAAGTGGAGATGAAAGCATCCCAGGAAAGGGAAGAACTAAAACTTGAGCACCCCAAAGTTGCAGAATCAGTGACCACAAGGAAGCAAAAGGTAGTGGTGGTTGGTGACTCTCTTCTGAGGGGTAATGAAGGGTCCATCTGCTGACCTGACGATGTCCAGAGAGGTGTGCTGTCTGCCAGGCGCCAAAATCCAAGATGTTACAGAGAGTTTGCAGAGACTCATCAAGCCTACTATTACCCAATGTCTCTCCATTTCAAAGCAAGGTATCAAAGCTCCACCAACTGAACAAATCATATTGCCAGGGCTGTTGCCCCCGTTACAGCTTCTAAATCTGTCCAGAGATCCCAATGCCAGTTGAAGGACCGGTTCCATGTGCAGGATGCCTACAAGCTGAAGCTCTCAGGAAACAGGTAGAGGAGCTCAGAGAGGTGGCAAGGCTGAGGAGCACTCAAGACAGTGATAAGTACATTGATGAGATGCTTCTTGAAACATCCAAGCTCTCCAGCAGAGGTGAAGATGGCAGCCTACAGAAGGATGAAGGTTGCACACAAATCACCAGGGCCTGCAGAATCACCAATCCAACTCCTTAAGCCATTGAATTGAAGTTATCTAGTTTAAAAGCTGCTTTTTAAAGGTTAATGCCTGCAGACTGGTTCCATCCCTGAAGGTGGTGCCCATCCTTTCAGAAAAGCTCCTTCCTTCCCCAGAATGTTGCCCAGTTCCGAAAAATCTGAAACCTTCTTACTTGCCCATCGTGTCATCCACTCATTGAGACTCCAGAATTCTGCCTGCCTTATGGGTCCTGCACGTGGAACGGGAAGCATTTCAGAGAATGCTACCCTGGAAGTTCTGGATTTCAGCTTTCTACCTAAAATCCTAAATTTAGCCTCCAGAACCATCCTCCCACACTTTCCTAAGTTGTTGGTACCAACAGGTACCAAGGCAGCAGGCTCCTCTCTAGCACCTTGTCTAGGTGGCATGTGAGATTCACTACCTTCACATCAGAATGGCATGTTAACAGCCACCCAGCTATCTATATACCCAATGATTGGATCGCCAACTATAATGGCTATAATGGTACCTGGAGAAACCTCTTTGGTGCGAGAGAGTTTTACATCACCTGCTGGACTGGTTCTAGCTACAGGATCACTTCCTGCCACATTAGGGTGATACTCTCCTTTCACGTGACCTCTCCCCTCCATGGCAACTGAGAAGCTGCCAGACTGGAGGTGGGACTTCAGTACTACTTCTCTGTAGGTCTCCTCTATGTACCTCTCTGTCTTCCTTAGGTCCTTCAAGTCTGTTACTCTAGCCTCCCGAGATCGGAATCATTTCCTGAGAGCAGAGAGCTCCTTGCGCCTAGTAAATACATAAGACTCCTCACCAACTGGGAGAAAAACGTACATGTGACACTCAATGCAAAAGGCTGGATAGCCCCCATCCCACTGCTGGACTACTGTCTGCATCTTAGTTTTAAGGTTTTGTTAAGGTATTTGTTTACCTACTTAAAGCTATACCTGATGAGGATAGCCCATTACACCTGAAAGTGAATTTGACTACCTCGGTCCCTGTAAGAGCTGTAATAACCTATAAATTTAAATTTATGCATGGGAAAGGTGGGAGTTGGGGTGGGCGAGAGAGAGTAGTTACTCACCTGTAACAGGTGTTCTCCAGGAGCAGTAGGAATCAGTCCTCACTTATGGGTGACACCGGCGCCGATGCAGTCCCCATGCGGAGCATTTCCCCAGCTTTCTATGAAAGCCTTTGGGAATACTACACGCATGCGCGGTCCCCTTCCCGCCTAAAGGTGTCATCTTGCTCAGTCAAATGACATAGCTAAAAAACAGCACACAAAAATGAAAAAATAAACTATGTACAACTGCAACTCCCAGGGGAGGAGGGAGGGTTGTGAGGACTGATTCCTGCTGCTCCTGGAGAACACCTGTTACAGTGAAAGTGAAGATGATCAGAAACATTTGCTTCTCACAATCAAAGAACATAGTCTCAAAATGGGCCTGCCCCTTAATGTAAAGAAGACAAAGATCATGACAACTGGCATAATCAACAGGTGCATCGTTGAAGGAGAAGAAATTGAAATTGTGAACAACTTTAACCTACTTGGATCAACTATCAATAAAGAAGCAACAAGCAGTCAAGAAATCAAACGACACATTGCTTTTGGCAGAATGGCTATGAAAGACCTAGATAAGATTCTCAAGAGCAGAGATGTCTCTCTCCATACAAAGATTCAACTTGTTCAAGCCATGGTATTTTCAATATCATCATATGGATGTGAAAGCTGGACAGTGAAAAAGACAGACAGGAAGAAAATTGATGCCTTTGAATTATGGTGCTGGCGGCGAATACTGTGTATACCATGGGACTGCCCGAAGAACAAACCAGTTGGTACTAGAGGAGATCAAACCTAAGCTTTCTTTAGAAGCTCAGATAACAAGACTTCAACTTTCATACTTTGGACACATCATGCGAAGAGAGAGATCATTAGAGAAAGACATCATGCTTGGCAAGATAGAAGGTCATCGCAAAAGAGGAAGGCCAGCAATGAGATGGATCGATACAATAAAAGCAGCTACGGGTACCAGTCTGTCAACAATGAGCCGCCTGACTGAAGACCGAACACAATTTAGGATAGCTATCCAGAGGGTCGCCATGAGTCGATTCCGACTCGACGGCACTTAACAACAACAACACACATCTTAAAGGAAAGGAGGTGCTCTCAGGTGTAGCTCATTATCCAAATCAATCATACACTAAGGACCTGAGATTAATTAAGCTTCAGGTGAACAAGGTATATTAAACGTATTAGGTAAACTTTTTTATTAGTATAAGTATCCACAGCAAACCTTAATAAGTAAAGAATTTAAAGATCTAAACACAAGCTTAAAACTAAGATGCAGACATCAGTCCAGCAGCAAGATGGGGGCTTTCCATTCTTTTGCATGTATGATTTTCTCCCAGTTGGCAAGAGATCTTATGTGTGCACTAGGTACAAGTAGCTCTTTGCTCTCAGGGAATGAGTCCATTCTCTAGAGGCTAGAGTAGTGGAAAACATAAGACAGACAGAGAGGTACTTAGATGAGACCTACAGAGATATAATCCTTAAGTCCTACCTCCAGTCTGGCAGTATAACTGTTGCCATGGAGGAGGTCATGTGACAGGAGAGCATCACCCTGGTGTGGCAGGAAGTGATCCTGTAACTAGGACCTGTCCTCCTCCAGGTGATGTAAAACCCTCTCACACCGAGGAAGTTTCTCCAGGGCCATGTGCCCATGAGGGAAGGCTTAGGACAGACTTTATAGTTGGTGATTCGATCATTATGCATGTAGATAGCTCGGTGGCTGGTGGATGTGAGGATCGCCTGGTAACATGCCTGCCTGGTGCGAATGTAGCAGACCTCACGTGCCACCTAGATAAGGTCTTAGATAGTGCTGGGGAGGAGTCTGCTGTCTTGGTACATAGGAAAATGTAGTAGGGAGGTTCTGGAGGCTAAATTTAGGTTTTTAGTTAGGAAGTTGAAATCCAGAACTTCCAGGGTAGCGTTCTCCGAAATGCTTCCAGTTCCACATGCAGGACCCAAAAGGCAAGCAGAGCTCCGGAGTCTCAATACGTGGATGAGACAATAGTGCAAGGATGAGGATTTTGGATTTGTTAGGAACTGGAGAACATTCTGGGGAAAGGAGGGGCTCTTCCGAAGGGATGGGCTTCACCTTAACCGGGATGGAACCAGGCTGCTGGCATTAACCTTTAAAAAGGAGATAGAGCAGCTTTTAAACTAGATAATAGGGGAAAGCCGACAGTCGCACAAAAGCGCATGGTTTGGAAGAATGTATCCTTGAATGTATCCTACCAATAGCAGAGAGGTTCCAAAAAAGAGTAAAGCAGCCCAAATGCCCTTGAATATGGAGCAGGCAGATTAAAGATTTCAAATTACCCATGCCCACCAATAGCCAAATTAACATGAATAAAATACAGTCTCTAAAATGTTTGTATGCAAATGCAGGAAGTCTAAGAAATAAGAAGGGAGAGTTAAAATATATAGCAATAAATGAGAGGTTAGATATGATTGGAATCTCAGAAACATTGTGGAAGGAGGACAACTGTGATACCTGCGTACAAACTATATCATAATGAGAGAGCTGATTAAATTGGTGGAGAGATTGTGCTCTATGTTAGAGAGGGCACTGAGTCAGAAAGAATTAAAGTTTTGCAGGAAACAAAATTTGCTGTAGAATCTCTATGGATTGAAATTCCATATAAAAAGCGGAAGGTGATGGCAGTGGGGGTGTACTATCGACCGCCTGGCCAGAATGAACAAATGGATGATGAAATGCTCAAAGAAATCAAGGAAGCTAACAAAAGTTACAGCGCAGTAATAATAATGGATGATTTCAATTAACCCGGTATCAACTGGGTCAGTGTCACGGCAGGACATGCTAGGGAGATAAAGTTTCTAGATGAAATAAATGACTGCTTCTTGGAGCAGCTGGTTCATGAACTGACCAGAGGGGAAGCCATATTGGACCTAGTCCTTAATGGAAAACCAGATCTGGTGCAAAAGATAAGAGTGTTGGGGCCACTTGGCAATAGTGGTCATAGCATGATCGCGTTTGATTTAATTAGTGGAGGAGGGATGGTAAGGAAATCCACAGTACTACCTTTTAACTTTCGAAAGGGAGACTATGATAAAATAAGGAAAATAGTTAAGAAAAAACTAAAAGGAGCAGTTGCAAAGGTTAAAGACTTACATCAAGCTTGGGTGTTATTGAAAAATGCTATCTTGGAAGCCCAGACCAGCTGTATTCCATGTTTTAAGAAAAGTGGAAGGAAGTCCAAAAATCTGCCAGCATGGTTTAAAGGTGAGGTCAGAGAAGCTGTTGTTGCCAAAAAAGCATCTTTCAGGAAATGGAAAAAAGACAAAGAACGAAAACTGGAAACAGCACAAGCACTGGCAAGTTAAATGCAAGGCATTGATAAGGCAGGCAAAGGGAGAATTTGAGAAGAAGCTTGCTGTGGAAGCAAAAACGCGTAATAAAGACTTTTTCAAGTACATTCGTAGCAAAAAACCTGTGAATCAGTTGGTCCATTAGATGATAGAGGGGTTAAAGGTGGACTAAGAGGCGAAAAGGCATTAGCGGAGAGACTGAATTCTTTGCTTCGGTCTTTACTGAGGAAGATGTAGGGATGTTACTCATGACTGAAGTGGTATTTAAAGGTGTGGAAGAATTGAAGGAAATAGCGATACATCGGGAAGATGTATTACAACTATTAAACTGAAGAGTAGCAAATCACCTGGACCAGATGATATACATCCAAGGGTGTTGAAAGAACTGAAATATGAGATTACAGACCTGCTAGTAATCTGTGAACTATTATTAAAATCATCTTTAATACCTGAAGATTGGAGGATAGCAAACATAACGCCAATTTTTAAATAGGGTTCCAGGGGTGATCCGGGAAACTACAGACCGGTGAGCCTGACGTCAGTACTGGGAAAAATGGTAGAAACCATCATAAAGAACAAAATTGCTGAACATGTAGATAGTCATGGCTTAATGGGAGACAGACAACATGGCTTTAGACAAGGAATATCTTGTCTTACTAATCTGTTATGTTTTTTGAAGGTGTGAATAAACAGGTAGACAAATCGGTTGATACAGTGCATTTGGACTTTCAGAAAGCCTTTCACAAGGTCCCTCATCTGAGACTTTTGGCAAAACTAAAGCATCATGGGGTAGGAGGGCAGTGTACTACTGTGGATCAGGAACTGGTTAAAATATAGAAAGCAGAGGGTAGGGCTAAATGGCCAAGTTCCCAATGGAGAAAGGTGAATAGTGGTGTACCCCAGGGATCTGTGCTGGGTGTGCTGCTTTTTGTCATATTCATAAATGACCTGGAAAAGGGAATAACAAGTGAGGTTATCAAATTTGCAGACGACACAAAACTATTTAAAATTGTTAAAACCCATGAGGATTGTGGAAAATTGCAAGGGGATCTTGATAAATTGGAAGACTGGGCATCAAAATGGCAGATGAAATTTAATGTCGACAAATGCAAAGCTTTGCACCTAGGGAAGAACAACCCAAACTATGGTTACACGAGGCAAGGTTCCACATTAGGAACCACCACCCAGGGAAAAGATTTAGGCGTCATTGTGGATAACATTTTAAAACCCTCTACCCAGTGTGCAGCGGCGGCCAAGAGAGCAAATAGAATGCTAGGTATCGTAAGGAAAGGAAAGGCATGGAAAATAAAACAAAGGATATTATAATGCCTCTCTATCGCTCCATGGTGAGACCGCACCTTGAATATTGTGTGCAATTCTGGTCGCCGTATCTTAAAAAGGATATAGCGCTATTAAAAAAGGTTAAGAGAAGAGCCACCAAAATGGTAAAGGGGATGGAAGGATACCCCTATGAAGGCAGGCTAAAAAGGTTAGGGCTCTTTAACCTGGAAAAGAGACAGCTGAGGGGAGATATGATAGAAGTCTATAAATTAATCAACAGAGTGGAACGGGTAAACTTAGATTGATTGTTTACGTTATCAGAATATAGAAAGACTAGGGGACATGCAATAAGCTAAAGGGTAAACTATTTAAGACTAATAAGAGAAAAAAATTTTTCACTCAACGTGTAAACTCTGCCATTTGTTACCGGAGGATGCAGTAAAGGCTGTTAGTGTAGCTGGGTTTCAAAAACGTTTGGACAAGTTCCTGGAGGAAAGGTCCATAAACCATTATTAAAAAGGGACCCAGGATATAGAGTAGTTACTCACCTGTAGCAGGTGTTCTCCAGGAACAGCAGGAATCAGTCCTCACATATGGGTGACGTCGTCGATGGAGCCCCCATGCGGAGCATTTCCCCAGCTTTCAAAGAAAGCCTTTGGGAATGCAAGCATGCATGTGCGGTCCCCTTCCCGCCCAAAGGTGCCATCTTGCTCAGTCTGATGACATAGCTAAAAGACAGCACAAAAAAGAAAATGAACTATATACCACTGCAACTCCAAGGGGAGGAGGGAGGGTCGTGAGGACTGATTCCTGCTGCTCCTGGAGAACACCTGTTACAAGTGAGTAACTACTCTTTCTCCAGGACCAAGCAGGAAGTCAGTCCTCACAAATCGGTGACTTCCTAGCTCTGGGCTACCAGGAACCCAGGCTGAAAAATAGAGCTCCCTCTAAAGCCCCAGCAACAGTTAGAGAATCTTCTCTGAGACCACACCTGAACGGTAGCCCAACACCAGGGCCGGAGGGTAGGAGTTGCCTAAACCTCAAAGAGATTACGGAGTACCGCTTGCCCGAAAGCACTGTCCCTACGGGACTCCTTCTCGAGGCAGTAGTGGTCTGCAAAAGTCTGGCTTGAAGACCAAGTAGTGGCCCGGCAGATGTCTGCCAACGGAACAGAACGGAAGTGAGCTACTGATGCGGCCTTCGCCCTGACCCGGTGGGCCATGACTCGACTCTCTAGGGAGAGGCTGGCTGCCCTGTACGCCCAGGCGATACAGTCTGCCACCCACTTGGACAACGTATGCTTAGTGACAGGCAACCCCAATTTATTAGGGTCAAAGGAAATGAAGAGCTGAGAAGCCCTTCTATGCCCCTACGTACGTTTTAGGTAAAAGGACAGTGCCCTTCTACAATCCAGGGTATGCAAGACAGAGTCAGCCCTACTGGCGTGCGGCCTGGGAAAGAACGTCTGAAGTACCACCTCCTGGTTGAGGTGGAAGGACGACACTACCTTTGGAAGGAACTTAGGATGAGTCCGCAAGACTACCCTGTTCCTATAGAACCTGGTATACAGCCTATCCGAGACCAGGGCCTGAAGCTCACTCACCCGCCTAGCCGAGGTGAGTGCCACAAGGAACAACACCTTCCAGGAGAGGAAACGTAAGTGGCAGGTTGCCATCGGCTCAAAAGGTGGGCGAGTCAGTTGCTACAAGACCACATTGAGATCCCACTCAGTGGCCGGTGGACGAATAGGAGGCTTAAGCAGAAGCAGGCCTCTGAGAAAGCGAGACACCAGAGGGTGGCCTGAGAGAGACTGTCCATCCACCGGCGAGTGGTGAGCTGAGAGGGCACTGAGGTGAACCCGGACAGAGTTGGACTGAAGTCCTAGGTTGGAAAGGTGGAGCAGGTATTGTAGCACCACCTGGACCGAGCAGAAGGGGTCCTCCTGCTGTTGAGAACACCAAGTAGAAAACTTAGGCCACTTCAGAGCATAGGCCTTCCTAGTGGAATGCTTCCTGGAGGCCAACACCACCTCTTCAACCTCCTTTGATAGGAGCAAGGGAGCATGGACTAGCCTTTCAGCAGCCAGGCCATCAAATTGAGGGATTTGAGGTTGGGATGCAAGAGGGACTCCTGATCCTGAGTCAGAAGGTCGGGTTGCAGCCCCAGAGGAAGCAGAGTATCCACTGCCAACTGCAGAAGAAGAGGGAACCACGGCTGCCTAGGCCACCTGGGGGCTATCAGGATCACCGTGGCTCGGTCCTGCTGGGTTTTGAATAGAGTCCGGGCCACCAGAGGTGTGGGAGGAAACGCATACAGCAGGCCCTCTGACCAGGAGATCAGGAATGCATCTGGCGCTGTTCTCAAGGGATGCGGTTGCCTGGAACAGAACCTGGGTAGTTGCCTGTTCAGCGGACTGGCAAAAAGATCCATGGTTGGAAGTCCCCACTTCAGAAAGATCTGTTGAACTACCAGAGGATCCAACTGCCACTTGTGAGGCTGCAGGAGTCTGCTTAGCCTGTCCGCCAGGTAGTTTTCCTGGCCTGGGAGGTAGACCGCCCTGAGGGTCATGCCCTGATTGATAGCCCAGGAGCAGAGAGCTTGTGCTTCCAGGCACAGGAGTCTGGATCCTGTGCCTCCCTGCTTGTTGACGTAGAACATAGCCACCTGGTTGTCCGTCTGAACTAGGACAGACTGGTGAGATAGGATCTGAGAGAAAGTCCGTAAGGCTAGTCGAATGGCTCTCAATTCCAACAGACTGATATGCTGGGCGGCCTCCCACGGAGACCACAGGCCTTGGGTGCAGGCCCCCTGGCAGTGTGCCCCCAGCCCTGCAGGGAAGCATCGGTTGTCAGTACCTGAGTGTGTGGAGAGGCCTGAAAAGGAACTCCCCCGACCAGATTTCGGAGATGCCTCCACCAGCGTAAGGAGTCCACCAAGAGTTTGGACACCTTTATCCTGTCTGACAATTTCCCTGTGGCCTGTAGCCACTGTGCCCTGAGGCACCACTGAGCCGACCTCATGTGCAGCCGGGCTTTTGGGGCGACATGCACTGTGGATGCCATGTGGCCTAAGAGCCGGAGGAAGTGTCTGGCCAAGACCAAAGAGTTTGCCCGAAACTGGCCGGCCAACTTTATCAGCCTGTGAGCTCTGTCCACAGGCAAATAGGCCTTTGCATGGATGGTATCCAATCTTGCCCCTATGAACGCCACGTCCTGTGAGGGGACTAAAGTGGACTTTGGTAAGTTTATAACGAACCCCTGGTGCTGAAGCAGGGATATGGTTCGGAAGGTGGCCTGCCTGGACTCTTGTGGAGACTGGCCCCTGATAAGCCAATCGTCCAGGTAAGGGAACACAAAGATCCCCTGGTTCCTGAGGTAGGCCGCAACCACCGCCAGGCATTTTGTAAAAACCCTGGGGGCGGAGGTGAGGCCAAAGGGAAGCACTCTGTACTGGAAGTGTTTCCCTCCCACCACAAATCTGAGAAATTGCCTGTGACTTGGATGGATGAGGATGTGAGTATAAGCATCCTTCAGGTCTAAGGAGCATAGCCAATCTCCCTGCTGGAGGTAGGGCAGTAAGATTCCAAGGGTAAGCATCTTGAACTTTTCCCTCTCCAGAAACTTGTTCAGATTTCTCAGGTCCAGGATGGGTCTGAAGCCTCCTGTTCTTTTTGGTACCAGGAAGTACCTTGAGTAGAAGCCTTGCCCTTCCAGGTGTTGGGGCACCGGTTCCAACGCCTGGTCCTGTAGCAGACTTTCCAACTCCTGAAGGAGTAAGTTTCTGTGCAGAGGGGATCTTGGAGGCTCCCCTGGAAAGTAGGAGGGGATAATCTGGGTGAAGTGGCGCAGACAGCCCTTCTGGATGATGCTTAACACCCAAGTATCCCCTGTGATGGCTGGCCACCTGTCTGCGTACAAGGTCAGCCGACCTCCTGTGCCCTGTCGAGGAGGAGAGGCTATGCCGGCTTAGTCAAAAAACTCCTCCATGCTGAGCAGGAGCCAGAGTAGGAGGCTTGGGAGCCTTCTGCCTACGGGGCCCATGACCCTGCCCCTTGGCCTGCTGGCCCTGTTGGGGAGCTGCAGAGGCCTGGCAGAGAGGGTAGGTTTTGTAAGCAGTGGTCTTCCTCGGGTAAAAGGCCTTTTTCCCCGAGCCCTTCTTCTTCTGAGAAGGGGCAGAGGTTTTCCTGGACAGCCTTGTCCGGGTAAGAGTCTTGGTCTCAAGTTCTGCAGCCTTTTCGGTCATGGGCTTGCCAAAGAGATTTTCACCTCGGCAAGGGACATCGACCAACTTGTCCTGTACCCATGGCTCGAGGTCCGAGGATTGTAGCCAGGCCTGGCGGCATGCACCGATGCCGGCCTCTGCTACTCGGGCCGAAGCCTCAAATCCATCGTAGGCTGCTCGAGATATAAACTTCGAGCACTCTCGAATACCAGAAGACAAGGCCTTGAACCTCTGCAAAGGTTCCTTGGACAGACCAGCAGAGAACCCGGCAATCTCCTTTGCCAGGTCTCGAAAGTACATGCCCATGTACAGCTGGTAGGTCTGGACACGGCAAGCAAGCATAAAGCCCTTGAAGCACTTTCTACCAAGGGCATCCAGGTTCCGGGCTTCCCTGCCAGGAGGCACCGAGGAGTGCATCTTCTGACTCTTCAGGCGATGCATGGCCGATTCCACAACCATGGAGTGGTGCGGTAGCTGTGCCGTCTGATACCCGGGGCTCTTGTGGACGCGATAGATGGAATCGACCCGCTTGCTTAGAACCGGCATCGAGGCCGGCGCCTCCCACATGCGGAAGAGCAACCGCTCCAGCATCGGAGGAACCGGGACAGTAAAGGCCTCCTTGGGAGGAGAGTCATACTGCAGAGCCTCGAGCTCCTCGGCTCGAGGCTCCTCCTCGGGGTCCGCAAGGAATGCCAATGCTTTGGCCATGTCCCTTACGAAATCCGAGCACCTGGTATCCTCCGGGGGGGGGGGGGGGGGGAACCTTGTCCGAGGCTCGGATCCCGGTGAGTCCGAAGGGACGCACCAAGTCCGGAAGGTGTCTGGGGACTTCTCTTCCTCCGTCTCCCATGCCGATTCCTCCGAGTGGGCGGGCACCAACGCCATCCGCCCCGACGCCGAGGGTACCGGTGTCGACGACCTCGGTCCCGAATGGGAGGCCGAGGGTGACCTCGGTTGAGGATCGACTCGAGTTCGCATGGTCTCGAGGATCGGCTCGGCCTCCAGGGTCGACTTGGACGTCGATGTCCCAGTGGTCGGGGCAGATGCGCCGGTGAGACCGGCGATCAGCACCCTCTGCTGCTCCATGAAGGCAGACAATCTGCTCTCCAAGGCCATCAACCTGAGTCCGAGCTCAGGAGACCCAGCAGCCTCCGACTCGGGCCCCGACGGCGTCGGGCCTGACGTTGGCTCCCTCGGAGGAGAGTCCACGAGGACTACAGTACTCACGTGACTCGGGGCCTCCGACTCTACATGAGGATGCTTTGCAGGCCTCTCCGACTCCGAAGACCCGGGACGGCGATAGGGGCTATGCGACCTGGCCCTCGAGGAGCCAAGAGCGTCCACCGATGCCGCCCTCGCGGGTTTTTTCTTCCTTCGATGCTCCCTCGAGGGGGACTCCCTTTCAGAGGAGCCCCGACGATGCTCGGGGTCAGACTCCCGAGACTTCGAGGCCTCTGATGAAGTCCGGACCCGTCCAGAGGCAGATTCGGAGAAGATCCTCTCACACTGGTGCTAACGGTTCCGTAATGCCTTGGAAGACATTTTGCCACAGGGGCTACAAACCGTAGAATCATGGTCTGGCCCTAGGCACCGGAGGCAGCAGTCATGTGTGTCGGTGAGAGACATGAGCTTCTTGCACTGATCACACTTCTGAAAGCCACTGGCAGCCATCGGGGGGAAAAGGGCCCCTGCAAGATAAAAAAAATTGGGCTGCTAGGGAAAAGAAAAAAAGGCGCGAACGCAGTCTCTAAGGACAAAAACCGAAAAGAGATCCGGGCTCGGCACCGGGGTACCGAGTCCAGGCGGGAAAGGAACCGACGTTGAACGCAAGAAAAAACTCGACCCAACGAAGAAAAATCAACTTTTTTCAAGGGTGACAAGGACAGGTGTCCATAGGGCTCCGCGGAAAAAAGACTGAGCAAGATGGCACCTTTGGGCGGGAAGGGGACCGCACATGCGTGCCTGCATTCCCAAAGGCTTTCTTTGAAAGCTGGGGAAATGCTCCGCATGGGGGCTCCGTCGACGTCACCCATATGTGAGGACTGACTTCCTGCTTGGTCCTGGAGAAGAATGCTTGACCCAATACATGCATTGTGGAACCTGTGTCTTTTGGGGAAACTGCTAGATTGGCCACTGTTGGAAACAGGATACTGGGCTTGATGGACCTTGTTCTTATGACATTAATAAATTCAAAATAAAACAGATTTTTTTCTACCTTTTGTTGTTTGGTCATTTTATTTTTCAGTTGCAATTGCCCCGGTTGCTTTCTTCTGTTTTCTTTGTGTCTTCTGCTAACTCTCCATTGTCTGTTGTCCATTTGTTCTTTTTTCTCTCCTAGTTTTTTCCATTCTCTTTACATCTGTCTAACATACTGATTTTCCCCTTTTGCTCTTTCCCCCATTTCTTTTTTAAATTCCTTTTTCATCCACTCAAATTTCATCCCTCCATCCTCAATCCCCACTTACTCTCCCAATTCTCAGCCAATCAATGGTGTTCCATGTAAAATCTAAGGTAATCTTAACTGGATGCTTCATAAAGGATTGAGGCAATGAGAGGTCAGGAAGCCCTGTAAGCAAACCTTCAGCGAGAACAGCTGTCAGAAAAGCTTGATGATTTAAGCCCCCTTTTGTGCTTGAAGCTACCAGCTCTTACCGGGAGCCTCCCGCAATGGGAGTCGGGGCTCCACAGCTGCATGGCCCACAGCATACTCCTCCCCTTTAACTGCTGGCAAACTGACTTCTGTTGGGGCTTTAGTCAGATGGTAAACCCAGGTTGCAGGGGAGAGGGGGTGCTCCCAGATACAGACTTGTGATATCATTCTTGGAGTCACCTTTGAGTGCCTCCACTTCCCATAGCATCTCCAGAGGGCCTTTCACCAATCCAACCATCTGGATGCCTTTTTGCCTCAAATGATGGTCCATTGGACCAGTAACAGGCGATTGCTTAGCTATAGTATCGGAACAGAATACCAGATTACTCTCCTTTCTGAAGAAAGGCTCCAACTGCTGTTGGCGCTTTCGATATGAAGTAATGTTGAAATCTTCTAGAAGATTCCATTGTTGGAGTCTTGATCCTAGCAATTCTGCCTTGTTCTTGGATGAGTCCAAATCACAAACCAGGTCATTTAGTTCTTCCTGTGTTATTCTGTGTGGAGTTGATTATGCATCCCAGTGAAAATCTGGGTCACTGCATGCTGATGGACCAGGAGAAGAACAGGTCGGCTCACCCTTGTCCTCATCAGATGAATCAAGAGAATATTCTGATGGAGGTTCTGGAATAGGAAGTCCCTCACCATGTGGAACTGGTCTCAATGCAGACGGAATGTTTGGGTAGACTATGTTCAACTTCTTTTGCTTCATTATTCCGCTGGAAAGAGGAGGAACCAAGCAGAAGTAACAGTCATTTATGTGGTTGCTTGGCTCTCTCCACACCATGGGGACTGCAAACGGCATTGATGGTCTTTTGCAATTCAACCACTGTGAAAGCTGTGTTGTACATGTAGTGCAACATATATGCGGGGCCCAAGGCTTGTCTTCGTCACCAATCTTGCATCCGAAGTAAAGATGATATGCCTTCTTCAGTTGAGAAGTGATAGTTTTCTTCTGGTTAGCAAATGTCACTTCCCCACAAATGTAGCAGAAATTGTCAATGGTATTAATGCACGTTCGCGGCATTACTGTTCTGTATTGTACCTAAATGGCTAAAATTATATGATTAATAAAAGTTACATGTAACAGTAGCTTAAACTGTCTCGCACACAGTCTGAAATATTTTAAATGCTCAACCTTTCCGACTGCGTATATAGTACACTGCTGACGTCAGATGGCTTCGGCAGCCGTCTGGCAGTAGTATTGCATTGCATCAGAAAATGATGCAATCAACTCTGGATGATTTGTGCATGTTGGTATTATGCAATGTGATGCAATATTACATCATTCAAGGCTTATTTGGGATGTTGTTGATGTCCTACTGGATGAATTTACACGGTGAAATGTCAAAAATGAACTACATGCAATATCTTCAAAACGAGAGCCAATAAAATTTTTTTAATGTTTTATTCGTGTTCGGCTCACCAAGATACTACAGATTAGGGCCTTTTAAAGTCAGTAACGATTTCAATGTTGACCAGTGTAGCCTGTCAACCGAGGTGTTTTCATGGACAGATCATTACTTGGTAAATAGTCATATTAGTATTATTAAGATTAAAGAAGCCTCACAGAAAACTACTACAGTAAGATGAAAACTTTTCATAGGTTACATAACCTTGACTCTACTCTCTTAGTCAACCATGTTCCATATCTTGGTGAAAATTTTCTCTCCTTGTTGTTAGAGAAGCAGATAAATTACTGCAACAAATCTTGGTCAAGGACACTGGACATGTTAGCCCCATTACAAATAACCAATTGCTTCTCGAAATACCTATCCTTGGTATCATGCAGGCCACCTGCAGAAATGATATGTCAGGAGAGCAGAGAAGCACTGGTAGAAAACCCTCTCAGCAGCTGACCTGAATATCTGCAAAGAAAGATATGCTGAATACAAGTCTGCAGTGCAGTCAGCCAAAAATGCCTATTATACTAAAATTATTAATCGTGAATGGCTCTCTGTCCACCCCCCCCTCCATTTGCATAACCATCTCCTCTCTTGGCTGCTGCTCCTACCACTGAGACCCCACAATGTTTTTCTGAGCTCCCAAAAGCTGCAGAGTGGATTTTTGTATGCTGTGCTGGAACAGTAAGTACACATGAGGCTCAACTGCAGTAGCACAGCAAGACACCGTAACACAGAGCAAGATGCTTGCTAGCTCCTGCATGTTCCAGAGCTTTGGAGAGAGGCACCAAATAATCATGTAGCAACGGTGAGGTAAATCCCAGCAACCTTTGCACCAGCCTCCATGCAGTGTTTGAATGAAAAACCCGGTGAAAAGCGGGATATAAATACAGTTAAATAAATAAATAAATAAAAAGCAACAAACCAGCTCTGCTCTGCCTCTTTAAAGGTGGACACTTCAAGTACCATCACTTACTCCTCAGCTCAAGAACAACGCCTCACCATGCTCTGGAACAATTTAAGCCCTAGGTTCTCAAAATATACATGAAATCCTCAAGATGACTTCATCCTTTTTTAAGTGGCCAACCGAGGTTCAAGTTGGAATCTAGGTAACACTATTGACTTAGGTGTGCACATTGGTGATCCTTCACTACCATGCGACATATTCCTACTTCTGTGATAAGAGTATGGAACTATTTCATATACAAAGTTATCTTAGGGTTTTTAATCAAATCATACTGCCGAGTCTTTGTTACATCCTGGATTCATTAAATACATCTACAGTTCCACATGATCCCATTTCTGCTTCCTTTGTTTAAGGATCTTCAAGCGTCCACTGTGTGTGTTTTATGGTAAACACAAGCCTTGCTACTGGTGTGGTTCCTGTTTCGTGGAAGGATTAACAAGTGAGGCTTCTATTGAAAAATTTGCGGTTAGATCCATCGGACCCTGCCCATTACCTACCCATCTAAAACCTTGTGTTTTTGTCAAAAAATCTGAAAAAAGGCAATTTTTTCTTTTTACAATTAGTTACTTATTTAGAGGTTAACATATTTCATCCAAGACAGTCAGGGTTTAAGAAAAATCATAGTATCAAACTGGCGCTTTTACCTCTCACCATTGAAATAACCATTAACTCAGATAACAGTAAGTTAGCTTTACTGGTTGCCTTGGAACTGAATGTGGCCTTTGATAGAACAGTTATTCCTCAGGGCCTCATACGTTTTGTTTATGTTTCAGTAACAAAGGAAAAAAAGACTTCAAATGTAAGTAATGCACTATAGGGGAGGTATATTGTGTATAAGGTAATAATCTAGGAAGAACTGCATGTAGGATAAGGACAACTGCAGCACTGAATATTTTTATACATCCTTTAGGTAAGTTTGCTCCAAGAAGCTTTGGGAGTTGGCATCAGATATAAGTTATCTGTATCTAGTTGTACTTAATTCCTCCAGGCAGACTATATAAAAATGGAATTGAAGGCATAGTTTAAACCCCCAGTTTTAACCGCTTTAATTGCAGTGAACATGGTTAGTGCTTCTGAATATCTGTAGGTACCATCGCTAGGCGCATCAATGCTAACTGGCTAGCATTGGGGCATTCTGGGGGCGGCACCTGGGAATAACTGGTCAGCAGCAATATTCAGCCACTGCCAGGTGATCCCTCAGTGGCAATAGTCAGGCACAGAAAAGACTGAATATCGCCCTTACCTGTTTAGTTTCCTGGCTATCCAGCTGACTCAGATATTCAATGCCGGGTCCACGGTTCAGCGGTGACAGCTAACGGTGACAGCTAGCCGCTATCATACATCTGCCGCTGCTAAATATCGGGCCTATCATGTTTAACACTGTTAAATTTAATTACAGCGGTCTAGCATAGTTATGGATATCATAATCACGCATCATTATCATAATTAAAATACAATACTAAAATATACAGTGAAAATGCTGAAATGAATCAAAATAATTCTCTAGAAGAAAATACCTATTTTATTGCACATAATAAATTATATGTAAAACAAAAAGCACAAAATACCTGAAACTTTAGGCTGCGCAAATATTACTGCAATTCCATTTATTGCTTTGAAAAGGAGAACTTCAGTGTAGGATGGATATTGTTAGTTATAATTCCTGCTGATCTAAATCTGCAAGTGTCATTTAGACTGGGCTATATGCACCTTGCATCATATGGACCAAACTGATTGTAAGATGATGCTGTGAATATTCTTGATATTATCAGCAATCATTAACTTAGTATTGTTGGCAAGAAAGCAAAAAATATAGATAAACAAAAATAAAATTTAGACAGTAAGGATTTTCAGAGAAACATATGCTATTAAAATGCCTCTGTGCAATACTTATACAGGCTGCTGAAATTAGCAGCTGTATAATTTAATCCTTCTGCAGAAGATAATGTTTGTGCCAGATGTTATCTTCATCTTAACCCACTAGGCTCTTTCAGATAAGTTTCATTCTATGACATATTCATTTTGAACATATATTAAAGAATTTGTCTCATGTATAGAAAAAATGTTTAGTATCTGGGTCCCTTAATTTGCTACTATGAAAAAAGACAACTAAGTATCTTTTTCTTAGCCAGACAATGCTATATATGTAGATTTTGTAGTCTGTAAAAGACATCCTTGAGGGGCTAACTCATGGCTAGGCTTCCTGCTCATCAGGGCAAGCAGGTCTCCACCCTACCACTCTCTCTCCTTCCTTCTTTCCTGCAATTAAGGATTTTAGCTTACAGACTGAACAGTCCAGCTTCAGTGGTCCTCCTCCCTCTCCAATGAGCTTTCCCACTGCTTACATTATCCCCCCTCCCCTCTGCTAGGAGCAGCATTGCCACAATCCAGAGTGTGCTTTTGGAGGCTGGGCCTGTTGAACTATGCCTGCCAAAGGTGAATACAGTCAAACCTCGGTTTTCGTATGCCCTGGTTTTCGTACGATTCGGTTTTCGTTGACTTTTTTCATCAAGATTTTGTTTCGGTTTTCGTACGTTGTCTCGGTTTTCATACAGCATTTTACCCCCCCCCCCCCGTACCTGCCATGGATTAGCGTGAGCCAGCGATTCTGCAGGACCTCTGGGGAGCCGAGGAGTTCAACGCTCCAGCGTGGCCTGCCCGAAACTGCTTCCTGCCCCGGACTCTCCCCCGATTGACGCTGCTGCCAGCCGCGGTATCCGGCACAGAAGAAAGCTGCCTGATAGGCTCCTGCGGGGCCTGCGGGCTGAGCCCTCACTATTGCCTGCTCCGAATCTGCTTCTCCTTGGCGGCCCAGTCTCCCGCCGGGGCCCCTGCCCTCCCGATTGGATTCTGGGTGTCCTGCAGGCCTGCACACGCGGCCTCTCCTTGAAACCTTGCAGTCTGCAGCTGCAGGCTCCTGCTGGCACAGCCCCACGCTGTTCTCTGACTCTCACCTGTGTCAGGCGACTACCTTAGGGGGGCCGGAGGCAGCCTAAGACTCTCTGTCCCACCGTTTCTCAACTGCCTGCTGCTTGGCTGACACTGCCTCTCCACCTCTCCCGACACTGTGTAGGAGTGGCTGCCCTACAGGCTGGTGTGACTTCGGGCACTGTCCTCTTTCTGGTGCCCTTACTTTTGCTGACATTGGCACTACCTCTCCTGACACTGTGAGCTTGGTAACTGGGTGTGATGGCTGCTAAGTTAAAAGGCAGGCTGGAGCCCCGATTGTGCAGACGGCCAAGATGGCTGTTCCCACCTCCGCTGCTGGTGGTGATTGCTCGATCCCCAGAGGGGAAAGCAGCTGGAGCTGGCTGGAGTGCGTCCCATATGCCAACAAAAGTCTTCAATAAAGGTAAAAGTGATGTTACATGCTCATTTATCCATTTCATTAGTCATTTAAAGATAGTTATTCTCTATAAAATGTATTTTTTGTCAATATTTTTGGGTGTCTGGAACGGATTAATTGAATTTACATTATTTCTTATGGGAAATCTTGCTTCGGTTTTAGTCCGTTTCGGTTTTAGTCAGACTTTTTTGAACGAATTAATCATGAAAACCGAGGTTTGACTGTATACACAAAGGAGATTAGGTACAGCTATTAGCTATCAGTCCCGCTTTGCACTGCAGACTCTTGTGATACTGCTCCCTTACTCCTACCTTCATTGTGGGCCTCAGAGCAACTGTTGCAGAGCTGTATGTGGGTGTTTTCTATTGACAGTAATGCAGGACCAGGAATGTGTATGTGCTTTTTGCTCCTTGGGCCAGAGAACCGGGGTGTGCGTGTATGTAGAGGTATGCCACATACACTGGTTGCTGTGTGTGGGTGCATCCCACTCTGAGGCTACCCACCTGGAGTGTTAGTGCTCCCTGCTCTCTGTAATGCAGGACAGTGTGTATTTGGAGTGAGGAACTTCTGTCTCCTCTCCTCTCATTCTGCTCTCTCTCATCCCCTTTTTCTTCCTTTTTTGCTCCACTGTACCTCTGTTTACCTTCTCGCTCTCATCTTCATCCTTTCCCCCTAGTCCTGTGGCACACAAAAAATGTGAATACTGCATCACTGAAAGGGAGCACAAACACACCCCCCCCAGCAATGTTCCCTCTAATTTTCGGTAGACTGTGTGCGCATAAAATATCAGCTGTGCAGCTTTTGAGGGAAGGTTAAATTTTTGTGTGCCACATAACGACACTCGGAGTTATATACTTTAAAATTTGACTACACGTCAGAATACAGTATGTATACCACATTGATTTTAATCAAATTAAATGAAAATAGACGATTACTAAATGAAGCGGAAAATTTCTAGTAATTACAATCAAACAACTTTTAAATTTTAAGACGTCTGTGTTGTTTTCTATCAGAATCATAACCGTAATTTTTGTGCGCTCTGTTGTAAAGTATGTGCGCTCTCTCGGCGAGGTATGTGCGCGCGCACAGCTTAGAGGGAACAGTGCACCCCAGTTCTGCAACCCTGGAGCAGAATTCTACATACCTACACACACACACTCCCCACTCCTGCAGCCCTGTACTAGGGAGACAAACATACTATCCCTGCTTCACCAAGAGCATGGAGCAATCTTTTCCCTGGTAGTAATGGTGCCCCCATAGCTGCAATTGTGGGGGTCGGAGCTGGTTGGGAAAATTTACTTTTGGCTCATTTAGTAGTGCTGGGCATTGCAGGCAGTGGGTTAGTCCTGATCTGTTACTCTCCCACCTTATTCCTAAAGTTACAGCCACTTTCCCAGCACAGGGAATGAGGAGAATTTGAGCAGCAGGAACGCTCAGCAGACAGGGATAGAGAGTAAGGTAAGTGTAGTTACTCACCTGTAACAGGTGTTCTCCGGGGACAGCAGGAATTAGTCCTTACATATGGGTGACGTGGTCCCCTTCCCGCCCAAGAGTGCCATCTTGCTCAGTCAGATGACATAGCTAAAAGACGGCAAAAATAAAAGATGGTAAAAGAGCAATCCAAGGGGAGGAGGGAGGGTTGCGAGGACTGATTTCTGCTGTTCTCAGAGAACACCTGTTACAGATGAACTACTACGCTTTCTCTGGGAACAAGCAGAAGTCAGGCCTCACATATAGGACTCCCTAGCTACAGGCTTACGAAAGCCCATAGCAAAAATAGGGGCTCACTCATGGGGAGCCGCAAGGAGCAGAAATTTAGTCTGTCTAAACAGACCACAGTAGGACCCCTGTTCTCTGATGAAACCAGCACTACGGTAGCCTGAACACAGAAGGGTCGAAGGGTAGGAGTTGCCTAAACCCCCGAAATGTTTACGGAGCACAGCCTGGCCGAAGGCACTGTCCCGTAGGGAATCCCTTTCTAGGAAATAATGGGCTGTGAAAGTATGAACAGAAGGCCAGGTGGCAGCCCAGCAGATGTCCACCATCGTGACAGAGAGCAAGTTTGCCAAAGAAGCCACCATGGCCCTGACGGTGCGCTGTGACATGGCCTTCCAGTGGGAGCCTTGCCTGCTCATAAGCAAGGGCGACACAGTCCGCACCCATGTGGACAGTGTACCCTTGGTCATCGCCTCCCCCAGCCTACTGGGGTCGTAGGAGATGAAAAGCTGAGAGGCTCTGCGGCAGCCCTGAGTGCGTTGGATATAGAAGAACAAAGTCCTCTTACAGTCCAGGGTGTGGAGGACCGTCTCCGCCCGACTGGAGTGAGGTCTTGGAAAAGGCAGGGAGCGTCACTTCCTGGTTGAGATGGAAGGGCGACACTACCTTCGGCAGGAATTTGGGGTGCGTGCGAAGCACCACTCTGTTCTTGTAGAACCTGGTATAGGGCGCCTCCGCCACAAAGGCCTGGAGCTCGCTAACTCTGCGAGCGAAGTTAAGTGCGACCAGGAAAGCCATCTTCCAAGAGAGGTAAGCGAAGGTGACAGGTAGCCAGAGGTTCGAAGGGCGGGCGAGTGAGTTGTCCCAACACTATGTTGAGGTCCCATTCGGTTGCTTGAGGGCGAACCAGGGGCTTTGATAAGAGCAGGTCACGAAGGGCTGGACGGAGAGGGGCTTACCATCCACCAGATGGTAGTGCGCTGCCAGGGTACTAAGGTGCACTCAGACAGTTAGACTTGAGCACGGACTGAGAGGTGGAGAAGGTACTGTTAACACCAGAGTCACCGGGCAGGAGAAAGGGTCAACCCAATGTTCGGCGCACCAGAGAACCTGCACCATTTGAGGGCGTAAGCCTTCCTAGTAGAGGCCTTGTGAGAGGCCAGTAGAATGTCCTCCACCTCAACCAGAAGGTTGAAAGGGGCCAGAGTCACCCTCTCGGCAGCCATGCTGTCAGTGACAGGGACCCTAGGTTGGGGTGCAGGAGAGCGCCCCCCTCCTGAGATAGGAGTCCTGGGGCAGTCCCCAAGGGGATGGGGATCTCCACCGTCAACTGTAGAAGCAGCGGGAACCACAGCTGGCTGGGCCACCGAGGAGCTATCAGGATGAGCAAGGCCCTATCACGGTGGGTCCTGAACAAGGTCTTGGCTATCAGCAGCGTAGGAGGGAAGGCGTATATAAGGCCTTCCAACCATGACACCAGGAACGTGTCTGCTGCCACCCTGGAGAGGAGGACCTGCCGGGAGCAAAAGCAGGGCAACTGAAAGTTGTCTGGGCTGGCGAACAGGCCCTTCATGGGTTCCCCCCCAGAACCAGAAAAGCCAGCTGGCTACCTTCGTGTCCAGATGCCGCTCATGTGGCTGGAGAACTCTGCTGAGCCTGTCGGCCAGCAGGTTGTCCTGGCCTGGCAGGTACACTGAACGCAGGAAGACACCCTGTTGGACTGCATACGAGCAGAGGGCCAGTGCCTCCTGACAAAGGGTACGAGACCCTGTGCCCCCGTTTGTTCATGTAGAATATCGCCACCTGGTTTTCCGTCTGGACCAGCACTGGTTGGTTACGCAGGTGGTGACAGAAGACCTTCAGGGCTTGGCAAATGGCTCGGAGCTCCAGGAGGTTGATCTGATCGGTGCTCTTGCCTGGTGACCAGTTGCCCTGAGTGCGGAGATCTCCACAGTGGGCTCCCCAGCCAAGCAGGGAGGAGTCCGTGGTGAGAACCCTTGAGGGTCTTGGTGCCTGAAAGGGCATGCCCGCCTCAAGGTGCTGGGGAGACTGCCACCAGACCAGAGAGTCTGCCAATTGGTGGGTCACAGAAACTCTCACGGAGGTGGCCCTTGGTCTGAGACCACTGGGTCCTGGAGACACACTGCACCGCCTTAATGTGGAGGCGAGCGTTGCGGGCTACATGGACCATGGAAGTCATGTGCTCGAGAAGGAGCAAGAGAAGCAGAGCGGGCACTGAGGAATGGCACTGTACATCCCGAGCTAGAGTACTGAGATGATCGGCTCAGTCCCTGGGCAAGAAAGCCTTCGACTGGAGAGTGCCACATCATTGCCCCAATGAACTCCAGACACTGTGTTGGGAGGAGGTGAGACTTGGGGTAGTTTATGACAAACCCCAAGTGTTGCAGAACCTGGATGGTGCATGTGGTGGCCTGCTGCACCTCTGAGAAAATGCCTACCTTTATGAGCCAGTCGTTTAAGAAGCATAACCAGTCTCCCTGCTGGAGGTATGGCAGCAATGTTCCAAGGGAGAGCATCTTGAACTTGTCCCTCACCAGGAATATGTTGAGGTTGTGCAGGTCAAGGATGGGCCTTAGGTCTCCTGTCCTTTTTGGCACAAGGAAATACCTGGAGAAGAACCCCTTGTCCTTGAGATGGTGGGGCACCGGTTCCACCGTTTTGTCCTCGAGAAGACCTGCAACTCCTTTAGAAGAAGGTCCCGGTGCAGGGGAGACCTGAGGGGCTCTCCTGGGAAATAAGGTGGAGGGTGTCTGAGTCAGGTGGAGGAGGTAACCCTCCCTGACCACCCGAAGTGCCCAGGAGTCGGTGGTGATAGACATCCACCTCTGGGCATAGAGGACCAGACGTCCCCCTGTGGGCTGCTGATCTCCTTGGGGTAGATAGGCTATGCTCAAGGAGTCAAAAATTCCACCTTGGCTGGTCCGGAGCTGGTGCCTGGGGTTTTGGAGCCTTCTGCTTACGTGGGCCATGCCCATGTCCCTTGGCCTGCTGGGGAGGCCTGATAAGGTGGGTAGTTTTGGTAAGCAGCTCCTTTCCTCAGGTAAAAGGACTTTTTACCTGAACCCTTCTGTCGGGGAAGGGCAGCAGACTTTTTAGAGAGCCTGGTCCTCGTCATGAACTCGGTCTCCAGCTCAGCAGCCTTGTCGGTCATGGGTTTGCCAAAGAGGTTCTCTCCTTGGCAGGGGACATCGACCAATTTGTCCTGAACCCACTGCTCGAGGTCAGCAATTATAGCTAACTTGGCAGTGTGCACCGATGCCAGTAGTCACTACTCGAGCCGCCGACTCAAACCCATCGTAGGCCGCTCGAGACATGAATTTGGAGCATTCACGGACTGCTTTGGCCAAGTTCTTGAACTGCTGCCGGGGTTCCTCAGAGAGACCAGCTGAGAATCTGGCAAGTTCCTTTGTCAGGTCTCTCAGGTACATGCCCATGTACAGCTGGTAGGCCTGGATGCGGCCAATGAGCATTGAGCCCTGGTAGCGGGGGGCATTGAGGAGTTTGTCTTCTGGTTTTTCAGCCAATGCATGGCCAACTGCACCACCATGGAATTATGTGGCAGCTGTGACTTTTGGAAGCCCGGGCTCTGGCAGACTCGATACATTGAGTTGAGCCGTTTGCTCACCACCGGCACCAAAGCCAGGGTCTCCCATATTCAGAGCATCAGCCGTTCCAGGATAGGAAGGATGGGCACCAGGAGCGATTCCCAAGGAGGAGCCTCGTATTGGAGGATTTCCAACTCACCCATCCGAGGGTCCTCCTCTAACTCAGTCAGGAATGCCAGGGCCTTAAACATGTCCTTGACAAAATCAAGGAAGCCCGTATAGTTGAGCGGGGACCGCCGTCGAGGCTCTGAAATGGGGGAGTCAGATGGGACATGGAGGTGGCGATGAGTATCTGGGGACTCCTCATTCTCCATCTCCCACTCGGAGTAGTCTGTTGAGGACTCATAGGAGGGCTGTTCCGCGGGCTTCGGGGCCCCCTGATGCCTTGCGGCCAGTGCCTGGCAAATTTGCCGGGGATGACCGCGGTCCCATCAAGCGGGACTTGGATAGAGACCTCCGGGGATGTCTTGGACGTTGAGGGCCCAGTGGTCAGGGAGGATGAACCCGCTGCTGGTCCATGAAGGCAGACAAACTGCGCTCCAGGGCCGCCATTCTGGACTCCAGATTAAAAGGCTCCACAGCCTTCATCAGGGGCACCGAGGGACTCGGGCCCAACGCTGGCTCCCCCAAAGGGGAATCCTCGATGAGGAAAGTGTCTGGGGACTGAGGCCAGTCAGCAGTCGGATCCTTCTGGGGGCCCTTCGCAAGCCGCTCCTTCTCCGACGGCTCAGACGGACGGCTCGGACTGCGTGACTGTGCATGGGGTTCACCCAGCCGGTCGGAACCGTCAAAGGATGTCGTCTTTGAGGGTTTCTTCTTCTTCCTGGGTTCCTTCAAGGGAGACCCACTTTCTGAGGACCCATGACGAGGCTCAGGTTCGGAGGGCTCCACCCGAGATGTCAGGGCCTCAGACGAGGCCCTGGCCTTCAGATGCACTGGGGACTCTGGGAAAAACTTATCGTGCTGCTGCTGGCAGCTCTTGACAGCCTTACTGGACATCCTCTTGCAGAGACTGCAGGCTGCCAGGTTGTGGTTCGGCCCAAGGCAGCGGAGACAACACTTGTGTATGTCGGTCAAAGACATGATTTTATTGCACTGATCACACTTCTTAAAGCCACTGGTAGCCATAGGGGAAAAATGTACCCCTGCGAAGTCGAAGACTCTCTGGGCTGCCAGTGGGAGAAAAAAGGCACGAAGAAGCCAGAAAAAGAAAGGAATGAAAAGTATACAAAAGAGAGACCAAAGGATGCCGAGGCAATGAGGTCAGTTGGCGGAAAGAGTACCAGTGCAATACCGGAGTGAGTATGAAACTCAGAGAGAAAAATCAACTTTTTCCGGGGACAAGCCAGACAGATGTCTGAAGGGTTCCACAGAAAAAAGGAGACTGAGCAAGATGGCACCCTTGGGCGGGACAAGCCAGACAGATGTCTGAAGGGTTCCACAGAAAAAAGGAGACTGAGCAAGATGGCACCCTTGGGCGGGAAGGGGACCATGCATGCATGGTGGCATCTCTCAAAGGTTTTCTTTGAAAGCTGAGGGGATGCTTCCGCGAGTGCCCCGTCAGTGCTGACATCACCCATATGTGAAGACTAACTTCCTGCTTGTTCCAGGAGGAAAATTAGACCTTCCCTGCTAATTTGCTTTCCTTGAGTCTCTCCAATCCAGTCCATACGTGTGGGTTGTGCCCTATCACCAGCAGATGGAAACTGATAACAACCGGTTTTGATGATGTAATCCCATAAAGGATCTGTGCAGAAGAGCTCACTTCAGTATTCTATTAACAAAGCAGACTCCACAAAGAGAAATAATAGGCAAATTGATAACCAACTTGTAGTAACCATTTACATTGTGAAACACAGAGGAATTGAGTGTCATAGCTCCCCAGAGAACCGAGAACTGCTTACTCAACTTTAAGAAAAGAACATAACCCTCTAAAAAGAATGAAAAAGAAAGCATAGTTACTCACCTATAACAGGTGATCTCTGGGAACAGCAGAAATCAGTCTTCACATATGGGTGATAGCACTGATGGAACCCGGTGCAGGAACACTCCCAAGCATTCAATAGGAATGTTTTTGAGAGCATTCCTCCACGAATGCGTGGCTGCCTTTGCTCCTAACCTCTTCAGTCAGGTGAATAGCAGAGACAAATTGAGAACAAAATCAAAAAGGGAGAACTTGAAAGGGAGGTGGGTGGGTTGTGAAGATTGATTCTTGCTGTTCCCGGAGATTATCTGTTACAGGTGAGTATCTACGCTATCTCCAGGAACAAGCAGTAGTCAGTCTTCACATATGGGACTCCCTAGCCGAGGACTACTGAGCGAAAGCGTCCCAGCGCTGCCAGAAGTTGCAGCGGGGATCCGACAGACAGCTCATTCGGAGCACTCCCCGCGAGGTAGTCTAATGGGCAAGTTGTATAAATTTGAAAGAGGCTAGGTAGAACAGATTATCCAAACTGAGCATGACTTCTGGAGTCCTTGTCCAGGCAATAGTGTGCTGCAAATGTATTCAGTGAAGACCATGTAGCTGCTTGGCAGATCTCCAAAATAGGGACGGAATGGAGGTTAGCCACAGTGGTAGCCATGGCTTGGAAATTATGAGCTGTGACATGCTGCTGTAGAGAAAGCCCAGCCTGCGAGTAAGTAAAAGATATGCAATCTGCTAGCCAGTTAGAAAGTGTCCTCTTGGAAACTAGTAACGCTAGATGACTTTGGTCGAGGGAGACAAATAACAGAGGACTGTCAATGACTTAGTGCGGTCTAGGTAAAAGGCCAATGCTCCCTTACAATCCAGGGTATGCAGTTTGGCCTCAGCTGCGAGGCTTTGGAAAGATCGTTGGTAGTGAGATAGATTGGTTCAAGTGAAAAGAGGTGACGACTTTTGGTAAGAACCTAAGATATGTCCGAAGGACAACCTTGTCATGGTGGAATTTGGTATATGGAACATAGTCCACCAAAGCCTGCAGTTCACTAACCCTTCAAGGTGAAGTTAATGCTGTGAGAAAAAGAACTTTCCATGTTAGGAATTTTAAAGAAGCAGATACCATAGATTCAAAAGGGCTGCACAAGAACATTTAAATCCCAGACGAGGCGATTTGGTCAAAAAGAACCCCCTCATGAATCTGAACACCAAGGGGTGCGTCAAGATAGGGCGCTTCTCCAAAATATGGTGAGAGGCTGCAATGGTACATAAATGTACCCTTACTGAGTTTGTTTTGAGGGCAAAGGACGACAAATGGAGTAGATATTGGAGCAGGTCCGGAATTGGACATGTGAAAGGAACTAGTGTTCTCTGTGAACACCAAATCGAGAAACTGTGCCACTTGAAAGCGTAAGACCATCCAGTGGAATACTTCCTGGAAGATAGAAGAATGTCCAAACCTCCTCTTGAAGTCCTAGGTGTGAGAGGACAAAGCACTCAGCAGCCAGGCCGTCAAGCATAGCGTCTTGAGGTTGGGGTGCAGGAGGGTCCCCTGTTCTTGAAAGAGAAGGGTGGGAGAATAACCCAGCTTGAGAGGAGGCATCCGAGCTAGTTGGAGAAGTAGAGGAAACCACGGCTGTCTGGGCCAGTAAGGGGCAATGAGTACCATCGTTCCCCGGTTGGCTTGGAGTTTGAATAGTGTCTTTGCTATGAGGGGGAGATGAGGAAAAGCATAGAACAGATCCTGTCCCCAATGCAGGAGAAACGCATCCGAGCTCTCCCTGTGAGGCGAGGGGATCCTGGAGCAAAAGCGAGGGATTTGGATGTTGAGAGGAGAAGCAAAGAGGTCGAGTAGTGGCGTCACACAAAGGTGGAACAAGTGTCGTGCTACTTGAGGTTCCAGCCTCCACTCATGCAAATGGAGGATGCGGCTTAGCCTGTCGGTAATTCTCTGCTCCTGGAAGGTATACTGCATGAAGGTGAATTCCCAGAGGGATTGCCCAGTTCCACAAGCGGATGGTTTACCTGAATAAGCGGCGAGAACTTGTTCCTCTCTGTTTGTTGATATAAAACATGGCCACCTGGTTGTCCATCTGAATGAGGACTGAGTGGCCCATGAGTTGGGGAGAGAAAACGGATGGAGTTGAAGACTGCTACGAGTTCCAGGAGACTGATGTAAAGAAGATTCTTGTGAGCAGACCAGAGGCTTTGGGTATAAGGCTGTTTAGGCGAGTTCCCCAACCAAGTTTTGATGCATTGGCTTTTAGGGTACACTGCGGTGCAGATCTTTGAAAAGTTAACCCTATGACGAGGTTCTGCAGTATGCACCACCACTGAAGGACCGACTTCATCTGAGGAGTAATGGTGATGAAGTTGGAGAGGTGGCCTGTGGACTCCGTACACTGTTGTGACAGAGTCCATTGCCCCATTCTCATTTTGAGATGGGCTTAAGATACGACATGGACTGTGGAGGCCATGTGGCCCAGTAAACGTAGGAATGTCCTGGCCATTACTGAAGCTTGCTGCTGGACCTGTGTGGCAAGGACAATTAGTTGGGTACGTCTGTCGTTTGGCAGAAAAGCCCAGGCATGGATAGTGTCCAACCAAGCTCCTATGAACTCTAGATCTTGAGTTGGAGTTAGGTGTGATTTTGGATAATTTATGACAAAACCTAACTCTTGTAGGACATGAATGGTTTAAGGGCAGAGGTGACTGCTGAAGCAGTATCTACTACTACTACTATTTAGCACTTATACAGCGCCGAGCATGCAGCGCTGTACAGGTATGACATGCATATAAAAGATATACATATAATAGACAGTTCCTGTTCGTCAGAGTCGTGCTCATCCGAGCTTACAATCTAATACAACAATACAAAGCGATAAGCAGTTCGGTGCAAAGCATAATATGGTCTGTGTAATTCGGTCATGGGAGACTGATGGGAGTATCTGCCCTTAGCAAGCAGTCGTCTAAGTAAGAGAACAGAGAGATTCCCAAAGCTTGAAGGTAGGCTGCCAAAACAGCCAGATACTTTGTGAAAACACTCAGTGCGGAGGCTAGTCCAAAAGGAAGGACTTGATATTGGTAATGGTTGTTCCAAAACACAAATCGGAGGAACTTCCTGTAATCTCGGTGAATCAGGATGTGTGTATAAGTATCCTTTAAGTCCAAGGAGCAAAGCCAATTATTTGGTCAGAGGAATGGAAGAAGGGTACCTAGATAAATTATTTTGAACTTTTCTTTGATGAGGAATTTGTTGAGCTTTCTGAGATCTAGGATAGGCAGGTGGCCTCCCATCTTCTTTGGGATAAGGAAGTATCAGGAGTAGAACCCTAGGCCTTGCTGAGACAGAGGAACTTCCTCTATCTCCCCCTGCGTTAGTAGAGAGTGGTTCTCCTGTTGCAATAAGGAGGTGTGATGGAGATCCAAGCAGGGTTGGCTCACAAAATGAGCAGGTGGAAGATCTCTGAATATCAACTGCAGGCCCTGGCTGACTAGCTATAAAGTACAGGGTTCTGAGATGTTGACCCAGCGGTGTGCAAAATGCACTAATCTCCCTGAGATCATGGGAGGAAGGGGAGAAGTTATGGGAGAACTGCCCATGCTCCTTAGGAAGGAGTCAAAAACTCTGAGCAGGATAAGTAGTAGATGCAGGTTGTGGCTTGGCAACCTTGGGTTTCCGAGATTGTTTTTGGCCCTGCTATCTCTGTTGTTGTGGAGCAGAGTAGGCTGAGTAGGAATGATAGGGGGATAGAAACTTTTCTTTTTAGGGTAGAAAGGTTTTTTGGTGGCAGTCTTCTTTTTAGAAGAATCTGCTTTCTTGAAAGCCTCTTCATAGTGAGGTTGTTTGTTTCTATCTCCCCTGCCTTCTCTCTCCACCTCTGGCCAAAGAGGTTCTCTCCATTGTAGGGAATGTTGATCAACTTATCCTGGACCCATTGTTGCAGGTCAGATGCCTGGAGCCAGGCTATCCTTCTGGCTCCAATGCAGGCTGCAGTAGCTCTGCTATTGGCCTCAAAGGCATCAAATGCTGCCCGTGTCAGGAATTTAGAAGTGTTCTGGGGGATGCATGACTAAGATCTGATAAGCTTCCTGTTTGTCAGAAGGCAGCAGGATGGTAAACTCTGACAGGTCCCTCAAGACATCCCTAAGGATCATGCCCATATAGAGCATATGTAGGAGTCTATTCTGGAGGCTAGAATTGTAGCCTGGAAGGCCTTTCTCCCAAAGGCATCGAGGGTCCTTGCTTCCCTTCCAGGAGGCATGGAGGAGTGGTTCTTCTGGCTCTTAATTCTCCTCATGGCAGACTCCACTACCATGGAATGGGGAGGGAGTTGTGGTTTCTGGAAGCCTGGAGAGGCAGGGATGCTGCAAAAGGTATCAAGCCTAATACTGACCACATGAGTTGACATGGGAGATTCCTAAATTCGAATCATCACATTTTTGAGGATGTTATGTACCGGGAGGGTTGCAGATTCCTTTGGTGCTGATGGATACTGGAGGATATCGAGCTTCTGCACTCTGGGATCCATTTCGGTAGACACAAATATCTCCAGGGCAGCCACCATATCTTTAATAAAAGTCCTGGAAGGACATGTCCTCGAGCAGTGACCTTCGACGCTCATAGGGAGGTGATGAATCTGATGGTACATCCCTATTGGTATCGGAATCGATAGATTCCAGGTCTGAGGCTTCCGATCAGAGTCTGGGAGGAAATCAAAATCTTTATCTGGCCCTCGATACCTCCGGTACTTAGAAGATCGAGGCTGTTTGGGTGTAGAGGGCATCAGGCTTGGAGTACAGTGGCCCTCGATACCAGTTGCTCGGTGGAACGATGCGAAGCAGGAGATGCCTGCAGAAGTGTACTGAGAGGGTCCTCAGTGCCTCTCGTTGGTGCCAGTGGAACCAGTGATGATTGCGGTACACCCGATGCCATCGGTGTCACTACTGCTAGGAATGCAGTGATGCTCGTTTCGATGGTGACGACTTGGTCAATGAGCATTGGTACCGGGAAAGGAGTGGCTCCGGATACAACTGTGTGGGTCACAACTCCCGATGCTGGTATCAGAGGCTCCACTGGGGATTGAACTTTAGGGGCAACCCCGAGCCCCTATGAGGCTTTGGAGGATGAAACCTCCTGCTGGGGCTGCTTCGCTGGACGGTCTGCATCGGAGTGAGAAGAATGTCAGTGGCAACATCGATGCTCAGTGTCCAATGCTGACGCTGACCTCGAGGTCAAGAATCTTAATGCCGAGGTCAATGTCTTCTTACTCAGAGCGATGCTTTTCCTTTTGACTAAGTGGCGATCTGGACGTATGGGAAGATTCAGATGGAGTCGACGCCCCGAATAGTGCACCGAAGGAGCCAAGTCTGTTGGAAACAGCTTAGACTTCTGTTTGTCCTGGTTCTTCCTATGTTTGGAGGTCATGTGGCAACAGGAGGGACAGGAATCCACATCGTGGTCTGGGCCTACATACTTAAGGCCCCAGTCATGCTCATCTGTGATGGAAATGGTACTGGAACACTTGGAGCATTTTTTAAAACCACTCCAAGGCTTTTCCATTTATGGAAAAGGATGGAGGCAAAGTCAAACTGGGTGATAGTGTCCGGGTAGGCCGTAGGCCTCACACACTCAATTGGATAATAAAGGAAAAACATATTTAAAAATTAGAAATAAAATTAGGAACAGGAACCAGAATTGATGGGGCGTTGAGTCGGTTGACAGGAAGGCAAAATCTGAAGTACTCGATGGTACCACACCAAAATATTGAAGATTCTTGAAGCAGTTGACAGGGACAAGGTCCCAATGGTGACTGAAGAGACTAGGAGCAAAGATGGAAAGGCAGTCATTTATGCATGGAGAAATGCTCTCAAAAGCATTCCTATTGGATGCTGGGGAGTGCTCTCAGTGTCGACATCACCCATATGCGAAGACGGACTTCCTTCTTGTTCCTGGAGATAGAATATGTCGGACAAATGTGCAACTTTATTTCTTCAATGTCCAGGTTAGCCAAAAACAGAATGGGCGGGTTCTGGACTGGACTGACTCAAGGAAAGAAAATTTGTAGGTAAGGTCTAATTTTACCTTCTTTATTGTCCCTCCAGTTCAGTCCAGATGCGTGGGATGTACCAGAGCAGTACTCAGCCATGGGAGGGACCTGCGAGCCCGGCCTGCAACTCTCGTACACTGAACTGCACATCCCTTCTGGCCTGAATATCCAACCAGTAGTGCCACACAAAGGAATGAAGCAATGACCATGTCGCTGTTTTACAGATATCAGTTTGAAGAGTATGCCCATGATGTCACCTGAGCTCTAGTCGAATGAGCCCTCAACCCCTCTGGCAGTGACCTACGTTTGAGCAAATATATACAAACAAAAGCTTCTTTTCACCACCATGCATTTGAAGCCTTAGAAGCTGCTTCTCCATTGCGCGGCCCTCCAAAGAGAATGAAGAGATGATCTGATTTCCTAAACTCCTTAGTTTGAGATATTGCCAAAGAATTCTGTGAACATGCAATAAATGCAACTGCGTAGATTCCAAGTCCACTTCCAAACTAGAAAAGACTGGGAGAGTTATCATTTGGTTAAGGTGAAACACTAAGGCCACTTTCGACAAAAATGACAGAACTGGACAAAGCACTCTCTTTTCTCTGGAGATCAACAGGAAAGGCTCTTTACAAGACAGGGCTTGTAACTCCAAAATTCTACGTACCAAGCAAATGGCTACTAGAAACACCGCCTTCAAAGTAAGATCCTTCAGAGAAGCTTGACTAAGGTGCTCAAAGGGAGCTTCTGTAAGCACAGATAAGACCAAATTCAACTCCCAAGAGGATGCATCGGCAGCCTCACCTGCTTAACTCCTCTCAGAAAACGAAACACGTCTGTGTGAAGAGCCAGAGAAACTCCCTGCATCCGGCCTCAATAACAGGCTAAAGCTGCTACCTGATCCCTTAGAGAATTCAGGGCAAGACCCTTATCCAGACCATCCTGAAGAAAGTCTAGGACATCCGGGAGTGAGGAAGAGAGGGCCTGAATACTCCTCTCCTCACAACAGTTCTCAAAAACATGCCAGACCCTAATGTAAGCCAGGGAGGTTGACTGCTTCCATGCCCAAAGTAATGTACAGTGACTTGAGGAGAGTAGCCTTCTTTCTTAACCTAGCCTTCTCAAGAACCAAGCTGTAAGCAAGAATCGAGCTACTTCCAGCATTAGGTTCGGACTCTCTGACAGCAAGATGTCCACCACCGGAAGGCACCAAGGATCCTCCACTGCTAGTCAAACTAGATCCGCATACCATGGTCTCCAAGGAAAATCTGGAGCCACTAAAATCACTAGAGCCTGATGGGCCTTTATCTTCTGTAGCACTGATGAGAGACCACAGTGGAAACATATATAGGATGTTGCCGTTTGGCCAGATCTTCCACAATCCTTTGTCTGCGCCTGAAGAAATGAGCCACATTCACAGTGGATGCAGAAGTCATCAGATTCATCACAGGCATTCCCCATTGGCACACAATGCTCTTAAAGACCGAGCACTCCAGGGACCACTCCCCCAGATCCAAGAGATGTTGACTGAGACAGTCTACTTGCATGTTTTTCTTTCTGGCTATGTGAGCTGCTGACAGAGCTAGCAGATGAGTCTCTGCTCAAAGAAGAAGAGGCGATACCTCTTCTGCCAAGACACACTTCCTGTGCCACCCTTATGATTAAGGTAAGCTACAGTGGTCACATTGTCTAAGGATATTCTCACTGCTTTGTGTTGCACCACCAGGAGAAAGAATTGCAGAGTCAAAAATACTGCTCGCATCTCCAAGCGGTTGGTGGACCATGTCGTCTCCTCTGGAGACCACCGACCGTGAGCTACTTGTGCCAGATAAGGCCTCCCCTCATCCAAAAAGTCTGGCATCGGTGGTCATTATTTCCTATTCCGGAGGCTCCAGTGGCATCCCCATCAGCAACGTGGCAGTGTCTAGCCACCAGTTCAGGCTTGAGTCACCTTTGAACAACGTAAGCTCCTCCACAGCAAGTATTTCTGCAGCAACCATTAGGACAAGGCGGCCTTCTGGAACAGCCATATGTGTGCTCTGGCCCATGGCACTAGATCCAAGGACGCCACCATGGAGTCCAGTAGTTGCAGATAATTCCATGCAGATGGGGACTTCATGCGACAAAATCTCCGGACCTGGTTCTGCACTGTCTTGCAGTGATCTGGAGGTAGGGGGAGACCAGGCCCAAACTACTATCAAAATTCACCTCTAAGTAAACTAGATCTTGTGAGGGGATCCAGGTTGCTGTTATTGACGTTAATAACCTAACCCAACCGTAGCAGGAGGGTCATCACTCGCTTCGTCACTTCCCGACTCTCCTGCAGCGACTTCGCTCTAATTAACCAGTTGTCTAGATATGGATGAACCAATATTTCCTCGCATTGAAGAATGGCCAACACTACTACCATCACCTCTGTAAAGGTTTGAGGTGCTGTGGCTAGACCATAAGGCAGGCCGAAACTGGAAATGACCTATGGGAACTGCAAAGCTAAGATATCGCTGATGATCAGGGGTGCACAGAAATGTGGAAATACACTTTGGAAAGATTCAGGGAGGTCAAAAACATCCCTTTCCGCATTGCCACTGATCTTAATGTGGAAATGACGAACTCACAGAGCCCAAATCACATACTTTAGATCCAGAACCAGGTGAAAAAAGACCCTTTTTTCTTGGGGACCACAAAATAAATGGAGTAGTGACTGAGTTTGCGTTCATTTGGGGGCACTTCGACTACCACCTGTAGTTAAATCGTCCTTTCTCGCGTGTCTGCTACCGTCTCTGCTTTGGCAGAAGACTTGCAGGGTGACAATATAAAGGCATCTGAGAGAGGTCAAGCCAACTCTAGGGCATAACCCTTGCAAATGACTTCTAACATTTACTGGTCGAATGTTATCTGGACCCAAGTGGAGTAAAAGGTTTGCAGTCGACCTCCCATAGGAATCAACTCTGCCTGAGCCCTCCTCATTTCATTGGAACTTCTTTGAGCCTCCCAAGACCCCACCAGAATAGTCCCTACCTCCTCCTCAACCCCTTTGAAAAGATTGACCTCTAGGAGGACAGCAAGAACGTTGAAATGGCATATAGCACACTGCCTGAAACTTGCAAAAATCCTTAAAGCAACCCCTCGCAGGAGCCGTAGACTTACTACCCCTCGGTTTGTGCTCTGGCAGCCTTGGAATCTTCCAAGTCTTTCACCAATTTCTCCAATGCTTCCTCAAAAAGGAGTTACCCCTTGAAAGGAAACTTACTAAGCAGAGTTTTGGAGGCTACGTTTGCTGCCAAGTTACAAAGCCATACGAGACGGTGTGCCGAGACCACTGAGGCCATGTTCTTGGCTGAGGCTCTTACCAGGTAGATACACTGACCCCAATTCCATTTTAGCCATTCCTGATAAAGCCCCTCAGAGGACCAGAATCTGACTCAGGCAAACTCTGAGTTCATCTTAAACAGGCCTGAGCTACACAGACCCCACAAATGGATGCTTAACATAAGATATGCCATACTGGTCAGACTAAGTGTCCACCAAGCCCAGTATTATGTTGCCAACAGTGGCCATTCCAGGTCTCAAGTACCTGTCGGGTTCCCAAAGACATACACATTCCATGCTGCACATCACAGGGATATGAAGTGGATTTCCCTAGTCCTCTTTAAAGTGACATTTTACTTACCAGTTAATGTCCTTTCCTTGAGTCCTGCTAGACCAGTCTAGGCAAGTGGGTTTTGTTCTCCAACCAGCAGATTGGTGGAGACAAAGAACCAAAGAAAAGCCCAGGTTTCAATGACATCACTCTAATGCCTCTATTTGCCTCAGTCACCAGATATCCCCTCAGTATTTCTTTGTCTTCGGCAGATGGAGGATAGATTTTCTCCTCTCTGAAGAAAATCTGAGCAATGAGATGGAAAGATTGATTAAACACTTATGAACAACCACCTTGAGGACGACTCTTTCACTTGAGCACAACGTGGGAGGCTTCACTAGACTGCAGTCTTTTTGGTAGCTATAGGATGAGGGAAGATTATGGCTGCTCAACAGGCTCTTATCATAAGAGCATGGAGCTGAACCAAAGTTGGAAGGATTTTGAAGGATCTAGAAGAGTGCAGCAGCCTCACAAAAACTCAATGCCTCCTCCTTCCTCCTCTCTTCCCCCTGCTCTCGCCTGAAGATTGCAGAAGGCTCTCAGAGGGATCGATCTGCCTGTCAGCCACCTTAAATGCAGTGCTGCAAAAGCCAATGAAATAGTATCATGGCAATAGAGCGGAGCGTGGCATGGAACCTCAGCCTGGGGCTCTCAAGAGGTGAGTACCGAGACTTTACCTCTTTGTCCTTGTTGGGAGCTCCCGACTCAGTCTGCGTGGGACACAATTTCAGATAGACTAATGACAACCATTAGCACAGTGTGGGGGTTTCCCCACTGTTTTCTGCATGTGTTAGTAGCGTTTTCTCCTCTTGTACACCTGGTGGTTGCACGCTCTGTATGCACGTTCTGCCCTTGCAGCTCTAAAGCATGTTCCAACCCTAAGCCCTGAAACATGCACTGCAGTAACACACGCCATAGTAAAAGCAGTTAATGTGCTCCTTCGGGCCAACACAGCCATAGCGCGCGCTGATGTGATACTTGCCTTAACTCTCTCTGTCTTATTCCAGGAAATGTTTGACCTGTGGCAAGTGAGGTGCCTCATCTCCGGATTCTGGACTCTGCTCTTCTTGCATGGCAGTTTTTGAGTCGTCCCAGGAGGGCCTGCTCCCCCTCTTTCAGCCTGGGGATGTGATTAGTCTGGCCATGCCTGCCTCAGGGCAGAAGGTGACAGACTGAGCTATGGGTAAGGATATTAAGCCAGCCGGATGGATATCATGAGGGACCTTAACAAAAGCTTTCTAAAAATCCAGATATATTATATATCAACCGCTTCACCTTTATCTACCTGTGTATTCACACCTTAGAAAAAATATAACAGATTAGTGAGAGAAGATTTTCCTTGGCTACATTCATGTTGGCTTCCTGCCATTAAACCATGACTGTCCACATGTTCGGTAATTTTGTTCTTTAAAATGGTTTCTACCATTTTGCCTGGTACAGATGTCAAGCTCACCGGTCTGTAGTTTCCTGGATCACCCCTGGAACCCTTTTTAAAAAATGGCGTTACGTTAGCCACGCTCCAATCCTCAGGTACTACAGATGATTTTAAGAATAGTTTGCAGACCTGCTTTTAGTAATCTGTGATCTCATATTTCAGTTTTTTCAGCACTCTTTGATGTATGCCATCCAGTCCAGGTGATTTGCTGCTCTTTAGTTTAACAAATAGTTGTACGATACATCTTCCCAATTTATCGAGTTTGTTTCAATTCCTCTGATACATCACCTTTAAATATCATTTCTGGCATGGGTAAGTTTCCTACATCATCTTTGGTAAAGACTGAAGCAAAGAATTCAATCAGTCTCTCTGTTATGGTCTTGTCCTCTCTTACTGCCCCTTTAACCCCTCTATCATCTGCTTGCAATGCCAAAGCAGTAACCTCGAACGACTGCTTTAACACAGTTTCTTATTTTTGGTCCTGGGCATCCTTCAGAGCTGCTCCACCTTCTACCAGAATAGTAGTCTTTTTGGTAACCGCAGATACTAGTGCATCGCCCTTAGGAAGACAAAAGAGGTCCTTTTCCTCAGGTGGAATAGGGTAAAGGCGTGCCATGGACCTGCCGTCCTTCAATCCAGCCTGCGGGACCTCCCATTCTGCCTCTATCATCTACTTAATGGGCACTACATAATGAAAAGGACTTCTGAGGCTTCCAAATACTCTGCAACAAGGGATCCTCCAAGGTGCTTCTTTTCACCGGAGACCCATGATGGATATTAAGAACTGCTAAGGAATGAGCAATCAGCATTGCCAGTTCTTCCTGACAAAATATGCAAATTATAGTGGGATCCTTGCTGGCAGAATCTCAACATCTTCCAGTTCTTCTCCGAACGGTTCTCCCCAATGCCCAGACGAACCCTCAAGGGGATCCTCTGAAGCTCCTGAGAGGACTGAACCTTGGTCATCCCAAGCATCGTCCTCCATTCTGTGGCACTCAGCTGCCGGCTTTCTAGGCTCTTGGCCACAATCTATGCTCTTGCTCCAATAGCCCCAATACTGAGGAGAACATTGCACCAAGCTCTGCTTCATGCAGAAGGTCTGGTGCAACATTAAGACAAATTCTAAGGAAAAAGGGATACCTGGAATCGTCAAGAACTTCCTGGGGGTACCCGACCTCATTGCTTGTCCTCCCCAAGGATCCCCGAAGTACTGTTTGCTCCGCAGAAGACGTTCCTTCTTCAGTTTGTCCAGCTTTTAAAATGACCCAAATATATAAAATCCTGATAATAAAAAATCCCCTCAGAATTATAATCAATTTTTTGTCGGAGTATGTCAACACAGTGCAATGTAATCGTTCAGAGCACCACTGTGACTTCTCCTTTTATTAATATATTGAAAAGTTGAAAGTTCAAAAACTTATGTGTCCAAAAGCTGCCAATAGTGCCAAGGAGACGACGTAACGCCCGTTTCGGGTTCATAATAATCTCAAAGAAACCCTGCTTCAGGTCCGTCCATAAGCGGCAGTTGTCAATCATGCAGCAAGCAATCAAACAGGGATGTGTCTTGCCTTTCACTCTTCGGCGTCTGACGTCAATAAATGCAACCCCAGGATTGGCCAAAAACGACGGAGAAGCCGGGTAACCTTAGTGATACCTTTAGTATAGGGGAGAACACCCGTAACTGCCAAATCCGTAACTTTAGACTCACGTGGAAGGCTAGACCATTCACAGTGGGAGTATCTCGCCTTCTTATATGACCGACTGATGACGGAGAGGGGATATCCCCGCTGGAGTAAACGTGATGTAAGCTCCCCCGAATGTGCCGTGAAGTCCTGTAAAGACGAACAATTTCGCTTCAAGCGTAAGAACTGCCGAAAAGGTAAACCCGGTTTCAGAGCCCGCGGATGAAAGCTATCATAGCGGAGCAATGTGTTGCGTTGCACCGATTTGCGATAGAGGGTCGTCTGAAAACCCAAAGGAGTCAGGGAAACAGTGACATCCAAAAACTGTAACCTTTGAGAAGCGATCTGCGCTGTGAACTGAATCCTAGGTATATGGGTATTCAACCTCCATATAAAACTTTCCAAATCAACACGTGTCCTCGCCCAGAGAAAAAATATGTCATCTAAAAACCTCTGCCAGAACGGAATGAATTGAAAAGCAGAATCAGTATAAACATAAGATGTTTCAAAAGCTGCCATATAGATAGTAGCAATGGACGGAGCTACTGTAGCCCCCATTGCTATTCCGTGTATCTGCTTGTAAAATTTCTGCTGATTCAAGAAAAAATTATTTAAAACCATTTCTAGCAGCTCAAGCAGGAACGATTTCGGTATTCTCGCTGGAAGGGTTAAAGGATAATCCTGTAAGCATAGTAGCGCTTCACGTTGATCAATGTTGGTGTATAACGCTTGTACATCTAATGACACCAAGTAAGTATAGGACATCATATCACGACATTCACGTAGCTGATTCAAAAAGTCACCAGTATCTCTAATAAACGAGTGGACCTTAGCCGCCGTAGGTTGTAAAAACAGGTTGCAAAACTTGATAAAGGCTCCAACAGAGAATCCCTGCAGGAAACAATTGGACGTCCCGGAGGGTCCAGCAGGGATTTATGTACCTTTGGGACCAGGTAAAAGATTGTTATCTTGGGATGCTGTTTTTCAAGAAAAGCCATTTCATGTTTTGTGATCCAATTGTTAAGAAACGCTGTAGAGACTATTGAATGGATCTTAATATCTTCCGTAGGGTCCACAGGCAAAATGATATAGTTAGTACGATCAGTCAGATGAATGTCTATTTGCCTTTGATATTGTTCGGTAGAAAGGAGCACAGTGGCTCCCCCTTTGTCTGCTCGCCGTATCACCAAGTTGGAATCCCTTAATTGTTTCAACGCTTGAGCCTGATCCCTAGACAAATTAGAATGCCAATGGTAATTCCGTTGCTCCAATAAAGGCAAATGTTGGAAAAGGCATATATTAATAAACGGAGAAGTCACAGTGGTGCTCTGAACGATTACATTGCACTGTGTTGACATACTCAGACAAAAAATTGATTATAATTCTGAGGGGATTTTTTATTATCAGGATTTTATATATTTGGGTCATTTGGTGATTCTGATAGTGTTCTGTTCTTTCTACTTTTGGCAGCTTTTAAAATGGCCACATTTAAACATAGAAATATGATGGCAGAAAAATACTACATGGCCTATCTAGTCTGCCCTTCCAAATCATCCACTACAACAGTCCCCTTTTTTTCTTTAGAGATCCTCTGTCTTTGTCCCATGCTTTTTTGAGTTCAGATACTGTCCTCATCTCTACCACCTCCACTGGGAAACTATTCCACGCATCTAACACTTTCCATAAAGAAATATTAACGCATATTACTCCTGAGTCTATCCCCTTTCATCCTCATCCTATGTCTCCTCATAGCAGAGCTTGCTTTCAATCGAAAGAGGCTCTCCTCCTGTGCATTTATGCCACAGAGGTATTTAAACGTCTCAATCGTATCACCTCTATCCCGCCATTCCTCTAAAGTATACATATTAAGATACTTAAGACTGTCCTCATATACTTTATAACGAAGACCACTAACCTTTTTAGTAGCCACCCTTTACCAACTCCAACCTGTTTATATCCTTTTGAAGGTGCAGTCTCCAGAAATGCACACAATGCTCCAAATGATGTCGCACCAAAGACTTATAATGAGGCACTATCACCTCCTTTCTGCTGGACATTCCTCTCCTTATGCACCCAAGCATTCTTCTAGCTTACACCACTGCCTTTTCTACCCGTTTAGCTACTTTAACATCATCAGATGCAATCACGCCTAGGTCTCGCTCTTCTTTTGTGGACAGAAGTAGTTCACCCACTATACGATATCACTCCTTTGGATTGCAGCAATCCAAATGCATGATTTTGCATTTTTTAACATTAAATCTCAGCTGCTAAATTCTAGACCATTCTTCAAGCTTAGCTATATCCCTCCTCATGTTATCCACACCTTCCTGGGTGTCTACTCTATTGCAGATTTTGGTATCATCCGCAAAGAAGCAAACCTTATCCGACAGCCCTTCCGCAATATCACTAACAAAGATGTTAAAAAGAAACAGATCAAGGACAGATCCCTGGGACATACCACTAGTATCCTCCTTCTCCTCAGAGTAAGCTCCATTTACCTGTACCTTTTGTCGCCTCCCACTCAACCAATTTCTAACCCAAGCAGTAACTTTAGGATTCATCCCTAGGGTGCTCAGTTTGTTTATAAGACGCCTGTGCAGAACGGTGTCAAAAGCTTTACTGAAATCTAAATACACCACATCTAGGGCTCTACCTCAGTCCAACTCCCTGGTCACTCAGTCAAAGAAATCAATTATTTGTCTAACAAGACCTGCCTCTGGTGAATCCATGCTGCCTCGGATCTGGTAATCTGTTGGACTCCAGAAACCTTATTATTTTCTCTTTCAGCAGCGCTTCCAATAATTTACTCACCATCAAAGTTAAACTAACCGGCCTATAGTTTTCAACCACATCCTTATTTCCGCTTTTATGTAAAGGGACCACATGTTCCTCTCTTCAGACCTCTGGTACCACTCCTGACTCTGAGGCATTGAAAAGTCAGTGGGTGCTAAAACGTCCCCAAGTTCCCCTTAGTATTCTCGGGTGTATCCCATCTGGTCCCATCACTTTGTCTACTTTAAGTTTAGCTAGTTTCTCATGAACACAGTCTTCTGAAAATTGTTCAAGATGCCTCTCGCTTTTATTCCTATTTGTGGGTGTTTTCTAAGGTCCTGCTTCTGGTTCTTCATCTGTGAACACAGAACAGAAATAATTGTCAAGCAATTCTGCTTTATCCTCATCAGCTTCTACAAATTCCTCCACTTCACCCTTGAATCTGATAATACCACTTTTGCCCTTCCTCTTGACTAACATATCTGAAAAGAGTCTTATCCTCCCAATGTTATTACAATGGCTATTTCCTCCTCTTTTTGAATCTTTGCTTTCCTGACTACCTTGCTAGCTTCTCAAAGTTTTTCCAAATATAGATGCCTGTCTTCCTCTCTCTGTAATCTCTTGTATTTCATAAAGGCCTCCTTTTTTCTTCACCTTTTCAGCTACTTCTTTTGAAAAAAAATAGCGGTCTCCTTTTCCTGTTATCTTTATTTACCATTCTAACAAAAAGTTGGTTGCCCTTAAAATATCCCCTTTCAGTTTTGCCCACTGTTTTTCTACATCCCCCAGCTGTTTCCATCCCACTAACAACTCCCTGAAGTATTGTCCCATATTTGCAAAATTAGTTTCCCTAAAGTCTAAAACCCTCGCTTTTGAATAGATTTTAGCAGCCCTAGTCCTAATACTGAACCACACCATCTGGTAATCACTGGATGCGAGATGGTGCTTACCAATGGTGAAAGTGTTTCTGACGCTATTGTGGGAGATCAAGTCCATTATGGCCTCTTCACGTGTGGGTTCTGTTACCAGTTGCCTGACTAGTTCTCCCTGTAGAGAATACAGGATCTCCTTACTTCTAGATAATGCTGCAGCAAGGATATGCCAATCAACATTTAGCTTATTGAAATCCCCTATCAGTAGTACTTCCCCTTTCCTGGCAATGCTGCGTATGTCTTCAATTAACTCTCCGTCCACATCTCCCTGTGAAGGAGGTCTGTATATCACGCCAATGCAAATAGATTTCTCTTTCCATCTTTCTAGTTTAACCCACAGTGCCTCCTCTCTCCCTTTAAGCCTGTATTTCCATAGCTTTAATATTATATTTTACATAGCGTGCAACTCCTCCTCCCCTTCTTCCTACCCTCTCCTTTCTGAATAAAGTATAGCGTGGTATAGTTACATCCCAGTCTCTGTAACTGTCATTAAATCCAAGTCAGCCTCTCCCATTAAAGCCCAACATCTGGGATCTTATTTCCCATGCTATGGGCATTTATATACACACTGCTTTTCATTTGTTGCCCCTTTTACCCATTTCCATAAAGGTATTTAATGTTTCATTTACCTGGGGGCTTTCTTCACCCATCCCCAATGAATCTAGTTTAAAGCCCTCTTCAGTAGGTTAGCCAGTCTACTACTGAAGACACGTTGACCCTTCTTGGGCAGATGGATGCCATCTCTGCTCTGCAACTCTTGGAACATCCCATGGTCCAGGAAACCAAAACGCTCTCAATGATACCGTCCACGCAGCCATGCATTTATCTCCAGGATGCAAGCTTTTCTGCCTTGGTCTTTACCCTCAACAGGGAGGATTGAAAAGAACACCGCCTGCACCCCTTTCTGCATCACCCTCTGTCCCAGAGCCAAGCAATCACTTTTGATATGGTCAGAGGGATACCTGGCAGCATCATTTGTGCCGACATGGATGAGCAACATTGGGTAATAGTCAGTGGGCTTGATGAGTGTCGGCAAACTCTCCGTAACATCTCAGATTTTGGCATCTGGCAGATAGCATACCTCTCTGGACATCAAGTCTGGTCGGCAGATGGATGCCTCAGTACACATCAGAAGAAAGTCATCATCACTACCCTTCGCTTCCTTGTGGTCACTGATTCTGCAACTTTGGGGTGCTCGAGCTCTGGTTCTTCCTTTTCAAGGATGCTTTCACCTCCTCCACTTCCAGAACCATATAATGGTTCTTCAATTTAAGGGCTGGAGTTGGATTAGGATTCTGCAGGCCCTGGTGACTCATGTCCAACCTTCATCATTTTGTAGGCTCCCAACTTCTCCTCTGCTGGAGAGCTTAGATGTTTAAATTAGCATCTCATCAATGTACTTCTCACTGTCTTGAATGCTCCATAGCTACGCCACCTTTTTTCTGAGCTCCTCCACTTGTTTCCTGAGAGCTTCAGCATGCAGGCATCCTTCAGCTGGCATTGGGATCTCTTTCTGGACAGAGGCAGAAGCTCTAACTGGGGCAACAGCTTTGGTGATACGATTTTTCTCAGCCAACGTTTGGTTAGTGCAGCTTTGGTACCTGTTGAAGCAAAAGAGAGAGGCCTACTAAAGTTCCAGCCGGTTTCCCAACTGTCCTTTCGGAGAAAAAGCAGTTAACCTCTGCTGAAACTGCAGGATCCTGTACCTGAGGGAGAAGTTGCCTGCTAACAGAATCGGTACCTGGAGTTTCTCGCAATGGCAAACGGTTAGCGTGAAGAAAACTCTATGCCGCATGGCCCTCAGCCTCGTAGCCATGGCAGAACCACGCTGGTAAAAGTTGACTGTGGTAGCTGCCGCAGGCTGGGCAGGTCGAAGACAAGTCACCACCTCAAATGGTCCCCTGCTTACCTTGGACTGTCGAACACCCCGCCAATGTAAATGCCTCTCAATGCACAGCAACAGAGCCAGTCACTTAACTCCTTTTTTTTTTTAACCTTAAAGAAACAGGCACTGCCACAAATTATCTTCTGGGCCCCTTCCCAAAAGTTGGAGAGGGGGAATGGAAGACTTGTAGGGTCTCTTCATTAATACCCTGGAGCTGGAGGTGGGGGGAGGAAGGAGGAGGGACCTGGACCATTGGGCTATACATCCCAAACCCAAAGGGAACAGAATCAACAGCCCTGGGTCATCTGCGCAGCACAAACCATTTCCTACAAAAGCTTCTCTCTTTTTTTTAAAATCCGTCACAGTGGAGTCCACTGCACAGGAGCTCATTACCATTTGCTGGAGACTGAGAAATACTTGGGTGAACTCTTCTGCACAGATCCTTTATGAGGGGGGGGGGAATAATCAAAACTGGTGATTCTCAGTTTCCATCTGCTGGTATGATAGGGCACAACCCATGCATCTGGACGACAGGAGGGATGATAAGGAAAGGACCACTGACCCTAAGACTGGGCTGCTCATAGTCTTCAGGTTGCAATCCCTGAGTTATAGAAGAGAGAAAAGGATAGAAAGGCAGTAGGAGGTGATTAGGTCCCCTTGCCCTCTCCCCCCTACTCAGCAAACACATCTCCAAAAGGGACCCCCTTCATCTGGCCTTCTTGGTAAAATATCCTTTGTGGCTCTTTACTTAAGAGAGTTCTAGGGACCACTGTGGTATGCATATTGGGGCTTTGGAGTCTGCCACGGCTTGTAGCCCTGTCTAGATGAAAATGGAGGGGGGAACTGGGCTACTGCAAATGAAGACCCATAGTGCCATAGTGTTAAAAGGAGCTTGTTTCTGACTAAGCTGGAAGCCCAAAGAACATGATGAAGCTGCTAAGTGCAAGAAAAATAAAACTTAGCCATAAAGCTGTGACTTTTACAACAAACTTCTTGGAACTATGACAAAGCCAATTTGCACCCAAAAAGAAATAAGGCAGAAGAAAGCTGTGCGCTGTCAAAAATAATTGGGAGCATCATCATGAAAACATGCACGTTTTTTAAAGCAGTTACTATCCTACAATGTGCTATAATTGGGAGCCTCAACATGAAAACATGCAAGTTTTTTAAAGCACAGTTACTATCCTACAATGTGTCAGCTATGCTTGTGCAAGTCCAGATATTAAATGCATTTAGCCCAGTTTTAACAAAGGTATACAAGAGAGACATTTAAAAAAATAAAGCTTTCATACAAAGAAACCAAAACATTTTAGTGACTCCCTAAGCAGCAATTTGATTTCGCACAACCAAACACAGATATGCACATATAAACACCTTAGATTATATATCTACACGTGTTCTTCCTTTACAAAAATACATATAATCCTTAAAGTGGGATAATCTAAGTCTCTAACAATGACTTGATATTTTTCACTTCAATTTGAATGATTTATAAACTACATCTGAGAACCACAAAAAAGTCTCTGTAAAAAGATGCTGCCACTTTGACAAAAAGCTTATTGCATTTTGTATTTTAACTGAAAAAGAAGCAACAATTACAATATATTATAATGTGTTAAGTATTTTAGATATGTTACAGTATATAAAAAAATTGGCAAATATTGAACACTTGTACTGTAAGTCTTATTAGCTGGATTACAGCTTATTTAACTGAGCCACCTATCTCTATCCCATCAAAATTAAAAGAAATGCCAAACTGAGTGCTCCTGGTGTTTTTATGAGATTTGAATGCTGCTTACAATATTAAACTTTTTTTAAATCAGATTTACTGCATAAAACATGGTCACAAACTGTACAAATGGATTTGATCAGATTCTCCTATCAAATTCATGGTTTCAGTTCAGGAAAGATGTATACTTTTCTTACTGTATTGAAGGTCAAATTCCCAATTCTTAACTTTTATTATGCACCCTCTTTAAAACAACTTTGGCAATATACTAAAACAAATAATTTTAAATTCCCCTGCCCTTTAAAATAGTTTAAACATTATTTTTATTATAAAACTTTCATTGCTGCTTCTCTGTACAGTATTTGTATACAGCTACTTGCTACTACACAGAACTCTTCACTGCATAATAAGTATACTGACATTTAAGGTCCCATCTACTAAAGTCCGCTAAGCAGTTAGTGCATGTTTTAGAATGCGGTAGTCATGTACTTGGGCTCATAATACCTGTTAGTGCAGGGGCATGACAGTTACCATGTGCAAAAAACGCGCGTGTTAGGGTAGAGAATGGACAGGTTAGGGGTGGAAGGTGGGTGTGGTGAGCACATTGCAGTCAGCACACGGTACATATGTGCTGTCAATGTCACAATTAGCATGCGTAAAGTTACCTTCATCTCAACAGGTGAGGTAAGTGCATCTGTGGAAATCGTGCCGTTCATTATATTGTGCACTTCCATATGTTAAATGCTGAGAGCACGATGGTCACACTCTCAACACTTACCAGAGGCTTTGCATACAGTGCACATTAATTTTTGTGCTAAATGCATGTTAAGTTCAAAATCATACAGCACTTTTGTAAAAGGGCTCTTAATGTGGATGTACTTACCGCCTCTCATTTAGGAGGCAGTGAATATATTTGCGCTAACAGCATGCCAATGACTATGTGCAGTTAGTTCCCATAACTGCAATGTGCAGTCCACGCCCATTTCAACACCCTATGAAACAGCATACAGTTAGGGTGTGAATTAGCATGCGCTGTCCCACTTGCACAGTAATGATTACCATGACTGTGTACTAGCAGTCACTGTGCACTTGTTCACACACTAACTGCTTAGCACACTTTAGTAAAAGAGCTCATAAATTCTACATGACAGAGTTTATAGTCGATCATCTTATTTTTCAGTTAGATCAAATAACTAGCATCAGAGTACCCAGCTTCTTGTGATAACTGTTCTTATATACAATAAAATAAAAGAAATAGCCGTTTGTAACGTTTGTGCAATTTTGCTATAAAATTTTGATACAAGTTTTTGAACTCCCAATGTTAAAATATAAAATACATAAATACTATGTAACACTCTCAATAATTCCAAATGTCAGATTAGAAAAGTAAATGAATTATGCCACACACAACAAAGTGAAATGATGATTTTTTTTTGTCATTTGTCATGTCAAAGAATTAAAAGTGACATTTCTTTGTATAATCACAAAATGGGTATAGCGCAGACCCAAGTACTACAGACTCTGCTACTTATATATCAATAATGTCAACCCATGACCTATCAAGGTGATTTACAGGTTAACCAATACATCCGTCCTAAGGCTAGTTGACTTGCCTTTCTTGATGAAGGGCTTGATCGCTATGGAATAATACTGTATAGGAAACACTTGTATCTGAGGAGTTAAGCTTTCTCCCAGCTCATCTGATCAAAACACTAAGGGGGGCATTCCGTGCCACGAACAGCAGGGTTGGACCTGTGAGCTGGACATCCAACCCGCGCTCAGATCCTGACCCCAATTCCGCTGCCAGCACTCCCCACACTTACAAAGCATTTGTGTGGGGAGCGCTATATGTTGGCGGGAGGGGGAAAGAGCAGGGATGTGACCAGGCGCTGGGACATAAAGAGGCTATTCAGGAAAGGCCTTTGTACTTACCCCGGTGGCAACTTAGATGGCCAGCCTAATCCACCACAATGGTGGAACAGGTGCAGGCCACTGCACCATTGGCAGGCTAAGGCACCCGGCACCCACTGGCAATGGCTCAGTTAGGTGCCTGCTGGCAAGGCCTGCCTTTGTGTGCCCTCAATGATGGTCCGACAGTACTGTGCAGGTCCCGCTGTCAGGCCTGCGATTCCGTGCTGCCGGCTGGACGTGTTATGCCATGGCGACAGGATGCCACAGCATCGGCACGCCAGCCGGAGCGTTGTGTGCTGGGGACGGGCAGCCTTGAGGACAAATCGCACCGCAGAATACGGTGCATGCCAGCCTGTCTATCAGACCGATTCTGCAATCGCAGGTTCATGCAGATCCTGCGGTTGCGGAATCAGTCCAACTTGGCCCTGTCCAAGTTTTTGCCGTGCAGATGGCCCAGACGTGTACCTTTCGGAATCTGCCTCCACCTGACAGAAGCAAAGAACAATAAATTCGATGCTTTATTCCAAAATTTCAGAGCACCAAAGGACATAACCATATTACTGAACTTTGAGACTACTCCATGCCCCTTTTTTATAATAATCTGACCATGCCATTGTACTAGTGTAGGGCATCTGTCTTCTGTCAGGTTTCTACACTTTGAGGATAATTTCATAAAGCATTTATTTTCTGCATTTAAAGCATGTATTACATGCAGAAATGGCTCTTACAAAATTACATGGCTGACTGCCCGCATGTAAGTACTAAAGTCAACAAGATTACAAATACTTACAGTGCCTTGCAAATGTATTCATCCTCTTGGTGTTTGTGCTATTTTGTCACATTACATACAACCTGTAATGAAAATGCAGGTTCACTTGGATGTTAGGTAATGGACCTAACAATATAGCCCAAATTGATGAGGTGAAATGACAATAAATAGTAATTACACTTACCTGGTAATTGTAGTTCCATGAGAGACGACAGCTTAGTCCTCAACGAATGGGTAGTGCACCTCCTCCTGCAGCATGAAGACTGGACCAATCAAATTTCAGCACCACTGGAAACAGCATACAGCCATCTCTGGAACTCCAGTGAACTACTGTCAAAGCAAACTCAAAGAAATAGCTAACCTTTAAACAATTTTTTTTTTTTCAATGGAAACGTTTTTTTTGGTTTTTTTTATATACATTGTAGCCAATAGCGCAAAACCAACAGACCCAGAATGTCCCGCGCCTGCCACAGCTGAAGCAGAGAGCGAGAGAAAAAGGAAAACATTGGAGCGAAAGGAAGAAACAAAGAGACACACTCACCTGGGAATACGGACTTCTGAACCCAAGGCGTGCTGAACTAAAAAGGTTATAGGGAGGGAAGGAGGACTAAGCTGTCGTCTCTCAAGGAATTACAATTACCAGGTAAGTGTAATTACTATTTCCTTATCGTTCCTCCAGCTTAGTCCTCAACGAATGGGATGTAACAGAGCAGCCTAACGGGCGGGATTCTTCCAGCCGGCACGCAAAACCGCGGAACCAAAACTGGCATCGTCCGCCGCCAAGACATCAAGTCTATAGTGCTTACTGAAAGTGTGCAGAGAAGACCACGTTGCCGCCTTACAGATTTCCACTGGTGAGACCAAACTAAACTCCGCCCAGGATGCCGCCTGCGCCCTGGTAGAATGAGCGCGCAATCCAACAGGCGGCACCCGACCGTGCAACAGATAAGCCGAGCCAATCGCCTCCTTAATCCATCGAGCAATGGAGGCTTTCGCCGCCGCCTCACCTTTCCGAGGACCTCCAAACAGCAGAAACAAACGATCAGATTTACGAAATTCGCTGGTAACCTTCAAATAGCGACGTAACACCCTCTTGAGCTCCAAACGACTAAGACCGCGATCGGACGCCTGCTCCTCCGACGCGGGAAACACCGGGAGCGACACCACCTGATTCAAGTGAAAAGGAGAAGACACCTTGGGCAAAAAGGAAGGCACTGGCCGCAGAACCACTTTCTGAGCCGAGAAAGACAGGAAAGGCTCCCTGCAAGAAAGAGCCTGGAGCTCGGAAATACGCCGCGCCGAACAAATCGCCACTAAGAATACCGTCTTAAGGCTCAAATCCTTTACCGAACTCCGAGAAAGAGGCTCAAAGGGCGCCGCACTGAGGGTCCGCAAGACCAAGTTGAGATCCCACGAAGGCACCGAAATCCGGCGGGCCGGACGAAGTCTAGAAACGGCCCTCAAGAAGCGAACTACATCAGCATGGGCACCCAGCGAAACGCCATGAACCTTACCTTGGTAGCACGAAAGCGCCGCCAACTGCACGCGCAAGGAACTGGCGGCCAATCCTTTAGCAAAACCGTCCTGCAAAAAATCGAGTACCACCGGAAGAGATGCCGTAGCAGCCCGAACCTGACGTCGAGAGCACCAATCCTCAAAAATACGCCAAACCCGCACATAGGCCAGCGAAGTGGATCGTTTGCGCGCTTGTAGCAAAGTTGCCACGACAGAATTGGAATAACCCCGTTTTCTTAGCCGTGCCCTTTCAATAGCCAGGCCGTAAGAGAGAATCTCCCCACTTGCGGCATGCGAAGAGGACCCTGACACAACAGATCCGGATCCAGGGGAAGCCGCCACGGGGATCCGTCCACTAACCTCATCAGATCGGCATACCAAGGACGTTGAGGCCAATCCGGCGCTATCAACAGCACCCGACCCCGGTGAGCCTCGATGCGCTGAATCACGCACCCCAGCAGGGGCCACGGGGGAAACACGTAAAGAAGGCCCCGGGAGGGCCAAATCTGCAATAGAGCATCTATGCCTTCTGACATCGGTTCCCTTCGGCGACTGTAGAACCGAGCTGCCTTCGCTGAGCGCAACGTGGCCATCAGGTCCATGACCGGCTGGCCCCAACGCTGAACCAGCTGCGCGAATACCCTTGTGTTGAGTTCCCATTCGCCGGGATCCACCTGAACTCTGCTGAGAAAATCTGCCGTCACGTTGTCTTTTCCGGCAATGTGCGCTGCCGATATGGCCTGCAGCCGGGGCTCTATCCACTCGAACAACGTCTGAGCCTCCGTCTCCAATCCTACGCTTTCGGTACCGCCCTGCCGGTTTATGTACGCCACGGTCGCAGCATTGTCGGAGAGCACCCGTACTGCCCGAGATGATATCAGGGTCTCGAAGCGTTGTAACGCCAACCGCACGGCTCGAAGCTCCAAGCGGTTGATCGACCAAGTGCTCTCCTCCGGAGACCAGAGACCTTGAGCGAACTGTTCGCTGCAGTGTGCGCCACAGCCCGTCAGACAAGCATCCGTCAAGAGCGGAACCCAGTCCGGCTGCTCCAAGGGCATTCCCGCCCGGAGCGATGACGGTCGCAGCCACCATCGCAGATCCCTCCGAACCGCCAGCGGGCAAGGGAGGCGTTTGTTCAGGGAATCGGACTGGTTGGACCAGCGATGGAGCAATGCTCTCTGAAGCGAACGCATGTGAAAGCGAGCCCAAGGTACTACCTCCAGGGAAGCCGCCATCGTTCCCAGCAACTGAAGGTAGTGCCAAGCCGACGTAGCGGGGCTCTGTCGAAACCGCTGTACGAGAGACCGAAGTGCCAACACCCTGCGGTCGGGAAGAAAGACCGATCCCACGCAAGTATCGAACCGAACACCCAAATATTCGAGAGCCTGCGTCGGGACCACCCAGCCGAGAGACTGCAATAGCGCTACGACTTTGGAAGTTGCCGCCATGCTCTCCGCGCGAGACTTTCCGCGAATCAACCAATCGTCCAGATAGGGATGGACTAGCACCCCTTCCTTGCGCAAGGCCGCCGCCACTACCACCATGATTTTCGTGAACACTCGCGGCGCGGTCGCGAGACCGAAGGGCAATGCCTGGAACTGGAAGTGACCCCACGGCAGAGCGAAGCGGAGATACTTTTGTTGGTCTTCCCGAATAGGGATATGGAGATAGGCCTCCGTGAGGTCGAGGGAAGTGAGGAACTCGCCTCTGCGGACGGCGACCAGCACTGACCGTAAGGTTTCCATCCGAAAGTGTGGCACCCGCAGACAGCGGTTCACGCCTTTGAGATCCAGAATGGGGCGAAGAACACCATCCTTCTTTGGCACCACGAAATACATGGAATACCTTCCGAGATCATATTCCGCCTGCGGAACGGGAACTACCGCCCCCAGCTGAACAAGACGATCGAGGGTCTGCCGAACCTGAGTTGTCTTGCGATCTCCCCGGCAGGGAGACGCCACAAAGGAATCGAGCACGGGTCTGGCCAAGTCCAGAACATACCCGTCCCTGATGATGTCCAAAACCCACTGGTCGGAAGTAATCTGGACCCAAGCGGAGAGAAAGCGTCGAAGACGGCCTCCGATCACTGGAATCTCCACCCGGGCCCGCAGCCCTTCATTGGGGTTTGCGAGCGGCCGTAGGGTTTGCAGCCGCGAATCCTCTACTGGCTCCCTGAAAGCCTCGAAAGCTCGAAGCCCTCGAGATATATCTGCCACGCTGGAATCCACCAGAACGGGGTGACCGAAACCTACGAAAGTCCCGAAACTGCCCCCGAGCGGCCGGAAGTGACCGTCCCTGCTTGGGCCTATCCTCCGGCAGGCGACCGCCCTTTGACTCACCCAAATCTTTGACCAACTTATCCAAATCCTCACCGAACAGCAGCCTACCTTTAAAAGGTAATTTGCCTAACCGCGACTTGGACGAACCATCGGTCACCCAATTCTTCAACCAAAGGGCTCTGCGTGATGCTACCACGGATGCCATGCTATTGGAGAGAGCTCTGATGAGATCATAATGGACATCTGCCAAATTCGCCGAACCAGATTCCAAGCGGTGGAGCTCACCTAACATCTCGGCCTCCAAGGTGTGTGTCTGTTGAAGCCTCTGAACCCAGCGTTGACAGGCCCGGGCAACCCAAGCTCCACAAACGGAGGCCTGCAACGCAATCGCGTCCGCCTCAAACGACTGTTTCAACAGACCGTCCATTTTCCGGTCCTGCGGCTCTCTCAAGGCCGCACTACCTTCCACCGGAATCGTGGTTTTCTTAGTCACTGCCGACACAGCCGCATCGACCTTCGGAGAGCGGAAACGCTCAAGATCGTTGTCCGACATAGGGTAGAGCGTACGCATGACCTTTACCCCCTTGAGACCCGATTCAGGAGTATCCCACTCAGACTGGATCATCTGGTCAATCACTCGGTGAATGGGAAAAACTACGTTAGTTTGACGTACCGCCTGAATAATGGGGTCCGTACCGTCCGCCTCCTCCACCGGAGGTGTCGGTGCCAAACCAAGAGTCTGAAGTGCCTCCGAAACAAAAGCGGGCAATTCCTCTCGTCAGAACACACGAATAATCTTTGCTTGATCCTCCGGCTCAGGGAGTTCGCCCTCCTCCAAGGCCTCCCCATCCGCTTCTTGGTCGAAGTCCGGATCATCTCCTTCAGGCCAATCAGCCTCCGACTGGAAGGGCTCGTGCATACGTTGTCGTTTAGGAGCCTTGGTGCCCACCAACGGGCTCTCCGCCGTGGACGGAACGGTCACTCCTGGCGCCGAAAGGGAACCAGCGCCCATGCTCTGGCGCCTACGGCAGAATGCCTGATGCATCAGCAAAATAAACTCGGGAGAAAAATCCTCCAAGGGCAAGACTCCCCCTAGGTCAGACTGCCCCCCAGAGGCTGAAGAAACCGCAGAAGGAATCCCCGATGGACCCTCCAGGGGCGACTCCAACTCCCCCGCTGCGGAACCGGGTTGCGTCCCCGCAGCCAAGGAACTCTCCAGGTGCTGCTCCATACTGAGAGACACCGAGGTACAGCGTTGGCAGACGCCTGTCTCAGAAGCTGCGCCCCTCCGAGATCCACAAATCACACAAAGGGACCCCGCGGGCATGGAAGCACCCTGATTCAGATTTGGAAGCGGCACAAACTGCCCCTCAAAAACGAAAGGCAAAAATGTCTCACTGACCCAGAAGAACCAGCACACAAACCGGGAACTGGGCAGCTGCTAGCCAACAGATAGTCAGCAAACTGAGTGAATGAAAGAAATTCTTCTTATCTCATTCGCCTTTGTTCTTTTTTTTTTTTTTTATGACTCACCAAAGGACCGTGCCCGGGGATTGGGAAACGCTAAAATAGCTGAAGAGGGACCGACAGACCTGGGAAGAACAAGGATGAGGAGAGGAGAAGCCATTTCCCTCCCCCCCCCCAGTCGAGGGAGCTATGCCCTCCGAAGGAAAGGGAAACCAAAAATAACCGAAACAACTGAAATGAATGAAATAAATGAAAGAAAATTAAATAAAATGGAATAAAATTAAAGAAAACCGCCGCGTGAGCAGCACGCTGAAAAGAACCGGGAATCTGAAAATGGCCGCGGCAGCAAGAAAAACTTTGGCACGCTTTTGCTTCTCGCCGGCGAAACAGCCCGAGAACCAGAAATCCCTGCTGCCGACTGACCAGCGCACCCCCGTAACGCTGACGACCCGGCGGCCCCCCGAAAAAAAACAAAATCAGCAGGGAACCCCTGTCGAGCCAAGCAGAGGCACCGCGACTCTGGACAGGACAGGCTCTGACCACCGCCAGCCGCCCGTACTTACCGGCACTTAACCAGCACACTCTCTACCCCCCGGAGAGGAGCTGCTGTATAGCCGCCGCAGGAGCTCTGCCCCGAACAGCCCTGGGACAGAGATCCTAATTAAGAAATACAAACAGGCAAGGAAACACAAGCGGCTTAGGCTGGGCAGAAGAGAGACCTTCCTCAGGTCCCCCCCCCCCCACGGAGTGCCGAAATGAGACCGGAAATTTAAAGGGACAGAGACCCCTGAAATTAAGAAAGTAAAATAAGTCCTGAGAGGACACAAAATAATGATTCAAAAGGTTAGCTAGTGCAAAATAAACTAAAACTGACTAACTAGTGAGCCCAGCTAGGCTCACTAACGTCTTCCTGCTGCATGAAGACTGGACACACTGGAGTTCCAGAGATGGCTGTATGCTGTTTCCAGTGGTGCTGAAATTTGATTGGTCCAGTCTTCATGCTGCAGGAGGAGGTGCCCTACCCATTCGTTGAGGACTAAGCTGGAGGAACGATAAGGAAAATACCTAGTATATATAAAAAAAAAACAATTAAAAACTGAAAAGCTGTGAGTGCATATGTATTCATCCCTTTTGCTATGAAACCTCTAAATACAATCTGGTCCAACCAATTAACCTCAGACGTCACATAATTAGTTGATTAGGGCCCACCTTTGTGCAATCAGTATCACATGATCTGTCACATGATACCAAATATACTTGTTCTGAAAGATTCCCAACTCTGCAACACCACTTAGCAAGCAACATAAAGATCAAGGAGCAATCCAAACAGGTCAGAGACAAAGTTGTGGAGACATATAGATCAGAGTTTGTTATAAGAGAATATCTCAAATTCTGAATATCCCACGGAGCACCATTAAATTCTTCAGGACTTCCAAGGTTTTCATAACCAACTGGTTTTAGTCACATTTGACATCAGATCTCTATACACGAATATTCCTCAGAATGCCGCGCTAGAGGTGTTAGCTAACACTCTGATTAAGAGGTCAAAACCGATACGTACACCTACTTATTTTCTTACTCAGCTTGCATCCTTGGTAATGACGGAAAACTACTTTTGTTTCAGAGGGGTTTTCTATAAACAGATAAAAGGAGTTGCCATGGGGTCACCTATGGCACCCGATGTAGCCAATTTGTACGTCACCGATTTTGAAGCCAAATTCCTGACATTTCATCCTTATCAATCTAATGTTTGCCTTTGGAAGCGTTACATCAACGATGTTCTTGTAGTATGGAATGGGCTAATTGAAACACTTCACACTTTTCATATCTGGCTTAATTCATTGGATCCACACTTACAGTTTGAGGGTACTTACAGTACAGTAGAAATTCCATATTTAGACATATTGATCAGAAAATCTTACACAGGTTTCTCCACCACCTTATATCGAAAGCCAACCGATCGTAATACATTACTCAAGTATGATAGTCATCACAATCCATCCCTCAAGAGGAATCTTCCCATCAGCCAGTTCCTAAGGATTAAACGTCTATGCACGAACAATGTGGATTTTGAAACACATGCCAGTGATATGAAAAACAGGTTCCAACAACGTGGTTATCCTCAATCCTGTATTCAAAAAGCCTATCATAGAGCACGTACGACAGATCGTTCCACGCTTATGAGCAAGACCACACACACACACACACACACACACACAGAAAAAATCGTCTGTGCCTTAACCTTCTCTGGACAGTCCAAAGCCATTGTGGACATTCTTAAACAAGAGTGGCACCTCCTCACCACTATACCTTCCTTCGCTACTAAGCGATTAATGGTTGCTTATAAACGTGCTTCCAATTTGACTAATCTTTTGGTTCCATCTGCCCTTACAGTCCCGAAACCGTCACCCATAGTAAAGGGACATTACAGCTGTGGTAGGTGTTCAGTTTGCGTGCATGCCATCACGGTTAAAAATTTCTTCATACATGCACTCTCTGGTCGCAAACTTTATTTACAACACTACTCAAACTGTAAAACCATCAATGTTATTTACCTCATTCAATGTCCTTGCAATAAATTATATATAGGCAAGACTCTTAGACAGATCCGCACACGTATAATAGAACATAGAAGCAATATTCAGAGGCAACAGATTGATAAACCATTAGTTACACACTGGTTAGAACACAAGCACACCATTAGTGATATAAAATTTGCAGTCATTAAAACAGTGATTCCACATTGGAGAGGGGGAAACATTGACCAAACGCTGCTCAAATTTGAGCAACGCTTTATTTATGAGTTTAACACTCTAGAACCACATGGCCTCAATCAGGAAGTAGATCTCACAGTTTTTTTGTAGTAAGGCTGTCCATTATCCTCCTGATGTCCTTTATTTTTATTTTTATTTTTACATATACTTGAAGGCAATCTGCAATCTATATTGAGTGTCTCACAGCACAGATTTTATTTAATAATGTCATGGGTTTTCACTTTGTCCCTCTTAAAAATAAAAATAAGAGTTATATTGAGAGGCACATACATATATTGCCTTTACAAGTCGTTCTCTACATTTTTTCAAGACACGATAAACCCTGTCATCACAGCCTTTTAATCCTAAGCTCCTCCCACAGTATCGAGTTACCATCCCTTGGCGGGAAAATCGGCGTTCTTAAAAGAATCTGTCTAGACTCATCGCCTCTCTCAGTCGCATGCAGTACATGCTGTGCACTAGTCCTATCGATGGAACTTCTCTCTCAGGTTTGTCTTTTCTCTAATATACTTATAGTTTAATTTTTTACCTCTGTTTTTAAAGGCAATCTGTAATCTATATTAAGTGTCCCACAGCACAAATTTTATTTAATATGTCATGAGTTTTTTATTTTGTTCTTCTTAAAAATAAGAGTTATACTGAGAGGCATATACATATATTGCCTTTACAAGCCGTTCTCTACATTTTTCCAAGACACGTTAAACCATGTCATCATAGCCTTTTAATCTGAAGCTCCTCCCACAGTATCGATTCACCTTCCCCTGGCGGGAAAATCGGCGTTTTTAAAAGAATCTGTCTAGACTTAACCCCTCTTTCAGTCGCATGCAGTACATGCTGTGCACTAGTCCCATTGATGGAACTTCTCTCTCAGGTTTGTTTTTTCTCCAATATATTTACAGTTTGTTTTTTCTCCAATATACTTACAGTTTAATGCATAATCTTTTACCCCTGCTTTTAAGATGAGTGTTAAGGCTTTCTTTTCGTTGCAGTGCTATTAAACTTTTACCGGTTTAGCATCGTTACTGAGTTGCACGTGTAGAATTGAAATAATCACTTGGGTAAGTGTACCATTCTTTACGCGCACTTGATGTGTATTTCAAAGCACATTCACATTCCCGCTCCGGTTCACTACTGCCCACATCGTGAGGATTCAATCCATATCATCAGTTTGCTGTTATTGTCATGAACAGTACTTGTTCATATTTCCCGATATAGCCCGCATATACATATGGTCTGGTTAGAATGTTTCTTTATGACCTCTGGAGTTTGCTTTGAAAAACTCCTATGTTAGAATAACATAAACCCTTCTGTGATCCTGTTAATGAGTTTTTCATTTACTTTGCCAATAGTTTCTTATGGCACAATTATTCAATGTTCTGACATGGCACAAACACATTATTCATACCCGATAAGTTTATTATTGCCCATATTGTGAAGATTTAATACACATCATTAGATTGCTGTCATCACAACGTATAGTACTTGCTCTCATCTCTCGGTATAGCCCGCACACTACACAGTATGGTTAGAATGCTTTTTTATGACTTCTGCAGTTTGCTTTGTAATACCCCTATGTTAGAATAGTATAAAACCTCCCGTGGTCCTTTTAATGAGTTCTTTACTTTTTTACTTTACATTGTCATTAGACCATCAACATTCTTTTAAGGCATAACTCCTCACTGTTTTGGCAAGGCACAAATGCATCATTCATACCCGATGAGTTCATTATTCATCTTGGATACTCTCCGGTGCCATTATGGTCGCTTACAATACATTACCCTCTTTCCTTAGATAACTAAGACTCTAATCAAAATTCTCTCAACAACATTATTATATTTTTTCATAGCACATGGGTACTTAACCTTAGGAGAGACCATCTTTGATTCATTTTAGAACACAAAATATACGATGTTTCTCTGCTGATAAAAAAAAAAAAAAAGCTTTTTGCCATCACCACAACCATGTAATCATTCCCATCACTCATTGGTTAAAGTATTTATTGCTAGTTTTCAAATTATGCCTTTTATCTATTTATTCATTTTTAATTATTTATTTTTAAACGTTGGTGTTTATATTCATTTTTATCATTATTATTGTTAACGATGATTTTTTATTGTATATGTTCTTTAATGTTCATACTCATATTTATATATTTTCACAGTTATATATTTATTAATTTTATGACTATTATCTTATATAATTATTATACATCATTTCTTAATGTTTATCTATAGATATTTATTACAATGATCTATGTTTTTTAATAGTTTTACTTGGACCAAGTAGTCACATTTCTTTGATGCCTATACCCCCCCTTTTTCTCCACCTAGTCTATTCAATACTCTCTGTAAGGCCTCATCTGGAGGTTACTCAGCCCTGCGTTTGTTTGGTTTGTTTTGTTGCATTTTTAATTATTTTTATGCAATTATTTATTCATATGTTTGCCATACAGTATATATATGTCTTAATGATACCATTTTTTAAATTTTTTATGTTATATGATTGTCTGTCTTTGTAATACACTACATGCCAGGTGTGATATTTTATATTATTACTGTTTCTATTACTCTAATTTTATATTTATCTTATTTTGTTTATTGTTTAAGATATAATTGTAGCCTTTCCCCCTGAAGAAGGCGTTGCCGAAACGCGTTGGGGTTTCCTTACAATAAAGAAGATTTTATTCATCCGACGTCTCCTGCCCTTTGTGCTTCCTTGGATCTTCTGCAGGAGCTCCTGCTCCTCTTTGTGTGCATAGAACCACTTTAAGCCATACACTCCACTGAGTGGGGATTTATGGAAGAGTGGTCAGAAAAAAGCTATTGCTCAAAGAAAGAAATAAGAAAACACATGTGGAGTTTGCACAACAGCATATGGCGGATCCCCCAAACACATGGAAGAAGGTTCCCTGGTCAGATGAGATGAACATTTAACATTTTGGCCATCATGAGAAATGCCATGTGTGGCACAAACTCAGCATATCCCATCATCCCGAGAACACCATTTCCACAGTGAAACATGGTGGTGGCAGCATCATGCTGTGAGGATATTTTTGATTGGCAGGGAAAGCACAGTTACTTACCTGTAACAGGTGATCTCTGGGAACAGCAGGAATTAGTCTTCACATATGGGTATCGTCGGTACCGACGGAGCCTGCGCGGGAACGCTCCCCAGCGTCCAAAAGGAAAGCTTTTGGTAGCATCCCACAGCGCCTGCGTGCTGCCTTCCCCAACTGTCTCTCTCCAGTTCGAGTTTTAAAGCTGAGACGAGAGAGAGAGGAAAGGAAAGACAGATAGAGATACAACTCCTAGGGGAGGTGGGAGGGTTGTGAAGACTAATTCCTGCTGTTCCCAGAGATCACCTGTTACAGGTAAGTAAGTGTGCTATCTCCAGGAACAAGCAGGAATGAGTCTTCACATATGGGGACTCCCCAGCTAGAGATGCCTGGGAGATCACCCAGACTGTGAGTCCCTGGAAGGGCTCCATCTCCACCTATGAAACTCAGGCATCCAGTCAGGGAGGAGTTGATTAGGTATGGAACAGGTGTTTGAGAACAGCCTGACCAAACAAGGCATCCCGGCGGAGTTGATTAGGTATGGAACAGGTGTTTGAGAACAGCCTGACCCAACAAGGCATCCCAGCGGGAATCCTTGTCCATGCAGTAATGGGCTGTGAAGGTATGAACCGAGGCCCAGGTGGCTGCTCGACAGATCTGGACGATGGACACAGAGTTTAGATGAGCCATAGAGGCTGCCATGGCCCTCACATTGTGAGCTGTGACATGGCCTTCCAGAGAAAGGTTCTTACTCTGGTAGGCGAAGGAAATACACTGAGCAATCCAATTGGACAGAGTTCTCTTAGAGACTGGAAGTCCTAAATGGGAAGGATCAAAAGCAACAAAAAGTTGAGAGGACTTTCTATGTTGCTGTGTTCTTTGTAAATAGAAAGCAAGTGCTCTTTTGCAATCCAGAGTATGAAGATTCCTCTCTGCACTTGATGCATGAGGTCCTGGAAAGAAGACAGGTAAATATACCTCCTGGTTCAGAAGAAAAGGTGAGACCACTTTAGGCATAAAGTGTGGATTAGTTCTGAGAACTACCTTGTCACGATGGAACCTTGTATAAGGAGGATTAGCCACTAGAGCTTGTAACTCACGGATACGGCGAGCTGAGGTGAGTGCAATGAGAAAAATAACCTTCCAGGAAAGGAATTTCAAGGAGGTAGTGGCCAAGGGTTCAAAGGGTGGCTTCATAAGCTGGCCAAGAACCAGATTTAAGTCCCATGCCACTGGAGGTGGTCTAATGGGAGGTTTAGTTAAAAGAAGGCCTCTCATGAATCTTGCTATAAGAGGATGAGAGGAAATAGGTTGTCCATTAAGAGGCTTCAGGGATGCTGCAATAGCACTCAAATGGACCCTGATTGAATTTGTTTTAAGGTCTGCATGGGATAAATGCAGCAAATAGTCCAGTAACGAATTCAAAGGTATTGCAGAAGGGTTAAGACCATTTTCTGCACACCAAATGGAAAACCTTTTCCATTTAAAAGCATAAGTGCGTCTGGTGGAAGGCTTTCTGGAAGCATGAAGGATATCCTTCACTTGCTGAGAAAGGTGTAAATCTAGAAGGTCTAGGCCTTCAGCAACCAGGCTTTGAGATGAAGAGACTGAGGATTTGGATGCCACAGGGTTCCCTCCTCTTGGGAGAGGAGATCTGGAGCAGACCCCAGGTCCAGGGAGGGAGCTTGAGAGAGATGCAGAAGTAGAAGGTACCACACTTGGCGTGGCCAATGTGGTGCTATGAGGATCATAGACCTCTTTTGTCTCTCTGAAGCTTGAACAGAGTCTTGGGGATAAGGGGAATAGGTGGAAAGGCATAGAGGAAGTCTTGCCCCCAGTGAAGGAGGAAGGCATCCCTGGCCTGAACTCCCTGACACAGAATCCTGGAACAAAACCGGGGAAGTTTGGCATTCCACGGACTTTCAAATAGGTCTATGTCTGGGGTACCCCAAATCTGGAAAATCCTGGCTATCTGGTCCCCATGGAGGGACCATTCGTGTGAAAGCAGAACTTGACTGAGTCTGTCTGCCCAAAAGTTTTGAACCCCTGGAAGATACACTGCCATGAGATGGATTCGATGCTCTCTGGCGAAGGCCCACAATCTCAGAGCTTCGTTGCAAAGCGACAGAGAGCCCGTCCCCCCCTGCTTGTTCACATAGAACATGGCTACCTGATTGTCCGTATGGATGAGGACTGTCTTGTAGCTGAGCAGGGTGTGAAATACTCTATGAGAGCCAAGAAGATTGCTCTGAGCTCTAAGAGGTTGATATGGAGAGATGTCTCCTGTGGAGACCAGATGCCCTGAGTGGAGAGATCTTGAAGGTGAGCTCCCCAACCCTTTGGAGAGGCATCTGTTGTAAGGGTTACTTGGGGTAGCACCTGTTGAAAGGGGGACCCCAACAACAGATTTTGAGTGGATTTCCACCAGTGGAGGGACCAAAAGAGGCGACTGGAGGTTGCTATTTTGTCTGACAGGCAACTTGATGCCTGGGTCCATTGGGTGGATAGAGTCCACTGAGCTGCCCTCATGTGAAGGCGAGCGTAAGGAACCACATGCACTGTGGATGCCATGTGGCCTATGAGTTGTAGCATCTCTCGAGCAGTTAAATGGGATTTTAACTGAATCTGGGAGGCTAACTGCACCAAGCGTAGGCAACGGGCCTGGGGAAGATAGGCTCTTGCAGTTGTGGTATCCAGTAAGGCCCCTATGAACTCTAGAGACTGAGTAGGGGTGAGATGGGATTTGGGAATATTGATCACCAGTCCCAGATACTGAAGAAGATGCTTTGTGCAGGCCAGGGAGGTCTGGGCCTCTGACTGGAATGGAGCTCGGATGAGCCAGTCGTCCAGATATGGGAATACAAATATCCCTAGAGTGCGTAAAAATGCAGCTACCACTGCCATGCATTTTGTGAACACTCTTGGAGCAGAGGCCAAACCGAAAGGAAGCACTCTGTATTGGTAGTGCTTTCCTTGGTAAAGGAACCGAAGGAACCTTCTGTGTGTTGGATGGATGAGGACATGGGTGTACGCATCCTTGAGGTCTAGAGAACAAAGCCAGTCCTGACTCTGTAGGTATGGAAGGAGAGTACCAAGAGAAATCATCTTGAATTTCTCCTTGTATAGAAACTTGTTCAACTCTCTGAGATCTAGGATGGGTCTGTAGCCTCCTGTTTTCTTTGGGATGAGAAAATAGGGGGAGTGGAACCCTGAGCCCTGTTGAAGAAGGGGTACTTCTTCTATTGCCCCTTGGGCAAGAAGGGTAGCAATCTCTTGACCTAGAAGGTCGAGAAGAGAAGGTGGAGAGCTGAACTGTTTCACCATGGTGTGAGGAGGAAGGTTTAAGAAATGTAGCTTGTATCCCTCCCTTATAATGGAGAGGGTCCAGTGCTCTGCTGTGATTTGTTCCCATCTGGGAGCAAAGTGAGCTAACCTTCCTGGGATGGTGAGAGGCTCTGGATGTTCTAGAGCCAGAAATGCTAAGTTCTCTAGTGGAAAGTCAAAGGCCCTGAGGAGGCTGAGGCTGTTGGGCTGTAGCAGTCCTCGCAGCCTGAGGCTTGGCCTGTTTTGGTTGTTGCTGCCTCTTTGTAGCAAAACGACCCTGAGAAGAGGACTGACCATAACCAGAAGAAAATTTCCCTTTTTTTGGGAAAGATCCTTTCTTGAATAACCTCTTTTTCAAAGGAGTAGTAGTAGACTTTGAGAGTCTATCTAAAGCAGAATTTTCAGCATCCATTTGGGTGGCTTTTGCTTGCCAATCTTTGCCAAACAGGTTTTCCCCTGTACAGGGAAGGTTGCCCAGACCATCCTGTACCCAGGATTCCAAATCAGAGGCTTGTAACCAAGCTACTCTGCGTGCGCCTATGGCAATAGCCGAAGCTCTACTGGCACCCTCAAAGGAGTCAAAGGCTGCACGGTTGGAAAACTTGGATACAGCCTGTGCATGTTTAAGCCAGGTAATATATTCTTCTCTCTTATCTTCTGACATAAAAAGAGATAAGGTGTGTAGATGATCTGTAACCTCTTTTAGAAACATCCCCATATAGAGACTATAGGAGTTGATTCTGGCCACAAGCATACTGGCCTGGAAGATTTTCCTACCAAAAGCATCTAAGGTTCTGCATTCTCTTCCTGGAGGAGCAGAGGAGTGTCTTTTTGTACTCTTGATTTTTTTCATAGCAGACTCAACCACAATAGAGTGGTGAGGAAGCTGAGTCTTATGAAATCCAGGACAAGGAGGAACACGATACATAGTGTCCAACCTATGAGAAAAAGGAGAGGTGGTAAGAGGAGTTTCCCATATACCTAACATGTGGTCATAAAGAATCTCATGTATTGGTAAAATGGCTGCCTCTTTAGGAGCCTTAGGATATTGAAGAATATCCAATTTTTTGGCTCTGGGCTCCGTTTCAGAGGCTACTGCAATGGACAGGCTTCTGGCCACCTCCCTGATGAAGTCCTGGAAAGACAAGTCCTCAGGAGGAGACATTCTCCTTTTTGGAGAAGAGGGTTCCTGAGGACGGATCTCCGATGCTTCGATGGAAGCCTCTGATGCATCAGATTCTTCAGAGGAATCGAAGTATCGACTGTCTGGATGCTCTCGCAGAGCCCGATACGAGTACCAAGGGGTATCGACATCGGGAGTCATTGGTACCGAATTGGTACTAACAGGCATCACTGGATACCGTATCGCTGCTTTCGATGCTGATGCCGATTCAAGCGGAACTGGTATCGGAACCGGAGCTGGATCCGGAACCGGAATCAACAATGGAGGTTGTTGTTGTACCGAGGGCGTCGGTTTGTATGAAGGCCGTAATAGCCCGCTGCATGGTCAGAATATTCTGATCCATGGACGCCACCAATGTCTGGATGTCGGTACCGGGAACCGCCGGTACCCCAGAACATTGTAACAGGTGATCAGTCGAGGCCGTGCCATCGATGTCAACCTGTGACCCCATAGATAATGCTTTGGAAGCCGGAGCCTCCCGCCGGGGTAATTTTGCCGGTGTGGATTCCTCAATAATAAGTTCAGGTACATCTCGATACTTAGAGGGAGATGTACCCTTTGAGGACCGACCGGACTTAAGTTTTGTTACCTGAGATCCATGGGATGAAGAAGCAGCCCTGGAAGACGTCAATGCCACAGAAGCTGCATCGGAGGGAAACAGGGTACTGAGCTTGGCTGCCCGATTCTGTAACCCTCTTTTAGACATCATGGAGCAGGACTCACAATTCGCGATGGAATGATCAGGACCTAAACATTTTAGACACCAGTCATGGGTGTCTGTGACAGAAATAGTGCCACTGCACTTTGTGCACTTTTTAAACCCGGAGGCGGGCTTTTCCATGAGGAAAAAGACTGTAGGTCCAGGGCCACAGAAGAAAATGCACTGAAGCAGAAAGAAAAATTTTTTGTAAAGAAAGAAAGAAAGAAAAAAAAAAAAGACCGGTGGTACCGGTCCTCGAGAAGGCAGACACGCGACTAAAGAAAATAAGGACAAGAAAATAAGAAATTCTTCAGCGGTGACAGGAAACACGACCTGCTGGCTCCGCGGAAAAGAAGAACTGGAGAGAGACGGTTGGGAAAGGTGGGAAGGCAGCGCGCAGGCGCTGTGGGATGCTCCCAAAAGCTTTCCTTTTGGACGCTGGGAAGCGTTCCCGCGCAGGCTCCGTCGGTACCGATGATACCCATATGTGAAGACTCATTTCTGCTTGTTCCTGGAGATAGGAAAACTGGTCAAGACAGGGAAATCATTGCAGAAATCCTGTTTCAGTCTGCTAGAGATTTGAGACTGGGGCAAAGGTTCACTTTCCAGCAGGACGACAACCCTAAACATACTGCTAAAGCTGGTTTAAAGGGACACATTTAAATGTCTTGGACTGGCCTAGTCAAGGCCCAAACCTCAATCCAATTGAGAATCTGTGACATTACTTGAAGATTGTTGTACACCAAGACAACACAGCTAACTTGGAGTTGGAGCAGTTTTGCCTTAAGGAATGGGTGAAAATCCCAATGGCTAGATGTGCTAAGCTAAGAGAGACATACCCCAAGAGACTTGCAGCTATAATTGCAGCAAAAGGTGAATCTACAACGTATTGACTTGGGGGGGGGGGGGGGTGAATACATATGCACCCTCCTGCTTTCAGTTTTTTTTCTCTTTAGTATCTGTTTGTGTCACAATAAAGGGTTTTTTGCACCTTCAAAGTCATAGGCATGTTGTGTATATCACATAGTGCTAATCCCCAAAACTCCTTTTTAATTCCAGGTTGTAATGCAACAAAACAGGACAAACACAGAGGGGATGAATACTTTTGCAATACACTGTAAATGAATGCTGTATGCAGGAATGCCTAAGGCTATAGTTTGGGAAAAGGGGGCTGCAATGCATTAAAAAATTACTCAGGGCCAGTGCAAGGACTGGAGACGGACCCTCTATACTGCCGCCCCACGACCCCATTGCTACTGCTGCAGCCCTTCTAAGGGGCCTGCAATGGCAATGCTTCCCAATCCACGACACAGTACTTACTAATACACTCTCTGGTGCTGCATCGTGGTTTCCTTTTCTTGCTATGTGCCATTTCCACCCCCTCTGTTGCCAGAAACAAACCGGAAGAGGCATCCGATGTGCATCCAGGGCAGAACGTGCAGAAAAATACTGTGGACATTTGTTTCGGCCTAATTTTAGAAACCTAGATGCCCCCATCATGGACATCCATATCAGTGGTCATACAAATGTCCCCACTATGCAGGAGCAGCAGGAATCCGTCCTCACATATGGGTGACGTCGGCGCCGACGGAGCCCCCGTGTGGAGCATTTCCCCAGCTTTCAAAGAAAGCCTTTGGGAATTCAGCGCGCCTGTGCGGTCCCCTTCCCGCCCAAGGGTGCCATCTTGCTCAGTTAGATGACATAGCTAAAAGACAGCAAAAAAAAAAAAAAAAATCAAAATGAATGATATGACTGCAACTCCAGGGGAGGAGGGAGGGTCGTGAGGACTGATTCCTGCTGCTCCTAGAGAACACCTGCTACAGGTGAGTAACTACTCTTTCTCCAAGACCAAGCAGGAAGTCAGTCCTCACATATGGGACTCCCCAGCTCTAGGCTACCGGGAACTCAAAGCTGAAACAAAATGGCTTCCTCTGAAGAGCCTCAGTATCCATGATAAGAATATCCTCTGAGAACGCCCCCGTACGGTAGTCCAACACAAGGGCCGGAGGGTAGGAGTTGCCTAAACCTCAAAGAGATTACGGAGTACTGCCTGTCTGAAAGCACTGTCCCTCCGGGACTCTCTCTCCAGGCAGTAATGGGGTGCAAATGTTTGGCTTGAAGACCAAGTTGCGGCCCGGCAGATGTCTGCCAACGGAACAGAGCAGAGATAAGCTACTGACGCGGCTTTTGCCCTGACACGGTGGGCCGTCACTCGACCCTGCAAGGAGAGGTCGGCTGCCTTATACCCCCAGGCGATACAATCTGCTACCCAAGTGGACAAGGTACGCTTGGAGACAGGTAACCCCATCTTATTAGGTTCAAAGGAGACGAAGAGCTGAGTAGCCCTTCGATGCCCCCGCGTATGTTCTATGTAAAAAGACAACGCCCTCTTACAGTCCAAGGTATGCAAGACTGTTTCAGCCGGGTTGGCATGCGGTCTGGGAAAAAAGGTCGGAAGAACCACCTCCTGATTGAGGTGGAAAGAGGAGACCACTTTTGGAAGGAACTTGGGATGGGTCCGGAGGACCACCCTGTTCCTACAGAACCGCGTGTACGGTCTATCAAAAACCAGAGCTTGTAGTTCACACTCACACATCTGGCCGAGGTAAGAGCCACCAGGAAGAGCACTTTCCAAGAGAGGAAACGCAAATGGCAAGTAGCCATCGGCTCAAACGGTGGGCGAGTAAGCTGCTGCAAGACCACATTCAAATTCCACTCTGTCGCTGGTGGACAAACCGGAGGCTTGAGAAGAAGCAGACCTCTGAGAAATTGGGACACCAAGGGGTGAACCGACAGACTGTCCTTCCACCGGTGAGTGGTGCGCTGACAAAGCACTGAGGTGGACCCGAACAGAGTTAGACTTAAGGCCTAGGTCTGAAAGGTGAAGTAGATACTGCAGTACTACTGGCACAAGGAAAGAGAAAGGGTCTTCATTGTGCTGAGCACACCACACCGTAAACCTACGCCACTTGAGAGCATAGGATTTTCTGGTGGACTATCTCCTAGAGGTCAATACCACCTCCTCAACCTCCTTAGGTAGGAGTAAGGGAGCTAGAACTACCCTTTCAGCAGCCAGGCCATCAAATTGAGGAACCTGAGATTGGGATGCAGAAGGGAACCCTTCTCTTGAGACAGGAGATCGTGTTGCAACCCCAGAGGGAACAGAGTTTCCACCGCCAACTGCAGCAGAAATGGAAACCACGGCTGCCTTGGCCATCTGGGGGCTACCAGAATCACCGAGGCGTTATCCCGGAGGATCTCGAACAGAGTTCGGGCCACCAGGGGTGTGGGAGGAAACGCATACAGGAGGCCCATAGACCAAGAGATCAGAAAAGCATCTGCTGCCATCCTCAGGGGATGCGGCTGTCTGGAGCAGAACCTGGGCAGCTGATGGTTCAGTGGACTGGCAAAGAGATCGATGGATAGAAGTTCCCAGCGGAGGAAGATCTGCTGGAGCACCAATGGATTCAACTGCCATCTCGCAGCTCCAAAATACTGATTTGCTGTGTGGCCTGGCCCTTTAAGGAAGCATCTGTCATCAGCACCCTTGTGTGTGCTGGAGCCTGAAAAGGTACTCCCCTGAGGTTTGGGAGATGTAGCCACCACTGTAAGGAGTCCAAAAGTGGTATGGACACCTTTACTCTGTCTTAGAGGTCGCCTGTGGCCTGTGTTCACTGATCTCTGAGGCACCACTGAGCAGCCCGCATGTGCAGACAGGCATTCGGAGTCACATGTACCGTGGATGCCATGTGGCTCAGGAGCCGCAGGTAGTGCCTGGCGGAAACATGAGAAATGCTTTGGAACTGGTTGGCCAAGTCCATCAGTTTGTGGGCCCTGTCTTCGGGCAAGTAAGCTCTTGCCTGCAGGGTGTCTAATCTTGCCCCTATAAACTTTAGGTTCTGAGAGGGGAGCAAAGTGGACTTTGCGTAGTTTATGACAAAGCCCAGATGCTGAAGAAGTGAGACAGTGCGAAGAGTGGCTTGTCGGGCCTCCTGGAGAGACTGGCCCCTGATGAGCCAGTCGTCCAGGTATGGGAAGCCAAAAATTCCATGATTCCTGAGATAAGCCGCTACCACCGCCAGGCATTTGGTGAAAACCCTGGGGGCAGATGTTAGGCCAAAGGGAAGTACCCTGTACTGAAAATGGTTTCCTCCCACCACAAATCTGAGATCTTGTCGGTGGTCTGGATGAATGAGGATGTGAGTATAAGCATCCTTTAGGTCTAAGGAGCATAGCCAGTCTCCCTGCTGGAGGTAGGGCAGCAGTATCCCAAGGGTAAGCATCTTGAACTTTTCCCTCTCCAGAAACTTGTTTAGGTTTCACAAGTCTAGGATAGGCCGGAGGCCTCCTGTCCTTTTTGGTACCAGGAAGTACCTAGAGTAGAAGCCTTGCCCTTTCAGATGGTGAGGCACCGGTTCCACCGCTTGTTCCTTTAGAAGACTTGCCAACTCCTGAAGGAGGAGGTTCCTATGTAGAGGGAGTCTTGGAGGCTCCCCTGGATAGGAGGAGGGGGGTAGCTGGTGGAAGTGGAGCATGCAGCCCTTTTGGACTATGCTCAGTACCCAGGAATCCCCTGTGATGGCTGGCCACCTGTAGGCGTACAGGGTCAGCTGACCTCCTGTGCTGAGTGGAGCCACCGGTGGAGGAGAGGCTATGCTGTAGAAGTCAAAAACCCGCTCCCTGCTGTGCAGGAGCCGGAGCTGGTGGCTTGGGGGTCTTCTGCCTACAGAGCCCATGTCCCTGCCCTTTGGCCTGCTGGCCCTGTTGGGGAGCTGAAGAGGCCTGATACTGAGGGTAGGTTTTGTAGGCAGCACCCTTCCTCGGGAAAAAGGGCTTCTTTCTCGAGCCCTTCTTTTTTTGAGAAGGGTCAGAAGTCTTTCTGGACAGCCCTGTCCTGGTGAGAGTCTCAGTCTCGATTTCTTCAGCCTTTTCAGTCATGGGCTTACCGAATAGGTTGTCACGTCGGCACGGGACATCGACCAACTTGTCCTGCACCCATGACTCCAGGTCCGATGACTGTAGCCAGGCCTGACGGCATGCACTGATGCCGGCCGAAGCCTCGAAGACATCATAGGCTGCTCGAGAGATAAACTTTGAGCACTCTGGGATCCCTGTAGACAAGGCTTTGAACCTCTGCAAGGGTTCCTTGGAGAGGCCAGCTGAGAACCTGGCAATCTCCTTTGCCAGGTCCCGTAAGTAAATGCCTATGTACAGCTGGTAAGTCTGGACACGGCAAGATAGCATAGAGCCCTAGAAGCACTTTCTACCGAGGGCATCCAGGTTCCGGGCCTTCCGGCCGGGAGGCATTGAGAAGTGCATCTTCTGACTCTTCAGGCGGTGCATGGCCGATTCCACAACCATGGAATTGTGCGGTAGCTGTGCCTTTTGGAACCCAGGGCTCTTACGGACTCGATAAATGGAATTGACCCGTTTGCTAAGAACCGCCGCCGAGGCCGGTGCCTCCCACATACGGAAGAGCAGCCGTTCCAGCATCGGAGGAACCGGTACAGTAAAGGCTTCCTTTGGAGGAAAATCATACTGGAGGGCATCGAGCTCCTCGGCTCAAGGCTTCTCCTCGGCATCCGCAGGGAATGCCAAAGCCTTGGCCATGTCCCTCACAAAGTCCAAGAACCGGGTATCCTCCTGGGCGGGGGGAGGGGGGGACCTTCTCCGAGGCTCAGACTCCGGGGAGTCCGAAGGGATGCACCGCGTCCGGAAGGTGTCGGAGACTCCTTGTCTTCCGTCTCCCACGCCGACTCCTCTGAGGAGTCGTCGAGCGGCTCCGGCCATGTGGGCCTCGGTGTCACCCGCCCCGACGCCGAGGGCACCGGCATTGACGACCTCGGCCCCGCATGGGAGGTCGAGGGGGACCTTGGCCGAGGATCAACTCGAGACTTGATGGACTTGAGGATTGGCTCGGCCTCCGGGGTCGACTTAGACGTCGAGGTCCCGGTGGTCGGGGCAGATGCACCGGTCAGACCGGCGATCAGTGCCTGCTGCTTTTCCATGAAGGCAGCCAAGCTGCTCTCCAAGGCCGTCAGCCTGAGTCCGAGCTCAGGAGACTCAGCAGCCCCCGACGGTGTCGGGCCCAACGTCGGTTCTTCCGGAGGAGAGTCCACGAAGACAACAGAACTTACATGACTCGGGGACTACGGCTCCCTGTGAGGTAGTTTGGATGGCCTCTCCGACTCAGAGAGCCCGGGGCGGCGGTCAGGGCTATGAGACCTGGCCCTCGAGGACCCAGGGGCCTCCACTGACGCCACCCTCACAAGCAGCTTCTTACTTTTGTGCTCCCGGGTGGGAGACCCCCTCTCAGAGGAACCACGACAGTGCTCAGGGTCAGGCTCCCGAGATGTCAAGGCCTCTGACGAAGTCCGGGCCCGGCCGGACGCGGACTCTGAAAAAATTCTCACACGTTGATGCTGACGGCTCCGAAGTGCCTTCGATGACATTTTGCCGCACAGGCCACAGACCAGCGGGTCATGGTTGGGCCCGAGGCATCAGAGGCAGCAGTCATGTGTGTCGGTGAGAGACATATGTTTCTTGCACCGATCACATTTTTTGAACCCGCTGGCAGCCATCGGGGGGAAAAAGGGCCCCTGCAAGGTCAAAAGACCGGGCTGCTAGTGAAAATGCAGAAAAAACGCGAACGCTAGTCACAAAGGACAAAAACCGAAAAAGAAGTTCCGGACTTGATACCGGTGTACCGAGCCCAGGCGGGACGGGGAACCGGAGTCAAACTGGATAAAGAAACGCGAAAAATCGCAGAAAAAAAATCTACTTTCCCCGGGTGACACGAACTGTGTCTGCTGGGCTCCACGGAAAAAGAAAGACTGAGCAAGATGGCACCCTTGGGCGGGAAGCGGACCGCGCAGGCGCGCTGCATTCCCAAAGGCTTTCTTTGAAAGCTGGGGAAATGCTCCGCACGGGGAGGCTCCGTCAGCGCCATCACCACCCATATGTGAGGACTGACTTCCTGCTTGGTCCTGGAGAGCTCCTTTTCCACATCCTCCAGATGTCTGCCTGACAAAACAAACATTTTTCAGACGCTTGTTCATGCCTGGAGTAGGTATAGCCTTTGATACAGCTCAGGATGTCCAGGACATTTCTGAAATCAGGCAGGGATGTCCAAGTTCTTGGAAATGCCCCGGACATGCATCATGCGCCCATTCTGAGTCTGACATCCTCGCACTGGGGATATCCACAGATCAGTCTTCTAAAATGGCTCCTGGGACATCTCTCTGCTTTGGACCTCTCTATGCCAGTTTTCAGATGTCCAAGGCAAGAACAGGGCTTCTAAAATATCTCTCACAGAGTGACGCCCATAGGCTAAGAGGCCTACTTAACAGCATCAACTGACCCGAATGCATGAAAAGTGTTGCCGTATGAAAGTAAATAACCAGAATCCAACTCCATTCTTAAATGGACAGCATTCTGACAAACAGAAGGCATGGATGAGAATCCACCAGTACGCACTGGGATAGCAGCAACAGAACTTACAAAACAAGGGAATAAAAACTCTTAAAAGAATCTGATCAGCAAACAAGACAAAATTAGACTTACCTGCTAATTGTTGTTCCTTAAGGAACTCTAGTCCAGTCCCGGAACCAGTGAGTTTAGAATCTCCTCCAGCAGCTTTGGAGACCGACACCTGTCATCGCTTTGATGATCTCAACTTATATATACAGTAGGACCGCCCCTTCACCTTCAGTACCTATTGACAAAGCAAACTCAGCAGAGCAACAAATAAGTAGTTAAACACAGTAATATATAATCTAGAACTAAATTTCATCCCCTCTTCCTTGTTCTTCTTTTTTTTCTTTTTCCCCAAGGACTAGGGATGAGGCAGCGCTGCAACCGGAACTCAGCAGGCCAGGACAATATAGAAGAAACATCAGAAACAAGCTTAGAAGGCAGTGCAGACTGGACCCCTAAAACTAAAAAATCTCAGGCGGGATCCCGGACTGGACTAGAGTTCCTTAAGGAACAACAATTAGCAGGTAAGTCTAATTTCACCTTCCTTTTCGTCCCTCTAGTCCAGTCCCGGAACCAGTGAGGATGTATCAGAGCAGTAAGTTATCTAATGGGAGGGACCAGCCAAACCAGCCTGAAGCACTGCCGCCCCAAAACGGCCATCACCCGCTGCCTGAACATCGAGCCTATAATGCTTAGCGAACAAATGCAACGACGACCACGTAGCCGCTCTACAAATGTCCACAGCCGGCACCAAACTGAACTCCACCCAGGACATAGCCTGCACTCTAGTCGAATGAGCCCTGAGCCCTGCCGGCACCACTCTACCCTTTAACAGATAGGTCCCTGCAATTGCTTCTTTCAACCATCTGGAAATAGACGACTTAGCCGCCGCCTCTCCCTTTCGTGGACCTCCGAAAGAGATAAATAACCTGTCCGATTTACGGAAGGATTCCGTACCACGAAGGTAATGCCGGAGCGTCCGACGGACATCCAAAAGCCGTAAACGACAATCCGACTTAGTATCCGGACTGCCAGCGAACACCGGAAGCGACACCATCTGGTTCACATGAAACACTGAAACCACCTTAGGCAAAAATGCCGGAACCGTACGCAGCACCACCTTGTGCTCATAAAAAGATAAATAAGGTTCTTTGCAAGATAGGGCCTGAAGCTCCAAAATGCGGCGAGCCGAACAAATAGCTACCAGAAACACCGTCTTTAAAGTCAGATCCTTTATAGAGGCTTTCCCCAACGGCTCAAAAAGGCTGCTGCAGCAGCGACTCCAACACCAAGTTCAGATCCCATGCCGGAACCGAACATCTACGAGGAGGCTGCATAAGCAAAACCGCTTGCAAAAACCTGCGGATGTCGCCATGCGTCCCCAACACCTGGCCCTGAACCTTTCCCCGAAAGCAAGAAATTGCTGCCAACTGAGCTCGCAAGGAACTTGTCGCCAAACCTTTCTCAACACCATCTTGCAAGAAGGAAAGAATCTGAGGCACCGAAGCCCGCAAGTGCCGCTCTTCGCACCAGCCTTCAAAGACACGCCAGACCCTAACATAAGCCAGTGACATAGAACGCCTACGTGCCTTCAACAAGGTCGAAATGACCACTGAGGAATATCCACAAGCTCTCATCCTAGCCCTCTCAAGAGCCATGCCATAAGCGAGAATCGAGCCACGTCCGGCATCCGCAATGGACCCTGACTCAAGAGATCCAGTCTTAGAGGCAGTCTCCAGGGGTCTGCCACCAAGAGGCAAATCAGATCCGCATACCACGGTCTCCTGGGCCAGTCGGGCGCAATCAAAATTACTCGGCCCGGATGCCTCTCTATGCGCTGCACCACTCGACCTATCAGAGCCCATGGAGGGAACACATAAAGCAGGCCCCCCCCCCTGGCCAGTCCTGCGCTAGGGCATTTAGCCCTTCCGCCATCTGTTCCCTCCGTCTGCTGTAAAACCTGTCCACCTGCACCGAGTCGAACGTTGCCATGAGGTCCATGATCGGACGACCCCAACGCCGGACAAGCAAGGAAAACACCTCCGGATGGAGTACCCACTCCCCCGGATCCACTCTCCGACAACTGAGAAAATCGGCCTCGACATTGTGTACCCCGGCCAACCCTAGCAGATGCTGCTCAGCCCAACTCAGAAGCTGGCTCGCCTCTTCCTCGAGAGCTGCGCTGCCTGTGCCTCCCTGGCGATTGATATAGGCCACCATTGCTGCGTTGTCAGACAGCACCCTTACCGCCCTCTGTTGCAAGCAGTCTTGAAACTGTAGGAGAGCCAGGAACACTGCCCTCAACTCTAACCTGTTTTTGGAGTAACTCCGCTCTGTCAGGGACCATTGACCTTGGGCGAACCGACCCTCGCAATGCGCGCCCCAGCCTAGCAGGCTGGCATCCGTCAACAACCTCCAGGAAGGAGGTTCCAGTGGGACCCCGGAGCCCAATGATGGCTTCCGTAACCACCACTGGAGTTCCCAGCGCACCTCCGCAGAACACACTAGGCGACGGGATAAGGGGTCCGATTGATAGGACCAGCACCGAAGAAGGGATCTCTGCAACGGCCTCATATGTGCCCGCGCCCAGGGTACCACCTCTATCACAGCCGCCATCGTACCGAGCAGCTGAAGGTACTGCCACGCCGACGGCGCCTGTCTCGCCAGGAATTTTCTCACTAGCCCTCTCAATGAGCGTGCCCGACGATCCGGCAAAAACACCTTGCCCAAGCCCATCTCGAAACGCGCTCCCAAGTACTCCAGAGACTGAGAGGGAACCAGGCTGCTCTTTGCTCGATTGACCACCCAGTCCAGGCTTTCCAACGTTTGCACCACCCGGGCTGTGGCCTTCACACTTTCCTCTCTCGACTTTGCTCGAATCAACCAATCGTCCAAATACGGGTGGACTAACACGCCCTCTTTTCGCAGCGCCGCTGCCACCACCACCATTATTTTGGTAAAGACCCGCGGCGCCGTTGCCAGCCTGAAACTGGTAATGCCCCATGGGACGTGCGAACCGAAGGTACCGCTGATGCTCGGGCTGAATTGGAATATGCAATTAGGCTTCCGTGAGGTCTAACGACGTGAGAAACTCCCCTTCTCGTACTGCCGCGATCACCGACCGCAATGTTTCCATTCGAAAATGCGTTACTCTGAGACACCGATTTACCCTCTTTAAATCTAGGATCGGCCGAAAGGAGCCCTCTTTCTTGGGAACCACGAAGTAAATGGAGTAATGACTGGACCCGTACTGGTCCGAGGGAACGGGAACTACCGCCCGGAGCTGTAGCAGCCTTTGCAACGTCTCCGCCACCGCGCATATCTTGAGCGGAGACCTGCAGGGGGAGAGCACAAAGGAATCTAAGACGGGTCGATGGAGCTCCAGAGCATAGCCCTCTCGAATGATCTCCAGAACCCATCGATCCGTGGTAAGTTGGACCCAGGCAGGGTAAAACTCCCGTAACCAACCTCCGATGGGCAGCACCTCTACCTGAGCCCGCCTCATCTCATTGTGATTTCTTAACGGCCGAGGACTGATAGGGAGCAAAACCCCTACCTGCCCCTCGAAAACCCCGAAATCCGTGCCCTCGCATGGAAAACCTGCTCCGCTGCGGCTGGCCAAACCGAGAGGACCAAAACCTACAAAACTCCCTTTGACCAGCTTTGGAACCCGCAGGCTCCTTTCCTTGCTTAGGCTTATGCTCCGGCAAACGACCGCCCTTGGATTCCCCAAGATCCTTCACCAACTTATCCAAATCTTCGCCAAACAAAAGCTTTACCCTAAAAGGAAGTTTACTGAGGCGGGCTTTTTGATGAAGAATCCGCCGCCCAATTCCTTAACCACAAATATCTTCGTGCCGCTACAACCCAGGCCATAGCCTTCGCAAGGCCCCGAATAAGATCATAATGAATGTCCGCGAGATAAGCGGATCCGGATTCTAGACGTGCTACTTCGGTGTCCTGCGCCCCCAACCGATCCCCCTGCAATGCTTGGGACCACCGGAAACAGGCTCTAGCTACCCACGCTCCCGCTACCGAGGCCTGCATGGATAGAGCACTAATATCAAACACCTGCTTCAATAAGGTATATAAATCTCCTGTCCTGGACATTCTATAAGGCTGCAGCCCCCTCTACCGGAATGGTAGTCTTTTTAGTGACTGCCGAAACCGCCGCATCCACCTTTGGAGAGCGAAAGAGATCCTTATCCTGGTCCGAAAAAGGGTATAACCTAGCTATCGCACTAGAACCCTTTAGGGCTGATTCGGGCACGTCCCACTCAGCACAGTTACTTACCTGTAACAGGTGATCTCCGGAACAGCAGGAATTAGTCTTCACATATGGGGTATGTCGGCGCCGACGGAGCCCGCACGGGAATGCTCCCCAGCATCCAATCAGAAAGCCTTTGGGAGCATCCCTCACGCCTGCGCGGTGACTTCCCGCCTTTCCCACTGCCTCTCCTCAGCTGAGACAGAAGGAGAGAAAGAGGAAAGGAAATAGATAGATACAACTCCTAGGGGAGGTGGGTGGGTTGTGAAGACTAATTCCTGCTGTTCCGGAGATCACCTGTTACAGGTAAGTAACTGTGCTATCTCCAGGAACAAGCAGGAACAAGTCTTCACATATGGGGGACTCCCTAGCTGCGGGTGCCAGGGGAGATCCCATAAAATGCATATCCCTGGAACAGGACGGCATTTCCCAAACCTGGATCTCCGGCATCCCCTGGGGATGGGGGGTAGGAGTTGAATAGAGCAGAGCTGCAGAGGAACAGCGAATCTAAAGACTACAGGGAAAAAGTCTTTAGAATGTATGTTAAGTACCAATAAAATATTTAATGAACTAGCGCAATATAGAGCTTACCTACTGGATTGTAGGAAGTAGACAGTAGATGCAGTAGCGGAATCTTCGAGGTAACTCCACAGCAGTGAGGAAGAAGTTCCAATCTGGAATGGGCAGGTGACCCAGGCGTCAACCGGGGCAGGAGATCAGCAGGCCTCCAATGAAAAGCTTTATGGGAAAGCTGAGAACTCTTTTAGGTACAGAGTCAAACATTGAGGACTAAAAGAAGAAAACTGACCGATCTGGAAAATTAGCCCAGTCCGGAAGGGAAGAGAGGGTATGGAAAAAAGCCCCTATTCCCAAGGAGAACAGACGTGTACCCAGGAATACTGAAGATGTACACTGTCTTTCCTAGCTGGTAAGAGATAGGAAGACATTGAAGTTCGAGACTGCATAGAAATGGAGATGTATAACAAAAATAGAAGCTGTTGACGTCACAGCAGTAATTGTTAGTATAACCAGTCCCAGTTACTGAGCCGTATGATAAAAGGCAAGTTTACTGTCTGGACCCCATAAGAAAATAAAAACCTAAGCACCGACAGTCAGGGAGATAGGTTAGACATAGGGTGCTATGGACATCTCCCAATATGCGCATACCTATATCTATCTATCTATCTATCTATCTATCTATCTATCTATATATATATATATGTATATGTATATATATATAAGGAAAGACATACATATCTATACATATGAGAATATATATGCCTAGACAAGCGTGATATATATATCGACATATAGAAATGTAGATAGATATATGTATAGATAGAGACGGGGTGGCTGATGCCCACCCAGGGTATAAAAACATGTATGCACAGGACACATACATACAGGACAATAATTTTAAAAATACATGCCTGCAACCGAGCCACAGAAAAACATTCACATGGGGAATGTGATGGGAAAAAATTCATCCAATAATAGGGGGTGAAACCCACCTGAAGAAATATAGAGAAACTATTTCTGTGGAGCAGGAATGTAGGTCAGTGGAAGAACCAGCATGGTTGCGTGAAACACAGAGGACAACAGCAGTCTGGCAAGAGTACGTTAGCAGTACCTTAGGACTCTGACATGTCCAAAGGACAAGAAGAACGCAGAGACGGAGATACCAAAGTGACCCAGCCAAGGGGTTCAGGGGCATCATTGTACGGTAAAAGTGTATGCGTTGTCCAAGTGGAGTAGAAAACATAATGCCAAGCTGGAAGGAACAGGAGTATATTCCGGCCAGATTGGGAACTCCATGGACATTCACGTAGAAAAAAACTTGTCCTCTGTATATGAAAGACCCTCAGAGACAAGTTCAATGCTCTGTAGCAAGGGCCCATAGCAGAAAGCTTCTCTGAAGGTTGCAGAGAGCAGTGTGCAGGGGAACTATAAGATAAAACTGACAGAAGTCAGGTGTGTTGCCATATCCTAGGAAAGGATATGGCTAGAAGAAGATAAGCTGCAGTGAATAGTATTATGCAAGATAGTTGCAAGTAGCTTGCAATGAGCACTAAAGTAATCACTGGAACTCCTGCATATACAGCAACTGAACCAAACAACAAAAGGGATTCTCCTGTATGAAAACAGAGAGAAAACAGACAAAGGCAGCGGAGAAGATTTCCGTTCCAGTCTGATGAGTTGTTCTGAGCACGAATTGAAGGAAAAACAAACAGTCTACACTGGAAGAAAAGGAGGTGTTTCAGTATGGCACCAACTCAAGCAGGGGAGACCCTGGAAGAGAGGGGGTTGGAAAGTGACTTACCATGTGGTAAGTCAGCTGAGGGAAAGATGTCCATATGGGGACAGAACTATCATGGGATAGTTGTAACCTCCCTTCGTGGTAGTAAGAATGGGAGAATTCTGTAACCCATGGACAAGAGAATCCCAAGAGCATAGCATACTGGAAAAGAAAAACCAGTGTAGAGTTTGAAGAATAAACCTCCGCTAAGGAGAAGTTAACTGCAGATTGCAATACACAGGAACCTATGGGTGCTGGTTATGAGTAGACTGGGTAGAGTCTGGAGACTTCAGACTAGGATGAGATGTCCCTTGCTTGGGTACACCGGGAGGATGGGCAGAAGAAGGATGAAACTTTCTCTTCTTCGGGAAAGATGGTTTGGTAGGACATTTCCTACGTCCTGGGGAAAAAGGCGGCTTAGGATGGTTTCCAGAACCAGGAAAGTCAGTGGAGCAATGAGCAACCTGACGTAAAGCTTCTCTATTGAAAAGGTTTTCTCCAGTACAAGGAGAATTACCCAGTGTATGTTGTGCCCATTTGCTCAAGTCTGAAGCCTGCAGCCATGCTGTACGACGCGCTCCAATGGCAATAGCAGAGGATCTGCTAACAGACTCAAAAGAGTCTAGATAAGCCCGGGAAAGAAACCAAGAGATATTCCTGCTATGATTAAGAAGCAAGGAATAGTCAGAGGCCTTAGGTTCTGACAAAAAAGGAGACAAAAGAGATAACTTCTCTGTGACCTCCTGAAGTGTGAGACTCATATAAAAAATATATGAAATAATTCTTGAAGCCAACATAGAAGTTTGGAAGGTTTGACGTCCAAAGGCATCAAGTGCTTTAGATGCACGACCTGGTGGGAAAGAAGAATGCTTCTTCTTGCTTCTGACCTTCCTCATTGCTGATTCCACTACAATGGAATGATGCGGAAGTTGGCTTTTCTGAAACCCCGGAGAGGGAGGCACCTGATACAGAACATTTATGGCTGTAGAAGGCGCAGGAACCTTTAAAGGTGATTCCCAAATCCTCAGAAGAAGGTCCTGCAAAGACTGATGCAAAGGAAGCATTATGGTTTCCTTTTCTGCAGGATCTTGGTCAAGAGTAGGACCAGGAATAGGAATGGCAAGAAAGGCTGCCATGTCAAGGAGAAATTTCTGAAAAGAAGGATCTCCCAGAGGAACTATTCCTGGGTAGGCTGAGGTTGAATGAGCAGCGTGAACACCAGAAGACCTACTGGGCTGGTGCATAAAAAGAATCCTGCTAGATGGAGAACGATACTGACAGTTCTGATTCGAGGCAGTTAGTACTGCTTCGTCGGTTCCCGGTATCGATTCCAAGCTAGGCATAGAAAGGATCGATGGCACCGATGGAACTGCAGGAAACGACGTCGATACTGGTACCGGCATCGGGGACGGTAATGCCATCGTAGCAGGTATCGGAGGTCGCCGAAGCGGTACCGAGGTAACCAGAGAGCTTTGGTGATTATCCCCGGTACTGCGTAGTCGGAGGCGACATGGATCGGCTCCGAAATGCGTCGGAACCAAGTCATCTAGACTGGATATGGATTCTAGACTGGGCATCGAAACGAGCGTCGGTGGTGCAATCGGCGATGCCGCTATATGAAGGTCAATCGGAATCGTATCGATCGGTACCGAAGGCACCGAGGACGTCTGAGGACGACGCCCGGTGAAGAGAGGAACACTCGACACTGGCGCCGATGTCGGGGTATCGGTACCGCTCGAAGCCGGTACCCCCACCAAGCATGACGTAGATTGAGGAAAGTCCATCCGGGGCGCATCGATCGGCCCCGAAGGTACCCAGGGCACCAGATGACGATCCCCGGTGAAGAGTGGAACACTCGACACTGATGCCGACGCTGGGGCATCGGTACCGCTCGACGCCGGTATCAACCCCGCGGTTGGCTGGGATACAGGAAATCTAGACTGGGTCGTATCGATCGGCCCCGAGGACTCCAGACGACGATCCCTGGTGAAGAGCGGAGCACTCGACACCGGTGCCGATGCCGGGGGATCGGTACCGCTCGAAGCCGGCACCAACCCCCGCGCATGGCTGGGAAGCAGAAAGACCAGTCTGGGTCTGGTCGATCGCTCCCGAAGGTACCGAGGACACCAGACGACGACCCCTGGTGAAGAGTGGAGCACTCGACACCGGTGCCAATGCCGGGGGAGCGGTACCGCTCGAAGCGGATACCACCCCCGAGCATGGCTCAGGTATGTTCTGTGAGGAGTGAACCCCAGGAACAACCTGAAACCCCGTAAATGCTTTGGAGCCCGAAGACTCCCGCCGGGGTCTTATTGCCAATGGGGTCTTGAGGGCAAGGCCGGAGCCGTCATCATGCTGGGCATAAGACCTACCCATCAAGAATTGGCTAGTCTTAACAGACTGTTTGTGGGTTACCTGATCCTGGAGAGAAGAATAAACCGGTGTCCTCACCTCAGGAGGAAAAACGGCATCGAGGGATACCCGAAAAAGAGAAGGTCTTCTCCCGATACTAAAGCCTGATGGACCAGGGGAAAAGGGGTCAGGACCCAAACAGGTTAGACACCAGGCACTGGAGTCTAAAAAGAAAACTAAGTTTCCACAGTGAAGGCACTTCTTAGGGGAAGAAGGCTCCATGTTGGAAAGGCCTGGTAGGCCTCAAAAAGATAAAAGAAAAAACTGAGAAGTTATTTCTCTAAGTTGGAAAAGAAAAGAATAAAGCACCGGCGGTACCGGTATCGGCGGGAAAGACAGCCGCGACCACAAGAAAGAAGAAAATAAGGATTTTAAAGAAAAAGGTTTCTGCGGTGACAGGAGGTACGTCCTGTTGGCTCCGCGGAAAAACGAAAACTGAGGAGAGGCAGTGGGAAAGGCGGGAAGTCACCGCGCAGGCGCGAGGGATGCTCCCAAAGGCTTTCTGATAGGATGCTGGGGAGCATTCCCGTGCGGGCTCCGTCGGCGCCGACGTACCCCATATGTGAAGACTCATTCCTGCTTGATCCTGGAGATTTCCTGGATCATCTTCCGAAATATCCTATGCAGGGGAAAGACGCGCTGGGGGGTGCGGACAGTCTGTAACAGAGGGTCCTCCAGAACCTCTTCTGAAGCCGGTTCCACCGAAGGCATATTTAACACCTTAAGCGTCTCCGCAATCAGAGCCGGATGTTCTTCCTTCCTAAACACCATGACCACTCTACTGTGCTGTTCCTCATCGGGCAATTCACCGTCTTCGAGCTCCTCCTCCGAGAAACCCGCCATCTCTCCGTCCGCTGATGCCAAGTCCTTCCAAAGAGAAGGGGCAAGGTCCCCCAAGCTTTCCTCCCTACACCTCTTGTGCGGGACCAGCTTCCCCCCTGCAAGCGCCGAACGCTTCTGACCCCGAGGATTCTGAGGGGCCGCTCCTACAGCCGGCTGTAACAGCGCAAACGCTTGCTGCATCAAAGTAAAAAAATCTGACGGAATGTCAGCTGCAGATCTAGGCTGGTTTGCTGATAGTGGAGGAACCACCCCCTCCCCCTCCGCGGGACCCGGGAGCTGTTCCCCTAAACCTTCCAGGGAAGGCGGGGGGCCAGAAGCAGACTCCGCATGATCCCTGCTTGTGCCTTCAAGGGGATTCTCCATGAGGGCCGCTTTGCGGGTGCAGGGTTTGCACACCCCAGCCTCCAACAATTCACTGTGCCGCTTTCCACACACGAGACAGCGTGGCTTAGGTGACATAATCCCCTAACAACTAATCCAGGCTTGATGCTAGCAAGACTATTATAATTTCTTGTCTTTCTGGGTTTTTTTCACCAACACCACAGCCTGCTAGCAACCGAACCAGCCCTAGTTTGCTTAATTAACTGTGACCTAACCTGCCAAAATTAGCTAGAGGTCCCCAACGGAGAAAAGGCCTGTGCAGCTACACCGCTAAGCAGCCCACGGCTGAGAAAATGGCCGATTTTCACGCTCGAAATCGGGCGGGTGGTCTGCACACGCACTGAGCGCTCTCGAATCTGCCCCGCTTTAAAAACTGATGTCCCATGCAGGACTCACCTCCTTGGGCCTCGAACTTGGCAGAGGGGGCTCACAGCTTCCGGCGGCAACGGACTGCCTCGCTGCGATTGCTGTGCCTACAACCTGCTCCTCACCCGTAACCGCGGGTTCGGGAGCAGGGAGGCAGAGGTGCTCGGCTATAACACTCCCAAAGGCTCGTTTACACGATGGGGAGACACAACGGCAAAGATAAAAAGAAAATCAAAAAGAACAGTGGGGGGGGGGGGGGCACTAGAAGGAGAGGGAGAGAGCAAAAGCACCGCTCTACCCGCCGGTCTGTCTTCCAGCCGCAGCACCACCTGAAACAGAGAGGAAACCCTCATTAACCAATTATGAAAACTAAAGAAAATCAAAAAAGAACTATGCCACTCTGCTTATTTGTGCTGAGCGAGCCTAGAGCTCAGAAGCCTCTTCAGCTGCTTGGAGACTGACATACTGAAGGTGAAGGGGCGGTCCTACTGTATATATAAGCTGAGATCATCAAAGCGATGACAGGTGTCAGTCTCTAAAGCTGCTGGAGGAGATCAAAACATAAGATATGCCATACTGGGTCAGACCAAGGTCCATCAAGCCCAGTATTCTGTTTCCAACAGTGGCCAATCTAGGTCATATGTACCTAGCAGTTTCCCCAAGAGACACAAGTTCCACAATGCTTGTACTGGGTCAAGCATTGATATCTTCGGTCACTTCTTAATAATGGTTTATGGACCTTTCCTCCAGGAACTTGTCCAAACCTTTTTTAAACCCAGCTACACTAACAGCCTTTACTACATCCTCCGGTAACAAATTCCAGAGTTTGATTACACGTTGAGTGAAAAAATATTTTCTTTTATTAGTCTTAAATAGTTTACCCTGTAGCTTCATTGCATGTCCCCTAGTCTGTCTATATTCTGATAAGGTAAACAATCGATCTACGTTTACCCGTTCCACTCCGTTCATTAATTTATAGACTTCTATCATATCTCCCCTCAGCCATCTCTTTTCCAGGTTAAAGAGCCCTAACCTTTTTAGCCTTTCTTCATAGGAGTATCCTTCCATCCCCTTTACCATTTTGGTGGCTCTTCTCTGAACCTTTTCTAAAATCGCTATATCCTTTTTAAGATACGGCAACCAGAATTGCACACAATATTCAAGGTGCGGTCTCACCATGGAACGATATAGAGGCATTATAATATCTTTTGTTTTATTTTCCATTCCTTTCCTTATCATACCTAGCATTCTATTTGCTCTCTTGGCCGCCGCTGCACACTGGGCCGAGGGTTTTTACATGGTATCCACAATGACGCCTAAATCTTTTTCCTGGGTGGTGGTTCCTAATGTGGAACCTTGCATCGTGTAACCATAGTTTGGGTTGTTCTTCCCTAGGTGCATAACCTTGCACTTGTCCACATTAAATTTCATCTGCCATTTTGATGCCTAGTCTTCCAATTTATCAAGATCCTCTTGCAATTTTTCACAATCCTCTTGGGTTTTAACAACTTTAAATAGTTTTGTGTCATCTGCAAATTTGATCACCTCACTCGTTATTCCACTTTCCAGGTCATTTATGAATATGTCATTCTAAACTCACTGGTTCCGGGATTGGACTAGAGGGACGAAAAGGAAGGAACAACAAATGGCAAATGCACAAACATAACACAGTACTCCAGGAGCCATTTGTCAATCAAACCAGGACACACGAGTGGTTAAGAAGTGAAAAGAAAACGAAGAATGAGAGATTGCTAGTTGCAGTCCAGGACAGTGGGATTATGGAAGAGATGGTTCACAGTGAACACAGAGAAAACTGGTAAAACAGATATGCTAATTCTGTAAGACAGAGCTGTAAATGGTTACTCATCTTATAGCTGGTGTCGAGGTTCTGACGACAGAAAATTTCTATACAGAAAAGGCACAAGTGGCATGCCTCATCCACTGGAAACTTTGTAAGCACTACAACATTGCTGTACTGGAAAAGCCCTGTTATCATGACCATAAGAAAATTACAGAGAATGACAAAGTTATGATAACCTGGGACATTCCCATTCTGACAGATAAGAAGTTGGATGCGAGGAAATCCAATATAGTGGAGTAAAGAAGAAAAATATCAGAACGGCATTAATAATTAGAGGTATCTGTTCCAAGCAATTATTCTGTGAATCATTTGGAGAGACAGAAGATCCTTAAGATCCTTTTTAACATCTTTGTTAGTGATATAGCGGAAGGGCTGTCGGGTAAGGTTTGCCTCTTTGCGGATGATACCAAAATCTGCAATAGAGTAGACACCCAGGAAGGGGTAGATAACATGAGGAGGGATCTAGCTAAGCTTGAAGAATGGTCTAGAATTTGGCAGCTGGGATTTAATGTTAAAAAATGTAAGGTCATGCATTTGGGCTGCAGCAATCCAAGGGAGCAATACAGTATAGGAGGTGAAGTACTTTTGTCCACTAAAGAAGAGCGGGACCTAGGCGTGGTTGTGTCTGATGATCTTAAAGTAGCTAAACAGGTGGAAAAGGCGACAGCAAAAGCTAGAAGGATGCTTGGGTGCATACGGAGAGGAATGGCTAGCAGAAAAAAGGAGGTGATAATGCCTCTGTATAAGTCTTTGGTGCGACCTCATTTGGAGTATGGTGTGCAATTCTGGAGACCGCACCTTCAAAAGGATGTGAACAGGATGGAGTCGGTGCAGAGGGTTGCTACCAAAATGATTAATGGGCTTCATTATAAAGCATATGAGGACAGACTTAAGGATCTTAATATGTACACCTTAGAGGAAAGGCGGGATATAGGTGATATGATTGAGATGTTTAAATACCTCCGTGGCATAAATGTTCAGGGAGAGAGCCTCTTTCAATTGAAAGCAAGTTCTGCTACGAGGGGACATGGGATGAGGGTGAAGGGAGATAGATTCAGGAGTGATATGCGGAAATATTTCTTTACGGAAAGAGTAGTGGATCCGTGGAATAGTCTCCCAGTGGAGGTGGTAGAGATGAGGACAGTAACTGAATTCAAGAAAGCATGGGACCAACACAGAGGATCTCTAAAGGCAAAAAGTGGACTGTTGTAGTTGTTATGGAAGGACAGACTAGATAGGCCATGTGGTCTTTTTCTGTCGTCATATTTCTATGTTTCTAAGTACCAAGAGAAGCAGTGAGAGACCAAGAAAATGTGGTAGAAAGATACAAAAATATTTCCCATCGTATTGGGAGCCACAGGCCTGATAAAGAAGAATTTCCAATCACACCTTTAGAAGTTGCTTATACATTTTACATCTTATGAATTCCAGAAGGAAGCTCTTTTTGGAACAATGCAAGTACTATGGCAAGTATTAACAGTAAATTTGAGACCGAGATCATACGCCACAAACGCTGGGGGCTTAGGAGTGAGGTTCATTACTGTCATGGTATGTGCAGAACTAACACATTTAGAAACATTGCTCCTGAGAGAAACCAAACCTCATTTAAGAGCAATCCTTTTAATGTAGAAATTTTTAGTAATTAAATAAGTTTATTAAGAAAGAAAAATGGAATATAATCTGACAGGTTTTTTTTGCTATTCTAGTTTCTTGTAACGACATAGCTCTCTCTGCTATTTAGCTAACTTTGAGGGTCATTGTTATGCAATAGGCTCTGCAAAAAATGATCCATATTAATGGCATTAGCACGTTTAGTAAATGACCCCCCTTTAATCAAAACACATCTTTAGAAATACGTATTTTCCATTTTTGAAATTATATAACAGTCATGAAAATCTGTATTGATAAAAAAGGAAAATTATTATTAGTAGTAGTATAATGCACTTTTAAAATAAATACCAACTGAGTTACTAGTGTATGATTGTTAACACTTACAACAAAGCCATCAGTAAAAATATAATTTGACAAACGAATTTGGCTTTTTTTCTCAGTAAAAAAAACCAAAAAAAAAGAGAACAAGGAAAGTTTGTGAGATGTCTTAGCTATTTATCATGGTGGATAAAGAATACATATTTTATATACATTAAAGTGACACCATGTTGGTCAATTAGGGGGTCTAACATTCAGGCACACACATATACTCTACATTAATATAGCACTTAAAACTTCATGGATGTGTATATATTCTACAGTCCGCAGTTACAAAAACAATTAAGTGGGAAGCATTTATTGATGAGAATTCTTGGTCCTGAATAGAGTGGGGAGGATTATATTTTTTGCAATTATATTGTTGGATCCTACCCCTGTGAATTTAAATGCTAGGATTGTACAGCGAGTCCTTTTCATCATTAATCAGTCAGCTATTCAAATGTCTCTTTAGAGAAAATAATCCTAATTAACCCAAACTCTTTCCCGCAAAAGGTACAAAATAGGAGAAAAATTGATTACCTCATCATCTCGAAACAAATATCACCGGAAATCAGACAAAATGGTTTCACAAGGAGAAGGATGCTGCTAAAATAGACAGAGTTCTTTAATGAGGAGGCAAAAGTGGTGGGTCAGGGTAGCTCATCTGTTGCTAGTTTAGACAATTAGAATTTGTATGTTCATATATAATGCTTTTTGAATTTCTGTAATTCAAACATTCAAAAATCATTATTTAAACCAGCTGAACTATTTAATATCATTTGGAAGCTGATAGATGACTCTTTTGGGAAAGTTGATGAGATTCCATCTGTGCATGATTTTGCTAATCATTTGAGAAACAAAGTACTATCTCTATATAATTCTAATTTTAGTGTGGGAAAATATGTTAATTTGGAGCCTGTTGGGCAGCAGTCTCAATGAGACTTTTTTGCTCTTACAGATTGTGATTTAATTCTTAAATATTCTTATATGGATGAAGATTTCTAGTTGTAGCCTTGATCTTGTTCCTACTCCGTAAGTTAAATTAGTTTGTGAGACCACTGCCAGTTTCATTATGGATCTTGTGAACTCATCTTTATCTAATATTATGCCTGATGTTCTAAATCAGTTATTGGTCCAGTGCTGAAAAAGAATATTCTCTGTTATTGACGCTCTAGTTATTGACCAATATCAAATATCCCTCTAATGGGCAAAGTAGTTGAACAAGCTGTATGCATCCAATTAGAGGAATATTTAGAGGTTAATGAAATCCTTGACCCTTGGCAACATGCTTTTAAGGTGGCTAATAGTGCTGTGACCTTAGCAATTTCCTTAATGGACTCTACTTTGAAAAGTTCATATACTTATGGATCTGCCTATTTTTATAGATTTCAAATCAGCTTTTGATTCAGTTGTTCCACAAATATTAATATCTCATCTAGTCTCAACTGAAATTGGAGAAGGTGGCACTATCTTGATTTTAAATCATATTTGCAAAACAGGCAGGAGCATGTGATGTTTGATTAATCTTTTGACTGGCATCAAACTCCCTGTGGTATTCCTCAAGGGTCTGCTCTGTCAGTCTGTGTTGATTAATCTATATCTCATTCCTTTCTGTAGCCATCTGTGTGAGACTGGTATCAGGTTTAGAATATATGTTGATGATATTCTATTATTTGTGTCTTTCTTCATGGATGATATTAGACTCTGTTTTAGCTATAAACTTTTCCAAGGCTGAAGAAATGTTAATGCGTGATAACAGTGAGCATGTCTGGCCTACTTTTAATATTTTAAATGGAAAGAATGTGCAACTCTATATTCTGAAGTGAGATAGTTGGGTTTACTGCTAGATTGTAACTTATCCATTAATAATCAGATTAGTAAGATCATTCATACAGCATTCTTCAAACTAGGGGTTGTTTGGCAGCTGACGTTTATTCTTGAGCCTGAAATTTTTAGGATTATAATTCAGTCTTTAATTCTACCATGCTTTGATTACTGTAATAGTTTATATTTAGACCTTCTGGTATCACTGATTAACTCTGTTTAGATGGTCCAAAATGAGCTGCCTGCCTTATTTTTGGTTTGCTCAAGTATGATTCTATATCTCCCGTGTTACAAAAATTACTTTGGTTACCTATAAAATATTGCATAAACTTCAAATGCTTATGTATACTCTTTCAAATGTAAAAAACTCTTGACACAACTCCAATATGCTAGACTTAATTTCTTATCAGCCATCTAGGTTGCTCCGAACCAGCCAGAAGGATATTGCCTCAGTCACCAAAGCTCAAAAAGTCAAAACATATGCAAGGGCATGGTCTATTGTTAGCCCTTGTTTTATGGAATGCCTTACCTAGTAAGTAATACAGGGATTACTGTATTTTCCAATTAAAACGGAAGAATTTATTTAATGTTACTTTTAATTAATTAAAATTAATACAGTAATCGATGATCAGGACTGAGAAAAGGATTACTGCACCTCCTATAAAAATGGAAAACTTTTATTTAATGTTGTTTTAATTAATCTTCTTTTATCTCCCTTTTCGAGTGTTGCAAAATGCAATGTGTGCCTTCGAGTCAGTCCTGACTCCTGGCGACCCAGAAGCTCCTGGGTTTTCTTGGCAGTGTCACCGGAAGTAGATTGCCAGGCCTTTCTTCCGAGGCAATGGAGGGTTAAGTGACTTGCCCAAGGCCACAAGGAGTGCTAGTGGGAATTGAACCCTGGTTGCTTGGTTACCAAGCCAGCGTTCTAACCACTAGGCTACTCCTCCACTCCGTCGAGTGTTACCTAGGAACATAAGATATGCCACACTGGGTCAGATTAAAGGTCCATCAAGTCCAGTATCCTGTTTACAACAGTGGCCAATCCAGGTCACAAGTACCTGTCAGGTTCCTAAAGACAGACAAATTCCATGCTGCTTATCTCAACGGTAAAACAGTAGATTTCCTAGTTCACTTTAATAAGGTTTATGGACTTTAACTCCAGGAACATGTCCAAAGCTTTTTTAAACCCAGCTATACTAACAGCTTTTATTACGTCCACTGGCAACGAATTCTAGAATTTGATTACACATTGAGTGAAAAAAATATTTTCTCCAATTAGTCTTAAATGTGCTACATTGTAGCTTTATCCCATATCCCCTAGTCTTTTTACTTCCTGAAGTAGTTGTAGTCTTATTGTTTTGTATTGCTAAGTGATTATGTATGCTAGTATGTGACTTGCCTAGCAGGGTAATGATAGGTGAGGAATAAATAAATTTGAATGAAGGAATGAATATATATATCCATAGATGGAAAGAGTTTCAATTTGGGCAGACTGCATTGGCCACCTACCATTGTTTTACTATGTACTATTTGGAATCTTTATAAGATATCATTGCAATCAAATACCTCAGAGTAAGAACCTACATTATGGATTGGATTTAATATTGCTGAAAAATGATACTTACAAGCGCTTGAGGAAAAATGTGTTTGATATGCTACTTGGAAAAAAACAGATTGCATATAAGATGGTGCCATGGCAGTAGGTTGGAAAGCACACACACGCGTGGTGTGTCTTCCAAAAGCTTCTAGAAGGAACTGGGAATGCTTCCGCGCTGTGCTCCATCAGATGTTGTCACCCATATGTGAGGACTTTTTTCCTGCTTGTCCACAGAGAAATGTGCCTTAACCCAGAGACAAAAAGATACCACCTCAGAGGTAGTTACTGCCTAGTGCAGGGTTTGGCCTAGTTAATACATGGATGGGAGCCCAACTGTTTACATGGCAGATAACAGTAAGGAAAGCATAGTTACTCACCTGTAACAGGTGATCTCCGGGAACAGCAGGAATTTAGTCTTCACATATGGGTATCGTCGGTAGCGACGGAGCCTGCGCGGGAACGCTTCCCAGTGTCCAATTAGAAAGCTTTTGGGAGCATCCCACAGCGCCTACATGCTGCCTTCCCGCCTTTCCCAACTACCTCTCTCCAGTTGAGTTTTAAAGCTGAGACAAAGAGAGAGAGAGGGAAAGAAAAGAAAAGAGCAATACAACTCCTAGGGGAGGTGGGTGGGTTGTGAAGACTAAATTCCTGCTGTTCCCAGAGATCACCTGTTACAGGTGAGTAACTATGCTATCTTCAGGAACAAGCAGGAATGTAGTCTTCACATATGGGGACTCCCTAGCTACAGATGCCAGGGAGAGACCCCAGAAGTTGTGTGCCCCTGTGAAAGGGCTCCACTTTCCCCCATGGATCTCTGGCATCCTACCGGGAAAGGTGGGTAGGAGTTGATTAAGTATGGAACATGTGCTGTAGAACAGCCTGACCAAACAAGGCATCCCGGCGGGAGTCCTTGTCTAAGCAGTAATGGGCTGTGAAGGTATGAACCGAGGCCCAATTAGCTGCTCGACAGATGCTGTCAATAGACACAGAGTGTAGATGAGCCATTGAGGCTGCCATGGCTCTCACACTGTGAGCCGTGACATGGCCTTCCAGAGAAAGGTTCTTACTCTGATAGGCAAAAGAAATACACTGTGCAATCCAGTTGGACAATGTTCTCTTGGAGACTGGAAGTCCCAAATGAGAAGGATCGAAAGCAACAAAGAGTTGGGAGGACTTTCTATGTTGCTGTGTCCTCTGTAAGTAAAAGGCAAGTGCTCTTTTACAGTCCAAAGTATGAAGATTCCTTTTTGCATTTGAAGCATGAGGCCTTGGAAAAAATACAGGCAGGTAAACTGCTTGGTTTAAATGAAAAGGTGAGACCACCTTTGGCATAAAGTGTGGATGAGTCCTAAGGACTACCCTATCATGATGGAACCTCGTGTAAGGAGGATCAGCAACTAATGCTTGCAATTCACTGATGTGACGTGCTGATGTGATTGCAATGAGAAAGATAACTTTCCAGGAAAGGAATTTCAAGGAGGTAGTAGCTAAAGGTTCAAAAGGCGGCTTCATGAGCTGCCCAAGAACCAGATTCAGGTCTCACGCCACTGGAGGTGGCCTAATGGGAGGCTTAGTTAGAAGAAGGCCCCTCATAAATCTCGCTATGAGAGGATGAGAGGAAATAGGTTGTCCATTTAAAGGCTTTAAAGAAGCTGAAATAGCACTTAAATGGACTCTTACTGAGTTAGTCTTAAGTCCTGCATTAGATAAATGAAGGAGATACTCCAGTAATGATTCCAGAGGTATCGCAGAGGGGTGAAGACCCTTTTGTGAACACCATATGGAAAACCTTTTCCACTTGAAAGCATAAGAGCGTCTTGTGAAGTTTTCCTGGAAGCACAAAGATCATCCCTTACTTGTTGAGAAAGGTTAAGACCATGAAGGTCTAGGCTCTCAGCAACCAGGTGCTAAGCTTAGCAGCTCGCTTCTGCCGATCCCTCTTCGACATCATCCCACCAAGAGTCCTGCATTCACGTGTTGGAGGATTAGATGCATGTCTCTTTGCACTCTTGAGCCTTCTCATAGCTGACGTGGAGGCTTAGCACCCTTTTTCCCTCCGATGCAGCATCTGTGGCATCAACGTCTTCCAGGGCTTCGTCTTCCTCCCATGGATCTCAGGTAACCAAACATAAATCTGGCTGGACCTCAAAGGGTAGATCTCCTTCCAAGCATTGAAATACCTCTGGCGTTGCCCTTGAGGGACTTGTACCGGCAAAATTGCCCCGGCGGGAGGCTTTGGCTTCCAAAGCACTATCAGGACTCCAGGATGTTCTCGAGGCCTCAACCTCGGCAGAACTACTGGTGCCATGCTCTGGGGTACCGGCCGCTTCGTCCGGTACTGACACCCAGGCATCGGCAGGTCAATTGACCAGAGATTCCTAGCTATTGAGCTCAGTCTGGCGGCTCTCCTTGCGGCATCGGTGCCTTCGGGACCGCTTCAGACAGTTCAACCGGTATCGACACCGGTTCCGGCACCGATATCGGTACCGACGGCATTGACTTCGGCGAGTATGCTACCAACACCGAGTCATGCTATTTCCTCCGGTATCGACAGGCCGGTACTGGACCCCTCCGGTACCGACTTCGATCGTGCTTTACAAGAGCACCCGGACAGAAGATATTTTGAATCCTCCGATGCCTCTGAGGACTCTGTCGATGCTGGAGTACTTCTCTCTGAGGAGCCTTCTTCTCCTAAGTGTAGGATGTCTTCTCCAGAGGATATATCCTTTCAGGATTTCATCAGAGGTGGCTAGGGGTCTTTCCATCACAGTGGCTCCTGAAACAGAGCCCAGAGCAAAGGAGTTGGAGATTTTACAATATCCTAAAGCTCCCAAGGAAGCAGCTACTTTGCCTATTCATGAGATCTTGCATGATCTCATGTTAAGAATGTGGGAAACGCCTCTTACCACCTCTCTTCATTCCCGTAGGCTGGATACCATGTATAGAGTACCTCCTAGTCCTGGATTTCAAAAAACTCAGTTGCCACACTACTCTCATAAATCTCGCTATGGATAGGATGAGAGGAAATAGGTTGCCCATTTAAAGGTTTGAGAGAAGCTGCAATAGCACTCAAATGAACTCTCACTGAATTGGTCTTAAGCCCTGTATTAGACAAATGAAGGAGATATTCCAGTAATGATTCCAGAGATATTGCAAGAGGGTTAAGACCCTTCTGCGAACACCATATGGTAAACCTTTTCCACTTGAAAGCATAAGAGCGTCTTGTGGATGGTTTCCTAGAAGCATAAAGGATATCCTTTACTTGCTGAGAAAGGTTAAGACCATGAAGTTCTAGGCTTTCAGCAACCAGGCCCTGAGATGTAGAGACCGGGGATTGGGATGCCACAGCATCCCGTCCTCCTGGGATAGGAGACCTGGAGCAGATCCTAACTCCAGAGATGGAGCTTGAGAGAGATGTAAAAGCAGAGGGTACCACACTTGTCGCGGCCAATGTGGGGCTATGAGAATCATATGGCCTCTGTCTCTCTGAAGCTTGAATAAAGTTCTGGGAATTAGGGGAATGGGTGGGAAGGCATACAGAAAGTCCCGACCCCAATGGAGGAGGAAGGCATCCATGGCTTGACAACCCTGAGCCGGAATTCTGGAACAGAACCGGGGAAGTTTGGCATTCAGCGGACTTGCAAAGAGGTCTATGTCCTGGGTTCCCCAAAATTGGAAAATTTTGGCCACCTGGTCTGCATGGAGAGACTATTCGTGTGGAAGCAGAACTCGACTGAGTCTGTCTGCCCAAGAGTTTTGAATGCCTGGAAGATACACTACAAGGAGATAAATCTGATGCTCTCTGGCGAGGGCCCAAACTCGCAAAGCTTCGTTGCAGAGCGACAGAGAGTCTATTCTGCTCTGCTTGTTCACATAGAACATGTCTACCTGGTTGTCAGTTTCAATTAGGACAGTTTTGTAGCTGAGCTGGGTGTGAAACACTCGAAGAGCAAGGAAGATTGCTCTGAGCTCTAGAAGATTGATGTGTAGATCGGTCTCCTTTGGAGTCCAGGTACCCTGGGTAGAGAGGCCTTGCAAATGGGCTCCCCAACCCACCTGTGAGGCATCTGTTGTTAGAGAGTTACTTGGGGTGGGGCTTGCTGAAAAGGGGACCCCACTAACAGATTTTGGGGCGACTGCCACCATTGGAGAGATAACATAAGACGATCTGAGGTTGCTATTTTGTATGACAGGCAACCTGACGTCAGAGTCCACTGAGGGGATAGAGTCCACTGGGCTGTCCTCATATGGAGGCGGGCATAAGGGACCACATGCACGGTGGATGCCATGTGGTCTAGCAATTGTAACATTTCCCGAGCAGTGAGGTGAGACTTTAGCATTGCTTGGGAAGCTAACTGCACAATGCGAAGACAGCGGGACTGTGGAAGATAGGCCCTTGTCTGTCTGGTATCCAGCAGGGCTCCTATGAACTCTAGAGACTGAGTGGGAGCTAGATTGGATTTTGGGAAGTTTATGACAAGTCCCAAATATTGGAGGATATGCATTGTGCGAGATAGGGAAATCCTGGCCTCTGGCTCTGATGAGGCTCAAATGAGCCAGTCGTCCAAGTAAGGGAAGACGAATATTTTTAGGGTGCGGAGAAATGCTGCCACCACAGTCATGCATTTTGTGAACACCCTTGGTGCCGAGGCCAGGCCAAAAGGAAGAACTCTGTATTGGTAGTGCTTCCCTTGAAATAGGAAGCAAAGAAATCTTCGATGAGTTGGATGGATGAGTACATGAGTGTACGCATCCTTGAGATCTAGAGAACAAAGCCAGTCCTGACTCTGAAGGTATAGCAGTAGAGTTCCTAGAGAAATCATTTTGAATTTCTCTTTGAACAGGAATTTGTTCAATTCTCTGAGGTCCAAATGGGTCTGTGCCCTCCTGTTTTCTTTGGAATAAGGAAAAAGGGGGAATAGAACCCTGCACCTTGTTGATGAATAGATACTTCTTCTATTGCCCCTTGGGCAAGAAGCAGACTGACCTCGTGATCTAACTGGGAGTTGAGAGATGTCTGAGAATTGTTGTAGGAGGGGGCATGCTGAGGAAGTGAAGCTTGTATCTCTCTCTTACAATGGACAGAGTCCAACTTTCTGCTGTTATCTGCCCCCATCTGGGAGCAAAATAACATAACCTTCCTGGAATGGTGGAAAGCTCTGGTCCGTTCAGGGCCAGGAAGACAAAGTTCTCTAGATGGGAGCCAAAGCCCCTGTGGAGGCTAAGTCTGCTGAGCCGGTTGAGGCTTAGCAGCCTTCGTTTTTCTTTGTTTAGGTTGCTGCTGACCCTTTTTGGCAGACTGACCTGAGCCATGCCCTTGTTGGGTATAGGAGGGGTAGAACTTCTTCTTTCTAGTGAGGAATGTTTTTTTGTAGGACTTTTTCCTTGCAGGATCAGCTGTAGATTTTGATAATCTATCCAAGGTGAGATTATCAGCATCTAGCTCATTAGCTTTCTCTTGCTAATTTTTGCCAAAGAGATTCACTCCAGTGCAAGGAATATTCCCCAATTTGTTCTGTACCCAAAGTTCCAAGTCAGATGCCTGGAGCCAAGCAATCCTATGTGCACCTATGGCAATAGCAGAAGTTCTGCTTATGCACTCAAAACAATCAAAAGCTGCACGATTTACGAATTTGGAAACATCCTGGGCATGTTTGATAAGTGCAAGATAATCTTGTCTCTTATCATCAGGAATGAGAGGGCTCATAAGCTCTAGATCTCCTGTAACTTCCTTAAGGAACATTCCCATATATAAAATGTAGGAACTAATCCTGGCAGAAAGCATAGAGGCCTAGAAGGTTTGACGCCCAAAGGCATCAAGAGTTCTACATTCACGTCCTGGAGGATTAGATGCATGTCTTTTTGCACTCTTGATCCTTCTCATAGCTGATTCCACCACCATGGAATGGTGGGGCAGCTGAGTTTTTTGAAATCCAGGACAGGGAGGAACTCGATACATGTATCGAGCCTACGAGAATGAGAAGTGGCGAGAGGTGTATCCCACATCCTTAGCATGAGATCATGCAAGATCTCATGAATAGGCAAAGTAGCTGCCTCTTTGGGAGCTTTAGGATACTGTAAAATCTCCAATTCCTTTGCCCTAGTCTCTGTTTCAGGAGCCACTGTGATGGAAAGACCTCGAGCCACATCTTGGATAAAATCCTGGAAGGATATATCCTCTGAAGAAGAGATCCTACGTTTAGGAGAGGAAGAATCCTCAGGAAGAAGTACTCTGGTATCGACAGAGCTGTCAGAGTCTTCAGACTCGTCAGAGGATTCAAATTATCTCCTGTCCGGGTAATCGTGCATCGCACGATACCGGTACCGATCGAAGTCGGTATCGACAGGGTCCGGTACCGACTTGCCAGTACCGGAGGGCATAGCCTGCGTCGGTACCAGTAATCCACCTGCCAACGCCGATGATGCTTTGGAAGCCAAAGCCTCCCGCTGGGGCAATTTTGCCTGTGTGAGTCCCTCAAGGGCAACGCCAGAGTCATCTCGATACTTGGAAGGAGATCTACCCTTTGAGGACCGGCTAGACTTATGTTTAGTTACCTGAGATCCATGGGAGGAAGACGAAGCCCTGGAAGATGTTGATGCCACAGATGCTGCATCGGAGGGAAAAAGGGTGCTAAGTTTAGCAGCTCGGTTTTGCCGACCCCTCTTCGACATCATCCCACAGGCAACACACTCGGAGATAGAGTGGTCAGGACCTAAACATTTGAGGCACCACTCATAGGTGTCGGTGACGGAGATGGTACCGCCACACTTGGAACACAAACCCGAGGCTGGTTTTTCCATTGTAGAGGAAAGTTGGGCCTAGTGCCCAAAATGGCGCGTGGCACCAGAGGAGAAAAAAGCTGGAAGACTCCAGGAAAAGATTTTTTTTTTTTTTTTTTTTACAAGGAAAAGAAAGAAAGAACCGGCGGTACCAGTGTAGCGTCAAAGGAAGGCAGACGCGACCACAAAAAAGAAGAATAAAAGGTATATTTTCTGCGGTGACAGGAAGTGCGACCTGCCGGCTCTGCGGAAAACGAAGAACTGGAGAGAGACTGTTGGGAAAGGCGGGAAGGCAGCACGCAGGCACTGTGGGATGCTCCCAAAAGCTTTCTAATTGGATGCTGGGGAGCGTTCCTGCGCAGGCTCCGTCGGTACCGACGATACCCATATGTGAAGACTACATTCCTGCTTGTTCCTGGAGATATTCTTTCTGCATTAACTGTATGGGAAGATGCTGTGAATGCACACAGAGGCTTTGAAATTACTGTGTGGTAACTGTAAATCTTTATGCATTTTATTAAATCTAAGCCTAGATAAGATGGTCTGTTGCATCTTAGCATTAGAATTCTAGATCAGGGCTTAATGTTCCAAAACAGTGGTTCTCAACCCAGTCCTCTGGTACCCCCAGGCCAGTCAGGTTTTCAGGATACCCACAATGAATATGCATGAGATAGATCTGCATGAACTGCCACCATTATAATGTGATCTCTCGCATGCATATTCCCGACTGGCCTGGGGATATCAGAGGCTTGGGTTGAGAACCACTGTTCTAAAATAAAGGAATTTATGTAGTGCTTTCTGGAAGTTTATCTAATTCTGGCTGAAAATAAAAAATATACAAATTTCATGAAATTAAGTACATATACTGCATATGGCATGAATTGTTGTAACAAATGAATCAGACATTCATTCTAAGAAACTTAACCAGAAATTGTCTCCACTTGTAATATGGAATATACACTAATATGGGTTGACTTCAATGACAGAATAATAATTCCTAGCAGACTAGATTAACAAATCAAAGTGTCCCTTTATAGAACAGCAATTGTTGTTCAAAAAGAAAATCAGTGATTGGCCTGTCTCTGTTTGTTCCATAACTTCCCACTCATATAGTATTTACTCAATTTATTGTTTAAAAATGACCTCTTTTGGCATCCTTATAGTTTCCCTTCCTTCTTAGAGCTCATGCTCAGTGACACACACTTATTAGTAAGGAGGGCAGTATCATCTAACACTTATCAATCTTACTTCCTCTCAATGAAATCAAACAAATTACTAGTTTGATATGCCCGATCCTTGGGACGGGAAACTCAAAACTCAAGTTTCCTGTACTGCAGTATGTTGTTGCTTTGAGTCAAAGAACCGGCACATTAAAATTATCTTTGAACATACCATTTAGAAAGATCCCAATATATATCCCAAGATATATGACAAGAATGAAATTTTATGTACCGGCTCTTTTTTTCCCCGTATGGATGTCAAATAGGAGACCTAGTATCTATAGACATCAGTTAATATTTTGATGACATCAGTTTCAGAAAAAGTTCAGAATGCGTTTTGAATTCTAATTTCTCAGTGCAGCAAGTGCAATTAAAAGATAATTTTAACCAACATAAGCAGCAGTTACTTCTGGGATATGTCAGGTACTTGTGACCTGGATTGGCTACTGTTGAAAACAGGATACTGGGCTTGATGGACCTTTGGTCTGACCCAGTATGGCAATTCTTAACCTAGAAGACAAAGAACACTCATATGTAGCTATCTTAAAGTATCTTTCTCTCCAACAACTAGAGAGAACTAAATCCCATTAAATGAATGAGGAAACTGTAACATCTTTACACAGTATCTGAAATCTAATATTCAACTTTTCAGTGAAAATCAGAGTTGAAATTTAAGTGATTCTGGCACTTGAATTCTATATATGCAGTATATTGCATGAAGTTTATTACAGTACTTAAAACACCATATTTAAGGACATTTTATATAAATTTTCCACACAGAGATAAATACATACATGTTTATGCATTTATATAAATATAAAAGGGCAGGGTGAGATATGTTTGTGGATGGGTAACAAACCAAGGGAGATAAACAGGAGGATTTAGAGCTAAAGGAAGACTGCCTGGTAAAAGGTGAGGAAATGAATATGCCTATTAAGACCCTTTGTGGCTGTTTCAAATCCTGGTTATTTCCCCCCTTAGTTCTTTCACTCGCAAAGCCTCGTCCCCCTTCTTCCTCATCCTTTTACTTTACAATTCAACTGTTTTCAAAACAAAGATCAGCATTGTAAAGTAATCTGTAACTTACTTGCAGATTCTGGCATCATCATCTGTGATTCAGTCTATACGTACCCGATTAAGGAAGCATAATTTTCAAAAGCTAGTCATAATTGTATTAAGTGGTTGGTAATACCTTTGTACTGGACTAACTTGTTTATCTTTATTTCTAGAGTACAGAATTATCTTCCACACACTGAAAAGGGCAGCAAGATTTCCATGCAAGTTTACATGTGGAAAGCAAAGTATTCAGGTCATTTACGCACTGAGTCTATTTGGGTGCTATTCTGAAAATATATGCCATGGGGGCCAATGGTGTATACTTTCAGTGTGGGCATGTGCAGGGATGGAGTTTGGGCAGCACACATATTTATGTGCGTACTTTACAGAATAGGCCCCACCTGCTCTACAACTATTGTAAGTGACTGCGACAGTATTTAGATATGTCTGCAACCACTTACACTAGTATCCTGTAAAGTAAAATTTGCATGGATTTGACTTTATATAATAGACACCATAAATGCATGTAATCGAGGCACTACTTATAGAATTACCTCCACAATATCTTTATCTGCCATCAGTTTATATAGGTTTCTATGTAATTAGACAAAATTCCATACAGGAGTTGAAGCATCTGGTATAGGATGGTGTTTTTTCAGGTATTTGATTGCCCATTTCTGCAATGGGAAGAAGGGCTCAAACAAGTCTTCCTCCTGGATTCAGATCCTCAGAAGAAACATATGGTAGAAAGGTAAACTACAAGAAAAGATGAGTTCATTTGTTTATTAGCCAACTGATTCCTGGTTTCTCATTTAAGGAAATAATTCTTATAAAGGGATTCTATTTTTAAGTATTTAAAAATTTATTGCTGGCTATCTTTTCTAGATGAATTAAATATACATGTTTGTGTCACTTAGAAGTTGTCATTGCAGAAAAGGCACAAAAATTGAGTGAAGAACACAGGACAAACCAGGAATAGGTAGAAGAGTACTAGGGAAAGTGGTATTTTTCTTGTATTTATTGAATAACACCTATTTTAATTTTTTTTTGCATTGGAGATATTTATTAGTTAAAATCTAAAACCAGAAGCCCTAATTTTATAGCACTACTGCAGCATTAAACACTTACTTTTATACAGAGTTAGAAAAACTGGAACTTGGTATATTACCATTACCAACTTTGATAAACATTTTAATTGGATGCCAACTTTACCACAAAAATGATAAGATGGAATCACATATAGACAATTAAATTAATGTTATACAATACTACTAAACTCTATTGTTTCATCATTAGTAAGTATTCAGTGTTAAATGACTTGTGCATTTTCATGCATGAGCTGTACCTGGATATGAGAGGCTTTATAAGATGTCAGCGTGACAGTTGCCATTTTCTTCGTCTACAATACCACTATTTTTAAAAGTATGATCCCTATAACTTAATACAGCACCCATTTAAAAAGCATTCAACGAAACAAACATGAAAATGACACCACCACAAGAAAAGTCACTCAAGACCTGATTTTCTAAGGAGCTCTTTTACTAAAGTGTGCTAAGCAGTTAACATGTGTTTTTATGCATGGTAACTACCTACCCGGGCCTGTGGTTAACTGTTACTATAGGGGGGCATGACAGTTACAGCATGCTAATCCACGCACTGCCACTTGTGCATTGGGGTGCTGAATGGGTGGGCTATGGGCAGAAAGAGGGAATGATGAGCACACTGCATTAGTACAGGGGGACATACCATGTACTGTTAATGTTGCATTTAGTGCTGGTGTACCTAATACTGCCTCAACAGATGGAGCTAAGTGCACTCGTGCTAACAGTGCCGTGTGTTAGGATACTCATCCACCCATTAACTGTCAGAAACATGCTGGTCATGCCCCCAACAGTTACTTTAGAGGCATTGCACTTAAAGTTAGTTTTGGAGATCAAAACACATGATAGTTGCACAAACCTAAATGCACTTTAGTAAAAGGACCCCTAAGGGGTTTTTTTGCAATAGACACAGAATAGGAGAAAAGCCTTACCAAGTCAGGCCCTCAGTCATTTAGCTTATGTAATCACCAGGAGAACATTCTTATAATAAGCAGAAAAATTGTTCCATAGAAATCTTAACTTACTTCTGAGTTTTGGCTATGACTTACAGCATGTTGATAATTTAGCACAAAAACTCTATGCAGATGTTTCAGTAGCAGAATGGCACTTAATTGCTATAACAGAAACAAAGATGTGGTTAATTTGTGGTAGACAGTTATAAGGTAGTCTTTATTTGCATGCCAAAAGTCTGATCGCATCCCTTTAGTCTAGGCACATTCATTCACTGTGCAATCTGTCGATGGGTTACAAATAGTGCAGTATTTATCTTAGTGGAATCCGGGCCCTTTGGTCTAACCGAAGTCAATTCGTGGTCGATACTGTAGTACCATAGGGTAGGACTGGAAAAAAAACACAAAAAAAGAAAAATTAGAAAAGCATAAGCAAAGACATGGCTTATATGAAACATATTTCAAATCAAAATCAAAAGGCGGCAAATATTTCTAGGTAAGAAGTCTCAAAAGTCAAAATCAATGCAAAAGAAATCACAAACTCAACTTAAATAATGAATCAGAATTAACTATATGGACTTTCAAAATGTCTTGTGATATCATGAAGCGGTGAAAATACTTAATTCAGCCTGCATAAATAAAGAATGAGCTCAACCATGGATACCAATAATAATTCTTTTGTAAGCACTTGTGAAGAATATTTAAAGCTGGAGTCAGTGGTCCTGTATTTTGGCATCCCATCACTGATTGGAAAATGATTGCTTATTAAGTGGTATTTTATAAATATACCTTTTTCTTCCATTTTTAAAGACTTTTTTTTCAACAAGACACTTTTAAAGTCACATGATTGCTTCTGATTCATTAAATAAGTTGGGTTTGGAACTTTTTTTGTCTTGGCAATCTGAAATATAACCATATAAATTGGACAGTGATTCCCAAACTTGTCCTGGGGAATACCCAGTCAGACGGGTTTTCAAAGTATCTGTAATGAATTTGCACGAAATAGATTTTCATTCACTGCCTCTACTGCATGCAGAATTCTTTCATGCATATTCATTGTGGAAATCCTGAAAACCAGACAAGCTGGGAGCCCCTCAGGAAAGGTTTGGGAACCAATGAACTAAGAGAATCTTTTATTAATAAATATAAGGGCCATTTTATTAAATTCCATTAAGGCTTTGCACTTAACGCTCGTTTTTAACAAATAGTAAGTACAAAGCCTCCATATTAACTGTGGGGGCATGACCAGCATGCTCCTGGCAGTTAACATGTGAATGAGTGGTGCAATTAATGTGGGAGCATGTAACGATAACCATATAGGTGTCTTTAGGTGCACCCATGCTAACTGGCACATTGATGGTGATTGCACACTAATGTACTCTTCACACCCACACTCCACCCCTAAACTGCCCTCTCTCCACAATAGCATGCAACTGCCAGTTACCGTCGTTTTGGCGGCTGATAGTTAGCATGCCCACAAATCAGCATTCAATGTGGCCAATTACTACACGCTAAACATACGTTAACCAGTTGGGGCATTTAGTAAAAGGGCCCCATAATATTTACAACTACAACGCACGCAGCTATCGACAATTAGTATTAGAATGGCTAGATGACTCAGGGCTGGTGCTATTCCTAGTGGGATATCTAGGTTAATTTCCTGAGCCCAGTTTTTGCTCCTAAGAATGGCCAAGGATGTTACAGAAGCTACTGTAAATGCCAACACACAACAGACTCCTAACTGTCGAGACGTGGGGTACAAAAGCATAACTTGTTACAAAATGACTTTAAAACTGCAGAATGCTACTATGATGGCTAGACTAGATGGAAAGTTTAAAAGAAATGATGTAAACAAACAGGACAGCTGTGAATCAGTACTGGAAGCCCAATTTTAGATACAGCATTTAGAACAAAAATTCTGCCCTCTGCCCTCCTGCACCCCGGCTCGTCCACAACTCTCCCGGCCGGAATCGAGCCAGCCGGGGATACAGGGCCGCACCTCCATCTTCTGCTGCCCAATCGGGGCAGACAACGCAGCTTTTAAAAGAAAGGCGCCGTCGGGCGCGTTGTCCTCTGCCCTCCTGTACCCCGGCTCGTCCACAGCTCTCCCGGCTGGGATCAAGCCAGCTAGGGATACAGGGCCGCACCTCCATCTTTTGCTGCCCAATCGGGGCAGCCAACGCAGCTTTTAAAAGAAAGGTGCCGTTGGGCGCGCCCGCGCCTGAGGGCCTCGCCAGAGGGCCCTTTGGCGTGGTCCTTAGGCAGTTGGCCCAGCCAGCTTAATGGCTGGTTAATCCTGGACTCTCTAACAACGATCTAACAGCGTGAGCTCCCCCGAGGTTGAGCTCTCTCACCAACGACACAGCCATAACTTCAGCCGTACTCCTACGATCTGACTGACGCCAGCAAACAGACTCCACGCAACAGGATCCTGAGCCAACATCTCCCTTCAGACAATGGTTTTATCCCCTGCTGTCTATCGCAAGTATAGCCTCACAAGTATAGCCACTGCAGCTCTTTGCCACTTAATTTATACATTGTTGCCAGTAGCCTTAATAGTGCTAGTAACCATTACTGTTGCCAGTAACTTATCACTGCTTGTATATCTCGATACTGTTGCCAGAAGACTCATTAGTGCTAGTCTCCATTGTACTGTGGCCAGTAACTTATCACTGTACCTGAATTAATATACTATTGCTTCTAGCCTATCACCCTAACATGGCTATATCCTTATTTGCTATATTTAGCTTTTACCTCTTAGCAGACATCATCCAAAACACTTCAGCCTTATCACCCACACATAGCTACATCCCTATCCTACATAGCCTGGGAAAGAGAAACAGTAACAGCTCCCACCATACTCAATCACATGCACATCATATCAGGCATTCACACTTACTATATATTTCCATTAACAATTCATTTAATCCGGAATCTAAAAACATTCCTATTCAAGACAACTTAAAATGTGCCCTCATCAACGCACGATCTATTCGAAAAAAATGGCCAGCCATCACAGATCTTATCACCACTCAGAACCTTGATATCCTCATGGTCACAGAAACCTGGCTATCAGATATAGCTACCGTCATGATAAATCAACTCACCCCCTACGTGATACACGCCTGTCATAGAAGCAACTGGAAAGGAGGAGGAGTCCTCATTCTTTCAAAAAGTAATCTCCAGCTCCAATCACTAGCCTCAAAGAGTATCCTGCACTTGGACACAATATCTATCTCTAACAAATATATTAACATAAATCTTATTTACAGAGCTTCTTCTTCACCTCCAGAAGATTTATCCAACATCATAGACCTTGCATGTAACCCTGGAAGCCCAAGCAAACCTAATTGGCTGATTGGAGATTTTAACCTCGCCTCATTGCAGCCTAGTTACTCCGATAAATTCCTCGATACAATGAAGGACCTTGGTTATACCCAGCTGGTGAACTCTCCAACACATCTTAAGGGAAACACCCTTGATCTCATATTTGCCCCTCAATCTGAATTAATTGAGACTATTTACCTATCATCCACACCGGTTCCTTGGTCAGACCACAATGTGATCTCCTTCCAAATCCCATGCCAGCATACCAAAACTCCAACCAACCAAGAAAACTCAATCTCCTCAGGAGAAAAATCTCGTTTCAAATCCTTGGATAGAGATGATTTCCTCAACAACACTCTTCCAACACTCCGTCAACCAACACAGAACCTCGATGAAATGATCCATAGATGGAACTCCACCCTTACCTCTTGTTCACATCTACCTTCCTCCAAAAAATCATCAGCATCCAATAAACAACCACGAAAAAGAAAACCAGCCCCTTGTTTCTCTACTGAACTACGTACATCGCTTCAGCTTCTAAGAAGGCAAGAAAGAAGATGGCGCAAATCTCGATCCACATCTGACAAATCAGAGTATGAGAACACTCTGAAACAACATCGTGAAAAGTCTACAAAAAAATTAGAGAGCACCATACAGATACCCTCCTTAGATCATTAAATAAACCAAGAGACCTCTTTAGCATTGCTAAAGCACTAACCAAGACACCTTCCTCCAGTCAAACAGTGTCTATCCAACCCCAGTCATTCGCTGAGTACTTACAATCTAAAATTATAAAAACAAATTTTACGCAAAGCTCCACACCGTACCTCCTCCCCCAGATACTTCAGCCATTGACAAAATTCACCTCTCCGACAGAGAATTACATTGCTGACCTTATTACAAACCTTAACACCACTACGGCTCCAAATGATCCTTGTCCTGCCCATTGGATCAGATCGATGCGTATAGAACTTAGCTCAACTCTAGTCTACATCATGGAACTCTCCTTCTCAACAGGAACATTCCAAGAAATACTGAAACAAACCTCCATACGACCTCTCCTGAAAAGCAACAAACTTGACCCAGCAAAGACAGACTCATACGGCCTGATTTCAAGTATACCCTATCTAGCCAAACTCACAGAGAAGGTGGTTCAAATACAACTACAACATATTGACATATCAGCCCCTCTTGACCCTTCTCAGCATGGATTCCGTGAGTCACATGGTGTAGAGACTCTACTCACTATACTCATCAATACATTATCCAGAGGGATTGACAAAATTGAGAATGGGTTCGTGCTCATATTTCTTGATATAGCGGCTGCATTCGATTCTGTTAACCATGTACAACTCCTCTCCCGCCTCCAGGAAAAGGGAATTCACGGCCTTGCCTGGGAATGGTGCAAATCCTATCTCATGAACCGCTGGCAACAAGGACGGATAGGTCCCTCAACATCGGAACCATTCCATCAGCAACAAGGAGTACCCCAAGGATCATCCCTGTCGGCTCTACTCTTTAACATTTATATGCAACCCATCTGTGATATCATCCGTTCTTTTAACATCTCCAGTCTTATATATGCGGATGATGTGCTGATTTTCGCCCCAATTAAAATTAAGCAGCCAAACCTTGCTCCACTTATTGAATGCTTCAATACAATTACTGATTGGCTCCTATCCCAGAATCTTTGCATAAATTAAAAAAAACTGAAGTCCTTTTCATAACCAGGAACAAAGAATTCTCTCCCCCCGCTTCATTGAAAGTCCGTGACGCTGAGCTCCCATGCAGGTCTGTAATACGATATCTGGGGATTACAATAGACCAGCAGCTTAACTTTAAAGAGCATATAAAGAATACCACCAAGTCCATTTACAACAAAATACGGACACTAAGACATCTAAGACCTCTACTAGCACCGGACGACTTCAAACAGTATTCCAGACACTAGTAATGCCACACTTTGATTATGCCAACATCATCCTACATGGACTCCCTAAAAGCTCTCTCAATCCTCTTCAAATGGCAATGAACACAGCAGCCCGCGTTCTCTCCGGCATCTCTAGAAAAGAACACATAACTCCCATACTTATGGACCTACACTGGCTACCAGTACAATGCAGAGTCACCTACAAGGCATTAATCCTGTCATTTAAAACAATTAACTGGATATCTTCCACATCCCTCTCATCACTCCTGACAAGTATCCCCACTAACAGACTAAGAAGATCAACAACCAACAATACGCTATCTATACCACCTGAGTCCATCAAATGTACCCAAACAACTAGAAACAGAGCATTTACACTGTATGCTCCTAAGTGCTGGAACAATCTCCCACCTCATATAAGATCAATTACTGACCTCTCGCAATTCAGAAAAGCTATTAAACATCACCTATTCTGCCTTTATTTTACCCACACTAACCTAGTACACTCACATCCAACACCTTTTCTCACCCACACAGCTTCTGACATACCAACAACATAACCCCCAGTGACTTACAAAGAATCCACCATCAAGAACATTACGAAACTACATTACGATTCTATTACATAATATAACCTAAATAATCTATAAGCTCCTTTGTTTGATCTGTATATAGTTACCCTGTTACCTCCAAGTTACAATCCCTGTTATAATGTGAGCAAAAGATCTTGCTCTAATGCAATGTTGTTATAATGTAAACCGCATTGATTCTAAATAGCGTGGTATATAAGAATTTGTAATAAATAAATAAATAAATAATAAAAAGGGATGTTCAAGATTTGCAAGGTATTTTACAAAAGGTTCATTGAACATGGAGCTTTTCTGTAAGATGCGTATAAAGCAGCAGAAAAAAATAAGGAATTCTTGCAACTTATAACAGGTTAACTTGAACTGAAACCAAACAGCTTCCCTCAGCCTTAATTAGCAACACCTGCCTTCAGCAGAGCTTGCCGTGAAGATCAAAACAAACAAATTTTTAAACCAGGTTTCTTTTCCTTTCCAGTCCAGAGCAAATACCTGGCTATCTTGTATGCTTAAACTCAGCACTTCATACAGATAGTCCAATTCATAGAAGCAATAAAACTCTTTTCCAGGTTTTCTCAGCAGTTAAACAAACCAAAAGCATTTCTTAACTTCCTTCAGTTGAAATGGCATCAAAGGAGCTCTGCACTGCTCACAGCTGTTTCTCAAAAGACAATCAGGAAGCTTCAGCTTTTCACTGTGTAACACTTTTCCTGAGCTTAGAACTTTAACAAGCAAACACAGCTCTCAAGGCTTTGGACACTGGAGACTTCTCTTTATGGTTGACATCACTAGCAACCATTCTTTAATTGGCAGACTGGTATACAGAGCAGTCCATGTATGAGACCCCTTCTTCACAAGGTAAATCTGGCTCCCCCAATTCCATGGGTTCACTCTCCAGCTCAGATTCAGATAGCTTACTTGACTGCTTTCTATTAGGGTTAAAGCTGTCTCTGGCAAATACGTATTGCTCCTTATTAGCTAAGCTTCTGGGACTCATACCTTGATCAAAGCCTGTAGTAGCTTCACTCCTTACATGCTCTGGCCACCATCTAGCACGTCCTGTTCTCCAATTAGTGCTTCTGGCTCTCACTGCTCCATTCCTTGAGTAGGCAAAACTTCTGCTCTCTCTTTCCCTCTGGTTAGCCGTTGCAGCACTCCCTGGTCTCAGGAATCCTTCCAGTTTCTCTCCATGTGTCCTGCTTGTCCCTCTTCGTCCTTCCTCCTGCTGCTCTCTGACCTGGTCTCTCTGTTGGTCTCTCACCTCCTCTCTCTGACCTAACTGAGCTAAACTTAAACCCCTCAGACTCCTGCTCCACCCTCTCCCTCTCAGGTGGAAAGATCAAACTCCCTCGTGGCAGCTGTTTGATTAGGGGATGCAGTGACTTAAGGGTTCCTTACCCTGAGCCTGTATTCCCTATCCTTTCTACCACTAGGGGCACTCTGTTCCTCATTGTAGCCAGTAATTACTGGCTTTCTAGGAGCAAATGGAGTTTATTTTTATTTTTGGAGCAAATAGAGTTTTAAGTCCTGGACCTTTTAAAATGGGTCCCTTTATTAAGGTAAATTCCTTCTTTTTACCCCTCTCTTCTAGGTCCTGATAAGCTTCCTTATCACAGTATGTATTGATTTATTGTAGCTCACCTCAAGATTTTTGTAGAGGCAATAAATCCCAGTCAATAAATATTAGTTTAGCTTATTTGTTTTTGTACCCAGCAGTTTTCTCTTGATTCTTAGGGCCTCCAGCTCAATCAAACTGGTTTCTGCTGAACTAGGATACCATAAAATTGATTTTAGAAGGGTTGAGTTTCATTATACATTAAACAAAAAAACTGATTTACACTTGCAAATGGCAGTACACATCTAAGCAGCAATTTTAGAAAACACTAGTTGTGTGTAGCCCTGTGTACCTGTATCATGCACAGATTTGAAGGGGGGGTGTTCTTGGTGTAGTTGGGGAAACTGTACAGGTATATATGTATTCCCTATTTTGCGATGGAGATAGCCATATAGATCAAAATATTTCAGCGTCTGCATTTGCTGCGAGTCACACAAGACCTTTCAGTAAATGTAGAGGGAATTATGCTCACATCTGTAATGTAAAATAAAAAAACCTTACAGCTTGATTTCCTAATTGGCTCTCCTTGGACATGCAGTTTTGCAAAATTCACCATATATACATTGTGATGGGGCCCGTATGTCGGAGCCCTTTAAACCCTAATTAAGCAGTTGCCTAGGGTTGTAGAAATTTTACCCTGCTCTTGCAATGAAAAACAGAGTCTTGTGGTCAGTGGTAAGGAAAATAAAGCATGGGTTTTATTCCCCGTCCCGCACGGACATTCATCAAGGACAAAACTTTAAACACAGCAGTGCACAAAAATGGTAACAAAACTTTCTTTCTTTGTTATTCTTCACAAAGTATTTCTCTTCCAAAAAGGTTAACACAAAGCAATGCGGTTATTCCTGCAGCATACATTACAGTCCATTGGAATGGGCTCTGAAAGGTGGCTGCTACTCTCCCAGACCATGCCTTCAGACTCACTTCCCAAACCGTCAGAGTTAGCTTCTTCCCCTATATAGGAGACTGGCCCAACCTCTTGCAAGAGATCACTGTTGCTTCCTGCATAAGCTTCTATAAACCCAGGGTTGTAATCTCCTGGTCTGAGGAAAGCTCTCTGCTGATCCTCTTCATAAAGTGGGAGTTTAAGATATCTCTCCCTTACAGCATTATTCACTGGGCTACGCCCTTTACAATAGCCATGTGCTTTAAACCTCTCCTTAAAAGCAGAAGGTTCTCTTCTCTGTACCTTGGTGCTATGCTTAGCTCGGGGGTTGTAGTAGCTCCTTTCCCCGGCTTCCCAGTCAGGCTGTGAGCTGAGAAACTCTATGTCAGGCTCCCAGCTGTTCTTTATCTTACAGCTACGTCTGAGGTTCCCTCCTCTGGGTAAACTCCCTCTGAGCTGACCTGTGTTGTGTGACTGTGGATAGCGTCTTCCTGAACTGCTGCCACTTCCTGGCTCCTGGACTTCAGCTTCCTTTCCCAGCTGTCCTCTGCAACTTCCTTTGCAGGTGTCCTGGCAGTTCCCCTGGTAGCACCTCTGGTAGCTCCCCTGGTAGCTCCTCCTACCCTGCCTGAAACTCTCCCTTTTATGGTTCCTAGCCCTGCACGTAACGTCAGAACTAGGGGACAGGTGCTCTTGATGAGCTTTTGGCTTTTCTTGTAGTAATGGCGTTTTCTGCTCAGCTGTTTTCCTATGCCCTGCATTCATTCCTACAGCTGAATCAGAGGTAAGCTCTTCACTTTCCTGAACTTGCCTACGCTCTGTTTTATCCACTGTATCAAAACATGTAAAGACCCAAGTGATGCCGCTCTTTTTCTTTTAAACATGATTTTTGTAAAATGTTGTTCCGCTGTGTTTGCTGCCAAATGCACTTATTTTTTTCTGCTGCTTTATACGCATCTTACAGAAAAGCTCCATGTTCAATGAACCTTTTGTAAAATACCTTGCAAATCTTGAACATCCCTTTTTATTATTTATTTATTACAAATTCTTATATACCGCGCTATTTAGAATCAGTGCGGTTTACATTATAACAACATTGCATTAGAGCAAGATCTTTTGCTCACATTATAACAGGGATTGTAACTTGGAGGTAACAGGGTAACTATATACAGATCAAACAAAGGAGCTTATAGATTATTTAGGTTATATTATGTAATAGAATCGTAATGTAGTAATCGTAATGTTCTTGATGGTGGATTCTTTGTAAGTCACTGGGGGTTATGTTGTTGGTATGTCAGAAGCTGTGTGGGTGAGAAAAGGTGTTGGATGTGAGTGTACTAGGTTAGTGTGGGTAAAATAAAGGCAGAATAGGTGATGTTTAATAGCTTTTCTGAATTGCGAGAGGTCAGTAATTGATCTTATATGAGGTGGGAGATTGTTCCAGCACTTAGGAGCATATAGTGTAAATGCTCTGTTTCTAGTTGTTTGGGTACATTTGATGGACTCAGGTGGTATAGATAGCATATTGTTGGTTGTTGATCTTCTTAGTCTGTTAGTGGGGATACTTGTCAGGAGTGATGAGAGGGATGTGGAAGATATCCAGTTAATTGTTTTAAATGACAGGATTAATGCCTTGTAGGTGACTCTGCATTGTACTGGTAACCAGTGTAGGTCCATAAGTATGGGAGTTATGTGTTCTTTTCTAGAGATGCCGGAGAGAACGCGGGCTGCTGTGTTCATTGTCATTTGAAGAGGATTGAGAGAGCTTTTAGGGAGTCCATGTAGGATGATGTTGGCATAATCAAAGTGTGGCATTACTAGTGTCTGGAATACTGTTTGAAGTCGTCCGGTGCTAGTAGAGGTCTTAGATGTCTTAGTGTCTGTATTTTGTTGTAAATGGACTTGGTGGTATTCTTTATATGCTCCTTAAAGTTAAGCTGCTGGTCTATTGTAATCCCCAGATATCGTATTACAGACCTGCATGGGAGCTCAGCGTCACGGACTTTCAATGAAGCGGGGGGAGAGAAGTCTTTGTTCCTGGTTATGAGGAAAGCTGTTTGTTTCAGTTCAAGTTATCCTGTTATAAGTTGCAAGAATTCCTGGATGAAAATATCTTTAAAAGGTGGATCTATGAACCTAGTGTGTCTTATTTTGTGCTAATGAATAAATTGCACTCACTGAAACCCAACTACAAAGAAGGTGTTTTTTTTCATCTGAGCCCAAGTGATCTCTAACTGAGCTACCTTTCCCAGAATGCATGTAAAGGCATCCAGTTAGAAAAAGGCCAGAAGCTGAAGCACCACAGTGACAAAAACAAAATCCACCCCCCCATACCAAGGTAAGGGGCTAAGGGCGTGACAATACACTTAAAACAATTAAAAGACGCATGTTACCATACCTCTACTCTAACCCCCTCAGATCAAACACAGTAGTTTGGGGCTACCAAATTTCATTGACAAGATACAATGCAAAAATATGAAACCGTATTGTTAAGAACTGACCCAACAGACTGATGTAAATAGAATAAGGGTTTAAAATGCTGAATTTCTTTCTGTTAGATGTCCAAGGACAGATTTTAATCATACTTGATAATCTTCTTTCCTTGAATACTTCTAGACTAGTCCAGACAAGTGGGTTATGCTTCCCAGCAAGCACGTGGAGGCAGACTTGAGCAACTTTCAGAGGTGTCATGATATATCTTTTGGTACAGCACTGAGAGAAGCCAGTATGACACTTCCCAAGCAATAAGCCAATCTGAAAGACTCAGAGAGTGTTAACAAACAAAAAACAGGTTTGCCATGAAGAATCGTGAGCAAGTAATTGGTTCCCTTATTATGAGGAAACTAACCAGCTCACAAAGCTGACTAGACCCTTCCATGCAGCCAGAACCCCCAAACCTTCAAAGTCTTCCTGGCAGAGACATTGCTAATGCGACCAAAAGACAGCAGGGCTTTCTAACCTGCAAAATGATTCTTCCAGGGCAAGTCCTGGACTGGTATAGCAGAATTCAAGGAAAGGAGATTATCAGATATGATTAAAATCTCTCCTTCCTTATCATTCTGCTAGGCCAGTCCAGATGAGTGGGTTATACACAAGTAGTCAGGACCCAGGGCGGGAGGAAGACAACATACAAGAAAGACTACCTTGTCAAAGGAGTCATCTAAAATAAACTCCACAAGTGCTCTTGTAGGACCTCATAAGGGGATCAATAAAGGCCAGGAAGCCTTAGAACTGTTTTCTGAGGACACCCAAGTGGACGCCACCCAAGAGGGTTGTGTTCTGAGGCGTGAAGTGCAACTCACTCCTGAATGCACTTACCAGGCCATAATGCACCCTACCCCCAACAGTCTCCAAGGTAAGGGACAATAGAAGACAATCTCTGCCAGCATCTCCCTTGAACTACCGACAACAGAAAAGGTATACTCAGCAGGAGAAATGAGGAATTGCGATGAACTCAAGCAACACATTCTGCCTGTCCACCAGATGCAATGAAAAGTCCATTTGAAGATCCTTCTCTATGAACAACATCAGGACAACAATTCAGTGAGGATGACAAAAAGAGGGAGCAGCCTCCTAGAAGAATGGACAGCAAAGACTTTACAGCAAAAGTAGCCATCCAGGAATCAGAAAGGTGTACTTGAAGCCAAGGGCTGCAGCAAAGACACCATACGTCAGATACCAGAGTCCCCCAAAATAGATTGTAAGGTACCAATCCAGCAGAGAGGCCTTACACATGGACCCAAAGGTGGGCCTTCCAGAGTTCTTTACCACAGGAGCTCACAGACTCAACAGGACGCTCATACAGACAGAACTGCTTCGCTCCTGCTGAAGGAGGACATGCCAAGCAAGTCCCAAGGAATCCGCTTGGAGGTGATTCCTGTAGCAAAGCAGCCTTACTAAAACCCTCAGGTTCAGGGCCAAGCCGTAGTCCAGGTTAACTACTAAAAGGCTCTCTAACATTTGTTAAGGGCATAGAGACTAACCAGGTCCAAAATAGGGAGGTTGCCAAGCAGCTCAAATTGGCCAGCATGCATCCGCAAGGACCAGGCCCTAAGCAAGAATGCATAGAGAAACTGCCATACCTGGTGGTCCCTTCTGTGTTTCTCATTGTAGGTCTGTACCTTGAAGAGCCAAAGAAAGGCCACATTGCTCGGTCGAAGGTAACATGGTAAGCAAGGTCCGGCCAGGGCGTCTAGGATCATGAGGACCTGAAGGGCCAATAACCTGTGCAAAAGACGGCTCACCCAGGGTAAGGGAGGAAGCCACACAGCATTCGCCCTCTAGGTCACTCCGAAGGGCCACCAAATCCACAATCTATGGAATCTCCTTGTGCTTGAGATAGCTCCTCAACCAGCATTCGCCAGAGTGGCCAATACATGGGGCACTGAAAGAGCATGTCCTTGCACTATGAGATCCTATACGGGAAGACTGAGTTCTCACTTCACCCGGACTCTTGGAGTTCTCACACAGAAAGTTGGACTGCATGCCAAAGCTTGTGATATGTGCTGCAGCTAGTGCAATCATCTCCTTCTCTGCCCAACAGCTCAGCTATATGGCCACAGGAATCACATCAGACTTGCAAACTCTGCTGCAAAAGACGACATGTTTGACTATCCGAGTCATATCTGAGAACACAGCTCGCTGTTTCCACTAAAGGAGATATGCATCTCCCCAGGGCCAATATGATCCAGATTCCGCAGGAGCCCTTTGAAGAGACAGAGCTCATGACCAAAGGGACCAGGTCTCACACCTCCAGCCCTTCTGGATGGAATTCAAGCTGAGAAGCATCTCATCAGATGCTTTCCACAGCCTCCAGGTCATACGACATAATCACAACTGCTACTGCGCCTTCTTCTTGATCTCCAGGGAAGGAAGAGGAGCCTCGTTGAACAGCAGGGAATATAGAGACCAGAAGATTAAGCAATGCCTCTGAATATAGTGCTTATGCACTGTAGACCAGGATCCAGCCCCAAGGTCAATGCTCTGAGCCTAAGGGTCAGAGAAGACCAGGCTAGCAGAGGTGAATAAGAATCACCTGCTCCAAGTCAACTGTGGTTGAGCAAACCATATGCCATGATCAAGTCAGTTCAGGAGAGCAGGACTAGACCCCCAGGAATTCCAAATGTGGGAGAGAATCAAGTTGCTCTCTGGACTGTTTATCCCTGACTGCAGCCTTCCCAGGCAGAGGATCCCCTGGTCTGTGCCATCTTTGGACACCCCTAAAGACAATAAGAGGGCCCACCCAACATCCAGGCAAGGGCAATCGGGCTCTCTGCATGCAGAGATGCACTACTACCACTCCTACCTTGGTCAAGATATGGGTAGCTGTGGCTAGGTTTCAAGTTGAAACCCAGACTCGCAGAGGCAGTATACAATGCAGACTGGGAGAAAAAGCTAATGATGTTTACCCTGGAAAGCAACAAATGCCATGGCAAAGTCCAGGTAGTGGTCCCTCCTTCACTGCCGCAATGCTAGATCAAACATGTCCAATACAAAGTTGAAGGCGCAGAATTCAAAGATCACCAGTTCTAGGTCCAGAACATGCCAGAGGAAAGAGCCCTTCACGAATCCACATGTACCAGGGATGACATCTCTGTCCCCACTGTGGAGAGGATGGGTAAACAACCTTTCACTGCTGAAGTGCAGCCGCCAATATCCCCACTTGAGCAGATAGCCTCAGGTAAACTCTCCCAGTAGACCTTGCAAGCTCTGCTGTAATTCACCAAGCACACATCCAAAGTCTCCAGCTGGCCTGGACCATCCCCTGAAGAACTGAGGACAAGCAACCAGTCAAAGGAGCTGACAACTTTGCATCTGCAAAGACTCCAAAACCCACTAGTTGAATGTGGTATGGGTGCAGTTCGCAGGAATAGATTGAGATACCCCCCCTCCCCAATCAGCTGCACCTCAGGAGGGACCGCCAACATCCATTGCGCAGAATTATAGGGTCCCAAGGTCCCTTGAGGTGACCAAAGCCCACCAGACACACTGCCAGGTCAATCCACTACTGCAACAGTGACCCCACAGGACTCCCCTTCTCCAGAGGTAAGCTCCAGGCTTTACATATACCTTTATTAGGTCCTTTGACCATTCCCTACCTGTCTTCCAGGAGTTTCTATAGGCACGCTTCTCCACTTGGTGAGAAAGTGATCCTTAAGGAGAACTACTACACTACAGAATGGAGCTTGCACTGGAATAAAGTCAGCAAGCATAACTGGCCCATACTACTGCCATGGTGGGGGGAGTATTACCTAGAAACAGCCAACTTTGGGGTGCTGTGAGCCCCCTAGCCTCTGGAAGGGAAATGGGCTAAGTGACGAATTGACCCTCCCCTAAGACAGATGTTCTCATAAAGAAATCTGCAAACTTTGGGAATAAGGGGTCATAGCCTTATGGCTGGAGCTCTCCTCCAAGGGCTAGACTGCAGACATGCACAAAGCACAGATTTTCTCACATGCAGCACATCCCGCCGCCGGGAGGGTCATGTGTTTCATGAAGCAGATTTCTGCCCCATGGGGCCAAAGGGCTAACCAGTTTGCCTTGGTCGAGGGAAGAATCAAGACAGGACCCCTGAGGCTCAAATTCAGGGATGTTTACCCTAAAAGACCCATCATCACTGCCTAGGGTCAAGGAGAGGTTGTAAAAGGAACTGCCTACTAACCTCATCCACAAGCCAGCTCTACAGCCTGCAGAACCGCTGTAACATCCTGTGCAGGCCTAAATAGGACCTAGCTGAGAAAAAATCTGAGGTAGGACCTAGCTGAGAAAGAATCTGAGGTAGATTCTTTGGGGATCCTACCCAGCACTGAGGGGAACCAGTACTCCGTCCTCCTCCAACTTACCTTCCAATGGTCAGATCTGTGAACCCTTCAACCAACCTCCACAGGGAAAGGCTGGGCTTGCAGAAGAATGGAGGATTACAAGGGTTAATCAAGGGCCATTACTTCTCCCACCATCTGTAAGAAGAGTGATCTGGGGCTCTGAGCCTCCAAGAGTACGGCTGAGCCCCAAAGCCTCCCCCCAGCCCCCCAGAGAGCCAAGCAGCTAGTCAACCAAATACAGCCAAAGGGCTGTTTCAGAAGTTGCAGTGCAATCCAAGCCCTGGTAGGGTCCCCTCGGGGATGCCGGAAACATGGCAGCCCACGTGCCCCACCCTCTCTAGGACCAAGCTCACTGACCAAAGGAAAAAACAAAAAGGAGCAGAATGGGCCACAGGTGTGGCCTGCAGGGAGGGGGAGGGTTAGGGGTGTTCCTAGATACCAATCAAAAGATGTCCTGAGCATTGCAGCCCAAACAATGGGGGCAAAAATGTGTAGCCATGGTAAAGAAAATACTAAGGACCAAAGGCTGCTTTAGGGCGTGGAAGGACTGCTTCTGCAAAAAGCAAAATCTCCATGAAAAACATCACACCAAGAAAAAGTACACAAAGCTACAGAAAACAGAATCCTCAAAAGGCAATCCTGAGGCCTGTCCGGCTGACAGGGGAAATCCCATTCAAGAAGCCCCAAATGCCCACACAGGCCTAGGGAGGCCTGGTTGCCTAAGATGACTTCCCTCCCCCCATCCAATCTGAAGCTGCTTTAATCACAGTAGCAGAAACCCAATTACCTCCTACTTAATTCAATGGGAAAAAACACTGACTTAGAAAGGCAACCAAATCAGATAAGACAGCAAGAGGGAAGGGGGACCTGGGCTCAAGTTACCGACCCCTCCCCCCCTGGGGCTCCAAGGGGCTCTCCTGCTCCTCTTCCAGCCCACCAGCACTCGTAACATTGTAAAAAACAATGTGGACATAGGGCAGCTGGCTGTTCCAGGAGACAGGGGTGTACATGCACTCTGAGCCATTGGATCTTTCATGACTCAGTCCAAAGCCACCACACTATAGTGTGGGTGAGGAGAGTCAGGCCTATCTTTCACTGTTCTACCAACCCACACACCTTGCCACCTGCTGGAGGCAGACAATACTGGCTTCTCTCAGTATGGTACCAGAGAATATACCAGGTGATGACATCACTGAAAGTTGCCTCCACCTGCTGGCTGAGGAGCATAACCCAGTTGACCAGATTGGTCTAGTTTGTTTCACGGGGGGGGGGGGGGAAGGGATGAAACTGAAAAAAACCTCCTCTAAAGCACAGTTACTTACCTGTAACAGGTGATCTCTGGGAACAGCAGGAATTAGTCCTCACACATGGGTACGTCGGAACCGACGGAGCCTGCGCAGGAAAGCTCCCCAGCTTCCCAGAAAGGAAGCTTTTGGGGCCTCCCACTGCACATGCGCGCTGCGTTCCCGCCTTCCTGACCAGCTCTCCTCAGTTCGAGTTTATAGCGGAGACAATAGAGAGAGGAAAGGAAGATAGATAGAAGATACAACTCCTAGGGGAGGTGGGTGGGTTGTGAGGACTAATTCCTGCTGTTCCCAGAGATCACCTGTTACAGGTAAGCAACTGTGCTATCTCCAGGAACAAGTCCTCACATATGGGGACTCCCTAGCTAAGATGCCTGGGAGATCCCCTTCCAAGGGTTCGCCATCTTCGTATGGATCTCAGGCATCCATCCTGGGAAGGTGGGCAGGAGTTGTTCAAGTATGGAACAGGTGTTTGAGGACAGCCTGACCAAACAAGGCATCCCGGCGGGAGTCCTTGTCCAAACAGTAATGGGCTGTGAAGGTATGAACCGAGGCCCAGGTGGCGGCTCGACAGATCTGATCTATGGATACAGAGTGAAGATGAGCCATAGAAGTGGCCATGGCTCTCACATTGTGAGCTGTGACATGGCCTTCCAGAGAAATGTTTTTACTCTGGTAAGCAAAGGAAATACACTGAGCAATCCAATTGGAAAGTGTATGTTTGGAGACTGGAAGTCCCAAATGAGAAGGATCAAAAGCCACAAAAAGTTGGGAAGACTTTCGATGTGGCTGAGTCCTGTTGAGGTAAAAGGCAAGAGCTCTTTTACAATCTAGAGTATGAAGGTTCCTCTCTGTATTGGATGCATGAGGAGCCGGGAAAAAGACAGGTAGATATACCTCTTGATTAAGATGAAAAGGCGAGACCACTTTGGGTATAAAGTGGGGATTCGTCCTAAGGACCACCTTATCATGATGAAACCTAGTATAAGGTGGATGAGCCACTAAGGCCTGTAGTTCACTGATGCGGCGAGCCAAAGTGACTGCAATAAGGAAAAGGACCTTCCAGGAAAGAAATTTCAAGGAGGTAGAAACCAACGGTTCAAAAGGTGGCTTCATAAGCTGACCTAGAACTAGGTTCAAATCCCATGCTACCGGAGGAGGTCGGATGGGAGGCTTAGTTAGAGTCAGGCCTCTCATGAACCTTGCAATAAGAGGATAAGAGGAGACAGGTTGTCCATTTAGAGGTTATAAGGATGCTGCAATAGCGCTCAAATGGACTCTTACTGAATTCGTCTTAAGGCCTGCATTAGAAAGATGCAGGAGATAGTCTAGTAGAGAATTCAAAGGAAGTGCTAGAGGGTCAAGACCCTGTTGAGCACACCAAATGGAAAAGCGTTTCCATTTGAAAGCATAGGAACGCCTCGTGGAGGGTTTCCTAGAGGCATGAAGGATATCTTTCACTGGTTGAGAAAGATTGAAGTCATGAAGGCTTAGGCCTTCAGTAACCAAGCTCTGAGGTGTAGGGACTTGGGGTTTGGGTGCCACAAAGTCCCCTCCTCCTGAGACAGAAGGTCTGGCGCAGCTCCCAGGTCCAGGGAGGGTACCTGGGAGAGATGCAGAAGTAGAGTGAACCACACTTGGCGTGGCCAGCGTGGAGCTATGAGGATCATCGACCTGTGATCCCTCTGGAGTTTGAACAGAGTCTTGGGAATCAAAGGAATGGGTGGAAAGGCATATAGGAATTCCTGACCCCAATGCAGGAGAAAGGCATCGCTGGCCTGAGCTCCCTGACACGGAGTCCTGGAACAGAACCGGGGAAGTTTGGCATTCCACGGACTTGCAAAGAGGTCTATGTCCGGGGTTCCCCATTCCTGAAAGATTTTGCGTATCTGGTCCAGATGTAGGGACCATTCGTGTGGAAGCAGAACTCGACTGAGTCTGTCTGCCCGAGAGTTTTGAACCCCTGGAAGATACACTGCCAGAAGATGAATTTGATGCTCTCTGGCGAAGGCCCATAATCTGAGAGCTTCGTTGCAAAGCGACAGAGAGCCTGTCCCTCCTTGTTTGTTTACGTAGAACATGGCCACCTGATTGTCTGAATGAATTAGGACGGTCAGGTTGATAAGGAGGGTATGGAAGACTTTTGAGGGCAAGGAAGATTGCTCGCAGTTCCAGGAGGTTGATGTGAAGGGTGGTCTCCTGTGGAGACCAAGTACCCTGATTGGAGAGGTGTTGAAGATGGGCTCCCCACCCTGTTTGGGAGGCATCTGTTGTGAGGGTTGCTTGGGGCAACAAAGGTTGGAAGGGGGCCACCAACGACAGATTCTTGGTGGATATCCACCATTGGAGGGACCAAAACAGACGTTTTGAGGTATTTGGTCGGAGAGCGCTCCTGATGCTTGAGTCCACTGGGTGGCCAAGGTCCATTGAGCTGCTCTCATATGAAGACGAGCGTAGGGCACCACGTGTACCGTGGAGGCCATGTGGCCCAGAAGTCGCAGCATTTCCCTGGCTGTCAAGTGAGTGCTGGACTGAGCTTGGGAGGCCAAGCACACCAGACGTTGGCCCCGGACCTGAGGAAGGTAGGCCCTTGAAGTGGTGGTGTCCAACTGGGCCCCTATGAATTCCAGAGACTGAGTAGGGATGAGTTGAGACTTGGGAAGATTTACCACCAGTCCCAGATACTGCAGAATGTGCCTCGTGCGGTCCAGGGAAATCTGGGCCTCTGACTGAGATGGAGCTCGGATGAGCCAGTCGTCCAGATATGGGAATACAAAAATTCCCTGTACTATTAGAAATGCAGCTACACCTGACTGGCTTTTTGTGAACACTCTTGGAGCAGAGGCTAGACCAAAGGGAAGTACTCTGTACTGGAAATGTTTTCCCTGGAACAGAAATCGTAGATATTTTCTGTGGGATGGGTGGATGAGTATATGTGTGTACGCATCCTTGAGATCTAGAGAACAAAGCCAATCCTGACTCTGAAGGTATGGAAGGAGAATGCCCAGAGAAAGCATTTTGAATTTCTCCTTGTATAGAAATTTGTTCAATTCTCTCAGATCTAGGATAGGTCTGAATCCCCCTGTCTTCTTTGGTATGAGAAAATAAGGGGAGTAGAAACCTGTCCCTTGTTGAAGAAGAGGAACCTCTTCTATTGCCCTTTGGGCAAGGAGGGAAGAGACTTCCTGACCCAACAGGGCCAGGAGAGATGGGGGAGAATTGAAGTGCCTCACCATGGTATGTGGAGGAAGGTTGGAAAAATGAAGTTTGAAGCCCTCTCTGATGATAGAGAGGGTCCAGTGCTCTGATGTAATTTGCTCCCATCTGGGAGCAAAGTGAGCTAACCTTCTGGGAATGGTGAGGGGCTCTGGTTGTTCTAGAGCCAGAAAAGTTAAGTTCTCTAGGGGCAAGTCAAAACCCCTGAGGGGGTTGAGCCTGCTGAGGAGTGGCAGACGCTGCAGGCTTTGACCTTGCCTGTTTAGGTTGCTGACGCTTAGCAGCAAAGCGAGGCTGAGAAGATTGTTGGCCAGTATTTGTGGAAAATCTGGCCTTCTTGTAGTAAGGCCTCTTGAAAGACTTTTTCTTGGCAGGAGTAGAGGTAGACTTAGAAAGTCTATCTAAGGTAGCATTTTCTGCGTCCATTTGAGTGGCTTTAATTTGCCAGTCTTTACCAAATAAGTTCTCACCTGTACAGGGCAGATTCCGTAAGCCATCCAGGACCCAGGGTTCTAGGTCAGAGGCCTGGAGCCAAGCAAGTCGTTGGGCTGCAATAGCAATGCCCGAAGCTCTACCGGTACCCTCAAAGGAATCAAAGGCTGCTCTGTTGGAGAACTTAGAAACATCTAGAAGCTGTTTCAGAGAAATGAACTCCTCCTTTCTATCCTCAGGGATAAAGGGGGCAAAATGCCGTACCTTTAGGGCAAGTTCCCTTAGAAACATGCCCATATACAGACTATATGAATTAATCCTGGCTATAAGCATACTAGCCTGGAAGATTTTCCTACCAAAAGAGTCTAGGGTCTTACATTCTCGCCCTGGAGGGGTAGAAGAGTGCCTTTTGGTACTCTTAATCTTTTTCAGCGCAGACTTCACCACAATGGAATGATGAGGCAGCTGAGTTTTTTGAAAACCAGGAGGAGGGAGGGACCCGGTACATGGTGTCCAACCTACGGGAATGAGGAGACAACGTTAGAGGAGCCTCCCATAAGTCCATCAAGTGTTCTTGAAGGATTTCATGGATAGGCAGGGTGACTGCCTCTTTAGGAACCTTAGGGTATCCTAAAATATCCAATTTCTTTGATCTAGGTTCTTTTTCAGAGGATGTAGTAATAGAAAGTCCTTTGGCTACTTCTATAATGAAGTCTTGAAAGGACAAATCCTCTGGTGGAGACATTCTCCTCTTTGGGGAAGAAGGCTCTTCAGGAAGAACAAGAGACAGCTCATCAGAGTCATCAGAGGAGTCAAAATCCTCAGAAGAATCAGAGTATCCTCTATTTGCTTCCAACGCACGATACGCATACCGCTCGGTATCGACATCAGGTGTACCGGGTATGGGATCGATATCGGGCGAAAACCCGGATCCGGCATGCGGAACCGATCTGTTTGGAAGACGATGGTCTCGGTTCCGGTATGGGGGACGATACCGGAACCGGACCCGGAACCGCTGGATGCGGTACCGAGGGCATCGCAGCTTTAATAAAAGCCAGAATGGCCTGCTGCATGGTCTGAACAGTATTGTCCATAGACGCCACTGCTGCCTGGATGTCGGTACCGGCATGGGCCGGTACCCCAGAGCAGTCTTAACAGGTGATCGGTCGAGGCCGTGCCATCGATGTCAACCTGTAACCCCATAGATGGAGCTTTGGAAGCCAGAGCTTCCCGCCGGGGTTGTTTGGCTGGGGCAGGGTCCTCCGACTCAAGATTGAGGGCCTCTCGATACTTTGAAGGAGATTTGCCTTTTGAGGACCTGCCCGAAGAAGGTTTGGTTACCTGAGATCCATCCGGAGAGGAAGACCTGGATGACTGTGATGCTGGATTATCTGAAGCAAACAGTACATGGAATTTGTTGGCCCGGTTCTGCAAACCACGTTTAGACATCTGGGAGCAGGACGGGCAGTCCGGAATGGAGTGGTCAGGCCCCAAACATTTAAGACACCAGTCATGGGTGTCTGTAACAGAAATAACAGCACTACACTTGGTACACTTTTTGAAACCAGGGGCTGGTTTCTCCATGAGGAGAATTTGTGTAGGCCTGAGGCCTAACCGAAGTCACCAAGTTGTGCTAAAATAAAATTTATTTTTTTTTGAAAGAAAGAAAAGAAAAGAGAGACCGGCGGTACCGGTTTCGGTATGGGGAAGGCAGGTACGCGGTCTAAAGAAACAAACTAAAATAAGAATTTCTTCAGCGGTGACAGGAACACGACCTGCTGGCTCCGCGGAAAAAGAGAAACTGAGGAGAGCTGGTCAGGAAGGCGGGAAGGCAGCGCGCATGTGCAGTGGGAGGCCCCAAAAGCTTCCTTTCTGGGAAGCTGGGGAGCTTTCCCGCGCAGGCTCCGTCGGTTCCGACGTACCCATATGTGAGGACTTATTCCTGCTTGTTCCTGGAGATGAAATAATAACACAAAAAAACCTTTACTTAAACCTTACTATAGTGCAGATGAACAGCAATAAATTTCCTTTAATGAAGAAGGTTGCATCCTTATTATATTGCTGACATTAACATCACTGAGTGCTATTCATTTGAACCCTTGCTTGATTTGCGGCTTGTTGTGTCGAAGGGCTTGTGTGCATCAGTGATGCTGAGAACTGTGCTATCGGGCGCTTAACTACAGGCAGGGTCCCCAAGATGGACAGGTCTAAGCTGAGATGCCAGACAGACATACCAGCTATTTGGTCAACAGCAGTATGGGACGGTGTTGACAGCGGAAGATCAAATTTCTGTAACAATGACAACAACACTGCCATTGCCTATGCAGAAAAAAGGCCTGGCCATCTACTTCCATATGTTGCCATGAAACTCAATGGATATTACCAAGACGCTCATGTTAAAAGGCACTCAACAGGCTAATGGGGAAGAGCTGAAGACTCTTCAGAGTAAAGCCAGCATTTATGATACAGTTTCAACAAAGCCTTTGGGAATGACAACTGATGTACCTGCACATGAAATGAGAACCACAGGCTGAAAAGATGTTTTACATATTAGGATATGGAATACGAAGCCTCAACCAAGGGAAGCTGGAGGTGGTCAAGAATGAAATGGAATGTGTACAACTCAATTTGTTGGGCATCATCAAACTGAAATGGATTGTCACAGGACACTTTGAAACTGATGATCACATGGTATACTATGCCAGAAATGAAAACAAAGAAGAAATGGCATTACATTTATAATTAAGAAGAAATTTGCAAGAACTGTAATGAAATACAATGTAATCAGTGAACGTGACTTTCTATTCGGCTGCAAGGAATGCCCATCAACACTACTACTATATTCAGGTATATGCGTCAACAGCAGCTTATCAGTTCTTGAACAGCACAAGTTAAAATCGACAGAACATGCAGACAAGATATACTGATAGTCATAGGTGACTAGAATGCAAAACTAGGGAACAAAGAAGGTGGTAAAGTGGTTGAAAAAATATGAGTTTGGCAACAGAAAGGAAGCGAAAGACTGATAGAATTCTGCAAGACCAACAATCTATTCATCTCAAATACTTTCTTCCAGCAAAACAAGTGGCGCATGTACACATGGACTTTGCCCAATGAATTTTACAAGAAAAATACTGACTATATCTGTGGAAATCAACGATTAAAAAGCTCAATAACATTAACAAAAACAAAACGAGGAGCGGACTGTGGCTTATGCAAATTCAAGCTAAAGCTGAAAAAGAGCAAGCCACTCATGAATGTAGCAAAATATGATCTTGAAAATATACCACTGGAATTTAAAGACTACCTGCAAAATCGATTTGCTGCTTTGGATATAAATGAAAAAGCACCAAAGAGTTATGGGATGACATCAAGAAACCTGTGCTCAAAGAAAGTGAAAGGTCTCTGCAAAAGGTGAAAAAGCAAAAATAGTGAAAATGGATGACCGAAGAAACTCTGAAAATTGCTCAGAAACGCAGAAAAGGTAAACCGGAGGAGAAAGACAGGTAATCATGAAACTTAGCAGAGATACAGGTAATCATGAAACTTAGCAGAGATTTCCAACATGCAACAAGACGAGACAAGGAAGTACTACAAGGAAGTACTACAATGATGCATGCAAGAAAAGAGAATTGGAGACATTTAAAGGAAGAACAAGATTGGCTTACCTAAAGCTATGAGAGTTAGAGAAAATTCCAGCCTCAAATTGTAATGTTAAAAAATGTTCAAGGATTCATGCTGAATGATACTGAGAAGAGCAAGGAAAGGAGGAAAGAATACACAGTCATTATACCATACAGATCAAGTGGACCAACAGCCGTTTCAACCTGTACCTTTATAATCAAGAACCGTTGGCGATAAAAGAAGTCGTCAAAGCATTACTGAAAACAATCAAAGAACAAATCACTGGGCAATGATGGCATTCCCACTAAAGTATTGCAATAATCAGATTTGGCAGTTAGAATACTTACAGGGCTCTGCCAGGAAATTTGGAAGACATCATCATGGTCAACTAACTGGAAAAGATCTGTGTTTATATCAATACTGAAAAAAGGTGATCCTACTGACTGAAAATTTATCACACAATTGATCTAATATCGCACGTCAGCAAGATTCTACTCAAGATCATACAGTGAAGACTACAACCATACCTGTAATGAGAACTGCCTGAAGTGCAAGCAGGGTTCAGGAAAGGGCAAGGAACACGAGACATCATCGTGGATGTGAAATGGATCCTGGAAAAGACAAAAGAATACCAAAAGGGTATCTATACATGTTTTATTGACTACAGCAAGACCTTTGATTGTGTAAATCATGAAAAACTGGGCCACATTAAGAAGCATGAGTATAACAGACCACCTAATAGTTCTTATGCACAACCTTTACATTAATCAAAATGCAACAGTTAAATGGAACAAGGAAAAACAGAATGGTTTAAAATCAGCAAAGGTGTACGACAAGGCTACATACTTTCCCCCTACCTGTCAATTTATATGCAGAACAAATCATCAGAGAAGCAGGACTGTATGAAGACAACCAAGGTGTGACAATTGGCGGAGGACTCATCAACAACCTTTGCAATGCTGATACCACCATGTTACTGGCTGAAAGTGAAGATGATCTGAAACATCTGCTCATCAAGATCAAGGGACATAGTCTTAAAATGGGCCTGCACCTTAAAGTGAAGGAGACAAAGATCCTGCCAACTGGCAAAATCAATTATTTCATCCTTGATGGAGAAGAAATAGAAATGGTAGATAATTTTTGATCCAATCAGGTTAAAGTTAATAAAGAAACGACAATCAGGAAAGAAATCTTGATGATGCACTGCTCTTGGCAGAATGGCTATGAAGGACCTAGACAAGATAGTATAGTTACTCACCTGTAACAGGTGATCTCTGGGAAAAGCAGGAATTTAGTCTTCACATATGGGTGATGTTGGTACCTACTGAGCCCGTGCAGGAACACTTCCCAACGTCCAATTGGAAAGCTTTTGGGAGCACTCCACTGCGCCTGCGTGACTGCCTCCCTAACTCCCTCTCTTCGGTTGAGTTTGTAGCTGAGAAAGGAGAGTAAATGAAACCCTATAACTCCTAGGGGAGGGCGGGTTGTAAAGACTAAATTCCTGCTGTTCCCAGATATCACCTGTTACTATCTCCAGGAACAAGCAGGAATGTAGTCTTCACATATGGGGCTCCCTAGCTCCCAGATGAAGTGACCGCAGAACTGACTGAGGTTCGCCTTGGAGCAGGTATAAGGTGGTCATGGATCCCACATGGATCTCTGGTATCTTCAAAGTCCGGGACGGAGGGTAGGAGTTGCATCTAAGTTTGAAACAGGTGCAGGAGTACAGCCTGACCAAACATGGCATCCCGATGGTAGTCCTTGTCCAGACAATGGGTAGCAAAGGCATGGACAGAAGTTAATGTTATAATACCAATGTAATTGTATATAATCTAAAATGTTCCATGTAACTGAAGATGTACCTGTTTCCGCACTATTCAAACTGCTGTTCTTTGTAAACCACTTTTGATCTGGTGGAAAAATGTGGTATAAAAATTTATAATTAAAAAAAAAAAGAAAAAAAGACGACCAAGTTGCTGCTCTGCAAATTTCGTCGATGGTTACTGAGCATACATTTGCCATCGAGGTGGCCATGGCACTAACACTAAGCAGTGACATGCCCTTCCAGAGAGAGCCCTGCTTTATCATAAACAAATGAAATGCAGTCTGCTATCCATCTGGACAGCGTAAGCTTAGAGACAGGAAATCCCAGGTGACTGGGGTCAAGAGATGAACTGTGAGGCTTTACAATGAGCCTGAATTCTTTGGAGGTAAAAAGCCAATGCATTCTTGCAGTTGCTTCGCTCTAGACACATGCGTCTTAGGAAAGAAGACCGGAAGGTAAATTGACTGGCTTAAATGGAAGGGAGATACCACCTTTGGCATAAAGTGTGGGTGAGTCCGAAGGACCACTTTATCATGGTGGAAGCGGGTATAGGGAGGATCCTGCCACCAAAGCCTGAAGCTCACTAATGTGTCTAGGTCAGTGGTTCTCAAACCCAGTCCTGGGGGCACACCAGCCAGTCAGGTTTTCAGGATATCTGCAATGAATATGCATGAGAGAGATTTGCATGCCTTCTACTTACAGTATATGCAAATCCCTCTCATGCATATTCATTGTGGATATCCGGAAAACCCGACTGGCTGGTGGGCCCCCAGGACTGGTTTTCAGAACCACTGGTCTAGGTGAAGTGAGGGCAATTAGGAAAATCACTTTCCAAGAGAGGAATTTAAGCGAGGTCGTGGCCAATGGTTCAAAAGGTGGCTTGAGGAGCTGCGCTAGAACAACACTGAGGTCCCAAACAACCAGAAGTGGCTTAATGGGAGGTTTCGACAACAGGAAACCTTGCATGAAACATGCTACTAGCGGTTGTGAGGAGATGGGCTGTCCATCCAACAGATGAGAGGCCGCAATGGCACTTAAGTGGACTCTCACTGAATTTGTCTTCCGACCTGACGAGGACAGGTGGAGGAGATACTGAAGGAGTAACTCAATTGGAGCAGAAAAAGGATTGAGATCCTTCTGGGAACACCAGACAGAAAAACGACTTCACTTAAAAGTATATGAACGTCTGGTAGAGGACTTTCTAGAAGCTAAGAGGATATCTTTAATCTCTTTAATAAGGTCAAAGCACAGTAAAGCTATGCTCTCAGCAGCCAAACTGTGAGATGGAGAGACTGTGGATTGGAATGGAGTACTGAGCCGTTGTCCTGGGAGATGAGCTCCGGCGCACATCCTAATCAGAGCGGATGAGTCCGAGTCAGACCAGTAAAGGCGGAAACCATGGTTGCCACAGCCAGTGAGGGGCTGAGAATCATGGAGCCTTTGTCGGACTGAAGCTTGAAAAGCATCTTTGGAATGAGGGGTATGGGAGGGAACACATAAAGCAGACCCTAACCCCAGTGCAGGTGGAAGGCAGCCACCTGTTGGGTGGTGGATGTCGGAGTCCTTGTGCAGAGTCATGAACAGATCTATGTCTTGAGTTCCCCAGGTCTGGAAGATATAGAACACTGTGTCCAGATGCAGAGACCATTCGTGGGGAAGAAGGATGCGACTCAGCCTGTCTGCCAAGACATTGGATTCTCCTGGTAGGTACACAGCTTGAAGGTGTATCTGATGTGCAGTGGCAAAGAAGCAGAGATGTATTGCCTCCTTGAAGAGAGCCTAAGAACCTGTTCCCCCCTGCTTGGACATGGCAACCTGATTGCCCGTCCTGACTAGGACCTGTTGCGCTATGATGTGGTGTTGGAACATCCGGAAGGCATTGAAGATAGCCCGAAGTTCCAGGAGATTGATCTGGAGTTGTGACTCCTGCACTGTCTAGAGTCCTTGTGTAGTTAGGTTGCCCAGATGGGCTCCCCAACCCAGTTTGGAGGCATCTGTCGTCAGGGTGCATTGATGTGGAGGCATTTGAAAAGGTGACCTTACGAGCAGATTTTCTGGACAGCACCACCACTGAAGGTATGTGGTTAGATGGGCCGTGACTTGGATCCTGTCCCTGAGACGGCCTGAGGCCTGCTTCCACTGGGAGGCCAGAGTCCACTGGTATTTGCATATGTAGTCGTGCATGTGGAATGACATGTACTGTAGAGGCCATGTTCCCAAGGAGTTGCCACATTTCTCGAGCTGTCAGATGGTCTCTCAGGAGCGTCTGGATGCTAGTTCTACTAGACGGGTACAACAGAGCTGGGGCAGAAATGCCCTGGACTGTTGGGTGTCTAGCATGGCTCCGATGAACTCTAGTCTTTGAGTTGGAGAGAGATGGGATTTTGGGAAATTTATGACAAATCCCAAGTGCTGTAGTACTTTATGGTACGATGCAAGGACAGCAGAACCTCTTGGGAGGTGTCTGCCTTTATTAGCCAGTCGTCTAAGTAGGGGAAGAAGAATATCCCCAGAGTTCTTAGATATTGACTCTATTGATGATGTTTTCCCTGAAAGGTGAAGCGTAGGTATCTCCTGTGTCCTGGATGGATGAGGATGTGTGTGTATGCTTCTTTTAGATATAGAGAACAGCACCAGTCCTGACTCTGGAGATAGGGAAGACGAGTCCTGAGAGAGATCATCTTGAACTTTTCGTGGACTAGAAACTTGCTGAAGTTTCAGAGATCTAGAATGGGCCTGTATCCTCCAGTTTTCTTTGGAATGAGAAAGTAGGGAGAGTAGGTGGTCACTCCTTGCCGGGATGTTCGGACCTCTTCTATGGCTCCCTGAAAAAGAAGAGGGGAGATCTTCAATGTGGAGGGGGGCAGAGCTTGCAGGTGAAGTCTGTACCCTTCCTGAACTATTGTGAATGTCCACTGCTCTGAGTGATGGGGTGCCATTTGTGGGCATAGTGGCACAGCCTGCCTGCTATGTGGAGAGGCTGGGAATCCTCCAGAGGTAGGGTAGCAATGATTGCTGGAAGAGTCAAAAACCAGATGCAGCCTGTGGCTGTGGAGCTGGTTGAGTTTTAGCCACCTGTGGCTTCTTCTGCTGCTTAGGAGGCTGTTGCCTCTTCTGTAGGGCCTGACCCTGATAAGCAGGAGGATAGGAAGAGAAGAATTGCAGTTGTCTTTTTCCTTACAGGGTCAGCTGTTACTCTGGACAGTCTCTTTAGAGTAGTATTTTCTAACTCTGAGAGGCCTTATTTTGCCAATCTTTACCAAAAAGATTTTCCCCTGTGTGAGGTATGTTGCCCAGTTTATCTTGAACCCACTGTTCAAGATCTGAGGCCTGAAGCCTTGTAATGCGATGTGCACTGATGCAAATTGCTGAAGCCCTGCTCGTGTACGCAAAAGCATCAAAGGTAGCTCTATGAACAAACTTTGATACATTTTGGCTATGTTTAACTAGGGCAAGATAGTCTGCCCGTTTGTCATCCGGAAGGAGAGGAGCAAATGCCTAGAGATCCCTGCAGACCTCCTTCAGGAACATTCCTATATAGAGTATATAGGAATTGATCCTAACTGAGAGCATGGAAGCCGGGAAGCATCGACGTTCAAAGGCGTCAAGGGTTCTCGATTCCCTACCAGGAGGGTTAGAGGAGTGAGTCTTCGAGCTTTTAATTTGGCGCATAGCTTATTCCACCACCATGGAGTGGTGGGGAAGCTATAAATTTTGGATGCCAGGACACTCCGATACCCGATATCAAGATGTCTACTTTGGAGTGAGACCATGAGAGGCGTCTCACACAAAAGGAGCATAAGATCATGAAGGATGCAGTACACCAGTAAGGTGGCTGCTTCCTTAGGTGCCATTGGGTACTTAAGGATCTCCAGTTTCTATGCCCTTGGCTCCTTCTCCAATGTCACAGTGATGGAGAGATCTTTGGCTAGGTCTTAAATGAATTCCTGGAAGGAAATGTCTTCTGATGGCAATATGTGCTGCTGTTGAGGTGGGGAAGGGTCCAAAGGAAGGTCCTGGGAGTCCCGTGAATTGAGCGACTTCACATCCGAATTAGGGGAATCGGAAGACTCAAAGTATCGAAGGATACGGTGCTCACCGGAAGCTAGATGCCAATACCGATGTTCTGATGTATCGGCCTCGGTGAGCCATTTGGGCCTTGCTCTGGTATCGGTAAGGGTTTCCAAGGAGGCATGGGTGGGAGCAATGTCGCACCTGGAACCGGTGTCGGTATTGGAACCGGCACTGATGGCCCGGTACCTGTAGCCAAGGGTTTTATAGGTACCGAGGCTGGAAGTAGGACTGCCAAACTACGCTCGATGGCCAGTATGCGCAGGTCTATCGAGGTTGCCGATGCTTGGGTATCGGTGACAGGTATTTGTGTTACCATCCCAGAGCATGGCACCAGTAGCTGTCCAGAGGTTGTGGCCTCGGTAGCATCCTGGAGCCCCTCGATGGCTTTGAAGGACAGGGCCTCCTGACGGAGCTGTTTGGCAGGCCGATCCGCCTCCGAGGCAACCCCTGAGGGATCTTGATGCTTACAGCGAGATCTTCCCCTGGAGGTGCCCGCAGACTTCGATGAGGCCTTGTGCTTGGACTTCAAGGATACCTGAGATCCAGGAGAGGATGACTAGGCCCTTGACGAAGTGGATGCCAAAGATACTGCATCCAAGGCAAAGAATGTACCTAATTTAGAAGCCCGGTTCTGTAGGCCCCTCCAAGTCATTTTCTGGCAAAGGGGACAGTCCTTTGGCTGGTGATCTGAGGCGAGGCATTTTAGACACTAGTCATGTGTCTTAGTCGCCGAAATGGTGCTGGCACACTTGGTGCATTTTTTGAAACCACTAGTTGGTTTCTCCATAATATCAATGAATGAAGAGTATGGAAGGCTTAAGGCCTAAAAGGGCATTGACGCCCAAGTTTTTTTTTTTTTAAGGAAAATAAGAAAGAAAATAGAGAGAGAAAGAAGAATAAGGGAATCACTAATGTCTGAGACTGCCGGTGTCGACAGGAAGGCAAACGCTATTCATAAAAATAAGTTTTTTCTGCGGTGACAGGATTTGCTTCCTGTTGGCTCTGCGGAAAATGAAGAACTGCAGAGAGGAAGTTGGGAAGGCGGAAAGGCAGTTTCACAGGCGCAGTAGAGTGCTCCCAAAAGCTTTCCAATTGGACGCTGGGTTCCGTCGACGTCACCCTTATGTGAAGACTCATTCCTGCTTGTTCCTGGAGATTTTACTTGTCCAAGCCATAATATAATATGGATGTGAGAACCGGATGGTGGAGAAAGATAAAAAAAATTTGATGCCTTCGAATTATGATGCTGACGAAGAATACCGTGTATATCATTGCTGCCTGAAAAACAAATAGGTCAATACTAAAGGAGACCAAACCTAAGCCTTCTTTAGAAGCTCAAATGACAAGACTTCGACTTTCACACTTTGGACACATCACTGGAAGAGAAAGGTCATTCACAAAAGACTTCATGCTTGACAATGTTGAAGGTCAACGCAAAAGAGAAAGATCAGCAATGTGATGATCGATACAATAACAGCAGCTATGCATGCCACTCTATCAACAAGTAGCCGCCTGACTGAAGAAAAACACAGTTTAGGCCAACTATCTACTGAGTCGCCACGAGTCGACATTGACTCGACATTAACTCAACTGCATCTAACAACACCGGAATGCCCTATTGCACCATTTAGAATAACCAGTTCAAAAGTTATTATCTTCTAAGACAGAAAAATATAAGTGCTGGGGAGAGCTAAATAAAAATAAATCCCAGAGGAGGTATGAGAAAAAACCTGGGATGATCCACAAGGGAAACAGCAGCAGAAATATATATTTTTAAATTAAAAATCCTTATATATAACAACAAAATAACACCGCTATAAAATCTCTGTTATAAATAGCAGAAAAAGCCTGATATTTATAACTAAGGGGACTGTTTACTACAATGCAGTAAAGTTTTACAGTTATTGTGCGCTAGTTTCAAACTAACCACATGATAACTGCAATGCTGCTGCAGTGACTGTTGAGGGGATGCCTATGAAGGTACTGCACACTACGGATACTCGCCACACCTTAAGTGCACTGTTCATAATATGGTTGCATGTGTAGTATCAGCAATGCGCGAGGCGGCCAACATCTTCCAAAATGCCCTCCACTTCACTTCATTCCAACATCACCAATAAGGAACCCTCCCATCCCCCCAAATTAGATGCCACCCTCCCTTAGCTTTTACTGGGTACTTCTCTGGTGGATGGTGGGGAATAGGACAACTCCTGGATGCTCCTGTCTTCCCATCAGTAAAGGATCAAAATGGCATCTCTGACCCCTTAATGGCAGTCTTGTGGTGGCATCGCTAGTGGACAAACTTTCAAATTAGGGGTGCATATCCTTATTCGGCAGCTTGATCTCTAGTGGGTTTCACTGCAAGATTACCGCTAGAGGTTAGAAGTGCCCATTTTGATTCTTCTCCACTGCTGGAGCAGGAGCATCCAGGCATCGCTCCAGCTACCCACTAGCCACCAGGGAATTTCCCGGTAAGATCCAGGTATTGTAACTGATGGCACTGGGAGAGAGGGAGCCTGATGATGGAGGAGAAGGGTGCCATGGTTTCTTTTTAGAAACAGGTGATATTAAGTGCAATGCTGATAGTACAGATATGCTCAGCGCCTCCTATTCAGGATACTGTAAGTGCATTTGTGATAGCTGCAGCGGTGGCAACACAAACTAACGTTGGAGGAAAGCTATGAGGGGGGATGATATGATAGAGAGATTTAAATAAATGTACAGGAGGTGGCCCCTCTTCCAGTTGAAAGAAAGCTCTGGGATGAGGGTTCATAAGATGATGGTGAAAAGGGATCAGCCTCCCAGTGGAGATGAGAACTATTTGAAATTCAGAAAACCATGGGACAAATACAGAGGATCTCAGAGAAAGGATGGATTTTGTAGAACTTTATGATTCTTGAGGGTGGGCTTTTAGGATAGGCTGTATGGTCTTTATCTGCCATCAATTTCTATGTAGGTGGAGAATAGGCATGGACAGTGCCATGCAGCTACTATGTAACTGCATGCCACTGTGCATGCCTATTGTCCTCCTGTAGCCCAAGTTGTATGCTTTATGTTACATATGCTCAGGGCTTTTTTTGAGGGGATATGCGGTGGTAGAGAGTACCAGCACCTTTTTTCACTGCCTGTTAAACTTGACCCATGTATTAATGAAAGAGCACTGCATATCAGTACCGGCCCCTTCTTTTTAGGAAAAATACATTGTATATGTTAAACAATTACTGGCTTCTGATAGTCTGAAAGCAGTGAAGGTGACACTTTCTTGAGTCCTGCTAGACCAGTCCAGAAAAGCGAGTTGTGTTCCCCTATAAGATGATTTGTGGAGACACAGCACCAATGAAAAGCCTAGGTTTCAATGACATCACTCCCATGCTTCTATCAGCATCAGCCACCAGAAGGCTCTTCAGTATCCGTCCCAAAGCATATGGGAGAGAACATGGCAAGCCTCACACAACCTTAATGTGGGCAACAATGAGAGATCAAATAGAAGAGAACTATGCACAGGAGAGCATAAATAGAAGATTGTTTGTAAAATATGGACCTGCAGATCCAAACACATAAATCATAGCAGACCTGAAGATACTGCCTCAGAATCAGAGAAAACACAATTCCAGGGATGGGTCCTGGACCGATCTAGCAGGACTCAAGGAAAGAACATTATCTGGTAAGTAAAATGTCACCTTTCATAGCATCCTGCTAGACCAGTCCAGACAAGTGGGACATACCAAAGCTATGCCTCCACTTGACCGTGTCCACCCATGCATGTATATCCAAGTGGTAATGCTTGACCAAAGTGGAAGGTGATGCCTATGTTGCCGCTCGAGAAATATCTGCAGGGGCTACCAAGTTCTGCTCTGCCCATGAGGATGCTTGCGCTCGGGTAGAATGGGCACACAAATCCTCCGGAACCAACTGGCTCCACAACAGACATGTCGAGACAATGACTTCCTTAATCCAGCACACCAAGATAGACTTAGCTGCCACATCACCTTTGTGCGGGCAAGCAAACAGCACAAAAAGATGGTCCAACTTCCAAAAAGAATTTGTAACAGCCAAGCACTGGAGAAGCACATTCGAAACTTCCACAAGGTGAAGATCCTTATCCTTCCCCCAACACTGCTCCTTGGAGAAGGAGGCCATGCAGACCACCTGGTTCACATGAAAGGTAGAAATCACCTTAAGTAAGTAGGAAGGCACAGGCCAATGGAAATGGCCGCCTCAGAAAAAAAACAGATAAGGATCTCAGCAAGACAGAGCCTGCAGCTTGGAAATCCGCCTTGCGGAGCAATCACAACCAAGACAGTCTTGAGCGTCTAATCCTTCAGAGTAGCATGCTGCAATGGCTCAAGGAGTTACGACATCAGGGCCCTGTACACAAGACACAGATCCCAGGAAGGGACCACAAACCAGAGGGGAAAACGCAAATGCCAAACCCTCTGGAGAATGCGCGAAACATCCGGGTGTAAGGCTAGAGACTTACCAGCCACCGGACCTCTGAAACAGGCCAGAGTTACCATAAATCTTCAGGGAGTTAACAGAATGGTCCTTCTTCAGATCATCCTACAGAAAGGCCAACAGAGATGGCAATTTGGTTGCCTCAGAAGCCAGTGCCGTGCGTCGCACCATCACTCAAAGAGGCACCATACTTGTACATATGCCAGGTAGACCGCTTCCGGGCTCCAAGCAGAGTGGACACCACCACCAAAGAGTAGTCCTTATGCGCTAGTCGTCTCCTTTCAAGAACCAAACCATACGTGAGAAGGGAACCCGGTCTTCCAGGACAAACAGCCGCTGACACAATAGGCCCCAAGATGGAGGCAAAGAGGTGGCGCTTGCAGGAGCTGCATCAGATTGCCGAACCATCCTCTCCTCAGCGAATCTGGCACCTCCAGAATAATCCTTTCCAGGTGGCACTCTACACGCTGAAGCACACGTCCCACCAGGGGCTATGGAGGAAACACATACAGCAAGGGCTGGCTTGGCCAAAGCTGATCCGGGGTGCCAATGCCCTTGGACTCGGTCTCCGTGCAGCAACTGAAAAAGCAACACATATTGGCCTTCAGATACATTCTCAGATGCCCCCAGTGATGCAAAATCAATTAAAACACCTCCTGCCTCAACTCTCACTCTCCTGAATCCAGAGAGTGCTGGCTTAGAAGGTCCGCTTCCAAATTGTCCACCCTGGCAATGTGCTGAGCTGACAAAGTGAGGAGGTTCTTCGCCACCCAGGCAAACAAGAGAGACAAACTTCAGGGCTACCACGGCACACCTTGTGCCACCTTGGCTGATTGATATAAGCCACCGCCATAGCGTTGTCTGAAAACACTCAAACCGCCCGGCGCTTGACTAAGGGCTGGAAAATACAGAAGTCAGTGCTTCTCTGCAGTTCCAACAGCCTGGGCCATTCAGTCTTGGCAATGGGCTCCCCAGTCCAAGAGACTGACATCCATTGACAAAAGGATCCATGAGAAATTGTCTGGCAGCATGCCCTTCCTAAGATGACAGGGTTGCTGCCATCACCACCACAGGCTGTCCTGAGGACTCAAGGACCACTGGAGTGGCTGCATATGAGCACATGCCCGTGACACCATTTGATTGTCGCTGCCATCAATCAGAGGAAATGAAGAGAATCCTGGACTCTGGGAGCCTGCTGCAAACAGAACAGCACCAGGCAATCCAACAGCCTTTTGACTTTCTCCTCTGGCAGACTGCCCAATTGGGCATCGAAACACGATCTCAGGAACTCCAGGGACTGGGAAGACTTCAACTGGCTCTTTCCCTGACTGATCGCCCAGCCAAGGCTTCCCAAAAAGGATATCATTTGGGTCGCTACCCGAGACGCCTCTGAAGGAGAACAAGCTCGGATGAGCCAGTCATCTAGATACATATGGGTGCACACAAATTCCTTGGTGACGTAGCGCCACAGCCACCACCACCATGGCTGTGGAGAACATCCTTGCAGCAGTGGAAAATCCGAATGGGAGGCTGGTGAACAGAAAGGGAGAGCCTAGCATGGCAAAACACAGACACTTTTGCTGATCCTCCCAGATCAGGATTTGAAAATACGCTGTGCTGGAATCACTAACCACAAAGTTTCCATCCAGAAGCGCAGACTGTGCCAGTGCGCACTGACACCCTTGAAGTCCAGAGTGAGCAGAAATGATCCATCCTTTTTCTTTGGCTGGGCCTCAGAAAATAGATTGCGTATCTGCCCTTGCCCTGATCATTCGGGGAAACAGGCAGCACTGCCAAAAGAAGCAGCAACTTGCCCAAGGTGATTCGAACAGCCATCCTTTTGTTCGCGGATCCACAAGGGGAGATAACGAACATGTGCTGTATCAGCTCTTGGCATTTCAGGACATATCCATACTGAATGGTGTCTAGCACCCAGCAATTCTAGGTGACCTGGGCCCATCCGTAAGAGAAGAGGTGAAGCCTGCCCCCAACTGTAGAACCAGAGAAGGAGCCACCAAATCTTCATCACGCAGCGTGGGAGGGATCTCCTCTGGAGGAGATCATGTCCCTGGGCCCACATGCTCTCCCCAAAGGGCTGAAAACAAGTCCAAAATTTAGGCACAGAGGGGAAGGCGGCCTTCCAGACCGGTAGCGATAGGAGTCCCAGAACCCCCGGGAGTCCAACCAGCACATCCCCGGGGAGCAGACATCAAAGGGCTCCTACCTGTTTCACAGGCCCCTTCGATCTGTCCTCCGGAAGGCGGTAAGCTTTTGTTTCACCAGGTCCTTCACTAGCTACTTCAAAACCCCCAGTGGGCCAACCAGGCTTTGGGAGATGTGTCTGCTGCACAGTATCAGAGCCAAATCAAACACCGTGTCATTACTGACAGGACACTATGCATGGCCACTAGGTCGACTTAGCATCTGAAAGGAAGGCCGCAGCTGACTCCAAAAGAGGGGTAGTATTGTCTGGGGGAAGAGACTGAATCCACTGGAGCAGGGATCGAGGATGTCAGGCCTGCAGAGACTGCCAACTGAAAAGCAGCAGCCATGGTGGCAAACTGGTTCTTCAATGTCAAATCCACCCTTCAGTCCAGACTAACTTTTAAGGGCAAACCACCTCCCACACGAATGGTGGTCTGTCTGGTAACCACTGTAACCAGTGCATCCATCTTGGGAATATCAAGCCACATAGCGCAGTCCTTTTCCTGAGAGTACATACATCTGCTTATACACCCTTAGCCCCTTAGGCAGGGAATGGGAAACCCCACTCTGACTGGATATCGATCACCTATGGCAGCAGAAAGAATGTAGTGGATTTTGTAACCATTAAAGGAGTGGATGAACCTTCGGCCCCTGCTCTTGTGTCTGGAGCATCCGCCAAGTCCAAGGTGGATAAGACCCTGGTAATCAATGCCACCAGTCTCCCCTTCCGGAGGAGGCAAATAACACCAGCCTCTTCATAAATCTCTGAAGGTGAGAGCACTTCGTCATCCACAGCAGAGCCCAAGTCGCAAACCAGATCTCAGACAGGCCCCAGCTGCTCCACATCTTGAGGAGGTGACCTTCGCTGGGGACACTTAGTCAGAGGCAACAAAACACAGGGCTTCCATTCTCAGTCTGCCCCCTTACGAGACTGCACTTGGGGGCACTCAGAGACCGCAGGATCTGAATTTCCATATCAAAAAGACCAGGCCTGTAGTCAAAAGGAACAGAGTTTCAGGGAGGACAATCCAGGTTTCAGAAGCTTTATTTTCACAAATAATCGCCCAACAACAGGGGACATAGCCGCTGCCCAACACCTAGAGGGAGCGGTCAATAGCACAGTCGCCTGAATCTCCGGCCAGCTGGTCACCTTTACCCACAATGCCAGTGCCACCGCCTGCCCTAAGGCAGGCAAGGCCAGACCTAATGCATCCCCCTATTGATAGGGGGGAAAACAGGCTCTCCAGAGATGATTCAGAAACTGCCATGCAAGAAGAGCAGAGTCCAGAAGGTGTACATCGCTTGCCACAAAGAGGAATTACCAGCAGAAAGGAAGAGGTACTTATTGCACTGTACAAGTCACTGGTGAATACTGTGTTCAGTTTTAGAGACCATATCTTGCAAAGGATGTAAAAAGACTGGAAACCGTTCAGAGGAAGGCGACCAAAATGATTTGGAGCCTGCGTCAGAAACCTTATGAGAAGAGGACTTGAAGACCTAAACATGTACACTTTGGAGGAGAGGAGGAACAGGGGAGATATGATTCAGACCTTTAAATACTTAAAGAGAAATAATGAACAAACCAACCTCTTCCAAAGACGGAGAAGCTGCAAAACTAGAGGGCATAACATGAAGCTACAAGGTGGTAAATTGAAAGGCAATGTCAGGAAATACTTTTTCACTGAAAGGGTGATGGATGCTTGGAATGCCCTCCCGATGGAAGTGGTGGGGGCAAACACGGTGACGGAGTTCAAAAGGGCATGGGACAGACACAGTGGATCCCTTTACAGCAACAAGAAAATATCAAAATAAACTGAACCATGTAATTCCTCAGCAAATAGGGGTGTCCTACATGGAGTGGTGGGTTCACCTCTAAACAAAGGCATGGAGAGGGGTGGCCTGCACTGAGTAGTAGGTGTACCTACTCTTGATATCGTACTGGTCAGACTAGATGGACCATACTGGTCTTTATCTGCCGTCATTCACTATGTTACTAATGTTTCCTGGAAGAATACAGAAAGAGTTAAGGCACGTGCAATAGCAGTGCATGCTAGACCCATGATGGCCATAAGAGTGCAGGAGTGGCCTAGTGGTTGGGGCAAGGTACTTCAGGCCGGAAGGTCGGGGGTTCAAATCCCACGAGAGGACAGCAACCTTGGGCCGGAAGGACTGGGGTTTCTAGTCCCACAGGTGCTCCTTGTGGTCTTGGGCAAGCCACTTAACCCTCCATAGCCCATGTTCCCTGTAAAATAGTTATCTCCAAGTTATAATGCCCTGTTCAATGTAATTTCAGTTTGTTCAATGTAAACCGCACTGATGCAGAATAGCGCGGTATATAAGAGAATATAATAAATAAATAATAAGGTGCGTGTTAACAGAGTTTGTACAGTAACATGTGAAATGGGCTCTTGGGTAGGAACATGCGTTGGAGCTGCTCGGGCAGAACGTGTGCTAGGATTGTGTGACTATCAGGTGCACAACAGTAAAAAAAAAAAATGCTAGTAACATGCAGAAAATGGTGGGAAACCCCCACATCATGCCAACAGTCCACCCTAAATTGCAACTCAAACGGACGGAATCAAGAGCCCCCATAAAGGAAACAGCCCAGGTCAAGCCTTGGTGATCATCCTTGAGAGCCCCAGGCAGAAATCTATGCCGGGCTCAGCTCTACTCCCCTGAAACGGTTTCTTTTGTTTTATAGGCACTGTGTTTAAGGTGGCTGGTAGGCAGATTCCTCTGAGAGCCTTCTGCAATCTTCGGGAGATGGCATCAAGGCTGTGTGAAGCTGCTGAAATCTTCCAAATCCTTCCATTTTTCTGGCTGCTAAATAGACTTATCATGGCAAGAGCATGAAGCTGAATTAATTTCCCCTCCTCCTATGGCTACCGAAGAGACTGCAGTCTAGTGGAGCATCCCACATCACACTCAAGTGAGTCACCCTCAAGGTGGTCATTCATGAGCATTTAAATCTTTTCCTTTCAGATTTTCTTCAGAGTGGAGAAAATCCATCCATCATCTGTTGGAGACAAAGAAATACTAAAAAGCCCTCTGGTGGCTGCGGAGGATCTGGTCCTTGAGGGCCCCGGAGATCTGCTTCCACTGGGAGGCAAGAGTCCATTGAGCTGTCTGCATGTGCAGACAGGCATATAGGACTACATGCACTGTGGAGACCATATGGCCTAGAAGTTGGAGCATCTTCCTGGCCGAGAGATTGTCTCTGAGTCTTGCCTGAGATGCTAGCTGCACTAGTCGAGCACAACAGTCCTGGGGCAGAAATGCTCTTGACCGTCCAGTGTCTAGAAGAGCTCCTATGAATTCTACTGTCAGAGTGGGAACTAGATGGTATTTTGGAAGATTAATCATAAATCCCAGATTCTGTTCAAGATCGGTATCGGCTCGAGAGACTTGCCGTTCCAATACTTCGGAACCAGGAACGGACTCGAGAACCAGTATGGGCGGAAGCATGCCGAGTGTCATTAAACCCGATGCAGACTGCATGGGCATCGTGGACGGTACCGCCAGTAATGACCTGATCCGTACTGACGCCGCTAGACTCTGCTCAATGGCCAGCATATGCTGATCCATAGTGCTTGCCGATGCCTGGGTATCGGTACAGGAAGCATGGGGTATCGGTACAAGAAGCATGGGCTACCGTTCCAGAGCATGGCACCAGGCGCTCTCACGAGGTGGAAGCCTCGAGTGCATCCTGGATCCATCTACAAGGCAATGCTCGAGGCATCTCTATTTTGTCTCATCTGAAAATTTGATCACCTCATTCATTCTCATTTCCAGGTCATGTTTGAATATGTTAAATAGCAGTGGGCGGGGCACAGATCCTGGGGTACTCTACTATTCACCTTTCTCCATTGAGAAAATTGGCTATTTAGCCCTACTCTGTTTGCTATCTTTTAACCAGTTCCCAAGCCACATTACCATAGTACACTAGCTCCTCTCTCATTACTTTTAATTTTCACAAGTCTCTTAAGAGGTACCCTGTTCAATGTTTTCTGAAAATCCAGATTCAGTATATCAACTGGCTTACTTTTAACTGTTTATTCACACCCTTAAAATAATATAAAAGATTAGTAAGACAAGACTTCCTTGGCTAAGTCCATGTTGGCTTTCTCTCATTAAACCGTAAGTATCTATGCGTTCCCTCACTTGGTTTGCAGCTTGTGCTGTGAGGGCTTGTGTGCACCAGTGATGCTGAGAGCTAAGCTATCGGCAGGGTCTCCCAAGATGGAGAGGTCTCGGGTGAGGTGCCAGAACAAGACAAACCACCCAACTCGGCAGCAGCAGAATGGGACAGTGTGGGCGGCGGAGGATCACATTTCTGTGACAACGGCAACAACATTAGAATTACCTGCGTGGAAGAAAGGCCTGGCAAGCTACTTCTGTGTCTTGCCATGAAGACTCAATGGATAGTTGCAACAAAAGAAATAGCACTATAGTGCTGAAAGATGAGACTCCCAGGTCGGAAGGCACTCAACTGGCTACTGGGGAGGAGCTGAAGATTTTTCACAGTAAAGCCAGCATTTATGATGTGGTTGGATCAATGCCCTCGGGACGTCCGACTGCTGATGCAGCTGTGCATGAAATGAGAGTCAGAAGCTGCAAAGATATCTTACATATTGGGACATGGAACGTATGAAGCATGAATCAAGGGAAGTTGGAGGTGGTCGAGAATGAAATGGAATGTGAACAATTCGAACCGAAATGGACTGTCATCGGGCACTCTGCATCTGATGATCACATAGTCTACTATGCTGGAAATGAAAGACAAATAAGAAACAAAATTAAATTTATAATAAAACAGAAACTTTCAAGAACTGTAATGAAATACAATGCAATCAGTGAATGTTTAATTTCTATTAATCTACAAGGAATGCCCATAAACAAAACTGTAATTCAGGTATATGCCCCAACAGCCACTGAATATGATGAAGTCGATGCAGTCTATAGACAAATACAAGCTGAAATTGAAAGAACATGCAAACAGGATATTCTAATAGTCATGGGTGACTTTAACGCAAAAATTGGCAACAAAGGAGGTAGCAAACATGGACTTGGCAATAGAAATGAAGCTGGAGAAGGACTGATAGAATTCTGCAAGACCAACCACTTATTCAACTCACACACCTTCATCCAGCAACAGAAGCGACTGTACACATGGACTGCCTCCAATGGATTGTATAAAAACCAAACTGACTACATCTGTGGAAGTTAACGATGAAAAACCGTCGTTACTCATCTGTAACAGGTGTTCTCCGGGGACAGCAGGAATCAAGCCTCACATAAAGGTGACATCGGTGCCGATGGAGCCCACGCGGAAGCATCTCCCCAGCTTTCAAAGAAAGCCTTTGGGAGTGTACCATGCATGCGTGGTCCCCTTCCTGCCCAAGAGTGCCAATTTGGGGTATGTGCAGAGCACCACCCTGTGCTTGTAGAACCTTGTGCAGAGAGGCTCTGCCCTCAGAGCTTGGAGCTCACTGACCCTGCAAGCTCATGTGAGTGCCACGAGAAATACGACCTTCCAGGAGAGGTACCGCAAGTGGCAGGTAGCCAGAGGATCAAATGGCGGCTTAGTGAGCTGGGAGAGCACAGTGTTGAAATTCCACTCCGCCATCGGTGGGCAAATGGGGGGTTTGGTTAGCAAAAGGCCCCGCAGGAAAAGAGATACAAAGGGTTGAGCCAAGAGGGGTTTTCCTTCAATGTGGTGTGCTGTGATAGCGCTAATGTGCACTCTGGCTGAGTTGGACTTTAGTCCCACCTGTGACAGGTGGAGTAGGTACTGGAGTACCGTCTGTACCGAGCAGGAGAACAGGTTCGGCTGCCTCTCGGGGCACTAGACTGAGAACCGACACCACATAAAGGCGTACGTCTTTCTCGTGGAGGCCTTCTGGGAGGCCAGAAGGACCCCCTCCACATCCTGTGGGAGGCTGAAGAGAGCTACCGCTACCCTTTGAGCAGCCAAGCTATGAGTGACAGGGACCCCAGGCTGGGGTGCAGGAGAGAGACCTCCTCCTGTGAGAGCAGGTCTGGGGGTGCAGCCCAGGGTGATGCTGACGACAGTTAGAGAAGCAGTGGGAACCAAGGTTGCCTGGCCCACCGGGGGGCTATCAGTACTACTACTACTACTACTGAGCATTTATATAGCACTACCAGTCGTACGCAGCACTGTACAACAAAAACATGTAAGAGACAGTCCCTGCTCATCAGAGCTTACAATCTAATCAAGACAAACACAGAAGGCGTAAACAGGGGTAAAAACAGGGGGAAGGAGGAGGAGATCAGGTGAATCAAGATCCAAAAGCAGCAGCGAAGAGGTGTCAGTATCAGTGAAGCTCTGTCGTGCTGGACCTTGAAGAGGATCTTGGTGACCAATGGTGTCGGCAGAAAGGCGTAAAGGCGGTCTTTTGCCCTTGGAATGAGGAATGCATTTGAAGCCAACTGGGATGGGTATGGCTGATGGGAGCAGAAGCGGGGTAACTGCGTGTTATCCGGGCTAGTGAACAGATCCACCAGGGAGGGCACCCCAGAATCTAAACAGCCGGGAGGCCACTCTGGGATCCAGGCGCCACTCATGCGGCTGGAGGAACCTGCTCAGCTTGTCCATCAAGGCACTGTCCTGGCCCAGGAGGTAGACCGCCCATAGGAGCATCCTGTTGAGAGTCACATATGAGCAGAGGGCTACCGCCTTCTGGCAGAGGGAGTATGACCCCGTGCCCCCTTGCTTGTTGACACAGAACACTAACTTTGTTGTTGGTCTGGACTAGCACAGACTGGTGTTGCAACCGGTGGCAGAAAGCTCGTAGAGCCAGGAATATCGCCCGGAGTGCTAGAAGGTTGATCTGTAGCTGGCATTCCGTCTGGGACCAGTTGCCTTATGTGCAGAGGTCCCTGCAATGAGCTCCCCCAAGCCATCAGGGAGGCATCCGTGGTAAGGACTCTATGTGGGGTGGGTGCCTGGAAGGTCAACCCAGCCTGGAGGTGGCGGAGATTCTGCCAACAGCCAAGGGAGTTTGCCAGTTGGTGGGTCAATCCCACCCTATACAGAAGCCTGCCCGTAGCTTGTGTCCACTGAGAAAGCACAGTTACTTACCTGTAACAGGTGATCTCTGGGAACAGCAGGAATAAGTCTTCACATATGGGTTTCGTCGGTACCGACGGAGCCTGCGCGGGAACGCTCCCCAGCTTCCAATCAGAAAGCCTTTGGGAGCAGCCCACAGCGCCTGCGTGCTGCCTTCCCGCCTTTCCCAACTGTCTCTCCTCAGTTGAGTTTTAGAGCTGAGACAAAGAGAGAGAGAGAGAGGGAAAGGAAAGAGAGATAGAGAGAGAGAGACAACTCCTAGGGGAGGTGTGTGGGTTGTGAAGACTTATTCCTGCTGTTCCCAGAGATCACCTGTTACAGGTAAGTAACTGTGCTATCTCCAGGAACAAGCAGGAATGAGTCTTCACATATGGGGACTCCCTAGCTTTAGATGCCAGGGAGAGATCCCGGAAGTTGTGTGTCCCTGGGACAGGGCTGCACTTCCCCACATGGATCTCTGGCATCCCATGAGGGGTGGTGGGTAGGAGTTGATTAAGTATGGAACAGGTGTTTAAGAACAGCCTGACCAAACAAGGCATCCCGGCGGGAGTCCTTGTCCAAGCAGTAATGGGCTGTGAAGGTATGAACCGAGGCCCAAGTGGCTGCTCGACAGATGTCATCAATAGACACAGAGTTGAGATGAGCCATTGAGGCTGCCATGGCTCTCACATTGTGAGCTGTGACATGGCCCTCCAGAGAAAGGTTCTTGCTCTGATAGGCAAAGGAAATACACTGGGCAATCCAGTTAGATAGTGTTCTCTTGGAGACTGGTGGTCCCAAATGAGAAGGATCAAAAGCAACAAAGAGTTGAGAGGACTTTCTATGTTGTTGTGTGCTCTATAACTAAAAAGCCAGAGCTCTTTTACAGTCCAGGGTATGAAGATTCCTTTCTGCACTTGATGCATGAGGTCCTGGAAAAAAGACAGGTAGATAGACCTCTTGGTTGAGGTGAAAAGGCGAGACCACCTTAGGCATAAAGTGTGGATTAGTCCTAAGGACCACCTTGTCATGATGGAACCTTGTATAAGGTGGATTAGCTATAAGTGCTTGCAATTCACTAATACGACGTGCTGATGTGATTGCAATGAGAAAGATAACCTTCCAAGAAAGGTATTTCAAGGAGGTGGTAGCCAAAGGTTCAAAAGGCGGCTTCATAAGCTGACCAAAAACCAAGTTTAAGTCCCATGCCACCGGGGGTGGTCTAATGGGAGGCTTTGTTAAAAGGAGGCCTCTCATGAATCTGGCTACAAGAGGATGAGAGGAAATAGGTTGTCCATTTAGAGGCTTAAGGGAGGCTGCAATAGCACTCAAATGGACCCTTACTGAATTTGTCTTAAGGCCTGCATTAGACAGATGGAGGAGATACTCCAGCAAAGATTCCAGAGGTATGGCAAGGGGGTTAAGACCCTTTTCAGAGCACCAGATAGTAAACCTCTTCCACTTGAAAGTATAAGAACGTCTAGTGGAAGGTTTTCTGGAAGCATAAAGAACATCTTTCACTTGTTGAGAAAGATGAAGATCCTGGAGATCTAGGCCTTCAGCAACCAAGCCCTGAGATGCAGAGACTGGGGATTGGGATGCCACAACTTTCCGTCCTCTTGAGAGAGGAGGTCTGTAGCAGACCCTAACTCCAGGGAGGGAGCTTGAGAGAGATGTAGAAGCAGAGGGTACCACACTTGCCGTGGCCAATGTGGAGCTATGAGAATCATGTGGCCTCTGTCTCTCTGAAGCTTGAACTGGGTTTTGGGAATTAGGGGAATGGGTGGAAAGGCATAGAGGAAGTCTTGACCCCAGTGAAGGAGGAAAGCATCCCTTGCCTGAGCTCCCTGAGCCAGAGTTCTGGAACAGAACCGGGGAAGTTTGGCATTCCACGGATTTGCAAAGAGGTCTATGTCCGGGGTTCCCCAAATTTGAAAAATCTTGGACACCTGGTCCATATGTAGGGACCACTCGTGTGGAAGCAGAATGCGACTGAGCCTGTCTGCCCAGGAGTTTTGAATTCCTGGAAGATAAACTGCCAGAAGATGAATGTGATGCTCTCTGGCGAGGGCCCACAGTCGCAAAGCTTCGTTGCAAAGCGACAGAGAGCCAGTTCCTCCCTGCTTGTTCACATAGAACATGGCTACCTGACTGTCCGTGTGGATAAGGACTGTCTTGTGGCTGAGCAGGGTGTGGAAAACCCACAGAGCAAGGAAGATTGCTCTGAGTTCCAAGAGACTGATATGTAGACAAGTCTCCTGTGGGGACCAGATGCCCTGGGTGGAGAGGTTTTGCAGATGAGCTCCCCACCCTATTGGAGAAGCATCTGTTGCAAGAGTTGCTTGGGGTAGAGGCTGCTGAAAGAGGGACCCCAGCAACAGGTTTTGAGGGGACTTCCACCACTGGAGGGACAAAATGAGGCGACTTGTGTTTGCTATTTTGTCTGACAGGCAGCCTAATGCCTGGGTCCATTGGGTGGATAAGGTCCACTGAGCTGCCCTCATGTGAAGGCGAGCATATGGTACCACATGCACGGTGGATGCCATGTGGCCTAGCAACTGTAACATCTCTCGAGCAGTTAGGAGGGGCTTCAACTCTGCTTGAGAAGCTAACTGCACCAAGCGAAGGCAACGGGCCTGGGGAAGATAGGCCCTTGCCCTTGTGGTCTCCAGCAAAGTCCCTATAAACTCCAGGGACTGAGTAGGGATCAAATTGGATTTTGGGATGTTTATTACCAGCCCTAAATACTGAAGGATACGCATTGTGCAGGTTAGAGAACTCTTGGCCTCTGATTGAGTGGGAGCGCGAATGAGCCAATCGTCCAGGTAAGGGAAGACGAATATTCCCAGGGTGCGCAGAAAAGCAGCTACCACTGCCATGCATTTCGTGAACACCCTTGGTGCAGAGGCCGGACCAAAAAGGAGCACCCTGTATTGATAGTGCTTCTCTTGAAAAAGGAACCGAAGGAACCTTCGGTGAGTTGGATGGATGAGAACATGAGTGTACGCATCCTTGAGATCTAGAGAACAAAGCCAATCCTGACTCTGAAGGTATGGCAGGAGAGTTCCCAGAGAAACCATCTTGAATTTTTCCTTGACTAGGAATCTGTTCAACTCTCTGAGATCTAAGATGGGTCTGAAGCCCCCTGTTTTCTTTGGAATAAGAAAATAGGGGGAGTAGAAACCTGTGCCCTGTTGTTGAAAAGGCACTTCATCTATTGCTCCCTGGGCGAGAAGAGTGGCAACCTCCTGTCCCAACAGGTTGAGGAGAGAGGTTGGAGAATTGAACTGGTGTACTCTTGTGAGAGGGGGCAAGCTTGAAAAATGAAGTTTGTACCCCTCTCTTATGATGGAGAGTGTCCAATGCTCTGCTGTAATTTGCCCCCACCTGGGAGCAAAGTGACATAACCTTCCTGGAATGGTGGAGGGCTCTGGTCCTTCTAGAGCCAGGAAGGCTAAGTTCTCTAGCGGAAAGTCAAAGGCCCTGAGGGGGCTGAGGTTGCTGGGCTGGTGCAGGCCTAGCAGCCTTTGCTTTGCTCTGTTTGGATGATTGCTGACGTTTGGTAGGGAACTTAGCTGCAGAAGATGCCCGTTGACCATAAGCAGGATAGAATCTTCCCTTTTTGGAAAAAGGTGTTTTCTTGAATAACCTTTTCTTAGCAGGAGCAGCTGTGGATTTGGAAAGTCTATCCAAAGCAGAATTTACAGCATCCATCTGATTGGCTTTTGCTTGCCAATCCTTACCAAACAGGTTCTCAACTGTACAAGGGATATTTCCCAATTCATCTTGAACCCAGATCTCCAAATCAGATGCTTGAAGCCAAGCAATCCTACGTGTATCTTGGGCATATTTGAGCCCAGTGAGAAAGTCCTGCCTTTTATCTTCAGACATAAAAGGACTTAAAGTCTGCAAACGGTCAGTGACTTCTTTTAAGAACATTCCCATGTAGAGACTAAGAATTAATTCTTGCAGCAAGCATGGAAGCTTGGAAAACTCTTCTTCCAAGAGCATCCAGGGTTCTACATTCACGTCCTGGAGGATTAGAGGCATGTCTTTTGGCACTTCTAATCTTTCTCATTGCAGACTCAACCACAATAGAGTGGTGAGGAAGTTGAGTTATATGGAAACCAGGACAAGGAGGGACACGATACATGGTATCCAACCTGCGAGAATGAGGAGAGGTGGTTAGAGGTGCTTCCCACATCCTCAACATGAGATCATACAGAATCTCATGAATAGGCAAGGTAGCTGCCGCTTAGGAGTTTTAGGATATTGTAAAATATCTAACTCCTTGGCTCTGGGCTCTGTCTCAGGGGCCATTGTGATAGAGAGGCCCCGAGCCACCTCCCTGATAAAGTCTTGAAAAGACAAGTCCTCTGGAGGAGACATCCTTTGTTTAGGAGAGGACTCCTCCTGTGGAAGAAGCATCACTGCATCGACCGACTCTTCAGAATCCTCAGAGGAATCGAAGTATCGTCTGTCTGGATGCTCTTGCAAAGCCCGATACCCGTACCGACCAGGGCTTCAGAGGACAGAGTACCGGCATAGCGGACACCGATGCTGATGCCACCGGTACCGGGATCGGTACCGATGGCGATGCGAGAGCCGGTACCAGCGGAGTAGTCTGTTGCGGTACCATGGGCGTCGATGCCACAAGGAAAGCCGCCAGACTGCGTTCCATGGACAGAATCCTCTGATCCATCGACGCCGCCAATGCTTGGAAGTCGGTACCGGTGGAAGCCACCGGTACCCCAGAGCATGGCACCAGGAGATCTGTCGAGGCCACGCCATCGAGATCATCCTGGAACCCCGATGATGATGCTTTAGAGGCCGAAGCCTACCGCCGGGGTAATTTTGCCGATGCAGAATCCTCGAGGGCAACGCCAGAGGCATCTCGATGGTTAGAAGGAGATCTACCCTTCGAGGACCGGCTGGATTTATGTTTAGTTACCTGAGATCCATGTGAGGAAGAAGCAGCCCTGGAAGACGTCGATGCCACCGAAGCCGCATCAGAGGGAAACAGGGTACTGAGCTTGGCAGCTCGGTTCTGCTGACCTCTTTTAGACATCATAGAACAGGACATACAATCTGTTATGGAATGGTCAGGACCTAAACATTTTAGACACCAGTCATGGGTGTCGGTGACGGAAATGGTACCGCCACATTTTGTGCACTTCTTAAATCCTGAGGCAGGCTTTTCCATATTAAGGAAAGAAAGTTTGGCCCAAAACGCAAGTGCACCTGAAGAAAGAGAACGGAAAAAAATTTTTTTTTTTACAAGAAGAAAAGAACAAAGACCGGCGGTATCGGTAGAGCGTCGAAGGCAGACGCGACACAAAAGAAATAAAGAAAAAATAAGGAAATTCTTCTGCGGTGACAGGAACACGACCTGCTGGCTCCGCGGAAAAAGAAGAACTGAGGAGAGACAGTTGGGAAAGGCGGGAAGGCAGCAGGCAGGCGCTGTGGGATGCTCCCAAAGGCTTTCTGATTGGACGCTGGGGAGCACTGTTGCGCAGGCTCCGTTGGTACCGACGAAACCCATATGTGAAGACTCATTCCTGCTTGTTCCTAGAGATTGGAGGCACCACTGAGCTGCCCTCATGTTGAAGTGGGTGTATGGGGTCAAGTGGACCATGGAGGCCATGTGGCCCAGTAGGCAAAGGAGAAGACGGGTGGATAGCAACCAGCGCTGCTGTACCTCTGTGACTAGTACCAAGAGACGTCCTTCCCTCTCTTGAGGGAGGAAGGCCTTGGCCTGGGGTGGTGTCTAGCTGAGCCCCTATGAACTCTAGGCACAGAATCGGGGTGAGGTGTGACTCAGAGTAGTTGATGACAAACCCCAGGTGCTGCAAAGCGTGGATGGTGCATTTCTGCAGCAGTGCCTCCCTTATGAGCCAGTCATCCAGGTAGGAAAGATGAAGGTCCCTTGGAGACAAAGGTGGGATGCAATGGTTTATGGTTTAGGCATTTTGATATACCGCCCTTTACTTACGCATCAGAGCGGTTTACATGTATATACTAACAGGTACTTTTATTCCCTTGTCCCCGAAGGGCTCACAATCTAAGTGTACCTGAGGCAATGGAGGGTTAAGTGGCTTGCCCAAGGCCACAAGGAGCAGCCATGGGACTAGAGACCTCAGTCCCTCCGGCCAATCATCGTTAGGCAAATGGTGAAGACCCTTGGCGATGGTAGTGACCTCCTCCCACCATGAACTGGAGGTATTTTCAGTGGCTGGGATGGATCAGGATGTGCATATAAGCATCCATCAGGTCTAAGAAGCATAGCCAGCCTCCCTACTGGAGGTAGGGCAGCAATGTTCCAAGGGAGAGCATCTTGAACTTCTCTCACCAGGAATCTGTTCAGGTCCCATAGGTCTAGGATGGGCCCGAGGCCACCTGTTCGCTTGGGAACGAGGAAGTACTTGGAGTAGAAACCTTTACCCCCAGAGATGTTTTGGCACTGATTCCACCACCTTGTCCTCAAGGAGACCTATGAGCTTGGTGAGGAGCAGGGTCTGGTGAAGGAGGGGTCTTATGGGCTCTCCTAGAAAGTATAAGGGCAGTGTTCTTTGCAGGTGGAGGAGGTAGCCCTTAGGAATCACTTGCAGTACCCAGGAATTGATGGTGATGGAGGACCACCTGTGGACAATCGGGGTCAGATGCCCCCCTGTGCGTTGCTGAGGACCTCCTGGGGGAGAGGAGATCGCACCCAGGGAGTCAAAGGCTCCCCCCAGGCTGAGCCGGGCCAGCGCTTGGGACTTGGGGGTCTTCTGTTTACATGTCCCTTGTGCTGTTGGCCTTGCTGAAGGGCCGAGAAGGATTGGAACTGTAAAGCCTTACCAAAGCCTCCCTTGTTCGTCGGAAGAAGGGCTTCTTCCCTGGGGCCTTCTTTTGAGGCTGGAAAGATGTCTTTTTACAGAATCTGGTCCTTGTCAGGAACTCGGTCTCCATCTCTGAAGCATTGTCTGCCATGGGTTTCCCAAAGAGATTCTATCCGAAACAGGGGACATCGATAAGTTTGTCCTGAACCCATGGTTTCAGGTCAGATGACTGCAGCCATGCCTAGTGTCGGGCCCCGATGCCAGCAGCGGCCACTTTGGCTGAGGACTCATAACAGTCGTAAGCTGCTCGGGATAAAAACTTTGAGCACTCCTTGACCGCAGAGGCCACAGATTTGAACCTCTGGAAGGGTTCTCTGTCTAGGCCTGCCAAGAACACAGTAAGCTCCCTCGCCAGCTCTTTGAGGTACATGTCAATGTACAGTTGATAGGATTGTAGTTGGCACATGACCATCAAGTCCTAGACGGCCTTCCGGCCGAGGGCATCGAGGGTCCAGCCCTTCCTACCAAGGGACACAGAGGAATGGGTCTTTTGGCTCTTCAGCCTGCGCATGGCAGACTTGACGACCATCGAGTTGTGGGGAAGTTGGGACTTCTGGAACCCTGGGTCCTCGGTACATGGAGTAGAATTGCCTGCTTACAATGGGCACCGACGCTGGTGTCGCCCACATGCGGAGAAAGAGGCGCTCGAGGAATGGAGGAAAGGGCACCGTGAGGGCCTCCTTCGGAGGGGCCTCATTAAGGAAGATCCCCAGTTCTTCCGTGCGAGGGTTCTCCGCCGCCTCTATCTCGATGGTGAGCGCCTTAGCCATGTCCCACACAAAGTCGAGGAAGGCGACGTCCTTGGGTGGGGAATTGGGACACCGGGCAGACGGGTCCAAGGACAGATCTCAGTGTCACCGAGTGTTTGGGGACTCATCCTCGGTCTCCCAATCAGACTCAAGTCAGAGGTCAATTCCAAGGCTTCATGAACATCACAGTCGAGGCCTGAGCGCAAGGGACCAGGACCTCCAGAGGACCTGTGGTCAGAGCCGCATGCGCTTGCCGGATAGGACCGGTGATCCGAGGAACGGGACTGGAACCTCGTCCAACACTGATGGTACTTCAGGATCGGCTTGACGTCCAGGGAGGCCCTTGATGTCGAGGGTCCTGTCGTTGGGCCAGATGAACTGAATGAACCAGATATGAATGCCTGCTGCTGGGTCATGGGGGCAGAGATACTGTGCTCCAAGGCTGCCATCTTGGTCTCCATACCATTTGGCTCTGCAGCCTTCGATGCAGACACCGAGGATTTCGGGTCCGGGTCAGTTCCGTCGAGGAGTCATAAGAACATAAGATATGCCATACTGGGTCAGACCAAGGTCCATCAAGCCCAGTATCCTGTTTCCAACAGTGGCCAATCTAGGTCATACGTACCTAGCAGTATCCCCAAAAGACACAGGTTCCACAATGCTTGAATTGGGTCAAGCACTGATATCCTGGGTCCCTTTTTAATAATGGCTTATGGACCTTTCCTCCAGGAACTTGTCCAAACCTTTTTTTAAAACCCAGCTACACTAACAGCTCTTACTACATCCTCCGGTAAAAAATTCCAGAGTTTGATTACACGTTGAGTGAAAAAATATTTTCTCTTATTTGTCTTAAATAGTTTACCCTGAAGCTTCATTACATGTCCCCTAGTCTTTCTATATTCTGATAGCATAAACAATCGATCTACGTTTACCCGTTCCACTCCATTCATTAATTTATAGACCTCTATCATATCTCCCCTCAGCCGTCTCTTTTCCAGGTTGAAGAGCCCTAACCTTTGTAGCCTCTGTTCATAGGAGTAGCCTTCCATCCCCTTTAACACTTTGGTGGCACTTCTCTGTACCTTTTCTAATAACGCTATATCCTCTTTAAGATACAGTGACCAGAATTGCACACAATATTCAAGGTGCGGTCGTACCATGGAATGATACAGAGGCATTATAATATCCTTTGTTTTATTTTCCATTCCTTTCCTTATGATACCTAGCATTCTATTTGCTTTCTTGGCTGCCTCTGCACACTGGGCGGAGGGTTTTAACATGTTATCCACAATGACTCCTAAATCTTTTTCCTGGGTGGTGGTTCCCAATGTGCAACCTTGCACTTGTCCACATTAAATTTCATCTGCCATTTGGATGCCCAGTCTTCCAATTTATCCAGATCCTCCTGCAGATTTCCACAGTCCTCTTGGGTTTTAACAACTTTAAACAGTTTTGTGTCTGCAAATGTGATAACCTCATTAGTTATTCCCTTTTCCAGGTCATTTATGAATATGTCAAAAAGTAGCGTACCTAGTACATATCCCTGGGGTACTCCACTATTCACCTTTTTCCATTGGGAAAATTGGCCATTTAGCCCTACCCTCTGCTTTATATCTTTTAACCAGTTCCCGATCCACAATAGTACACTGCCTCCTATCCCATGACTTTTATTATTATATTATTAAGGGGTACAATTTAATCCAGTTTGAAGGTTATTGTGTGCACAGAGAGCAAAACTTCTTTTAGGTTATTACAGACTCTTAATGTTAGGAGTCTATTATAAATGGTGACAAAGATGAGCATTTTAAGTATTTATGATATATTTATGATTTTATGGTTTATAACCTTTTTGATTTTTTATGAGCTGCTCTTGTTTATCTTTATGGTGTTTAATGACACCTGTTTCTACCGACTCACTCCTTTGTTTTTTGGCCTTTGCTAATTTAATATGAATATGATAACAACAATTTTGTGGACACACATAATGTAATGATGTATCCGAAATGTTAGGTTTAGTATCTTAATTATTTATATATTTATGATTTTATGATTGTAGCAATTTGTTCTGAGTTGTTTTTGATTAGCTTTATTGTGATTATTGTCAATTGTGTTTATCAACTCACCTCTTTTGCTTTTATTAGTTTATTAAGAATGTTATCATAACACCGAAATGATTACACATAGCTTAATGAATTACCTGAATTTTCAAATATCCTTTCAATGATCTTCACTTATGATAGAATGTCTTTTAGCTTTTAGTCTCTAAATGGCTGTTATACATATAATTTTTAACTTATTTATATTTAAAGTATTTAGAAGTATTTTTTACATATACGGTTAATGTTCTGGTTTTAATCATATTGGTTTTTATATATTTATGATGATTTATATTGTATGAATGATTTTATATGTGTTATAATTATTATTTTATTTGTATGTATTGTGTTGTTTATGTTTAATTGTATGCAGCAAGCCTGAATCCCCTGAGGAAGTGAATACAAAACACGGCCTGTGTCGGGCTATCAGGTTGTTGAATTATTAAATAAAAGTATCCTTCTAATTTTGAACCACGTATCACTGACTGGGTGTCTCTTGAGCGACGTGGTGTGGTGCTCCTTTTGGTGGACCAGATCCACTAAGGACTAGGTCCAGTATGACTTCCCCTCTGGTCGGTTCATGAACCAGCTGCTCCAAGAAGCAGTCATTTATTTCATCTGGAAACTTTATCTCCCTAGCATGTCCTGCCGTGACACTGACCCAGTCGATACCGGGGTAATTGAAATCACCCATTACTACTACTCTGCTGTGACGTTTGTTAGCTTCCTTGATTTCTGAGCATTTCATCATCCATTTGTTCATTCTGGCCAGGCGGTCGATAGTACATCCCCAATGCCATCACCTTCCCCTTCATACATGGAATTTCAATCCATAGAGATTCTACAGCAAATTTTGTTTCCTGCACAACTTTAATCCTTTCTGACTCAATGCCCTCTCTAACATAGATTGCAACACCTCCATCAATTTGATCAGTTCTATCATTACGATATAGTTTGTATCCAGGTATCACAGTGTTCCACTGGTTATCCTCCTTCCACCAATTCTCTGAGATTGCAATCATATCTAACCTCTCATTTAGTGCTATATATTCTAACTCTCCTATCTTATTGTTTAGACTTCTAGCATTTGCATACAAGCATTTTAGAGACTGTATTTTATTAATATTAATCTGGCTATTGGTAGGCATGGGTAATTTGGAATCTTTACGCTCTGTCTGCACCATACTGAAGGGCATTTGGTCTACTTTACTCATTTTTGGAACCTCACTGCTTTTGGTAGTATCCTTCAAGAATACCGTCTTCCGAACCATGCGCTCTTGGGCGACTGTCAGCTTTCCCCTATTTTCTAGTTTAAAAGCTTCTCTATCTTCTTTTTAAAGGTTAATGCCAGCAGTCTGATTCCATCCTGGTTAAGGTGAAGCCCATCCCTTCCGAAGAGCCCTTCCTTTCCCCAAAATGCTTCCCAGTTCCTAACAAATCCAAAACCCTCATCCTTGCACCATCGTCTCATCCACGCATTGAGACGCCAGAGCTCTGCCTGCCTTTTGGGTCCTGCACGTGGAACGGGAAGCATTTCGGAGAACACTACCCTGGAAGTTCTGGATTTCAACTTCCTACCTAAAAGCTTAATTTTAGCCTCCAGAACCTCCCTACCACATTTTCCTATGTCATTGGTACCGACATGTACCAAGACAGCAGACTCCTCCCCAGCACTATCTAAGATTTTATCTAGGCAGTGCGTGAGGTCCGCTACCTTCACACCAGGCAGGCATGTTACCAGGCGATCCTCACGTCCACCAGCCACCCAGCTATCTACATGCCTAATGATTGAATCACCAACCATAACAGCTGTCCTAACCCTTCCCTCATGGGCACATGGCCCTGGAGAAACGTCCTCAGTGCGAGAGGGTTTTACATCACCTGGAGGACAGGTCCTAGTTACAGGATCACGTCCTGCAACACCAGGGTGATGCTCTCCTGTCACATGACCTCTCTCCTCCATGGCAACAAGGATGCTGCCAGACTGGAAGTGGGACTTCAGGACTAAATCCCTGTAGGTCTCGTCCATGTACTTCTCTGTCTTTCTTATGTCTTCCAGGTCTGCTACTCTAGCCTCCAGAGAATGGACTTGTTCCCTGAGAGCAAAGAGCTCCTTGCACTTAGTGCATACGTAAGACCTCTCACCAACTGGGAGAAAAATCATACATGTGACAATTCAATGCAAAAGACTGGAAAGCCCCCATCTCGCTGCTGGACTGTTGTCTGCATCTTAGTTTAAAGCTTGTGTTTAGGTCTTTAAATTCTGTACTTACTAAGGGTTGGTGTAGATGCTTATACTAATAAAAGTGTATCTAATACCATTAATATACCTTGACTAGGATGGCCTTGGATGTCCGAGGCCGGTCGGCAGCTAACAACTCCTCCTTTCGGGGCAGCTTATGAGGCCGTTCCCATCCTTCAGACTCTCGCCGGGGATTGTGGGGCCTGGAGTGGGATTTTCCAGTCTTCTCAGACCAGCTCTCCGAAGTGGTCTTCGAGGATTTCGACTTCTTGCATTCTTCCTCAAGGGTTTTCCTCTTGGAGGAACCGCAGCCATGGGATTCCAAGGCAGCAAAGGCTTCACAAGAAACAGAGGTACTGGAAAAGGCCCTGGAGCATGTTGTCGCTGGAGACTCCGGCACGAAGTCACTTGTGAAAATACTTCGGCTGCAGCTGACGGCTTTTAATGACCTATGGGGTCATGGCCCTGCAAAGTTCGAAATCCAAGACGTTGTGTTCCGGACCAAGGCACTGGAGGCAGCAGTCATGCTAATCAGTGAGGGACACCATCTTACCACACAGATCACACTTCTTGAAGCAGCTGAAGGCCATCAGGAAAAAGAGGGCCCTGCCACCCGGCATGGGTCCAAGGCCTACGACAGAAAAAGGGTGCGAGTGCCGGTTGAGGGATACCTAGAAGAAAAAAACAAAAACAAGGTAACAAACCAGAGGAGCAACGCCAAGGTGAGGTGACTTGGGGGGCGGGAAAGGAGCCACTAGACAGACCAGATAAAGCGTAGTTACTCACCTGTAAGAGGTGATCTCCAGGAAAAGCAGAAATTTAGTCTTCACATATGGGTATCGTCAGTACCGACGGAGCCTGCGTGGGAACGCTCCCCAGTGTCCAATAGGAAAGCTTTTGGGAGCATCCCACAGCGCCTGTGTGCTGCCTTTCAACCATGCCAACTCTCCCTTTTCAGTTGAGTTTATAGATGAGACAAAGGAGAGAAGGAGAGAGAGAAAGAGAGAGATAGAGATACAACTCCTAGGGGAGGTAGGTGGGTTGTGAAGACTAATTCCTGCTGTTCCCGGATATCACCTGTTACAGGTGAGTAACTACGCTATCTCCAGGAACAAGCAGGAATGTAGCCTTCACATATGGGGACTCCCCAGCTGAAAGATGCCAGGGAGATGGCCCCAGGAAGCTGCAAACCCATGGTGAGATGGGTCATGCTTCCTCCCATGGATCTCTGGCATCCAAACCAGGATGGTGGGTAGGAGTTGCATTAAGTCTAAAAGAGATGCTGAAGAACAGCTTGGCCAAACAAGGCATCCCGACGGGAGTCCTTGTCTAAACAGTAGTGGGCTGTAAAAGTGTGCACTGAAGCCCAAGTAGCTGCTCTGCAGATGTCGTCTATAGACACAGAATGAAGGTTAGCCATAGAGGCTGCCATGGCTCTCACAATGTGAGCTGTGACATGGCCCTCGAGAGAAAGCTCCTTACTCTCATAAGCAAAGGATATGCACTGTGCAATCCAGTTAGAGAGAGTTCTTTTGGAAACTGGAAGTCCCAAATGACTAGAATCAAATGCAACAAAAAGTTGAGAAGATTTTTCTATGTTGCTGCGTTCTTTGCAGGTAAAGCACAGTTACTTACCTGTAACAGGTGATCTCTGGGAACAGCAGGAAAGTCTTCATATATGGGTACGTCGGTACCGACGGAGCCCGCACGGAAATGCTCCCCAGCATCCAATCAGAAAGCTTTTGGGAGCATCCCTCGCGCCTGCGCGCTGACTTCCCGCCTTTCCCACTGCCTCTCCTCAGTTGAGTTTCATAGCTGAGACAGGAGAAAGAGGAAAGGAAATAGATAGATACAACTCCTAGGGGAGGTGGGTGGGTTGTGAAGACTAATTCCTGCTGTTCCCAGAGATCACCTGTTACAGGTAAGTAACTGTGCTATCTCCAGGAACAAGCAGGAATGAGTCTTCGCATATGGGGACTCCCTAGCTGAGGGTGCCAGGGGAGATCCCCTAAAATGCGAATCCCTGGAACAGGACGGCATTTCCCAAACCTGGATCCCCGGCATCCCCTGAGGGATGGGGGGTAGGAGTTGAATAGAGAAAAGCTGTAGAGGAACAGCGAATCTAAAGACTACAGGGAAAAAGAGTCTTTAGAATGTATGTCAAGTATCATTAAGATGTTTAATGAAACTAGTACAATAAAGAGCTTACCTAATGGATTGTAGGAAGTAGAACTGTGATGGAGTGTACTGTAGATGCAGTAGCGGAATCCTCAAGGGAACTTCACAGCAGTGAGGATGAAGTCCCAAACCTGGAATGGGCAGGTGACCCAGGTGTCAACTGGGGTAGGAGAAGAACAGCAGGTCTTCAATGGAAAGCTTTATAGGAAAAAGCTGAAAACTCTTAGGTACAGTGTTATTGAAATTGAGAACTAAAAGAAGAAGACTGACCGATCTGGAGAATTAGCCCAGTCCTAAAGGGAAGAGGGGGTATGGAAAAAAGCCCCTATTCCCAAGGAGAAGAGAAGTGTACTCAGAAATACTGAAGATGTACACTGTCTGTCCTAGCTGGTAAGAGATAGGAAGACATTGAAGTTTGATACTTCATAGACAGGGAGATCTATAACAAAAATAGAAGCTGTTGACATCACAGCAATAATATTGTGTATAACCCTTCCCACTTACTGAGCCGTATGAGAATAGGCAAGTGGACTGTCTGGACCCCTTAAGAAGGGAAAAACTTTATAGCACAGACAGTTAGGGAGATAGCAGGTAATACTTAATGTCCTATGGACATCTTCCAATGGCACATTATATATATATATTATATATATATATATATATATATATATATATATATATATATATATATATATATATATATATATATAAATGGAGAGACATACAGATCTATATATATGTGCATATATGTCTAGATATGTGTGATATATATAGATATATATAGATGGGCATGAGTTATGCCCACACAGACTACAGAAATATGTATGTATAGGACATATGCATACATGAATAGAAGTCTGAGGATACATGCCTGCAACTGAGCCCCACAAAAACATTCACATGGGGAATGTGATGGGAAAAGATTCATCTAATAATGAGGGGGTAAAAACCACCTGAAGATATATAGAGAATCTATTTGTGCGGTGCAGGAATGTAGCTCAGTGGGATAACCAGTATGGTTGCGTGAAAAAACAGAGGATAATAGCAGTCTGGCAAGAGCACGTCAGGAGTACTTTAGGACTCTGACATGTCCAAAGGACAAAAAAACGCATAGATTAAGACACCAGGATGAACCAGCCAAGGGACAGAGGGGTATCATGTACACTAAAAGCGTATGCGTTGTCCAAGTGGAGCAGAAAAGCATAATGCCAAGCTGTAAGGAAGAAAGGGGTAGATTCCTGCAAGGTTGGGAACTCCTTGGACATTCACGCCATGGAATGATTATATAAACTTTTTCTACTATATGGGAAAACCCCCCAGAGACAAAGTTCAATGCTCTGTAACAAGGGCCCATAGTAGAAAGCTTCTCTGAAGATTGCAGAGAGCATTGTGCAGGAGAATCATAAGATAAAACTGACAGAAGTCAGGTGTGTTGCCACATCCTAGGAAAGGATATGGCTAGAAGAAGATAACCTGCAGTGAATAGCATTATGCAAGATAGTTGAAAGTAGCTTGCAATGAGCATAAAAGCAATCGCTGGAACTCCTGCATATAGAGCAACTGAACAAAACAGCAGAGGGGATTCTCCTGTATAAAAACAGAGAGAAAAACAGACAAAGGGAGCGGAGATATTGCCGTCCCTGTCTGATGAGTTGTTCAGAGCATGCATTGAAGGATAACAAAAAGTCTACACAGAAAGAAAGAGAAGTGTTTCAGTATGGTACCAACTCAAGCAGGGGAAACCCTGGAAGAGAGGGGGTTGGAAGTGACTTACTATATGGTAAGTCAGCTGAAGGAAAAGATGTCCATGTGGGGACAGAAACTATCATGGGATAGTTGTAACCTCCCTTCATAGTAGTGAGAAGGGGAGAATTCTGTAACCCATGGACAAAAGTATCCTAACAGCTTAGTATACTGAAAAAGAAAAAACCAGTGTAGAGTTTGAAAAAGAAACTTCTGCTAAGAAGTAGTTAACTGTAGATTGCAATACACAGGAACCTATGGTTGCTGGGTATGATTAGACTGGCGAGAGTCTGGAGACTTCAGACTAGAATGAGATGTCCCTTGCTTGGGGACATCTGGAGGATGGGCAGGAGAAGGGTGAAACCTTCTTTTCTTAGGGACAGAAGGTTTGGTAGGACATTTCCTACGTCCTGGGGAAAAAGAAGGCTTAGGATGGTTTCCAGAACCAAGTCAGTCAGTGGAGCAATAAGCAACCTGACGTAAAGCCTCTTTATTGAAGAGATTTGCTCCAGTACAAGGAGAATTACCCAGTGTATGCTGTGCCCATCTGCTCAAGTCTGAAGCTTGCAGCCAGGCTGTACGACGTGCTCCAATGGCAATAGCAGAGGATCTGCTAAAAGACTCAAGGAGTCTAGAGAAGCACGGAAAAGAAACCAAGAGATATTCCTGCTATGATTAAGAAGCAAGGAATAGTCAGTGGCCTTAGGCTCTGACAAGAAAGGGGACAAAAGAGATAATTTCTCTGTGACCTCCTGAAGTGTCAGACTCATATAAAAAATATATGAAATAATTCTTGATGCCAGCATAGAAGTATGGAAGGTTTGACGTCCAAAGGCATCAAGTGCTTTAGGTGCACGACCTGGCGGATAAGAAGAGTGCTTCTTCTTGCTTTTTATCTTCCTCATTGCTGATTCCACTACAAGGGAATGATGTGGAAGTTGTTTTTTCTGAAAGCCCGGAGAGGGAGGCACCTGATACAGAATATCAGTGGCTATAGAAGGCGAAGGAACCCTTAAAGGTGATTCCCAAATCCTCAGAAGAAGGTCCTGCAAAGAATGATGTAAAGGAAGCATTATATTTTCCTTTTCTGCAGGACCTTGGTTAAGAGTAGAGCCAGGAATAGGAATGGCAAGAAAGGTTGCCATGTCAAGGAGAAATTTCTGAAAAGAAGGATCTCCAATAGGAACTATTCCTGGGTAGGCTGAGGTTGAAGGAGCAGCTTGAGCACCAGAAGGCATACTGGACTGGTGCAGAAAAAGAATCCTGCTAGAAGGACAGTGATACTGACAGTTCTGATTCGAGGCAGTTAGTACTGCATCGTCGGTGCCCAGTATCGATTCCAAGCTAGGCATAGAAAGGATCGATGGCACCGATGGAACTGCAGGAATCGACATTGATACCGGTAGCGGTATCGGGAAGGGTAATGCCATCGAAGCAGGTATCGGAGGCTGCTGCAGCGGTACCGAGGTAACCAGAGAAGCTTGGTAAATATCCTCGGTACTGCGTAATCGGGAACGATATGGGTCGGTTCCCAAACGCGTCGGTACCAAGTCATCTAGACTGGATATCGATTCTAGACTCGGCATCGAGGGGAGCGAGTCTATCAATGTATGCTTAGAAGGTACCGACATCGGTGGTGGTATCGGCGATGCCGATACAGGAAAGTCAATCAGAGTGGTATCGATCGGTACCGACGGTACCGAGGGTGACTGATGACGGTCCCTGGTGAAGAGTGGAATACTCGACACCGGTGCCGATGCCGAGGTATCGGTACCGCTCGAAGCCGATACCAATCCCGAACATGGCGAAGATAGAGGAAAGTCAATCTGGGTGGTATCGATCGGTCCCGAAGGTACCGAGGATAGCAGATGACGATCCCTGGTGAAGAGTGGAACACTCGACACCGATGCCGATGCCGGGGTATCGGTACCGCTCGAAACCGATACCAACCCCGAGCATGGCGGAGATACAGGAAAGCCAATCTGGGTTGTATCGATCGGCCCCGAAGGTACCGAGGACACCAGATGACGATCCCAGGTGAAGAGTGGAACACTCGACACCGGTGCCGGGTTATCGGTACCGCTCGAAGCGGATACCACCCCCTGGCACGGCTCAGGTATGTTCTGTGAGGGGTGAGCCCCAGGAACAACCTGAAACCCCGTGAATGCTTTGGAGCCCGAAGACTACCGCCGGGGTTTTATTGCCAAAGAGGTCTTGAGGGCAAGGCCGGAGCCGTCATCATGCTGAGCATGAGAACTACCCTTCAAGAATTGGCTAGTTTTAACAGACTGTTTGTGGGTTACCTGATCCTGGAGAGAAGAAAAAAACGGTGTCCTCACTTCAGGAGGAAAAACGGCATCGAGGGAAACTTGAAAAAGAGAAGGTCTTCTCCCAATAGTACAGCCTGATGGTTCAGGGGAAAAAGGGTCAGGACCCAAACAGGTTAGACACCAAGCTTTGGAGTCTAAAAAGAAAACTATGTTTCCACAATGAAGGCACTTCTTAGGGGAAGAAGGCTCCATGTTGGAGAGGCCTGGTAGGCCCAAAAAGTTAAGACGAAAAACTGAGGAGAAAAATCTCTGTAATTTTAGAAAAGAAAAGAATAAAGCACCGGCGGTACCGGTATCGGCGGGAAGAACAGCCGCGACCACAAGAAAATAAGGATTTTAAAGAAAAAAGTTTCTGCGGTGACAGGAGGACGTCCTGTTGGCTCCGCGGAAAAACGAAAACTGAGGAGAGGCAGTGGGAAAGGCGGGAAGTCAGCACGCAGGCGCGAGGGATGCTCCCAAAAGCTCTCTGATTGGATGCTGGGGAGCATTCCCATGCGGGCTCCGTCGGTACCGACGTACCCATATGTGAAGACTCATTCCTGCTTGTTCCTGGAGATAAGGCTAAGGCTCTTTTGCAGTCTAAGGTATGAAGGTTCCTTTCTGCACTGGAGGCATGAAGCCTTGGAAAGAATACAGGAAGGTAAACCGCTTAGTTTAAGTGGAAAGGCGAGAGCACCTTTGGCATAAAGTGAGGATGAGTCCTAAGAACAACCTTATCATGGTGAAATCTTGTATAAGGAGGATCAGCCACTAAAGCTTGTAACTCACTAATGCGTCGTGCAGACGTGATTGCAATTAGTTAGATGACCTTCCATGAAAGGAATTTTAGAGCTGTAGTGGCTCAAGGTTCAAAGGGCGGTTTCATGAGCTGCCCGAGAACAAGGTTCAAATCCCATGCGACCGGTGGTGGTCTAATGGGAGATTTTGTTAGTAGAAGACCTCTCATATATCTTGCTATGAGTGGATGAGAGAAAATGGGTTGTCCATTTAGAGGCTTGTAAGAGGCTACAATAGCACTAAGATGGACTCTTACTGAATTGGTCTTAAGACCAGAATTTGATAAATGAAGGAGATACTCCAGTAACGATTCCAAAGGTATCACAAGAGGGTTAAGTCCCTTTTGAAAACACCATATGGTAAACCGTTTCCACTTGAAGGCATATGATCGCCTTGTGGAGGGTTTTCTGGAAGCCTGAAGAATATTTATTTATTTATTTAGATAGTTTTGTATACCACCTTATCCTTCAATCAAAGTCGTCACATTTAACACAAGGGGATATGAGATACATACACTAATACTTACAGGGGAACATGGGCAATCCTTTACCTGTTGAGCAAGGTTGAGATCCTGAAGTTCTAGGCTTTCAGCAACCAGGCCCTGAGATGCAGGGACTGGGGATTCGGGTGCCATAGCGTCCTGTTCTTCTGGGAGAGAAGATATGGAGCGCATCCCAACTCCAGAGGTGTAGCCCGAGAGAGATGTAGAAGCAGAGGATACCACGTTTGCCGTGGCCAACATGGAGCTATGAGTATCATACGACCTCTGTCTCTCTGAAGCTTGAATAGTGTTTTGGGGATGAGGGGAATGGGTGGGAAGGCATAGAGGAGGTCCTGACCCCAATGAAGAAGGAAAGCATCTCTTGCCTGACAGTTCTGAGCCGGAATTCTGGAACAGAACCGGGGAAGTCTGGCATTCTGTGGACTTGCAAAGAGGTCTATTTCTGGGGTTCCCCAGATTTGGAATACTTAGGCAATCTGGTCCGAGTGGAGAGACCATTCGTGTGGCAGCAGTACTCGGCTGAGTTTGTCTGCCCAAAGGTTTTGAATGCCTGGAAGATATACCACGAGGAGTTGAATTTGATGCTCTCTGGCGAGGGCCCATAGTCGTAAAGCTTTGTTTCATAACGACAGAGAGCCTGTTACGCCCTGTTCACATAGAACATGGCTACTTGATTGTCGATCTGAACTAGGACTGTCTTGTAGCTGAGCTGGCCTTGGAATACTCGAAGAGCAAGGAAGATTGCTCTGAGTTCTAGGAGGTTTATGTGAAGACAAGCCTCCTCTGTGGTCCAGAGACCCTAGGTGGGGAGATCATGCAGGTAGGACCCCATCCCAACTGGGACGCATCTGTTGTTAGAGTGGCCTGAAATAGGGGCTGCTGGAAAGGAAAGCCTATGAGAAGGTTTTTCAGCGATTGCCACCATTGGAGGGACGAAATAAGACGTTCTGAGTTTCTTATTCTGACAGGTGACCTGAGGCCTGTGTTCACTGAGAAGATAGGGTCCACTGGGCTGCTCGCATGTAAAGACGAGCATAAGGAACCACATGTACAGTGGATGCCATATGTCCCAGTAGCTGAAGCATTTCCCAAGCTGTTAGGGAGGTTTTTACCGCTGCTTGGGAAGCTAGCTGCACTATGCGAAGACAGCAGGGCTGTAGAAGGAAAGCTCCTATGAATTCTAGGGACTGAGAAAGAGTGAGATGGGATTTTGGAAGGTTTATGACCAATCCCAAGTAATGCAAAACTCGCACTGTGCGAGTAAGAGCAGAGTTGGCTTCTGGAGCTGTGGGTGCTCGAATGAGCCAGTCGTCCAAGTAAGGGAAAGAGTAGTTACTCACCTGTAACAGGCGTTCTCCAGGAGCAGCAGGAATCAGTCCTCACATATGGGTGTCATCGGTGCCGATGAAGCCCCAGCGGAGCATTTCCCCAGCTTTCCATGAAAGCCTTTGGGAATGCTGGCACGCATGCGCGGTTCCCTTCGCGCCTAAAGGTGCCATCTTACCTCAGTCAAATGACATTGCTAAGAACAGCACAGAAAATGTAAACAAACTATGTACAACTGCAACTCCAAGGGGAGGATGGAGGGTTGTGAGGACTGATTCCTGCTGCTCCTGGAGAACACCTGTTACAGGTGAGTAACTACTCTTTCTCCAGGACCAAGCAGGAAGTCAGTCCTCACATATGGGTGACTCCCAAGCTCTGAGCTACCGAGGAACCCAAGCTGAACAATAGGACTCCCTCTAGCCCTAGCATCAGAGAAAAACGTTTCAAGGACACAACCTCCCCCCGGTAGCCCATAAGAGGGCAGGAGTTGCCTAAACCTCAAAGAGATTCCGGAGTACTGCTTGGCCAAAAGCACTGTCCCTACGGGACTCCCTCTCCAGACAGTAATGGGCTGCAAAAGTCTGGCTTGAAGACCAAGTTGCAGTCCTGCAGATGTCCACCAAGGGCACAGAGCGGAGATGAGCCACTGAGGCAGCCATTGCCCTGACACGATGGGCCGTGACCCTATCCTGCAAAGGAAGGTCAGCTGCCTTGTAAGCCCAGGTGATACAGTCAGCCACCCAGATGGACAAGGTACGCTTGGACACAGCCAACCCCTACTTATTGGGGTCAAAGGAGACGAAGAGCTGAGTAGCCCTCCTATGTCCCTGCGTACGGTCAAGGTAGAAGGATAAGGCCCTCCTACAGTCCAGGGTATGCAGGACTGCTTCAGCCTGGCTAGCATGAGGTCTAGGGAAGAATGTGGGAAGAACCACCTCCTGGTTGAAGTGGAAATAGGAGACAACTTTAGGGAGGAACTTTGGGTGTGTCCGAAGGACTACCCTGTTCCTATAAATCCTCGTGTAAGGCCTATCACAGACCAGGGCCTGAAGCTCACTCATTCGCCTAGCCGAGGTGAGGGCTATCAGGAAGAGAGTTTTCTAGGAAAGGAAGCGTAGAGGGCAAGTAGCCATCGGCTCAAAGGGTGGGCGAGTCAGCTGCTGCAAGACCACATTGAGCTCCCATTCAGGAGCAGGAGGACGGATGGTGGGCTTGAGCAAAAGCAAGCCCCTGAGAAAGCGGGACACCAAGGGGTGACCTGACAGTGAATGTCCCTCCACCAGTGAGTGGTGAGCTGCTAGAGCTGAGAGGTGAACCCGAACAGAATTGGACTTAAGTCCCTGATTTGATAAGTGCAGTAAGTACTGAAGCACTACTGGTACAGTACAGGAGAAAGGATCCTCTGTACGTAGCTGACACCACACAGAAAAACTCTTCCATTTGAGGGCATAGGTTTTCCTAGTGGACTGTTTCCTAGAGGCTAGGACAACCTTCTCAACTTCCTGAGGCAGGCCCCAGGGAGCCAAAACTACCCTTGCAGCCTCCAGGCCATCAAATTGAGAGCTTTGAGATTGGGGTGCAGAAGGGAACCCTGCTCCTGTGAGAGAAGGTCGGGCTGCAACCCCAGAGGTAGTGGGGAATCCATTGCCAGCTGAAGTAGAAGTGGAAACCAAGGCTGCCTTGGCCACCTGGGAGCTACCAGCAGGACCGAGGCCTTGTCCTGAAGAGTCTTGAAAAGAGTTCGGGCCACCAAGGGCGTGGGAGGAAACGCATACAGGAGGCCCTGAGACCAGGACATCTGAAAAGCATCTGGTGCTATCCTCAAAGGATGCGGTTGCCTGGAGCAGAACTTGGGCAGTTGCTTGTTCAGCGGACTGGCAAACAGATCTATCCAAGGGAGAACCCACTTCAGGAAGATCTTCTGAACCACCAAGGGATGCAGCTGCCACTCATGGGGCTGCAGAATTCTGCTCAACTGGTCGGCCAGGCAGTTCTCCTGGCCTGGAAGGTACACCGCTTTGAGAAGCATGTTGTGCCTCAGGGCAAAGGAACAGAGGTCCTGAGTCTCTTGACAAAGGAGCTTGGACCCAGTCCCACCCTGTTTGTTCACATAAAACATGCCTACCTGGTTGTCTGTTTGAATCAAGACTGAGTGGTGAGCCAGGGCCGGAGAAAAAGCCTTGAGAGCTAAGCGGATAGCTCGAAGCTCCAAGAGATTGATCTGTTGGGCTGCCTCCCAGGGAGACCAGAGGCCCTGAGTGCACTTGTCCAGACAATGAGCACCCCAGCCTCGCAGAGAGGCGTCGGTGGTGAGTACCACCGAGTATTCCAGCATTTGGAAGGGCATCCCCTTCAGCAGATTGGGTGGATGTAGCCACCAGCTGAGGGAGGCCAAAAGGGGTCTGGACACCTTTATCCTGTCTCTCAGGCGGACGGTGGCCTGAGACCACTGAGTCCGAAGGCACCACTGTGCAGGCCTCATATGGAGCCTGGCATTGGGAGTCACATGCACTGTCGAAGCCATGTGGCCCAGAAGTCTGAGGCAGAGTCTGGCGGAGACCAGGGCCTTGTTTAGAAACTGTTTGACCACGTCCATCAGTCTTTGGGCCCTATATTCTGGCAAGAATGCCTTTGCCAGTTGAGAATCCAACCTTGCCCCTATGAACTCCAAGTTCTGGGAGGGGAGCAAAGTGGACTTTGCGAAGTTTATGACAAAACCCACTTTTTGAAGCAGAGCAATGATTCTGAGGGTGGCTTGCCTGGCCTCCAGGGACGTTTGACCCCTGATGAGCCAGTCGTCCAGATAGGGAAAGACAAAGATGCCTTGATTTCTCAGGTAGGCCGCCACAACTGCCAGGCACTTGGTAAAGACCCTGGGAGCGGAGGTCAGGCCAAAAGGTAGTACTCTGTACTGATAATGGTTTCCTCCCACAATGAACCTGAGGTACTTTCTGTGGTCTGGATGAATGAGGATGTGAGTGTACGCATCCTTTAGATCTAAGGAGCATAGCCAATCTCCCTGCTGGAGTTAGGGCAGAAGGGTTCCAAGAGTAAGCATCTTGAACTTTTCTTTCTCTAGGAACTTGTTGAGGTTTCTGAGGTCCAGAATGGGTTGAAGGCCACCGGTTCTTTTGGATACCAGGAAATACCTGGAGTAGAATCCGTGACCTTGCAAGTGGGGAGGCACAGGCTCCACCGCCCTGTCCACCAACAGACCATGAAGCTCTTGTAGAAGAAGGTCTGTGTGCAGGGGAGGCCTTGGAGGCTCCCCTGGAAAAAATGGCGGAGGCAGCTGGTGAAAATGGAGGGCTTAGCCCTTGTGGACTATGTCCAGCACCCAACTGTCCCCAGTGATAAGGGGCCACTGGTGGGCAAAGATGGTGAGGCGACCTCCTGTGCAGGGTGGAGAGAGCAGTGGAGGAGAGGCTACGCTCAAGGAGTCAAAAACCCCCACCCTGCTGAGTGGTAGCAGGGGCCTGAGGCTTGGGGGTCCTCTGCCTACGGGGCCCATTACCCTGGCCCTTGGCTTGCTGACACTGGGGGGCACCTTGGGCAGCCGGATACTGAGGGTACTTCTTTGTAGGCAGTGCCCTTCCTCGGGTAAAAGGACTTTTTACCTGAGCCCTTCTTCTTATGTGAAGGGGCAGAAGTCTTCCTCGACAGTCTTGTCCGGGTAAGGTGCTTCGTCTCGAGCTGAGCGGCCTTCTCGGCCACGGGTTTGCCAAAAAGGTTCTCACCTCGGCAGGAGACATTGACCAACTTGTCCTGAACCCATGGCTCGAGGTCCGATGACTGCAGCCACGCCTGGCGTCAAGCTGCGATGCCGGCAGCCGCTACTCAGGCCGAAGCCTCGAAGCCATCGTAGGCGGCGCGGGAAATGAACTTTGAGCATTCCCGAATCCCCGAGAACAAGGTCTGAAATCTCTGCAAGGGTTCACCGGAGAGACCAGCAGAGAATCCGGACAATTCTTTGGCCAGGTCCCGCAAGTACATGCCCATGTACAGCTGGTAAGACTGGACACGGCAAGCAAGCATCGACCCCTGGAAGCACTTCCTACCGACGCCATCGAGGTTGCGGGCCTCCCTGCCGGGGGGGCACCGCAGAGTGCATCTTCTGGCTCTTCAGACGATGCATGGCCGATTCCACAACCATGGAATGGTGTGGTAGCTGTGCTTTCTGGAAACCAGGGCTTTTGCGGAGTCGATAAATGGAATCGACTCGCTTAGTTAGAACCGACGCCGAGGCCGGGGCCTCCCACATTCGGAAGAGGAGCCGTTCCAGCATCGGAGGAACCGGGACAGTAAAGGCCTCCTTCGGAGGAGAGTCGTACTGTAGAGCATCGAGCTCCTCGGCTCGAGGCTCTTCCTCGGGATCGGCAGGGATAGCCAAGGCAGAGGCCATATCCCGGACGAACTCCGAGAACCTAGTGTCCTCCGGAGGGGATCTACTCCGGGGATCAGACTGCGGAGAGTCCGACGGGACGAACCGAGTCTTAAAAGTATCGGGAGACTCCTCATCCTCCGTCTCCCAGGCGGACTCGTCCGAGGAGGAGTCAGGGTCCGACCCCGTGGGGCCCCGAGGCACCCGCCCCGACGCCGGAGGCACCGGTGTCGATACCCTCGGTCCCGAACGGGAGGTCGAGGGAGACCTCGACCGAGGACGACTTCGAGCCACGAGGGTCTCGAGTATCGGCTCGGTCTCCAGGGTTGACTTCGAAGTCGACGTCCCGGTGGTCGGGGCAGATGCACCAGACAGGCTGGCCATCAGTGCCCGCTGCTGCTCCATGAAGGCAGGAAGTCTGCACTCCAAGGCTGTCATCCTGAGACTCAGCTTGGGAGATGCAGCAGCCACCGACTCGGGCCCCGGCGGCGCCGGGCCCGATGTCGGCTCCCTGGGAGGAGAGTCCACGAGGACTACGGGGCTTACGTGTCCAGCAGACTCCGGCTCCACGCAAGTAACTTTAGCAACTTCTCTTGGTCCACAAGCCCGGGACGGCGGTCGGGGGTCTTAGACCTGGCCCTCAAGGGACCAGGGACCTCCTCCGACGCCGCCCTCGCAAGCCGCTTCTTCCTCTTACGTTCCCAGTCGGGGGACCCCCTGTCCGAGGAGCTTCGACGGCTCTTGGGATAGGAATCCCGAGATGTCGAGGCCTCGGACGAGGTCCGGGCCCAGCTGGAGGCAGAGTCCGAGAAAAACCTTTCCTTCTGATGCTGTCGACTCTTTAGTGCCTTGGAAGACATCTTCCCACATGGCCCACACGACTTGGGGTCATGGTCAGGGCCGAGGCACAGAAGGCAGCAGTTGTGTGTGTCGGTGAGAGACAATCTTCTTACACCGATCACACTTTTTGAAACCACTGGAAGCCATCGGGGAAAAAAATAGCCCCAGCGAGGTCAAAAGACCGGCCTTCCAGCGAAAAAATGAAAATAGGGCGCGAACGCCAGCCACGAAGGGAAAAAACCGAAAAATGAAGAAAACGGGCTCGATACCGGTGTACCGAACCCGGCGGGAAGGGAACCGGCGTCGAACCGGAGAAAAATAGCGAAAATCGCCGAAGAAAAAAATCACTTTTATCCGGGAGAACAGGACACACGTCCGATGGGCTTCTCGGAAAAAAAGAGACTGAGGTATGATGGCACCTTTAGGCGGGAAGGGAACCGCGCATGCGTGCCAGCATTCCCAAAGGCTTTCATGGAAAGCTGGGGAAATGCTCCGCTGGGGCTTCATCGGCGCTGATGACACCCATATGTGAGGACTGACTTCCTGCTTGGTCCTGGAGAAGACGAATATCCCCAGAGTCTGTAGGAATGCAGCTACTACTGCCATGGATTTTGTGAAAACTCTTGGGGCAGAAGCCAGACCTAAGGGAAGAACCCTGTATTGGAAGTGTCTTCCCTGGAAAAGGAATCAAAGTAACTTCCTGTAATCTGGATGGATGAGTATAAGCATCCTTTAGATCTAGAGAACATAGCCAATCCTGACTCTGAAGGTATGGCAGAAGTGTTCCGAGAGAGATCATTTTGAATTTTTCTTGGAACAGATATTTGTTCAATTCTCTGAGGTCCAAAATGGGTCTGTGTCCCCCTGTTTTCTTTGGGATAAGAAAATAGGGGGAGTAGAACCCTGTACCCTGTTGAGGTATGAGTACCTCTTCTATTGCTCCCTGGGCAAGAAGTATTGTGACCTCCTGACTCAGAAGATTGGCGAAAGGGGTTTGAGAATTGAACTGTCTTATGATTGTAGGAGGGGGCATGCTGTGAAAATGAAGTCTGTACCCCTCTCGTACAATGGACAGAGTCCAATGTTCTGATGTTATTTGGTGCCATCTGGTGGCAAACTGACATAATCTGCCGGGAATGGTAGAGGGTTCTGGACCCTGCAGGGGCAGGAAGGCTAAGTTCTCTAGAAAAGAGTCAAAGCCCCTGTTGTCTAGTTTGTTGCTGTTGTCCCTTTTGGGCAGCATGGACTGGACAGTGACTCTGCTGGGTATAAGAAGAATAAAACTTCTTTTTCTTGTTGAAAAAGTGGTTTTTATTAGATCTTTTCTTTGCTGGGTTGGCTGTAGACTTTGACAACCTGTCCAAGGTAATATTGTCAGAGTCAATCTCATTAGCTTTTTCTTGCCAATTCTTGCCAAAGAGATTTTCTCCTGTGCAAGGCATGTTGCACAGTTTATCTTGTACCCAAATTTCCAAGTCTGATGCCTGAAGCCAGGCAATACGACGTGCACCAATGGAGATAGCAGAGGTTTTGATGATGCATTCAAAGCAATCAAAGGCTGCACGGTTGACAAACTTGGAAACATCTTGGGCATGTCTGACCAGAGCAAGAAAATCCCGTCTTATAATCAGGAAGAAGGGGGTTCATAAGCTCCAAGTCTCCTGTAACCTCTTTTAGGAACATTCCGATGTATAGGATGTATGAGCTGATTCTAGCTGAGAGCATGGAAGCTTGGAAGCATCGACGCCCAAAAGCATCGAGAGTCCTGGACTTGCAGCCTGGAGGATTGGAAGAATGTCTTTTTGCACTCTTTATCCTACGCATGGCCGATTCTACTACCATTGAATGGTGTGGCAACTGAGTCTTCTGAAAGCCAGGACAAGGTGGAACTCGGTACATGGTATCGAGTCTGCGAGTGTGGAGATGTGATTAAAGAGTCTCCCACATTCTCAGCATAAGATCATGAAGGATCTTAAGAATGGGCAGAGTAGCTGCCTCTTTAGGAGCTTTGCGGTAGTGAAGAATTTCTAACTCTTCTACCCTAGGCTCTTTTTCAGGAGCCACTGTGATTGCAAGGCCTCGAGCCACATCACAAATGAAATCCTGGAAGGACATGTCCTCTTGAGGAGACATTCTGCACTGAGGAGATGGATATATATTTTTTTTTAGTAAAGAAGAAAGTAGAACCGGCGGTACCGGTAGGCGTCGAATGAAGGCAGACGCAACCACAAAAAACAAAGAAATAACAAAGAATTTTCTGCGGTGACAGAGAGAGGAGGCTTACTAGAAGTCCATCTGGATGACGGCATGCATTCATCACCAAGCGAGACACAGACAATCGGTCCACCCTCACCCCCGACTGACCCGCATATCATATGATTCCTGGGATCCTCCCTTAGACCTTAAAATCCCACTTCAGGCCCCGTAACAGAAAACAGCCACACAGGGAGGGATCCGGGACAGGACTGCAGTTCCTCAAGGAACAACAATTAGCAGGTAAGTCTAATTTCACCTTCATTATCGTTCCTCCAGTCCAGTCCCACACCTCTGGGGATGTAACAGAGCAGTATACCTCAAGAGGAGAGACCTGCCAAACTGGCCTGAAGCATCGCCGATCCAAAACCAGCATCCCTTGCAGCCTGGACGTCCAGACGGTAATGCTTAGCAAAGCAATGCAGTGACGACCAGGTCGCTGCCCACAAATCTCAAACGGTGGCTGCCCACAAATCTCAAACGGTGGCACCGCGCCAATGAAGTTGACTGAGCTCTCATGGAATGAGCCCGCAACCCCTCTGGCACCGGCTTACCTTTCAAGATGTATGGTGAGGCAATAGCTTTCCTGATCCACCTCTCCTTTATGCGGACCACCAAACACCAAAAATAGATGATCCGACTTGAAGAATGCCGCCGTCCTCTTCAAGTATTGTCGTAGAACGTGCCGTACGTCCAAGAGGCGTAACTGTGGTCCGGCATAGTCACCCTCACCGCTGCCAAGCACTGGCAAGGTGACGGCCTGGTTCACATGAAAAACAGACACTACCTTGGGCAAAAAGGATGGAACTGGCCTAAGGCCACCTTCTCATTGGAAAACAGAAACGGCTCTCGGCAAGACAATGCCTGAAGCTCGGAAATCCTGCGTGTGGAACATATGGCTACGAGAAAAAACATATTGAGGGTCAGATCCTTGAGCGAAGCTCTGCTCAGAGGCTCAAAGGGCTCTTTTACCATCACTTCTAGCACCAAATTGAGATCCCACGGTGGCACAATTGTCCTCCTCAGCGGACGTAGAAGTATCACCACCCTTAGGAACCTTCCTACATTAGGGTGCAACTCCAACGCTAGGACCTGCCCTTGATAACAGGAAATTGACGCCAGCTGAACCCTCAAAGAACTGGCTGCCAGGCCTTTATCAAAACCTTCCTGCAAAAACGCTAAGATGTCTGACACGGAAGCCTTGGACAGAGCTGTCTGCCTGCACACCATGCTTCGAAAATGTGCCAGACACATACCTGGCCTTCAACAAGATCGAGACAACTGCGGCCGAATATCCCTTCTTAGTCAGCCGCGCCCTCACAAGAGCCAGGCTGAAAGCAAGAATCGATCCACTTGTGGCATGTGCACCGGCCCCTGTATTAGCAGATCCTCCTGCATCGGGAGACGCCACCGATGACCCTCCAGGAACCGCATGAGATCTGCGTACCACGACCGCCTTGGCCAATCTGGAGTGATGAGCATCATCCGGCCCCAGTGAGCCTCGATCCTCTGTACAACCCGCCCTATTAAGAGCCCATGGCGGGAAGACGTACAGGTCCTTCTTTGGGCCAGTGCTGTATTAGGGCGTCCAGAACTTCCAACATTCTCTCTTGTCGTCAGCTGAAGAAGAGACAGGCCTTTGTGGACTTGAAGGTTGTCATACGATCCATGACAGAACATCCCAGTGGCGCACAAAAATGGTGGCTCAAAAGTAAGTAAAATAACTAAACTACATCAACTAACTCTCCTTAGTCGTCCCTCGAGAGTCCAGTACCCTGGCTCACCTCCTGCAGCTGCTTGGAGAGTGAGTAACTGAAGCTTGTGGGCGGTCCCTCCGATATTTATGCGGGGATCATCAAAAGTTGACATGCTCAGTCTCCAAGCTGCTGGAAGGGGTACACTACCTTGGAGGTGTGGGATTGGACTGGAGGGACTATAAGGAACATAGCTTTCATAAAATTCAGACGTTTGCAAACAGAGGAGCACAGAAAAGAATACAGGATAAAGCTAAAAGAGACAAAAAGAGAAATAAGGATAGCAAAAGCAAAGGCAGAAGAAAAGATGGCTAAAGATCTACAGCATGACGACAAACCTTTTTCAGGTATATTCGTGAGAAGAGGAAGATCAGAGGTGGAATTGCAAGACTCAAAGTGCCAAGAATGGATTCAAGGAAAGTGACATTGAAAAAGCAAAAATGCTAAACAAATACTAATGTTCTGTTTTTACTAAAAAAAAAAAAAATCCTGGAGGAGGACCACCTGTGACAGACAAATATACAAATGGGAATGGAGTAGATACTATACCATTCACAGAAGATGACATGTTTGAACAGCTTGCAAAACTTAAAGTGGACAAGGCCATGGGACCGGATGGGATACATCCCAGGATACTGAAAGAGCTCAGCGAGGTTCCTGCAGAGTTTTTAAAGAATGTTAATAGATCCTGGGAGACAGGAGAAGTTCAACAGGACTGGAGAAGGGCTGATGTTGTACCTCTTCACAAAAGTGGTAATAGGGAAGAAGTGGCAAATGACAGGCCACTAAACCTTACTTACCTCAGTGGTGGGAAAAGTAATGGAGGCACTCCTGAAAGAGAGAATAGTGGCCTTTCTCGAAACCAATAGGTTGCCTGATCCGAGGCAACATGGTTTTACCAAAGGACGATCATGTCAAACAAATCGGATTGAGTTCTTTGGGTGACCAGAGAACTAGATCAAGGGCATACGAAGGATGTGATCTACACAGATTTCAACAAAGCCTTTGATGCTGTTCCTCATAAGAGGCTTATCAATAAACTGGAGATGGGTCCCAAGGTCATGAACTGGATCAGAAATTTGTTGACTTACAGACAACATAAGGTGATGGTAAAAGGAGCTCACTCGGATGAAAGGAAGGTGATTAGTGGCGTGCCCCAGGGATCGGTCCAGGGACTGGTACTGTTCAAACTATTTTAAGTGTCCAAAAAAGGTCAACGCATCTTTGGTAGTAGACTGGCTAATCTACTGAAGAGGGCTTTAAACTAGATTCGTTGGGGATGGGTGAAGAAAGCCCCCAGGTAAGTGAAAGCCCCCAGGTAGGTGATACATTAAATACCTTTATGAAAATGGGTAACAGGGGTAACATATGGAAAGCAGTGTGTATTAATGCCCGTAGCATGGGAAATAAGATCCCTGAAGTTGAAGCTTTGGTGGGAGTGGCTGACTTAGATTTAGTGGCAGTTACAGAAACATGGTTCACAGAAAACCATGACTGGGATGTAACTATACCTGGCTATACTTTATTCAGAAAGGACAGGGTAGGAAGAAGGGGAGGAGGAGTGGCACTATATGTAAAAACTACTATTAAAGCTTTGGAATTACAGAGCTTAAAAGGGAGAAAGGAGGCATTGTGAGAAACTAGAAAGAGGGAAAGAGAAATCTATTTGCATTGGTGTGATATACAGACCTCCCTCACAAGAGGAAGAGGTGGACAGAGAGTTAATTGAAGACATACGCAGCATTGCTAGGAAAGGGGAAGTGCTACTGCTAGGAGATTTCAATATGCCAGATGTTGATTGGCACATTCCTGCTGCAGTATCATCTAGTAGTAAGGAGATCCTGGATTTTCTACAGGGAGAACTATTCAGGCAATTGGTAACAGACCCCACACGTGAAGGGGCCATACTGGACTTGGTGCTTACCAATGGTGAAAGTGTTTCTGATGTTGTAGTGGGAGATCATTTTGCATCCAGTGATCACCAGATGGTGTGGTTCAGTATTAGGACTAGGGCTGTTAGAATCCATTCCAAGGTGAAGATCTTAGACTTTAGGAAGACTAACTTTGCGAAGATGGGCCAATACCTCAGGGAGTCGTTAGTGGGATGGGAACAGCTGGGGGTTGTAGAAAAACAGTGGGCAAAACTGAAAGGGGGTATTTTAAAGGCAACCAACCTTTTTGTTAAAATGGTAAATAAAGGCAAAAGGAACAGGAGACCGCTATGGTTTTCGAAGGAAGTAGCTGAAAAAGTGAAGAAAAAGAGGGAGGCCTTCATGAAATACAAGAGATCACAGAGAGAGGAAGACAGGCATCTGAATTTGGAAAAACTTAGAGAAGCTAGCAAAGTAGTCAAGAAGGCAAAGATTCAAAAGGAGGAGGAAATAGCCAATGCAATAAAATGGGGGGATAAGACATTTTTCAGATATATTAGTGAGAAGAGGAAGGGCAAAAGTGGTATTGTCAGACTCAAGGGTGCAGGGGGGGAATATGTAGAAGCTGATAAGGATAAAGCGGAATTGCTTAACAAATATTTTTGTTCTGTGTTCACAGATGAAGAACCAGGAGCACGACCTCAGAAAACACCCACAAATAAGAACAGAAGCGAGGGACATCTTGAACAATTTTCAGAAGACTGTGTTCGTGAGAAACTAGCTCAACTTAAAGTAGACAAAGCGATGGGACCGGATGGGATACACCCTAGAATACTGAGGGAACTTGGGGACGTTCTAGCAACTCCACTGACTGACCTTTTCAATGCCTCGTTGGAGTCGGGAGTGGTGCCAAAGGACTGGAGAGAGGCTCATGTGGTGCCTTTACACAAAAGCGGAAGTAAGGATGTGGTTGAAAACTATAGGCTGGTTAGTTTAACTTCAGTGGTGAGTAAATTATTGGAAACGCTGCTGAAAGAGAAAATAGTGAGGTTTCTGGAGTCCGGCAGATTACAGGATCCGAGGCAGCATGGATTCACCAGAGGCAGGTCTTGTCAGACAAATCTGATTGATTTCTTTGACTGGGTGACCAGGGAGTTGGACCGAGGGAGAGCTCTAGATGTGGTGTATTTAGATTTCAGTAAAGCCTTTGACACTGTTCCTCACAGGCGACTTATAAACAAACTGAGCACCCTAGGGATGGACCCTAAAGTTACTGCTTGGGTTAGAAATTGGTTGGGTGGGAGGCGACAAAGAGTACAAGTAAATGGAGCTCACTCTGAGGAGAAGGATGTTACCAGTGGTGTGCCCCAGGGATCTGTCCTTGGTCCGATTCTTTTTAACATCTTTGTTAGTGATATAGCAGAAGGGCTGTCGGGTAAGGTTTGCCTCTTTGCGGATGATACCAAAATCTGCAAAAGAGTAGACACCCAGGAAGGTGTAGATAAAGCGTAGTTACTCACCTGTAACAGGTGTTCTCCAGGAGCAGCAGGAATCAGTCCTCACTTATGGGTGACGTCGGCGCCGACGGAGCCCTCGCGGAGCAATTTTCCCCAGCTTTCAAAGAAAGCCTTTGGGAATTGCAGCGCGCATGCGCGGTCGTCTTCCCGCCCGAGGGTGCCATCTTAGCCAGTCAGATGACATAGCTAAAAAAGACAGCATAAAAATTTGCAAAAAGAACGTAAGCAGACAATTGCAACTCCAAGGGGAGGAGGGAGGGTAGTGAGGACTGATTCCTGCTGCTCCTGGAGAACACCTGTTACAGGTGAGTAACTACGCTTTTCTCCAGGACCAAGCAGGAAGTCAGTCCTCACTTATGGGACTCCCAAGCTCAAGGCTACCGGAGACCCTAAGCACAAAAATGAGCTCCCTCTAGCTCAGCAGCACAGAAGGATAGAATCTTCGCTGAATTATCACCCACCGGTAGCCCACATCCGGGATGGAGGGTAGGAGTTGCTCAGACCTCAAAGAGATTACGGAGGACTGCCTGTCCGAAAGCACTGTCCCTACGGGACTCCCTCTCGAGACAGTAATGGACCGCAAAAGTCTGGCTCGAAGACCAAGTAGCGGCCCGGCAGATGTCTGCCAGCGGAACAGAGTGGAGGTAAGCCACTGACGTAGCCTTTGCCCGAACGCAATGAGCCGTGACTCGGGATTCTAAGGAGAGTCCGGCTGCCCCATAAGCCCAAGAGATACAGTCCGCAACCCAGATGGACAGAGTACGCTTGGAGACCGGGAGCCCCAATTTATTGGGGTCAAAAGAGACAAAAAGCTGAGCAGCTTTACGGTGCTCCCGCGTACGGTCAAGGTAGAAGTTCAAAGCCCTTCTACAGTCCAGGGTATGGAGGACCGTTTCAGCTCGGCTGGAGTGTGGTCTGGGAAAGAAGGTTGGAAGTACCACCTCCTGATTGATGTGAAAAGGGGAGACCACTTTAGGCAGAAATTTTGGGTGAGTCCGTAGGACTACCCTATTTTGTAGAACCTAGTGTAAGGGGGATCAGACATGAGGGCCTGCAATTCACTTACGCGTCTAGCGGAAGTGAGGGCTATCAAGAACAGTGTTTTCCAAGACAGAAAACGGAGAGAACAGGTAGCCATAGGTTCAAAAGGCGGACAGGTGATCCGCTGCAAAACCACATTCAGGTCCCAGTCAGGCGCTGGCGGCCGCAGAGGTGGTTTAAGTAGAAGGAGACCTCGGAGAAACCTCGCTACGAGAGGGTCACTTGAGAGAGGTCTACCGTCCACTGGCACATGATGTGCCGAAAGGGCACTGAGGTGAACTTTGATGGAGTTGGACTTAAGTCCCAGATTAGAGAGGTGTAGCAAGTACTGCAAAATCACCGACACCGGGCAGGAGAAGGGATCCTGAGACTGTTGGGTACACCAGACTGCAAAGCGACGCCATTTAAGGGCGTAGCATTTGCGGGTAGAGGGCCGTCGCGAAGCTAAGACGACCTCCTCCACCTCCGCCGGCAGGAGAAGGGGAGCAAGGACTACCCTCTCAGCAGCCAGGCCATGAGGTTGAGAGACCTGAGGTTGGGGTGCAGTAGGGACCCCTGATCCTGGGTGAGGAGATCCGGTTGTACCCCCAGAGGGATTGGATTCTCCACCGCCAGTTGCAGGAGGAGCGGAAACCACGGCTGCCTGGGCCAGCGAGGGGCCACCAGGATCATGAAGGCCTTGTCTCGGAGAACCTTGAAAAGAGTCCGAGAGACTAGCGGGATGGGAGGGAAAGCGTACAGAAGGCTCCCCGACCATGAGATCAGAAAAGCGTCCGCCGCAACCCGAAGGGGGTGTGGCTGACGAGAGCAGAAGCGAGGAAGCTGCCGGTTGTGAGGACTGGCAAAGAGATCCACCGTGGGGAGGCCCCACTTGAGGAAGAGCTTCTCAACTACCAAGGGATCCAGACGCCACTCGTGCGGCTGGAGGACCCTGCTGAGTTTGTCCGCAAGGCAATTTTCTTGGCCCGGGAGATAAACTGCCTTGAGGAGAATGCCGTGGCTGACGGCCCAAGAGCAGAGCTTCTGTGCCTCCCGGCAGAGGAGGAAGGAGCCCGTGCCCCCCTGCTTGTTCACGTAGAACATGGCAACTTGATTGTCCGTCTGGACAAGGACGGACTGGTGGGAAGTCAGGTGGGAGAAGGCCTTGAGAGCTAGGCGGATCGCCCTGAGCTCCAGGAAGTTGATCTGCTGAGCAGACTCCCACGTGGTCCAGAGGCCCTGAGTACGTGCCCATTGGCAATGTGCTCCCCAGCCCAGGAGGGATGCATCGGTGGTCAGCACCCGGGTCGGCTGAGGTGACTGGAAAGGCATTCCGAATATCAAGTTCGGCTGCCGGAGCCACCACCGGAGAGACGAGATCAGCGGCTCGGAGACGCGCACTAGGTCTGCTAGGCCGCCTGTGGCTTGTCGCCACTGCTGGCGGAGACACCATTGAGCAGACCGCATATTCAGGCGGGCATTGGGGGTCACATGGACGGTGGAAGCCATATGGCCGAGTAGTCTCAGGAAGCGCCTGGCGGAGACCAGGGGCTGGCTGCGAAAGCGGTCGGCTAGGTCCATGAGCCGCTGAGCCCTGTCGAGCGGTAGGTATGCTCGCGCCTGAGGAGTGTGCAGCCTTGCGCCGATGAACTCGAGATCCTGTGAGGGGAGCAAAGTGGACTTTGCGAAGTTTATAACAAAGCCCAAGTGCTGCAGAAGAGTCACCGTGCGGCGCGTGGCGTCGGTGACCTCCCGAGCGGACGCTGCTCTGATGAGCCAGTCGTCGAGGTACGGAAAGACATAGAGGCCGTGAAGCCGGAGATGGGCCGCCACCACCGCGAGACATTTTGTGAAGACTCGCGGTGCGGAGGACAGGCCAAAGGGCAGTACTCTGTACTGGTAATGATTTCCTGCCACCACAAACCGTAGGTATTGGCGGTGGCTTGGGTGGATGAGGATGTGCGTGTAGGCATCCTTTAGATCCAAGGAGCATAGCCAATCTCCCTGCTGGAGGTAGGGCAGAAGGATTCCAAGGGTAAGCATTTTGAACTTCTCCCGCACAAGGAACTTGTTGAGGTTGCGCAAGTCCAGGATGGGTCTGAGGCCCCCTGTTCTCTTTGGTATCAGAAAATACCTGGAATAAAAGCCGTGACCTCTCAGGTGGTGTGGCACCGGTTCCACCGCCTGTTCCTGCAGAAGACCTGCTAACTCCTGAAGGAGTAATTCCCTGTGCAGAGGGGGTCGCGGAGGTTCTCACGGAAAATAGGAGGGAGGAACCTGGTGGAAGTGGAGAAGATAGCCTTCTCGCACGACTTGAAGCACCCAGGCATCTGCGGTGATGCTGGACCACCTGTGGGCGAAGTGAACCAGCCGGCCACCGGTGCTGGGAGGAACCAGCGGGGGGGGAAAGGCTATGCTGTGTGAGTCAAAAACCCCCACCCTGCTGAGCAGGGGCTGGTGGTGCAGGCTTGGGGGCTTGCTGCCTACGGGACCCGTTACCCCGTCCCTTGGCCTGCTGGCCCTGTTGGGGAGCTGCAGGGGCCTGATAATGGGGGTATTGTTTGTAGGCAGCCGCCTTCCTCGGGTAAAAGGACTTTTTCCCCGAGCCCTTCTTCTTCTGGGAAGGGGCGGAGGTCTTCCTAGAAAGCCTGGTCCTGGTGAGAGTCTCAGTCTCAATTTGCGCAGCCTTTTCCGCCATGGGCTTGCCAAAGAGGTTCTCGCCTCGGCAGGGGACATCGACCAACTTGTCCTGCACCCAGGGCTCAAGGTCTGACGACTGAAGCCAAGCCTGTCGGCGGGCACCGATGCCGGCTGCGGCCACTCGAGCCGATGCTTCAAAGCCATCATAGGCTGCTCGGGACATGAACTTTGAGCATTCCCGAATGCCAGTGGACAAGGCTAGGAACCTCCGCAAGGGTTCCTCGGACAGACCAGCGGAGAAGCCGGCTAGCTCTTTAGCCAGATCCCGGAGATACATGCCCATGTATAGCTGGTAAGTCTGGACACGACATGCGAGCATAGAGCCCTGGAACACTTCTTGCCAAGGCCATCCAGGTTACGGGCCTCCCTTCCAGGAGGCACCGAGGAGTGCATCTTCTGGCTCTTAAGACGATGCATGGCCGATTCCACTACCATGGAATGGTGTGGCAGCTGTGCCTTTTGAAAGCCAGGGCTCTTGCGGACTCGATAGATAGAATCGACCCGCTTGCTCAGGACCGGCGAGGAGGCCGGACTCTCCCACATGCGGAAGAGTAGTCGTTCCAGCATAGGAGGAACCGGTACAGTAAAGTGTTCCCTCGCGGGAGAGTCATACTGGAGGGCGTCGAGCTCTTCGGCTCGAGGCTCCTCCTCGGGATCCGCAGGGAAGGCCAAAGCCTTGGCCATATCCCTAACGAAGTCCGAGAACCGGGCATCCTCCGGGGGGGACTGTTTCCGAGGCTCGGACTCCGGTGAGTCCGATGGGACACACCGAGTCCGGAAAGAATCAGGCGACTCTTCCTCCTCAGACTCCCAGACCGACTCCGACGAGGACTCGGTGGGGTCGGCCCGGGCAGGGTGCGGCGCCAGCCGCCCCGACGCCGAGGGAGTCGGCGTCGGCGACCTCGGTCCCGAACGGGAGGCCGAGGGTGACCTCGACCGAGGATCGACTCGAGTTCTCATCGACTCGAGGATCGGCTCGGTCTCCGGGGTCGACTTGGACGTCGACGTCCCGGCGGTCGGGGCAGCGGCGCCAGCGAAGCCAGCGAGCAGTGCCCTCTGCTGGTCCATGAAGGCAGACAGTCTGCTCTCCAAGGCCGTCAACCTGAGTCCGAGCTCAGGTGACCCAGCAGCCCCCGACTCGGGCCCCGACGGCATCGGGCCCGACGTCGGCTGTCGCGGAGGCGAGTCCAGAAGGACCACAGGACTTACCCGGGCAGGCATCTCCGACTCCAGGCGAGGCCGCTTCGGGATGTGTTCCTTCTCCAAGGACCCGGGGCGGCTGTCGGGGCTATGCGACCTGGCCCTCGCGGAACCAGGAGCGTCCACCGACGCCGCCCTCGCGGGTTTCACCTTCCGACGATGGTCCCCGGAGGGAGAACCCCGGTCGGAGGAACTCCGGCGACGGTCCGAGCTGGAGCCTTTCGACGCGGAGGCCTCCGACGAGGTCCGGGTACGGCTGGGGTCAGCGAAGATTCTCTCACGCTGATGCCGCCGACTTCTCAACGCCTTCGAGGACATTTTGCTGCAGGGCCCACAGATCAGTTCCTCATGATCCGGGCCCAGGCAGCGGAGGCAAAAGTCGTGTGTGTCGGTTAGTGACATATTTCGGTCACACCGACCACACCGCTTAAACCCACTGGCAGCCATCGGGGGAAAAAGGGCCCCTGCGAGGTCAAAGGACCGGGCTGCCAGGGAAAAAACCGAAAACGAAAGCTGACTAAGTCAGAAAAACCGAAAAAAAGTAAGAGGACTCGTGACCGGCGTCGCGAGTCCGGGCGGGAAAAGGATCGGCGTCGAACCGAAGGAAAAAAGGATAAAATAAAGAAGAAAATCGACTTTTTCGCGGGGACAAGACGGGGACGTCTGTAGGGCTCCGCGGAAAAAAGAAGACTGGCTAAGATGGCACCCTCGGGCGGGAAGACGACCGCGCATGCGCGCTGCAATTCCCAAAGGCTTTCTTTGAAAGCTGGGGAAAATTGCTCCGCGAGGGCTCCGTCGGCGCCGACGTCACCCATAAGTGAGGACTGACTTTCTGCTTGGTCCTGGAGAACATGAGGGATCTAGCTAAGCTTGAAGAATGGTCTAGAATTTGGCAGCTGGGATTTAATGTTAAAAAATGTAAGGTCATGCATTTGGGCTGCAGCAATCCAAGGGAGCAATACAGTATAGGAGGTGAAGTACTTTTGTCCACTAAAGAAGAGCGGGACCTAGGCGTGGTTGTGTCTGATGATCTTAAAGTAGCTAAACAGGTAGAAAAGGCGACGGCAAAAGCTAGAAGGATGCTTGGGTGCATACGGAGAGGAATGGCTAGCAGAAAAAAGGAGGTGATAATGCCTCTGTATAAGTCTTTGGTGCGACCTCATTTGGAGTATGGTGTGCAATTCTGGAGACCGCACCTTCAAAAGGATGTGAACAGGATGGAGTCGGTGCAGAGGGTTGCTACTAAAATGATTAATGGGCTTCATTATAAAGCATATGAGGACAGACTTAAGGATCTTAATATGTACACCTTAGAGGAAAGGCAGGATAGAGGTGATATGATTGAGATGTTTAAATACCTCCGTGGCATAAATGTTCAGGGAGAGAGCCTCTTTCAATTGAAAGCAAGTTCTGCTACGACGGGACATGGGATGAGGGTGAAGGGCGATAGATTCAGGAGTGATATGCGGAAATATTTCTTTACGGAAAGAGTAGTGGATCCGTGGAATAGTCTCCCAGTGGAGGTGGTAGAGATGAGGACAGTAACTGAATTCAAAAAAGCATGGGACCAACACAGAGGATCTCTAAAGGTAAAAAGTGGACTGTTGTAGTTGTTGTTATGGAAGGACAGACTAGATAGGCCTTGTGGTCTTTTTCTGTCATCATGTTTCTATGTTTCTAAGTGATATTGCTGAAGGACTGAATGGAAAAATCTGTCTTTTTGCAGATGACACGAAAATTTGCAACAGAGTGGACTCCCCTGAGGGAGTGGATAATGAGAAAGATCTACAAAAGCTAGATGAATAAATCTTAACTGCCAAACATTAGACCAATGTGAAGAAGTGTAGTGTCATGAACTTGGGATGCAGCAATGCAAGAGAATTGTACGTGATAGGGGGCGAGAGGATGGTGTGCACAGACTAAAAGAAGGACCTCTGAGTAATTGTTTCTGAGGATCTCAAGGTGGTGAAACTGTGTGACAAGGTGGTGGCCAAAGCCAGAAGGATGCTAGATTGCATACAGAGAGAAACTAACAGTAGTTTTGGAGACCATATCTTGAAATGGATATAAAAAGACTGGAAATGGTTCAGAGGAAGTCAACCAAAATGATTTGGAGCCTGTGCCATAAGACATATGAGAAGAGACTTGAAGACATAAATGTATACTCTAGAGGAGAGGAGAGACAGGGGAGATATGATACAGACCTTAAAGAATATTAATGAACAAACAAATCTTTTTCAAAGACACAGAAGATGCAAAACTAGAGGGCATAACATGAAGCTGCAAGGGGGTAAACTGAAAGGCAGTGTCAGGAAATACTTTTTCACTGAAAGGGTGGTGGATGCTTGGAATGCCCTCCTAATGGAAGTGGCTGGGGCAAATAAAGTAACATTCAAAATGGCATGGGACAGACAGAGTGGATCCCTTTATAGCAACAGGATAAAATCAAAATAACCTTAATTGTCTCTGCTATCTCAACAAATAGGGGTAACCTGCACAGAGCGGTGGGTATACCCCTAATAAAGGCATGGGGAGGGGGGACCTGCACAAAGTGGCAGGTGCACTTACTCTTGCCTCCTTGCTGGGCAGACTAGATGGACCATGATGGTCTTTATCTGCCGTCATATACTATGTTACTATGTAAAAGGTGAAAAAGCAAAAACGGCTAAAATGAATGGCCGAAGAAACTCTTAAAATTGCCCAGAAACACAAAGAAGATAAAGTGAGAAGAGAATAAGAGGCAATTGCAGAACTCATTTCCAACGTGCTGCGCTGCAAGGTAAGGCAAGGAGAAGTACCTCAATGACGCATGCAAGGAAATAGAATCAGAAACTATTAGAGGAAGAACAAAATAGGCTTTCTTTAAACTATGAGAATTAAAGAAAACATTCCAGCCATGAATTTGAATGCCACAAGATGCTCAAGGATCCATGTTGAATGATGCTGAGAAGATCAAGGAAAGGTGGAAAGAATATAAAGAGCCATTAAACCATAAAGATCAAGTGCACCAACAGCAGTATCAACCTGTACTTTATGATCAGGAACCATTCATGATGAAAGCAGTTGAAGCAGCATTGAAAGCCTGATCACAGAACAAAGCACCAGGCATTGATGGTATTCCTACTGAAGTATTACAGTAATCAGATGCAGCAGTTACCATACGTAGAAGGCCCTTCAGCAAATTTGGAAGATATCACCATGGCCAACTGACTGGAAAAGATCTGTGTTTATACCAATACTAAAGAAAGATGATCCAACTGACTGTGGAAATTATCACACAATCACTCTGATCCCATATGCCAGTAAGATTTTACTGAAAATTATTCAGCAGAGACTACAACCATACCTGGAAAGAGAACTACCTGAAGTGCAAGCAGGGGGTCAGGAAAGGGCAAGGAATGAGAGACATCATCGTGGATATGAGATAGATCTTTGAAAAGACAGAAGAATACCAAAAAGATATCTATATGTGTTTTATCAACTACAGCAAGGCTTTTGACTGTGTAAACCATGAGAAACTCTGGGCCACTTTAAGAAACATGGGTATACCAGAACACCTGATCGTTCTCTTGCACAATCTATACACTAATCAAGCAACAGTTCAAATGGAAAAAGGAGAAACAGAATGGTTTAAAATCAGCAAAGGTGTATAACAAGGCTGCATACTTTCCCCCTACCTGTTTAATCATCAGAGAAGCAGGACTGTATGAAGACAATCGAGGTGTGAAGATTGGTGGAAGACTCATCAACAAACTCCGTTATGCTGATAATATCACATTACTTACAAAGTGAACACGATCTGAAACATTTGCTTCTCAAGATCAAGGAACATAGTCTTAAAATGGACCTGCGCCTTCATGTAAAGAAGATAAAGATCCTGATATCTGGCAAAATCAGTAAGTTCATCGTTGATGGGGAAGAAATTGAAATAGTTGACAACTTTAATCTACTTTATCAACTATAAAGAGGCGACAAGCAGTCAAGAAATCTGACGCCACATTGTTCTTGACAGAATGGCTATGAAGGACCTAGACAAGATTCTCAAGAGCAGAGATGTCTCTCTCCATACAAAGATTTGACTTGTTCAAGCCATGGTATTTTCAATAAAGTCATATGGATGCAAACGTTGGACAGTGAAAAAGATAGACAGGAAGAAAATTGATGTCTTTGAATTATGGTGCTGGTGACGAATACTGTGTATACCATGGGATTTCCCGAAGAACAAATCAGTACTAATAGAGATCAAACCTAAGCGTTCCTTTGAAGCTCAGCGGACAAGACTTTGACTTTCATACTTTGGACACATCATGAGAAGAGAGAAATAATTTGAGAAAGACATCATGCTTGGCAAGGTAGAAGGTCAACATAAAAGAGGAAGGCCAGCAATGAGATGGATCGATACAATAACAGCAGATATGGGTGCCACTCTATCAACAATGAGCTGCCTAAATGAAGATCATACAAAGTTTAGGACAACTATCCAGAGGATCGACATGATTCGATACAAACTCAACGACACAACATCATCATCTGTGTGTTCAATTATTTTGTTCTTTATAATGATTTCTACCACTTTGCCTAGTACTTTCGTCAGACTCACAGGTTTGTAGTTTCCCGATCATCTCTCAAATCCTTTTTAAAAATTGGTGTTATGTTGGCCATTCTTCAATCTTCATTTACTACAGATGACTTTAATGAAAGTTCACATATTACAGACATTAGGTCTGCAATTTCATATTTGAGCTCTTTCAACACCCTGGGATATATCAGGGTGATTTGTCACTCTTTAGTTTATCAAATTGCTGCATTACATATTCCAATTTATCGAGATTTATTTCAATTCCTCCAAATTATCATCTTTAAATATAATTTATGGCATAGATAACTTACCTATGTTTTCTTCAGTAAATGCCGAAGCAAAGAATTCAGTGAAGCTCTCCACTACGGCCTTGTCTTCCCTTAATACCCCTAACTCTCATGCAGGCTTTTTTGCTACGAATGTACTTGAGAAAATTTTTATGAGTTTTAAATTTCACAGTAAGCTTCTATTCAAATTCTCTCTTTGCTTGCCTTATCAGTGACTTGCAGCTAATTTCCTAATACTTATGTTTCCTGTTTTCATTATTTGGCTCCTTTTTACATTTTCTGAAGAATGTTTTTTTGGCAGTAACAGCATCTCTGACCTCACCTTTAAACCACACTGGCAGTCGTCTGGCCTTCCTTCTACCTTTCTTTAAACATGGAATATTCGTACATCTGGTCTGTGCTTCTAAGACAGTATATTTAAACACCACCATTGCTTGATATAAACCTTTAAACTTTGCAACTGCTCCCTTTAGTTTTTTCTTAACTGTTTTCCTCATTTTATCATAGTCTCCTTTTTTAAAGTTAAGAAGAGATTAAACCATGTTTGGTGGATATAACAGGACTTTGTGGAGCCCTGCTGCTAATGTGAGGAGCGGTTAAACGAACTGAATAAACAAACTCCCACTTGCTGGGATTCAGGGAGTGCCGGCTGAGGAAGTCCGTTTCCACATTTAACAATCCAGCAACGTGCTCAGCCGACAAGGCTAGGAGGTTCTTCTGTGCCCAGGCAAGCAGGAGATCCATCTCCAGGGCTACTCCAGCACTTCTTGTGCCACCCTGCCAACTAACGTAAGCCACCCTATAGCATTGTCTAAAAACACTCAAACCTCCTGGCTCACAACCAGGGGCTGGAAACACAGAAGAACCAACCTGATGGCCCTCACCTTGAGGTTGCAGATGAACCACACTACTTCCCTATGGTTCCAAGAGACCTGGGTCATGTTGTTGTTGTTGTTGTTGTTAAGTGCCGTTGAGTCGGTGTCGACTCATGGCGATCCTCTGGATAGTTGTCCTAAACTTCGTATAGTCTTCAGTTAGGTAGCTCATTGTTGATAGAGTGGCACCCATAGCTGCTGTTATTGTATTGATCCATCTCATTGCTGGCCTTCCTCTTTTGCATTGACCTTCTATCCTGCCAAGCATGATGTCTTTCTCTAATGATCTCTCTCTTCACATGATATGTCCAAAGTATGAAAGTTGAAGTCTTATCATCTGAGCTTCTAAAGAAAGCTTAGGTTTGATCTCTAGTACTGTCTGGTTTGTTCTTCGGGCAGTCCATGGTATACGCAGTATTCGCCGCCAGCACCATAATTCAAAGGCATCAATTTTCTTCCTATCTTTTTCACTGTCCAGCTTTCGCATCCATATGTTATTGAAAATACCATGGCTTGAATGAGTTGAATCTTTGTTCGGAGAGAGAGATCTCTGCTCTTGAGAATCTTGTCTAGGTCTTTTATAGCCATTCTGCCAAGAGCAATGCGTCGTCGGATTTCTTGACTGCTTGTTTACTGATAGTTGATCCAAGTAGGTTAAAGTTGGCCACGATTTCAATTTCTTCTCCTTCAACGATGAACTTATTGATTTTGCCAGTTTTCATGATCTTTGTCTTCTTTACATTAAGGTGCAGGCCCATTTTAAGACTATGTTCCTTGATCGTGAGAAGCAAATGTTTCTGATCATCTTCACTTTCAGCCAGTAATGTGGTATCATCAGCATAGCAAAGACTGTTGATTTGTCTTGCATCAATCTTCACAACTCTGTTGTCTTCATACAATCCTGCTTCTCTGAAATTTTGTTGTGCATATAAATTAAACAGGTAAGGGGAAAGTATGCAGCCTTGTCGTACACCTTTGCTTATTTTAAACCATTCTGTTTCTCCTTGTTCCGTTCGAACTGTTCCTTCTTTATCAATGTACAGATTGCGCAAGAGAACAATGAGGTTTTCTGATATACCCATGCTTCTTAATATGGCCCAGAGTTGCTCATGGTTTACACAGTCAAAAGCCTTGCTGTAGTTGATAAAGCACAAATAGATATCCTTTTGGTATTCTTTAGTCTTTTCAAGGATCCATCTCACATTCGCGATGATGTCTCTCGTTCCTCGCCCTTTCCTGAACCCTGCTTGCTCTTCAGGTAGTTCTTGTTCCAGGTATGGTTGTAGTCTCTGTTGAATAATCTTCAGAAGAATCTTGCTGGCATGTGGGATCAGAGCGATTGTGCGATAATTTCCACAGTCAGTTGGATCACCTTTCTTTAGTACTGGTATAAACACAGATCTTTTCCAGTCAGTTGGCCATGGTTATATCTTCCAAATTTGCTGGAGGGCCTTCTACGTATGGTAACTGCTGCATCTGATTACTGTAATACTTCAGTAGGAATGTCATCAATGCCTGGTGCTTTGTTCTTTGATAAGATTTTCAATGCTGCTTTGACTTCTTCTTTCATCACAAATTGTAAATAATTACCCTGGTTACCCAAGTTTTTGTTCCTGTTCTATGTAAAAATAAAACGGATAATATGTATCTTATCTGATGTTTCATTGTTCTATGTAAACCGCGCTGACTGTAAATAGTGCGGTATATAAAAGTTGTTAAATAAATAAATTAAATAAAATTGTTCCGGATCATAAGGTACAGGTTGAAATGGCTGTTGGTCCACTTGATCTTTATCATATAAAGACTCTGTATATTCTTTCCACCTTTTCTTGATCTTCTCAGCATCATTCAACATAGAATCTTGAACATCTTGTAACATTCCAATTCGAGGCTGGAATTTTTTCTTTAATTCTCGTAGCTTTAGGAAAGCCAATCTTGTTCTTCCTCTAATCGTTTCTGATTCTATTTCCGTGCATGTATCATTGTAGTAATTTTCCTTGTCCTGTCTTGCTGCACGTTGGAAATCTCTATTGAGTTCTGCGATTCTCTTTCTTTCTACTCTGGCTTTAGCTTCTCTGCATTTCTGGGCAATTTTCAGGGTTTCTTCCATCATCCATTTTGGCCGTTTTTTGCTTTTTCCCCTTTTGTAGAGACTTCTCACTTTCTTCCAGCACAACCTTCTTGATGTCATTCCATAACTCTTCTGTTTCTGTCATCTGTATCTAAAGCAGCAAATCAATTTTGCAGGCAGTCTTTAAATTCCAGTGGTATATTCTCAAGGTCATATTTTGCTACATTCATGAGTGGCTTGCTCTTTTTCAACTTTAGCTTGAGGTTGCATACTAGTAGTTGGTGATCTGTACCACAGTCAGCTCCAGGTTTTGTCTTTGTTGATCTTTATCTTTATTTAAAACTTGTTATACCGCCTGGGGACCGTTACCTGTGTTTCCTTTGTGGAGTCCTGTGCGGCGAGAAGGAGGAGGAGGAGTTTTGGCCCCCCCGCCCCCCGGGCCGGTATAAAAGCTTCGGCCAGTCACTGCAAGTCGGGACCGTTACCTGTGTTTCCTGTGTGGAGTCCTGTGCGGCGAGGAGGAGGAGGAGTTTTGGCCCCCCCCGGGCCGGTATAAAAGCTTCGGCCAGTCACTGCAAGTCGGGACCGTTACCTGTGTTTCCTGTGTGGAGTCCTGTGCGGCGAGAAGGAGGAGGAGGAGTTTTGGCCCCCCCACCCCCGGGCCGGTATAAAAGCTTCGGCCAGTCACTGCAAGTCGGGACCGTTACCTGTGTTTCCTGTTTGGAGTCCTGTGCGGCGAGAAGGAGGAGGAGGAGTTTTGGCCCCCTGGGCCGGTATAAAAGCTTAGGCCAGTCACGGAACGCGACCCGCTGGTGCGTGCCCGAAGGGGCAGGCCACGCCCTTTTGGAGCCCCTTCGGAGCCATCTGCGCGTTCTCATGGGTAGAAGGAGAAAGAAGGTTTTTCCAGCTCTTCCTGCTAAGTCTGTTAAGACAATTGGACCAATGGATCGTCATCTTTTGGGAACTGGACCTGATTCTTTGGAGAAAGAACTGTCAGGGGAGTCCGTGAGTACGATGTCTGATTTATCCTCTGATACGCTGGGTGTAGCCCTGCCCGGAAAGGAAGTACTTGTTGAGGACTCTCTCTCCAGGGGTGTAGTCCCTGTTGAGGGTCCTCAGCCTTCTCAAGAACCCTCTCTGCCACAGTCGTCTGGGGAGCAGAGAGCTAAGTTGCTGACCCCGGTGGTATTTTCCTCTCAATTAGTAGATGTAACTGTTCCAGCTGAGGTATCATTACGTGATATATGGACCTTGGTAGCACGTATGGAGGGTTCCCTCCGTACTTCCCTTTCTCAAGTTACACAGTTTTCTACGGAGGTGGTACATAAGCTCTCTGAACATGAGGCACAGCACGTTATAACTAATAAATCTCTTAATAAGTTGGAGGGGAAGTTTTCAGTATTAGAGGCTGCGGTTTCTTCTTCAATTAAGGATAGTGCTATAATACATCATCAGTTAGAATCTTTGGAAAATGCTAATCGATCTAGGAATTTGCGATTTTTAAATTTTCCCTGCACTCATTATTTAGCTCCTTTGATATTGGTGCAGAAATACTTTAAGGAGGTTCTATTAATTGAAGATGTGAGTCTATTAAGTTTTCCTCACTTTATTATGTTCCATTGATTTCCTCTGGTGCTACTTCCTCTCCTGGATCTGAGAAGAAGGGGACCCCCATTGTAGCTGAGTCATTAGATGTTTCTCAATTTTTGGAGTCTTCTATGGATACGATTCCTCATCGCGCTACCTTGTTTCTTTTTTATCATTTCAAGATAAGAATTTGATAATGCGACTTTATTTCCTGAAAAAAGATCAACTGTTTTGTGGTAGTCCTATTCAAATATTTCCTGACGTATCCAGGAGTACTCAGAATCGTAGGAAAGCTTTTTTGGCTTTGAAAAATCGGACTCTAGCTATTGGGGCTTCCTTTTTTCTAAAGTACCCTTGTAAATGTATCTTGATATTAGAAGGTGTGAAATATGTGTTCCATGACGTAGGTCAGTTAGAGGCTCTCTTGATTAGTAAGGAAAGTCTTTGAATATTTTTCTCTTCCTTTCCATGTAAAATTAGGGCTTGATATGTAATTGGCTCCTATTTCTTTATTTTGTTTCTTTTGATGTTAATTCAGGTAACTCTCCTCTTGATGTGGACTTTATTGTAATCTTATTTTATTTTTTCAATAAAGATTATTGGAAACTAAAAAAAAAAACAAAAACAAAAAAAACTTGTTATACCGCCTAAACCAAGAGGCATGCAGCGGTTTACAATAAAAACAAAGGAGACTACTGAAGAAAAGGAAACAGAAAGGAACGCCAATTTGTTTACAAAAGGGACAGCTGTAGAGAAGATAAGAGATAGTACAGCAATACTGTTAGTACAGTAGAAAGAGGGGAGAACAGAGGAAAACAATAAGTGCAAGATCAGGGGGAACCAGTAAGTGCAGTAAAAGAGGGAGGAACAGAGGGAAACACTAAACGCAATAACAGAGGAAAACAATAAACACAAAACAGAGGGAAGGGAAACAATCAGTTGCCGGCAGGAAGAGGGGGAGGAGGAAGGTTGAAGGCTGTGCAAAAGAGGTGGGTCTAGGTGATGTTATAGAGCTTTTCCATCATTGACGTCCACAAATGTAGTCAATTAGATTTTTGTACAATCCTTTGGGTGAAGTCCATGTGTACAGTCGCTGCTTGTATTGCTGGAAGAAGGTGTTTGAGATGAATAGATCGTTGGTCTTGCAGAATTCTATCAGTCTTTCTCCAGCTTCATTTCTGTTGCCAAGTCCATATTTTTCAACCACTTTGTCTTCATCTTTATTGCCAAATTTGGCGTTCCAGTCACTCATGACTATCAGGATATCCTGTTTGCATGTTCTCTCAATTTCAGCTTGTACTTTTTTCTGCAGCTGTTGGGGCATATACTTGAATTATAGTTGTGTTGATAGGCATTCCTCGTAGATGAATAGATATTAATCGTTCACTGACTGCGTTGTATTTCATTACAGTTCTTGCAAGTTTCTTCTTTATTATAAATGCAACACCATTTGTCTTTCATTTCTAGCATAGTAGACCATGTGATCATCTGTTGCAAAGTGCCTGAGGCCAGTATATTTCAGTTCGCTGACACCCTAGAGATCAAGGGTCATACAGTCTCGGAAATGGGCCTCCCAGCCTGAGAGACTGGCATCTGTTAGCAGAATCCAGGAGAAATTGTACAGCGGAAAGCCCTTCCTCAGATGACAGGGATGCCGTCATCACCACAAGCTAGTCTTTATCATTGGGAGCAAAAGCCTCCACTTGAACTCCTGAAAACTTAGGGACCTATGAGTCAACAAGGACCACTGGAGTGGCCACATGTGAGCATGTGCCCACGGCACATCTCTAGTGTCGCCACCATCAATCCAAGGAGCTGAAGATAATCCCAGAATCTGGGGGTTGCTGCACACAGAACGCCAGGCCAGCCAACAATTTTGTGACTTTCTCCCTCTGGCAGAAAATCTCTGCCCACTCGAGTATCGAAACGTGCTCCCAGCAACTCCAAGGACTATGAAGGCAAAAGCTGGCTCTTTTTCTGATTGATCAACCACTCAAGGCTTTCCAGAAAGGGTACCACTCGTGATGTCATCCGAGATGCTTTTAACAGGGAACGGGCTTGAATGAGCTAGTCATACGGATAGGGATGGATACAGATCCCTTGGCACCATATCCACCACCACCATGACCTTGAAGAATGTCCTTGGGGCGGTGGAGAATTTGAAAAGAAGGATGGCGAACTGTCAGTGAGAGCCAGCATGGCAAAATGCAGATACTTCCGCTGATCCATCTGAATTAGGATATGAAAATACGCCTTGGACAGATGTAGCAAAGCTGAGAATTCTCATTGGTGCACTGCTAGTATCATGGAGTGCAAGGTTTCCATTCGAAAGAGCAGGATGCGCATGTGCTCATTGACCGCTTTGAGGTCCAGAACAGGCCGGAAGGAACAGTCCCTTCTCGGCACCATGAAGTAGGTGAAGTATATGCTCTTGACCTGCTCATCTGGGGTGACGGGCATCACTGCCTTCAGGCAAAGTAACTTGTCCAAGGTGTTCTGCACCATGGCGCATTTAATCGCAGACTCACGAGGGGAAATGACGAAGGCATTGGGAATTGGCTCTTTGCATTCCATTCCATAGCCAACTGCAAGATAACCAAATGAAAGGTGTCTAGCACCCAGCGATCCCTGATATCAGGGAATGGGCCCCCAAACCTTCACTGCGAAGCCTGGGAGGGTCCTCCTCTGAAGGGGACAGTCTCTGGGTCCATGTGCTCCATGAAAGGACTGAGAACAGGCTTGAGGCCTGAAGCAGAGGGAAAGAAAGGGGTTTTTTTTCAGGTCCGTATTGACGATTGTCCCGAGACCCCCCAGGAATCTGAGTAGCATTCCCTTGGTGGGTGGGTGGAGACTGACAAGAAAGGGGAACTAGCCTGCTTTACAGGCCCCCTGGACCTGTCTTCCGAGAGGTGGTATAGGTCTAGTCTTGCCTAGGTCCTTCATCAGCTTCTCTAAATTGGTTCCAAGCAGGAGTTTCCCTTTAAGGCCAGTACAGCCAACTGGGCTTTGGAGGATGTCCATCGCCAAGTGCCAGAGCCAAATCCAATGCTGTGACACAGTTGTCAGGGCACCATCTCTGGCCGACAATCGTACCAAGTCATACATGGCATCAGAAAGGAAGGTCGCAGCTCACTCCAAGAGGGAAGAAGTATCATTAAGTGGTAGAGACTGAATCCACTGGAGCAAAGCTCAAGACATCAAGCTGGTTCATACCTCCAGCTATAAAACAGCCATTGCCACGGCACACTGGCTCTTCAGCAAGGAATCAACCATGTAGTCCAGAAAATCCTTTACGCCTGATCCACCCTTCACAGAAATGGTAAAGGCCATGATTTGCGCATCCACCTTGGGAATGTCAAACCACTCGCTGTGCTCCTCCTCCAGGACAGCATAGATCTTCTTATAGACTCTTAACCCTTTAGGCAGGGTGAGTCCCACTCGGACCGGATCATATCTTTGATCACCTCCGGAAATGGAAAGACAGTAGTGCATTTCCGCACCCCTTGAAGAGGCAGGTTATATTCGGCTCCTGTTCCATGCGGGAAGCATCTATCAAGTCCAAAGCAAGTGAGACCCTGGAAATTAATGCCGCCACTCTTCCTTCCAGAACAGGCGGATCACGCTGGCCTCTGCATAGTCTTCTGAAAGTGAGACTATATCCTCATCCACGTCAGAGCCCAGTACCGATTCATTTAGGTCCAAGGCATAGTCAACATCTCAGATAGCTCCCAACTGTTCATCTTCAGGGAGTATCCCATGCCGGGGACGCTTAGCAAGGATAATCGAACAAGGCTTCTACTTTTAGCCTGACCAGCACGAGACTGCATTTGGGGACACCAAGAGGCCGCAGGGTTAGAATTTCCCCGCCAGAAGAACCAGATCTGTTGCAAAAAAGGAAAAGAATTCTGGGGAGGACAATCTGGATTCTGGAAGCTCTACTCTCAGAAAAGGCTCTCCAACGCTAGGGGCAAAGCCATCACAAACCCCCTTGAGGATGAAGAATAGCTCACAGCATGGTCGCTGAAGCCTCTGGCCTGCTGAACATCCTTACCCTTAGCATTATCCTGCACCTCTTGCCATGAGGCAGGTAAGAATGGATTAACTGTGTCCCTCAGCTCAGAGGGGGAAGTCATGCCCTTCAGGGGAGACTCAGAAGATGCCATACAGGAAAGCGGAGTCCAGGATCCAAGGATTAGCACCTCGCTTGCCACAGGTCAAAACAATGTTTCCTGGAAGCAGAGAGTTAGCGTAAGTATCACAAGAGTGCGCGCTAAGGCCATGTCAGCCTGCAAGTGTGCGCTAACTGCGCTTTCACATAACGCGTGTTAAGGTGCTGGGAACCAGCGTAAATTGGAGTCACTTGGGTGGAACATGCATTAGGACCACGCAACCCCCCGGCACATAATAGGCAAAAACATTACTAATGCTTGCAGAAAATGGTGGGAAACCTGGAGCTGGCCCAAGGCTTGGGACCACTGCGCCCCTTGCATATGCATTCGATTTAGGGGAACAATGTGCAAGTTTGAGGCCATGTGCCCCAGAAGGCTCGTGCTGGGTCTCGGCAGCCCAAGCACGGAGGCGGTCCGCACATGTTCAAGAGAGGAACACGGTCGCCCGCTCTGTGTCGAGCAATGCTCCGATGAACTCCAGTGTCTGTACCAGTTCGAGGTGGGATGTGGAGTAGCTGATCAGGAAACTAAGGCGCTCGAGGAGGACCACCATGCACGACGCCAAGAGGTGTGCCTCCCCAGGTGATGCGCCCGTGATGAGCCAATCATCTAGGTAGGGGTAGATGGATATATCCTGCAGCCGGAGGCAGGCTGCGGCCGCCGATAGGCATTTGGTGAAGACTCGTGGGGCAGATGCGAGCCCGAAGGGGAGCACCCTGTACTGAGAGTGCTCCCCCCTGCACCCTGAACTGATAGTGCTCCACCCTGCACCGTGAAATGCAGGAACTTCCTGTGCTTGGGGTGAACAGGGATGTGGGTGTACGTGTTTCTGAGATCCAAGGAGCATAACCAATCGCCCTGCTAAAGGAAGGGCGGCAGGACACAAAGCGACAGCATTCGGAACTTCTCCCTCACCAGAAACTTGTTCAGGTTCCTGAGATTGAGGATGGGACACAGGCCCCGTGTCCTCTTCAGAACAAGGAAGTAACGGGAGTAGAACTCCCGACCCCAGAGATGCGACGGGCCTCTCTCGAACGCCCGTTGACCGAGGAGGTTGTCCAACTCTAGCTTTAACATAACACCTCCACCGACATACCAAAATCCCACTAATGTATATTTTTATATTTTTGTCGGAGCCAACCGGGGGAGGGCTGGAATTGTATAACCAACCCCCACCAGACGGTAACCTCCTTTTATTATATTTTTCACCCCCAAAAAACAATGAATGTATTAAACAGTCACTTATCTTCAATAAAGTTTTAATCCTTTCCCAAAAAAATTGCCAAGAATGAAGTTGCACGACGTGCACGTTTCGGGTGGACCCCTGTATCAAGTGCTTAAGACTTCTCTTTCAGGCAATAGAAAAACACCGTCCTCACGGCATGGGATCATCATTAATAAATGGCAGAAAAATCACACCTGACCTTTAAGCAAGGGATGAACCAATCAGAGGAGGAACACTTCACTGACAGGGGTATCCTCACCACTATTGGTTGAAACTCAGAATTGACTAGGCGCGTCAAAGCCAACGTCACAGAATGGTGTTCCACTCAATTTCCCAATTCAGCCCATGAGGATGAACGGAATTGAGGGTGAATATCCAACGTTGTTCCAAACGTTGCAAACGCAACTCACGATCACCTCCCCGCGGATCAAGGGGCACGTGATCGATGACCGTCCATTTCAATGTATCAAAACCATGTGCCTTAGAAACACAATGCTCAACCATCGGAGCCGATAGGACTTTGTTCCGAATTCTTGAAGCATGTTCTGCCAATCGATTTCCCATGGTACGAGTAGTGCGCCCCACATACAAAAGCCCACACGAACAGCTCAAAAAATACACTACAAAAGACGTAAGGCATGTAGTCTTCCAACGGCGGACAAATTCACGATGGGTGCCAGGATGTTGCCAACAGAGACCCGAAAGAGTCTGTTCACAATACACACAATTGTTACACGGAGAATGTCCCCCATCATAACCTGATGGTACCGGTCTATCCAAGGGCACCGATGTCTTCACCAATTTATTATTTAAATTGGGTCCCCGTGAAAATGCCAACCGTAAAGGCTTATTAAAGCATGTGTGCAAACTTAGCATGGACCAGTGGGAACGCAAAATCTGTACTATAGCTGAACTTCGTGTGGTGAAAGGTAAAACTCCCACCACCGCATCCTTAGATGGGGACTCCGATGAGAAATATTGGGGGTCTAATAACCATTCCCGGTGGGTATAAAGTGCCCTCCTGTATGATCGGGTCACCACCCGTACAGGATACCCCCGATCTAATAGACGTTGGCGCAACTCTGAAGCATGTATTTTGAAATCTGACGTTGACTGGCATAAGCGACGAAGGCGCAGGAATTGACCAAAAGGTAAACCACATTTTAAAGGGCCCGAGTGATGACTGCGATAGTGGAGCAAACTGTTCCGCTGAACTGGCTTTCGATACAAAGATGATATCAGGCGATCCCCTTCCACAAATAACAGCATGTCCAAGAATTCAATTTTATCAACATCAATGTGTTCAGTGAACTTAATATTTGGTTTTAATTGATTTAGCCAGTCAACAAATACATGGAGGGAAACTAAATCCGAAGTCCATATAAAAAAGACGTCATCTAAAAATCTTTTCCAGAATAACACATGTTGGTATAATCTTGATTGCTTTATCAACAACTCCTCCATTTCCCCTATGTATAGAGTGGCCACAGATGGTGCTAAAGTAGCCCCCATGGCTATCCCAGATATCTGTTGATAAAAATGTCCATCAGCCAAGAAATAATTCCTAGTCAATACTAGTCGGGCTAGAGCCAATAAAAAAGATTTGGGAAGCCGAGCGTGAGCAAACCTGAATGCATTCTCTAATAGCGCCAAAGCTTCATACTGGTCAATGTTTGTGTATAGCGCTGTGACATCTAAAGTCACTAGGAAAGCTCCTAATGGAAACGTAAGAGTTGAGATACATTGTAAAAAATGTGTAGAATCCCTCAAGAAGTTCAGCTATAGTACAGATTTTGCGCTCCCACTGGTCCATGCTAAGTTTGCACACATGCTTTAAAATAAGCCTTTACGGCTGGCATTTTCACGGGGACCCAATTTAAATAATAAATTGGTGAAGACATCGTTGCCCTTGGATAGACCGGTACCATCAGGTTATGATGGGGGACATTCTCCGTGTAACAATTGTGTGTATTGTGAACAGACTCTTTCGGGTCTCTGTTGGCAACATCCTGGCACCCATCGTGAATTTGTCCGCCGTTGGAAGACTACATGCCTTACGTCTTTTGTAGTGTATTTTTTGAGCTGTTCGTGTGGGCTTTTGTATGTGGGGCGCACTACTCGTACCATGAGAAATCGATTGGCAGAACATGCTTCAAGAATTCGGAACAAAGTCCTATCGGCTCTGATGGTTGAGCATTGTGTTTCTAAGGCACATGGTTTTGATACATTGAAATGGACGGTCATCGATCACGTGCCCCTTGATCCGCGGGGAGGTGATCGTGAGTTGCGTTTGCAACGTTTGGAACAACGTTGGATATTCACCCTCAATTCCGTTCATCCTCATGGGCTGAATCGGGAAATTGAGTGGAACACCATTCTGTGACGTTGGCTTTGACGCGCCTAGTCAATTCTGAGTTTCAACCAATAGTGGTGAGGATACCCTATCAGTGAGGTGTTCCTCCTCTGATTGGTTCATCCCTTGCTTAAAAGTCAGGTGTGATTTTTCTGCCATTTATTAATGATGATCCCAAGCCGTGAGGACGGCGTTTTTCTATTGCCTGAAAGAGAAGTCTTAAGCACTTGATACAGGGGTCCACCCGAAACGTGCACGTCGTGCAACTTCATTCTTGGCAATTTTTTTGGGAAAGGATTAAAACTTCATTGAAGATAAGTGACTGTTTAATACATTCATTGTTTTTTGGGGGTGAAAAATATAATAAAAGGAGGTTACCGTCTGGTGGGGGTTGGTTATACAATTCCAGCCCTCCCCCGGTTGGCTCTGACAAAAATATAAAAATATACATTAGTGGGATTTTGGTATGTCGGTGGAGGTGTTATGTTTAGTTTAATTTTGCACAGTGACTAGGGGTTTTTTAGGGCTGTTCCAACTCTAGCTTTAGGCAAGCCTGGTGAGAGGGAAGCAGAGTAGGCTCCGCTGGGGAGAAGGGAGGAGGAAGTCTGTCCAGATGGATACGGTAACCGTCCCGGACGACCCGGAGGACCCAGGTGTCCGATGTGATGGCCTCCCACTTGGAGGCAAAAAGGGACAGACGTCCTCCTACCGGTGGAAGCGCCCCCAGGGGACAAGAGGCTACACACGTGGCATCAATACCCCGGAGCTGGTTGGGGTGGCACCGGTGGTTGTGATTTGGGCCCCTTAGGTTTACGGTGGCCCTGAGCTTCACCCTTGCCTTGGCTGCTGGGCGTCGGCACTGGGGCGGAAGGATAGAGAGGGTATCCCTGGTAAGGAAGCCCCTTCCTCTGAAAGAAGGGTTTCTTGCTATGCTGTTTCTTCCGAGGGAGGGACGAGGTTTTCCGAGATAGACGGGTACGGGTTAAGAACTCAGTCTCAATTTCAGCTGCCTTGTCCTCCATGGGCTTGCCGAACAGTTATTCACTGAGGCAGGGAACATCCAAGAGTTTCTCCTGGACCCACTGTTCCAGGTCTGAGGACTGGAGCCATGCTTGACGCCGGGCTCCGATGACACCGGCTGCCACCCGGACGAAGACTCAAACCCACCATACACGGCACGAGAAAGGTTTGGAATCTGAGGAGGTGGTCACCTTCAAGATCCGCGGCGAAATCGCCAAGCTCTTTGGTGAGATCACGAAGAAACATACCCATATACAATTGGTATGCCAGGATGCGGCAAGCTAGCATGGATCCCTGGTAGGCCTTACACCTGAGGACATGGGATTCCCTGCCCAGCGGAACCGAAGAATGCAACCTTGGGCTCTTCTGTTTACGCATCGCAGATTCCACTACCATGGAGGTACGAGGAACCTGGGCCTTTCAAAACCCAGGCCCTCGCTGGACTCTGTACATGGCAGAGTCTTTTACTGATGATAGAGACCGAGGCGGGTGCTTCGGCCACATATGGAGGAGCAGCCAGGCCAGGATGGACGGTACAGGAACCGTGAGAGACTCCCTTGGAGGAGACTCATATTGAAAAATGTCAAGTTCCTCCTCCCTTGGCTCTTCTTCGGTTTGCGTGGGCAGATTGAGGGCCGAGCCATATCCTGCATGAATACCAAGAAAGAGGTATCTTTGGGGGGGGATGACTGCCTTCGTGACGCGGATGGGGGGACAGGTCTGAAGGAAGGTCCCAATAGTAGCGGGTTTCAGGGGATGTGTCCCCATCTGATTCCCAGCCTGAGAGGTCCGAGAAGGACTCTGAGTCGGGCTGATCCCCATGTCCGGTGGCCAAGGTCCGCTTGGAGGCACTGACTCTGGACGACCGCGCCCCCGAGGAACGGGATGGTGAATGAGACCAGTGCCGAGGCCCCTCATAAGGCCCATGGCTCTTGGGGGTTTCCAAGGCACTTCTCAGGACCATAGTCGATGGACCCTCTGTCTCGGACACGAGCCAGCCATGCTGGGCAGCTAGGAAGGCAGAAACGTTGTGCTCTAGTGCCAGCATTCAGGACTCTCACTCAGAAGTGGGTCCCTGGGATGCCAACGCCGGGGTTACCAGGTCTGGCGTGGAGGAGGAGAGGGGGTCCTCACCAGGACGACCCTCCGGAGACCGGGCACAGTCGCCGGAGGCCTCCTTGTCTGTACGAGGCACCTTTCAGGGCTGCTCCTTGTCCGAATCTCAGGAGCGCCAGGGAGGTCTAAGGGAATGAGCGCGAGAGCACTCACACTTATCCAGAGCCCCCGACTGCGCCTTCAAGGTCTTCTTTTGCCATTCCACCTTGGGCGAACCCTGATCAAGGTGATGCCTGGGACACAGAGTAACTGCGGGGGACCCTGCGAGTGGTGGATCGGTGGAACAAGGCACCACCGGGGACTCCGGCGCTGACCTACGGAAAATGTCATCTGATTTTTGCTTACGGCTCTGAAGGACCTTAGCAGATATTTTCTTGCAAAGAGAGCAGAGCTCCGGGTTGTGGTCAGCCCCCAGGCACCATAGACAACAGTCATGGGTGCCTGAGAGCGACATGTTTTTGGAGCATCTGTCACATTTTTTTAAGCCGGTGGCCATGGGGGCGAAAAGAGCTCCTGCAAGGTCGAAAACCCTCGAGGCCAGAGGGTAGAAATAGGGCGCAAAAAGGGCCCAAAGTACGAAAAAACTAAGAAGGGAAAAATAGGGATCCTCTGGCCCACAGCCAAAGCGGGGGTGTCAGGGAGGACGGGAGAGGACCGGTGCAACTGGAAAAAAGGCCAAAGGACCGAAGAAAAAATATTTTTCCAAGGGATGAGGACATGCGTCTGAAGGGTTCCGCGTAAAAAGAGAGTCTGAGCAAGATGGCACTCTTATGGGAAGAGGACCACATATGCGTGGCAACAATCCCAAAGGCTTTCTTTGAAAGCTGGGGAATTGCTCCGCGCTGGCTCCATCAGTGCTGATGCCACCCATAAGTGAGGACTGACTTCCTGCTTGTTCCTGGAGAACTACATCAGGTTGAGATGAAAGGGGGACTTCTGGGGTGGGGTAGGGGTGGTATTGGGGATAGGTGGATTTACCAGGAGAAGCAGATAGATGAATCTAACACGACTTTCACATTTCTTTATCACTGATATATGGGGAAGAACTGACTGTTGGGCAGGCACTTGAGATGGGGTGAGAGATCATGAGTCTATGGTTATTAAGTTTTAACAGGTTCCAAAAAAATTGGATGAATAAAAGTGATTTGTTGTGTGCTATATAAGTGATATAAGGAGTGGAGGAGTAGCCTAGAGGTTAGAGCAACTGCCTAGTGCCCAGAGGATCAAGGGTTTGATTACCACTGGCACTCCTTGTGACCTTGGGCGAGTCACTTTACCCTCCATTGCCTTGGAAGAAAAGGCCTGGCAATCTACTTACGGTGATACATTGCCAAGAAAACAGAGAGGCTGTTCGGTCTTCAGGAGTCAGCACTATCTTGATGGCACTAAAAATATATAAGTTAATACTTGATAAACTGTATTATAAATGTTGTGCACGGAAACACTAAAAATATGACAGAAAGAAGTCAACTTCCTCTTTTACTTTTGAAAAGCAGAAATGGCTCCTGCTAGGTTCTCCTCATGCCAAACTGGAAGAGCCGCCACACTAGATTCTAATTTTAAATGCTATTAAAGAAACAGCCAGATACCTGCTTGCAATTAAGAACTATAGTATTGGAAGTATCTGTGACATTCCCCTAAGAGGTGGGTGGAAAATGAACAGGAAGTTTGGGTTGGCATATCTTTTTGCTGTGTCCCGTGGCTTCCCAAGATATACTATGTTTAGGGCACACTTTTTCAAAACTCACCTATAAATTATGGAAAAGCTGCAGGGCAACTTTGATACGAGGAAAACATATCCCCCACTAAAAGGTATAATTCTGCTTTCCCCTCTGGTCAGTCTTCAAAATTATTTTCAGGATGGGAGTCACTGAATTTAGTAAGTCTAAGACAACTTTTTGAAAAGAGGATGATACTGTGTTTTGTGGAAGAGAAAATATACCTAGGGTCCATATGAATTATATGGGTATTTCTGGTTATGCCACTTTAAAGTTAAGGAATGGAAGACTGAGGAGATATCAGGGACCTTAACAACTAGCCTATATACAGTATGTTTTAAGGCTTGATATCATGCTTGGTTCATCTATTAAACAAGGAGGAGTCAAGGGCCTCTTTCCAAAAGGCACGGAAGATGATTTAAGGGCTCCTCTTGAAGACGATATAAATGAGAGCAGATTTTTTGGTCATTACCTAAATTATTTATATCCTTCTTTCTTATGGAGAATGATTACAAAATGCTGTATCGATGGTATATCACCCCGCAGGGAATGAAATTGTGTAATCCGGCAACTTCAGATTTATGCTGGTGGGGCTGTGGAAATAGGGGGACTTTTTGGCAAATGTGCTGGCAATGTGTCAAATGGTAGGAGAGTCAGAGGTACGGTGTTGCCAGAGGTAGGGGATCTCCTATACCTCTGGCACCTAATCTTTGCTTGCTCCCTCTGGTTCCAGATGCACTGCCAGGCTGGAGCAAAGCATATTATATTAATGTTATGATTGCCGCCAGAATAGAAATTGCATCTATTTGGAAGTGCTTTATGATTTTCAACAAGCAGATTTTGCTTTTTAAATTTAATAATGTATATGTTCTATCACTACTACTACTACTGATCATTTGTACAGCACTACAAGGTGTACGCAGCGCAGTACAGAGACATGTAAAAGATGGTCCCTGCTCATCAGACTTACAATCTAGTCAAGAAAGAACAGCTGTGGATAAGAATACATCTAGGCTAAGGGAACGGGGTAAGGAAACACAGTGGAGACTAGGCGGACCAGGATCTAAAAGCAGCCTCAAAGACTGCTATACGTTATAGGAGTATGAGGAAGTTTTGAAATAAATGAGGGTCCTTTATAAAAGAATTGCTTAAGAATACCTAAGAGAGAGGGAGGCAATGGTAGAAAATTTTGATGAAGGGAGAGGAAATAAGTGGGGCTTGTGCTTCTCTAGGAAAACCAGACTTTAGGGGTGCGGGCGGGGGCATTTGTTTTGTTATTAATGGCTGAATAGTTAAAATGAAGATGTACTTAGTTCTGAATCCTGTAAAATACTGAATTTTCTTTGTTTATGTCAGTCACAATTAATAAAACTTAAAAAAAGCAGTAATGCATCTCTGCATGAGTTGAACCTATGTTAAGCACATTTATCAGGAGTAAAAAGACAAGAGCAGCTGTTCTGACGAGGAGTTGCTCACAGCTGTGAAAGACCTAGAATTCTAATCCACTTAACTGGTGCCTGAGATTCTATCCACTGGTGCCTGTGGCACTATAGCATAGTTACTCACCTGTAACAGGTGTTCTTTGTGGGACAGCGGGAATCACTGCTCGCATATGGGTGATGTCAGCACCAACAGAGCCTGCACGGAAGCAGCTCCCCAACTTTCAAAGAAAGCCTTTGGGGAGGTGCACCACACATGCATGGTCCACTTCATGCCCAAGGGTGCCATCTTGCCTCAGTCTCATGACATAGCTAAGATGGCAAAAATAAAATATGGTAAAGAAACAACTCCAAGGGGAGGAGGGAGGGTTGTGAGGACTGATTTCTACTGTCCCCGGAGAATACCTGTTACAGGTGAGTAACTACACTTCCTCCGGGAACAAACAGGAAGTCAGTCCTCACATATGGAACTCCCTAATTACAGGCTACTGAGAACCTGTAAAGAAAAAAACGCCATGGTGACCTACAAGGGTGAGCCGTGATCAGCAGCAGCTGAGTCCCTACTGAGAGACTCTCACAGGACCCACGTGTCCGGCAGAGAACCAGCACTCTGGTAGCCTGAACACAGAAGGGTCGGAGGGCAGGAGTTGCCTTCACCCGGAAGAGATTACAAAGTATGGCCTGGCCGAAGGTGCTGTCCCATTGGGATTCCCTTTCCAGGCAGTAGTGAGCTGTGAAGGTATGGACCGAAGACCAGGTGGCGGCCCGGCAAACTTCCATCACGGAGACAGAACACAGTTTTGTCATAGAGGTAGCCATGGCCCTGATGTGGTGCTCCATGACCTTCTGGTCCAGTGAAATCCCCGCCTGCTCATAGGCGAAGATAATGCAGTCCACCACCCAAATGGACAGAGTCTGCTTAGTCACTGGGAGTCCCAGACAACTGGGGTCATAGGATACAAAAAGCTGAGGTGCTTTGCAGTGGCCCTGAGTCTGTTGCAGATAGGAGAGGGCCCTTTTACAATCCAAAGTATGGAGAACGGTCTCCACCCTCCTGGCATGAGGCCTTGGAAAGAAGGTGGGGAGCACCACCTCCAGGCTGAGGTGGAGAGAGGACACCACCTTCGACAGAAACGTGGGGTGTGTGCAGAGCACCACCCTATTCTTCTCAAACCTCGTGTAGGGGGGGCTTTCCCATCAGAGCCTGGAGCTCGCTGACTCTGCAAGCTGATGTGAGTGTTACAAGGAGGGTGGACCCGGGGGGGGGGGGGGGTTGGATAACATGAGGCTCCACAGGAATCTGGACACAAGGGGCTGTGCCGAGAGGGACTTTCTCTCAACGGGACGGCGATGCATTGCGATAGTGCTTAAGTGTACTCTGACCAAACTGGACTTCAGTACCTGCTCCACCTGTCACAGGTGGGACTAGAGTACTACTTGTACTGAGCAGAAGAATAGTTTTGTCAGCCTGTGCACCACACAGAGAAATGGCACCATTTGAAGGCATATACCCTTCTTGTGAGTGACAGGGACCCCAGGTTGGGGTTTAGGAGAGAGCCCTGTTTCTGTGAACGTAGCCCTGGGGCTCAGTCCAGGGGAATCGGCAATGCTGCTGACAGGGAGAGGAGCCATGGGAACCAAGGCTGCCGGGACCACTGAGGAGCTATCAGCACTAATGACGCTCTGTCACACTGGACTTTAAATAGGGACTTGGCGACTAGCAGTGTTAATGGGAAGGCATACAGAAGGCCTTCCATTCACGGGATGAGGAACACATCCGCTGCCACCCAGGAAAGGTACAGCTGGTGGGAGCAAAATCGGGGCAACTGCGCATTGTCTGGACTGGCGAACAGGTCCATCAAGGGGATCTCCCAGTGGCTACTAATGAATCCAGGCATCACTCGTGCGGCTGGAAGACTCTACTCGGTTCGTCCACCAGGGCATTGTCCTGGCCTGGGAGGTAAACCGCCCTAAGTAGCATACCCTTGTGTGCCGCCTAGGCGCAGAGGACTACTGCCTCCTGGCATAGGGGGTACGACCTTGTTTCTCTTGTTTGTTCACGCAGAACATTGCAACCTGGTTGTCAGTCTGGATCAGCACAGGGAGGTGCTATAGCTGGTGGTGGAAGGCTCGAGGAGCCAGGAATATCGCCCAGAGCTCCAGCAGGTTGATTTGCAGCCAGGGATTCCTGCTGGAAACAGTAATCTTGTGTTTGGAGGCCCTCGCAATGTGCTGCCCAGCCCAGTAGGGAGGTGTCCATGGTGAGAACCCTCGGGGGGGGGGTGCCTGGAAGGGCATTCCTGCCTGAAGGTGACATGGGATCTGCTACCATCCGAGGGAGTCTGCCACATGACGGGTCACTTTGACTCTGTCCCCGAGCCTGCCTGTGGCTTGTGTCCACTGAGAGCAGAAGCACCACTGGGCTGCCCTCATGTGCAGGTGGGCATATGGGGTCATGTGAACCATGGAGGCCATGTGTTCCAAGAGGCGGAGTAGAAGCCAGGTAGGTAGTGTACGGCATCAGTGTACCTCTGCAGCCAAATCCCTGAGGCGCCAAGCCCTCTTCTGAGGGAGGAAGGCCTTTCGCCTGGAGGATATCTAGTGGCACCCCGATGAATTCTAGGCACTGGGCCGTAGTGAGTTGGGACTTGGGGTATTCTATGATGAACCCCAGGTGCTGCAGGGCGTTTATGGTGCGCCTGGTGGTGCATTGTGCCTCTGTAGCAGTGTCCCCTTTTATAAGCCTGTCATCCAGGTAAAGGAAGATGAAGGCCTCGAAGCTGGAGGTGGGATGTGACCAACACGAGGCATTCTGTGAAGACCCTTGACGACGAGGCCCCCACCATGAACTGAAGGCATTTTCTGTGGCTTGGATGAATTAGGATGTGTGTGCAGGCATCCTTTAGGTCTAAGGAGCAGAGCCAATCTCCCTGTTGGAGGAATGGCAGCACTGTTCCAAGGGAGAGCATCTTGAACTTCTCCCGGACCAGAAACCTGTTGAGCTCTTGCAGGTCCAGGATGGGCCTGAGGCCCCCTGTCCTCTTGGGGATGAGGAAATACCTTGAGTAAAAGCCTGTGCCTCAGAGATGTTTCGGGGCTGGCTCTACTGCCTTGTCCTGGAATAGGCCTGCTAGATTGGTGAGGAGTAGGGTCTGATGAAGGAGAGGTCTAGTGGGCTTTCCTGGGAAGTATGAGGGTGGCGCCAGCTGTAGGTGGAGGAGGTAGCCCTCCCTGACCACTTGTAGCACCCAGACGTCTGTGGTGATGGCTGTCCATCGGTGGGCAAACAGGGCTAGGCACCCCCTTGTGGGCAGTAGGGGACCTCCTGGGGGAGAGGAGGGTCACGCCCAGGGAATCAAAAGCTCCCTCCAGGCTGGGCCAGAGTTGGCACCTGGGACTTCGGGGTCTTTTGTTTTCTAGGACCATGTACCTGGCCTTTTTCTTGCTGGCCCTGTTGAGGGGCCAGAAAGGCCTGGAAGTGCAGAGTACAACTAAAGCCTTCTTTCTTCCTCTGGAAGAAGGGCTTTTACCCCAGGGCTGCACTGAGGTCTTCTTTGAGAGCCTGGTCCTCATCATGAAATTGGTCTCTATCTCTGTGGACTTATCCGCCATGGGCTTCCCGAATAGGTTCTCTCCTATGCAGGGGACATGAATCAGTTTGTCCTGCACCCACTGTTCCAGGTCGGATGACTGTAGCCATGCCTGGCGTCGTGCCCCAATGTCTGTGGCAGCCACCCTGGCTGATGACTTGAAGCTATTGCAGGCTGCTCGGGATAAAAACTTCAAGCATTCTTTTACCACCATGGTCAGTGTCTTAAATCTCTGTAGGGGTTCCTCATCGAGGCCTGCCGGGAATCCACGGAGGTCTTTCGACAGTTCCTTCATGCCGATATAGAGCTGGTGGGACTGGATCCAGCAGGTTAGCATCTAGCCTTGTGGCCGAGGGTTCTGGCCTCCCTGCCGGGTGGGACTGACAAATAAGATTTTGGGCTTTTGATCAGGCGCATGGCCGACTCCACAACTATGGAGTTGTGGGGAAGCTGGATCTTTTGGAACCCATGGCTTCAGCGTACCAGGTACATGGCATCGAGACACCTGCTAATGATTAGTACTGATGCCGGTGTTTCCCACATTCAGAGGAGGCGGAGGTCGAGGATCGGGGGCACTGGGACTGTAAGGGTTTCCTTCGAGTGTGCCTCGTATTGGAGTATTTCCAATTCCTTGGTGCGTGGGTCCTCCTCGGCCTCTGTCTCAATAATGAAAGCCTTGGCCATGTCCAGCACAAAATCAAGGAAAGTGACATCTGAGGGCGGGGAACAGTGCCAGGTCATCAGGGGAGATGGGTCAAAGAGCATGTCTTGGTGTCACCTTTGAGTCTGAATGGGAGACGGAGAACGAAGTCAGTATGAGTCCGATGCTGCACATTCGCCTTGGTAGAGTCACTCCAGACGGTCCGAGCTGCGTTCACTCACCGGGGAGGAACGGTGTCCTGAGGAATGGGGGCTCTTTCAAGAGCCAGTGTCCGGTGCTGGGGGATCTCTCAAGGCCGGTGGCACTCCAGGACCAGCTCAACGTCCAGGGATGTTAAGGGTCCCATCGTCGTGGCGGATTAACTGCAGACAAATACTCACTGCATGTCCACTAGGGCAGATATACTGCTCTCTAAGGCAGTCTTTCTGGTTTCCATACCAGTTGGCTCCGCAGCCTTCAACGCGGGCACTAAGGACTTCGGTCCTGGTGTCGGTGCTGTCAAGGGGAGTCCTTGATGAGGATGGCCTCTAAGGTCCGAGGCTGGTTGGAGGATGCCGACAACTCCCTATAGGGCAGCCTGGAAGGTTGCTCCTGCCCCAACTCCTCAGACTCATGGCTGGAACTGCGGGACCTGGGGTGGGATTTCCCCTTCTTCCTGGATCAGTCCTCCAAGGCTGTCTTCGAGGGTTTATTCTTCTTGTGCTCCACCTCTGAGGATTTCAGCTCGAAGGAACCGCAGCTGTGGGACTCCAGAGACACTGGCTTCGCGGGGCACCGAGGTATCAGAGGGGGTTCTGGAGCGTGGTGTCACCAGAGACTCTGACGTGGAGTTAGACTTCTGACAAAAGTTTTCCTGCTGCTGATGGCGACTCTTTAAGGCCTTTCAGGTCATGGCTCTTCAGAGTTCGCAGTCGGAGTTGTTATGCTCTGGGCCAAGGCTTCGGAGGCAGCAGTCAGTGTGTCGGTGAATGACATCATTTTGCCACACCGGTCACACTTTTTTAAGCCACTGGAGGCCATCAGAAAAAGGGGGTCCCTGTCTCTCGGCAGGAGTCCGAGGCCTTTGGTAGAAAAAGGGCAAACACGCCAGTCAAGAAACATCTCAATGAAAATATGGGAAAAATAAATGTATGAACCCGAGGAGCGGCACCACCAAGGTGAGCTGGTTCTGAGGCGGGAAGGACCTGGTAAGCAAACCGGACGAAACTTAACAAAAATCTGACTTTTTCCGGGGGAAACTGGACAATGTACGATGGGCTCCGTGGAAAAAAGGAGACTGAAGCAAAATAGCATGTGTTGTGCATCTCCCAAAGGCTTTCTTTGAAAGCTGGGGAGATGCTTCTGCGTGGGCTCTATTGGCGCCGATGTCACCCATTTGTGAGGACTGACTTCTTGCTTGTTCCCAGAGAAAATACATTTTTTAATTCAGTAAACTTCTAGATTTAAGAAAAATAACTATGACAAACTTCAAGCATAACAAATTTTGATGTTCATCTCTAAAATTCAATGGGCCCGATATTCAAAGGCATTTATGTGGTTTACAGACCTGTAAACCGTGTAAAGCCCCTAAGTAGGATATTCAGCAGAAGTAACAGGGTTAGTGCTGCTGAATATCTACGGGTACCACCGCTGTATTTACATGGACAGTACCCAGGGATAACTGGTCAGCGGAGATATTCTGCTGCTGTCCAGTTATCCTTCGGCGGTGAAAGTAAGGTGCAGCAAAGGTGGGCCTAACATTTGCTGCTGAGGTCAACTGGGCAGCGGCCCAATATTGCCGCTGGCCGGTTTGCTTCCTACTTCTGCAACTGACCCAGATATCAATGCAGGTGGCCGGATAAGGCCCAGACATTGAATATTAAGGGTTTAGTGTTCAACGGCGACAGTTAGGCACTGTAATCATACCAGCCATCTCTGTTGAATATTGGGCTTAATATGTCTTTGGCATCCACTGGAGGACCTGTCTACATTTAGGCAGGAAGATAGGGACACTCAGTTCTGTTATGGAATAGGTTTAATATCTTATGCTATCTTTATAGTAGAACTGTCTCATTTATGAAATTAGGGCCAGATATTCAAAGGGATTAACACTGTTAGCAGAATATCCCCAGATGCCACTGCTGCATGCCACGATGTTAACAAATTAGCATCGGGGTGTGCTGGAGATGGCACCTGGTCATAATTTATTTATTTATTTTATTTACATTCTCTTATATACCGCGCTATTCTGCATCAGTGCGGTTTACATTGAACAAACTGAAATTACATTGAACAGGGCATTATAACTTGGAGATAACTATTTTACAGGGAACATGGGCTATGGAGGGTTAAGTGGCTTGCCCAAGACCACAAAGAGCACCTGTGGTCTTGGGAAAGCAACGATAATGGAGCAGCAACGATACTGAGCCGCTGACCGGTTATGGCAAAGCTGCTAAAGAAAAGCATAGCAAAGGCTGGCCTAGCTTCCACCACGGAAGCTAATCTGGCAGTGGCTCTGTATCACAACTGCCCGGTTAAGCTTCCTGGCAATCTGGGCAACCCGATATGACCCCAGCAATGAATATTTGGATTTAAGTTTCAGCAGTGATGGAATTAGCCGCTGAATATCCCTCCCTTAGTCTAACAGTAGTAAGACTTAACAGTATTTTCTAACATTATAATTAATCATACCTGCAGTCTGTAATAGTTTAAGTGAATTCAAATTTATACACAGATTTAGTGCACTGTTGAAACCATTTAACATTTTAATTTTAGATATTAAATGTTCAATTCAACAATGGCCTGCTACTGGATTGACCCATGAATTAGATCTTATGCTACTTGGATTGGCTGAGCCTGGAAAAATATGGTAGCAGTTTTCATAGAGAGCGAGGAAGACGAAAAGGAGCTACTATCATTATTCAAGAGTGCTGCCTAGCGGCCATTTTCCAGGCCCACAATGCAGGAGTCCAGAAGGCATCCTGGTCTATGGCCCCTGTCCAAGGATCAGATTTGGCTATGTTGGGGAGAGGGGGAGGGTAATATAAAACAGGTGGAAATATTCTTTGGCAGTTGTAAATGTAGGTTAACGGCACCATGGGCACAGAACTAGCTCGTACTCAGCCGAAGGACCAAAGGAATAGGAGGAAACACTTGTTTCAAACAAGAAAATAAACCCCCAATAGTCTATTAATTTCAAAGCATACATATTCTTAGGGCTCGATATTCAGCGGCGGCGGCAGCTAGTGCAATTACAGCACTTAACTGTTGCTGCTGAACACTAAATCCAGATATTCAATGCCAGAGTGTGCAGGAATGTCTGGGGGTCAGGGGAGCATACAGAAAGGGGTTGGGTGCTATGTGGCTCACCCATCTTTTCAATGTCCTCCAGTACCCTCTGTCACCAGCTTGGTGCCCTGGATATCAACCCAGCTTGTCTACCCTGTCTCGCCATCATTCAACAAATCTGGTTGATCCCTCCATCCTTCTTCTCACCCACAATGCTTCTTGCAACTGTAGGATATACTCTGCACAAGTTTCTTGAAACAAAAGGGAATAATTGAGAATAGATTTCAAAACGTCTTTTAGGGCATCATGTATTTATACGTACGGTTGTGGATGACTGATAAGAGTTTTGTCTTGAGAGCAGTTTGGGTGAGAGACATGTAGAGTGAAGCCAAGTTGTTCTGATATTGAAACTGTGAAGTAGACAAAGCTCTGATCAGAAGAAAAACACATACATCCACAACAGCATATGCAAATGCACTCAGCTTTGCTTTATATAAGAAAATCTTTGTAAATGAAAGAAAAATAGCTGAAGACTCGCAAACTGAACACACTAATTCCTGATTTTATGCCCTGTATTAATATGATGACTATTATAACTACGCCACACTCAGTGCACCCAATCTTGTCTGAACTCGGAAGCTAAGAAGAGTCTGGCCTGGTTAATATTTGGATGGGAGACCACCTTAGAATACAAGGTGTTGTAGGTTTACTACGTTGAAGAAAGACCTGGCAATCTACTCCGTTACACCTTTCAAAAAAAAAAAAAAAACCTAGGGGATAGTCACAACATGGACAACCATACACACCATTGCCACGGGTCAACAATGACTTGATGGTACTAAACAACAATTAATTTGATGGCAATTTATAAAAATGGGGACGAATATTCCAGAAATCAACATATATTCAACTATTACATGTACAGAACAACATTAGAGAACACAGATCAATAAGAGTTTTATACACCTATTGATGTATATTCTCTTTAAAGAGATAGATGAAATAAAGAAATATATATATTTTCTCTCGGATTCTGGTCCTATTTCAGCATTTAGAAAAGAATGATTCTAATCTTGGCCCATAAAAAGAACACAAGTGCCCCCAGGGATTTTGACTTGCTACAGTAATCAGAAGAATGCTTGTAGATGTCTGCTTGTCCCGAACCTTTACTTCCAAGTACAGAAGTTAGAAGCACTCTTGATGATTTCCCAGTATCAGAAACTTTCTGATAATTATCTAGCAATAACTTTTTTTTTTTTTTAACAGAAAATGACTGATCAAAAGACACTATACCAAGGTAGCGTAGTTACTCACCTGTAACAGATGTTCTCCAGGGACAGCAGGAATCAGTCCTCACATATGGATGAGGTCGATGCCGACGGAGCCCTCGCAGAAGCATCTCCCCAGCTTCCAAAGAAAGCCTTTGGGAGATGCCACCACGCATGCGCGGTCCCCTTTCTGCCCAAGGGTGCCATCTTGGTCAGTCAGATGACATAGCTAGAGCCGATAAAGAAAAGATGACCAAAATGAAGAGCAACTCCAAGGGGAGGAGGGAGGTTGTGAGGACTGATTCCCGCTGTCTCTGGAGAACACCTGTTACAGGTGAGTAACTATGCTTTCTCCAGGAACAAACAGGAAGTCAGTCCTCACATATGGGACTTCCTAGCTCTAGGCTACTGAGGACTGGTAGAAAAAACACGGCCTAGCCACAAACAGCTGCAAGTGCATCTGAAGACAGACTCAGAGGACCCCAGTGACCAGGGAGAACCATGGCTCCGGTAGCCTGAACAAGAAGGGTAGGAGGGCAGGAGTTGGCCAAACCCCAAACAGATTACAGAGTACAGCCTGGCCGAGGCACTGTCCCAGCAGGATTCCCTTGTCAGGCAGTAGTGAGCTGAAAAAGTGTGGACTGAAGACCAGGTGGCGGCCCGGCAGATATGTGCCATGGGAACAAATATGCGAGGACCGACTTCCTGTTTGTTCCTGGAGAAATGCTATATTCAAAAGTTGTATCATCATCATCTAAGGCATAATATTTATAAATGAGTAAAAACAAATGTATTCTTTAAAGCAGCTAATAGTACTGTCCTACAAAGGTTGAGACTTTTACATCAAAATCAAATGTTAAAAGATCATCAATTTTGATTGCTACCTATTCAAGAGGGCATTATTCAAAGGAATTTTCTAGAGATTTGCAATAATTTGGTTTGTTTGGCTTTTTTCCACAATTTTTGGACTTTTATTGGTTCATTTCACACATTTGTTTAATTTATTTAACAGGTTTTATATACCACTTTATCATTTCAATCAAAGCGGTTTACATTGAAACTTAAACTTGGTAATGCACATTAAAAAGGGACATTGATAACTTGGATTTTTCTGAGGCAATGGAGGGTTAAGTGACTTGCCCAAGGAGTGCTAATGGGAATCGAACCCTGGTCTCTGGGTTTCCAAACCAGTGTTCTTAACCATTAGGCTACTCCTCCACTACTTTTTCTTTTTTTACCAACATTAAAACTTTTTCATCACATGCAAATTGACTTAGGACCTCTTTTACTAAAGCCTGTTAGCAGGTTAATGAACATTTTAACGCGTAGCTACAGGTAGTCAAGAATACTAACATGCAATAGTGTCTGCCTTTGGATGCAAAACAGTGATCGAGGGATGGAGCAGGGAATGGGCGGAGAGTGGGCATGGAGAGCACGGTGCAACTGTCATATGCTCAGCAGCAACACAGCTCTTAACATGGGTTTACCTAACAACTCTTCTCTAGGAGTCATTAAGTGAACTCAATGTAGTGGAGTGCATGTTAGGGAAACCCTTCGAGCGTTAGCTGCCCCCGACAGCTAACCTGTGGCTTTTGCCATTAATGAACCTGAGATTGGCAGTTAATGGCAATTCCATAATGGGCTTCAGTAAAATGGGCTCTTATTGTATGTTAACTGACAGGAACATAAGATTTTCCATAATGGGTTAGACCAAGGTCTATCAAGCCTAGTATCCTCTTTTCAAGAGAGGCCAATCCAGTTCACAACTACCAGGCAGGAGCTCGAAAGATAAATGGATTCCATGCTGCTTATCACAAGGATAAGCAGGGGACTTTCAACAGTCTTTATCTTTATTTAAAACTCCACTTTAATAATGTTTTATGGACTTTTCCTCCAGGAACTTATCCAAACCTTTTGTGAATCTGGTTACACCAATAGCTTTTACTATATCCGCTGGTAATGAATTCCAGAGTTAATTAAAATAGTATATGACGGCAGATAAAGACCAGCATGGTCCATCTAGTCTGCGCAGCAAGGCAGCAGAAGTAGGTGCACTTGTCGCTCTGTGCAGGTCACCCCTCCCCATGCCTTTCTTTAGGGATGTATCCACCGCTCCATGTAGGTCACCCCTATTTGTTCAGATATAAGAGATAGTTATGCTTATTTTGATTTTATCCTGTTGCTATAAAGGGATCCACTATGTCTGTCCCATGTCATTTTGAATTCTGTCACTGTGTTTGCCCCCACCACTTCCTTCGGGAGGGCATTCCAAGCATCCACCACTCTTTCAGTGAAAAAGTATTTCCAGATGCACTAAATGAAAAAATATCTTCTACAATTAATCTTAAATGTACTACTTTGTGACTTCATTGCTTGTCCCCTGCCTTTATGACTTTTAAAGGCATAAACAACTGATTCACGTTTACTCATTCTACTTCACACATTATTTTATACATCTCTATCTTATTTCCTTTCAGCCGTCTCTTCTCCAAGCTGAAGAGTCCTAACATTTTACGCCTTTCCTCACAGCAGTATCCTCTAACATTTTGGCCATCCTTCTCTGTACCTTTTCCAATACCGCCATATCTTTTCTTAGATGCAGCAACCAGAACTGCACGTAATATTCAAGCTGTGGTCACACGATGGAGTGATACACAGGCATGAGAATATCCTTTGTTTCATTCTCCATTCCCTTCCTTATAATTCCTTGCATTCTATTAGCTTTCTTGGCTGCTGTTGCACACTGAGCAGAGGCTCCTAAAATGCAACTTTGCATCTCGTAGCTATAATTTGGGTTGTTCTTCCCTAAGTGCATGACTTTACCCTTGTCCACATTAAATTTCATCTGGCATTTGGACTCCCAGTCTCCCAATTTCACAAGGTCCTCTTGGAAGTTTCTGTAATCCACTTATGATTTAACAACTTTGAATAAATTTGTGTTGTCTGAAAATCTGGTCCAGTTCATTTGCTACTCTTTAGTTTGTTGAACTGCCTATTATATCTTCCAGGTTCACAGAGATTTGTTTCAGTTCCTCAGATTCATTACCTTTGACTATCAATGCTGGCATGGTCATCTCCCCTATATCTTCTTCAATAAAGACTGAAGCAAATAATTCATCTAGTCTCTCTGCTATGCCCTTGTCCTCCCTAAGTGCCTCTTTTACTGCTCTATCATGTAATTGACTCTGTCATAAGACTTTTGCTTTGAATGTACCTGAAAAAAGTTTTATGAGTTTTTGCGTTCACAGCAAGCTTCTTTTCAAATTCTCTCTTTGCCTGTCCATCAATGATTTGCAGCTAACTTACTTCATTTATAAAGATTTGGTATACCACTCATTTGTCAGGCAACTTCAAGGTGGTTTACAATAAAAGACCATACAATCAGAGACATACAGCGCTTATGCTGTTTCCTTCATTTGAATTCTTTATCCATTTTTTGAAAGAATTTTTTTTGGCTATCACAGCCTCTCTGACCTCACCTTTAAACCATGCTGGTAGTAGTTTGGCCTTTCTTCAACCATTTTTTTTTAAAAAGTGTAGAATACAACTGGTATTGGATTTCAAGATGGTATTTTTAAACAAGATCTTGGCAAATCCCAAATGCTAGGTCACCATGGTGACTAGAAATTTGTCGCTGGTGCCCAGGTTTTTTTCTTCTCCCCCCCCCCCAAATTATTATTTTTTAAAATTGCTGTACTGCTGCTGAAGCAGGAACAAATTCCTCCCTACTTGTGTAGCTGTGCGTGTGAATCTGAGCCACACGGTGCAGGAACTCTTGTTCTGGTCTCGCAGGATTACAACTGGAGACCAAAACAAGAGTTTCTGCAAAGCACGGCTGAGATTTAGAAAGAGCCAGGCTTGTACTAAGAGAATGTTTCAGATGCGACTACGTGAGCAGGGTGAGTTTTTTGTTCCAGGCTGAATGGCTGGGCTTGCTTACTGGAACTCCCAAAAAGAGCAAACGCATTTGCAGACAAGTAGAGCACAAAACAGCGAGATATGAGTTAAAATGGTCATAGGTGCTTTATTCACAATCCCGTACACATTTTGGCCTGAGCCTTATTCAGAGGTAATCAGTTGCAAACTAAAACCAAATAAAATAAATAAAACATATAATGTGTATAATAAAAAATAGTAGTAATAACAATAATAATAAAAGATAAATAAAATATTAAAAACATATGGTAATAAAGAAGAAATTAGACCTTACCTGCTAATTGTCTTTCCCTGAGTACTCTCCGGGCCAGTCCAGGAACAGTAGGGTAGTCAACCTCCTTCAGCAGCTGAGGACTGAACTCTTCAAAGACTTGCTGACAGCCTACCCAGCTCCCTCTGGTGTCAGAGAGCCAGTCTACCTATGTCAAAGCAGCTCCATAACCAGAACACTATCGCTAACAAACTGTAACATAACCAACCTCGAAAGTATGCGCAAGCAAATAAACAACCAGTAACTCCACTGTCCTCCTGCAGTTAAGTTCTCCTTTTTTTTTTTTTTTTTTTAATGTAAACGACCCCTAATCGGGTGCTAGCACTCCTCCCTCCGAGTTCCTTAAGGGAGCCCCCTAGCCAGTTGCACTCTGGAAGAGCCTGCACCCACTCGAGGTCAAAAATACTCACTGCATTCACCTTGACGAGCTCGCCGTCCCATTACATGAAGAAATACTGATAGCATTTAGCAGACTGCCATGTCCTGGGTGGGTCCTGGACTGGACCGGAGAGTACTCAAGGAAAGACAATTAGCAGGTAAGGTCTAATTTCTTCTTCCTCTTCGACTCTCCGGGCCAGTCCAGGAACAGTAGGGCAGTACCTACCCTCGGGAGGGTCCTAGTAGCTCCGCCAGCACGGCAGAAGCCCCAACTTTCGCGTCTCCCGCTGCCTGAACATCCAACTGATAATGTTTTGCAAACGTATGCAAGGACAACCTTTTTTTTTTTCAACTTTTAAATTATAGGTGCTTCCCCAGCCCCAACCCTGCTAGGGTCAGTGAGGGAATCTCCTGTTATTGCAATTCCTGTTTGTTTCTCCTAAGAGCCAGTCAGGAACACATCCTTCAAACTGCTGAGGACTGAAAGACCTACTGTTCCTGGACTGGCTCTCTGACACCAGAGGGAGCTGGGTAGACTGTCAGCAAGTCTTTGAAGAGTTCAGTCCTCAGCTGCTGAAGGAGGTTGACTACCCTACTGTTCCTGGACTGGCCGGAGAGACGAAGAGGAAAACATATATATATGACCATAAAATACAAAAACAGGTAAGGCTGAGAGTGCAAATTAATCGAAACAATTAATAAAGCGGTAGATTACCAAGAGACAGAGAAACACCTAAAATGAACAATTTGTGGGGCCATTATCCCATAATCATAACAATAGAGAGATGAGAAGGATGGAGAGGAGTGCCCCCAGAAAAGGGGGAGTTATGAAGCACCAATAAGTGCTGTGTAAAGCACAACCAAATCTGCAAATCATAACAAATAGACAAGAAATTAAAAGTGAGCATTTTAATGTATTGGAGACAAATACTTGAGGAGCTAGTATTTACAAACTCACAGGAGACATCTGAGACCTATATTTATAACAGAGAGGTCTCATGTTGATGAGAGATCATATATATCCTTTATAGGACAATGAGTCACTATACCTATAACTTAAGGCTATGTATACAAAGCAGCGGTAGTGGCCTCCATGTGATATCTGAGCCATGGCACCATTGAATTCAAAGAGGCCGCGGCTCAGATATCGCACGGAGGCTGCCACCGCTGCTTTGTAAACATACCCCTTATTGTCCGGAGATGGAGAGATAGTGTGGAGACATGGGTTAAATCAGATATGGAGCATTCTTTTATCCCAAAAAACTTAATGAAAAAAGTTGCTTCTAGTAACAGACACTGCCATGATCTAATATTCGATAGGAACAATAAACCAACAAGTATGACAAGGGGTAGATTAAAAAACAGGAGAAACTGCTACAGGGTTCCAAAAAACATTGATAAAGAATATATCACTAATACTGAGAAGGAGAAGGCAGCACTGTCAGGAATCAGAAATTAATAGCGTATTATAGTCAAATCTGCAAACAGAGGGCCAAACAATTTCTAAAAGCTGGCAATGCATCCCCCGGGGGATATCGCACAGCAAGCTACAACAAAATGAATAAAAACAAAAAAAAGCAGTGGATTGTAAAAATAGTAAAATTAGATCTCAATTAATAACCCATATAAACCTGGAGAAGACATTCAAACACTTTCCTGAATTAAGGAGCTCCAAGGCATATATTCACGCTGTCAAAGAATAAAGAGCTAAGAGGGCTGGGAACGCGCACCAGCCTCCTTTTTAATCAAGGTCATTTTCCTGCCATAGAGGGTCAAGGGTGAGGCAGAGCAAAGGGGAAAACATTAAAAATTATATTTAAAATGTAGTAAACATAAAGCGTAGTTACTCACCTGTAACAGGTGTTCTCCAGGAGCAGCAGGAATCAGTCCTCACTTATGGGTGACGTCGGCGCCGACGGAGCCCTCGCGGAGCAATTTTCCCCAGCTTTCAAAGAAAGCCTTTGGGAATTGCAGCGCACATGCGCGGTCCTCTTCCCGCCCAAGGGTGCCATCTTAGCCAGTCAGATGATATAGCTAAAAAAGACAGCATAAAAATTAGCAAAAAAGTAAAGCAGACGATTGCAACTCCAAGGGGAGGAGGGAGGGTTGTGAGGACTGATTCCTGCTGCTCCTGGAGAACACCTGTTACAGGTGAGTAACTACGCTTTCTCCAGGACCAAGCAGGAAGTCAGTCCTCACTTATGGGACTCCCAAGCTCAAGGCTACCGGAGACCCTAAGCACAAAAATGAGCTCCCTCTAGCTCAGCAGCACAGAAGGAAAGAATCTTCGCTGAATTATTACCCACCGGTAGCCCACATCCGGGATGGAGGGTAGGAGTTGCTCAGACCTCAAAGAGATTACGGAGGACTGCCTGTCCGAAAGCACTGTCCCTGCGGGACTCCCTCTCGAGACAGTAATGGACCGCAAAAGTCTGGCTCGAAGACCAAGTAGCGGCCCGGCAGATGTCTGCCAGCGGAACAGAGCGGAGGTAAGCCACTGACGTGGCCTTTGCCCGAACGCAGTGAGCCGTGACTCGACCTTCCAAGGAGAGTCCGGCCGCCCCATAAGCCCAAGTGATACAGTCCGCAACCCAGATGGACAGAGTACGCTTGGAGACCGGGAGCCCCAATTTATTGGGGTCAAAAGATACAAAAAGCTGAGCAGCTTTACGGTGCTCCCGCGTACGGTCAAGGTAGAAGTTCAGAGCTCTTCTACAGTCCAGGGTATGGAGGACCGTTTCAGCTCGGCTGGAGTGTGGTCTGGGAAAGAAGGTTGGAAGTACCACCTCCTGATTGATATGAAAAGGGGAGACCACTTTTGGAAGAAATTTTGGGTGAGTCCGTAGGACTACCCTATTTTTGTAGAACCGAGTGTAAGGGGGATCAGACACGAGGGCCTGCAATTCACTTACGCGTCTAGCGGAAGTGAGGGCTATCAAGAACAGTGTTTTCCAAGAAAGAAAACGGAGAGAACAGGTAGCCATAGGTTCAAAAGGCGGACAGGTGATCCGCTGCAAAACCACATTCAGGTCCCAGTCAGGCGCTGGCGGACGCAGAGGTGGTTTAAGTAGAAGAAGACCTCGGAGAAACCTCGCTACAAGAGGGTCGCTGGAAAGAGGTCTGCCGTCCACCGGCACATGATGTGCTGAGAGAGCACTGAGGTGAACTTTGACGGAGTTGGACTTAAGTCCCAGATTAGAGAGGTATAGCAAGTACTGCAGGATCACCGACACCGGGCAGGAGAAGGGATCCTGAGACTGTTGGGTACACCAAACGGAAAAGCGACGCCATTTAAGGGCGTAGCATTTGCGGGTAGAAGGCCGTCGCGAAGCTAGGACGACCTCCTCCACCTCCGCCGGCAGGAGAAGGGGAGCGAGGACTACCCTCTCAGCAGCCAGGCCATGAGGTTGAGAGACCTGAGGTTGGGGTGTAGCAGAGACCCCTGATCCTGAGTGAGGAGATCCGGTTGTAACCCCAGAGGGAATGGATCCTCCACCGCTAATTGCAGCAGGAGCGGAAACCACGGCTGTCTGGGCCAGCGAGGGGCCACCAGGATCATGAGGGCTTTGTCTCGGAGAACCTTGAAAAGAGTCCGGGAGACTAGCGGGATGGGAGGGAAAGCGTACAGAAGGCTCCCCGACCATGAGAGTAGAAAAGCGTCCGCCGCAACCCGAAGGGGGTGTGGCTGACGAGAGCAGAAGCGAGGAAGTTGCCGGTTGTGAGGACTGGCAAAGAGATCCATCGTGGGGAGGCCCCACTTTAGAAAGAGCTTCTGAACTACCAAGGGATCCAGACGCCACTCGTGCGGCTGGAGGATCCTGCTGAGTTTGTCCGCCAGGTAATTCTCTTGGCCTGGGAGATAAACTGCCTTGAGGAGAATGCCGTGACTGACGGCCCAAGAGCAGAGCTTCTGTGCCTCCCGGCAGAGGAGGAAGGAGCCCGTGCCCCCCTGCTTGTTCACGTAGAACATGGCAACTTGATTGTCCGTCTGGACAAGGACGGACTGGTGAGAAGTCAGGTGGGAGAAGGCCTTGAGAGCCAGGCGGATCGCCCTGAGCTCCAGGAAGTTGATCTGCTGAGCAGACTCCCACGCGGTCCAGAGGCCCTGAGTGCGTGCCCCTTGGCAGTGCGCTCCCCAGCCCAGGAGGGATGCATCTGTTGTCAGCACCCGGGCCGGCTGAGGTGACTGGAAAGGCATTCCGCAGATCAGGTTCGGCTGCTGAAGCCACCACCGGAGAGACGAGATCAGCGGCTCGGAGACGCGCACTAGGTCTGCTAGGCCGCCTGTGGCTTGTCGCCACTGCTGGCGGAGACACCATTGAGCAGGCCGCATATGCAGGCGGGCATTGGGGGTCACATGGACGGTGGAAGCCATATGGCCGAGTAGTCTCAGGAAGCGCCTGGCGGAGACCAGGGGCTGGCTGCGAAAACGGTCGGCTAGGTCTATGAGCCGTAGAGCCCTGTCGAGCGGTAGGTACGCTCGTGCCTGAGGAGTGTGCAGCCTTGCGCCGATGAACTCGAGATCCTGTGAGGGGAGCAAAGTGGACTTTGCGAAGTTTATAACAAAGCCCAAGTGCTGCAGAAGAGTCACCGTGCGGCGCGTGGCGTTGGTGACCTCCAGAGCGGACGCTGCTCTGATGAGCCAGTCGTCGAGGTACGGAAAGACATAGAGGCCGTGAAGCCGGAGATGGGCCGCCACCACCGCGAGACATTTTGTGAAGACTCGCGGTGCGGAGGACAGGCCAAAGGGCAGTACCCGGTACTGGTAATGATTTCCTGCCACCACAAACCTTAGGTATTGTCGGTGGCTTGGGTGGATGAGGATGTGCGTGTAGGCATCCTTTAGATCCAAGGAGCATAGGCAATCTCCCTGCTGGAGGTAGGGCAGAAGGATTCCAAGGGTAAGCATCTTGAACTTCTCTCGCACGAGGAACTTGTTGAGGTTGCGCAGGTCCAGGATGGGTCTGAGGCCACCTGTTCTCTTTGGTATCAGAAAATACCTGGAGTAAAAGCCTTGACCTTTCAGGTGGTGGGGCACCGGTTCCACCGCCTGTTCCTGTAGAAGACCTGCTAACTCTTGAAGGAGTAATTCCCTGTGCAGAGGGGGTCGTGGAGGTTCTCCCGGAAAAAAGGAGGGAGGGACCTGGTGGAAGTGGAGAAGATAGCCTTCTCGCACGACCTGAAGCACCCAGGCATCTGAGGTGATGCTGGACCACCTGTGGGCGAAGTGAACCAGCCGGCCTCCGGTGCTGGGAGGAACCAGCGGGGGGGGAGAGGCTATGCTTAGTGAGTCAAAAACCCCCACCCTGCGGAGCAGGGGCTGGTGGTGCAGGCTTGGGGGCTTGCTGCCTACGGGACCCGTTACCCCGTCCCTTGGCCTGCTGGCCCTGTTGGGGAGCTGCAGGGGCCTGATAATGGGGGTATTGTTTGTAGGCAGCCGCCTTCCTCGGGTAAAAGGACTTCTTTCCCGAGCCCTTCTTTTTCTGGGAAGGGGCGGAGGTCTTCCTAGAAAGCCTAGTCCTGGTGAGAGTCTCCGTCTCAATTTGTGCAGCCTTTTCAGCCATGGGCTTGCCAAAGAGGTTTTCGCCTCGGCAGGGGACATCGACCAACTTGTCCTGCACCCAGGGCTCGAGGTCAGATGACTGAAGCCAAGCCTGTCGGCGGGCACCGATGCCGGCTGCGGCCACTCGAGCTGACGCTTCAAAGCCATCGTAGGCTGCTCGGGATATGAATTTTGAGCATTCCCGAATACCAGTGGACAAGGCCAGGAACCTCCGCAAAGGTTCCTCGGACAAACCAGCGGAGAAGCCGGCTAGCTCTTTAGCCAGGTCTCGGAGATACATGCCCATGTATAGCTGGTAGGTCTGGACACGACACGCAAGCATAGAGCCCTGGAAACACTTCTTGCCAAGGCCATCCAGGTTACGGGCCTCCCTGCCAGGAGGCACCGAGGAGTGCATCTTCTGGCTCTTAAGACGATGCATGGCCGATTCCACTACCATGGAATGGTGTGGCAGCTGTGCTTTTTGGAAGCCAGGGCTCTTGCGGACTCGATAGATAGAATCGACCCGCTTGCTCAGGACCGGCGAGGTGGCCGGACTCTCCCACATGCGGAAGAGTAGTCGTTCCAGCATGGGAGGAACCGGTACAGTAAAGTGTTCCCTTGCAGGAGAGTCATACTGGAGGGCGTCGAGCTCTTCGGCTCCTCCTCGGGGTCCGCAGGGAAGGCCAAAGCCTTGGCCATATCCCTGACGAAGTCCGAGAACCGGGCATCCTCCGGGGGGGACTGCTTCCGAGGCTCGGACTCCGGTGAGTCCGAGGGGACACACCGAGTCCGGAAAGAATCAGGCGACTCTTCCTCTTCCGACTCCCAGACCGACTCCGACGAGGACTCGGTGGGGTCGGCCCGGGCAGGGCGCGGCGCCTGCCGCCCCGACGCCGAGGGAGTCGGCGTCGGCGACCTCGGTCCCGAACGGGAGGCCGAGGGTGACCTCGACCGAGGATCGACTCGAGTTCGCATCGACTCGAGGATTGGCTCGGTCTCCGGGGTCGACTTGGACGTCGACGTCCCGGCGGTCGGGGCAGCGGCGCCAGCGAAGCCAGCGAGCAGTGCCCGCTGCTGGTCCATGAAGGCAGACAATCTGCTCTCCAAGGCCGTCAACCTGAGTCCGAGCTCAGGTGACCCAGCAGCCCCCGACTCGGGGCCCGACGTCGGCTGTCTCGGAGGCGAGTCCAGGAGGACCACAGGACTTACCCGAGCAGGCAGCTCCGACTCCAGGTGAGGTCGCTTCGTGAGATGCTCCTTCTCCAAGGACCCGGGACGGCTATCGGGGCTATGCGACCTGGCCCTTGCGGAGCCAGGAGCGTCCACCGACGCCGCCCTCGCGGGTTTCACCTTACGACGATGGTCCCCGGAGGGAGAACCCCTGTCGGAGGAACTCCGGCGACGGTCCGAGCTGGAACCTTTGGACGCGGAGGCCTCCGACGAGGTCCGGGTACGGCTGGGGTCAGCGAAGATCCTATCCCGCTGATGCCGCCGACTTCTCAACGCTTTGGAGGACATTTTGCCGCAGGGCCCACAGATCAGTTCTTCATGATCCGGGCCCAGGCAGCGGAGGCAAAAGTCGTGTGTGTCAGTTAGTGACATATTTCGGTCACACTGACTACACCGCTTGAAACCACTGGCAGCCATCGGGGGAAAAAAGGGGCCCCGGCGAGGTCAAAGGACCGGGCTGCCAGGGAAAAACCGAAACGAAAAACTGACTAAGTCAGAAAAACCGAAAAATAAGAAGAGGACTCGAGACCGGCGTCGCGAGTCCGGCGGGAAAAAGACCGGCGTCGAACCGAATGGAAAAAAAGAGAAATTCTGAAGAAAAATCAACTTTTTCGCGGGGACACGACGGGTACGTCTGTAGGGCTCCGCGGAAAAAAGAAGACTGGCTAAGATGGCACCCTTGGGCGGGAAGAGGACCGCGCATGCGCGCTGCAATTCCCAAAGGCTTTCTTTGAAAGCTGGGGAAAATTGCTCCGCGAGGGCTCCGTCGGTGCCGACGTCACCCATAAGTGAGGACTGATTCCTGCTTGGTCCTGGAGAAATAATTGATTCAGCCAAATGCAGTGATCAGTTCTGGATGATTGTAGATCTAAAATAGAACGTGAGGAGCATGTGGAATGAAAAACAGCCGTCTCCCCGATTCCTGGAGTGACGTTACAAATATCGTCACAGATGTTTAAAGGGCATAAAATTGCCACTGTCAAGAAGCATAGAATGTTCATGAGTCAAACAATTACCAGACACATCTATGAGGCACTTTTCAGACAGACGCATCAAGGCATTCTAGGTGCTATGAATGCCAGACTGTCTTCTCTAACCTCAGTATCTGAGAAATGAAAAACGCCTAACCAGTTCTAATATATGCCAGTGTGATACAGTTCTTGAATCATGCAGCTCTAGAGACTGGGCGAGGGATGCCATTTAAAGACCGAATGAAATACAAATTCCGGCACTGAAAAAATATAGCATAGTTATATGTAACAAGTGCTCTCCAGGGACAGCAGGAACCAGTCCTCACATATGGTTGACGTCGGCACCGGAGCAGCCCTGGAAGCATCCCCCCAGCTTTCAAAGAAAGCCTTTAGGAGATGCTACCATGAATATGTGGTCCCCCCTCCCGCCCAAGGGTGCCATCTTGCTCAGTCAGATGACATAGCTAAAAGACAGAAAAAATGAAGGGAAGCATCTCCAAGGGGAGGAGGGAGGGTTGTGAAGACCAATTCCTGCTGTCCCCAGAGAACACCTTTTACAGGTGAGCAACTACGCTTTCTCCAGGAACAAGCAGTAAGTCAGTCCTCAAATATGGGACTCCCTGGCTACAGGCTACTGAAAGCCCATAGAGAAAAAAAGCATAGTTAGTCACCTGTAAGAGGTGATCTCCGGGAACAGCAGGAATTGAGTCTTCACATATGGGTGATGTCGGCACCGATGGAGCCTGCGCGGGAATGCTCCCCAGCGTCCTATAGGAAAGGGTTTTGGAGCATCCCACTACGCCTGCGCTGCTGCCTTCCTGCCTTTCTAACTCTCCCGCCTCAGTTGGGTTTGTAGCTGAGATAAAAGGAGAGAAGGAGAGAGAGAAAGAGAGATACAACTCCTAGGGGAGGAGGGTGGGTTGTGAAGACTCAATTCCTGCAGTTCCCGGAGATCAACTGTTACAGGTGAGTAACTACGCTATCTCCAGGAACAAGCAGGAATTTCGTCATCACATATGGGACTCCCTAGCTTGGAGATGCCAGGGAGATGACCCCAGAGAGAGCAGTGAAACACAGGCTGAAGTGGGTCATGTTTCCTGCCAAGGATCTCTGGTATCGAAACCCGAAACAGTGGGGTAGGAGTTGTTCTAAGTCTGAAAGAGATGCTGGAGAACAGCCTGGCCAAACGAGGCATTCCGACGGGAGTCCTTGTCCAAGCAATAGTGGGCTGCAAAGGTGTGGACAGAGGACCAGGTTGCTGCTTTGCAGATATCATCAATCGCCAACGAGCATAGATTTGCCATAGAGGCAGCCATTGCGCGCACATTGTGTGCTGTGACACGATCTTCAAGAGAAAGCCATTTACTCTCATAGGTAAGAGAGATACAGTCTGCAAACCACTTGGAGAGTGTCTCTTAGAAACTGGCAGACCCAGGTGACTGGAATCAAAGGCAACAAAAAGCTGTGAAGCCTTTCTGTGCTTCCTAGTTCTCTGAAGATAAAAGGCCAAAGCACGCTTGCAATTCAGAGTATGTAGAATCCTTTCTGCACTAGAGGCATGAGGCCTAGGGAAGAAAACAGGCAGGTAAACCGACTGCTTCAAATGAAACCACCTTTGGCATAAAGTGAGGATGAGTCCTAAGGACTACCTTATCATGGTGGAGCCGTGTATAAGGAGGGTCAGCCACTAAAGCTTGGAGCTCACTGATGTGTCTTGCAGAAGTGAGGGCAATTAGGAAGATGACCTTCCAAGAAAGAAACTTTAGGGATGTAGTGGCTAGGGGTTCGAAGGGCGACTTCATGAGCTGTCCAAGGACAAGACTGAGATCCCATGCCACAGGTGGTGGCTAAATGGGAGGCTTAGTTAAGAGCAGACCTCTCATAAAGCACGCTGCAAGCGGTTGAGAGGAAACAGGTTGCCCATCAAAGGGCATGTGAAAAGCCGCTGTGGCACTGAGGTGGACTCTTACTGAATTAGTTTTAAGTCCAGAGGATGAAAGGTGGAGGAGATACTCAAGTAACGCTTCTACTAGAACGGAAAAAGGATCAAGTTCCTTCTTTGAACACCAGATTGAGAACCTTCTCCATTTAAAAGCGTAAGCACGCCTTGTGGAAGGTTTCCTAGAGGCCAGGATATCTTTAGCCTGTTGAGAGAGGTTGATATCCTGAAGTTCTAAGCTCTCGGCTGCCACGCCATCAGGTGCAAAGACTGAGGGTTCGGGTGCAGAAGCATCCCGTTCTCCTGGTATAGATCTGCAGCACATCCCAACTCCAGAGGCTTGGCTTGAGAGAGACGTAGAAGCAGTGGATACCACGTCTGTCATGGCCAGCGTGGGGCTATGAGGATCATATGGCCCCTGTTTCTCTGAAGCTTGAACAGAGTTTTGGGAATGAGGGGAATGGGTGGGTAGGCATATAGGAAGTCCTGACCCCAGTGGAGGTGGAAAGCATCCATCGCTTGACTGTACTGAGCAGGAATTCTGGAACAGAAGCGGGGAAGTATGGCATTCTGAGGACTTGCAAACAGATCTATGTCTGGGGTTCCCCAGATTTGAAAGAGTTGAGCAATTTGTTCTGAATGGAGAGACCATTCATTTGGCAGTAGTACTCAACTGAATTTGTCTGCCAGGAGATTCTGCTTGCCAGGGAGATACACCGCTATTAGGTGTATCTGAAGACGTATGGCAAAGGACCATAGGTGTAAGGCTTCGTTGCACAATGCCTGAGAAGGTGAATAGTGGTGTACCCCTGGGATCTGTGCTGGGTCCGCTGCTTTTTGACATATTCATAAATGACCTGGAAAGTGGAATAATGAGTGAGGTTATCAAATTTGCAGATGACACAAAACTATTTAAAGTTGTTAAAACCCAAAAGGATTGTGGAAAACTGCAAGAGGATCTTGATAAATTGGAAGACTGGGCATCAAAATGGCAGATGAAATTTAATGTGGACAAGTGCAAGGTTATGCACCTAGGGAAGAACAACCCAAACTATGATTACACGATGCAAGGTTCCACATTAGGAACCACCACCCAGGAAAAAGATTTAGGCGTCATTGTGGATACCATGTTAAAACCCTCGGCCCAGTGTGCAGCGGCGGCCAAGAGAGCAAATAGAATGCTAGGTATGATAATGAAAGGAATGGAAAATAAAACAAAAGATATTATAATGCCTCTGTATCGTTCCATGGTGAGACCGCACCTTGAATATTGTGTGCAATTCTGGTCGCCGTATCTTAAAAAGGATATAGCGATTTTAGAAAAGGTTCAGAGAAGAGCCACCAAAATGGTAAAGGGGATGGAAGGATACTCCTATGAAGAAAGGCTTAAAAGGTTAGGGCTCTTTAACCTGGAAAAGAGACGACTGAGGGGAGATATGATAGAAGTCTATAAATTAATGAACGGAGTGGAACGGGTAAACGTAGATCGATTGTTCACCTTATCAGAATATAGAAAGACTAGGGGACATGCAATGAAGCTACAGGGTAAACTATTTAAGACTAATAAAAGAAAGTATTTTTTCACTCAACGTGTAATCAAACTCTGGAATTTGTTACCGGAGGATGTAGTAAAGGCTGTTAGTGTAGCTGGGTTTAAAAAAGGTTTGGACAAGTTCCTGGAGGAAAGGTCCATAAACCATTATTAAGAAGGGACCCAGGATATCAATGCTTGAACCAGTACAAGCATTGTGGAACCTGTGTCCCTTGGGGAAACAGCTAGGTAGATATGACCTAGATTGGCCACTGTTGGAAACAGAATACTGGGCTTGATGGACCTTGGTCTGACCCAGTATGGCATATCTTATGTTCTTATGTAACCTGTTCCACCCTGTTTGTTCACACAGAACATGGCAACCTGATTGTCCGTCTAGACTAGAACTGTTTTGGAGCGGAGGTAGTCCTGGAACACTCAGAGCATTGAAGATGGCTCCGAGTTCTAGCAGGTTTATGTGGTGCTGAGCTTCTTGCTGAGTCCAAAGACCCTGAGTGGAGAGATTGTCCAGATGAGCCCCCCAACCCAATTTGGACGCATCCTTCGTCAGGGTGGACCTGGTGTGGTGGCTTCTGAAAAGGTGACCCTACGAGTGGGTTTTTTGGTGATTGCCACCATTGGAGGGACAAAATGAGACATGCAGAGTTCCTGATTTTGTCCCCCAGACAATCTGATGCATGAGTCCACTGCGAAGCTAGGGTCCACTGAGCTGCACGCATGTGTAGACGAGCATAGGGAACCGCATGTACAGTGGAAGCCATATGACCGAGCAACTGAAGCAGTTCTCGTGCAGTTAGGGAGGTTTTCATAGCTACTTGAGAAGCCAGTTGAACTATTCGAGCGCAGCGTACCTGTGGCAGAAAAGCCCTTGACTGCTGCGTGTCTAGAAGAGCCGCTATGAACTCCAGGATTTGAGAAGGGGTGATTTGGGATTTTGGAAGATTTATTACAAACCCCAAATGTTGAAGAACCTGCATTGTGCAGGAGAGAGCAGAGCTGACCTCTGGAGCTGCCGATGCTCGGATGAGCCAGTCGTCTAAGTAAGGGAAGACAAATATCCCTATAGATCTTAGAAATGCTGCTACTACTGCCATGCATTTTGTGAAGACTCTTGGGGGCAGAAACCAGGCCAAAGAGTAGAACCCTGTACTGGTAATATCTTCCCTGAAAGAGGAACTGAAGAAACCTTCTGTGTTCTTTGTGGATAAGGATGTGTGTATATGCATCCTTTAGGTCTAGAGAAGATAGTCAATCCTGACAATGGATGTAAGGGAGAAGTATTCCGAGAGAGATCATTTTGAATTTCTCCCAGAGCAGATACTTGTTTAATTCTCGGAGGTCCAGAATGGGCCTGCATCCTCCTGTTTTCTTTGGTATAAGAATGTAGGGGGAGTAGAAGCCCAGGCCTTGTTGGGAAAGTGACACTTCCTCTATCGCACCCTGAACGAGGAGAATGGTGATCTCCTGGCACAAGAGAGTGGTAAGAGGGGGCCGGGAGCTGAAGTCTCTTGGAGTGAAGGGAGGGGGCATTCTTTGAAAGTGAAGTTTGTACCCCTCTGTCATTATGGAGAGAGTCCAATGTTCTGATGTAATCTGGTGCCATCTTTTGGCAAAGTAACACAGTCTGCCTGGGATGTTGACTGGCTCTGGAATTTCCAGGGGTAGGATAGCTAAGTTCTCTAGCAGGAAGTCAAAGACCTTGTGGAGGCCGGGTCTGCTGAGCTGGTTGAGCTCTGGGGGCCTGAGCCTTCCTTTGTTGCTTCGGTTGTTGCTGTTCCTTCTGGGAAGCACGGACCAGACAGTGGACTGCATGGGTGTAAGAAGGATAAAACAACAACTTCTTGTTGAAAAAGGGCTTCTTAACTGTCTTTTTCTTAGCTGGGTTGGCAGTGGTCCTAGAGAGCCTGTTTAGGATAGTATTCTCAGACTCAAGCTGAGAAGCTCTGTCTTGCCCCAATCCTTGCCAAAGAGGTTTTCTCCTGTGCAAGGAATATTCCCCAACTTATCTTGCACAGCCTGTTCTAAATCATATGCTTGTAACCAAGCAATCCGACGTGCACCAATGGAAATAGCAGAAGTCCTGCTAATACACTCGAAACAATCAAAAGTTGCCCTGTTCATGAACTTGGAAACATTCTGGGAATGTTTAACAAGTGACAGGAAATCAGCTCTCTTGTCGTCTGGGAGAAGAGGAGCCATTAGTTCCAAATCTTTAGTCACCTCCCGAAGAAACATACCCATGTAGAGTATGAACTTATTCTGGCCGACAACATGGAGGCCTGAAAGTATCGACGGCCAAAGGCATTGAGAGTTCTTGCCTCACAGCCCGGAGGATTAAATGAATGTGTCTTAGCACTTTTAATTCAACACATTGCCGATTCCACAACCATGGAATGGTGTGGTAACTGCGTTTTCTAGAAACCGGGACACTGCGGTACCCGGTACATGGTATCGTGTCTTTGAGAATGTGAAGACACCGTTAAAGGTGTTTCCCACATCCTAAGCATGAGAGGTCATGCAATATCCGATGAATGGGTAAGGTCGTGGCCTCCTTAGGGGATGCCAGATACTGAAGAATTTCAAGTTCTTCAGCTCTCGGTTCCTTCTCAGAGATCACCGTAATTGATAGGCCCCGAGCCACATCTCGTATAAAGTCTTGAAAAGACATGTCTTCCGGTGGAGACATCCGGAGTTGTGGGGAAGGAGCAGGATATTCCAGAAGAGTCTCTCCGGTACTGACTGATTCATTGGAATTGGATGACTCAAAGTATTGACGGGCCGGGTGCTCCAACCCAGACCGACGACGGTACCAATCGAAATCGGCATCAGAATGCCTCGGTACCGGACCTTCTATGCTGGAGACTGATTCCAGGGCCAGCATGGGTGGCAGCGTGGAGAGCGGTGCAATGCTCGATGTCGATACCTCCGGTACCGGTACTGATGGCTGCGGAACCAATTGCAGAGGCTTTAGCGGTACCGAGCCCCCCAGCATTGCTGCAAGACTCCACTCAATAGCTAGGATACGTTGATCCATAGAGCCAGCCGATGCCTGCGTATCGGTACCCGAACAGCGGGTCACAACCCCAGAACATGGCACCAAGAGCTCTCCAGAGGTGGATGCCTCGGGAACATCTTGGGACCCTGATAATGCCTTGGAGGTAAGGACCTCCCGCCGGGGCTGTTTGGCCGATGTATTCTCCTCTAGGGCAACGCTTAAAGCATCTCGATGATTAGAAGGAGATCTACCCTTTGAGGACCGACCAGTCTTCGAAGACAAGGATTTCGTTACCTGAGATCCATGGGAGGAAGATGAAGCCCTGGACGACGTCGATGCCAGGAACATTGCATCCGAGGCAAAGAGCACGCCGAGTTTTGCAGCTCTATTTTGCAGGCCCCTCTGTCATCTTTCTGCAAAGGAGACATTCTGACGGTGAATGGTCTGGTCCCAAACATTTAAGACACCAGTCATGGGTGTCGGTAGCAGAAATGGTACTGCTACATTTGTAACATGTTTTGAAAGCACTAGTTGGTTTCTCCATTTTGAGGAACAAAGCGGCCTAAGGCCCAAAATGGTGACTAAGCACCTAGAGGGCAAAGACCCTTCAAAAAAAATTTTTTTTTTTTTTTAAAAAAGCAAGAAAATAGAAGAAAAGAACACCGAAGATACCGGTGCTGGTGTCCACGAAAAGGCAGACGCACCAGAAAAGAAAAAGATTTTCTGAGGTAACAGGAATTGCTAGGACGTGCTGGATTTAGTGCTCACCAACGGAGAAGTGGTGGGGGCAAACACAGTGACAGAATTCGAAATAGCATGGGACAGACACAGTGGATCCCTTTATAGCAACAGGATAAAATCAAAATAAGAATAACTCTTATATCTGAACAAATAGGGTGACCTACATGGAGCAGTGGGTATACCCCTACACAAAGGCATGGGGAGAGGTGACCAGTACGGAGCGGCACCTACTCTTGCTGCCTTGCTGGGCAGACTAGATGGACCATACTTCTCTTTATCTGCTGTCATATACTATGTTACTATGAAACTGTACACAAAAAAACAACATGTTTTTTATAACCTATCTAAATCTCAAAAGACAGCACCTGCAAGTTTTCGTGACAATCAGATTATAAAACCCAGCTGATAAGGGTGATCCAAGACAATCATTATTATGTAGCTGAGGTTTACTGACAAATCAACGATAAAGAGTAGTTACTCACCTGTAACAGGTGTTCTCCAGGAGCAGCAGGAATCAGTCCTCACATATGGGTGTCATCGGCGCCGATGAAGCCCCAGCGGAGCATTTCCCCAGCTTTCCATGAAAGCCTTTGGGAATGCTGGCATGCATGCGCGGTTCCCTTCCCGCCTAAAGGTGCTATCTTACCTCAGTCAAATGACATAGCTAAGAACAGCACACAAAAATGTAAAAAAAAAAAAACCCAAACTATGTACAACTGCAACTCCAAGGGGAGGAGGGAGGGTTGTGAGGACTGATTCATGCTGCTCCTGGAGAACACCTGTTAACAGGTGAGTAACTACTCTTTCTCCAGGACCAAGCAGGAAGTCAGTCCTCACATATGGGTGACTCCCTAGCTCTGGGCTACCAGGAACCCAGGCTGAACATGAGAACTCCCTCTAGCCACAGCATCAAAGAAAGGCTTTTCAAGGATACAACCTCCACCGGTAGCCCAACAGAGGGCAAGAGTTGCCTATACCTCAAAGAGATTCCGGAGTACTGCTTGGCCAAAAGCACTGTCCCTACGGGACTCCCTCTCCAGACAGTAATGGGCCGCAAAAGTCTGGCTTGAAGGTTTAAGGTTTATTCACTTAATATACCGCTAAACGCAAGGATCATCATAGCGGTTTACAGAGTTCAAACTGCAACGTTCACCAAAAGGTGAGAGGGAAAAAAGGAAAAGAAGTTACATCGGTTGATAGGAAAGCAAACTAGGCAGATTCATACAACAGGACGGTAGAGGGGAGAGTGAGGGGAGGGGGAGGGGAAGACAAAATCATGTGGGAGGTTCAGGAAGGTCGAAGGCAAGGGTAAAGAGGTGAGTTTTAAGGCGGTTCTTAAAGGTAGCATGGTCTTGTTCAAGGCGGATAGAAGAGGGGAGAGAGTTCCATAGGGCGGGGGCAAGGAAGAAAAATGCAGAGGAACGAGTGGATTGGAGGCGAGCACAAGTGGGTGAGGGGAGATGCAGGCGATTCAGGTGAAAGGAGCGGTGGGAACAGGTTGGACTGTGAAAGTGAACCAAATCAGCTAGATACTGAGGGGAGTGGGTGTGGAGGATGTGGTGAAGACCAAGTTGCAGCCCTTCAGATGTCTACCAAGGGCACAGAGCGGAGATGAGCCACTGAGGCAGCCATTGCCCTGACACGGTGGGCCGTGACCCTACCCTGCAAAGGAAGGTCAGCCGCCTTGTAAGCCCAGGTGATACAGTCAGCCATCCAGATGGACAAGGTACGCTTGGACACAGCCAACCCCAACTTATTGGGTCAAATGAGACGAAGAGCTGAGTAGCTCTTCTATGTCCCTGCGTACAGTCAAGGTAGAAGGATAAGGCCCTCCTACAGTCCAGGGTATGCAGGACTGCTTCAGCCTGGCTAGCATGAGGCCTAGGGAAGAAAGAACCACCTCCTGGTTGAGGTGGAAAGAGGAGACAGCCTTGGGAAGGAACATTGGATGAGTCCGAAGGACTACCCTGTTCCTATAAATCCTGGTGTAAGGTCTATCACAGACCAGGGCCTGAAGCTCACTCACTCGCCTAGCCGAGGTGAGGGCTATCAGGAAGAGAGTCTTCCAGGAAAGGAAGCGTAGAGGGCAAGTAGCCATTGGCTCAAAGGGTGGGCGAGTCAGTTGCTGCAAGACCACATTCAGCTCCCACTCAGGAGCAGGACGACGGATAGGGGGCTTGAGAAAAAGCAAGCCCCTGAGAAAGCGGGACACCAAGGGGTGACCAGACAGAGAATGTCCCTCCACCAGTGAGTAGTGAGCTGCTAGAGCTGAGAGGTGGACCCGAACAGAATTGGACTTAAGACCCTGATTTGATAAGTGCAGTAAGTACTGAAGCACTACTGGCACAGTACAGGAGAAAGGATCATCTGTACAAAGCTGACACCACACAGAAAACCTCTTCCATTTGAAGGCATAGTTTTCCTAGTGGACTGTTTCATAGAGGCTAGGACAACCTCCTCAACTTCTTCCTGAGGCAGGCACCAGGGAGCCAAAACTACCCTTGCAGCCTCCAGGCCATCAAATTGAGAGCTTTGAGATTGGGGTGCAGAAGGGAACCCTGCTGCTGTGAGAGAAGGTCGGGTTGTAACCCCAGAGGTAGTGGGGAATCCACTGCCAGCTGAAGCAGAAGTGGAAACCAAGGCTGACTCGGCCACCTGGGAGCTACCAGCAGGACCGAGGCCTTATCCTGAAGAGTCTTGAAAAGAGTTCGGGCCATCAAGGGCGTGGGAGGAAACGCATATAGGAGGCCCTGAGACCAGGACATCAGAAAAGCATCTGGTGCTATCCTCAAAGGATGCAGTTGCCTGGAGCAGAACTTGGGCAGTTGCTTGTTCAGTGGACTGGCAAAGAGATCTATCCAAGGGAGACCCCACTTCAGGAAGATCTTTTGAACGACCAAGGGATGCAGCTGCCACTCGTGGGGCTGTAGAATTCTGCTCAACCGGTCGGCCAAGGCAGTTCTCCTGGCCTGGAAGGTACACCGCCTTGAGAAGCATGTTGTGCTGCAGGGCAAAGGAACAAAGGTCCTGAGTCTCTCGACAAAGGAGCTTGGACCCAGTCCCGCCCTGTTTGTTCACATAAAACATGGCTACCTGGTTGTCTGTTTGAATCAAGACTGAGTGGTGAGCCAGGGCCGGAGAAAAAGCCTTGAGAGCCAAGCAGATAGCTCGAAGTACCAGGAGATTGATTTGTTGGGCTGCTTCCCAGGGAGACCAGAGGCCCTGAGTGCACTTGTCCAGACAATGAGCACCCCAGCCTTTCAGAGAGGCGTTGGTGGTGAGGACCACCGAGTATTCTGGCATTTGGAAGGACATCCCCTTCAGCAGATTGGGTGGATGTAGCCACCAGCTGAGGGAGGCTAAAAGGGGTCTGGACACCTTTATCCTGTCTCTTAGGCAGCCTGTGGCTTGAGACCTCTGAGTCTGAAGGCACCACTGTGCAGGCCTCATATGGAGCCTGGCATTGGGAGTCACATGCACTGTCGAAGCCATGTGGCCCAGAAGTCTGAGGCAGAGTCTGGCGGAGACCAGGGGTTTGTTTAGAAACTGTTTGGCCACGTCCATCAGCCTGAGGGCCCTGTCTTCTGGCAAGAATGCCTTTGCCAGTTGAGAATCCAACCTTGCCCCTATGAACTCCAAGTTCTGGGAGGGGAGCAAAGTGGACTTTGCGAAGTTTAAGACAAAGCCCACGTTTTGAAGCAGAGCAATGGTTCTGAGGGTGGCTTGTCTGGCCTCCTGGCATGTCTGACCCCTGATGAGCCAGTCGTCCAGATAGGGAAAGACAAAGATGCCTTGAGTTCTCAGGTAGGCCGCTACAACTGCCAGGCACTTGGTAAAGACCCTGGGAGCGGAGGTCAGGCCAAAAGGTAGTACTCTGTACTGATAATGGTTTCCTCCCACAATGAACCTGAGGTACTTTCTGTGGTCTGGATGAATGAGGATGTGAGTACGCATGCTTTAGATCTAAGGAGCATAGCCAATCTCCCTGTTGGAGGTAGGGCAGAAGTGCCCCAAGAGTAAGCATCTTGAACTTCTCTTTCTCCAGGAACTTGTTGAGGTTCCTAAGGTCCAGAATGGGTCGAAGGCCACCGGTCCTTTTGGGTACCAGGAAATACCTGGAGTAGAATCCGTGACCTTGCAAGTGGGGAGGCACAGGCTCTACCGCCCTGTCCACCAACAGACCATGAAGCTCTTGTAGGAGAAGGTCTGTGTGCAGGGGAGGCCTTGGAGGCTCCCCTGGAAAATATGGTGGAGGCAGTTGGTGAAAATGGAGGGCATAGCCCTTGTGGACTATCTCCAGCACCCAACTGTCCCCGGTGATAAGGGGCCACTGGTGGGCAAAGAGGGCGAGTCGACCTCCTGTGCAGGGTTGGGGGAGCAGTGGAGGAGAGGCTACGCTTAAAGAGTCAAAAACCCCCACCCTGCTGAGTGGTAGCAGGGGCCTGAGGCTTGGGGGTCCTCTGCCTACGGGGCCCATTACCCTGGTCCTTGGCTTGCTGACCATGGGAGGCAGCTTGGGCAGCCTGATACTGAGGGTACTGTTTGTAGGCAGTGCCCTTCCTTGGGTATAAGGACTTTTCACCCAAGCCCTTCTTTTTATGTGAAGGGGCAGAGGTCTTCCTCGACAGCCTTGTCCGGGTAAGTTGCTCGGTCTCGAGCTGAGCGGCCTTCTCGGTCACGGGTTTGCCAAAAAGGTTCTCACCTCGGCAGGGGACATCGACCAACTTGTCCTGAACCCATGGCTCGAGGTCCAATGACTGCAGCCACGCCTGGCGTCGAGTCGCGATGCCAGCAGCCGCTACTCGGGCCGAAGCCTCTAAGCCATCGTAGGCGGCGTGGGAAATGAACTTTGAGCATTCCCGAATTCCCGAGGACAAGGTCTTAAATCTCTGCAAGGGTTCCCCGGAAAGACCAGCAGAGAATCCGGCCAAGTTCTTGGCGAGGTCTCGCAAGTACATGCCCATGTACAGCTGGTAAGACTGGACACGGCAAGCAAGCATAGACCCCTGGAAGCACTTCCTACCGACGCCATCGAGGTTGCAGGCCTCCCTGCCGGGGGGCACCACGGAGTGCATCTTCTGGCTCTTCAGACGATGCATGGCAGATTCCACAACCATGGAATGGTGTGGTAGCTGTGCTTTCTGGAACCCAGGGCTTTTGTGGAGCCGATAGATGGAATCGACTCGCTTGCTCAGAACCGGCGCCGAGACCGGTGCCTCCCACATCCAGAAGAGAAGCCGTTCCAGCATCGGAGGAACCGGGACAGTAGAGGCCTCCTTCGGAGGAGAGTCGAACTGTAGAGCATCGAGCTCCTCGGCTCGAGGCTCTTCCTCGGGATTGGCAGGGATAGCCAAGGCAGCGGCCATATCCCGGACGAACTCCGAGAACCTAGTGTCCTCAGGAGGGGATCTACTCTGGGGCTCAGACTGCGGTGAGTCCGACGGGACGCACCGAGTCTTAAAAGTATCGGGAGACTCCTCGTCCTCCGTCTCCCAGGCGGACTCATCCAAGGAGGAGTCAGGGTCCGACCCCATGGGGCCCCGAGGCACCCGCCCCGACACCGGGGGCACCGGCATCGATACCCTCGGTCCCGAACGGGAGGTCGAGGGAGACCTCGACCGAGGACGACTTCGAGCCACGAAGGTCTCGAGTATCGGCTCGGTCTCCGGGGTTGACTTCGAAGTCGACGTCCTGGTGGTCGGGGCAGATGCACCAGACAGGCTGGCCATCAGTGCCCGCTGCTGCTCCATGAAGGCAGACAATCTGCACTCCAAGGCTGTCATCCTAAGACTCAGCTCGGGAGACGCAGCAGCCACCGACTCGGGCCCCAGCGGCACCGGGCCTGACGTTGGCTCTCTGGGAGGAGAGTCCACGAGGACTACGGGGCTTACGTGTCCAGCAGACTCCGGCTCCACGCGAGAAACTTTGGCAGGCTTCTCTTGGTCCACGGGCCCGGGACGGCGGTCGGGGGTCTTAGACCTGGACCTCGAGGGATCAGGGACCTCCTCCGACGACACCCTCGCAAGCCGCTTCTTCCTCTTGCGTTCCCGGTCGGGGGACCCCCTGTCCGAGGAGCTTCGACGGCGCTCGGGATCGGAATCCCGAGATGTCGAGGCCACAGATGAGGTCCGGGCCCAGCCGGAGGCAGAGTCCGAGAAAAACCTTTCCTTCTGATGCTGTCGACTTTTGAGTGCCTTGGAAGACATCTTCCCACATGGCACACACGACTTAGGGTCATGGTCAGGGCCGAGGCACCGAAGGCAGCAGTCATGTGTGTCAGTGAGAGACATAAGTTTCTTACACCGATCACACTTTTTGAAACCACTGGAAGCCATCGGGGAAAAAAGTGCCCCTGCGAGGTCAAAAGACCGGCCTTCCAGGGAAAAAATGATATGATCTTCCAGCGGGAGCCCACCCTGCTCATAGGCGAGGGCAATGCAGACCGCCACTTAAGAGGACAGACTAAGCGTAGTAACTCACCTGTAACAGGTGATCTCCGGGAACAGCAGGAATTTAGTCTTCACATATGGGTATCATCGGCACCGACAGAGCCTGCGCGGGAACGCTCCCCAGCGTCCAATGGGAAAGCTTTTGGGAGCATCCCAAAGTGCATGCGTGCTGCCTTCCCGCCTCTGTACCTCTCTCACTTCAGCTGAGTTTATAGCTGAGACCGAAGGAGAGAAGTAGAGAAAGAGAGAGATAGAGACAACTCCTAGGGGAGGTGGGTGGGTTGTGAAGACTAAATTCCTGCTGTTCCCAGAGATCACCTGTTACAGGTGAGTAACTACGCTATCTCCAGGAACAAGCAGGAATGTAGTCTTCACATATGGGGACTCCCCAGCTGAGTTTATAGCTGAGACCGAAGGAGAGAAGTAGAGAAAGAGAGAGATAGAGACAACTCCTAGGGGAGGTGGGTGGGTTGTGAAGACTAAATTCCTGCTGTTCCCAGAGATCACCTGTTACAGGTGAGTAACTACGCTATCTCCAGGAACAAGCAGGAATGTAGTCTTCACATATGGGGACTCCCCAGCTGAAAGATGCCAAGGGGTGACCCCAGCTAGCTGCAAACCCAGGTGAGATGGGTCATGCTTCTTCCCATGGACCCTAGGCATCCAAACTGTGGATGGTGGGTAGGAGTTGTATTAAGTATGGAAGAGATGTTGTAGAACAGCATGGCCAAACGAGGCATCCCGACGGGAGTCCTTGTCTAAGCAATAGTGGGCTGTGAAAGTATGTACCGAAGTCCAAGTGGCTACTTTGCAGATGTCATCAATAGAGACAGAACGAAGGTTAGCCGTTGAGGCTGCCATTGTTCTCACATTGAGAGCCATGACATGGCCTTTGAGAGAAAGTCCCTTACTCTGATATGTATAGCATATGCAATTTGCAATCCAATTTGACAGAGTTCTTTTAGAAACTTGAAGTCCCAAGTGACTAGAGTAAAAAGCCACAAAAAGCTGAGAAGATTTTCTTTCTAGCTTAGTTCTTTGGAGATAAAAAGCCAAGGCTCTTTTACAATCCAATGTGTGAAGATTCCTTTCCGCACTGGAGGCATGAGGCCTAGGGAAGAATATAGGAAGATAAACCGACTGGTTTAAATGAAAAGGCGAAGCCACCTTTGGCAGAAAGTGAGGATGAGTCCTGAGGACTACTTTATCATGGTGAAACCTTGTATAAGAAGGGTCAGCTACTAACACCTGTAATTCACTAATGCGTCTTGCAGAAGTGATGGCAATTAGGAAAATAACTTTCCATGAAAGAAACTTTAGGTCTGAAGTGGCTAAAGGTTCAAAGGGCGGTTTCATAAGCTGACTAAGAACAAGATTTAGATCCCATGCCACCGGTGGTGGTTTAATGGGAGGTTTTGTTAAAAGTAGGCATCTCATAAATCTTGATATAATTGGAGGAAATAGGTTGTCCATCGAAAGGTTTATGAAAAGCGGCACTAGCACTAAGATGGACCCTAACTGAATTTGTCTTCAGACCAGAAGTTGATAATTGTAGAAGATACTCTAGTAGCAACTCTATAGGTACTAAAAGGGGGTCAAGTCCCTTTTGTGAACACCAGATAGAGAACCTTTCCCACTTGAAAGCATAGGAACGTCTTGTGGAGGGTTTTCTGGAAGACAGGAGGAAATCCTCTACTTGTTGAGAAAGGTTAACATCCCGGAATTCTAGGCTTTCAGTAACCAGGCCCTGAGATGTAGGGACTGGGGATTGGGATGCAGTAAAGATCCGTCCTCCTGCGACAGGAGATCTGGAGCATTCCCCAATTCCAGAGGAGTGGTTTGAGAGAGACGTAGAAGAGGATACCATGTTGGCCGTGGCCAACGTGCAGCTATGAGTATCATACGGCCTCTGTCTCTCTGAAGTTTGAATAAAGTCTTGGGAATCAGGGGAATGGGTGGGAAGGCATAGAGGAAGTCCTGTCCCCAGTGGAGTAGGAAAGCATCTCTTGCCTGACAGTTGGGAGCCGGAATTCTGGAACAGAATCTGGGAAGTTTGGCATTCTGTGGACTTGCAAAGAGGTCTATATCTGGTGTTCCCCAGATTCGAAACACTCGAGCAAGCTGGTATGAGTGGAGGGGCAACTTGTATGGCAGCAGTATTCAACTGAGTTTATCTGCCCACAAGTTTTGAATGCCTGGAAGGTATACTGCAAACAGGTGAATTTGTAACTCTCTGGTGAGGATCCATATTCGCAAAGCTTCATTGCATAGCGATAGAGAGCCTGTTCCGTTTTGCTTGTTCACATAGAACATAGCTACCTGATTGTCGGTTTGGACCAGAACTGTTTTGTTGCTGAGATTGCCCTGAAAGACTTGAATAGCATTGAAAATGGCTCTCAGCTCTAGGAGGTTTATGTAAAGGGAAACCTCCTGTGAGGTCCAAAGACCCTGAGAGGAGAGATCGTGCAAGTGGGCCCTCCAACCCATCTTGGACGCATCTGTCGTCAGAGTGGTTTGGCATAGAGGCTGCTGGAAAGGAAAGCCTACAAGGAGGTTTTCCAGGGATTGCCACCATTGCAGGGATGAAATCAGGCATGTGGTAGTTCTGATTCTGTCTGTTAGTCGACCCGACGCTTGTGACCAATGAGAGGAAAGGGTCTACTGGGCTGCTTGCATGTGGAGGCGAGCACAGGGAACCCATGGACAGTGGATGCCATGTGTCCCAACAGTTGAAGCATCTCCTGAGCAGCAAGGAATACCTTCATAGATGCTTGAGATGCTAGATGTATTATACATAGACAGCGTGGCTGGGGCAGGAAAGCCCTTGACTGCCGTGTGTCTAGATGAGCCCCTATGAATTCTAGAAATTGAGAGGGGGGTGAGATGAGATTTTGGGAGGTTTCTGACCAGCCCCAAGTATTGAAGAATTCTCATTGCTCGAGAAAGAGCAAAGCTGGCCTCTGGAGCTGTCGATGCTTGAATGAGCCAATTGTCTAAGTAAGGGAAGACGAATATTCCCAGAGTCCTCATAAATGCTGCTACCACTGCCATGCATATTGTGAAGACTCTTGGAGCAGAAGCTAGTCCAAAGGGAAGAACTCTGAACTGGAAGTGTATTCCTTGGAAACAGGAATCGAAGGAACTTCCTGTGATCTGAGAGGATGAGAATATGAGTGTACGCATCTCTTAGATCTAGAGAACATAGCCAATCCTGACTTTGGAGGTATGGTAAAAGTGTTCCAAGGGAGATAGCATACTTACTTACATGTAACAGGTGATCTCCAGGAACAGCAGGAATTTAGTCTTCACATATGGGTATCGTTGGTACCGACGGAGCCTGCACGGGAATGCTCCCCAGCGTCCAATAGGAAAGCTTTTGGGAGCATCACACAGTACCTACATGCTGCCTTCCCACCTTTCCCAACTGTCCCTCTCAAGTTGAGTTTAAAGCTGAGACAAAAGAGAGAGGGAAAGAGAGAAAGAGACAGATAGAGAGATACAACTCCTAGGGGAGGTGGGTGGGTTGTGAAGACTAAATTCCTGCTGTTCCCAGAGATCACCTGTTACAGGTGAGTAACTTTGCTATCTCCAGGAACAAGCAGGAATGTAGTCCTCACATATGGGGACTCCCTAGCTGCAGATGCCAAGGAGAAACCTCAGATGTTGTGTGCCCTTGTGAAAGGGCTCCACTTCTCCCCATGGATCTCTGGCAACCTATCAGGGATGGTGGGTAGGAGTTGATTAAATATGGAACAGGTGCTGAAGAACAGCCTGACCAAACAAGGCATCCCGGTGGGAGTCCCTTTCTAAGCAGTAATGGGCCGTGAAGGTATGAACCGAAGCCCAAGTAGCTGCTCGGCAGATGTCGTCAATAGACACAGAGTGAAGATGAGCCATAGAGGCTGCCATGGCTCTCACATTGTGAGCTGTGACATGGCCTTCCAGAGGAAGGTTTTAACTCTCATAGGCAAAAGATATAAACTGTGCAATCCAATTGGACAGTGTTCGTTTGGAGACTGGAAGTCCCAAATGACTAGGATCAAAAGCAACAAAAAGTTGAGAGGACTTCCTATATTGCTGTGTCCTTTGTAAGTAAAAGGCCAGAGCCCTTTTACAATCCAAAGTATGAAGATTCCTTTCTGAATTTGAGGCATGAGGCCTTGGGAAGAATATAGAAAGGTAAACCGCTTGGCTTAAATGAAAAGGTGACACCACCTTTGGCATAAAGTGTGGATGAGTCCTAAGGACTACCTTATCATGATGGAACCTTGTATAAGGAGGATCAGCCACCAATGATTGCAATTCACTGATGCGACGTGCAGATGTGATTGCAAAAAGAAAGATGACCTTCCAGGAAAGGAATTTCAAGGAGGTAGTGGCTAATGGTTCAAAAGGCGGTTTCATAATTTTGATTTTTCATAATTTTGATTTTTGTAATGGCATACTACATGGTATAACTAAGAAGAACATCAAAATCCTGCAAATGGCCCAAAATGTAACAGCAAGAGTTATATTCAAAGCCAAACTATCTGACCATATTACTCCTATTCTATACACACTACACTGGTTACCCATATTCAGTAGGATCCAATACAAAATACTATTAACCACTTTTAAATTAATTAATAATATTGCCCCATCATACTTAACTACTCTTCTTAACAGCCCAATCGAAAATAGGATAAGACGGAGAAAAAACCTTAACACACTAGCAGTCCCAGATCTAATAAGGAAAACAAAACACTCAACTAGTAACAGTGCCTTTTCGTTTGTTGCTCCAATATTGTGGAACAATCTTTCAGATCAATTAAGAGAAACTAAAGATCTGCTAACATTCAGAAAAGATCTAAAAACCCATCTATTCAGCCAACACTACAACAATGGAGAAACATTTGTAGATTCCCAACCACCATAATCGATTTTATTTACCCTATCCAAATGTATATCTACAACATGAACAACGTCATCCTCAAACGATAATTAACTTAATAATGTTTCTTCCCACCTATAAATAAAATCAAAGTAACCCTTGATACCTGTTATACAGTTTAAATGTATTATACAGTTTAAATGTATTATAGTTCAATAATTGTTTCTGTTATATTGTAATACATTAATGTTATACAATTTTAATGTAATATAGTTTAATAATGTTTCTGTTATATTGTAATACATTAATTTGTTCCATACAATTCATGTTATAATGTAATATAGTTTATAATGTTCTATGTATCTGTTTTGACTTTTGTTGTAATGTAAACCGCTTCTGATCCTTGGAAGCAGCGATATATAAAAGCTGTTCAAATAAATAAATAAATAAAATAAATAAGCTGCCAAAGAACCAAATTTAAGTCCCATGCCACCAGTGGTGGCTTAATGGGAGGCTTAGTCAAAAGAAGGCCTCTCATAAATCTCGCTATGAGAGGATGAGAGGAAATAGGTTGCCCATTTAGAGGCTTGAAAGAAGCTGCAATAGCACTAAAATGAACTCTCACTGAATTGATCTTAAGCCCTGCATTTGATAAATGAAGGCGATACTACAAGTAATGATTCCAGAGGTATCGCAAGAGGGTTAAGACCCTTCTGCGAACACCATATGGTAAACCTTTTCCAGTTAAATGCATAAGAGCATCTTGTGGAAGGCTTCCTGGAAGCATAAAGGATATCCTTTACCTGCTGAGAAAAGTTAAGACCGTGAAGTTCTAGGCTTTCAGCAACCAGGCCATGAGATGCAGAGACTGGGGATTGGGATGCCACAGCATCCCATCCTCCTGAGAAAGGAGATCTGGAGCAGATCTAACTCCAGAGGCAGAGCTTGAGAGAGATGCAGGAGCAGAGGGTACCACATTTGCCATGGCCAATGTGGAGCTATGAGAATCATATGACCTCTGTCTCTCTGAAGCTTGAACAGGGTTTTGGAAATTAGGGGAATGGGCGGAAAGGCATACAGGAAGTCCTGGCCGCAATGGAGGAGGAAAGCATCCCTGGCCTGACAACCCTGAGCCGGAATTCTGGCACTCAGTGGACTTGCGAAGATGTCTATGAAGGGGTTCCCCAAATTTGGAAAATTTTGGCCACCTGGTCTGCATGGAGAGACCATTCGTGTGGAAGCAGAACTCGACTGAGTGTCTGCCCAAGAGTTTTGAATGCCTGGAAGATACACCGCAAGGAGAAGAATCTGATGCTCTCTGGCAAGGGCCCATAGTCGTAAAGCTTCGTTGCATAGCGAAAGAGAGCCTGTTCCGCCATGCTTGTTCACATAGAACGCGGCTACTTGATTGTCCGTTTGAACTAGGACTGTCTTGTAGCTGAGCTGGGTGTGGAATACTCGAAGACCAAGGAAGATTGCATTGAGTTCAAGGAGATTGATAAGTAGATAGGTCTCCTGTGAAGTCCAGGTACCCTGGGTAGAGAGGCCTTGCAGGTGGGCTCCCCAACCCACCTGTGAGGCATCTGTTGTTAGAGTGGCTTGGGGTGGAGGTTGCTGAAAAGGGGACCCCATTAAAAGGTTTTGGGGTGATTGCCACCATTGGAGGGACAAAATAAGGCAATCTGAGTTTGCTATTTTGTCTGACAGGCAACCTGACGCCCGAGTCCATTGAGTGGATAAAGTCCACTGGGCTGCCCTCATATGGAGGCGAGCATAAGGAACCACATGCACAGTGGATGCCATGTGACCTAGCAATTGTTACATTTCCTGAGCAGTGAGGTGAGGTTTTAGCACTGCTTGGGAAACTAACTGCATAATGCGAAGGCAGCGGGGCTGTGGAAGATAGGCCCTTGTCTGTCTGGTATGCAGCAGAGCTCCTATAAACTCTAGGGACTGAGAGGGAGCAAGGTTGGATATTGGGAAGTTTATGACACGTCCCAAATACTGAAGGATGCGCATTGTGCAAGAGAGAGAAACCCTGGCCTCTGGCTCTGAAGGGGCTCGAATGAGCCAGTTGTCTAAGTAAGGGAAGACGAATATTCCTAGGGTGCGAAGAAATGCTGCCACCACAGCCATGCATTTTGTGAACACCCCTGGTGCCGAGGCCAGGCCAAAAGGAAGAACCCTGTATTGGTAGTGCTTCCCTTGAAATAGAAAGCGAAGAAATCTTCGGTGAGTTGGATGGATGAGAACATGAGTGTACGCATCCTTGAGATCTAGAGAACAAAGCCAATCCTGACTCCGAAGGTATGGCAGCAGAGTTCCTAGAGAAATCATTTTGAACTACTCTTTGAACAGGAATTTGTTCAATTCTCTGAGGTCTAAAATGGGTCTGTGTCCTCCTGTTTTCTCTGGAATAAGGAAATAGGGGGAGTAGAACCCTGTACCCTGTTGGAGAATGGGTACCTCTTCTATTGCCCCTTGGGCAAGAAGCATAGTGACCTCTTGACCTAACTGGTCGTTGAGAGAGGTCTGAGAATTTAACTGTCTTACCATTGTAGGAGGGGGCATGCTGAGGAAATGAAGCTTGTACCCCCTCTTTTACAATAGACAGAGTCCAATTTTCTGCTGATAACTGCCCCCATCTGGGGGCAAAATGACATAACCTTCCTGGAATGGTGGAAGGCTCTGGGCCGTTCAGGGCCAGGAAGGTAAAGTTCTCTAGATAGGAGTCAAAGCCCCTGTGGAGGCTGAGTCTGCTGAACCGGTTGAGGCTTAGCAGCTTTTGTTTTTCTTTGCCTAGGTTGTTGCTGCTGTCCCTTTTGGGCCGACTGACCTAAACGATGCCCCTGCAGGGTATAGGAGGGATAAAACCTCTTCTTACTGAAGAATGGTTTCTTGTAGGACTTTTTCCTTGCAGGATCAGCTGTAGATTTAGACAATCTATCCAAAGTGATATTGTCAGCACCTATCTCATTAGCTTTTTCCTGCCAATTCTTGCCAAAGAGATTCTCTCCTGTGCAAGGAATATTCCCTAGTTTATCCTGTACCCAAAGTTCCAACTCAGATGCCTGCCACAGAGGCTGCAACGGAGGGAAAAAGGGTGCTAGGTTTAGAAGCTCGGTTCTGCCGGCCCCTTTACGACATCATCCCACAGGCAACACACTCCGAAATAGAGTGGTCAGGACCTAAACATTTGAGGCACCACTCATGGGTGTCGGTGACGGAGATGGTACCGCCACACTTGGAACACTTTTTAAAACCCGAAGCGGGTTTTTCCATTTTAAAGGAAAAAGTTGGGCATAGTGCCCAAAATGGCGTGTGGCACCTGAGGAGAAAATGACTGGAAAAGACTCCAGAATAAAGGTTGTTTATTTTTTTGGGGGGAAAAAAGAAAGAAAAACTGGCGGTACGAAGGCAGACGTGACCACAAAAAAGAAGAATAGAAGGGAATTATTTTCTGCGGTGACAGGATGTGCGATCTGTCGGCTCCGCGGAAAACAAAGAACTGGAGAGGGACAGTTGGGAAAGGAGGGAAGGCAGCATGCAGGCACTGTGGGATGCTCCCCAAAGCTTTCCTATTGGATGCTGGGGAGCGTTCCCGTGCAGGCTCAGTCGGTACCGACGATACCCATAATGTGAAGACTACATTCCTGCTTTTTCCTGGAGATCATTTTGAACTTTTCTTGGAACAAATATTTGTTTAATTCTCTGAGGTCTAATATAGGTTCTGTGTCCCCCTGTCTTCTTTGTAATAAGAAAGTAGGGGGGAGTAAAACCCTGTTCCCTGTTGGGTAATGGGTACTTCTTTGATAGCTCCTTGAGCTAGAAGTGATGTGACCTCATGCCACAAGAGGTCGGTGGCAGGGCCCTGAGAACTGAACTGTTTTATTATTGTAGGTGGGGGCAAGTTGAGAAAATGAAGCTTGTACCCCAGTTGTAGAATGGGCAGAGTCCAATTTTCTGATGTTATTTGTTGCCATCTTTTGGCAAAAAAAGCATAGGGGCTTGTTTACAAAGCTGCGGTAGCAGTTCGCGGTCGTTATCGGAGCCGCGGCCCCATTGAAATCAATGGGGCCGTGGCTCCGATAACGATCGCGAACCGCTACCGCAGCTTTGTAAACAAGCCCCATAGTCTTCTTGGAATGGTCAAGGGTTCTGGACCTTTTGGGGCCAGAATGACTAAGTTCTCTAGATAGAAGTCAAGGACCCTGAGGGGGCTGGGGCTGTTCAGCCAGTGGAGATTTTTGAGCTTGCGGCTTTCTTTGCTGTCTGTTCTGCTGTTGCCCCTTCTGGGGAACATGGAGCGGACAGTGAGTTTGATGGGTGTAAGATTGGTAAGGCTTCTTTTTCTTACTGAAAAAGGGTTTTTTGAATATTTTCTTCTTTGCTGGGTTGGCTGTAGACTTTGACAATCTGTTTAAAGTAGTATTGTCAGATTCAAGCTGATTAGCCTTGTCCTGCCAGTCCTTGCCAAAGAGATTTTCTCCTGTGCAAGGAATATTCCCCAGTTTTTCTTGCACCCACTGTTCTAAGTCTGATGCTTGAAGCCAAGCAATACGACGTGCTCCTATGGATATAGCAGAGGTTCTGCTAATTCATTCAAAGCAATCAAAGGCAGCATGGTTCATGAATTTTGAGATATTCTGGGCATGCTTGACCAGAATAAGGTAGTCTGCTCTTTTTTCCTCTGAAACACAAGGACTAAGGAGCTCTAAGTCTTTTGAGACTTCTTCCAGGAACAATCCCATATAAAGAATGTAGGAACTGATCCTGGCTCCTAGCATGAAGGATTGAAAACATCGATGGCCAAAGCCATCGAGAGTCCTGGATTCACGGTCTGGAGGATTAGAAGAATGTGTTTTAGCATTCTTGATCCTTGGCATGGCCGATTCCACTATCATTGAATGGTGTGGTAACCGAGTTTTTTGAAAACCAGGACAACTTGGCACTCGGTACATAGTGTCAAGGCGTCGGGAATGTGAAGATATTGTTAAAGGAGTTTCCCACATTCTCAACATTAGATCACGTAAGATCTTGTGAATGGGAAGCATAGCTGCTTCCTTGGGAGCCATAGGGTATTGTAGAATTCTTAATTCTTCTGCCCTAGATTCCTTTTCTGGAATCACAATGATTGCAAGACCCTTTGCTAAATCACGTATGAAATCCTGGAAGGACATATCCTCTGGAGGAGACATTCTGCGTTGAGGAGAAGGAACTGAATCTTCTAATAGATTCGCTCTGGTACCGGTAGAATCGTCAGAGTCATCGGAATCGGGAGACTCAAGCACCAGGTGCTCCTGTAACTCATGAGATGGGGTGGAGGAGTAGCCTAGTGGTTGGAGCAAGCTACTTCAGGCCGGAAGGTCGGGGGTTCAAATCCCACTAGAGGACAGCAACCTTGGGCCGGAAGGACTGGGGTTTCTAGTCCCACAGGTGCTCCTTGTGGTCTTGGGCAAGCCACTTAACCCTCCATACCCCATGTTCCCTGTAAAATAGTTATCTCCAAGTTATAATACCCTGTTCAATGTAATTTCAGTTTGTTCAATGTAAACCGCACTGATGCAGAATAGCGCGGTATATAAGAGAATATAAATAAATAAAATAAAAAATAAAAATAAATGAGATCAGTACCGCTCGAAGTCGGTACTGAAATGTCTCGGTTCCTGATCCCCGATACCGGAGATCGGCATGGAGGAAAGCAGTCCTGTCGAAGCAGGTACCGATGTCAGTACCGATACATGTTCAACCATCTGTTGCGGTTTTAGCGGTACTGAAGTCGCTAAGAAAGCAGCTAGACTGCGTTCGATAGCGAGGATTCTGTAATCCATTGCTCCTGCCGATGCCCGAGTACTGGGACCAGTGGAAGCAGCTACGACCCCAGAACATGGCACCAGTAGTTCTGCAGAGGTGGAGGCCTCTGGAACCTCCTGGAGCCCCGTTAGTGCTTTGGAGCCCGAAGACTCCTGTCGGGGCTGTCCAGCCAGTGAGGTATCCTCGAGGGAAACGCCAGTGGCATCTCGATACTTTGAAGGAGATTTACCCTTCGAGGACCGGCTAGTCTTAGAAGACTTCTATTTGGTTAACTGAGATCCATGGGAGGAAGATGAAGCCCTGGAAGACGTCGATGCAACTGACATCGTGTCGACGGCAAAAAGGGTACCGAGTTTGGCAGCTCTATTCTGCAGGCCCCTTTTGGTCATTCTCGTGCAGGAGAGACACTCCGTTGGACAATGTTCAGGACCCAAACATTCTAGACACCAATCATGGGTGTTGGTGACAGAAATGGTACCGCCACACTTTGAGCATTTTTTTGAAACCACTAGCTGGTTTCTCCATGCTTGAAGAAAAATGGGCCTAGTGCCCAAAATGGCGCCTAGCACCAGAAGCAGGGAAAAATCCCTGAAGACATACAAGTTGTGTTTTGTTTTGTTTTTAGGAAAGAAGAGAACCGGCGGTACCAGTAGGCATCGAACGATGGCAGACGCGGCCACAAAAAAATAAGAAATAAAGCATAGTTACTCATCTGTAACAGGTGATCTCCGGGAAAAGCAGGAATTTAGTCTTCACATATGGGTATTGTCGGTACCGACGAAGCCTGCGCAGGAACGCTCCCCAGCGTCCAATTAGAAAGCTTTTGGGAGCTGCCTTCCCGCCTTTCCCAACTGCCTCTCTCCAGTTGAGTTTTAAAGCTGAGACAAAGAGAGAGAGAGAGGGAAAGAAAAGAAAAGAGAGATACAACTCCTAGGGGAGGTGGGTGGGTTGTGAAGACTAAATTCCTGCTGTTCCCGGAGATCACCTGTTACAGGTGAGTAACTATGCTATCTCCAGGAACAAGCAGGAATGTAGTCTTCACATATGGGGGACTCCCTAGCTACAGATGCCAGGGAGAGACCCCAGAAGTTGTGTGCCTTGTGAAAGGGCTCCACTTCCCCCCATGGATCTCTGGCATCCTACCAGGAACGGTGGGGGTAGGAGTTGATTAAGTATGGAACAGGTGTCGTAGAACAGCCTGACCGAACAAGGCATCCCGGCGGGAGTCCTTGTCTAAGCAGTAATGGGCTGTGAAGATATGAACCGAGGCCCAAGTAGCTGCTCGACAGATGTCGTCAATAGACACAGAGTGTAGATGAGCCATCGAGGCTGCCATGGCTCTCACATTGTGAGCAGTGACGGAGCCTTCCAGAGAAAGGTTTTTACTATGATAAGTAAAAGAAATACACTGTGCAATCCAATTGAACAATGTTCTCTTGGAGACTGGAAGTCCCAAATGAGAAGGATCAAAAGCAACAAAGAGTTGAGAGGACTTTATGTTGCTGTGTCCTTTGTAAGTAAAAAGCAAGTGCTCTTTTACAGTCCAAAGTATGAAGATTCCTTTCTGCATTTGAAGCATGAGGCCTTGGAAAAAATACAGGCAGGTAAACTGCTTGGTTTAAATGAAAAGGTGAGACCACCTTTGGCATAAAGTGTGGATGAGTCCTAAGGACTACCTTATCATGATGGAACCTCGTATAAGGAGGATCAGCCACTAATGCTTGCAGTTCACTAATGCGACATGCTGATGTGATTGCAATGAGAAAGACAACCTTCCAGGAAAGGAATTTCAAGGAAGTAGTAGCTAGAGGTTCAAAAGGCGGCTTCATGCGCTATCCAAGAACCAGATTTAGGTCCCATGCTATCGGTGGTGGCCTAATGGGAGGCTTAGTTAGAAGGAGGCCCCTCATAAATCTCGCTATGAGAGGATGAGAGGAAATAGGTTGTCCATTTAAAGGCTTGAAAGAAGCTGAAATAGCACTTAAATGGACTCGAACTGAGTTAGTCTTAAGCCCTGCATTAGATAAATGAAGGAGATACTCCAATAATGATTCCAGAGATATCGCCAGGGGGTCAAGACCCTTCTGCGAACAACATATGGAAAACCTTTTCCACTTGAAAGCATAAGAGCGTCTTGTGGAAGGCTTTCTAGAAGCATAAAGGATATCCTTCACTTGTTGAGACAGGTTAAGACCATGAAGGTCTAGGCCCTCAGCAACCAGGCCCTGAGATGCAGAGAGTGGGGATCGGGATGCCACAACATCCCATCCTCCTGATACAGGAAATCTGGAGCAGATCCTAACTCCAGAGATGGAGCTTGAGAGAGATGTAGGAGCAGAGGGTACCACACCTGTCATGGCCAATGTGGAGCTATGAGAATCATATGGCCTCTGTCTCTCTGAAGCTTGAATAGGGTTTTGGGAATTAGGGGAATGGGTGGAAAAGCATATAGGAAGTCCTGACCCCAATGGAGGAGGAAAGCATCCCTGGCCTGAAAAATCCTGAGCCAGAATTCTGGAACAGAATCAAGGAAGTTTGACATTCAACGGACTTGCAAAGAGGTCTATGTCCGGAGTTCCCCAAATTTGAAAGCTTTTTGCTACCTGGTCCGCACAAAGAGACCACTCGTGCGGAAGGAGAACTCGACTGAGTCTGTCTGCCCAGGAGTTTTGAATGCCTGGCAGATACACTGCAAGGAGATGAATTCTGATGCTCTCTGGCGAGGGCCCATAGTCGCAAAGCTTTGTTGCAAAGCGACAGAGAGCCCGTTCCTCCCTGCTTGTTCAGATAGAACATAGCTACTTGATTGTCCATCTGAATTAGGACTGTCTGGTAGCTCAGCTGGGTGTGGAACACTCGAAGAGCAAGGAAGATTGCTCTGAGCTCCAATAGACTGATGTGTAGATGGGTCTCCTGTGGAGTCCAGGTGCCTTGGGTAGAGAGATCTTGCAGGTGAGCTCCCCAACCCACCTGTGAGGCGTCTGTTGTTAGAGTGACATGGGGTGGGGGCTGTTGGAAAGGGGACCCCACCAACAGGTTTTGGGATGACTGCCACCATTGTAGGGACAAAATAAGGCGACTTGAGTTTGCTATTTTGTCTGATAGGCAGCCGCATGCTTGAGTCCACTGAGTGGATAAAGTCCATTGGGCTGCTCTCATATGGAGGCGAGCATAGGGAACCACATGCACAGTAGATGCCATGTGGCCTAGCAATTGAAACATTTCCCGAGCAGTGAGATGAGCTTTTAACACTGCTTGGGAAGCTAACCGCATAATGCGAAGGCAGCGGGGCTGTGGAAGATAGGCCCTTGCCTTCCTGGTATCCAGCATAGCTCCTATAAACTCTAGAGATTGAGTGGGAGTTAACGTTGGATTTTGGGATGTTTATGAAGAGGCCCAAATACTGAAGTATACGCATTGTGCAAGATAGGGAAATTCTGGCCTCTGACTCTGATGGGGCTCGAATGAGCCAGTCGTCTAAGTAGGGGAAGACGAATATTCCTAGAGTGCGAAAAAATGCTGCCAGTACAGCCATGCATTTCGTAAACACCCTTGGTGCTGAGGCCAGGCCAAAAGGAAGCACTCTGTATTGGTAGTGCTTCCCCTGAAACAGAAACCAAAGGAATCTTCGGTGAGTTGGATGGATGAGAACATGGGTGTACGCATCCTTGAGATCTAGAGAACAAAGCCAATCCTGACTCTGAAGGTATGGCAGAAGAGTTCCTAGAAAAATCATCTTGAACTTGTTCTTGAACAGAAATTTGTTCAATTCTCTGAGGTCTAAAATGGGTCTGTGTCCCCCTGTTTTCTTTGGAATAAGGAAATAGGGGGAGTAAAACCCTGTAACCTGTTGGGAGATGGGTACGTCTTCTATTGCCCTGTGGGCAAGAAGTAAATTGACCTCTTGACCCAACTGATTTTCGAGTACAGTCTGAGAACTGAACCGTTTTACAACTGCAGGAGGGGGCATGTTGAGGAAATGAAGCTTATACCCCTCTTTTACAATGGAGAGAGTCCATTCTTCTGCTGTTATCTGCTCCCATCTGGGGGCAAAAAGACACAACCTTCCTGGAATGGTGGAGGGCTCTGGCCCGTTCAGGGCCAGGAAGGCCAAGTTCTCTAGATGGGAGTCAAAGCCCCCTGTGGAGGCTGAGTCTGCTGGGCTGGTTGAGGCTTAGCAGACTTTGCTTTTCTTTGTTTTGGTGGCTGCTGTCCCTTTCAGGCAGACTGACCTGTAGAAGGTCCCTGCTGGGTATAGGAGGGGTAAAACCTCTTCTTTTTAGAGAAGAATGGTTTCTTGTAGGATTTTCTCCTTGCAGGATCAGCTGTAGCCTTGGATAGTCTATCCAAAGTCTATCAGCATCCAGCTCATTATCTTTTTTTTGCCAATTTTTGCCAAAGAGATTTTCGCCTGTGCAAGGGATATTCCCCAGTTTGTCCTGTACCCAGAGTTCTAAGTCAGATGCCTGGAGCCAGGCAATCCTACGAGCACCTATGGCAATGGCAGAGGTTCTGCTTATGCACTCAAAACAGTCAAAAAGCTGCACGATTAACAAACTTGGAAACATCTTGGGCATATTTGACAAGTGTAAGATAATCTTACCTCTTATCATCAGGAAGGAGAGGGCTCATAAGCTCTAGATCTCCTGTAACCTCCTTAAGGAACATTCCCATATATAAAACGTAGGAACTAATCCTGGCAGAAAGCATAGAGGCCTGGAAGGTTCGACGCCCAAAGGCATCAATAGTCCTATATTCACGTCCTGGCGGATTAGATGCATGCCTTTTGGCACTCTTGATCCTTCTCATAGCTGATCCCACTACCATGGGGTGGTGTGGTAAATGGGTATTTTGAAATCCAGGACAAGGAGGTACTCGATACATGGTATCAAGCCTACGAGAATGAGGAGAGGTGGTAAAGCACAGTTACTTACCTGTAACAGGTGATCTCTGGGAACAGCAGGAATAAGTCTTCACATATGGGTATCGTCGGTACCGACGGAGCCTGCACGGGAACGCTCCCCAGCGTCCATAAAGAAAGCTTTTGGGAGCATCCCACAGCGCCTGCGCGCTGCCTTCCCGCCTTTCCCAACCGCCTCTCTCCAGTTCAAGTTTTAAGCTAAGACAAAGAGAGAGAGAGGAAAGTAAAGATAGATAGAGAGATACAACTCCTAGGGGAGGTGGCTGGGTTGTGAAGACTTATTCCTGCTGTTCCCAGAGATCACCTGTTACAGGTAAGTAACTGTGCTATCTCCAGGAACAAGCAGGAATGAGTCTTCACATATGGAGACTCCCCAGCTAGAGATGCCAGGGAGATCTCCAAGGTTGTGAGTCCCTGAGAAGGGCTCTACCTGCCCCCACGGATCTCGGGCATCCAACCAGGGATGGGGGGTAGTAGTTGATTAGGTATGGAACAGGTGTTTGAGAACAGCCTGACCAAACAAGGCATCCCGGCGGGAGTCCTTGTCCAAGCAGTAATGGGCTGTAAAGGTATGAACCGAGGCCCAGGTGGCCGCTCGACAGATTTGGTCGATGGACACAGAGTTCAGATGAGCCATAGAGGCTGCCATGGCCCTCACATTGTGAGCTGTGACATGGCCCTCCAGAGAAAGGTTCTTACTCTGGTAGGCGAAAGAAATACACTGAGCAATCCAATTGGACAGAGTTCTCTTAGAGACTGGAAGTCCCAAATGAGAGGGATCAAAAGCAACAAAGAGTTGAGAGGACTTTCTATGTTGCTGTGCCCTTTGTAAGTAAAAAGCGAGGGCTCTCTTACAATCCAGGGTATGGAGATTCCTCTCTGCACTTGATGCATGAGGTCCTGGAAAAAAGACAGGTAAATACACCTCCTGGTTCAGATGAAAAGGTGAGACCACTTTAAGCATAAAGTGTGGATTAGTCCTGAGGACTACCTTGTCATGATGGAACCTTGTATAAGGAGGATTAGCCACCAAGGCTTGCAGCTCACTGATGCGGTGAACTGAGGTGACTGCAATGAGAAAAGTAACCTTCCAGGAAAGAAATTTCAAGGAGGTAGTGGCTAAGGGTTCAAAGGGTGGCTTCATAAGCTGGCCAAGAACCAAATTCAAGTCCCATGCCACTGGAGGTGGTCTAATGGGAGGTTAGTTAAAAGAAGGCCTCTCATGAATCTTGCAATAAGAGGATGAGAGGAAATAGGCTGTCCATTGAGAAGCTTAAGGGATGCTGCAATAGCACTCAAATGGACTCTTACTGAATTTGTTTTAAGGCCTGCATGGGATAAATGCAGCAAATACTCTAGTAAAGAATTCAGAGGAATTGCAAGGGGATTAAGACCCTTCTGTGCACACCAAATGGTAAACCTTTTCCATTTAAAAGCATAGGAACGTCTAGTGGAAGGCTTTCTGAAAGCATGAAGGATATCCTTCACCTGCTGAGAAAGATGCAAATCTTGAAGGTCTAGGCCTTCAGCAACCAGGCTCTGAGATGAAGAGACTGGGGATTTGGGTGCCACAACGTTCCCTCCTCCTGGGACAGGAGGTCTGGAGCAGACCCCAAGTCCAGGGAGGGAGCTTGAGAGAGATGCAGAAGTAGAGGGTACCACGCCTGGTGTGGCCAATGTGGTGCTATGAGGATCATAGACCCCTTGTCTCTCTGAAGTTTGAACAGTGTCTTGGAAATTAGGGGAAAGGGTGGAAAGGCATAGAGGAAGTCTTGCCCCCAATGAAGGAGGAAGGCATCCCTGGCCTGAACTCCCTGACACGGAATCCTGGAACAGAACCGGGGAAGTTTGGCATTCCACGAACTTGCAAACAGGTCTATGTCCGGGGTTCACCAAATTCGGAAGATCCTGGCTATCTGGTCCCCATGGAGGGACCATTCGTGTGGAAGCACCACTCGACAGTCTGTCTGCCCAAGAGTTTTGAACCCCTGGAAGATACACTGTCACGAGATGAATTTGATGCTCTCTGGCGAAAGCCCACAATCTCAAAGCTTCGTTGCAAAGCGACAGAGAGCCAGTCCCGCCCTGCTTGTTCACGTAGAACATGGCTACTCGGTTGTCCGTGTGGATGAGGACTGTCTTGTAGCTGAGCAGGGTGTGGAAAACTCAGAGCTAGAAGAATTGCTCTGAGCTCCAAGAGGTTGATATGTAGAGATGTCTCTTGTGGAGACCAGATACCCTGGGTGGAGATATCTTGTAGATGAGCTCCCCAACCCTTTGGAGAAGAATCTGTTGTAAGGGTTGCTTGGGGTAGGGATTGTTGAAAGGGGGACCCCAGCAACAGATTTTGAGTGGATCTCCACCACTGGAGAGACCAGAAGAGGCGACTGGAGGTTGCTATTTTATCTGACAAGCACCCTGATGCCTGGGTCCATTGGGTGGACAGAGTCCACTGAGCTGCCCTCATGTGAAGGCGAGCGTAAGGAACCACATGCACGGTGGATGCCATGTGGCCTAACAGTTGTAACATTTCTCGAGCAGTTAAATGGGACTTTAACTGAATTTGTGAGGCTAACTGCACCAAGCGTAGGCAACGGGCCTGGGGAAGATAGGCCCTTGCAGTTGTGGTATCCAGCAAGGCCCCTATGAACTCTAGTGACTGAGTAGGGGTGAGATGGGATTTTGGGATGTTTATTACAAGTCCCAGATACTGAAGAACACGCCTTGTGCAGGCTAGGGAAGTCTGGGCCTCTGACTGGGACGGAGCTCGGATGAGCCAGTCGTCCAGATATGGGAATACAAATATTCCTAGAGTGCGTAGAAATGCAGCTACTACTGCCATGCATTTTGTGAACACTCTTGGAGCAGAGGCCAGACCGAAAGGAAGCACTCTGTATTGGTAGTGCTTTCCTTGATAAAGGAACTGAAGGAACCTTCTGTGTGTTGGATGGATAAGGATATGGGTGTACGCATCCTTGAGATCTAGAGAACAAAGCCAATCCTGACTCTGAAGGTATGGAAGGAGAGCACCGAGAGAAATCATCTTGAATTTCTCCTTGCATAGAAACTTGATCAATTCTCTGAGATCTAATATGGGTCTGTAGCCCCCTGTTTTCTTTGGAATAAGAAAATAGGGGGAGTAGAACCCTGAGCCCTGTTGAAGAAGGGGTACTTCTTTTATTGCCCTTTGGGCAAGAAGGGTAGCAATCTCCTGACCCAGAAGGTCGAGGAGAGATGTTGGAGAATTGAACTGTCTCACCATGGTGTGAGGAGGAAGGTTTAAGAAATGAAGCTTGTACCCCTCCCTTATGATGGAGAGGGTCCACTGCTCTGTGGTGACTTGTTCCCATCTGGGAGCAAAGTGGGCTAACCTTCCTGGAATGGTGAGAGGCTCTGGTTCTTCTAGAGCCAGAAAGGCTAAGTTCTCTAGATGTAAGTCAAAGGCCCTGAAGAGTCTGAGGCTGTTGGGCCATAGCAGTCCTTGCAGCCTTAGGCTTGGCTTGTTTAGGTTGTTGCTGACGCTTTGCAGCAAAACGACCTGCAGAAGATGCCTGCTGACCATAAACAGGATAATATTTCCCCTTTTTGGGAAAGAAACCCTTTTTGAATAACCTTTTTCTAACAGGAGCAGAAGTAGACTTTGAAAGTCTATCTAAGGCAGAATTCTCAGCATCCATCTGAGTGGCCTTTGCTTGCCAATCCTTGCCAAAAAGGTTTTCACTTGTATAAGGAAGATTTCCTAATCCATCCTGGACCCAGAGTTCCAAATCAGAAGCTTGCAACCAAGCAACTCTGCGTGCACCTATGGCAATAGCCGAGGCTCTGCTGGCACACTCAAAAGAGTCAAAGGCTGCACGGTTGGAAAATTTGGAAACATCCTTGGCATGTTTAAGCCAGGTGAGAAACTCCTCCCTTTTATCTTCTGAGATAAAAGGAGATAACGTTTGCAGATGATCTGTAACTTCCTTTAGAAACATCCCCATATAGAGACTATAGGAGTCGATTCTGGCAGCAAGCATATTGGCCTGGAAAATTCTCCGGCCAAAAGCATCCAAGGTTCTGCATTCTCTTCCTGGAGGATTAGATGAGTGTCTTTTTGCACTCTATCTTCTTCATAGCAGACTCCACCACAATAGAGTGGTGAGGAAGCTGAGTCTAATGAAAGCCAGGACAAGGAGGAGCATGGTACATGGTGTCCAACCTACGAGAATGAGGGGAGATAGTGAGAGGTGTCTCCCATATGCCCAACATGTGATCATAAAGGATCTCATGAATTGGTAAAGTAGCTGCCTCTTTAGGAGCCTTAGGATATTGTAAAATATCCAATTTCTTGGCTCTAGGCTCTGATTCAGGGGCCACTGAAATGGAGAGGCCCCTGGCCACTTCCCTAATGAAGTCTTGAAAAGACAAGTCTTCTGGAGGAGACATTCTTCTTTTTGGAGAAGAGGGCTCCTGAGGAAGGAGTACCGGATGCTTCGACAGAAGCCTCTGATTCATCAGAGTCTTCGGAAGAATCGAAATATCGCCTGTCTGGATGCTCCTGCAGAGCCCGATACGAGTATCGAGTGGTATCAACATCAGGAGTGATTGGTACCGATGGGATCACAGAACAGGGTACCGCTGCAGTTGACACCGAAGCCGATGTCGATGCAATCGGTACCGGCGCCGGAACCGATATCAGTGCCGGCGCCGGAACCGGTACCGACAACGGAGTTTGTTGCGGTACCGGAGGCATCGCGGCTTGTATGAATGCCATAATGGCATGCTGCATGGTCAGAATATTCTGATCCATCGACGCAACCAATGTCTGGATGTCGGTACCAGTGGAAACCACCGGTACCCGAGAACATGGCAACAGGTGATCGGTCGAGGCCGTGCCATCGATGTCAACCTGTGACCCCATAGATGAAACTTTGGAAGCCGGAGCTTCCCGCCAGGGTAATTTTGCCGGTGCGGGATCCTCGAGAGCAAGCCCGGAGTCATCTCGATACTTAGAGGGAGATCTACCCTTCGAGGACCGGCTGGACTTATGTTTGGTTACCTGAGATCCATGGGAGAAAGAAGCAGCCCTGGAAGATGTCGATGCCACTGAAGTTGCATTAGAGGGAAACAGGGTACTGAGCTTGGCCGCTCGATTCTGTCGACCTCTTTTAGACATCATGGAACAGGACTCACAATCGGTGATGGAGTGGTCAGGACCCAAACATTTTAGACACCAGTCATGGGTGTCGGTGATAGAAAGAGTACCGCTGCATTTCGTGCACTTTTTAAACCCGGAAGCGGGTAATTTAATTTGGACCCAGCAAAAAGAGACAAGAAATAACACTACCACATTACCACAACATTGTACTTGATATTAACTACCTGTATATAGTTTTGAATGCTGTTCAATATACCTGTATATAGTTTAAATACTGTTCGATGTAACTGCTTACCATAGCAATGTTTTATGTATTTGTTGTTTAATGTAAACCGCCACTGATCTTGGGAAGTGGCGGTATATAAGAGATTTGCAAATAAAAATAAATAAAATAAATAAATTACCACAAGCTAAAAAATGAAACTAAGACTGGCCCTTACCATTCAAAAATATCTCAAGCTGCGAAAGGGAAAGGGGTTTTTGTTTTCTTATTTTTGTACTCCTCCTGAATGAGGTCTATTGCTATGTGTATTTCCTTTGGATTTAGTTGTAATGTGGGGGTTGGGGTTCTCCCCTTCCCTTTGTTATTGATTTAAATTTTGTATGTTTCTTTATGATAAATAAAATGTTTAAAAAAAAAAAAAAAACCCCGGAAGCGGGCTTTTCCATGAGGAAAAGTTTTCTAGGCCTAAGGCCCAAAAGGAAAAAATGCACAGAAGTGGGAAACGGTAGGTTTTTTTTTTTTTTTAAAGAAGAAAGAAGAAAAGACCGGCGGTACCGGTCCGCCGTTGAAGAAGGCAGACGCGCAACCAAAGAAATAAAAGAAAATAAAGAACTTCTTCAGCGGTGACAGGAACACGACCTGCTGGCTCCGCGTAAAAGAAGAACTGGAGAGAGGCGGTTGGGAAAGGCGGGAAGGCAGCGCGCAGGCGCTGTGGGATCCTCCCAAAAGCTTTCTTTCTGGACGCTGGGGAGCGTTCCTGCGCAGGCTCCATCGGTACCGACGATACCTATATGTGAAGACTCATTCCTGCTTGTTCCTGGAGATAAGGTATTTTCCACATTCTTAGCATGAGATCATGAATAGGCAAAGTAGCTGCCTCCTTGGGAGCTTTAGGATATTGTAAAATCTCCAATTCCTTTGCTCTGGGCTCTGTTTCAGGAGCCACTGTGATGGAAAGACCTCTAGCCACCTCCCGAATGAAATCCGGAAAGGATATATCTTCTGGAGGAGACATTCTACGTTTAGGAGAGGAAGGCTCCTCAGAGAGAAGTACTCCGGTACCGACAGAGCTGTCAGAATCCTCAGACTCAGAGGATTCAAAATATCTCCTGTCCGGGTGCTCTTGCAAAGCACGATACCGGTACCAATCAAAGTAGATACTGGAGGGGTCCGGTACCGGCCTGTCAATACCGGAGGAAACAGCATGACTCGGTGTCGGTAACACAGTCATCGATGTCGATGCTGTCGGCACTGGTATTGGTGCCGGAACCGGTGTCGATACCGGTTGAACTGTCCCGAAGGCACCAAAGCCGCAAGGAGAGCCGCCAGACTGCGTTCAATAGCCAAGAACCTCTGGTTTATTAATGCTGCCGATGCCTGTGTATCGGTACCAGACGAAGCGGCCGGTACCCCAGAGCATGGCACCAGTAGTTCTGCCAAGGTTGAGGCCTCGAGAACATCCTGGAGACCCGATAGTGCTTTGGAAGCTGAAGCCTCTCGCCGGGGCAATTTTGCCGGTGCAAGTCCCTCAAGGGCAACGCCAGAGGCATCTCGATGCTTGGAAGGAGATCTACCCTTTGAGGACCGGCCAAATTTATGTTTGGTTACCTGAGATCCATGGGAGGAAGACGAAGCCCTGGAAGACGTTGATGCCACGGATGCTGCATGGGAGGGAAAAAGGTGCTAAGCTTAGCAGCTCGGTTTTGCCGACCCCTCTTCGACATCATCCCACAGTCATCACACTCAGAGATGGAGTGGTCAGGACCTAAACATTTAAGGCACCACTCGTGAGTGTCGGTGACGGAGATGGTAGCGCCACACTTGGAACACTTTTTAAAACCTGAGGTGGGTTTTTCCATTCTGAAGGAAAAGTTGGGCCTAGTGCCCAAAATGGCGTGTGGCACCCGACAGAAAAAGACTGGAAAGTCCAGAAAAAGATTTAAAAAAAATTTTTTTTTTTGAAGAAAGAAAGAAAGAACGAACCGGCGGTACCGGTATAGCGTCGAGGAAGGCAGACGCTACCACAAAAAAGAATGAAAAAGATGGGATAATTTCTGCGGTGACAGGAAAAACGACCTGCTGGCTCCGTGGAAAACGAAGACTGGAGAGAGGCAGTTGGGAAAGGCGGGAAGGCAGCTGTGGGATGCTTCCAAAAGCTTTCTAATTGGACGCTGGGGAGTGTTCCTGCGCAGGCTCCGTCGGTACCGACGATACCCATATGTGAAGACTACATTCCTGCTTGTTCCTGGAGATATGTAAATTTTCTGCGGTGACAGGGTACCACGTCCTGTTGGCTCTGCGGAAAACAAAGAACTGAAGTGAGAGAGGTACAGAGGTGGGAAGGCAGCACACATGCGCTGTGGGATGCTCCCAAAAGCTTTCCTATTGGACGCTGGGGAGCGTTCCCGCGCGGGCTCCGTCGGTACCGACGATACCCATATGTGAAGACTACATTCCTGCTTGTTCCTGGAGATAGAAATATTTCATCAGATTAAACCTGAGTCTCTCCCCTTTCACCCTTCATCCTATGCCCCCTCATTCTCTCAACTGAAAGAGGCTCGCATTTATGCCACGGAGATATTTAAACGTCTCTATCACATATCCCCCCCTCTCCTGCCTTTCTTGCAAAGTATAAATATTTATACTTTGGAAGTCTTTCCCACATGCTTTATGTTAAGCCTGACAAATTTATTTTGTATTTAGGAGCCAGCTGATGAAACCTAGGTCACAGTGCATGACCTCACAGCCCAAAAAGGTTTATCGCAGTTACTTATTTTTATGTTTTAGGACCTGCTTTACTAAGACGATTTTCCTAGTCTGTGGTGTGACCGATTTGTTTCTGTACTTATCTGCCGACTCACCTGTGGGGGAAGAGTTGGGAAACCACGTCTCCTAGGCTTCATTTGGAACTTTGGTAAATATAACTGAAAGGATAAGAAAATAAAAACATAAGAAATGCCATGCTGGATCAGACCAAGGACCATCAAGCCCAGTATCCTTTTTCCGACAGTGGCCAATCCAGGTCACAAGTATCTGGCAGGTTCCCAAAAAGTACACAGGTTCCACAGTGCTTGTCCCGGAATAAGCAGTGGATTTCCTGGGTCTTCTTTAAGAATGGTTTTTGGACCTTTCCTCCAGGAACTTGTCAAAACCTTTTTAAAACCCAGCTATGCTAACAATTTTTACTACATCCTCCGGTAACGAATAATAGAGTTTGATTATGCACGTTGACTGAAAAAATATTTTCTCTTATAAGTATTAAATGGATTACATTGTAGCTTCATTGAGTGTGCCCTAATTTTTCTACTTTTTGATGGCATAAACAACTGATATACGTTTACCCGTTTCATTCCATTTATTAATTTATAGACCTCTATCTTATTTCCCCTCAGCCGTCTCTTTTCCAAGTTGAAAGACTCTAACCTTTTAAGCCTGTCCTCATAGGGGTATCCTTCCACCCCTTTACTATTTTGGTGGCTCTTCTATGTACTTTTTCTAATTCCACTATATCCTTTTAAGATACGGCGACCAGAATTGCATACAGAGGCATTATAATATCATTGGTTTTATTCTCCATTCCTTTCCTTATGATTCCTAGCATTCTATTTGCTTTCTTTGTCCCCACTGCACACTGGGCGGATGGCTTCAACATAGTATCCACGATGATGCCGAATCTTTTCCTGGGCAGTGGTTCCTAATGTGGAACCCTGCATCATGTAACCGTAGTTTACGTTGTTCTTTCCTAGGTGCATAACTTTGCACTTGTGCACATTAAATTTCATCTGCCATTTGAACATTCAGTCTTCCAATTTATCAAGATCCTCTTGCAATTTTTCACAATCTTCTTGGTTTTAACAGCTTTGAATAATTTTGTGCCACTGTAAATTTGATCACCTCACTCGTTATTCCCTTTTCTAGGTCATTTATGAAGATGTTAAAAAGCAGTGGGCCCTACATAGATCTCTGGGGTACTCAACTATTCACCCTCCTTCATTGAGAAAATTGGTCATTTAGTCCTACTCTTTACTTTCTATCTTTTAACCAGTTCCTGATCCACAAAAGTACACTACCTCCAATCCCACTACTTTTTAATTTCGCTGAGTCTCTCATGAGGGACCTTGTCAAAAGATTTCTGAAAATCCAGTTACACTATATCAACTGGCTCACAATGGTCTACCTGTTTATTCACATCTTCAAAAAAATATAACAGATTAGTAAGACAAGACTTTCCTTCGCTAAATCCATGTTGGTTTTCTCCCATTAAACCATGACTATATGTTCAGTTATTTTATTCTTTATAATGGTTTCTCCATTTTGCCCAGTACTGATATCAAGCTCACTGGTTTGTAGTTTCGAAGATCCCCCCCCCCCCGAACCCTTTTTAAAAACTGGCGTTACATTGGCTATCTTCCAGTCTTCAGGTTCTACAGATGACTATAATGATAGCTCACAGATTTTACTAATAGTAGGTCTGCAATCTCATATTTCAGTTCTTTCAATACCCTTGGATGTATACCATCCGGTCTAGGTGATTTACTACTCTTCAGTTTATCAAATCTTCCCAGTTTATCAATATTTCTTTGAATTCTTTTGATATATCACCTTTTGATACCATTTCAGGCATGAGTAACTTCCCTACATCATCTTCAGTAAAGACCGAAGCAAAGAATTCAGTCTCTCCGCTATGGCCTTGTTCTCCCTTAGTGCCCCTTTTACCCTTCTATCATCTAATGGTCCAACTGACTCTCTCACCGTTTTTGTGCTACAAATGTACTTGAAAAAGTTTTATTATGCTTTTTTGCTTCAACAGCAAGCTTTTTTTCAAATTCTCTCTTTGCCAGCCTTATCAATGCCTTGCCTCTAACTTGCCAGTGCTTATGTTTCCCGTTTTCATCATCAGGCTCCTTTTTCCATTTCCTGAAAGATGCTTTTTTGGCAACAGTCTATCTGGCTCACCTTAAAACCATGCATGCAGTTTTTTGTCCTTCCTTCCACTTTTCTTAAAACATGGAATACGTCTATTCTGGGCTTCCAAGATAGTATTTTTAAACAACGCCTACGCTTGATATAAATCTTTAACCTTTGCAGCTGTTTCTCTTAGTTTTATCTTAATTATTTTCACATTTTATCATAATCTCCCCTTTTGAAAGTTAAAAGATAGTAATGTGGATTTCCTTGCCGCCTTTCTTCCATTATTAAATCAAACGCGATCATGCTATGATCGCTATTGCCAAGTGACTAACACCCTTATCATTGCCAAGTGATTAACACCCTTACCATTACCATATCCTGTATTCTGCTAAGGATGAGGCCCAGAATAGTTTCCTTTCTTGTCAGTTCATGAATCAGCTGCTCCAAGAAGCAGTCATTTATTTCATCCTGAAAGTTTATCTCCCTAGTATATCCTGCAGTGACATTGACCCAGTAGATACTGGGGTAACTGAAATCACCCATTATTACTGTCTTGTAACTTTTGTTAGCTTCCCTAATTTCTTTTAGCATTTCATCATCTATCAGTTCATTCTGGCCAGGCGGTCAGTAGTACACCCCCACTGCCATTACCTTCCCCTTTTAAACATGGGGTTTCTATCCATAGAGTTTCTACAGTGTATTTTGTTTCCTGCAAAACTTTAATCCTGTGTGACTCAATGCCCTCTCTAACATACAGCACAAACCCTCCACCAATTTGATCTACCCTATCATTGCGATACAGTTTGTACCTTGGTATTACAGTGTCCCATTGATTGTCCTCCTTCCATCGAGTCTCTAAGATGCCAATCATAACTAAACTTTCATTTAGTGCTATATATCCTAGCTCTCCCATCTTATTTTTAGACATCTTGCATTTGCATACAAGCATTTTTGAGGTTATATTTTATTCATATTAATCTGATTATCAGTTGATAGGGGTAATTTGGAATCTTTCAGCTCTGTGCTTAAGGGCTTCTGGATTACTTTTTTTTTTTGTAAACATTTTTTTTTAAATTAAACATGTAAATCAACACTCAGAGTGCCGTGAGTACACTTACACTGCGTTCCGAACCATCAACAAATACATAACTGTATGAACATTTTTTGTCTCCCCCCACTTGTTTACTTCTCCCCTACCCCTACTCTCCCCAGCCACCCCCCACCCCATGCATTGCAACTCTGCTCTGCCTTCAATCACACATATTCACATGTCTCAAGCTTGGACCGGTGATCTATGCTTTGGCATGTTCTTTATGAGAATATAGCCCTCCCACTGCTCTAAAACAAACAGAGCTCATTGCAGGTTAGGAGTATCTATGTAGACCCCAGAATCTCAATAAAACATGTCTGCCACTTGGGAGATCCCCTAGTCGCCATCTGCTCCATCAGCATTAGCTGGTGGAAACAGTTCCGCCATTTCCAATAGGAATGAGAGGTCGCAGTTGGCCAGTGCCAAAAAAATCGGCTGTTTACCAACTACACAGGCTTTTCGGATCAACAAACACACCTGTCTCCCCTTAGGTCTGGTTGAAGGGAGGTGGTCAAATATGACCAGAAGACCTGATAACTCCAGAATTTCCTTAATTAAAATACCCAGGTATTTCTGTATCCTACCCCACTACTGCCGCACCCATACACATTGCCACATGTGCCTCAGGTCAGTTGAGGGGTTCCCACACCAGGGGCAATCCCCCACAGGGGCCACCTCACTTCTCTGGGCCCGAACTGGGGAAAACTGATCTGCACACTGCCCGGATTTGGTTTTCTTGTAAACGTGCAGAGGCCACTAAGCTGGGGATACATTTAATAGTTCTTAAGGTTTCCACCGGAGTGAGCAGGATCCTCAATTCTGCTGCCTATCTAACCTCCACCGCTGAGAAGTTTGGGATATGGTGCCACTGTTCCATAGATACCCGCCCGGTCCCTCCTCTCTCAAAGAAATGTAATACATGGTCCAATACTGCTGCTGTAAAGGGGACGACAATATAGTGTTGGATTTGAATGTATGCAAAAATTTGCGTGTGTTTTAATTCAAACTCTGCGGTGGTGTCACGAACGCTTTTGCTTGGCCATCTAAATAGCGTAGAGTGAGTTACTTGTAACAGGGTCTTCTCCGGGGACAGCAGGAATCAGTCCTCACATATGGGTGACGTAGGCGCCGCAGGAGCCCACATGGAGCAAATCCCCAGCTTTAAAAGAAAGCCTTTGGGATTGCTACCATGTATGCGTGGTCCCCTTCTCGCCCAAGGGTGCCAAGTTGCTCAGTCAAATGACATAGCTAAAATAAGACAAAAACAAATAAAGATGGTATGACTGCAACTCGAAGGGGAAGAGGGAGGGTTGTGAGGACTGATTCCTGTTGTCCCTGGAGAACACCTGTTTCAGGTGAGTAACTACGCTTTCTCCAGGAACAAGCAGGAAGTCAGTCCTCACATATGGGATTCTCCAGCTACAGGCTACCAAACCTATAGCCAAAAAAGAGCTCCCTCGTGAAGAGCCACAAGCAGCAGCAATGAAGTCCGTATAGACGGACCAAACAGGGCCCCTGTGTCTGATGGAACTGGCACTCCGGTAGACTGAACACAGAAGGGTCGGATGGTAGGAGTTGCCAAGACCCCGAAAAGGTTACGGAGCATGGCCTGGCCTAAGGCACTGTCCCGGCGGGACTCTCTATCTAGGCAGTAATGATATGTGGAGGTAAGGACTGAAGACCAGGTGGCGGCCCGGCAGAAGACTGCTAGCGGAACCGAACGCAGGTTGGCTACTGAGGTCGCCATAGCTCTGACCCGGTATGCCGTGAACAGGACTTCCAACGGAAGCCTCGCCTCCTCATAGGCCCGGGCAATACGTCCGCCACCCATGTGGACAGTGTACGCTTGGACACTGCCTCTCCCAGCTTACTAGGGTCATAGGAAACGAAAAGCTGAGAAAATATTTGGTGGCCTTGAGTGCATTGGATATATAAGGACAAGGCCCTCTTACAGTCCAAGGTATGGAGGACCGTCTCTGCCTGACTGCGTGTGGTCTGGGAAAGAAGGTAGGGAGGACCACCTCCAGGATGAGGTGGAAAGAGGACACCACCTTCGGAAGGAATTTGGGATGCGTGCGAAGTACCACCCTATTCTTGTAAAACCTGGTATAAGGCGCCTCAGCCACAAGGGTCTGGAGCTCACTTACCTACAGGCAGAAGTGAGTGCAACCATGAAACCTACCTTCCAGGAGAGATAGTGAAGGTGGCAAGTAGCCAGCGGCTCGAATGGTGGCAGGGTGAGTTGCCCGAACACCACATTGAGATCCCATTCGGACGCCGGGGGGCGAAATGGGGGCATAGACAGAACATAAGATATGACATACTGGGTCAGACCAAGGTCCATCAAGCCCAGTATCCTGTTTCCAACAGTGGCCAATCTAGGTCATACGTACCTAGCAGTTTCCCCAAAAGACACAGGTTCCGCAATGCTTGTACTGGGTCAAGCATTGATATCCTGGGTCCCTTCTTAATAATGGTTTATGGACCTTTCCTCCAGGAACTTGTCAAAACCTTTTTTAAACCCAGCTACACTAACAGCCTTTACTACATCCTCCGGTAACAAATTCCAGAGTTTGATTACACGTTGAGTGAAAAAACATTTTATTTTATTAGTCTTAAATAGTTTACCCTGTAGACTCATTGCATGTCCCCTAGTTTTTCTATATTCTGATAACGTAAACAATCAATCTACGTTTACCCATTCCACTCCGTTCATTAATTTATAGACTTCTATCATATCTCCCCTCAGCCATCTCTTTTCCAGGTTAAAGAGCCCTAACCTTTTTAGCCTCTCTTCATAGAAATATCCTTCCATCCCCTTTACCATTTTGGTGGCTCTTCTCTGAACCTCTTCTAATAACGCTATATCCTTTTTAAGATACGGCGACCAGAATTGCACATAATATTCAAGGTGCGGTCTCACCACGAAACGATATAGAGGCATTATAATATCTTTTGTTTTATTTTCCATTCCTTTCCTTATGATACCTAGCATTCTATTTGCTCTCTTGGCTGCCGCTGCACACTGGGCGGAGGGTTTTAACATATTATCCACAATGACGCCTAAATCTTTTTCCTGGGTGGTGGTTCCTAATGTGGAACCTTGCATTGTGTAACCATAGTTTGAGTTGTTCTTCCCTAGGTGCATAACTTTGCATTTGTCCACATTACATTTCATCTGCCATTTTGATGCCCAGTCTTCCAATTTATCAAGATCATCTTGCAATTTTCCACAATCCTCTTGGGTTTTAACAACTTTAAATAGTTTTGTGTCATCTGCAAATTTGATAACCTCACTCGTTATTCCACTTTCCAGGTCATTTATGAATATGTCAAAAAGCAGCGGACCTAGCACAGATCCCTGGGGTACACCACTATTCACCTTTCTCCATTGGGAAAATTGGCCATTTAGCCCCAACCCTCTGCTTTCTATCTTTTAACCAGTTCCTGATCCACAGTAGTGCACTGCCTCCTATCCCATGACTCTAGTTTTGCCAAAAGTCTCTGATGAGGGACCTTGTCAAAGGCTTCCTGAAAGTCCAGATACACTATATCAACCAACTCACCTTTGACCACCTGTTTATTCACACTTTCAAAAAAAAATAACAGATTAGTAAGACAAGATCTTCCTTGTCTAAAGCCATGTTGGCTGTCTCCCATTAGGCCATGACTATCTACATGCTGAGTAACTGTATTCTTTATGATGGTTTCTACCATTTTTCCCGGTACTGACGTGAGGCTCAGTAGGCTCCTTAGGAAGCGGGACAACACTGGGTGGAACAAAAGGGGCTTCCCGTCCACCTGATGGTGGTTCGCCACTAGGAGCCCAGCATGAGAGAGATGGAGCAGGTATTGCAACACCGTGACCACCGGGCAAGAAAAGGGGTCGATCCCCTGCTCAGTGAACCAAAGTGCGGATCTACGCCACTTAAAGGCATAGGCCCGTCTGGTAGACACTTTGCGTGAAGCCAGAAGAACATCCTCCACCTCTTTAGGGAGGTAGAGCGGGGCTAAAGTCACCCTCTCAGCAGCCACGCCATCAGCGAGAGAGAGCCGAAGTTAGGATGTAGGAGAAAACCTCCTTCCTGAAAAAGGAGCTGGGGGGGGGGGGGAAACCCAGGGGTATGGGGTCCTCCACCGCCAGCTGCAGGAGCAGTGGAAACCACGGTTGTCTGGGCCACCTTGGAGCTACCAAGATGACCGAGGCCCTGTCATAGAGAACCTTGAACAGAGCCCTGGCGATCAATGGTGTCGTAGGGAAAGCATACAGAAGTCCGTCTGACCATGAGATTAGAAAGGCATCGGCAGCCACTCTGGCTGGGTGACGCTTCCTGGAGCAGAAGCGGGGTAACTGGTGATTGTCCGGTCTTGCAAACAGGTCTATCACCGGTTCCCCCCAGGTCTGGAAAAGCCTGCTTGCTACTTCTGGGTCCAGCTGCCACTTGTGTGGCTGGAGAATCCTGCTGAGTCTGTCGGTCAGCAAGTTGTCTTGGCCCGGCAGGAATACTGCTCCGAGGCGGATGCCCTGTTGGTCTGCATGAGAACACAGATCCAGGGCTTCCTGGCAGTGGGCACGGGACTCCGTGCCTCCCTGCTTGTTCACATAGAACATGGCCACCTGGTTGTCCGTCTGAACTAGGACTGACCAGTGACCCAGGCGATGATGGAAGACCTTTAGTGCGAGATGAATGGCCCGCAGCTCCAGGAATTTGATCTGCTGAGCACTCTCATCCGGGGACCAAGTGGCCTGGGAGCGGTAGCCCTCACAATAGGCTCCCAGCCCAGCAGGGAGGCATCTGTGGTGAGGACCATAGAGTGGTTGGGGATCTGGAAAGGCATGCCCGCCTCCAAGTGCTGGGGCGACAGCCACCAGATCAGAGACTTTACCAGCTGTCAGTTCACTTGGACTCTGTCCTGAAGGTGTCCCGTGGCCTAGGACCATTGGACCCTGAGGCACCACTGTACTGTTTGCATGTGGAGGCAGGCATCTGGAGTGACATGCACCGTGGAGGCCATGTGCCCGAGAAGGCGCATAAGATGCCTGGCCAGCACAGAGGGGCAGTGCTGCATATCTCTGGCTAGTGCCATGAGCCTGGCTGCCCTGTCTGCAGGCAGGAAGGCCTTTGACCAAATGGGGTCAATTCTTGCCCCAATGAATTCCAGCCCTTGCGACAGGCAAAGGATCGACTCGGGGTAGTTTATAACGAAACCCAAGTGTTGCATAGTAACATAGCAAATGACGGCAGATAAAGACCGGCATGGTCCATCTAGTCTGCCCAGCAAGATGGCAAGAGTAGGTGCACCTGTCGCTCTGTGCAGGCCACCCCTCCCCATGTCTTTGTTTAGGGGTAAGCCCACCACTCCAGGTAGGACACCCCTATTTGTTGAGACGTTACATGGTTCAGAAGTTAGATGGTACCGTTTATTTGGTTTCTATCCTATTGCTGTAAAGGGATCCACTGTGTTTGTCCCATGCCTTTTTGAATTCCATCACTGTGTTTGCCCCCACCACCTCCATCGGACCTGGGTGGTGCATGCCGTGGCCTGCTGCACCTCGGGGGATGTAGTGCCCTTGATGAGCCAGTCGTCAAGACAGGGGAAGACAAATATCCCCTGAAGCCTGAGAAAGGCGGCGACCACTGCCAGACACTTTGTGAATACCCTAGGGCCAAGGCTAGGCCGAAAGGAAGCACCCTGTATTGGAAATGATTGCCTCCCACCACAAAGCATATCTATTGTCTATGGTTTGGGTGGATTAGGATGTGAGCATAGGCATCCTTTAGGTCTAAGGAGCATAGCCTATTTCCCTGGTGGAGCTAAGGCAGCGATGTTCCAAGGGAGAACATCTTGAACCTCTCCCTCACCAGGAATTTGTTGAGGTTGTGCAGGTTGAGGATGGGTCTTAGGCCCCCTGTCCTCTTTGGCACGAGGAAGTACCTGGAGTAGAACCCCTTGCCCTTGAGGTAGTCGGGCACCAGTTCCACCGCTTGGTCCTCGAGAAGGCCTACCAACTCCTTCAGAAGGTGGTCCAGGTGAAGGGGAGACCTGAGGGGCTCTCCCAGGAAGTAGTGTGGAGGTACTTGATTCAGATGGAGGTGGTAACCCTCCCTGACCACCTTTAATGCTCAGGTATCGGTGGTGATAGCTCCCCACTTGTGGGCATAAAGGGTGAGGCAACCTCCTGTAGACTGCTGAGCTCCGTGTGGGAGAGGGGCTATGCTACAGGAGTCAATAGCCTCCTCCAGGCTGGGGCTTGGGAGCTTTCTGCTTACGCAGCCATGCCTGTCCCTTGGCCTGCTGCACGAGCTGGGGAGGCCTGGTGGGGTAGTTTCGGTAAGCAGTGGACTTCATCAGGTAAAAGGGCTTTTAACCCGAGCCCTTCCTTCGGGGGAGGGGCAGTGGTCTTCTTGGAGAGCCTAGTCCTCGCCATGAACTCGATCTCCAGCTCTGCAGCCTTGTCGGTCATGGGTTTGCTGAAGAGGTTTTCCTCTTGACATGGGACATCGACCAACTTGTCCTGCACCCACTGCTCAAGGTCAGATGACTGGAGCCAAACTTGGCGGCATGCACCAATGCCAGCTATGGCTACCTGGGCTGCCGACTCGAAACTGTCATAGGCTGCCCGAGACAAACTTGGAGCACTCACAGACGGCTTTGGACAGTCTCTCGAAGCGCTGCAAAGGCTCCTCGGAGAGACCAGCCAAGAACCTGGCGAGCTCCTTCGCCAGGTTTCTCAGGTGCATGCCCATGTACAGCTGGTAGGCCAGTTTAGCATCGAGCCCTGGTAGCACTTTCTGCCGAGGGCATCCAAGGTGCAGACCTCCCTGCCAGGGGGCACCGAGGAGTGCGTCTTCTGACTCTTCAGTCGACGCATGGCCGACTCCACAACCATGGAGTTGTGCGGCAGCTGTGACTTTTCAAACCCAGGGCTCTGGTGGACTCGATACATCGAGTCGAGCCGCTTGCTGACCACCAGCATCTCCCACATGTGAAGCATAAGCTGTTCCAGGATGGGAAGAATGGGCACAGTGAGGGTTTCCCGGGGATGAGCCTCGTATTGGAGGATCTCGAGTTTGTCGGCTCAGGGATCATCCTTGGACTCGGTAGGGAAAACCAAGGCCTTGGACATGTCCCAGACGAAGTCCAAGAAGCCCATATCCTCCGGTGGGGACCTTCTCAGAGGTTCAGAGACCGGTGAATTGGAAGGGACATCGTGGTGCTGATGGGTGTCCGGGGACTCCTCGTCCTCAGTCTCCCAGTCGGAACACTCAGAGGACGACTCACGGTGTTCCTCGAGCATCGAGGGCCCCGGCGCTGCATGCCCCGAGTCTGGCAGACTCGTTGGTGACGACCTCGGCCCCGATGAGCAGGAGGCCGAGCATGACCTCGGCCAAGGATCTACCCGTGCCCGCATGGCCTTGAGGATCGGCTCGGCCTCCGGCAACATCTTTGACATCGAATGCCCGGTGGTCAGGGTGGAGCAACCGGATGTGCCGGACATCAACGCCCGCAGCTGGTCCAAAGTGGCAGTAACACTGCGCTCCAAGTCCACCACCAGTCCCAGTGGCTCCGCAGCTCGTGGTGCAGGCACCGATGCACTCGGGCCCGACGCAGATTCCCCAGGAGGGGAATCCTCGACAAGGACAGTGTGTACTTGGTTAGGCCGATCTGCAACCGGATCCTTCCGGGGAATCTTGGCTGGCTGCTCCCTCTCCGACATCTCGAGCGGATGCTCGAGCCTCCGCGACCGGGCTGGGAGGATCCCAGCCGATTGGAGCCATCCAAAGAAGCCACCTTTGAGGGCATCTTCTTCCTCTTCAATTCCCTCGAGGGTGACCCCCTCTCTGAGGATCCACGACTATGCTCAGGTTCAGAGTGCTCCTCCCGAGGCATCGAGGCCTCAGATGAAGTCCTGGCTCTCGGAGGCACAGGGGAGTCGGGAAAAATTTTATCATGCTGCTGCTGGTGGCTCCTCAAGGCCTTGAAAGACATTTTCTTACACAGGCCACAGACCACCGGGTCATGGTCCAGTCCAAGGCACTGGAGGCAGCAGTCATGTGCGTCGGTTAGGGACATAAGCTTACCACACCAATCACACTTTTTGAACCCGCTGGTAGCAAGGGGGGGAAAAAGAACCCCAGCTAGGTTGAAGACCCTTCGGGCTCCCAGTGAAGAAAAGAGGGTGCGAAGACGCCCAAAAGAAAAATAAAACTTAAGTAAAAAGGAATCAACCCGATACAGAGGTCGAGGCGGGAAAAGTACCGGTGCAAGACCGGAGACAAGCGAAACACTTGAGAAAATCAACTTTTTCCAGTACAAGGACAATGGTGGGCTCCGCAGAAAAAAGGAGACTGAGCAAGATGGCATCCTTGAACAGGAAGGGGACCACACATGCATGGCAGCAATCCCAAAGGCTTTCTTTGAAAGTTGGGGATTTGCTCCGCGCGCGCTCTGTCGGCACCGACGTCATCCATATGCGAGGACTGACTTTCTGCTTGTTCCCGGAGAACTATCATATGTCCTATTTGGCTCAACTCCCAAGAAGCCCACTCCCGAAAAAACACACCCTCCATTCCAGGGGTGAAAGTCAGCTTGCCCTGAACAGACAGAAAAGGTCTCAGGTGGGGTTTGCCAGTAGGAACACAGGTGGCACCAGGCCTCATTCAAGAGCCTCACCAACAGGCTACCCCAAATTCTGGTAGGCAGCATGGAGGGGCCCAGGTGAAGAGCCGCCATCAACCAATACGGGGAGGTAAAATCCTCTTCCAATTCTCGAGGTGTGTACACCTCCGTGCGATCCACCCAATCCCCCACATATCAGTTGAAAAGCCAATGCATAGCTGGCGATATTTTTGGGCACACCCACCCCTCCACAATGCCAAGGCCCATGTAGTTTAGCGAAGGACATCCGTACCAGTCTCCCTCACCATAAAAATTTACGGAGTTCACATTCAATTGCAAGCACATCCCTCTGCAACAAGCGGAGCGGTAGCATCTGCAACATGTACAATAATTTGGGGAACAGGCATCCGAAAAGCTGCTATTCGGTTCATCAAGTACAAGGGCAATGGGTTCCAGTCCCTCATCTTGGCATGCAGCATCCCTAAGATTGAGTCAAGATTCATTCGATATTGTGATCACAAGGCAATTGGAGTCCCAGATAAAGAAAGCCCTGTTCCATGCAGTGCAGTGGGATGGATGGCCCGTAGTGCAGCCACAGCCCTCCGAGGACATCCATCGCTTCTGATTTATCTGTGCTCAACTGGAGTCCTGCGATCCATCCAAAGGTGGCAAATTCCAATATTAAATGAGCTAAAGATGCCCGAGGCTCAGTAATGTGTTCCAGGAGATCATCTGCAAAGGCAGATAGCTTGAACTCCGAATGCCCTATTCAAACTCCACGTACTTCCCGACACTCCTCTATGTGGCGCAGAAGCGGGTCAAGCAATAGCATGAACAACAATGGGAATAAGGAGCATCCCTGTCTCGTGTCTTGTTCCAGTTGAAAGCTCTCCTAGAGAAGGCCATTTGTTAAAACCGCTGCAGTGGGGCGCACATAAAGGTCTGAGCCATCGGAATAAACATCTCACCTAACCTGTAATATGGCAAAGGTTGGAAAAGATAATCCCAATCCACCCTATCAAAAGCCTTTTCAACATCGAAACTAATCAATAATGATGGGATCTGTTTCTTGTGTACCCACCCTAAGGAGGCAATTATCTGCCAAACATTACTTACAGCATATCGCCCTCGGACAAAACCCACCTGGGAAAGTTGAAGTATGGTGCGGAGATAGGGAGCTAGCCGATCCGCTAGATCTTGACCAGACGCTTCGTCAAAATTAAGTAGGGAGTTTGGGTGGTAAGAACTAGCCTGTAGCGGGTCCTTCCCTGGCTTGGGAATTAAAGTAATATATGCCTGATTCATGCCCCACTCTCCGCTCGAGTTTGGTACATATCAACCAATGGGACAGTCACCAAGTCTGTCATGAATTTGTAGAAATCTTCATTGTAGCCATCTGGATCTGGCGTCTTGTGGTACTGAGCCTTATGGATCCCAAGCTGGACCTTACAGAAAGATTGAGGTGCTCAGTATTGCTACCTGTTGCATCATGAGTTGACGCAGGGTGAGATCCTGCAGATAGGCCCCTGGGGAATGCGCTCCCCTGAGTAGTGTCTTATAGAACATTTGAAAGAGCACGCAACTCTTCGGTGGTCCCTACAGAGGTGCCCTGCCCAATCCTGCAAGGAAGGTATTGCCCAAGAACCCCAAAATGCATCTTAGACGGCGCACGCAAGAAGCTTACCCATCTTATCCCCATACTGGAACAGTTGGAAATTGTAACAGAACACTGACTTCTTTGCCCATTGGAATAGTACTTTGTTAAGGGTGCCCTGTGCTGCTAAAGGATTGGTTCGGGAGTGAGGAGAGGAGAGGAGTGGTGTGTATGTCTATGTCTTGCGAATGTGACCTGCCTCTCCAAGCACAGCACCCGAGCGTTCAGCAGTCTTCTCCACTGTGCCATATAGGCAATATCATCCCCCAAAGTACCACCTTCACGGTGTCCCAGAACAAGTCGGGTGTCACTTTGTGTTGGGAGTTAAATTGCTCATAGAAACCCCATCTTTCCTGATATAAACTCAAAAGTTCTCATCTTTACTTAGTTCGAGGGGAAAGTGCCACAGTCGGGAGGTTATTGTGGGTATGGTCCACGCTAGTTCCAACCATATAGGGGCATGGTCTAAAATGTCATTCGGGCCAATCTGGCAACTTCCACCCAGGCAAAGAGGGATTCAGAGGCCAGCAGGTAGTCAATATGTGAGCTGGTACCATGGGCACGTGATTGATATGTATAGCCTCATTCTGAGAGGTGTAGTAGTCTCCAGGGGTCTACCAAATGAAGTCAAACAAATCGCTGAAGAATGCAAGTGCTTCCTCTTTGGGTCCCCACCTCCACAAGCAACATGTCCAGAGTCGTGTCTAATACCCCATTGAAGTCTCCACACACCACAAGTCTATCGTCGGCACATTGCTCTAAATCAGAGGCCATCCATGCATAGAACGGGACAGTCGGGTCACTTAGGCCAATGTTCCCCAGGACAATAGATTTACCAAATAACTTTTCTTCAAGTATCACATATCTGCCCATCTGGTCGGTGTGCACCCTCTTAGAGACAAATCAGCGGCGTTTATGCAGTAGGATGACTAAGAACATAAGAACATAAGATAAGACTACTCCTCCCTTCTGCCCTTGTGCCGGTGCACCAAACATTTGACCAACCCAATCTTTACATAGTTTAGCGTGTTCAGCAGCACTTTTGAGTCTCCTGCAAAAAGCGCCCGCAAAATCTTATCGTTTTATCGGGGTGCCAAGGCCACAGACATTCCAGATGACACAACTCTGAGCCCCAGTTCCAACACTCAAAGTGCCTAAAGAAAAATATCATCCGTAGTAAAGGGAGAGGACCCCCCTCACCCAACAAAGAGTCCCTTCCTCAGTCGTTAAGAATCGACAGATCACCGGCCGAGCAGTAGAATGCATTAGAGATATCAGTAGCCGCATCCCTCTTCCCACCTTTCCCCCTCATTCCCTCCCATTCTCTCCCCTCCCTTCTGTCCCCACCCATCTGCCTTCCCCTCCCCTTCACCCTCCCTCCCTCTCGTGTGAGAGACTGTCCCATTTTCCTGTCATCTCTCTCACCCTTTTTTGATGGAGTATGAGGGTGATACATCTGGGCTCCTCAACCTTATTCTCCCTCTCGCTGATCCACTCATTCATACAAACACTCACATTACCCAACACACACTCCAGCAGCCCAATCTCAGCAAATAACCTTCCTAATCCAATTCCCAACTCCCATTTCTGGGGTTTACCATGTTCCCTACATTCCCGCCAAACCCTGCCCCCCCCTCCCTTACAGGGCTATAGTAACATTACCCCATTACCCCCTACTCCCCTCTGAACAAGTTAACTCAGATTAGTAACACAGCAATTAAGTAACATTACATTGCCCATTGAGCGAAAGAACCCTTTATGCGGAGCCACTTAAGTTTGAAGTGCGCCCCGGCCCTCAAGATCTGGAGGTATGGTATCTCTGTCCCGGCCCTACTGTTGCTCAACACAGGATCCCTCCTGCAGCGTCTGCGGTCGGAGACCATCCCAAAACACAGGCCTGCCAGTGCTGGTGTAGTAGGAGGTCATTGTGCTGCAAACAATCCAGTCGTCCCATTTATCTTAAGCCCAAATGGACATTTAACTCTCTGGGGGGGGGGGGGGGGGGGGATATAGCCAAAGACAAAGTTTCTGTTTAGTCTCGGCTGTGAGCTCACCCCTCCACCATAGCCCTTTGGTATTGAACATGAGATGGGCTGCTAGATGAGCCTTCTCAGGGAGCTTTCAATTCAGAGCCGCAGGACTGTGTTCCGTAGCTGCCAACAAACGCTGTCCATCACACCTACAGGCAGAGCAATTAAAAGTGGGTACCACAGCAGTCAAACATCAGCTTCAAAGGAGTAAGACAGAGCCTCCCACTCTAAATGGCGCCGCATCAGTTCGGATCTACAGAGGGCTGCAGTGAGATCAGGCAGGTCTGTGTGGTGCTTGGAGAATCAAAGAATTCTTGTCTTACATTGTGAAGAACATGCAAATGGGCCGGATGCAGTAATGAGACATGTAGGCTGCATTGAAATTAGCTTTCCACACAACTCGGCATAGTCCTTCTAGCGTTTTGTGACTGCTGCTTTGTAGCCTTGAAATAGGACTCTGTTCCCCTTATGCTCCAAGCCTCAGTGTTTCTGGATGGCCCAAAGGATGGCTTCTTTGTGGACAAAGTGATGAGAGTGTGCTATAATGACCCGGGGTGCCCCTCAATCTTTTTGCGAGAGCCCAACCAATGGGCATAGTTCAATTAACAATTTTTCCTTGGAGATCGCCTAGGCGAAGCTGGGTAGGAAGCGAGGTATATAAAAAACCCCGCAGCTCTGCATCGAGAACTGCCTCAGATATTCCCACCAGCCTTAAGTTTTCCCTCCGGATCTCCAAATCATTGAGCTTGGTGCTATGCTGTTCTGCTAGCCGCTTCAGGGTAGCCTCATACAACTGGCCCGAATCCTCAAGGTCTGACACACTCTGCTCGAGGCACCCAAGTCACTCCTGGAAATCAGTCACTGCCTGTGACAATTTTTCGAGGGTTGTGGCCAAGCCCTGGAACCGGCTATCCAGCGCCTCCACTACTGCCGGAGACACCACCTCCACCATGATGTCTGACTGTCCTCCCTCTGGTGGGCTGTCCGGGCAAGTGACCACCTTCTTTACCTCTTCTCCTTTCCGCTTCTCCACGCACTCTTTATGGGTTAATTTGGTGGCCACTGTTTGTTCCAGAGGTTCCGGTTCAATTCTCCAGGTTTGGAGCTATCAGCGGTGGTATTGTGGGAGATCCATTTAAGTTAATACTTGATAAGTTTAACAGCAGGGAGCCTCAGAGCCCAAGCGGATATGTCTGATCAGGCTCACTGCATCACATGACTGGTTAATTTTATCTTTATTAGAACCTCTCTGTTGGGGTGCCCTAATGTCCCTCTTTTGTTAGTATCCTTCAAGACTACATCCTTCCAAACCATGCGCTCTTGGGTGACTGTTGGCTTTCCCCTATTATCTAGTTTAAAAGCTGCTCTATCTCCTTTTTAAAAGTTAATGCCAGCAGCCTGGTTCCATCCTTGTTATGGTGGAGCCCATCCATTCAGAAAAGCATCTCCCTTCCCCAGAATGTTGCCCAGTTCCTAACAAGTCTAAAACCCTCTTCTTTGCACCACACTATCATAGTATCATTGGTACCAACATGTACCAAGACAGCAGACTCCTCCCCAGCACTATCTAAAACTTTGTCTAGGTAGTGCGTGAGTTCCCTACCTTTGCACTTGGCAGGCATGTTACCTGCCAGGTGCGAAGCCACCCAGCTATCTACATGCCTAATGATCGAACTGCAAACTATAATAGCTGTCCTAACCCTTCCCTCATGGATACATGGCCCTGGAGAAACCTCCTCAGTGCAAGAGGGTTTTACATCACCTGGAGGACAGGTCTTAGCTACAGGATCACTTCCTACCACACCAATGTAATGCTCTCCTTTCACGCAATCTCTCTCCTCTATGGCAACTGAGAGGCTGCAAGACTGGAGGTGGGACTTCAGTACTACATCCCTGTAGGTCACGTCTATATAGCTCTCTGTCTTCGTTTAGTTCTCCAAGTCTGCCATTCTAGCCCCCAGAGATTGGAATCGCTTCCGAGGGCAAAGAGCTCCTTGCATCTAGTGCACACAAGACCCCTCACCAACTGGGAGAAAACTGTACATGTGACAATGCAAAAGACTGGATAGCCCCCTTCTCGCTGCTGGACTGCTGTCTGCATCTTAGTTTTAAGGTTTTGTTTAGCTATTTATGAGTTGTCTACTTACTTAAAGTTGCTAGGGATACTTGTACTGCTATAACTGTATCTAATAAGTTTAAGGGACTTCGTTTACCTCAAGATTAATCAATCTATTCCTGGTGAGGTAACCAGTTGAACCTGAAGTGAATTTGACCACCTCTTTCCCTTTCATAGTTTAAGAGCCTATAAAGCTAAGATTAAGCCTGGGATGTTTGGGAATCGGGGTGGGTGGGAGGTAAAGAACACCTAGTAAAAGCCGACTTGCTACACAGTGCCCTGATCTGTGCTTCTAAGGTAATCTCTTAATTTCCTGAGTGATTTACACAGCCCTTGGTTTGATAGGAGTCTTTCAAATAGCCCCTTTGACCTGTTACTTGGCTTTAACACCTATTTACCACATAGCTCCTGCAGTGGTCCCTTCTCGTGATCTGTTACCGGTGCTGGCATCTGCCTGCTGTCCACAAGAACTAGTGAGACTTGTGAGCATTACTTTAAGCGGATGGCCAGCAGTGAACAGATGAAGCACCAGGTTACAAGTGGTGGAACAGGTAGTATCGTCGGATCAACACACCCTTCACAGCAGCTACGAGGACACAACCTCCTCTCAGCAAGGCACATATGATAAGGCATCCAGATAAGGGTACATGGGGATGATACTGACAGATAAACAGTATCTGAGAAAGTGGGGGATTGGGGTGGCGGTGATGATTCAGGAAAGAGCACACAGGTGAGAAGAGCTGCACTTGTTTTGTTTTTCCTTACTGGTTTATTCCAGGTGAGCTGGAGGGACTATTGATTTCCAAAAGATGATAAAATGGTTCACCCAGCAGACCAAGGAGCAGCAGAAGGTGACACGGGAGCTTTTGCAGAAGACCTTGGTGGCATCTCAAGACCAGGAGCGGCTCCTTTTGGACATCCTGAGGGAGCAAAGTTCAACAGACTCTGTTCTTACTTGAAAAGCCAGCTACTGCTGGAGAGTCTCCTGGGATGCCAAGGACTGCAGTAGTACTATCAGGGCTTGGGAATGTATACATGGGCAAGCTTGTGGACATATATTATCTTGAGGACTTTTAGTTACATTTGAGAGAGTGGCTCAAGCAGTTGGCTGGCCACAGGCACAATGGGTGTACAAGATTGCCCCTTGTTTATCCGGAGAGGTGCTGGCTGCTTACAGGGCTCCAATGAGTAGCTGGCAATTATGATACGGTCAAGTCTGCTATTAAAGATAAACTTGGGCTTTCATGAGAAAAATCATAATAGAGCTTTCCAAGATGCCAAATAAAAGCCCCAGGAGAGGCCAAAAACTCTGGCTCAAAGGCTCCGTGACGTGACCTAAATGGCTAGAACAGAATGGCAAGTCCATAGCAGAGATTATTTCCAATCTATATCCATGGAGTTAAGGGAGTGTATATTAAATCAGGGGGCCACTACAATAGGCCTGGCGATCCTTGTTTCTTAAAGTTACCTGGAGGCCCATTCTGAGAGTAGTGGCTTATACCCCAAGGGTAGGGGTCCCCTGAGGAATGCCCAGGCTAGTAAGCGGGAAGGGGGACGTAGGTGGCCAGGGGGAGGGGCAAGGGTGACCCGGGAGGAGTCTGAAAGGACAGGTCAGGCGGTGGGAGGCTAGTCCCAATGAACCAAAGGAAATAAGGGCTTTGCTTGCGGACAGGTGAGCCACTTTAAAAGGGATCGTTTCCATAAACTTAATATGCTAGGGGAGGTCAAAATCAATGAGGATTTCTTTCCAGAGTACTCCCAAGAAGTTAATCATAGAGGGAGTCTCCGTAAGGCTTTACTGGTCTCTGAACCAAGGGAGTGTCTGCATTAGGTGTATTCATGGCGCTGCCACACCCTATTCTCCTACATAGAGTGAGAATTCATTATCAAGGAAGGACGGATTATTTGAATGTAGCGGTGGTTCCCTGGCTGCCTTAAGACTTGATATTGCGGCATGATTGGGGGGGGGGGGGGAATGAGGGAATGTTTGGCAGCCATGGAGGGCTTAGTGTCCACTCACACCCAATCCCAGGGTCAGGAGGAAGGCCAGGCACCAGAACCGGAGCTAGGGGATCTTTTCCCTTTTGAGGAGGGGGAGGCGATAGCTGCCCCAAGTCACTCCCGGAAAGGGAGGGGTCAGAGAAAGGAACAGAAAAAGGCGAGAACTCAACATATTGTGGAGGCTCAGCAGGGGGGGGGGGGGGTGTACCACAGGAGGTTTTAAGAAGTTCCCCTCCTTAAGTCAAGAGCAGGGGCAGGCTCCAACCTTAAAGTATGCCATCAAGAGGGCCCAAAGGGAGGCACAAGTGGGGTTCCCCCAGTTTGTGATGAAGAAGGGATTGTTGTACTGGGATGATGCAGGCAAGGGAAGAGGGGATTCCCAAACTCAATTGGTGGCGCCCAATGCTTTCCGGAAAGCCATACTTAGTATTGCCAAAGATCATCCTTTGGCAGGTCACAGAGGGGCGGGCAACACCCTCACTCAAATTCAGGAGAGGTTCTATTGGCCTGGGATTACTACTACTACTATTATTATTAATCATTTGTATAGTGCTACAAAGTGTACATGCCTGTACAGAGACATGTAAGAGACAGTCTAGTCAAGAGAGACCGCACTAAAAGTGAGGACTAGGATATATCTAGGGGAATGGTAAGAAAACATATAGGAGGTGAACAGGAGACTAGGGGGATCAAGATCCAAAAGCAGGTTCAAAGAAGCGAGTTTATAGCCTGGATTTGAACAGTACTACAGATGGAACCTGATGCACTGACTCAGGTAGTTTATTCCAGTCATAAGGAGCAGCAGGGTAGAAAGATTGAAGTATGGAGTTGGCAATGGAAGAGAAGGGAACAGATAAAAGTGATCTGCCAGAAGAGCGGAATTCCTGAGGAGGGGTGTAGGAATAGATAAGAGAGGAAAGGTAGAGGACAGCCGAATGAAGGCAATATACCTTTACTACTACTACTAATCATTTGCACAGTGCCACAAGGTGTACGCAGCACTGTACTGTATATGCAGATGTAAAACACAGTCCCTGTTCATCAGAGTTTACAATTTAATCAGAGCATACATCTAATTTGGAATGTATCGGGAGGTTCAGGATTTTTGCAGCAGCTGTATTTCTTGCCAGAAGTTATCAGGTTTTTTTGCTCTCAGGGCTCCTCTGATTCCACTACCGACCATAGGAGAACCGTTAGCAGGATGGCCTTGGATATTATTGGACCTCTGGAGAAGAGTGGGGGGAGGCACAGATCTAGTTTGGATGTCCTTGACTATGTCACTTGCTTCCCATGGGCTTTTGCCCTCTGGACAATCTCTGCACGTGTAATAGCATGGGAATTAGTGAAACTCTTTTGCCAAGTGGGTTTCCCTAAGGAGGTACTTATGGATAGGGGCTCCAATTTTCTATCAACTACTTTGAAGCAGGTTTGGGACTCCTTTGGAATCCATCATCTTAAGACAGCTGCCTATCATCCCCAAGCCAATGGCCTGGTTGAGCGCTTCAACCGGATGCTGAAAACTATGTTGAAGGGGGGATTAAATGGGGATACAAGCAATTGAGACCAGCTATTGCCTTTCTGACGATATGCAGCACAGGAAAGCATCCAGGCATCCCTGGTAGTTAGCCCATTTGAACTATAGTACAGGAGGTCCCCCAGAGACTTGTTAGACATTCTCAAGGCATGCTGGACAGGGGACGAGAAAACACCTGTGAACATATCTTATTTAGTCAGCCTTAAGGAGCGAATTAAGAGAGTTTTGGAGGTGGCTTGGCAGTCTCTTAAGTGGACTCAGCTTCAGCAAAAGTGGTATCACGATAAAAGCACTTGCAGGAGGGAGTTTAAGGAAGGGCAGAAGGTGCTGGTGTTGGTATCATCTTCCCCTGATAATTTACTGCCAACTGGAAGGGCCCACTAATTATCCATGGAAGGGTAGGACCCATAGATTATGTGGTATGGAACAGGGGATGCACCCAAAATTATCACGTGAATTTATTGAAGCACTGGCAAGAGACAGTTGCCCTCACTGCAGCCCTGCTGTAAGAGAAATGGAAGGAAGATTTTGTGTCCCAGGTCGAGGAGATTAAAAGGGGAGGCCAGGTAAAGATTAGCGATAGCCTGACAGCCTGGCAGAGGTATAGCAAATGCGGGTGGAGTTCCATGACATGTTGTCCCCCATACCAGGGTGGATGCACATCATGGAGCATCATGTCCGAACTCCAACAGGTAAAGTGGTCCGTCTGAGACCTTATAGATTACCGGAGGTGAAAAAGGTAGAAGTTATCAGGCACGTAGAGGAAAAGGAAGCCATAGGGGTCACTGAGGAGTCCTGGAGCCCTTGGTGTAGTCCCATGGGGCTGTTTCCTAAGAGTGCTGGCACCCTGAGATTTTGCATTGATTTCCGGCAGGTAAATGCTATATCAGAATTCAATGCCTACTCCATGCCTCGCATAGATGACTTATTAAATCAGTTAGGCATGGCCCAATATTTGAGCACCGTGGACCTCACTAAAGGTTATTGGCAGATTCCTCTGACTCAATCATCCCGAGCAAAAACTGCCTTCAGTAATCCAAGGGGCTTTTAATAGTTCAGGCAGTTGCCTTTAGGGGTCCATGGGGCTGCTGCTACCTGCCAATGGCCAATAGATGTCATTTTAAAAGGGCACCAAAAATACACAGTGGCCTACATGGATTGGGAGAGTAACATTCCTCGGTTAAGGCAGTGTTGGAGGCAGGGTAAACCCAAAAAATGTGCATTGGCCGTGCAGGAGGTGAAGTACCTGGGATATCAGGTTGGAAGTGGTGCAGTACGACCCTTATTGGATAAAGTCCTGAACGTCAATGAATACGTGGTCCCTGGAGTGAAAAATCAATTAAGGGTTTTTTGGGAGTTTGTCAGATATTATAGACAGTTCATGGGTCAGTTTCACAATAGGACATGCTAGGGAGATAAAGTTCCTAGATGAAATAAATGATTGCTTCTTGGAGCAGCTGGTCAAGAACCGACCAGAGGGGAAGCCAAACTAGACCTAGTCCTTAGTGAAACACCAGATCTGGTGCAAGAAATAAGGCTGTTGGGGCCGTTTGGCAATAGTGATCATAGCATGATCACATTTGATTTAATTAGTGGAGGGGGGATAGTAAGGAAATCCACAGTACTACCTTTTAACTTTCGAAAGGGAGACTATGATAAAATAAGGAAAATAGTTAAGAAAAAACTAAAAGGAGCAGTTGCAAATGTTAAAGACTTACATCAAGCTTGGGTGTTGTTGAAAAATACTATATTGGAAGCCCAGACCAGCTGTATTTCACGCTTTAAGAAAAGTGGAAGGAAGTCCAAAAAACTGCCAGCATGGTTTAAAGGTGAGGTCAGAGAGGCTGTTGTTGCCAAAAAATCATCTTTCAGGAAATGGAAAAAAAAGCCAAACGACGAAACCTGGAAACAGAACAAGCACTGGCAAGTCAAATGCAAGGCATTGATAAGGCAGGCAAAGGGAGAATTTGAGAAGAAGCTTGCTACGGAAGCAAAAACGCGAAATAAAGACTTTTCAAGAACATTTGTATCAAAAAACCTGTGAGAGAGTCAGATGGTCCATTAGATGACAGAGGGGTTAAAGGGGCACTAAGAGGCGACAAGGCAATAGCGGAGAGACTGAATGAATTCTTTGCTTCGGTCTTTACTGAGAAAGATGTAGGGATGTTACCCATGACTGAAGTGGTATTTAAAGGTGCAGAAGAATTGAAGGAAATATCGATACATCGGGAAGATGTATTACAACTATTAGATAAACTGAAGAGTAGCAAATCATCTGGGCCGGATGGTATTTATTTATTTATTTATTTTTATACCGCGCTCTTTAGAATCAGTGCAGTTTACATGTATACTAACAGGTACTTTTTATTCCCTTGTCCCTGAAGGGCTCACAATCTTAGTGTACCTGAGGCAATGGAGGGTTAAGTGGCTTGCCCAAGGCCACAAGGAGTGGCCATGGGATTAGAGACTCCAGTCCCTCCAGCCTGAGGTTGCTTGTTCCCATTCGGGAATTGAACCCCCGGCCCTCCGGCCTGAGGTAACCTGTCCCAACCACTGAGCCACTCCTCCCTCCAAAGGTGTTGAAAGAACTGAAATATGAGATTGCAGACCTGCTATTAGTAATCTGTTTACTTTCATTAAAATCATCTGTAATACTGAAGATTGGAGGATCGCCAATGTAATGGCAATTTTTAAAAAGGGTTCCAGGGGTGATCCGGGAAACTACAGACCGGTGACCTGACGTCAGTACCGGGAAAATGGTAGAAACCAACATAAAGAACAAAATTACTCAGCATGTAGATAGTCATGGCCTAATGGGAGACAGCCAACATGGCTTTAGACAAGGAAGATCTTGTCTTACTAATATATTATGTTTTTTTGAAGGAGTGAATAAACAGGTGGACAAAGGTGAGTCGGTTGATATAGTGTATCTAAACTTTCAGAAAGCCTTTGACAAGGTCCCTCATCAGAGACTTTTGGCAAAACTAAAGAGTCATGGGATAGGAGGCAGTGTACTATTGTGGATCAGGAACTGGTTAAAAGATAGAAAGCAGAGGGTAGGGCTAAATGGCCAATTTTCCCAATGGAGAAAGGTGAATAGTGGTGTACCCCAGGGATCTGTGCTGGGTCCGCTGCTTTTTGACATATTCATAAATGACCTGGAAAAGGGAGCAACGAGTGAGGTTATCAAATTTGCAGATGACACAAAACTATTCAAAGTTGTTAAAACCCAAGAGGATTGTGGAAAATTGTAAGAGGATCTTGATAAATTGGAAGACTGGGCATCAAAATGGCAGATGAAATTTAATGTGGACAAGTGCAAAGTTATGCACCTAGGGAAGAACACCCCAAACTATGGTTACACGATGCAAGGTTTCACATTACAAACCACCATCCAGGAAAATGATTTGGGTGTCATTGTGGATAACATGTTAAAACCCTTGGCCCAGTGTGCAGTGGCGGCCAAGAGAGCAAATAGAGTGCTAGGTATCATAAGGAAAAGAATGGAAAATAAAACAAAAGATATTATAATGCCTCTATATCGTTCCATGGTGAGACTGCACCTTGAATATTGTGTGCGACGTATCTTAAAAAGGATATAGCATTATTAGAAAAGGTTCAGAGAAGAGCCACCAAAATGGTAAAAGGGATGGAAGGATACTCCTATGAAGAAAGGCTAAAAAGGTTAGGGCTCTTTAACCTGGAAAAGAGACAGCTGAGGGGAAATATGATAGAAGTCTATAAATTAATGAACGGAGTGGAACGGGTAAACGTAGATCGATTGTTTACGTTATCAGAATATAGAAAGACTAGGGGACATACAATGAAGCTATAGGGTCAACTATTTAAGACTAGTAAAAGAAAATATTTTTTCATTAAACGTGTAACCAAACTCTGGAATTTGTTACCGGAGGATGTAGTAAAGGCTGTTAGTGTAGCTAGGTTTAAAAAAGGTTTGGACAAGTTCTTGGAAGAAAGGTCCATAAGCCATTATTAAGAAGGGACCCAGGATATCAGTGCTTGACCCAGTACAAGTATTGTGGAACCTGTGTCTTTTGGGGAAACTGATAGGTATGTATGACCTAGATTGGCCACTGCTGGAAACAGGATACTAGGCTTGATGGACCTTGGTCTGACCCAGTATGGCATATCTTATGTTCTTATCCCTAATTTTTCCCAGAGAGCAGCCCCGCTTACTAATATGCTCCAAAACAGCCACCCCAATCAGCTGTAATGGCAGCAAAAAGTGTACCAAGCCTTCCCAGCCTTCCCATATCTACAGACCAGTCTATGCTAAGAACAAATGTTGAAAGGGTTGAGTTTTAATATGGAATTTCTTTTACAAACAGATACCTCAGCTGGGGGATTGGGCGTGCTTTTATCCCAGCCGCATCTGGGAAAGGAACATCCCATGCTAAACTTGAGTCAGAAAATGTATAACATGAAAAGATTTACTCCACTGTGGAGGAGGAGTGCCTGGCCATCAAGTGGGCCATAGAAACCTTGAGGTACTTACTTGACAGGTCAGACCTTCACACCCTGGTCACGGATCAAATGCCCCTGAAGTGGCTCCACAAAATAAAAAATGCTAATGCCCGCTTAACTCGGTGGTACTTGGCCTTGCAGACCTATAGTTTTAATGTGAGGCAGCAAGCAGGGCAGCAGCATGTCAATACAGATGCTCTGTCCAGGGAGTGGATGATAATGGTGTGCAACCCAGGGTCAGCACGATGTTGAGAGGTGGGGTACGTGGCACCAGAGGTTCACTTCAAGAGCTGAATAACCAGAGGGGAGCAGGGAGGGTCCCTCCAGGACTAGTCAGTCCCAGACAAAAGGAGAACAGATCCCTCTCCTACAGCTCAGGGAGGCCTTAAGCCAGCAGGCTGCCAAAATCCACAAACCCTTGTAAGTAGGAAAAATCTTGTGCAAAGAGGTAAGGGCAGGGAAAGTCCTGTAGCCAGGGAGACAGAGGCAGAGGAGCTGCAGTTTCCCAGGGAGCAGAGTCAATATGTGCTCTCTTCCAGGACCAATCACTGCATGAGGAGGAGGTAAATGTTACCCAGGAGATTAGGGGTGTGGTTACGGCAAAGGAGTTTCCCTGGGAGAGGAGGGGCCCCATGGAGACAGTAGAGCCTGGAAGGATTCATATGTCTTGGCGTGCTTCCTGTGGGCAGCCAGCTAGCTTTCAATAGGTCAGTGGATGACATGGAGGTGGAAGCTAGGGAAGAAAGTCCCCTGGACCTGCCTACATTAGAGGAAGCAATGGAGGAGAATGGGCCAGTAGGCTGTGAACTTTATTTTTGTTTTGCTGTTTATTTTTCCTTTTTCTTTGTTTTTGCTGGATTGTTTGAGGGTGGCACAAGAGGGAGGCGTGACCAGAAAGTCAGTCACAGAGGTGTGGGCACCTCTCCACCCTTTCTCGCCTCACTGTTTGAGCCATAGTGATTATTTTTCCTGTTTTGAGGCTGAAAAGGGTAATTACGTTTTGATATTGCTTTGTGTTTTGCCTGGAGGAGTAACAAAAATGGCTGCTTTGTTCTCCTTGCTGGGAAGATCAGGTCAGTGTGAGAAGGCTGGGACTAGACCTATCTGAGACAGCCTCCACAGTGAGAACTGTGTGGATGGAAAAGGTTGAGGCCTTCGGAGGACTTAGCTAGGTATATGCCTAGACAACAGCCTTTGGTGTGACTGTTTTTTTCTGTACTTATCTGTTGCCTTACCTTGCAGGGGAGGAGTGGGGAAACCAAATCTCCTGGACTTTGGTTGGAACTTTGGCGAATATAACTGAAAGGGTACCACATGGCTCCAGCAGTGATCCATTCTCTTGATCTGTTGCCGGTGCTGGCACCTGCCTGCAGTCTGCAAGAGCTGGTGAGACCTATGTGAGCACTACCTTTAAGCAGCCAGCCAGCAGTGAACAGATGCAGCACCGGGTTACAATGTGTTTGTGGTGCAGAGGTGGGATTGGGGGGGGGGGGGGGTGTTTGGTGCAAAGGGGGGGGGGGTGCCTACATGTGTGTGGTGGGAGAAGAGTGCCCCTTTTGCACATACACATTGTGCTCTTTAATTACCATGTATTTGTCTCTTAACCCTACAAATTCCTTACAGTCTTTCCTTCCCCCCATATCAACTCCTCTCCTGCTGTCCCTCCCCACTCTCTAACTCTTTGGAGACCGTATCACTTTCCAGACTCTCCCTTTCAACTTTCCCTGATATCATTCAGCCCTGCCTTCCATTACTTATTATAAAAGGTACTGTTTGTGCATTTTTGATGTTACTATTGCCTGTACTACTGTTACTTTGTTACCCTCCCTTGTGTTCTCTTCTCAGAGCCCCATCATCCGGCTCCTGCTGTCTGGTTCCTTGCTGTACTGTGACTCCTCCCCCTCCCGTGACGCGACCGCGCTCCCGCGGTCGTTCCAGCAGAGAGCCCCATCATCCGGCTCCTGCTGTCTGGTTCCTTGCTGTACTGTGACTCCTCCCCCTCCCGTGACGCGACCGCGCTCCCGCGGTCGTTCCAGCAGAGAGCCCCATCATCCGGCTCCTGCTGTCTGGTTCCTTGCTGTACTGTGACTCCTCCCCCTCCCGTGACGCGACCGCGCTCCCGCGGTCGTTCCAGCAGAGAGCCCCATCATCCGGCTCCTGCTGTCTGGTTCCTTGCTGTACTGTGACTCCTCCCCCTCCCGTGACGCGACCGCGCTCCCGCGGTCGTTCCAGCAGAGAGCCCCATCATCCGGCTCCTGCTGTCTGGTTCCTTGCTGTACTGTGACTCCTCCCCCTCCCGTGACGCGACCGCGCTCCCGCGGTCGTTCCAGCAGAGAGCCCCATCATCCGGCTCCTGCTGTCTGGTTCCTTGCTGTACTGTGACTCCTCCCCCTCCCGTGACGCGACCGCGCTCCCGCGGTCGTTCCAGCAGAGGTATTCAGCCCTCTGACTATAAAACAGAAGCGCCCACGGCAGAGGGTCCTGTTTGTGCATTTTTGATGTTACTATTGCCTGTACTACTGTTACTTTGTTACCCTCCCTTGTGTTCTCTTCTCAGAGCCCCATCATCCGGCTCCTGCTGTCTGGTTCCTTGCTGTACTGTGACTCCTCCCCCTCCCGTGACGCGACCGCGCTCCCGCGGTCGTTCCAGCAGAGGTATTCAGCCCTCTGACTATAAAACAGAAGCGCCCACGGCAGAGGGTCCTGTTTGTGCATTTTTGATGTTACTATTGCCTGTACTACTGTTACTTTGTTACCCTCCCTTGTGTTCTCTTCTCAGAGCCCCATCATCCGGCTCCTGCTGTCTGGTTCCTTGCTGTACTGTGACTCCTCCCCCTCCCGTGACGCGACCGCGCTCCCGCGGTCGTTCCAGCAGAGGTATTCAGCCCTCTGACTATAAAACAGAAGCGCCCACGGCAGAGGGTCCTGTTTGTGCATTTTTGATGTTACTATTGCCTGTACTACTGTTACTTTGTTACCCTCCCTTGTGTTCTCTTCTCAGAGCCCCATCATCCGGCTCCTGCTGTCTGGTTCCTTGCTGTACTGTGACTCCTCCCCCTCCCGTGACGCGACCGCGCTCCCGTGGTCGTTCCAGCAGAGGTATTCAGCCCTCTGACTATAAAACAGAAGCGCCCACGGCAGAGGGTCCTGTTTGTGCATTTTTGATGTTACTATTGCCTGTACTACTGTTACTTTGTTACCCTCCCTTGTGTTCTCTTCTCAGAGCCCCATCATCCGGCTCCTGCTGTCTGGTTCCTTGCTGTACTGTGACTCCTCCCCCTCCCGTGACGCGACCGCGCTCCCGCGGTCGTTCCAGCAGAGGTATTCAGCCCTCTGACTATAAAACAGAAGCGCCCACGGCAGAGGGTCCTGTTTGTGCATTTTTGATGTTACTATTGCCTGTACTACTGTTACTTTGTTACCCTCCCTTGTGTTCTCTTCTCAGAGCCCCATCATCCGGCTCCTGCTGTCTGGTTCCTTGCTGTACTGTGACTCCTCCCCCTCCCGTGACGCGACCGCGCTCCCGCGGTCGTTCCAGCAGAGGTATTCAGCCCTCTGACTATAAAACAGAAGCGCCCACGGCAGAGGGTCCTGTTTGTGCATTTTTGATGTTACTATTGCCTGTACTACTGTTACTTTGTTACCCTCCCTTGTGTTCTCTTCTCAGAGCCCCATCATCCGGCTCCTGCTGTCTGGTTCCTTGCTGTACTGTGACTCCTCCCCCTCCCGTGACGCGACCGCGCTCCCGCGGTCGTTCCAGCAGAGGTATTCAGCCCTCTGACTATAAAACAGAAGCGCCCACGGCAGAGGGTCCTGTTTGTGCATTTTTGATGTTACTATTGCCTGTACTACTGTTACTTTGTTACCCTCCCTTGTGTTCTCTTCTCAGAGCCCCATCATCCGGCTCCTGCTGTCTGGTTCCTTGCTGTACTGTGACTCCTCCCCCTCCCGTGACGCGACCGCGCTCCCGCGGTCGTTCCAGCAGAGGTATTCAGCCCTCTGACTATAAAACAGAAGCGCCCACGGCGCTTGTCGCCGCGGCGCGCGACATTAGCGCGCGCCAAAGGAGCGCGCATAAGGAGCACGACGTGCTCCTTAGGTGCGCTCCTTGGGGCCGCTCCGGGAGCGCAGGAAGATACTGTTTGAACGCTGTCTCCTATTGGTTTGTCTTCCCAGCCATCGTTTTCTTTACCGTGCCTGGATTCGGAATCACGCTGTCTCCACTCTCACCTGCCTCCTGCACTCCACTTTGGCCTTCCCAGGTACCGTTCAACTTGTACTCTTCTCTCTCTATTATCTCCTCTCTTTCTCACTCTATGACGCTCATACCTGTGCATTGGGGACGCCGCCCATCCCCCCAGCTTTGTTATCGCTCACGTTGTCCTGCCAATCTTCTCTTTTGCTCTTCCTCCTCCCCTACTGTTTCAGTTCACTCCACCAACCCCATCCCTGCCCTTACCCCGCCTACTTTCAAGATCGGTCTCATCAACTGCCGTTCTCTCAGATCTAAGTCTCTTCTCATTCAGGACCTCATTTCACAATCCTCATTTGATATTACTCTTCTTACCGAGACATGGTTGAAGGAAGGGGAAGATGCCCTCCTCAATCGCTGTCTTCCCCCTGGCTTTTCAGCGGCCTCCGTCCCCCGTGCTGGCCGCACGGGTGGAGGAGTAGCTGCTATTCTTGCCCCTTCCCTCACTTTCACTCAGCTTTTTCCAATATCTCTCACTTACCCTGAGGCCCTTCTCCTTCATCTGCATACTCTACCTTCCATTCACATTCTTCTTATTTACTCTCCCCCCGCTCTTCGTCCCGAGCTCTGGGACTCTCTTCTTCGCACCCTCTCTGATCTCTCCTTGCTCTTTCCCCATCTTCTTATCGCGGGTGATTTCAACCTGCACCTTGACTCTCCCTCTTCTCCTAGGGACCATGCCTTTCTTACTCTTCTTCATGATCTCTCTCTTCTTCAGCATGTTTCTTTTCCCACACATTCCGCTGGTCATACTTTGGACCTCTTTCTTACTCTCTCCTCTTCTACGCTCTCTCTTTCAAGTTTATCCTCCTTCCCTCTCCCATGGTCGGACCACTTCTGCCTCTCAGCCTCCTGCTTCCACTCTGGAGTCTCTGCACTTCCTCCTCCTTCCACATCTCCTCTTCCCCTCTCCCGCCACATCACTCCCTCTCTAGCTCTGCGTTTCCCTTCAGCCACAGACCTGCTTCCTGCTGACTTTCCCTCCCTGTCTCCTACCTCACAAGCCTCGACTTGGTTTTCCTCCCTCTCCACTGCTCTCGATAATCTGGCCCCTCTTCGTACTCGTCCACTTACTCGTCATCCCTCCCACCCTTGGTACCATGCTGGTCTTCGCCTCCTCCGCTCTCAGCTCCGCCGCGCTGAACGTCGTTGGCGCAGATTCCCCTCACCCTCCTCTCTTTCCCTCTTCAAATCTCAACACTCCTATTATCGCTCCCAAGTTCACCTTGCTAAGGCCTCTTTCTTTTCTGCTGCCATTACCACTGCCCCTAATCAGACTCGTCACTTATACACCACCCTCACCTTTCTTACCTCCCTTCACCCTACTACTCCTGCCCAACCTCCCCACCCTCTTCCCACCCCATCTCTTCTGGCTGCTGCTTTCGCTACCAAGGTTTCTACCCTGCGGGCTTCCCTGCCTACCCATCCCCCACCTCTCTCTTCGCCTCCTCCAACTGCTTCCCCTCCACCCTCCTCTTCCCTATCTCATACTTGGTCCTCCTTTTCCCCAACCACTTCCGCTGAACTTCATAATCTTATCTCTTCGTCTAACAAGACTTTCTGCTCCCTTGACCCCATTCCATCCTCTTGGCTTCTCACTCCATCTCTGGCTTTTCTTCCCTACCTTCAAACCTTAATGAACAATAGTCTTTCCTCCGGATCCTTCCCCACCCCTTGGAAACACGCTCTCATTCGGCCATTACTTAAGAAATCTACCTTAGACCCTCTAGATCCCAACAGTTACCGTCCCGTCTCCAATCTTCCTTTCCTCTCCAAACTTCTTGAGAAGCTTGTCTTTTCACAACTCACCCACCATCTTGACTCCACCAACCTCCTTCACCCCCGCCAATCTGGTTTTCGCTCTGGGCATAGTGTTGAGACTATCCTTCTAGCTTTCACTAACTCCCTGCACACTGCACACGATCGGGGTGACATTTCGGTGGCGGTAGCACTTGACCTCTCCGCTGCTTTCGATCTAGTTGACCACTCACTCCTCCTTTCTCGTTTACATGATGTCGGCCTTCGTGGTACTGTCTTACGTTGGTTTCACTCCTTTCTCTATTCTCGCTCTGCCGCAGTTCTCCCTTCCTCTTCCTCTCACCCCCCTTCTGACCCTTCTGACCCTTTCTCCCTCACTTGCGGGGTCCCTCAAGGTTCCGTGTTAGCTCCACTTCTTTTTAATATCTTTCTCACCCCTCTTACGCTGCTTGTCCAACAATTTGGGATCACCGCTTTCTACTATGCAGACGACATTCTTCTTCTCCACCACACCTCTCCCATTTTCCCTGACCTAGCTCCCTTGAATGCCTGTTTAGCTGCCGTATCCGATTGGCTCATTCAGAACTGTTTGCATCTTAATCTGTCTAAAACCATCGCTATTTGGTTCTCTCCCGGTCATCTGCCCCCCTCTCTGGCTCCGTCTTTTTCTGGTGCACCTGTCCCATTAGTCACTACTTTCCGCTATCTTGGGGTTCTTTTTGACTCAGACCTTTCTTTTTCAGCTCATGTCTCCCACGTTTCTAAACTTTCCTTTTTCCACTTACGGCAGCAGATTCGTGCTATTCGCCCTTTTCTCTCCTCCTCAGCTCTAACCACTTTACTACTCACCCTTGTAATTTCTCGTGTTGACTTTTCTAACTCTGTTCTCTCTGGTATCTCTAAATTACAACTTTCCCGGTTACAACGCATTCAAAACACGGCCGCACGTCTTATCACCCACTCCTCTATCAGGGACCATGTCACTCCTCTCCTCTTTCGACTTCACTGGCTTCCTGTTTCTTATCGCATCCAATTCAAGCTCCTTACACTAGCTCATAGGGCATTGCACACCTCCACCCCGCAATACCTGGCGGATCTGCTCCACTTCCACACTCCCCACTATACCCCTCGTTCTTTCCACCTCAACCGCCTAGCTCTACCCTCACCTTCTCGTGCTCACCTCCAGTCTACACGCTCCTCAGCCTTTTTCTTTTCAGCCCCTGCACTGTGGAACTCCCTCCCCCCTCCACTTCGGCTCGAACCCCATCACCCTACCTTCAAGTGCTCCCTTAAAACCTATCTGTTCTCCCTTGCCTTTGACCTCCCCTTCCCCTAGCCCCTCTCCATCTCCTTCTCTCCCCCCCCCTCTTACTCATGTCTCTGTCTCTTTCTCTTCATAAATTGTAACTTCCTTTCTAAGCTCATGGCTTATGCCATTCTGTATGTATTTTGCTGTACACCGCTCTGCCTACTCCTGAAGGGCGGTTAATCAAATAAATGAATATGAATATGAATATACTGCCCCTTTAATTATTCAGCCATCTGTGCAGCAAACTATTTTTTTTCTGCAGGCTGTTCAGACACCAGCTGTCCCTGACAGCACTTTTGCCTGCAGGAGTTGGGATTCTCGCAGGCAAACACAGACTCCCCCGATCACTTCTGCCCATGGGGATGGGATTCTCATGGGCAGAGACCGGCTTCCTCGATCACTTCTGCCTGTGGGGGGTTGGGATCCCCGAGGGCAGACATGGGCTAGCGCTTCTGTCCAGAGTGGAGGAGTGGCATAGTGGTTGGCGCAAGGTACTTCGGGCCGGAAGGTCGGGGGTTCAAATCCCACTGGAGGACAGCAACCTTGGGCCGGAAGGACTGGGGTTTCTAGTCCCACAGGTGCTCCTTGTGGTCTTGGGCAAGCCACTTAACCCTCCATAGCCCATGTTCCCTGTAAAATAGTTCTCTGTGTGCTGTGCTTTCCTGTCTAATCAATGTGTTTATACCTCAAAAAAATTTCCTGTCATGATTTGACAATTTCCAATCTGTAATCAAACCGCTGCTGATCGCTGGAAGTAGCGGTATACAAATGTATACAAAATAAATAAATAAATAAGTGCTCTGAGCCCCAGGAGTCAGGTCTAATTCTTTGGTCGCCATGGTGATCTGGCATCTGTCGAGCCCTGCTTTATGAAGAAGACCGTTGACTGTATTAGTAGCTGCCCTCTGCACCAACTCCATCCTGTAGTCTCCAAAGCTGCACACACTACTGCTGAAGGTGCAGTCTCCAAAACTGCACACTAGTCCAAATGAGGTCTTAAAGACATTATCATATCCTTCCTTCCAGCTGGCCATTCCTTGCCTTAGCACCCAAGCATCCTTCTGACTTTCACCATCACTTTTTCTACCTCTCTGGTCACCTTAAGATCATCAGAAACAATTTTCCCAGGCACCATCCTTCTTTCCTGAACATAAGTATTTCAATCTCTATACTGTACTGCTTCCTTTGATTTTTGCTGCCCAAATGCACAACCCTGCCTTGGATTGGGCAACCCCAGTGCCCAAATGCACGACCCTGTATTTTTTAGTATTAAATCTAAGCTGTCAAATTCTATATCATTTTTCAAGCTTTGCTAAATCCCTCATGTTATCTACACCTTCCTGGGTATCTACCCTACTACAGATTTTGGTATCATCTGCAATGAGGCAAATCTTATCTGATGGCCCTTCCGCAATATCACTTACAAAAATGTTTAAAAAAATGGACCAAGGACCAATCTCTACGACATGCCACAGATAATGTCCTCATCTTCACAGAGAACCCCATATAGGAATACCATTTGTTGCATCCTGCTCAACCAGTATCTAACCCAGTCGGTTACCTTAGGATCCATCGTCACCTGTGCTGAACCGTGTCAAAGATTTTGTTGAAATCTAAATGCACCACATCTAGCGCTAGCCCTTGGTCCAACCCTCTGGTCACCCAGTCAAAGAAATTAATCATATTCATTTGACAAAACCTGATTTAGATCCTGCAATCCACTGGATTCTATAAACCTTACTATCTACTGTTTTACGAGAGTTTCTCTTAATTTACTCAACACAAACTGGCCTATAGTTCCCAATCTATTCCTTACTTCTATTTTTGTGTCCACATGAACCCTTCTCCAATCCTCCGTAAGCACTCCCGACTCTAAAGAAACATTGAAAAGGTCTAATAGCAGAGCTGACAGAACTTCCCGAAGTTCCTTCAATACTCCTGGGATGTATCGCATCCAGCTTCATCACTTTGATTCTTTTAGTTTAGTCAGTTCCTCACAAACACAGTCTTTTGAAATTCGTTCAAGATCTGCCACACTTCTGTTCTGATATGTGAGTATTTTCTGAGGTCCAACTCCAGGCCCCTTATCTGAGACAACACAGAACAGAAATATTTGCTAAGCAATTCCACTTTATCCTCATCAGTTGTTACATATTTCTCCCCTTCACTCTTAAGTCTGACACCACCACTTCTGTAGTTCCTCCTGTCACAGATACATCTAAAATATGTCTTGCTCATCTTCCCTCCTATTTTATTGCACTAACCATTTTTCTTCTATTTGCATATTTGTTTTCCTGACAACTTTCATAGCTTCTCAGCTTTTCTCAAAATTGTTGCTTGCCTTCCTCTTTGTTTGATCTCTTGTATTTTAGAAGGTCATTCTATTTTACCCTTAACCTTTCAGCTACTTCTTTTGAGAACCCTAGTGGTTTCTAACAAAAAGATGAGCTGCCCTTAAAATATCCCCTTTCAATTTTGCTCAGTGCTTTTCTACATCCCCCAGCTATTCCCATCCAGCTAACGACTCCCTGAGGTATTCCTATTTTGACAAAGTTTTCTAAAGTCTAGGACACTCACTTTTGAATGGAACATCTCTGCCCTTGTCCTACTACCCCATTTGGTGATCACTGGGTGAGAGATGACCACCCACTATAACATCATAAACAAAGGCAAAGACCTCTCACAAAAGAATGGGCAGAAACGAATACTGTATAGTCTTGGAGAAAACAGAGGGTTGAGTGTGGTAGCGAGAACACCCATAAACTGCCGAGTGCAAGCGGCGTGCAGGGCTGGAGGTTTCCCAACCCTGCTTTGCAGAATACCTTACTTCAGTTGTACCTATCAGGTTCCTAAAGATATACACATTCCATCCTGCCTGTCCCTGGGGTAAAGCAGTGGATTTCCCCAGTCCTCTTTAATAATGGTTTATAGATTTTTCCTCCAGGAAATCATCCAAACATGTTTTGAACGCAGCTACACTAACAAAGGGGAATATTCAAAGGCATCTACATGGTTTGCGTGACCTGCAAACCGTGTCAATGCCAGGTAGCAGAATATTTAGCAACACTAACATGGTTAGTGCTGCTGGATATCCGTGGGTGCCACTGCCATATGCCCTGATACCACACGGTTAACAACGAGGCAATCCAGGGACTTTCCAGGGTGGAGCGGAGGCGAAACCCGTTGTTGACTGGACAGCAAAGATACTGAGCCGCTGCCCAGTTAGCAATCTGCAGGTAAAAATAGGCATGGCAAAAGATGGCCTATCTTTACCCTTGGGAGCTGACCAGGCAGCAGCTCAATATCGTTGCTGCTGGGTTAGCTTCCATGCTATGTGGCACCCTGGATATTCAATGCAGGTGGCCAGAAAAAGCCCTGGAATTGAATATCTGGAGTTTGTATTCAGCAGCGATGGGTATGCACTTTAGAAGTGTTAGACGCCACTGAATATCTCCCCCACAGCTTTTACTACATACTCCAGTAATGAATTCCAGAGTCTGATTACATGCCGAGTGAAAAAAAATTCTCTTCGGTAAGTATTAAATGTGCTGCATTGCAGCTTCATTGCATGCCCCCTCATCTGGAGTATTGTGTGCAATTCTTGAGACTGCACCTTCAAAAGGATATAAACAGGCTGGAGTCAGTACAGAGGGTAGCTACTAAAATGGTTAGTGGTCTTCATTATAAAGCATATGAGGACAGACTTAAGGATCTTAATATGTACACCTTAGAGGAAAGGCGGGATAGAGGTGATAAGATTGAGACTTTTAAATACCTCCATGGCATAAATGCACAGGAGGAGAGTCTCTTTCGATTGAAAGCAAGCTCTGCTACAAGGGGACATGGGATGAGGGTGAAAGGGGATAGATTCAGGAGTGATATGCGGAAATGTTACTTTACGGAAAGAGTGGTGGATCCACGGAATAGTCTCCCAGTGGATGTGGTATTCAAAAAATTCAAAGAAGCATGGGACAAACACAGAGGATCTCTAAAGGAAAAAAGGGGACTGTTGTAGCGGTTGATATGGAAGGACAGACTAGATTGGCCATGTGGTCTTTTTCTGTCATCATATTTTGGTTTCTACTTTTTGAAGAGATAAAACAACTGATCTATGTTTACCCATTCCACTCCATTCATTATTTTATAGAACTCTGTCATATCTACTCAGCTGTTTCTCTACCAAGTTTTAAGAGCCCTAACCTTTTAAGCCTTTCCTCGTAGGGATATCCTTCCATCCCCTTTACCATTTTGGTCGCTCTTCTCTGTACCTTTTCTAATTCTGTTATATCCTTTTTAAGATATGGTGACCAGAACCGCACACAAAAATTCAAGGTGCGGTCGCAACATGGAGAGATACAGACGCATTAAAATATCCTTGGTTTTATTTTATTTTATTTATGATGCCTTGCATTCTATTTGCTTTCTTGGCCGCCACTGCACATTGGGCAGAGGGCTTCAATGTACTATCCACGATGATGCCCAGATCTTTTTTTCTGAGTGGTGATTCCTAATGTGGAATCTTGTATCGTGTAACTGTAGTTTGGGTTGTTCTTCCTTAAGTGGATAATTTTGTACTTGTCCACATTAAATTTCACCTACCATTTGGATATCTAGTCTCCCAATTTTTCACAATCCTCTAGTGTTTTAACAACTTTGAATAATTTTGGGTCATCTGCAAATTTGAACATCTCACTCGTTATTCCCATTTCCAGGTCATATATAAATATGTTAAAAAGCAGCAGACCCAGCACAGATCCCTGGGGTACTCCACTATTCACCTTTTTCCATTGAGAAAATTGGCCATATAGACCTACTCTGTTTTCTATCTTTTAAGCATTTCCTAATCCACAATAGTACATTGCCTCCTATCCCATGACTTTTACATTTATGCAAGAATTTCTCATGATGGACCTTGTCAAAGGCTTTCTGAAAATGCAGATACACTATATCAACCGGTTCACCTTTATCTACCTGTTTATTCACACCTTCAAAAAAATATAACAGATTAATGAGACAAGACTTTCCTTGGCTAAATCCATGTTGGCTTTCTGCAATTAAGCCATGACTATCTACATGTTCAGTAATTTTGTTCTTTATAATTGTTTCTACCATTTTGTCTGGTACAAACGTCAAGCTCACCAGGCTGTAGCTCCCGGATCATCCCAGAACCCTTTTTAAAAATTGCCATTACACTGGCCACTCTCCAATCCTCAGGTACTACAAATGATTTTAAGAATAGGTCACAGATTACTAAAAGTAGATCTGCAATCTCATATTTCAGTTCTTTCAGAACATAGTTAACCAGATGTTCAGACAAAAAACTGAAATTAAACCTCAAGAAACCACTGTATATGCAGTGCGAAACTTGAGAACTAGAAATGGAAATGTACTTTCCTTCTATGCTAAGCCAAGCCTTAGTCATTTTTCTTATGGGGGACTGAGGGCTGTTATGTTACAGAGCATTCCTTGGCAAGAATAATGCACAGGGCTCAGAAGCCTCAACATGCCTACACAAAAATGATGGAAGTTCAGCCATCTCACCCACAACTGTGCAAACTGTGTTTCATTCCTGCTTTTGGACTTGCATCCCAAATTCTGACCATTGAAATAAGTGCTTCGAGTCCCATAATGCATCAGGATAAGGTTATTAGAAATCTAGGACTGGTCTTACAAATCTCTCTCCTGGTAAAGAGTAATATGGCAGCTCTGTCCACTTAACCAGTGTGCTTTCCTCCAGTTGCAAACTGCAAAGACCTAGTTCACAGTATGTGATCCACCTTAAAAAGGTGCATCACAATTCCTCTCTTAAGGTCCGATTTACTAAGACTGTTTTCCTATTTTCTATGGGAAAAGAAAACTTAACATCAGGCCCTTAAAATGACACTGCAGAGTGTCAACAGAAGACAGTGGCCGCACTCCTCCTCCCACTCCCATCAACCCCAGTGGCCCTTGAAAGCTGCACATGCTGCAACTTCAATATCACCGTAGCCTGGTGATATGAGAAGCAAAAGAAAAAATCTCTCTTATTATCATGATCCCCCCCCGTCTCACTTCCCTCAATCTCTCTCATCATAATGACCCCCCCCTGCTTACCCTAATCTCTCTCTTATCATACACCCCCCCCCCTCAGTATCTCATGACCACTCGGCTTCCCCAGTCTCTCTCTCACACTGCGGCATAACGGAAAATATAAGATTGTAGAACTATTAGTAATTTGTGATCTATCATTAAAATCATCTGTAGTACCCGAAAATTGGAGAGTGGCCAATGTAACGGCAATTTTTTAAAGTTGTTGCAGGGGTGATCCAGGAAACTTTAGACCAGCGAGCTTGACATCAGTAACGGGCAAAATGGTAGAAACCATTATGAAAAATAAAATTACTGAATATGTAGATAATAATGGTTTAACGGCAGAAAACCAACATGGATACAGCCAAAGAAAGCGTAGTTACTCACCTGTAACAGATCTTCTCCAGGGACAGCAGGAATCAGTTCTCACATACGGGTGACACTGGTGTCGACAGAGCATGTGTGGATCCACTCCCCAGCTTTCACAGAAAGCTCTTGGGAGTTACATCGCGCATGTGCGGTCACTTTCCCACCCAAGGGTGACATCTTACCTCAGTATGATGACATAGCTCAAAGAAACATAAAAAGAAAACAAATCCACGGGGAGGAAAGAAGGTTGTGAGGATTGATTCCTGCTGCCCCTGGAGAAAAACTGTTACAGGTGAGTAACTACACTTTCTCCGGGAACAAGCAGGAAGTCAGTCCTCACATATGGGACTCCCAAGCTACAGACTACCGAAAAAAACCTGTAAAAAGCCACGGACGACCCAAAATGTTGGCCGTAAAAGACAGCAGGGAGCGGTGGTTGGCTAGAAGTCTGGCAGTGCAATACCAAAATCAAAGATGAAATCCCCTCTCTGTTAGCCTGAACACAAAAGGCTGGAGGAAAGGAGTTGCACTATTACTATTGAGGGAGGAGTAGCCTAGTGGTTGGGGCAAGGTACTTCAGGCCAGAAGGTTCAAATCCCACTAGAGGATAGCAACCGTGGGCCGGAAGGACTGGGTTTTCTAGTCTCACAGATGCTCCTAGTGGCCTTGGGCAAGCCACTTAACCCTCCATTGCCCATGTTCCCTGTAAGTATTAGTGTATGTGTCTCATATCCCCATGTGTTAAATGTATCCCCCAATTGTGTTGTGACCACTTTGATTGAAGGATAAGGCGGTATACAAAACTGTCTAAATAAATAAATAAAATTACTCAAAGAGGTAACGAAGCACTGCCTGGCCGAAGGTGCTATCACACCATGATGCCTCCTCCAAGCAGTAGTGCTCTGCGAAGATATGGACAGAAGACAAGGTGCGGCACGGCAGATGTCCAGCAAGGGCATAGAGTACAGATTGGCCACTGAGGCCGTCATGGCACACACATTGTGCACAGTAACATGATGTTCCAAAAAAAGCCCAGCCTGCTGGTAGGTGAAGGAAATGCAATCGGCCACCCACCTTGAGAGGGTGGCTCTTGGAGACCGCTACGCCAAATCGACTGAGCTCAAAGGAGACAAAGAGCTGGACTGAGCGGCGGTGGGGCTGGGTCCTCTGGTTGTAAAAGGACAAGGCCCTCTTGCAGTCAAGCATGTGCAAGGAGGCCTTCGCCCTAGAGGAGTCAGGACTGGGAAAGAAGGTGGAAGCACCACCACCTGATTGAGGTGGAAGGCAGACACACCTTGGGCAGGAACTTGCGGTGAGTCCAAAGGACGACACTTTCAGTGAAATCTAACATAGGGCGCAAGGGCCACCAGCGCCTGCAGTTTGTTCACGTGCCTGCTTGAGGTGAGCACCACATGGAAAACAATCTTCCAAGACAGGTAACCTGAGATGGCATGCTGCCAAAGGCTCAAAGGGAGGGCCCATCTGCTTCCCTAAGACAACATTAAGGTCCCATGCCACTGCAGCAGACAGATGGAATCCTCTCATGAAGTGGCCCACCAGAGGGTGCACTGAGACAGCCTGGCCATCCACCAGATGGTGGTGTGCCGCAATGGCACAATGGTGCACTCTGACCATGTTGGACTTTAGATCAGTCCCTGAAAGATATAAGAGGTATCACAAGATGTCTTGCACAGCACAGGAGAAAGGGTTCTGACTCCATCCGTGCACCACAGTGAAAACCTGTGCCATTTAAATGCAAAGGCCCAACACGTGGAATCCTTACACGAGACTAGTGGTGCACAATGGCTAATCTCTCAGCATCCAGGTCGCCATCGCAAGAGACGAAAGGTTGGGATGAAACAGCATCCTGTCCTCCTGAGCCAGTAGGTCTGGAGAGCTCCCCAGCATTAGTGGGTCCCTCTGGGATAGCTGTAGGAGTAGGGGGAACCAGGGTTCCCTGGGCCACCTGGGAGCAATGAAGATGACTGAGGCCACCTCCGCTTGTATCTTGAGGAGAGCCCGTGAGACCAGAGGCACAGGCGGGAACATGTACAGGAAACCCCTGGACCAAGGGAGGAGGAAGGCATCAGCTGCCTCCCATCTATGGACTAGCCTCTGGAAGCAGAAGCATGGCAATTGCGAATTGCACAGACTAGCGAAGGGATCTATCTTGGGGACTCCCCAGGAAAAGAAGACCTTCCCCAGCACCACCAGGTTTAGTGGCCACTCGTGGGGCCGGAGGACCCGGCTCAGATGGTCGGCTAGCACGTTGCATTTGGTGAACACCTGAGGAGCCAAGGCCAGTCTGAAGGGGAGCACGCTGTACTGGAAGTGTCAGCCCACGACGACAAACCGGAGATACAGATGGTGCCTTGGATGTATCAGGATGTGGGTGTAAGCATCTTTGAGATCGAAGGAGTATAGCTAATCCCCAGAATGGATCTAAGACCCCAGTTTTCTTGGGGACGAGAAAGTAGCGGGAGTAGAACCCCTGCCCTTGGAGGGGCTGGGGAATGGGCTCTTGCGTGATCTTCAATTAGGGCCTTGAGTTCCCTCTGCAGGGGGTCCACAGGTAGTTCTCCTGGGAAGAGGCAGCTGGAATAAGTAGAGAAGGTACCCCTCCCGGACCACCTGTAACACCCAGGCATCTGTGGTGATGTCTGGCCACTGGTGTGTGAAGTGAACCAGCTGTCCTCTTGTGAATCTTGGGCCCTGTAGCTCCTTGGGGAGGGAGTCTATGTCCAAGGAGTCAAAAGCTCCCTCCAGACTGTGCCTGAGGAACGTTTTGGGGTTTGAAGCCTTTTGGCTTATGGGGGCTATTGCCCCGGCCCTTGGCTTGCTTCCCCTACGGGGGGAACTGATAAGCCGAAAACTGGGTCTTTGGGTGTAAGGGCTTTTCCCCCCCAAAGTCTTCCTGTGGGAAGGGTTAGATGTCTTCCTGAACAGCCTGGTTCTGGTCAGGAATTCTCTCTCCAGCTCATCCACCTTCTCCATCATGGGCTTGCTGAAGCGTTTCTCTCACTAGCAAGGGATATTGGGCAACTTGTCCTGTACCCATTGCTCCAGGTCAGAGGAATGTAGCTAGGCAAGGTGTCTGGGCACTAATGCCCACCGCAGTCACATGAGCCACCAACTCAAAGCCGTTGAAGGCTGCCAGAGATTGAAATTTGGAGCATTCCTTGACCGAGGAAACCAGGGTCCTGAAGCGCTCAAGGGTTCTCCTGCCAACCCAGCTGAGAACCCAGTGAGCTCCTTCGCCAGGTACCTCAGGTACACGCCCATGTATAGCTGGTATGTTTGGACCCAGACTGTGAGCATGGAGCCCTGGAAACACTTTCTGCCAAAGGCATCCATTATGTGGTCCTCCCTGCCGGGGGGGTACGGAGGAGTGCATCTTCTGGCTCTTGATGTGACGCATGGCCAATTCCATCACCATGGAGTTGTGAGGCAGCTGTGTCTTCAGAAACCGGGGACTCCTGCCAACTCAATACTGAGAATTGAGTCAATGGTTCAGAATCGGCACTATCACCTGGCTTTCCCACATCCGGAACAGTCGTTCCACTATGGGGGGTACAGGCACAGTCAGTGCTTCTCGGGGAAGCCTCGTACTGAAGGCGAGGGTCTAGGATAAACCCTTCATGAAATCCAGAAAGGCAAGATCATTCAGAGGGGACCGCCGATGATGTTGTGGTGGGGAAGGGTCAGAGGGAATGTCGCGGTGAAGGATGGTGTCAGAGGACGACTCCTCTGACTCCCACACCAACTCGTAGGAAATGTCAATGCGCCTGCCACTCTCCAACTGTCTCTGCATTAATGATGTCTGGCATCGGGGATCTGCAGCAGCGGCGCCCGATGAGTCAAGCCTCGAGACGGACGCCGAAGGAATCTGCGTGCTCAAGCTAACTTCTCTAGGATAGGGGTATCCTCCAGCGATGTCCTCGTTGAGGACGGTGCTGTGGTCGGTGCCGATGATCTAGAGGTACTGGGTATCAGACCCTGCTGCACCTCAAGGAACGCAGTAAAACTGCGTTCCAGGGCCGCCATCAAAGCCTTGATGCTAGTTGGCTCTACAGCAGCTGGCTCAGGCTTCGAGGATGTCGAGCCTGGAGCCAAGTCCCTCGTCAGAGACTCACCAATGCTGATAGTGTCAGGGGACCTGAACCAATCCCCTGGTACCTTTGGAGCCTCATCCTGCTGGGGCTGCTTGGAAAGCCACCCCCGGCCGTCTCCATCGGCCTCGGGATGAGAACTCCGAGCCTTCGTGCTGAAGGTCTTACCTACTGGTCCGGGGTAGGAGCTCGCCTTCGGCCTCGATGACATCCTGGATCCATAGGGAAGGTCCTCAGAGGACGAGCCCCAGTCCGAGGCTCCGCAACACCGAAGCTCTGACCAAGCCAAAACGTGCGACGAGTTGTAGGACGCCGGTGTCGAGGGCAGGAATTGTGCACCCGATGCTGATCTTGAGGCAGACTTACCAAACAGCTCCCCCTAGCATCTTTCACACTCCGTCTGGGTCTTCACTGACATCCATTGGCAGAGCGGGCAGGTAGACATGTCGTGGTCCACCCCGAGGCATTTTAGACACGAGCTGTGGTGGTCCACGATGGACATGGTGTGATTGCACTTGCCGCACTGTTTGAAACTGCTCATCATAGCGGGAAACACGGCTCCCGCGAGGTCAAACTCTGTCATCTCGAACAGCTAGGCCACGAGCAAAATGTCTGTGTGCCAAAAAAGAAAAAAGGGTATCCGAGTAGAAACACAACGCCGAGAGGGTGGACTCGGACGGCGGAAAGTGATCAGAGCCGATCCTGGCAAAAAGCACGAAGCAATACGCAACTAGTCAAGAAAAAATAGCTATCCAGGGGGCACAGAGAGCACATCTGCAGTGCTCCACGGAAAAATGAAGACTGAGGTAAGATGACTGCACATACGCGGTGTTACTCCCAAAGGTTTTCTGTGAAAGCTGGGGAGTGGATCCGTGTGGGCTCTGTTGGCGCCAATGTCACCTGTGAGGGCTGACTTCCTGCTTGTTCCCGGAGAAAGTCTGGTCTCACCAACCTCTTATATTTTTTTGAATGTGTGAATAAACAGGTACAAAAAGGTAAGCCGGTTGATATAATGTATCTGGATTTTCAGAAAGTCTTTGAGAAAGTTCCTCATAAGAGACTCTTGGGGAAATTAAAACACCATAGGTTTGGAGGCAATGTACTACTATGGATTAGGAACTGGTTGAAAGGTAGAAAACAGAGCAGAGCTAAATGGCCAATTTTCTCAATGGAGAAAGGTGAATAGTGAAGTACCTCAGTGATCTGTATTGGGCCCGCTGTTTTTTAACATATTTATAAATGACCTGGAAATGGGAATAACGAGTGAGGTGATCAAATCTGCAGATGACATAAAATTATTCAAAGTTGTTAAAACACAAGAGGATTGTAAAAAACTGCAAGAGGACCTTGATAAATTGGAAGACTGGACATCCAAATGGCAGATGGAATTTAATGTGGACAAGTGCAAAGTTATGTACTTAGGGAAGAACAACCCAAGCTACTGTTACACGCTGCAAGGTTCCACATTAGGAACCACCACCCAGGAAAAGGATTTAGGCATCATTGTGGATAATACATTCAAAACCTCTGCCCAGTGTGCAGTTGCGGCCAAAAAAAACCAAATAGAATGCAAGGAATCATAAAGAAAGGAATGGAGAATAAAACAAAGGATATTATAATGTCTCTGTATCGCTCCATGGTGTGACTGCACCTTGAATATTGTGTGCAATTTTGGTCACTGTATCTTAAAAAGGATATAGCAGAATTAGAAAAGGTGTAGAACAGAGCCACCAAAACGGTAAAGGGGATGGAAGGATATCCCTATGAGGAAAGGCTTAAAAGGTTAGGGGTCTTCAACCTGGAAAAGAGATGGATGAAGGGAGATATAATAGAGGTCTATAAGATAATGAATGGAGTAGAATGGGTAAATGTATCGATTGATTACTCCTTCAAAAAGTAGAAAGACTACGGAACATGCAACGAAGCTACAATGCAGAACATTTAAGACTAATCTGTGAAAATATTTGTTCATTCAACACGTAATGAAACTCTGGAATTCGTTACCAGAAAATGTAGTAAAAAATATTAGTATAGCTGGATTTAAAAGAGGTTTGGACAAGTTTGTGGAGGAAACGTCCATAAACCATTATTAAAGAGGACTGGGGAAATCCACTGCTTACCCTCTGGACAAGCAGCATAGAATCTGTTTACCTTTTGGGAACCTGACAGGTACAGTACTTGTGATCTGGATTGGCCACTGTTGGAAACAGGATACTGGGCTTTATGGACCCTTGGTCTGACTCAGTATGGGCATATCTTATTTTCTAATTGTTGTTCCTGGCTGCAGCTGCAAAACACGGTGTTTCACTACTTGCAGATTTCCCCACTGCGAAGGTGAGCTAGCTGTTAGCTACAGCCGTCAATTGCTCACTGCTGCTGGCCCCACTATGGAAACAGATTAAAAAATGCTGCATTTCACTTTTATGCAGACTTCCCTACTGCAATCATTGTGGGGACATCTGAGTGAAATGTTGCATTTTTACTCTTTTTCCATAGCGGGGCGAGCAGTAGTGAGCAACTGATGGCTGTTAGGTAAAGCAGCAGAGCTTCAGCATCAGCAGCGGTGGAGGCCCAAAGACAGTGGCTGAGCCCAAAAGAGAATTATTCACCCATCCCCAGCATTCAGTCACTCTGCAACCATGGAGCAGCCGGCGGTGAAAAAAAAGAAATGCCTCATCAGTTAGGACTCGGAGCAGTTTCCCAATGACTAAGTAGAGCAAAGCACAGCTGCAGCACACCACTGCAGCTACTGGCAGAGAGATGGTATAAAAGGAGGGATGGATAGATAGATAAAGAAACAGACGTAAAACAATAAAAAGGTAGACCAAGACAGACTTTGAAAAAAGGCTGCCATAGAGGCAAAAACTAATAAAATATTTTTCAATTACATTCAAAGCAAAAGGTATGTTGAGGAAGTCAGCTGGAGCACTGGACAATCAAGGGGTAACAAAACAAGTGCTCAAGTGGTAACCAAAGAAAACTAAATTAATTATTTTCTTCAATTTTTAATGAGGATGCTAAAGTCATATTCACATTCGAAGAAACTAAAGCAAATCACTGTAAATCTAGAAGATTTAACAGAACAAATTGACAAACTAAAGAGTAACAAATTACCGCAGACTCAGTTACAGACTTTCATTATGAGGCTGTTTTGTTTTGGTCTATTGTTGTGCAGTTAAATTGTTATTGCTAGGAAAAATAGTCTTACCATGTTTTTTCTTTTTGTCTTTGTAATTTGTACTAATCTAATTTTCTTATGGTTATCTACCTCTATACTGATGAACTCCTACAGAGTTACCATGAGAAATAAAGCGTAGTTACTCACCTGTAACAGGTGTTCTCCAGGAGCAGCAGGAATCAGTCCTCACTTATGGGTGACGTCGGCGCCGACGGAGCCCTCGCGGAGCAATTTTCCCCAGCTTTCAAAGAAAGCCTTTGGGAATTGCAGCGCGCATGCGCGGTCGTCTTCCCGCCCGAGGGTGCCATCTTAGCCAGTCAGATGACATAGCTAAAAAAAGACAGCATAAAAATTTGCAAAAAGAACATAAGCAGACGATTGCAACTCCAAGGGGAGGAGGGAGGGTAGTGAGGACTGATTCCTGCTGCTCCTGGAGAACACCTGTTACAGGTGAGTAACTACGCTTTCTCCAGGACCAAGCAGGAAGTCAGTCCTCACTTATGGGACTCCCAAGCTCAAGGCTACCGGAGACCCTAAGCACAAAAATGAGCTCCCTCTAGCTCAGCAGCACAGAAGGATAGAATCTTCGCTGAATTATCACCCACCGGTAGCCCACATCCGGGATGGAGGGTAGGAGTTGCTCAGACCTCAAAGAGATTACGGAGGACTGCCTGTCCGAAAGCACTGTCCCTACGGGACTCCCTCTCGAGACAGTAATGGACCGCAAAAGTCTGGCTCGAAGACCAAGTAGCGGCCCGGCAGATGTCTGCCAGCGGAACAGAGCGGAGGTAAGCCACTGACGTGGCCTTTGCCCTAACGCAATGAGCCGTGACTCGACTTTCTAAGGAGAGTCCGGCTGCCCCATAAGCCCAAGAGATACAGTCCACAACCCAGATGGACAGAGTACGCTTGGAGACCGGGAGCCCCAATTTATTGGGGTCAAAAGACACAAAAAGCTGAGCAGCTTTACGGTGCTCCCGCGTACGGTCAAGGTAGAAGTTCAATGCCCTTCTACAGTCCAGGGTATGGAGGACCGTCTCAGCTCGGATGGAGTCTGGTCTGGGAAAGAAGGTTGGAAGTACCACCTCCTGATTGATGTGAAAAGGGGAGACCACTTTAGGCAGAAATTTTGGGTGAGTCCGTAGGACTACCCTATTCTTGTAGAACCTAGTGTAAGGGGGATCAGACACGAGGGCCTGCAATTCACTCACGCGTCTAGCGGAAGTGAGGGCTATCAAGAACAGTGTTTTCCAAGACAGAAACGGAGAGAACAGGTAGCCATAGGTTCAAAAGGCGGACAGGTGATCCGCTGCAAAACCACATTCAGGTCCCAGTCAGGCGCTGGCGGGCGCAGAGGTGGTTTAAGTAGAAGGAGACCTCGGAGAAACCTCGCTACGAGAGGGTCATTGGAGAGAGGTCTGCCGTCCACCGGCACATGATGTGCTGAAAGAGCACTGAGGTGAACTTTGACGGAGTTGGACTTAAGTCCCAGATTAGAGAGGTGGAGCAAGTACTGCAAGATCACCGACACCGGGCAGGAGAAGGGATCCTGAGACTGTTGGGTACACCAGACTGCAAAGCGACGCCATTTAAGGGCGTAGCATTGCGGGTAGAAGGGCCGTCGCGAAGCCAAGACGACCTCCTCCACCTCCGCCGGCAGGAGAAGGGGAGCAAGGACTACCCTCTCAGCAGCCAGGCCATGAGGTTGAGAGACCTGAGGTTGGGGTGCAGGAGGGACCCTGATCCTGAGTGAGGAGATCGGTTGTACCCCCAGAGGATTGGATCCTCCACCGCCAGTTTGCAGCAGGAGCGGAAACCACGGCTGCCTGGGCCAGCGAGGGGCCACCAGGATTATGAAGGCTTTGTCTCGGAGAACCTTGAAAAGAGTCCGAGAGACTAACGGGATGGGAGGGAAAGCGTACAGAAGGCTCCCCGACCATGAGATCAGAAAGGCGTCCGCCGCCAACCCGAAGGGGGTGTGGCTGACGAGAGCAGAAACGAGGAAGCTGCCGGTTGTGAGGACTGGCAAAGAGATTCCACCGTGGGGAGGCCCACTTGAGGAAGAGCTTCTGAACTATCAAGGGATCCAGACGCCACTCGTGCGGCTGGAGGACCCTGCTGAGTTTGTCCGCAAGGCAATTTTCTTGGCCCGGGAGATAAACTGCCTTGAGGAGAATGCCGTGACTGACGGCCCAATAGCAGAGCTGCTGCGCCTCCCGGCACTGGAGGAAGGATCCCGTGCCCCCCTGCAAGATCACGAAGAACAAGGCAACTTCATTGTCCGTCTCGACAAGGACGGACTGAACGGAGCTCACGAGGCAGAAGGCCATGAGAGCTAGGCGGATCGCCCTGAGCTCCAGGAAGTAGATCTGCTGAGCAGACTCCCACGTGGTCCAGAGGCCCTGAGTACGTGCCTCTTGGCAATGTGCTCCCAGCCCAGGAGGGATGCATCGGTGGTCAGCACCCGGGTCGGCTGAGGTGACTGGAAAGGCATTCCGAATATCAGGTTCGGGCTGCCGGAGCCACCACCGGAGAGACGAGCAGCGGCTCGGAGATGCGCACTAGGTCTGCAAGGCCGCCTGTGGCTTGTCGCCACTGCTGGCGGAGACACCATTGAGCAGACCGCATATTCAGGCGGGCATTGGGGGTCACATGGACGGTGGAAGCCATATGGCCGAGCAGTCTCAGGAAGCGCCTGGCGGAGACCAGGGGGCTGGCTGCGAAAGCGGTCGGCTAGGTCCATGAGCCGTTGAGCCCTGTCGAGCGGTAGGTACGCTCGTGCCCGAGGAGTGTGCAGCCTTGCGCGATGAACTCGAGATCCTGTGAGGGGAGCAAAGTGGACTTTGCGAAGTTTATAACAAAGCCCAGTGCTGAAGCAGAGTCACCGTGCGGCACGTGGCGTTGGTGACCTCTTGAGCGGGACGCTGCTCTGATGAGCCAGTCGTCGAGGTACGGAAAGACATAGAGGCCGTGAAGCCGGAGATGGGCCGCCACGACCGCGAGACATTTTGTGAAGACTCGCGGTGCGGAGGATAGGCCAAAGGGGCAGTTACTCTGTACTGGTAATGATTTCCTGCCACCCACAAACCTTAGGTATTGGCGGTGGCTTGGGTGGATGTGGATGTGCGTGTAGGCATCCTTTAGATCCAAGGAGCATAGCCAATCTCCCTGCTGGAGGTAGGGCAGAAGGATTCCAAGGGTAAGCATTTTGAACTTCTCCCGCACAAGGAACTTGTTGAGGTTGCGCAAGTCCAGGATGGGTCTGAGGCCCCCTGTTCTCTTGTGTATCAGAAAATACCTTGAATAAAAGCCTTGACCTCTCAGGTGGTGGGGCACCGGTTCCACCGCCTGTTCCTGCAGAAGACCTGCTAACTCCTGAAGGAGCAACTCCCTGTGCAGAGGGGGCGCGAAGGTTCTCCCGGAAATAGGAGGAGGGACCTGATGGAAGTGGAGAAGGTAGCCCTTCTCGCACGACCTGAAGTACCCAGGCATCTGCGGTGATGCTGGGACCCCTGTGGGCGAAGTGAACCAGCCGGCCTCCGGTGCTGGGGAGGAACCAGCGGGGGGGGGAGAGCTATGCTGAGCGAGTCAAAAACCCCCACCCTGCTGAGCAGGGTCTGGTGGTGCAGGCTTGGGGCTTGCTGCCTACGGGACCCGTTTCCCCGTCCCTTGGCCTGCTGGCCCTGTTGGGGAGCTGCAGGGCCTGATAATGGGGTACTGTTTGTAGGCAGCCGCCTTCCTCGGGTAAAAAGGACTTTTTCACCGAGCACTTCTTTTTCTGGGAAGGGGCGGAGGTCTTCCTAGAAAGCCTGGTCCTGGTGAGAGTCTCAGTCTCAATTTGTGCAGCATTTTCCGCCATGGGATTGCCAAAGAGGTTTTCACCTCCGCAGGGTACATCGACCAACTTGTCATGTACCCAGGGCTCAAGGTCTGACGACTGAAGCCAAGCCTGTCGGCGGGCACCGATGCCGGCTGCGGCCACTCTAGCCGAGGCCTCAAAGCCATCATAGGGCTGCTCGGGACATGAACTTTGAGCATTCCCGAATGCCCGTGGACAAGGCTAGGAACCTCCGCAAGGGCTCCTCGGAGAGACCAGCGGAGAATCCGGCTAGCTCTTTAGCCAGATCCCGGAGATACATGCCCATGTAGAGCTGGTAAGTCTGGACACGACATGCGAGCATAGAGCCCTGGAAGCACTTCTTGCCAAGGCCATCCAGGTTACGGGCCTCCCTTCCAGGAGGCACCGAGGAGTTGCATCTTTCTGGCTCTTAAGACATGCATGGCCGATTCCACTACCATGGGAATGGTGTGGCAGCTGTGCCTTCTGAAAGCCAGGGCTCTTGCGACCCGATAGATAGAATCGACCCGCTTGCTCAGGACCGGCGAGGAGGCCGGACTCTCCCACATGCGGAAGAGTAGTCGTTCCAGCATAGGAGGAACCGGCACAGTAAAGTGCTCCCTCGCGGGAGAGTCATACTGGAGGGCGTCGAGCTCTTCGGCTCGAGGCTCCTCCTCGGGATCCGCAGGGAAGAGCCAAAGCCTTGGCCATATCCCTAACGAAGTCCGAGAACCGGGCATCCTCCGGGGGGACTGCTTCCGAGGCCTCGGACTCCGGTGAGTCCGATGGGACACACCGAGTCCGGAAGAATCAGGTGACTCTTCCTCCTCAGACTCCCAGACCGACTCCGACGAGGACTCGGTGGGTCGGCCTGGGCAGGGTGCGGCGCCAGCCGCCCCGACGTCGAGGGAGTCGTCGTCGGCGACCTCGGTCCCGAACGGGAGTCCGAGGGTGACCTCGACCGAGGATCGACCCGAGTTCTCATTGACTCGAGGATCGGCTCGGTCTCCGGGGTCGACTTGGACGTCGACGTCCCGGCGGTCGGGGCAGCGGCGCCAGCGAGGCAGCGAGCAGTGCCCGCTGCTGGTTCCATGAAGGCAGACATTCTGCTCTCCAAGGCCGTCAACCTGAGTCCGAGCTCAGGTGATCCAGCAGCCCCCGACCCGGGCCCCGACGGCGTCGGGCCCGACGTCGGCTGTCGCGGAGGCGAGAGTCCAGAAGGACCCACAGGACTTACCCGGGCAGGCATCTCCTATCTCCGACTCCAGGCGAGGTCGCTTCGGGATGTGTTCCTTCTCCAAGGACCCGGGGCGGCTGCGGGGCTATGCGACCTGGCCCTCGCGGAACCAGGAGCGTCCACCGACGCCGCCGCCTCGGGCGGGTTTTCCTTCCGACGATGGTCCCCGGAGGAGAACCCCGGTCGGAGGAGCTCCGGCGACGGTCCGAGCTGGAGCCTTTCGACGCGGAGGCCTCCGACGAGGTCCGGGTACGGCTGGGGTCAGCGAAGATTCTCTCACGCTGATGCCGCCGACTTCTCAACGCCTTTGAGGACAGTTTGCTGCAGGGCCCACAGATCAGTTCCTCATGATCCGGGCCCAGGCAGCGAGGCAAAAGTCGTGTGTGTCGGTTAGTGACATATTTTCGGTCACACCGACCACACCGCTTAAACCCACTGGAGCCATCGGGGGAAAAAAAGGGCCCCTGCGCGGTCAAAGGACCGGGCTGCCAGGGAAACCGAAAACGAAAGCTGACTAAGTCAGAAAAACCGAAAAAAAGTAAAGCGGACTCGAGAACCGGCGTCGCGAGTCCGGGCCGGAAAAACGATCGGCGTCGAACCGAAAGAAAAAAGGATAAAATAAAGAGAAATCAACTTTTTCGCGGGGACAAGACGGGGACGTCTGTAGGGCTCCGCGGAAAAAAGTAAGACTGGCTAAGATGGCACCCTCGGGCGGGAAGACGACTGCGCATGCGCGCTGCAATTCCCAAAGGCTTTCTTTGAAAGCTGGGGAAAATTGCTCCGCGAGGGCTCCGTCGGCGCCGACGTCACCCATAAGTGAGGACTGACTTCCTGCTTGGTCCTGGAGAATATCTCTTTAGTGGCGTCTGCTTCATTATTTTGCATTTTTCTTGGTTTCTTACAGGTAATAAACTCTTGTTACTATCAAGGATTATTTATTTGATAGTACAATGCTTTACTTTCATAAATAAAAAGTTAAAACATAAAACAAAAGAACATTGCTGTCCACTTCAGGTTTTCCAAAGAGCCTCTGGATGAGACACACGGCTTCTGGAATAAAGTTCTCCAGAAGGATGAGTTAAAATTGAAATTTTCAGTCACAAATAAAATATTTTGTTTGATGAAAATCAAACACTACCTTCTAAAGTAGGAACCTCATATCAATAGTCAAGCATAGTGGAAGAGTTACCATGGTGTGAAGCTGCTTTGTAGCATCAGGCTTTTCATCATTGATGGAACCATGAAATCTGTTTTATATTAGAAAATTCTAGAGAACATCAGACCATGTATATGTGAGCTGAAACTGAGCTTTGAATGGGGTCATGTGATGACAACCACCACCCTAAACAATCCAATAAATAAACTAATGAATAACTGAAGAAGAGATTTCATGTTGTGGATTGGCTAAATAGCTTAATTACTCACCTGTAACAGGTGTTCTCTGGGGACAGCAAGAATCCATCCTCACATATGGACGATGTCGATGTAGACGGAGCAAGCATGGAAGCTTCTCCCCAGCTTTCAAAGAAAGCTTTTGGAAGATGCACCACGCATGTGTGGTCCCCTTCCTGCCCAAAGGTGCCATCTTGCCTCAGTCTCATGACATAGCTAAGACAGCAAAAAAGTCAAAGAAGCAACTCTATCAGGAGGAAGGAGGGTTGTGAGGATTAATTCCTGCTGTCCCCAGAGAACACCTGTTACAGGTGAGTAACCATGCTTTCTCCGGAAACAAGCAGAAAGTCAATCCTCACATATGGGACTCCCTAGCTGGAGGCTACCAAAACATCTGGAAAAATACCACAGGTGACCATTAAAAGGTGAGTCATGAGCAGCAACAATTGAGTCCTAAGGTAACAGACTTTTGAGAGACCCAAGTGTCCAGTGAGAACTAGCACTCCGGTAGCCTGAAGACAGAAGGGTTGGAGGGCAGGAGTTGCCTACACCCCAAACAGATGGTGGAGTATGGCCTGGCCAAAGGCGCTGTCCTGTCGAGACTCCCTCTCCAGGCAGTAGTGAGCTGCGAAGGTATGGACCGAGGACCAGGTGGCAGATCAGGGATGGAACGCAGGTTTGCTACTGAAGCCGCCATGATCCGGCACTCCAGAGAGAGCCCAGCCTACTTGTAGGTGAGGGCAATTCAGTCCGCAACCCAAGTAGATAGAGTACACTTAGTCACTGCTTTCCCCAGCCGGCTGGGATCATAGGAGACAAAAAGCTGTGAAACTTTGCAGTGGCCCTGGCTACGTTGAAGGTAGAAGGATAGGGCCCTCTTACAGTCCAGTGTGTGAAGGAGAGCTTCTGTCCTACTGGCATGAGGCCATGGAAAGAAGGTGGAGCGCAGCACCTTCTGATTGAGATAGAATTAGGACACCACCTTCAGAAGAACTTGGGATATGTGCGGAGCACAACCCTGTTCTTATAGAACTCAGTGTAAGGTGGCTCCGCCACTAAGGACTGAAGCTCAGTGACCTTGAGAGTGGACATGCGTACCACCAGGAAGACGACCTTCCATGAGAGGTACCGCAGATGGAAGATAGCCAAGAGCTCGAATGGTGGCCCAGTGAGCTGTGATAGCACCACATTGAGGTCCCACTCCGTTGCTGGTGGGCAGATGGGGGGCTTGGACAACAAGAGGCCCTGCAGGAAGCAGGTTACAAGGAGTTGTACAGAGAGGCTTGTCCTCGATGGGGTGGTGGTGAGCCACAAGAGCGTTCAGGTGCACCCTGACGAATATTGAGGGTAGTTTCCATAAATCCTACCCTTCCTCGAGTAAGGGGACTTTTTAACCAGAGGGCTTCTGACGGGGAAGGGTAGCGGTATTCTTGGAGAACCTGGTCCTCGTCAGGAACTCAGACTCCAACCCTTCAGCCTCATCAGTCATGGGTTTGCCTCAGAGGCTCTCCCCCCAGCAGGGGACATCGAACAGTTTGTCCTGAACCCATTGTTCCAGGTTGGAAGACTGTAGCCAGGCCTGGTGTCGGGCACCGATGCCCACCGTGGCTACTCTAGCCGCTGATTCGAAGCCGTCATAGGCTGCCAGAGTCATGAATTTGGAGCACACCCTGATGGCTTTGGCCAGGATCCAGAACCGCTGGAGGGGCTCCTTGGAGAGACCAGCAGAGAACCCAGCGAGCTCCTTCGCCAGGTCCCTCAGGTACATACCCATGTATAGCTGGTATGCCTGGATCTGGCCAATAAGCATTGAGACCTGGTAGCACTTTCTGTCCAGAGCGTCCATGGTACAGGCCTCCCTACTCATGGGCACAGAGAAGTGCGTTTTCTGGCTCTTTAGTCGATGCATGGTTGACTCCACCACCATGGAGTTGTGTGGGAGTGGTGTTTTCTGAAAACCAAGGCTTCGGTGAACCCGATACATCGAGTTTACCCAATGGCTCATGATGAGACCAATGCGGGTGTCTCCCACATTTAGAAGAGAAGTCGTTCCAGGATCTGGGGGACAGGCACCGTGAGCGTCTCTCCTTCGGGGGGGCCTTGTATTGGAAGATCTCAAGATTCTCCATCCGAGGATTGTCCTCTGACTCCGTGCCTTCACTATCTCTCTCACGAAGTTGAGAAAAGCCATGTCCTCAAGCAGGGACCAGTGTTGGGTCTCGGATGGGGGACAAGTCCGAAGGCACGTTGAAATGTCCAGGGACACTTGCTCCTCGGTCTCGCAATCCGACTCTTAGTTGGTGGAAGTGTCGAGGGCAGCCCGGGCTCGGGTCCTGAGCCAGACGGCCTGTGTTCCCTAGAGGCCCTGAGAGATCAAGACCAAGCACATCTCGTAGTTGATAGTGCTCGAGGACCGGCTCGACCACTGGGGAGGTCCTCGAGGTCGAGGGCCTGGTGGTTGGGGCTAATGAATCGGACAAACCGGACATCAGGACCTGCTGCTGGGCCATGAAGGCAGAAAAGCTGTGCTCCAAGGCTGCCATTCTAGTCTCCAGTCCAAATGGCTCAGCAACCTTTTGTGCGGACACCGAGGATATCGGGCCTGGTGCTAGCTCTGTTGAGGGAGAGTTCTTCACCAGGATGGCCTTGGAGGCCGATGATTCCTTTCAGGCAACCTTGGACGGCCACTCCTGCTTTAATCCCTCGGACTGGTGGCATGGGCTGCAGGGCTGGGAGAGGGACTTAGCCACCTTCCTTGACTTGTCCACTGATGCAGTCTTCGAAGACTTCTTCCTGGGTTACACCTCTGGGGCGCTCTGGACAGAGGACCCTGTTCTTGAGAATCCAAGGTGTCGACTCCTAATGGTCTTGGAGGACATATTCTTACAGAGGCAACAGTCCAAGGGGTCGTGGTCCAGTCTGAGGCAACAGAGACAGCAGTCATGGGGATCAGTGAGAGACATGGTACACGTGCATCGATCACACTGCTTAAAGCTGCTGGCCATGGGGGGATAACGAACTCCAGAAAGGTTGAAAACCTTGGGACTGGCCAGGGGAAAAAAAAGAATGCTTAGCCGCAAAAAGGAGATTTAAAAAAACCCTGAGATGCGACGCCGAAGCAGGCGAGCTCAGAGGCAGGAAAGGAAGCCAGTATGTGACCAGAGAAAGAAAATTCAAACAAAACTTGAGAGAAAATAATCACTTTTTCCAGGGACAAAAGACAGACATCAGATTGGCTCCGCAGACAAAGGGAGAATGAGGCAAGACGGCACCATTGGACAGGAAGGGGACCACGCATATGTGGTGCATCTCCCAAAGGCTTTCTTTGAAAGCTGGGGAGAAAGCGTAGTTACTCACCTGTAACAGGTGTTCTCCAGGGACAGAAGGAATCAGTCCTCACATATGGATGACATCAGCACCGAAGGAGCCCGCGCAGAGCAAATCCCCAGCTTTCAAAGAAAGCCTTTGGGATTGCTACCACGCATGCGTGGTCCCCTTCCCACCCAAGAGTGCCATCTTGCTCAATCAAATGACATAGCTAAAAAGACGGCAAAACAAATAAAGATGGTATGACTGCAGCTCCAAGCGGAGGAGGGAGGGTTGTGAGGACTGATTCCTACTGTCCCCGGAGAACACCTGTTACAGGTGAGTAACTACGCTTTCTCTGGGAACAAGCAAAAGTCAGTCCTCACATATGGGACTCCCCAGCTACAGGCTACCAAGAACCTATAGCCAAAAAAGGCTCCCTGGTGAAGAGTCATAAGCAGCAGCAATGAAATCCGTAGAACGTACCAACCAGGACCTCTGTGACCGAATGAACAAGTACTCCAGTAGCCTGAACACAGAAGGTTTGGAGGGTAGGAGTTGCCTACACCGCGAAAAGGTTACGGAGCATGGCCTGGCCGAAGGCACTGTCACGTCGTGACTCTCTATCCAGGCAATAATGAGCTGCAAAGGTATGGACTGAAGACCAGGTGGCGGCATGGCAGATGTCTGCCAGAGGGATCGAACGCAGTTGAGCAACTGAGGTCGCCATAGCCCTTACCCGGTGCGCCGTGCCCCGGCCTTCCAGTGGAAGCCTCGCAGCCTCATAAGCCCGGGCAATACAGTCCACCACCCATGTGAACAGCGCACACTTGGACACCGCCTCCCCCAGTTTACTGGGGTCGTAGGAAACGAAAAGCTGAGAGATTTTATGGTGGCCTTGAGTGTGTTGTATAAAGAAGAACAAGGCCCTCTTACAGTCCAAAGTATAAAGGACCGTCTCTGCCCGACTGACGTGTGGTCTGGGAAAGAAGGTAGGGAGGACCACCTCCTGGTTGAGGTGGAAAAGAGGATATCACCTTTGGAAGGAATTTGGTATGCGTGCGAAGCACCACCCTATTCTTGTAAAACCTGGTGTAAGGCATCTTAGTCACGAGGGCCTGGAGCTCGCTTACTCTACGGGCAGAAGTGAGCGCAACCAGGAAAACCACCTTCCAGGAGAGATAGGGAAGGTGGCACGTCGCCAGAGACTCAAATGGTGGCAGGGTGAGCTGCCCCAAAACCACATTGAGATCCCACTTGGATGCAGGGGGGCAGACTGGGGGCTTAAGACAGGAGTAGACCCCTTAGGAAGCGGGACACCACAGGGTGGGCCGAGAGGGGCTACCTATCTACCTGATGGTGGTTCGCCGCCAGAGCACTGAGATGTACTCTCACAGAGTTAGACTTGAGCCCTGCATGAGAGAGGTGGAGCAGGTCTTGCAACACCGTGACCACCGGGCAAGAAAAAGGGCCATCCCCCCGCTCAGTGCACCAAAGTGTGAATCTACGCCACTTAAAGGCGTAGACCTGTCTGGTAGACGCCTTATGCGAGGCTAGCAGAACATCCTCCACCTCTTTCGGGAGGTGGAGTGGGGCTAAAGTCACCCTCTTAGCAGCCACGCCATCAACGAGAGGCAGCCGAGTTTGGGGTGCAGGAGAGAGCCCCACTCCTGAGAAAGGAGCCGGGGTGCAGACCCCAGGGCTCTCCACTGCTAGATGCAGTGGAAACCATGGTTGTCTGGGCCACCTTGGAGACACCAAGATGACCGAGGCCCTGTCATGGAGAATCTTGAACAGAGTCCCAGCGATCAGTGGTGTCGGAGGGAAAGCATATAGAAGCCCCTCCGACCATGAGATCAGGAAGGCATCGGCGGCCAACCTTGTGGGGTGAGACTGCCTGGAACAGAAGCGGGGTGACTGGTGATTGTCTGGGCTTGCAAACAGGTCCATCACCATTTCACCCATGTTTGAAAAAGCCTGCTGGTGACCACTGGGTCCAGCTGCCACTTGTATGGCTGGAGAATCCAACTGAACCTGTCGGCCAGTAAGTTGTATTGGCCCGGCACTGGCAGGTATACTGCTGAGAGGACGACGTCTCATTGGACTGCATAAGAGCACAGATCCATGGAGTCATGGCAGAGGGCACCGGATCCCGTGCCTCCCTGCTTGTTCACACAGAACATGGCCACCTGGTTGTCGTCTGAACTATTTATTTTATTTATTTATTTAGACAGTTTTGTATACCGCCTTATCCTTCAATCAAAGCGGTCACAACACAATTGGGGGATACATTTAACATGCAGGGATATGAGACACATACACTAATACTTACAGGGAACATGGGCAATGGAGGGTTAAGTGGCTTGCCCAAGACCACAAGGAGCATCTGTGGGACTAGAAACCCCAGTCCTTCCGGCCCAAGGTTGCTGTCCTCTAGTGGGATTTGAACCCCCGACCTTCCAGCCTGAAGTACCTTGCCCCAACCACTAGGCTACTCCTCCCTGGGACTGACCGGTGGCCCAGGCGATGATGGAAGGCCTTCAGTGCAAGATGAATGGCCCGCAGCTCCAGGAGGTTGATCTGCTGAGCGCTATCGTCTGGGAACCAAGTGCCCTGGGTGCAGTAGCCCATGCAGTGGGCTCCCCAGCCCAGCAGGGAGGCATCTGTGGTGAGAAACATCGAGTGGTGGTGGGGGGCCTGGAAAGGCATCCCTGCCCAAAGTGCTGGGGCGATAGCCCACAGATCAGGGACTTTACCAGCTGATAGGTCACTCGGACTCTGTCCTGGAGGTGTCCTGTGGCCTGGGACCATTGATCCCTGAGGCACCACTGTGCTGTTCACATGTGGAGATGGGCATCTGGAGTGACATGCACCGAAGAGGCCATGTGCCCGAGAAGGTGCAGCAGATGCCTGGCTTGCAAAAAGGGACAGTGTTGTACATCCCTGGCTAGTGCCCTGAGCCTAGCTGCCGTGTCTGAGGGTAGGAAGGCCTTTGACTGAAGGGTGTCGATCCTTGCCCCAATGAATTCTAGCCCTTGCGATGGGCAAAGGTTCAACTTAGGGTAGTTTACAGTGAAACCCAAGTGTTGCAGGAATTGGATGGTGCGTGTTGTAGCCTGCTGCACCTTGGGGGCTGTAGTGCCCTTGATGAGCAAGTCATTGAGATAGGGGAAGACAAATATCCCCTGGAGCCTGAGAAAGGCGGCAACCACTGCCAGACACTTTGTGAATATCCTGGCGGCCGAGACTAGGCCGAAAGGAAGCACCCTGTATTGGAAATGATTGCCCCCCCCCCCCCCACCACCACAAAGCGTAGGTACTGCCTTTGGTTTGGGTGGATTAGGATGTGAGTATAGGCATCCTTTAGGTCTAAGGAGCATAGCCAGTCTCCCTGGCAGAGGTAAGGCAGCAATGTTCCAAGGGAGAGCATCTTGAACTTCTCCCTCACCAGGAATTTGTTGAGGTTGCACAGGTCAAGGATGGGCCTTAGGCCCCCCCGTCCTCTTTGGCATGAGGAAGTACCTGGAGTAGAACCCCTTATCCTTGAGGTGTTGGGGCACCGGTTCCACTGCTTGGTCCTTGAGAAGGCCTGCCAACTCCTTCAGAAGAATGACCCAGTGAAGGGGAGACCTGAGGGACTCTCTGGGGAAGTAGTGTGGAGGTATTTGGCTCAGATGGAAGTGGTAACCCTCCCTGATCACCTTTAATGCCCAGGAATCGGTGGTGATAGCTCCCCACCTGTGGGCATAAAGGGTGAGGTGACCTCCTGTAGACTGCTGAGCTCTGAGTGGGAGAGGGGCCACGCTGCAGGAGTCAAAAGCCCCCTCCAAGCTGGGGCCGGAGCCGGAGCTTGTGGCTTGGGAGCCTTCTGCTTATGTAGGCCATGCCCCTTTCCCTTGGCCTGCTGCCCTTGCTGAGGATCCAGGGAGGCCTGGTAAGGGGGGTAGTTTCGGTAAGCAGTGGACTTCCTCTGCTAAAAGGGCTTCTTACCAGAGCTCTTTCTTCGGAGAGGGGCAGTGGTCTCCTCGTCATGAATTCGGTCTCCAGCTCTGTGGCCTTGTCGGTCATGGATTTGCAGAAGAGGGTTTCCCCTTGACATGGGACATTGACCAACTTGTCCTGTACCCACTGTTCAAGGTCGGACGACTGAAACCAAGCTTAGCGGCATGCACCGATGCCTGCCGTGGCTACCTTGGCCGCCGACTCAAAACCATCATAGGCCTCCCGAGACAAACTTGGAGCACTCATGGACAGCTTTGGACAAGCTCTTGAAGCGCTGCAAAGGCTCCTCGGAGAGACCAGCCAAGAACCCGGCGAGCTCCTTCGCCAGGTCTCTCAGGTACATGCCCATGTACAGCTGGTAGGCCTAGATCTGGCAATTCAGCATCGAGTCCTGGTAACACTTTTTGCCGAGGGCATCCAAGGTGCGGGCCTCCCTGCCGGGAGGCACCAAGGAGTACATCTTCTGACACTTCTGTCAATGCATGGCCGACTCCACAACCATGGAGTTGTGCAGCAGTTGTGACTTTTGAAACCCAGGGCTCGGGCACACTCAATACATCAAGTCGAGCCGCTTGCTGACCGCCGGCGTCTCCCACATGCGGAGCATAAGCCGTTCCAGGATGGGAGGGATGGGCACCATAGGGTTTCCCGGGGGAGCCTTGAATAGGAGGATCTCAAGCTCGTCAGCTCAAGGATCCTCCTCGGACTCCAAAGGGAAAGCCAAGGCTTTGGACATGTCCCGGACGAAGTCCAAGAAGCCCATATCCTCCACTGGGGATGTTCTCCGAGGTTCAGAGACCGGGGAATCAGATAGGACATCACGGTGATGACAGGTGTCCTGGGACTCCTCGTCCTCAGTCTCCGAGTGGGAAGCTTCTGAGGAAGACCCACGGTGTTCCTTGTGCCTCAAGGGCCCCAGCACCGCATGCACCAAACTCGGCAGACTCGTCGGCAATGACCTTGGTCCCAATGAGCGAGAGACCGAGCGTGACTTCAGCCGAAGATCCACCCAGGCCTGCATGGCCTCGAGGATCAGCTCGGCCTCAGGGGACATCTTCGACATGGAACGCTCGGTGGTCGGGGTGGAGGAACCAGACGTGCTGGACATCAACGCCCGCTTCTGGTCCAAGGCCGCCATGCTGGACACCAGTCCCGGTGGCTCCGCATCCTTTGGCACGGGCACCGATGCACTCGGGCCCAATGCCGTCTGCCCCGGAGGGGAATCCTCGATGAGGACAGTGTGTACATGCCTAGGCCGATCCGCGACAGGATCCTTCCGAGGAATCTTAGCTAGATGCTCCCCTCCAATGTCTCGACCAGCTGATCGAAGCCATACAGAGACAACGTCTTTGAGGGCTTCTTCTTCGGTTACCTCGAGGGGAGACCCCCTCTCTGAGGACACATGACGACGCTCGGGTTCGGAGTGCTCCTCCCGAGAGCCAGGCGAGGTCCTGGCTCTCGGAGGCATGGGGGAGCCAGGAAAACATTTGTCATGCTGCTGCTGGCGGCTCCTCAAGGTCTTGGAAGACATTTTCTTACACAGGCCACAGACCGCTGGGTCGTGGTCCGGGTCAAGGCACCGGAGGCAGCAGTCATGCGTATCGGTTAGGGACATAATCTTACCACACCGATCGCACTTTTTGAACCTGCTGGTAGCCATGGCGGGGTGGAAAAGAACCCAAGCAAGGTTGAAGACCCTTCGGGCTGCCAGCTAAGAAAAAAGGGCACGAAGACGCCCAAAAGAAAAATGAAAACTTATGTAAAAAAGGAATTGACCCGATACCGAGTCCCCAGGAAAGGTACCAGCGCAAGACCGGAGACAAGCAAAATGCTCGAAAAAAATCAACTTTTTCTGGGACAAAAACAGATTTCATCTGGTGGGCTCTGCGGAAAAAAGGAGACTGAGCAAGATGGCAACCTTGGACGGGAAGGGAGCCACGCATGCGTGGGATAGCAATCCCAAAGGCTTTCTTTGAAAGTTGGGGGATTTGCTCCGTGCGGGCTCCGTCGGTACCGATGTCACCCATATGTGAGGACAGACTTCCTGCTTGTTCCTGGAGAACAAAATCCCAGCCTAAACCCTACTTCAAAATTGTGCAAGTGAGATGCTCATGCAAGGAAGCCTTCAAATGTTAAAGTTAAAACAGTTTCATATGGAACAATGGGCCAAAATTCCTCAAGGGCAAAATGAGGTACTGATCAACAATTACAGGAAATGTTCAGTTGAAGTAATTGATTCACCTACTTTTACACTCACTTAAGAGGTCTTTTGCTAAAGGGTACTAAGGTGTTGCACTTAACATGCCAATATTCTAAAAACATGGTGCATTAGCTGCACCATCACCATGTTAACTGTCTGGGGTGTGGACAGTGTTATCCTGGCAGTTAACATGGCATACGAATAGTACGGGTGCACTTAACTCCACCTAATGATGTGGCATTAAATGAACCTGCGCTAATTGCAAAGGTCACAGCCAACATGCAGTGTTTACCCCCATGCCAACTGTGCTTTGCTCACCATGCCTTCTCTCCCCTCCCTCCAACCCTCCACCTTATCATCCCAGTGCATGATTTACAGTTCATGTAGAAAGTGGCCTGCACTGTCATGGTCCCACACATGTTCCAGCATGCCTTCAGCTCGCGCCAGAACATGTGCTGACAGCTAGCGCCCTTTAGTAAAAGACCCCTTATACTTGTTTAAACTTTGGGTTGAATAGTCAAAATACAGGCTTTGGGCCCGATATTCGAAAGGCATTTACATGGTTTACAGCCCAGTAAACTGTGCAAATGCCTTTAATCGGTGTATTCAAGTTAGTGCTGTTGAATATCCCTTCTAACCCTATTACATGCCCCGATGCTATGCGGTTAGTATCAGGGCATGTTGGGGGCATTCTGGGGTGGAACAGAGGCGGAGACTGTTGCTAACCGGGCAGAAGCGATATTGCATGCTGCCCGGTTAGTGATCTGTGCCTAAAAGATAGGCGTAGGAGCTAACCGGGCACATGCAATATCACCGCTGCCTGGTTAGCTACTGTGGCTTCTGGCGTGTGCAGTGATCCATATTCAATGCCAGGGTGGCATATGGACCCCAGCATTGAATATCTAGGGTTAAGGGTCGGTGAGAGCAGGGCTATGCACCGTAGTGACAACTGCCCAGATGAGTATCAGGCCCTTTCTAAGTTATTTATTCAATGGGATTATCCTCCTTTAGCATCATGGTATGGATTACAATCTAATCACGTGTTGAGTATAAGCAGTGCTAAAGTACAGGAGGTGGTTCACAAACTTTCTCAGCAGTGTACATCACTTTGCCTTTTCTCTCTGATTATGAGCTTCACAGATTTACAATTCTATTACAAGCAGATGGATCTACATACAGAAATCAGTTTGCATATTTGCACACATGCTGTACAAGCACATGTATAAAAGCATAAAATTAGATATATATTTACAGTTTCACTTCTAAGTCTCCATCTTGTCATATAGATGAATTCCATAGTATGATCCTTTCCCATTATTTCACCATTGCATAGTACATCCAGCTATAACATAAAATCACACAAATTAGCTTTGCAAACAAGAAAGATACGAATGAAAAATGACATACAGTGGGACAGTAGTAATGATACAGAGTCTGTTGTAAATTTCATCAGTTTCCTTTCTGAGCTCAGCTCAGAAACATTTTATTTTCAAAGTCCTCCATGTACTTGCTCCTGACTACACCTGACACCTGACTATTTCTATTCATCATACTGGGTTTCTTTGCTGCTCTATATCCAAACACACAGTTGCAGTTGGTAACAATTCTTTGGGTCATGGTTAGGATGACCCATGTACATTTCTTTTACTTCATCAAATATGCCCATATACAGATCCTGTCTCACAATTTAGCTCTTTACCATAGAACTTGTTCTCATCAAATATGGTAATGTATTGTAATTTCTGTGTCATGTGGCAAAAAGGTAGTTACTCCCTTGTAGCAGGTGTTCTCCGTGGACAGCAAGAAAAGTCCTCACATATGGGTGATATCATCTGAGCAGACATGAGAGTAATCTCCAGCTACTTCCAGAAGCTTCTGGAAACCTCCTCTGCGCATGCACCCTTTTACCTCACTCTGCTCCTATAGCTATGTTAGAATATAACTCCTAAGGGAGGTGGGAGGGTTGTGAGGACTTTTCCTGCTGTTCACAGAGACTACCTGCTACAAAGCAAGTAACCGTTTCAATGCTTTGCTGGAGTCGGGAGTGGTGTAAAAGGACTAGAGAGAGGCAAATGTGGTCCCTTTACACAAAAGCGGAAGTAAGGATGTGGTTGAAAACTACAGGCCGGTTGGTTTAATTTTGGTGGTGAGTAAATTATCGGAAGTGCTGCTGAAAGAGAAAATAGTGAGGTTTCTGGAGTCCAGCGGATTACAGGATTCAAAGGCAGCATGGAGTCACCAGGGGTAGGTCTTGTCAGACAAATCTGATTGATTTCTTTGACTGGGTGACCAGGGAGTTGGACCGAGGGAGAGCCCTAGATATGGTATATTTAGATTTCAGTAAAGCCTTTGACATCATTCCTCACAGGCAACTTATAAACAAACTGAGCACCCTAGGGATGGACCTTAAAGTTACTGCTTGGGTTAGAAATTGGTTGAGTGGGAGGCAACAAAGGGTACAGGTAAATGGAGTTCACTCTGATGAGAAGGAGGTTGCCAGTGGTGTGCCCCAGGGATCTGTCCTTGGTCCGATTCTTTTTAACATCTTTGTTAGTGATATAGCGGAACGGCTGTCGGGTAAGGTTTGCCTCTTTGCGGATGATACCAAAATCTGTACTAGAGTAGACACCCAGGAAGGTATAGATAACATGAGGAGGGATCTAGCTAAGCTTGGTCTAGAATTTGGCAGCTGAGATTTAGTGTTAAAAAATGCAAGGTCATGCATTTGGGCTGCAGCAATCCAAGGGAGCAATATAGTATAGGGGGTGAAGTACTTTTGTCCACTAAAGAAGAGCAGGACCTAGGTGTGATTGTGTCTGATGATTTTAAAGTAGCTAAACAGGTAGAAAAGGCGACAGCAAAAGCTAGAAGGATGCTTGGGTGCATAGGGAGAGGAATGGCCAGCAGAAGATAGGAGGTGATAGTGCCTCTGTATAAGTCTTTGGTGTGACATCATTTGGAGTATTGTGCGCATTTCTGGAGACCGCACCTTCAAAAAGATGTGAACAGGTTGGAGTTGGTAAAGGGTGGCTACTAAAAAGGTTAGTGCACACTGGGCCGATGGTTTTAACATGTTATCCACAATGACGCCTAAATCTTTTTCCTGGGTGGTGGTTCCTAATGTGGAACCTTACATTGTGTAACCATAGTTTGGGTTGTTCTTCCCTAGGTGCATAAATTTGCACTTGTCCACATTAAATTTCATCTGCCATTTTGATGCCAAGTCTTCCAATTTATCAAGATCCTCTTGCAATTTTCCACAATCCACTTGGGTTTTAACAACTTTAAATAGTTTTGTGTCATCTGCAAATTTGATACATTTGGTAATATCTATGGATTCTTGAACTCCTTTCTGGAAGGCACGTTTGAGTAGCCAATCATCCAAACAGGGAAACGTGCACTCCCAGTCTGCTTAGAAATGCAACAACCATAAGGCGTTTTGTGAACATGTGAAAAGCAGACATGAGGCCAAAAGGCAGTACAGTAGTACTGATAGTAATGTTTCCCCATGATGAATCTCAGATACTTCCTGTGACTGGGATGTATTTTGTACATGGGTGTAAGCTTCCTTTAGAGCCAGAGAACATAGCCAATTCCATTTATGGAGGAAAGGGTACCCAGAAAAAACAGCCTGAACTTTGTTCAGGTCTCTCAGGTCTAGGATTGGGTACCAAGAAGTACTTCGAATAAATCCCTGGCAGAATGGGCTCAATTGCATGAGCAGAGTGAAGGGAAGAGAGTTCCTGAAGAACAATTTCCTGATGCTGAGGGGAAATGAAATTGATCCTTGGTGGGCAATTTAGAGGGAATTTGAATAATCTGTATCCTTCTTAGACTATTTTGAGAACTTAAAAGTCATACGTTTGAAGGGGCCACCTTTGAGTAAAGTGAATGAGCCTCCCTCCGACTGGAAGGTCATCCGAGTAAGGTACAGAAATATTGACCATGTTCTCTTGGAGCCAGTCAAAATCCTGACTCCGATTTTGGCTGGTATGCAGGCTGAGACTTCTGGACCTTCTTCTACCAAGGTCGGACACGAGTAGGTTGCCTTGACTAGACAGAGCAGGAGGAAGGAAAATATCTACACCTATGAGAGTAATAGGAACTTCACTGCCCTCCCCCCCCCCATTGTAAAACCTCTGAGATGAAACGGAGACCGGGTTAGAAGTGTACCTGGAGAGAGTTTTTAGGGTATCAGAGTGCTGCTTGATCATGGTAGCAGCTTCCTGTACCTTGTCTCTGAAAAGACTGTCTCCATGGCATGGTAAGGTACATCAGCGAGTTACTCTTGGACATTAGACTGCAAGTCTGAAGCCATAAGAGTCTCCGGGCACCCATATTCATAAAAGAAGCTCTCAATGCCATCTTGAAAATATGACAATCACATGGACCCTGTATTTTCTGCACTCTTTACCTTGATTCATGAGGGAACGAAACGGCTCAGCTTTCTCTGGAGGGAGATATTTGGATGCATCATTGAGGATGCGCATGATATTCCGTAAGTGCATGCCCATGAAGAGCTGAAAGGATGCCACATGTTAGCATGGCGTTCTGGAAAAAGTTTCTCCCAAAGCAATTTAACATCCCCTAGCAGACTTGCAGCTTTTGGTTCTTTTGAGAGCAGACTCGACAACCACACAGTAGTATGGCTGGAGCTTTTCAAATCCTGGAGCCTTTTAGATTCTCTAGATATAGGTCAACCACTTAAGAAGCACAGAGAGGGGGGTCTCCCACATTCGCATCTGAAACCTCTAAAGATGTGGGGCATGGACACTGTCATCACCTCCTAAGTGCCAAGGGAATATTGGAGGATATCCAACTTTTTGGCCCTGAGCTTCTCTGTCTTTCACAAAAATAGAATCACCTTAGCCATATCCCCCACAAACCAATGTCGAGGCCCTTCAATGCCTCTACAGTAGATGGTGAGTCTCCAGGATAGGACTGATTTCTCAATGCACCATAGTCAATGCCACCAGAGTTTTAAAGCTCACGCATGGTGAACAGCATCGATATTGGTTCAAGGGCTGCCATCACTGAAGGCCAAGGGTCTACAGCATATTCAGCCAAGGTTTCCAGAATCTGAAGAGGAGCATCAGCAGGTTGGTCTTGGTCTCAAAGTCTAACGCGGCTGTTCCACTATCAAGGAGGTTGAATGGTTCTCACGTCAGGTCAGCTTCAAAGGTTGAGACGGTGAAAATGTGATGCTCTCAGTATCATACTCTGAGAACCTTGGTGTCTATGAACGTCTCCACCCGATGCTAGACAGCCTTATTCCTTGAAGCTGTAGATGAGACAAATTCTTCCTCTTTCTTGGGGTGAAATTGGTGGGTGACCAATGCCAGGGTGACCTAATGGAGCTTGGCTCCAATTGAGTTCAAGGGCCCTTTGATGCCAAGGCTGTGCCTTGGTCGGTGCAGCTTCTGAGGTCACAGAGACAGATTCTGCTGATATTGACGTCAATGGACTGGACTTTTCACTGCCAAAAAAATTCCCTTTCGTGCTGCCGTTCTTGACTCTGAAGCCCTCTTGTTGTCATCAGCAAACATAAAATACAAGAAAAAGGATTAAGGTCAGAGCCCCAGATGATATCATTTGTGGCTGTCTGTGAAAGACATGGTCTAGCTACACTGGGTGCACTTCTTAAATCCACTTTTCTGAGATATATGGTCCAGAAAAATAGCCCCTGCAAAATCAAATGACTCTTTGTTGAAGATATGAAAAGATTACAATTACTAGATTGCCAGAGACCTAAATACTGCCTATAGCAACAATGACATGAGAAAATATGGAAAACCTAAAATGTCCAAAAAATCTAGCTAAACAGGCTGAGGAAAACCTATTTTTGGCATACAATGGCAAGGCTGGAAAAACTGACCAAAACTTACAGAAAATGCAAAAAATACACTTGAACATCGGTCCTGATACAGAATAGTGATGTAAAACATCAAAAGGGTTAATAAGCAAAAGAAGACTCCCTTAATACATACAAAGAAGCAATTAACAATGCAAAGAAAGATTAACACACGAAGATCCTTACTAGAGCCATCAAACACCCGAGAGAACGCTTTGAAATCATTAAATCGTTAACCAAAACCTCCCAAAAAAAATCAGATAAACTCAATTTCAAACCCCAAATACTAGCCAACTACTACGCAGACAAACTAAAAAGAAAGGATACCATATACTGTATACCACCTACTCACCTGAGCCTCTCACAAACCATAACACATGGCACACCTTCCACCTAATAGCCCAAAAACATCTGCTAAACATATCACTAAAATTAACACCACAACCTCCCCGCTAGACCCATGTCCCATTGCCTGGATTAAAGCTACGAAAACAGAACTAGTTCCTTACCTCTTCCATATAGGAGAAAAATCCTTCCTCCAAGGGATCATGCCAAAAGGTCTTAAACTTACTACAATTCGGCCTATTTTGAAGAACAAAACCCTCAACAGAGATGACCCTAGCTCATATAACCGCCTTGATTAAAGGAAAAGGCGGGATAGAAATACCATTAAATAAATAAATAAACCTTGATAGGCCTTGCGGCCCAGTGCATCAAAGGCTCTCGACTCCTGGCCAGGTGGCACCGATGAATGTGACTTTGGGCTCTTCTGCTTCCGCATGGCTGATTCCACCACCATCGAGGTGTGTGGGAGCTGGGTTTTTCGGAAGCCTGGCCCGCGCTGCACCTTGTACATTGTGTCAAGACGCTTGATCACAATAGGAACTGAGGCCGGGGCCTCCCACATGTGGAGCAGTAACCGAGATAGAATCGGCAACACCGACACAGTGAGGGATTCCCTGGGCGGGGCTTCGTACTGAAGAATATCGAATTCTTCAGCACGAAGATCCTCCTCAGCCTGGGTGACTAGATTGGGCCCGAGCAATGTCCTGGAAAAACACCAAAAAGGAGGTGTCCTCGGGCAGCGAACACTGCTGGAGACCAGGCAGCAAAGAGTCCAACGGGAGATCACGGTGCGTGCGGGTCTCTGGGGTGGTGTCCCCATCGGATTCCCAGTCCGAGACGTCGGTCGAGGGATCCAAGCCGGGCAGTTTGCCCTGTCCGATGGCCAGCGGCCTGGAGCCAGAGGCCCTGGACAATCTCACCGCTGAGGAACGGGAGAACGAGTGAGACCGACGTCGAGGACCCTCATGAGGCCCGTGGCTCTTGGGGGTTTCCTGGATGGATTTGGGTGTCCCACACGAGGGACCCACGGTCTCTGGGAGCAAGTCAGCGAAGCTGGCCGTGAGCGCTTGCTGGGAAGCAATGAATGCAGAAACACTGCGTTCGAGCGCCAGCATACGGGACTCCCATGCGGGCATGGGGCCCTGGTACGCTGATACTGGGGTCACCAGATCGGGCATCGAAAGGAGAGGGGGTCCTCACCGGGATAACCCTCAGGAGACTGGGCGCCTTTGCCAGTGGCCTCCATTTCTCTGCGAGGTACCTTGCGGGGACGCTACTTGTCCGACCTCTCAGGAACACTGAAGGGGGCTAAGCGATCGGGCGCAGGAGCGCTCACGCATGTCAGGGCCCCCAGACAGCGGCTTTGAGGCCTCCTTTTTGCGCCATTCCACCTTGGGGGACGCCTGGTCAGAATTCTGCCTGGAGTGCGGCGCTGAAGGGGGAGAACCCACCGGAGGGGAGACGCATTTTTTAAACCAGGTGGCCATGGGGGCAAAAACGGCCCTTGCGAGGTCGAAGACCCACGCAGCCAGTGGTTGGAAAGAAAAAAGGGCGCGAAGCCCAAAAATAAAAAACATTTAGGAAAAGTATCCCCGTAAGCTCCAAAAGAGAGCAAGGGGAGGATGGGCAGAGGACCGGTGCAACCGGAAAAAAGAAAAGAGAGCCTGTTAAGGTGAGGAAACAAAAATGTTTTCTGAGGGATGAGGACGTGCATCCGAAGGGCTCTGCAGAAAAAGGGAGACTGAGCAAGATGGCACCCTTGGGTGGGAAGAGGACCACGCATGCGTGGTAGCAATCCCAGAGGCTTTCTTTGAAAGCTGGGGAATTGCTCCACGCGGGCTCCATCGGTGCCAACGTCACCCATAAGTGAGGACTGACTTCCTGCTTGTTCCTGGAGAATCAAAACTTTACACCCTCCCCCAATCACGCATCATTCATGAAACTGTGCTCCCAGTAAACCCAGAACCATCTTTTTCAAACTAAGGATCATTTAACATCTGAGACCCCTCATTGACACCCATGATTTTAGATCCGTAGTACAAGGCCTCATCATCCCCCACTTTGACTACAGCCAGTTACAGGGAACAACCAAAAGGAATTTGAATATACCCAAAGGGCACAGAACGTCACAGCCAGAATTATCTGCAAGCCCAATTAACAGATCACATCACACCCATTTTATATAAACTCCACTGGCTACAAATATCTAGCTGAATAAAATACAAAAGCTTAATGACCACTTTCAAGTTAATCAACAATATTGCACCATCTTTTCTCACAACCCTATTACACATCCCAACAGACACAAGATCCAGAAGAGTAAGCACACAGCATACTCTTATAATCCCCTATGTCAATTCGCAAAACTAAACAGACCACAAGCACCAGAGCATTCTTAAACACAGCCCCCAATCTATGGAATGCTCTCCCAGACTCACTCCAATCAATTAAAGACCTCCAAACATTCAGAAAAGAAATCAAAACACGTTCTTTTATTGAATACCACAGAAATACCACCTTTGTTGGGAATAACAGCTCAGGCCCAATACAACCCTACGCACACTGAACCTCTCAAATTTTACTGAGGTCATATCAATGGAATTACAACCCCCTAAACCCCATTTAAGAAAAATACAAATATGCAAATCTGATTTATGTAAAACATGTACATAGTTTCTTATGTAAATAGCTACCTGTACTGTTACACTCTTGACACTGTTAAATAAAACTTGTGTGTTTTATTGTAAACCGCCCTTGATCTTCGGAAGGGGCAGTATAGAAAAATATGACAAATAAATAAATAAAGACTGAGGCAAATGGCAGCAGTGGTGTGATGCAGAAGGCACATGCATGCATGGTAGAACCCTTCAAAAAGCATCTAGGAGGAGTTAAGGCTGTTGTTGCCAAAAAAGCATCTTTCAGGAAATAGAAAAAAAGAGCCAAATGACGAAAAATGGAAACAGTACAAGCACTGGCAAGTTAAATTCAAGGCATTGATAAGGCAGGCAAAGAGAGAATTTGAGAAGAAGCTTGCTGTGGAAGCGAAAACACGTAATAAAGACTTTTTCAAATACATTAGTAGCAAAAAACCTCAGAGTCAGTTGCACCATTAGATAAAAGAGGGGTAAAAGGGGCACTACGAGGGGACAAGGAAATAGTGGAGAGACTAATGAATTCTTTGCTTTGGTCTTTACTGAGGAAGATGTAGGGATGTTACCCATGACTGAAGTAGTATTTAAAGGTGATACTGCAGAAGAACTGAAAGAAAGGGAAGATATATTACAACTACTTGATAAACTGAAGAGTAGCAAATCACCTGGACCGGATGGTATACATCCAAGGGTGTTGAAAGAACTGAAATATGAGATTGCAGACCTGCTAGTAGTAATCTTAGAACTATCATTAAAATCATCTGTAATACCTGAAGATTGGAGGATGGCCAATGTAACGCCAATTTTTAAAAAGGGGTGATCCAGGAAACTACAGAGCGGTGAGCCTGACGTCAGTACTGGGAAAAATGGTAGAAACCATCATAAAGAACAAAATTACTCAACATTTAGATAGTCATGGCTTAATGGGAGACAGCCAACATGGCTTTAGACAAGGAAGATCTGGTCTTACTAATCTGTTATGTTTTTTTGAAGGTGTTAATAAACAGGTAAGCAAAGGTGAGTCGGTTGATATAGTGTATCTGGACTTTCAGAAAACCTTTGACAAGGTCCCTCATCAGAGACTTTTGGCAAAATTAAAAAGTCATTGGATAGGAGGCAGTGTACTATTGTGGATCAGGAACTGGCTAAAAGACAGAAAGCAGAGGGTAGGGCAAAATGGCCAATTTTCCCAATGGAGAAAGGTGAATAGTGGAGTACCCCCCCAAGGATCTGTGCTGGGTCCGCTGTTTTTTGACATATTCGTAAATGACCTGGAAAAGGGAATAACGAATGAGGTTATCAAATTTGCAGATGACACAAAACTATTTAAAGTTGTTAAAACCCATTAGGACTGTGGAAAATTACAAGATCATTTTGATAAATTGGAAGATTGGGCATACAAATGGCAGATGAAATTTAATGTGGAGAAGTGCAAAGTTATGCACCTAGGAAAGAACAACCCAAACTATGGTTACACGATGCAAGGTTCCACAATAGGAACCACCACCCAGGAAAATGATTTAGGTGTCATCGTGGATAACATGTTAAAACCCTCCACTCAGTGTGCATCGGCGGCCAAGAATGCAAATAGAATGCTAGGTATTATAAGGAAAAGAATGGAAAATAAAACAAAGAATATTATAATGCCTCTGTATCGTTCCATGGTGTGACCGCACCTTGAATATTGTGTGCAATTCTGGTCACCATATCTTAAAAAGGATATAGCGTTATTAGAAAAGGTACAGAGAAGATCCACCAAAATGGTAAAGGGGATGGAAGGATATCCCTATGAAGAAAGGCTAAAAAGGTTAGGGCTCTTCAACCTGGAAAAGAGACGGCTGAGGGGAGATTTGATAGAGGTCTATAAATTAATGAATAGAGTGGAACGGGTAAACGTAGATCGACTGTTTACATCAGAATATAGAAAGATTAGGGGACATGCAATGAAGCTACAGGGTAACATATTTAAGACTAATAAGAGAAAATACTTTTTCACTCAACGTGTAATCAAACTCTGAAATTTGTTACTGGAGGTTGTAGTAAAAGCCGTTAGTGTAGCTGGGTTTAAAAAAGGTTTGGACAAGTTCCTGGAAGAAAGGTCCATAAACCATTATTAAAAGAGACCCAGGATATCACTTGACCCAATACAAGCATTGTGGAACCTGTATTCTTTGGGGAAACTGCTAGGTATTTATGACCTAGATTGGCCACTGTTGGAAACAGGATACTGGGCTTGATGGACCTTGGTCGGCCCCAGTATGGCATATCTTATGTTCTTATGAGAAATGTTTCTACGAGGGGGCTCTGTCAATGACATCACCTATATGTAAGCAGCTATGCTTGTCCACGAGAAAAGGAGGAATTCTACATATCAGATAATTTTCTTTCCTTGAATTCTTCCAGACCCATCCAGACATGTGGTTTAGGCTCACTTAATGGCAGGCTGAAACAGATTTGAGCAACTTTCAGCGATGTTATCACTTGGTATATCCTTTGCTGTAGTACTGAGAGAAGCCAGTATCAACTTCCCAAGCAGCAAGCAAGACTGAAAAACTCTGAGACTCATAATGTTATTAAACAAAAGAACTTTGATGTAAATAACAAGCAATTATTTTGCTCTCTTACTACAATGAAATCTGGTTCAAACCATGATACTGACTAGGCATTCTATGGCAGTCTGACTTCCAAACCTGCAGAAAAGTGTCTTTCAGGGCAGGTCCAGCAAGTTTCAAGGAAAGAAAATTAGCATGTATGTAAAATTTCTCTTGCCTTACCATCCTGCTAGACCAATCCAGATGTGTGGGATGTGCCCTAGCAGGACCCAGGACAGGAGAAAGACTAAGCTCAGGACACACTACCATTCTCAAGATGCTATCTATACCAATACCTACAAGCACCCTGTAGTGTTTCACAAAGATACTCAACGAAGATGAAGTCGCCATCTTACAGATGTTTTCCATAAAAAATGTACACTGACCAAATTGCCTCTTTAAGCCAATGGGCAATAGAGGATTTGGTCGCTGTCAGACCACTGAGGAGGACAAAAGGTGATCTCACCAGAAGGAATCAGCAATTGCCATGTACCTGATCAACACCCTCTGCACGTCTCACAGACACAAGAGATCCTTCCATAAAGCCCTCTCTGAGAAGGAAGGCTAACAACAATCTGGTCTAGATGAAAAGGGGGACAGCATATTTGAGAGGAAGAGAGTCCACCAGAAGTCACTAAGATGACCAAGAAAGGTTTCCTGCAAGACAAAGTTTGCAGCTCAGACACTTGCCTGGGGGTTGTTTTAGCCCCCAGGAAAAACACCTTAAAACAACAAACCCTCGAGAGAGGCGTTACAAAAGAGGGATCCCTTTCAGTGTCTTCAACATCAGAGAGAGACTCCACTGAGGTAAGACAGGGCACATAGACAGATGAAACTGCTTCACTCCAGTTTGGAAGCGGGAGACATCAGGTGTATCACCAATAAAATCTTTTGGATGCAACTCCTATAGTACATCAGGACCACCGCCTAAACCTTGAAAGTTCAGGGTCAAGCACCGGTACAGGACAGATTGCCAAAAGGGCTCTCACATAAGTCAGAGGTTCTCTGGGTCATAAAGCACAGTAACTTACCTGTAACAGGATATCTCTGGGAACAGCAGGAATAAGTCTTCACATATGGGTACGTCGGTACCGACGGAGCCTGCGCGGGAATGCTCCCCAGCGTCCAATCAGAAAGCTTTTGGGAGCATCCCACAGCGCCTGCGTGCTGCCTTCCCGCCTTTCCAACTGTCTCCCCTCAGTTGAGTTTTATAGCTGAGACAAAGAGGAAGAGAGAGGGAAAGGAAGAGAGATAGAGAGACAACTCCTAGGGGAGGTGGGTGGGTTGTGAAGACTTATTCCTGCTGTTCCCAGAGATCACCTGTTACAGGTAAGTAACTGTGCTATCTCCAGGAACAAGCAGGAATGAGTCTTCACATATGGGGACTCCCTAGCTTTTGATGCCAGGGAGAGAGCCCAGAAGTTGTGTGTCCCTGGGACAGGGCTGCACTTCCCCACCTGGATCTCTGGCATCCCATGAGGGATGGTGGGTAGGAGATGATTAAGTATGGAACAGGTGTTTGAGAACAGCCTGACCAAACAAGGCATCCCGGCGGGAGTCCTTGTCTAAGCAGTACTGGGCTGTGAAGGTATGAACTGAGGCCCAAGTGGCTGCTCGACAAATGTCATCGACAGACACAGAGTTCAGATGAGCCATTGAGGCTGTCATGGCTCTCACATTGTGAGCTGTGACATGGCCCTCCAGAGAAATGTTCTTGCTCTGATAGGCGAAAGAAATACATTGGGCAATCCAGTTGGAAAGAGTTCTCTTGGAGACTGGTTGTCCCAAATGAGAAGGATCAAAAGCAACAAAGAGTTGGGAAGACTTTCTATGTTGCTGTGTCCTCTGTAAGTATAAAGCTAAAGCTCTTTTACAGTCCAGGGTATGAAGATTCCTCTCTGCACGTGATGCATGAGGCCCTGAAAAAAAGACAGGTAGGTAGACCTCTTGGTTGAGGTGAAAGGGCGAGACCATCTTAGGCATAAAGTGTGGATTAGTCCTAAGGACTACCTTGTCATGATGGAAACTTGTGTAAGGTGGATTAGCTACTAGTGCTTGCAATTCACTGATGCGGCGTGCTGATGTGATTACAATAAGAAAAATAACCTTTCAAGAAAGGTATTTCAAGGAGGTAGTAGCTAAAGGTTCAAAAGGCGGCTTCATAAGCTGACCAAGAACCAAATTTAAATCCCATCCCACCGGAGGCGGTCTAATGGGAGGCTTTGTTAAAAGGAGGCCTCTCATGAACCTTGCTACAAGGGGATGAGAGGAAACAGGTTGTCCATTTAGAGGCCTGAGGGAAGCTGCAATAGCACTCAGATGGACTCTTACTGAATTTGTTTTAAGGCCTGCATTAGAGAGATGCAGGAGATACTCCAGCAACGATTCCAGAGGTATTGAGCAGGGGTTAAGACCCCTTCCAGAACACCAGATGGTAAACCTTTTCCACTTGAAGGCGTAAGAACGTCTAGTGGAAGGTTTTCTGGAAGCATAAAGAACATCTTTCACTTGTTGAGAAAGAGGAAGATCCTGGAGATCTAGGCCTTCAGCAACCAAGCCCTGAGATGCAGAGACTGGGGATTGGGATGCCACAACTTTCCATCCTCCTGAGAGAGGAGGTCTGGAGCAGACCCTAACTCTACGGAGGGAGCTTGAGAGAGATGTAGAAGCAGAGGGTACCACACTTGCCGTGGCCAATGTGGAGCTATGAGAATCATGTGGCCCCTGTCTCTCTGAAGCTTGAACAGGGTTTTGGGGATCAGGGGAATGGGTGGAAAGGCATACAGGAAGTCTTGACCCCAGTGAAGGAGGAAAGCATCCCTTGCCTGAGCCCCCTGAGCTGGAGTTCTGGAACAGAACCGGGGAGGTTTGGCATTCCACGGACTTGCAAAGAGGTCTATGTCCGGGGTTCCCCAAATTTGAAAAATCTTGGATATCTGGTCCATATGTAGGGATCACTTGTGTGGAAGCAGAAGTCGACTGAATCTGTCCGCCCAAGAGTTTTGAACACCTGGAAGATAAACTGCCAGAAGATGAATGTGATGCTCTCTGGCGAGGGCCCACAGTGGCAGAGCTTTGTTGCAAAGCAACAGAGAGCCAGTTCTTCCCTACTTATGTAGAACATGGCTACCTGATTGTCCGTGTGGACAAGGACCGTCTTGTGGCTGAGCAGGGTGTGGAAAACTCGCAGAGCAAGGAAGATTGCTCTGAGTTCCAAGAGATTGATATGTAGAGAAGTCTCCTGTGGGGACCAGATGCCCTGGGTGGAGAGGTCCTGAAGATGAGTTCCCCAGTCCATTGGAGAAGCATCTGTTGTAAGAGTTGCCTGGGGTAGAGGCTGTTGAAAGGGAGACCCCAGCAACAGGTTTTGAGGGGACTTCCACCACTGGAGGGACAAAATGAGGCGACTTGTGTTTGCTATTTTGTCTGACAGGCAGTCCAATGCCTGGGTCCATTGGATGGATAAAGTCCACTGAGCTGCTCTCATGTGCAGGCGAGCATATGGTACCACATGAACGGTGGATGCCATGTGGCCTAGTAACTAACATTTCTCGAGCAGTTAGTAAGGGTTTTGACTCTGCTTGAGAAGCTAACTGCATCAAGTGAAGGCAGCGGGCCTGAGGAAGATAGGCCCTTGCCTTTGTGGTATCCAGCAGCGCCCCTATAAACTCCAGGGACTGAGTAGGGATCAAATTGGATTTTAGGATGTTTATTACCAGCCCTAAATACTGGAGGATACGCATAGTGCAGGTTAGAGCAGTCTTGGCCTCTGATTGAGTGGGAGCTCGAATGAGCCAGTTGTCCAGATAGGGGAAGACAAATATTCCCAGGGTGCGCAGAAAAGCAGCAATCACTGCCATGCATTTCGTGAACACCCTTGGTGCAGAGGCCAGGCCAAAGGGGAGCACTTTGTATTGATAGTGCTTCTCCTGGAAAAGGAACCGAAGGAACCTTCTGTGAGTTGGATGGATGAGAACATGAGTGTACGCATCCTTGAGATCTAGAGAACAAAGCCAATCCTGACTCTGAAGGTATGGCAGGAGAGTTCCCAGAGAAACCATCTTGAATTTTTCCTTGACTAGGAATCTGTTCAACTCTCTGAGATCTAAGATGGGTCTGAAGCCCCCTGTTTTCTTTGGAATAAGAAAATAGGGGGAGTAGAAACCTGTGCCCTGTTGTTGAGAAGGCACTTCCTCTATTACCCCTTGGGCTAGAAGAATGGCAACCTCCTGCTCTAACAGGCTGAGGAGGGAGGTTGGAGAATTGAACTGGTGCACTCTTGTGAGAGGGGGCAAGCTGGAAAAATGAAGTTTGTACCCCTCTCTTATGATGGAGAGTGTCCAATGCTCTGCTGTGATTTGCCCCCATCTGGGAGCAAAGTAACATAACCTTCCTGGAATGGTGGAGGGCTCTGGTCCTTCTAGGGCCAAGAAGGCTAAGTTCTCTAGCAGAGAGTCAAAGGCCCTGAGGGGGCTGAGATTGCTGGGCTGGAGTAGGCCTCGCAGCCTTTGCCTTGGTCTGTTTGGAGGATTGCTGACGTTTGGAAGGAAACGGAGCTGCAGAAGATGCTCGCTGACTATAAGCAGGATAGGATCTTCCCTTTTTAGAAAAAGGTGTTTTCTTGAACAGCCTTTTCTTAGCAGGAGCAGCAGTAGATTTGGATAGTATATCCAAAGCAGAATTTTCAGCATCCATCTGATTGGCTTTTGCTTGCCAATCTTTACCAAACAGATTCTCCCCGTACAAGGGATATTTCCCAATTCATCTTGGACCCAGGTCTCCAAATCAGATGCTTGAAGCCAAGCAATCCTACGTGCACCTATAGCTATAGCTGAGGCTCTGCTTACACATTCAAAGGAGTCGAAAGCTGCACGGTTGGAGAATTTGGAGATATCCTGGGCATGTTTGAGCCCAGAGAGAAATTCTGGCCTTTTACTGTCCGACATAAAAGGACTTAAAGTCAGCAAATGGTCAGTGACTTCTTTTAAGAACATTCCCATGTAAAGACTATAGGAATTTATTCTCGTAGCCAGCATGGAAGCTTGGAAGATTCTTCTACCAAAAGCATCCAGGGTTCTACATTCACGTCCTGGAGGATTAGAGGCATGTCTCTTGGCACTTCTAATCTTTCTCATTGCAGACTCAACCACAATAGAGTGGTGAGGAAGGTGAGTTTTATGAAAACCAGGACAAGGAGGGACACAATACATGGTGTCTAACTTGCGAGAATGAGGAGAGGTGGATAGAGGTGCTTCCCACATCCTTAACATGAGATCATACAGAATCTCATGAATAGGCAAGGTAGATGCCTCTTTAGGAGTTTTAGGATACTGTAGAATATCTAACTCCTTAGCTCTAGGCTCTGACTCTGGGGCTACTGTAATAGAGAGACCCCGAGCCACCTCTCTGATAAAGTCTTGAAAAGACAAGTCCTCTGGAGGAGACATCCTTCGTTTAGGAGAGGACTCCTCCTGTGAAAGAAGCATCGCTGCATCGACAGACTCTTCAGAATCCTCAGAGGAATCGAAGTATCGTCTGTCGGGATGCTCTTGCAAAGCCCGATACCCGTACCGACCGGGATCGGTATCGGGAATCATTGGTACTGGGGTATCGGTATCGAAGGGCTGCAGAGGGCAGGGTACCGGCATGGCTGACACTGAAGCCGATGTCGCTGCCACCGGTACCGGAATCGGTGCCGATAGCGATACCGGAGCCAGTACCTGCGGAGTAGTCTGATGCGGTACCACGGGCGTCGATGCCACAAGGAAGGCCGCCAGACTGCGTTCGATGGACAGAATCCTCTGATCCATCGACGCTGATAAATGCCTGGAAGTCGGTACCGGTGGAGGCCACCGGTACCCCAGAGCATGGCACGAGGAGATCTGTTGAGGCCACGCCATCTAGATCGTCCTGGAACCCTGATGATGATGCTTTAGAAGACAAAGCCTCCCGCCAGGGTAATTTTGCCGGTGCAGAATCCTCGAGGGCAAGGCCAGGGGCATCTCGATGCTTAGAAGGAGATTTGCCCTTCGAGGACCGGCTGGATTTATGTTTAGTTACCTGAGATCCATGTGAGGAAGAAGCAGCCCTGGAAGATGTCGATGCCACCGAAGCCGCATCAGAGGGAAACAGGGTACCGAGCTTGGCAGCCCGGTTCTGTCGACCTCTCTTAGACATCATGGAACAGGACACACAATCTTTAATGGAATGATCAGGGCCTAAACATTTGAGACACCAGTCATGGGTGTTGGTGACGGATATAGTACCGCCACATTTTGTGCACTTCTTAAAACCTGAGGCAGGTTTTTCCATATTTAAGGAAAAGGTTTTGGGCCTAAGGCCCAAAACTGAAGTACACCTGAAGAAAAATAAAGTCTTCGTTTTTTTTTTTTTTTTTAAAATAAGAACCGGCGGTACCGGTATAGCGTCGAGGAAGGCAGATGCGTACAGAAAAGAAATAAAGAAAAAATAAGGAAATTCTTCTGCGGTGACAGGAACACGACCTGCTGGCTCCGCGAAAAAAGAACAACTGAGGAGAGACAGTTGGAAAGGCGGGAAGGCAGCACGCAGGCGCTGTGGGATGCTCCCAAAAGCTTTCTGATTGGACGGTGGGGAGCATTCCCGTGCAGGCTCTGTCGGTACTGACGTACCCATATGTGAAGACTCATTCCTGCTTGTTCCTGGAGATACAGGGTTTCTACTACAGTTTCAGATAAGCCCTTCTTAGAGAGCTTATGCGCCTCAAGGGCCAGGCCATAAGCGAGAAGAGAGCGGAAATCTCCATTGCCAGGAGACCCCCCCCCCTATGCATAGTCCCTTCTCTTGAGGCAGCAAGACAGGGGGCCCTGTTCAATGGATCAATAAGTTCATGTACAAAGGCCTGGGGGCCAGTCTGCGGCCACTAGGATCATCAGGTCCGAACTGGCCTGAAATCCGGGCAAAAGACAGCTCACTAGAGACCAGGAAGGGATACATATAGAATGCTCTCCTGAGGCCACTTCTGAAGTAGGGCATCCAAGCCCACTATCCATGGGTCCTTCCTGTGGCTGAAATATCTCCTTATATTGGCAGTCTTCTGAGTGGCCAGTAAGTGAAACACTGGAAGATCCCATCTTCACACTATGAGGTCGCACGCATGAGGGCTGAGCTCTCACTCTCCAGTTCCACAGAGTTCTGACACGGAAGTCAGCCTGCACATTGTTGATGCTTGCGATGTGCGCCTCAGACAGGGCAATCAGATGCACCTCCATCCAACAACACAGCTCTGTAACTTCGCGATCCACTTCAGGACTGTGAGCTCTGCCTCGTTTATAGACATATGCCACTGCCATGGCACTGTCCAAGAACACCTAAACTGCTTTGCCCACTAGGAGAGGCCTGAGTCTCTCTAGGGCCAGGTGGATCACCCTTGCCTCCAGGCATATGACTGCCCAAGAGGCCTCCTGAGGGGACCAGACACTCTGGACCAGGCATACCCCAATCCTTCAGGCTGGCCATTCAAGGTGATAATCTTTCAATCTTGTGTTTCCAATGGCACCTGACCAAGAAAGGGCGGAATCGTATCCACCACCTCAATTGCTCCTTGATCTCCCAGGGAAGAGGAAGGGCCTGGTCAAACAAACTAGGAACAAGGAAACCAGAAGGTTATCAGGTGCTTCTGCAGCAGATGCACATGCACCCTGGTCCAAGGAACCGGCTCCAAGGTCAATGCCATGTACCCGAATACGCTGAGTTGGCTATGAAGCTTGAGGGACCTCTCCGCCATGAGAAAACCCAGCCCAAGAAAATATGGAACCAAACCACCAGTATTCCAATTCATGGGAGAAAATCAGGCTGGTCTAAGGACAGTTGACCATCAACCTCAGCCTTTTCAGCCAATAAATCACCAGTCCTGAGGTATCTCTGAACTTCTCTAGAGAGGTTGGACCAGCCAGACATCCAAGTGTATAGGCAATGCTGGGTTCCCTGATTGAAAAGAAAAGCCACTACCAAACCACTACCTTGGAAAAGATACAGGAAGCTGCATCTAGGTCAAAAGGCAGGCTCCAGGAATGGAAAGGCGGCCCAGAATACAGAAACAGAGAAACTGTTGATGCTGCTCCCACACACGAAAGTGGCAATACGCAAAGTCTAGGGAGGCGAGGAACACCCATTGCCTGACTGATGCAAGGATAGACCAAAGGTCCTCATGCAGAAATGAGAAACTCAGAGTCTGAAAACAACTGCCTTTAGGTCCAGATTATGTTGGAAGGTACCTCCCTTTCTGTGTCCTGTCGTGTAGATGGAATGTCCCCGGCTCTGCTGAAGGCGGCAGCGGAAAAATAGCCTGCAATTGAAAGAGACATTGAAGAGTTTCCTCAAATGACATTCACATGAGCGAAGAACTAAAGGGAGAGTCTAGCAGGGAGTCCCTTACAGGCACAGCTGTAATTCAAATATTGCAAATCATAATTCCCAGGCTGGCGTGAACTAGAGCCTTTAGGGATAGAAGGCAGGAATCTTACAGAATGATCAAATATATTTCCAAACTTGACTAAGGATCCCAAACACCCACTGCTCTAATGTGATATGGGTGCCCTAAAAAAGAAACAGCCCAAGCTATTTCCCAACTGTCAGCCCTCCGGGAGAAACTGCCGGAACTCATTGAGTGGGATTACTTGCTTCTAATGGAGCCATGGTGGAGACTAGAACATGTCAAAAGCTTCTAAAGGTCTGCCCCTTCTGGGACTGATACCCAAATGATTCTCGGTAGTTCAAGGGCATCTCCAGGTTCTATGCATGGCCCCACAAGAGGAACCTTTGGCACCTGTAAGCCAGTCTCTTTGAGGCACTTCCTCAAGGACTTCACCATTTCACAAAGCCCACCTTGAAAAACAATCGGCCCTTAAAGGGAGATCTGCTCAGTCGCAGTTTAGAGTCAGCATCCGACTAAGTTCAGAGCTCATCTGGCCACTACCACCATTGCTGCCAAACACTTGGAAAAGAATTTGAACCTATCTGATAAATCAGCCACCTAGGCAGACTGCTGCCAACCTCATAGCCTCCAGAATGTCTGGTAGATGATAGATCCACCAATAGAGGGTTTCGTCTCCATGTGTGCATACAGTGCCTAAGACAGCAGCTTGCAAAGGCATTCTTAATTAAGGCATTGACCCTCCAAATCTGAGACTCCTTGAGCACAGTGCCTCCCCCTCCACAGGGATGTTCGTGCGCTTAGTCACAGCCTTGACCAGGACTCCCATACCTCAGGGAGCCCGAATGGCTGACCCCATTCAACCTGGGACTGAGGGTACAGCTGAGAAAGGACCTCAGAGCTCCTAGGGCCCAGCTCTGGGGTTTCAACTCTACACACTTATGCATAAGACCAAGTAGAGGCATGAGTGCATTGGATACCCTCTATGAACAAGGTCTGCAAACTATGTAAATGCCTTTGAATATCGGGCCCTGAGCGATTAACATACATTTTATCAATGTCACATACGTATAACATTTGGAGTTTCCCATAAATTCAGTGGAAATAGCAAAATTTATTATTCTTTTTTTTTAAATGACCAATAGTAGTTAGAGCAGTGGTCTGATGACCAAAGAGACGAGGGTTCGAATCCTTCTGGCACTTCTTGGGCAAGTCACTTAACCTTCCATTGTCTCAGGTACAAAATTAGATTGTAAGCCCTCTGGGAACAGGGAAATACCCAGGGCTGGGGCAAGGATTAGAGACACCCTAAGCAGGCCCCTCCATCCTGCCACTGTTGCCACCCCTCTCCAATGCTAGAAGTGGTGGCAATAGCCAAGGAACTGCAATGAAGCGCTTACCAAAAGCTCTAGTGCTGCAGCACAGTTCCTGCCAAACTGGAAATCTGCATAAGAGGGAATGGAAGCGCCTGATATCAGGCAAGAACCACGATGTAGCGCTCGAATCTTTGGTGAGTGATATGTTGCAGTTCTTTTGCCATTGTTACCACTGCTGGCCCTGGAAATACCTACTGTACCTGAATGGAAGCTGTCGAACTACTATTTGAAAGGCATGAGCTAAGTACAAAACAAAGGTCTTGATATTCAGCGCCAGTGGCTAGCGTTCTTACAGCGGCTAGTTGCAAGCACTGAACTTTAAACCCAGATATTCAATTCCAGGGCCATATCTGGGCTCAGGCACTGAATATCCAAGTAGCCCAGATTGCTATGAAGTTAACTGGGCAGCGGCGATGTTCAGCTGCTGCCCAGTTAGCTTCTGCAGCGAAAGTTAGACCAGTGTTTCCTGTGTCTGACTTTTGCCACATGTCACTAATCAGGCAGTGGCTCAATATCGCCACTGCCTAGTTAGTGATGTGTGCCACCCCGGAGAACCTCTGGCACACCCCGATGCTAACTGTGTAAAATGTCTTTGAATAATTCCCCCAAAGTATGTTTCACAACTGTTCTGCACAATGATCCAGAGCGGTCCTATGATGGAGGGATGGACACACAGGGGATAATTTCATAACAAGGCATGCCTATGTGAAATGTCTAAAAAGGTGCCTATTTATAAAGGCAGAAAGTCCTATATGTATACAGTAGTTCTTAAATAATTCAAATAATTTCAAACACCTATTCCAATGTCAAAAATTTAAAAAATAATTTATAGGATCTTCAGATGTAGAGTGCTTATGGCCACGGTACCCTGAATGAGCCCAATCTTGTCTGATCTCAGACGCTGAGCAGGGTCAGGCATGGTTAGTACTTGGATGAGAGACCACACCTTGGAATATCAGATGCTGTAGGCTTACTGCATGGAAGACCGACCTGGCAATCTACGAGTCCTATTTCCAGTCTCATCTTGCCAAGAAAACCCAGGAGACGTGAAAACTATCCGAAGAGTTGCAAGGAGTCAGCATTGACTCGATGGCATACAATATATGTGGAGTGAGAGCTGATCAGTTTTATATGTTCTTTCAACAATTAGTATAATCACTGGTCCATACATTGTTATATCAATAAATACAAATACAAATGTGGTAACGATCTTTTTTTTTCATAAAATATCCAAATATTTTTGAACTGCTTACCAGATGCTGAATTTCAAAATATTCACACACATTGTTATATCAATAAATACAAATACAAATGTGGTAACGATCTTTTTTTTTCATAAAATATCCAAATATTTTTGAACTGCTTACCAGATGCTGAATTTCAAAATATTCACACAAACATCCTGATATGAATTCATGTTTTGTAATGTCAATGGTTCTGCATCAAGGCTTGGTGGCCACTTTGCATATGGCCCATTTGAAAGAAAAGGTGATTTATGTCTGAATATTTTAAATATGTATCTTTTTGGTGTAGATTTCTAGATGATATACTTTTTTAAATATGGGACAACACTTTATGTGAATTAAAACAGCACCAAAGTAAATGATCAACAAACTGATTTCAGAAATCAACTGAACATAATAGCCTATTCGTGTTTCAGAGTCTTACCCCAATAAATTCAAATACAAATTTTTCATCTTCATTGGGGATAGGTGAAGAAAGCCCTCAGGTAAGTGAAACATTAAGTACCTGTAGAAATGGGTAAAAGAGGCAACATCTGGAAAGTGGTGTGCGCATAAATTCCCATGTTGTTGTTGTTAAGTGCCGTCGAGTCGGAGTCGACTCATGGCGACCCTCTGGATAGCTATCCTAAATTGTGTTCGGTCTTCAGTCAGGCGGCTCATTGTTGACAGATTGGTACCCGTAGCTGCTGTTATTTTATCGATCCATCTCATTGCTGGCCTTCCTCTTTTGCGTTGACCTTCTATCTTGCCAAGCATGATGTCTTTCTCTAATGATCTCTCTCTCCGCATGATGTGTCCAAAGTATGAAAGTCGAAGTCTTGTCATCTGAGCTTCTAAAGAAAGCTTAGGTTTGATCTCCTCTAGTACAGACTGGTTGTTCTTCGGACAGTCCATGGTATACACAGTATTCGCCGCCAGCACCATAATTCAAAGGCATCAATTTTCTTCCTGTCTGTCTTTTTCACTGTCCAGCTTTCACATCCATATGATGTTATTGAAAATACCATGGCTTGAACAAGTCGAATCTTTGTATGGAGAGAGACATCTCTGCTCTTGAGAATCTTATCTAGGTCTTTCATAGCCATTCTGCCAAGAGCAATGCGTCGTCTGATGTCTTGACTGCTTGTTGCTTTATTGATAGTTGATCCAAGTAGGTTAAAGTTGTTCACAATTTCGATTTCTTCTTCTTCGACGATGAACCTGTTGATTATGCCAGTTATCATGATCTTTGTCTTCTTTACATTAAGGTGCAGGCCCATTTTCAGACTATGTTCTTTGATTGTGAGAAGCAAATGTTTCAGATCATCTTCACTTTCCGCCAGTAATGTGGTATCATCAGCTTAGCGAAGGTTGTTGATGAGTCTTCCACCAATCTTCACACCTCTGTTGTCTTCATACAATCCTGCTTCTCTGATGATTTGTTCTGCATATAAATTAAACAGGTAGGGGGAAAGTATGCAGCCTTGTCTTACACCTTTGCTTATTTTAAACCATTCTGTTTCTCCTTGTTCCGTTCGAACTGTTGCTTCTTGATCAATGTACAGATTGTGCAAGAGAACGATCAGGTGTTCTGGTATACCCATGCTTCTTAATGTGGCCCAGAGTTTCTCATGGTTTACACAATCAAAAGCCTTGCTATAGTCGATAAAGCACAAATAGATATCCTTTTGGTATTCTTTAGTCTCTTCAAGGATCCATCTCACATCCGCAATGATGTCTCTCGTTCCTCGCCCTTTTCTGAACCCTGCTTGCACTTCAGGTAGTTCTTGTTCCAGGTATGATTGTAGTCTCTTTTGAATAATCTTCAGTAGAATATTGCTGGCATGTGGGATCAGAGCAATTGTGCGATAATTTCCACAGTCAGTTGGATCACCTTTCTTTAGTATTGGTATAAACACAGATCTTTTCCAGTCAGTTGGCCATGATGCTGTCTTCCATATTTCTTGGCAGAGCCTTGTAAGTACGGTAACAGCTGCATCAGATTGCTGTAATACTTCTATGGGAATGCAATCAATGCCTGGTGCTTTGTTCTTTGATAAGGCTTTCAATGCTGCTTCAACTTCTTCTTTCATCACCAATGGTTCCAGATCATAAGGTACAGGTTGAAACGGCTGTTGGTCCACTTGATCATATAAAATCTCTGTATATTCCTTCCATCTTTTCTTGATCTTCTCAGCATCATTCAACATAGAACCTTGAACATCTTGTAACATTCCCATACCATGGAAAATAAGATCCTAGATGTTGAGGCTTGAATGGAAGAGGCTGACTTGGATTTAGTGGCAATTACGGAGACATGGTTCACAGACAACCACGACTGGGATGTAATTATACCAGGCTATACTTTAGTTAAGGAGGACCGGGTAGGAAAAAGCGGAGGAGTAGTACTATATATTAAAAAGTAATATAAAAGCTATAGAATTACAGGGCTTAAAAGGGAGAGAGGAAGCACTGTGGGTTGAACTAGAAAGAGGGAAAGGGAAATCCATTTTCATTGGTGTAATATACAGATCTTCTTCACAGGGAGATGAGGACAAAGATTTAATAGAAGACATAAGCAGTATTACCATGAAAGGAGAAGTTCTACTAAAAGATCATTTCAATATGCCGGATGTTGATTGGCACATCCCTGCTGTGGTGTCATCTAGAAGTAAGGACATCCTAGATTCTCGACAAGGAGAACTATTCGAGCAACTGGTAACAGAACCCACATGTGAAGAGGCCATAATGGACTTGGTGGTTACCAATGGTAAAGTGTTTCTGATGTTATAGTGGAAGATCATCTCGCATCCAGTGATCACCAGATGGTGTGGTGCAGTATTAGGACTAGGGTTGATAAATTCTATTCAAAAGCGAGGGTCTTAGATTTTAGAAAAACTAACTTTGACAAGATGGGACAATACCTCAAGTTGTTCTTAGCGGGATGGAACTGGTGGATGAAAAAAGTGGAGTTGCTTACCTGTTAACGGGGATTCTGCATAGACAGCAGGGGTATGCAGCCACACTATGATATCATCCTCTCCCCCAGCTTAAAGAATTCCTTTGGACTTCTCCAAGCATGCGCAGCAGCAGCAGACTGCCGTTCCTCCCTAAACTAGTTCTGTTCAGCATAACCCACAAAAAAATGTATAAACAACATCAAAATGAACATATACACAATGGGATTGGACTTGGGTAGCCCGTGAAAAAACAAGTCTCTTTTTCCTTTAAAAATGTTGACCTGTGTCCTTGTTTCTTTTGGGGGGGTGGAGGGCGGAGGGCAGGTTGAGTGTGGCTGCATACCCTGTCTACGGAGAACCCCCATTACAGGTAAACAATTCTGCTTTCTCCACAGACAAGCAGGGGGATGCAGGCACACTCCATGGTGAGTCTAGAGCAGAGGATCACACAATATGATTACGGATGCGCAGCCCGGGCTATAATCTGTGATGGGTAGAAGGTGAAGTATGTGCTCATGAGGCAAACAGTTTTCGGAGGACTGCCTGTCTGAAGGCTGTCTCTTGCTGTTGGGTGATCCGAGCTGTAATGTCTGGTAAATGTATGCATGGACGTCCAGGTAGCTGCTATACAGATATCTTGAGCAAAGACTGCGGACAAACTTGCTACAGTAGTTGCAATTGCATGTAAGCGATGGGGATCATTTTGATCTAGGGCCAGTAAGCAAGCTTAGGCATAGTAGAAAGAGATGTAGTCTGAACCAAGGATGACAGTCTTTTTCAAAGCTGGCAATCCGGGGTTGTTCAGATTGAAAGTGACAAAGAGTTGCGAGGATGATCGCAAATCTTTGGTTGCATGTAGGTAATACAGTAGTGCTCTTTTGCAATCCAAAGTATGGAGAGATTGTTCTGGCGAGTCTGCCTTGAAATCAGGATAAAGGCAGGCAATACAATGAGTGATTCAAATGAAACTCCAACACAAATTTCGGAAGGAACTTAGGATGTGTCCTTAAGAGCACCTTGTTAAGAAGAAACTGTGTGTAAGGAGGGCAGTACACAAGTGATTGGAGTTCATAGATCTTCTGTGCAGTGGTCATTGCCATGAGGAATACTGGTTTTCCAGGTAAGATGTTTTAGGGAAGCTGATCTGAGATGTTCAAAGGGAGCTTTCATGACCTCTGCTAAGACCACATTCAAGTTCCAAGACGGAAGAGGTGGTTTGATAGCAGGTTTGTTACTCATGAGGCCTTTCATAAACCTCGAGGTCAGAGGGTGAACAGAGATGGGCTTGCCTTCTATGGCGGCATAGGAAGACGCTATAGCGGAGAGGTGATAATGGACAGACATGGTTTGCAAACCAGAATTAGAGAGGTACAGAAGGTAGGCCAGGACCTTGAGAACAATGGACGGGGTACTGATGATGTTCCTTCACAGATTGCACAAAGCGGGACCATTTACATTGGTAGGATAGCCAACTAGCCAGTTTTCTCGAGGCAGTAATCACTTCTAGCAATTCTGTGGGGAAAGAGGTAGCTATTACTGAAGTACTTGGATCTTCCAAGCCGCTAATGAAAGGCTGTGGAGATTGAGATGGAGCAAGATGCCTTGATGTTGAGTAAGCAGAAAGATCTGTGCCCAAAGGTTGGGGTTCCTCTATCAGTAGGGCAAGAAGGTGCAAGAACCAAGCCTGTCGTGGCCACTGAGATGCAATGAGGATGACTGAAGCTTTCTCCTGGTGTATCTTGAGAAGAACGCGACTGATGAGTGGAAAACGGAGGGAAGGCGTAACAGAGCCAGTGACTTCAAGAGATGGCAAAGGCTGTGTGTGCCAATTGGAGAGGATTTGGTCGGATGGAGCCAAAGAGCCTGCATTTGACGTTGTCTGAAATCATGAAGAGATAGCGTAGTACTCACCTGTAACAGGTGATCTCTGGGATCAGCGTCCAATTGAAAAGCTTTTGGGAGCACTCCACTGCATCTGCGCAACTGTCTTCCTTCCTTCCCAACTCGCTCTCTTCAGTTGAATTTGTAGCTGAGAAAGGAGAGTAAATGAAAACCTACAACTCCTAGGGGAGGAGGGTGTGTTGTGAAGACTAAATTCATACTGTTGCCGGAGATCACCTGTTACAGGTGAGTAACTATGCTATCTCCAGGAATAAGCAGGAATGTAGTCATCACATATGGGACTCCCTAGCTCCCAGATGCCAGATGAAGTGACCTCAGAACCGATGGAGGTTCGCCTCTGAGTAGGCTTGAGAAGTCATGGATCCTACATGGATTTCTGGTATTGTCAAAGTCCAGGACGGAGGGTAGGAGTTGCATCTAAGTCTGAAAGAGGTGCAGGAGTACAGCTTGATCAAACATGGCATCCCGGCAGGAGTCCTTGTCCAGACAATAATGGGCAGCATAGGTATGGATGGAAGACCAAGCTGCTGCCTTGCAAATTTCATCAACAGCTACCGAGCGTAGGTTTGCCATCGAGGTGGCCATGCCGCAAGCGTTGTGAGCAGTGATATGCCCTTACAGGGTGAGTCTTCCTTTATCATAGGCAAATGAAATGCAGTCCACTATCCATCTGGAGAGCATAAGTTTGAATATAGGTAGACCAAGGTGACTGGGGTCAAAGGAGATGAACAATTGCGAGGTTTACAATGACCTCCTTTGGAAATAAAAAGCCAAGGCACGCTTGCAATCAAGAATGTGCAGAGTTGCTTCCGCTCGAGATGCATGCGCTCTAGGAAAGAAGACTGGAAGGTAAATACACTGGTTTAGATGAAAAGGAGATACTACCTTTGACATTAAGAGTGGGTGAGCCTGAAAGACAACCTTGTCATAGTGGAACCAGGTATAGAAGGGTCCGCCACCAGAGCCTGAAGCTCACTAATGCATCAAGCTGAAGTGAAGGAAATGAGGAAAGAGTAGTTACTCACCTGTAACAGGTGTTCTCCAGGAGCAGCAGGAATCAGTCCTCACATATGGGTGACGTCGGCGCCAACGGAGCCCCCGTGGAGCAATTTCCCCAGCTTTCAAAGAAAGCCTTTGGGAATTGCAGCGCGCACTTTCCGCCCAAGGGTGCCATCTTGCTCAGTCTGATGACATAGCTAAAAGACAGCAAAAAAATTAGCAAAAACGAAATGATAGGACTGCAACTCCAAGGGGAGGAGGGAGGGTTGTGAGGACTGATTCCTGCTGCTCCTGGAGAACACCTGTTACAGGTGAGTAACTACTCTTTCTCCAGGACCAAGCAGGAAGTCAGTCCTCACATATGGGACTCCCTAGCTTAAGGATACCGGAGACCTCAAGCAGAAAAATGAGCTCCCTCTAGCTCAGTAGCACAGAAGGAAGGAATCTTCTCTGAAAACGCCCCCAACCGGTAGCCCAACATCAGGGCCGGAGGGTAGGAGTTGCCTAAACCTCAAAGAGATTATGGAGTACTGCCTGACCGAAAGCACTGTCCCTGCGGGACTCCCTCTCCAGGCAGTAATGGGCTGCAAAAGTCTGGCTTGAAGACCAAGTAGCGGCCCGGCAGATGTCTGCCAACGGAACAGAGCGGAGATGAGCCACTGACGCAGCCTTCGCCCTAACACGATGAGCCGTGACTCGACCCTCCAACGAGAGGCCGGCTGCCCCATAAGCCCAAGCGATACAGTCAGCAACCCATATGGACAAAGTACGCTTTGAGACAGGAAGCCCCAACTTATTGGGGTCAAAAGAAACGAAGAGCTGAAAAGCCTTCCTATGCTCCCGCGTACGGTCAAGATAGAAGGACAAGGCCCTCCTACAGTCCAGGGTATGCAGGACCATCTCAGCCCGGCTGGAGTGCGGCCTGGGAAAGAAGGTTGGAAGAACCACCTCCTGGTTGAGATGAAAAGGGGAAACCACTTTAGGAAGAAACTTAGGGTGAGTTCGTAAGACTACCCTATTCCTGTAGAACCTAGTGTAAGGAGGATCAGACACTAGGGCCTGCAGTTCACTAACGCGCCTAGCAGAGGTAAGGGCTACCAAAAAGAAGGTTTTCCAGAAAAGAAAACGAAGAGGGCAGGTAGCCATAGGTTCAAAGGGCGGACAGGTAATCCGCTGCAGGACCACATTCAGATCCCATTCAGGGGCTGGTGGGCGCAAAGGAGGCTTAAGGAGAAGTAGGCCTTGGAGAAAACGAGCCACCAAAGGGTGGTTGGAAAGAGGCCTGCCATCCACTGGTGCGTGATGCACAGAGAGAGCACTGAGGTGGACCCTGACAGAGTTGGACTTAAGGCCCAGATTGGAGAGGTAAAGCAAATATTGCAAGACCACTGCCACCAAGCAGGAGAAGGGATTCTCAGACTGTTAAGCACACCACACGGAGAACAGATGCCACTTAAGAGCATAAGACTTCCGGGTGGAGGGCCACCTGGAGGCCAAGACGACCTCTTCCACCTCACGAGGCAGCAGAAGGGGAGCAAGGACTACCCTTTCAGCAGCCAGGCCATCAGATGAAAGGACCGGAGGTTGGGGTGAAGGAGAGTCCCCTGATCCTGTGACAGGAGATCGGGTTGAAACCCCAGAGGAAGAGGAGTGTCCACCGCTAGTTGCATGAGAAGCGGGAACCAGGGTTGTCTCGGCCACCGGGGAGCTACCAGGATCATCGAGGCTCTGTCTCTGAGAACTTTGAACAGCGTTCGAGACACCAGTGGCATGGGAGGAAAGGCATACAAGAGGCCTGTGGACCATGGAATCAGGAAAGCATCCGCCGCAACTCAGAGGATGCGGTTGACGAGAGCAGAATCTGGGAAGCTGCCGGTTCAGGGGACTGGCAAAGAGATCCATGGTGGGGAGGCCTCACTTGAGAAAAATCCGCTGAACCACTAACGGATCCAATCTCCATTCGTGTGGTTGGAGGATCCTGCTTAGCCTGTCTGCCAGGTAATTGTCTTGACCTGGGAGATAGACAGCTTTGAGCAGGATGCCGTGAAGGACGGCCCAAGAGCAGTCTCCGTGCCTCCTGATAGAGAAGGAAGGAGCCTGTGCCACCTTGTTTGTTCACGTAGAACATTGCAACTTGATTGTCTGTCTGGACCAGCACAGACTGGTGAGAAGTGAGGTGGGAGAAGGCTTTCAGAGCTAGGCAGATGGCTCTGAGCTCCAGGAAGTTTATCTGCTGAGCAGATTCCCAGGGAGTCCAGAGGCCTTAAGTACATGTCCCTTGGCAATGTGCTCCCCAACCCAGGAGAGAAGCATCGGTTGTCAGCACCTGAGAAGGCGGAGGAGATTGAAAATCCACTCCCAGCACCAGGTTCGGCAGATGAAGCCACCACCGCAGAGAAGAGACCAGCAGGTTGGATACCTGTACTGAGTCCGCCAGGCTCCCCGTGACCTGATGCCATTGAGTGCGAAGGCACCATTGAGCAGGCCGCATGTTCAGGTGGGCATTGGGGGTAACATGGACCGTGGAAGCCATATGGCCGAGCAGTCTCAGAAATTGCCTGGCGGAGACCAGGGAATTGCTGCGAAAGTGGCTGGCTAGATCCATGAGCCTGTGTGCCCTGTCTAGAGGCAGGAAAGCTCGCGAATGAAGTGTGTTCAACCTTGCGCCGATGAATTCGAGATTTTGAGATGGGAGCAAAGTGGACTTTGCGAAGTTTATGACAAAGCCCAAGTGCTGGAGTAGAGTCACAGTGTGCTGAGTGGCTTGAGTGGCCTCTTGGGAAGACTGGGCCCTGATGAGCCAGTCGTCCAGGTATGGGAATACAAAGAGGCCTTGAAGTCTGAGATAGGCCGCCACCACTGCTAGGCATTTGGTGAATACCCTGTGGGCGGAGGAGAGGCCAAAGGGCAGGACTCTGTACTGGTAATGATTTCCTCCCACAACAAACCTGAGATATTGTCTGTGGTCTGGATGAATAAGGATGTGAGTATAGGCATCCTTTAGATCCAAGGAGCATAGCCAGTCTCCCTGCTGGAGGTAGGGCAGCAGGATTCCAAGGGTAAGCATCTTGAACTTTTCCCTTGCCAGGAACTTGTTGAGGTTTCGCAAGTCTAGGATGGGTCTGAGGCCTGTTCGTTTTGGTATCAGAAAATACCTGGAATAAAAGCCTTGACCTCTCAGGTGGTGGGGCACCGGTTCCACAGCCTGTTCCTGAAGAAGACTTGCCAACTCCTGAAGGAGTAAGTCCCTGTGCAGAGGGAGTCTTGGAGGCTCCCCTGGAAAGTAGGAGGGAGGTACCTGGTGAAAGTGAAGAACATAGCCTTTTTGAACTATATGAAGCACCCAGGTAATCTGATGTGATGGCTGACCACCTGTGGGCAAAGTGGACCAGCCGGCCTCCTGTGCTGAGAGAAACCAGTGGAGGGGAAGAGGCTATGCTGATGGAGTCAAAACCCCCCACCCTGCTGAGCAGGGGCCGGTGTTGTGGGCTTGCTGCCTACGGGACCCATTACCCTGTCCCTTGGCCTGCTGACCCTGTTGGGGAGCTGTTGGGGCCTAATAATGAGGGTATTGTTTATAGGCAGCTGCCTTCCTCGGGTAAAAGGACTTTTTCCCCGAGCCCTTCTTCTTATGAGAAGGGGCAGAGGTTTTCCTGGACAGCCGAGTCCTGGTCAGAGTCTCGGTCTCGATCTGTGCAGCCTTTTCAGCCATGGGCTTGCCAAAGAGGTTTTCACCTCTGCAGGGGACATCGACTAACTTGTCCTGTACCCATGGGCTCGAGGTCGGATGACTGAAGCCAAGCCTGTCGGCGAGCACCGATGCCGGCTCCGGCTACTTGAGCCGATGCTTCGAAGCCATCGTAGGCTGCTCGAGAGATGAACTTCGAGCACTCTCGAATACCAGTGGACAAGGCTTGGAACCTCTGCAAAGGTTCCTCGGAGAGACCAGCAGAGAACCTGGCAATTTCTTTTGCCAGGTCCCGGAGATACATGCCCATATAGAGCTGGTAGGTCTGGACCCGACAAGCAAGCATAGAGCCCTGGAAGCACTTCCTACCAAGGGCATCCAGGTTCCGGGCCTCCTGGCCGGGAGGCACCGAGGAGTGCATCTTCTGACTCTTTAGTCGATGCATGGCCGATTTCACCACCATGGAATGGTGCGGTAGTTGTGCCTTTTGGAACCTGGGGCTCTTGCGAACTCGATAAATGGAATCGACCCGCTTACTTAATGCCGACGCCGGGCTCTCCCACATGCGGAAGAGAAGTCGCTCCAGCATCGGAGGAACCGGTACAGTAAAGGCCTCCTTCGGGGGAGAGTCATACTGGAGGGCATCGAGCTCTTCGGCTCGAGGCTCCTCCTCGGGATCCGCGGGGAATGCCAAGGCCTTGGCCATATCCCGCATGAAGTCCTAGAACCGGGTGTCCTCCGGGGGGGACCGTCTCCGAGGTTCGGACTCGGGTGAGTCCGATGGGACGCACCGAGTCCGAAAAGTACTAGGGGACTTTTCGTCCTCCGTCTCCCAGGCCGATTCCTCGGAGGAGGAATAGAGTGACTCCGGTCGAGCGGGCACCGATGCCTTCCGCCCCGACGCCGAGGGAGTTGGCGTCGACGACCTCGGTCCCGAACGGGAGGCCGAGGGAGACCGCGACCGAGGATCGACTCGAGTTCGCATGGACTCTAGGATCGGCTCGGTCTCCGGGGTCGACTTGGAAGTCGACGTCCCGGTGGTCGGGGCAGAAGCACTGGCAAGGCCAGCGATCAATGCCCGCTGCTGGTCCATGAAGGCAGCGAAACTGCTCTCCAAGGTCGTCAACCTGAGTCCGAGCTCAGGAGACCCAGCAGCCCCCCGACTCGGGCCCCGACAGCGTCGGGCCCGACGTCGGCTCCTTCGGAGGTGAGTCCACGAGGACTACAGTACTCACATGTCCAGGAGACTCCAACTCGAGACGAGGATGTTTGGAAGGCTTCTCTGACTCCGAGGACCCGGGACGGCTATCGGGGCTATGCGACCTGGCCCTCGAGGAACCAGGAGCGTCCACCGACACCGCCCTCGCGGGTTTCTTCTTCTGATGATGTTCCCGGGCAGGAGACCCCCCGCTCAGAGGAACTCCGATGATGCTCAGGACCAGAGTCTCGAGACGTCGAAACCTCTGACGAGGTCCGGGCCCGGCCGGACCCGGAGTCAGAGAAGATTCTTTCTTTTTGTTGCTGCCGACTCCTCAACACTTTAGAGGACATCTTATCACACGGACCACAGATCATCGGGTCACGAGTGGGTCTGAGGCAGCGGAGGCAGCAGTCGTGTGTGTCGGTAAGAGACATAAATTTCTTACACCGATCACACTTTTTAAACCCGCTGGCAGCCATCGGGGGAAAAAGGGCCCCTGCAAGGTCAAAAGACAGGGCTGCCAGTGAAAAAGGAAAAATTGGCACGAACGCTAGTCACGAAGGACAAAAACCGAAAAAATTACGAAAGGACTCGATACCGGTGTATCGAGTCCGGGCGGGAAAAGGATCCAGCGTCGAACCGAGAAAAGAAAAATAATAAAGATCAACTTTTTCAGAGGCGATCACAAACAGCGCCTGTAGGGCTCCGCGGAAAAAAGAAGACTGAGCAAGATGGCACCCTTGGGCGGGAAGGGGACCGCGCATGCGCACTGCAATTCCCAAAGGCTTTCTTTGAAAGCTGGGGAAATTGCTCCGCGAGGGCTCCGTCGGCGCCGACGTCACCCATATGTGAGGACTGACTTCCTGCTTGGTCCTGGAGAAGTGTACCTTCCAAGACAGGAAATTCAGGTAGGTCGTGGCCAATGGTTCAAGGAACGTCTTGAGAAGCTGCACCAGAATGACGTTGAGGTGGCTTGGACAGCAGACCTCTCATGAAACGTGCTACTAGCGGATGTGAGGAGATGGGCTGTCCATCTAGTAGGTGGTGAGAGGCTGCAATGGCACTGACATGGACTTTCACAGAGTTGGTCTTTAGACCTGTCAAAGGTAGGTGGAGGAGATACTGGAGGAATGACTCCACTGGAGCAGAAAAAGGACGGAAATCTTTCTGGGACTACCAGATGGAGTATCAATGCCACTTGAAAGAATAACAAAGTCTGGAGGAGGGCTTTCTGGAGAGAGAAGGATTTCCTTAACCTCTTGTGGAAAGTCAATGCCCTGCAATGCTATGCTCTCAGCAGCCAAGCTGTGAGGCGGAGAGAGACTGTGGATTGGGATGGAGCAGTGAGCCGTTGTCCTGGGAGAGACTGGGTGTAGATCCCAATCGGAGAGGCTGAGTTTGAGTCAAACGTAGAGCAGTGAAAACCATGGTTGCCGTGGCCAATGAAGGGCTATGAAAATCATGGAGCCCTTGTCGGACTGAAGCTTGAAGAGAGTCGTGGGAATGAGAGGTATAGGAGAGAAAGCATAAAGCAGACCCTCACCCAATGTAGGTGACAGGCATCCATCTGTTATTGCTGGATATTGGAGTCCTTGTGCAGAAGCGAGGAAGCTTGGCATTCTGAGGAATTAGCAAACAGATCTATGTCTGGAGTTCCGCAGGTCTGGAAGATATAGGACGCTGTAGCTGGATGAAGACACTATTCGTGGGGAAGAAGTATGTGACTCAGTTTGTCAGCCAAGACATTGAGCTCCCCCAGGAAAAACACCACTCGGAGGTGAATTTGATGAGAGATGGCGAAGGACCACAGGTGAATAGTTTCCTCGCAGAGGGGCCATGAGCCTGTTCCTCCCTGTTTGTTCACATAGAATATGGCTACCTGATAATCTGTTCTGACTAAGACCTGTTGCGCCGTGAGGTTTTTAAATTTTATTTATTTATTTAAAATAATTTATATACCGCTTTGTCCTGAAATTAAAGCGGTTTACACTGCCATCAATCAAAAATCATACGTGTTAGTAGGGGTAGGTATGTAGTGTTACCACAGGTGAGTATTTGTGTGAGTGAAGGCAATGATTTTTTGGTGTGCTATTTACACGATGAGCTATGTACAAGGGTTATATACAGGGAGGGTGTTCCAGTAGGTTTATATTAACATTCAACTGCAGTGGTTTGAATTAACATTAACTTGTAGAAAGAACTTTATCTTATAGAAAGAACTTCAATTTTAAACCATAACTCACAGAAAGAATTATAAATTTTAAACAGTAACATCATATTTTAACAACTTAAACAGACTTGTAACTTAATGCTCCTTTTACAGGGAACATTCAATTGTGGACAGTAGTGTTGCATTTCAAAAACGTAAACAGACTTGTAACTTCTTTCATTATGATTGAGATTGGTCTTTGTTATAATGTTCAATGAATAAAGTCGTCTTGAGTAGCTTGCGGAAGTCTTAAGTCAGTTGTAGATCGTAGCTTTTCCGGAAGTGTATTCCAAATAGCAGGGGCAGCAAGGGAGAAAGCCCACCTGGATGTGGAGTTATTGGTTCTTGTGAATAAACTAGGAGTTGGAATTGTGTTTTTGGTGCTGTTTCTGTCCGGTCTTTTATTTGTTTTGGTTCCGATGAGCTCTTGAAGTATTTCTGCTCACATGTTTTTGAAGATTGTGAAAGATGGTTTATATTTTGCTCGTGAGGAGATTGGTAACCAATGTAGATCTTGTAGTATGGGAGTTATGTGGTCTTGAAGTGAAGCATCAGCAATAATGCGGGCAGCAGTGTTTTGGACTATTTGAAGGGGTCGAGTGGATTGTTTGGGTAGGCTTTGGAAGAGGAGATTACAATAGTCCAGCACAGGTATGATGATTGCCTGGCATACTGTGTGGAAATGTACCCTGCTGAGCAGCGGTTTTAGTCTTCGGAGCATTGCTAGCTTGAAGAATGCTGCTTTGGCTGTTTTGTTAATGTGTGCCTGAAGAGTAAACTGTTTGTCTAGTATCACTCCAAGGTACCGAACTTCCTCTTTCATAGTGATTAGTGTATTTGAAATGTTGATGGTGGTAGGAGGAGTGAATGTGGATTCCCTTGTGATTATGCTTGCTTCAGTTTTTTTATGTTGATTTTTAAATTATTGTCAGTAAGCCATGTCGTTATTTCGTGAATGCAGGTTGATGTATCTGTATCGTCTGGGGCATCGAGGTGGATTGGAGTATATGCCATGATATCGTTGGCATATATTGCATATTGAATCTTGTATTTATTAAATATTTTGCAAATAGGTTGGAAATAGATGTTGAAGAGGAGTGCAGATAATGAGGAGCCTTGGGGAACTCCTTGTGTTGTGTTGAAGGGTGTTGAGGTGAGGTTATCGGATGTTACTTTTTGTTGTCTGTCGTGTAGGTATGATTGAAACCATTTTATGGTGGTGTCTTGGAGGCCAATTTCCATTAGGCGCTTCAGCAGGATATGATGAGAGACTGTATCGAACGTGGATGATATGTCGATAAAGATAAGTAGGAAGCCTCTCTATTTTGTCTATTCCTTTTAGTATGTTGTCAAACAGATGAATGAGAAGTGTCTCCACGCCATGGTTTGGATGGAATCCGTGCTGTTGAGGATCCAGTGGGGCGTACTGATCAATATGTTCTTGAAGCTGTCTCTGGATGATTTTTTCAGTTATTTTTGCTAGGAATGGAAGGCTTGATATTGGGCGGTAGTTTGCTGGGTCAGTGTTGCTAGTTGATGTGGTTTTACGAATAGGGCGTATGGTAGATGAGTGCTTTGGGCATGTAGCCCTGGTTGAGAGAGGCGCTTACTATTTTTTGAATGTATGTGCTTAGATCTTCTTTAGTGGATTTAATCCACGTCACCGGGCAGGGGTCCAAAGGAGAAGTGGTGGTATTTAGAGCGGTGACGGTTTGTTTTACTGATGGAATGCTGTTGAAACACACTGAGGGCATTCGAGATAGCACAAAGTTCCAACAGATTTATTTGGAGGTGCGACTCATCCATTGTCCAGAGCCCATGTGTAGACAGGTCGCCCAAGTGTGCTCCCCAACCCAACTTGGAGGCATCTGTCATCAGGATGCATTGAAGTGGAGGCATCTGAAAAGGTGACCCTACGAGCAGATTTTCTGGAGAACACCACCACTGAAGGGAAGCTGATAGAGGGGCAGTGACTTTGAGCCTGTTCCTTAGATGGCCCGAGGCCTGTCTCCTTTGATGGCCCGAGGCCTGTCTCCTTTGGGAGGCAAGAGTCCATTGGGCTGTGCACATATGTAAGTGGGCATAGGGAACAACATGTACTGTAGAGGCCATGTGCCAGAGGAGCTGCAGCATTTCACAGGCAGTCAGATGGTCCTGTTGGAGCATCTCGGATGCTAGTTCAATTAGACAGGTACAGTGAAGCTGGGAGAGGAATGCCCTGGACTGTTGAAGGTCCAGCAGAGCTCTGATGAACTCTAGCTTTTGAGATGGAGCGAGCTGGGATTTTGGGAAGTTTATGACAAATCCCAAGTGTTGTAATACCATGATGGTACGATGCAAGGAAAATTGCACCTTTAGTGAGGTGTCTGCTTTTATGAGTCAGTCGTCTAAGAAGACAAATATCCCCAGAGACCTTAGATAGACAGCTACGACAACCATGCACTTTGTGAAGACTCTTGGGGCAAAGGCGAGTCTGAAGGGAAGTACTCTGTATTGATAATGAGTTCCCTGAAAGGTGAAGCGTAGATATTTTCTGTGTCCTGAATGGATGAGGATGTGTGTATACGCTTTTTTTTAGATCTGGAGAACAGAGCCAGTCCTGAATCTGGGGGTAGGGAAGAAGAGTCCCGAGGGAGATCATCTTAAACTTTTCTCAGACTAGAAACTTGTTGAGGTTTCTGAGGTCCAGAATGAGCCTGTATCCTCCAGTTTTCTTTGGAATGAGAAAGTACAGAGAGCAGAAGCCCATTCCCTGTTGGGATGGCGAGACTTTCTCTATGGTGCCCTGGGGCAGAAGAGAAGATACTTCATCCTGTAGGACAGCAGTGAGAGGAGGCTGTCTTTGAAATTCCCCCATGAAGGTGGAGTGGGGCAGAACTTGCAGATGAATTCTGTAGTCCTCCTGGATTATGTTTAGTGTCCACTGCTCTGAGGTGACATCTGTGGGCATAGTGACACAGCTTGCCTGCTATATAGAGGGGCTGGGGGACCTCCAGAGGCAGGGTGGCAATGTTATCTAGAAAAGAGTAAAAAAAACAGGCAGAGATTGTGGCTGCGCAGCTGGCTGAGGCTTAGCTTCCTGTGACGACTTCTGTTATTTAGGAGTTTGTTGCCTCTTCTGTGCCAGTTTGGAACCGAGTGGCAGGAGGATAAGAAAAATATAATTTCTTCTTACTACTATAGAAAGACTTCCATGCAGTTGTTCTAGACAGTCTCTGTAGAGTAGTGTTTTCTGACTCTAATTGAGAGGCCTTATCTTGCCAATTTTTGCCAAAATGATTTTCACCTGTGCAAGGTATGTTGCCCAGCTTATCTTGAACCCACTGTTCAAGATCTGAGGCTTGAAGCCTTGCAAGTCTGCGTGCACCGATGCATATTGCTGAGGCCCTGCTTGTGTATTTGAAAGCATCAACGGTGGCCCTATTGATAAACTTCGATACATTCTGGCTATGCTTGACCAGAGCAAGGTCATCTGCTCTCTTATCTGGAAGAAGAGGGGCAAAGGCTTCAAAGATCCCTGGATACCTCTTTGAGGATCATTCCTATGCAGAGGATATAGGAGCTAATCCTAGCAGAGAGAATGGAAGCCTGGAAGTATCAACGCCCAAAGGCATCGAGGGTTCTCAATTCTCTATCTGGAGGGTTAGAGGAGTGGGTCGAGATTTTGATTCTACGCATCGCCCATTCAACCCTCATGGAATGGAAGTGGAGCTGTGGTTTCTGGAAGCCCGGGTGTTGACCGTGAGGGGAGTCTCCCACATATAGAACATAAGATCATGAAGATGCGGTACACCGGTAAAGTGGCTGCCTCCTTTGGTGCTGTTGGGTACTGGAGGATCTCCAACTCCTCCACTCTTGGCTCCTTCTCCAATGCTACCATGATTGAGACACCCTTGGCTAGGTCTCGAATGAATTCCTAGGAGGACATGTCCTCTGGAGGTGACATGTGTCGCTGTTGTAGTGGAGATAGTTCCGAAGGAAGCTACCGGGGCCCACAGGAATTGTGGCAATCCGCATCTGAGATGCTGGAATTGGAATAGGATGACTCAAGTACCAATGCGTGCGGTATTCAAAGTTCGAAGTCTGTATTGGTGTTCCAAGGTATCAGTCATGGTGAGGCGTTTGGATTGGGAACCAATATCAGTGACTGTTTCCAAGGAGGGAATGGGTAGCAGCGATATTGACACTATGTGCATGAACGCTGATGTCGTGGCTGCAACTGGTGTCGACGTTAGTACCGATGCCGGTACCTGGAACCAATGGCTTGATAGGTATAGAGGCTGCCAGGAGAGCTACTAAGCTCTGCTTGATGGCTAGTATGCGCTGGTCCATCGAGGTTGCTGATGTCTGGGTATCGGTCACGGGTATTTGCACTACCGTCCCAGAGCATGGCCTCAATAGCTCTACGGAGGTCAAGGCCTCAGGAGCATCCTGTGGCTTTGGAGAACACGGCCCTCCCACTGGGGCTGTTTGGCAGGATGATGCACCTCTGATTCAACACTCAAGGGATCTCAATGTCTTGCTTCGATGCAGACTTGGACTTTGACTTTGAGGATACCTGGGATCCATGAGAGGAGGAAGAAGTTCTCAACGAAGTGGACGCTAATGAAACCGCGTCTGAGGCAAAGTGTGTCCCAAATTTAGAGTGCCGGTCCTGTAGATCTTTTAGTCATCTTTTGACAGAGAGGAAAGTCTGTTGGCTGGTGTTCTGGGCCGAGGCATTTTAGACACCAGTCATGTGTGTCAGTTGTTGAGATGGTGCTGGCACACTTGGAACATTTTTTGAAACCACTAGCTGGTTTCTCCATGCTTTCAACGGTTGGGAAGCTATGGTAGGCTTAAGGCCTAAAAGGATGTCAACACACTCGTCTTTTTGTTTTTAAGAAAATAAAAGAAAAGAAGAAAAGAAAAGAATAAGGGAACCAGCGATGTCTTTGAAGATGCCGGCGACAAAGGGAAGGCAGAGGCGCTATCCACAAAGAGAAGTTTTTCTGCAGTGACAGGATTTGCTTCTTGCTTGTTCCGCGGAAAACTAAAAACTGAAGAGAGGGAGTTGGGAAGGCAGTCACACAAGGGCAGTAGAGTGTTCCAAAAAACTTTCCTATTGAAAGCTAGGGAGCGTTCCCGCATGGGCTCCATCGGTACCGATCTCACACATGTGACGACTACAATCCAGCTTGTTCCTGCCATACGGGGTCAGACCAAAGTCCATCAAGCCCAGTAAGCGTAGTTACTCACCTGTAACAGGTGTTCTTCAGGGACAGCAAGAATCAGTCCTCACATATGGGTGACATCAATGCCGACGGAGCCCTCGTGCGGAGTAATTCCCCAGTTTCAAAGAAAGCCTTTGGGATTGCATCGCGCATGCGCGGTCCCCTTCCCGCCCAAGGATGCCATCTTGCTCAATCAGATGACATAGCTAAAAAGACAGCAAAAATGAGAAAAAATTAATCAAAGGACTGCAACACCAGGGGAGGAGGGAGGGTCGTGAGGACTGATTCCTGCTGTCCCTGGAGAACACCTGTTACAGGTGAGTAGCTACGCTTTCTCCAGGAACAAGCAGGAAGTCAGTCCTCACATATGGGACTCCCTAGCTATAGGCTACCGAGAACACAAAGCTGAAAATGGCTCTCTGTAGAAGAGCCACAGCAGCAGTGATAGGATTGTTCTCCGAGAACGCAACCCTCAAGGTAGCCTGACACCAAAGGGTCGGAGGGTAGAAGTTGCCTAAACCTCGACTAGGTTACAGAGTACCGCCTGACCGAAAACACTGTCCCGCCGGGACTCTCTCCAGGCAGTAGTAGGCTGCAAAAGTCTGGCTTGAAGACCAAGTTGTGGCCCGGCAGATGTCTGCCAATGGAACAGAGCAGTGGTTAGCCACTGATGCGGCCTTAGCCCTGACAGAGTGGGCCGTGATTCGGCCCTGCAGTTGGAGGTCAGCCGCCCTGTACGCCCAGGTGATGCAGTCTGCCACCCAGGTGGATAATGTGCCCTTGGAGACAGGTAGACCCAGTTAACTAGAGTCATAAGAAACGAAGAGCTGGGACGCTCTCCGATGTCCCCGCGTATGTTCCAGGTAGAAGGCGAGCACCCTCTTACAGTCCAGGGTATGCAGAACCACTTCTGCCCTGCTGGTATGTGGCCTGGGGAAGAAGGTTGGAAGAACTACCCCTTGGTTAAGGTGAAACGAGGAAACCACTTTTGGAAGGAACTTGGGGTGAGTACATAGGACCACTCTGTTTTTGTAAAACCATGTATACGGTCGATCCTATACTAAAGCTTGCAGCTCGCTCACACGTAGGGCAGACGTGAGTGCCACCAGAAAGAGTGCTTTCCAGGAAAGGAAGCGGAGATGACAGGTGGACATTGGTTCAAAAGGTGGGCAAGTAAGCCGCTGCAAGACCACATTTAAATCCCACTCTGTAGCCGGTGGGCGAATCGGAGGCTTCAAGAGTAGGAGGCCTCTGAGGAATCGGGATACCAAAGGGTGAGCTGAAAAAGGTTGCCTGTCCACTGGAGAGTGGTTAGTGATAGTGCACTCAGGTGGACACAGAGTTAGACTTGAGGCCCAACTCTGAGAGGTGGAGCAAGTACTGCAATACCTGAGGTACTTGGCAAGTGAATGGGTTCTCGTTATTTTGGGCAAATCTACGCCACTTGAACGCGTAGGATTTTCTAGTGGATAGTCTCCTAGAGGCCAACAACACCTCCTCAACCTCCTTGGGAAGGAGTAGAGGAGCAAGTACTACCCTCTCAGCAGCCAGGGCATTAAGTTGAGGGATCTGAGATTGGGGTGTAGCAAGGAACCCTGTTCCTGGGTCAAGAGGTCAGGCTGCACCCCCAGTGGGAGTGGAGTTTCGACTGCCAGTTGAAGGAGAAGAGGGAACCACGGCTGTCTGGGCCACCTGGGGGCTACCAGGATGACAGAGGCCTTGTCCCGAAGAATCTTGAAAAGAGTGCGTGCCACCAGGGGCGTGGGTGGGAATGCATAGAGAAGACCCTGTGCCCACGAGATCAGGAAAGCATCTGCCATCACGCTCAGCGGATGCCTCGAGCAGAACCGGGGCAACTGATGGTTTTGCGGACTGGCAAAGAGATCCATGGATGGGAGACCCCAGCGGTTGAAGATCTGCTGGGCTACATCCTGGTTCAGTTGCCATTCGTGAGGCTGAAGAATCCTGCTGAATTTGTCAGCCAGAAGGTTCTCTTGAACTGGAAGATAAACTGCCTTTAAGGACATGTGATGTGCCACTGCGAAAGAGCAGAGGTCCAGGGTTTCCTAGCATAGGATGTGAGATCCTGTGCCTCCCTGTTTGTTGATGTAGAACATCGCTACCTGATTGTCCGTCTGTATCAGCACCGACTGATGGGAAAGATGACGACAGAAGGCTTGAAGAGCTAGGTGGATGGCTCGAAGCTCTAGAAGATTGATTTGAAGTGCGGCCTCTCGCAAGGACCACAGACCCTGAGTGCATTAACCCTGGCAATGGGCTCCCCAGCCCAGCAAGGAGGCATCTGTCGTCAGCACTCTGGTGTGAGAGGGAGGTTGGAATGGTACTCCCTGAAGCAAGTTGGGGGGGGTGAAGCCACCATTGCAAGGCTGTCACCAGTAGCTTGGAAATCACTACTGTGTCTCTGAGGCAGCCAGTGGCTTGCGTCCACTGGTCTCTGAGGCTCCATTGAGCTGCGCGCATGTGGGATCGAGCATATGGCGTCACATGCACCGTGGAGGCCATGTGGCCCAGGAGGCATAGGAAGACCCTTACGGAGACTTGAGGTCTGTGCTGGACCTGATGGACCAAGTCCAGCAACAGGTAAGCCCTTGCCTGAAGTGTGTCCAATCTTGCCCCTATGAATTCCAAGTTCTGAGTGGGGAGTAAAGTGGACTTTTTGTGATTTATAACAAATCCTAGGTGTTGGAGCAGGGTGACAGTGTGAGCAGTGGCCTGCTGTGCCTCCTGCGCCGATTGGCCCCTGATGAGCCAGTCATCTAGGTATGGAAAGACGAAGACTCCCTGGCTTCTGAGGAAGGCCACCACCACTGCTAGGCATTTTGGTAAATACTCTGGGAGCGGAAGCTAGGCCAAAGGGAAGTACCTTGTACTGGAAGTGGTTTCCTCCGACCACAAACCTGAAATATTGTCTGTGGTTTGAGTGTATGAGGATGTGAGTATAAGCATCCTTTAAGTCTAAGGAGCATAGCCAGTCTCCCTGGTGGAGGTAAGGCAGTAGGATCCCAAAGGAAAGCATCTTGAACTTTTCCCTCACCAGGAACTTGTTCAGATTTCGCAGGTCTAGGATGGGGCGAAGGCCTCCTTTTCTTTTTGGCATGAGGAAAAACCTGGAGTAGAAGGCCTTGACCCTGCAGGTGGTGGGGCACCGGTTCCACCGCCTGATGCTTTAACAGACATGTCAACTCCTGCAGGAGGAGGTTCCTGTGAAGAGGGGGCCTGAGAGGCTCTCCTGGGAAAGAGGAGGTGGGCACCTGGTTGAAATGAAGTAAATAGCCCTGCTGGACTATTTTCAAAACCCAGGCGTCGGTAGTAATGGCTGGCCACCTGCGAGCGTAGAGGGCCAGTCTACCCCTGTGCAGAGCCAAACCACTGGTGGGAGAGGAGCTATGCATTGGGAGTAAAAATAAACCCTCCCGGCTGGGTAGGAGCCGGAGCTGGAGGCTTGGGGGTCTTTGGCTTACGTGGGCCATGCCCTATGCCCTGTCCCCTGGCCTGCTGCCCCTGTTGGGGAGCTGGGGTGGCCTAGTAAGTGGGGTAGTCTCTGTAAGCCGTACTCTTCCTCAAGAAAAAGGGCTTTTTCCCCGAGGCCTTCTTCTTGTGAGAAGGTGCAGATGTCTTCTTCGACAGCCTTGTCCGGGTCAAGTACTCGGACTCGATTTCTGCAGCTTTTTCAGTCATGGGTTTGCCGAAGAGGTTGTCTCCTTGGCACGAGACATCGACCAACTTGCCCTGAACCCATGGCTCTAGGTCCAATGACATGAGCCAGGCCCGACGGCGTGCACCGATGCCGGACGTGGCTACTCGGGCCAAAGCCTCGAAGCTGTCGTAAGCTGCTCGAGCACTCTCGGATCCCCGTGGACAAAGCTTTGAAGCGCTGCAAGGGTTCCTCAGAAAGACCAGCTGAGAACCCGGCAATCTCCTTTGACAGGTCTCGCAAGTACATGCCCATGTACAGCTGGTAGGTTTGGACACGGCATGACAGCATCGAGCCCTGGAAGCACTTTCTGACGAGGGCGTCCAGGTACCGGGCCTCCCGGCCAGGAGGCACCAAGGAGTGCGTCTTTTGGCTTTTCAGCCGTTGCATGGCTGATTCCACAACCATGGAGTTGTGCAGCAGCTGCGCTTTCTGGAACCCAGGACTCTTGCAGATTCAATAGATGGAATCGACCCGCTTGCTGAGCACCGGCATCGAGGCCGGGGACTCCCACATGCAGAGCATCAGCCGTTCCAACATCGGAGGCACCGGTACAGTAAGGGCCTCCTTCGGGGGAGAGTCATACTGGAGGGCATCAAGCTCCTCGGCTCAAGGCTCCTTCTCGGCGTCCGCAGGGAATGCCAAAGCCTTCGCCATTGTCCCTTACAAAGTCCGAGAACCAAGTGTCCTCCGGAGGGGACCTACTCCGAGGCTCCGAACCCGGAGAGTCCGATGGGATGCACTGGGTTCGGTAGGTGTCTGGGGAGTCTTTCTCCTCTGTTTCCCATGCTGAGTCCTCCGAGGAGGAGTTGATGGGCTCTGGCCTTGAGGGCTTCGAGCCCGACTGCCCCGACGTAGAGGGCACCTTGACCGAGGATCGACTCGAGACCTGATCGACTCGAGGATCGGCTCGGCCTCCGGTGTAGGCTTCGCTGTAAGAGGAGATCATGGTGATAATGCAAAAATTGGAGCTGATGTGCTAAAACCCTCATTTCAAGGAGGCTACTATAGGTCTTCCGACCCACAGCATCTAGAGTCTTTTGTTCGCTACTGGGTGGCGTCTAAAAAGTTGATTTGGAAGATTTTGAATTTTCAAGGACAGCTTCGGAGACCATGGATTGATGAGGTATTTGCTGGTGGTCAAACCCTGGCACTGACAGTACCTTATATTTCAGGGTCGCATGTACTGAACTGGGATTTTTCCAGATGAAGGATTGCAGATCTTGAACTTGATGAACTGGTAGAGCCAAAATCTGCTAAGGTGCACTGCAAGCTCTAAGAATAGACTGGGAAATCCCACTTATTAGTAGGGGTTTAAGAGTCGCTCAGAGCCAAGGCCTTAGACACCTTCTGTAGGAATTTTGGACAAGAAAGGTCTTTGTCCACATCTTCCAAGGGCTCTGACAATGGTAGGGGCTCCACAACATCTTCAGCTATCTTGGAGCAACTGTGAGAGTAAGGTAAAATTATCAGTGAACAGGCGTCATCCTCTAGTGGTGTGTGGGGTGGTGTTCACCATGCTATCACAAAGGGTGATCTTGGGTGTCCCTGACACCTGGGAACCGTGGGTATATCCAGTAGTGTGCTGTGCAGGGATGCCAGGATTCGCAAAGCTCCACTGAGAATGACTGCGCTATTCTGAACAAACTTCCATAGCAGTGACAGAAGGGAAGAGTTAAAGGTTTGTGGTCCCTGTTGACTGTGGTTCTTCAGGGATATTAGAATCATTTTGCCTCTGGATTTTTAGAGGGGGTTGTACCAATACTGGAGGATTAGGCAGGCGAGGGTGCTGAGATGCCTTACCTGAGGTGTTTCTGTCTGCAGCATGCTCGAGATGTTTAGTTTTTGATTTTATCTTACCACCAGCTGTGCTGAGTTCTGTCACTACGTTTAGAAGATGAGAAGGTGAAGGAGTAGAGCCCCCAACTTGAGTCAGCAGGCTTTAAGTTGGTTGAGATGCCGCCGGTGCCGGTAGGGAAACTGCCTCCGAACACACGGTTGCCCTATGGAGCCCCAATTGTGCCTCAACTGGGCCCGATGGGGCAGGGTTCCTTGAAAGCTAAAGAGCAAACATCTTAGTGGTGTTTCCTCAGCACTCAATCAAAAACTTTTTGAATGTGCAAGGAGAAAAACTGGAGGTAGATGACAGTCTGCTTTGAGCCCTGTAAGCAAACTTATCTGGTATTTTTTTTTTTAAATGAAAAGGCCTCACAGCAGAGAGCAGTGGCCGCGCTGGCGTTTTAAATGCAAAATAAATACATGAAAATGGCCCACAGGGCCAGAGTGAAATGAGAGGAGAAAACGAATGTAAATGCGCTGAAAAATACTTAAAATAAACGTGGTTTACACAAACTTCAAACCTGAGGTAACCTGGAGAGGGTGAGAACCATGGTGACTCAAACTGCAGTAGGAAAAAGAACTAGCTTAGGCGGGCAGCAGCTGCTGCATATGCTTGGAGAAGTTCAAAGGACTTCTCTAAGATGGGGAAGAGCCCAGCACAATGACGCCATCAGGGACAGCACCATGGAGTATTTAATTATTTATTTATTTGCAAATCTTTTATAAAAGGAAATCAATTCCAAAATATATATCTGTCCTACATACCACACACTCCTGACATATGACATAAAAGGAAATAAATTCCAATACCTAACTACACATGCCCTACACACAACACTCAACCACTGTAAATATCCAATGTAAATAATTTAACGGTTGTTTGTATTATTAATATATCATAAAGTTGAAGTTTATTGTTCAATGTAAATAGTTGAACCTGACCGTTCAATGCAAATAGTTGAATCCGATTGTTCAATGTAAATGTATACAACTGTGTACAATTGTGAAGATGTTTCATGTAAACCGCCCTTGATCGCTGGAAGGGGCGGTATAGAAGAAAATTGATAAATAAATAAATAAAAATATACCGCCAATTCCCAAGATCAGTGGCGGTTTACATCAAACAATGTTAAAATACATAGAACAATGTGCAACTATAACAGATACATGGAACTGTAAAGCACAGTTACTTACCTGTAACAGGTGATCTCTGGGAACAGCAGGAATTAGTCATCACATATGGGTACGTCGGTACCGACGGAGCCCGCGCGGGAAAGCTCCCCAGCTTTTCAGATTAAAAGCTTTTGGGGCCTCCCACTGCACATGCGCGCTGCCTTCCCGCCTTCCTGACCAGCTCTCGTCAGTTCGAGTTTAAAGCTGAGACAATAGAGAGAGAGGACAGGAAGATAGATAGATAGAGATACAACTCCTAGGGGAGGTGGGTGGGTTGTGATGACTAATTCCTGCTGTTCCCAGAGATCACCTGTTACAGGTAAGTAACTGTGCTATCTCCAGGAACAAGCAGGAATAAGTCATCACATATGGGGACTCCCTAGCTAAGATGCCAGGGAGATCCCCCTCCAAGGGTAAACCATCTTCGTATGGATCTCAGGCATCCATCCAGGGAAGGTGGGCAGGAGTTGTTTAAGTATGGAACAGGTGTTTGAGGACAGCCTGACCAAACAAGGCATCCCGGCGGGAGTCCTTGTCCAAGCAGTAATGGGCTGTGAAGGTATGAACCGAGGCCCAAGTGGCTGCTCGACAGATCTGATCTATGGACACAGAGTGAAGATGAGCCATAGAAGTGGCCATGGCTCTCACATTGTGAGCTGTGACATGGCCCTCCAGAGAAATGTTCTTACTCTGGTAAGCAAAAGAAATACACTGAGCGATCCAATTGGAAAGTGTACGCTTGGTGACTGGAAGTCCCAAATGAGAAGGATCAAAAGCCACGAAAAGTTGGGAAGACTTTCGATGTGGTTGAGTCCTGTTGAGGTAAAAGGCAAGAGCTCTTTTACAATCCAGAGTATGAAGGTTCCTCTCTGCACTGGATGCATGAGGAGCCGGGAAAAAGACAGGTAGATATATCTCTTGATTAAGATGAAAAGGCGAGACCACTTTGGGCATAAAGTGGGGATTCGTCCTAAGGACCACCTTATCATGATGAAACCTAGTATAAGGTGGATGAGCCACTAAAGCCTGCAGTTCACTGATGCGGCGAGCCGAAGTGACTGCAATAAGGAAAACAACCTTCCAGGAAAGAAATTTGAAGGAGGTAGAGTCCAAAGGCTCAAAAGGTGGCTTCATAAGCTGACCTAGAACTAGGTTCAAATCCCATGCTACCGGGGGAGGTCGGATGGGAGGTTTAGTTAGGGTCAGGCCTCTCATGAAACGTGCAACAAGAGGATGAGAGGAGACAGGTTGTCCATTTATAGGTTTTAAGGATGCTGCAATAGCACTCAAATGGACCCTTACTGAATTCGTCTTAAGGCCTGCATTTGAAAGATGCAGGAGATAGTCCAAGAGGGAATTCAAAGGAAGTGCTAGAGGGTCAAGACCCTGCTGAGCACACCAAATGGAAAAAACGCTTCCATTTGAAAGCATAAGAACGCCTCGTGGAAGGTTTCCTAGAGGCATGAAGGATATCTTTCACAGGCTGAGAAAGATTAAAGTCTTGAAGACTTAGGCCTTCAGTAACCAAGCTCTGAGATGTAGGGATTTGGGGTTTGGGTGCCACAAAGTCCCCTTCTCCTGAGACAGGAGGTCTGGCGCAGCTCCCAGGTCCAGGGAGGATCCCTGGGAGAGATGCAGAAGTAGAGGGAACCACACCTGGCGTGGCCAGCGGGGAGCTATGAGGATCATAGTCCCGTGATCCCTCTGGAGCTTGAACAGAGTCTTGGATATTAGAGGAATGGGTGGAAAGGCATAGAGGAATTCCTGACCCCAATGCAGGAGGAAGGCATCGTGGGCCTGAGCTCCCTGACACTGAGTTCTGGAACAGAACCGGGGAAGTTTGGCATTCCACGGACTTGCAAAGAGGTCTATGTCCGGGGTCCCCCATTCCTGAAAGATTCTGCGTATCTGGTCCATATGTAGGGACCATTCGTGTGGAAGCAGAACTCGACTGAGTCTGTCCGCACGAGAGTTTTGAACTCCTGGAAGATACACTGCAAGAAGGTGAATTTGATGCTCTCTGGCGAAGGCCCATAATCTGAGAGCTTCGTTGCAAAGCGACAGAGAGCCTGTCCCTCCTTGTTTGTTTATATAGAACATGGCTACCTGATTGTCTGTCTGAACTAGGACAGTCAGGTTGACAAGGAGGGTATAGAAGACCTTGAGGGCAAGGTAAATTGCTCGCAGTTCCAGGAGGTTGATATGAAGGGTGGTCTCCTGTGGAGACCAAGTGCCCTGAGTGGAGAGGTTCTGAAGATGAGCTCCCCACCCTGTCTGGGAGGCATCTGTTGTGAGGGTTGCTTGGGGCAACAAAGGTTGGAAGGGGGCCCCCAACAACAGATTCTTGGTGGATGTCCACCATTGGAGGGACCAAAACAGACGGCTTGAGGTGAGTATTTGGTCGGAGAGCGCTCCAGATGCTTGAGTCCACTGGGTGGCCAAGGTCCATTGAGCTGCTCTCATATGCAGACGAGCGTAGGGCACCACATGTACCGTGGAGGCCATGTGGCCCAGAAGTCGCAGCATTTCCCGGACTGTCAAATGACTGCTGGACTGAGCTTGGGAGGCCAAACTCAGCAGGCGTTGGGCCCTGAGCTGAGGCAGGTAGGCCCTCGCAGTGATGGTGTCTAACTGGGCCCCTATGAACTCGAGAGACTGAGTAGGGATTAGTTGAGACTTGGGAAGGTTTACTACCAGTCCCAGATACTGCAGAAGACGCCTTGTGCGGTCCAGGGTAATTTGGGCCTGGGACTGAGATGGAGCTCGGATGAGCAAGTCGTCCAGGTATGGGAATATGAAAATTCCCAGGCCTCTTAGAAAGGCAGCTACGACTGCCATGCATTTGGTGAACACTCTTGGAGCAGAGGCTAGACCGAAGGGGAGTACTCTGTACTGGAAATGTTGTCCCTGAAACAGAAATCGAAGGTATTTTCTGTGGGATGGGTGGATGAGTATGTGTGTATACGCATCCTTTAGGTCTAGAGAACAAAGCCAATCCTGACTCTGAAGGTATGGAAGGAGAATGCCCAGAGAAAGCATTTTGAATTTCTCCCTGAAAAGAAATTTGTTCAATTCTCTCAGATCTAGAATTGGTCTGAAGCCCTCTGTCTTCTTTGGTATTAGAAAATAAGGGGAGTAGAATCCCGTCCCCTGTTGAAGAAGAGGGACCTCCTCTATTGCCCCTTGGGCAAGGAGGGAGGAGACTTCCTGACCCAAGAGGGTCAGGAGAGATGGGGGAGAATTGAACTGCCTCACCATAGTATAAGGAGGAAGGTCGGAAAAATGGAGTTTGTAACCCCCTCTGATGATAGAGAGGGTCCATTGCTCTGATGTAATTTGCTCCCATCTGGGAACAAAGTGAGCTAACCTTCCGGGTATGGTGAGGGGCTCTGGTTGTTCTAGAGCCAGAAAAGTTAAGTTCTCTAGGGGCAAGTCAAAACCCCTGAGGGGGTTGAGCCTGCTGAGGCGTAGCAGACGCCGCAGGCTTTGACCTTGCCTGTTTAGGTTGCTGACGTTTAGCAGCAAAACGAGGCTGAGAGGATTGTTGGCCAGTATTTGTGGAAAATCTGGACTTCTTGTAATAAGGCCTCTTAAAAGACTTCTTTTTGGCAGGAGTGGAGGTAGACTTAGAAAGTCTATCTAAGGTGGCATTTTCTGCGTCCATTTGAGTGGCCTTAATTTGCCACTCCTCACCAAATAAGTTCTCACCTGTACAGGGCAGATTCCGTAAGCCATCTAGGACCCAAGGTTCTAGATCAGAAGCCTGGAGCCAAGCAAGACGTCGGGCTGCTATAGCAATGCCCGAAGCCCTACCAGCACCCTCAAAGGAATCAAAAGCTGCCCTGTTGGAGAACTTTGAAATATCCAAAAGGTGTTTCACTAAGAAAATGAACTCCTCCCTTTTATCCTCAGGGATGAAGGGGGCAAAATGCCGAACTTTTAGAGCGATTTCACTGAGAAACATGCCCATGTAAAGACTATAGGAATTAATCCTGGCTATAAGCATAGTAGCCTGGAAAATGTTCCTGCCAAAAGAGTCTAGAGTCTTACATTCTCGCCCTGGAGGAGTAGAAGAGTGCCTTTTGGTACTCTATCTTCTTCATTGCAGACTTCACCACAATAGAATGGTGAGGCAACTGGGTTTTTTGGAAACCAGGAGAAGGGGGGACACGGTACATGGTGTCCAACCTGCGAGAAGAAGGACACAATGTTAGAGGAGCCTCCCATAAGTCCATCAAGTGTTCTTGAAGGATTTCATGGATAGGCAGGGTGACTGCCTCTTTAGGAGACTTAGAGTATCCTAAAATATCCAGTTTCTTTGATCTGGGTTCCTTTTCAGAGGATGAAGCAATAGAAAGACCTTTAGCTATTTCTATGATGAAGTCCTGAAAGGACAAATCCTCTGGTGGAGACATTCTCCTTTTAGGAGAAGAAGGCTCCTCAGGAAGATCAAGGGAGAACTCATCAGAATCATCAGAGGAGTTAAAATCCTCTGAAGAAGCAGAGTATCCTCTATGTGCTTCCAACGCACGATACGCATACCGTTCGGTATCGACATCGACATCGGGCGTACCGGGTATGGGATCGGTACCGGGCAAAAGCCCGGATCCGGCATGCGGAACCGATCTGCGTTTGGAAGACGATGGCCTCGGTTCCGGTATGGAAGCCATTACCGGAACCGGACCCGGTACCGCTGGCCGCGGTACCGAGGGCGTAGCAGCATTAATAAAAGTCAGAATGGCCTGCTGCATGACTTGGACAGTATTGCCCATAGACGCCACTGCTGCCTGGATGTCGGTACCGGTATGGGCCGGTACCCCAGAGCAGCACAACAGGTGATCTGTCGAGGCCGCGCCATCGATGTCAACCTGTGACCCCATGATTGCTTTGGAGGCCGGAACCTCCCGCCGGGGTTTTTTGGCCTGGGCAGAATCCTCGAACTCAGAATTGAGAGCCTCTCGATCTTTAGAAAGAGATTTGCTTTTAGAGGATTTGCCCACTGGAGTTTTGGTTACCTGAGATCCATCCGGAGAGGAAGACCTGGATGACTGTGATGCTTCTGAAGGAAATAGCACATGGAACTTGTTGGCCCGGTTCTGCAATCCACGTTTCGACATCTGGGAGCAGGATGGGCAGTCCGGTATGGAATGGTCAGGTCCTAAACAATTAAGACACCATTCATGGGTGTCTGTAACAGGAATAACAGCACTGCACTTGGTACACTTTTTAAAAGCAGGAACTGGCTTCTCCATGAGGAGAATTTGTGTAGGCCTGAAGGCCTAACAAAGTACCAAGCTGTGCTGAAGAAAAGAAAAATTTTTTTTTTTTTAAAGAAAGAAAGAGAGACCGGCAGTACCGGTTTCAGAATGGGGAAGGCAGGTACGCGGTCTATAGAAAACAATAAAATTAACAATTTCTTCAGCGGTGACAGGAACACGACCTGCTGGCTCCGCGGAAAAAAAGAAACTGACGAGAGCTGTAAACCTGTCTGGTTGAGTCTTGAAATGAGTATATTATGGTTTACACTGTCGAATGCAGCGGATTTATCAAGGAATACCAGAATGAATGCTTGTTTTGTGTTGTCTATCTAGGCCCTTAATGAGAGTATCGAGTAGGGCTAGAAGTAGGGTTTCAACGCCATGGAAGGGGCGTAACCCGTATTGGTGATCATCAAGGGGAGCGGATGTGTCTATATAATCTTGGAGTTGAAGTTGAACAGCTTTTTCAATGATTTTGGTTATAAAAGGAATACTGGCAATCGGACGATATGAAGATGGGTCATTTCCATTTAGATCTGTTTTTTAAAATCGGGCGGATAGCAGAGTATTTGAGCTCTTTAGGTAGTACACCTTGCTGAAGGGATTGGTTTACTATGTCTAAGATAAAGGGGGCAAGTTCTTGTTTTGTTGTCTTAATCCAAGAAACTGGGCAAGGATCAAGCAAGGATGTGGTTGTGTTGATTGTAGATATTATATTGAGTAATTGCTTTTTATCAATAAGCTGGAAGGAGTTCCATGCCTTGTTATTGTTTGTTAAGTTTGGGGGAATCAGGTATTGGTATTAGAGATAATTTAAGTTTGCTAGCGAAATAGTTAGCTAGATCATGTATGTTGATAGGGACTAGTTGACAGTTATCAGCAGGGGTTTTAGCTAAAGATTTTACGATATCAAACAATTCCCTTGGGCGGTTAATAACTTTAGATAAGATGGTTGTATGATATTGTTTTTTGGCGGTTAGTTGCTGTATGCCTGGAGTATGCCTGTATCCCCCTGTTTGTCTGTGGAGCAATGGGCAAAACTGAAAGAGGATATTTTAAGGACAACAAACCTTTTTGTTAGAAAGGTAAATAAAAGGAACAGGTCACAATGGTTCTCAAAAGAAGTAGATGAAAAGGTAAAGAAAAAGAGGCTGGCCCTCATAAAATACAATAGATCGCAGAGAGGAAGACAAGCAGCAATCTTTGGAAAAATTGAGAGACATTAGGAAAGTAGTCAGGAAAGCAGATATACAAAAAGAAGAAGAAATAGCCAATGCTATAAAATACAGGGACAAGACATTTTTCGGATATGTTAGCAAGAGGAGGAAGTGCAAAAGTGGAATGGTCAAAAACAAGGGTGAAGATGAGGAATACGTAGAACTTGATGAGGAAAATGAGGAATTGCTTAAACATTTTTGTTCTGTGTTCACAGATGAAGGGCCAGGAGCAGGACCTCAGAAAACACCCACAAACAGGAACAGAAGTGAAGGGGATACTGAACGATTTTCAGAAGACTGTATTCGTGAGGAACTAGCTAAACTAAAAGTAGACAGTGATGGGAACGGATGGGATAGATCCGAGACTACTGAAGGAACTCGGGGACATTCTAGGAGCTCAACTGATTGACCTTTTCAATGCTTCTTTAGGGTAGGGAGTGGTCCCAGAGGACTGGAGAAAGGCACATATGGTCCCTTTACACAAAAGCGGAAGTAAAGATGAGGTTGAGAACTACAGGCTGGTTAGTCTGACCTCTATGGTGAGAAAATGATTGGAAACGCTGCTAAAATAGAGGACAGTGAGGTTTCTGGAGCCCAATGGATTGCAGAATCCGAGGCAGCATGGGTTTACCACAGGCAGGTCTTGTCAGATAAATTTGATTGATTTCTTTGACCGGGTGAGTCCAACCGAGGGAGAGCCCTAGATGTGGTGTACTTAGATTTCAATAAAGCCTTTGACACCATTCCGCAAAGACAACTTATAAATGAAGCGGGCACCCTAGGGAAGGACTCTAAAGTTACTGCTTGGGTTAGAAATTGGTTGAGTGGGAGGCGAAAAAGAGTACAGGTAAATGGAGCTCACTCTGAGGAAAAGGAGGTTACCAGTGGTGTGCTGCAGGGATCTGTCCTTGATCAGATTCTTTAACATCTCTGTTAATGATATTGCGGAAGGGCTGTCAGGTAAGGTTAGCCTCTTTGTGGATGACTTGCAGCTCGGGTGCACGCCTCCCTCTCCTCCCATACCACCATCCAGCACTGCCTGCTCTTTCCCTGCTGCTGCTGCTGCCCTGTTTTTTTCACGGCGGCGCCGGCAGCAGGGAAAGAGCAGGCAGCGCTGGATGGAGGTATGGGGAGGAGGAGGGAGGGCATGCGCCCAATCTGAAAGGCACCGGCACTTTAAGCAGATCTGTTCCTCCCTGCTCTGACATCGCGTCGGAGAAGGGAGGGACCAGACCTGCTTAAAGTGCTGCGAAAAGGCTTGGGGGCGAATTTTGGCTGCCTACTATTGTCCTGCCAGCGGCGGCAGGGCAACAGCAGATAGCCGAAATGCGCCCCCCCCCCCCCAAGCCTTTGCACCCTGTGCAGCTGCACTTCTTGCACAGGGCTAGGTACAGTCCTGTTTGCACACCAAGGAACTAAAAGACAGCAAGCATCAACAGCACAGTTTATAAAACTAAATTATAACTCATTTTTATTTTGTTATAAACTGCGTTATAGTTTTTGCTTTTTATTTTTCAACATATATTTTGAATCCACAGTAGGTGTAGAGCAGAACCAGGACATTGACCCACAGAACTCAATATTTAAAAAGAAAAAAATCTGATTCTGATCATCTCACTAACAACCACCACCACTACTATTCTCTAGTACCAGGTATATTGTGAACTAATAAAAAACTCTACAACAAACAGCAAACCTACCATACCATATCAGCACAAACTTCCAAAACTCACATAAGGAGCCCATCCAAAAAAAGCGTCACTGTAAATACTACAGTGGGCCCTGGAACATCATACACCTATTTGAAAAGCTGAACAAGTCAAATTACTACAGTATAGCATAGATCTTTATATACAAAATGAAAATTACACTTATCTGGTAATTGTTGTTCGTTTAGTGACTCCAGTTCATTTCTCCACCTCTGGGTAGTACACCTCCTCCTGCAGCTTGGAGACTGGGCATGTCAAATTTGTGACATCACTGAATGTAGCCTGCTGGTGTCTCCCATCAGCCCCAGTGAACTATTGACTAAGCAGACTCAAAGGAACAACAAATAAGTAGCTATAACATCAGAAACTAACTATATACTTAACAACTAACAGCTTAACAAACAATTAAATTCCTCCCCGTATGAAGGGGAACAGATTCCTACACTCTCCCCTTTTCCCCCCTGAACCGAGCCAGGAAAAAGGAAAGAGAGGAAGAAATAGAAAAGTTCAGGCAGAAAAAAGCTTTACAGCGATCCCGGGCCTAAAAATATCTTACTCTGACAGAGTCCGGTAATCCTCCCAAACAAACCTAACAGCTGAGAAATCCATCAACGGGCGGGAATGAGGACTGAACTGGAGTCACTAAAGGAACAATTACCAGGTAAGTGTAATTTCCATTTCCTTATCGTTCCTCCAGTTCAGTCCTCCACCTCTAGGATGTAACAGAGCAGTAATCATTGGGAGTGACCTTTCCACCCGGATCGCAAAACCGCCGCCCCGAACGAATCATTACTGGATGCTAAAACGTCCAAGCAGTAGTACTTACTGAAGGTGTGAAGAGACGACCAAGTGGCCGCTCTGCAAATCTCTACCGGCGGCACCAGGCTATGCTCCGCCCAGGAAGTTGCCTGCGCCCTAGTAGAGTGAGCCCGCAAACCCACTGGTACATAACGCCCTTGCCGAACATATGCTGACTCAATTGCTTCTCGAATCCATCTGGAAATGGATGCTTTCGACACTGCCTCCCCTTTTCTGGGACCTCCAAACAATACGAAAAGACGATCCGACTTAGGGAAGGCTCCCGAAACCTTTAAATAACGCCGCAACACTCTTTTTATGTCCAAGCGACGCAAACTACGGTCGGAGACGCCCTCCTCCGTCGAACCTAACACAGGTTGATTCAGATGAGATGGGGAAACTACCTTTGGCAAAAACGACAGAACTGGTCGCACCACCACCTTTTCTCTTGAAAACGACAAAAACGGTTCCCTACAGGACAGAGCCTGCAATTCCGAAATTCGCCTCGTCGAACAAATGGCCACCAAAAACACTGTCTTTAACGTTAAGTCCTTAACTGATGCCTGGAGCAAAAGTTCAAAGGGCTCCTGCGCTAATGCCCCTAAGAATCAGATTGAGATCTCATGGCGGCACCAAAATTCTACACGAGGGCCAGATCCGAGAAACCGCCTTCAGAAAACGTTACACATCGCCGTGAAAACCGAGAGCCACTCCTTGGACCTTACCTCTATAGCAAGACAGGGCTGCCAGCTGGACTCTTAGGGAACTAGCCACTAGACCCTTATCAAAGCTGTCCTGAAGAAAACTTAACACCACAGGGACGGAGACCGTAGCCGCTCGAATCTGACGCTGTGAACACCAGTCCTCAAAAATACGACAAATATGCACATAAGTGAGAGATGTGGACCTCTTTCTGACTTGAAGTAAGGTTGAGATAAAAGCTCCAGAATAACCTTTCCTTCTCAACTTTGCTCTTTCAATGGCCAAACCGTAAGTGAGAACTGATCCACCTGAGGCATTCGAAGCAGGCCCTGAAGCAATAGGTCTTCTGACGTCAGTAACCTCCATGGCTTCCCATCGAGCAGTCAAACTAGATCAGCATATCATGGTCGTCTCGGCCAGTCTGGAGCTACTAACAGCACCTTTCCTCGATAAGCCTCGATACGCTGCACCACGCGCCCTATCAGTGCCCATGGAGGAAAGACATGAAGTCCTGCTGATGGCCAACGCTGTATCAGTGCATCAATCCCTTCCGACATTCTCTCTCGTCTTCTGTTGAAGAAGTGACTCGTCTTTGCTGACTGAAAGGTCGCCACGAGATCCATGATCCTTTCCTGCAATGTGCGCCGCCAAGATCGCTTGTAGCCAAGGCTCCACCCAAGCGAACAGCGCTTCTGCTTCCTCTTCCATGGCTATGCTTCCCGTTCTGTCCTGTCGGTTGATGTAGGCCACTGTCGCTGAATTGTCCGAAAGCACTCGTATCGCCCAGCCCCTCACCGCGGTCTTGAACGACTGGAGTGCTAGAAACACTGCTCGAAGCTCGTGCCGATTGACTTTCCTTTTCGGTCCATGCCCCTTGCACGAAAAGATCCCTACAATGTGCGCCCCATCCCGCGAGACTTGCGTCCATCAGTAACAGGAGCCACTGCGGCTGTTCCAAGGGCAGGCCCGCCCCCAGAGATTCCGGACGAAGCCACCACTGAAGGGACTGCTGGACCCAGAGAGGACATGGAAGTCGCCGGTTTAACGAATCGGTCTGGTGTGGCCACCGGTGCAGAAGCACCCTCTGTAATGGCTGCATATGAATCCTGGCCCACGGAACCACCTCCAGGGTTGCTGCCATTGTCCCCAGGACGCAAAGATAATTCCACGCCGAAGGAGCTGAAGTGGCTCTGAATTTGCATACCAACTGACGTAGAACTTGAGCCCGTCGCTCCGTTAAGAATACAGCTCCTCTCTGGGTGTTGAAACGCACCCCCAAATACTTGAGCACCTGGGTCGGAACAAATCGGCTCTTGGCATGGTTGACTACCCATCCGAGACTCTGTAGAAATGTTACCACCTTGTCCGTGGCTTGCATACTTTCGGCCCTGGATTTCGCTCGAATCAACCAGTTGTCGAGATAAGGATGAACCGGAACTCCGTCCTTTCGCAACGCAGCTGCCACCACCACCATAATCTTGATGAAGGTGTGAGGCGCCGTCGTGAGGCCGAAAGGTAAGGCTTGGAACTGATATTGTCCCCAGGGAAGGGCGAATCTTAGAAACTTTTGATGAGACGCTCTGATCGGGATATGTAGATAAGCCTTCGTAAGATCGAGGGAGGTCAAAAATTTGCCTTGGTGTACCGCCAGAATGACGGACCGCAGGGTTTCCATCCGGAAATGCGGAACTCGAAGGCAGCGGTTCACTCCTTTCAGATCCAGAATTGGCCGAAGGGATCCATCTTTCTTTGGCACCACGAAATAAATGGAGAAACGACCAACGCCGTAGTCTTCCAATGGAACGGGCACCACCGCTTCCAACTGCAGTAGTTGATTCAACGTTTGACGCACTGCCAGTGTCTTCTGCTGACCTTTGCATGGCGAAAGGACAAACGAATCCTGGACTGGACAAGCCAACTCGAGAGCGTAACCTTCTCTGATAATTTCTAGCACCCACTGGTCGGACGTTATCTGGGCCCAAGCAGGAAGAAACTCTCGGAGACGCCCTCCAATCCGTTGGCTTCCCACCTGGGCCTGCCTCGCTTCATTGTGATTTATGACTTGGTCCCGCGGAGACCGTTTGAAAACCTCTTCCTGCTCCACGAAACCCCTGGGCTCGAGAAGCAAATCGGCCTCTCTGGAAGCCTCTTAAGCGGGATGTACAGAACCTCCTAAAATCTCTAAACTAACCCCTAGAGGCTGGCATAGACTTCCCCTGCTTCGGTTTATCTTCCGGGAGTCTACCACCTTTGGACTCCCCCAACTCCTTGACCAGCTTGTCCAGGTCTTCTCCAAACAATAGGCCACCTTTGAAAGGAAGCTTGCTGAGCCACGACTTGGAAAAACCATCCGCTGCCCAATTCCTTAGCCACAGATATCACCGTGCGGCTACCAACGATGACATACTATTCGCTAGTGCTCTAATCAAATCGAAGTGAACATCAGCCAAATACGCCGTTCCTGATTCCATACGGGTCACATCTCTGTCTCCCTGAGGAGAGGCTTGTTGTAAATGCTGTGACCACCGTAGACACGCTCTCGCCACCCATGCCCCACAAATAGGTGCTTGTAAGGAGAGAGCATTCGCTTCAAAAGCCTGTTTCAGCAGACCATCTATCTTTCTATCCTGCGCATCATTCAACGCAGCGCTGCCCTCTACTGGAATGGTCGTCTTCTTTGTGACCGCCGACACTGCCGCATCAATTCGCATGACATGACACTTTTCTTTGTCCTTATCTGCTAAGGGATAGAGCCTGTTCATTGTTCTGACTCCCTTGAGACCTCCCATTCATTTTGGATCATTCGATCAACTACCTGGTGAATCGCAAACACCACCTCAGATTCTCGCACCGCTTGGATGAGAGGGTCCTCCAATCCCTCTTCCTCCACAGGCTGTACCGCCACCAGATTAAGCATCTGAAGGGATGCTGTGACCAGAGCCGTAAGTTCGTCCTTCCTGAAGATACGAAGAATTCTCGCCTGATCTTCAGGCTCTGGGATTTCACCTTCCTCTAGGTAGGTCGTCCACTCCAGATTCAAGCTCTAGCTCCATTTCCTCCGACTCAGACCCCCCTGAGTCAGCGGGTAGATTATCCAGTGGACAAGCCCGCTTAGGAGGCCTCACAGCCTCGTCCATGCCCCCTTCCACTCCCGCCTGCTTCACCGGAGTTGGAAGAGGTATTGACTCCGGCAATTTCCCTTGCTGGTTTAAGCAATATACCTCATGCATAATCAACATGAAGCCCGGGGAGAAATCGCCTAGCGAGGGCCCTGCAGCCGTAGAGGGCAACGCTAAGCCTGGCCCAGCGGCCTCCTCCGGCCCCGCCACCGGCTGATCTTCGATTATCTCATCTTTGGCTGACGCCGCCGCACTGCGCGACTCCTGCATCCGATCCACAATCTGCTGTTCCATAGAGGTGGAGGTTGCCCACACCCATGACAGACTCCCGCCTCCGAGACTGCGCCTCTGCGTGAGTCACACACCAGACAAGGGGGATGAGACGACATTTGTCAGGACCGCTGTCCCACTAAGGAAATGGGGCTTCCCACACACAGCCCCTAGGCCTGCAGGCAGAGCTTGCTATGCTGCTCCTTTTTTTTTTTTAAATGAAAGAAAAATCAGCCTGCACTTCCCAAATATAATTGGAAGTCCTTGCAGCAATTAATAAAGTAACAACTACAAGTTAATTAAGACTAAAACAGCCCACAAGCTAAACTCCGTTGTCCTCTACAGCGCGAGATACCGCCACGTGGTACAACATGTGGAAGAAAATGGCTGACACGAGCACACGTGATTCGGCGCCAAAAACCCCGCTGAGAAGAAGGAAGCCTAATGTCCTTCGGCGCACGGCACGATCATGGATTGGCCCCTTAAACGCCATTTGCCTAATCAAACAATTGAAAACGATTCTTACCGCCTGCTTTAGCGCTCCTCTCACGCGGCCCCACTCAACACTGGAGCAAGTGGACCGCCGCGGAGCGCGCCCGTCTCCATCCTGCACCTCTTGAATAAACAAATTGACCGGCAACCTGGGCCTGGCCAGGGGATAGTGCGGTGCTTTGCAGTGCTCTCCTCCGTACAATCAAGGAGGAGAGAGCTGCTATATAAGTCAGTCAGCAGTAGAAATGAAAGAGCAGGAGACAGACAGCGGCCGGTGGAAATCGTCACTTTTTTTTTTTTTTTTTTTAAAGACACAGACCCTACAAATTAAAATAAGACTAAAACAGGGAGATTAAACTAAAGTCAACACTTAACCTAGATCCTGCCTGCTCCTTATTCGTTCCTCAAGTGAGCCCAGCACCTAGGCTCACTACGTCCTCCTGCTGCATGGAGACTGGACACACTGGGGCTGATGGGAGACACCAGCAGGCTACATCCAGTGATGTCACGGGTTTGACCTGCCCAGTCTCCAAGCTGCAGGAGGAGGTGCACTATCCAGAGGTGGAGGACTGAACTGGAGGAACGATAAGGAACTCCATGTTAACAGAACACCTGACCTCAGTCACACATGCACAACATCGACCCTCACCAAGTACAGAATAAGTAACCACAATCTAAAGTAAAAATAAAAATATGTAGAAAAACTTTAAACTGAAACCCCAAGAAGCCAGAGTCCACATGCAGTGCAACATCAGATAAATAAGAGATGCAGTTCCCCAAGACTGTGTAAAATATAAAAATAGCACAAAGTCCAATTACTAAAATTAAATAAAATTATTTTTTCTACCTTTGTTGTCTGACCATTTTATTCTTTGATCATGCTGGTCCCCATCTGAGGCTTCTGCTTTCCGGTCTTCTCTTAGCTCTTTTTCTGTGGTCTATGGTCCATCTGCCATTTCTTATCTCTTCTTTTGTTTTCTTCACTTCCTTCCATCAGCCCATTTCCAGTTCCAGTAACCCTCCCCAGTATCAGCCCCCTTTCCAGTCCTCCCCTCCCAGTACCTTCCAATGTCAACCGTCTTGCAATCCCATGACTGCCACTGGTGTCCATTCCCTTCCAGTCCCCCTTCTTCCCCACTGTCCAGCCCCTTCTAGTCCAAATACCATCCCAGATATCAGCTCACGTCCACTCTCAGTGCCAATCCCCCCCCCCCCCCCAGTCAGCTCTCTTCCGGTAGCCCTACCCTCTGGCCCAGCTCCCTTGCAGCCTCCTCCCTATTACCCAGCCACCTACCACTCCCATCTCCAAGTGTCAGCTCCCTTCCCGTCCCCCTTCAGTATATCCCAGGTGTCAGCTCCTTTCCAAACCCCTCCTTCCCCTGTCAGCTCCCTTCCTGCCTCCTCCTTCCTCTGGCAGACCCTCTCAGTATCTGCTCCCTTCCTGTCCTATTCTACCATCCCCCCGCATCAGCCCATTTGTAGCCCTAGCCCTTACAGGGCTAGCAGCACTCTCCTCCCCTCCCCCATTAGCCCATTTCCTGTCCCAGCCAATTTCCAGTCCTATCCCCTTTATCAGTCCACTCCAGTGCTAGCCCCCATCTGCCCATTAGCAGTCGTAACCCTCGAATAAGTCCATTTTCAGTTCTAGCCTCCCAATCAGCCCATTTCCTATCCTAGCCACCCCCATAGTCCATTATCAGTTCTAACCCCCAGCCCATAGCCCATTTCCAGTCCTAGCACCCCCCCCCAACACAGGGAAATTGAAAAAATAATAAAAATAACTCCGGCTTAAAAAGCAGCTGTTGCTGCTGCTCCAGCGGCAGAATGAAGAGCCCCATGGTCGCGTCGCCGCCGCCCCAGAAAGCTTGCCCGTTTCTCCTCCGCGCCAGCTCAGCTTTTGCAGTGCCGCAGCGAAGAGAGAGTGTTTCCCTTTTGCATGGCTCTGTTAAAGCTGAGCCCGTGGCGCTGATGGTCCCTTCAGCACCACGGACTCAGCTTTAACAGAGCCGTGGTTAAGGGAAACACTCTCCCTTCACGGCGACTCTGCAAAAGTTGAGTCGGCACGGAGGAGAAACGGGCAGGCTCTCCAGGGAGGCGGCGGCAAAACCACGGGGGCTCTTCATTCTGCCACTGCGGCCACTGGAGTGGCAGTTATTTCTTAAGCTGGAGTTATTTTTTATTATTTTTATTTTGAAGGCCAAGGCAGGCGGTCTTTTTGGGGGCAATTTTGCCACCCTCAAAAAGTTACCACCTCATTTGGCCTCATTATAGAGGCGCCCCTGGATAGAGAAGATATGATAAAAATGTTTAAATACCACTATGGCTTAAGTGCATAAGAGGAGATCCTCTTTCGATTGAAAGCAAGCTCTGCTACAAAAGAACAAAGGATGACGGTAAAAGAGGATAGACTCAGGAGTAATATGCGGAAATATTTCTTTACAGAAAGAGTGGTAGATAGGTGGAATAATCTCTCAGTGGAGTTAGTAGGGACAAGGACAGTATCTGAATTCAAGAAAGCATGGGACAAACACAGAAGATCTCTAAAAGAATAAAGGGGACTATGGTAGTTGATATGGAAGGGCAGATTAGACAGAAACATGACAGCTGAAAAAGACCATATGGCCTATGTTTCACTGACAATTTTAATATTAATACACAGAAGTTATAAACAAGATCCCTCCACTGGCCATATCCTTGGGAGTGTATTTAACTGCGCTTATAAGAGAATTACGATTATACAGCGATATATGCTCTTGCAGTATTGTGAACAAGAGCAGACATAGAAATTAGTATTTGTCTTACCATACTCTATTTAGGCATGGAGCAAAAACATAGCAGAACATTCAAATACTGTGACACCAAATGCAAAATAAGGTGAAATTAGGTCTTATCTGCTAATTTTCTTTCCTTGAGTCCCTCCAGTCTAGTCCAGATGAGTGTATTTATGCCTTCCTGCCAGCGGATGGAGACTGAGAACTCGATAGTTTGATGATGTCACCCTTTAAAGGTCCTGGGCAACCCTCCTCAAACCAGTATTTCTATAACAAAGCAAACTCTACTAAGACCACCAGTAACAAAGATCTCAAAACTATATAAAAGGAGTAAAGAGCCCCAATCAAATAACGAAGCAAAATAAGAACTCATTCATTGGCAAACTCTGGCTCTGCCTAGGTCCAGGCATTGAGGAAAGAAAAAATAACCACTTGCATGACCTGCGAGGAATAACCCGGCTTTCTTAGCCTACCTCTCTCATGAGCCAAACTATAAGCGAGAATTGATCCACAGCCAGCATTAGCACAGGTCCCCGAGACAGAAGGTCTTGCACTCCTGGCAAAGGCCACGAATCTTCCACAGTCAGACATACCAGATCGGCATACCAGAGTTTCCGAGGCCAATTTGGCACCACAACAATCACCATGTCCCGATGACTCTGCACACTCTGGAGCACTCGTCCTCAGAGACCATGGAGGAAGCACATACAAACAGATCTTCCAGGGGCCACCACTGAATTAGCGCATCGTGTCAGATATTCTTTTTCTCCTGTGGCTGAAGGACCTGCCCACCTTGGCAATGCCATGGGATTCATCATCAGTAACCCCAGCGATCCAAGATCTGTTGAAATACCGATTCCGCCAGCATCCATTCCCCTGGGTCCAACAGGTTTCTGCTGAGAAAGGTGGCCTGGTCTTTTCTTTTCTGGCCACATGTGCCTCTGATAGGGTCACTAAGTGCTCCTCCGCCCATTCCAGAAGAGGTGCTACCTCTCCTGGCCAACTGCCAACTCCTGGTGCTGCCTTGGCAGTTGATATAGACCACTACCATTGCACTGTTGGACAACACACAAACTGCCCTGCGATGGACCAGAGGAAGAAAAGCCTGGACAGCCAGAAATACCACCAGAGTCTCCAACCAGTTGATCGACCAAGTCCTCTCTTCCAGAGACCACAGACCCTGGGGCTACCTGAGACCGACAAGCTGGCATACATTGTTACCACCAGCCAGTCGGGGGCTTCCAGTGGGTACCCCCTTCACCACTGGAGACTTACCCAGGCCTCCTGTGGCAGTGGCAACTGACACCACAAGGAATGTCTTTCACCAACCACCTGTCCAACAGTGCCTGCTGCAGTGGACACACATGTGTTGTGGCCCATGGAATCAGATCCAACATGGCCATCATGGACCCCAGAATGTGCAGAAAATCACAAGCTCGAAGGACTCGGCCCCCCAAGAGCTGGAGAATCTGCTGCTGAAACTTTGTCAATCGGTCTAGTGTCAGAGCCACTATACCCACACTGGTCAAAATGGGCTTCTAAATAATCCAGAGATTGAGCTGGCTCTGTCCTGCTCGTCACAAAATTGATGATCCAACCCAGCCGCTGGAGCAGGAATATCACACCCACTGCATTGCCAAACGGCTCTCTTGGGAAGATTTTGCTCTGATCTGTCAGTCGTCGAGGTAAGGATGCAAACACTCTTTCCCTGCATGAGGCCACCACAACTACAACCATCACCTTCGTAAAGGTTCTGGGAGCCATGGCTAGCCCGATGGGCATGACTCGAAATGGAAAATGACCCATTGGCATTGCAAACTACAGATATCGCTGATGGTCAGCATGAATTGGATTGTGCAGATACACCGCCAAAAGATCTAGGGAAGTCACAATAATTGACCACAGAGTCTCCATATGGAACTGAGGCACTCAAAGCTCTGTTGACCCTCTTCAAATCCAAAATTGGCTGAAAAGTTCCTTCTTTTTTGGGTGCCACAAAGTAAATGGTATATCAGCCCAGATCACACTCCTCCGATGGAAATGGAACCACAGTTTGGTCCCCTGCAGCTGCAGGAGGCGCTCCCCTTTCCACAACTAAACGTTCCTTGGCTGGAGCTCGGCAGGGAGAACCCATAAAAGCGTCTGAGAGGGGCGGCGCAAAAATTCAAGGGTGTAACTCTCTCGAATCACCTCCAGTACCCACTGGTCTGTCGTGATCTGGGTCCAGGTGGCATAAACGTTTTGCAGGCAGCCTCACACTGAAACCAGTTCAGCCATTCTTTTCACTAACATTTGGACCAAAACATAAAGGGCAGCTGCCAGGAAAGCCGAACTGGACTCCAACCTTGCTGCCTCCACAAACAAAAACTGAAGGTCCTGAACACTCTGTGGAAGCTTCTGAGACCACCACAAACAAGGTCAAGCAACATACGTGCCACAAATATATGCTTGAATGGTCAAAGCCGTAAAATCAATAGACTGCTTTAACATGGCCTCCAACTTCCTATTGTGCAAATCTTTAAGCGCTGCACCACCTTCCATAGGAATCGCTGTCTTCTTGGCAACCGCTGCTGTGACCAACGCATCCACCTTAAGAAATCGGAAAAGTTCTCTACCTTAAGGGGGAATGGGACAAAACCTGGCCATAAACCTGCGGACCTGCTGGTTAGCCTCAGACACCTCCTACTCAGACATAATCATGTGTTTAATGGTCCACTTAAATGAGAACAACTTCGGCAAGGGATCCTCTGCTGTTTCTGTTGTTGGAATGCCCTCAACAATATTAGCCTGTGAAATGAGGCTACTCAACTCCTCTCTGTAGAAAACCCTCACAACTGTGGGATGTTTCCCAGGGGGAATTTCACCTTCTTACAGACCATGTGACTTCTCAATAGTCTGAGGGATCCTCCGACCCCTCCAAGCCCAAAGACAGGCAATCCTCTAGATCAGTGTGTAAAACACCAGTCCTGGAGGGCCACAAACCAGTCTGGTTTTCAGGATGTCCCTAATGAATATTCATTAGATATATTTGCATACAATGGGGGCAGGGCATGCAAATATATAGCACGCATATTCATTAGGGATACCCTGAAAACCTGACTGGTTTGCAGCCCTCCAGGACTGGAGTATGACATTCCTGCTCTAGATCCTCTTCTAAAACTCTACTGAGCCGCTTGGACGCTGACCATGGAATGGTACAATGATCAGGAACCGCAACTGGCACCTTAAGAACAATCTTGCATTCAGTTTTGTTTCAAACAGTAAGCCTGGTGCAGAAGCAAAAGTAATTCAGGGAAAAACGGCACCCTCAGAGCCCATGCCAGAGTCCCTGCTGCCTCCATGTGCAATCCAGGCTCATCTTCGACTAAATTGGAGGCCTCCCAGGATTCCCCGATGTCTGCAGTGCCCCCTACAAACAGACGGCATTTCTCACAAAAACCAGGGCTTGCTGCGGCTGAGAGGAACTGAACTGTACCTCAGCTGCAGCTCTTTCAACTTCCTCCAGCTGCCAATCAGCTTCCAAAAGCTGCCTTTCAACTGCGTGGCTCTCCTGCTCACAGCCATGGCAGAAACTGGAGTCAAATGGCTCTATTTGCTGAATCAGCATGCTTCATTAGAGCCCACCCTCAAGTCAGTGGCAGACTTAACTCCTCTGTAGCTCCTGTGGTAGCACAAAAGACCCCGATTAACCCATTCGGTTCTTGCTGCCCGTTGGCTGCCCTTGCCCAATCAAAAACTTCCCTGGCTGAGGTAACCAGAAGGAATACCGCTTGAAGCCCAAATTTAGGGGGGGTGGGGGGTACCCAGCTCACTGGGTGTAGCAACCCTAGACCCTATCCAGGCTTCGATAATGCCAAGCCAGGGACAAGGAGTCACCAATGTATGGCTTCGCTCAGCCTGAGAAGCTTCCCAAATTGTTTTTTTCCCAAAGCCATCCAGTGGAGTTCAGACTGCACAGGAGATTAGCCACTTCTATCTGCTGGAGACTGAGAAAATATTGGCCTGAGGAGGCCACAGGATCCTTATAGGGTGACATTATCAAACCAGCGAGTTCTCAGACTCCATCTGCTAGTAGGAAGACATAAAGCATAGTTACTCACCTGTAACAGGTGGTCTCCGGGGACAGCAGGAATCAGTCCTCACATATGGGTGACGTCAACGCCGACAGAGCTTTTATGATAATCTATCCCCAGCTTTCAAAGAATGCCTTTGGGAAATACACAACGCATGTGTGGTCCCCTTTCCCCTAAGGGTGCTATCTTGCCTCAGTATGATATAACAAAGACGGCAAAAAACAGCAAGAAGCTGTTACAGGTGAGTAGCTACGCTTTCTCCGGGAACAAGCAGGAAGTCAGTCCTTACATATGGGACTCCCCAGCTACATGTTACCGAGAAACCTGTAAAAAGCCGCAGGTGACCAGAAAAAGGATGAGCCGTGAGCAGCAGCAACTCAGTCAAAAGACAACAGACCAAGAGTGACCCAAGTGTCCAGCGAGGAACCAGTTCACCGGTAGCCCGAACACAGCAAGGGACGGAGAGTAGGAAGTGCCTACACCCCGAACAAATGATGGAGTACTGCCTGGCTGAAGGCATTGTCCCAACAAGACTCCCTCTCCAAGCAGTAATGAGCTGCAAAAGTATGGACTGAGAACCAGGTGGTGGCCCGGCAGAATTCCAACAAGGGAAAGGAAAGCAGATTTGCCACGGAGGCCGCCATGGCCCGGACGCTGTGCACAGTGACACAGCAGTCCAGTGAGAATCCAGCCTGATCATAGACAAAGGTAATGAAGTCCGCTACCCAGGTGGACAGGGTAGGCTTAGAGACTGCCATCACCAACCAACTTTGGTCAAAGGAGACAAAGAGCTGATAAGCTCGGTAGTGGTCCTGGGTGCGCTGCAGGTAGAAAGTGCCCACTTACAGTCCACTGTGTGAAGGATGGCCTCCACTCTGTTGGCGTGGAGCTGCAGAAATAAGGTGGGTAGCACCTCCTGCTGGTTAAGGTGGAACAGTGACCCCCACCTTGGGCAGGAACTTGGGGTGCATGCAGAGAACGACCCTGTTCCTATAGAACCTAGTGTACGGTAGGTCCACCACCAACACTTGGAACTCGCTGACACGGTGAGCAGACGTGAGCGCCACGTGGAATACCACCTTCCAAGTTAGATACTTAAGATGGCAGGAGCCGAGAGGCTCAAATGGTGGCGCAATAAGCTTTGCGAATACCACGTTCAAGTCCCACTCCGCCGCTGGGGGGACAGATGGGAGGCTTCGAGAGGAGATCTCTCAGGAAGTGAGCCACTAACAGCTGAGCGGAGAGGAGTCTGCCCTCAATTAGATAGTGGTGTTAATCGTCAAGCCTGTCTGAGACAGGTGAAGCAGATACTGCAGCACCAGCTGGATGGAGCAGGAGAAGGGGTTAATCCAACTCTCCGCGCACCAGGAGAACCTCCGCCACTTGAAGGCGTAAGCCCAGCAGGTGGAGTTCTTACGGGAGGCCAGGAGCACCACCTCCACCTTTGTGGAGAAGCTGAAAGGAGCCAGGGTTACCCCCTCAGCAGCCAGGCTGTGAACATCAAGGACTCCAGGGTTAGGGTGAAGGAGAGTGCCCTCTTCTTGTGTCAGTAGACCTAAGTCGCACCACAGGGGAACTGGGGTTGCTGTGGACAGGTAGAGAAGCAGGGGAAACCATGGCTGCCTCGCCCACCGTGGAGCTATCAGGATCACTGTGGCCCTGTCATGTTGGACCTTGAAGAGAGTCTTGGCAATCAGGCACTGTACTGGTAATGGCCTCTGCCCACCACGAAGCAAAGGTACTGCCTGTGGAGGGGGTGGATAAGGATGTGCATGTACGCATCCTTTAAGTCTAAGGAGCATAGCCAGTCTCCCTGCTGGAGATATGGCAGCAATGTTCCAAGGGAGAGCATCTTGAACTTCCCCCTCACCAGGAACCTGTTGAGGTCCCGAAGGTCTAGAATGGGATGAGTCCTTTTGGGGACCAGGAAATAGCAGGAGTAGAATCCCCTGTCCATGAGGTGGACGGAGACGAGTTCCACTGCTTTGCTTGTTAGAAGGGCTGCAAGTTTCTGCTGGAGCAGGGCCCAGTGAAGGGGAGTCCTGGGTAGCTCTCCCGGGAAGAATGGTAGGGGCATCTATAGAAGGTGAAGGAGGTAACCCTCCCTGACAACCTGGAGGGCCTACACGTCTGTGGTGATGGCCAACCACCTGTGGATGCAATATACCAGACGATCCCTCATGTGCTTCAGAGCTGTGCCTCCTGGGGGAAGAGCAGCTATGCCCAAGGCATCAAAAATCCACTCCAGGTTGCACCGGTGGTGCGATCTGGGACTTTGGGGCCTTAGGCTTACACGTGCCATGTCCCTGTCCCTTGGGAAGCTGGGAAGGCTGGGTATGGGGGGGTAGCTTCCGTAAGCCTTCCTCTTCTTCGGGAATGAGGACTTTCTGTCCGAAGTCTTCCTTCGGAAAGGGTGAGAGGTCATCTTGGAGAGCCTGGTCCTTGTCAGGTACTTGGACTCCAACTCGGCGGTCTTGTCCATCCTGGATTTGCCAAAGAGGTTTTCTCCCTGACGGAGGACATCGACCAGCTTGTCCTGTATCCATTATTCCAGGTCGGACAACTGTAGCCAGACCTGGCGTTGGGCACTTATGCCTGCTGCAGCCACTCTAGCCACCGACTCGAAGCCGTCATAGGCTGCCTGAGTAATAAACTTGGAGCACTCTCTGACTGTGGAGGACAGGATCCAGAACAGCTGGAGGGGTTACTTCGAGAGTCCAGCTGAGAACCCGTCAAGTCTCCTTCACCAGGTCCCGCAGGTACATGCCCATACACAGCTAGCAGGCCTGGATCCGGCTGACAAGCATTGACTCTGGAAGCAATTCCTGCCTATAACATCCATGGCACGGGCCTCCCTACCCAGGACACCAAGGAGTGTGTCTTCTGGCTCTTAAGCCTACACATGGTCGACTCCACAACCATGAAGTTATGAGGCAGTTGGGCTTTTTGGAAGCCAGGGCTCCGGTGGACCTGGTACATCGAGTCCAGCTACCTGCTTACAATGGGCACAGAGGATGAGTCTCCCACATGTGGAATTGCAGCCGTTCCAGGATGGAGAGAACGTGCACCGTGAGTGCCTCCTTCAGTGGAGCCTCATACTGGAGGATCTTGAGGTTCTCCGTACAAGGGTCCTCCTCCGATTCTGTGGTGAAGGCAAGGGCCTTCGCCATATCCCTTACAAGGCCATGTCCTCGGGAGGGGACTGGCGCCACATCTCTGGGGGAGATGGGTCCAAGGGTACGTCCTGGAGGCGGCAGGTGTCCAGGGACTCATTGTCCTCAGTCTCCCAATCTGATTCCGAAGTGGTGGCATCGTTGAGGGTTTCCTGCATCTCTGAGTTGTGCCTTGGCCCCGGCGCCCCGCCACTCAGAGCAGAGGGCACTGAGCAGGGAAGACTGCGACCCCGAGGAACGGAACTGGGATCGTGACCAATGCCAAGAGATCTCTCGACGCCGGTGGCGCTCAAGGATTGGCTCGACCTCTGGGGAGTCCTTCGACGTGGAAGGCCCTGTGGTTGGGTGTGATGACCTGGAGGAACTAGGCATCAGAGCCCGCTGCTGGGCCAAGAAGGCAGACAAACTGCGCTCCAGGGTCCCTCCTTCCTGGCCTCAAGACCAGATAGATCCGTCAAGGGAAAGTTTGACAAGGATGGCCTCTGGGGTGTGAGATCAATCTCTCAATGTCGACAGCTCCCATCAGAAGATCTCTCCTGGCCATTGATCTCGGCCTCGCATCGAGGGTTACAGGTCCTGAGCCCGTGGGATTTCCCCACTGCCACTGACTCATCTCCCAATGCGGTCCTCAAGGGTTTCCAGCTCTTCTGGCAGCCCTCATCAGTGGAGCTCCAGCCAGAAGCTCTGAAGTCACTTGGTCCTGATGAGGTTCAGAGGTCCTGGAGGAGGACTTGGAGAGAGGTCTTGCAGACAACTCCGGAACTGACTCAACTTTGTGGAAGATGGATTCACGCAGCTGCTGATTGCTCTTAAGGGCCTTGGGAGTCATCTGCTTACAGAGACTGCAGACCAAGGGATCATGATCCGGCCTGAGGCATTGAAGGCAACAGCTGTGCCGCTCCATGCGAGACATGTATGCGCAGCGGTTGCACAGTTTGAAGCCACTGACCGAGGATATGGCAGGGAAGACGTCCCCCACGAGGTCAAACTCATTTGGCCCAGCCAGTAAAAAGGCACAAACCTATGCTGAATGAAAAGGAGAAGAAAAGGAGAAAAAAAGAAGAAAAGAACCCAAGAAAACACAATGCCAAGGTAAACAGACTCAGGGGCAATAAGAGACCAATACGTGACCAGTGAAAAGCAAATTAAGACAAAAGCTATCAACTTTTTCCGAGGGGAACAGACACACATCTGATAGGCTCCATGGAAAAAAGGAGGCTGAGGCAAGATGGCACCCTTAAGCAGGAAGAGGACCATTCATGCATGGTGTGTCTCCCAAAGGCTTTCTTTGGAAGCTGGGGAGAGATCACCATGCGGGCTCTGTTGGCACAGACGTCACCCATATGTGAGGACAGCCTTCCTGCTTGTTCCCGGAGAAACCTACGTGTCTGGACTGGACTGGAATGATAAGGAAACTTGTGAATATAGAGCCTGTGTTAACTGACAGTGGTGCTCCTCCACTATTGAGGGAGAAAATTAGGAACACCCTGTTACTAAGAAAAAGTTTTGGGCAAAGAGAAATTCCAAGTGTAATTCATCTTATGTGATTTCTATTATGCCCTTGCAATTTGATTTCTGTAGGGTGAAAGAAGAGACCTAGAAGTTGAGATTAAATTAACATTGTAGCAGAATGCACACTCAAGCATTGACAGCTCCACTGGTTAGTCATTTTACTTCTGTGAAGCATAAGATAAGAGGAAATAGGATGGCAGATTACAGATCAGGTGCAAGTGGTGTGGAGGTGATCATACACATCAACTGAATTATTGGGAACAATTCTGGATATATAATTTAAGAACAGTACAGCCTGAAGGGTTGGACAATGAAGCTGAATGAATGACATTACCTTTGGAAGTTGATCATCAATTTGGCTCTACCAGATTAAAATTGCTATTGCTGTAATTATAGATCTTTGTAAACTAATCTGGGTTTAAATTAAGATGGATAGAGATTGAAATAAAAACACCGCTGCCATATTTTGTGTGGAATGCAATACAGTCAAGTGGCAAAAAAATCTAAGATAATGTGATATTTTGTAGAGCCCTGATGCAGCACATTTGGTGTTACAAAAGATTTCATGTCAAGATGTTTGAGTGAATATCTGGAAGTTCAGTATCGGGTTAGCAGAGCAAGTGAAGAGACACTTTGAAAAATATTTGGAAATGTTATAAAGCATAACTCTACCCCCGCTTCTTCCAAATTATGTCTCAGTAAACCTATATACAGATGTACTTTTTACATTGAATACCCTTGCAAATTTTATATTGTTTAACTTTTTATTAATAAGGACAGGACAAGGAAAAGTACTACAATGACACTTGCAAGGAAATAGAAGCAGAAACTATTAGAGGAAGAACAAGATCTGCTTTCCTAAAGCTACGAGAGTTAAAGAAAAAGTTCCAGCCTCGAATTGGAATGTTACAAGATGTTCAAGGTTCTATGTTGAATGATGCTGAGATGATCAAGAAAAGGTGGAAGGAATATACAGAGTTTTTATATGATAAAGATCAAGTGGACCAACAGCCGTTTTAACCTGTACCTTATGATCGGAAGCCATTGGTGATGAAAGAAGTTGAAGCAGCATTGAAAGCCTTATCAAAGAACAAAGCACCAGGCTTTGATAGCATTCCTATAGAAGTATTGCAACAATCTGATGCAGCTGTTACCATACTTACAAGGCTCTGCCAAGAAATATGGAAGACAACATCATGGCCAACTGACTGGAAAAGATCTGTGTTTATACCAATACTAAAGAAAGGTGATCCAACTGACTGTGGAAATTATCGAACAATCACTCTGATCCCACATGCCAGCAAGATTCTACTGAAGATTATTCAAAAGAGACTACAACCATACCTGTAACAAGAACTGCCTGAAGTGCAAGCAGGGTTCAGGAAAGGGCGAGGAACGAGAGACATCATTGCGGATGTGAAATGGATCCTTGAAAAGACTAAAGAATACCAAAAGGATATCTATTTGTGCTTTATCGACTATAGTAAGGCTTTTGACTGTGTAAATCATGAGAAACTCTGGGCCACTTTAAGCAGCATGGGTATACCAGAACACCTGATCGTTCTCTTGCGCAATCTGTACATTGATCAAGAAGCAACAGTTCGAACGGAACAAGGAGAAACAGAATGGTTTAAAATAAGCAAAGGTGTAAGACAAGGCTGCATACTTTCCCCCTATCTGTTTAATTTATATGCAGAACAAATCATCAGAGAAGCAGGATTGTATGAAGACAACAGAGGTGTGAAGATTGGTGGAAGACTCATCAACAACCTTCGCTATGTTGATACTACATTAGTGGCTGAAAGTGAAGATGATCTGAAACATTTGCTTCTCACAATCAAAGAACATAGTCTCAAAATTGTCCTGCACCTTAATGTAAAGAAGACAAAGATCATGACAACAGGCATAATCAACAGGTTCATCGTTGAAGGAGAAGAAACTGAAATTGTGAACAACTTTAACCTACTTGGATCAACTATCAATAAAGCAGCAACAAGCAGTCAAGAAATCAAACGACGCATTGCTCTTGGCAGAATGGCTATGAAAGACCTAGATAAGATTCTCAAGAGCAGAGATGTCTCTCTCCATACAAAGATTCGACTTGTTCAAGCCATGGTATTTTCAATAACATCATATGGATGTGAAAGCTGGACAGTGAAAAAGACAGACAGGAAGAAAATTGATGCCTTTGAATTATGGTGCTGGCAGCGAATACTGTGTATACCATGGACTGCCCAAAAAAAAACCAGTCGGTACTAGAGGAGATCAAACCTAAGCTTTCTATAGAAGCTCAGATGACAAGACTTCGACTTTCATACTTTCGACACATCATGCGAAGAGAGAGATCATTAGAGAAAGACATCATGCTTGGCAAGATAGAAGGTCAACGCAAAAGAGAAAGGCCAGCAATGAGATGGATCGATACAATAACAGCAGCTACAGGCACCAGTCTGTCAACAATGAGCCGCCTGACTGAAGACTGAACACAATTTAGGATAGCTATCCAGAGGGTCGCCATGAGTCGACTTCAACTCGACGGCACTTAACAACAACAAAATTACATCATCAAATTATAACATATGCCTTAGACCAAGAATTCACAATCCCACCCCCCCAACACACAAAAAGAAACCTGCTGTAAGAAATACATTTTCAACTGCATCTTAAATATAAAATATCTGGCTACGTCAGCTAACCCTATAAACCTCAAAGCCCCGGAACCACTAACAGACCGGCATCCGTCGACCACAGAGCCCAGTTAGGAAGCTAGCCAACTCCACTGCAGGAAGACCCAACAGCAAGGAAAGCATAGTTACTCACCTGTAACAGGTGCTCTCCAGGGACAGCAGGAATCAGTCCTCACATATGGATGACGTCGACGGAGCCCCCATGCGGAGCAAATCCCCAGCTTTCAAAGAAAGCCTTTGGGACTGCATCACGCATTTGCGGTCCCCTTACCGCCCAAGGATGCCATCTTGCTCAGTCAAATGACATAGCTAAAAAGACGGCAAAAAGATAAAAATTAATCAAGGACTGCAACTCCAGGGGAGGAGGGAGGGTCATGAGGACTGATTCCTGCTGTCCCTGGAGAACACCTGTTATAGGTGAGTAACTACGCTTTCTCCAGGAACAAGCAGGAAGTCAGTCCTCACATATGGGACTCCCTAGCTATAGGCTACCGAAAACCTATAACTGAAAACAGGCTCCCTCTAGAAGAGCCACAGCAGCCATGATAGGAGTTCAACCGAAAACGTAACACTCCGGTAGCCTGACTCCAAAGGGTCGAAGGGTAGGAGTTGCCTAAACCTCGAACAGATTACAGAGGACAGCCTGGCCGAAAGCACCGTCCTGTTGGGACTCCCTATCCATGCAGTAGTGGGCTGCAAACGTCTGGCTTGAAAACCAGGTTGCGGCCCGGCAGATGTCTGCCAGTGGCACAGAGCTGAAGTGAGCCACTGATGCAGCCTTAGCCCTGACCCGGTGGGCCGTGACTCGACCCTGCAACGGGAGATCGGCTGCCCTGTATGCTCAGGCAGACAATGTACGCTTGGAGACAGGCATCCCCAGCTTACTGGGGTCATAAGAGACGAAGAGCTGAGGAGCTCTTCGATGTCCCCGCGTATGCTCCAAGTAGAAGGCCAACACCCTCTTACAGTCCAGGGTATGCAGAACTGCTTCTGCCCGGCTGGCATGGGGCCTGGGAAAGGAAGTTGGAAGCACCATCTCCTGGTTGAGGAGGAAAGAGGAGACCACTTTCGGCAGGAACTTTGGGTGTGTGCGAAGCACCACCCTGTTCCTACAGAACTGTGTGAATGGTCTATCGGACACCAGAGCCTGCAGCTCACTCACTCGTCTAGCCGATGTGAGTGCCACCAAGAAAACCGTTTTCCAAGAGGAAGCGGAGATGGCAGGTAGCCATCGGCTCAAATGGTGGGCGAGTAAGCTGCTGCAAGACCACATTCAGATCCCACTCGGCCGCCGGGAGGCGAATCAGGGGTTTTAGCAGAAGCAGACCTCGCAGAAACCTGGACACCAAGGAATGTAAAGAGAAAGGTTGCCTTTCCACTGGAAAGTAGTGTGCTGACAAAGCACTAAGGTGAACTCAGACAGAGTTTGACTTGAGGCTGAAATTGGAAAGGTGAAGCAGGTACTGCAGCACCACAGCCACCTGGCAGGAGAATGGGTTCTCACTCTGCTGCGCACACCATACCATAAATCTACACCACTTAAAGGCGTAGGTTTTCCTAGTCGATTGCCTTCTAGAGGCTAGCAACACATCCTCTATATTTTTTGGGAGGAGAAGTGGTGCAAGGACTACCCTTTCAGCAGCCATGCCATCAGGTTGAGGAACCTGAGGTTGGGATGCAGGAGTGAGCCCCCTGGTCCTGCGACAGGAGACTGGGCAGAAATCCCAGAGGAATTGGAGTCTCCTCCGCTAGCTGCAGGAGGAGTGGAAACCAAGGCTGTCTCGGCCAACTGGGGTCACCAGGATGACCGAGGCCTTGTCCTGATGGATCTTGAATAAGGTCCGAGTTACCAATGGCGCGTGAGGAAACGCATATAGGAGGCCCAGACCATGAAATTAGGAAAGCATCTGCAGCTACCCTGCCTGGGTGCGGCTGTCTGGAACAGAAGCGGGGCAACTGGTGATTGAGGGCTCACAAACAAATCTATGGATGGTTGTCTCAACAGTGGAAGAGTTGCTGGGCTACGTTGGGATCCAGTTGCCACTCGTGCGGCTGGAGAATTCTGCTTAGCTTGTTTGCTAGGAAGTTCTCCTGACTTGGTAAGTAAACCGCCTTGAGGAACATGCCCTTGCTGACTGAGAATGAGCATAGGTCCAGGGTTTCCTGACACAGGATACAAGAGCCTGTGCCCCCCTGTTTGTTCACAAAGTACATCGCTACCTGGTTGTCTGTCTAAATCAAGAGACTGATAAGCCAGGTTTGGCAGAAGGTCCGTAGAGCTAGGTGGATCGCTCGAAGCTCTAGGAGATTGATCTGTTGTGTACTCCCCCATGGAGACCACACACCCTGAGTGCAGACCTGCTGGCAATGAGCACCCCATCCCAGTAGGGATGCATCTGTAGTCAGCACCCTTGAATGCGTCGGAGCGTGAAAAGGCACTCCCCTCCAGGAGATTGTGAGGTTGAAGCCACCATCTCAAAGACTGTATCAGGTGATGGGACACCTTGATGTTGTCTCTGAGTCTGCCCGTGGCTTGTGTCCACTGGTCCCTGAGGTACCACTGAGCTGTTCTCATGTGGAGTCGAGCATTGGGTGTCACATGCACTGTGGAGGCCATATGACCAAGAAGGCGCAGAAAGTGTCTTGCTGAGATGTGGGATCTGCGACTTGCTGCACCAGGGCTACCAGTCTTTGAGCCCTTTCCTCTGGTAGATAAGCCCTTGCTTGAAGGGTGTCTAACCTTGCCCCTATGAACTCCAATCCCTGAGAGGGAACTAGAGTGGACTTTGTGTAGTTATCACAAAGCCCAGGTGCTGAAGCAACTGGATAGTGCGGGACGTGGCCTGTTGGGCTTCTAGAGCTGACTGGGCTCTGATGAGCCAGTCATCTAAGTAGACGAAGACGAAGACCCCTTGAGTCCTTAGAAAGACCGCCACCACCACCATTGCAAGGCACTTTGTGAATACCCTGGGTGCCGAGGCTAGGCCAAAGGGCAGAACTTTGTACTCAAAATGATTTCCTCCCACTACAAATCTTAGATATTGTCTGTGGTCTGGATGAATCAAGATGTGTGTATACGCATCTTTGAGGTCTAAGGAGCATAGCCAGTCTGCATGGCAGAGGTAAGGCAGCAATATTCCAAGGGAAAGCATCTTGAACTTTTCCCTCATCAGGAACTTGTTCAGGTTTCGCAAATCGAGGATAGGCCTTAGGCCTCCAGTTCTCTTTGGTATCAGAAAGTATCTGGAGTAGAAGCCTGTGCCTTGTAGGTGGTGAGGTACCGGTTCTATTGCCTGATCCTCGAGAAGACCTGTTAGCTCCTGCAAGAGGAGGCCACTGTGAAGAGGGGGTCTGAGAGGCTCCCCTGGAAAGTAAGAGGGAGGCACCTGGGTGAGATATAACCGATAGCCGATTTGGACTAGCTGGAGAACCCAAGTGTCTGTTGTAATAGCTGGTCACCTATGGGCATACAGGGCCAGCCTTCCTTCTGTGCAGGGCCTTGCGTCCTTCGGGAGAGAGACTATGCACTGGGAGTCAAAAGCCCCCTCCAGGCTGGGCTAGAGCTGGTGCCTGGGGCTTGGGGGCCTTTTGCTTACATGGGCCCTGCCCCCGTCTCTTGGCCTGCTGCCCCTGCTGGGAAGCCTGATACGTGGGGTAGTTTCGGTAAGCTGATCCTTTCCTCGGGAAAAAGGGCTTCTTACCTGAGCCCTTCTTCTTAGAAGGGGCAGAAGTCTTCTTCTCGACTTTTGTCCGGGTCAGGTACCCGGACTCGATCTCGGCAGCCTTCTCAGTCATGGGCTTGACAAAGAGGTTTTCACCTTGGCAAGGGACATCGACCAACTTGTCCTGAACCCATGGCTCCAGGTCTGACGACTGTAGCCATGCCTGGCGTCATGCACCGATGCCGGCTCCCGCTACCCGGGCCGAAGCCTTGAAGCAGTCATAGGCTGCTCAAGTCATAAACTTTGAGCATTCTCGGACCCCAGTGGACAAAACCTGGAAGCGCTGCAAAGGTCCCTCAGAGACCAGCAGAGAACCCGGCAATCTCCTTTGCCAGGTCTCGCAGATACATGCCCATGTACAGCTGGTACATCTGGATTCGGCATGCCAGCATCGACCCCTGGTAGCACTTTCTGCCGAGAGCATCCATGTTGTGGGCCTCCCAGGCAGGAGGCACTGAGGAATGCGTCTTCTGGCTCTTGAGCCGGCACATGGCTGATTCCACAACCATGGAGTTGTGCGGTAGCTGTGTCTTTTGGAACCCAGAGCTCTTGCGAACTCGATAGATGGAATCAATTCGCCTGCTGAGGACCGGCATCGAGGCCGGCGTCTCCCACATTCGGAGCATCAGCCATTGCAGAATGGGGGGCACTGGCACATTAAGGGCTTCCTTTGGAGGAAATCATACTGGAGGACCTCGAGCTCCTCGGCTTAAGGTTCTTTCTCGGGATCCACCGGGAATGACAAAGCCTTTGCCATATCCCGGACGAAGTCCAAGAACCGGGTGTCCTCCGGGGTTCCTCCACGGGATCCGCTGGGAATGACAAAGCCTTTGCCATGTCCCGAAGTCCAAGAACCGGGGGACTCCTCGGTCCTCTGCCTCCCAACTGGACTGCGAGGAGTTGTCGATCGGCTCCGGCCTCGAGGGCTTCGGTTTCGACCGCCCAAGTCGAGGGAATAGGTGTCGACGACCTCGGTCCCGAAGGGAGGTCGAGGGGGACCTCAGCTGAGGATCGACTCGAGACCTGATCGACTCGGCCTCCGGGGTCGACTTGGACATCGAAGTCCCGGTGATCGGGGCGGACGGACGTGCAAGACCGGCCATCAGCGCCCACTGCTGGTCCATGAAGGCAGACACGCTGCGCTCCAAGGCCGCCAACCTGAGACCGAGCTCAGGATGCTCCGCAGCCCCTGGCTCGGGTCCCGACACCGTCAGGCCTGACACCGGCACTCCCGGGGGACAGTCAACAACTAGGACAGTGCCAACCTTCCTCAGTGTCACCGGCTCCTTTCTAGGGAGTTTGGCAGGCCTCTCCGACTCCGAGGATCCGGGGTGGTGAACCGGGCTCCGCGACCGAGCCCGCAAGGGACCAGGCCATTCGGAGCTCTCAGACGACACCACCCTCACGGATTTTATCTTCCTCCGGTGTTCCCGCGAGGGAGACCCCCTTTCAGAAGACACCCGACACTGCTCAGGATCAGACGGTTCCCGAGAGGTCGAGGCCTCTGACGAGGTCCAGGCCTGGGCAGTTGCGGACTCAGGGAAAATCCTGTCATTTTGCTGCTGCCTGCTCCTCAAGGACTTAGAAGACATCTTTTTGCACGGGCCACAGACCATGGGGTCATGGTCGGGCCCGAGGCATTTGAGGAAGCAGTCGTGTGTGTCAGTCCCAAAGGCTTTCTACAAAAGCTGGGGATTTGCTCCGCATGGGGGCTCCATCGACATCACCCATATGTGAGGACTGACTTCCTGCTTGTTCCTGGAGAATTACAATAGTCTATCCTAAGCAATATCAGAGCTCTAGTATAACACTTATAAATATCAGAAATGGTCAGGCAAATCATCATTAATCTTTAACAAAAAGAAAATACACGAAAAAGTCAGATAATCTCTTTCCTCATTCTGTAAAGTTCTCAATAAAGGGAAACGGAGCAAACAAAATCAAAGGAAAAGCATAATCTCAGAACAATAAGCAAAAAGACATATAATCCATATGGTTACACATATCTTATAATGGAAGCTAACAGCTTAAACTTAGGCATCCACTATAGGAGGCCCCTTATCGGATAGGGTCTATATCAGCTTATCACTTAGAAAGCATGCTGAGATGGTTCAAAAAAATATATACCTAACATTTTTTTACTTGATATTTTTCCTAAAACTTCCATTTAAATGTAATGCCATCTGACAGAGCAAGATTGGAGAAAAGTAAAGCACTTGTAGCTTTTAGAGCAGTGCATGCTCATACACAGATCCACCCATGCTGCTATCACTGCAAGGAGCCACTTCAATTTTGCATACAGCTACTAAAAGAAGCCAACTCCTATGAAAGACCAGAGGATTTTGTGAAAAGTGATACTTGTTATTTTAGGACTACAAGACGTATGGAGTGCTGTACAGACTCATATAAGAGACGTTCCCTGCTCATCAGAGCTTACAATGTAGTCAAAACAGACAACACAGTAGCTGTAGACATAGGATACATCTAGGGGGAATGGTAACTCTTATGTGACTCCTGCCCACTATGTTAGTTACTCTGGTCTTTCAACTTGACAGAGACTGGATATTAAGATTATTTTTCAAGGTGCAGAGAGGAAGTATTTCAAGGATTGAAAATATGTTTTTTTTTCTGGATGTTGCAAGGGCTACACAGAAAAACAGACAGCAGCTTCTTTTATTACATCCTAGGGTAATTCAAATTGGTGCCATGATTTTCCTTAAATATCCTTGCAAGTGTATTGTTGAATACCAAAATATGAAGGATTTTTTTTAAAGTTATTCTCAGTTGTCCTTTTTATTTAGTGATAAATTGCCATTTGATGTCTTTACTCCCGTGCCCTTGGTGCCCCAGCAAGGAGGGATAATTGCTGTCTTTTATTAAGATAATTCACTACTTTGACAGTGGTCTTTTTTTTCTGCACTTGATCCTTGTTCCGCCTTCTTTATTGTGGACTGAAGTTGGGGGCTTATGCTTATTTTTATTTATTTATTTATTTTATTTTCTTATATACCGCACTCTTTAGTATCAGCGCGGTTTAGATGGAACAAGAAACCATAAACAACAAGTATTGGTTTTTACATAGAACAGGGAAATACAACTTGGATAACTTAGGGGACATGCAAAACAGCTATTTACATATGTAACAGTAATCAATCTACGGATAGGTATTTAAAGTAGGCATTATGTGCAGCTATGATGGATTATGATTTATCTTGTAGTATTGTATAAATAAGTGGTGCTTGAGTTCCCTCCTGAATTGCATGAGATCAGTAATGGCTCGAATTTCTGGAGGTAGTGAATTCCAATACTTGGGGGCATAAAAACTGAATGCTCTGTTGGATGTTGTTAATGTGCATTTTGTTGATGAATTTGGTATAATTAGGGTGTTTGCTGTTGTGGATCTTCTGGATCTGTTGGGCAGAGTGGGCTGAAGTAGATTGACTAATGTTTCAGCAGTTATGCCGTGGATGGCTTTAAAGGTAAGTACCAGGGTCTTGAATAGGATTCTTCCGTGTGTAGGGAGCCAGTGGAGCTGCAATAAGATGGGTGTGATGTGGTCATACCTCGCTGCTCCAAAAAGAACTCTAGCAGCGGCATTCATGACAAGTTGTAAGGGTGCCAGTGACGATTGTGGGAGTCCTTGGAGAATGGCATTGGCGAAATCAAAATGGGGTAGGATAAGGGCTTGATATACAGTTCGGAAATCACTTGGGTCCAGTAATGTTCGTAGGTGTTTGAGTGACCGGATCTTGAAATATACGGCTTTGACAATGTGGGAGATGTGTACTTTCATGTCTAAGCATTGATCCAATGTGATTCCTAAGTAACGAATTGCCGGTTTTGTTTGGAGTTCGGCTTCTTTCACTTTTATATGAGGTGGCGGGGTAAAATTTGGATTTTTCGTGATGAAGAGTACCTCTGTTTTTTTATGTTGAATACGGAGGTTTTGAGATAGGAACCATTCGGATACTGCGTCAAAACACTCAATAAGAGGTGAGAGGTCCATTTGTTTTGTGGAGAATGGCATATATAGAAGGATGTCATCAGCGTATATCTGATATTGCACATTGAAGGATCTTATGATGTTACAGACGGGCTGGACGTAAATGTTAAACATGAGAGATGATAATGATGATCCTTGAGGGACACCCTGGTTTTGGTGGAAGGGTTTTGATTTATTTGATCTTGATCTTACTTGCTGACCTCTTCCCTCAAGGTATGATCTACACCAATCAAGGGCGGGGCCGATAATGCCCTTTTCTTTTAGGCGTTCGATGAGCAGTCCGTGGTGAACAGAGTCGAATGCTGCAGCTATGTCGATGAAGATAAGTACACAACCTTGGTGGATGTTGTCAATCAAGGAGAAAATATCATTGAAAAGGGAGATGAGAAGGGTTTCTACGCCGTGGTATTCTCTGAAGCCGTGTTGATGAGGATCTAGTGGGGCTACAGTATCGATGTGGTCTTGAATTTGTCGTTGTGCTTCCTTTTCAAAAATCTTAGCTAGGAATGGTATGCTAGCAATGGGCCTATATGATTCCACTTTGCTAGGGTCAAGTTTGGGTTTTTTTAGAAGAGGTCTAATTGACGTTTGTTTGAGTGCTGAGGGGAAGGATCCTGTTGTAAACGATAAGTTTATCATTCTTGTGATTAATGGACTGATATCACTGCGTATATTCTTTATCCAATAAGCTGGACAAGGGTCAGTATGAGCGGTGGTGGTGTTGATGGCAGCAATGGTATCTTCAATATGTTTCTTGGATGGAGTGGAGAATATTGATAGGTGATTTAGGCAGGAGGTGTCTTGATGGTTGAAGTCAGCGATTTTGTTTGTTTGCAATAGTTTTGATTGCAGATGGTCCGCGAAGGCTTGTGGGTGTATCTCCTCAGGAGGGCATGGTAATGGTTCCTTAGATATGGATTTGACTATGTTGAAAAGATCCCGTGGTTTATTTAGGGATCTTTTGAGTGTATCCGTGGTTAATGTGGTACCCAGTAATTTTTTAACAAAAGTTTCTCTTGAATTTGTAAATGAAACATTAGCAAAAAGTTTAAAAAAACAAAACAAAAAAAACCCTGTAGGACATTCCTGAAGAAAAAAAAAAAAAAAAAAAAGAGGTTAATGTTATTTCAAACTTACCTCATAGGTACTTGGAAGCTTTAACTTTAAGCTTAAAAATTTTTTAATGGTTCCAACTGTAACACGTGTAGAGCAGCGGATGAATTTCTTCATTAAGCCCTAAAAAGTCCAAAATTAAGAAAATTTCAATGATCGTAAAACACAAATCATTTTGTTATGCTACAAAGTAAAACATATTTTTGGAAATAAAAAAATACATCATTTAGAAGGAAAACAGAGAACAAAATCTCTATAATTCCATACACTCAAAGTTGAATGATTTTCTCACTTAGTTTTCTCACTTATTTTCACAATGTTTCAATCGGTAGGTGCTAATTAGTACCATGCTGCTTGTAAATCAGCGAAATGCTTTGTACTATGCCAGGTGAATAGGCACTGATACAGCTGCTTCAAACATCCACACTCAGTTTTTGAAATTGCAGTGTATACCTAGACTGTGACCTGTGCAAGTAAATGGAAAGGAAATGAAGAGTAACAGATGTACTAAATAGGAGTTACCGTTAATAAGCAGCTAAAAATGCTAACACAATGTCAGGTCATAACAAGTAACGCATTATGGATACTTGTATAGTAAAGCTGGAGGGATTGCAACTCCATAAGCTCCTGCTTATACTGCACCTATATTGGCCTATATAAGAAAAAAAAAGGCTTTCACAGTACTAAAAGATTTGTGGGAAGAAGTAGTAAATTCATTACAGATGATATTTATTACATAAGAAAAGAGAAAACGAAGACCAAATAAGGTAGAAAACATATTCTCAAAGAAAAAATAGAAAGGAGAGGTATGATAGAATGATACAAACATGCAAATATGTATTTAGGTTTTAATAAAATGCACATTATTCATTGGAGACAAACTGTGGAGAAAGGTAGAATAATGGAGAAAGCATAGTCACTACCTGTAACAGATGTTCTCCAGGGACAGCAGGAATCAGTCCTCAGATATGGCTGATGTCGGCGCTGAAGGAGCCCCACGCAGAGCATTTCCCCAGCTTTCAAAGAAAGCCTTTGGGAATGCTACCACGCATGTGAGGTCCCCTTCCCGCCCAAGGGTGCCATCTTATTCAGTCAGATGACACAGCTTAGGCAAAAGGTGAAAAGGTAAGGTAAAGGAGGCAACTCCCAGGGGAGGAGGAAGTGTTGTGAGGACTGATTCCTGCTATCCCTGGAGAAAACTTGTTACAGGTGAGTAACTACGCTTTCTCCAAGAACAAGCAGGACGTCAGTCCTCACATATGGGACTCCCTAGCTCCAGGCTTCTGGGGATCGAACCACGACAGCAACAGCCACCAATAGGGAGGCTGTGAGTTGCAGAGGGTGAGTCCCTACCAAGAGACTCTACAGACCCCAGTGTCCAGCATCACCATCACTCTGGTAGCCTGAACAAAGAAGGGTCGGAGGGCAGGAGTTGCCTATACAGCGAGAATGCTTTGGATTACTGACTGGCCAAAGGCACTGTCCCTGCGAGACTCACTCTCGAGGCAGTAGTGAGCTGCAAACGTATGCACTGAAGACCATGTGGCAGCTTTACAAATTTCTGTCACCGGCACCGAGCAGAGGTTGACCACAGCCATGGCCATAGCCCTCACACGATGAGCAGTGATCCGGTGCTGTAGGGAGAAGCCAGCTCATTCATAATCGAGGGCAATAAAGTCCACCACCCAAGTGGACAGGGTTCGCTTGGTCACAGGTAGCCCCAGCCTGCTGGGGTCATAAGAGACAAAGAGTTGAGGAGTTTTGCAGTGGGCCTGGGTCCTCTGCAGATAGAAAGACAGGGCCCTATTACAATCCAACCTATGCAGAACTGACTCTGCCTTACCAGCATGAGGTTGTGGGAAGAAGGTGGGGAGGACCAACTCCTGAATGAGGTGGAAAGCCGACACCACCTTCGGGAGGAACTTGGGATGCGTGCAAAGTATAACCCTGTTCGTATAGAACCTGGTATAAGGTAGATCTGCCACCAGGGCCTGTAGCTCGCTCACTCTCCGGGCAGATGTCAAGATCACCAGGAAGGCCACCTTCCAGGAGAGATACCGCAGGTGGCAAGTCGCCAAGGGCTCAAATGGCAATCTGGTGAGCTGTGAGAGCACCAATTGAGATCCCACTCTGGTGAGGGTGGGCTTCGATAGCAAAAGGCCTCTGAGGAACCTGGAGACAGGGGCTGGCTGGAGAGGGGCCTCCCCCTCCACAGGGTGATGGCTAGCTGCTATGGCGCTGAGATGCATCCTGACCGAATTAGATTTCAACCCCAAGCAGGAGAGATGCAGCAGGTACTGCAGAATGAGCTGCAGATGGCAGGAAAAGGGATTCTCATTCCACTTTGCACACCATAGAGAGAATCTCCTCCACTTGAAGGCATATGCTCTCCTGGTGGAGGGTTTCTGGGAGGCCAGGAGGATCTCTTGCACTTTATGAGACTGAAGGGGACCAGTGCTACCCTTTCAGCATCCATGCAGTTAACGTCAGGGATGCCAGGAGAGCCCCCTCCTGCGAAAGATGATCTGGCAGATGGCCCAGTGCCACTGGGGGTGCCACTGACAGGGAGAGTAGCAGGGGGAACCAGGGCTGTCTGGGCCACCTGGGAGCAACTGGGATTACTGCGGCATGGTCGCTCTGAATCTTGAAAAGGCAACTGGCTAATAGAGGGGTTGGTGGGAATGCATAAAGAAGGCCCCTCAACCATGAGACGAGGAAGGCATCTGCTGCCACCTTGCATAAACAAAATCATCTGAGCAGTTTACTTCATAGCAAAGACACTCCAGTGTCTCCTATCACTTCTTGAACCAGAAGACTTCCGTACTGTACTGCAAGCCTCAATAATACTCCACCTGGATTACTGCAATGCCATCTTCCAAAGACTGCCACATTCCACGCTCATCCCACTCCAAACAGCTCTCCACTCGACAGCCAGAACCCTACAAGCCAGAACAAGAATACAACTCACCCCAATACTCAAACGGCTCCACTGGCTCCCACTACCAAGCCATGTAACATACAAAACCATCATGCTAACTCACAAAGCAATCCAGTCAGACCCCCCCCCCCCCACCTCAGCACACTTCTACAGCACTCCCAACCACACAGATTTAGACGGACCTTTACAATGAACACCTTCATAATCCCCCACATCAGAACCAAATCCAACCAGCATTTCAAAGAGCCTGCCAACTTTACGCACCCTCCATATGGAACAGACTACCGGACCAGCTCAGGAACATCCCTGACCTCAATACGTTCCGCAAACAGTTAAAGACCCACCTGTTCACTGAACACTTCAACCCAAGCGAATACCCCTCCCTCCCAATAAAATTACAGTTGTATGTAGTCAAAATTGCATCTAGTTAAGAGCCCAAAGATCTCTAATTGCATATTGTATATAGTTGATACCACTGTTTATAATGTAGTTTGCAGTACAAGCATTGTGAAACCTGTGTCTTTTGGGGAAACTGCTAGGTACTTGTGACCTAGATTGGCCACTGTTGGAAGGTTACTGGATGATACACCCAGTATGGCATATCTTATGTTCTTGCTGACCCAGTATGGCATATCTTATGTTCTTGCTGTGGTGTGGCTGAGGTGAGTAGAATCTGGGCAGCTGTGCAATGTCCGGGGAAGCAAAAAGGTCCTGCCAAGGTCTGCCCCAGAGGCGGAAGAGCCTCTGTGCCACCCTGGGATCCAGACCGCCACTTGTGTGGGTGAAGGAACCTGCTGAGCCTGTCAGCCAGGAGGTTGTCCTGGCCTGGCACTACACCACTGAGCATGCTGTTGTGTACTGTGAAGGAGTGGAGGGCTACCACCTCCTGACAGAGGGAGTAGGAGCCCGTGCCTCCCTGCTTGTTCACATAAAATATGGCAACCTGATTGCCAGTCTGTATGAGGACCGAGAGGTTGCTCAAGAGGTAGGGGAAGGCCTGTAGGGCCAGGAAGATGGCCCTGAGATCAAGGAGATTGATTTGTAACCGAGACTCTTCTGGGGACCAGTTGCCCTGAGTGCAATGGCCCTCACAATGTGCGCCCCAGCCCACCAGGGAAGCGTCTGTTGTCAGGACCTTTTGTGGTGCTGGTGTTTGGAAAGCTATCCCCACACCCTGAGATGTTACGGGAACTGCCACCAGTTGAGGGAGGCCGCCAGTCGGTGGGTGGTCCTTACCCTGTCTCTCAGCTTGCCTGTGGCCTGTGTCCATTGGGATCTGAGGCACCACTGGGCTGCTCATGTGCAGACGAGCCAAAGGAGTGACATGAACCGTTGAGGCCATATGGTCTAACAAGCGGAGGAGCAGGCAAGCTAGCATCGACCTGCAGCTTTGAACCTCCTCCGCTAACTGCATCAGGCGATGGGTCCTCTCTATCGAGAGGAAGGCCTTGACTTGCAGTGTGTCCAGCTGGGCTCCTATGAACTCCAGGTCTTGAACTGGGGAGAGGCTGTACTTGGGATAGTTGATGATGAATCCCAACTTCTGCAGGGTGTGAATTGGCAGGTCTCAAGGGCCATGCTGCCTCTGATGAGCCAGTCGTCCAGGTAGGGGAAGACATGGGCCCTGGAGGCACACATGGGCAGCCACGACTGCTAGGCACGTTGTGAAGACCCTTGGAGAGGAGGTGAGGATGAATTGCAGTACCCTGTACTGGTAGTGCTGCCCCCCCCCCCCATCACGAATCTCAGGTACTGTCTGTGAGAGGGATGGACCAGGATGTGAGTGTACGCATCCTTGAGGTCGAAGGAGCAGAGCCAATCTCCCTGGCAGAGGTAGGGCAGCAGTGTCTCAAGGGAGAGCATCTTGAACTTCCCTCTCACCAGGAACTTGTTCAAGTTGCGCAGGTCCAGGATGGGCTGGAGGCCCCCTGTTCTTTTTTGGGACAAGGAAATACCTTGTGTAGAACCCCTTTCCCCAGAGGTGTTGCGGTACAGGCTCCACTGCCATGTCCCTGAGTAAACCTGCGAGTTCTGCGATGAACAAGGCCTGGTGGAGGAGACACCATGATGGTTCTCCTGGGAAGAAGTCTGGAGGGTTCTACTGTAGATGGAGATGGTAACCCTTACTCACCACCTGCAGGACCACTTGTCCGTGGTGATGCTGGACCAGTTGTGGGCAAATGAGGCCAGCTGAACCATGCAGGCTGAGGTGGGACTCCTGGGGAGGGGAGACCCTGCCCAGGAAGACAAAAGCTTCCCCCTGGTTGGGTAGACGCTGGTGTCTGAGGCTTGGAGGCCTTGGGCTTCTGGGCCCCATGCCCCTGGCCTTTAGGCTGTGAGGCCTGGGGCTGCTGCCCCGAGTAAGGCTGGTAGGGCCCGGCCTGGTGATTTTTCCCCGAGGATTTTTTCTTGGGAAGGGTCGAGGTCTTCCTGGACAGCCTTTGTCAGGTCACTACCTCGACCTCTATTTCAGCAGCATTGTTGGACATTGGCTTCCCAAACAAGTTCTCGCAATTGCAGGAGACATCCAGCAGCTTTTCTTGCACCCACTGCTCGAAGTCAGAGGTTTGTAACCATGCCTGGCGCTGATACCGGCGGCTGCAACCCTGGCCGCAGACTCAAACCCGTCATAGGAGGCCCTAGAGGTAAATTTGGAACAGTCCCAGATGCCCGCCGCCAGGGACTGGAACTTCTGCAGCAGTTCCCTAGCAAGGCCCACCGAGAACCTCGAGAGCTCCTGGATCAGGCCTTTTAGGTATATTCCCAAGTACAGTTCGTATGTCTGAATCCGGCACCCAAGCATGGTGCCCTAACACCTGCGGCCCAGGGCATCGAGGGCCCGGGCCTCCCTGCCGGGGGGAACCAAAGAGTAGGTTTTTTGGCTCTTCAGTTTCTGCATCGAGGACTCCACCACCATGGAGTTGTGGGGGAGTTGCTGTTTATGGAACCCGGGGCCCTTCTAGACACAGTAGATAGCATCCATGCGCCGACTGCCCACTGGCATAGAGGCTAGGGTATCCAACATCCTGAGTAGCCACTTCTCAAGGATGGATGGAACTGGTACCATAAGAATCTCCTTGGAAGGAGATTCATATTGCAGGATTTAGAGTTCTTCGGTGCGCAGATCCTCCTCCAACTGGACTGAAACAGCCCGGGCCATGTCGCGGACGAAGTCGTGAAAGGCTACATCTTCAGATGGGGAGTGGCGCCAAGGCTCCGGGGGAGAGGGTCCGGAGGGAACATCCCTGTGTCAGGAGGTCTACGGAGAGGCCATGTCCTCTGTTTCCCATTCGGATCCCGAGGGCATCAAGAAATCAGCCTCGGGGTAGCCACGAGGAACCGGGGGTCACCAGAGGATCTGAGGTTGCACTCCCGAAAACTCGCCAGGGAGGAGCGTATCCCCAAGGAGTGTGACCGAGACCTCAATAGAAACCGAGGAGTTACCTGAGACTGATAGCGCTCAGTGCCCAGCTTGACGCCCGGGGACTCCCCCGAGGTCGGAGGCCTGGTGTCAGGGCCGATGATGCTGGAAAACCAGACATCAATACCTGCTGCAAGGCCAGGATGAAGGAGGATGCTCTGCTCCATGGCCGCCATTCAGGACTCCAGGTCCAATGGCTGTGCAACCATCGGCATGGACACCGAGGGCCTCTGGTCTGACGCCGGCACTCTGGAGAGTGTATCCTCGAGGACGATTATGGGTTAACGGGTCCTGGCACAATTTCTGCTGGCCGAGGAATCCTGTCTCGAGACTTTATGAGGACGCTGCTCGGAGTTGCCCAAGTCCCGCTGCAGGGCTCTGCCAGGTTTCATCGGAAGCACCTCAGCAGGCTTCGGTACCTTTTTCTTTTTCTTGGGAGGGTCCAGGGCCACGCCAGAGGAGCTGCAATCGCTGCAGGACTCCGAGGACGTCCGGGCCTCACGGGAAGTGCCTGCTTTGGGATTCGGTGATGGGGAGGCTGTGGCAATGTCAGATCTCGGGAACAGTTTCCTCTGCAACTGACCACTTTTTCTTTGTTTTGGGGGTCATGGCCTGGCACCGGTTGCAGGTGGAGCTGTCGTGGTTCAGGCCCAGGCAGCAAAAACAGCAGTCAAGGGTACTGGTAACTGAAATAGCCTGACTTCAGCGGTCGCATTTCTTGAACCCACCAAGAGTCATGGAGGGAGAACACCTGGCCGGGGTCAACAACCCCCAGTCGAAAAAAGGCACAAAGTCAAGTCAAGAAGGAACCTCGAGGAAAAAAGGGAATGGAGAGCTGAGGAAGGCACCAAAGGTGCCGGCTCGAGGCGGGAAGGGAACCGGTACGCAAACCGGAGATTTGAAGGATTTTAAGAACTTCTAGGGAAGTAGAAGACTATGTCTGTGGGCTCCATGGAAAAAAAGGAGACTGAACAAGATGGCACCCTTATGTGGGAAGGGGACCATGCATGCCAGGTAGCATTCCCAAAGACTTTCTTTGAAAGCTGGGGAAATGCTCCGCGCAGGGCTTCGTCGGCACTGACATCACCCATATGTGAGAAATGACTTCCTGCTTGATCCTGGAGAAAGAGTAGTTACTCACCTGTAACAGGTGTTCTCCAGGAGCAGCAGGAATCAGTCCTCACATATGGGTGACATTGACGTCGATGGAGCTCCTGCGGAGCATTTCCCCAGCTTTCTATGAAAGCCTTTGGGAATACTGCATGCATGCGTGGTCCCCTTCCCGCCTAAAGGTGACATCTTGCTCAGTCAAATGACATAGCTAAAAAACAGCACACAAAAATGTAAAACAAACTATGTACAACTGCAACTCCCAGGGGAGGAGGGAGGGTTCTGAGGACTGATTCCTGCTGCTCCTGGAGAACACCTGTTACAGGTGAGTAACTACTCTTTCTTCAGGACCAAGCAGGAAATCAGTCCTCACATATGGGTGACTCCCTAGCTCTGGGCTACCAAGGAACTCAGGCTGAACAGGAGAACTCCCTCTAGTCCCAGCATCAAAGAAAGGCTTTTCACTGAAAGAACCTCCACCGGTAGCCCAACGGAGGGCTGGAGGGCAGGAGTTGCCTAAACCTCAAAGAGATTCCGGAGTACTGCCTGGCCAAAAGCACTGTCCCTACGGGACTCCCTCTCCAGGCAGTAATGGGCCGCAAAAGTCTGGCTTGAGGACCAAGTTGCAACCCTGCAGATGTCTGCCAATGGTACAGAGCGGAGATGAGCTACTGCGGCAGCCATAGCCCTCACACGGTGGGCCGTGACCTGACCCTGCAAGGGAAGGTCAGCCACCCTGTAAGCCCAGGTGATACAGTCAGCCACCCATATGGACAAGGTACGCTTGGACACAGCTAACCCCAAATTATTAGGGTCAAAAGAGATGAAGAGCTGAGTAGCCCTTCTATGTCCTTGTGTACGGTCAAGGTAGAAGGATAAGGCCCTCCTCAGTCCAGGGTATGCAGAACCGCTTCAGCCTGGCTTGCATGAGGCCTAGGGAAGAATGTTGGAAGAACCACCCCCTGGTTGAGGTGGAAAGAGGAGACAACCTTAGGGAGGAACTTTGGATGAGTCCGAAGGACTACCCTGTTCCTATAGAAGCGGGTGTAAGGGCTGCCACAGACCAGGGCCTGAAGCTCAATCACCTGTCTGGCCGAGGTTAAGGCTACTAGGAAGAGTGTCTTCCAGGAAAGGAAGCGGAGAGGACAAGTAGCCATCGGCTCAAAAGGTGGGCGAGTCAGTTGCTGCAAGACCACATTCAACTCCCACTCAGGAGCTGGAGGACGGACAGGAGGCTTGAGCAAGAGCAAACCTCTGAGAAACCGGGACACCAAGGGGTGAACCAACAGAGTGTCCTTCCACCAGTGAGTGGTGAGCTGCTAGAGCTGAGAGGTGGACTCGAACAGAATTGGACTTCAGTCCCTGATTTGATAAGTGCAGTAAGTAGTGAAGCACTACTGGTACAGTACAGGAGAAGGGATCCTCTGTACGCAGCTGACACCACACAGAAAACCTCTTCCACTTCAGGGCATAGGTTTTTCTAGTGGACTGCTTCCTAGAGGCCAGGACGACCTCTTCAACTTCAGGAGGTAGGCCTCAAGGAGCCAAAACTACCCTTGCAGCTTCCAGGCCATCAAATTGAGAGATTTGAGATTGGGGTGCAGAAGAGACCCCTGGTCCTGAGAGAGGAGGTCGGGCTGCAACCCTAGAGGTAGTGGAGTGTCCACTGCTAGTTGAAGCAGAAGTGGGAACCAAAGTTGCCTCGACCACCTGCGGGCTACCAGAAGGACCGAGGCCTGGTCCTGTAGAATCTTGAACAGGGTTCGGGCCACCAGAGGCGTGGGAGGAAACGCATACAGGAGGCCCTGGGACCAGGAAATCAGAAAAGCATCTGCTGCTAGCCGCAGAAGATGCGGTTGCCTGGAGTAGAACCTGGGCAGCTGTCTGTTCAGGGGACTGGCAAAAAGATCCATGGTTGGAAGTCCCCATCTCAGGAAAATCTTCTGAACCAGCAAGGGATGGAGCTGCCATTGGTGGGGCTGCAGAATACTGCTCAACCTGTCTGCCACGTAATTTTCCTGGCCAGGGAGATAAACCGCTCTGAGCAACATATTGCGCCTGAACGCAAACAAGCAAAGGTCCTGTGCCTCCTGACAAAGGAGCCTGGACCCAGTGCCTCCCTGTTTGTTCACATAAAACATGGCTACCTGATTGTCTGTTTGCACTAAAACAGACTGGTGGGCCAGGGATTGAGAGAAAGTCTTGAGGGCTAAGCAAATAGCCCGTAGTTCCAGTAGATTGATCTGCTGCTTGACCTCCCAGTGAGACCACAGGCCCTGGGTGCACTTGCCCAGACAGTGTGCACCCCAGCCCTGCAGGGAGGCATCGGTGGTCAATACCACTGTGAACCCAGGTGGCTGAAAAGGCATCCCTTTCAGTAAGTTGGGGGGATGCAGCCACCAATGTAGGGAGTGCAGGAATGGTCTGGACTCCCTTACTCTGTCGCTGAGGCTCCCTGTGGCCTGCGACCACTGATTCCTGAGACACCATTGCGCAGGCCTCATATGAAGCCTGGCATTGGGAGTCACATGTACTGTCGAAGCCATGTGGCCAAGAAGCCTCAGGCAGAGCCTGACGGAGACCAGTGACCTGCTGAGAAACTGTTTTGCCAAGGTCATCAGTCTTTGGGCTCTGTCCTCTGGCAAGAAAGCTTTTGCCTGCAGAGAGTCTAGCCTTGCCCCTATGAACTCCATGTTTTGGGAGGGGAGCAAAGTGGACTTTGCGAAGTTTATGACAAACCCCAGATGTTGGAGTAGAGAAATCGTTCGGAGGGTGGCTTGCCTGGCCTCCTGCATGTCTGACCCCTGATGAGCCAGTCATCCAGATAGGGGAAGACAAAGATACCCTGATTCCTTAAGTAGGCCGCCACCACTGCCAGGCATTTGGTAAAGACCCTGGGGGCGGAAGTGAGGCCAAATGGCAGAACTCTGTACTGATAATGGTTTCCTCCCACAATGAATCTGAGGTACTTTCTGTGGTCTGGATGAATGAGGATGCGAGTGTACGCATCCTTTAGATCCAAAGAGCATAGCCAATCTCCCTGCTGGAGGTAGGGCAGAAGTATTCCAAGAGTAAGCATCTTGAACTTCTCCTTCTGTAAGAACTTGTTGAGATTTCTGAGGTCGAGAATAGGCCTGAGATCCCCTGTTCTCTTTGGTACTAGGAAGTACCTGGAGTAGAAACCGTGACCTTGTAGGTGGGGAGGCACAGGCTCCACCGCCTTGTCTCGCAACAGACCCTGAAGCTCCTGCAGGAGGAGGGCTGTATGGAGAGGAGGCAACTGATGAAAATGAAGCAGGTAGCCCTTGTGGACTATGCTTAACACCCAGTTGTCCCCTGTAATGGGTGGCCACCGGTGGGCAAACAGGGCTAGTCGACCTCCTGTGCAGGGATGGGACAGCAGAGACGGAGAGGCTATGCCTTGGGAGTCAAAACCCCCCACCCTGCTGAGTGGGAGCAGGAGCCGGAGGCTTGGGGGCCTTCTGCCTACGGGGCCCATGTCCCTGCCCCTTGGCCTGCTGAACCTGTGGGGAGCGGGGGAGGCCTGGTAACATGGGAACTGTTTGTAGACAGTCGCCTTCCTTGGGTAAAAGGACTTCTTACCCGAGCCCTTCTTCTTGTGTGAAGGGGCAGAAGTCTTTTGAGACAGCCTTGTCCTCGTGAGGTGCTCGGTCTCGAGCTCAGCAGCCTTCTCGGCCATGGGCTTGCCAAAAAGGTTCTCACCTCGGCAAGGGACATCGACCAACTTGTCCTGAACCCATGGCTTGAGGTCCAATGACTGCAGCCATGCCTGGCGTCGAGCCGCGATGCCGGCTACCGCAACACGGGCCAAGGCCTCGAAGCCATCGTAGGCCGCTCGGGACATGAACTTAGAGCATTCCCGGATCCCCGAAGACAAGGACTTGAACCTCTGCAAAGGTTCCCCGGAGAGACCAGCAGAGAACCCGGCAAGCTCCTTTGCCAGGTCCCGCAAGTACATGCCTATGTACAGCTGGTAAGACTGGACACGGCAAGCAAGCATCGAGCCCTGGAAGCACTTTCTACCAAACGCATCCAGGTTCCGGGCCTCCCTGCCAGGGGGCACCGCGGAGTGCATCTTCTGACTTTTCAGACGATACATGGCCGATTCCACCACCATGGAATGGTGTGGTAGCTGCGCCTTTTGAAAACCAGGGCTCTTACGGAGTTGATAAATGGAATCGACCCGCTTGCTGAGAACCGGCGCTGAGGCCGGTGCCTCCCACATCCGGAAGAGGAGCCGTTCCAGCATCGGAGGAACCGGCACAGTAAAGGCCTCCTTCGGAGGAGAGTCATACTGGAGTACCTCGAGCTCTTCGTCTCGAGGCTCCTCCTTGGGATCCGCCGGGATCGCCAAAGCAGTGGCCATATCCCTAACGAACTCCGAGAACTGGGTATCCTCTGGAGGGGACCTACTCCGGGGCTCAGACTGCAGTGAGTCCAACGGGACGCACCGAGTCTTGAAGGTATCGGGGGACTCCTCGTCCTCCATCTCCCAGGCGGACTCGTCCAAAGAGGAGTCGGGCTCTGACCACGCGGGGCCCGGCTGCACCCGCCCCGACGCCGAAGGCACCGGCGTCGACGCCCTCGGTCCCGACCGGGAGGTCGAGGGTGACCGTGACCAAGGACGACCTCAAGCCTTCATGACCTCGAGCCTTCATGGTCTCCAGGGTCAACTTCGACGTCCCGGTGGTCAGGGCAGATGCGCCAGCGAGGCTGGCCATCAGCACCCACTGCTGATCATGAAGGCAGACAGTCTGAACTCCAAGGCTGTCAGCCTGAGACCCAGCTCAGGATACTCCGCAGCCACTGACTCGGGCCCCGGTGGCGCTGGGCCCGACGTCGGCTCCCTGGGAGGAGAATCCTTGAGGACAACAGGACTTACGTGTCCAGCAGACTCCGGCTCCACTCGAAGTACTTTTGACGGCTTCTTCTGTTCCACGGGCCCGGGACGGCGGTCGGGGGTCCGAGACCTAGCCCTCGAGGAGCCAGGGACCTCCTCCGATGCCACCCTCGCGAGCCGCTTCTTCCTCTTTCGCTCCCGCTCGGGGGACTCCCTCTCCGAGGAACCCCAACAATGCTCGGGGTCATACTCCTGAGACATCGAGGCCTCAGACGAGGTCCGGGCCCGGCCAGAGGCCGAATCGGAGAAAAGCCTTTCCTTTTGGTGCTGACGACTTCGTAGTGCTTTAGTGGACATTTTCCCACACGGTCCACAGATCTTAGGATCATGATCAGGACCGAGGCACCGAAGGCAGCAGTCGTGTGTGTTGGTGAGAGACATTAGTTTCTTGCACCGATCACACTTCTTAAAACCACTGGAAGCCATCGGGGAAAAAAAAAGTCCCTGCGAGGTCAAAGGACCGGCCTTCCAGGGAAAAGGAAAAAAAAGGGCACGAACGCCAGCCACAAAGGGCAAAAACCGAAAAAATAAGATCGGGCTCGATACCGGTGTACCGAACCCGGCGAGAAGGGGAACCGGTGTCGAACCGGAGAAAAAAAAAGGGAAGAAATCACAAGGAATTGAAGAAAAAAAATCTAACAATTTTCCGAGTGAACTAGGACAAACGTCCGACGGGCTCCACGGAAAAAGAGAGACTGAGCAAGATGGCACCTTTAGGCGGGAAAGGGACCGCGCATGCGTGCAGTATTCCCAAAGGCTTTCATAGAAAGCTGGGGAAATGCTCTGCAGGGGGCTCCATCGACGTCACCCATATGTAAGGGCTGACTTCCTGCTTGGTCCTGGACAAAAGGAAAAAACTACAGACGTAAGACCTTTAACAACAGCAGAGACAGATACAAAATGATGCAAGCTGCCCTTACCACATCAGAGAAAAATAGAAACAGAAGATGTCAGCAAAATAGAACAGTTTGATCTACCAAGTCTACCCATTTGTATCTGCCTATTTTACTATTAAAGGTCTTGTTTGATCTACTGCTTTTCTCTTTCTCCACCACTAAGGTCCCTTTCTGTCTATCTAATGCATACTTGAATTCTGTCAGTTTTAGCTCCTATAACCCGTGCTGTTGTCCACCATCCCTTGAGTGAAAAAGTATTTTCTCGGATTTCTTTTGAGCTTCAACTTTTTATAATGATCCTTAGTCCCTGAGCTTTTCAAGTCTATAGAGAATATGTCCTCCTTGTAAATTTATTAAAATCTGCATTCATGTTTGCATCATACTTCTCTCCTTTCCATTTTTTCCTGAAAAAGTATGTTTTTCACTTCTTCAGTCTGAGTGGCTTACAGTATAGGCCAAATACCAAATGGTAGCCCCTCTTTTGAAAAAGTTGAAGGCATGTTTGTTCCATTAGGCATTTACCATTTTACAACACGGGATTCTACTGTTCTTGGATGGAACTATGGCTTGGTGAACAGTACTTGTGTGGCTATATGACGAATGTCTTAAGGTAAGAGGATATTTATTTATTATCGAGTATGTGCTTTAATTATTTTTATTGGTATTTTCTGTTCTTCTATTGTATGTGTCTTATTGTTCTCTGCCCAGAATTGTGGACGGTGAAATAAGGCCTTACTTGCTAATTTTCTTTCCTTGAGTCCCTCCAGTTCAGTCGCTTGGCCTTATGTCATCTTACCAGCAGATGGAGACTGAGAACCACTGGTTTGATGATGTCACAGTTTAAGGATCCTGTGCACATGGCCAGCCCAAGAGTTTTTGCTGCCCCAGGCAGAAGCCCTGGTCATGCCGCCCCCTCCATCCCTGAGCCGCCACTCACCGCTGCCGTCGATTGTCAGCGAGGGATGGCTCAGCTTGGCACATGGCCTGCTGCGTGCCGCACCAACCCCAGAGGTCTGCCGCCCATGGCGGCCACCTAGCTCACTTAGTGGATGGGCCTGCCCTGCCTGTGCAGCCCTCCACGCACCATTATTTCTGTTACAAAGCAAACTCAAGACCAGATGATTATTAAGTACATATCCAATAGACTCAGTAGAGACTATACTTACCGACTGCTTCCTCCTGATCCAAAGTACAAAACATGGATAGAAACCACCAGCCTATGGTCCATACCATACACCTATGGTCACCCAAAACAAAATTCGCAGCCTAGTCTCACAACTGCGGAATACATAGTTTGATTGAGCCAGACCAAAGTCACCCACAGACTCATCCTTAATGCGCTTACTCCACCAAGCCGGGCACATCCTAGCCTTAAGTCGGGTGGATTCTGGACTGAACTGGAGGACTAATTTACCTTCGTTATCGTCCCTCCAGTCTAGTCCAGACACATAGGATGTACCAAAGCAGTACTTAACAATGGGAGGGGAATCAAAGAGCCAGGCTAAACCTGGATTGCAAAAGTATGACATCCTCCACGCTGGAGCATCCCACTGCCCCTAAGACATGAAAAAGGCAAGAGGAATAGCACAGTTGTGCCCTAGAGACACAAATAAAAGACTCAGAACCAGGCTCTGGCTAAGAAGAACTAAAGTCAAGTAGGAGAAAGAGTCATCAATAGGTATCAACTGGTCCTCTTTCGCCAATTGTAAGAGGTAGTTTGGAAGTCGTCTCATGCTGTGAGACCACAGTAGGCCCAAGGGAAAAGTACCTTCGTCCACCAACCCTATATCTAACGAATGACCCATGGACAAGTTATTGTAATTGCAAGTTTCATAAGTTCACTGTAAACATGTGAGTTTAATGTAAACCACTTTGATTTAACGATAAGGCGGTATATAAAAACTGTTAAATAAAATAAACATAAATAAATAAATCAATTGTGCTGCAGAAACTCCTGAATACCGTCTGCCTTAGAAAACACAAGTAGGATCATGAACTGAAGAGGCTAGCTACACAACTGTACAGAGGACCTCCCAAGTTATTCATAGAAACCAATTGCCTTCTGTCCAAATCCACCAGAATAGCTTCAACAAGATCCCACAGAACCCTTTCAATCAACCATTCAACCACTGCAGTTTACCAAGAAGGGCCCCAATGAACAAAAGGGCAGCACCCAAATCCAACTCATCCCACCAATCGCATCTCAGTAGAAAGAGAAGTGAGAAATATCTCCTGCAACAGAACTCTACACAGGGTAGTGTTGCTGCCTACCGCCGTAGATAGCACCTCACCATGGCAACTCAAAGTGTCTGGCCAAAAACTGATTCCAGAAACGAAAAGTCCATTTCTTCACCCCTCTGAAAAGGGGTGCTCTTTACTTGACATGCATCTGACAGGTACAACACTAGCGCTTGAAGAGAACAGCTATAACCTGTGAAGGAAAGGTTCTCCTCCTGAGTCTGGCCCTCACAAGAGCCCCACCCCCCTCCTCCTGAACTGAAACTCCTCTAGCTTGAAAAATAAAACATCTTAAGACTGGAGCTCGCCCAACCACAGCCACATACAAATGACCGCCTGCTGCCCAAAGCATGAGAAATAACCTATAGTGGCCATCTGGAAGCCTCTAACAAATTGCCCAGGGGCTCCACTTCCAAGCTGGAACCTACCAGAGCCAACAGAGGACCACAGTGCCGAGTAATTGCCACACCACTTAGGGCCTCTAACATAAAAGAATGCAGAGATTATACAATGGTAGCAAAAGTAGAGGATTCTACTCTTCCAAGCCAACTTCCCCAACAATTAATCAACACACCAGACCATACTAGCACTTCTGAACCATGGTCAGATTGATAAGTTCACCAGATCTCAACCTCAGGCCTCTGGCCTCCAGAAATGGCTGCCTGCTGATGCAGTGTGAGCTACTGTCAAGTAGCTCAAATATCAGCAACTATACTAAGACTTTCTCCTGGAGGCATCCCAGGAGAGACCCCAAATTTACTTTCTTTCATTTATGTATTTATATTTATTTTTTTACAGTCATAGACAGCTCTTGGCCAGCATGCAGGCAGCCTGAGGAAAGAGCCACTCAGACTCCCTCCCCCGCTGGATATCTCTCCTTCCCCCAGAAGGAAGTTCCCATAATAAAACTTTGTCCCCGCAGAGCTAAAAAATTAGTCAGACCAACTTCCCGAAGCAAAAAGCTGACTTAGAGAAGATTAATGAATAGAACATCTCAGAATGCTGCAGACCCAATACTTGAGTGCTTAAGACTGTGGCTAAGAGACAATAACCTAAAAGAGAGGCTCCCAGCCCCACTATTATTTTACTTCCAGGGAAAAAAGCCTGACAAGAGTGCATTACAGAAGAGGATCCTATGGTCATTTACAAAAGCACATGCCCAAACCGTTGAAAGGGCATGAAGCAACAAAGGCAAAGTACGAGTATAACATGTCTATCCCAAGTGCCACACCTCTACCTAGACTGATAGAAATGAGCATTGGACTTTGCTGCTCAGCCCAAAATGACAACAGACTCCTATCCCAACCAACAGCAGTTGGGACACCCAACGTAGTTACAGGGCACCATAAACCCTGTTGAATAACTTTTTCTCACAGCCAAAGGCAGGTTTCGAACCAGGACCTTTGCATTGATAGGCAGACATCTGAACAGATGAGCAATAAGGCTGGCCACTGCAGGTCATGCTCCCACTGAAGTAGCAATCAACTGCCAAGCTGTACTTTAGAGCAGGCCAACTGCAAAGCACAGCCCCTGCTTAATTTCCACCAAACAGACCTAGCTGTCACTGAGAAACATAACTATGCATGAAAGGTTAATGCCCAATATCGCCAGCACAAGGTAAATACTGAGAGCCCAGCAGAGAACACTGAGCAGAACCCTTATAGGAAGTACCTCTGTCTTTCTTTTTCTTCCTATTCCCCCTCCCCCCACTGCATAGACTGCCCTGGCCATCATTTGAGAATATGCAGGCCTTATTATGTACCACCAGAGACTAGCACCGAAAACTAATGCCATGACTAGGATTCGAAGCTAGAACAGGTACTGCGAATGCCATAGAGCATGCTCAGACCTCTCCTGCATCGAAGAATAAAGGCCTTTAAGTGAACAAAAGGGTACTCAAGCCATCTCTATTCTTGACAGATCAGACCTTCTGTGCATACACTACAGCTACCCTATAGAGAAAACCACTTTACTCACTTGTCAAATAGTGTCCCCCAAGGACCAAGGCCCAGATTTGAAAACCTGCTAAATGTAACCAAAACCAAATTCCTGATTGCATTACCCAAACCATCAAGTGACACTGCAGTTTCTATTATTTAAACTATCCAGAAACTGACCCCTACAACCAATTGCTATGCGGAATACTCTAAAGGTCTTCTGAAAGTGCACTAAAGACACATCCAAAGGCTGTAAGACTAAAGGAACCATAATTTATTTATTTATGTGCTCATATATACTGCCTTTCCAGGATCAAAGTGGTTTACATAAAACAAAGAACCAATAACTATTACATAAAACATAGCGTTGCAATTGAACCATTAACTATACATATAACCTTCCATACTGATGAAAATGATTTACAACTGATTTTGAACCTATGTACATGGGAATATATGTAGTATAGACTCAAGTCCTTTTGTATAGTTAACAGCTTATGTGGGCTGTGTAAGTAGTATAACTATACTGTTCAGAATCTTGATCATCAATTATTTCTCTACATGAAAAGAAAAGGGACTACCACTACCCTACGAACAGCTAAGTCCCTCAATCAACTTATGTTCCCTTCCATTTTCACCTCCTACACCAGCAATCTTGGCTAAGAGAGCCTCACCATACTGTATTATTAATTTTCCCCTTTCTTAAATTTTCACTTTACTTTTATTTTAAAGGAGAGGATAGTCTAGCACTTATCACGGTTAAGAAAGTCATCCCAGCCAAAGCCCCTGTAGGTCATTTGGCTGAAATACAGGGAACCGCTCCCATCTCCAGGCCATACCATAATTCCTGAAAAAATGCAGCCCAAAGCAGGGAAGGGTAGCACTCTGATAAAGACATACTTCCCCAACTCTGACAAATGTTCAGAACAGAGGGAGAATGAGGATCAAAAATGGCAGACATTCGCACCAAAATTCCCTCAAGCCTCTAAGGATATCGACTTGGCCCACCATAGCAGCCACTCACCGTGATGCTGCCTTCAACTGGTACTTTCTACGCTTAGCTGGCTGCTCCACTTTTGTTTTTGTTTTTCTTTTCTTAACGTATTGCTTGTCAGTAATAACACATGGTGAAGGGTCTGGGACGCAATGCTGCTGTTCCTGCCGCAGCAGCATCTGCTGTCATCTTCCACCATGGCACACTAGGGCTGGCCAGCCTTTGCCCTGTGCAGGAGGAGACCTAATCATCCTGGATGAGCTGGAATGAAAACGGGCCACAGGCTTCTTTTTAACAACTTACTTTTGAATTCTTACCAGATTGATACCGTGTGAGATTTACCTGATGTCTTGGGACTGGTTATATGTTAAGTTTCTTGCACTTTCATGTTGCCTGTACATGATGTCAATTGTTTTACAGTCTCAGTTTCTTGTCGTCACCGTCCCGTGGCCACCGGCATGATATGCTAGATAGAATTTGACTTACTATAGTAGATGTGTGCATATATATCAAACAATTGCTTTATTATGCTTTATTTTCTATCCCTTCACAGTCCTTGGATTGGTTCAGAATTGTTTTCTTTCTATTGCAGTATGGGCAATGTGCAGTCTTTTTGATATTTTGTACATGTATTTTTTTTAGTTTGTTCAGGATTTTATGGATTGTTCTCCTTAATATAATTCCCTTTGCATGCATTGAATTGGGTTCAGAATTGTCTCCTTTCTATTGTAGCCTGGGAATGTCTGCAGATGTATTTTGTACCGAATTTTATGGATTGTCCTCCCTAACATAACTCTCTTTGCATACATTTAATTGGGTTCCCTTCTTTTTTATCCCACCAAATTTAGGTGATTGCATAACAAATCATCCCTTAATTTTTAAGTGGTGAATAGTTTGGGATGTTTGGTCCCTATATATTTATTGAATTTGTTTCATTAGAGAATTATTTATTTATTGATTTTTTTTAACCATTAGTTTTTAGTCATGGATCTATTGTATTTCTCATTCTTATTTCTCATTTTTATTGTTTGCATACACTTTGTGATCAGTTTATATGCAATTATGGCATAAGATTTTGACACATATAGTACTAATATATATATATATACATATATACACATGAATTTATAATATGTCTAAGGCTTTTTATATACTTTTTGGTGAAGTCCATTCCTTGACTTAATTTAGTTTTTACTAGTACCTCTATGGTTAATTTTTGACTCATATGTATTTAATTGTTTCTATTGTTTTTGAGGTTATTGTCCCCAGAGGAATGCTACCGGCCGAAACACGTGTCCTATTGTTTCTCAATAAAAGGTCCTCAAATATCCATGGTGTGCTTCTGTCCTGCTCTCTTTGCGTCAAGCTCCCCCTCCTGAGCCAGCCAAACACCATGTGGCTGTGATCGACGGCCTTCCCCTCCTGTCTTCCCGTAGGGATCAGACCCTCATGGATAGGCTCTCATTGGGCATCCAAAGACCACATCAAGGCTTTGTTCTCATCTTCTTTGACATAACTGCAGCCTTTAACTCAGTACCCCAAACAGCACTTCTCCACAGCCTGCAAACAATTGGACTACACAACATAACCCTCAAATGGTTCACTTCATACTTAACCCAACATCAACAGCAAGAAAGATTGAATGGTATTACTGCTACCATGATTGAGCTTACCCAAGGTGTACCCCAAGGATCCGCACTATCTGCCCTTCTATTTAACATATTCATACAACCCATTTGCAACATCAAAGCACACAATGTTCTATACCATATCTATGCTGATATTATGATGCTATATGTTCCATTTTCTACCCTATAACCTATATGCGCCCCACTGATTGAATGCTTCACAGCTCTCTCACTATGGTTAACTACACACACAACCTACACATAAATTACCAAAAGACTGAAGTCCTTCATGTCACCAGAGACACAAATGTCACACCTCCAACACATATAGACATACCAGCGGCACAGCTCCAAGTCAAATTCCTAGTACGCTATCTGAGAATCACCCTAGAACAAGGCCTAACTCTCCAGCAACACATTAATATCATCATAAAGATGACCTGTCAGAAACAAATAAACAGTTTGAGGGTCTACAACTGCTCCTGGATCACAAAGACTTCCCCATAGTATTTCAGGCCATGGCTCTGCCACACCTGGACTATTGTAATATCATCCTCCAGGGACTACCAGCATATGTAATCTACCCAATGAAGATGGCATAGAATACGGCAGCTAGAGTTCTTACGAGCGCATCCAAGTATGAGCATACAACACCAATATTCAAAAACTTGTACTGGCTCCCCATTAAAACCCATATCACATACAAAGCCATATTCATCACCTTCAAGGCATCACCTAAATACCTACAACCCCTAACCAGAAACAGATGATAGGCCTAGAAGAGCTAACACAATCCACAGTTACCATCCCACTAATAAACAGAAAAAGTACACAAGCAACATTGATTAGGGCATTCTCACTATTGCACCGCAGATCTGGAATGTCCTCCCAGACAACATCCGAATGACAATTAACCTGGAGGACTTTCGCAGGAAGATAAAGACATATCTATTTACTGAACACTTTGGCAGTACAACTACCTAAATGATGTCTATCTGCTGTTATCATTTATATAGTTTTAGCCCATCTATCCCCCTGAACATCCCCTTCCCTCCCAATCCCCCCCATGTACTTTCCCCCCTCCCCACAGCATGACGGTCACTTTAATTACAAAATGTTTATTTCTCCACTGTAGATAATGTATATAGGTTCTTCCTGATACCCCTAGCATATGTCCACTTCATATGCTTGATGTTAATGTGCAAGTTACTGAATTTTGTTTCATGTTCTATACTTTATGTTAATGTTTCAGTTATTGCATGATATTCCACATACGTTAGTGTTCAATTTGTTCCACGTAAACCGTCTTGACATTCTGAAAGGAGGTATAGAAAACCAGCTAAATAAATAAATAAATCTGATCTCCTGTTGGCAAAGAGGAGGGATCTGTGCCATGATCGCAGTGCTCGTCTGCCCATGGGGGCTGCTTGCCAGTTCGCGATTGCCGGCCTTCCCCTACTTCTGCCCACAGGAGATCGGATCCCCATGGGCTGAAGTAGGGGAAACCCTGATCACAGCAGCAAAGTTTTGGTGGGCCAGAGCCCCTGTTTCCCTCCCTTTCTGATGCCTATGAAAAGGGGACATCTGTCTGCCATTGTTGTTCTGATTGGCCTTCTCCCCATTAAAGGAGAAGTCAACTATGGATCATCTGCTGTATGGACACCGAAGGCAGTGAAACCAATTACTTACCAAGCATATAGTAGTGTAGTCCACAGCGTGTTTGAACCCAGCTGAGGTATATTGCTTTTTTTTTTCTTTTAGTTTGCAGCATACCTCTCCCAGCTCAGGAGGAAGAATGGATGATTACGTACCATGTTTTCCCCCATGCCCCCTACCAAATGTTGGGGATGGGGAAATGGAGGCCCCATCAAGACTATTCCCAGCCTGCTCCTCAAATTTAGAGGATGGGTGAGAGACCTGGCACCACCAGGCTTTCTGCACCCTGGGGCCTGAAGTCAGCAACAGCTAACCTACATTCTAAAAGCTTCATCATCTTTCCTCACTCCACATCAGACTGTACATCTGCTGGAGACTGAGAAATATTGGTGAGCGGAGGGCTGCATAGGATCCTTACACCGTGAGATCATCAAACTTATTCTTACGAGGAAAGGCTTAAAAGGTTAGGGCTCTTCAACTTAGAAAAAGATGGCTGAGGAAAGATATGATAGAGATCTATAAAATAATGAATAGCATGAACAGGTAAATATGGATTGCTTGTTTACTTCTTCAAAAAGTAGAAAGATTAGGGGATAGGCAATGAAGCTACAATGTAGTTCATTTAAGACTAGTATAAGAAAGCATAGTTACTCACCTGTAACAGGTGATCTCCGGGAACAGCAGGAATTAAGTCCTCACATATGGGTATCGTCGGTACCGACGGAGCCTGCGCGAGAACGCTTCCCAGCGTCCAATTAGAAAGCTTTTGGGAGCATCCCACAGTGCCTGCGTGCTGCCTTCCCGCCTTTCCCAACTGCCTCTCTCCAATTGAGTTTTAAAGCTGAGACAAAGAGAGAGAGAGGGAGAGGGAAAGAGATAGCTAGAGAGATACAATTGAGTTTTAGAGCTGAGAAAAAGAGAGAGAGGGAAAGGAAAGAGAGATAGAGAGAGAGACAAATCCTAGGGGAGGTGGGTGGGTTGTGAAGACTTATTCCTGCTGTTCCCAGAGATCACCTGTTACAGGTAAGTAACTGTGCTATCTCCAGGAACAAGCAGGAATGAGTCTTCACATATGGGGACTCCCTAGCTTTAGATGCCAGGGAGAGATCCCAGAAGTTGTGTGTCCCTGGGACAGGGCTGCACTTCCCCACATGGATCTCTGGCATCCCATGAGGGATGGTGGGTAGGAGTTGATTAAGTATGGAACAGGTGTTTAAGAACAGCCTGACCAAACAAGGCATCCCGGCGGGAGTCCTTGTCCAAGCAGTAATGGGCTGTGAAGGTATGAACCGAGGCCCAAGTGGCTGCTCGACAGATGTCGTCAATAGACACAGAGTTGAGATGAGCCATTGAGGCTGCCATGGCTCTCACATTGTGAGCTGTGACATGGCCCTCCAGAGAAAGGTACTTGCTCTGATAGGCGAAAGAAATACACTGGGCAATACAGTTAGATAGTGTTCTCTTGGAGACTGGTATGAGAAGGATCAAAAGCAACAAAGAGTTGAGAGGACTTTCTATGTTGCTGTGTCCTCTGTAAGTAAAAAGCCAGAGCTCTTTTATAGTCCAGGGTATGAAGATTCCTCTCTGCACTTGATGCATAAGGTCCTGGAAAAAAGACAGGTACGTAGACCTCTTGGTTGAGGTCCTCTGTCTTGAAGGACTAGAAAGGGGGACTGTTACTTCTGGAGAGAAATCTGCAACTGTGAGTATATACTTCTGGTAATTTTCTAAAAAGAATTCTTTGTATTAAAGCTACTTAATCTGTGAACCCACTGTTTTTTGTTGGATCAGTTAGGGCCTAGTAGCAGCAATTAAAGTTTGAATTTAAAACACAGAGGAGAGCTTTCTCGTTACATTTCATACCCAGCAGAGAGCCTGTAGTTTAAATTTAATAGTTACTCAGGGCCAAGTAACAGCAAAGTACTTTTAGTTTAAATTTAACACACAGAAAAGAGCTTTCTGGTTAAATTTAGTACCCAGCAGAGAGCTTGTAGTTTAAATTTCAGAAGTTAGAGCGTAGCAGCAGCTAAGAGGTATAATTTAAATCAAATCAGAATTTAGCTTACCTCAGCAGCACAAGACAGGGTACTGTGTAGCAGCCCTCTTTTAATAAGTGTTATTTCCCTCCTTCCCTCCCCACACCCACCCTCCCCTGGGATAATCATTGTTTTATAGGTACTTACACATCTTAAAAGACAGGAGGTGCTTTCAGGTGAAGCTCATTACCCAAATCAGTCATACACTAAGGACCTGAGATTAAATAAGCTTCACGTGAACAAGGTATATTAAACGTATTAGGTACAGTTTTATTGGTATAAATACCCATAGCAACCCCTAGTAAGTAAGAACTTAAAGATCTAGACACAAACTTAAAACTAAGATGCAGACAGCAGTCCAGCAGCGGGATGGGGGCTTTCCAGTCTTTTGTATTGAGTGTCATATGTATGATTTTCTCCCAGTTGGTGAGAGGTCTTACGTGTGCACTAGGTGCAAGGAGCTCTTTTCTCTAAGGGAACAAGTCCGTTCTCTAGAGGCTAAAGTAGCAGACTTGGAAAGCATAAGACAGACAGAGGTTTACATAGACGAGACCTACAGGGATACAGTCCTGAAGTCCCACCTCCAGTCTGGCAGCACCCCTGTTGCCATGGAGGAGAGAGGTCACGTGACAGGAGAGCATCACCCTGGTGTGGCAGGAAGTGATCCTGTAACTAGGACCTGTCCTCCAGGTGATGTAAAACCCTCTCGCACCAAGGAAGTTTCTCCAGGGCCATGTGCCCATGAGGGAAGGGTTAGGACAGCCGTTATAGTTGGTGATTCGATCATTAGGCATGTAGATAGCTGGGTGGCTGGTGGACGTGAGGATCGCCTGGTAACATGCCTGCCTGGTGCGAAGGTAGCGGACCTCACGCGCCACCTAGATAAGGTCTTAGATAGTGCTGGGGAGGAGTCTGCTGTCTTGGTACATGTCGGTACCAATGACATAGGAAAATGTAGTAGGGAGGTTCTGGAGGCAAAATTTAGGCTTTTAGGTAGGAAGTTGAAATCCAGAACTTCCAGGGTAGCATTCTCCGAAATGCTTCCTGTTCCACGCGCAGGACCCAAAAGGCTGGCAGAGCTCCGGCGTCTCAATGCGTGGATGAGAAAATGGTGCAGAGATGAGGGTTTTGGATTTGTTAGGAACTGGGGAACATTCTGGGGAAAGGAGGGGCTCTTCCAAAGGGATGGGCTTCACCTTAACCGGGATGGAACCAGGCTGCTGGCATTAACCTTTAAAAAGGAGATAGAGCAGCTTTTAAACTAGATATTAGGGGAAAGCCGACAGTTGCCCAAGAGCAGATGGTTCGGAAGAATGTATTCTTGAAGGATACTACCAAAAGCAGAGAGGTTCCACAAAAGAGTAAAGTAGCCCAAATGCCCTCAAGTATGGAGCAGACAGAGCTTAAAGATCCCAATTTACCCATGTCTAACAATAGCCAAATTAACATGAATAAAATACATTCTCTAAAATGCTTGTATGCAAATGCTAGAAGTCTAAAGAATAAGATGGGAGAGTTAGAATATATAGCACTAAATGAAAGGTTAGATATGATTGGAATATCAGAGACATGGTGGAAGGAGGACAACCAGTGGGACACTGAGATACCTGGGTACAAACTATATCATAATGATAGAGCTGATCAAATTGGTGGAGGGCTTGCGCTCTATGTTAGAGAGGGCATTGACTCAGAAAGGATTAAAGTTTTGCAGGAAACAAAATCTGCTGTAGAATCTATATGGATTGAAATTCCATATAAAAGGGGGAAGGCGATGGCAGTGGGGGTGTACTATCGAGCACCTGGCCAGAATGACCAAATGGATGATGAAATGCTCAAAGAAATCAAGGAAGCTAACAAAAGTTACAGCGCAGTAATAATAATGGGTGATTTCAATTACCCCGGTATCGACTGGGTCAGTGTCACGTCAGGACATGCTAGGGAGATAAAGTTCCTAGATGGAATAAATGACTGCTTCTTGGAGCAGCTGGTTCATGAACCGACCAGAGGGGAAGCCATATTAGACCTAGTCCTTAGTGGAACACCAGATCTAGTGCAAGAGATAAGGGTGTTGGGGCCACTTGGCAATAGTGATCATAGCATGATCGCCTTTGATTTAATTAGTGGAGGAGGGATAGTAAGGAAATCCACAGTACTTCCTTTTAACTTTCGAAAGGGAGACTATGATAAAATGAGGAAAACAGTTAAGAAAAAAACTAAAAGGAGCAGTTGCAAAGGATAAAGACGTACATCAAGCTTGGGTGTTGTTGAAAAATACTATCTTGGAAGCCCAGACCAGCTGTATTCCACGCTTTAAGAAAAGTGGAAGGAAGTCCAAAAAACTGCCAGCATGGTTTAAAGGTGAGGTCAGAGAGGCTCTTGTTGCCAAAAAAGCATCTTTCAGAAAATGGAAAAAAGAGCCAAACAACGAAACCTGGAAACAGCAGAAGCACTGGCAAGTCAAATGCAAGGCATTGATAAGGCAGGCAAAGAGAGAATTTGAGAAGAAGCTTGCTGCGGAAGCAAAAACGCGAAATAAAGACCTTTTCAAGTACATTCGTAGCAAAAAACCTGTGAGAGAGTCAGTTGGTCCATTAGATGATAAAGGGGGTAAAGGAGCACTAAGAGGCGACAAGGCGATAGCGGATAGACTGAATGAATTCTTTGCTTCGGTCTTTACTGAGGAAGATGTAGGGATGTTACCCATGACTGAAGTGGTATTTAAAGGTGCGGAAGAATTGAAGGAAATATCGATACATCGGGAAGATGTCTTACAACTATCAGATAAACTGAAGAGTAGCAAATCACCGGGGCCGGATGGTATACATCCAAGGGTATTGAAAGAACTGAAATATGAGATTGCAGAACTGCTATCAGTAATCTGTGAACTATCATTAAAATCATCTCTAATACCTGAAGATTGGAGGATCGCCAATGTAACACCAATTTTTAAAAAGGGTTCCAGGGGTGATCCGGGAAACTACAGACCGGTGAGCCTGACGTCAGTACCGAGAAAAATGGTAGAAACCATCATAAAGAATAAAATTACTCAGCATGTAGATAGTCACAACCTAATGGGAGACAGCCAACATGGCTTTAGACAAGGAAGATCTTGTCTTACTAATCTGTTATGTTTTTTTGAAGGAGTGAATAAACAGGTGGACAAAGGTGAGTCGGTTGATATTGTGTATCTGGACTTTCAGAAAGCCTTTGACAAGGTCCCTCATCAGAGACTTTTGGCAAAACTAAAGAGTCATGGGATAGGAGGCAGTGTACTATTGTGGATCAGGAACTGGTTAAAAGATAGAAAGCAGAGGGTAGGGCTAAATGGCCAATTTTCCCAATAGAGAAAGGTGAATAGTGGTGTAGCCCAGGGATCTGTGCTGGGTCCGCTGCTTTTTGACATATTCATAAATGACCTGGAAAGTGGAATAACGAGTGAGGTTATCAAATTTGCAGATGACACAAAACTATTTAAAGTTGTTAAAACCCAAGAGGATTGTGAAAAATTGCAAGAGGATCTTGATAAATTGGAAGACTGGGCATAAAAATGGCAGATGAAATTTAATGTGGACAAGTGCAAGGTTATGCACCTAGGAAAGAACAACCGAAACTATGGTTACACGATGCAAGGTTCCACATTAGGAACCACCACCCAGGAAAAAGATTTAGGCATCATTGTGGATACCATATTAAAACCCTCGGCCCAGTGTGCAGCGGCGGCCAAGAGAGCTAATAGAATGCTAGGTATGATAAGGAAAGGAATGGAAAATAAAACAAGAGATATTATAATGCCTCTATATCGTTCCATGGTGAGACCGCACCTTGAATATTGTGTGCAATTCTGGTCGCCGTATCCTAAAAAGGATATAGCGATTTTAGAAAAGGTACAGAGAAGAGCCACCAAAATGGTAAAGGGGATGGAAGGATACTCCTATGAAGAAAGGCTAAAAAGGTTAGGGCTCTTTAACCTGGAAAAGAGACGGCTGAGGGGAGATATGATAGAAGTCTATAAATTAATGAACGGAGTGGAACGGGTAAACGTAGATCGATTGTTTACCTTATCAGAATATAGAACGACTAGGGAACATGCAATGAAGCTACAGGGTAAACTATTTAAGACTAATAAAAGAAAATATTTTTTCACTCAACGTGTAATCAAACTCTGGAATTTGTTACCGGAGGATGTAGTAAAGGCTGTTAGTGTAGCTGGGTTCAAAAAAGGTTTGGACAAGTTCCTGGAGGAAAGGTCCATAAACCATTATTAAGAAGTGACCGAAGATATCAATGCTTGACCCAGTACAAGCATTGTGGAACTTGTGTCTCTTGGGGAAAATGCTAGGTACATATGACCTAGATTGGCCACTATTGGAAACAGAATACTGGGCTTGATGGACCTTGGTCTGACCCAGTATGGCATATCTTATGTTCTTAAGTTCTTAAAAGGCGAGACCACCTTAGGCATAAAGTGTGGATTAGTCCTAAGGACCACCTTGTCATGATGGAACCTTGTATAAGGTGGATTAGCTACAAGTGCTTGCAATTCACTAATAAGACATGCTGATGTGATTGCAATCAGAAAGATAACCTTCCAAGAAAGGTATTTCAAGGAGGTGGTAGCCAAAGGTTCAAAAGACGGCTTCATAAGCTGACCAAGAACCAAGTTTAAGTCCCATGCCACTGGGGGTGGTCTAATGGGAGGCTTTGTTAAAAGGAGGCCTCTCATGAATCTGGCTACAAGAGGATGAGAGGAAATAGGTTGTCCATTTAGAGGCTTAAGGGAAGCTGCAATAACACTCAAATGGACCCTTACTGAATTTGTCTTAAGGCTTGCATTAGACAGATGGAGGAGATACTCCAGCAAAGATTCCAGATGTATGGCAAGGGGGTTAAGACCCTTCCCAGAACACCAGATAGTAAACCTCTTCCACTTGAAAGCATAAGAACGTCTAGTGGAAGGTTTTCTCGAAGCATAAAGAACATCTTTCACTTGTTGAGAAAGATGAAGATCCTGGAGATCTAGGCCTTCAGCAACCAAGCCCTGAGATGCAGAGACTGGGGATTGGGATGCCACAACCTTCCGTCCTCTTGAGAGAGGAGGTCTGGAGCAGTCCCTAACTCCAGGGAGGGAGCTTGAGAGAGATGTAGAAGCAGAGGGTACCACACTTGCCGTGGCCAATGTGGAGCTATGATAATCATGTGGCCTCTGTCTCTCTGAAGCTTGAACAGGGTTTTGGGAATTAGGGGAATGGGTGGAAAGGCATAGAGGAAGTCTTGACCCCAGTGAAGGAGGAAAGCATCCCTTGCCTGAGCTCCCTGAGCCAGAGTTCTGGAACAGAACCAGGGAAGTTTGGCATTCCACGGACTTGCAAAGAGGTCTATGTCCGGGGTTCCCCAAATTTGAAAAATCTTGGATATCTGGTCCATATGTAGGGACCACTCGTGTGGAAGCAGAACACGACTGAGCCTGTCTGCCCAAGAGTTTTGAATGCCTGGAAGATAAACTGCCAGAAGATGAATGTGATGCTCTCTGGCGAGGGCCCACAGTCGCAAAAGCTTCGTTGCAAAGCGACAGAGAGCCAGTTCCTCCCTGCTTGTTCACATAGAAGATGGCTACCTGATTGTCCGTGTGGATAAGGACTGTCTTGTGGCTGAGCAGGGTGTGTAAAACCCGCAGAGCAAGGAAGATTGCTCTGAGTTCCAAGAGATTGATATGTAGACAAGTCTCCTGTGGGGACCAGATGCCCTGGGTGGAGAGGTCTTGCAGAAGAGCTCCCCACCCCATTGGAGAAGCATCTGTTGTAAGAGTTGCTTGGGGTAGAGACTGCTGAAAGGGGGACCCCCAGCAACAGGATTTGAGGGGACTTCCACCACTGAAGGGACAAAATGAGGCAACTTGTGTTTGCTATTTTGTCTGACAGGCAGCCTAATGCCTGGGTCCATTGGGTGGATAAAGTCCACTGAGCTGCCCTCATGTGAAGGCAAGCATATGGTACCACATCCACGGTGGATGCCATGTGGCCTAGCAACTGTAACATCTCTCGAGCAGTTAGGAAGGGCTTCAAACTCTGCTTGAGAAGCTAACTGCACCAAGCGAAGGCAATGGGCCTGGGGAAGATAGGCCCTTGCCCTTGTGGTATCCAGCAAAGCCCCTATAAACTCCAGGGACTGAGTAGGGATCAAATTGGATTTTGGGATGTTTATCACTAGCCCTAAATACTGAAGGATACGCATTGTGCAGGTTAGAGAACTCTTGACCTCTGATTGAGTGGGAGCTCGAATGAGCCAGTCGTCCATGTAAGGGAAGACGAATATTCCCAGGGTGCGCAGAAAAGCAGCTACCACTGCCATGCATTTCGTGAACACCCTTGGTGCAGAGGCCAGACCAAAAGGAGCACTCTGTATTGATAATGCTTCTCTTGAAAAAGGAACCGAAGGAATCTTCTGTGAGTTGGATGGATGAGAACATGAGTGTACGCATCCTTGAGATCTAGAGAACAAAGCCAATCCTGACTCTGAAGGTATGGCAGCAGAGTTCCCAGAGAAACCATCTTGAATTTTTCCTTGACTAGGAATCTGTTCAACTCTCTGAGATCTAAGATGGGTCTGAAGCCCCCTGTTTTCTTTGGAATAGGAAAATAGGGGGAGTAGAAACCTGTGCCCTGTTGTTGAAAAGGCACTTCCTCTATTGCCCCCTGGGCGAGAAGAGTGGCAAACTCCTGCCCCAACAGGTTGAGGAGGGAAGTTGGAGAATTGAACTGGTGCACTCTTGTGAGAGGGGGCAAGCTTGAAAAATGAAGTTTGTACCCCTCTCTTATGATGGAGAGTGTCCAATGCTCTGCTGTAATTTGCCCCCACCTGGGAGCAAAGTGACATAACCTTCCTGGAATGGTGGAGGGCTCTGGTCCTTCTAGAGCCAGGAAGGCTAAGTTCTCTAGCGGAAAGTCAAAGGCCCTGAGGGGGCTGAGGTTGCTGGGCTGGAGCAGGCCTAGCAGCCTTTGCTTTGCTCTGTTTGGATGATTGCTGACATTTGATAGGGAACTGAGCTGCAGAAGATGCCCACTGACCATAAGCAGGATACAATCTTCCCTTTTTAGAAAAAGGTGTTTTCTTGAATAACCTTTTCTTAGCAGGAGCAGCTGCAGATTTGGATAGTCTATACAAAGCAGAATTTTCAGCATCCATCTGATTGGCTTTTGCTTGCCAATCCTTACCAAACAGGTTCTCACCTGTACAAGGGAGATTTCCCAATTCATCTTGAACCCAGATATCCAAATCAGATGCCTGAAGCCAAGCTATCCTACGTGCACCTATGGCAATAGCTGAGGCTATGCTTACGCATTCAAAGGAGTCGAAAGCTGCATGGTTGGAGAATTTGGAGATATCTTGGGCATGTTTGAGTTCAGTGAGAAAGTCCTGCCTTTTATCTTCAGACATAAAAGGACTTAAAGTCTGCAAATGGTCAGTGACTTCTTTTAAGAACATTCCCATGTAGAGACTATAAGAATTAATTCTCGCAGCAAGCATGGAAGCTTGGAAGACTCTCCTTCCAAAAGCATCCAGGGTTCTACATTCACGTCCGGAAGATTAGAGGCATGTCTTTTGGCACTTCTAATCTTTCTCATTGCAGACTCAACCACAATAGAGTGGTGAGGAAGTTGAGTTTTATGGAAACCCCCTGCCCGGCAGAGTCCTCTGCACCCTGCAGCATCAGCTCCAAAAGCGGCGGCTTTCAGATCCGCGAAGAGAGAGAGTTTTTCTCTTCGCGGCTCTGAAGAGCAGCGAGAGAGAAATCTCTTTCTTCAGCTCCAAAAGCGGCTGGAACTGAAGAGAGAGAGTTTCTCTCTCTCTTCGCGGCTCTGAAAGCTGCCGCTTTTGGAGCTGATGCTGCAGGGAGCAGATGACTCTGCCGGGCAGAGGGGCCCGCGGGACGCTTGATACTGCGGCGGCGGCGGCAGCAGCAAGTTTGGAATTTTTTTAATCTACCTGGGCTGATGGGGGAGAGGGGGTTAGGACTGGTAATGAGCTATGGGGGGGGGGGGGGTAAGACTGCAAGTGGGATAATGGGGGGAGGTTAGGACTGGTAATAGGCTATGGGGGGGCTAGGACTGGTAATGGGCTATGGGGGGTTAGGACTGGTAATGGCCTATGAGGGGGGTAAGACTGAAAATGGGGTGATGGGAGGAACACTGAAAATGGGGTGATGGGGGGTTAGGACTGGTAATGGACTATGAGGGGGTAAGACTGAAAATGGGGTGATGGGGTAACACTGAAAATGGGGTGATGGGGGGTTAGGACTGGTAATGGACTATGTGGGGGCTAGGATTGGAAATGGGCTGGGGGGGTTGCTAGGACTGGAAATGGGCTGGGGGGGTTGCTAGGACTGGAAATGGGCTGAGTGGAAGGGGGGCTTGAACTGCAAATGGCTGATGGGGAGGGGGCTTGGAATGGAAATGGGCTGTGAGGGGAGGGAGCTAGCACTGGAAATGGGCTGATGGGGGGGAGCTAGGATTGGAAATGGGCTGATGGGGGGCTAGGACTGAAAATGGGCTGATGCAGGGACTAGAAGGGAGCGGGTGCTGTGTGGGGCTGGAACTAGAAGGGAGCTGATGTTGGGGGAGGATTAGAATGGGATGGAGCTGGGAGAGTGAAATGGAGAGGGGAAAAATATTTTGTGTGGGAGGGAAGACAAATCTACAATTGGCCAGGTATTGGGAGAGTAAGTGGGGATTGAGGATGGAGGGGTAAAATTTGAGTGGATGAAATAGGAATGAGGAAAGAGCAAAAGGAGAAAGATTAGTACTGTATGTTAAAGCAGATGTAGAGAGAGAATAGGGAAAAAAAACTAGAAGAGAGAAGAAAGGACAAATGGACAGCAGACAATGGAGAGATAGCAGAAGACACGAAGAAACCAGAAGAAAGTGGCTGGAACAATTGCAACTGAAAAAAATGCACAAAAGGTAGAAAAATATCTCTATTTTTAATTTATTAACTGGAATACGTCAGCTCTGGGAAATGTGCATCATTAACGTCTGCGCTTTGTATGATAACATTATGCAAATATGTATGCAAATGAGGGCCCGCGTCTTATGCGGCCCACGGGTTACTTTACAAGTCCTCATTTGGCTCTCAAAGCAATTTGAGTTTGAAACCCCTGGTATAGAGGAACTTCCTCTATCACATTGTTGTGAAGCAATTGCAGGACTTCTCAATGTTCTAGGAGGTATGAAACTTATCAGGAACTGATTCAGTATGGGTAATGTCAGGAAATTTATTCTGTAGCCTTGGTAAATGATAGCTAGGAACACAAAAACATCCACCCAAAATATTTCAATTTCTTCTCAAATGTAAAATGACTAATTGGAAAAATAAATAACTGAACCCAGATAAGACTTCCCTTTAGAGAGGAGAAAAGACCTCAGTAGTTTAAACCAGAAGATATGTAATGCACACAGCACTGTTTGTTTAAAAAAAAAAAAAGAAAGAAAAAACACCATCATTGACCAAAAAGCCCTCATATTAATTTAATCAAAATATTATTGTTTCTATTTTTTAATGTATTCTTTATACTTATAACTTTCTCATAAAACAAAGAGGCTTATCGATTTTGAATCCTTCTGCTCAAAAGATACATTTTTCAATCCTTACATACTTGAGGAGAGCGATACAAAACTCTCAATCCGAGTAGCCCTTAGAAAAGACAAGCAATTTTCTTCAATTTGTTTATTCAAAATTATGATGTATGCACAATCGGTCATCCAAAGGCCGAAATCAGACGTTACCGGTACTGGACCTTTCACAATCTGCTGCATCAGGGCCAATGAGTCACTGTTTTCTCAGAGTCAATCAACAGAATAACGCTTCCAGCATCGCTCACCACACTCTCCTCAGTTCTGCAAAACATCCAGTGCCAGTAACGTCTGATTTCAGCCTTTGGATGATTGATTGTGCATACAACATAATTTTGAAGAAGTGAATTGAAGAAGAAAATCACTTGTTTTTTCCATTGACTGCTATGACTGAGAGCTTTGTATCTTGCTCTCCTTGAGTATATAAGGATTGAAAAATGCATCTTTTGAGTAGATAAGGACTGAAAGCTGATAAGCCTCTTTTTTAATTTTATGAGAAAAAAGTAAGAGGTATAAAAAAATAAATTTAAAATCAGAAAGTATAATAATTTGATTAAATTAATATAAGGGTTTTTTTGGCCAATGATGGTGGTTGTTTCTTTTTAAAAAAGAGATGTAGTGCGGTGTGCATTTCAGGCCAGATATTGAATTGGGCAGGCTATGCGCTGCTATGGCTCATGGCTCTGCCTGCCGACCCAAAACCCAGGATATTCAATGTCACAGCGACGGCACTGAATATCCGGGGTCACCGTCAATGTTCCCTCTAATTTTCTGTAGGCTGTGTGTGCATAAAATATCAGCTGTGCAGCTTTTGAAGGAAGGTTACATTTTTGTGCGCCACATAACGACACCCAGAGTTATATACTTTAAAATTTGACTACACGTCAGAATACAGTATGTACACCACATTGATTGCACTAGAAAATATTGTAGAACTTGTGAAAACCATAAATACACAACAACTTTTCAATTTTAAGAACGTCTGTGTTATTTTCTATCAGAATCAGAACCGTAATTTTTGTGCACTCTGTTGTAAAGTATGTGCGCTCACTCGGCGAGGTGTGTGCGCGCACACACGCACACAGCTTAGAGGGAACAGTGGTCACCGTACATGCCCTAGAGCCACCGAAGCTAAATGAGTGGCGGTGATATTGCACCACTACCTGGTTAGCTTCCATGGGTAAAACTAGGCTAGCTTTTGCTACACCTCACTTTATCCGCCAATCGCTAAAGGGGTAGCGGCGCAATATTGCCGCTACCCAGTTAGCGACAGTCTCCGCCTCCTTTCCACTCTGTCCCAGAATGCCCCCAACTCACCCCAATGCTAACAGCAGAGCATCAGGGCATGTAGCGGGTTAGAAGGGGATATTCAATGTCACTAACTGTGTGAGTGCCGTTGAGTATCCTGATTTAAAGCATTTACATTGTTTACTGGACTGTAAACTGTGTAAATGCCTTACGAATATCGGGCCCTACATGTCTTCTGATTTAAACTACTTAAGTCTTTTCCTCTCTTTAAAGGGAGGGCTTTATCTGGGTTACAGTTATTTATTTTCCCAGTCAGTCATTTTATATTTGAGAAAAAATTTAAATACATTGGGTAGATTGTTTTGAATTCATATTGATTAATATCTACCTTTTTGGCAGTTATTGACTGTGGTTTACAAATGATAGATAGGTACCCGATGTCTGTGGTGATCCCTTTCCAAGCCTTCTTGAATTGAGAAACTCGACTTCACACTGGAAGGACATGCTAGGGAGATAAAGTTCCTGGATGAAATAAATGACTGCTTCTTGGAGCAGCTGGTTCATGAACCGACCAGAGGGGAAGCCATATTAGACCTAGTCCTTAGTGGAACACCAGATCTAGTGCAAGAGATAAGGGTGTTGGGGCCACTTGGCAATAGTGATCATAGCAAGATCGCCTTTGATTTAATTAGTGGAGGAGGGATAGTAAGGAAATCTACAGTACTACCTTTTAACTTTCGAAAGGGAGACTATGATAAAATGAGGAAAACAGTTAAGAAAAAACTAAAAGGAGCAGTTGCAAAGGTTAAAGACGTACATCAAGCTTGGGTGTTGTTGAAAAATACTATCTTGGAAGCCCAGACCAGCTGTATTCCACGCTTTAAGAAAAGTGGAAGGAAGTCCAAAAAACTGCCAGCTTGGTTTAAAGGTGAGGTCAGAGAGGCTGTTGCCAAAAAAACAACTTTCAGGAAATGGAAAAAAGAGCCAAACGACGAAACCTGGAAACAGCACAAGCACTGGCAAGTCAAATGCAAGGCATTGATAAAGCAGGCAAAGAGAGAATTTGAGAAGAAGCTTGCTGCGGAAGCAAAAACGCGAAATAAAGACCTTTTCAAGTACATTCGTAGCAAAAAACCTGTGAGAGAGTCAGTTGGTCCATTAGATGATAAAGGGGTTAAAGGAGCACTAAGAGGCGACAAGGCGATAGCGGAGAGACTGAATGAATTCTTTGCTTCGGTCTTTACTGAGGAAGATGTAGGGATGTTACCCATGACGGAAGTGGTATTTAAAGGTGTGGAAGAATTGAAGGAAATATCGATACATCGGGAAGATGTCTTACAACTATTAGATAAACTGAAGAGTAGCAAATCACCTGGGCCGGATGGTATACATCCAAGGGTGTTGAAAGAACTGAAATATGAGATTGCAGACCTGCTATCAGTAATCTGTGAACTATCATTAAAATCATCTCTAATACCTGAAGATTGGAGGATCAAGATAAGGCGGTTTAGAAATACTGTTAAATAAATAAAATAAATAAATAAATGTAACACCAATTTTTAAAAAGGGTTCCAGGGGTGATCCGGGAAACTACAGACCAGTGAGTCTGACGTCAGTACCGGGAAAAATGGTAGAAACCATCATAAAGAATAAAATTACTCAGCATGTAGATAGTCACAACCTAATGGGAGACAGCCAACATGGCTTTAGACAAGGAAGATCTTGTCTTACTAATCTGTTATGTTTTTTTGAAGGAGTGAATAAACAGGTGGACAAAGGTGAGTCGGTTGATATTGTGTATCTGGACTTTCAGAAAGCCTTTGACAAGGTCCCTCATCAGAGACTTTTGGCAAAACTAAAGAGTCATGGGATAGGAGGCAGTGTACTAATGTGGATCAGGAACTGGTTAAAAGATAGAAAGCAGAGGGTAGGGCTAAATGGCCAATTTTCTCAATGGAGGAAGGTGAATAGTGGTGTACCCCAGGGATCTGTGCTGGGTCCTCTGCTTTTTGACATATTCATAAATGACCTGGAAAGTGGAATAACGAGTGAGGTTATCAAATTTGCAGATGACACAAAATTATTTAAAGTTGCTAAAACCGAAGAGGATTGTGAAAAATTGCAAGAGGATCTTGATAAATTGGAAGACTGGGCATCAAAATGGCAGATGAAATTTAATGTGGACAAGTGCAAGGTTATGCACCTAGGGAAGAACAACCCAAACTATGGTTACACGATGCAAGGTTCCACATTAGGAACCACCACCCAGGAAAAAGATTTAGGCGTCATTGTGGATACCATGTTAAAACCCTCGGCCCAGTGTGCAGCGGCGGCCAAGAGAGCAAATAGAATGCTAGGTATGATAAGGAAAGGAATGGAAAATAAAACAAAAGATATTATAATGCCTCTATATCGTTCGATGGTGAGACCGCACCTTGAATATTGTGTGCAATTCTGGTCGCCGTATCTTAAAAAGGATATAGCGATTTTAGAAAAGGTTCAGAGAAGAGCCACCAAAATGGTAAAGGGGATGGAAGGATACTCCTATGAAGAAAGGCTAAAAAGGATAGGGCTCTTTAAACTGGAAAAGAGACGGCTGAGGGGAGATATGATAGAAGTCTATAAATTAATGAACGGAATGGAACGGGTAAACGTAGATCGATTGTTTACGTTATCAGAATATAGAAAGACTAGGGGACATGCAATGAAGCTACAGGGTAAACTATTTAAGACCAATAAAAGAAAATATTTTTTCACTCAACGTGTAATCAAACTCTGGAATTTGTTACCGGAGGATGTAGTAAAGGCTGTTAGTGTAGCTGGGTTTAAAAAAGGTTTGGACAAGTTCCTGGAGGAAAGGTCCATAAACCATTATTAAGAAGTGACCGAAGATATCAATGCTTGACCCAGTACAAGCATTGTGGAACTTGTGTCTCTTGGGGAAACTGCTAGGTACATATGACCTAGTTTGGCCACTGTTGGAAACAGAATACTGGGCTTGATGGACCTTGGTCTGACCCAGTATGGCATATCTTATGTTCTTATGTAAAAACCAGGAGTAATTTTCATAGAGGTAGGCTGTTTGAATTCTCAGGGACACTAGCACTGGTTATACGGTTGTTGTGCAGGACCCTGCAATAAAGTGCGTGAATATGGATGTTGCAACCTCTTTGGGTAGAAGTGCTGGAAATAATGGATAAAGTCTTCCATAGGATTGATGGAATCTTCAGTACGTCGAGGAAGACGAAGTTTGAGGCACCACAGTGAGTTCTTTGACTGCAGAATTTTCATCCTTGACTTGTGAAACTGTCTCCCTCACCTTTGTACAAAAGAGACTGTCTTCAAGATATGGAGCATCCAGTATCTTATTGTGGCGATCCTCTCTAAAACCAAATGCTCGTAACCACACTGTCTGCCAAACAGTGGTAGCTGATGCTGCTGCCTGGGTAATGGTATCAGAGACGTCATATGTGGATCTTATAAGGTGATATATTGATTCCTGAAGTCAAAACTGTACTGCACCCTCCAAATTGGTTAGTAAACCGAGAACATCATGGTGGTACTGCTGTGCTGCAATTTTTGAAGGTAACATTGAACTCTGGTAAAGCGTAGTTACTCACCTGTAACAGGTGATCTCCGGGAACAGCAGGAATTTAGTCTTCACATATGGGTGATGTCAGTACTGATGGAGCCTGCACAGGAACGCTCCCCAGCGTCCAATAGGAAAGCTTTTGGGAGCATCCCACTACGCCTGCATTGCTGCCTTCCCACCTTTGTGACTCTCCCTACTCAATTGAGTTTGTAGCTGAGATAAAAGGAGAGAGAGAGAAACTCTACAACTCCTAGGGGAGGAAGGTGGGTTATGAAGACTAAATTCCTGCTGTTCCCAGAGATCACCCATTACAGGTGAGTAACTACGCTATCTCCAGGAACAAGCAGGAATGTAGTCTTCACATATGGGACTCCCTAGCTCCCAGAGGAAGGTCCCCAGAATCGGTAGATTTGCCTCAGAGCAGACCTCAAGAGGGCATGAATCTTTAATGGACATCTAGCATCGAAATTCTGGAATGGAGTTGACCTAAGTCTAAAAGAGGTGTTGGAGTACAGCCTGACCAAACATGGCATCCCGGCCGGAGTCCTTGTCCAAATAGTAATGTGCAGCAAAGGTATGCACGGAAGACCAGGTAGCTGCTTTGCAGATCTCATCAATGGCAAAAGAACGTAGGTTTGCCGTGGATGCAGCCATACAAATATCTAAACCCTTCACTCTATTCTATAACTACACCCTACTTCTTGAGTGAATGTGCAGTGACTGATATATTAAGATGTTGTAACACACCCCTATTTTTTGTCGGAAGTTATTGCCTTGAGAGATTACTCCCTCTTGAAGCGTAACTTCCCTTTTAATCAATTTTGTGGCAACCTAACCACTCCATAAAATATTGTGAAATAATTGCATTCTTTCTCAATGCTATATCATAATAACCTCTTCGCTTGAAAACCAACCCCAGGGGGTCCCTTCTAAACAATCGGGAACTCTCCCCTACTTTTGTCCAACAAACACAGCACTGCGTTTGGAGCCACGCTCTATTTTTTGGCCCTGTTTCAACGCTTAAAATTCTGCAATCAGCATATACTCATCCTTATACAGGGTCCAGCAACGATATCTTATTCTTTGCGACGCTGAGCCCAAAGTAATATCCAATATTACACTCTTCTTGTGACAGACACTTCCGTTAATGCAGTCTCACTGATCAGGAAATTACTGATGTCAAGAGATTTTAAACCCTCCTCCAATTCGAGACCAATACGTCATAGCAAGCTCATCCAGTCCAATTCCAGATTTAACCCCTTGGGTTCCAGAGATTCAGCTCGAAAAATCCAACCTTGCTCTAACAACTGGAGATGGTGGATGCAGCCATGGCACGAACATTATGGGCAGTTGCATGAACTTCAAGGGATAGTCCTGCTTTAGCATAAGCAAATGAGATGCAATCTGCTACCCATTTAGATAGGGTATGTTTGGATATTGGCAACCCCAAGTGACTGGGATCAAAGGAGATGAATATCAGAGCTCTTACAGTGCTCCGTTGTACTTTGAAGAAAGAATGCCAAGGCACACTTACGGTCAAGAATATGGAGGGTTGCCTCTGCCCTAGAGGAATGAGGTCTAGGGAAGAATACAGGCAAGTAAACTGATTGATTCAAGTGTAAATGAAACACGACTTAGGACTCATCCTCATTTCATGCCCAAAGGACCACCTTATCATGTTGGCAGCGTGTATAAGGAGAGTCAGCCACCAAGGTCTGAAGCTCAATAATGCGTCTAGCTGAAGTGAGCGTAACAAGGAAGATGACCTTCCAAGAGAAACTTTAGCAAGGTGGTGGCTAAAGGTTCAAAGGGCAGCTTAAGGAGCTGACCTAAGACAATATTAAGATCCCATGTGACTCGATGGGGGGCTTGTGGAAAATTGCAAGAGGCTCTTGATAAATTGGAAGACTAGGCATCCAAATGGCAGATGAAATTTAATGTGAACAAGTGCAAAGTTATGCACCTAGGGAAGAACAACCCAAACTATGGTTACACGATACAAGGTTCCACCTTAGGAACCACCACCCAGGAAAAAGATTTAAGCATCATTGTAGATAACATGTTAAAACCCTCAGCCCAGTGTGCAGCGGTGGCCAAGAGAGCAAATAGAATGCTAGGTATCTTAAGGAAAGGAATGAAAAATAAAACAAAAGATATGTGTGCTGTGCTTTCCTGTCTAATCAATGTGTTTATACCTCAAAAATTTCCTGTCATGATTTGACAATTTCCAATCTGTAATCAAACCGCTGCTGATCGCTGGAAGTAGCGGTATACAAATGTATACTAAATAAATAAATAAATAAATTATAACGCCTCTATATCGTTCCATGGTGAGACCGCATCTTGAATATTGTGTGCAATTCTTGTCGCCATATATTAAAAAGGATATAGCATTATTAGAAAAGGTTCAGAGAAGAGCCACCAAAATGGTAAAGGGGATTGAAGGATATTCCTATGAAGAAAGGCTAAAAAGGTTAGGGCTCTTTAACATGGAAAAGAGATGGCTGAGGGGAGATATGATAGAAGTCTATAAATTAACGAACGGAGTGGAACGGGTAAACGTAGATCGACTGTTTACGTTATCAGAATATAGAAAGACTAGTTTAAGACTAATAAAAGAAAATTTTCATTCAACGTGTAATCAAACTCTGGAATTTGTTACCGGAGGATGTAGTAAAGGCTTTTAGTGTAGCTAGGTTTAAAAAAGGGTTGGACAAGTTCCTGGAGAAAGGTCCATAAACCATTATTAAGAAAGGACCCAGGATATCAATGCTTGACCCAGTACAAACATTGTGGAACCTGTGTCTCTTGGGGAAACTGCTAGGTACGTATGACCTAGATTGGCCACGGTTGGAAACAGGATACTGGACTTGATGGACCTTGGTCTGACCCAGTATGGCATATCTTATGTTGGTTAATAACAGCCCTCTCATGAAACACGTTACCAGCAGTTGTAAAAAAATTGTTTGCCCATCCAAGGGATGATGAGAGGCAGCAATTGCACTGAGGTGAACTCTCACTGAGTTAGTTTTAAGCCCAGAGGACGAAAGATGGAGGAGATACTGAAGGAGAGTCTCCACCGGCGCCGAGAAGGCGTTAAGATCCCTTTGGGTACACCAAGTGGAGTACCTACACCACTTAAAGTCATAGGAACATCTGGTAGATGGTTTCCTGGAGGCTAGTAGGATGCTCTCACCTCCTGAGGAAGATTGAGACCTTGCAAGACTATGCTTTCAGCAGTCAAGCCTCCTGTAAGAGAAAATTGGGAGTTGAGACTGAGAGGGTGAGTCTGTGAGAGATGTAGCAGAAGAGCAAACCATGGTTAATGTGGCCAGCATGGGGCTATGAGGATCTCTAAAGGTAAAAAGTGGACTGTTGTAGTTGTTGTTATGGAAGGACAGACTAGATGGGCCTTGTGGTCTTTTTCTGTCATCATGTTTCTATGTTTCTATGTGGCTCTGTCTGCTTGAAGCTTGAAAAGTGCTCTGGGAATCAGGGGTATGGGAGGAAAGTCATACAGGAAATCCTGACCCCAGTGAAGGTGGAAACTATCGACCTGCTGGCGACTGGACATCGGAGTTCTGGTGCAAAACTGAGGTAGTTTGGCATTTTGCGGAGTTGCAAAAAGGTCTATCTCCGGAGTTCCCCAGGTATCAAAGATGTAGGAGACTGTCTCATGATGGAGAGACCACTCATGCGGAAGGAGGATCCGACTCAATCTGTCTGCTAAGACATTTTGCTATCCTGGCAGATATACTGCTTGAAGATGCATCTGATGAGCAATGGCAAAAGACCACAGATGGACAGCCTCCTTGCAAAGGGCCCAAGAGCCAGTTCCTCCCTGTTTGTTCACGTAGAACACAGCTACCTGGTTGTCCATCTGGATCTGAGTTGTGGCCCTGAAGTTGTTTTTGGAACACTCTGAGGGCATTGAAGATTGCACAAAGCTCTAGCAAATTTATCTGGAGCTGTGACTGCTGCTCTGTCCAAAGGCTCTGAGTGGAGAGAGTCTCCAAGTGGGCTCCCCAACCGAATTTGGAGGCATCTGTTGTCAGGATGCATTGATGTAGAGGTATCTAAAAAGGTGACCCTAAGAGGAGATTTCCCAGGGTAGACCACCAGAGCAGAGTTCATGAGAATGTCTGTGACTTTGATCTTGTCTGTGAGGGTCCCAGAAGCCTGCTTCCACTGGGAGGCAAGAGTCCATTGAGTTGTCCGCATGTGCATACGAGCATATGGCACAACATGAACTGTAAAGGCCATATGGCCTAAGAGTTGTAGCATCTCTCTGGCCGAGAGATTATTTTTCAATCTTATTTGAGATGCTATCTGTACTAGGCGGGTACAACGGTCCTGGGGTAGGAATGCCCTTGACTGTTGAGTATCTAGAACAGCGCCTATGAATGCTAGTGTTTGAGTTAGAACTAGATAGGATTTTGGAAGATTTATCACAAATCCTAGATCCTGTAGTACTTGAATTGTACGAAGGAGGGATAGGTGAACTTCCTGAGAAGTGGTTGCCCTTATTAGCCAATCGTCTAAGTAAGGGAAGACTTTGTAGATAAAGCTTGTACCCCTCTCGCACTATAGTTAGTGTCCACTACTCTGAGGTTATGAGATGCCACCTGCGAGCATAATGGTAGAGCTTGCCTGCTATGTGGAGGGGGTGGGGGTTCTCCAGAGGCAGGGTGGCAATGTTCTCTATAAAGAAGCCAAAACCCAGGCGTAAATTGAGTCTGCGCTGCTGGTTGCAGTTTAAGAGCCTGTGGCTTCTTCTGATGTTTAGGAGGCTGTTGCTTCTTCTGGGTAGCCTAGGGCTAGTATTGGGAAGTTGAGGGGTAAGAAAAGTAGAATTTCTTCTTCTTACCATAGAATGGCTTCTTAGCAGCTGCTTTTTTCTTAGTAGGGTAGGCAGTAGTCTTTGAAAGCCTATTTAGGGTGGTGTTCTCAGATTTTAACTGAGAAGCTTTATCTTGCCAATCCTTTCCAAACAGGTTCTCTCCTGTATAGGGAATATTTCCCAGCTTATCTTGAACCCACTGTTCAAGGTCTGATGCTTGAAGCCAGGCAATCCTACGGGCACCTATGCAGATAGAAGCTGTTCTGCTAATGCATTCAAAACAGTCAAAGTTTGCCCTATTTATAAATTTGGAAACATTTTGGGCATGTTTGACTAATATAAGAAAGTCTGTCCTCTTATCATCTGGGAGAAGAGGAGCCATTGATTCCAGATCCCTAGTCACTTCCCTAAGGAACATACCCACGTAGAGTATGTATGAACTTATGCAGGCTGAAAGCATGGAGGCCTGAAAGCACCGGCGGCCAAAAGCATAGAGGGTTCTTGACTCTCTGCCCGGGGGGATTGAAAGAGTGCATCTTAGAACTCTTAATTCGATGCATAGCCGATTCCACTACCATCGCGTGGTGTGGAAGCTGCGCTTTCTGGAACCCAGGGCTTTCTGGTACCCAATATATGGTATCAAGTTGCCGGGTATAGGGAAAAATGGTGAGGGGCGTCTCTCACATCCAGAACTTAAGCTCCTGGAGTATGTGGTGAATCGAGAGAGTAGTTGCCGCTTTGAGAGCTGCTGGATATTGGAGAATTTTCAACTCCTCTGCTCTAGGCTCTTTCTCTGATGTAAGAGTAATGGATAGGCGTCTCACCATATCTTTGATAAACTCCTGGAAAGACTTGTCCTCGGGAGGGGACATATGCCGCTGTGGAGATGGAGAGAGTTCCTCGGGAAGAATCCTCAGCTCTCTGGTATCAGTCGATTAATTGTTGGGAGAATCGGAATCAGTAGATTCAAAGTATCGACGAGGGTGATGCTCTTGTTCTTGTAAGAACCAGTACCGATCGAGTTTGGTATCGACACAAAAGACCTGCTGTGTCGGTACCTTGGAACTGGGAAAAGACTCGCGTGCCAGCATGGGTGGGAGCGTGCTGAGGGGCACGAAGCTCGATGCCGATTGCATCGGCATGGTCGACTGTATCAGTGCTGATGATACCGGCGATAATATCTTGACCGGTATCGACGCCGCTAATAGAGCCGCAAGACTCCGCTCGATAGCGAGCATGTGCTAGTCCATCGAGCTTGCCGATGCCTGGGTATCGGTACCAGAAGCTTGGGTAGCGGGTGGTATATCAAGTGCCTAAACAATAAAGAGTAGTTACTCACCTGTAACAGGTGTTCTCCAGGAGCAGCAGGAATCAATCCCACACATGGGTGACATCGACGTTGATGGAGCCCTTGCGGAGCATTTCCCCAGCTTTCCATGAAAGCCTTTGGGAATGCAGGCATGCATGCGCGGTTCCCTTCCCGCCTAAAGGTGCCATCTTGCTCAATCAAATGACATAGCTAAAAACAGCACACAAAAATGTAAAAATAAACTATATACAACTGCAACTCTCAGGGGAGGAGGGAGGGTTGTGAGGACTGATTCCTGCTGCTCCTGGAGAACACCTGTTACAGGTTAGTAACTACTCTTTCTCCAGGACCAAGCAGCAAGTCAGTCCTCACATATGGGTGACTCCCTAGCTCTGGGTTACCAAGGAACCCAGGCTGAACAAGAGAATTTCCTCTAGTCCCAGCATCAAAGAAAGGCTTTTCACTGACAGAACCTCCACCGGTAGCCCAACGGAGGGCTGGAGGGCAGGGGTTGCCTAAACCTCAAAGAGATTCCAGAGTACTGCCTGGCCAAAAGCAGTGTCCCTACGGGACTCCCTCTCCAGGCAGTAATGGGCCGCAAAAGTCTGGCTTGAGGACCAAGTTGCAGCCCTGCAGATGTCCACCAACGGTATAGAGCGGAGGTGAGCCACTGAGGCAGCCATTGCCCTGACACGATGGGCCGTGACCCGACCCTGCAAAGGAAGGTCAGCCGCCCTGTAAGCCCAGGCGATACAGTCAGCCACCCAAGTGGACAAGGTACGCTTGGACACAGGTAACCCCAAATTATTAGGGTCAAAAGATATGAAGAGCTGAGTAGCCCTTCTATGCCCCTGCGTACGGTCAAGGTAGAAGGATAAGGCCCTCCTACAGTCCAGGGTATGCAGAACTGCTTCAGCCTGGCTTGCATGAGGCCTAGGGAAGAATGTTGGAAGAACCACCTCTTGGTTAAGGTGGAAGGAGGAGACAACTTTAGGGAGGAACTTTGTGTGAGTCCTAAGGACTACCCTGTTCCTATAGAAGCGGGTGTAAGGCCTGTCACAGACCAGGGCCTGAAGCTCACTCACTCGCCTGGCCGAGGTTAGGGCTATCAAGAAGAGTGTCTTCCAGGACAGGAAGCGTAGGGGGCAAGTAGCCATCGGCTCAAAAGGTGGGCGAGTCAGTTGCTGCAAGACCACATTCAACTCCCACTCAGCAGCAGGACGGCGGATTAGAGGCTTGAGCAAAAGCAAGCCTCTGAGAAAGCGGGACACCAAGGGGTGAACCGACAGACAATGTCCTTCCACCAGTGAGTGGTGAGCTGCCAGAGCTGAGAGGTGGACCCGAACAGAATTGGACTTAAGTCCCTGATTTGATAAGTGCAGTAAGTAGTGAAGCACTACTGGTACAGTACAAGAGAAGGGATCCTCTGTACGTAGCTGACACCACACAGAAAACCTTTTCCATTTGAGAGCATAGGTTTTCCTAGTGGACTGTTTCCTAGAGGCTAGGACAACCTCCACAACTTCCTGAGGTAGGCCCCAGGGAGCTAAAACTACCCTTGCAGCCTCCAGGCCATCAAATTGAGAGCTTTGAGATTGGGGTGCAGAAGGAATCCTGATCCTGAGAGAGAAGGTCGGGTTGCAACCCCAGAGGCAGTGGGGGATCCACTGCCAGCTGGAGCAGAAGTGGAAACCAAGGCTGTCTCGGCCACGTGGGAGCTACCAGCAGGACCGAAGCCTTGTCCTGAACAGTCTTGAACAGGGTTCAGGCCACCAAGGGCATGGGAGGAAACGCATACAGGAGGCCCTGAGACCATGGGATCAGAAAAGCATCTGCCGCCATCCGCAGAGGATGCGGTTGTCTGGAGCAGAACTTTGGCAGCTGTTTGTTCAGAGGACTGGCAAACAGATCTATGGATGGAAGTCCCCATTTCAGGAAAATCTTCTGAACCACTAAAGGATGGAGCTGCCACTCATGGGGCTGCAGAATCCTGCTCAACCTGTCGGCCAGGTAGTTTTCCTGGCCAGGGAGGTACACAGCCTTGAGGAGCATGTTGTGCTTGAGGGCAAACAAGCAAACATAAGAACATAAGATATGCCATACTGGGTCAGACCAAGGTCCATCAAGCCCAGTATTCTGTTTCCAACAGTGGCCAATCTAGGTCATACGTACCTAGCAGTTTCCCCAAGGGACACAGGTTCCACAATGCTTGTATTGGTTCAAGCATTGATATCCTGGGTCCCTTCTTAATAATGGCTTATGGACCTTTCCTCCAGGAACTTGTCCAAACCTTTTTTAAACCCAGCTACACTAACAGCCTTTACTACATCCTCCGGTAACAAATTCCAGAGTTTGATTACACGTTGAGTGAAAAAATATTTTCTTTTATTAGTCTTAAATAGTTTACCCTGTAGCTTCATTGCATGTCCCCTAGTCTTTCTATATTCTGATAATGTAAACAATCGATCTACAATCAAAGGTCCTGTGCTTCCTGACAAAGGAGCCTGGACCCAGTTCCGCCCTGCTTGTTCACATAAAACATGGTTGTCTGTTTGAACTAGGACAGACTGATGAGCCAGGGTTGGAGAGAAAGTCTTGAGGGCTAACCGAATAGCCCTGAGTTCCAGTAGATTGATTTGATGTGCGGCTTCCCAGGGAGACCACAGGCCCTGGGTGCACTTGCCTAGACAATGAGCTCCCCAGCCCTGCAGGGAGGCATCCGTGGTCAACACCACTGTGGACCCAGGCATCTGAAAAGGTACCCCTTGCAGCAGATTGGGTGGGTGCAGCCACCAGCTGAGGGAGTTCAGAAATTGTCTGGACACCCCTATTCTGTCTCTGAGGCTGCCTGTGGCCTGTGACCACTGAGTCCGAAGGCACCACTGTGCAGGCCTCATATGGAGCCTGGCATTGGGGATCACATGTACTGTCGAAGCCATGTGGCCTAGAAGCCTCAGGCAGAGTCTGGCGGAGACCAGTGACCTGCTGAGAAACTGGTTTGCTAAGTTTATCAGTCTTTGGGCTCTGTCTTCTGGCAAGAATGCCTTTGCTAGCAGAGAGTCCAACCTCGCCCCTATGAACTCCAAGTTCTGGGAGGGGAGCAAAGTGGACTTTGCGAAGTTTATTACAAATCCCAATCTTTGAAGAAGAGTAATAGTTCTGAGGGTGGCCCGTCGGGCCTCCTGGCACGTCTGACCTCTTATGAGCCAGTCGTCCAGACAGGGGAAGACAAAGACTCCCTGATTTCTTAGGTAGGCCGCCACCACTGCCAGGCATTTGGTAAAGACCCTGGGAGCGGAGGTGAGGCCAAAAGGCAGTACTCTGTACTGATAATGGTTTCCTCCCACAATGAACCTGAGGTACTTTCTGTGGTCTGGATGAATGAGGATGTGAGTGTACACATCCTTTAGATCTAATGAGCATAGCCAATCTCCCTGCTGGAGGTAAGGCAGAAGTGTTCCAAGAGTAAGCATCTTGAACTTTTCCTTCTCTAGGAACTTGTTGAGATTTCTGAGGTCGAGAATAGGCCTGAGATCCCCTGTTCTCTTTGGTACTAGGAAGTACCTGGAGTAGAAACCGTGACCTTGTAGGTGGGGAGGCATAGGCTCCACCGGCCTGTCCACCAACAGACCTTGGAGCTCCTGAAGGAGAAGATCTGTGTGCAGGGAAGGCCTTGGAGGCTCCCCTGGAAAGTATGGAGGAGGCAGTTGTTGGAAGTGTAGTAGATAGCCCTTGTGGACTATGCTTAACACCCAACTGTCTCCAGTGATGAGTGGCCACTGGTGGGCAAACAGTGCAGGGTTGGAAGAGCAGGGATGGAGAGGCTATGCCTAAGGAGTCAAAAACCCCCACCCTGCTGAGTGGGAGCAGGGGCCAGAGGCTTGGGGGGTCCTCTGCCTACGGGGCCCATTACCCTGCCCCTTAGCTTGCTGACCCTGAGGGGCAGCTTGGGCAGCCTGGTACTGTGGGTACTGTTTGTAGGCAGTGCCCTTCCTCGGGTAAAAGGGCTTTTTACCCGAGCCCTTCTTTTTGTGAGAAGGGGCAGAAGTCTTCCTAGACAGCCTTGTCCTCGTGAGGTGCTCGGTTTCGAGCTGTGCGGCCTTCTCGGTCATAGGCTTGCCAAAAGGTTTCTCACCTCGGCAAGGGACATCGACCAACTTGTACTGAACCCATGGCTCGAGGTCGATGACTGCAGCCATGCCTGGCGTCGAGCCGCGATGCCGGCTGCCGCAACACGGGCCGAAGTCTCGAAAGCCATCGTAGGCAGCGCGGGACATAAACTTGGAGCATTCCCAGATCCCCGAGGACAAGGACTTGAACCTCTGCAAGGGTTCCCCGGAGAGACCAGCAGAGAACCCGGCCAGCTCCTTGGCCAGGTCTCGCAAGTACATGCCCATGTACAGCTGGTAAGACTGGACACGGCAAGCAAGCATCGAGCTCTGGAAGCACTTTCTACTAAAACCATCGAGGTTCCGGGCCTCCATGCCAGGGTGCACCGCGGAGTGCATCTTCTGACTTTTCAGGCGATGCATGGTCAATTCCACCACCATGGAATGGTGTGGTAGCTGTGCCTTTTGAAAGCCAGGACTCTTCCGGAGTCGAAAGATCAAATCGACCCGCTTGCTTAGAACCGGCGCCGAGGCCGGTGCCTCCCACATCCGGAAGAGGAGCCGTTCCAGCATCGGAGTAACCGGAACAGTAAAGGCCTCCTTCGGAGGAGAGTCGTACTGTAGGGCCTCGAGCTCCTCGGCTCGAGGCTCCTCCTCAGGGTCCATAGGGATAGCCAGCGCAGTGGCCATATCCCGGATGAACTCCGAAAACCGGGTATCCTCCGGGGGGGATCTACTCCAGGGCTCAGACTGCGGTGAGTCCGACGGGACGCACCGAGTCTGGAAGGTGTTGGGGGACTCCTCATCCTCCGTCTCCCAGGCGGACTCGTCCGATGAGGAATCGGGGTCCGACCGCGCGGGGCCTGTGAGCACCCGCCCCAATGCCGAAGGCACCGGCGTCGACGCCCTCGGTCCCGAACCGGAGTTCGAGGGAGACCGTGACCGAGGTCAACCTCGAGCCTTTATGGTCTTCAGTATCGGCTCGGTCTCCGGGGTCAACTTCGATGTCGATGTCCCGGTGGTCGGGGCAGATGCGCCAGACAGGCTGGCCATCAGTGCCCGCTGCTGTTCCATGAAGGCAGACAGTCTGCTCTCCAAGGCTGTCAGCCTGAGACCCAGCTCAGGAGACTCAGCAGCCCCCGACTCGGGCCCGACATCGGCTCTCTGGGAGGCGAGTCCACGAGGACTACAGGACTTACGTGTCCAGCAGACTCCGGCTCCACACGAGGTACTTTGGGAGGCTTGTCCTGCTCTACGGATCCGGGGCGACGGTCGGGGGTCTGAGACCTAGCTCTCGAGGAGTCAGGGACCTCTTCCAACGACGCCCTCGCGAGCCGCTTCTTCCTCTTTCGTTCCCGGTCGGGGAACCCCCTGTCCGAGGAGCCCCGACGGTGCTTGGAATCCGATTCCCGAGATGTCGAGGCCTCAGATGAGGTCCGGGCCCAGCCGGAGGCCGAGTCAGAAAAAAGCCTTTCCTTTTGGTGCTGACGACTTCGCAGTGCCTTGGAAGACATTTTTCCACATGGTCCACATGTCTTAGGATCATGGTCAGGACCGAGGCACCGAAGGCAGCAGTCGTGTGTGTCGGTGAGAGACATTAGCTTCTTGCACCGATCACACTTTTTAAACCCACTGGAAGCCATCGGGGAAAAAAAGAGTCCCCGCGAGGTCAAAGGACCGGCCTTCCAGGGAAAAAGAAAAAAAGGGCGCGAACGCCAGCCACGAAGGGCAAAAACCGAAAAAAGAAGATCGGGCTCGATACCGGTGTACCGAACCCGGCAGGAGGGGAACCGGCATCGAACCGGAGAAAAAATAGCAAAGGATCGCCAAAAAATTGAACTATTTTCCGGGAGGACTTGGACACACATCTGGTGGGCTTCACGGAAAAAGAGAGACTGAGCAAGATGGCACCTTTAGGCGGGAAGGGAACCGTGCATGCGTGCCTGCATTCCCAAAGGCTTTCATGGAAAGCTGGGGAAATGCTCCGCAAGGGCTCCATCGACATTGACGTCGATGTCACCCATATGTGAGGACTGACTTCCTGCTTGGTCCCTGGCATCAGGAGCTCTCCGGAGGTGGAGGCCTCGGGAGCATCCTGGACCCCTTGTAAGGCTATGGAGGGAAGGTCCTCCCGCTGGGGTAGTTTGGCCTGTCGATCCACCTCTAGGGCAATGCTCAAGGCATCTCTATTTTTAGACAGAGATCTACCCTTAGGAAGACGACTTGTGTTTCTATACCTGAGATCCATGTGAAGACGACGATGTCCTCGATGATGTCGGAGCAAGCGAGACTGCATCTGAGGCAAACAGGAAGCAGAGTTTCGCGACCCGATTTTTTAGGCCTCTCTTTGTCATCTTTTTTGCATAAGGGACACTCAGACGGCTGGTGATCTGGGCCGAGGCATTTGAGGCACCAGTCATGGGTATCAGTGGCAGAACATTTTTTGAAACCACTAGTTGATTTTTCCATCATCTCAGTAGACTGGATGGAAGGCTGAAGCCTGAAATGACGCTGAGCGTCTGAAGAATTAAAGTTGTTTTTTTTTTACCGAAAGAAGTAGTAAAGATGATAATTCAGTTCCAGCATCGACGGGAGGGCAGACGCGACCACAAAAAATAAGAAGGAAGAAATTTTCTGCGGTGACAGGATTTGCTTCCTGCTGGCTCCGCAGAAAATGAAGAACTGAGGAGAGAGAGTCACAAAGGCGGGAAGACAGCAACGCAGGCACAATGGGATGCTCCCAAAAGCTTTCCTATTAGAAACTGGGGAGCGTTCCAGTGCAGGCTCTGTCGGTACCGATATCACCCATATGTGAAGACTACATTCCTGCTTGTTCCTGGAGATTCCTTTTTGCCCATGTTGTCCATTAATCGCTGATCTTTACCAAGTGGTATTTCAGTCTGGGGTATTGCAAATTTGTTGTTTTTTTTAACAACTGCTTCAGAGCCCATAGATTGGTAGGGGAGGTGGGTTTGATCACATTCTGGTGCTGATAAGACTTTGTATTTTAAATCTAGATGTCGGGAGGTGGGGTAAATAGAAGACAGCGTCTTCCAGATGGAAAGCTGAAGGTCTTGAAGGACCTGATGCACTGGTAATACTATTATTTCTTTGGGGGAGCTACACGATTGCTGGATAGATTGAAAATCTTTTCTATTGATAGGCTCCTGTGAGGGAGAGAGCAAGTTCTCTAATTTATTGTTTTTAAGAATTTCATATAGGAGTTGTCTTCCTCAGATTGAGGAATGGTCATGTTTTGCTGAGGCAATAGCTGAAGATTAAAGGACGTCTCCCGCAGTGTATCATTGAGGGGCCCAACAGACTTCACAATTAGCTGGACCGGTTGAGTGGTAGCTGCAAGGTGTTTGGTATGATTCCAGAAACTGCCCCAATTTGAGGGGGAAAGGAGACTGCTGAGATGATATAAAGATACCTTCTTGTACCGAGGACTCATCAATGAAAAGGGATGGTGGCTGAGGAGATGGTAGGGAAACGTAAGACTGCAAAAGAATGGCTATGTCCTGCACAAATTTTGCCAGAAGATTAGAATGGGCTGATTTGTACGATGCTATTGATTGGAAGGCTCTTTCCTGTTTGGCTAGAACTGGTCTGGGACAAGGGGGTGTTTTTGAGCCCTTTTTATCTAAGGAAGACATATCTGGTTCTAAATGTTTCTCCTTTTGTGAGTATTTACCTAATGCCTTCCCATAATTTGACTGACTGATGCTTAGTGGGGTTTTTTTTTCTTTTTTTTTGTCCTACCTCAGAGGGAAGTGTGGATGAGCAAGATTTTCTCTGTTAGAATAGGGCCATCCTGTCTCTTTAAGAATCAATACTTCAGAGGGAGTGGGAGTGTCTGAATGATCCCAATGTGCTGTGCTGCATCAAGGTTTTGATCCAGCTTCTAGCAAGACAGAATTCATTTCTGTTACTTTAAAAGTCGTGAGGGGCATGCTGGGATTCACTACTGGGCAATCAGAGACAATGAAAGACAGAAATACAGAGTTTTAAAAACGGCTTTTCAGTTCCATTTCTCTTTAGCAGTTGTGCTGTAGCGGAGAACTCAGATTAAGAATTTAAGGTGATATCTTACTTACCAGCCTCTGTTGATGAAGCCATAGCTTCCAATAATACTGCTTTCTCCTCTATTCTGGATACCCTTGCTCCGCCCATTCCACGTTCTGTGAGGTGCACCTCACCTCAGCCCTGGATGTCTTCAACTACCCGCTACCTACATTCCTGTGCCCGCTAAGCTGAGCGCACTTGGTTCAAATCCCACTCTCTCTCTGACTTTCTTCACTTCAAATTCATGTTTTCTTCTTTCCAGTCCACCATTGCACTCGCTAAGCAAAACTATTTTCTCCATCTGAATAACTGTCTTGTCTCTAACCCTCGCTATCTTTTTTTTACTCTCAATTCTCTTAAGGCACCCCACCCTCCAATCCCTCCTTTTCTCTCTGCCCAAATCCAAATAGACTATTTTTCATGACAAAGTGCATAAGATTACTCTTCAATTCTCCACTAAATCTTCTTCATCCCCTCATCCCCATCTCCATTACCAACTTTTCCCCTCAACCTCTATCACCCTTTCATCCTTTTCTAAAATCTCTGTTGAGGAAACCTCTCTTCTTTCCTCCTCTAAACTCACTATCTATTCTTCTGATCCTATCCCTACCCATCTACTCAAACTTCATCTCTTCCTCCATCATCCCTTTTATTTCACATATTTTCAAACTTTCGCTTTTCACTGCAACCTTCCCTGCAGCCTTCAAGCATACTGTAATCACTCCTCTCCTCAAAAAAAACTCATTTGACCATATTTGTCCTAATTATCGACGCATCTCCCTTCTCCATTTCCAAAATTCTTGAATGTGCAGTTTTGCACCACCGTCTCTCTCTCTCAAGGCCTCCTTGATCCACTTCAATCTGGTTTTCATCCATTTCATTCTACTTAAAGGGCTCTTGCCAAAGTCTCCAGTGATCTGTTCCTCGCTAAGTCCAAAGGCCTTTACTCAATTCTTATTCTTCTCGATCTTTCTGCTGCTTTTGATACTGTTGACTACCTCCTCCTCCTCAACACTTTATCCTCATTTGGTTTTAGAGGTCCTGTACTATCTTGGTTCTCTCTTCTTATCTCTCCAATCGCTCTTTCAGTATTTGCTCTGGAGGTTCCTCCTCAACCGCCATCTCTCTCTGGGTGTACCTCAAAGGTCTGTTCTGGGCCCTTCTCCTCTTCTCTTTCTATAACCAGTCCCTTGGTGCCCTCATCTCTTTCTATGGCTTTCGGTATTATTTTTATGCTGATGACTCTCAAATTTATCTATCTACACCTCTCTCTCCTTCGCTCCAAACTCGTATCTCTTCTTGCATATCTGACTTCGCCACCTGGATGTCTCACCACAGCCTAAAATTGAATATGGCTAAAACCAAACTTATTTTCCCCCTAAATCCTCATTCCCCCTTTCTCCTTTCTCTATCACTGTTGCCAGCACTCCTCTTCTTCCTGTGTCTTCAGTCCACGACCTTGGGGTCATCTTTGATACCTTCCTTTCCTTCTCCACACATATTCAACATATAGCTAAAACCTATTGTTTCTTTCTCTACAACATTAAAAAAAATTGTCCCTTCCTCTCTGAACACACTATTAAGGCTCTTGTCCGCTCTTTGGTCAGCTCCTGTCTTGACTATTGCAACCTCCTCCTTGCTGGTCTCCCTCAGATCTCTCTCCTCTTCAATCTATCCAGTACTCTGCTGCGTGGCTAATCTTCCACCAGTCCTGATACATTAAAATCACTTTGCTGGCTCCCCTTCCATTTCCATATCCAATTCAAACTTCTCCTTATAACATCAGCTGACTCTACCACCGCTCCACCGATCGGGGAAGAGCAGGAGAGCACGAGGTTAAACTCCTCCTCTCCAGCCCCAGCCCATTCAGGGGTCACTGAAGAACTGTTTAAAAGTAAGGGCGCCATCAGGCAGGCCTGTGCCTGAGGGCCTTGCCAGAGGGTCCTTTGGCGTGGCCCTTAGGAGTGCTATTGGGAGGAGTGGTCTAATGGTTAGGACAAGGTACTTCAGGCCGGAGGGCCGGGGGTTCAAGTCCCACCTGGGGACAGCAATCTCAGGCCGGAGGGACTGGGATTTCTAGTCCTATAGGCACTCCTTGTGGTCTTGGGCAAGCCACTTAACCCTCCATTGCCCATGTTCCCTGTAAGTATTAGCGTATGTGTCTCATATCCCCTCGTGTTAAATGTATCCCCTAATTGACCGCTTTGACCCGGTGAAAAGCGGGATATAAATACAGCTAAATAAATAAATAAAATAAAAATAAATATTGTCAAGTATCTTAATTTCCTAGCAAATACTGATAACCACCATATGCAATCCATCATCTACGCTGATCTCTCAATATTCCTCTGCTTATCTGTAAGTTTACACTTGTTGCTATAATCTAAATACCGTATTTTTTGCACCATAAGACGCACCTTTTCTTCACCAAAAAGTGGGAGGAAAAGTGCCTGCGTCTTATGGTGCGAATATAAGAAGTTGCAGAGCGGCAGCGGGTCCCCCGGGACCTTCCGTGTCCTTGGGGACTGCATCATCCCTCCCCCGCCCCGTGTTCAGGCTTATCAGTGCCAGCCACCACCACAGAAGATCTCCTCCTTAGACACTCACCGACTCCTTCTTCTGCAGCCGCGGCTCCCTGCCTCTTAGGGAACCGCGGCTGTGCTTTTAAAATCATCTCGGAGCCCTTCCTGTCTTGACGGGCTCCGTGCAGCATTGTCCCGCCTCCAAAGGAAGTGGTAAACAACTTCCTTTAGAGGCGGGACAATGCTGCACGGAGCCCGTCAAGACAGGAAGGGCTCCGAGATGATTTTAAAAGCACAGCCGCGGTTCCCTAAGAGGCAGGGAGCCGCGGCTGCAGAAGAAGAACAAATAATGATAAGATTGTGTTGTCTGAGCCATTGCCTCACCTTGATACAGTCGGGTTACACAACTATACAATTGCTCATCTCAGGTCTTCATTATTGGTAATCTAGAGTTTTTTCTATCATGTGCATTATTTTACCCACATATTGAACAGGCATTTTTTAAATTATATTATTTCATGAAAATATAATAAATAATAAGCACTTTCACAGCAAATAGGTAGGATGCATAAGGCAATCAAAACAGAATATTTTTTTTCCTATTTTCCGTAGGATGCATAAGGCAATCAAAACAGAATATTTTTTTTCCTATTTTCCCCTCTGAAAAACCAGGTGCGTCTTATGGTCCGGTGCGTCTTATGGTGCGAAAAATACGGTAATTATTATGGATATCTGAGCATACGCTCTACCATTACTCTAGATTTTTGCAGTACTAAACACTACTTTGTTTCATGCCCAGCCACCCTATCCAGTCCAGTTTATAATTTGTACTATCCAGACCTATGCTCACCGCTCTTCCAATGTACTAATCTTATTATAGCACATGCTCTGTACAAATAAGTGTTTTGCTTACAATTTGCTTTGATGCAACTGTTAGGCCAGATAAGATTATAAACTTGAACTTCCCTTTCAGATTACTGTTTATCTCGATAATGCTAACCGTTTATCCTTTATAACTCCTCAGTGTACAGTCACGCATCTTTCTGCCAAATATTTTCACATTCCTCCTACTATTTTATTTTTTCCCTTTTTATTAAGTTAACTCCCATATCATCTGTTTCTAACTTCTCCCCCTTTCCTTAAGCATTTGCATAAATTCAAGCCAATTAACAGCTAAAAAATCAGGCCATTTCCACATAATATTCATTACATCTCCCAGAGTAATACCCTCACTCAAAATCATGCAGTGTTACATGCTCCTCATTTGCCTCTTCCTCCTTCTGACACCCCTTACCCATGCTTTACAGCCAGCCCCAAAACAATTCAAGATCCCTATTATTCAATACCATCACAGGAATATTCCCTAAATCCATTGACACACTCCTCCATTCAACTCTCACAAGCACCTTCACCGCAGGCTTATATACATTAACCCACTAAAATCATATCTGCATAATGTACCCAACACTAACCACATACCCTATAAAATGTCTCCCCCTCAATGTTAGATCAATTAGAAATAAAATTCCAGTTATTTTGGACCTGGTTAAAGATAATAATTCTGATATTTTATGTTTAACTGAAACCTGGCTACTACAATCTGACTCGGTATTAATTAATCAACTACATATCTCTGACTATAAATTATATCATTGCCCTAGGACATCTAAAAGGGGGGGGGAGGTGTACTAATACTAGTAAAGAAGGAATTAAACAGCACTAATCACATAAGCAAACACACAGAAGACATTGATGTCTTAGCCATAGAAAATAAGAATATTTCAGTCTAATTTATAGACTATCACCCTCCCCTGATAATCTGTCCTCCATCTTAGACATAGCATGTATCATATCTCTAAACAAATCACACATTATCCTGGGTGACTTCAACCTTCCAGCCTTTCACAACACACATGGATCCCACTTCCTAAGTGCTATGGCAGACATTGGATTTCAACAAGTAGTCCAAACTTCAACACACAGAAAAGGTAGCGTAGTTACTCACCTGTAACAGGTGTTCTACAGGGACAACAGGAATCAGTCCTGACTTATGGGTGACGTCGGCATCGATGGAGCTCCATGCGGAGCAAATCCTCAGCTTTCAAAGAAAGCATTTGGGAATTGCTACCATGCATGTGCCATCCCCTTCCCGCCCAAGGGTGCCATCTTGCTCAGTTAGATGACCTATCTAAAAGACGGCGAAAAAGAAAATGAAATAAAGAGCTGCAACTCCAAGGGGAGGAGGGAGAGTAGTGAGGACCGATTCCTGCTGTCCCTGGAGAACATCTATTACAGGTGAGTAACTATGCTTTCTCCAGGAACAAGCAGGAAGTCAGTCCTCACTTATGGGACCCCCCAGCTACAGGCTACCTGGAACCCATAGCCAAAACAGACTCCCTCAGGAGAGCCGCAAACAGCCGCAAGGACAACCCTAACAAGGGAGACATACTCCAGTAGCCTGAACATAGAGGGGGGGGTCGAAGGGCAGGAGTTGCCTAGACCTCAAATAAATTCCGGAGTACCGCCTGGCCAAAGGCACTGTCCCGTTGGGACTCCCTATCCAGGCAGTAATGAGCTGCGAAGGTCTGCCCTGAAGACCAGGTGGCGGCCCGGCAGATGTCTGCCAACGGAACACAGCGGATGAAGCCGCCATGGCCCTGACCCTATGAGCCGTAAACCAGCCCTCCAGCGGGAGACCTGCTGCCTCATAAGCCTGGGCAATGCAGTCTGCCACCCAGGTGGACAGCGTATGTTTCTTCACAGCTGCCCCCAGCTTACTGGGGTCATAGGAAACAAACAGCTGAGAAGCTTTCCTGTGACCTTGCGTATGCTGAATGTAAAAGGAAAGGAACACCAGAAAAGCTGAGCCCTCGCAGCTGAAGCAGGAACACACACAAGGCAGAGGCTGATAAGGTCACAGGTGCTAACTTTAATAAGGAAATCTCCTATGCATTTCGGCTGAAAGTCTTCATCCGGGGGGGGGGGGGGGGGGTGTATGCATCTAAAAATAACAGTACAATTTATTATAATATATGCTTTAAAAAAGAAGAATATACGTACAAATGTGTATAAAAACAAAATATATCATAAAATGACAAACTTGCATTGTACGAAAACATAAATATATGAATGTGCATAAGTAAAAAATGTATAAACAGCTATATAAATCAAGGCAGCCAAATAGTTAAAAAGGTAAAAAGTTAAAGTTAAAAAAGACTAAAAAACAGTGCCTGTAGAATTGACTATAGAGAGCACTCTCAGTTGTTATGGTCATTTTGTTTTATGTAAACCGCGCTGATACAAAATAGTGCGGTATATAAGAAATTGTAATAAATAATAAATAAATAATAAATAATGCACCTTATGAGACCGCCTTCAAAATGATAGCTCAAAACTGGAGAGTAGTATAAGAAAGTATTGCAATTCAAGAAGAAACATCTAAAAACAGACCAGGAGAAAAGAATGATATAAAACATATTGTATCAAAACCAGCTATTAAAATTGATTCAGAGAAAAACACAGAGCCAGAATGGAGGGGAAGGAAAAAATATAAATCTCTAATTAAAAACACCATATGTTAGATCAGATCGTTGTAGATCACTGGGAGCAGGAGCATGAGAATGTGATAAAAACAAAGGCACGTTACCCAGTAAACCCTGAAATGCGAGCTTGCGACGTGAAATGTTATTTGTATTGAGAAGAAACTGAATGAAGACGTCTCAGGTTAAAAACTTTTATTTCGTGCCAAAAAAGCGATTGGCAGGAGGGTGCGCATGTCCAAAAGAAAGAGATGGCACAGATAAGAACGGCAAACACACTAAAGAGATGCTTCCAAAAGAGAAAGTGAAGTCTTAGAAATGTGTTAAAAACAATGTGTGTTGATAAACTAAACAAATAGAGCTAATCTGTCTGTTTGAATGGTAACAAAGGAAGACTGAAGGTGCCGGATTCCGAGACAAGGATCAGCACAGTGTAATTCCTTACTTGTGAGAAAGTATGCCTGTCAGACAGTCATTTTAAAACTGGTACATAAAGTGTATTAATCATAGGGCAATCATGCTTCTCTTAAAACCGCAAAACTCTTTTTTTAAAAAAACACAGTTGTTAGAGGAGGGCTACTGGGAATTAAGTAATTAAGAGGAATCTATACAGTCATTAATCTGGTTACGACATCTTTTTGTACTCCTCCTCCTTTCTAAAGTGTGTCCATCTGAAAATCCTGAATTTTGTTAGGATCTTGATAAGGAGGAATAGCGGAGGGGAATAGAGAAGCCAAGGAATCTATACATTCATCAGTCTGGTTACGATTTCTTTTTGTACTCCTCTCCGTATCTGGCTCTGGTGAAAAAAGTCTAGTCTTGTTTTTTTTATTTATTTTCGAATAAAAACAAGACTAGACTTTTTTCACCAGAGCCAGATACGGAGAGGAGTACAAAAAGAAGTCGTAACCAGACTGATGAATGTATAGATTCCTTGACTTCTCTATTCCCCTCCGTTTTCCTCCTTATCAAGATCCTAAATATATACCTTACCTCAATATATACCTTACCTAAAATCCATAAATCTATCATTAACCCTCCAGGACGTCCAATTGTTTCTGCAATTGGCTCCCTTTTAGAACCTTTTTCTAAATTTTTAGATATATTTTTAAAGACCCTTTGTAGAAAAAGTAGATTCTTACGTCCGGGACTCCACGCACATTATCAATATCTTAAGTAATTTTCAGGGGTATCATGAGCATCTCATATTAGCAACCTTAGATATAGCATCTCTTTACACCAATTGGATGTCATTGAAGATGTTTTATTTCAGAGCGAGCGACCTGTTCGTGCTCCCTCTTTTTCCTCACTCAAATGGCTAGCCTCGCCATGACGGAAAATGTTTTCTGTTTCATAGGTATTTTCTATTAAGCAGGTGAAGGGGGTAGCCATGGGCTCATCAATGGCTCCTGATGTGGCCAATTTGTATGTCGCTAGGTTTGAAGAACAATTTTTAAAACATCATCCATTCAATCTTCAATCAAGACTTTGGAAGCGGTATATAGACGACATCCTGATTATTTGGGACGGCACAGAAACAGCGCTTCTAGAATTTTTCGAGTGGATAAATAGCCTAGATGAGAATTTACAATTCGAGGGATCATACAGCACCCACGAGATCCCATATTTAGATATCTTCATTAAGAGGACCAACAGTGACTTTATTACTGATCTCTTCCGGAAACCCACTGATAGAAACACTTGTCTTAAGTTTGATAGTTTTCACAACAGATCCTCGAAGAGGAATTTACCTGTCAGCCAATTTCTCTGGATACGTCGGTTATGTACCATTCCACAAGATTTTAAACTGTATGCCAAAGACATGAAGAACAGATTTTTACAACGTGGTTACCCCATGCAGTATGTCCAGCAGGCTTATGCTAGAGCGAAGAACACTAATAGAGAGTCTCTATTGACCACAAAAACACATGCTGCTTCAGATAAGTTAGTGTGTGCTCTCACGTTTTCCAATTTGTCTTCAAATATTGTAAAAATTTTAAAACAGGACTGGCACCTCCTGTCCTCACTACCAGCTTTTGCTTCCAAACAATTAACAGTTGCCTTTAAATGGAATCGAAATTTAGCCAACATCTTGGTTCCCTCTGCCCTATCTAAACCCAGGATAACTCGTATTAAGGGACATTTCAAATGTGGGAGATGCTGCGTGTGCTCTCATGTACTTGTTTACAAAAGACTGTTTCCTACATGGCGACTAAGGTTTTCTTACAACACTTCTCCAATTGTAATACGTCCAATGTAATATATATCATTCGTTGCCCCTGTGAGATGTTATACATTGGGAAGACTAAAAGACCTGTGAAAATTAGCATAATTGAACATAGAAGATGTGTACTAAGACAAGTACAAGAAAAAACCCTGATCGCCCACTGGACTGAAGAGAATCATTTAATTTCTGACATACAATTTTTGGTTATCAAGGCTGTTGAGCCACATTGGCGAGGTGGAGATTTGGACAGAATCTTATTAAGGTTGGAACAAAGATTCATTTATGAACTCAACACCCTTGCACCCTCCGGTTTGAATCAAGAAGTGGATCTATCTGTCTTCCTCTAACCCTGTACCTAGAGTTCACCAGTGCTCCCCCCTTGGCTGTGTTTCTTTTGGTTTTAATATTTTTATACTTTTATGTTCTTAGTTTTTATTAATTATTTAATTTTTAATATCCTTCCATTTATTATCATCATAAATATTTATTAATTTAAGTTCCCACACCTTCTCTCCCCCTCTTTTTCCCCTTCTTCCCCCTCCCCTCCCCCTTTCCCCCTCCCCTTCCTTCCCCCTCCTCCCTTTTTTTATTCAAACTGATTGATTTTTTGCACACTTAGTACAAAGTTTTAATTGTTCTTCCTTTTTGAATGGATAATTACATTGCTTGTCACCCGAGGCGCATATAGTTTTACAATATGCAGAAATATATATTTTGAGTTCCTATGGTCGCATTTTTATATATATTTTTTAAATTGGTTCCTTTTAATAACAGTTGACAGTTAAGACACAGACACCGTTCTATATTAGTTCTGATTGTACACATGCCTTTTTTAATAATTACTTCACTCATACTATGAATTATATTGATTTTATTTTTCATATTACTTATTTTTTATTTTTTACTTTTTAGTTATTTATAATTTTAGTTGATTATTGTCCACCATTTCATCACTACATAATAACCCCTCCCCCCCTTTTTAGTCACTATTATGGTGCATTCTCCCCAGATTGTTTAAGATTCTGATTGCTAATTAGTCACCTCTCTGTAAGTCCCATTTTTATTTATTTATTTTACTGTAATGTCTTAATATAACTCAAGTTTGCACAACTTAATTCCCAGTAGCCCTCCTCTAACAACTGTGTTTAAAAAAAAAAAAAAAAAAAGTTTTGCGGTTTTAAGACAAGCATCTTGTTCTTAATTATTCTTATCATGTACCATTCTTTGATTGCCCTATGATTAATACACTATTTTATATACCAGTTTTAAAATGACTGTCTGACAGGCATACTTTCTTACAAGTGAGGAATTACACTGTGCAGATCCTTGTCTCGGAATCCGGCACCTTCAGTCTTCCTTTGTTACTATTCAAACAAACTAAACAAATAGAGCTAATCTGTCTATCAACACACATTGTTTTTAACACATTTCTAACGACTTCACTTTCTCTTTTGGAAGCATCTCTTTAGTGTGTTTGCCGTTCTTATCTGTGCCGTCTCTTTCTTTTGGACATGTGCACCCTCCTGCCAATCACTTTTTTGGCGCGAAACAAAAGTTTTTAACCTGAGACGTCTTCATTCAGTTTCTTCTCAATGCAAATAACATTTCACGTCGCAAGCTCATATTTCAAGGTTTACTGGGTAAGGTGCCTTTATTTTTATCACATTCTCATGCTCCTGCTCCCAGTGATTTACAACGATCTGATCTAACATATCATGTTTTTAATTAGAGATTTATATTTTTTCCTTCCCCTCCGTTCTGGCTCTGTGTGTTTTTCTCTGAATCAATTTTAATGGCTGGTTTTGATACAATACATTTTATATCATTCTTTTCTCCTGGTCTGTTTTTAGATGTTTCTTCTTGAATTGCAATACGTTTCTATACAATTTTATTCTTTACTCTCCAGTTTTGAGCTATCATTTTCAAGACCCTCAGTCTCATAAGGTCCATTATGTGAGTACCCTCTCTATAGTCAACTCTACAGGCACTGTTTTTTAGTCTTAACTTTTTAATGTTTTAACTTTTTACCTTTTTAACTATTTATTTGGCTGCCTTGATTTATATAGCTGTTTATACTTTTTTACTTACGCACATTCATATATTTATGTTTTTATGCAATATGTCATTTGATGACATTTTGTTTTTATACACATATTTGTACATATATTCTTTTTTTAAAGCATATATTTGTTATAGTTTTAAGTTTTCATTAATAAATTGTACTGTTATTTTTAGATGCGTATACCCCCCCCCCCCCCCAGATGAAGGCTTTCAGCCTTAACGCGTAGGGGATTTCCTTATTAAAGTTAGCACCTGTGACCTTATCAGCCTCCGCCTTGTGTGTGTTCCTGCTGAATGTAAAAGGACAGGGTCCTCTTACAATCCAGGGTATGGAGGACTGCCTCCGCCTGGCTGGCATGCGGTCTTGGAAAGAAGGTGGGAAGCACCACCTCTTAACTGAGGTGAAACGGAGAAACCACCTTCGGAAGGAACTTGGGATGTGTCCGGAGCACCACCCTAATTTTGGTAAAACCTGGTATAAGGCCTCTCGACTATGAGGGCCTGGAGCTCACTGACCTTGCGGGCAGAGGTGAGCACCACCAAGAACACCACTTTCCAGGAGGGGTAACGAAGATGGCACGTGGCCATCAGCTCAAAGGGCGGCCGAGTGAGCTGTCCCAAAACAACATTAAGATCCCACTCGGTCGCCGGTCGACGCACTGGGGGCTTTAAGAGAAGCAAGCCTTTCAAAAACCTGAACACTGGGTGAGCAGAGAGAGGCCTGTTGTCTACGAGAAAGTGGTTTGCTGCCAGGGCACCGAGATGCACTCTGACGGAGTTAGACTTAAGGCCCTGCTCAGAGAGATGGAGGAGGTATTGCAGAACCACGATGACTGGGCAGGCGAAGGGATCCACCCTCCGCCCAGCACACCAAATAGCGAATCTGCACCACTTGAAGGCGTACGTCCATCTAGTGGACGGTTTATGCGAAGCCAGTAAGACCTCCTCCACTTCCTTTGGGAGGAGAAGTGGGGCAAGAGTCAAAAAGCAGCCGCGGGCAAGCGCGCCCGCGCCTTGCGGGCCCGCGCCTGAGGGCCTCGCAAGAGGGCCCTTTGGCGTGGCCCTTAGGCGGGGCACGACAGGCAAAAAGCACACGATCATCACCCACTACAAGAAGAAGAAGATACTCCACCCACGACTACCTGTGAAGGACTTAATTATCCAACTACAACCCACACCCGCCATTGCCGCTCGAGCTCCCCTAAGGTTGAGCTCACATACCACCAAGCGATCCTACAACCAACAAATCACAGCAAGTATTTTCTATAAGAATGACACTGATAACTATTGCATATTTTTACTGTAGCCAGTATTTGCAACTCATAACCACTACATGAATTCACTATAGCCAGCACCCCCCTCTACACCTCCTACAAATTTGATTTACTGTCGTCAGTAATTTCATTCAACCCTAATAACTGTCGTTCTTATTTATAACTCCTATCTGATCTACTGTTGTCAGTAATTGATTTAACCTTAATGACTGTTGATTTCACCAATTACAGCTACTGTTTGATATGGACACTGCTTGATATACTTGATATAATCAGTTCTTATTTATAACACATATCTGATCTACTGTTGTCAGTAATTGATTTAACCTTAATGACTGTTGAATTCACCAATTACAGCTACTGTTTGAGATATAGACACTGCTTGATATACTGTTGTCAGTAATTTCACTCACCTACCTGAAATACTGTAATTTTGCTCACTGTCTAACATACTGTTGCCAGTAACCTTAGCTATTGCACTATAATTAACATGGATTACACAAAGTACCAATTATACCTTATTATCACCATACTAACCATTCATCTAACTCAAAACATCTATGCTCACAAACCAAATCCTACAGCATACAACACTATCCCCATTATTCACAACCCATACAAAACCACACCACAACCATACTCACACACATTTAACCAGACACACCGCCCCAACATTCCCAGACACTCAAGACTAATACAAATAAATCTTGTACAAGTCAAACCTATAAACAAATCCCATGAAACAAACACCATCAGAAAATTCATCCTCATAAATGCAAGATCCATACGAAATAAAATACCAATAATTAATGACATAATCACTGACGAAAAACCTGATATCCTTCTCATCACAGAGACTTGGCTCGCACCCACGGACACAATCCTCCTGAACCAACTCAACACACATCAATATGACCTTTTCAACTGCCACCGAGAAGTAAAAAGGGGAGGAGGGGCCCTTATCATCACCAAAAAAGAGCTCAAATACTCACTAAAAAATGTGAACAACATAGACGGTATGGATATCATAAATATAGAAAACAAAAACCTTGCACTGTCCCTCATCTATAGACCCCCCTCAGCGGACCACAAAAATCTCACCCCCATTCTAGAACTCGCATGTACAGCTACACAGAGAAAACCACTTGTTATATTAGGGGATCTGAACCTTCCGTCGCTCAACCCACAACACACAATCAACTTTATGGATTCAATGAAGGAAATGGGTTACAATCAAATCATACAAACACCCACACATACAAAAGGTAACGCTCTAGACCTTGTATTCATCCCCACTCCCTTTAATAAACACCAACTACAATCCCCACCTCTCATCACAGAAGTACCATGGTCAGACCACCACTTAATAACCTTCAATTTAATCTCACTATCACACACTAACACAGAGATTACTACAACACCTTATAAATCTCGCTTTACACACTTCAACAAAGACACCTTCCTAGAAACCGTACTACCTAACCTTATAAATAACACAACAGAAATCAACACCATAATGGAACAATGGAACTCAATAATAAAAGAAGCAGCAACTCCCACTCAAGGTCCCCAAAAACAATTCACAAAAAGAAAATCAGAAAAATGGTTTAATAGAGAACTCTCCACTATAAAAAAGCAACTAAGAAAACAAGAAAAACGGTGGAGGAAATCTAAAACAAGCGATAATAAGGCGCAATACTTAAGTCTCCTTAACAAATACAAAGACACTATTAACAGATCAAAAAAAGAATACCACACAAAAGTCATAAATATGGCACTCAATAAACCAAGAGAACTATTTACAATTATAAGGACACTAACAAAAACCCAAACTCCAGAGCCTGAACAATCAACGATAAGCGCACAAACACTTGCAACTCATTTTGCTAACAAATTAAAAAACAAATCATCCAGCACAATCATAACCATACCCACTGAATTAAAACCAACAAATAAATGGATAACCTTTCAAGATATTGAACAAAAACACCTCCTCAATATCATATCACTGATCAACACCACTACCTCCCCTCTAGATCCTTGTCCGGTGTCATGGATAAAAAACACTAAAACTGAATTAGCTATACATATACAAAATATAGTAAACCAATCACTATCTAAAGGCATCATGCCAGATGCCCTAAAACTCACATCCTTACGCCCTATAAAAAAAAAATAATAAACTCAATCCTACAGACCCAAACTCCTACAGGCCCATAGCCAGCATACCGTTCATTGCCAAAGTGATAGAAAAAATCATACAGCTTCAACTGCAAGATTTTATTGACACACATGCACCACTTGACTCACATCAATTTGGCTTCCGCCCTTCACATGGAGTCGAAACTCTACTTATAACACTCATGGATGACCTCATAAAGGGCACTGACACATGCAACCAAGGTTACATCCTCATATTCATTGATATAGCTGGTGCCTTTGACAATGTCCACCACAACACACTTATTAACAGACTCATAAGCCTAGGAATAGGAGGAACAATTCTACAATGGTTTATATCATACATCACAAACCGATCAATACGCGTTAAATTGGGTCAAGACACCTCTGAGCCATTCATACAAGGACAAGGTATCCCACAGGGCTCGGCCCTATCAGCCCTCCTTTTCAACCTATATCTCCAACCCATCACAAATATATTCAAAAAACATAAAGTCAACCACTATATATACGCAGATGACATCATGCTCACTCAACCAATAAACACAAATAACCCCAACTACCAGAACTTACTAAACTGTATCAGTGAAGCAAATACCTGGCTACAAAATAATAACCTTAGCATCAACCTAAAAAAACTGAAGCAATGTTCGTAACAAGAAAACTAGATACTACTCTCCCAGAAACAATAACAATTAACGATACAATAATCCCAATCAAAAAGGAAGTAAAATACCTAGGCATCATAATAGACCACACACTTAGTATGATCCCTCACATAAAACAAACCGTGAAAACCATATTCTATAAACTCAAAACCATTCAACACCTACGACCAATACTAGACACACATGACTTCAGATCTGTTATCAGCACACTCATCACTCCCCACTTTGACTATTGTAATAGTCTACTCATCGGCCTCCCTCTCACAAATATTAACTTACTCCAACGAGCTCAAAACATCTGTGCCCGAGTAACAGCAAAAGCCCGCCTCACTGACCACATAACTCCCATCCTCGCTGAACTACACTGGCTTCCCATAAATAGTAGAATATCATACAAAATACTCTTAACCACATTTAAACTTATCAACGACATATCACCTTCACATCTAACCACTCTACTACATGCTCCAAAAGAACATAGAACCCGCAGACAAAATGCAACCCACTCACTAGACATAAAAAAATCAATTCGAAAAACAAAAAAAACCACAAGCTCAAGAGCATTCTCATATGCAGCCCCCACCATATGGAATAAACTCCCACTAAACCTCCGCAAAATAAAGGATCTTCAGACATTCCGGAAAGAACTAAAAACATATCTGTTTAAAGAACACTTCATAAACCTTAATGAACCCCCTCCATCCTCCTCACCACACCTACATAAAAATCCTCCCTAAACACAGATCAAAAAGCCTCAAACCTCAACACACATAAGAAAAACAACCCTTCGAAACCATGATTAATAATTGACTAATGTAAATATTTGACTGATGTAAATAGTTCAGCATATGTATAATTATATGCGCCATGTTATTGTTCATGAAAAGTTAATGTTATTGTTCATAAAAAAGTTAATTGTACATAATTTAAAGAAAACACTATGTTCTATGTAAAACAATGTTCATTATGTTAATTGTAAACTGTTCATTATGTTATTTGTAAACCGCCTTTGATCTTGGGAAAAAGCGGTATAGAAGAAAAGTATAAATAAATAAATAAATAAATAAATAAATCCTCTCAGCAGCCATGCTGTCAGCGACAGAGAGCGAAGGTTGGGATGTAGGAGAGAGCCCCCTTCCTAGGACAGGAGCCATGGGGATGAGCCCAAGGGAATAGGGGCCTCCACCACTAGCTACAGGAGAAGCGGTAACCACGGTTGCCTGGGCCAACGCGGCGCTATGAGGATGACAAGAGCTCTGTTGTGAAGAATCTTGAACAGAGTCCGGGCGACCAGAGGGGTCGGCGGAAATGCGTACAGAATCCCTGCCGACCACGAGACTAGAAAGGCATCAGCGGCCACTCTGGCCGGGTGCGGTTGTCTTGAACAAAACCGGGGTAACGGGTGGCTGTCTGGACTGGCAGACAAGTCCAACACTGGCCTCCCCCAGGTCTGAAAGAGCTGGTGAGCCACCTTTTGATCGAGTTGCCACTTGTGCAGTCGGAGGATCCTGCTGAGCCTATCGGCCAGGTAGTTGTCCTGGCCGGGCAGGTACACTGCTTTCAGAAGAATCCCTTGTTGGATTGCAAAGGAGCACAAGCTTAGGGCTTCCTGACAAAGGGAAGCGGGACCCCGTGCCCCCTTGTTTGTTCACATAAAACATGGCCTCCTGGTTGTCCATTTGGACCAGTACAGCTCTGTGGATCAGGTATGGTTTGAAGACTGCGAGACAGAGGCGAATGGTGTGCAGCTCCAGCAAGTTGATCTGCTGTGTACTCTCCTCCCGGGACCACACTCCCTAAGTATGGTACCCCTGACAATGAGCTCCCCAACTCAGTAAGAAAGCATCTGTGGTGAGGGTCCTTGAGTGGGGAGGGCTCTGAAAAGGCATGCCCACTCCCAGATGATGGGGGACAGCCACCATGACAGGGACCACACCAGGATTTTGGTGATCTTGATCCTGTCCCTGAGGTGTCCCGAGGCCTGGGACCACAGGTCTCTGAGGTACCACTGTGCAGTTCGCATGTGGAGGCGGGCATCTGGGGTTACATGAACCGTGGAGGCCATGTGGCTCAGAAGACGCAGCAACTGTCTTGCTGGCACTGAGAGACTGCGACTTACCTGGCCTGCCAGGGCCATGAGTCGCTCTGCTTTGTCTGAGGGCAAAAAGGCCTTCGACTGGATGGTGTCGAGCCTTGCCCCAATGAATTCGAGCTCTTGAGCAGGTTCCAGATGATGCTTGGAATAGTTGATTACGAACCCCAAGTGCTGCAGGATCTGGATGGTACGGCCCGTGGCCTATTGCACTTCGTTGACTGAAGTGCCCCTGATGAACCAATCGTCCAGATAGGGAAAGACGAAGACTCCCTGAAGCCTGATGAAGGCAGCGACCACCACCAGGCACTTTGTGAATACCCTGGTGGCCAAAGCAAGGCCAAAGGAAAGTACTCTGTACTGGTAGTAGCTTACTCCCACCACAAAGCGGAGGTATTGCCTGTGGTTTGGATGGATCATAATATGCGTGTAGGCATCCTTCAGAACTAAGGAGCACAGCCAGTCTCCCTGGCGGAGGTAAGGCAGCAATATTCCAAGACAGCATCTTGAAACTTCTCCAGTACCAGGAATTTGTTGAGATTTCGCAGGTCTAGGATGGGTCTGAGGCCTCCTGTTCTCTTTGGTACCAGAAAATACATGGAGTAGAAACCCCTGCCCTGAAGGTGGTGGGGGCACCGGTTCCACCGCCTGATCTTCAAGAAGACCTGCTAACTCCTTCAAAAGGAGGTTCTGGTGGAGGGGAGTCCTGAAAGGCTCTCCTGGAAAGTAACATGGAGGCACCTGGGCTAAGCATAGAAGGTAGCCCTCCCTGACCACCTGTAAAGCCCAAGAATCGGTGGTGATTGATGTCCACCTGTGGGCAAACAAGGCGAGTTGGCCTGCTGTAGACAGCCTGGATCCAGCTGGAAGAGAGGCCATGCTGTGGGAGTCAAAAACCCCAGCCAGGCTGGGCAGGGGCCTGGGGGCCTTCTGTTTACGCGGGCCATGCCCCTGTCCCCCTTGGCCTGCTGCCCGTTAGGGAGCCGGGGAGGCCTGATAAGGGAGGTAATTTCGGTAAGCAGCACCCTTCTTCGGATAAAAGGGCTTTTTACCCGAGCCCTTCTTACAAGAAGGGGCAGAGGTCTTCTTGGAGAGCCGTGTCCTCGTCATGTACTCGGTCTCCAGCTCTGCAGCCTTGTCGGTCATGGGTTTGCCGAAGAGTTTTTCCCCTTGGCATGGGACACCAACCAACTTGTCCTGAACCCATTGCTCGAGGTCGGTCGCCTGCTGCCAGCCTTGGCAGCGTGCACCGATGCCCGCCGCGGCTACCCGAGTCACTGACTCGAAACCGTCATAGGCTGCCCGAGACATAAATTTGGAGCACTCACGGATGGCTTTGGAGAAGCCCCTGAAGCGCTGCAAAGGCTCCTCGGAGAGACCACCCAAGAACCCAGCGAGCTCCTTCGCCAGGTCCCTCAGGTACATGCCCATGTACAGCTGGTATGCCTGGATCCGACAGTTCAGCATTGCACCCTGGAAACATTTTCTGCCAAGGGCATCCAAGTTTCGGGCCTCCCTGCCGGGGGGCACCAAGGAGTGCGTCTTCTGACTCTTCAGCCGATTCACGGCCGATTCCACAACCATGGAGCCATACGACAGCTGTGATTTCTGGAATCCAGGGCTCTGACGGACCTGATACATTGAGTCACGCTGTTTGCTGATCACCGGCATTGATGCCGGTATCTCCCACACACGGAGCATCAATCATTCCAGGATCGGAGGAACGGGTACCATAAGGGCCTCCCGAGGAGGAGCCTCATACTGGAGGATCTCAAGCTCATCATCTCGAGGATCCTCCTCGGACTCCGTGGGGAAAGCCAAAGCCTTGGACATATAAAGTCCAGGAACCGCATATCCTCCGGTGGGGACCTTCTCCGAGGTTCGGATACCGGGGAATCAGAGGGGACGTCCCTATTCCTGCGGATGTCCAGGGTTAACTCATCCTCCATCTCCCAAGTCGAGGCCTCTGAGGACGACTCGAGGGGCTCTGCAGAAAGAGGGCCTCGGCGCCTTCTGCCCCGACGCCGGCAGGCTCAGCGGGGACGACCTTGGTCCTGAATTGGAGGCAGAGGGTGACCTCGGCCGAGGATAGACTCAAGCCCAAAAGGCCTCGAGGATCAGCTCGGCCTCCGGGGTTGACTTGGATGTCGAGGGTCCAGTGGTCAGAGCAGAGGTACCGGACATGCTGGACATCAGCATCCGCTGCTCTGCGATGAAGGTAATGAAACTGCGCTCCAAAGCCACCATCCTGGACACGAGTCCGGGAGGCTCCGCAGCCTCCGGCTTGGGTGCCGACTCGATCGGCCCCGACACTGGTTCCCCCGAAGGGGAGTCTCACACAAGGATGGTTTGTACTTGCCTAGATGGGTCCAGGTCTCGCCGAGCAACCTTAGCAGACCGCCCCCCTCCGATGACTTGGGCAGGCATTTGGGGCTCCACGACTGGCCCCGAGAAGGACCAACGCCGGAGCCATCCAGAGACGCTGCCTTCGAGGACTTCTTCTTCGTCTTGTGTTCCCGCGAAGGGGGCCCCCTATCCGAGGAACCTTGACGATACTCGGGCTCGGAATGTTCCCCCCGAGGCGTCGAGGCCTCGGATGAGGTCCTGGCTCTCGGAGGCATGGGGGACTCAGGGAAAATTTTTTCGTGCTGCTGCTGGTGACTCCTCAAGGCCTTAGAGAACATCCTCTTACATGGGCCACAGGCCGACAGGTCATGATCCAACCTGAGGCAAAGGAGGCAGCAGTCATGTGTGTCGGTGAGGGACATTATCTTCCCGCACCGATCACACTTCTTAAAGCTGCTGGTACCCAACGGGGGAAAAAGAACCCCGGTGAGGTCAAAGACCCTGCGGGCTGCCAGCAAGAAAAAGAGGGACAAAAAAAAGCGCAAAAGCGCCTCAGGGACAAAAAGTTAAAGAAGTGGAAAAAAAGAACCTGGTTCAATACCGAAGTACCAACACCAGAGGCGGGAAGGGTACCGGTGTCGACCGGCGAAGGAAAACAGAGAAAATAATCACTTTTTTCGGGACACGGAGGAACTACGTCCGAAGGGCTCCGCGGAAAAAAGGAGACAGCAAGATGGCACCCTTGGGCGGGAAGGGGACCGCGCATGCGTGGTAGCAATTCGCAAAGGCTTTCTTTGAAAGCTGGGGATTTGCTCCGCATGGGGCTCCTTCGGCACCATCACCCATAAATGAAGACCAACTTCCTGCTTGTTCCTGGAGAAAATGTATTAGACCTTATCTTTCTCCCAAGCAGCATCACTCACGACAGTCACTATTCCCAACCAAAGGCGCTTCCTTTACTATGAACAGACCATTATTTAAATAGAATGCACCTTACCTACCACACCCCCTTCACCGTCACATTTCAGTTCCAACTCCTATCATAGGAAATTCAAAACCTCTGACAAAGAAACCTTCTTGAACGACACACTCCCTCAACTAGACCCAGCTCTTACAGATCTAGGTGATATTCTGCTTAATTGGAACACCACTATTTCTAAAGCTGCATATGCTCCACCTACCCATAACAAAACACCACGGAAGAATTCAAAAATACGGTATACTTCGGAACTAAGGAAACAAACAGGAGTTAAGAAAAATTGAATGTAAATGGAAGTCTAGGAGATCTATAAATGATAACACACACTACATGCACATGCTAAAAACATACAGAGGCCATAAACAACAGGAAAAAAAAATATCATACTAAGTTACTCACAAAATCCCTCAATAGACCGAGGGAACTATTCTCTATTGTCAAGTCTCTGACAAAAACAGCAACACCAGATGAAGATGAAATCATTATTCACCCCCAGACATTAGCAAATTACTATATGGACAAACTCAAGCTCTCAATTGATGACAATCCCCTGAAACCCCTTGACATACAATCCATCGACTGCAACCTTTCTACACATGATAAATTCACATCATTCCACCTAACATTTGGAGAGGAGTGGCCTAGTGATTAGAACAAGGTACTTCAGGCTGGAGGGTCAGTGGTTCAAGTCCCACCTGGGGACAGCCATCTCAGGCCGGAAGGACTGGGGTTTCTAGTCCTATAGGCACCCCTTGTGGCCGTGGGCAAGCCACTTAACTCTCCATTGCCCACCGCTTTAATTGAAGGATAAGGCGGTACAGAAGACTGGACAAATAAAAAAAATAAAATAACAGACCAAAATATAATTATGAGCATCAACAACACTACATCACCTACCTGCCTAGTCAGATGGATTAAAGCAACCAAAGATGAGCTGTCTTCAACCATCTTATTGTAAACCGCTCTCTAGATCAAGGTCTTATGCCCACTACCTTAAAACAGGCATTAATCCGTCCAATACTGAAATCAACTATCGCTGACAAAGACCATCCTAACTCCTATTTTAAGTTTCCCTTTCTTAGCGAAGGTAATTGAAAAAGTTGTCCAGCTCCAACTACAAGACTTTGTTGAACGTAATGTGCCCCTGGATGAACAACAACATGGGTTTAGACCTCACCATAGTTTAGACACTTATGCTAACACTTCTAGACAGACTCATATGCGGCCTGAATAGCAGCAAATAAGATTTTATGCTAATAATTCTTGATATTGCTGCAACTTTCGATAGCATCAAACAAACTACTCATCACACGGTTACAACACATTGGGCTTCAGGGTAAGGTCATAAATTGGTTTAAGTCCTACTTATACAATCGTACCCAACAGATTAAAATTGGTCAATTATCTTCTACAATTTTTACTCACGAGCAAGGCATTCCGCAGGGCTCCTCCCTTTCGGCCCTTCTATTTAACCCGTATATCCAACCTATATGCAATATATTCAAAAAACACAAAGCAAACTACCATCTCTATGCAGATGGCAATGTTGTACCATCCCATAGACACATCAAATACCACCTGTCCAGAGATCACTACCTGCTTAGATGAAGTAACCAAATGGCTAAACTCAAAACTGAAAATTAATTTAAAAAACAAAACAAAAACTGAGGTCCTCAATGTTATTAGAAACCCAAACTTTATCCCCCCCAACCAAGATTCTATTACAAGGAACTGAGATAGAGGTAAAAAAAAAAAAGAGGTTAAATATCTGGGTATCATCCTGGATCAATTTTTAAATATGGTTTCCCACGTAAAGACAACAAAGGTCTGCGACTAAAAAGTTGTTTGATTATTTTCATTTAATTTCCATGTATTTTGGTGTGCTGAAAACAAATAAAATATTGAAAAAACTCCTAGACGTCATGATTTACCACAACATGCAAAATTGTCTTCAAATTTATCAAATTTTTTCAAATTACTATTAATTCACATAAGTGCATTTAAGATATAAAATGCAAAAAAAAACCTTAAAGGGTTTGTCCAAGTTATGTAAAAAAATATATAGCACTGTAAATCTGATAGTCAGAAATATATACATAAGCTAAGCAAGTTTTAAGTCCGTGCTTCTAATGGTAGAAGGGGTTAATCTTTCCTGAAGAATCCAGTGGGAGGGAGACACAGGGCAGATAGCAGCAGCTCCAGTCAGTGCAGGGGGCGTGGCCAGCACTGTGACGTCTCGTGTACAAACACAGAGCTGCTCTCTCCTGCATGCCACACTTGTGCACGAATCATCATCAGGTTCTTGGCTCTAGGCTGTTCACACTTTTTCATCGCAATTCATGTTAGCTCGTCATTCTTCAACCGTTATGTTATGGCTCCGCGAAAATGTATTAATTCGCCAGACAGTTTGTGTTTCATCTGTGGTGAATATACAGTGTTGAAGCAACAGCAGAATATTACAGACTTTGTGAAAAAAGTATACTTTGCATACTCTGGACTAAAAATTGGAGATCAAGATAAAGTCTGAGCGCCTCATAAAGTGTGCAAACGGTGTGTTGAGGACCTCCGAAACTGGTTCAAGAGTAAGAAAAATCTTTCCGTTATGGGATTCCTATGGTATGGCGAGAGCAAAAGAACCATAGTGACGACTGTTACTTTTGTTCATGCGATGTGAAAGGGTTTAATTCCAAATGGAAGCATTCCATTTCATACCCCAATCTTCACTCAGCAATTCGTCCCATCCCCCATGGCACAGATATACCAGTACCCAAGCCCCCTGCTACCTTGGAAGAGATACCTAGCTCCGATGAAGGTGAAGTCATACCTGAACCAGATGATGAATCAAGTTCTGACTTTGAAGATGATACAAGACTAAAATTGTTTTCTCAGGAGGAGATGAATGATTTGGTAAGAGACTTGAATCTTCCCAAAGATGCCGCTGAGTTACTCGGATCAAGGCTGAAAAGCAGGAATTTATTGTTGCCAGGAGTGTCATCTTCATGGTTCAGACATCGTGAAAAGGAGTTCGTTCCTTACTTCGCCCAGGAAGACAAGTTGGTTTATTGCATCAATGTCAAAGGTCTGATGGGTCAATTTAAAATCCAATATGATTCAGAGCAATGGCGTCTTTTTATAGATTCTTCAAAAAGAAGTCTCAAAGCAGTTTTACTCCACAACGGTTTTTACGCTTCCATACCTGTAGGTCATTCCGTACACTTGAAGGAAACCTATGAGAACTTGGAATTGGTTCTTCGTAAACTTAAATATGAAGACCATGGTTGGCAAGTGTGTGGGGACTTGAAGGTCTTGTGCATGCTGCTCGGGCAACAAGCTGGGTATACCAAATATCCTTGTTTTCTGTGTCTATGGGACAGTCGAGACCGACAAAATCACTGAACCAAGAAGAGTAGGCAGCCGAGGGTGCTAACAGTCGGTGAAAAAAATGTCCTCCGAGAAACTTTGGTACCTTCCCATAAAGGTCTTCTACCACCTCTCGACATAAAATTGGGATTGATAAAGCAATTCGTAAAATCACTTCCAAGAGATGGAGAATGCTTCAAATACTTGGTCACCAAGTTTCCAGGCCTGTCGGAGGCAATATTGAAGGAAGGTGTGTTCGGACCAGACATTAGAAGGCTTATAGTTGATCAAGAGTTTGTCAATACCATGACGGATCCTCAAAAAGAAGGGTGGATTGCATTTAAAGAAGCCGTACAGAAAGTTTTAGGCAATAACAAAGATCCTCACTACAAAAAGATCGTCGGACGAATGCTGAAAGCATTTCAAGCTTTAGGTTGCCTGATTTATTTATTTATTTAACAACTTTTATATACCGCGCTATTTGTTATCAGTGCGGTTTACATATAACAAGGGTGCACATTCAGGAGCCTGTTCTGTGCTTACATTGTAACAGGAGTTTAAACTTGGGTCTTACATTGTAACAGGAGTTTAAACTTGGAGCAACAGGGAAACTATAAACATATGTACAAAATACAATTAGATTAGGTTTGTATATACAAGGAGGGCTAAGACAAGCTCAAAATACTTGTGACAGGGTAAGGTTTGTAGACATTGGTGAATGTGTGAGCAGAGGAGGGGTGGATGCTTGAGCAAAGTGAAGGAGGAAAATGTGGTGTTTGATTGCCTTACGGAACTGAATAAGGCCTTTGATGGATCTAATTTCTGGTGGAAGTTCGTTCCAGCATTTTGGGGCATAGAAGGCGAATGTTCTTTTTTTGGTCGTCTGGGTGCACTTGATGGACTCTTTGGGGATGATCAAGGTGTTGTCTGTTCCTGATCTTCCGAATCTGTTTTTCGGGGTGAGGGTGATAAGGTCACTGAGTGTTGTGGGGGCTAGGTTATTGATGATCTTGAAGATGATGAGAAGGATTTTGTATGTTAACCTGCAGTGAATTGGAAGCCAATGGAGTTCCTTGAGTATCGGGGTAATATGGTCCGATCTTGATAAACCACAGAGAACACGCGCAGCTGCATTCATGGAGAGTTGCAGCGGATTAAGGGTGTTCTTGGGGAGTCCATACAGGGCCACATTTGCGTAATCAAAATGTGGAAGAATGAGGGCCTGGAAAATGGTCCTGAAGTCATTATGAGGTAACATGGGCCTGAGGTGCCTTAGCGTTCTAATTTTATTGTAGACAGATCTGGTGGTGTTTCGTATGTGCTCCTTAAAGTCGAAATGCTGGTCCAGAGTAATCCCTAGGTAGCGAATGGAAGGTTTACTAGGGAGTTCCGCATCTCTTACTTTTAGGGAGGATGGAGGGAAGAAATCTTTGTTCCTTGATATGAAGAGAACTTCCGTCTTCTTGAAGTTTATGCAGAGATTTTGAGATAGTAACCAGTCAGTGATGGCGTTGAAACAATTGATAAGGCTGGAGAAGTCTGGTTGTTTGATTTTGAATGGTGTAAACAGCAGGACGTCATCTGCATAGATTAGAGTGGAGATATTGAAGGAGCGAATGATGTCACATATCGGCTGCATGTAGACATTGAACAGCAGCGCGGATAAGGAGGAGCCCTGCGGAACACCTTGGTGTTGGCGGAAAGGCGCGGATGTGGTGGAACCAACTCTGACATGCTGCCAACGATCTGATAGATAAGACCTACACCATTCCCAGGCAAGGTCACAGATGCCCTTCTCCTGGAGACGAGTTAGAAGTTGATTGTGATTAACAGAGTCAAAGGCAGCGGAGATATCTAGGAAAATGAGAGCGAAGCCATTTTCAACCTTGTCCAATCCTCTATTCAAAGCGTTGGTTAGGGTGGTGAGGAGAGTTTCTACTCCGTGAGACTCCCTGAATCCGTGTTGACAGGGGTCGAGAGGTGCCACCTCATCAATGTGGTGTTGAATCTGCCGCTGAACAACCTTCTCTATTATCTTGGACAGTAGAGGTATACTTGAGATTGGGCGGTAGGAGTCAGTTTTTAGTGGGTCAAGTCTGTTATTCTTCAGAAGTGGTCTTATTGATGTTTGTTTAAGGAATGCGGGGAAAGAGCCTGTAGTAAAGGAGATTTCAATGCTATTGATTAGAATTGGGCTAAGTTCAACTCGCAGAGTTCTGATCCAGTATGCTGGGCAGGGATCACTTGGAGCTGTAGAGGTGTTGATGATGGCGATGAGCTCTTGGATGTTTTTCTCTGTTGGAGTTGTGAACATTGTGATAGGTGGAAGTGCGGTGAGTGCATAGCAGGGAGTGGTTATTGAAACTGTGTCAGTTATGGAAGTTTTAGATTGGAGGTAGTCAGCATATCACTGGGGGGAAATAGGCTCGAGTTGGGTAGGTGAAGGTTCCTTAGTTAGAGATTTTGCTAAGCTGAAAAGGTCTCTAGGTTTGTTTAGAGAGCGGAGAAGGTGTTTGGCATGGTATTCGCTCATTCTGAGGTATATGGTTTCACGGTGGAGTTTAAGGTTGGATAGGTATGTTTTTTTGTCAATTTCGGATCGGGATCTTCTCCATTTTCTTTCAAGTTTCCTAAGGGAGAGGAGGGATGACCGAAGATCTGCTGTAAACCACGGGGCTGGATGTCTCCTTCCTGATGAGTTTGAAAGTGAATTTCCTCCAGTCCCACCTTGACTACTTTCCTGAAACTTTGGGAGCTGTGAGTGAGGAACAAGGTGAACGAGTCCACCAAGACATTAAAGAGATGGAAAGGAGATACCAGGGAAAATGGAGCATTACAATGATGGCAGACTACTGTTGGATGCTTCAGAGAGACATTCCAGATGCTATTCACAAGCGTAAATGCACCAAGAGGAGCCTCACAAGGAAGAAGAATCAAGTTTAGTGTGTGTAGGTGAGCTCATTTCAGTTCAAAAAAGGATTTTCATGAAAATATTGTAATAAAACTTTAATTTTATAAGTCTATTTCCATTTATTTCGAGGTATTGCCTTATTTAACATAGTTACCTAAATTGTCCGGATAGGCCTCCTTGCCACAGTACCCACCACCGCCCAAGAACCAACATACACAAAACCACTGACCACCTTCTCCACCCCATCCAAAAAGCACATCGAAGACACAATCACTTCGATCAACACCTCCACGGCACAGACAGACCCCTGTCCTGCCTTCTGGATAAAAGAGCTACGTAACGAATTCAGCCCGTTCATAGCCAGACTCACGGACCTGTCTTTCGCAACCGGCTTGTTCCCCCAAAGCCTCAAACACACATCCATCTGGCCATTGCTGAAAAATAATAAGCTCAACCCTCAGAAGGTTGAATCGTACAGACCTATATCGAGCATACCACACTACTAGCCAAAATAATTGAAAAAGAAGCCCAATGCCAGATACAACGCCACATTGACGACACCGCCCCGCTGGACCCCTGCCAACATGGATTCAGGGAATCCCATGGTGTGGAAACCCTACTCACTACCCTCTTCAGCAACATAATTACCGGAATAACGCCTGCCAAGGGTTTGTCCTCGTCTTCTTGGATATAGCCGCCGCATTCGACTCGGTAAGCCATGAGATCCTCCTGAAGCAGCTCGAAGAGAAGGGTATCTGTGACACAGCACTAAACTGGTGCAAATCATACCTGTCTGACAGATGGCAGCACGTACGCTCGGAAACCTCAACATCGGAACCCTTCCACCAGAAGTAGGGCGTCCCACAGGGTTCCTCCCTCTCCGCCCTGATGTTCAACATGCAGCCAATCTGTAACCTCATCCGATCTTTCAAGGTTAACTGACTGATATATGCCAACGATGTACTACTCTACATGCCTTTCTTAACCGACCATCCAGACTTTTCCCCACTGACAGACTGCTTTAACGCAGTGGCCAACTGGCTCCAGACCCAAAACCTCCGAATACAGCATAAGAAAACAGAAGTTCTGTTTGTCATGAAGAACCAAGAATTCATCCCTCCAGCCTGCTTAAAAGTCAAGGAAGCGGAGCTACAAACCAAGTCCACAATCCGATACCTTGGGGTCAGTTTAGACCAACGCTTAGACATGAAAGCGCACATTAGCAACATGGTAAAAGCAGTCTATCATAAGATCCGGACTCTCAGACACTTACGCTCCTTGCTAGAACCAGACGACCTCCAGACAATCTATCAAGCGCTGATCATCCCACATTTCGATTACGCCAATGCGATCCTACAAGGGCTTCCACGAGCCACGCTGTGTCCACTCCAGCTAGCAATGAATACCGCAGCCAGAGTGCTACATGGCGCCTCCAGACGTGACCATGTGACGCCCATCTTGAAACAGCTCCATTGGCTCCCTATCCACAGCAGACTCACCTTCAAGACCCTACTGATGACCTTCAAGGCCATCAACAGGCTCTCCTCCGCCTCACTCACGGAGCTCACCCACATGACTCCCCCCAACAAGGCCAGACGATCTGCAGCAATAAACACACTGTTAATCCCTAAGACAGTAACTCAATGCACCCAGGCAACAGTAAACAGGGCATTTAGATTCTGCGCACCCAGATGCTGGAATGCCCTACCACCTGACATCCGGGCAATCCCTGACCTAATACCACTTAACCCTCCATAGCCCATGTTCCCTGTAAAATAGTTATCTCCAAGTTATAATGCCCTGTTCAATGTAATTTCAGTTTGTTCAATGTAAACCGCACTGATGCAGAATAGCGCAGTATATAAGAGAATGTAAATAAAAATAAATAAATAAAATACAATTCAGGAAGGTTTTAAAACACCACCCTCTTCCTCAAACACTACCTAGACGTAGGTGTACCAACAACCATCTCACCTACACCAACACACCATCATTAATCTACGATAGGACCCGATATGAAGCCTATATGTAAATAGTTACCCCAGTTTATCCAAGTTTTAAGTACCTGTTTATTGTAAATACGGAACAGTCTCCTGCACCGTATAAGTTTCTGTTTCATGTAAACCACACTGATGTCGAACAGCGCGGTATAAAAAAAGACTGTAAATAAAATAAAATAAATAAATAAAAACCTTTTTTTCTTGTTGAAAAAGGGTTTCTTGAATGACTTTTTCTTTGCTGGGTTGGCTGTAGACTTTGATAGTCTGTTCAAGGTAGTATTTTCAGATTCAAGCTGATTAGCCTTGTCCTGACAGTCCTTGCCAAAGAGATTTTCTCCTGTACAAGGAATGTTTCCCAGCTTGTCTTGCACCCACTGCTCTAAGTCTGATGCCTGAAGCCAGGCAATACGACGTGCACCTATGGAGATTGCTTTGAATGCATAAGTAGAACCTCTGCTATCAAAGGTTGCACGGTTCATGAATTTAGAGACATTCTGGACCTGCTTGACCAGGGTAAGGAAATCTTCCCTTTTGTCCTCAGATATATTAGGACTCATGAGCTCTAAGTCACGTGCAACTTCTTCCAGGAACATACCCATATAAAGAATGTAGGAACTGATCTTGGCTGATAACATGGAGGATTGGAAGGATCGATGCCCAAAGGCATTGAGTGTCCTCCATTCCTGGTCTGGAGGATTAGAAGAATGCGTTTTAGCACTCTTAATTCTACGCATGGCTGATTCCACTACCATTGAATGGTGTGGTAACTGAGTCTTTTGAAAGCCAGGACAGCTTGGCACTCGATACATGGTATTGGGATGTCGGGCATGTGGAGACACCGTTAAAGGAGTTTCCCCACATCCTTAACATAAGATCATGTAAGATCTTGTGAATGGGAAGCGTAGCTGCTTCCTTAGGAGCCATGGGATATTGTAGAATTCTTAATTCTTCACCGTGATTGAAAGACCTTTGGTTAAATCATGTATGAAATTCTGGAAGGACATGTCTTCTGGAGGAGACATTCTGCGTTGAGGAGAAGGAGTTGGATCCTCTCGTAGGATCGCTCTAGTACTGGTAGAGTCATCAGAAACGGAAGACTCAAAGTCACTCTGTACCGGTGTTCCTGCAATGCACAATACCGGTACCGCTCGAAGTCGGAACCGGAGTGTCGTGGATCCTGTCCCTCGATACCTGAGATAGACTCAAGGCTCGACATGGGGGGAAGCATGCCTGCCGAAGCAGGTGCACTTCGTACCGGTACCGATGTCGGTACCAATACTTGTGGAACCGTCTGCAGCTGTCTTAGCGGTACCGAAGCTGCTAAGAGGGATGCTAGGCTGCGTTCAATAGCGAGGATTCTATTATCTATCGCTCCTGCCCATGCCTGGGTGTCGGTACCGGTGGAAGCAGCTACGACCCCAGAACACGGCATCCGTAGTTCTGCAGAGGTGGAAGCCTCTGGAACATCCTGGAGCCCTCTTAATGCTTTGGAGACCGAAGACTCCCGCCGGGACTGTTTTGCCAGTGAACTTTCCTCAAGGGCAATGCCAGTGGCATCTCACTGCTTAGAAGGAGATCTATCCTTTGAGGACCGGCCAGTCTTGGAAGACTTAAGTTTAGTTACCTGAGATCCATGGGAGGAAGATGAAGCTCTGGAAGACTTCGATGCAATGGACATCATATCTGCAGCAAAAAGGGTACAGAGTTTTGCAGCTCTATTCTGCAGGCCCCTCTTGGTCATCTTTCTGCAGGAGGGACACTCCAATGGACAATGTTCAGGAACTAAACATTTAAGACACCAATCATGGGTGTCGGTGGCAGATATAGTACCGCTACAGTTAGAACATTTCTTGAAACCACTAGCTGGCTTCTCCATGTTTGAAGAAAAGTGGGCCTAGTGCCCAAAATGGCACCTAGCACCGAAAGGGGAGAGGCCCCTGAAAGAAAAATCTTTTAGAAAGCTAGATTTTTTTTAAAAAGAAGAAAAGAGAACCGGCGGTATCAGTAGGCGTCGAGTGAAGGCAGACGCGACCACAAAAAAACAAAAGAATAAGAATAAATTTTCTGCGGTGACAGGGTACATGTCCTGTCGGCTCCGCGGAAAACAAAGAACTGAAGTGAGATAGGTAGAAAGGTGGGAAGGCAGCGCGCAGGCGCTATGGAATGCTCCCAAAAGCTTTCCTATTGGACGCTGGGGAGCGTTCCCGCACAGGCTCTGTCGGTACCGATGATACCCATATGTGAAGACTACATTCCTGCTTGTTCCTGGAGATCAAACTTCCTCTATCTTTATGTCGAGTCTTTTCTCTCCCCCTCTTCAAATCCATGCTAAAGGCTTACCTCTTTCAGGCCACATTTGGATCCTAATTACCTTGTTCTCCTTATCTCCTTCCCTATTTGAACCCCCTTGTTTCTCTTGTATTGTTCCGTCTGTCTTGATTAGATTGTAAGCTCTACGAGCAGGGACTGTCTTCTTTATATCTTTGTGCAGCGCTGCATATGCCTTGTAGCACTATATAAATGATTAATAGTAGTAGCAGTAGTAGCTCTACGCCCCTGAAACTGTTTCTTTTGTTTTGCAGACACTGCATTTAAGGTTGCTGGCAGGCAGATTCCTCCGAGCCTTCTGCAATCTTCGGGAGAGAGCAGGGGGGGATAGAGGAGGGGGGAGAGGGAGTTGAGGCAATGTGAGGCTGCTGAAATCTTCCAAATCTTTCCAATCCTAACATTTTTTCTGGCTGCTCAACAGGATTTTATCATAAGAGCGCGGAGCTGAACCAATTTTCCCTCCTCCTAAGGCTAACGAAAAGACAGCAGTCAAGTGGAGCCTCCACGTCTCACTTAAGTGAGAGAGTCACCCTCAAAGTGGTCGTTCAAGAGCATTTAAATCAATCTTTTCCTCTCAATTATTCAGATTTTCTTCAGACTGGAGAAAAGCCATCCACTATTTGCCAGAGACAAAGAAATACTGAAGAGATCTCTGGTGTCTAAGACAGATAAAGGAGTGATGTCACTGAAACCTGGGTTTTTCACTGTTCTTTGTCTCCACCAATCCGCTGGTAGGGGTACACAATCCAATCCTTTCACACCTAGATTACTGCAATGTTGTCCTGGCAGATCTGCCTCAGTACCAGCTTTACCGTCTATAGCTATTACAGAATACGGCTGCCCGGCTCCTCACTCACTCTTCATGCACCGATCATGTGCCCTCCTCCTTATCTGTCTACACTGGCTTCCCCTGTGGTTCTGATTTCAATACAAGAATCTTGTCACCGTGCATTGGGTAGTGCACACTGGTACACCTCAATATTTAGCTGACCTACTACACATGCATAACCCTCCCTGTGCCCTCCGTTCAATTCATAATGATCGTCTGTTCCTCAAATCCCCTGCCCGTGCTTGCCTAAAACGACACGTCACTCAGCTTTCTTTTTTCTTGGCCCAGCACTTTGGAACTCCCTCCCAGCTTTACTCCGTGTTGAGCAGTCTCTCGAGGTTCAAGGTGATTCAAAAGACTCATTTCTTCGGCATCACTTTCGATCTCTCTCCAACCCAAGACCAGACCACATGCTCCTTCTGACTTGTCTGACTGTTCCTATATGCATGCTGTCCCAGCCTTTTCTGTGTGCTCTGTCCTCTCTGCTCTCCTATCTATTAATTGGAGCTCTTTTCCCACCTACTGCAGCTTGTTTACTTATTGTAAACCACCCTGATGCTTTTGCCTGGGCAGTCAATGAAATGCCTGAATAAAAATAAAATATCAGAATTAACCTTCAGGTCAGGGCAAATCAGCAGTATAAATAGGAATACCCAACCTCAATCAATGACCACCAGAGTAAATATTTTTGTCGGAGCTAGCCGTAGGAAGGTCAGAAGGGAAACTGACCTACACCAGGCGGGTAGCTACTTTTTATTTATAGAGGTTCTTCACCAAAATTAAAGTTAAAGTTCAAATAACTGGATAATAGCTTTTTTATCTGGATATCCGACTCTGTAGCTTTGCATGATTTTATACACTGGTTGAATGGATTGAAACCAAACATAGCTTTTACTGCACATATTGAAGTTGATGAGATTGAATTTTTGGATCTTAAAATTTCTCATTTAAATGGGCACTTATATACATCTTTGTATCGAAAATCTGTACAAAGGAATAGTTTATTACACTATCGTAGTTTTCATCCGGGCCCCCTTCGATGTGGGCTCCCCTATGGGCAATTTCTTCGATTACGGCGTCTGTGCCATTCACTTGAAGTGTTTAAAATTCATGCTCAAGATCTTTGTAGCCGTTTAAAATCCCGGGGCTATCCAGATTCTGTTATAAGTAAAGCCTATAAAAGAGCATGCTATACCCATAGGGAGTGGTTACTGGATCCCGCATATGCTGTTTCAAAGTCACCGGATATGCCAAAAATTACTGGGGTTTTACCCTATACCAGCGATGGCGAACCTATGGCACGCGTGCCAGCTGTGGCACGCGAAGGCCTTGCAGCTGGCACGCGGGAAGGTCCGCATTTAAAAGGTCCCAAATTTAAAAAAAAAAAAAAACCAAACAAACCGGCTGCTTCTGCCGCGGCAGCCTCAAGAGCTCTGCCGCGGCAGCCTCAAGAGCTCTGCCGCGGGGCCCCCCCTGCCCGGCAGAGCCTCCCTGCATCATCTACCTTCAAGTCGCAAAACGCGGTCTTCTTTCAGAGCCGCGAGAGTTTCCTTTCTCGCGAACAGAGCCGCGAGAAAGGAAACTCTCGCGGCTCTGAAAGAAGCCCGCGTTTTGCGACTTGAAGGTAGATGATGCAGGGAGGCTCTGCCAGGCAGGGGGGGGCCCCGCGGCAGAGCTCTTGAGGCTGCCGCGGCAGAGCTCTTGAGGCTGCCGCGGCAGAAGCAGCCGCTTTGTTTGGGTTTTTTTTTAATTTGGGCTGATAGGGGGGAAGGGGTTTAGGACCGGTAATGGGCTATGGTGGGGAGGCTAAGACTGGAAATGGGCTGATGGGGGGTTAGGACTGGTAATTGGCCATGGGGGGGGCTAAGACTGGAAAGGGGCTGATGGGGGGGGGGGGGTTAGTAATGGTAAATGGCCATGGGGGGGGGCTAAGAATGGAAATGGGCTGATGGGGGGGGTTAGGACTGGTAATTGGCCAGGGGGGGGGGTAGGACTAGTAATTGGCAATGGGGGGGGGGGGGTTAGGACTGGTAATTGGCCAGGGGGGGTTAGGACTGGTAATTGGCCGGGGTTAGGACTGGTAATTGGCCATGGGGGGGGCTAAGACTGGAAATGGGCTGATGGGGGGGGGTTAGGACTAGTAATGGGCCATGGGGGGGTGCTAAGGCTGGAAGTGGGGCTGGTGATGGTGATGGTGATTTGGGGGGGGTAGGACTAGTAATGGGCTATGGGGGGGGGCTAAGACTGAATGGGCTGATGGGGGGTTAGGACTGGTAATGGGCTGATGGGGGGGTTAGGACTGGTAATGGGCTATGGGGGGGCTAAGACTGGAAATGGGCTGAGTGGAAGGAGGGCTTGAACTGCAAATAGCTGATGGGGATTGGGGCTTGGAATGGAAATGGGTTGTGAGGGGGAGGGAGCTAGGACTGGAAATGGGTGAGGGGGGGCTAGGACAGGAAATGGGCTGATGGAGGGGCTAGAATAGGACTGGAAATTGGCTGTTGGGGGGGTGCTAAGATTGGAATGGGCTGTGGTGGGGGTTTGGATTGAAATGGACTCATGAAGGGGCTAGAACTGGAAGTAGGCTCATGGGGGGCTTGGATTGGAAATGGCTGAGTGGAGGGGAGCTAGGATTTGACATGGGCTGATGGTGGGGCTAGGAAACGACTCGACATGGGCACAGTGGGGGCTGGGTTTGGAAATGAGCTGATGGAGGGACTCGGATGGGACTGCAAATAGATGGGGGAGCTAGGACTGGAAATGGGCTTATGGGGGGGTTAGGACTGGAAGTGGGTTGATGAGGGGGGGCTAGGACTGGTATTGGGTTGGGAGGTTGCTAGGACTGGAAATGGGTTGGGGGGCTGCTAGGACTGGAAATGGGCTGATGCAGGGACTAGAAGGGAATGGATGCTGGGTGAGGCTGGAACTAGAAGGGAGCTGGTGTTGGGGGAGGTTTAGAATGGGATGGGGCTGGGAGAGTAAAATGGAGAGGGGAAAAATATTTTGTGTGGGAGGGATAAAAATCTACAATTGGCCGGGTATTGGGAGAATAAGTGGGGATTGAGGATGGAGGGTAAATTTTGAGTAGATGAAATAGGAATGAGGAAAGAGCAAAAGGAGAAGATTAGTATGTTAAAGCAGATGTAGAGAGAGAGAATGGAAAAAAAAAAACCAAGAAGACAGAAGAAAGGACAAATGGACAGCAGATGGAGAGTTAGGAGAAGACACGAAGAAACCAGAAGAAAGTGGCTGGAGCAATTGCAACTGAAAAAAATGCACAAAAGGTAGAAAAATATCTCTTTATTTTGAATTTATTAACTGGACTATGTCCGCTCTGGGAAATGTGCATCATTAATTTTTGCGCTTTGGTGAGTACAAGAGGAAATTAATTTATAGTTTTATTTCTACAGTGTTATGATATTCCAAGTTTGGCTTTTGGGGTTCCCAGTTATTATTGTCTTCCTGTTTTTAAATTGTGATTCCTTGTTTTGGTGATGGTCTGTTCTGCATGTGTAACTGAGCTGAGGTATTCTGTTTATATAATTCCTATTTGACATTGCCACTTGTTCTTTCCCCAGTAGGTCATGTATTGTTGTTCTCTGAAATGTATTGGTTTAATATTTGCAGTGGTTGCCTTTTGATAGTTAGGGTATGGTGCTTTGTGAGTCCTGGTAGTACTGTTAGGATACGACGGGTTTGCTATGGGTTCTAAATGGGCAGCGTTTGTAGTAGTTCCTAATGTGCCTGGCGGTTGGTACTGGATTATAGTAATGTAGAAACCTTTTAGTCTTTCTTTATCCATATACTCATTAAGAGGCATGTTTACTAAAAGTTAGTGTATGGTAACATTATGCAAATATTTATGCAAATGAGGCACCTTATGCAAATGAGGCTTTAATGGACGTGCTGGCACTTTGAGGAAATTCTTTGGTTTTGTGCGGCAGTTTGGGCACTCGGGCTCAAAAAGGTTAGCCATCACTGCCCTATACTGTTCAGAGCCACGAAGTGTTATGGATTTTGAAAACCCATTGGCCAATCCTTCAACTTCATGAATGCTTCAATGTTCCCCTACAGATTGCATTTTCCAGAGGTCAGAATATAGGTGATACTCTTGTGAAAACATCTATGGTGGAGGATCGCTGTTTATATCAGGAGCCTGTTTATGGCCATTTAGCATGTCAACATTGTAGATATTGTGATTCTACATTTACTGGCATTGAATGGAGTCATCCAACTACACATCAGGTTTATCGGCGTCGATGGGATACCACATGTGATACGACTTATGTGGTATATCTAATTCAATGTCCCTGTCCCCTTCTCTATATTGGTAGAACTATCCGTTCTATGAAATGCCGTCTAACTGAACATGCATCTCGACATCGAAGTGCGGTATTATCTGCACCCATGATATCTCATTGTATGGAATGTTCCCATACATTTGAACAGCTTCATTGGTCCATAATAGATCATGTTCCAGTTAACCCTCGAGGGGGACTGAGAGAGGAGCGTCTTCAATATTTAGAGCAACGCTGGATATTCCGCCTTGGTACGATAGAGCCAGGGGGCTTGAATAGGGAAATTGACTGGCAAAGTCTCATTTGAATGAACTTTCGTCATAACTCTTTGTAAGCCAATCAGATCAGGGGTTCCCCGTCATGTGGGGGTTTTTCCCGATACTGATTGGTTGGTTCTCCTCTCCTTTTAAAAAGTGGTTTTATCAGCCATTGTAAGTTTGACCTCAGCTGCATTGACAGCGTTTGGAATACGGCTGTTGAAGATTTTGAAATTCTGGCTATTGCACTTGACACAGGGCGAAAGTCCCCGAAACGTGCAAGTCGTGCGTTGGATTCATCATAACCGGCATTTCTGGACTGAGATAAGTTTTTTGAACATAATTCTATTGGTTATTTGAACTTTTAACTTTAATTTTGGTGAAGAACCTCTATAAATAAAAAGTAGCTACCCGCCTGGTGTAGGTCGGTTTCCCTTCTGACCTTCCTACGGCTAGCTCCGACAAAAATATTTACTCTGGTGGTCATTGATTGAGGTTGGGTATTCCTATTTATACTGATGAATAAAAATAAAGACACTTGTCTAGACTGGTCTAGCAGGACAACATGGGATTGTCATTTACTAGTATTATTTAATGTTCAGCTGCTACTGTTTAATTTGAGCTAGGCATTATTCCTTTTTTGCTACTTGTTATATATAATAGTCAAATGAATGTGAGCCTGAGAGTGGAATCTCTTAAGGAGGGAGATGGGAAAACTGAAGGGGTGAGGGAAAAGGTTAATGCTGTTAATATATATCAGTACTGTTAATATGTCTTATGAATCAGCAGGTTTAAAAATTCTTCGGTAAAATATATATTTTAAAAAAAATTTCTAAACCACCCTCCTGATCTTAAGAGACCACCCAAGGTAGTGTAAAATAAAATAAAAGCACCCCCCCTGCAAATTACAACATTCACTAAAGTGTAGTTACTCACCTGTAACAGGTGATCTCTGGGAACAGCAGGAATTGAGTCTTCACATATGGGTATCGTTGGCACCAACTGAGCTCGCGCGGGAACACTCCCCAGCATCCTATAGGAAAGCTTTTGGGAGCATCCCACTGCACCTGCACTGCTGCCTTCCCGCCTTTTCCTCTTTAGCTGGGTTTGTAGCTGAGACAAAAGGAGAGAAGGAAAGAAGAGAGAGCGAGATATAGAGATACAACTCCTAGGGGAGGTGGGTGGGTTCTGAAGATTCAATTCCTGCTGTTCCCGGAGATCAACTGTTACAGGTGAGTAACTATGTTATCTCCAGGAACAAGCAAGAATGTAGTCTTCATATATGGGGACTCCCAAGCTTAGAGATGCCAGGGAGATGACCCCATAGAGAAGCTAAACCGAGACTGAGGTGGGACATGATTCCTCCCAAGGATCTCTGGTATCGAAACCCGGGACGGGGGTAGGAGTTGTTCTAAGTCTGAAAGAGATGCTGGAGAACAGCCTGGCCAAACGAGTTATCCCGACAGGAGTCCTTGTCTAAGCAGTAATCAGCCGCAAAGGTGTGGACCAAGGACCAAGTGGCTGCTTTGCAGATGTCATCAATGGACACCAAGCAAAGGTTGGCCATAGAGGCAGCCGTTGCTCTAATATTGTGAGCTGTGACATGACCTTCAAGAGAAAGTCCCTTACTCTCATAGGTAAAAGATATGCAGTCTGCAATCCACCTGGAGAGTGTTCTCTTGGAGACCGGTAACCCCAGGTGGCTAGAGTCAAAGGCAACAAAAAGCTGAGAAGCCTTTCTATGCTGCCGAGTTCTCTGAAGGTAAAAGGCTAAAGCTCTTTTACAATCTAGAGTATAAAGATTCCTGTCTGCATTCGAGGCATGAGGCCTAGGGAAGAAGACAGGAAGATAAACCGACTGGTTTAAATGAAAAGGCAAAACCACCTTTGGCATAAAGTAAGGATGAGTCCTAAGGACTACTTTATCATGGTGGAACCTTGTGTAAGGAGAATTAGCCACTAAAGCTTGTAGCTCACTGATGCGTCTTGCAGAAGTGAGGGCAATTAAGAAGATTACCTTCCAAGAAAGAAGCTTCAGGGATATAGTGGCTAAGGGCTCGAAGGGTGGCTTCATGAGCTGTCCGAGGACAAGATTTAAGTCCCATGCCACGGGTGGTGGCTTAATGGGAGGCTTAGTTAAGAGTAGACCTCTCATAAACTGTGCTACAAGCAGCTGAGAGGAGACAGGTTGTCCATCAAAGGGCTTGTGGAAAGCTGCTGGAAAGCCATAATGGCACTAAGGTGGACTCTTACCGAGTTAGTCTTGAGACCAGAAGATGAAAAATGGAGGAGATACTCCAGTAACGCCTCTATGGGAACTGAAAAAGGATTAATTTCCTTCTTTGAACACAAAAGAACGTTTTCCACTTAAAGATTTCCTTGAGGCCAAAAGGATAACCTTAACCTGTTGAGAGAGATTGACATCCTGGAATTCTAAGCTCTCAGCTACCATGCCATCAGGTGTAAAGACTGAGGATTCGGGTGCAAAAGCATCCCATTCTCCTGGGATAGAAGATCTGGAGCACATCCGAAGACCAGAGGCCTGGCTTGAGAGAGACGTAGAAGCAGTGGATACCACATCTGTCGTGGCCAGCGTGGGGCTATGAGGATCATATGGCCCGTCTCTCTGGAGTTTGAACAGTCTTGGGAATGAAGGGAATGGGTGGAAGGCATACAGGAAGTCCTGACCCTCGTGGAGGTGGAAAGCATCCCTTGCCTGACTGTTCTGAGCCGGAATTCTGGAACAGAATCGGCGAAGTTTGACATTCTGAACACTTGCAAATAGGTCTGTATCTGGGGTTCCCCAGATTCGAAAGAGTCAAGCAATCTGTTCTGAATGAAGAGACCACTCGCGTGGCAGCAGCACTCGACTGAGTTTGTCTGCCAGGAGATTTTGTGTGCCTGGGAGATACACTGCCAATAGGTGAATCTGAAGGCCTCTTGCGAAGGACCAGAGGTGTAGAGCTTCGTTGCACAATGCTTGAGAACCTGTTCCACCCTGTTTGTTCGCGCAGAACATGGCTACCTGAATGTCCGTCTGGACAAGGACTGTCTTGTAGCGCAGATAGTCCTGAAAAACTCAAAGAGAATAGAAAATAGCTCTGGGTTCCAGTAGATTTACGTGAAGACAATTCTCCTGTTGGGTCCAGAGACCTTGAATGGCGAGATTGTCCGTATGAGCATCCAAATCTGACTTAGACGCATCTGTCGTCAAGGTAGCTTGGTGCAGTGGCTGCTGAAAAGGTGACCCTCAGAGAAGGTTTTCTAGTGTTTGCCAGCATTGAAGGGACGAGATGAGGCATGCAAATTTTCCGATTTTGTCCCTCAGATGACCTGACGCCTGTGTCCACTGAGAGGATAGGGTCCACTGGGCTGCCTGCATGTTTAGGCGAGCATAGGGGACCACATGTACAGTGGACACCATATGCCCCAGCAACTGGAGCATTTCTCAAGCAGTCAGGAAAGTTTTCATAGCTGCTTGAGACGCCAGTTGATCTATTCGAGCACAGTGGAGCTGTTGCAAGAAAGCCCTTGACTGCTTTGTGTTTAGAAGAGCCCCTATGAACTCTAGAGACTGAGAAGGGGTGAGATGGTAGACAAGTAGACAAAGCGATGGGACCGGATGGGATACACCCTAGAATACTGAGGGAACTTGGGGACGTTCTAGCAACTCCACTGACTGACCTTTTCAATGCCTCGTTGGAGTCGGGAGTGGTGCCAAAGGACTGGAGAGAGGCTCATGTGATTCCTTTACACAAAAGCGGAAGTAAGGATGTGGTTGAAAACTACAGGCCGGTTAGTTTAACTTCGGTGGTGAGTAAATTATTGGAAACGCTGCTGAAAGAGAAAATAGTGAGGTTTCTGGAGTCCAGTGGATTACAGGATCCGAGGCAGCATGGATTCACCAGAGGCAGGTCTTGTCAGACAAATCTGATTGATTTCTTTGACTGGGTGACCAGGGAGTTGGACTGAGGGAGAGCGCTAGATGTGGTGTATTTAGATTTCAGTAAAGCCTTTGACACTGTTCCTCACAGGCGACTTATAAACAAACTGAGCACCCTAGGGATGTACCCTAAAGTTACTGCTTGGGTTAGAAATTGGTTGGGTGGGAGGCGACAAAGAGTACAAGTAAATGGAGCTCACTCTGAGGAGAAGGATTTTACCAGTAGTGTGCCCCAGGGATCTGTTCTTGGTCCGATTCTTTTTAACATCTTTGTTAGTGATATAGCGGAAGGGCTGTCGGGTAAGGCTTGCCTCTTTGCAGATGATACTAAAATCTGCAATAGAGTAGACACCCAGGAAGGTGTAGATAACATGAGGAGGGATCTAGCTAAGCTTGAAGAATGGTCTAGAATTTGGCAACTGGGATTTAATGTTAAAAAATGTAAAGTCATGTATTTGGGCTGCAGCAATCCAAGGGAGCAATACAGTATAGGAGGTGAAGTACTTTTGTCCACTAAAGAAGAGCGGGACCTAGGCGTGGTTGTGTCTGATGATCTTAAAGTAGCTAAACAGGTAGAAAAGGCAACGGCAAAAGCTAGAAGGATGCTTGGGTGCATACGGAGAGGAATGGCTAGCAGAAAAAAGGAGGTGATAATGCCTCTGTATAAGTCTTTGGTGCGACCTCATTTGAGTATAGTGTGCAATTCTGGAGACCGCACCTTCAAAAGGATGTGAACAGGATGGAGTCGGTGCAGAGGGTGGCTACTAAAATGATTAGTGGGCTTCATTATAAAGCATATGAGAACAGACTTAAGGATCTTAATATGTACACCTTAGAGGAAAGGCGGGAAAGAGGTGATATGATTGAGATGTTTAAATACCTCCGTGGCATAAATGTTCAGGGAGAGAGCCTCTTTCAATTGAAAGCAAGTTCTGCTACGAGGGGACATGGGATGAGGGTGAAGGGAGATAGATTCAGGAGTGATATGCGGAAATATTTCTTTACGGAAAGAGTAGTGGATCCATGGAATAGTCTCCCAGTGGAGGTGGTAGAGATGAGGACAGTAACTGAATTCAAAAAAGCATGGGACCAACACAGAGGATCTCTAAAGGTAAAAAGTGGACTGTTGTAGTTGTTGATATGCAAGGACAGACTAGATAGGCCATGTGGTCTTTTTCTGTCATCATGTTTCTATCTTTCTATGAGATGGTATTTTGGGAGATTTATGACGAATCCCAAATATTGCAGGATTTTCATCGTGCAAGAAAGAGCTGAGCTGGCTTCTGGAGCGGTTGGTGCTTGGATCAGCCAGTTGTCTAAGTAGGGGAAGACAAATATCCCTAGAGTCCTTAAAAATGCTACTACTGCCATGCATTTCATGAAGACTCTTGAGGCTGAAGCCAGGCCAAAGGGTAGAACTATGTACTGGTAATGTCTTCCCTGAAAGAAGAATTGAAGAAACCACCTGTGTTCTGCATGAATAAGGATATGCGTATAGGCGTCATTTAGGTTTAGAGAACATAGCCAATCCTGACTCTGAATGTAAGGGAGGAGTGTTCCGATAGAGATCATTTTGAATTTTTCTAGGAAGAGATACTTGTTTAACTCCCTAAGGTCCAGTATGGGCCTGTACTCTCCTGTTTTCTTTGGAATAAGGAAGTAGGGGGAGTAGAAGCCCAGGCCTTGTTCAGAAAGAGGTACCTCCTTTATCGCTCCCTGAGCAAGGAGTGAGGTGACCTCTTGACACAAGAGTGGTGAAGGGGGCCGAGAACTGAACTCTCTTGGAGTAGAGGGAGGGGGCATACTGTGGAAGTGGAGTTTGTACCCCTCTGTCACTATGGAGTGAGTCCAATGCTCTGTTATCTGCTGCCACTTCTTGACAAAGTAACACAGTCTGCCTGGAATGTTGAGAAGCTCTGGTATTTCTAGAGGATTTTTTTTTTTTTTTAAAGAAGAAAATAAAGATGACAACGGTGGTACCGGTATAGGCGTTGATGGGAAGGCACACGCGACCACAAAAAAGGAAATTTTCTGCAGTGACAGAAAACGAAAAACTAGTGTTGGAAAGTCAGGAAGGCAGCAGTGCAGGCGCAGTGGAATGCTCCCAAAAGCTTTCCTATAGGACGCTGGGGAGCATTCCCGCGCGGGCTCCGTCGGTGCCGACGATACCCATATGTGAACACTATATTCCTGCTTGTTCCTGGAGATACAAAATTACACATGATAAAAGCACAATGAAAAAGCAAAGTGATTTCTCATATTAGTTTACCACATCTTTCTACCTCAATACCAAGGAAATAGCCATGCCTTCAACTTTTCAGAAATCAAGATACTCTCACCTTTACTATATTATCCCCTGACTGCCCATTATTTCGTAAGCAATCAAGGCAGATAGCAATCTGAGGGTCACTTCTGTGATAGTCTTTTTCGTCTTCATTTTCTTCGTCCTCATCTGTTCTGGGCCTTTTAGCTTTAGGACTTCCATCTACAAGATAAACACAGCAGGTTAACTTTTAAGCACAATATAGCCCCACAGATTTTGAATAATAATCTGCATACTGTGGCATCAAGCTAGTGCCTTAAACTAGAACTACATAGTATATTTGTGTTTCTGTAATCTTAACTTTTACTTTGCTTTCTAGAAGTCAAACCTGCTAATCTTATAATTACTGCAAGAAAGCATAGTTACTCACCTGTAACAGGTGATCTCCAGGAAGAGCAGGAATTTAGTCTTCACATATGAGTATCGTTGGTACAGACAGAGCCTGCGCAGGAACGCTCCCCAACGTCCAATTAGAAAGCTTTTGGGAGCATCCCACAGTGCCTGCGTGCTGCCTGCCCGCCTGCCTCTCTCCAGCTGAGTTTTAAAGCTGAGACAAAGAGAGAGAGAGAGGGAAAGAAAAGAAGAGAGAGATACAACTCCTAGGGGAGGTGGGTGGGTTGTGAAGACTAAAATTCCTGCTTTTCCCGGAGATCACCTGTTACAGGTGAGTAACTATGCTATCTCCAGGAACAAGCAGGAATGTAGTCTTCACATATGGGGACTCCCTAGCTACAGATGCCAGGGAGAGACCCCAGAAGTTGTGTGCCCCTGTGAAAGGGCTCCACTTTCCATCATGGATCTCTGGCATCCTACCGGTAAAGGTGGGTAGGAGTTGATTAAGTATGGAACAGGTGCTGTAGAACAGTCTGACCAAACAAGGCATCCCGGCGGGAGTCCTTGTCTAAGCAGTAATAGGCTGTGAAGGTATGAACCGAGGGCCAAGTAGCTGCTCGACAGATGTCGTCAATAGACACAGAGTGTAGATGAGCCATTGAGGCTGCCATGGCTCTCACATTGTGAGCCGTGACATGGCCTTCCAGAGAAAGGTTCTTACTCTGATAGGCAAAAGAAATACACTGTGCAATCTAGTTGGACAATGTTCTCTTGGAGACTGGAAGTACCAAACGAGAAGGATCGAAAGCAACAAAGAGTTGGGAGGACTTTCTATGTTGCTGTGTCCTCTGTAAGTAAAAGGCAAGTGCTCTTTTACAGTCCAAAGTATGAAGATTCCTTTCTGCATTTGAAAAGGATGAGGCCTTGGAAAAAATATAGGCAGGTAAACTGCTTGGTTTAAATGAAAAGGTGAGATCACCTTTGGCATAAAGTGTGGATGAGTCCTAAGGACTACCGTATCATGATGGAACCTCGTGTAAGGAGGATCAGCAACCAATGCTTGCAATTCACTGATGCGACGTGCTGATGTGATTGCAATGAGAAAGATAACTTTCCAGGAAAGGAATTTCAAGGAGGTAGTAGCTAAAGGTTCAAAAGGTGGCTTCCTGAGCTGCCCAATAACCAGATTCAGGTCCCACGCCACTGGAAGTGGCCTAATGGGAGGCTTAGTAAGAAGAAGGCCCCTCATACATCTCGCTATGAGAGGATGAGAGGAAATAGGTTGTCCATTTAAAGGCTTTAAAGCTGAAATAGCACTTAAATGGACTCTTACTGAGTTAGTCTTAAGTCCTGCATTAGATAAATGAAAAAGATACTCCAGTAATGATTCCAGAGGTATCGCAGAGGGGTGAAGACCCTTTTGCGAACACCATATGGACAACCTTTTCCACTTGAAAGCATAAGAGCGTCTTGTGGAAGGTTTCCTGGAAGCACAAAGGACATCCCTTACTTGTTGAGAAAGGTTAAGACCATGAAGGTCTAGGCTCTCAGCAACCAGGCCCTGAGATGCAGAGAGTGGGGATTGGGATGCCACAACATCCTGTCCTCCTGAGACAGGAGATCTGGAGCAGATCCTAACTCCAGAGATGGAGCTTGAGAGAGATGCAGGAGCAGAGGGTACCACACCTGCCGTGGCCAATGTGGAGCTATGAGAATCATGTGGCCTTTGTCTCTCTGAAGCTTGAATAGGGTCTTGGGAATTAGGGGAATGGGTGTAAAGGCGTATAGGAAGTCCTGACCCCAATGGAGGAGGAAAGCATCCCTGGCCTGAGAACCATGAGCCGGAATTCTGGAACAGAACCGGGGAAGTTTGGCATTCAACGGACTTGCAAAGAGGTCTATGTCTGGAGTTCCCCAAATTTGAAACATTTTTGCTACGTGGTCTGCATGGAGAGAACATTCGTGTGGAAGCAGAACTCGACTGAGTCTGTCTGCCCAAGAGTTTTGAATGCCTGGCAGACACACCGCCAGGAGATGAATTTGATGCTCTCTGGCGAGGGCCCATAGTCACAAAGCTTTGTTGCAAAGTGACAGAGAGACTGTTCATCCCTGCTTGTTCAGATAGAACATAGCTACTTGACTGTCCGTCTGAATTAGGACTGTCTTGTAGCTGAGCTGGGTATGGAGCAAGGAAGATTGCTCTGAGTTCTAGGGAGACTGATATGTAAGTGGGTCTCCTGTGGAGTCCAGGTGCCTTGGGTAGAGAGATCTTGCAGATGAGCTCCCCAACCCACTTGTGAGGCGTCTGTTGTTAGAGTGACCTGGGGTAGGGGTTGCTGGAAAGGGGACCCCACCAACAGGTTTTGGGTTGACTGCCACCATTGTAGAGACAAAATAAGGCGACTTGTGTTAGCTATTTTGTCTGATAGGCAGCCTGATGCCTGAGTCCACTGAGTGGATAGAGTCCATTGGGCTGCTCTCATATGGAAGCGAGCATAGGGAACCACGTGCACGGTAAATGCCATGTGGCCTAGTAGTTGTAACATTTCCCGAGCAGTGAGATGAGTTTTTAACACTGCCTGGGAGGCTAACTGCACAATCCGAATGCAGCGGGCCTGTGGAAGATAGTCCCTTGCTTTTCTGGTGTCCAGCAAAGCTCCTATAAACTCTAGAGATTGAGTGGAAGTTAGGCTGGATTTTGGGATGTTTATGACCAGGCCCAAATATTGAAGTATACGCATTGTGCAAGATAGGGAAATTCTGGCCTCTGACTCTGATGGGGCTTGAATGAGCCAGTCATCTAAGTAGGGGAAGATGAATATTCCTAGAGTGTGAAGAAATGCTGCCAGTACAGCCATGCATTTCGTAAACACCCTTGGTGCTGAGGGCAGGCCAAAAGGAAGCACCCTGTATTGATAGTGCTTTCCTTGAAAAAGGAAGCAAAGGAACCTTCGGTGAGTTGGATGGATGAGAACATGAGTGTACGTATCCTTGAGATCTAGAGAACAAAGCCAATCCTGACTCTGAAGGTATGGCAGCAGAGTTCCCAGAGAAATCATCTTGAATTTCTCTCTGAACAGGAATTTGTTCAGTTCTCTGAGGTCTAAAATGGGTCTGTGTCCCCCTGTTTTCTTTGGAATAAGGAAATAAGGGGAGTAAAACCCTGTACCCTGTTGGGAAATGGGTACATCTTCTATTGCCCCCTGGGCAAGAAGAAAACTGACCTCTTGACTCAACTGAGTGTTGAGAGAAGCCTGAGAATTGAACTGTCTTACCACTGTAGGAGGGGGGCATGTTGAAGAAATGAAGCTTGTACCCCTCTCTTACAATGGAAAGGGTCCATTCTTCTGCTGTTATCTGCCCCCATCTGGGGGCAAAATGACACAACCTTCCTGGGATGGTGGAAGGCTCTGGCCCGTTCAGGGCCAGGAAGGTCAAGTTCTCTAGATGGGAGTCAAAGCCCCTGTGGAGGCTGAGTCTGCTGGGCCGGTTGAGGCGTAGCAGTCTTTGATTTCCTTTGCTTTGGGGGCTGCTGTCCCTTTCGGGCGGACTGACCTGCAGAATGCACCTGCTGGGTAAAGGAGGGATAAAACCTCTTCTTTTTAGAGAAGAATGGTTTCTTGTAGGATTTTTCTCCTTGCAGGATCAGCTGTAGCCTTGGATAGTCTATCCAAAATGGTGTTATCAGCATCCAGCTCATTAGCTTTCTCTTGCCAATTTTTGCCAAAGAGATTTTCGCCTGTACAAGGGATATTCCCCAGTTTGTCCTGTACCCAGAGTTCTAAGTCAGATGCCTGGAGCCAGGCAATCCTACAAGCACCTATGGCAATGGCAGAGGTTCTGCTTATGCACTCAAAGCAGTCAAAAGCTGCACGATTAACAAACTTGGAAACATCCTGGGCATGTTTGACAAGTGTAAGATAATCCTGCCTCTTATCATCAGGAAGGAGAGGGCTCATAAGCTCGAGATCTCCTGTAACCTCCTTAAGGAACATTCCCATGTATAAAATGTAGGAACTAATCCTGGCAGAAAGCATAGAGGCCTGGAATGTTCAATGCCCAAAGGCATCAAGAGTCCTACATTCACGTCCTGGAGGATTAGAATCATGTCTCTTTGCACTCTTGATCCTTCTCATAGCTGACTCCACCACTATGGAGAGGTGTGGCAACTGAGTTTTTTGAAATCCAGGACAAGGAGGTACTCAATACATGGTATCCAGCCTACGGGAATGAGAAGAGGTGGTAAGAGGTGTTTCCCACATTCTTAACATGAGATCATGTAAGATCTCATGAATAGGCAAAGTAGCTGCTTCCTTGGGAGCTTTAGGATATTGTAAAATCTCCAACTCCTTTGCTCTGGGCTCTGTTTCAGGAGCCACTGTGATGGAAAGACCCCTAGCCACCTCTCTGATGAAATCCTGAAAGGATATATCCTCTGGAGAAGACATCCTAAGTACTCCGGCATCGACAGAGCTGTCAGAGTCCTCAGAGTCAATGGAGGATTCAAAATATCTTCTGTCCGGGTGCTCTTGTAAAGCACGATACCGGTACCGATCGAAGTCGGTACCGGAGGGGTCCGGTACTGGCCTGTCGATACCAGAGGAAATAGCATGACTCGGTGTTGGTAGCATACTCGCCGATGTCGATGCTGTCGGTACCGGTATCAGTGCCGGAACCGGTGTCGATACCGGTTGAACTGTCTGAAGCGGTCCCGAAGGCACCGATGCCGCAAGGAGAGCCGCCAGACTGCATTCAATAGCCAGGAATCACTGGTCAATTGACGCTGCCGATGCTTGGGTGTCGGTACTGGACGAAGCGGCCGGTACCCCAGAGCATGGCACCAGTAGTTCTGCCGAGGTTGAGGCCTCGAGAACATCCTGGAGCCCCAATAGTGCTTTGGAAGCCGAAGCCTCCCGCTGGGGCAATTTTGCCGGTACAAGTCCCTCAAGGGCAACGCCAGAGGCATCTCGATGCTTGGAAGGAGATCTACCCTTTGAAGACCGGCCAGATTTATATGTTTGGTTATCTGAGATCCATGGGAGGAAGACGAAGCCCTGGAAGACGTCGATGCCACAGATGCTGCATTGGAGGGAAAAAGGGTGCTAAGCTTAGCAGCTCGGTTCTGCTAACCCCTCTTCGACATCATCCCACAGGCAACACACTCCGAGATGGAGTGGTCAGGACCTAAACATTTGAGGCACCACTCGTGAGTGTCAGTGACGGAGATGGTACCGCCACACTTGGAACACTTTTTAAAACCCGAAACGGGTTTTTCCATGTTGAGGAAAAAATTGGGCCTAGTGCCCAAAATGGCGCATGGCACCCAAGAGAAAAAAGGCTGGAAAATACAGATAAAAGATTAGAAATTTTTTTTAATTTTTTTTTAAGTAAGAAACAACCGGCGGTACCGGTATAGCATCGAGGAAGGCAGATGTTACCACAAAAAAGAATGAAAAATATGGGATAATTTCTGCGGTGACTGAAAATGACCTGCTGGCTCCGCAGAAAACGAAGAACTGGAGAGAGGCAGTTGGGAAAGGTGGGAAGGCAGCACGCAGGCGCTGTGGGATGCTCCCAAAAGCTTTCTAATTGGACGCTGGGGAGCGTTCCCGCGCAGGCTCCGTCGGTACCGACGATACCCATATGTGAAGACTACATTCCTGCTTGTTCCTGGAGATAATAGTTTATGACTTTCAGTAGGTAAAACAGGAAAACTGATCTCGAAGAGTGATTCTTCTTAAGTCTATGGAGATCAATGCGATTAAGAAGGGCATCTTTACTAAAGCGTTTTAATGCAAATATATTAACACAGATTTCACTAGAAATGGGTAAAAAAAATTAATTAGCTAATAGACCAAATCACATAATGCAGCTCACCTAGGTATAATGCAGAAAGCATTGCTGCAGGCATTCCCAGTAATGTAAATCTAACTACAAAGTACTGTTGCTCACCTGTAAGAGATGTTTTCTGTAGACAGCATTATTGATCTGGTACAAAAGTGGGTGATGTCATTTGGAACAGCTCTCCTAGAGCTCAGAACTTGGTATATAATTGAGCATGCACAACTATCCCCATGCACAGTTCTACAGTTTAAAGATTAATGCAACTCTCAGGGAGATGATAGGTACTATTTGCCCGAATAATCTTGGCTGTCTACAGACAATACTTGATAAAGGTGGGCAACAATACTTTTTCTGTCGATAAGCAGGATTGGAGTCAGACACAAAACCTGGTGACTCCCAAGCCTACGGCTGCTTGTCTTTTGTTATTCCATATATAGGTGCAGGCCATGTTAAAAAAAACAAACAAGCAAAACATACATACACTGCAGAAGTTGCTACATCTCACAGACAAGACTAGACAGCATGCTTGACCGAAGATTAAATTGTTTATTTTTGCTTGGTTCAAACAGTAATCCAACGTAAAGGTATGCATGAGAATCAGATTGTTGCTTTATAAAAGCGCCATACTTAGACCTGTGCAAGCAGTGCAGCAGCGAGCCGTGGCAGCAGCAGACAGCCAGTTAAAAAACAAAACTAAAAGCGGGTCTTTCCAACTCCACACTTGCATGCTGGTCTGGTTCCTCTCTCTACTGGTGTGGGCATACGTCAGAGGAGGGAGGGAGGGATCAGACCTGCATGCAAGCGTGGAGTCAGAAAGACCCGTTTCTTGTTTTGTTTTTTTTAAAATTGGATGTCTGCTCTGCTGCTGCCATTGCCACTGCTAAGGCAACACAAAATGCGGCGGCAGTGGCTAGACAAGGGCAGGTAGCGCAAGGGGAGAGTCTGCTGGATAGGGAGGTAAGATGGGCTTAGCATGAAACAAATGACAAACTGATTGAGGGGGGGTAGGGTGGCGCGCCAGATGTGCAAGTCGCAAAGGGCACATTTATGGCTTGATACGGCTCTGGTTTATACATACCGGTAGTATCCAACAAAGCAGACTTCAGTAGAGCCACCATAGCTGCAGTGGCTTGATTTGATGACTTTAGTGTTTCAAGAAGTACTCTATTTTTTTTTTAAACAAAAGTTGATGTAGGATGCCAGCCAGTTTGCTAGAGCTCGTTTGGTGACTATTAAGCCAATTCATTTGTGGTCAAAGGACACAAAGAGCTGTACAGATTTTCTAATTGTTTCAGTCCTTTCATGTAGTAGGAGAGGGCCTTACAATCCAGAGTGTGGCAGGCTCTCTTGCTTAGATTCCTATGAGGCTTTGGATAGAATGTAGGAAGCACTAATTCCTTGTCGACCTTGGATAAAAACTGGGGATGAGTTCAAAGAACCCAACCATCTAAAAAGATTGCTGTTAATAATTAAAGAAACATCCACAAAATAATTATATTCTTCTGTTTAAGAATAATTAATTTATGAATAGATAAAAGACCTCAGAATAATGTAGCCGAGGTGTGCACACCAGGATATCATTATTCAGATCATGGGTCAAAAACTCCTTATTGTAAGGAGTTCAGCTTTTTAAAGAAGAATATAATTATAACACTCACAGCCTTATCAGACATTGGTTTCCCAAATAGGTTCTCACCATTGCAGGGGACATCCAGGAGCTTTTCCTGTACCCACTGCCCCAGGTCCAAGGTCTGTAGCAATGCCTGGCACCAGGCGCCGATGCCGGCGGCTGCAACCCTGGCCACAGACTTAAACCCATTGTAGGTGGCCTGTGAGAGGAATTTGGAACAATCCCGGATGCCTGCTGCTAGGGACTGGAACCGTTGCAGAGGCTCCCCAGCAAGGCTCGCCGAAAACCCTGAGAGTTCCTTTATCAGGCACTTAAGGTACACTCTAATGTACAATTTGTATGCCTGTATTCGGCACCCAAGCATGGTGCCCTGGTAGCACTTGAGCCCCATGGCATCGAGGGCCTGGGCTTCCCTACCGGGGAGGGGGGGGGAGGGAGACTGAAGAGTGGGTCAGTTTTTGCATGGAGGACTCAACCACCATATGGGAGAGTTATGGCTTATGGAACCCCGGGGCCCTTCCAGATGCGATAGATGGCAATCTCTCGAGGATGAGTGGAACTGGCACCATAAGAGTCTCCTTGGGAGAGGACTCATATTGTAGGATCTCGAGCTCCTCGATCCGCGGATCCTCCTCCGACTGGATAAAAAGAGCCCAGGCCATGTCCCAGACAAAGTCATGAAAGGCCATGTCCACATGTGAGAAGTGGTGCCGAGGCTCCGGGGGAGATGGCTCGGAGGGCATGTCCCAGTGTCGGGAGGTCTCCAGGGAGGTCTCGCCCTCAGTCTCCGAGCGCATCGAGAAGTCAACCTCAGGGGCAGCTCCGAGGAACCGGGCACCCCTGGAGGACTTGGGGTCGGACTCCCGGAAACTCGCTGGAGAGGACCAGAACCCCGAGGAGCGTGATTGAGACCTCCATCGAAGCCGAGGACTTACCTGAGGCTGGTGGCGCTCAGTGCCAAGTTCAAAGCCTGTAGGCTCGACCCTGAGGCAGGGAGGCCCGGTGTCGGGGCCGATGATGCCGGGGGGCCGGACATCAACACCTTCTGCAAGGCCAAGATGGAGGAGAGGCTCTGCTCCATGGCCGCCATGCAGGACTTGAGGCCCGATTGGCTGTGCAGCACTCGGCATGGACACCGAAGGCCTCAGGTCTGACGCCGGCACTCCGGAGAGTGAATCCTCGAGGACGACTATAGGTTCTTGGGTCCTGGCGCGGTCTCTGCCGGACGAGGACTCCTGTCTCGAGACTTTCTGAGGGCGCTGCTAGAGTCACCTGAGTCCCGTCAAGGGATCTTGCCAGGTTTGATCGGAAGCATCTCCTTCGGGAACTTCTTCTTTTTGGGAGGGTCTGGGGCCACATCGGAGGAGGAGCTGCTGCCGCGGGACTCAGTGGATGCCCGGACCTCTCACAAAGGGCTGACCTTCAGAGCTCGGCGATGGGGAAGCCGGGGCAGAGTCAGACCTTGGGAAAAGCTTCCCATACAAATCAGACTGCCTCCTGTTGGTTTTAGGGGTCATGGTTTGTCACTGGTCGAAGGTGGAACTGTTGTGGTCTGGGTCCGGGCCCAGACAACGGATGCAACAGTCATGAATATCGGTGACTGAGACAGTCTGACTGCAACAGTCGCATTTCTTGAACCCACCTGGAGTCATGGAGGGTGCACATCCGGCCGGGGTAGAGGACCCCCGGGCGAAAAAATGCACGAAGGCTGGTTGAGGTGGAACCTTGAGGAGGTAAAAAGGTAGCCAAAATCGGCACGATGGTGCCGCCTCAAGGTGGGAAGGAAACCAGTACGAAAAACTGGACAAAAGGAAGGAATCAAAGAACTTTTTCCAGAAGAGTAGAGGACCACGTCCGTTGGGTTCCGCAGAAAATAGGAGACTGAGCAAGATGGCACCCTTGGGCGGGAAGGGGACCATACATGTGTGGGAGCATTCCCAAAGGCTTTCTTTGAAAGCTGGGGAAATGCGCTGCATGGGCTCCATCTGTGCCAACGTCACCCATATGTGATTACTGACTTCCTGCTTGTTCCTGGAGAACATCATCATAAAACCCTACAAAAGTCACCGAAGATCTATAAGGCCAAATCTACCATACCATATACCAGCATAAACTTCCAAAACTCATACAAGGGGCCTACCCAGAAAAAAGCAGCACTATAAATACTGCAGCGGGCCCTAGAACATCCATGTACCTATTTGGAAAACTGAACAAGTCAAATTACTACAGTACAGATCCCTATGTACAAATTCCATGTTAACGGAACACTTGGCCTTGGTCACACACTCAGAACACAGGCCCTCATCAAATACAGAATATATGACTACAACCTAAAATAAAAATAAAGCGTAATTACTCACCTGTAACAGGTGATTTCCGGAAACAGCAGAAACCAGTCTTCACATATGGGTGGCGTCGGTGTGGTAGGCCATGGCCTATATAATAGCCTGTACGTGTATGAGAGGCCTGCAAGCTAGGTCAGAGTCCCCACCCCCACCTAGAAATAGTAGTGCTGAGAAAGATCAAAGTCAGTGAAGGTCTGAGGATCTGCCTTAAACCGCTCTAAACTGCTTTTGATAAGTTTGTGTTAATCCTTATTCAATTCTTTTATGCTGATGATAGATATGCTCCAGTGTTTTGCATTCTCACATTCTCTGAGACTAGAAATGACCTTATAGTAGGGATGTATTTATGTCTAGAAACTGAGCCTTTGTTAGAATAGCCTGAGAAGGGGGAACAGGGTGTTAGGCCCAGAGAGGGTCCCTGATTGGACAGGTGCAGGGGGCGTTGGAACCAATAGAAAGTCTGCATGTATCAAGCGGAAGAAAAATGTATAAATGAGTATGTCTCTGTAAGAATGTTGCTCAGTCCTTTTTGAAGCTTGAATCTCTGAGCCTGTGCACAATAAATTGGCTTGGATCTTTGAACTGACTCCTAGTATTATATATTGCATGCTTATCAGCTGCTACATCGGCACTGACTGAACCCAGCGCAGGAACACTCCCCAGCATCCACGCATGAGTGGCTGCCTTCCCCCATTCCCTCCTGGTCTCCTCAGTCAGGTGTGTAGTGGAGAATAAAAACATCTGTATGTCAAGAAGGAGAACAAAAATCAGACAACTTGATGGGGAGGTGGGTGGGTTGTGAAGACTGATTCCTGCTGTTCCTGGAGATCACTTGTTACAGGTGAGTAACTACGCTATCTCCTGGAACAAGCAGAAAGTCAGTCTTCACATATGGGACTCCTTAGCCCAAGACAACCGAGCGAGAAAAGTATCCCGGTACAGCTGGAGGTTGCAGCAGGGATCCAACAGACTCAGCTCGTTCAGAGCACTCCTCACAAGGTAGTTAGATGGGCGGTGGGCAAGTTGTCTGAATTTGCAAGAGGTTTCGCAGAACAGCTTGTCTGAATTGAGCATCAGCTCCAGAGTCTTTATCCAGGCAACAGTGTGCTGGGGTATGCAGAGAAGACCATGTTGGCAGATGTCTGAGATAGGTACAGAGCGAAGGTTAGCTAACGTAGTTGCCATGGCTCTGACACTATGAGCTGTAACCTGGCACTGTAAAGACAGCCCAGCTTCTGAATAAGCGAAGGATATGCAGTCTGCTAACCAATTTGAAAGTGTTCTTTTGGTTACTGGTGTCCCCAAGTGACTTTGGCAAAGGAGACAAACAACTGAGAGGATTAGCGATGGTCCTTAGTATGCTCTAGATACAACGCCAACGCTCTCTTACAATCAAAAGTATGAAGTTTGGCTTCGGCCGGAGAGGTGTGGAGTCTTGGAAAGAAAGTCGGTAGCAAGACCAATTGGTTCAGATGGAAGAATGTGACAACTTTCGGCAAGAACTTAGGATGTGTGCGAAGGACCACCTTGTCATGAAGAAAAGTGGTATAAGGCACATAGGATACTAAAGCTTGCAGTTCACTCACTCTACGAGCTGAAGGTAGAGAAGCTTCCATGTGATGAACTTTAATGGAGCTGACCCCATTGGTTCAAAAGGACTGCACATGATTTGGGCAAGGACAAAGCGTAGTTACTCACCTGTAACAGGTGTTCTCCAGGAGCAGCAGGAATCAGTCCTCACATATGGGTGACGTCGGCGCCGACGGAGCCCTCGCGGAGCAATTTTCCCCAGCTTTCAAAGAAAGCCTTTGGGAATTGCAGCGCGCATGCGCGGTCCCCTTCCCGCCCAAGGGTGCCATCTTAGCCAGTCAGATGACATAGCTAAAAAAAGACAGCATAAAAATTTGCAAAAAAACTAAAGCAGATGATTGCAACTCCAAGGGGAGGAGGGAGGGTTGTGAGGACTGATTCCTGCTGCTCCTGGAGAACACCTGTTACAGGTGAGTAACTACGCTTTCTCCAGGACCAAGCAGGAAGTCAGTCCTCACATATGGGACTCCCAAGCTTAAGGCTACCGGAGACCCTAAGCACAAAAATGAGCTCCCTCTAGCTCAGCAGCACAGAAGGAAGGAATCTTCGCTGAATTATTACCCACCGGTAGCCCACATCCGGGATGGAGGGTAGGAGTTGCTCAGACCTCAAAGAGATTACGGAGGACTGCCTGTCCGAAAGCACTGTCCCTGCGGGACTCCCTCTCGAGACAGTAATGGACCGCAAAAGTCTGGCTCGAAGACCAAGTAGCGGCCCGGCAGATGTCTGCCAGCGGAACAGAGCGGAGGTAAGCCACTGACGTAGCCTTTGCCCGAACGCAATGAGCCGTGACTCGACCTTCCAAGGAGAGTCCGGCTGCCCCATAAGCCCAAGTGATACAGTCCGCAACCCAGATGGACAGAGTACACTTGGAGACCGGGAGCCCCAATTTATTGGGGTCAAAAGACACAAAAAGCTGAGCAGCTTTACGGTGCTCCCGCGTACGGTCAAGGTAGAAGTTCAATGCCCTTCTACAGTCCAGGGTATGGAGGACCGTTTCAGCTCGGCTGGAGTGTGGTCTGGGAAAGAAGGTCGGAAGTACCACCTCCTGATTGATGTGAAAAGGGGAGACCACTTTTGGAAGAAATTTTGGGTGAGTCCGTAGGACTACCCTATTTTTGTAGAACCGAGTGTAAGGGGGATCAGACACGAGGGCCTGCAATTCACTTACGCGTCTAGCGGAAGTGAGGGCTATCAAGAACAATGTTTTCCAAGAAAGAAAACGGAGAGAACAGGTAGCCATAGGTTCAAAAGGCGGACAGGTGATCCGCTGTAACACCACATTCAGATCCCAGTCAGGTGCTGGCGGGCGCAGAGGTGGTTTAAGTAGAAGGAGACCTCGGAGAAACCTCGCTACGAGAGGGTCGCTGGAAAGAGGTCTGCCGTCCACCGGCACATGATGTGCTGAAAGAGCACTGAGGTGAACTTTGACGGAATTGGACTTAAGTCCCAGATTAGAGAGGTATAGCAAGTACTGCAGAATCACCGACACCGGGCAGGAGAAGGGATCCTGAGACTGTTGGGTACACCAAACGGAAAAGCGACGCCATTTAAGGGCATAGCATTTGCGGGTAGAAGGTCGCCGAGAAGCTAGGACGACCTCTTCCACCTCTGCCGGCAGAAGAAGGGGAGCAAGGACTACCCTCTCAGCAGCCAGGCCATTAGATTGAGAGATCTGAGGTTGGGGTGTAGCAGAGACCCCTGATCCTGAGTGAGGAGATCCGGTTGGAACCCCAGAGGGAATGGATCCTCCACCGCTAATTGCAGCAGGAGTGGAAACCACGGCTGTCGGGGCCAGCGAGGGGCCACCAGGATCATGAAGGCTTTGTCTCGGAGAACCTTGAAAAGAGTTCGAGAGACTAGCGGGATGGGAGGGAAAGCGTACAGAAGGCTCTCCGACCATGAGAGTAGAAAAGCGTCTGCCGCAACTTGAAGGGGATGTGGCTGACGAGAGCAGAAGCGAGGAAGTTGCCGGTTGAGAGGGCTGGCAAAGAGATCCATCGTGGGGAGGCCCCACTTTAGAAAGAGCTTCTGAACTACCAAGGGATCCAGGCGCCACTCGTGCGGCTGGAGGATCCTGCTGAGTTTGTCCGCCAGGCAATTTTCTTGGCCTGGGAGATAAACTGCCTTGAGATGAACGCCGTGACTGACGGCCCAAGAGCAGAGCTTCTGTGCTTCCCGACAGAGAAGGAAGGAGCCCGTGCCCCCCTGCTTGTTCACGTAGAACATGGCAACTTGATTGTCCGTCTGGACAAGGACGGACTGGCGAGAGGTCAGGTGGGAGAAGGCCTTGAGAGCCAAGCGGATCGCTCTGAGCTCCAGGAAGTTGATCTGCTGAGCAGACTCCCACGTGGTCCAGAGGCCCTGAGTACGTGCCCCTTGGCAATGTGCTCCCCAGCCCAGGAGGGATGCATCTGTCGTCAGCACCTGGGCTGGCTGAGGTGACTGAAAAGGCATGCCGAGTACCAGGTTCGGCCGATGAAGCCACCACCGGAGAGACGAGATCAGCGGCTCGGAGACGCGCACTAGGTCTGCTAGGCCGCCTGTGGCTTGTTGCCACTGCTTGCGGAGACACCATTGAGCAGGCCGCATATTCAGGCGGGCATTGGGGGTCACATGGACGGTGGAAGCCATATGGCCGAGTAGTCTCAGGAAGCGCCTGGCGGAGACCAGGGGCTGGCTGCGAAAACGGTCGGCTAGGTCCAGGAGCCGTTGAGCCCTGTCGAGCGGTAGGAACGCTCGTGCCTGAGGAGTGTGCAGCCTTGCGCCGATGAACTCGAGATCTTGTGAGGGGAGCAAAGTGGACTTTGCGAAGTTTATAACAAAGCCCAAGTACTGCAGAAGAGTCACCGTGCGGCGTGTGGCGTTGGTGACCTCCGGAGCGGACGCTGCTCTGATGAGCCAGTCGTCGAGGTACGGAAAGACATAGAGGCCGTGAAGCCGGAGATGGGCCGCCACCACCGCGAGGCATTTTGTGAAGACCCGCGGTGCGGAGGACAGGCCAAAGGGCAGTACTCTGTACTGGTAATGATTTCCTGCCACCACAAACCTTAGGTATTGGCGGTGGCTTGGGTGGATGAGGATGTGCGTGTAGGCATCCTTTAGATCCAAGGAGCATAGCCAATCTCCCTGCTGGAGGTAGGGCAGAAGGATTCCAAGGGTAAGCATCTTGAACTTTTCCCGCACGAGGAATCTGTTGAGGTTGCGCAGGTCCAGGATGGGTCCGAGGCCTCCTGTCCTTTTTGGTACTAGAAAATACCTGGAATAAAAGCCTTGACCTCTCAGGTGGTGGGGCACCGGTTCCACCGCCTGTTCCTGTAGAAGACCTGCTAACTCCTGAAGGAGTAATTCCCTGTGCAGAGGGAGTCGTGGAGGTTCTCCCGGAAAATAGGAGGGAGGGACCTGTTGGAAGTGGAGAAGGTAGCCTTCTCTCATGACTTGAAGCACCCAGGCATCTGAGGTGATGCTGGACCACCTGTGGGCGAAGTGAACCAGCCGGCCTCCGGTGCTGGGAGGAGCCAGCGGAGGGGGAGAGGCTATGCTTAAGGAGTCAAAAACCCCCACCCTGCTGAGCAGGGGCTGGTGGTGCAGGCTTGGGGGCTTGCTGCCTACGGGACCCGTTACCCCGTCCCTTGGCCTGCTGGCCCTGTTGGGGAGCTGCAGGGGCCTGATATTGGGGGTATTGTTTGTAGGCAGCCGCCTTTCTCGGGTAAAAGGACTTCTTTCCCGAGCCCTTCTTTTTCTGGGAAGGGGCGGAGGTCTTCCTAGAAAGCCTAGTCCTGGTGAGAGTCTCCGTCTCGATCTGTGCTGCCTTTTCAGCCATGGGCTTGCCAAAGAGGTTCTCGCCTCGGCAGGGGACATCGACCAACTTGTCCTGCACCCAGGGCTCAAGGTCAGACGACTGAAGCCAAGCCTGTCGGCGGGCACCGATGCCGGCTGCGGCCACTCGAGCCGATGCTTCAAAGCCATCATAGGCTGCTCGGGATATGAATTTTGAGCATTCCCGAATGCCAGAGGACAAGGCCAGGAACCTCCGCAAGGGTTCCTCGGACAAACCAGCGGAGAATCCGGCTAGCTCTTTAGCCAGGTCTCGGAGATACATGCCCATGTATAGCTGGTAGGTCTGGACACGACACGCAAGCATAGAGCCCTGGAAACACTTCTTACCAAGGCCATCCAGGTTACGGGCCTCCCTGCCAGGAGGCACCGAGGAGTGCATCTTCTGGCTCTTAAGACGATGCATGGCCGATTCCACTACCATGGAATGGTGTGGTAGCTGTGCTTTTTGGAAGCCAGGGCTCTTGCGGACTCGATAGATAGAATCGACCCGCTTGCTCAGGACCGGCGAGGAGGCCGGACTCTCCCACATGCGGAAGAGTAGTCGTTCCAGCATGGGAGGAACCGGTACAGTAAAGTGTTCCCTGGCGGGAGAGTCATACTGGAGGGCGTCGAGCTCTTCGGCTCGAGGCTCCTCCTCGGGATCCGCAGGGAAGGCCAAAGCCTTGGCCATATCCCTGACGAAGTCCGAGAACCGGGCATCCTCCGGGGGGGACTGCTTCCGAGGTTCGGACTCAGGTGAGTCCGAGGGGACACACCGAGTCCGAAAAGAATCAGGCGACTCTTCCTCTTCAGACTCCCAGACCAACTCCGACGAGGACTCGGTGGGGTCGGCCCGGGCAGGGCGCGGCGCCTGCCGCCCCGACGCCGAGGGAGTCGGCGTCGGCGACCTCGGTCCCGAACGGGAGGCCGAGGGTGACCTCGACCGAGGATCGACTCGAGTTCGCATGGACTCGAGGATCGGCTCGGTCTCCGGGGTCGACTTAGACGTCGACGTCCCGGCGGTCGGGGCAGCGGCGCCAGCGAGGCCGGCGAGCAGTGCCCGCTGCTGGTCCAAGGACCCGGGACGGCTATCGGGGCTATGCGACCTGGCCCTCGCGGAGCCAGGAGCGTCCACCGACGCCGCCCTCGCGGGTTTCACCTTCCGACGATGGTCCCCGGAGGGAGAACCCCTATCGGAGGAACTCCGGCGACGGTCCGAGCTGGAACCTCTGGACGCGGAGGCCTCCGACGAGGTCCGGGTACGGCTGGGGTCAGCGAAGATCCTATCCCGCTGATGCCGCCGACTTCTCAACGCTTTGGAGGACATTTTGCCGCAGGGCCCAAAGATCATTTCTTCATGATCCGGGCCCAGGCAGCGGAGGCAATTGTCGTGTGTGTCAGTTAGTGACATATTTCGGTCACACTGACCACACCGCTTGAAACCACTGGCAGCCATCGGGGAAAAAGGGCCCCGGCGAGGTCAAAGGACCGGGCTGCCAGGGAAAAACCGAAAACGAAACTGACTAAGTCAGAAAAACCGAAAAAGAAGAAGAGGACTCGTGACCGGCGTCGCGAGTCCGGGCGGGAAAAAGACCGGCGTCGAACCGAAGGAAAAAAGAGTAAATTATGAGTAAATATCAACTTTTTCGCGGGGACACGACGGGTACGTCTGTAGGGCTCCGCGGAAAAAAGAAGACTGGCTAAGATGGCACCCTTGGGCGGGAAGGGGACCGCGCATGCGCGCTGCAATTCCCAAAGGCTTTCTTTGAAAGCTGGGGAAAATTGCTCCGCGAGGGCTCCGTCGGCGCCGACGTCACCCATATGTGAGGACTGACTTCCTGCTTGGTCCTGGAGAACATTTAGATTCCACGGGGTGGAAGGGCGACGGAAAGGTGGCTTCGTCAGGAGAAGACCCCGCATGAATCTGGCAACTAAGGGGTGCGCCAAGATAGGGCAGTTCCCTAATGAGGCCACAATAGCGGATAAATATACTCTCAATGAACTGGTCTCAAGACCAGAAGACGACAAATGTAGCAGGTACTGAAGTCAGTCCAGAATGGGATATGTGAAAGGGTCCAGTATTTTAAGAGAACACCAGATGGAGAACCTGCACCATTTAAAGGCATAAGAGTGTCTAGTTGAATCTTTTCTTAATGATAAAAATGACATGCAACACATCCCCTTGGAGATTTAAGGATGAGAGGACAAAGCATTCAGCTTCCTGGCCATCAAGCGCAGGGGCTTGAGGTTGGGGTGCAAAAGGGTCCCTTGATCCTGGGAGGGAAGCGATCGTGAGTAACCGAGCCGGAAGGGACGTGCATGAGCAAGCTGAAGGAGAGGAAACCATGGTTGCCTGGGCCAGTGAGGGGCAATGAGAATCATTTGGCCCCATTCGGCCTGAAGTTTGAAGAATGTCTTCACTATGAATGGAAATGGAGGGAAAGCATAAAGGAGCTCTTGACCCAGATGGATGAAGAAGGCATCTGATGATTCACTGTAGGGAGCAGGAATCCTCGAGCAGAACAGGGGTAGTTGGGAATTGAGGGGAGATGCAAAGAGGTCAATTAGTAGCATCCCCCAGAGTTGGAACCAGCGTTGGGTTACTTGAGAATTCAGCATCCACTCGTGTAGATGGAGGATCCGGCTCAGTCTGTCGGCCAATTGATTTTGTGCTTCTGGAAGGTAAACTGCGTGAAGGTGAATACCTTGGGGAATTGCCCAGTTCCAAAGGCGAATGGCCTCCTTGCATAGAGCCTGTCCCCCTTGATTGTTCATATAAAACATAGCTACCTGATTGTCAGTCTGCACAAGAAGAGAATGCCCTCTGAGTTGGGGAGAGAAGACTGACAGCATTGAAGACCGCTCTGAGCTCTAGAAGACTGATCTGGAGGAGCGCTTCCTGAGTAGACCAAAGGCACTGAGTTGTCAGACCATTGAGATGGGCTCCCCAGCCTAGTTTTGATGCATCGGTGGTTAGGATAAACTGCAGTGCAGATTTCTGAAAAGGTGACCTTTCAACAAGATTCTGTAGTGTGATCCACCACTGAAGGTCTGCCCTCATGTGTGGAGTAATGTTGACCAGATCTGAGAGATGACTTGTGGACTGCTTCCACTGGTGTGAGAGGGTCCACTGTGTGATCCTCATGTGGAGATGTGCGTAGAGTACGACATGGACTGTGGAAACCATGTGGCCTAAGAGGCACAGAAATGTTCTGGCAATAAACGATGGTTGCTGCTACACCTGTGTAGCTGAAGTAATGAGACAGAGGCAACTGGGAGAAAGGCCTTGCTTCTTATCATATCCAAACAAGAACGAGCTCCTATGAACTCGAGGTCCTGAGCTGGGGAGAGATGTGATTTTGGATAATTTATCACAAAACCCAATTCCTGGAGGACATAAATGGTTTGATTTAGGGCGGAGGTGACTGCTGAAGTGGACTCTGCCCTTAGCAGCCAGTTGTCTAAGGAGAGGAACCGAAAGATCCCCAAAGTTCGTAGGTAGGCTGCTAAAATGGCTAAAGACTCCATGAAGACTCTGGGTGCTGAGGCCAGTCCAAATGGGAAGACTCTGTACTGATAGTGGTTGCTTTGAAAGACAAACCTGAGGAACCTTCTGTATGGGTGAATGAGGATGTGTGTGTAAGCATCCTTTAGATCCAGAGAGCATAGCCAATCGTTTTGTCAGAGGTATGGCAGAAGGGTGCCTAGAGAAATCATCTTGACTTTCTCCTTGATGAGAAATTTGTTGAGATTTTGGAGATCTAACATAGGCCTGTGACCTCCTGTCTTCTTTGGACTCAGGAAATATCTGGGGTAGAATCCCAGGCCTTGTTGAGCAGAGATTACCTCCTCTATGGCTCCTTGTTTCAGCAGTGAGAGGATTTCCTGTTGAAGCAAAGAGTGAAGGGGATCCAGGGTGGGTTGTCCCACAAAATGAGTGAGAGGATGTGTCTGTAATTTTAGCTGTAGGTCCTGACTGATTAGATGTAGGGTCCAGAGTTCAGAAGTAATGCTAGATCCAGTGATATGCAAAATGCACTAGCCTTCCTGGGATCATGGAAGTAATCATGGGAGAATTGACTAAGCTTTTTTTGATAGTCAAAAGCTCTGAGGTTGTTGAATAGATGGTGCAGGCTGTGGTTTGGTCACCTTGAGTTTCCTGATCTGTTTCTGGCCAGGTTGCCTCTGTTGCTGTTGTGGGGAAGCATAGCCAGCAAAATACTCCCAAAACCTCTTTCTTAGGGAAGAATGGTTTCTTGGTGGTAGCCTTTTTCTTAGAAGGATCTGCCGTTCTCTTTGAGTCTCTTCATGGTGAAGTGGTCAGTCTCTCTCTCACCAGCCTTTTCCCCTCACCTCTGTCCAAAGAGTTTCTCACCATTACAGAGTATGTTGATCTGTTCCAGGTCAGATGTTTGGAGCAATGCTGTACTTCTAGCCCCTATGCAAGCTGCAGCATATCTGCTGTTAGCTTCAAAAACATTGAATGCTGCTCTTGTTAAGAATTTGGATGTATTCTGGGCATGTGTCACTAAGACCTAATGAGCCACTTGCTTATCAGGAGACAAGCAGCAGGTGAATGTTGACAAATTGCTAGATACTTCCTTAAGAAACATACCCATATATAGTATATATATGAGTCTATTCTTGAGGCTAGAATGGTCGCTTGGAATGCTTTTCTTTCAAATGCATCTAGGGTCCTGGCCTCCCTGCCAGAGGCACTGATGAGTGATTCTTTTGACTTTTGATCCTCCTCACTGCGCATTCCACAACCATGGAATGGTGGGGAAGTTGTGGCTTTTGGAAACCTGGAGAGGGAGGAACCCTACATAGCGTATCAAGTCTCCTGCTTACCGCAGGGATTGACATAGAGACTTCCCACATTCTAAACATCAATATTTTTAAGATGCTATGCACCGGGAAGGTGTCAGCCTCTTTCAGTGCTGATGGATACTGAAGTATATCGAGCTCTTCGGCCCTTGGCTCTGTTTCTGTAGCCGCTGAAACATTGAGAGCTGCCACCATGTCCTTAATGAGTCTTGAAAAGACATGTTCTCTGGCGGCGAACGTCGACATTCATAAGGAAGCGACTGATCCGATGGTACATCTTTGGGTATATCGGACTCTATGGATTCCATCTCGGATGCCTCCTTGGAATCGGAGTCCGGATGTAAATCAAAATAATCTCTATGAGATGTTCGATACCTTCTTTGTTTAGATGTCGAGGGCATCGGAACCGATGGCACCAAGGGCCTTGGTATTGGTTGCTTTGAGGTATGTGAAGGAGGGGATGCCTGCGGTAGAGTGCCAATGTCTGTGGTCACCGGAGGTATCGGTGGAACCGTTACTGGTGCCGACTGCGGAGCAGTCGATGCTATCAGCATTACGACCGCTAAGAGTTTAGCAATGCTCCACTCAATGGCGGACATGGTCATCTAATGATGGTACCAGAGGAGGAGTGACTCTAGACACAGATGTGTGGGCCACAACTCCCGATGCCAGTATAAGGGGCTCCACAGAGGAATGGACCTCAGGGGCATCCCCAAACCCCTGTATGGCACTGGAGGGTGACTCCTCCTTCCAGGGTTGTTTAGATAGACGGTCTGCATTGGAATGCGATGAATGGTGATGCCAATGCCAACCTTAAGTAGATGACTTTGATGCCGGTCGATGTAGTCTTCTTCTCAAGCACTGGTGACTCCAAGCGATGCTTCTCCTTCGCTGGTGAAGGCTTAGACGCATGGGATGACTTGGATGGTGTCGACACATCCGAGCAGTGCAAAGGAGCTGAGTCTGTAGGAAACAGCTTAGCCTTCTGTTTGCCTTGGTTCTTTCGACCTCTGAAAGTCATATGGCGACTCGATGTCATGGTCTGGGCCTAAACATTTCAGGCACCAAGAATGTTGGTCAGTAATGGAAATTGTGCTGGAACACTTGGAGCATATCTTGAACCCACTTCATAACTGAAAATAACATGGAGGCAAAAACAAATTGGGTAATGGTGCTCCAGGAGGCTTAGGCCTCAAAGAAAAATATTGAAAAAATTAAGTAAAATAAACTTTGAGAAAACATAAAATAGAAAAAAAAAGGAACCAGAATCGAAAGGGAGTCAAGTTGGTTGACGGGAAGGCAACCAGAGTATTTTTGACGGCACTTTGAAGAATTTTTTGAAGTCTCTAGACGCAGCCGAGAAGGACAAGGTCCCAATGTCTCGGCAGAAAAAAAGACAACTGAGGAGACCAGGAGAGAAGGCAGGAAGGCAGCTACGCATGCGTAGAGGAATACTCCCAAAAGCATTCCTATTGGATGCTGGGGAGTGTTCCCCTGCCGGGCTCCATCGATTCTGACGTCACCCATATGTGAAGACTGATTTCCTGCTTGTTCCTGGAAATAAATGTGTAGACAAGAATTAAACTGAAACACAAAGAAGCCAGACTCCGCATGCAGTGCAACACCAGAGAAAGCACAGTTACTTACCTGTAACAGGTGATCTCTGGGAACAGCAGGAATTAGTCTTCACATATGGGTACGTCAGTACCGACGGAGCCTGCACGGGAATGCTCCCCAGCATCCAATCAGAAAGCTTTTGGGAGCATCCCTCGCGCCTGCGCGCTGACTTCCCGCCTTTCCCACTGCCTCTCCTCAGTTGAGTTTCATAGCTGAGACAGAAGGAGAGAAAGAGGAAAGGAGATAGGTAGATACAACTCCTAGGGGAGGTGGGTGGGTTGTGAAGACTAATTCCTACTGTTCCCAGAGATCCCTGTTACAGGTAAGTAACTGTGCTATCTCCAGGAACAAGCAGGAATGAGTCTTCACATATGGGGACTCCCTAGCTGTGGGTGCCAGGGGAGATCCCATAAAATGCGTATCCCTGGAACAGGACGGCATTTCCCAAACCTGGATCCCCTGCATCCCGTGAGGGGTGGGGGGTAGGAGTTGAATAGAGAAGAGCTGTAGAGGAACAGCGAATCTAAAGACTACAGAAAAAATGAGTCTTTAGAATGTATGTCAAGTATCATTAAAATATTTAATGAAACTAGCACAATATAGAGCTTACCTACTGGATTGTAGGAAGTAGAAACTGTGATGGAGTGTACTGTAGATGCAGTAGCGGAATCCTCAAGGTAACTTCACAGCAGTGAGGATGTGCCTGATAAGGATAAAGTGGAATTGCTTAACAAATATTTTTGTTCTGTGTTCACAGATGAAGAACCAGGAGCAGGACCCAAGAAAACACCCACAAATAAGAACAGAAGCGAGGGACATCTTGAACAATTTTCAGAAGACTGTGTTCGTGAGAAACTAGCTCAACTTAAAGTAGACAAAGCGATAGGACCGGATGGGATACAACCTAGAATACTGAGGGAACTTGGGGATGTTCTAGCAACTCCACTGACTGACCTTTTCAATGCCTCGTTGGAGTCGGGAGTGGTGCCAAAGGACTGGAGAGAGGCTCATGTGGTGCCTTTACACAAAAGCGGAAGTAAGGATGTGGTTGAAAACTACAGGCCAGTTAGTTTAACTTCGGTGGTGAGTAAATTATTGGAAACGCTGCTGAAAGAGAAAATAGTGAGGTTTCTGGAGTCCAGCGGATTACAGGATCCGAGGCAGCATGGATTCACCAGAGGCAGGTCTTGTCAGACAAATCTGATTGATTTCTTTAACTGGGTGACCAGGGAGTTGGACCGAGGGAGAGCTCTAGATGTGGTGTATTTAGATTTCAGTAAAGCCTTTGACACTGTTCCTCACAGGCGACTTATAAACAAACTGAGCACCCTAGGGATGGACCCTAAAGTTACTGCTTGGGTTAGAAATTGGTTGGGTGGGAGGCGACAGAGTACAAGTAAATGGAGCTCACTCTGAGGAGAAGGATGTTACCAGTGGTGTGCCCAGGGATCTGTCCTTGGTCCGATTCTTTTTAACATCTTTGTTAGTGATATAGCGGAAGGGCTGTCGGGTAAGGTTTGCCTCTTTTCGGATGATACCAAAATCTGCAATAGAGTAGACACCCAGGAAGGTGTAGATAACATGAGGAGGGATCTAGCTAAGCTTGAAGAATGGTCTAGAATTTGGCAGCTGGGATTTAATGTTAAAAAATGTAAGGTCATGCATTTGGGCTGCAGCAATCCAAGGGAGCAATACAGTATAGGAGATGAAGTACTTTTGTCCACTAAAGAAGAGCGGGACCTAGGCGTGGTTGTGTCTGATGATCTTAAAGTAGCTAAACAGGTAGAAAAGGCGACGGCAAAAGCTAGAAGGATGCTTGGGTGCATACGGAGAGGAATGGCTAGCAGAAAAAAGGAGGTGATAATGCCTCTGTGTAAGTCTTTGGTGCGACCTCATTTGGAGTATGGTGTGCAATTCTGGAGACCGCACCTTCAAAAGGATGTGAACAGGATGGAGTCGGTGCAGAGGGTTGCTACTAAAATGATTAATGGGCTTCATTATAAAGCATATGAGGACAGACTTAAGGATCTTAATATGTACACCTTAGAGGAAAGGCGGGATAGAGGTGATATGATTGAGATTTTTAAATACCTCCGTGGCATAAATGTTCAGGGAGAGAGCCTCTTTCAATTGAAAGCAAGTTCTGCTACGAGGGGACATGGGATGAGGGTGAAGGGAGATAGATTCAGGAGTGATATGCGGAAATATTTCTTTACAGAAAGAGTAGTGGATCCGTGGAATAGTCTCCCAGTGGAGGTGGTAGAGATGAGGACAGTAACTGAATTCAAAAAAGCATGGGACCAACACAGAGGATCTCTAAAGGTAAAAACTGGACTGTTGTAGTTGTTGTTATGGAAGGACAGACTAGATAGGCCATGTGGTCTTTTTCTGTCATCATGTTTCTATGTTTCTATGAAGTTCCAAACCTGGAATGGGCAGGTGACCCAGGTGTCAACTGGGGCAGGAGAAGAACGGCAGGTCTTCAATGGAAAGCTTTATGGGAAAAAGCTGAAAACTCTTTTAGGTACAGAGTTATTAACATTGAGGACTAAAAAAGAAGACTGACCGATCTGGAGAATTAGCCCAGTCCTGAAGGGAAGAGGGGGTAAGGAAAAAAGCCCCTATTCCCAAGGAGAACAGAAGTGTACTCAGAAATACTGAAGATGTACACTGTCTTTCCTAGCTGGTAAGAGATAGGAATACATTGAAGTTTGATACTTCATAGACAGGGAGATGTATAACAAAAATAGAAGCTGTTGACATCACAGCAGTAATTGTGTGTATAACCGCTCCCACTTACTGAGCCGTATGAGAATAGGCAAGTTGACTGTCTGGACCCCTTAAGAAGGGAAAAGCTTTATAGCACAAACAGTTAGGGAGATAGTAGGTAATACTTAGCGTCCCATGGACATCTCCCAATGGGCACATATATATATACATATATATATGGAGATACATATATATCTATATATATGTGCATATATGTCTAGATATGTGATATATATATATATATAGATAGATAGATAGATAGATAGATGGGCATGACTTATGCCCACCCAGATTACAAAAATATGTATGTATAGGACATATACATACATGAATATAAGTCTGAGGATACATGCCTGCAACTGAGCCCCACAAAAACATTCACATAGGGAATGTGATGGGAAAAGATTCATCTAATAATGAGGGGGTGAAAACCACCTGAAGATATATAGAGAAATCTATTTCTGCGGTGCAGGAATGTAGTTCAGTGGAATAACCAGTATGGTTGCATGAAAAAACAGAGGATAATAGGAGTCTGGCAAGAGCACGTCAGGAGTACTTTAGGACTCTGACATGTCCAAAGGACAAAAAAAACGCATAGACTAAGACACCATGATGACCCAGCAAGGGACACAGGGGTATCATGTACACTAAAAGAGTATGCGATGTCCAAGTGGAGCAGAAAAGCATAATGCCAAGCTGTAAGGAAAAAAGGGGTAGATTCCTGCAAGATTGGGAGCTCCTTGGACATTCACGCAGAAAAAGCTTGTCTTCTGTATCACAACAGGAGATAAGAGGGTGTAAAGAACCTATATATCCATGGAATGATTATATAAACTTTTTCTACTATATGGAAAAACCCTCAGAGACAAAGTTCAATGCTCTGTAGCAAGGGCCCATAGTAGAAAGCTTCTCTGAAGATTGCAGAGAGCATTGTGCAGGAGAATTATAAGATAAAACTGACAGAAGTCAGGTGTGTTGCCACATCCTAGAAAAGGATATGGCTAGAAGAAGATAACCTGCAGTGAGTAGTGTTATGCAAGATAGTTGAAAGTAGCTTGCAATGAGCATTAAAGGAATCACTGGAACTCCTGCATGCACAGCAACTGAACAAAACAGCAGAGGGGATTCTCCTGTATAAAAACAGAGAGAAAACAGACAAAGGGAGCGGAGATATTTCTGTCCCTGTCTGATGAGTTGTTCAGAGCATGCATTGAAGGATAACAAAAAGTCTACACTGGAAAGAAAGAGAAGTGTTTCAGTATGGTACCAACTCAAGCAGGGGAAACCCTGGAAGAGAGGGGGTTGGAAAGTGACTTACCATATGGTAAGTCAGCTGAAGGAAAAGATGTCCATGTGGGGACAGAAACTATCATGGGATAGTTGTAACCTCCCTTCGTAGTAGTAAGAAGGGGAGAATTCTGTAACCCATGGACAAAAGTATCCTAACAGCTTAGCATACTGAAAAAGAAAAAACCAGTGTAGAGTTTGAAGAATAAACTTCTGCTAAGAAGCAACATACAGGAACCTATGGTTGCTGGTTATGATTAGACTGGTTAGAGTCTGGGGACTTCAGACTAGGATGAGATGTCCCTTGCTTAGGTACATCTGGAGGATGGGCAGGAGAAGTGTGAAACCTTCTTTTCTTAGGGAAAGAAGGTTTGGCAGGACATTTCGTACGTCCTGGGGAAAAAGAAGGCTTAGGATGGTTTCCAGAACCAGGGAAGTCAGTGGAGCAATGAGCAACCTGACGTAAAGCCTCTTTATTGAAGAGATTTTCTCCAGTACAAGGAGAATTACCCAGTGTATGTTGTGCCCCTCTGCTCAAGTCTGAAGCTTGCAGCCAGGCTTTACGACGTGCTCCAATGGCAATAGCAGAGGATCTGCTAACAGACTCAAAAGAGTCTATAGAAGCACGAGAAAGAAACCAGGAGATATTCCTGCTATGATTAAGAAGCAAGGAATAGTCAGTGGCCTTAGGCTCTGACAAAAAAGGGGACAAAAGAGAAGAATGCTTCTTCTTGCTTCTTACCTTCCTTATTGCTGATTCCACTACAATGGAATGATGTGGAAGTTGGTTTTTTTGAAACCCTGGAGAGGGAGGCACCTGATACAGAACATTAGTGGCTGTAGAAGGCGAAGGAACCTTTAAAGGTGATTCCCACATCCTCAGAAGAAGATCCTGCAAAGAATGATGTAAAGGAAGCATTATATTTTCCTTTTCTGCAGGATCTTGGTTAAGAGTAGAGCCAGGAATAGGAATGGCAAGAATGGTTGCCATGTCAAGGAGAAATTTCAAAAAGAAGGATCCGCAATGGGAACTATTCCTGGGTAAGTTGAGGTGGAAGGAGCAGCTTGAGCACCAGAAGACATACTGGACTGGTGCCGAAAAAGAATCCTGCTAGATGGACATTGATACTGACAGTTCTGATTCGAGGCAGTTAGTACTGCATCGTCAGTGCCCGGTATCGATTCCAAGTTAGGCATAGAAAGGATCGATGGCACCGATGAAACTGCAGGAATCGACATCGATACCAAAACCGGTATCGGAGATGATGATGTCATCGAAGCAGTAATCGGGGGCTGCTGAAGCGGTACCGAGGTAGCCAGAGAACCTTGGTGAATATCCTCGGTACTGCGTAGTCGGAAATGACATGGATCGGTTCCGAAACGCGTCGGTACCAAGTCATCTAGACTGGATATCGATTCTAGACTCGGCATCGAAGGGAGCGAGTCTATCGATGCATTTCTAGACGGTACCGACGTTGGTGGTGGTATCGGCGATGCCGATACAGGAAAGTCTATCGGAGTCGTATCGATCGGTTCCGAAGGTACTGAGGACGTCCAAAGACGATGCCTGGTAAAGAGAGGAACACTCGACACCGGCGCCGATGTCGGGGTATCGGTACCGCTCGAAGCCGATACCAACCCCGAACATGGCAGAGATACAGGAAAGCCAATCTGGGTCGTATCGATCGGCCCCGAAGGTACCAAGGACACCAGATGACGATCCCTGGTGAAGAGTGGAATACTCGACACCGGTGCCGATGCCGGGGTATCGGTACCGCTCGAAGCGGATACCACCCCCGAGCATGGCTCAGGTATGTTCTGTGAGGGGTGAGCCCCAGGAACAACCTGAAACCCCGTGAATGCTTTGGAGTCCGAAGACTCCCGCCGGGGTTTTATTGCCAATGGGGTCTTGAGGGCAAGGCCGGAGCCGTCATCATGCTGGGCATGAGACTTACCCTTCAAGAATTGGCTAGTCTTAACAGACTGTTTGTGGGTTACCTGATCCTGGAGAGAAGAATAAACCGGTGTCCTCACCTCAGGAGGAAAAACGGCATCGAGGGAAACTCGAAAAAGGGAAGGTCTTCTTCCAATAATACAGCCTGATGGATCAGGGAAAAAAGGGTCAGGACCCAAACAGGTTAGACACCAAGCATTGGAGTCTAAAAAGAAAACTATGTTTCCACAGTGAAGGCACTTCTTAGGGGAAGAAGGCTCCATGTTGGAGAGGCCTGGTAGGCCTGAAAAGTTAAGACAAAAACTGAGGAGAAAAAATTTCTCTAAGTTTAGAAAAGAAAAGAATAAAGCACCGGCGGTACCGATATCGGCGGGAAAGACAGCCGCGACCACAAGAAAACAAGGAAAATAAGAATTTTAAAAAGAAAAGTTTCTGCGGTGACAGGAGGATGTCCTGTCGGCTCCGCGGAAAAACGAAAACTGAGGAGAGGCAGTGGGAAAGGCGGGAATTCAGCGCGCAGGCGCAAGGGATGCTCCCAAAAGCTTTCTGATTGGATGCTGGGGAGCATTCCCGTGCAGGCTCCGTTGGTACCAACGTACCCATATGTGAAGACTCATTCCTGCTTGTTCCTGGAGATATAAGAGATGCCGTTCCCCATACTGTAAAATATAAAGATAGTGCAAAATCCAATCACTAAATTGAAAATAAAATTATTTTTTCTACCTTTTGTTGTCTGACCATTTTATTCTCTAATCATGCTGGTCCTGATCTGAGGCTTCTGCTTTCCTCTGTCTTCTCTTAGCTTCTTTTCTACAGTCTCTAGTCAATCTGCCATTTTTTTCATCTCTCTTTTTGTTTTCTTCACTTCCTTCCATCTTAGATATTGATTTTTTCCTTTCACTTTCTTCCACTTATTTCTCTCTCTGTCCACCCAGACTTCACTACTCCCTACTATCCAGTTCTCAATCTCCCTCTTTTTTACACCATCTACCTAACACTTTTCAACCTTCACCCCAGTCCTTTCATTCCCCAGTTCTTCTTCCCTGGTTCATTATTCCCCAGTCTTCTGCTCACTCCCTACCCCCTCCATGTCTAACATCTCTCCCCCATCATCCAGTGTCTTTCTCTGGATATCTCTTTCCCTCCATCCAGTACCTCCATTCTCTTTCCTTCCATGTCTTCCCTCTCCCGTCCTACCCCCCCTGCAACCAGCATCTACCCCATCTCCATACCATACCATCCTCTATTACTCCCATGTCCAGCATCTCTCCATCTTTCTCAACCTATTTACCCCATGTCTATCTTCTCTCCTCTCTCACCCCCATGTCCTGCATCTCCTTCTCCCCTTATTACCCCATGTTCCCCACTCCCCGTCCAGCATTTTCCCTCACTCCCTAAAACCTCCTGGCCAACATCTCCCTTCCTTGCTTCTCCTTTTGCCCTTTCCACATCCATTATCTCCCTTTATCTCCCTAACCCCAAACCTCAATCTTATCCTCGCTGCCTCCCTATTCCCCCCCCCACACCCAGCATCTCCCTTCTGACTCACTATGCTCATCCATGTCCAACTCCCACTGTCCCTTCATATCCACCCCTTGTATTTATTTATTTATTTATTACAATCTTTTATATACCGCACTATTCGGTATCAGCACGGTTTACATGAAACAAAATCACAAGAACAACAAGCTATTCTGTGTTTACAGAGAACAGGTGTACAAACTTGGATAACATAGGGTAACTATTTACAAAAATTATTTACATACAGGCTTCATGTCCATGCACAAGGATCCTCGATATCGCACCGAGAAAGTAGATGAGGCTAAACTGGTAATGATGGTGTAGCTAATTTTGTTGGAGGATTTGGTTTGGCATATTGTATGTAACAAGGGGCAGAGCCTGCACTCGGAGCAGCATGTCCTACGGACAGGGGCAAGCAGTGATCCCGGCCCAGAGAGGCAGAGTACAATTGGCCTTGCACAGCCCCTGCCTGCAGGACGTTTGCTCCCGCAAGCAGGTTCTGATCGCTGGACCACGAACGTTGCCTCCCACACCCTTCTACCTGCAGGAGCAGTATGTCCTGCAGGCAGGGGCCTTGGCAAGCCAAGACTGCAGCCCTGAGAAACAGTCTGCCTGCAGGAGCCAATGTCAGGAGGACACTGTCACTGTCCGCCTGTCCCCACTCCCCAGTCAGGATGGCCTGCAAAGCGACGGCAGCCTAGTAAAGAGCCTGACACGCTGCTCCCGTGGGCAGAAGGCTGTGAGTAGTGATTGCGGCCTCTCACAGCCTTCTGCCTGTGGGAGCAGCACGTCCTGTGGGCAGGCTCTCCACTAAGCCGCCGGCGCTCTGCAGGCCATCCTGAAAGGGGAGTGGGGGGGTGGGCAGCTAGCAACAGCACTCTGCTGATGTTGGGGCCTCCCTGCCACACTTACCCAGTTTACTGGGTAGTGCCAGCCCTGGTCCAGCATTTGTCTTATTGCTTTCCCCCCTCCCCCCATTGTCCAGCATTTGTCTTCCCGCTTCCCTCCATGTCTAGTATTTGTCTTTCTGCTCCCCCCTTCATTGTCCAAGCATTTGTCTTTCTGCTCTCCCCTTCTGTCCAGCATTTGTCTCCCCCCCCCCCCCCCCGGTGTCCTGCATTTGTCTTCCTTCTTCCCCCTTCCTGTTGTCCAGCATGTGTCTTCTTGCTTCCCCCCCCTTTGTCCAGCATGTCTTTCTGCTCACTCCCCTGTTGTCCAGTATTTGTCCTCCTGCCCCCCTCCCTGCCGCACCCCCACCCACGACCCCGTTGTCCAGCATATGCCATCCACTTCCACCTCTCTTCCTGCCACCGCTGATGCTTCTTGGCGGCAAGAATGCAAAAGCGTGGGATTTTCACTGGGACAGCGGCAACGAATTATCACCGTTGGCAAAAATAAAAAGAAACTGAAAAGTGTGGGATTTTCAAACCTCCGTCGGCTTGTATGTTCCTGCTGGTTCCGCCCCCGATGCGATAAGCATCATTAGAGGGAATGGAACCCATCAGGACCTTACAAAGCATGCAGGAGTCACAAGAGCTACCGATTTTGCTTTCCATTTTTTGTGGGTTTTTTCATAAACTTTGGAGAGAAAAAAAACCCGGAAAGTAAAATTGCGGGCTCTTGTGACTCCAGTATTCTTTTAAGGCCCTGATGGGCCCCGTACCTCTGATAATGCTTTTCGCATCGTGGGGGGGGGGGGGGCAGATCCAGCAAGGACTTACAAGCCAACGGAGGTTTGAAAATACAGTGCTTTTCAATAACTTTGTTTTTTGCTGCCAATGGTGATAGCTTGCCGACGCTGCCCCCCTTGTCCTCAGATCTGGGGCAGCAAAGGGCAAGCGAAGAGCGGAGGGGTTGATTCTGCTGCTGCTGAGAAGCAGACACAGGAGCTGCGGCAGCTAGTCAACTCAATTTTTTTTTTTTTTAACCTTTGAAAGCAGAGTGAGGTGGCTGTTTTGGGCGCATTTTTTTCTGCCCTCAAATGTTTCCCACCTGAGGCGGCTGCCTCACTATAGAGCCACCCTTGTGTGTGGCAACCCTGGATATTCAATGCCAGGGCTGCATATGATCCTAGCATTGAATATCCAGGTTTGAGGTTCAGTGCCGACGGCTAGGTATTACACTCGCACCTAACCACCAGCGCTAAACACTGGTCAACAAATTTTTACAAAAGTCATGTTACTGAAATAAAAATAGTCATTTCTTATCAATTTTTATATGCTGAAGACGAATATGACAGTGAAACTGCAAAGTTGGCTCTAGTTTTTTTGTAATCTACAAGAATTAATGTTTACATCACGAAATGCATGTCAATAGTAAATATAATAGGCCTTCGGTTAATACCTATAAAAAACCAAGTCATAGACTACTTCTTAGATTTTTTCGCCTGTCTCTTGTACAGCTGTTCGGGAGCTTCTCTGGGGAGTGTCCAGCAGTAGTCAGCCAGCATTGTAGTGGACCATTTTCCCTGGTATCTTTGCTCCATCGTTGCGATATCCTGGTGAAAACGTTCGCCCTGTTCATCACTAACCATACCACAGTTGTCAGGAAAGAAATCAAGATGGGAATCAAGGAAATGGATCTTCAGAGACATATTGCAGCCATGTTTCTGATACTGCATCAGCATGTCTTCTACTAGTTGCTGGTAGTTTTCTGCCCTAACATTCCCGAGAAAGTTTGTTGACACTAGGCGAAAAGCATTCCATGCTTGTTTCGCAACACCCTGCAGCAAGTTGTTGAACTGGTCATCTTTGAAGAGCTCTCGAATCTGAGGACCCACAAAAACTCCCTCTTTAATCTTTGCTTTGCTGAGTCGAGGGAATTTTTCATGCAGGTAACGGAAAGCTGACAAAGTGCGGTCCATGGCTTTCACAAAGTTTTTCCTCAAACCTAGTTTGATGTGAAGGGGTGGTAGCAGGATTTTGTGAGCCTCAACCAGAGCTGGGTGCTGGATATTCTTCTCTCCAACTGTTACATTTTGTCTGAGATTCCATTCCTTCCGCAAGTAGTGCCAATCCCTTGCTCAGCTATCCCACTCACATAAGAAACACATGTATTTTATATATCCCTGCTGCAGTCCCATTAAAAGGGCAACTACCTTCAAGTCTTCAGCCTTGTACATAGTTTGAGTTAATATGTATTTAGTTTCCCCGTTTTCTCCCCCATGTTCAATTCCCTGTTATTTGTAAACTCAATGTTATTTGTATACATTGCAGTATTCTTGTTCGATGTACACCGCGCTGATTTTAATAGCGCGGTATAGAAGAAAATGTTAAATAAATAAATAAATAAGTCACCACAGAGGTGTCAGCTGTACTTATTATAAATAACGGAAGTCAGTAGATGCTTTAAGTTATCGTATGTCTCTCATGTGGACGGCATGCGCTACTGGAATAAATGGAAGACGGTTTCCATTGTTCAAAAGCACAGCCTTCAGACTCAGTTTCGAAGAGTCTATAAATAGTCTCCAGTCTTGGGGGTCATAAGTGATTTTAAGGCATTCATGAGGCTTTCAATATCGGAACAGAATAGCAGATTACTTTCCTTTCCGACTGCGTATAGTACACTGCTGACGTCAGATGGCTTCAGCAGCCGTCTGGCAGTAGTATTGCATTGCATCAGAAAATGATGCAATCAACTCTGGATGATGTGTGCATGCTGGCATTATGCAATGTGATGCAATATTACATCATTCAAGGCTTATTTGGGATGTTGTTGATGTCCTAATGGATAAATTTACACGGTGAAATGTCAAAAATGAACTACATGCAATATCTTCAAAACGAGAGCCAATAAAACATTTTTAATGTTATATTCATGTTCAGCTCACCAAGATACTACAGATTAGGGCCTTTTAAAGTCAGTAACAATTTCAGTGTTGACCAGTGAGATATCAGTACCAGGCAAAATAATAGAAAACATTATAAAGAACAAAATTACTTAACATATAGATAGCCATGGTTTAATGGAAGAAAGTCAGCATGGATTTAGCCAAGGAAATTCTTCTCTTACTAATCTGTTATATTTTTTTGAAGGTGTGAACAAACAGGTAGATAAAGATGAGCTAGGTGACACAGTGTATCTGGATTTTCAGAAAGCCTTTGAGGAGGTACCTCCTGAGAGGCTCTACTGTGGATTAGCAAATGGTTAAAAGATAGAAAACAGAGTAGGGCTAAATGGCCAATTTTCTCAATGGATAAAGGTGAATAGTGGAGTACCCCAGGGATCTGTGTGAGGCCTGCTGATTTTTAATGTATTCATAAATGACCTGCAAAATGGAACAACAAGTGAAGTGGTCAAATATGTAGATGATATAAAATTATTCAAAGTTGTCAGACCTTACTTACTAATTTGCTTTCGTTTAGTCCCTCCAGTCCAGACTAACGGTCTTCACCCCCTTCTAGCAGATTGGAGACTGAGAATTCCAAGCTTTGATGTCATCCATACAGGGAAATGCACTCCTGCCACCTAATCAGTATCTTCAATCTCCAAGCAGAAGGGGATGAGCCTTGCCTAGACTCAGTTGCTCTGTTGAGAATTCCTTGTCTTTAAAAAAACAAAAACAAAACAAAAACATAATAATTGGTCAGGGGTTAGTTTAGCGTTTTAGTGGTATTTTTTAAGACTTTTTCTGGTTGTCAGCAGCTTCAAGAGACTGCCAGGTGGCACGGATGAATGGTTCTTAGAGCTCTTTATGAGGTGTATCGTCAATTCCACCACCATTGAATGGTGGGGGAGCTGAGAATTTTGGAAGTCTGGGCACTCTGATACTCTGTACATGGTATCAAGACTCTTGCTGGCAGACGAGCCATGAGCGAGGCTTCCCACATGCGGAGCATAAGATCCTGTAGGATCCGAACACTTGTAATGTAGCCGCCTCCTTGGGCATGGGAAGGTATCGGAGTATCTCCAATTCCTCTGCCCTCGGTTCCTTTTCCGAGGCTACTGTGATGGCAAGCCCTGCAGCCATGTAACATATGAAGTCCTAAAAGGACATATCTTCTGGTGGGGACCGATGTTGTTCCTGAGGTGGCAAAGGATCTGAAGGGATGTCTGGAAGTTCTCGGGATACGAGTGATCCCTCATCAGATTCTGAAGAACTGGAATCAGAGTCTGGTAAGAAGTCAAAGTATCGATGATCTTGTGTTTGACCTCAATGCTTCATGGATGTCAAAGGTCAATGCTGATACCGATGCTCAGAAGTATCGGAACAGAGTCATGTCAGTTTGAGTCTGCTGGATACCGGGGGTCTCAATTGGTTTCCACATGTGGAGCATAAGATCCTGTAGGATCCGAAGCACTGGTAATGTAGCCGCCTCCTTGGGCGGTACAACATTATCGCCCTCGTGGGTTCCATCAATGCTGGTTCAAGGGCCAACACAACCAGCTGTATGCTCGGTGCCAAAGCCTGCACTCCTGGAGCACTCAATGTTATCTATACAGAGGCTGCCATGAGTGCTGCCAAATTCCTATCGAGAACCAGCATGCGCTGGTCTAGGGAGATGGCCGATGTCTGGGTAGAATCTCTCACGGGGCCCTAAGTCACCATCCCAGAGCATGAAACCGGTAGCTTTCTGGAGGATGATTCCTTGGGGAGCATCCCGGAGCCCCTCTTGTGCTTTGGAGGATAGATCCTCCCACCTAGGTTGTTTGGCTGGCCAGTCTGCATCGGAAGCACCTCTAAGGTAGTCTCAATGCTTATACTGGGATTTCTCTTTGGTCTTAGTATCAGTCTTCAATGCCGATAACTTTGGAGCAGCCAGAGACAGACAGACATTTTTATGCTTGGTCTTTGAAGAAACCTGAGATCCATGAGAGGAAGTTGATGCCCTCGAAGAAGTGGAAGCCACTGATACTGAATCTGAGGTGAACAACGTTCCATACTCTCTAGCTCGGTTCTTTATGCCTCTCTATCATTTGCTGGCACAAAGGACAAGAATTGGGTTGAAGTTCAGACCTCAAACATTTTAGACACCAGTCATGTTTATCAGTGACTGATATGGTACCAGCACACTTGGTACATTTTTTAAAACTAGTTGGCTTTTCTATGCCTCAAAACTCTTCAAGATTGAAGATAAAGCTTTGGAGGCCTAAAGGCCTAGTATAGCGGTGAAAACCACATTAAAGAAAAAATAAAAATGTAAAATAAAAAAAGAATTATTGGGACCGGTGTCAGATTCGATGGACTGGTGTCGATGGAAAGGCAGAAGCATGATGTTCCACACCAAAAAGATGAATTTTTCAGCAGTGACAGGAAGACACATCCTGCTGGTTCCGGGGAAAATGAAGAGCTAAGGAGAGGAGTTGGGAAGGCAGGCACGCAAGTGCAGTGGAGTGCTCCCCAAAGGCTTTCCTATTGTGCACTGGGGAGCATTCCCACGCGGGCTCCATCAGTGCCAACCTCACCCATATGTGAATACTGCATTCCTGCTTGTTCCTGGAGATGACAGTTAAATTATCTTTAAAATTTTTGGGAGAGCCATGTTTCTCAACCCTTCAGCAGAGCAGAGAACACAAAACTAAGAGAACTTGGAAAGCACAGTTACTTACCTGTAACAGGTGATCTCTGGGAACAGCAGGAATAAGTCTTCACATATGGGTACGTCGGTACCGACGGAGCCTGCGCGGGAACGCTCCCCAGCTTTCCAAAAAAGGAAAGCTTTTGGGAACATCCCACAGCGCCTGCGCGCTGCCTTCCCGCCTTTCCAACCGCCTCTCTCCAGTTCGAGTTTCAGAGCTGAGACAAAGAGAGAGAGAGAGGAAAGGAAAGAGAGATAGAAGATACAACTCCTTGGGGAGGTGGGTGGGTTGTGAAGACTTATTCCTGATGTTCCCAGAGATCACCTGTTACAGGTAAGTAACTGTGCTATCTCCAGGAACAAGCAGGAATGAGTCTTCACATATGGGGACTCCCCAGCTAGAGATGCCGGGGAGATCCCCAGGGTTGTAGACCCTGAGAAGGGCCCTACCTCCCCCTTGGATCTCAGGCATCTAAACAGGGATGGAGGGCAGGAGTTGTTCAAGTATGGAACAGGTGTTTTAGGACAGCCTGACCAAACAAGGCATCCCGGCGGGAGTCCTTGTCCAAACAATAATGGGCCATGAAGGTATGAACCGAGGCCCATGTGGCTGCTCGACAGATCTGGTCGATGGACACAGAATTTAGATGAGCCATAGAAGTTGCCATGGCCCTCACATTGTGAGCTGTGACATGGCCTTCCAGAGAAAAGTTCTTACTCTGGTAGGCGAAAGAAATACACAGAGCAATCCAAGTGGACAGTGTCCTTTTAGAGACTGGAAGTCCTAAATGAGAAGGATCAAAAGCAACAAAAAGTTGGGAAGACCTTCTATGTTGCTGAGTCCTTTGTAAGTAAAAAGCAAGAGCCCTTTTACAATCCAGGGTGTGAAGATTCCTTTCTGCACTTGATGCATGAGGACCTGGAAAAAAGACAGGTAAATATACCTCTTGGTTCAGATGAAAAGGTGAGACCACTTTAGGCATAAAGTGTGGATTGGTCCTGAGGACTACCTTATCATGATGAAACCTTGTATAAGGAGGATTAGCCACCAAGGCCTGTAGCTCACTGATGCGGCGAGCTGATGTGACTGCAATGAGGAAAATAACCTTCCAGGAAAGAAATTTCAAGGAGGTGGTGGCTAAGGGTTCAAAAGGTGGCTTCATAAGCTGACCAAGAACCAGATTTAAGTCCCATGCCACCGGAGGAGGCCTAATGGGAGGTTTAGTTAAAGTTAGGCCTCTCATGAATCTTGCAATAAGAGGATGAGAGGAAATAGGCTGTCCATTGAGAGGCTTAAGGGATGCTGCAATAGCACACAAATGGACTCTTACTGAATTCGTCTTAAGGTCTGCATTAGAGAGATGCAGGAGATATTCCAATAGAGAATTCAAAGGTAGTGCTAGAGGGTCAAGACCCTTCTGAGCACACCAAATGGAAAAACCTTTTCCATTTAAAAGCATAGGAACGTCTAGTAGAAGGTTTTCTGGAAGCATGGAGGATATCCTTCACCTGCAGAGAAAGATTCCAACCTTGAAGGTCTAAGCCTTCAGCAACCAAGCCAAGGCCATAAATCTTAAAGCTTCGTTGCAAAGCGACAGAGAGCCAGTTCCTCCTTGCTTGTTTATGTAAAACATGGCTACCTGATTGTCCGTATGAATGAGGATTGTCTTGTAGCTGAGCAGGGTATGGAAGACCTTGAGAGCTAGAAAAACTGCTCGGAGCTCCAGGTGGTTGATATGTAGAGAGGTCTCCTGTGGAGACCAAGTGCCCTGAGTGGAGAGGTCTTGTAGATGAGCTCCCCAACCTGTTGGGGAGGCATCTGTTGTGAGGGTTGCTTGGGGCAATAACTGTTGGAAGGGGGACCCCAGCAACAGATTTTGGGTGGACTTCCACCACTGTAGAGACCAAAAGAGGCGCCTGGAGGTTGCTATTTTGTCTGTCAGAGCCCCTGAAGCTTGAGTCCACTGGGTGGACAAAGTCCATTGAGCTGCTCTCATGTGAAGGCGAGCATAGGGGACCACATGCACTGTGGATGCCATGTGGCCTAGCAGTTGTAGCATCTCCCGGGCAGTTAAAAGGCTCTTTGACTGAATCTGGGAGGCTAACTGCACTAGGCGTAGGCAACGGGCCTGAGGAAGATAGGCCCTTGCAGTGGTAGTATCTAGCCAGGCCCCTATGAACTCTAGGGACTGAGTAGAGGTGAGCTGGGACTTTGGGAGATTTACCACAAGTCCCAGATACTGCAGAATGCGCCTTGTGCAATCCAGGGCAGTCTGGGCCTCTGACTGAGATGGAGCTCGGATGAGCCAGTCGTCCAGGTATGGGAATACAAATATCCCCAGAGTGCGTAGAAATGCAGCTACTACTGCCATGCATTTGGTGAACACTCTTGGAGCAGAGGCCAGACCGAAAGGAAGCACTCTGTATTGGTAATGCTTTCCTTGGAAAAGGAAACGGAGGAACCTTCTGTGAGATGGATGGATGAGGACATGTGTGTACGCATCCTTGAGATCTAGAGAACAAAGCCAATCCTGACTCTGAAGGTATGGAAGGAGAGTGCCCAGAGAAAGCATCTTGAATTTCTCCTTGCATAGAAATGTGTTCAATTCTCTGAGATCTAATATGGGTCTGTGGCCCCCTGTTTTCTTTGGGATGAGAAAGTAGGGGGAGTAAAACCCTGACCCTTATTGAAGAAGAGGTACTTCTTCTATTGCCCCTTGGGCAAGAAGGGCAGTAACCTCCTGACCTAGAAGGTTGAGGAGAGATGTTGGAGAATTGAAATGTCTCACCATGGTGTGAGGAGGAAGGTTTGAGAAATGAAGTTTGTACCCCTCCCTTATGATGGAGAGGGTCCACTGTTCTGTTGTAATTTGCTCCCATCTGGGAGCAAAATGAGCTAACCTTCCTGGAATGGTGAGAGGCTCTGGTTGTTTCAGAGCCAGAAAGACTAAGTTCACTAGCATGAAGTCAAAAGCCCTGAGGAGGCTGGGTCTGCTGAGTTGCAGCAGCCCCTGTAGGCTTAGGCCTGGCTTGCTTAGGTTGCAGGCGCTTAGCAGCAAAACAACCTTTAGAAGATTGCTGACCAGAAGCAGGATGGAATCTGCCTTTCTTGAGGAAAAAATACTTCTTGAAAGGTTTTTTCTTGGCAGGAATAGAGGTTGACTTTGAAAGTCTATCCAAAGCAGAATTTTCTGCATCCATTTGAGTGGTTTTTATTTGCCAATCTTTACCAAACAGGTTTTCCCCTGTACAAGGAAGATTTCCCAAACCATCCTGGACCCAAGATTCTAGATCAGAAGCTTGGAGCCAAGCAATTCTGCGAGCAGCTATGGCAATGGCCGAAGCTCTGCTGGCACCCTCAAAGGAGTCAAAAGCTGCACGGTTGGAAAACTTTGAAATATCTTGAGTATGCTTAAGCCAAATAAGAGATTCTTCCCTTTTATCCTCTGGAAGAAAAGGGAGGAAAGTGTGTAGCTTATTTGCAACTTCTTTCAGAAACATCCCCATATAAAGACTATAGGAGTTGATTCTGGCAATGAGCATACTGGCCTGGAAGATTTTCCTACCAAAAGCATCCAAGGTCCTGCATTCTCTTCCTGGAGGAGCAGAGGAGTGTCTTTTTGCACTCTTTATCTTTTTCATAGCTGACTCCACCACAATAGAATGGTGAGGAAGCTGTGTTTATGAAAACCAGGACAAGGAGGGACACGGTACATGGTGTCCAACCTACGAGAATGAGGAGAGATAGTGAGAGGAGTCTCCCATAAGTCAATCATGTGATCATAAAGAATCTCATGAATTGGCAAGGTGACTGCCTCCTTAGGAGCCTTGGGATAACCTAAAATATCCAATTTTTTAGCTCTAGGCTCTGATTCAGAGGTTACTGAAATAGAAAGCCCTTTAGCCACTTCTCTTATGAAGTCTTGAAAGGACAAGTCTTCTGGAGGAGACATTCTTCTTTTTGGAGAAGAAGGCTCTTCAGGAAGGGCTATGGATACTTCAGCAGACACCTCCGATGCATCAGAATCTTCGGAGGAATCAAAGTATCGACTGTCCGGGTGCTCTTCCAAAGCTCGATACGCGTACCAAGCGGTATCGACATTGGGCGTTATCGGTACCGGTTCGGTACCGATGGGCACACCTGGACAGGGAACTGCTGCAGTCGACACCATGGTCGATGTCGATGCAGTCGGTACCGGTACCGACACTGGTGCCGGTACCGGAGCCGATACGAACAACGGAGTTTGTTGTGGTATCAGCGGCGTCGCAGCTTGAATAAAGGTCGTGATAGCCTGCTGCATGGACAGAACATTCTGATCCATCGACGCCATGGATGCCTGAAATTCGGTACCGGAAAGTTGTGCCGGTACCCCAGAGCATTCTAACAGGTGATCGGTCGAGGCCATGCCATCGATGTCAACCTGTAACCCCATAGGTGGAGCTTTGGAAGCCGGAGCTTCCCGCCGGGGTAGTTTTGCCGGTGCAGGATCCTCGAGGGCAAGCCCGGAGGCATCTTGATGCTTGGAAGGAGATCTACCCTTCGAGGAACGGCTGGTTTTATGTTTGGTTACCTGAGATCCATGGGAGGAAGAGGAAAGCCCTGGAAGACATCGATGCCACTGAAGCTGCATCAGAGGGAAAACAGAACATGGAGCTTGGCCGCTTGGTTCTGTAACCCTCGTTTGGACATCAAGGAACAGGACGAAAAATCCAAAATGGAATGGTCAGGACCCAAACATTTGAGACACCATTCATGGGTGTCGGTAACAGAAATAGTACCGCTGCACTTAGTGCATTTTTTAAACCCGGAGGCTGGTTTTTCCATGAGGAAAAATTCGTGAGCCCTAAGGCCCAAAAAGGAAAAACACACTAAGTGAGGGAAAAATATGTTTTGTTTTTTTTGTTGTTTTTTTTAAGAAAAGAAAGAAAGACCAGCGGTACCGGTCCGACGTTGGAGAAGACAGACGCGCGACCAAAGAAATAAAATAAAACAAAGAACTTCTTCAGCAGTGACAGGAACACGACCTGCTGGCTCCGTGGAAAAGAAGAACTGGAGAGAGGCGGTTGGAAAGGCGGGAAGGCAGCGCGCAGGCGCTGTGGGATGTTCCCAAAAGCTTTCCTTTTTTGGAAAGCTGGGGAGCGTTCCCGCGCAGGCTCCGTCGGTACCGACGAACCCATATGTGAAGACTCATTCCTGCTTGTTCCTGGAGATGACTGCTATACACAGGGAGAGGAACCAGATGCTTAGAATTTTACACTAGTTCTGATTTCTGGAAAAGCTATTCCATCCTGGTGTAGTCACCCCCTTATTCGCCTAAATCAATCCTGCTTTTTAAGTGAGCCTTTATTACATTTAAAGTAGTTTAAGCACACCAAAATCTGTGCTAAAATAGAAGTAATAAGCTGTATTAATCCCAGCGCAGCTTAGTACATCAATCGCAAAGAACAAAATGTGATATTATATCCAGAAAAGTCAAGGATTTTCTGCTGAACACTAGGATCCTTCCACTATTAACACATAAGTTTAATTTAGCGCCACAAGTTTTGAAGTGAGTTCCAGATCCACTTATCCTAGCAACACCTAAGTAGCAACACCTAAGTAGCAACTCCTCAGGAAACACATATTCTGATGCATCCTAGCAAGGCAAGGCATTAAAGCTATTCCTGAAGGATGACAGTCAAAAATATTTTTTCTTCAAATTATTTGCACATTCTAGGAAAGCGCAGCATTATGGTATGTCACTATATACTTCCATTGAAATGTTTAAACATGCAGTCAAGTATACTATACGAAATATCCCGATAAAGTCCATCCTCTTGGTAGTTCAATGGAAATTGCTCAACATAACTGGCTGATCTTTTTCGAAAAACTGCCATTTCATTCTACATACTTCATTTGTTTGCTGCTTTTGAACAGTTTTGACACTATTTGTCTTAACTAATTTTGACACCTTCCTACTAAACGCTTGCTAGACATAACAGAAAAAAAAGTCATCCAAAAGGCTGAAGAAGCTTTAGGTTTTCACAAAATGGATGAAAAACCTAAGATCAAAGTAGCCAATATTGAGAAGTATACAATAGAAGCTATTAAGAATCTCCCATAAAATGTGCACTGAATTTCAAAAATAATATTTGATGTGGAATAATGTATATAAATAACATTTCTATAGCTTGTGGCTGCACCTAGAAATGAAATAACAAAAAAAAACAGCAGAACAAAACTTGTGTGTAGATTTGTATGTACCAACCTGTTCCAATTTCTTGAGGTCTGTTTCGTTTCCAGAATTCTGTTTCACGCCGTTGTTCCTCTAATTAATAAAACAAAGTCTTAGTAACCCAGCTGATTAGATAAGAAAACAGAATGAAAGTATTTCCTTTTTAATTCAACAAGACCAGAAATACTGTGTTTTTTCCTAGAGACACAAAGGTAGTAATCTTGTAAAGCATGTTTTACATGTAGAAAGGAGAAATTGTCCATACCTGTTAATTTCCTTTACTCGATTTCTGCTAGACCAGTACAGCAGGAGGGGGTAGACCAGAGCAATTTTCGGTGACATCAACTGTATAACTCGTGATGCCACACAGACTTTCCAATATGGCACTTCTCAAGCAGAAAGCATGACAAAAACTCAGAAAACGTATTTAACCAGAACAATAACTTCTTTCTTACCAAACTAGACTACATAAGGCACAGATGGATAAATTTTATATAGCTGATAATTTACTTTGCTTAAATCTGGACAGACTAATCCAGACAAGTGGTTTATGTTCAACTTTCAATAATGTCATCACTTGGTTATCATTTGGTGCAGCACTGAAAGATGCCAGTAGAACACATCCCAAGCAGTAAGCAAGACTGAAAAACTTAGAAAAAAACTCAGAAAGTGTTACTAAACAAACAACCTTGCTTTGAAAAACATGAGCAAGTATTTGGTTTGTACCATAAAGAAATTGGAATCAGACCATAGCACTGACTACACCTTTTACAACAGCTGGATCTCCAGATCTAAAGAACAAGTCAGTCAGGCACTGACATCAACAATGCAACCAAAAAGCAGGGTTCTCAATCTGTCATCTGAGTCTTCCAGGGAGCGTCCTGGACTGGTCTAGCAGGATTCAAGGAAAGTAAATTATCAGGTATGCAAAATGTATCCTTCCTTATCATCCTGCAAGACAAGTCCAGACAAATGGGACAAATTCAGGCAGACAGGACACTGAGTGGGAGGAAGACAACAGCTGCCAAAGGTGCCATCTTTACCACCCTCCACGAGCACCCTGTAGGGCTTCACAAAGGTATTAAATGAAGACCAGACAGCCTCTTAAGAGATGTCTCCTGGAAAAAACAGAGTGAACTCTGCCTGGGAAGACCGCATCCAGTGGTGTGATCTATGAACTACTTTCAACAATGTTGAAATGTGATCACCTTTCAGAGCGTCTGATACTAAATAGTAAATGCTATGATGTACGCTCTACTCTTAACCCTTCGAGGTACTGTGATATTTATTTTTGCAGCAAGGCCTCAGACTATGGTAGAGCTAATGTTTCAGGTTATGGAGACATCTCCCAACCTTATGCTCACTTTTGCATCAACGGCCTAATACGCTGCTGGTGGTAATTTTTAACTAGTGCAGGAAAACTTTGTTGTCAGGTAAGTTTACCACATTTTAAACTTACCTGACAACAAAGTTTTCCTGCACTAGTTAAAAATTACCACCAGCAGCGTATTAGGCCGTTGATGCAAAAGTGAGCATAAGGTTGGGAGATGTCTCCATAACCTGAAACATTAGCTCTACCATAGTCTGAGGCCTTGCTGCAAAAATAAATATCACAGGACCTCGAAGGGTTAAGAGTAGAGCGTACATCATAGCATTTACTATGAACTACTTTGGCATGCACTTATCAGCCAGTATGTACACTGACCCAATGGCCTTCTTAGGCCATAGGAGAAGAGAGGATTTGACCTCTGTCAATTCTTTCCTCAAACTATCAAGGATGACAGAAAAGGATCCAGCCAGCAGGAGGAACTTGAAAAAGTAATTTAACTGTGCAACACCCTCAGCAAATTCAATGAATACAGCCAGGGGTTCTTTTGAAGATCCTCTGTCAGAGGAGGAAGGAAGGAATAACAATTTGGTCACGATGTAAAAACGGGGCATCACCCTTGAGAGGACGCCGCCATAGACTTCAAAGCACAAGACAACATCGAAAGACCATAATGGTTCTCTGTGAGACAAGGGCTGTAGAACGGACACCACCTGGTGGACACTGGAGATCCTAGGAAGCCACTGTAAGGAGCCAATCCTCTAAGGTGGTTTTACACATGGGCCAAAAGCAGGGCCTCAGCACCCTTAACCTCAGAGCGACCAACCAAGGCTCAATCAGACATTCAAACCAAAAGAACCACTCCACTACTGAAAAAGCAGGCAACGCTGAGGTACACTGCCAAGGAATTCCCTGACTGTGACTCCTGCAGCACCACATGGCCAAATTCTGAACCATGAAAGTTTAGGACCGAGCCCTGGACCAGGTCGGACAGACAGCAGGATTCTGATGAGGACATCAATAGGGAGGAGTGGCCTAGTGGTTGGGGCAAGGTACTACAGGCCGGAAGGTCGGTGGTTCAAATCCCACTAGAGGACGGCAACCTTGGGCCGGAAGGACTGGGGTTTCTAGTCCCTCAGGTGCTCCTTGTGGTCTTGGGCAAGCCACTTAACCCTCCATTGCCCATGTTCCCTGTAAGTATTAGTGTATGTGTCTCATATCCCATCATGTTAAATGTATCCCCCCAACCGCTTTGACCCGGTGAAAAGCGGGATATAAATGCAGCTAAATAAATAAATCAGGCCTACCGGGCCAGCAGGGAGACTACTACTTTTACAGAGCAACCCTTCTTGTAAGCCTACACCCCCACAAGCTAAAAGTGATCATGAACCTGCATTATTAGGAGCCCCTGCCAGGGCTGGAGGTCAGCTAGGACAAAAGCTTCAGGGGGTGGGGGTGGGGGGTACGGCAGCAAAGAACAGGGCATTCAAAGCTAAACAATAAATTCTGACAGTTGGGAGTGCAGGTGTGTGTATAAGGCTTAAGGCTTACCTAGGTTGCCAATACCTTGAACCAATTCTGGGGCCGGTCTTGGCCCCTGTCATGGTACCACCTTCTCATGAGGGAGCACGAGATACAGGGCCACACCCCACTGATCAACAATTCGTGAACCCTGGTATGTGAGGCCCACTAGGATCCTAAGGCCCGGATAGGACCGAAACATGTGTAAAAGACAGCTCACTAAAAGCAAGAAGGGAGACATACGCCTGAAGCAGGGCAACCAAGCATTGCATTTTATTTATTTATTTAGCTAGGCTTATATTACCACTTTTCACCGGGTTAAAGTGGTTTACAGTGAACAGAACATTTCGGATACATAGAACAGATAACAGCTTAGATAACAAATAACACAGTTACCTGGAATAAACCCCACCTTTGTTACATAGTATATATAACGGCAACTATTTGCAAACAATGAACTACTTACAATAGGAGAGCTATATACAAATGGTATATTCTATTAACTATTTATAAGTGTAGATTCTGTTTTCTTGGGGTCATGTCGGAGGGGTTATGTGGTAGGTCCAAATTGATCAGAGAATAAGGTGGTTTTTCAGGTGTTTGCGGAAAGAGGGAGGTTGGTGATATTCCTTATTCTGTCTGGCAGAGAGTTTCAAAGGGACGGTGCATATAGTTTGAATGCTCTGCGGAAAATTTGTTGGTTGAATTCTGTTTTAGATTGCAGTATGGTAAGTTTGTTGATTGAAGCAACTCTTCGTGGTCTGTTTGTAGTGAGTTTCTGAAAGAGGGTTTAGAGGTGGGTGGCCGGGTGGGAGTGTAGTGCTTTGTGCGCTAGGAGCAAAGATTTATATTTGATTTTGCTGGGGAGGGGCAGCCAGCAGAGTTGTTTTAGGATGGGGGTGATGTGATCATGTTTAGCAGCCCCTTGGATTTTATGGGCAGCAGGGTATAGAGCAGTTTGAAGGGGGAGGAGGGGTGGCTTGTGGTAGACCCTGGTAGATAATATTGCAGTAGTCTACATGAGGAAGAGAGTGAGGGCTTGAAGTGCTGAGTGGAAGTCTACGGGTTCAAGGAGGGGACGGAGGCGGTGCAGGGTCTTCGTTTTGATATAGATTGTTTTGGATGTCATCGTTCCTTGGGCTTTGAAAGACAGCTGTTGGTCGAGAGTGATCCCAAGACATTCCAGCTCCGATCTATCATTTATCTGAATGTTGTTTAGTTGAATCGTGGTTGGAGGGGTGAATGAGGAGTCCCTTGTAAGAACATAAGATATGCCATACTGGGTCAGACCAAGGTCCATCAAGCCCAGTATCCTGTTTCCAACAGTGGCCAATCAAGGTCATAAGTACCTAGCAATTTCCCCAAAAGACACAGGTTCCACAATGCTTGTACTGGGTCAAGCAGTGATATCCTGAGTCCCTTTTAATAATTGTTTATGGACCTTTCCCTCCAGGAACTTGTCCAAACCTAAACTAACAGCTTTTACTACATCCTCCGGTAACAAATTCCAGAGTTTGATTACACATTGAGTGAAAAAATATTTTTTCTTATCAGTCTTAAATAGGTTACCCTGTAGCTTCATTGCATGTCCCCTAGTCTTTCTATATTCTGATAATGTAAACAATCGATCTACGTTTACCTGTTCCACTCCATTCATTAATTTATAGACCTCTATCATATCTCCCCTCAACCGTCTCTTCCAGGTTGAAGAGCCCTAACCTTTTTAGTCTCTCTTCATAGGGGTAATCCTTCCATCCCCTTTACTATTTTGGTGACTCTTCTCTGTACCTTTTCTAATAACGCTATATCCATTTAAGATACGGCGACCAGAATTGCACACAATATTCAAGGTACGGTCGCACCATGGAACGATACATAGGCATTATAATATCCTTTATTTTATTTTCCATTCCTTTCCTTATGATACGTAGCATTCTATATGCTCTCTTGGCTGCCACTGCACACTGAATGGAGAGTTTTAACATGTTATCCACGATGGTGCCTAAATCTTTTTCCTGGGTGGTGGTTCCTAATGTGGAACCTTGCATCATGTAACCATAGTTTGGGTTGTTCTTTCCTAGGTGCATAACTTTGCACTTGTCCACATTAAATTTCATCTGCAATTTGGATGCCCAGTCTTCCAATTTATCAAGATCCTCTTGCAATTTTCCACAATCCTCTTGGGTTTTAACAACTTTAGTTTTGTGTGATCTGCAAATTTGATAACCTCATTCGTTATTCCCTTTTCCAGGTCATTTATGAATATATTAAAAAGCAGCAGACCCAGCATAGATCCCTGGGGTACTTCACTATTCACCTTTCTCCATTGAGAAAATTGGCCATTTAGCCTTACCCTCTGCTTTCTATCTTTTAACCAGTTCCTGGATCCACAATAGTACGTTGCCTCCTATCCCATGACTTTTTAGTTTTGCGAAAAGTCTCTGATGAGGGACCTTGTCAAAGGCTTTCTGAAAGTCCAGATACACTATACCAACCGACTCACTTTTGTCTAAGAACATAAGAACATAACATAAGATATGCCATACTGGGTCAGGCCAAGGTCCATCAAGCCCAGTATCCTGTTTCCAACAGTGGCCAATCTAGGTCATATGTACCTAGCAGTTTCCCCAAAAGACACAGGTTCCAAAATGCTTTAAATGGGTCAAGCATTGATATCCTGGGTCCCTTCTTAATAATGGTTTATGGAGCTTTCCTCAAGGAACTTGTCCAAACCTTTTTTTAAACACAGCTACACTAAGCCTTTATTACATCCTCCGGTAACAAATTCCAGAGTTTGATTACACATTGAGTGAAAAAATATTTTCTTTTATTAGTCTTAAATAGTTTACCCTGTAGCTTCATTGCATGTCTCCTAGTCTTTCTATATTCTGATAACGTAAACAATCGATCTACGTTTACCCGTTCCACTCCGTTCATTAATTTATAGACTTCTATCATATCTCCCCTCAGCCGTCTCTTCTCCAGGCTAAAGAGTCCTAACCTTTTTAGCCTTTCTTCATAGGAGTATCAAGGTCCTCTTGCAATTTTTTTATGAAGCTCTTGTGTTTAAAGAATTTAGTATCATCTGCAAATTTGAACACCTCTGTTGTTATTCCCATTTCCAGGTTATTTATAAATATGTTAAAAAGCACAAAGTCCAGCACAGATCTCTGGAGTACTCCACTAATCACCTTTCTCCATTGAGAAAATTAGCCATTTAGCACTACTTCTGTTTTCTTTCAACCAGTTCCTAAAGCACAGTTACTTACCTGTAACAGGTGATCTCTGGGAACAGCAGGAATTAGTCATCACATATGGGTACGTCGGTACCGACGGAGCCCGCGCGGGAAAGCTCCCCAGCTTTTCAGATTAAAAGCTTTTGGGGCCTCCCACTGCACATGCGCGCTGCCTTCCCGCCTTCCTGACCAGCTCTCGTCAGTTCGAGTTTAAAGCTGAGACAATAGAGAGAGAGGACAGGAAGATAGATAGATAGAGATACAACTCCTAGGGGAGGTGGGTGGGTTGTGATGACTAATTCCTGCTGTTCCCAGAGATCACCTGTTACAGGTAAGTAACTGTGCTATCTCCAGGAACAAGCAGGAATAAGTCATCACATATGGGGACTCCCTAGCTAAGATGCCTGGGAGATCCCCCTCCAAGGGTAAACCATCTTCGCATGGATCTCAGGCATCCATCCAGGGAAGGTGGGCAGGAGTTGTTTAAGTATGGAACAGGTGTTTGAGGACAGCCTGACCAAACAAGGCATCCCGGCGGGAGTCCTTGTCCAAGCAGTAATGGGCTGTGAAGGTATGAACCGAGGCCCAAGTGGCTGCTCGACAGATCTGATCTATGGACACAGAGTGAAGATGAGCCATAGAAGTGGCCATGGCTCTCACATTGTGAGCTGTGACATGGCCCTCCAGAGAAATGTTCTTACTCTGGTAAGCAAAAGAAATACACTGAGCGATCCAATTGGAAAGTGTACGCTTGGTGACTGGAAGCCCCAAATGAGAAGGATCAAAAGCCACGAAAAGTTGGGAAGACTTTCGATGTGGTTGAGTCCTGTTGAGGTAAAAGGCAAGAGCTCTTTTACAATCCAGAGTATGAAGGTTCCTCTCTGCACTGGATGCATGAGGAGCCGGGAAAAAGACAGGTAGATATACCTCTTGATTAAGATGAAAAGGCGAGACCACTTTGGGCATAAAGTGGGGATTCGTCCTAAGGACCACCTTATCATGATGAAACCTAGTATAAGGTGGATGAGCCACTAAAGCCTGCAGTTCACTGATGCGGCGAGCCGAAGTGACTGCAATAAGGAAAACAACCTTCCAGGAAAGAAATTTGAAGGAGGTAGAGTCCAAAGGCTCAAAAGGTGGCTTCATAAGCTGACCTAGAACTAGGTTCAAATCCCATGCTACCGGAGGAGGTCGGATGGGAGGTTTAGTTAGAGTCAGGCCTCTCATGAAACGTGCAACAAGAGGATGAGAGGAGACAGGTTGTCCATTTATAGGTTTTAAGGATGCTGCAATAGCACTCAAATGGACCCTTACTGAATTCGTCTTAAGGCCTGCATTTGAAAGATGCAGGAGATAGTCCAAGAGGGAATTCAAAGGAAGTGCTAGAGGGTCAAGACCCTGCTGAGCACACCAAATGGAAAAACGTTTCCATTTGAAAGCATAAGAACGCCTCGTGGAAGGTTTCCTAGAGGCATGAAGGATATCTGTCACAGGTTGAGAAAGATTAAAGTCTTGAAGACTTAGGCCTTCAGTAACCAAGCTCTGAGATGTAGGGATTTGGGGTTTGGGTGCCACAAAGTCCCCTCCTCCTGAGACAGAAGGTCTGGCGCAGCTCCCAGGTCCAGGGAGGATCCCTGGGAGAGATGCAGAAGTAGAGGGAACCACACCTGGCGTGGCCAGCGGGGAGCTATGAGGATCATAGTCCCGTGATCCCTCTGGAGCTTGAACAGAGTCTTGGATATTAGAGGAATGGGTGGAAAGGCATAGAGGAATTCCTGACCCCAATGCAGGAGGAAGGCATCGTGGGCCTGAGCTCCCTGACACTGAGTTCTGGAACAGAACTGGGGAAGTTTGGCATTCCACGGACTTGCAAAGAGGTCTATGTCCGGGGTCCCCCATTCCTGAAAGATTCTGCGTATCTGGTCCATATGTAGGGACCATTCGTGTGGAAGCAGAACTCGATTGAGTCTGTCTGCACGAGAGTTTTGAACTCCTGGAAGATACACTGCAAGAAGGTGAATTTGATGCTCTCTGGCGAAGGCCCATAATCTGAGAGCTTCGTTGCAAAGCGACAGAGAGCCTGTCCCTCCTTGTTTGTTTATATAGAACATGGCTACCTGATTGTCTGTCTGAACTAGGACAGTCAGGTTGACAAGGAGGGTATAGAAGACCTTGAGGGCAAGGTAAATTGCTCGCAGTTCCAGGAGGTTGATATGAAGGGTGGCCTCCTGTGGAGACCAAGTGCCCTGAGTGGAGAGGTTCTGAAGATGAGCTCCCCACCCTGTCTGGGAGGCATCTGTTGTGAGGGTTGTTTGGGGCAACAAAGGTTGGAAGGGGGCCCCCAACAACAGATTCTTGGTGGATGTCCACCATTGGAGGGACCAAAATAGACGGCTTGAGGTGAGTATTTGGTCGGAGAGCGCTCCAGATGCTTGAGTCCACTGGGTGGCCAAGGTCCATTGAGCTGCTCTCATATGCAGACGAGCGTAGGGCACCACATGTACCGTGGAGGCCATGTGGCCCAGAAGTCGCAGCATTTCCCGGGCTGTCAAATGACTGCTGGACTGAGCTTGGGAGGCCAAACTCAGCAGGCGTTGGGCCCTGACCTGAGGCAGGTAGGCCCTTGCAGTGATGGTGTCTAACTGGGCCCCTATGAACTCGAGAGACTGAGTAGGGATTAGTTGAGACTTGGGAAGGTTTACTACCAGTCCTAGATACTGCAGAAGACGCCTTGTGCGGTCCAGGGAAATTTGGGCCTGGGACTGAGAGGGAGCTCGGATGAGCCAGTCGTCCAGGTATGGGAATATGAAAATTCCCAGGCCTCTTAGAAAGGCAGCTACGACTGCCATGCATTTGGTGAACACTCTTGGAGCAGAGGCTAGACCGAAGGGGAGTACTCTGTACTGGAAATGTTTTCCCTGAAACAGAAATCGAAGGTTTTTTCTGTGGGATGGGTGGATGAGTATGTGTGTATACGCATCCTTTAGGTCTAGAGAACAAAGCCAATCCTGACTCTGAAGGAATGGAAGGAGAATGCCCAGAGAAAGCATTTTGAATTTCTCCTTGAAAAGAAATTTGTTCAATTCTCTCAGATCCAGAATTGGTCTGAAGCCCTCTGTCTTCTTTGGTATTAGAAAATAAGGGGAGTAGAATCCCGTCCCCTGTTGAAGAAGAGGGACCTCCTCTATTGCCCCCTGGGCAAGGAGGGAGGAGACTTCCTGACCTAAGAGGGCCAGGAGAGATGGGGGAGAATTGAACTGCCTCACCATAGTATAAGGAGGAAGGTCGGAAAAATGGAGTTTGTAACCCTCTCTGATGATAGAGAGGGTCCATTGCTCTGATGTAATTTGCTCCCATCTGGGAGCAAAGTGAGCTAACCTTCCGGGTATGGTGAGGGGCTCTGGTTGTTCTAGAGCCAGAAAAGTTAAGTTCTCTAGGGGCAAGTCAAAACCCCTGAGGGGGTGGAGCCTGCTGAGGCGTAGCAGACGCCGCAGGCTTTGACCTTGCCTGTTTAGGTTGCTGACGTTTAGCAGCAAAACGAGGCTGAGAGGATTGTTGGCCAGTATTTGTGGAAAATCTGGACTTCTTGTAATAAGGCCTCTTAAAAGACTTCTTCTTGGCAGGAGTGGAGGTAGACTTAGAAAGTCTATCTAAGGTGGCATTTTCTGCGTCCATTTGAGTGGCCTTAATTTGCCACTCCTCACCAAATAAGTTCTCACCTGTACAGGGCAGATTTCGTAAGCCATCTAGGACCCAAGGTTCTAGATCAGAAGCCTGGAGCCGGGCTATAGCAATGCCCGAAGCCCTACCAGCACCCTCAAAGGAATCAAAAGCTGCCCTGTTGGAGAACTTTGAAATATCCAAAAGGTGTTTCACTAAGGAAATGAACTGCTCCCTCTTATCCTCAGGGATAAAGGGGGCAAAATGCCGAACATTTAGAGCGATTTCACTGAGAAACATGCCCATGTAAAGACTATAGGAATTAATCCTGGCTATAAGCATAGTAGCCTGGAAAATTTTCCTGCCAAAAGAGTCTAGAGTCTTACATTCTCGCCCTGGAGGAGTAGAAGAGTGCCTTTTGGTACTCTTTATCTTCTTCATTGCAGACTTCACCACAATAGAATGGTGAGGCAACTGGGTTTTTTGGAAACCAGGAGAAGGGGGGACACGGTACATGGTGTCCAACCTGCGAGAAGAAGGAGACAATGTTAGAGGAGCCTCCCATAAGTCCATCAAGTGTTCTTGAAGGATTTCATGGATAGGCAGGGTAACTGCCTCTTTAGGAGACTTAGAGTATCCTAAAATATCCAGTTTCTTTGATCTGGGTTCCTTTTCAGAGGATGAAGCAATAGAAAGACCTTTAGCCATTTCTATGATGAAGTCCTGAAAGGACAAATCCTCTGGTGGAGACATTCTCCTGTTAGGAGAAGAAGGCTCCTCAGGAAGATCAAGGGAGAACTCATCAGAATCATCAGAGGAGTTAAAATCCTCTGAAGAAGCAGAGTATCCTCTATGTGCTTCCAACGCACGATACGCATACCGTTCGGTATCGACATCGGGCGTACCGGGTATGGGATCGGTACCGGGCAAAAGCCCGGATCCGGCATGCGGAACCGATCTGCGTTTGGAAGACGATGGCCTCGGTTCCGGTATGGAAGCCATTACCGGAACCGGACCCGGTACCGCTGGCTGCGGTACCGAGGGCGTAGCAGCATTAATAAAAGCCAGAATGGCCTGCTGCATGACTTGGACAGTATTGCCCATAGACGCCACTGCTGCCTGGATGTCGGTACCGGTATGGGCCGGTACCCCAGAGCAGTACAACAGGTGATCTGTCGAGGCCGCGCCATCGATGTCAACCTGTGACCCCATGATTGCTTTGGAGGCCGGAACCTCCCGCCGGGTTTTTTTGGCCTGGGCAGAATCCTCGAACTCAGAATTGAGAGCTTCTCGATCTTTAGAAAGAGATTTACTTTTAGAGGATTTGCCCACTGGAGTTTTGGTTACCTGAGATCCATCCGGAGAGGAAGACCTGGATGACTGTGATGCTTCTGAAGGAAACAGCACATGGAACTTGTTGGCCCGGTTCTGCAATCCACGTTTCGACATCTGGGAGCAGGATGGGCAGTCCGGTATGGAATGGTCAGGTCCTAAACATTTAAGACACCATTCATGGGTGTCTGTAAGAGGAATGACAGCACTGCACTTGGTACACTTTTTAAAACCAGGAACTGGCTTCTCCATGAGGAGAATTTGTGTAGGCCTGAAGGCCTAACAAAGTACCAAGCTGTGCTGAAGAAAAGAAAAAAATATTTTTTTTTTTTTCATAAGAAAGAAAGAGAGACCGGCAGTACCGGTTTCAAAATGGGGAAGGCAGGTACGCGGTCTAAAGAAAACAATAAAATTAACAATTTCTTCAGCGGTGACAGGAACACGACCTGCTGGCTCCGCGGAAAAAAAGAAACTGACGAGAGCTGGTCAGGAAGGCGGGAAGGCAGCGCGCATGTGCAGTGGGAGGCCCCAAAAGCTTTTAATCTGAAAAGCTGGGGAGCTTTCCCGCGCGGGCTCCGTCGGTACCGACGTACCCATATGTGATGACTAATTCCTGCTTGTTCCTGGAGATTCCACAATAGCACATTGTCTCCTTTCTCGTAACTTTTTAATTTCTCCAAGAGTATCTCATGAGGGACTTTGTCAAAGGCTTTCTGAAAATCGAGATATAGTGTATCAACCAGCTCACCTTTATTTGTTTAGTCATACCTTCAAAATAACATAAGAGATTGGTGAGACATGGCTCTCCTTGGCTAAATCCATGTTGGCTTTCTGCCATTAAATCATGGCTAGAATCTACATGTTCAGTAATTTTGCCCAGTACGGATGTCAGGCTCACTGGTACATAGTTAACCGATCATTCTTGGAACCCTTTTTAAAAATCGGCATTACATTGGCCACTCTCCCATCTTTGGGCACTACAGATGATTTTTTGATAGAGCTATTACTATTAGTACTCTGTAATATATAACCTCATTTCAGTTCTTTTAGCACCCTGGGATGTATGACCTCCAGTCCATGTGATCTGCTGCTCTTTAGTTTATCAATTAGCTGTATACAACTTCCCGATTTATCGAGATTTGTTTCAATACCTCCAATACATCACCTAAGAAAACCTTATAGCTGTTTTCTTTAATCTGGCTAGAACAAGGCCCCTTCTTTATCAGATCCCATATATTCTTCCAGTCCTTAACATTTATGGTTTGCCCTAAATCTCGTTCCCATTCTATCATATATCTAAATTTCCCATCCCCCTGCCCTTTCACCGCCGCATATAGTGCCGTTAGCATACCCTTCGAACCTCCCCTCCCATACCATATGGCCTCCAACTCCGAAACTTCACTCTCCATCCCCTCCCTCCCCAATGTCCTTCGCAAGAAGGAGCAGGCCTGGACGTAAGCAAACCTGTCCCTCTCTTCCAAATCATACTCCTTCACCTCCTCAAACCTCCTTAGTTCCCCCTCCTCCATCAACTGGAATCCACACTTGAGCCCCTTCCCACTCCAAATGTCAAACTGGCCACCCTCTCAACCCGGTTTAAAGGCCCGCCACCCCCTCCAAGGTGTCATTACCGAAAACCAAGACGCTCTCCTTGTTACCTCAGGTCTTCTAACCGCATCCCAGATCCTCGACACCTGCCTCATCGTTTGGGTTCCCCCCCCCTACACCGCCCTCTCCCCCTTTGGGGCCCATATCCAAGCGTCTAACCCCCCTCCCTTGCACCCTTGTTCTTTCCAAGCTAACCCATGGTAACAGTCCCCCTCTTCCCCTCCAATCCATGATATGTTTTAATTGTGCTGCCCTATAGTATTCCTTCAGGTTTGGCACTCCTACCCCCCCCCCCCCCCGCCTTGCCAGTGCACATAACCTTCCTGGAAATCCGAGGTGGCTTCCTTTTCCAAATGTAGCTAAATACTCGCCTTTGCAGGGCTCTCATCACTCCCTCTGGTATCTCAACTGGTAAGGCATGAAATAAGTAAAGCAGGCGAGGGAGAATATTCATTTTAATGGCTGCAATCCTACCTAACCATGATGTCTCCAACCCCATCCAGCCCTCTAGGTCCTTATTAATGGTCCCTATAAGTTTAGGATAATTCGCCTTGTACAGATCCTCATACCTACCCGTCAAGTTTACCCCCAAGTACCCCAGGGATTTATGGACCCATCGTAAGGGGTAAGCCTTCTTCAGATTCTCTTCAATCTCCACGCCCAGCTGCACCTTCATTACTTCTGTCTTATCAATATTCATTTTGAACCCCGACACTGCCCCGAAGGCCTCCACCTCCCTTAGCACTTCCGGTAGCGTTTGCTGGGGCTTACATATGTACAAAAGAATGTCATCCGCATATAGTGAAATCTTATGAGAATTCCCCCCCCCCTTTCCAGTCCTACTATCGTCACATTCCTACGGATCCTTTCTGCCAGTGGTTCAACTACCAAAGCAAACAGCAGCGGAGACATGGGGCATCCCTGCCTTGTCCCGTGCCCCACTGCAAAATCCCTAGAATAACGCCCATTAACCTTTACTCAGGCACGCGGCTCCCGATATATGCCCTGTACCCACTTCAGAAAATTCGGCCCGCATCCCACCTTTTCTAACACCTTCATCAGGAACCCCCAATGAACCCTATCGAAGGCCTTCTCTGCGTCAATGGACATCAGTATCAGCTCCTCCCCCACTTGTCTTGCCTCCCACACCACCCCTATTGCCCTCTTTACATTATCCGCTGCCTGCCTCCCCTTAATGAACCCCATTTGATCCTCGTGAACCAACCCTGGCAACCAGCCCGCTAATCTATCCGCCAAAATCTTAGCCAAAATTTGACATCCACATTCAACAGGGAGATAGGCCTATAAGACCCACAACTCAAGGGGTCTTTCCCCGATTTCAATAATACAGTGATCCCTGCCGTCAGCATTCTTCTCGTGAGCTCACCTCCCTGTTCCAAAATACCATTGAAAACCCTCCCTAATATCCCCCCAATCTCCCCCAAAAAAACTTTATAAAAACTTCCTGGCAACCCATCTAAACTTGGCGCCTTCCCCCCCACCAGACCCTTCACTACCCTCCCAATTTCTTCCTTAGTAATGGGAACCTCCAGCCCCTCTCTCGCCTCTTCTGACAGCCCTGTAAGCGGTATCCTGTCCAAATATTCTGAGGTTACCTCCCCCCCCCCCCCGTATACAATGCCCGATAAAAATCCCTAAAACATTCCCGGATCTTCCCATCTCCCCTACAAATCTCCCCATCCTCCCCTTTAATCTGAAAGATCGTGGAAGCACCTTTCTGCTGTCTCAAACGCCTGGCCAGCAAGCAGCCAGCCTTATCCCCAAACTCATAATGTACCTGCTTCACTTTTTGTAGTGCAAAGGCCACTTGCTCCAGCTGCAGAGCTTGTAGCTCTTCACGTACCCTCTCTACCTCCCTCTTATCCCTCTCTGCCCCAACCTGCCTGTAAGCTTCCTCTGCCTCCTTCAACCTCCTCCTCAACCCCTCTTCCTTTTCCCCTCTTTCCCTCTTTGCCCCCCACATAAGGAACCACCCTCTTAGAACCGCCTTCAAATCTTCCCATACCATCATGTCCCGAACCTCCCCCGTATCATTCAAGGCTAAATATTCCTTCACTGACGCCCTAACATCCTCCACCACCTCCCTACTCTGCAACAAGCTTTCATTCAACCTCCAGAATGCCACCCCCCCCCCCTTGTGTAGGGCTACTAATTGCTATTTCCACTGCCCCATGATCCGTCCATCCTACTGGGATAATACCCCCACTCTCCACTTCTAACATCCAAGCCTTATCAAGTAGGATCATGTCTATCCTACCCCAACTATTATAGGGCGATGAGAAAAAAGTATACTCCCGCCTACTGGGGTGAAGCACCCTGCAAGCATCCACCAAGTTCCATTGATTCATCAGGCTTCTCAATCCTTGCCTATTCCTACTCCCCCCATCTCCCCCCTTCGGATCCTGATCGACCCTTGGGTCTAGAACTACATTACAATCCCCCCCTACCACCAATTTCCCCCCACCCGCTCCTTCCAACAACCTCCCCAGTCCTTTCCAAAATGTCCCTTGGTTGCCATTTGGCCCATACACCGACACCATCACTATATCCGCCATTCCAAACCTCCCCCTAATCCCCACTACCCTCCCTTCCGTGTACTTAAAATGCCCCCCTATTTGAATTCCACACCCCGACCTAACCAGTATAGCTACCCCCCCTTCTTCACCCCCTCTTTATTGCAAGAATAAAATTGCTCAGGGAAAGTCTATTCCTCATCCTCCCCACATCCCCCCTCAAGTGGATCTCTTGAATCAGCACTACATCCCACTGATTTCACTGTGCCTCCCTAAATAACAGGCTGCGTTTAACAGGTGAATTCAACCCCTTCATGTTTACTGTCCCTATCCACAACATCCCCCCCTAAACAGCTCCTTCTCCCCATATGCTGTGCCCTTAGCCCTCACCCATCCATTCCCACACCCCCTCCCCCCTCCACCACCCCCCCTTCCCCACCACCTCCCCCCAACCTTCCTCCCTCCACCTCACCATCCTCCTTCCTTTCCGAGACCATCATATCCTACCCTTTCATTTATCCCCCTCCCCCACAGAAATTGCATGTACAGGTTCAGAGACAGCGTGCCCCCCAACTCCCCTTCTGCCTTCCGTCACCCCAGCACCCCCTCCCCCTCCCACCCCCTTGTCAGCCCTATAAGTCCAGTGTCCACGTTACCAGGCGGGTAGGGCTCTATCGCCCATACTCCCCCATCTTTTCACAAAACATATCCAACTTGCAGACCCTTCAATCGTCTGTCCCCGCAACCTCGCTCTCTTGCTCTTAGGCTAGCCGCTTCAGTCTCTTCCCTTTTTCTCCCACTCTCTGCCATTGCGATCTCGAGCGCTGCTTTCCAGTCATCGCTACTTGTTGCCCCCCGCTGCGTTCTCTCACTCGAGTGGGGTAGATTCTCACACCCCAACTCTTCCAGCGCCGACCAGGCTTCTTCCACTGTTTTAACTTTCTTAGACACCCCATTTACGGATAGAAGCAGGCCAATAGGGAACATCCATCTGTAGCGAAGATTTTTCCCCCGCAAATATGCAGTGATCTCCCTCAAACTTCTCCTCCGCTCCAGGGTGCCTTTTGAAAGATCATTAAACACCTCCACCTCATGTCCTTCCCAGGCAATCCTGCCATACGTCCGCACCAACAGTAGTATTTGTTCTTTAACAGGGAACCTGCTCATGTAGGCAATAATGTCTCTGCCCTGTTTCTCTCTCCGTGGACCAAGACTCCAATGTGCTCTCTCCACTCCAATGGAGTCCATTCGGGCCTCCCCCTCCTCTCCAAGCCTTAAAATGTGGCTACACAAGCGCTGCACAAGTTTCACACAGTCCTTGGTCAACTCTGTTTCAGGCACTCCTCTTATCCGTAGATTATTTCATCTCGCTCTATCTTCTCTCTCCTCCATCTCCTCCTGCTGTTTTAACTCTTTCCTGCTCAGCCACCATTTCCCGTATCTCCTCCTCTTGCTGCTCCACGTGGCCCTCTAGGTCTTCCATCCGCTGCCCCATGCAGCTCACCTCTTTTTGTATAGCCACCAACGCTTCCTTCAAATCCTTCCTCATCTCCTTCATCGCTCCCTGCATCTCAGTTTTGAACACCGTCAACCAAGTTTCAGCGGCATCTCCTCTGGCCCGACAGTGTTCTACCTATTTTACTCACACCTTCAAAACAAAACAGAACAGATTAGTAAGACAAGGTCTTCCTTGTCTAAAGCCACGTTGGCTGTCTCCCATTAAGCAATGACTATCCACATGTTGAGTAATTTTGTTCTTTATGATTGTTTCTACCATTTTTCCCGGTACTGATGTCAGTGCTTCTGTCTTCTTGTAGTTGATCAATAGGTTATTTGCTGTGAGCCAGTGTGAAGCAGTCCTGAATTCATGTGTATGACAGTTGTTTTGAGTGTAGTGGACAATATAGCATATCATCGTCAGCATATATGTGGAAGTGGATGTTGTGTTTTCTAATAATCGAGCAGAGGGGTTGGAGATAGAAGCTGAAGAGGGGTGCAGATATCGTGGATCCCTGGGGTACCCCTTGTGTTTGTTGGTAAGGCTTGGAGGTGCTCGTACCTAGTTTTATCTGCTGTCTTCCATCAGTGAGGTGGGACTAAAACCATTTGAGAACTGAATCTTGGATTCCATATGTCTGTCTGTAGTCACTCTAAGAGTGTACCATGGTTGACTGTATCAAACGTTGCAGAGATATCCAGAAATACCAGAAGGCAGGCTTATGAGTGGTCTTGTATTCCTTGTGTCAATGTGTTGATGAGATAGGTTATCAGGATGGATCAAGTAAGCAGTTTTCATCGATGTGGTCTTGGAGGTGGAGCTGTACGGTTTTCTCAATGACTTTGGCCAAGAAGGGGAGGCTGGCGATGGGTCAGTATGATGCAGGGGCAGTAGGGTTGAGGCTTAGCTTAAGGTGGGGCGGATAGAGGATAGCTTTAGACAGTTTGGCATTATTCCTTGTTATAGTGTTTCATTTGTTATTTTGATGAGGATTGGGCTGAGTCCGATCTTTGTAGCTTTGATCCGGTTGATTGGACATGGGTCAAGAGGCAAGGTGGAGGTATTAAGATTTGTTAGGATACTCATTATCTCTTCGCTAGTGATCACATGAAAGGTGGACCAGCAGGTGGTGTCAGGAAGCATGGTAATGGAGGGGTGGGTGGTGTGGTCTATGCAGGGGTGTAGCTGTTTGTAGTGCACAGCTAGTTGTTGTTGGCTGATGGCTGGTGTTTGGTGGGTGGATCTTCAAGGCGCTTAACTAGATCAAATAGTTCTCGTGGGTGATTGACAGAGGTATTGATGATCTATGTATAATAGTCCTCCTTTGCTTTATCTGTGGTTGCATGGTAATTCTGAAGTAGTGTTAGGTAGTTGTTGCAGTCTTCAATCTGGGAGGTCTTTCGCCATTTCTGCTCTAGTTGTCTTAGTTCAGTTTTTAGTTGGTGCAGAGTACGGGAGTACCAGGGAGCTTTGGATACAGTTTGTTGATTAGGTGGTAGTCTAGCTGCATCTCCAAGCACTTTGTTCCAATTGTCTATCAGTACTGTTGTGTCTGATGTGTTCTTCTTTATGTTTGGTATGGTGTACTCCAGGAAGGCATCCTTGTTGAATTGTCTGAATCTTCGCATGGTCTGTTGTTCTATCTGGGCTATTGGGAATTTTAGGGCTAGCAAGAAGGTGAGGAGGCTGTGGTCAGTCCATGGCAATGGGTAGGTTCATAGCATGTGGAGGAGGGCTGATATGGATTGGGAGGGTGAGAGTAAAGATAAGGTCTAAAGTGTTGCCTTTGTTGTGTGTAGGGAATGTTACATTTTGGATGAGGTCCATCGATTCCATGGTTGAGAGGAAGGTGTCTGCTATGTTGGTAAGTAGGGAAGGGAGGTTGAAGTCTCCCAGGATGAGAAGGTCCTTCTTGATCGTGGAGTTTTCTATAATATTTTCTATTATGCTGGATAGGTCGTTGGAAGAGAGGGTGGGAGTTCAGTAGGTGAGGATGATGGTCATATAGTTATTCGAGATGCTGACTGAGTCCATTTCATCATTTCATCGGTGCTCCTCGATGATAGGGGACAGAAGGGCAGATGTGTTTTGGTTATCAGCAATACCCCTCCCCAGTTTTTTTTCTTGGATAGTGGAAGAGTATCTGTCTACTCTGAGCTGGTTGGGAAGGACATTATCGGTGTCCAAGTCTCAGTTATGCATAGAATGTCAAGTTGGTATTCTGCGAGCAGGTCAGTGATAGCATGGATTTTATTTCTCACTGACCTGGCATTGATCAGTGCACATCAGAATAACTGTGTTGTTGATTCGATGGTGGTGGAGATGGGAGTGATGTGGGAAGAGGTTTATATGGGTATGAGGTATCTGGATAAGTGCCGTCATAATCAGTTAGGGAGGGGGGAGTGAGTGCTGGTAGTTGTGAGAGGTGAGGGAGGTATTGGGGGCTGAGGAGGATATTGTGTGCTGTTGTCAAGAGTACGAAAGCAAGCACTGTGTACCATGCTAAATATAATGTGAGCATGACTTTCACAGATCCTTTCCATGGCTGAAATAGCTCCACCTATTGCCATTCAACTGCTGGCCATCAAGTGGCGCACTGGAAAGCCCCATCTTCATACGACGAGGTCACGCATGGGAGAGCAGGGTTCTCACTTCATCTAGACCCACCGAGTTCAGGCACAGAAAAGCAACATGAAGGCTGTTGGAAGCTTTTGGCATGTACTGCAGAGAGGGCAGTCAGATGCTCCTCTGCCCAATAATACCACTCTGCAACCTCAAGGTCCACGCCAGTCCAGCAAGCTCTGCCTCGCTGGCAAACAAAAGGCATCACCAGGTCAGCAACCGAGAACACACAGCCAGCTTTGTCTACTAGAAGAGGACTGAACCTCTGCAGGACCAAACTGCTCACTAGCCTCTCAGTGGAAGATCGTCCAGGTGGTCTCTTGTGGTAGTCAGAGCTTGGACCTACTGGCCCATGCTTTGCACTCCCAGCCCTATAGGTTGGGATCCGAGATGACAGACACCCCATCTGGTGTTTCCAATGATTCCCCTGCCATCAGATGGCAGAACTGCAACCAACACCTGAACTGCTCCTTGATCTCTCAGGAGAGAGGAAAAGACTGGTCAAATAAGGGGTAACATGGAACTCATAAGGTTAGGTGTCTCTGTAGTGAGTGCACATATGCTCTGGACCAAGGAATTGGCTCAGATACCAGATCCAAAGACCAGACAGTATGAGAAATCCAAAGTTCATTAATTTGACTGAGAACTGCATGCGCTGAATTGGCTGAAGCTTGAGTTAGCTTTTCATCATGAGGTCTTCAGCTCAGGTCAGTAATAGAACCAGAAAACAGGTTGTTATAAGGACAGGCAATCACCGACCCCAGCCTTCCCAGCCAGAGCTCCCTGGGCCTGTGTCATAATTGTCCTTCAAAGAGACTGAGCATGTCAGCCTAACATCTAGGTGTGGACCACTCAAGCCCTCTAGATGCAGAACAGCACCATTCTCACAACTTTTACCTTAGAAGAATACAGGAAATCCATGTCTAGGTCAAAGAGTCACTAAAGAGAAAGTCCAGAACACAGAAGCGAAGAAACAGCTAATGCTATGCACACTGGGAAGACGACACATATCACCAGGTCCAGGAGATAAGAAGCACCCATCACCTGACCGCTGCAATGCCAGATCCAAAGGACCTCAGAAAAGCAAGAGATTCTGAACCGAAACAACCGTCTCTAGGTCCAAAACATGCCAGAAGGAACCTCTCTTCATGAGTAGTCAAGCATGAGGAATAATGTCACCAGCCTCACAGCGGAAAGCACAGGAATAAATAACCTTCCGTTGCAGGAGGCGCTGAAGAGCTTCCACAAACATCAGTCACATGAGTGGAGAGCCACAGGAAAACTATACCAGGGAAATCCATATAAGCCCCACCGTAATACAAATATGTGCATTCAAATCCCCAGGCTGGCCTGAACTAGAACTTCGGGGACAGAAGGCAGGCAGCTTGAAGGAGGGGCTAACTCCTCTACAACCTTGCATAAGAACCCTGAACACCCACAAGTCCAATGTGGTATAGATCTGCCTAGAGAGAATAGACTGAGCTACACCCTAACCGGCTGTACCTCCAGATGGACTGCCAGAACTTAATGAGGAGAATTACAGACTCCCAAAAGAAACCCTGGGGGCTACTAGAGAACGGCAAACATTCTACCTGGACTGCCCCTATTATTACAGAGATCCCAAAGGACTCAACGCAGCAGAGGGCATTTCGAGACTCTACGCATGGCCATACAGGGCCCTTTGGCTCTTCGACTCTCTTCCAGGAGTCTCAGTGAGCAAGCTTCTCCATTAAGAGAGCAAGAATCCCTTAAGGAAAACTGCATTTATATATCTGAGGCAGCATCTCTTAACTAAGGGTAATGCCAGCCCTATCAACTGGTCAATACCACTGCCACCATGGAAGTGGCGGACACTCTGAACCAGGCTTAACCAGCAGCAGCCACTGCTGCAAGTCTTAGTATCTGGTAGGAGACTAGGTTTAATGGCCATCTGGCCCAACCAATGCTAGGTGTTCCAGGGACCTGCAACCTTGAAAAACAAAGCACCAGAACCATATGGCTAGATCCACAAGGCTGGCCTCCAGGCGTGCACACAGCACTGCCCAAGAGTCCATGGCAGCTAATGCTAAATCCTTAAGGGTCTCTACCCTCAAAAAGAAGAATCCTCACATGCAGCACCTCCCTCTGCCGGGATAGTCACGTGCTTAAGCATAGCTGGAACAAGACATGCACCCAAGGGTAACCAAAGGGCTGGTCCCTTTCGCGTTGGAGCAGAGAGAACAACCCATACTGCATAGGTTCAGAGAGAAATATAAACATAACAGAACACCAGATCACCCAGTTACAAAGGGGACTTGCCTGCTAACCCCACCGAAAAGCTGTCTCTGCACACTGCAGAGCTGCCATACCATCCTGAAAAGACAAACAGAGCCCAGCAGAGAAAAGGTAGATTACAAGGATTCAAATCGGTCCCTAGGGGGAACCACTACTCCACTGTCCTCAGTCTTACCTTCCAGACAACAGGGATATCACTTGGGTCCTTCAACTAATTCCCATAGGTTAAAAGGCTGAGTTCCTGGTATGAAGGAGGAGCAAAAGGGAAAAGCGGGGGAATGACCTCTCCATCTACACGTCACAGAAGCGTTTTTGGGCCCCAGGTCCCCAGAGGGGAAGCCTGGGCTTCAAGTCCCAACAAAGGGGGCTACCATGCAGCTCGTCCGACTAAATATAGTCTGTGAGCTATTTCAGGCTCTGCAGACAAGTAGGACCCCGGAGGGTCCCTAGTGGTCACCGGTCATGTGGCTATGGCCACCCTACCATGCTCCACCTCTGCAGAGGTGGCTGCAGTGTTCTCCGATGGGATAAGAAAAGGAAAGGAGATGTAGGAGCCATAGGAATGAGATCAAGCCCTGGGCCTCCTGAGGGGAGGGGGGTGGGGTCTCAGAATGCCAGAAAAATAGATGCCTCAGGCTTTGCAGGCATGTAAGGGTCAAAAAACAGTAGCTGCAGTAAAAAAAAAAATCAAAACAAAAAAACAACCTACTAGGGGCCATAAGCTTCAATGGGCCGCATAGCTGAAAAAAGATAGGCACCATTAAAAATAAAAAACACTACAAAAAAAAAGCTCACTGAAAAAAACAAATCAGAGATGTGGTGAAAAGTGGGTCCTGAAAAGGTACCCCCTAGATGTTTCCTTACCATTCCCCCTAGATGTATCCTATGGCAAGGCAAAAGGAAAAGGAGACCGCTATGGTTTTCTAAGGAAGTAGCTGAAAAAGTGAAGAAAAAGAGGGAGGCCTTCATGAAATACAAGAGATCACAGAGAGAGGAAGACAGGCATCTGTATTTGGAAAAACTTAGAGAAGCTAGCAAAGTAGTCAAGAAGGCAAAGATTCAAAAGGAGGAGGAAATAGCCAATGCAATAAAATGGGGGGATAAGACATTTTTCAGATATATTAGTGAGAAGAGGAAGGGCAAAAGTGGTATTGTCAGACTCAAGGGTGTAGGGGGGGAATATGTAGAAGCTGATAAGGATAAAGCGGAATTGCTTAACAAATATTTTTGTTCTGTGTTCACAGATGAAGAACCAGGAGCAAGACCTCAGAAAACACCCACAAATAGGAACAGAAGCGAGGGACATCTTCAACAATTTTCAGAAGACTGTGTTCGTGAGAAACTAGCTCAACTTAAAGTAGACAAAGCGATGGGACCGGATGGGATACACCCTAGAATACTGAGGGAACTTGGGGACGTTCTAGCAACTCCACTGACTGACCTTTTCAATGCCTCGTTGAGTCGGGAGTGGTGCCAAAGGACTGGAGAGAGGCTCATGTGGTGCCTTTACACCAAAGCGGAAGTAAGGATGTGGTTGAAAACTACAGGCCGGTTAGTTTAACTTCGGTGGTGAGTAAATTATTGGAAACGCTGCTGAAAGAGAAAATAGTGAGATTTCTGGAATCCAGCGGATTACAGGATCCGAGGCAGCATGGATTCACCAGAGGCAGGTCTTGTCAGACAAATCTGATTGATTTCTTTGACTGGGTGACCAGGGAGTTGGACCGAGGGAGAGCTCTAGATGTGGTGTATTTAGATTTCAGCAAAGCCTTTGACACTGTTCCTCACAGGCAACTTATAAACAAACTGAGCACCCTAGGGATGGACCCTAAAGTTATTGCTTGGGTTAGAAATTGGTTGGGTGGGAGGCGACAAAGAGTACAAGTAAATGGAGCTCACTCTGAGGAGAAGGATGTTACCAGTGGTGTGTGCCCCAGGGAACTGTCCTTGGTCCGATTCTTTTTAACATCTTTGTTAGTGATATAGCGGAAGGGCTGTCGGGTAAGGTTTGCCTCTTTGCAGATGATACCAAAATCTGCAATAGAGTAGACACCCAGGAAGGTGTAGATAACATGAGGAGGGATCTAGCTAAGCTTGAAGAATGGTCTAGAATTTGGCAACTGGGATTTAATGTTAAAAAATGTAAGGTCATGCATTTGTGCTGCAGCAATCCAAGGGAGCAATACAGTATAGGAGGTGAAGTACTTTTGTCCACTAAAGAAGAGCGGTACCTAGGCGTGGTTGTGTCTGATGATCTTAAAGTAGCTAAACAGGTAGAAAAGGCGACGGCAAAAGCTAGAAGGATGCTTGGGTGCATACGGAGAGGAATGGCTAGCAGAAAAAAGGAGGTGATAATGCCTCTGTATAAGTCTTTGGTGCAACCTCATTTGGAGTATAGTGTGCAATTCTGGAGACCGCACCTTCAAAAGGATGTGAACAGGATGGAGTCGGTGCAGAGGGTGGCTACTAAAATGATTAGTGGGCTTAGTTATAAAGCATATGAGGACAGACTTAAGGATCTTAATATGTACACCTTAGAGGAAAGGCGGGATAGAGGTGATATGATTGAGATGTTTAAATACCTCCGTGGCATAAATGTTCAGGGAGAGAGCCTCTTTCAATTGAAAGCAAGTTCTGCTACGAGGGGACATGGGATGAGGGTGAAGGGAGATAGATTCAGGAGTGATATGCGGAAATATTTCTTGACGGAAAGAGTAGTGGATCCGTGGAATAGTCTCCCAGTGGAGGTGGTAGAGATGAGGACAGTAACTGAATTCAAAAAGCATGGGACCAACACAGAGGATCTCTAAAGGTAAAAAGTGGACTGTTGTAGTTGTTGATATGGAAGGACAGACTAGATAGGCCATGTGGTCTTTTTCTGTCATCATGTTTCTATGTCAACAGCTACTGTGTTGGCTGTCTTGACTAGACTGTAAGCTCTGATGAGAAGGGACCATCTTTTACATGCGTCTGTGCAGTGCTGCGTACGTATTGTAGCACTATACAAATGTTCAGTAGTAGTAGTAGTACTGTCAGGCTGATGGGTAAAGCATAGTTACTCACCAGTAGCAGGTGTTCTCTGTGAACAGCAGGAATAAGTCCTCACATATGGGTGGCATCACCGACAGAGCCCTCCACGGAATACGCTCCAGCTTCCAAAGGAAGCTTTTGGAAGGTACATCATGCATGCGAGTCTGTCTTCCCTGTCCACCACAGCGCCACATTTTCCAGTATGACAACATAGTAGGAGCCAAGAAGGCAACTACCTGGGGAGGTAGGAGGATAGTGACGACTTATTCCTGCTGTTCACGGAGAACACCTGCTACAGGTAAGTAACTACGCTTTCTCAGTGAACAAGCAGGAAATAAGTCCTCACGTATGGGACTCCCAAGATCCAGGCTACCGGAACCTGAGGAGAAAAAATAGTCCAAATGGGCATTGAGCACTGGAGAAGCCAGAAGAACACAAAGGCAGTCCCATCAAGGGACATCTAATGCAGTATCCACAGTAGACATCGACCAAGGGAATTTTAGTAGGTAGCCTGAACAGACAGAAGGGTCAATGGGCAGAAGTTGACCTTCAAGACCCAAAGAGATGCTGGAGCAAGGCCTGGCTAAAATTGCTGTCCCCATCCAGACAGTAATGTGCTGCAAAGGTTTGAACCGAAGACCATATTGCAGCCCTGCAGATTTCCTTTACAGAGGCAGAACAGAGGCTGACTACCGATGTAGCAATCACATGGACATTGTGAGCCGTGACGTGACCCTCATAACCAGCCAAGAAATATGCACAGGTGATGCAGCAGGGAGCCAGAGGGATAGAGCATGCTTCAAAAGTGACCCCCAGTCTATTGGGGGTCTAAGGAGAAGAATAGCTGGGAGGATTGATGGTGCACCTTCATGTGCTCCAGGTAGGCCAATGCACGCTTGCAATCCAGCGTGTGCAACGCTGTCTCACTACGGATGGCATGAGGATGGGGAAGGAACATTGGAAGGACAATGGACTGAATGAGGTGAAAAGCCGAGACCATCTTTGGCAGAAAACAGAGGTACTTGCAGAGCACCAACCGGTTCTGGTGAAACCTGGTGTATGGAGGATAAGCAACCAAGGCATGGAGCTCACTAACACGTCAGGTCGATGTGACGGCCACTAGGAAGAGGAACTTCCAGGTCAAGAACTTCAGAGGGCACATGCCCAGTGGCTCAGAGGAAGCCTGCATGAGCTGGCCGAGGACTACATTCAGGTCTGAAGCGACTGTAGGGGACATGACTGGAGGCTTCGAGAGAAGCAAGCCTCGCATGAAGAAGACTACCAGTGGTTGAGCAAAAACGGGCTTCTTCCTGCAGCCATGATGGAACGCTCCTATTGCACTGAGGTTGACATGCACAGAGTTGGACTTGAGCCAAGAATTGGAGAGGTGCAAAAGGTACTCCAACAGCTGGTCCACAAGGCAGACAAAGGTATCCAGTGTCCAACCAGCACACCAGAAGGAAAAACCGCTGCCATTTGAATATGTAGGCTTTATGAGAAGACTCCTTACGGGGACGCCAGCAGGACCTCGGTACCTCCCTTGGGGAGGGCAAGATCCATGAGGGCTACCCCCTCAGCATCCATGCCGTGAGCATCAGGAAGCAAATGTTGAGGTGCAACAAGGAGCTGCTCTACTGCGAGATGAGGTCTGGATCGGAGGTCATGAGAAGCGCTCTTTGTGAGAGCTGCAGGAGAAGCGGGAACGACATTTGTCGAGGCCAGAAGGGAGCAATGAGAATCATAAATCCCACCTCGGCTTGGAGCTTCAGGAGCATCTTCACGATGAGCAGTATTGGGGGGTAGGCATAGAGCAGGCCTTACCCCCAGTGGAGAAGGAAAGCATCTGGGGCTGAGATACCTGGGCATTATGTACTGCAGCAAAGAGGTCCAACATGGGAGTGCCCCACTCCCGGAAGATCTGGTCTATCACAGCTCTCTTGAAGGTTCACTTGAGGTGCTGAAGTACCCAACTGAGGCGATCCGATAAGCTGTTACGCTCACCAGGCAAATACGTCACCCTGAGGTCCATGCAATGGAGCAGGGCAAACCTCCACAGGCGAGCATCCTCCTAACACAGGAGGTACAAGCTCATGCCTCCCTGCTTCTTCACAAACATGGCCACCTGGCTGTCCGTCCAGATCTGGTCCATCTGATTCACCAGGAGTTCTCAAAAGGCACAGAGAGCATTAACAATGGCCCGGAGCTCGAGGAAGTTGATTTCATGGATGTTCTTGCTCTCAGACCATAGTCCCTGGGTGTGGAGACCGTCCAGCTGCATGCCTCAACTGAGCTTGGAGGCATCCATCGTGAGCAGTCTACAGGGGGCTGCTGGGAGGCTCCAAGCAGGTTTCTGGGCCCAACTCATCACTCCAAGGACAGGGACTATGTGAGTGACACAGTGACCACAATCAAGGTCCATTGAGCCTCCGCATGCACAGGCAGGCCTGAGGGGTGACATGCATCATGGCCGCCATTTGTCCAAGGGCTCTCAGCAGGCCACGGGCCATGCAGTGGCGCTGGTGCTGCAATAGGTCCACCACCTCGATGAGAAGCATTAGGTGGTCCACTGACAGAAATGCTTTCGCCCCAGTGTATCGAGGAGGGCCCCGATGAACTTCAATTGCTGCACCGGCTGGAGATGGGACTTAGGATAACTGATCACAAAGCTGAGCCCTTTGAGCACCTGAATGGTGAGCTCAGTGGACTGCCGTATGCTAGCTGGCGTTATGCCCTTTATGAGGCAGTCGTCAAGTTACAGGAAGACAAAGACCCCCCAGAGACCGGAGGATGGTGGCCATGACCACCAGACACTGCGAAGACCTGGGGGCTGCGGACAACCTGAAGGGTAGCACCCGGTATTGATAATGCTGGCTGCCCAGCATGAACTGAAGGTACTGTCTGATGTGGGTGGGTTAGAATATGCACGTACACATCCTTCAGATCCAAGGAGCACGGCTAGTCATCCTGCACAAGATACATTGAGTCCCTAGTGAGACCATTTCAAACTTTTTGCGCACCAGAAACCGGTTGAGATTTCGGGGATCCAGAATTGGGTGGCACCCGCCAGTCTTCTTAGAGACCAGGAATTACCTGGAGTAGAAGCGCTATCTGATCTTGAATGGGGGAACTGGCTTGATGGCAAATTCTGCCCAGCAGGACCACGACCTTGGTTTGCAGCAAGCTCCAGTACAGAGCGTCCATGGGATACTCAGCGAGATTGTAAGGGGGGCAGCTGGATGAAATGCAACAAACAGCAGCTTTGGACTATCTGCGGCACTCAGGTGTCCCAAGTGATGAGAGGCAAACCAAGGGGCATCCACCTCCCACCCCCACCTACAGGAGGACCTCGATAGACAATGGTTGACTGGCTATGCTCCTGAAGACACAGTCAAAAACCCACATCCGGCTTGGGCTGGGGGTAAGGCTGTGCCTTTGTTTTCACCCTTTGTTATGTGGGGAGCCAGGAGTTTAGGCTGCACCTGCAACTGGGACATTAAGTACCGTCGCAGGCTCAGGAAGAAAGCCTTCTTAGACTGTGGACCCTGTACGGAAAAGCACAGTTACACACCTGTAACAGGTGTTCTCCAGGGACAGCAAGAAAGCCTTTGGGAGATGTCACCATGCATGCATGGTCCCTTAACCCACCCAAGGGTGCTATCTTGCTCAGTCAGATGACATAACTAAAAGATGGCAAAAATAAAATAAAAGATGATAGGAGCAACAAGGGGAGGAGGGAGGGTTGTGGGGACCGATTCCTGATGTCAACAGTGAACACCTGTTACATGTGAGTAACTATGCTTTCTTCGAGAACAAGCAGGAAGTCAGTCCTCACATATGGGACTACCCAGCTACAGGCTACAGAAAGCCCATAGCGAAAAACATGGTCACCTTCAGAGGAGCCGTGAGCAGCAGCAATTGAGTCTGTAGCTACAGACTACAGTAGGACCCCTGTGTCCGATGGAAACCAGCACTCCGGTAGCCTGAACACAGAAGGGTCAGAGGGTAGGAGTTGCCTAAACCCCCAAAAAATTATAGAACACAGACTGGTCGAAGGGACTCCCTTTCCAAACAGTAATGGGCTGCAAAGGTATGGACAAAGACCAGGTGGTGGGGCCCAGCAGATATCCACATCGGGAAGGACCACAGGTTTGTCACTGAGGCCACCATGGTCCTCACACAGTGCACTGTGACTCGGCCTTCCAACAGGAGACCAGCCTGCTCATAGGTGAGGGTGATACAGTCCGCCACCCAGGTAGATAGTGTACATTTGGTCACCGCCTCCCACAGTCTACTGGAGTCGTACGAGACGAAAAGCTGAGCAGTGGCACTGAGTATGCTGGATATAGAAGGACAAGGCCCTCTTACAGTCCAGGGTGTAAAGGACTGTCTCTGCGCTACTGGTGTGAGGTCGGGGAAGAAGGTGGGTGGTACCACCTCCTGGTTGAGGTGGAAGGACGATACCACCTTCGGAAGGAATTTAGGGTGTGAGCGGAGCACCAACCTGTTCTTGAAGAACCTGGTATACGGCACCTCTGCCACTAAGGTATGAAGCAAGCTAACCCTGCGAGTGGAGGTGAGCGCGACCAGGAACATCACACCTTCCACAAGAGGTATTGCAGGTGACAGGTAGCCAAAGGCTCAAAAGAAGGGCGAGTGAGCTGCCCCAATACCACATTGAGGTCCCATTCGGTCGCCAGAGGGCAAATCGGGGGCTTCGAAAAGAGCTGACCCCTTAGGAAGCGGGTCACCAGCAGCCAGACTGAGAGGGGTTTGCCATCCACTGGGTGGTGGAGCGCCACCAGGGCACTGAGGTGCATGCTGACGGAGTTCAATTTAAGCAAAGATTGCGAGAGTTGGAGAAGGTACTGTAGCACCAGACCCACTGGGCAGGAGAACGGATCAGTTCCGTGCTCTGCACACCATGTTGAAAACCTGCACTATTTGAGAGCATACACTTTCCTAGTGGAAGCCTTACGAGAGGCCAGCAGGATCTCCTCTTCCTCACCCAAGAGGTTGAAAGGGGCTAGGGTCACCCTTTCAGCAGTCACGCTATCAGCAACAGGGACCCTAAGTTGTGGTGTAAAAGAGTCCCCCTCCTGGGACAGCAGCCCTGGAGAGTTCCCCAACAGGATGGGAATCCCCACCAATAGCCGGAGGAGCAGCGGGAACCATGGCTGCCTGTATCATCAAGGAGCTATCAGGATGAGCGAGACCTTGTCACGGAGGGTCCTGAACAATGTCTTGGCAATTAGTGGTGTGGGTGGGAAGGTGTACATGAGGCCTTCTGACCACGAGATGAGGAATGCTTCTGCCTCCAACTGGGAGAGGTGGGCCTGTCACGAGCAGAAGCGGGGCTACTGGCAGATATCTGGGCTGGCGAAAGCGTAGTTACTCACCTGTAAAGCACAGTTACTTACCTGTAACAGGTGATCTCTGGGAACAGCAGGAATAAGTCTTCACATATGGGTACGTCGGTACCGACGGAGTCTACGCGGGAACGCTTCCCAGCGTACAATCAGAAAGTCTTTGGAAGCATCCCAACACGCCTGCATGCTGCCTTCCCAACTGCCTCTCCTCAGTTAAGTTTGAAAGCTGAGACAAAGAGAGAGAGAGCAAGGAAGGGAAAGATAGAGACAGAGAAAAAGCAACTCCTAGGGGAGGTGGGTGGGTTGTGAAGACTTATTCCTGCTGTTCCCAGAGATCACCTGTTACAGGTAAGTAACTGTGCTATCTCCAGGAACAAGCAGGAATGAGTCTTCACATATGGGGACTCCCAAGCTCAGATGCCCAGAGGGAGTCCTAGCATGTTGCAAGTCTAGAACGAGCCATGCTATTCCTCAGGACCTCAGGCATCCTGGGGATGGAGGGTAGGAGTTGAATACAGAAAAGGAGCTGTGGAACAGCTGGCTAGAACAGGGCTTCAAAAGGGGAAGATCCTGTACAGAGGGCATTTCGTAGTATAATTTTGTAATCTGGGCCTCCCTTGTTGGCATTGCACAAGTCCACTGAGCTACATATGGATCTGTTAGAAGAGCCAGTGAATGTGCTCAAGGGGTACCTGAGAAGTAGAGGTAATAAAGTAGAACAAAAACAAGTGGAGGTCAGAACCCTTCAGGGTGAGAAATAGCCCCAGGGGAAAAACTGGGGTAGTATAAGAAGTAGAGCTTCAGCGGAGACGCAGAAGGTACTATGAAAGAAAGCTTAAGCTGTTTTGGTCCAAAAACAGTACAAACCTTGGACCAAGAGAAAAAATGAGTCTGACCCAACTGGACTGGGGTTGGAATCAGTCCATGTAGGGAGAAAGGGTATGGAGATCCTTATATCTGATAAGAAAGTAAGGACAGACTCAGGAGCGCTAAGCTTTAGAGTAACTGAAGCTCCGCAATGTCTTTCTTAAATGGGGTCAATTAGGAAAGAAAAAAGGTACATGGAGAGCTTCAGGAGTACCTAACCTTAAAAGGTTATGGTAAGGAAAAAGTTTGTAAATTACCACAGGAAGTGGTTATAAGTGTAGCCCCCTAAGTATGCTGGCACAGCATTGATAGGGGTAGTAGTGCCCATTTGTCAGGATCATATAGGAATGTAAGGATATCTGAACCTAACAGACAGATAGATAAGTAGATGGATACAGATCTATCTAAAAAGAGTAGTTACTCACCTGTAACAGGTGTTCTCCAGGAGCAGCAGGAATCAGTCCTCACATATGGGTGACGTCGGCGCCGACGGAGCCCTCGCGGAGCAATTTCCTCAGCTTTCAAAGAAAGCCTTTGGGAATTGAAGCGTGCATGCGCGGTCCCCTTCCCGCCCAAGGGTACCATCTTGCTCAGTCTGATGACATAGCTAAAAGACAGCAAAAAATTAGCAAAAACGAAAGGATATGACTGCAACTCCAAGGGGAGGAGGGAGGGTAGTGAGGACTGATTCCTGCTGCTCCAGGAGAACACCTGTTACAGGTGAGTAACTGCTCTTTCTCCAGGACCAAGCAGGAAGTCAGTCCTCACATATTACTCCCCAGCTTAAGGCTACCGGAGACCTCAAGCAGAAAAATGAGCTCCCTCTAGCTCAGTAGCACAGAAAGAAGGAATCTTCTCTGAAAACGCCCCCGACCGGTAGCCCAACACCAGGGCCGGAGGGTAGGAGTTGCCTAAACCTCAAAGAGATTATGGAGAACTGCCTGACCGAAAGCACTGTCCCTGCGGGACTCCCTCTCCAGGCAGTAATGGGCCGCAAAAGTCTGGCTTGAAGACCAAGTAGCGGCCCGGCAGATGGCTGCCAACGGAACAGAGCGGAGATGAGCCACTGACGCAGCCTTCGCCCTAACATGAGCAGCCGTGACTCGACCCTCCAACGAGAGGCCGGCCGCCCCATAAGCCCAAGCGATACAGTCAGCAACCCATATGGACAAAGTACGCTTGGAGACAGGTAGCCCCAACTTATTGGGGTCAAAAGAAACGAAGAGCTGAACAGCCTTTCTATGCTCCCGCATACGGTCAAGGTAGAAGGATAAAGCCCTCCTACAGTCCAGGGTATGCAGGACCATTTCAGCCCGGCAGGTGTGCGGCCTGGGAAAGAAGGTCGGAAGAACCACCTCCTGGTTGAGAAGAAAAGGGGAAACCACTTTAGGAAGAAACTTAGGGTGAGTTCGTAAGACTACCCTATTCCTGTAGAACCTAGTGTAAGGAGGATCAGACACTAGGACCTGCAGTTCACTAACGCGCCTAGCAGAGGTAAGGGCTACCACCAAGAACAAGGTTTTCCAGGAAAGAAAATGAAGAGGGCAGGTAGCCATAGGTTCAAATGGCGGACAGGTAATCCACTGCAAGACCACATCAGATCCCATTCAGGGGCTGGTGGGTGTAAAGGAGGCTTAAGGAGAAGGAGGCCTCGGAGAAAACGAGCCACCAAAGGGTGGTGGGAAAGAGGCCTGCCATCCACCGGTGCGTGATGCGCAGAGAGAGCACTGAGGTGGACCCTGACAGAGTTGGACTTAAGGCCCAGATTGGAGAGGTAAAGCAAATATCGCAAGACCACTGCTATCAAGCAGGAGAAGGGATTCTCAGACTGCTGAGCACACCAAATGGAGAACCAACGCCACTTAAGAGCGTAGGACTTCCAGGTGGAAGGCCTCCTCGAGGCCAAGACAACCTCTTCCACCTCCCGAGGCAGCTGGAGGGGAGCAAGGACTACCCTTTCAGCAGCCAGGCCATCAGATGAAGGGACCGGAGGTTGGGGTGTAGGAGAGACCCCTGATCCTGTGTCAGGAGATCGGGCTGAAACCCCAGAGGAAGAGGAGTGTCCACCGCCAGCTGCATTAGAAGCGGGAACCAAGGTTGTCTCGGCCACCGGGGAGCCACTAGGATCATCGAGGCTCTGTCTGAGAACTTTGAAGAGCGTTTGAGACACTAGCGGCATGGGAGGAAAGGCATACAAGAGGCCTGTGGACCATGGAATCAGAAAAGCATCCGCCGCTACTCTGAGAGGATGCGGTTGTCGAGAGCAGAATCTGGGAAGTTGCCGGTTCAGAGGACTGGCAAACAGATCCATGGTGGGGAGGCCCCACTTGAGAAAGATCCGCTGAACCACCAATGGATCCAACCTCCACTCGTGTGGTTGGAGGATCCTGCTTAGCTTGTCTGCCAGGTAATTTTCCTGACCTGGGAGATAGACCGCTTTGAGGAGGATGCCGTGGTGGACGGCCCAAGAGCACAGTTTTCGAGCCTCGTGACAGAGAAAGAAGGAGCCTGTTCCTCCTTGTTTGTTCACGTAGAACATTGCAGCTTGATTGTCCGTCTGGACCAGCACAGACTGGTGAGAAGTGAGGTGGGAGAAGGCTCTCAGAGCTAGGCGGATGGCTCTGAGCTCCAGGAAGTTTATCTGCTGAGCAGACTCCCAAGGAGTCCAGAGGCCTTGAGTACATGTCCCTTGGCAATGTGCTCCCCAACCCAGGAGAGAAGCATCGGTTGTTAGCACCTGAGAAGGTGGAGGAGATTGAAAATCCACTCCCAGCAGCAGGTTGGGCAGATGAAGCCACCACCGCAGAGAAGAGAACAGCAGGTCGGAGACCTGTACTGGGTTCGCCAGGCTCCCCGTGGCCTGATGCCATTGAGTGCGAAGGCACCACTGAGCCGGTAGCATGTTCAGGCGGGCATTGGGGGTCACATGGACCGTGGAAGCCATATGGCCGAGCAGTCTCAGAAATTGCCTGGCAGAGACCAGGGAATTGCTGTGAAAGTGGCTGGCGAGATCCATGAGCCTGTGTGCTCTGTCTAGAGGCAGGAAGGCTCGCGCCTGAAGTGTGCTCAACCTTGCGCCGATGAATTTGAGATCTTGAGAGGGGAGCAAAGTGGACTTTGCGAAGTTTATGACAAAGCCCAAGTGCTGGAGCAGAGTTACAGTGCGATGAGTGGCCTGAGTGGCCTCTTGGGAAGACTGGGCCCTGATGAGCCAGTCGTCCAGGTATGGAAACACAAAGAGGCTTTGAAGCCGTAGATAGGCCGCCACCACTGCTAGGCATTTGGTGAACACTCTGGGGGCGGAGGATATGCCAAAGAGCAGCACTCTGTACTGGTAATGATTTCCTCCCACAACAAACCTGAGATATTGTCTGTGGTCTGGATGAATAAGGATGTGAGTATAGGCATCCTTTAGATCTAAGGAGCATAGCCAGTCTCCCTGCTGGAGGTAGGGCAGCAGGATTCCAAGGGTAAGCATCTTGAACTTTTCCCTTGCCAGGAACTTGTTGAGGTTTCGCAAGTCCAGGATGGGTCTGAGGCCTCCTGTTCTTTTTGGTATCAGAAAGAAGTAATTAGGTCTTACCTGCTAATTATTGTTCCTGAAGGAACGACAGTCCAGTCCCTTACTTCTGGGTTGCGCAACCCTTCCAGCAGCTTGGAGGCTGAGCCCATCCTTTTTGGGGATGGTGCGGTATAAATACCACTAGTACCACCCACCGAAACCAGTATGCTAATACCAAAGTAGACTTAATCTAAAAACCAAAATACTAACAATAGACCAATGTAACTACACGAAAAACCCCAAAATTTCTTTTTTTTTTCCTCGCGGAAGTAAAGAGATTAAAAGGGGAAAAACGGGGGGGGGGGGGGGAAAGAGGACTACCTGGGCTTGTCCGAGCTCCCCTTCCCCTGCTTCTCAGGACCTGGGCCAAAGGCCCTTGAACCAGACTTCGGTCCAACGTATTTACCAACCCACTGGCACATTGCACCCATACGCGTAACTGGGAGGGAACAGGGACTGGACTGTCATTCCTTCAGGAACAATAATTAGCAGGTAATACCTAATTACTTCTTCCTTATCGTCACTCCAGTCCAGTCCCTTACTTCTGGATGTAACAGAGCAGTTCAGGCTTGGGAGGGTTTCGCTATCCCGGACCGAAGAATCGCCTCTCCAAACCGAGAATCAGCTGACCCCTGAACCTGCAGCCTGTAGTGTTTGGTAAAGGTATGTAGAGAAGCCCAAGTAGCCGCTCTGCAAATGTCCAGCGGAGGGACCAAGCTATACTCCGCCCAGGAAGTCACCTGTGCCCGCGTTGAATGTGCGCGCAGACCTCCTGGAACTTGCCTTCCCTTCAGGATATAGGCGGAAGCGATAGCTTCCCTGATCCACCTGGAGATAGAGGCCTTGGCCGCCGCCTCCCCTTTATGAGCTCCTCCAAATTGAATGAATAGGCATTCAGATTTCCAAAAGGGGGCCGTGCGGGAGAGATAGAGCTTCAAGGCTCTGCGAACGTCCAGACGACGTAGTTTCCCGCCGTCCCCTTCCAGTTCTTCCGCCGGGAAGGACGGCAGCGAGATCGTTTGGTTCACATGGAAAGGCGAGATGACCTTGGGTAAAAAGGAGGGAACTGTCCGCAAGACCACCTTCTCCCTGAAGAACAAAATAAAGGGGGGTTGAGAGGACAGCGCTTGAAGCTCTGAGACGCGTCTGGTCGAGCAAATGGCGACCAGAAAGACCGTCTTCAGAGTAAGATCCTTTAGGGAGGCTCTCTTGGCCGGCTCGAAAGGCTCCCTGGTCAGGGCATTTAACACCAGATTGAGGTCCCAAGGGGGGATGACTGATCTCTGCTGTGGTCGCAGGCGCCTCACCGCTCTTAGGTACCTAGTCACATCCGCGTGTTCTCCTAAGGGCTTCCCTCGAATTCTACCTCTATAAACACGAAATAGCCGCTAGCTGGACTCGTAATGAGCTGGGAGCTAGGCCCTTCTCGAAGCCTGCTTGTAAGAATTCCAGGACTTCCGGGACAGAGGCCGAAAGGGGATTCTTCCGATGCTCCGCACACCATGCTTCGAAGATGCGCCAGACTCAAACATAGGAAAGGCAGGTGGAGCGCTTCCGAGCGTTCAACAAAGTAGAGATTACTGCACCCGAATATCCTCGCTTGCGGAACCGCGCCCTTTCAATAGCCAGGCCGTAAGCGAGAATCGATCCACGTGAGGCATCAGAAGAGGCCCCTGTCTCAACAGACCCTTCTTGCAGGGAAGCCGCCACGGTCGGTCCATCGATAACCTTACGAGATCCGCATACCAGGGGCGACGAGGCCAATCCGGCGCTATGAGGATCACCAACCCTCGGTGAGCTTCCACCCGTTGTAGAACTCTTCCGATGAGAGCCCATGGAGGGAATACATACAGGAGCCCCTCCGTGGGCCATCTCTGGGCTAGAGCATCTAAGCCTTCGGACATCCTTTCCTTCCTTCGACTGAAGAATCTGCTTGCCTTGGCCGAGCCATACCATGCCATGAGATCCATGACTGGAGGACCCCAAAGCGTTACAATCTGGTAGAAGACCTCCTTGTCCAGTTCCCACTCCCCATGGTCGATCTTGAACCTGCAGAGGTAATCGGCTGTCGCGTTGTCCGTTCCGGCCACATGCTGAGCTGACAGAGCCTCCAACCGAGCTTCTGCCCACTGGAACAGGCTGTCCGCTTCCTTTTCCAGGGATGGACTGCTGGTACCTCCCTGGCGATTGATGTAAGCCACCGCGGTGACGTCTGAGAAGACGCGAACCGCCCTTTGGCAAACCATGGGCTCGAGTGCCCTGAGCGCTAGGGCTACTGCTCGTAACTCCAGTCTGTTGATGGACCACTGTGACTCCGTTAAGGACCACCGGCCCTGGACGAATTGGTCCTCGCAATGCGCTCCCCAGCCTGTCAGACTGGCGTCCGTCGTGAGCAGTAACCACTGCGGGGGTTCAAGAGGCATCCCGCGATCCAGGTTCCCTGAGTGGCGCCACCATTGGAGGGCTTTCCTGGTCCGGGGAGTGCAGGGCAGCTGCATAGACAGAGGATGATGCTGAGGGGACCACCTGCGCAACAGGGCCCTTTGCAAGGGTCGCATGTGAGCCCTGGCCCACGGGACTACCTCTATTGTGGCCGCCATGGTTCCCAGCAATTGAAGGTAATGCCACGCCGTAGGGAGATGCCTGCTCAGGAATTGAGACATCAGGGTCTTTAGGTCCCTTGCCCTGTTCTTGGACAGAAAGACTCTTCCTCTTCTGGTATCGAACCTCGCTCCGAGATACTCGAGCTCTTGAGAAGGAACCAAACTGCTCTTTGTCCGATTGAGGACCCAGCCTAGCTCCTCCAGGACTTTCACCACTTTGGCGGTAGCTGAGCGACTCTCCTCTACTGACTTTGCCCGGATCAGCCAATCGTCTAGATAGGGATGAACCAAGATTCCCTCCTTTCTCAGGGCCGCAGCGACCACTACCATGATCTTGGTGAAGGTTCGAGGGGCTGTAGCTAGCCCGAAGGGAAGTGCCTGGAACTGAAAGTGACCCCTCGGTACCGCGAATCTCAGGAACTGTTGATGGGACCTTCGAACCGGGATATGTAGATAGGCTTCCGTCAAATCCAATGAAGTCAGGAACTCTCCGCTCCTTACGGCCACTATGACAGACTTCAGGGTTTCCATCCGGAAGTGAGGCACTTTGAGGCATCGATTGACTTGCTTTAAATCCAGAATCGGGCGAAAAGTCCCTTCCTTCTTTGGCACCACAAAATAAATTGAGTATCGACCGCAGCCGTATTGGTCTGGAGGGACCGGGGTTACTGCTCCGAGCGCTATGAGCCGTGAGAGAGTGACCTCTATCGCTGCTCTCTTTACCGGAGAACCGCAGGGAGACTGAACAAAGGCTGGGAGTATTTGTTTCGCAAATTCGAGGGCATACCCCTCTCGGATCACCTCTAGGACCCATTGATCGGACGTGACCCGGGACCAGGCGGGAAGGAACTGCTTTAAATGCCCCCCCCCCACCAGCAGGCCTTCCCCCTGGACCCCCGCTTTCTCATTGTGGTTTTCTAGGTCCCGCGGAAGCGGAGGCCCCAAAGCCTCTCCCTGCCCCCCGAAAACCTCTGAAGCCTTGTCCCCTCGAAGGGAGACGGCCCCTAGGAAAGGGGAACGATCTAGCAGGACGAAACCTCCGGGGGTCTCTAGGCTGGCTCCGTACCGGGGCTAGGGAGCGACCTTGCTTTGGTCTGTCCTCCGGCAGCCTGCCGCCTTTAGACTCACCGAGGTCTTTCACCAGCTTATCAAAGTCTTCCCCGAACAACAATTTCCCCTTGAAGGGGAGACGGCTTAGGCGCGATTTCGAAGAGGCATCTGCTGCCCAATTCCGTAGCCATAGATATCGTCTAGCTGCTACCAGCGAGGCCATGTTCTTAGCCAAGCTTCTGATGAGGTCATATTGGCTATCCGCTAGGTAGGCCGCCCCGGACTCCAACCTAGCCGGGATAGACTGGGCATCTCCCGAGAAGTTCTCTGCCAGCTGGAGTTGCTGGGACCACCTCAAGCAGGCCCAAGCCACCCAAGCTCCTGAAACCGAGGCCTGCAAGGCGAGGGCACTGACATCAAAGGCTTGCTTCAGCAGGGTGTGCAATTTTCTATCCTGAGAATCTCTCAAGGCCGCGCTACCCTCGACCGGTATAGTCGCCTTCTTTGTCACCGCAGATAACGCTGCATCTACCCTGGGAGACTTCAGCAGTTCTTTGTCCGGTTCCGGTAAAGGGTAAAGTCTCGTCATAGCGCGCCTCTCAAACTTGATTCTGGTTGGTCCCACTCCTCTTGAATCATCTGACGCACTACTCTGTGAACGGGAAAGACCTTTTGGGACCTCCTCACTGCTTGGATCAGGGAGTCCTCCAACGCTTCTTCCTCCGCCGGGGCATCCGAGGTCACATTGAGCACCTTGAGGGATTCGCTGATCAGTGCCGGGAGCTCCTCCCGCCGGAAAACCCGCACTATGCGAGAGTGGTCCTCTTCCGGGATTTCTCCCTCCTCTAGTTCCTCCTCATCTTCCCCTAGATCTTTGTCCGAGACCTCCTCTTCCGGGATATCATGTGAGGAGGATGAGAAGGGTTCATCACTCACCAGCCTTGCGCGCTTGAGTGGGATCTCTGATACCTGTGAACTAGCCCCAAATGGACTGGGCCGTAGGCATTCCTTCGCTGCGTTCGGCTCAGCTACCCCAAGACCCTTCTTGTGCATGCAATAGGCCTTGTGCAACAAGAGAACAAATTCAGGAGAAAAAAGGTCGCTGACGCTCCCTTCCCCCGCTGCCGTAGAGGGAAGGGAGGGAGGAGCAACCGGGGGGTCAGAGTTAGAGGGAGGGGGAGAGAGAGTTTCCCTTTCCCCTATCAGAGAGTCCCCCTGACCCTTGACTGGCTTGGGCCATGGATAATTGCATATCCTGCTCCACAGAAGAAGCCTCTGTAGCACAAGCCTTACAGATCCCTGAATCAGTGGCAGTACACTTACGCGTGCCACAAGACGGGCACCGCGTTTTGCCAGTCATGATCACTTCTGCAATCAAGCCTAAATACTGTTAGCCAGCTCACAAGGGCAACTCCACAGTAGAATAACTGAACAAACTGTTGCAACCAGGAACCATAAGAAAAACTGCTCCTTCCCCCGGTACTAACAATAGCAGAAATCAAACAATGTCAGATTAAAGAAATTAAATTAAAGTAAATTACATTAAATTAAATTAAATTCCCCCAAACGACCTAAGGTTAAGGCTCACTAAACTTAGAGTCCCCCAGTACTTGCGCTTGATGCCTCTTTAGCGGCGCGATGTCCCGCGGCGGCCAGCAGCACTCCGGCGGCTCACACGTGGAAGGCCTCAGCCACGTGGAGCACCAGCCGGTGGCGATTACAGCCAGATAGTGTCCTTCGCCTCCACTCCTGAATAGAGCCGGAATCGGGCGAGATGCAGTTCCTGTGCGCTCCTAGTCTGCTGAGCCAAGACGGAGAAGAAGGGGAATAAAGCACTACCGCCTCAAGCGCTCAGCCACCTTAGGGCTTCGGCGCGAGGTCGGGCAGGCCTGTGCGCAAGACCGTGGGAGCCGGGGACCCAGCCGGGGAGGAGAGTTCGCAGTGCTCTTTCCGTTGCCGGTCGATTTACCGGGTTCAGTGAACGCGAAGCTGTCCCCGGAGCACACCTCCTCACGTTGCTGGCCCGGGAGCAGACCTCCTCCTCGGGGAGAGAGAGGGGAGGGGGGGGAGAGAGAGAGAGGGGAACTTAAAGGAGCAGAAGCCTAAGGATAGGAATCCAAAGGATACCCCAAACAGAAGCAAAGAAATCAAAGAAATTAAGTAGGAAATAAAACTGAAACAAAAGGTAAGGTAACTAAAAAGGAAGACTCCAGTAAGCCCCTGGCTTACGGAACCCTCCAGCTCCTTGGAGGCTGAGAATACTGGTTTCGGTGGGTGGTACTAGTGGTATTTATACCGCACCATCCCCAAAAAGGATGGGCTCAGCCTCCAAGCTGCTGGAAGGGTTGCGCAACCCAGTAGTAAGGGACTGGACTGGAGTGACGATAAGGAAGTACCTGGAATAAAAGCCGTGACCTCGCAGGTGGTGGGGCACCGGTTCCACAGCCTGTTCCTGAAGACGACTTGCTAACTCCTGAAGGAGTAAGTCCCTGTGCATAGGGGAGTCTTGGAGGCTCCCCTGGAAAGTAGGAGGGAGGTACCTGGTGAAAGTGTAGAAGATAGCCTTTCTGAACTATATGAAGCACCCAGGTATCTGAGGTGATGGCTGACCACCTGTGGGCAAAGTGGATCAGCCGGCCTCCTGTGCTAAGAGAAACCAGCGGAGGGAAAGAGGCTATGCTGATGGAGTCAAAACCCCCCACCCTGCTGAGCAGGGGCCGGTGTTGTCGGCTTGGGGGCCTGCTGCCTACGGGACATTACCCCGTCCCTTGGCCAGCTGCTGAGGCCTCATACTGAGGGTAGTGTTTATAGGCAGCTGCCTTCCTCGGGTAAAAGGGCTTTTTCCCCGAGCCCTTCTTCTTCTGAGAAGGGGCAGAGGTTTTTCTGGACAGCCTAGTTCTGGTCAAAGTCTCGGTCTCGATCTGTGCAGCCTTTTCAGCCATGGGTTTGCCAAAGAGGTTTTCACCTCTGCAGGGGACATCGACCAACTTGTCCTGTACCCATGACTTGAGGTCGGATGACTGAAGCCAAGCCTGTCGGCGGGCACCGATGCCGGCTCCGGCCACTCGAGCCGATGCTTCGAAGCCATCGTAGGCTGCTCGAGAGATAAACTTCAAGCACTCTCGAATACCAGTGGACAAGGCTTGGAACCTCTGCAAAGGTTCCTCGGAGAGACCAGCAGAGAACCCGGCAATTTCCTTTGCCAGATCTCGGAGATACATGCCCATATAGAGCTGGTAGGTCTGGACTCGACAAGCAAGCATAAAGCCCTGGAAGCACTTCCTACCGAGGGCATCCAGGTTCCGGGCCTCCCGGCCGGGAGGCACCGAGGAGTGCATCTTCTGACTCTTGAGTCGATGCATGGCCGATTCCACCACCATGGAATGGTGCGGCAGTTGTGCCTTTTGGAACCCGGGGCTCTTGCGGACTCGTTAAATGGAATCGACCCGCTTGTTTAACACCGGCGCAGACGCCGGGCTCTCCCACATGCGGAAGAGAAGTCGTTCCAGCATCGGAGGAACCGGTACAGTAAAGGCCTCCTTCGGGGGAGAGTCATACTGGAGGGCATCGAGCTCTTCGGCTCGAGGCTCCTCCTCGGGATCCGCGGGGAATGCCAAGGCCTTGGCCATATCCCGCACGAAGTCTGAGAACCGGGTGTCCTCCGGGGGGGACCGTCTCCGAGGTTCGGACTCGGGTGAGTCCGATGGGACACACCGAGTCCGAAAAGAACCAGGTGACTCTTCGTCCTCCGTTTCCCAGGCTGACTCCTCGGAGGAGGAATCGAGCGGCTCCGGTCGGGCGGGCACCGATGCCCTCCGCCCCTACGCCGAGGGTGTCGGCATCGACGACCTCGGTCCCGAACGGGAGGCCGAGAGAGACCGCGACCGAGGATCGACTCGAGCTCGCATGGACTCGAGGATCGGCTCGGTCTCCAGGGTCGACTTGGACGTCGACGTCCCGGTGGCCGGGGCAGATGCACTGGCGAGGCCAGCGATCAATGCCCGCTGCTGGTCCATGAAGGCAGCCAAACTGCTCTCCAAGGCCGTCAACCTGAGTCCAAGCTCAGGAGACCCAGCAGCCCCCGACTCGGGCCCCGACTACAGTACTCACATGTCCAGGCGACTCCATTTCGAGACGAGGATGTTTCGAAGGCCTCTCCGACTCCGAGGACCCGGGACGGCTATCGGGGCTATGCGACCTGGCCCTCGAGGAACCAGGAGCGTCCACCGACGCCGCCCTCGCGGGTTTTTTCTTCCTATGATGTTCCCGGGCAGGAGACCCCCGCTCAGAGGAACTCCAACGATGCTCAGGACCGGAGTCCCGGGACGTCGAAGCCTCTGACGAGGTCCGGGCCCGCCGGACGCGGAGTCAGAGAAGATTTGTTCTCTTTGATGCTGCCGACTCCTCAACGCTTTTGAAGACATCTTGCTACACGGACCACAGATCGGGTCATGATCGGGTCCGAGGCAGCGGAGGCAGCAGTCGTGTGTGTCGGTAAGAGACATAAGTTTTACACCGATCACACTTTTTAAAACCGCTGGCAGCCATCGGGGGAAAAAGGGCCCCTGCGAGGTCAAAAGACAGAGCTGCCAGTGAAAAATAAAAATGGCGCGAACACTTGTCACGAAGGACAAAAAAAAACCGAAAAATAAAGAACGGACCCGATACCGGTGTAGCGGGTCCGGGCGGGAAAAGGATCCGGCATCGAACAGAGAAAATAATAAGAAATAAAATCAACTTTTTCTGCGGCGATCACAAACAGCGTCTGTAGGACTCCGCGGAAAAAAGAAGACTGAGCAAGATGGCACCCTTGGGCGGGAAAGGGACCGCGCATGCACGCTGCAATTCCCAAAGGCTATCTTTGAAAGCTGGGGAAATTGCTCCGCGAGGGCTCCGTCGGCGCCGACATCACCCATATGTGAGGGCTGACTTCCTGCTTGGTCCTGGAGAAATATATCTCACTATATCTATAAATATATATATATATATATATATATATATATATAAGAACATAAGAACATAAGAACATAAGACATGCCATACTGGGTCAGACCGAGGTCCATCAAGCCCAGTATCCTGTTTCCAACAGTGGCCAATCTAGGTCCTACACACCTAGCAATATCCCCAAAAGACCACAGGTTCCACAATGCTTGTACTGGGTCAAGCATTGATATCCTGGGTCCCTTTTTAATAGTGGTTATGGACCTTTCCTCCAGGAACTTGTCCAAACCTTTTTTAAACCCAGCTATACTAACAGCCCTTACTACATCCTCCGGTAACAGATTCCAGAGTTTGATTACACGTTGAGTGAAAAAATATTTTCTCTTATTTGTCTTAAATAGTTTACCCTGTAGTTTCATTACATGTCCCCTAGTCTTTCTATATTCTGCTAGCGTAAACAATTGATCCACGTTTATCCGTTCCACTCCATTCATTAATTTATAGACCTCTATCATATCTCCCCTCAACCGTCTCTTTTCCAGGTTAAAGAGCCCTAACCTTTTAGCCTCTCTTCATAGGAGGAGCCTTCCATCCCCTTCACCAATTTGGTGGCTCTTCTCTGTACTTTTTCTAATAACGCTATGTCCTTTTTAAGATACGGTGACCAGAATTGCCACACAATATTCAAGGTGCGGTCGTACCATGGAGCGATACAGAGGCATTATAATATCCTTTGTTTTATTCTCCATCCCTTTCTTTATGATACCTAGCATTCTATTTGCTTTCTTGGCCGCCGCTGCACACTGGGCGGAGGTTTTAACATGTTATCCACGATGACTCCTAAGTCCTTTTCCTGGGTGGTGGTTTCTAATGTGGAGCCTTGCATCGTGTAACTATAGTGTGGGTTGTTCTTTCCTAGGTGCATAACTTTGCACTTGTCCACATTAAATTTCATCTGCCATTTGGATGCCCAGTCTTCCAATTTATCCAGATCCTCCTGCAGCTTTCCACAATCCTCTTGGGTTTTAACAACTTTAAACAGTTTTGTGTCATCTGCAAATTTGATAACCTGACTAGTTATTCCCTTTTCCAGGTCATCTATGAATATGTCAAAAAGTAGCGGACCCAGTACAGATCCCTGGGGTACTCCACTATTCACTTTTTTCCATTGGGAATATTGGCCATTTAGCCCTACCCTCTGCTTTCTATCTTTAACCAGTTCCCGATCCACAAGAGTACACTGCCTCCTATCCCATGACTTTTTAGTTTTGCCAAAAGTCTCTGACGGGGGACCTTGTCAAAAGCTTTCTGGAAGTCCAGATACCCTCTCATCACCGCCACACCTTTGTCTACCGGTTTATGCACACCTTCAAAGAAACATATCAGAGTAGTAAGACAAGATCTTCCTGTCTAAAGCCATGTTGGCTGTCTCCATTAGGCCATGACTATCTACATGTTGTGTAATTTTGTTCTTTATGATGGTTTCTACCATTTTCCCCGGTACTGATGTCAGGCTCACCGGTCTGTAATTTCCGGGTCACCCCTGGAACCTTTTTTAAAAATTGGTGTTACGTTGGCGACCCTCCAATCTTCAGGTATTACAGATGATTTTAATGAAAGTTCACAGATTACCAATAGCAGGTCCGCGATCTCATATTTCAGTTCTTTCAACACTCTGGGATGTATACCATCCGGTCCAGGTGATTTGCTACTATTCAGTTTATCAAATAGTTGTAATATATCTTCCCGGTGTAGTGATATTTCTCTCAATTCCTCTGCAGTATCACCTTTAAGTACCACTTCAGTCATGGGTAACATCCCTACATCTTCCTCAGTAAAGACCGAAGCAAAGAATTCATTCAGTCTCTCTGCTATAGCCTTGTCTCCTCTTACTGCCCCTTTTACCCCTCTATCATCTAACGGTCCAATTGACTCTCTCACAGGCCTTTTGCTACGAAGTACTTGAAAAAGTCTTTATTTCGTGTTTTGCTTCCGTAGCAAGTTTCTTCTCAAATTCCCGCTTTGCCTGCCTTATCAATGCTTTGCATTTAAACTTGCCAGTGCTTGTGCTGTTTCCAGTTTCATCATTTGGCTCTTTTTTCCATTTCCTGAAGGTTGCTTTTTGGCAGCAACAGCCTCTCTGACCTCACCTTTAAACCACGCTGGCAGTTTTTGGACTTTCTTCCACTCTTCTTAATGCGTGGAATACAGCTGGTCTGGGCTTCGAGGATAGTATTTTTAAAATAACACCCAAGCTTGCTGTAAGTCTTTCACCTTTGGAACCGCACCTTTGAGTTTTTTCCTAACTATATTCCTCATTCTATCATAGTCTCCTTTTGAAAGTTAAAAGGTAATACTGTGGATTCCTTTACTATCTGTCCTCCACTAATTAAATCAAACATGATCATACTATGATCACTATTGCCAAGTGGTCCCAACACCCTATTTCTTGCACCAGATCTGGCGTTCCACTAAGGATTAGGTCCAGTATGGCTTCCCCTCTGGTCGGTTCATGAACCAGCTGCTCCAAGAAGCAGTCATTTATTCCATCTAGAAACTTTATCTCTTTAGCTTGTCCTGCTGTGACACTGACCCAGTCGATACCGGGTAATGAAATCACCCATTATTACTACTCTGTTGTGACTTTTGTTAGCTTCCTTGATTTCTTTGAGCATTTCGTCATCCATTTGTTCATTCTGGCCAGGCGGTCGATAGTATACTCCCACTGCCATCGCCTTCCCCTTCATAAATTTAAATATATACACATATAGGGTATATATGCATATATCTATAAAGAGATATGGATGGGCAGAAGACACACAGATAGATATAGATAAGTATATATATATCTATATATATTTATATATACCTATATGAATATGTAGGCATATAGACACGTCTCCAGGTATGTGGATGGAGAGATGTCCATAGAACCTCATCCCCCCTAGGGATATAGGGAGAGAGGAAGATTCATCTGACAGCAAGAAGGTTGATACCTGCTTGAATAGATACATAGAGAATCCTCTTTTCCTGGTTATGACTGGGAGAGTCAGAGGAAAGGTCTCCTTGACAAGAAGTTGTCTGAATTTTTTGCAGAATTTGAGCTCTTGAATAACCAGGATGGCCTACGTGAAAATTGCAGAGGATAACTTCAGTCTGCAGACAGGAAGTCCAGATTTCTCCAGAATTGCAGTATGGAGAATGGATAGAGGACGCCCCTGGAGGAAGATACCCTAGTGACCCGCTTATGAGGGCAAGATGGGTATTAGGCGTCCTCTAGCTGCCATTGAAGAAAATTATCTCTGACGAGAAGACCCAAGGAGATATGGGCCAAGCCAGGGAATTGGCCCTCCTTTAGGTTTTCACGTAATGAAAGGCCTGAGGCTTATGCCTCAAAAGAGATTTAAGATGAGATGGTAAGGGTAGGGAATACCTGCCAGACATGGAACATGACTGGGGGAACCCCTCCTAACCATCTGGAGTTATCTGCTAGGCAAGATACTGATGCTCTCTAGCAAGGGCCCATAGTGTAAAGCTGCTCTGTAGATATGCAGAGAGCATGCTGCAGGTTGGTTAGAAGAAAAATCTGGCTGTGGAAAGCCAGTAGGTAACCAGCTATTCTGCCAAGGACAAGGGGGCGAAGAACCAACCAGACTGTAATAATAGGGTTTCCCAAACGAGGTTGATAACCAGTTTGGGACTTAGCACTGAGGCTAGGAGGATTGATAGTGGAGGGGAATCCCTGGTTGTGTAGTGAACAAATCCAGTGGTTAACCACTAGGAATTGCTGTATCTGCAGCAACTACCAGGGCAGCGTGGAAAATTTATTTTCCCTCTTCCTTTTTTAGATTGGGAAAAAGAACAACAGACATGGTAGGAGTTCCTATTGTCTGATGAGCTGCCCTAAGGTAACAAGGGGGGAAGACAACTCCAGAAGGGAGAATCCCCCGGTAGAACAGGTAGAGGACCATAGGGGCTTACCAGTGTAAAAGGGCCACTCTTACAAACCAAATGTTGTAGTAAGAGGGAGATAAGACAGAGTTGCAAGAGACCGACTATGGAGGAAGTCTCTGACAGGTGAGATGATACATGCCAGTAGAGGGAAACAACTGTCTATTGAGAGTTGTTACCTCTGTTTCCTTCAAGAGGAAGAGGAAACTGTTAAGTATGGGCATGATCATCATAAAGACTCTTATAAAAAGATGTCTCATGAAGAGATATCTAGGTAGGTTAGGATAAATTTAGTGCAGATACTGCCAGTGAAGGAAGCAGACTGCCACCCTAACCACCAACCAAGAGGGACAATGATCTATTTGAAACCCTGCGACTGCTGGGTTTGTTGACCCTGTTGAGGTTGTGGATTCTTCAGACCAGGGCGATGTTTCCCCTGTTTGGGAACATCTGTATGATGGGCAGATGATGGGTAAAACCTTCTCCTCCTAGAGGAAGAAAGTTTGGTAGGACATTTCCTACCTACTGGGAAAGAAGGCGGCGAAGAACAGCCTCTGGAAAAAGGAAAGTCAGTGGATAACTGAGTAACCTGGAGTAAAGACTCCTTGTTGAAGAGATTTTCTCCAGTGCAAGGAGTATTTCCCAGTCTTTCTTGTGCCCATTTGTCCAAGTCTGAAGCTAGGCTCTACGTCGTGCCCCTATAGCTAGAGCAGAGGTCCTGCTAACAGACTCAAAGGAGTCTAGGGTAGCACGAGTAAGAAACCTAGAGATATTTTGAGTATGACTAACCAGTGAGGAATAGTCTTTACTCCTGGGCTCTTGAAGAAAAGGAGTCAAAAGATGTAATTTCCTTGTGACCTCCTCAAGAGATAGACCCATATAAAAAATATATGAGAGAATTCTTGCTGAAAGCATGGATGTCTGGAAGGTTTGACGTCCAAAAGCATCTAGTGTCTTAGACTCAGGACCTGGCGGACAAGAAGAGTGCTTTTTATTACTCTTCACGCGCCTCATTGCTGATTCTACCACAATGGAATGATGAGGAAGTTGAGTCCTTTGAAACCCTGGAGAGGGGGGCACCTGATATAGGAGATCAGTTGCTCTGGAAGGTGGGGGTACCTTTAAAGGAGCTTCTCACATTCGTAAAAGGAGATCCTGCAAAGAATGATGCAAAGGAAGCATTATATTCTCCTTTGCTTTGCTAGGAACAGAGAGGTATTCTGTATTCCCTTGTGTAGGATCTTGTCCAGGAATAGGAATGGCAAGTGATTTTGCCATATCCAGGAGGAAAGTCTGGAAAGAAGGATCCCCAGAGAGAACTTCCCTTGGATAGGCTAGATCCGATGAAGAATTAGCGTTGGCACCGAGGGATCTATTCAAGTATATAGGAATAGAAGATCCTGAATGGTGCAGTATGGGATCCTTAGATGGTGGTCGCTGGTACTGCAGGTCAGAACCAGCGACAGTCGGTAACAGATCGTCCATGCTAGGGATCGATTCCAAACTCGGCATCAAGGGAAACGAGCCTGACGAGAGAAGCATGGAAGGTACCGACAGCAATGGTACTGTGGATATTGGTACCGATCTCGGTACTGTATCTGATACCGGTGGATGAAGACCAGCCGGTGGCAACTCTAACAGTATCAGAGAAACCGAGAGTTGCAGATCCGAATTATCGGAACCGAGCCTTCGCTACCGACGGGTGTCGGTACCAAGTCGAGTCAGTACCCAGTCCTCCAGACTGGAGATCGATTCCAGACTCGGCATCGAAGGAAGCGAGTCTATCGATGCACGTCTGGAGGGTACCGACGTCGGTACTAGTATCGGTGTCGGTACCGATACTGGAAGGTCAATCTGGAGCGTATCCACCGGCCCCGCAGGTACTGAGGACACCAGACGACGATCCTTGGTGAAGAATGTTTCATCCAACACCAGTGCCGATGCCGGGGTATCGGTACCGCTCGAAGCGGATGCCACCACCGGGCATGGCTCAGGTATGTTCTGTGAGGGGTGAACCTCAGGAACAACCTGAAACCCCACACAGGCTTTGGAGGCCGAAGACTCCCACCGGGGTTTTGAAGCCAGTGGATTCTCGAGGACAAGGCCATAGGCATTTCTATGCTGTGCATGAGAAGTGCCGCTCGAGAACTGGCTAGTCTTAACAGACTGTTTTTGGGTTACCTGATCCTGTGTAGAAGAAGATATGGTCGGTGCCCTGAAGTTGGAGAGGGACCGCGTGTCAAGGGGAACTCGATGTTGAAAACTTCTTCTCACAATACTATTGCCCAAGGGCTCCGGAGGAAAATGGTCAGGACCCAAGCAGGTTAGACACCAATTGTGAGTGTCTAAAAATAAAGTTGTACCGCCACAGTTTGTACATTTCTTGGGGAAAGTGGCTGGCGGTTCCATGAAGGAAAATGGAGAGGCCTAGAAGGCCTGAGAACCGTGAGACACTAAGGAAAAAAAATATATTCCTTAAAAAGGAAAAAATTTTACAAGAAAAGAAAAAAGAAACACCGGCGGTACTGGTGGCGTCGGGGAAGGCAGCCGCGACCACAAGAAAACTAAAAAATAAAAGAAGAATTTTCTGCGGTGACAGGAGGACATCCTGCCGGCTCCGTGGAAAAACGAAAACTGAGGAGAGGCAGTTGGGAAGGCAGGAAGGCAGCACGCAGGCGTGTTGGGATGCTTCTGAAAGGGGACCTGATTGACAGTCCCTTGTGGGTCACTCCAGGCCCGTGAAGCCTCCAACCCTCATCTGCAGTATTCTGCTTCAGTTGGCTGGACTCCAGGGGAATAAAACACACCAAACACAAAGTAGGAAAGTGTGCCTGTTTATTCCAAATAATAACAATGCAGTCTTACTTTTATAGAGTTACAAACATATGAATACGTCATAAATCCACCCAACAGCCTAGTGCCAAGCCTAGCACTGTCTATCAAAAACCGTACCAAAAGGTACCAGTCTCATCCTCAGGTTTATAGAGAACAACACATTCCTTTCCAACTAGGTATTTTTCTAACTATCCTATTTCCCTTGAGATCCAGCTACGCAGCAAGAAATTGAGCTCTCTGTATACAAGGCTTATACAGTGATTTCAAATAGATATGCTTATACATATATAGATAGATACTTATTTTCCCCAACAGCTTCCAAAGGCTTTCTGATTGGACGCTGGGAAGCGTTCCCGCGCAGACTCCGTCGGTACCGACGTACCCATATGTGAAGACTCATTCCTGCTTGTTCCTGGAGATCAGGTGTTCTCCGGGTACAGCAGGAATCAGTCCTCACATATGGATGTCAGCACCGACAGAGCCCTTGCAAAAGCATCCCCCCAGCTTTCAAAGAAAGCCTTTGGGGGATGCCACCACACATGCATGGCCCCTTCCCGTCCAAGGGTGCTATCTTGTTCAATCAGATGACATAGCTAAAAGAGGGCAAAAAGAAAAGATGGTAAAGGAGCAACTTCAAGGGGAGGAGGGAGGGCTGTGAGGACTGATTCCTACTGTCCCCGGAGAACACCTGTTACAGATGAGCAACTACGCTTTCTCCGGGAACAAGCAGGAAGTCAGTCCTCGCATATGGGACTCCCCAACTAAAGGCTACCGAAAACCCATAGCAAAAATTGGACTCCCCAAGGGGAGCCGCAAGCAGCAGCAAATGAGTCCATGTCCAAAGACCAGAGTAGGACCCCTATTTCCAATGAACCAGCAAGGTAGCCTGAACACAGAAGGGTCGGAGGGTAAGAGTTGCCTAGACCCCAAAAAGGTTATGGAGCACAGCCTGGCTGAAGGCACTCTCTCGTTGGGACTCTCTTTCCAGGCAGTAATGGACTGCAAAGATATGGATTGAAGACCAGGTGGCAACTTGGCAGATGTCCTCCATCGGGACAGAGCACAAGGAGGCCAAAAAAGCCGCCATGGCCCTGACATGGTGTGCCGTGATGCAGCCTTCCAGTGGAAGCCTTGCCTGCTCATAAGCGGGGGCGATACAGTCTGCCACCCAGGTGGACAGCGTATACTTAGTCACCGCCTCCCCCAGTGAGTGAGTGAGTGAACTGCCCCAACACTGTTGAGGTCCCATTCGGTTGCTGGAGGGAGAACTGGGGGCTTTTGACAAGAGCAGGCCCTGAAGGAAACAGGTCACTAACAGTTGGACTAAGAAGGGCTTATTGTCCACCGGCTGGTGGTGCGCCACCAGGGCATTGAGGTGCACCCGGACGGAGTTAGACTTAAGCCCGGACTAAGAAAAGTGGAAAAGGTACCGTAGGAGAAAGGATCAGCTCAGTGTTGGGCACATCAGACAGAGAATCTGCGCCATTTGAGGGCATAAGCTTTCCTAGTAGAGGCCCTGCGAGAGGCCAGCAGAATGCCCTCCACCTCAACTGGAAGGTTGAGAGGGGCCAGTCATCCTCTCACCAGACATGCTGTCAGCGAGAAGGACCAAATGTTGGGATGCAGGATAGAGCCCCCCTCCTGAGATAGGAGTCCTGGGGCGGTTCCCAGGGTAATGGGGACCTCCACCGTCAACCTCAGAAGCAGCAGGAACCACGGATGCCTGGGCCACCGGGAAGGTATCAGGATAAGCAAGGACCTGTCGCAGAGGGTCATTAATAGGGTCTTGGCGATCAGCGTTGTCGGAGGGAAGGCATACATGAGTCCTTCCGACCATGAGTCCAGGAACGTGTCCAGTGCCACTCTGGAAGGGTGGGCCTACCGGGAGCAGAAGCAGGACAACAGAAAGTTGTCCGGACTGGTGAACAGGTCCATCACAGGTTCTCCCCAGAGTCGGAAAAGCCGACTGGCTACCCTGGGGTCCAGCAGCCACTTGTGCGGCTGAAGAATGCCAAGTCTATCAGTCAGCAGGTTGTCCTGGCCTGGCAGGTACACCGCCTACAGGAGAATACCCTGATGGGTTGCACACGAGCAGAGGACAAGTACCTACTGACAAAGGGCACGAGATCCCGTGCCCCTCTGTTTGTTCACGTAGAACATCGCCACCTGGTTGTCCGAATGGACCAGCACCGGCTGGCGACGTAGGTGGTGAAAGAAGGCCCTCAGGGCAAGATGTATGGCCCGGAGTTCAAGGAGGCTGATCAGCTGGGTGCTCTCGTCTGGCGACCAGTAGCCTTGAGTGCAGAGAGCTCCATAGTGGGCTCCCCAGCAGAGTATGGAAGCATCCGTGGCGAGGACCCTCGAGTGACTTAGGGCCTGAAAAGGCATACCCGCTTTGAGATGCTGGAGCGACAACCAATAGACGAGGGAGTCCGCCAACTGGTGGGATACCAAGACTTGGTCCCGGAGATGGCCTGTGGCCTGAGACCACTGGTCCTGGAGACACCACTGCGCCATCCTCATATGGAGGCGAGAGTCTGGGGTGATGTGGCCCGAGGAGGCACAGAAGCAGTCAGATGGGCATCGAGGGATGGTGCGGTACGTCCCAAGCTAGGGAATGAAGACGATTGGCTTGGTCCTGGGAAAGAAGGCCCTCGACTGGAGGGTGTCCATCTTTGCTCCGATGAACTCCAGGCACTGTGTCGGGAGGAGATGAGACTTGAGGTAGTTTATGACAAAGCCCAAGTGTTGCAGAACCTGGATGGTGTGACCGGTGGCCTGCTGTGCCTCCCCTTATGAGCCAATTGTCCAGGTAGGGAAAAACAAAGATCCTCTGGAGCCAGAAGAAGGCGGCCATGACTGGCAGGAATTTTGTGAAGACCTTTGGGGCAGAGGTAGGCCGAAGGGGAGCACCCTGTATTGAAATTTCTTGCCCCCTACTACGAACCGCAGGTACTGCCTGTGGTTGGGGTGGATGAGGATGTGAGTATAAGCATCCTTGAGGTCTAAGGAGCATAGCCAGTCTCCCTGCTGGAGGTATGGCAGCAATGTTCCAAGGGAGAGTATCTTGAACTTCTCCCTCACCAGGAATTTGTTGAGGTTGCGCAGGTCGAGGATGGGCCTTAGGCCCTGTCCTCTTTGGGACGAGGAAGTATCTGGAGTAGAACCCCTTGCCCCTGAGGTGGTAGGGAAGACCTGCCCAACTCCTTCAGAAGGTCCCAGTGTAGAGGAGACCTGAGCGGCTCTCCCGGGAAATAAGAGGGAGGTGTCAGCCAGGTGGAGGAGATAACCCTCCCTGACTACCCTTAGTGTCCAGGAATCAGTGGTGATGGCCATCCATCTCTGAGCATAGAGGGGCAGGCATCCCCCTGTAGACTGCTGACCTCCTTAGGATAAAGAGGCTAGGCTTTAGGAGTCAAAAACTCCCCCCTGGCTGGGCCGGGGCCGGTGCCTGGGGTTTTGGAGCCTTTTGCTTATGCAAGCCATGTCCATGTCCCTTGGCCTGCTGACCCTGTTAGGGGGCCGGGGGGGCTTGGTAGGGTGGGTAGTTTCGATAAGCAGCTCCCTCCTCGGGTAAAAGGGTTTTTAACCCGAGCCCTTCCATTGGGGAGAGGCAGTGATCTTAGAGGGCCTAGCCCTCGTCATGAACTCGGTCTCCAGCTTGGCAGCCTTGTCCATCATGGGTTTGCCAAAGAGGTTCCCCCCTTGGCATGGGACATCGACCAATTTGTCCTGAACCCATTGCTTGAGATTGGAAGACTGAAGCCAAGCTTGGCGGAGTGCACCAATGCCTGCTGCGGCTACCCGAGCCGCCGACTCGAACCAGTCATAGGGCGCTTGAGATAAATTTGGAGCACTCAGACGGCTTTGACCAGGCTCTTGAACCGGTGCAAAGATTCCTTGGAGAGACCAGCTGAGAACCTGGCAAGTTCCATCGCCAGGTCTCTCAGGTACATGCCCATGTATAGCTGGTAGGCCTGGATGTGGTAGAGGAGCATCGAGCCCTGGTAGCACTTTCTGCCGAGGGTGTCCCAGATGTGAGCCTCCCTTGCCAGAGGGCACCGAGGAGTGCGTCTTCTTCAGCCAACGCATGGCCGACTCCACCACCATGGAGTTATGCGGCAGTTGTGACTTCTGGAAGCCCAGGCTCCAGTGGACCCAATACGTCGAGTCAAGCCATCTTGCTCACCACTGGCACAGACGCCGGTGTCTCCCAAATGCGGAGCATGAGCCGTTCCAGGATGGAGGGATGGGTACTGTAAGCGATTCCCTTGGAGGGGAATCGTACTGCAGGATCTCTAACTCATCCGCCCGAGGGCCCCTCCCCCCTCCAACTCTGTTGGGAATGCCATGGCCTTGGACATATCCTTGACATAGTCCAAGAAACCCATGTCCTCGGGTGGGGACCGCCATCAAGGTTCCAAGACAGGGGAATCGGAAGGGACATTGCGGTAGCGACGGGTATCAGGAGACTCCTCGTCCTCCGTCTCAAACTTGAGCAGTCCGTGGAGGACTCGCCGGAGGTCTGCTCCGCGCGACCTCGGCCAAGGATCAACTCGAGGCCAAAGGACCTCTAGGATTCACCTCGGCTTCCGGAGACGTTTTGGACATCAACGGCCCAGTGGTCGAGGCAGATGAACCAGTCGTACCGGACAATAGCGCCCACTGATGGTCCATGAAGGCAGACAAACTTCGCTCCAGGGCCACCATTCTGGACTCCAGCCCAGAAGGCTCCATAGCCTTCGGCGCGGGCATGGAGGGACTCGAGCCAGACGCCGGCTCCCCCAAAGGGGAATGGTCAACAAGGATGGTGTGTGGGAACCGAGGCCAGTCCACAGCCGGATCCTTCCAGGGGTCCTTCGCAGGTCGCACCTTCTCTGATGCCTTGGATGAGCATCTCGGACTGCGGGACCAGGCCCGGGGTGCTCCCGGCCGGTCGGAACCATCCAAGGACACCGCCTTCGAGGGTTTCTTCTTTCTGGGTTCCCTTGAAGGAGACCCCCTTTCTGAGGACCCACAAGGATCGGGTTCGGAAAATTCCACCCGAGGTGTTGGGGCCTCAGACAAGGCCCTGGCTTTGGGAGGCATCGGGGACTCGGGGAAAAACTTATTGTGCTGCTGCTAGTGGCTCTTGAGGGTCTGGCTGGGCATCCTCTTGCAGAGACCGCAGGCCGCTGGGCCGTGGTCTGGCCCAAGGCAACAAAGACAGCAGTCATGTGTGTCGGTCAAAGACATGATTTTGGAGCACCGATCACACTTCTTAAAACCACTGGGGAATAAAGTACCCCTGCAAGGTCGAAGACTCTCCGGGCTGCCAGCGGGAGAAAAAGGGTGCGAAGGCGCCAGGAAAAGAAAATAAAATCGAGCCCAACGCCAAGGCAGCGAGGTCAGTAGGTGGGAAAAGTACCAGTGCAATACCGGTGATGAGTTGGCAACTCGGGGAACAAAATAATCAACTTTTTCCAGGGACAAGCCACACAACATCTGAAGGGCTCCATGGAAAAAAGGAGACTGAGCAAGATGGCACCCTTGGGCAGGAAAGGGACCACGCATGCATGGTGGCATCTCCCAAAGGCTTTCTTTGAAAGCTGGAGGGGGATGCTTCCACGAGGGCTCCGCCAGTGCCGACGTCACCCATATGTGAGGACTGACTTCCTGCTTGTTCCTGGAGAACAGGTCTATCACGGGTTCCCCCCCCCCCCCCCAGGGCTGAAAGAGCCAGATGGCCACACTGGGGTCCAGTTGCCACTCGTGTGGCTGAAGGACCCTGCTCAATCTGTCGGTCAGTGAGTTGTTCTGGCCTGGCAGGTATACTGCCCACAGGAGTATGCCCAGCCAGACTGCGTAGCAGCAGAGGACCACTGCTTCTCGGCAGAGGGCACGAGACTCCATGCTCCCATTTGTTCACTAAGAACATTACTACCTGATTGTCCGTTTGGACCAACACCGGATGGTGACAGACAGTGGCAAAAGGCTCGGAGAGCTAAGAATATCGTCCGTAGCTCCAGGAGTGTGATCTGCTAGTTGCCCTCGTACTGTAACCAGCAGCCCTGGGTGCGGAGTTCCATGCAATGGGCTCCTCAGCACAGCAGGGAGGCATCCATGGTGAGGATCCTTAAGGGGCTCAGAGCTTGAAAGGGCATCCCCATCTTGAGATATTGGAGAGTCTGCCAACAGGTCAGGGAATCCACCAACTGACAGGTCACTGAGACTTTGTCCCGGAGGCATCCCATGGCCTGCGTCCACTGGTCCCGAAGGCACCACTGCACGGCCCTCATGTGGAGGCGGGCGTCTGGGGTAACGCTGACCATGGAGGCCATGTGCCAGCCGAGTAGGTACCGAGGGACTGTGCTGTGTGTCCAAGGCCAAGGACCTGGGACAGTCGACTCAGGGCAAGAAGGCCTTTGCCTGGAGGGTGTCCAGTCTTGCCCCTATGAACTCCAGACATTGTGTCGGAAGAGGAGGGACTTCAGGTACTTTATCACACACCCCAAGTGTTGCAGGACCTGGATGGTGCATGCCGTTGCCGGCTGCGCCTCCTTTTATGACCAGGTTGTCCAGGTAGGGGAAGACAAAAACCTCCTGGAGACGGAGGAAGGCGGCTACAACTACCAGGCATTTTGTGAAGACCCTTGGGGTGGAGACCAAGCAAAAGGCAGCACCCTGTATTGGTAGTGGCCCCTCCCATCATGAATCACAGGTACTGCCTGTGGTTGGGGTGAATGAGAATGTGGGTATAAGCATCCTTTGGATCCAAGAAGCATAGCCAATCTCCCTGCTGGAGGTAAAGGCAGCAATGTCCCAAGGGACAGCATCTTGAACTTCTCCCTCACCAGGAATCTGTTCAGGTTGCGCAGGTCGAGGATGGGCCTTGGGCCCCCGTCCTTTTTTTTCCATTTGATCATTTTATTATTTATTTAGTATCATTTCAAACATCACTTAACATGTATCAAACTACACATAACATGTATGTATCAAACTTCCCACATTTGTATTTGTTAATTATATATTCTATTTATTAATTCATATATTACTCTAAATACTCTTTATATCATTCCCTTTCTAACCACCATCTCCCATCCTCCCCCACTCGTCCAACCTCATCCATTATTGAATTAATATCCTCTCTCCTTTCACCCAATCACCATTTATCCTTCCAGTAAAATTTTATTTAAATTTTGTATAAAATCCCTCTCATATTTTCTCTAGCACTCCCACTCATTCTTCCTTCCATTTTTCCAACCACTTACACACACTCTTCCATTGTTCCACAACTTTCTCACCTGTCCCCCGCCTCATCTCTGTCAATCAATGCATCAAACACATCTCTGCCACTCTTTTCACAAATCCTGCCTTATGTGGCATGGATTTCCCCTGCCAATGTTGTGCTATTTCATTTCTAGCAGATATTATACAGAGATGTATCACTCCACTAACTCTCTTTAGAATGTCTACATCTAACTGATGTAGTAATCAAATCTCTGGCTTTGTCTTCAATATCCTGTCATGTTATATATCAACGCCAAAATCTCAATCCAAAAGGCTTGTATCCACTTACAATTCCACCACATATGCAACCAATTCCCTTTCTCATTGCATCCCCTCCAACATTGATCATTAATCCCCCTTCCAGCTCTTTTTTTACATACTGGAGTCCAATACCATCTGAACAACAATTTATAATCAACTATGGATATACTAGCCACTGTTCGTATTATCTTATCCCATTACTTCTCAGACCATCTTATCTCCAAATCTTCTTCCCATTTTATCATGGATCTCAATTTGTTATCCCCCCCTCCATTATGCCTTTATAAATTTTTGACAAAACTCCTTTCTGCCCCAAATTTCCTAAACACAATGCTTCAAACCAGCCCCCTATTTTCCCAGAGATCATGCCACACCTTCGATTGTTTCAAAAAGTGACTCACTTGTAGATAAGCATAATAATCTCTATCTCCTAATCTATACAGATCCTTAATATTTTCAAATTCAAAAATGCCCTCTTTACTCACTATTTGTGAGTTCCTTTGCGTCCCTCTAGTCCAGTCCCGGAACCATAGAGTTGTGAACCTCCACCAGCAGCTTTGGAGACTGAAAGATGTCATCGCTTTGATGTCACTGGTATATCTAGGCAAACACCGCCTCTTTCCACCAGTACTTTCAGTCTCCAAGCAGCTTGGAGGTTCTGAGCCCAGGGCTGGACTCAGTGAGAACAAATAAGCAGAGCTTGGGTTTTTGAAATTGACTCCTTTTGGTTTATTTTCCCTGTTTGATTTGGTTACTTCGTTTTCTTTTATGTCAGATCTGCTGCTGCTGTAAGGGTTCCTGTGTCTGTGGACTTTTATTTTTTGTTTCTAAAGGATCAGGGAGTTCTTCCCCCTCCCTCTCTGCATTGCCCCAGCGTCTAAACGAGCACAGGGGAGACAGTGCTGATCCGTGGCCTCCCTGCTCCCGAACCCGCATTGAAGGGGTGAGGAGCAGGTGGAAGGCGGGCAGTTGCAGCAGCAGCAGCGATGCAGGGGCTGAGAAGCCTGTGAAGGTTGTGCCCAGATCAATCAGAGCAGAGAGCCGCCGGAGCTGAAGCCGTTATAAAGGCTGTGCTCCGGTGTCCTGTTGGCTCCTTTCCCTCACTCCCCTCCCCCTCCCCTTCCCCCCGGGATCGGCGGTGGTGGTAAGTACCCACGCAGATCTGCTTTGGGGAGCTGGTTTAAACTGGGAGGGGAGGCTTCGCGGCGGCTCCCGGGGTTGCAGGGTGCTCGGGGTCTTGCCGCGGGGGGTGAGAGAGTGTGCTTTTTTGAGCGGGAATGCTGGCAGCGGCCATTTTGAGGGCCGCGTTTTCAACGGCAGGATTTATTTGGTTTGGTAGATAGCCTTGCTCCTGGGCTCACTTGGGGGGAGCAGATAAGGAGGATTTAGTGTGCAAATTCTAGTCTGATTTTGATTTTTGCCTTTAATTTACTTTAACTTTATTTTTGATTCAGTTGCCTTTGATTAATTGGCAACCGGGGATTAGTTCCTTTTAGTTAGGAGCAAATATCCTTATTTACAGTGATTTTAAATTTGAGCCGGCCTCTTTAAGTTTGTAGCAGCTCTCGCCTTCCCTCCTCAATTATTTTTGCTTGCTGCAGGCATTTGCCGGTGCGGATCTCTCTCCCTTGACTACGGGAGAGAGCTCCAGGACCCGTACATCCGCACTGCAGCTGTGTGAGACGGGGTCTCTCCGTTGCTGCGGGATTTAATTTTACACTGTGGAACCGGCTGAGCGGTCCTCGCCGCAGCTGCCAGGCGCATCAGCGCGGTTTGAGGATCGGAGCACTTCAAGGTGGTAGGAGCAGGCAGTGTGGCTTTCTGCCCTGCAGGTAAGGCCTTCGAGCTCTGTCGGTCTGCTGAGGCCTCCTTTTTTGGGGCCATTTTCTCTCTGGGTGTTTGGACCGCATGGCGAGAGTTGCAGTGAGATGCCTGTGTGAGGAAGGCAACAGGCAGAATAGCTAGTTTTTTGGGCCTAGTGTTTCTTTTGTTGGTAGGTTTTTTGAGGCTCGTGGGGATTCCTCAGCTTTCAGGGGACTGTTGTCAGACCTCTATTTTTGAGTTTGTTCTTAGTTTATAGGACAGCAGTTGTGGCATTGATTCCACATGTTCTTTCCCTTCTAATCATGTCTCTGAGGAGCATCTGTTAAGTCCCAGGATGTTAGGCAAATTGCCAGTTTTAGGTTCCAGAGCAGAGCCCTAACTGGTATTTGTAAGGAAGGACAGGCCCAAAGGCCTGTGTTTCACAGGGACAGGTTTAGGAATCCTTAGGATATAAGGAAGTATATAGCAGTTACCTGTCAATCAAGGAGTGCCTGGGCTAAGGTCTATGGCCACCAGAGGGCAGCGGATGTACTCAATGGGGCCTTTCTCTGACTGTGTGTATGCAGCAGTTTGATTGCTTATTCTCTGTAATGCTGCAACTCCTGTTTATATAACCAAGATTGCAGCTCTTAACTTCTGTATCGTTTGTTGGTCTTTGTTGCCCTAACAGCCACAGCTGCTCATGATTCACATATAGTATTCAGGGCCCCCTTCCCTGGGGGGGGGGGGGGGGTGGTAAAATACGAAATTGTGTTACTCAGATTCACACAGGCAGCAACATCTAAGACCTCCATTTGCAAGGTGCCTGGGTGTTTCCTAGCTTAAGGGGGGATCACTTATCGTGCCCTTCCCCGGCAGTTCTCATCTATTTCTAGAGCAGGATTTCAAAAGGAAAAAAGAAACTCTCTAGTGAGAGAGAGCCTTGTTCATTTTGAGCGAACACGGTTGATTTATTCGGGGGCTTTTGGTGCCCTGAACCCCACAAGCTGGACGCTATTTGTTTACTTCCAGGAGTTCTGCTCTCTATTTTGCTCTTCAGCTCCCTGGCAGACGTAGCAGGCTGGCAGGGGGTGAGCAACGCCTCCTGCAACGGTGAATCCCTCAGGATAAGGGGGGAAGGAAAGCGGGGTGCAGCGGGGCCTGGTAGCTTTTGCAAAGCTATAACAGCAGTTCGGGTAATTTTAGCTGATCTGCTTTGATTTCATTGGAGGTGGCCGGAGCTTGATTTTTGGAGTCCTATACATCCTCTCCCGGCCGTGCCCAAAACTCTCGGGATCCCAACTTCTGACTACATATTCCTATCAAATGGTAGTAAGTGAACATAGCAGACGGAAAATCACTATTAGAACAGAGTGCATAGGATGGGTGCAATTTCCTGAAATGTGCAAAAAAAAAAAAAATTAACCCAGCTGAAGAGTATGGATTAAGCTTTTTCAGTAGGCCTTCAAAGGTTGTTAAAAAAAAAAAAAAAAAGAGGGGCCTAGCTATGTTGGTTTACAAGAATTTCCTTCCGCTGTCCATAGCAGGTCCTTTAAGGCGTTAGTCGGTTGATATGGCAGGGTAATATTTGATCTTAGCTGCTGTGCTATAGCGCTATGATCCGCTGTACACATATTCAAGTCAAAAGGAATTATGGTGGTAGCTCTCTTGGATAGTTCTAAAAGGTGCTTGGGTGAGCGCCTTGGCCAGGCCCCAGGTGTGGAATGCTCTGCCATACGCATTATGTTATGAGAGGGGTTTTATAGTTCTGTGGTTTCTTGAGGGACAATATTCCCGTTTAATTTGGCTTTGTCTGATTTATAAGGTTTGGTGGTAGATTTGTAATGTCTTCATTTTGGCTATATGTGGTTTCTTTTCCTTCTGTAAAAGGCGGCTCAGCGGAGAGAGGTCGCTGAATAGGACTCTGGCCTTTGAGGCTATTTTGGCTCCCATTCCATTTATCAGAGGTTCTCCAGTACGGAGAGTATCTGCTAGTGTTCAGCGCCTGTCTTAATGGGGGCCAGAAGCGCGCAGCCAGGCTAGTTCTCTCGCAGCACTAGCAGCAGCTCAGATTCTGGAAGGCATACATCATATGCTGTGTTTGCGGGATGGCTTGCACGCTGCTTGGCTTCAGCCTTGGAGCTCCATCGGCCTGTATTAGATTCCTTTGTCCAGTCCTCCTGCAGAGCTCCGCAAAAGGTTCAGGCAGTCGCAGGAACGCTCCAGCGGCTGCTTCAACTTAAAGCGGTGGTGCCGGTGCCGACAGCCCAATATGGTTGATACTCCCTCTACTTTGTGGTTCCAAAGAAGGAAGGCTCGTTTCGCCCGATTCTGAATTTTAAAAGGGTGAATCGGTGTCTGCCCAAAGAATTCTCCCGGAGCATTCCTTAAATCCCGAAAGAAACCGTACTGACATACATGATAAGTTCGATCAGCTACTGGCAGGACACAATGCACTCTTGCATGCTTTTTTGCTTCATTGGTCTAGAAGTGTAGTCTTTACCAGGTGGTATAATGGGAACTTCGCTGCAGGTTCTCGGCTTCTTCTTTGCTGACTCCATTGCCACTGCGGAATGGGAAAGCTGTATTTTAACACCAGGGGCTAGTTGACCTTAAAAAAAAAAAAAAATGGAATGTCCAGCTTGGGGCAGGCAGACGGAATGGGGCGTTCCTCTAGCGGGAAGGCTGTGGATTTCTATGCCTGTCATAGGGAGTTCTTTCTGCTGCATTGTGTTGGCGCGGAAATAGCTTCTCAACATCGGCTGAAGGAATTTTTGGTTAAGAGATGTCTTTGTAACAACAACAACAAAAAAAAACGTATTCAGCTGTCCTGAATTGGCCTGTTCTTGATTGACATTTTGAGACTAGGCAGGTGCAGGCCTCGGTACTACGTGGGTGGGTGCACACCTTGCACTTCCAGGAGGTGTGGACTCACTGTCTGGAAGAGAGCCCTAGCGATCTTCTTTAGCGCGCGATAGGAGAGTAGGTGGTTCACTGAATCGATCGTTGGGGGCACTGCTCTGTCCTTACAGGCTCCCATTGGGGGAGTATGGGGGGACGAGAGCATGCTTCCGGTGGTCGCAGTATTTACGGCAGTCTACTCGCCTGGAAGAGGAAAGGATCAGGGAGTTGAAGTGACTAGAGTCTGATTTGCTTTATGTGGCAAATGTGCATTATGGTGTGATTCGAGTGCTGGCGAATATAACTGGCTTCTTTGGGGTTCTCCGAGAGGTCTCTCTGGTGGGGGAATGGGGCGGCTGACGGTTCGTCCAAGTCAAGGCTCAGTAAGCTCCCAGGTAGTAGTCTTTGTCTTGTCCTTTCCCCCGCTGGTAGCCTTTTGCTCCGCTTGGAGGAGTTCAGAGTTGCAGGTACTGTCTGGTAAGGAGCCGTATTTGTCCTTTTTCAGTCGCAAGGTAGTGTTGCGCACGATCCCAGCTTTTTGGGCAAAGGTGGTTTTGGTTTTTCACGTCTCCAGATGGTGTCTCTTCCGGGGTTTTCGGTTACATCTTTTGGACGTTCGACGGGTGCTTAAGAAGTATCTCTGTAGAACGGCGTCTTTCAGGAAGTCCGACAGGTTGTTTGTCGCCTTTGGAGGCCCGCGGAAGGGAGAGGCGGCGACAAAGCCCTCGTTTTCGCGGTGGCTAAAGGAGTCTATTGCATCGGCCTACCGGTAGAAGGGTAAGGTGGTTCCGGTTGGTTTGTGTGTGCATTCCACCAGGGTGCAGGCGGTGTCTTGGGCGGAGTTCCGTTTAGTGCCGGTCAAGGAGATTTGTAGGTTGTTGGGCGGCGACTTGGTACTCGCTGCATTCCTTTGCGCAGCACTTTCAGTTTGATGTGCAGGCGCGAGTGGATGGACGTTTTGGGTTCAGCAGTACTTCAGGCTGGGCTTCAAGGTCCCTCCCGTTGATATTCACTGCTCTGTTACATCCTCTATGGTTCCGGGACTGGACTAGAGGGATGCAAAGGAAGGGAAAATTAGACTTACCTGCTAATTGTTGTTCCTTAAGGAACTCTAGTCCAGTCCTGGATCCCTCCCAGTATATTACGCAGCGCGCAGCCTGAAGTTTAAAAAAAAAAAAAAAGGAAAGGAAAGGAAAGGAAAAGGACTACAGAAATCTGGACGACAGGGAGATGGATTGAGAGACAGGTTTTCGAAGAGAATTTGTCCTGTTCTGGAGGTACACGGGAAAGTCACCAGGTGACCCTTTTTTGCGCAGCAGTGCCCTGTAGGCTCTGGAGCGTGGTCATTCCGTCTTAAGGAGCTAGACGTTTTTGGCTGAGTTACGGGGACGTATTGTTCCTGGGCAGTTTTAACTACTTCTGTTCCGTTATGCTTAATTCGGTAGCTACTTATTGGTTGCTCTGCTGAGTCTGCTTTGTCAATAGGTACTGGTGGAAAGAGGCGGTGTTTGCTTAGATATACCAATGACATCAAAGCGATGACATCTTTCAGTCTCCAAAGCTGCTGGTGGAGGTTCACAACTCTATGGTTCCGGGACTGGACTAGAGTTCCTTAAGGAACAACAATTAGCAGGCAAGTCTAATTTTCCCCTATATTTTAACCCCGCCTTATTCCATCTCTGGTCCTTGTCCGCTTTTAAAACAGGCTTCTAGAGGCATACACTGTGAGTACCTCTTATTCTGTATTAGTTGTTTTCTATTTTGTTTCCAAACTTGTAAACTATGCACTATTAGAGGATTTAGATTTTTATTGTCTAAATTAAATCTACCTCTCCAAGCTACTTTGATTAAACTTTCTCCCCTTTAAAAAAACTTCCTCCATTTGAACCCAATGTTTCTGTGTTCCTCGATGCCACTCATAAATCGTTTTTAATTGTGCTGCCTCGTAATATTTCCTACAGTTAGGCACACCTAACCCTCCCTCTCCTTTAGTTCTTTGCATTATATCCATTGCTACTCTCCCCCTTCTATTTTTCCATATAAAACAATTAACAATTCTTTGTAACCTTTTTAACTGATTAGGTGGTATTTTAATTGGTAACGTCTGGAAGAGAAATAGAAATCTTGGTAAGAGCATCATCTTTATAGTAGCAATCTGTCCAAACCATGACAAATATCCCCGCCCCCATCCATCCAGCCCTCCACCTTTCCAAATAGTCTATGATAGAAGCATTATATAAACTGAATTATCTTATTACTAATGTAAATGCCAAGATATCTAGTACTCTCTTTTGCCCATTTGAACAGATATTTCTTTTGTAACTTATCCTGTGTGTCTCTATGTGTAGTTAAATTTAAAATTTCTGATTTAGACCAATTAATAGTGAAACCCGACAATTTACCAAATTCTTCTAAGTTCCACATTAAATATTGGATTGATGCCCAAGGCTTACATACACTTAAGATTATATCATCTGCAAATAATGAAATTTTATATTCACTCCTTCCTATTTTTATTCCCTTATCATTCCTTTCCCTCACTCTTGCTGCAAATGGTTCAAGTGAAATAGCAAAAGGTAGCGGGGATAATGGACAACCCTGTCTTGTTCCTCTCTCTTGACCAAAAAATTCTGAATAAGTACCATTCACTCACACATGTTTTTGGGTTACATTATAACGCCGTTATCCAGCTAAAGAATTCAACCCCTAAGCCCATTCTTTCCATTACATTGAACAGAAATGGCCAAGATACTTGATCAAAAGCTTTTTCAGCATCAAGAGAACAATGCTTCTTTCCCATTTTGTTCTATTGACCAAATCATATTCAAAATCTTTCTAATATTATCAGCAACTTGTCTACCTGGAATAAAACCAGCTTGATCACTATGTATCAACTTACCAACCAATTTATTCAATCGTGTGGACAATATTTTGGCTAATAATTTAGCATCAAGATTAATCAAAGAAATTGGTCTATATGAGGAGCACTCTTGTTTATCTTTCTCTTCTTTATATATTATTGTTATACCTGTCCATCCCGTAGTATCCGCTAAATCCCTTCCCTCTCTTGGCAGATTAAATAGTCTCACTAACGGTTCTAGTAATATTTCTCCAAAATGATGATAGAAACGCGCTGTCAGCCCATCTAACCCCGGGGCTTTATCTACTTTTAGTTGTTTTATCGCTTTCTGTACTTCATCTACCTGCATTGCCTTATTTAGTTCTTGTTGTTCCCCCCTCAGTTAATTTTGGCAATTTAATTGAATAAAGATAATTTTGTAACCTCTCCTTTTGTGGTAAATCTCTAGCTTAGTATAATCCCATATATCATCTTCTAAAGGCTTCCCTAATCTCACCATCTTTATAAACAACCCCTCCTCCCTGAGTTTGAATTTTCATTATATGGGAACGCAATTTCCTCTGTTTCAGTTTCTGAGACATCTCTCCCCCCGCTTTATTTCCTCCCTCAAAAAATTCCGGCCTCAGAAGTTGCATTTGATATTTTATCTTGGCAGCTAACATTACATTTAACTGTGTTCTGACTGCTTATACTTGCCCTCTAAAAGCTCCTGGATTCTGTACATCCAAACCTTCTAATTTCAGCAATTTGACTCTTAATTCTTTCTTTCTCTTCCCTTTCCCTCTTTTTCCTTGCCCCCCCCCCCCCATTTAAGTAAAATTCCTTTCACTACAGCCTTATAACTATCCCATATCCCTCCCCAAATTACCTCCCCATTATCATTCCATTTAAAATACTCCCTAGTTTCTATTTCCTCCCTAACTGTTTCATCCTCTAATAAATGTTGATTAAGCCTCCAAAATAGTTTCCCTTTCTCCTCCCCCTCTATAGCTAATATAATCTTTACTGGAGCATGATCGGACCATGTAATTGACTCCATTTCTGCCCCCATTACTCGTCCCCCAATCTCTTGTGAAACCCAAATAGCATCTATTCTGGAATATACGAGATGTACTGGGGAATAGTAAGAGAATTGTCTCTTTCCTGGATGAAAAAATCTCCAGGCATCTATCAAACAATGCTGTGTAACAAAGTTACGATAACGCATCCTATCCGCTTTTTTCCCCTTCTCTCTTACCTGTGGTATCTCTTATAGGGTTCCACGTTAAATTAAAATCTCCCCCACAAATTAGATAGCCCTCTCCAAATCTCTCCACCTCTACATTCAATTTTGGCCAAAATTCATTTTGCATCCCAGTTGGTGCATATACATTTACAATACAATACCATTCATGTCCCACCTTTAATCGCATTAACACATATCTATCCTCTTTATCCCTTACTACAGTATGTATTAGTATCTTTAAATTTGTATCTATTAAGATAGCCACTCCACCTTTTTTCTTTTCTATAATATTAGAGGCAAATACACAAGGTCCATATCCCCTGGGTTTGACCAGGTACTCTGTTGCTCTTGTTAAATGTGTTTCTTGTAAAAGCACCACTGTTGCTCTTTGACGAATTATTTCTTTATACAATTTTTCGTCTTTTAAATGGTGAATTCAAACCTTTAACATTTAATGATATTATTCTCCAGGACCAAGCAGGAAGTCAGTCCTCACATATGGGTGACATCGACGCCGATGGAGCCCCTGTGGAGCATTTCCCCAGCTTTCTATGAAAGCCTTTGGGAATACTGCACGCATGTGCGGTCCCCTTCACACCTAAAGGTGCCATCTTGCACAGTCTCTCTTTTTCCATGGAGCCCGTCGGACGTTTCTCCTAGTTCACCTGGAAAACAGATTTTTTTCTTCGAATCCCTGCGATTTCTTCGCGTTTCTTTCTCCAGTTCGACGCCGGTTCCCCTTCTCGCCGGGTTCGGTACACCAGTATCGAGCCCGATCTTATTTTTTTGGTTTTTGCCATTCGTGGTTGGCGTTCGCACGCCCTTTTTTTCTTTTTCCCTGGAAGGCCGGTCCTTTGACCTCGAGGGGGCTCTTTTTTCCCCGATGGATTCCTGTAGTTTTAAGAAGTGTGATCGGTGCAAGAAACTAATGTCTCTCACCGACGACACACACGACTGCTGCCTTCGGTGCCTCGGTCCTGATCATGATCCTAAGATCTGTGGACCATGTGGGAAAATGTCCACTAAGGCACTTAAGAACATAAGACATGCCATACTGGGTCAGACCGAGGTCCATCAAGCCCAGTATCCTGTTTCCAACAGTGGCCAATCTAGGTCATACGTACCTAGCAATATCCTCAAAAGACACAGGTTCCACAATGCTTGTACTGGGTCAAGCATTGATATCCTGGGTCCCTTTTTAATAGTGGTTTATGGACCTTTCCTCCAGGAACTTGTCCAAACCTTTTTTAAACCCAGCTATACTAACAGCCCTTACTACATCCTCCGGTAACAGATTCCAGAGTTTGATTACACGTTGAGTGAAAAAATATTTTCTCTTATTTGTCTTAAATAGTTTACCCTGTAGCTTCATTACACGTCCCCTAGTCTTTCTATATTCTGATAGCGTAAACAATTGATCCACGTTTATCCGTTCCACTCCATTCATTAATTTATAGACCTCTATCATATCTCCCCTCAGCCGTCTCTTTTCCAGGCTAAAGAGCCCTAACCTTTTTAGCCTCTCTTCATAGGAGTAGCCTTCCATCCACTTCACCAATTTGGTGGCTCTTCTCTGTACATTTTCTAATAACGCTATGTCCTTTTTAAGATACGGTGACCAGAATTGCACACAATATTCAAGGTGCGGTCGTACCATGGAGCGATACAGAGGCATTATAATATCCTTTGTTTTATTCTCCATCCCTTTCCTTATGATACCTAGCATTCTATTTGCTTTCTTGGCAGCCGCTGCACACTGGGCGGAAGGTTTTAACATGTTATCCACGATGACTCCTAAATCCTTTTCCTGGGTGGTGGTTTCTAATGTGGAGCCTTGCATCGTGTAACAATAGTGTGGGTTGTTCTTTCCTAGGTGCATAACTTTGCATTTGTCCACATTAAATTTCATCTGCCATTTGGATGCCCAGTCTTCCAATTTATCCAGATCCTCCTGCAGTTTTCCACAATCCTCTTGGGTTTTAACAACTTTAAACAGTTTTGTGTCATCTGCAAATTTGATAACCTCACTAGTTATTCCCTTTTCCAGGTCATTTATGAATATGTCAAAAAGTAGCGGACCCAGTACAGATCCCTGGGGTACTCCACTATTCACTTTTTTCCATTGGGAATATTGGCCATTTAGCCCTACCCTCTGCTTTCTATCTTTTAACCAGTTCCCGATCCACAATAGTACACTGCCTCCTATCCCATGACTTTTTAGCTTCGCCAAAAGTCTCTGATGGGGGACCTTGTCAAAAGCTTTCTGGAAGTCCAGATACACTATATCAACCGACTCACCTTTGTCTACCTGTTTATGCACACCTTCAAAGAAACATATCAGATTAGTAAGACAAGATCTTCCTTGTCTAAAGCCATGTTGGCTGTCTCCCATTAGGCCATGACTATCTACATGCTGTGTAATTTTGTTCTTTATGATGGTTTCTACCATTTTCCCTGGTACTGACGTCAGGCTCACCGGTCTGTAATTTCCTGGGTCACCCCTGGAACCCTTTTTAAAAATTGGTGTTACGTTGGCGACCCTCCAATCTTCAGGTATTACAGATGATTTTAATGAAAGTTCACAGATTACCAATAGCAGGTCTGCAATCTCATATTTCAGTTCTTTCAACACTCTGGGATGTATACCATCCGGTCCAGGTGATTTGCTACTATTCAGTTTATCAAATAGTTGTAATATATCTTCCCGGTGTAGCGATATTTCTCTCAATTCCTCTGCAGTATCACCTTTAAATACCACTTCAGTCTTGGGTAACATCCCTACATCTTCCTTAGTAAAGATCGAAGCAAAGAATTCATTCAGTCTCTCCGCTATAGCCTTGTCTCCTTTTACCCCTCTATAATCTAATGGTCCAATTGACTCTCTCAGGCCTTTTGCTACGAATGTACTTGAAAAAGTCTTTATTTCGTGTTTTTGCTTCCATAGCAAGTTTCTTCTCAAATTCCCGCTTTGCCTGCCTTATCAATGCTTTGCATTTAACTTGCCAGTGCTTGTGCTGTTTCCAGTTTTCATCATTTGGCTCTTTTTTCCATTTCCTGAAGGTTGCTTTTTTGACAGCAACAGCCTCTCTGACCTCACCTTTAAACCATGCTGGCAGTTTTTGGACTTTCTTCCACTCTTCTTAATGTGGAATATAGCTGGTCTGGGCTTCGAGGATAGTATTTTTAAATAACACCCAAGCTTGCTGTAAGTCTTTAACCTTTGGAACCGCTCCTTTTAGTTTTTTCCTACCTATATTCCTCATTCTATCATAGTCTCCCTTTTGAAAGTTAAAAGGTAATACTGTGGATTCCTTTACTATCTGTCCTTCCACTAATTAAATCAAACATGATCATACTATGATCTGCGAAGTCGTCAGCACCAAAAGGAAAGGCTTTTCTCTGATTCGGCCTCCGGCCGGGCCCGGACCTCGTCTGAGGCCTCGTCGTCTCGGGAGTCTGACCCCGAGCATCGTCGGGGTTCCCCGAGCGGGAGCGAAAGAGGAAGAAGCGGCTTGCGAGGGCGGCATTGGAGGAGGTCCCTGGCTCCTCGAGGGCTAGGTCTCGGACCCCGACCACCGTCCCGGGCCCGTGAAACAGGAGAAGCCCTCAAAAGTACCTCGTGTGCAGCCGGAGTCTGCTGGACACGTAAGTCCTGTTGTCCTCGAGGACTCTCCTCCCAGGGAGCCGACGTCGGGCCCGGCGCCGCTGGGGCCTGAGTCGGTGGCTGCTGAGTCTGAGTCGGTGGCTGCTGAGTCTCCTGAGCTGGGTCTCAGGCTGACAGCCTTGGAGTTCAGACTGTCTGCCTTCATGGATCAGCAGCAGGTGCTGATGGCCAGCCTTGCTGGCACATCTGCCACGACCACCGGGACATCGACGTCAAAGTCAACCCCGGAGACCGAGCCGATACGCAAGACCATGAAGGCTCGAGGTCGTCCTCGGTCACCCTCGACCTCCCGGTCGGGACCGAGGGTGTCGACGCCAGTGCCTTCGGCATCGGGGCGGGTGCTGCCGGGCCCCGCACGGTCGGAGCCCGACTCCTCTTCGGACGAGTCCGCCTGGGAGATGGAGGACGAGGAGTCCCCCGATACCTTCAAGACTCGGTGCGTCCCGTCAGACTCACAGCAGTCTGAGCCCCGGAGTAGATCCCCTTCGGAGGATACCCGGTTCTCGGAGTTTGTTCGGGATATGGCCACTGCTTTGGCGATCCCGGCGGACCCCGAGGAGGAGCCTTGAGCCGAAGAGCTCGAGGCCCTCCAGTATGACTCTCCTCCGAAGGAGGCCTTTACTGTGCCGGTTCCTCCAATGCTGGAACGGCTCCTCTTCCGGATGTGGGAGGCACCGGCCTCGGCGCCGGTTCTAAGCAAGCGGGTCGATTCCATTTATCGACTCCGTAAGAGCACTGGTTTTCAGAAGGCACAGCTACCGCACCATTCCATGGTGGTGGAATCGACCATGCATAGTCTGAAAAGCCAGAAGATGCACTCTGTGATGCCCCCCGGCCGGGAGGCCCGGAACCTGGATGCGTTTGGTAGAAAGAGCTTCCAGGGCTCGATGCTTGCTTGCCGTGTCCAGTCTTACCAGCTGTACATAGGCATGTACTTGCGGGACCTGGCAAAGGAGCTTGCCGGGTTCTCTGCTGGTCTCTCCGGGGAACCTTTGCAGAGATTCAAGTCCTTGTCTTCGGGGATCCGGGAATGCTCTAAGTTCATGTCCCAAGCAGCCTACGATGGCTTCGAGGCCTCGGCCCGTGTTGCGGCAGCTGGCATCGCGGCTCGACGCCAGGCATGGCTGCAGTCATCGAATCTCGAGCCATGGGTTCAAGACAAGTTGGTCGATGTCCCTTGCCGAGGTGAGAACCTTTTTGGCAAGCCCATGGCCAAGAAGGCTGCTGAGCTCGAGACCGAGCACCTCACAAGGACAAGGCTGTCTAGAAAGACTTCTGCCCCTTCACATAAGAAGGGCTCGGGTAAGAAGTCCTTTTACCCGAGGAAGGCGACTGCCTACAAACAGTTCCCACCTTACCAGGCCTACCCCGCTCCCCCACAGGGTCAGCAGGCCAAGGGGCAGGGACATGGGCCCCGTAGGCAGAAGGCCCCCAAGCCTCCGGCTTCTGCTCCCACTCAGCAGGGTGGGGGTTTTTGACTCCCAAGGCATAGCCTCTCCGTCTCTGCTGTCCCATCCCTGTACAAGAGGTCGACCAGCCCTGTTTGCCCACCGGTGGCCACCCATTACAGGAGACAATTGGGTCTTAAGCATAGTCCACAAGGGCTACATGCTTCATTTTCATCAGTTGCCTCCTCCCTATTTTCCAGGAGAGCCTCCAAGGCCTCCTCTCCATACAGCCCTCCTCCTGCAGGAGCTTCAGGGTCTGTTGCAAGACAAGGCGGTGGAGCCTGTGCCTCCCCCACCTACAAGGTCACGGTTTCTACTCCAGGTACTTCCTAGTAACAAAGAGAACAGGGGACCTCAGGCCTATTCTCAACCTCAGAAATCTCAACAAGTTCTTAGAGAAGGAAACTTTCAAGATGCTTACTCTTGGAACACTTCTGCCCTACCTCCAACAGGGAGATTGGCTATGCTCTTTAGATCTAAAGGATGCGTACACTCACATCCACATTCATCCAGACCACAGAATGCACCTCAGGTTCATTGTGGGAGGAAACCATTATCAGTACAGAGTGCTGCCATTTGGCCTCACCTCCGCTCCCAGGGTCTTTACCAAATGCCTGGCAGTGGTGGCGGCCTACTTAAGGAATCAGGGTATCTTTGTCTTCCCCTATCTGGACGCCTGGCTCATCAGGAATCAGACATGCCAGGAGGCCAGGCAAGCCACCCTCTGAACGATTTCTGTACTCCAACACCTGGGGTTTGTCATAAACTTCGCAAATTCCACTTTGCTCCCCTCCCAGAACTTGGAGTTCATAGGGGCAAGGCTGGACTCTCTGCAGGCAAAGGCTTTCTTGCCAGAAGACAGAGCCCAAAGACTGATAGACTTGGCAAACCAGTTTCTCAGCAGGTCTCTGGTATCCGCCAGGCTCTGCCTGAGGCTTCTTGGCCACATGGCTTCGACAGCACATGTGACTCCCAATGCCCGGCTTCATATGAGGCCTGCGCAATGGTGCCTCAGAACTCAGTGGTCGCAGGCCACAGGGAGCCTCAGCGATAGAGTAAGGGTGTCCAGACCATTCCTGCACTCCCTACGTCGGTGGCTGCATCCCCCCAACTTACTGAAAGGGATGCCTTTTCAGCCACCTGGGTTCACAGTGGTGTTGACCAACGATGCCTCCCTGCAGGGCTGGGGAGCACACTGCCTGGGCAAGTGCACCCAGGGCCTGTGGTCTCCCTGGGAGGCCACGCAGCAAATCAATCTACTAGAACTGTGGGCTATTCGCTCAGCCCTCAAGACTTTCTCTCAAACCCTGGCCCACCAGTCTGTCTTAGTACAAACAGACAATCAAGTAGCCATGTCTTATGTGAACAAACAGGGCGGCACTGGGTCCAGGCTCCTTTGTCAGGAGGCGCAGGACCTTTTCTTGTTTGCGCTCAGGCGCTACATGTTTCTCAGGGCGGTTTATCTTCCTGGCCAGGAAAATTACCTAGCAGACAGGTTGAGCAGGATTCTGCAGCCCCACGAATGGCAACTCCATCCCTTGGTGGTTCAGAAGATTTTCCTGAGATGGGGACGACTTCCATCCATAGATCTATTTGCCAGTCCCCTGAACAGACAGCTGCCCAGGTTCTGCTCCAGGCAACCGCATCCTCTGCGGCTAGCAGCAGATGCTTTTCTGATTTCCTGGTCCCAGGGCCTCCTGTATGCGTTTCCTCCCACGCCTCTAGTGGCCCAAACCCTCTTCAAGATTCTACAGGACAAGGCCTCGGTCCTTCTGGTAGCCCCCAGGTGACCGAGGCAACCTTGGTTCCCACTTCTGCTTCAACTGGCAGTGGACACTCCACTACCTCTGGGGTTGCAGTCCGACCTTCTCTCTCAGGACCAGGGGTCTCTTCTGCACCCCAATCTCAAATCTCTCAATTTGATGGCCTGGAAGCTGCAAGGGTAGTTTTGGCTCCCTGGGGCCTCCCTCAGGAAGTTGAGGAGGTCGTCCTGGTCTCTAGGAAGCCGTCCACTAGAAAAATCTATGCCCTGAAATGGAAGAGGTTTTCTGTGTGGTGTCAGCTGCATACAGAAGATCCTTTCTCCTGTGCTGTACCAGTGGTGCTTCAGTACCTGCTGCACTTATCCAATCAGGGCCTTAAGTCCAATTCTGTTCGGGTCCACCTCTCAGCTCTAGCAGCTCACCACTCACTGGTGGAAGGACACTCTCTGTCGGTTCAACCCTTGGTGTCCCGGTTTCTCAGAGGTTTGCTCTTGCTCAAGCCTCCTGTCCGTCCTCCAGCCCCTGAGTGGGAGTTGAATGTGGTCTTGCAGCAACTGACTCGCCCACCTTTTGAGCCGATGGCTACTTGTCCTCTCCGCTTCCTATCCTGGAAGACACTCTTCCTGGTAGCCCTAACCTCGGCAAGGCGATTAAGTGAGCTTCAGGCCCTGGTCTGTGACAAGCCTTACCCTCGCTTCTATAGGAGCAGGGTAGTCCTTAGGACTCATCCTAAGTTCCTTCCAAAGGTTGTCTCCTCTTTCCACCTCAACCAGGAGGTGGTTCTTCCCTAGGCCTCATGCAAGCCAAGCTGAAGCAGTCCTGCATACCCTGGACTGTAGGAGGGCCTTATCCTTCTACCTTGATCGTACACAGGGGCATAGAAGGGCTACTCAGCTCTTCATATCTTTTGACCCTAATAATTTGGGGTTAGCTGTGTCCAAGCGTACCTTGTCCATTTGGGTGGCTGACTGTATCACCTGGGCTTACAAGGCGGCTGACCTTCCCTTGCAGGGTCGGGTCAAGGCCCATCGTGTCAGGGCAATGGCTGCCTCAGTAGCTCATCTCTGCTCTGTACCATTGGCAGACATCTGCAGGGTTGCAACTTGGTCCTCAAGCCAGACTTTTGCAGCCCATTACTGCCTGGAGAGGGAGTCCTGTAGGGACAGTGCTTTTGGCCAGGCAGTACTCCAGAATCTCTTTGAGGTTTAGGCAACTCCTGCCCTCCAGCCCTCCGTTGGGCTACCGGTGGAGGTTCTTTCAGTGAAAAGCCTTTCTTTGATGCTGGGACTAGAGGGAGTTCTCTTGTTCAGCCTGGGTTCCCTGGTAGCCCAGAGCTAGGGAGTCACCCATATATGAGGATCGACCTCCTGCTTGGTCCTAGAGAAAGAGTAGTTACTCACCTGTAACAGGTGTTCTCCAGGAGCAGCAGGAATCAGTCCTCACAACCCTCCCTCCTCCCTGGGAGTTGCAGTTGTACATAGTTTGTTTTACATTTTTGTGTGCTGTTTTTTAGCTATGTCATTTGACTGAGCAAGATGGCACCTTTAGGCGGGAAGGGGACCGCGCATGCGTGCAGTATTCCCAAAGGCTTTCATAGAAAGCTGGGGAAATGCTCCGCAGGGGCTCCATCGGCGTCGATGTCACCCGCAGGGGCTCCATCGGCATCGATGTCACCCATATGTGAGGACTGATTCCTGCTGCTCCTGGAGAATACCTGTTACAGGTGAGTAACTACTCTTTTTCAAATCACCTTTAAATATACTTCCCCTCTATTGTTCTGAACCTTTTCTTTCCCCCCCCTACCTCCCTCCTTCCCCCTTTCCCTTCCCCATAAGTCTTACCCCCTTCCACCCTCTTTATTTTTAACCCTACCCCTCCTTGCCCCTGAACTTCCCCCTTGTCTCCCCCCCCCCCCCCCCAGTCCACCCCATCTCCCATCTCCTTCCGCTCTCTCTTAAAGAGAGAGTCATCTTCCATTCTGGTGACTATTTATCAGGTCATAACCTGTCAGTATCCCTTATTCCACTTCTCTTATCTCTCGAACTCCTCCTAAACTCACTTTATAATCCCCATCTAGCCCAATCAATTCCTCCTTCTCCTTTACTCCTATCATCCACCTCCTTCCACTTTACATATCACTATTTCCCTAAATTAATTCCAATTTAAATCCATACCTTTTATCCCTTCCCCCCTCGCCCCCTTTACCCTTAGTTTATCAACTTCTGACCATTCTCTATAATACAGTATTCGCATTTTCAGTCAGCTCTTTTTTTCTGTCACTTGCACTTTTTGACTCTCTATTCAGTCTCTCCATCTTTCCACCTATCACAGGGATTCTGTGCCATCGTTGAATGTTGTTTGTTGGGAAATGACACAGTGGATGTTTCTGTCAGCACTTTCTCCCCCTCCGGAACATTGGTTAGTCCCAACTCTTTAAGTGCTTTCCAAGCTTCCTCACTAGTCTGCACTCGTTTAGACCTTCCCTTAACTGTTATCAGCAAACCAAAAGGAAACAACCATTTATAATGAATGTCTTCCCTTCTCATGTATGCTGTGACTTCTGTAAGATTTCTTCTGCGTTGTAACGTTCAAAGGGAAAGATCTTGATAAAGCTCCAATATATGCTCATCCCATATGAAATGTCTCATTTTCCTTACACCATTCAACAATCTTTCTTTGGTTTTAAACAAACTTAAACACACAATTATATCTCGAGGTTTATTATCTCTTATGGGGCCCAAACCTCTGTGTGCTCTCTATCATCTGAGCCTCTATTTGCTAATAGAAACTTAAATATTTTGGCACTCACTTCTTCACAATTCTTATATTTAGATTCTTCAGGGAGACCTCGTAATCTTATATTACATCTCCTAGATCGGTCCTCCAAATCTTCCACTTTAACTTGGTGCTCTTTTTGAATTTGTGTTCCTCCCATCCTTTTTGTAATTCCTCTATTCCTTTACCTTGGTTTTCCAGCTGACTCTCTATTTCTTCAACACGATTCCCCATGTCCACGAAGTCTTGTCTCAAAGATTGTATTGTCTCTTTTAGTTCATTTTTCATTCTATTCATTTCCTTCTTGATCGCCTCTTTAAATTCTATTAACCATTCCTTTAAAATCTCTGCCACTTCTTGGTTACCACTTTGTTCCATTTCTTTTACCTGATCAGATGGAACTACAGACTGTGAGTAATTATCCTTCTCAACCTCTTTTTCTCCACTGGACTGTTGTAGTTGTTGATATGGAAGGACAGACTAGATAGGCCATGTGGTCTTTCTGTCATCATGTTTCTATGTTTCTATAAGATCTAAATTGAGCCAATTTCTTCCTTGCTGAGTCACCGCTTTTATTTTTATCCATAATCTCTCTAATAACATTTTAGCTATTTTACAGGACTCTCTTATATTAATGTGTTCTTTTCTGTAGCTCTAAGCCTGCTTTCTTTTACACTCCCGTTCTATATTAATTTTACTCGCAGTTTTCCTCTTTAAGAGCTCTTCCTTTCAACGATGTTCCTCCGTTTAGTTTCCTTTCATCAGTTTTCACTATAGCTTCGTTGCGATCTTTTCAGTTCAACTAACTTTTTATTACAACTTCTTTAGCAATCTAATCAATTTCAAACTTCCAACATTACTTTCTTATCAGTTTTATTATGAGTCCACTGTTCTCCTCTTTTTCTCTCCACTGACAGTTGCTCCGGCCGGTCACGCGCTCACACTCCTGTGTTATAGCTCATTCACAAAGCTTCACTGATAATAATTACTCCTACCGGACAATTGCTCACCTTTCTCTTACACGAAACTGAATCGACTGTTTTCTCTCCTCTCCGATGACAGTTGCTAATTGCTTCAGCCACAAAACTGTAACGACTGTTTTCTCACCTCTCCGATGACAATTGCTAATTGCTTCAGCCGTGCCTGCGATCTCACTCAATCACTTTTCTTTTCCACAAAAGTGAATCGACCGTTTTCTCTCCTCTCCGATGACAGTTTCTCCTGCTGGACGCACGATCACAGAGCTGATCCCTGCTGACAGTTTCTCCTGCAGGACGCACGATCACAAAGCTGATCTCAGCTGACAGTTGCTCACCTTTCTCTTTTACAAAACAGTATAGATTGCTTTCTCTCCTCTCCGATGACAGTTGCTTCAGCCGTACATGCGATCTCAGTCACCTTTCTTATTGCAAAATTGGATTGACCATTTTCTCTCCTCTCCGATGGTAGTTACTCCTGCCGGACACACAATCACAGAGCTGATCCCAGCTGACAGTTGCTCTGGAGGACGCGCGAACACTCAGTCACCTTTCTGTGTTATCCAATAGATCACTATTCATTCACAAAGCTGGACCGTCTTTTTTCTCACTACTTCTCCCTTCAACAAAGTTTACATCCGCTCTCCCTCCTTAGCTCATTTCCAGATGTCCATCTAGGGGTATATTTCCTTTTTTTTTTTTTTTTTTTTTTTATAACGGTATTGACAGTGGAGCAGATACACTAATCCACCATTTGCTCCGATGATGTTTTGGCATGAGGAAGTATCTGGAGTAGAACCACTTGCCAATGAGACGGTGGGGAATAGTTTCTACTGCTCTGTCCTCGAGAAGACCTGCAAGTTCCTTCATTAGAAGATCCTGGTGAAGGGGAGATCTGGGGGGGCTCTACTGGAAAGAAAGGGGGAGGTATCTGGGCCAGGTAGAGGAGGTAGCCCTCCTTGACCACCTGGAGTGCTCAAAATCTGTGGTGATGGCTAGCCAAATTTGGTCATAGTGAATGAGATGTCCCCCTGTGGGCTGCTGACCTCCTTGGGGTAGAGAGACTGTGCCCAAGGAGTCAAAAGCTCCCCCATGGCTGGGCCGAGGCCGACACCTGGGGCTCTGTCTCCAGCTCGGCAGCCTTGTTGGTCATTGGTTTGCCAAAGAGGTTCTCCCCTCGGCACTGAACGTCGACCAATTTGTCCTGTACCCATTGCTCGAGGTCAGATGGTTGTAGCCAAACCTGGCGTTGGGCACTAATGCCCACTGCTACTACTCAAGCTGTCGAAATGAAGCCATCATAGGCTGCCCGAGACACAAACTTGGAGCACTCGGACAGCTTTGGCCAGGTCCTTCAATCGCTGAAGGGGTTCCTCAGAAAGACCAGCTAAGAACCCGGCAAGTTCCTTCGCCAGGTCTCTCAGGTACCTGCCCATGTACAGTAGGGTATGCCTGAATTCAGCCGATGGGCATCGATCCCTGGTAGCTCTTTCTGCCGAGGGTGTCCTGGGAGCATGCCTCCCTGCCAGGGGGCACCGAGGAGTGCGTCTGACTCTTCAGGTGATGCATGGCTGACTCCACCACCATGTAGTTGTGCGGCAGTTTGTGACCTCTGGAAGCCCGGTGCCGGCGGACTCGATACATCGAGTCGAACCGCTTGCTCACAATTGGCATTGATGTCGGTGTCTCCCACATACAGAGCATTAGCCATTCCAGGATGGGAGGAATGGGTGCCGTAAGCTATTCCCTCGGAGGGACCTCATATTGAAGGATTTCTAGCTCCTCCGTCCGAGGGTCCTCCTCCAATTCCATCAGGAACGCTAGGGCCTTGGACATGTACAAAACTAAGTTGAGGAACTCCAGGTCCTTGGGTAGGAACTGACACCGGGGCTCCGAGGGAGGGGAGTCCGAGGGGAGGTCGTGGTGGCGACGGGTGTCAGGTGACTCCTCATCCTCAGTTTCCCAGTCAGAATAATCCGACGACTTGAGGGAAGGATGGCTCGCAGGCTCCGAGGATGATCCCCGCCCGCAGCCCTCGGAGGCCCCACTGGCTGGGGAAGATCTCTAACCGTGGAACGACAGCCAGATCAAGACCTCGGCAGAAGATAGAATCGAGGCAAAGGACCTCGAGGATCAGCTCGGCTGTCGAGGACCTGGTGGTCTGGGCGGAGAAACTGGTGGTACTGGACAACAGCGCCCGCTGCTGGTCCATGGAAGCAGACAAGCTGCGCTGCAGGGCCGCCATTCCGCACTCAAGGCCAGAAGGCACCACAGCCGTCGGCAAGGGCACCAAGGGAATCAGGCCTGCTGCCAGTTCACCTAAGGGGGAGTCCTCGATGAGGATGGTGTCAGGCGACTGAGGCCGGCCCGAGGTAGAGTTCCCTTTGGGGGACCTTCGCAGGTTTCTCCTTCTCCGATCACTTGGATGTGCGTCTAGGACAGCAGGACCTGGCTCGGGACTTATCCGGCCTTTCTGAGCTGTCCAAGAACGCTGCCTTCGAGGCCTTCTTCTTAAGTTCCCTCAAGGGAAACCCCCTTTACGAGGAACCACAGCGTCGGTCGGGGTCCATAAGGCAAACCCGGTTCTCCGCAATTTCGGAGGAGGCCTTGGCCTTCGTAGGTACCGGGAACTCCGGGAAAAACTTATCGTGCTGCTGCTGGCAGCTCTTGAGGGCCTTGGCGGACATCTTCTTACAGAGGCCGCATACCATGGGGTTGTGGTCTGGTCCCAGGCAACAAAGCCAGCAGTCGTGAGTGTTGGTCGGGGACATTATTTTGGCACACCGATCACACTTTTTAAAAACACTGATAGACATGGGAGAAAAAAGTATCCCAGCGAGGCTGAAGACCCGCAGTGCCGCCAGTTGGGAAAAAAGGCGCAAAGGCGCCAAAAAAGGAAAAAAAAAACAAAACAAAAAGAAGACTACGAACCCGAGACTCAATGCCGGGGCAGCAGGCTTTGGTGGCGGGAAGTGGGCCGATGCACTACCGGAGAGTATGAAACTCAGGTCGAAAAAAATAAACTTTTTCTTGGGGAGAGCAGAGAGACGTCTGAAGGGCTCCGCGGAAAAAAAACAGACCGAGCAAGATGGCACCCTTGGGCGGGAAGGGGGCCAGGCATGCGTGGTGGCATCTTCCAAAGGCATTCTTTGAAAGCTGGGGGGATGCTTCCGCGAGGGCTCCATTGGTGCAGACGTCACCCATATGTGCGGGCTGACTTCCTGCTTGTTCTCGAAGAAAAGAAGAATATGGCGCCGTGGTTGGCATGTAAGCCATGTGCACATGCGCGCTATACCTTACAAAAGCTTCCTTTGAAAGCTGGGAAAGGTTCCGTGCGGGGCTCCATCAGTGATGTCACTCATACATGAGGACTTATTTCCTGTTAGATAACGGAGAAACAGATAAGGGAAACCCCAGATGCTCACACAATCTTTGGACATCCAGTTGCAAATCAAGCTTTTGTTTTGTTCTTTTATTTAAATTGTTTTTAAGTTTAAAGTTCCTTTATTTAATTTAAAACAGCAGAGCCAAAATCTTCCCACTGAAACCAACGGAGGGGGAGGGGGGAGACAGAAAAGATTCAGAAAAAAAACACATACAGAAAAAAAAATCAACGGCATGCAGATAAGGGGACAGAAAGAGGGAAGGGGACTCTGGCCTCAACTTATTGACACCCCCCCCCCTCACCCCAGGAAACCCATGAGGTCCCCTGCTCCTCTTCAGGCCCATCAAGTGATCATAACCTGTGCAAAACGACAGTGGATCCAGGGCAGCTGTCAGTTCGAGGAAAGCGTAGTTACTCACCTGTAACAGATGTTCTCCAGGAACAGCAGGAATCAGTTCTCACATATAAGTGAAGTCAGCACTGATAGAGCCCACGCGGAGCATTTCCCCAGCTTTAAAGAAAGCCTGTGGGAATGCTACCACACATGCGTGGTCCCCTTCCCGCCCAGGAGTGCCACCTTGCTCAGACAGATGACATAGCTTAAGCAAAAGACAAAAAGATAAAGGAGGCAACTCCAAAGGGAGGAGTTAGGGTTGTGAGGACCGATTCCTGCTGTCCCTGGAGAACCCCTGTTACAGGTGAGTAACTATGTTTTTTCCAGGAACAAATAGGAAGTCAGTCTTCACAAATGGTACTCCCTAGCTCCAGATTGCTGGGGCCCGAACCACAACAGCGGCAAACCAAGAGAGGTCGTGAGTTGCAGAAGGTGAGTCCCTACCAACAGACTGCAGACTGAAGCATACAGCATCACCATAACTCCAGTAGTCTGAAGACTGAAGGGTTGGAGGGCAGGAGTTGCCTATACACCGAAAATGCTTCTGATCACTGCCTGGCCAAAGGCACTGTCCATGTGGGACTCACTCGCAAGGCAGTAGTGAGCTGCGAACATATGGACTGAAGACCATGTGACGGTCTTACCGATTTCTTGCACCAGCACTGCAGCGTTGGTTGGCCACCAATGTGGACATACGATGGGCAGATCCGGCATTCCAGAGAGAGGCCATTTCACTCATAAGAGAGGAAAATGCAGTCCGCTACCCAGGTGGACAGCGTTCGCTTGGTCACAGGTAGTCCCAGTCTGCTGGGGTCATAGGAGATAAAAAGCTGAGCAGCTTTTTGATGGGCCTTGGTCCTCTGTAAATAGAAGTACAGGGCCCTCTTGCAATCCAGGGTATGCAAGATGACCTCCTCCCTGCCGGTGTGCGGCCATGGGAAGAAGGTGAGGAGATATATTTATTTATTTATTTTTTATTTAGAACACATTTATATACCGCTGCTTCCAGCGATCAGTAGCGGTTTGATTCTTCTTTTGGGGAAGTCGATCAGGACAGGGTGGGGGAGTATATACATAGAGGACTTGGGGGGTCACGGCACACATGGTTAAAGTTTTGGGGGTACACATATTTACATTTATATAATACATATTTACAGATTGAGGAAATCACATTATACTTGGCTATACATGGTTACACAAGGCGGATTTACAATGTACGTATTTATCAGTTTACTTTGTTACGTTTTCCTGGATTTTGTGACTTATGGCTGGTTGTAATAGCATTTAAATAGGTGGGTTTTTAACTCTTTCCTGAAACTTTTCATGTCCTGGGTTAGCCGCAGGTCAACAGGGAGCTGATTCCATATAGTGGGCGCAGCGAAAGAGAAGGCTCTGCGACTTGTACTTGTTTTCACAGTTCGTATTGCGTTAGGGACCTGCAGGGTGCCCAAGTTGTTAGTTCTTCTATTCCTATTTGCTGGTTGTGTGTTGATAAGAGAGGACAGGAACGAGGGGGCTATGTCGTTGATCAGCTTGAACGTTGTTACTATCATCTTGTACTGTGCCCTAGCAGCAACTGGAAGCCAATGAAGGTCGATCAATATTGGAGTGATGTGGTCAGTTACTCTTGTTCCCATTATTATTCTAGCTGCGACATTCTGGGCCATTTGAAGGATACCCAGTGATTTTTTGGATAGACCTTGGAGGATGGCATTACAGTAGTCGAAGTGCGGCATGACTAGTGCTTGAGCCACTGACCTGAAATCGCCTGGTGCTATTATTTTCCTTAGAGGTTGTATCACCCTAAGTTTATAGAAGATGGCTTTGTTTGTTTTACGCAGGTGTTTCTCCATTCTTAGGTTGCAGTCGAGTGTGACACCTAGATATTTGATTTCTTCTTTTGCTTTGTATGTGTTGTTGCACAGGGTGATTGAGTCAGGTGACTTGAAGTTGGGTTTGTTGGACATGTACATTACCTCCGTTTTTTTGTGGTTTATCGTCATGTTATTTTTCTGTAGCCATAGCAACATCTCGTTCAGGCAGTTTTCGAGCTGTGCATATTTGGGGTCGGCGACGTCCAGTTGCGTGTAGAGCATAATATCTACAAATTCCTCCCAAAGGTGGTGTAAGAAGCACCACCCTGTTTATAAAGAACCTGGTATAAGGCGGGTCCGCCACCAGGGCCTACAGCTCGCTTACTCTGCGAGCAGACGTCAACGCCACCAAGGCAGCCACTTTCCAGGAGAAGTGTCTCAGGTGGCAGGAGGCCAAAGCTCGAACGGCGGCCTAGTGAGCTTGGAGAGCACCACATTGAGGTCCCATTCAGCGTAGTTACTCACCTGTAACAGGTGATCTCCAGGAACAGCAGGAATTTAGTCATCACATATGGGTATCGTCGGTACCAACGGAGCCTGCATGGGAACACTTCCCAGCGTCCAATAGGAACGCTTTTGGGAGCATCCCTCAGCACATGTGCACTGCCTTCCCGCCTTCCCAACTGTCCCTCTTCAGTTAAGTTTGTAGATGAGTGAAAAGAGGGAGAGAGGAAAGAGACAAAGAGAGAGAGAGACAATTCCTAGGGGAGGTGGGTGGGTTGTGAGGACTAAATTCCTGCTGTTCCCAGAGATCACCTGTTACAGGTGAGTAACTACGCTATCTCCAGGAACAAGCAGGAATGTAGTCCTCACATATGGGGGACTCCCTAGCTGAAGATGCCAGGGAGATAGCCCCAGGAAGGTGCCACCATCGAAGGTGAGAATCCTTCCTCCCATGGATCTCTGGCATCCCACCAGGGCTGGTGGGTAGGAGTTGGTTTAAGTTTGAAAGAGATTTTGAAGAACAGCTTGGCCAAAGAAGGCATCCCGACGGGAGGCTTTATCAAGGCAGTAGTGGGCTGTGAAGGTGTGTACCGAAGCCCAGGTGGCTGCTCGACAAATGTCATCGATAGAGACAGAGTGGAGATTGGCCATGGAAGCTGCCATGGCTCTCACATTGTGAACTGTGACATGGTCCTGAAGAGGAAGACCCTTACTCTCATAAGTAAAGGATATGCATTGGGCAATCCACTTAGATAAAGTTCTTTTGGAGACTGGAAGTCCCAAATGACTAGGGTCAAAAGCTACAAAAAGTTGCGAGGACTTTCTATGTTGCTGTGAATGTAAAAGGCTAAGGCCCTTTTACAATCCAAAGTATGAAGGTTTCTTTCTGCATTAGAGGCATGAGGCCTCGGAAAAAATACAGGAAGATAAATTGATTGGTTTAAATGAAAAGGCGAAACCACCTTTGGCATAAAGTGTGGGTGAGTTCGAAGAACAACCTTATCATGATGAAATCTAGTATAAGGAGGATCAGCCACTAAAGCTTGCAATTCACTAATGCGACGGGCAAAGGTGATTGCAATCAGGAAGATGACCTTCCAAGTCAAAAACATAAGGGCTGTAGTGGCCAAAGGTTCAAAAGACGGCCTCATGAGCTGCCCGAGAACTAGATTTAGATCCCATGCAACCAGTGGTGGCTTGATGGGAGGTTTAGTTAATAAAAGGTCTCTCATAAATCTTGATAGGAGTGGATGAGAGGAAATTGGTTGTCCATTTAGAGGCTTCTAAGAAGCTCCAATTGCACTAAGATGGACTCTTACTGAATTGGTCTTTAAGCCAGAATTCGATAAGTGAAGGAGATACTCTAGTATCGATTCTAAGGGTATGACCAGGGGGTTTAATCCCTTCTTGGAGCACCCTATAGTAAAAGGTTTCCACTTGAAGGCATAAGATCTTCTTGTGGAAAGTTTCCTAGAAGCCTGAAGGATATCTTTTACCTGCTGGGACAGGTTGAAATCCTGGAGGTCTAAGCCTTCAACAAGCAGGCCGTGAGGTGCAGGGACTGGCGATTCGGGTGCCATAGCATCCTGTTCTCCTGGGAAAGGAGATCTGGAGCATGCCCTAACTCCAGAGGTGGCACTTGAGAGAGATGCAGAAGCAGGGAATACCACGTTTGGTGTGGCCATCGTGGTGCTATGAGGATCATGCGACCCCTGTCTCTCTGAAGTTTGAAGAGTGTCTTGGGGATGAGGGTAATGGGTGGGAAGGCATAAATGAAGTCCTGACCCCAGTGAAGGAGGAAGGCATACCTTGCCTGACAGTGTGTGGAAAAGGGCAATCTAACCCAGGTCTCAAATCTAAATTGGAGACTGTAAGGGAACTTGATGAATTATCATGTGATCAAGTAATCTATACAACTATGGACCATCCAGTATATGGTAATTTAGATTTGGATGACAGCAGTGACGAGGAATCTACCTATGGAATAGGAACTGGCAGTGACTCTACAGGAGATCACGAAACAGGACTGTAAAGCTAGATAGCTATAGGTGAAACATATGCTTATTGGCTTCACAAGTTAGATTGCACTATTAAAGAGCTTCTCTCTGCTAGATTGTTCTGTACTGTCAGCAATTGCAACAGAGAATTAGCTAACAGACCTGTGTACATAGTTATTGGGTCACAGGCCAGCTTCTCCAAAAATCAATGGAAATAGACCTTACTTCCCCTTTATCTTTGCAAGATGATTGGTTGACAGTAACTAGGGCAGCTTGTACTTTAGAGAACCAGACCTTAGGTCAACATATAACTGGAAATTAAACAAAGCTTGAATAAATAACAGAAACTCAGCAAATATTATAAGTGTAACTAATCAGCTTGTGCTTCATGGAAGAAATATAGCGACACCTGCTGTGTCTAGTGAATACAGTTATAACCTTGTAACTTCTGCTTTTTGATGTTGCTTGGCAAAGATAACAGCAGATTCTATTTCAGATTTTGTGCTTATGTAACATGAATATCACCAGATGTTAATTAAAAATTAACTGTGTCAGCTGATAATCCTCAATAAAAACTGGAACTCTGGCTGAGAAATCTTTGACGGAGTCAGGACAGAAGGCCTGGGTTTGGCACACTGCCTCCCTCCATCAGAGCTCTGAATTAATTAATTAAATAATTGTGTCTCTTGTTCTTTCCTTCCTGTTAGGTTTCAGATAATTAACTAAAGAATCCAGGTTCATTTGAAGGAGGGCAGTCCCTGAGGTGAGGGTTCAACAAGTTGTGCGCCGGAATCCTGGAACAGAACCAGGGAAGTTTGGCATTCAGTGGACTTACAAAGAGGTCTATGTCTGGAGTGCCCCAGAGATGAAATATCTTTGCCACCTGGTCTAGGTGGCGTGACCACTCGTGAGGTAGCAGTACTCGACTGAGTTTGTCTGCCCAAAGGTTTTGAATGCTTGGAAGATATACCACTAGAAGGTGAATTTGATGCTCTCTGGCGAGGGCCCATAGTCATAAAGCTTCGTTGCATAACGACAGAGAGCCTGTCCGCCCTGCTTGTTCACATAGAACATGGCTACCTGATGGTCCGTCTGGACTAGGACTGTCTTGTAGCTGAGCTGGGCGTGGAACACTCGAAGAGCTAAATAAATTGCTCTTAACTCCAGGAGGTTTATGTGTAAACCAACCACCTGTGGAGTCCAGGTGCCCTGGGTAGAGAGATGATTCAGGTGTGCTCCCCAACCCACCTGTGATGCATCTGTTGTTAGGGTGGCCTGAAAGAGGGGTTGATGGAAAGGAGACCCTACTGTCAGATTTTCTAATGATTGCCACCATTGGAGGGACACAATTAGTCGTTGAGAGACTGTTATTTTGTCCGACAAATGACCCGTGGCCTGTGTCCACTGTGTGGAGAGGGTCCACTGAGCTGCTCGCATGTGGAGTCGAGCATATGGGACTACATGAACTGTAGAGGCCATGTGTCCCAGTAACTGCAGTAGCTCCCGAGCAGTGAGGGAGGATTTGCCTGCTGCTTGGGAAGCTAACTGCATTATGTGAAGACACCGGGCTTGTGGAAGGAAAGCCCTTGCCTGTCTGGTATCCAGACAAGCTCCTATGAATTCTAGGCATTGGGAAGGAACTAGTTGAGATTTCGGGAAGTTTATTACCAATCCCAAGTATTGGAGGATTTGCATTGTACAAGACAGTGCAGAGCTGGCTTCTGTCACTGTGGAGGCTCGGATGAGCCAGTCGTCTAAGTAGGGGAAGACAAAGATCCCCAGGGTTCGTAGAAATGCAGCTACTACTGCCATGCATTTCGGGAATACCCTTGGTGCTGAAGCCAGACCAAACGGAAGAACCCTGTATTGTAAATGTCTTCCCCTGAAAAGGAAACGTAAACATTTTCTGTGATCTGGATGGATAAGAATGTGAGTGTATGCATCCTTTAAGTCTAGAGAGCAAAGCCAGTCCTGGCTTTGAAGGTATGGCAGAAGAGTTCCCAGAGAAATCATCTTGAATTTTTCTCGAAACAGATTTGTTCAATTCTCTGAGGTCTAGAATGGGTCGGTGTCCACCTGTTTTCTTTGGGATAAGAAAATAGGGGGAGTAGAACCCTGCACCCTGTTGAAGAATGGGTACTTCTTCTATTGCCCCTTGGGAAAGAAGTGTGGAGACCTCATGATCTAGCAGATTGTCTGCAGAGTTCTGAGAATTGAACTTCTTTAGAATTGTAGGAGGGGGTAAGCTGTGAAAATGAAGTTTGTACCCCTCACCTACAATGGACAAAGTACAATCTTCTGCTGTTATCTGATGCCATCTGTTGACAAAGTGGCATAACCTGCCGGGAATATTGGGGGGTTGAGGACCCCTCAGAGGCAGGAAGGCAAAGCTCTCTAGGAAGGAGTCAAAGCCCTTGAGGGGGCTGAACCTGGAGAGCTGGTTGGGCTCTCGGGCCTTTTGGTTTCTTTTGTTGTCTAGTTTGTCCCTTTTGGGCATCCTGACCTGGAGCTTGAGTCGGATGGGTATAGGAAGGATAAAACTTCCTCTTTTTGCTAAAAGAGGTTTTTTTTATAAGGCTTCCTTTTGGCAGGAGTGGCTGTAGACTTTGACAAGGTAGAATTGTCAGCATCTAACTCGTTAGCCTTCTCCTGCCAGTTCTTGCCGAAGAGATTTTCTCCCGTGCAAGGAATGTTGCCTAACTTGTCCTGTACCCAAGTCTCCAAGTCTGATGCCTGTAGCCAGGCAATCCGTCGTGCACCAATGGCAATAGCAGAAGTTCTGCTGATGCATTCGAAGCAGTCAAAGGCTGCACGATTGACAAACTTAGAGACATCCTGAGTATGCTTAACCGGAGTAAGAAAGTCTTGTCTCTTATCTGGGAGAAATGGGCTCATAAGTTCCAAGTCTCCTGTGATTTCTTTGAGGAACATTCTCATATATATAAATAAATATAGGATATATGAGCTGATCCTAGCTGAAAGCATGGAAGCTTGAAAAGTTCTGCGTCCAAAAGCATCCAGAGTCCTGCATTCACGACCTGGAGGATTGGATGCATGTCTTTTAGCACTTTTCATCCTATGCATGGCTGACTCCACTACCACTGAATGGTGTGGCAGCTGAGTTTTCTGAAATCCAGGACATGGTGGGACTCGATACATAGTGTCAAGTCTCCTAGAGTGAGGAGAAGTAGTCAGAGGTGTCTCCCACATTCTGAGCATCAAGTTATGCAGAATTTCATGGATAGGCAGAGTAGCTGCCTCCTTAGGAGCTTTAGGATATTGGAGGATTTCCAATTCCTTTGCACTGGATTCCTCCTCAGGAGCTACTGTGATTGAAAGACCTTTAGCCATATCACGGATGAAATCCTGAACTGACATGTCCTCTGGAGGTGACATTCTGCGTTGGGGAGAAGACGGATCTTTCTAAGAGAAACCCGCTAGTGCCAGCAGAATTGTTAGAGTCTTCGGAATCGGAGGACTCAACGTATTCCTGACTCCGATGCTCCTGCAAAGCACGATCTCGGTACCGGTACCACTTTATCCCCTCCAGCCGGAGGTGGAATAGGAAGAGTTACCATCGGGGCAGGCATCATCGGCATCGGTACCGGTGTCGGTACCGGCATCAGAGTCGATGTCGGCACCGGTGCCCTTGGGACCACCGGTACCACAGCTGAGAGAAGAGCTGTGATACTGAGTTTGATAGCAAGAAATCTCTGGTCTATCGACGCTGCCGATGCCTGGGTGTCAGTACCAGTAAGAACGGCCAGAACCCCTAAGCATGGCACAGGTAGTTCTTGCGAGGTTGAAGCCTCGAGAAAATCCTGAAGCCCCATCGATGCTTTGGAAGCCGAAGCCTCCCACCGGGGCTGTTTTGCCGATGTGGTTCACTCAAGGGCAATGCCAATGGCCTCTCGATGCTTAGCAGGAGAGCTACCCTTTGAGGACCGGCTTTTGTGTTTAGTTACCTGAGATCCATGGGAGGAAGAAGAGGCCCTTGACGATGTGGATGCAATGGATCTGGCATCTGAAGAAAAGAGGGTACCGAGCTTTGCAGCCCGGTTCTGTCTTCCTCTTTTAGTCATCCCCATGCAGGAGAGACATTCAGTTGGAGAATGATCAGGTCCTAAACATTTTAGACCCCAATCATGGGTGTCAGTGACGAAAATGTTACCGCCACACTAGGTACATTTTTTAAAACCACTAGTTGGCTTTTCCATGATTTCGGACAAATGGGGCCTAATGCCCAAAATGGCGCCTAGCACCAAAACAGGAAAGTTTCTGAAAAGAAACAGTGAAAATTTAGGGGGGGGGGGGGGGTTTCCAGGAAAAGAAAAGAAAAGAACCGGCGGTACCGGTAGGCGTCGTGCGGTAGGCAAACGCGACCACAAAAAAGAATTTTATAGATGGAATTTTCTGCGGTGACAGGGAATAGGTCCTGTTGGCTCCGCGGAAAACGAAGAACTGAAGAGAAACAGTTGGAAAGGCGGGAAGGCAGCGCGCATATGCTGAGGGATGCTCCCAAAAGCGTTCCTATTGGACGCTGGGGAGCGTTCCCGCGCAGGCTCCATCGGTACCGACGATACCCATATGTGAGGACTACATTCCTGCTTGTTCCTAGAGATTGCTGGCGAAGGGCAGAGAGGGAGCTTGGATAGCAGGAGGCCCCTGAGGAATCTGGTGATCAAAGGCTGGCCTGAGAGGGGCTTCCCCTCTATAGTGTGGTGGTTAGCCGCTATGGCGATGAGATGCACCCTCACCAAGTTAGATTTCAAGCCCGAGTGTGAGAGATGCAACAAGTACTGCAGCACTAGCTTTACCTGACAGGAGAACGGGTTCTCATTCCTAAACCAGGCGGCGTAAGCACTTCTGGTGGATGGTTTCCGGGAGGCCAGGAGGACCTCCTCGACCTCACCTGGGAGGTTGAAAGGGGCCAGTGCTATCCTTTCAGCAGCCACACTGTTAGCGTTAGAGACCCAAGGCTGGGGTATAGCAGAGAGCCCCCCACCTGGGACAGGAGGTCCAGGTGTCGGCCAAGTGGTACTGGGGTTGCCACTGTCAGGAGCAGCAGCAAGTGGAACCAGGGCTGCCTGGGCCATCTGGGTGCAATCAGGATTACTGAAGTGTGCTCACTCTAGATCTTGAAAAGGCACTTGGCTATCAGAGGTATCGATGGGAACGCATAAAGCAGGCCCTGTGGCCAGGACATCAGGAATGCATCTGCCACCACCCTCCTGTTGTGTGGCTGAGGAGAGCGGAATTTGGGCTATGAGTTGTCTGGGGAGGCAAACAAGTCCAGTCAGGGTCTTCCCCAGAGGCAGAAAAGCATCGAGGTCACTTTTGGGTCCAGGCGTCACTCGTGAGGCCAAAGGACCCTGCTGAGGTGTCCACCAGGCAGTCGTCCTGGCCCAGTAAGTACACTCCCCTCAGATATAGTTGCGCACTGCAAAGGATTGGAGGGCCACTGCCTCCTGACAGAGGGAGTAGGAGCCCATACCTCCATGCTTCTTCACATAGAACATAGCAACCTGATTGTCTGTATGAGGACCGGGAGGTCGCTCAGGAGGTGGCGGAAGGCCTGAAGGGCCAAGAAGATGGCCCTGAGTTTGAGGAGATTGATTTGCAAGAAAGACTGCCACCAGGTGAGGGAAGCTGCCAGCTGGTGGGTGACCTTCACTCTGTCCCTCAGCTTGCCTGTTGATTGTGTACACTGGAAACGGAAGCATCACTGGGCTGCCCGCATGTGTAGGCAGGCCAGAGACATAACATGAACTGTCGAGGCAATGTGGCCTAACAGGCGGATGAGTAGGACAGCTGGCACTGAATTGCAGCTCTGCACGTCCCTTGCATCAGGCAGTGGGCTCTTTTCACAGGGAGAAAGGCCCTGAGCCACAGTGTGTCCAGCTGAGCCCCTATGAATTCTAGGTCTTGGACGGGGAGAGGCTGGACTTGGGGTAGTTGATGAACCCCAAATGCTGCAGGGTGCAGATGGTGAGCCTTGCGGCCTGACTGGCCTTGAGAGGTGTGCTCCCTTTGATAAGCTAGTCATCCATGTAAGGGAAGATGTGGGTCCCTCGGAGGCGCACATGGGTGGCCACGACCGCCAGGCATTTTGCAAAGACCCTAGGAGAGGAGGCAGAGCCAAACTGCAGCACCCTGTACTGGTAGTGCTGCCCTCCCCCCCCCCCCCCCAAATGAATCTCAGGTAATGGCTGTGGGAAGGGTGGATCAGGATGTGGGTGTAAGCATCCTTGAGATCCAAAGAGCAGAACAAGTCTCCTTGGCTGAGGTAGGGCAGCAGTGTTGTAATAGAGTAGACACCAAGGAAGGTGTAGATAACATGAGGAGGGATCTAGCTAAGCTTGAAGAATGGTCTAGAATTTGGCAGCTGGGATTTAATGTTAAAAAATGTAAGGCCATGCATTTGGGCTGCAGCAATCCAAGGGAGCAATATAGTATAGGGAGTGAAGCACTTTTGTCCACTAAAGAGCAGGACCTAGGAGTGGTTGTGTCTGATGATCTTAAAGTAGCTAAACAGGTAGAAACGTTGACAGCAAAAGCTAGAAGGATGCTTGGGTGCATACGGAGAGGAATGGCTAGCAGAAAAAAAGGAGGTGATAGTGCCTCTGTATAAGTCTTTGGTGCGACTTCATTTGGAGTATAGTGTGCAATTCTGGAGACAGCACCTTCAAAAGGATGTGAACAGGATGGAGTCGGTGCAGAGGGTGGCTACTAAAATGGTTAGTGGTCTTCGTTATAGAGCATATGAGGACAGACTTAAGGATCTTAATATGTACACCTTAGAGGAAAGGCGGGATAGAGGTGATATGATTGAGATGTTTAAATACCTCAGTGGCAAAAATATTCAGGGGGAGAGCCTCTTTCAATTGAAAGCAAGTTCTGCTATGAGGGGACATGGGATGAGGGTGAAGGAGGCTAGATTCAGGAGTGATTTGCGGAAATATTTCTTTACGGAAAGAGTGGTGAATCCGTGGAATAGTCTCCCAGTGGAGGTGGTAGAGATGAGGACAGCGACTGAATTCAAAAAAGCATGGGACACACACAGAGGATCTCTAAAGGAAAAAAAGGGACTGTTGTTGATATGGAAGGACAGACTAGATAGGCCATGTGGTCTTTTTCTGTCGTCATATTTCTATGTTTCTATGTGTTCCAAGGGAAAGCATCTTGAACTTCTTCCGCACACAGGAACTTGTTCAAATTGCACAGGTCCAGGATGGGCCAGAGACCCCTTGTTCTTTTTGGGACAAGGTAATATCTTGAGTAGAACCCCTTTCCACAGAGGTGTTGGGACACAGGTTCCACTGTCCTGCGAGTTCTGTGGCGAGCAAGGCCTGGTGGAGGAGAGGATGCGGTGGCTCTCCTAGGAAGAGTCTGGAGGGTTCTGTTGCAGATGGAGGAAGTACCCCTCCTGCACCACCTGTAGAACCCACTGGTCTGTGGTGATCCTGGCCCATCTGTGGGAGAAAGAGACCAGTTGACCCCCTGTGGACTGAGGTGGGACTCCTGGGGAAGAGGAGGCCCAGCCCAGGGAGTCAAAAGCTTCCCACTGGTTGGGCAGGAGCTGGTGCCTGGGAGCCTTGGGCTTCCTAGGCCCGTGTCCCTGGTCTTTTGGCTGTGAGGCTGCCACGAGTAAGGCTGGTAGTGGCTGGCCTGGGGGTAGTCTTTTTCTTCAAGAAAAAGGGCTTTTTCCCCTAGGATTTTTTACTGGGGAGGGCCGAGGTCTTTTTGGACAGCCTCTGCGGGGTCACTACCTTGGTCTCAATCTCCGCAGCCGTATCAGACAACGGTTTTCCAAATAGGTTCTCACCATTGCAGGGGACATCCAGGAGCTTTTCCTGTACCCACTGCTCCAGGTCAGAGGTCTGTAGCCATGCCTGGCTGCAGGTGCCAATGCCGGCAGCTGCAACCCTGGCCACAGACTCGAACCCGTCATAGGCGGCACAGGAGAAGAATTTGGAAGAGTCCCAGATGCCTGCTGCTAGAGACTGGAACCGTTGCAGAGGTTCCCCGGCGAGGCCTGCCAAGAACCCTGAGTGTTCATGTATCAGCCACTTATGGTACATCCAAATGTACAATTCATATGCTTGTATACAGCATCCGCGCATGGCGCCCTGGTAGCACTTGGAGTGGAGGAGTGGCCTAGTGGTTGGGGCAAGGTACTTCAGGCCAGAAGGTCGGGGGTTCAAATCCCACTAGAGGACAGCAACCTTGGTCCGGAAGGACTGGGGTTTCTAGTCCCACAGGTGCTCCTTGTGGTCTTGGGCAAGCCACTTAACCCTCCATAGCCCATGTTCCCTGTAAAATAGTTATCTCCAAGTTATAGTGCCCTGTTCAATGTAATTTCAGTTTGTACAATGTAAACCGCACTGATGCAGAATAGCACGGTATATAAGAGAATGTAAATAAATAAATAAAATAAACTTGCACACTATGGCGTCGAGGGCACGGGCTTCCATGCCGAGGGGAACTAAGGAGTAGGTCTTTTGACTCTTCAGTTTTTGCATAGAGGACTCCACTACCATCAAGTTGTGGCTTATGGAACCCAAGGCCCTTCCGGACGCGGTAGATGGCATCCAGGTGCCGAATGACCACCTGCTCCAAAACTGGGGACTCCCATATCCGGAGGAGCAGTCTTTCGAAGATGGGTGGAACTGGCACCATGAGAGTCTCCTTGGGAAGGGACTCATATTGTAGGATCTCGAGCTCCTCGGTGCACGGGTTCTCCTGTGACTCCATCTGGATCGAAAGAGTCTGGGCCATGTCACTAACGAAGTCATGAAAGGCCACGTCCTCAGGTGGGGCGTGATGCTGAGGCTCTGGGGGAGATGGCTCAGAGGTGAAGTCCCAGTCTTGGGAGGTCTCCCAGTCGGAGCCCGAGGACATCGATGACTCAGCCCCAGGGGCAGCTCCAAGGAACTGGGCCCACCCAGAGGACCTGGGTCGGACTCCCGGAAACTCGCCAGGAAGGACCGGATCCCTGAGGAGCGTGATCGAGACCTCAATCGATGCCGAGGACATACCCGAGGCTGCTGGTGCTCTGTGCCAAGTTCGACACCCAGAGGCTCCCCCAAGGCTGGAGGCCCCAGTGTCAGGGTCGATGATGCTGGGAGCCCAACATTAATACCCACTGCAAGGCCAAGATGGAGGAGAGGCTCTGCTCCATGGCCGCCATACAGGACCCAAGGCCCGATGGCTGTGCAGCACTCAGTGTGGACACAGAGGCCCTCAGATCCGAATCTCACACTCTAGAGAGTGCGTCCTCAAGGAGGACTATAGGTTCACGGGTCCTGGCGCGGTCTCCGCCAGCCGAGGACTTCTGTCTCGAGACATTCTGAGGGCGCTGCTTGGAGTTGCCCGAGTCCCGGCAAGGGACCTTGCTAGGTTTGATCGGAGGCACCTCCTTCAGGATCTTCTTTTTAGGAAGATCCAGCACCGCACCGGAGGAGCCACCACAGTGGGACTCAGAGGATGCCAGGATCTCTTGCAAAGGGCCGGCTTCGGGGCACGGTGATGGGGAAGCCGGGGCAGAGTCATATCTTGAAAGTAGCTTCCCCTGCAACTCAGACCGCATCCTATTGGTTTTAGGGGTCACGGCCTGGCACCAGTCGCAGGTGGTAATGTCGTGGTCCGTGCCCAAGCAGCAGATGCAGCAGTCATGAGTATCAGTGACTGAAATAGTCTGAATGCAGCGGTTGCATTTCTTGAACCCACCGTGAGTCATGGTGGGAGAACACCCAGCCAAGGTCAAGGACCCCCGGGGAAAAAATGCTGCGAAGGCTAGTCGAGGTGGAACCTCGAGGAAATACGAGAAAAAGGGGTCCAAGATTGGCACCGGTGGTGTCGCCTCGAGGCGGGAAGGAGACCGGTAAGCAGACTGGATAAAGGAAGGAATTAAAGAACTTTTTCCAGGAGAGTAGAGAACCACGCCTGTTGTGCTCTGCTGAAAAAAGGAGAGACTGAGCAAGATGGCACCCATGGGTGGTAAGCAGACCACGCATGTGTGGTAGCATTCCCAAAGGCTTTCTTTGAAAGCTGGGGAAATGCTCCATGCGGGCTCCGTTGGTGCAGACGTCACCCATACGTGAGGACTGACTACCTGCTTGTTCCTGGAGCATCAAGAGTACACTCTCGCTCCAAGTGCCACTGGACCCTTCGTGACTCAATCCTGAGGCCACTGCACCATAGGCCCGATTCTACTGGCCCATACTATCTGCACTACTGTACCAGTCTATGCACGTCTACCTGCTGGAGGCAGAAACTGCTGCCTTCTCTCAGGGCTACACCAAATGATTTACCAATTGATGACGTCACTGAAAGTTGCTCAAGTCTGCCTCCATCTGCTGGCAAGGGAGGACAACCCAATCATCAGAGATGGTCTACCACTTTTCTGGACCAGTCTAGCAGGATAAGGAAACTGAGAATACTAAGTAGGCAGCAGGACTACCCCAAGATATAGGCAAAGTCTTCCCATGGTAGGTCCTGGAATAGTTTGGAAGGAACTGAGTAAAGGAAATTAACAGGTATGGAAAATTTCTACTTCCTTATCAGCTTGCTAGATCAATCCAGATGAGTGGGATGTACCTAAGCAGTCAGGACCAAGGGTGGGAGGAAGACAATGTTCCCGACAGAACTGCTCTGCAAATGGTGCCACTGATATCAGCTTCCACATGCAACCTCTAGTGCGTCACAAAGGAGTTCAGGAGGCCTTAAGACATATTCAGCCAAGGACGCATGAACCTTGGTGGAGTGAGCTTGGACTCCCTCTGGCATTGATTCCCACGAAGGAGGGAGACTGAACTAATGGCTTCTTTAATCCAGCAGGTAACTGAGGATTTGGCCGCTGCCTGCCTCTTCCTGGAGCAACTGAATAGGATAAAAACATATATCTGACTGATGGAAGGGATTAGTAACCTCTAGATATCTCACCAATGGTCTCCTCATAGTCAACATACATAGGGAGGGCCATGCAAATCCTTATTGAAGGAGGCAAACAGGATTACCGTCTGATTAAGATAAAAGAGACAGCACTTTCAGGAGGTAGGACGGTTCCATCCTCAAGGAGAGGGATGCTGTTGAGATGGACAGAAAAAGCATCCAATAAGACAGCCACATAACAGAAATAATAATGGCAAGGTGCGACCATGCCTTGAATATCATGTGTAATTCTGGTCGCTATATCTTAAAAAGGATATAAAAATTGGAAAAGGTGCAAGAGCAACAAAAATGGTAAAGGGGATGGAAGGATATCCCTACGAGAAAAAGCTTAAAAGGTTAGGGCTCTTCAATTTGGAAAAGAGACGGCTAAGGGGAGATATGATAGAGGTCTATAAAATAATGAATGGAGTCGAACAGGTAATTGTAGATCAATTGTTTACTTCTTAAAAAAGTAGAAAGACTAGGGGACACACAATGAAGCTGCAATGTAGCACATTTAAGACTAATTGGAGAAAAGTTTTTTTCATTCAACGCACAATCAAACTCTGGAATTTGTTACAACAGGATGTAGTAAAAGCTGTTAGTGTAGCTGCATTTAGAAGAGGTCTGGACAAGTTTCTAGAGGAAAAGTCCATAAACCATTATTAAAGAGGACTGGAAAAATCCTCTGCTTATAAGCAGCATTAAATCTGTATACCTTTTGGGAACCTGAGAGGTACTTGTGATCTGGATTGGCCACTGTTGGGAACAGAATACTAGGCTTGATGGATCCTTGATCTGACCCAATATGGCATATTTTATGTTCTTATGTTATGTTCATCTTCAGCATCAAATCCTTAAGCACAACGGCTCAAGGGGGGGGGAGGGGCAGGGGGTCAGCACCCTTAAAACCAGAGAAAGACTCCACTATGACACAACTGGATGCAAGGGCTGCTTTACTCCATCAGGGTTTGCCGCCAGGGGAAAGACCTCTATTCTTACTGATAGCACATAATGGCCACCACCTGAACATTAAGAGAGTTCAGAATTAAACCGTACTCAAAACCATTCTAATAAGGCAGCCAAAATGGCGACTATGTCAGCCTTCCTAGCTTCCAGGGACTGAAAGACACACTACCTTTTCAAAGGCCCTCCAAGACCACGATGTAGGCTAAGAAAGTAGCCTGGCTTTAAGGAGGTTGTCGACTACCGGCCCAGAATATCCTTTTCTAGAGAGCTTTTAGCTATCAAGGGCCAGACTATAAGCAAGAAAAGAACAGGATCCTATATGACCATAGGACAACCTGCCACTGGAGACCCCTATATAGAGGTAAAAATAGAGGAGATCCTGCCTGCAGAGTCAACAGATCCACAAACTGCCAGTTCGATGCCACAAGAACTGCCAAGTCCAGGTGAGACCAAATTCTGTATAGAACCCAATTCACCAAGGGCCATGGGGGAAAGACATACAGAAGCATTCCCAAAGTCATGCTTAATGTTTCTGAAACAGTTTTCCAACCTGGCATACTCCTGGGTGATCATAACATCAAACACTGGACAGTCCCATCACTGAACAATGAGGCTGAGCACACAAAGACTTAGCTACGGCCCTCCGGGATCAACAGCGTTGCGACAAAATGTCGGCTTGCACACTGTCATCTCCCACAATGTGGGTCACCAATAGGGTGACCAGATGAATCTCTGCCAGAGCTTAGCCACCTCTGTGATCATGGCACTGCAAGTGCCACTTTGCTTGTAGCATTGCCTGAGAACACATTGACTACCTTTCACTCCAGAAGGTTCCGAAAGCTCTCCAGGACCAAGCTAATCTCCCTGGCCTCCAGTCTTGATGACAGACCAGGAGGCCTTCTGAACTGAGCAGCAACCCTGTAAAGACTACCGAAACAGTGGATTTCCCAGCAAAGCAGGCTGTCATTCATGTTGACTATCACCCAGTCTGACACCTCCAGAGGCATCCTGACCATCCATGGGCGAGTGTAACCACCAGATCAATTTCCTCTTGATCTTCCTGGGAAGAGACATGCACTGCCTTAACAACTGGGAGCAGGGAGACCAGAGAGCCAGTAGGCCTCTCTGCAGGGGAAGCAAGTGCACCCTGGTCCAAGGAACCAACTCTAGGGTCAAAGCCATCTACCTCAGGCACTGGAGGTTATCCCAAGCCTTGGGAGCTACCCATGGACAAAACTCCCTCAGCTGTGACTACAGTTTGCACAACCATTCCAGGGTGAGAAATACCCTCCCCAACTGGGTATTTCAGCAAGCACCCAGATACGCCAAGACCTGGGAGGGAATTAGACTGATCTTTGTATAGTTTATCACCCTTCCTAGCTTCTCCAGCCATCAGATCACCTGGGAAGCGTCTTCCCTAAGCTATTCCATGTAGTCAGACCACAGGCATAGTTTGGAGGGGAGCATGGGGGGGGGCAGTAACACCCCCAAATGTTGCAGACACTAATGGTAATCTGGTACCCCTGCCTCCACTGTTAGAATGAGTTCCTTACCCTTTATCACCCCCCCCCCCACACACACACAAAGTAAGAAGGCAAACTACACCGATGAGTCAGACTGAATTAGCCGGGTATTCAGGTACAGGTGTTTCCTCCGTGGTCCTTGGTGGGGCATGTACTTTAGCTTATAGTACGCCACCCAGCAGGATTGTTCTGGTGGCACCAGACTGGCCAGGAGAGTGTGGTTTGGAGACCTGATACGGCTCCTGGGGGCACATCCAGTTGCCTTCGTCTAGGGGTCTATTACAGCAGGGACCAATTATCCTGGAGGACCCTGTTCCCTTCTCGCTTACGGCTTGACTCTTGAAAGGAGACTGTTAGTGCGCAAGGGCTACTCTCCTACGGTGGTCTCTACTCTGCTTAGAACCTGGAGGAGGTCTACCAAGCTGGCATATGGGCTGATCTGGTGACTCAGTGATGGTACGGTGTTTGGCAGTTGGCCCCTGAGGATAAAGCGGAACTGCTTAACAATTTTGTTCTATGTTCACAGATCAAGGGACAGGAGCATGTTCTCAGAAACACCCACAAATAGGATCAGGAGTGAAGGGATCTTGAACAATTATCAGAAGACTGTGTTCGCGAGGAACTAGCTAAACTAAAAGTAGACAAAGTGATGGAGTCGGATGGGATACATTCGCGAATATTGAAGGAACTTGGGGACGTTCTAGCAGCTCTGCTGACTCACCTTTTCAATGCTTCTTTAGAGTCAGAATGGTCCCAGATTACTGAAGAATGGCGCATATAGTCCTTTTACACAGAAGTGGAAGTAAAGATGAGATTGATAACTACAGGCTGGTTAGACTGATCTTTGTGGGAGTAAATGAATGGAAACGCTGCTAAAACAGAGGATGGTGAGGTTTCTGGAGGTCTCTTCAGTATCCGTCCCCAAGCATGAGAGAACATGGCAGGCTTCACACAACCTCAACGTGGGCAATAATGAGTAATCAAACAAAAGAGCTATGTACAGGAAAGCTTAAACAGAATGTTGTTAGTAGAAGATAGACCTGCAGAGACATGTATATAAATCACAGCAGACCCAAGGGTACCGCTGCAGAAGAACAGAGCAAACAGTTTCAGAGGCATGTCCAAGACTGGTCTAGCAGGACTTAAGGAAAGGACATTATCTGGTAAGTAAAATGTCACCTTCCATATCGTCCTGCTAAACTAGTTCAGACAAGTAGGACGTACCAAAGTTACATCGCCACTGGGCAGGAATACAGTGCAGCAGCATGCAAAAGCCTTGAGCCAAAAGTCGTGTCCGCCCAAGTGTGGACATCCAAGTGGCAATGCTTGACAAAAGTTGAAAGCAATGCCCACATGGCAGCTCGACAAATGTCTGCAGGGGCTACCGAGCTCCACTCCATCCATGAGGACTCTTGCGTTCGGGTAGAATGGGCATTGAGGGTAGGAGTGGCATCTAAATCTGAAAGAGGTGCTGGAGTACAGCCTGACCAAACATGGCATTGCAATGGGAGTCCTTGTCCAGACAATAATGTGCAGCAAAGGAATGAACGGAATACCAAGTTGCTGCTTTGCAAATTTCGTCGATGGCTACTGGGCGTAGGTTTGCCAGTGGTCATGGCACGAACGCTGTGAGCAATAACATACCCTTCCAAGTAGAATCCTGCTTTGTCATAGGCAAATGAAAAGAAGTCCGCTATCCATATGGAGAGCATACGCTTAGAAACAGGTAATCCCAGGTGACTGAGGTCAAATGAGATAAACAACTGCGAGGCTTTACGGTGATCGAGTCCTTTGGAGATAGAAAGCCGAGGCACGTTTGAAGTCAAGTGTGTGCAGAGTTGCTTCCGCTCTAGACACATGCAGTTTAGGAAAGAAAACTGGAAGGTAAATTGACTGGTTTAAATGGAAGGGAGACATTACCTTTGGCATAAAGTGTGGGTGAGTCTGCAGGACTATTTTGTCATGCTGGAAGCGGGTATAGGGAGGATCCGCCAGCAAAGCCTGAAGCTCACTAATGCATATAGCTGAAGTGAGGGCAATTAGGAAGATTACCTTCCAAGAGAGGAACTTAAGTGAGGTTGTGGCTAATGGTTCAAAGGGCGGCTAGAAAAGCTGCGCTACACCACCACCTAAGTCCCAAGCTACCAGAGGTGGTTTAATGGACGGTTTGGACAGCATGAGACCTCTCATGAAATGGGCTACTAGCAGTTGCGTGGAGATGGATTGTCCATCCAGAAGATGGTGAGAGGCCACAATTGCACTGAGGTGAACTCTCACCGAGTTTGTCTTTAGACCTGCCAAGGAGATACTGGAGGAGTGACTCTGCTAGAGAAGAAAAGGGATCGAGATCTTTCTGGGAACACCAGACAGAACATCTATGCCACTTAAAAAATATGAACATCTCATGCAGGGCTTTCTGGAAGGCAAAAAGGATCTCCTTAACCTCTGGAGTAAGGTCAAAGCCTTGTAAAGCTATACTCTCACCAGCCAAGCTGTGAGGTGGAGAGACTGCAGATTTTTTATTTAATTTTCTTATATACCGCGCTCTTTATCATCAGTGCGGTTTACATACAACATAACTGTGCAGTGCAGGATGTCTGCACTGAACTTACAATATAACAGTGTAGTAACAATATAACAGGGGGTTAAGTACAGGTATGAGCAGGGTAACTATATACAAATAGGTTAACAACATATGCTAAAGATTGGGATGGAGTAGTGAGCCGTCATCCCGGGAAAGGAGATTGGGTGCAGATCCCCATCGCAGAGGATGAGTGAGTCAGACGTAGTAACAGTGGAGACCACGGTTACTGCAGCCAGTGAGGAGCTATGAGTATCATGGAGTCCTTGTTGGACTGAGGCTTGAAAAGTATCTTGGGAATGAGGGGTATAGGAGGGAAAGCATAAAACAGACCTTGACCTCAGTGTAGGTGGAAGGCATCCACTTGTTGGTTGGTGGATGATGGAGTTCTTGTGCAGAAGCGAGGAAGCTTGGCATTTTGGGGAGTCGCAAACAGGTCTGGAAGATGTAGGACTGTGTCTGGATGGAGAGACTATTCGTGGGGAAGAAGGATGCGACTCAATCTCTCTGTCAAGACACTGAACTCCCCTGGGAGGTACACCACAGAGCTGTATTTGATGAGCAATGGCAAAGACCACAGGTCTAGTGCCTCCTTGCAGAGGGCCCAAGAGCCCTTCCTCCCTGCTTGTTCACATAGAAACCTGATTGTCCATCTTGACTAGGACATCTTGTGCTCTGAGGTGTTTTTATTCTGTTGGAAAATATAAATAAAGAAGTTTAAAAAAAATGAAAAGTTAAAGAGAAGAGCTACTAAAATGGTAAAGGGGATGGAAGGATACCCCTATGAGGAGAGGCTTAAAAGGTTAGGGCTCTTCAACCTGGAAAAGAGCCAACTAAGAGGAGATATGATAAATTAATGAATGAAGTGGAACAGGTAAACGTAGATCAATTGTTTATGCCATCAAAAAGTAGAAAGACTGGGGGACATGCAATGAAGCTACAGTGTAACCCATTTAAGACTAATAAGAAAAAGAGTAGTTACTCACCTTTAACAGGTGCTCTCCAGGGACAGCAGGAATCAGTCCTCACTTATGGGTGACGTCGGCACCAACAGAGCCCGCGCAGAGCAATTCCCCAGCTTTCAAAGAAAGCCTTTGGGATTGCTGCCACGCATGCGTGGTCCTCTTCCCGCCCAAGGGTGCCATCTTGCTCAGTCAGATCCCTTGGCTCGAGTCCTACCAAGGGAAGGACAAAATTCAGCAACTCATCAGGAAGGCGGGAGGGTAGCGAGGACTGATTCCTGCTGTCCTTGGAGAACACCTCCAGGAACAAGCAGGAAGTCAGTCCTCACTTATGGGACTCCCTAACTACAGGCTACCAACCTGTAACCAAAAAACACCTCCGCGAGGCCGTAAGCAGAAGCCGAAGCTCAAAAGAACCAGAGTCCTCAGGTCGTCAGGGCAAAGCCCTCAGGAGCTGTGAAGAAGGGTCAGAGGTCAGGAGTTGCTTATACCCCGAACAGGTTACAGAGTAGAGCCTGGCCGAAGGAACTGTCCCAGCGGGACTCCTTCACCAGGCAGTAAGGGGCAGCGAAGGTGTTCATGGAAGACCAGGTCGCCGCCCAGCAGATGTCCATTAGGAGCACGGAGCGCCGCGAGGCCACCGAGGCCACTTTGGCTCGGACCCGTGTGCGGCGACTCGACAATCCAGATGGACGACCGCCTTCGCATGGACGAAAGCGATGCAGTCCGCCACCCAAACCGAGAGGGTGTGCTTGATGACTGCTTGCCCTGGTCTATTGGGATCGTAGGTCATGAAAAACCTATCAGACTTGCGATGGGTCTGGGTACGCTGCAAATAAAAGGCGAGGGCCCGCTTGCAGTCGAGGATATGGACAGCTGTCGACGCCTGGTCGGAGTGGGGCCTCAGGAAGAAAGTCGGCAGCAGTATCTCTTGGTTGAGATGGAAGTCCAAAATGACCTTAGGTAGGAACTTAGGGTGGGTACGGAAGACCACCCTGTTCCGATTGAACCTGGTGTAAGGAGCGCCAGTCATGAGAGCCTGGAGCTCACTGACTCAGCGGGCCGAGATCAGTGCCACCAGGAAGGCCACCTTCCAGGACAGGTGCCGGAGCGAACACGTCACCATCGGCTCGAAGGGTAGACGGGTGAGTTGCGTCAGTACCACATTTAAGTCCCATTCTGCCAGAGGACAACGGATGGGTGGTTTGGATAGCAGAAGATCCCGCATGAAGCAGGAGACTAACGGCTGCCCTGAGAGGGGATTTCCTTCGATAGGGAGATGATTAGCCGAGATAGCGCTCAAATGAACTCTGACAGAGATCGACTTCAGCCCTTTCCCGGAGAGGTGGAGGAGGTACTTGAGAACCAACCAAACAGGACACGACAAGGGGTTGATTTGTCATTCCGAGCACCAGACAGAGAAGCGTTCCAACGTAAAGGTGTCAGCTCGCCTAGTGGAGTCCTTCCTCGAGGCGAGGAGGACTTCTTCGACCTCCTCCGGAAGGGCCAGAGAGGCTAGGGAGACCCATTCAGCCACCAGACCATGAGGGATAGGGAGGTTAGGTTCGGGTGCAGCACCCGACCCTCCTCCTGCATTAGCAGATCCATGGCAGAGCCCAGGGGAACCGGAGACTCCGTCGACAGCCGGAGCGGGAACAAAGGCTGCCAAGGCCATGAGGGGGTCACGAAGATCAACAATGCCCCGTCCCGCTGAGCACTGAACAGTCTCCTCGCAATGAGGGGGAAAGGCGGGAATGCATAGAGGAGACTGGAGGATCAGTCCAGGAGAAATGCATTGGGGCCCTTCCTGCTGGGGTGCAGCACCGGCCCCCAAAATCAGGGGAGCTGCGTGTTCTGGGGACTGGCGAAGAGGTCTATCGCTGGAGTCCCTCAGCGGAGAAACAGCCAGTCTGCTACTCTGAGATTCAGTTGCCATTTGTGGGGGCGAAGGATTCTGCCAAGTCTGTTCGCCAGGCCATTCTCCTGACCCGGGAGGTATATCGCACTGAGGGACATCCTCCTTTGGGCAGCGAAAGAACAGATGAGGACCACTTCCCGGCAGAGGGAGCGCGATACCGCGCCTCCCTCCTTGTTGATGTAGAACATCACTATACGGTTGTCGGTATGCTAGGACCGACTTCCTGCAGAGGTGTTCCTCGAAGGCCCTCAGGGCCCACTGAACGGCCCGGAGTTCAAGCAGGTTTATCTGCTGCTGAGACTCCTTGGGTGACCATTGCCCCTGCGTGCAGAGTGGTCCGCAAAGGGCTCCCCACCCTAACAGGGAGGCGTCTGTCGTCAGCACAGCATAGTGCTGCAGGGCCTGAAAGGGCAATCCCTGCAGGAGGTTCTGGGGGTTTTGCCACCAGCTCAGGGACAAGCAGAGGTCGGGAAGGACCCTGACAGGGTCCCTGAGATGTCCGAGGGACTGGCTCCATTGGGCACTGAGACACCACTGAGCCGTCCGCATGTGCAGGCGGGCGTGAAGAACCACATGTACAGTCGAGGCCCAGGAGACATAGCATGGACCAAGCGGTGACCTGGCAAGTGCTTTGGACGCGAGCCACCAGAGCTCGGAGGAGGGTGGAGCGATCCACTGGCAAGAAGGTGATTTCCTGCTGAGTATTGAGACGCGTCCCAATGAACTCGAGAGCCTGCACCGGCTTGAGGTGAGACTTTGGGTAGTTGACCAAGAACGCCAAACTCTCCAAGATGAGGACAGTGCGCAACATCGCTCACTGAGCCTTCACGGCAGAGGAGCCCATAATGATCCAGTCATGGAGGTAGGGGAAGACTGGCACACCCTGACGCCGAAGGTAGGTGGCAACCATGACGAGGCACTCTGTGAAGACCCATGGGGCAGACGCAAGGCTGAAGGGGAGCACCCTGTACTGGAAGTGCTTTTCCAGCACCCTGAAACACAGATACTGCCTGTGTTGAGGGTGCATTAAGATGTGGGTGTAAACGTCCTTTAGATCTAAGGAGCATGGCCAGTCATTCTGCTGGAGGAAGGGCAGCAGCACACCAAAAGACAACATCTTGAACATTTCCCATACCAGGAACTTGTTTAGCCTGCGGAGGTCAAGGATGGGCCGCAGACCCCCCATCTTTTTCAGGATGAGGAAGTACCGGGAATAGAAGCCCCGACCTCGAAGGTGGGGAAGGACATCCATTGGGCGAGGAGAGAGTGTAATTCCAGCTGCAGCAGAAGCTGGTGTGCGGGGAATCGAGGAGGCTCTGCCAGGGAGAAAGGAGGTGGAAGCCTGTCGAAGTGAAGGTAATAGCCGACCCGGACGACTTGAAGGACCCAAGTGTCCGAGATGATAGGAGCCCACGATGGGGCGAAGCGGGACAGGTGTCTGGCTGCTGCATCGCCGGAAGGCGAGGGGCTATGCCGATGCCATCAAAACCTCTGAGTGGGTTGCGGGGGAGCCGGTGTTTGGGCCTTCAGTCCCTTTGGCTTACGATGCCCCTTGCCATACTTTCCCTGCGCCGGAGTGGTCTGCGTGGGGGTAGCCGGATATGAAGGATAGCCCCGATACTGGAGACCATTTCTAGGAAAGAAGGGCTTCTGGGTTGGCTGCTTCTTCCAAGGCAGAGTAGAAGTTTTGCAGGAGAGACAGGTCCTGGTGACAAACTCCTTCTCAATTTCTGCAGACTTCTCCTCCATCGGCTTGCCAAAGAGCTGCTTGCCGAGGCATGGCACGTCCAGGAGCTTCTCCTGCACCCACTGCTCCAAATCCAAGGATTGGAGCCATGCCTGGCAGCGGGTCCCAATGCCCGCGGCTGCCACCCGAGCCGATGTCTCTAAGCCATCATAGGAGGCTCGAGAGAGGTACTTGGAGCAGTCGGCGATGGACTTTAGCAGGGCACAGAATCTGTCAAGGATTTCTCCCTCGAGGCCCGCAGAGAAACCCCCCCCCCCCCCGAGTTCCTTGGCCAAATTACGCAGGAACATACCAATGTACAGTTGATATGCCTGGATGCGACAAGAGAGCATGGAACCTTGGTAGGCCCTGCGGCCCAGGGCATCAAGGGCTCTTGACTCTCGGCCAGCTGGTACCGACGAGTGCGATTTCAGGCTCTTTTGCTTCCTCATGGCCGATTCCACCACCATCACGGTGTGTGGGAGCTGGGTCTTTCGGAAGCCTGTTCCATGCTGCATCTTGCACATTGTGTCAAGGTGCTTGCTCACGATGGGGATCGAGGCTGGGGTCTCGCACATGCGGAGCAGCAGTCGAGATAGAATAGGTGGTACAGGCACAGTGAGGGACTCCCTGGGCGGGGGACTCGTAATGAAGAATGTGACCAGGTTAAGGGCCCGTGCCATGTCCCGAATGAACACCAGGAAGGTGGTGTCGTGTGGTCCAACGGAAGATCCCGGTGGGTACGGGTTTCCAGGGAGGTGTCCCCATCGGACTCCCAGTCCAAGAAGTCGGACGAGGAGTCCGAGCCGGGTAGGTCATCCTGTCCAATGGCCGGTAGCCTGGTGCCAGAGGACTTGGACGATCTCACCTCCTAGGAACAGGAGGGCGAGCGAGACCGACGTCAAGGACCCTAACGAGGCCCGCAGCTTTTGGGGGTTTCCTGGACGTATTTGGGTGTCCCACACGAGGGACCCGCGGTCTCTGGGCATGAGTCAGCAAAGCTGGCAACGAGCACCTGTTGGGAAGCAATGAATGCAGAAACGCTGCGTTGCAGCGCCAGCATCCCCGATAGCTCTAAAAAAGTAGAGCAGGGGAAGGACGGGTAGAGGACTGGTGCAACTGGAAAAAAGAGAGCCAATTAAGGCGAAAACGAGACTTTTTCCGAGAAACGAGGACGTGCGTCCGAAGGGCTCCATGGAAAAAGGGAGACTGAGCAAGATGGCACCCTTGGGCGGGAAGAGGACCACGCATGCGTGGCAGCAATCCCAAAGGCTTTCTTTGAAAGCTGGGGAATTGCTCCGCGCATGCTCCATCGGTGCCAACTTCACCCATAAGTGAGGGCTGACTTCCTGCTTGTTCCTGGAGAAAATATTTTTTCACTTAATGCGTAATCAAACTCTAGAATTCGTTATAGGTGCATGTAGTAAAAGCTGTTAGTGTAGCTGGGTTTAATAAAGGTTTGAACAAGTTCCTGGAGGGAAAGGCCCATAAACCATCATTAAAGGAGACCCGGGAAATCCACTGCTTGCCCCAATACAAGCATTGTGGAACCTGTGTGTCTTAAGGAAACTGCTAAGTATTTGTGACCTGGATTGGCCACTGTCGGCAACAAGATATTGGGCTTGATAGACCATGGTCTGAACCAATATGGCACATCTTACATTCTTATGTAAGAGCAGAATCCAGAAGCTGGAGAGGAGGCACCTCGATTGCCACAGGCCAAACATTTCCTGGAAGAAGATATAGATAGTTAAGGCAAGTAGCACGACAGCGTGCACTTAGGCCGCATGGACCAACAGGCTTACACAGCAACACATGTTATGGGTGCTTAGGTAGGAACAAGCGATGGAGCTGTTTGGGCGGAACGCTTGCAATGACTACGCGACCACCTGGCACACAATAGTAAAAACCCTATTAACGTGTGCAGAAAGAGGCAGGAAAAACCCCACACCAAGTCAATGGCTGCCAGTGGTTCACCCCAAATTGTGCCCCAGTCGGACGTTATCAGGAGCCCCCTACAAGGACACTAGCTCAAGTTTTGGTACTCATCCCTTGAGAACCTCAGGCAGAAATCTGTGCCAGACTCAGCTCTACTCCCCTGAAATAATTTATTTTGCTTTGCAGGCATCCGGAGGAAGTGACGTCACCCGGGAGATGGCGGCCTGATTTTGGAGCTCCCGTCAGGACGCAGCTTTAAAGGTGGAAAGTAGCGGCCAGTCTTCTCCCCAGTCAGCTATATCAGTGTGACGGGTTCGAGAAGCTGTAGTGATGTCGATCCGCAAAAAATTGGCCATATTTCAGTCTTCCTATGCTATGAATGCGGAGCGTAAGGGCCGGGAGGGCTCAGAGCACATGGCGTCCGATGAGGAGACTGAGGAGGAGTTGGAGCGAGCCGATGAAGGCTGTACCCGTGGTGACATCTGGGGCTGGATGCGCTCACTTAAACAAGACATTGGAGCTATGCGGAGTGAGCTGAAGGAAACCCTGGTAGCTATCAAAGAAGACATCAGGGATCTTGGCAACAGAGTTGAAACTCTTGAGGAGCAGACAGAGCGGCACACTGAGAAGGAAACAGAGATGGAGGCCCTAATGCAGCAATACCAACTTAAACAGGCGCTGATGAAGGATAAAATTGAGGACCTTGAGAATCGCTCAAGGCGAAGTAATCAGAGTGCGGGGACTGCCGGAGACGGAGGAGTTTGGCGACACTTCAGCGGTGGTGCAACGAGTGTGCCGTTTCTTACTGCACCGCAAGGATGCGAGGTGGCAGTGGAAAGGGCGCATTGGGCCCTGGGCCCAGCGCGACATGGCCAACCGCGGGACATTGTGGCCTGTTTAGGCTCATACGTGGTGAAAGAAAAGGTGATGAGGGTAGCAGCGGCCCGAAGGAGCTTCCAGTGGGAGGGCCAGAAGGTAGAGGTGTTCCACGATCTTTCAGCGGCAACATTACAGAGGCGGAGGGAGTTGAGGCCAGTTACAGCATATTTGCAGACTGAGAAGAAGCGGTACCGGTGGCTGTTCCCCTTTGCCTTATTAATGGACATCAATGGCCGGGGTTTTCAGGTGCGGACTGTAGACGAGGCATGGGCTACTTTGAAAAGGCAGGGGGCTCCCAGGCTCCCGGAGCAGAGCACGGCTCCCGGCCCCGGAACAAACAAGGAGAGGAGATCTGTTTGGGAGAGAGTTCCGGTGCAGGGGCAGAGACTGCGGAGGAGGACCGGCGCAGTGGAACACTGATGTTCCACCAGTGGGACTGTGTGAACAATTGTGCTTGAGACTCTTCAGGGTACTGTTTTCTATTGGGGCAAAGTGGTGATTGTGGAAGCAGGGGCAGTGATGGGCGGTGGGGGGGTTGGGGCCTGGAGGGAGATGCGGGAGGGATATATATTACCCTCCACAAATTCTACTGTTACATGCTAAAGATCTTGGGGATAGTGTATAAAATACTTTGGATGTGGGACGGGGTTGGTGGCTGGGGGGGAGGGGGGGCTGTGGAGGGAGAGAGTGGTGCATGTCCAAGGGGGTGCCACTTCCTCAGAGGAGGTCGGATTGGAGGTCCGTAGGGATGGGGGGGAGGGGCTTGGGGGGGAGGGGGTGGGGGTTGAGGAGCAGGGGACGGATGGGCTGTAAGGAGAGTGGAGGGCTGGGGGAGCAATGGCTATTTTGCTTTGCAGGCATTGCATTTAAGGTGGCTGGAAGGCAGATTCCTCTGAGAGCCTTCTGCAATCTTCGGGAGAGAGCAAGGGGAACACAGGAGGGAGGAGGCATTGGGGTTGTATGAGGCTGCTGAACTCTTCCAATCCTTCCAATTTTTAGACTACTCAACAGGATCTTATCAAGATAAGAGCAGGGAGTTGAATCAATTATCCCTCCTCCTATGGCTACCAAAAAGGCCGCAGTCTAGTGAAACCGCCCACGTCACACTCAAGTGAGAGAGTCACCCTCAAGGTGGTCATTCATGAGCATTAAAATCAATCTTTTTCTCTCAAATCTCTTCAGAGTGGAGAAAATCCACCCACCATCTGCTGGAGAGAAAGGAATACTGAAGAGACCTCTGGTGGCTGAGGCTGATAGAAGCATGGGAGTGATGTCACTGAAACAAGGGTTTTTCATTGGTTCTTTGTCTCTACCAATCTGCTGGTAGGGGAACCCACTTGTCTGGGCTGGTCTAGCAGGATGATATGGACGCAATTTTATGTTTTTTTGCAACTTAGCTACTATGTGCAACAATCTATGCAGAAGGACCATAGGCCACTGGGTAATGTATTATTTTATAAGAAATTATTGCAAGGATCCTTAAAAGTAGGGGTGATCTCCTGGTTTGTATTGGCAATTGATTTGGGATATCCTGGGGTAGGAAATGGAACAGGTGGTGGAAGTCTGGGCTAGGGAGCTTCAAATAGAGATTGATTTGGCTGATTTTTGTGCAAGTGTGTTTGGTATGTGTGAGAGCTGAGAGCTTGTGGCGGGAGTTACATGTTAAGTTTGTGTATCATTAATATAGGCATCCCTAGTAGGCTCACAAAGCTGAGATGTTAGGAGGGAGAAGCATGCCCGAAATGTGGCACTGCCGAAGAAACTTACCTTCAAAGTGTGATGTGATGTTCTTTGGTGGCACGCTTTTGGAGTAGCGGGCACCAATTTTTGTCATTGATGCTGAGGGTGAGGATGGAAGTGGATGAAGAATCGTGTCTGTTGTATTGCATGATCGTTTGCCTTTGGGGAGTAGGGTGTAAACTTTGTTTACCCAAAAAGCCTTTGCAGTGGCAGAAAGATGCATTATGTTTAAGTGGGTTGATGTTCATAGTAACATAGTATATGACCAGTATAGTCCATCTAATCTGTCCAGTAAGGGAAGGCATTCCAAGCATCCACCACCCTTTCAGTGAAAAAGTATTTCTTGATGCTGTCTTTCAGCGCCCTACACTTGTGTATTAGAAAATGCAGATGAATGTCTTGATACAAATTGAGGCTGTGATGGCTGCCAGTGTGAGGAAACGCAAATAATTTATGGCTGTTTGGCAACTGTTTTTAAGAACTCTGACCCTACAGTGTCGGAAGATGCCAATTCAGGAAATGTTTTTGGCAAAAGGGGAAGTGGGCAAGAAGGGGTGGTTATGTTTGTGTTTGGGGTGTGGGAACACTTGTTTTTTAGATGTAATATCAGCTTGGCTAATACTGTGAACTGTTGGCTATTTAAACTAAAGCAGCAGAGCCAATTGAGGAAATCAATAGGGAAACTTCCCCACTGAAATCAATGGGAAAAAACAGAACTTAGAAAAAAAATAGATAAAACCTGCAAAAGTAAATAAGGACAGCAACAGGAAAGGGGTCCTGGGCCCAAGTTACCGACCCCCACAGGATCTCCCCATAGGGCTCTCCTGTTTCTTTTCTCACCCACAAATGCTAGAAACCCTTTAGAAATAGCATGGACACAGGGCAGCTGTCTACTCCAGAAGACATGGGCATACCCATGCTCCAAGCAGTTAGGCCCTTCAAGACTCATTCCAAGGCTTCTGCACCATAGTATGGGCAAGAAGGGTTAGGCCTATCTTTCACTGTTGTACCAGTCCACACATCTTGCCACCTGCTGGAGACAGACAAATACTAGCTTTTCTCAGTGCTGCACTAGTGGATATACTGAGTAATAACATCACTGAAATTTGCTCAATCTGTCTCTACCTGCTGGCAAGGGAGCATAACCCACTCATGTGGACTGGTCTATCTGGATGATAAGGAATATGCAGATACATGTGACTAATATTTTTAATATTTGAAAGAAACTGCAATATATATGTGTTTTATAGATACACCTGTGAATATCGATAGCCCGAGGGCTTCAGACTGGTTTTATTTGTTCATTAAAAAGTTTTTTAAAAATCATGACCAACGATGATTTTGTGATAGCCGTACCAAGGATACCTTCTGATGGCCATCTCTCATGTGGTCCCTCTGGACATTTGTTTAACTTTAAGTGATAGTGTAGCAACAGGAGATCATGTTGATATATATACATTTATAAAATGGCCACCTCTATGTACCTTTGACAAAGACTACTGTGGAGCTTGTTTTTTGCTGCTTTTTTTTTTTTTTTTTTATTGAGAAGCTGACATTTTACTAACCAAATATTATTTCCTTTTATCCTGCTAAACCAGTCTAGACAAGTGGGTTGTGTTCCTCTATCAGCAGATGTGGGGACAGAAAAATATTCCAGAGCCTTCTTAAGACAACACCATGCCATTATCAGCCTCAGCCTCTAGGGGCACGATTTAGTATTTGTATCCCAGTGATTTAGTATTTGTATCCCAGCAAATGGCACAGAATCTCTGACCTCATACAACCATAGTGAAAATAATAGTATTCCACGGAACAGGAAGCATAACTATATATAGGATCAGCTTCAACAGAAGGCTTGTCAGGTTATAATCCTGCAGGGCCAATCTCCGAGAGTACAGCAGACAAATACAGGTAACCAGGGGCAGGTCCTGGACTCTCAGGTGCAAACTTACAGGCCAATGCAGAGACTACGGTGATCTTTAAGCACAGATAACGCCACTTTTAGGAACAATTACCAACACAGCCAAATGCAGAAGAGAGACAGACACGCACATAAACAGCAAAGGAAAGAGTATTTAAATTATAGGCAAATGAGCTGCGCGTATTACAATGGCATGCTAATATTGTCTGAGCCCGATGCAGAGAAACAAATTACCAGCCTTAGAGCCAGTATCTCTATGCCTGGTCTTGAGGTGGCTTAAACATCTAGCACGTGCCCCTGACAGGATTTTGATGACATCGGTGCTTTCCCCAATGCCTGGATCATCTGAGGGAAAGCCCCCAATGCCATCAAAATACTGTCAGGGGGCCGGTGCCCCTGACAGAAGGCAAATCCCTGGGGGCCCAGCGGCCCTGATCCACCCACTCGCCCAACTAAAAAAATACCCTAGATCCAATAGGATACTTTTGCAAATATACACATTAACTTTTGAATATCTTCTGCTGAGACTAGAGTGAAATTTTCCCAATCTGCTCTAATATCATTTCCAACATTGCAACCCTCCTGTTGGATTAAGAAATTTAAATATGGGCTCACAATGACCACAATGTTCCTTTCAATCAGTTTATTTATTTAAAGACATTTTTATACTACCATATGCCAAAATGCATTCAAGACAATGCACAATACAAACAGTAAACAGGTCCTAAAACCCTAACACTCTGGTACACCTCACCCACCATCCCTCACAGACCACATCATGCCCTCTGCTCCATTCACTTGAACCGCCTTTACATTCCTACCGCCTCCCAGGCCCCACCTTGAATCTACCAACTATTCTGCATTCTATTTCCTTGGCCCCAGCTTATGGAATAATCTCCCCTCTGACCTCCGCCTCATTTACTACTACTACTACTGAGCATTTGTATAGAGCTACAAGTCGTATGCAGCGCTGCGCAGACATGTAAGAGACAGTCCCTGCTCATCAGAGCTTACAATCTAGTCAAGACAGACAACACAGAAGGTGTAGACAGGGATAAAACAAGGGGGGAAGGTAAAGAAACAAGGAGATCAGATGAGTCAAGATCCAAAAGCAGCAGCGGTGAGTTTTCAGCCTGGATTTGAAAAGGGTCAGAGAAGGTGCCTGGCGTACAGACACAGGTAGTTTGTTCCAGGCATAAGGTGCAGCAAGGTGAAAGGAGTGAAGTCTGGAGTTAGCAATAGAAGAGAAGGGCACAGATAGAAGCAGTTTGCCAGAAAAGCAGAATTCCCGAGGGGGGGGGGGTGTAATGACAGATAAGAGAAGAAAGGTAGTGAGGAGCTGCAGAAAGAATGCATTTATAGGTCAGCAGGAGAAGTTTGAACTGGATGCGGAAATGGATAGGGAGCCAATGAAGTGCCTTGAGAAGAGGGGTAATATGGGCATGACGAGGCTGGCAGAAGATTAGTCGCACAGCAGAGTGCTAAACAGACTGAAGTGGAGAGAGATGATTCAAAGGGAGACCAGCAAGGAATAGGTTACAGTAGTCAAGACAGGAGATGATTAAGGAGTGGATAAGCATCTTAATCACCTCCCATCTTTAGAAAATCAATTTTCTAAAATGATTTTATGTTTTTATATTGTAAACCGCTCTGGTGCCCTCGCAAAGGGCGGTATATCAAGTTTTAATAAGTAAGTATGGCAGCGAAGGAGCAAGACAGCATGGCTAGCACTCCTGATTCCTTTGTGAAAATACCAGGAGGAGATGGATGGTTTGGGGACACAGGGCCACCAGGCTGTTTTAGTTGGGCAGGTGGGAAGATCAGGGCCACTGGGCCACCAGGTATTTGCTTTCTATTGGGGGCACCAACCCTCAAAAGTATTTTGATGGCATAGGGGAACGCCCCTGATGCCATCAAAATACTGTTGTGGCACATATGCAAATTAGCCACGTGGTGCTCCTGTTTCTCTGGGAGAGCATGTCAAACTTGCGCAGACTTCTGAAGTCCTGAGAGTCTGAGTAGCATGAACAAGGAAAACAGACATATGATGACGACGATGCCCCCATATGCTTCCCAGGCCCCTTTGGCCAATCTTCCAGGAGGCAAAGAGGCTTGGAAGCACCCAAGTCCTTAACTAACTTCAAGTCAGCCCCAAACTTAAGACAGCTTCTCTTTAAAGGCTACCTGGGTCCTTGGAGGACGTATCCGCTGGCCAGTGGCAAAGTTATATCCAACAATGCATCACTGTTGAGAGGACAATGTCCCTAGCAACTAAGGAGATGAGACCATACATAGTGTCTGACAAAAAGGCTGTGGACAACTTCAAGTGAGCAGTAATATCCTCTGGGGCGAAGGATTAGATCCACTGGAGAAAGGTTCAAGTCATCAGGCCCACACACAAAACCAACTGGAAGATAGCAGTAGCAGCTGAAAATTAATTCTTCAGAAGAGAGAGTCCACCTTACAATCTAGGGAGTTCGTCAAGGCTGATCCGCCTTCAACCAGGATAATGGTCCACTTTGTGACCACCATAAACTGTGCATCCACCTTCAGCGTGTTGAGCTATGCGGTGCTATCCTCCTCTGGTAGGGCGTACAGCCCTTTACATACACTAAGCTCCTTTGCTGGGTTGTCAGGCTAGTCCCACACTGAATGGGTCATGCTTTTGATAACCTCCGGAAAAGGGAAGGCTGTCGTGGGCTTCCGAACCCCTCATAGGAGAGGGATGGATTTGTTGTCCCTATTCCACTGCTGGAAGGTTGGTGAAATGCAGAGTGGACGACACTTGAGCCACCAGCTCGTCCTTCCTGAACAGGCAAATACCAGCTTCATCTTGATCTTCAGAAGGAGAAGGCACCTCTCCCTTTAAGTTGGAATCATCACTTGAGACATCGAGACTGGACTCTAGATCTTGGCCAAAAGAAAGCCAGTAGATCCAAATCTCCAGAATCCAACCTTCACCAAGATTGTTTAGAAGGTGGCGCTCGAGCACAGCTCTGACGTGCCACCTACCCCTCTTCCGAGACTGGGGAAAGAGATCAAGAGGACCTGGATGTCCCCCAAGTTTGAGTTACCAAGCTTGCTGCAGGACACCCCCAGAGTTTGAGTTACCAAGCTTGCTGCAGAAACTAGAAGAATTCCAGCAAGAACAACTCTGAGACCAGGAGCTACATGCCAATAGTATGGCTCCCAACCTCAGGGGAAACAGCAATTGCTGGACCCTTACGAGAAGGGGAGCAGCCAAACAAGCAAGCGCTGGAGCTCAAAACCTGTCAGGTCATCTTTTTTAGTGGTGCCGTCCAATGTTCCCTCTAATTTTCTGTAGGCTATGTGCGCATAAAATATCTGCTGTGTGCAGCTTTTGAAGGAAGGTTAAATTTTTGTGCGCCACATAACGACACTCGGAGTTATGTACTTTAAAATTTGACTACACGTCAGAATACAGTATGTACACCACATTGATTTTAATCAAATTAAATGAAAATAGACGATTACTAAATGAAGCGGGAAATTTCTAGTAATTACAATCATAAAACTTTTAAATTTTAAGATGTCTGTGTTTTCTATCAGAATCAGAGCCGTAATTTTTGTGCGCTCTGTTGTAAAGTATGTGCGCTTGCTCGGCGAGGTGTGTGCGCACGCACACGCGCACAGCTTAGAGGGAACAGTGGTGCCGTCTGCCACCTTCTGCAGTGAGGACGATAAGGCTGGGCCACTCGTATCCCCTCATTTCAAGAAGCGAGATGGGCCCAAGTGCAGATCCCAGAATCCAGTGAAGCAGCTCTCCACTTTCCACGGACTAGACAGCGCTGCTTACAAATCAGTATATGAATCTCCACCACCGGTGTAACACAGGCTCAAGGTGCACCCAACTGACGCAATTCACTGCAAGCTAAGGCCATGCAAACAGTACCAGCATGCACTAGGGCCCTGCGGGTAAGACAATGTGAGCTGTAGATGTGTACGGGGGGGGGGGGTGGACATATAAGCAGCATGGGCAGTGCTATCAGTGCACACAGGCATACGGTCAAGGCAGGAAACACTGATGCTGTGCCAATGGGTACCCAAGCGGCCCAATCCAACTTATGCTTCACCAATGGATGAAGTTGGGAACCTCCACAAAATCAGACAGGCACTTAGTACTCACCCCCCCCGCCCCCCCCCCCCCCCCCAGGAGCCTCCAGGCAGGTACAAACACGCCAGGCTCAGTGCTACTCACCTGTCACTGGACCTGCAGTCACATGCTCTGAAGAGCCTGCTTCAATCTTCAGGGGAGAACAGGGGGAAGGAGGAGGGAGGGGGCACTGAAGTTTTGTGAATCTGTGAAGAATCCTTTCCAAACTCCTTTTCCAATTTTCTGGCTGCTCAACTTGTCCTTAACAGGACAAGGACGTGGAGCTGAACCAATTCCCCTCCCTCCTTTGGCTTCTGAAAAGAGCAACAGTTTGAAGGATATCAAGTGGATCCTCCTGTGTAGTGCTTAGTGAAAGAATCACTCAAGGATGGTCATTCATGAGCGAAATTAATTTTTCCTTCTTCAAACTTCCTTTGCTAGTTCAGATTTCACCAGAACTTGTATCCATCTGCTGAAGACAGAGAAATACTGAATCATGCCCCTACAGGCTCAGGCTGATAATGGCACGGTGATGCCAAAAGGCGGCTCTGGAATGTTTTTCTGTCTCCACACAACCCACTTGTCTGGGCTGGTCTAGCAGGACAATATAGAAGGGAGTATTTCAAAAATTGATGAATCCCCAAAAAACAAACCTTGCTCATTACTTGTGCTCTAGTGTGAACCTTTTTGTTTGGTGCCTCTATAAAGTGCACAAAATAGATGTGTTTTGGGAAATTTTTATATAGATGCCTGTTATAAGATTAACCCCAAAAATAATAAAACCTCATTGTTATGTCTGATAGGAAGCAACAATTTCCTTAAAGCTTACCTTCTCGAAGCCTGGGCACCAGCTTAAATATGATTTCTTCCAATGTATTGTCTAATCTTTAAAAAGAAAAAAAGTTTAGAATTCCAAAAATTAGTAAGCTAAATACAGCAACAAAGAGTAGCGTTTGTGTAAAACAGTATTTTCAGAAGCAAGGGCTTGTCCAGTGGCTTAGGTAGTAATGCCCCAGTTTAATGTCGGCATTAGTCCTTCTACTCCCTGGTCAGTGGGGGCAGGTGATGCGGTGACAGCAATGTTAACAATCCCCAGGTGGTCATAGTGAGGACAGGGTCAACCTCACTGCTTAAGGGTGACATCTAGAGGCTTGATTCGGGGCCTATGATTGCAGGATTCCAGAAGGAGCTTCGGTACACAGATCCCAGCCCAAGACTATCACTGCAATGATCAGATCATGTGCTGGGGGCAGATATAAGATAAGGGAACAAATTCCTGGGTAGTGTGATTAAGGCTCGGTGCACTAGATCCGAGCCTTGGTTTCAAATGAACTGGAAGAAATGAGCAACAGGAAACCGCTAGGTCACAAAATACTAAATGACAAAATTCAATTGTATGAGGGAAAAAAAGAAAAATCATACTTCTGCATGTCGACATTCAACCATAAAAAGATTTCTGTGCTGCTGAAGTACATACTAATGATAATAAAAACTAGTGAAGGTCAGGAGAATTACATTTCTATTAGATTTATACAGTTAATGCCAGAGTCCCAAGTTGGTTACAACTGAAATGTATAGGGTCATTTCAAACCTCTACACAATAACAGTATAGAAAATTTAATAAACCCCCCAAAAAACCATAAATGCACCCACTCATCTGCTTAAAAAATAAAGTCTGAGTGCTTAAGACCAAAACTGCACAAACCAATTATGTTGAAGGCGCTCTCAATGCAGTGCTTATGCAGCTGTATAAAAGCCATGGCCACCCAACAACAGAGGGATACAAGATCTTTTCTCAAATTACCCTGACACCCTGGAGTCTCATATACCCCATTCACCACCCCTCCTGCCTTTTGGCACCGTGGATCTCCGTTTGCTCTTAGGACGGTAGTTACTAATGTGTGAAGGGAAAAACGTATGATAGTTACACTGGGCTGGTGCTATTGTAACTCTCTGGGCGTGCTGGACCACTAATATGCTCCAGGGATTCGTCTTGAAGTGGCAGCATGTCATACCACCCCAGCAAGGTTTCCCCTGGTGTCTAGTGGGTGGGGAAAGAGAGATCTCTTGAAGGAAAAACAATGCAGCAAGTTGCATTATTAATTTATGTGGGAATTAGTAACCTGCAGTACTGAGTTATCACAGGTTAGCGACACCCACAATAAAGTAAAGCACAGTTACTTACCTGTAACGGGTGATCTCTGGGAACAGCAGGAATTAGTCTTCACATATGGGTACGTCGGTACCGACGGAGCCTGCACGGGAACGCTGCCCAGCTTCCAATCAGAAAGCCTTTGGCAGCATCCCTCGCGCCTGCACGCTGACTTCCCGCCTTATCCAGAGCCTCTCTTCAGTTGAGTTTCAAAGCTGAGACAAAGGCGAAAGAGAAAAGGAAGAAGAAGATAAAGAGATGCAACTCCTAGAGGAGGTGGGAGGGTTGTGAAGACTAATTCCTGCTGTTCCCAGAGATCACCCGTTAGAGGTAAGTAACTGTGCTATCTCCAGGAACAAGCAGGAATGAGTCTTCACATATGGGGACTCCCTAGCTGGAGATGCCAGGGGGAGATCCCATAAAAAATGCAGGAGCCTGGACCAGGGGTGCATTTTGTTTCCAGGAATCCCCGGCATCCAGTGTGGGATGGAGGGTAGGAGTTGACAATAAAGGAGCTGTGAGGAAAGAAACAGCATAGCCAAGGACTAGAGGGTCCACAGACTACAGGAGTCCTTGGTATATATGATGAGTAGCATTAAAACACATTTAATGTACACTCAAAATATGCAGCTTACCTACTGTATTGTAGGAAGTAGAAAGCATGATGGAGTCTACTGGATAAGCAGTGGCGGAATCTTCAAGGTGACCTCCCAGCAGTGAGGATGAAGGTCCAGACCTGGAAGTAGTAGACGATCCAGGTGTCAACTGGGTAGGATTAGACGTCAGGTCTTCAATGGAAAGCTTTATGGGAAAAAGCTGAAAACTCTTTTAGGCATAAGGTCATTAACATTGAGGACTAAAGGAAGAAGACTGACGGAGTTGGAGAACTAGCCCAGTCCTGGCGGGAAGAGGGGAACTGGAAAAAAAAAACCCTATTCCCAAGGAGAACAGCTGTGTACTCAAAGATAAAGATGTACACTGTTTTTCCTAGCTGGTGAGAGATAGGAAAAATATTGAAGCTTGATGCTTCAAGGACTTAAAGAAAAAATGGAAGATGTTAGCACCACAGTGGTTATTGGTGCCTAACAGTTTCTGCATGGTAATATGGTATGCGAAGTAGGGCAATAGACTGTCTAAAACCTCTAGGAGGTAAAACATTTAGTATAGACAGTAAGGGTGATAGTGTGTAAGACATATCAACCCTTAAGAAGCCCCCCAACAGACACATATATATACAGATATATATATATGGATTTTTTGACTATATATATATATATATATATATATATATATATATATATATATATATGTATAGATATATACATATGTCCCGATGTGTATATTAGGATATGGGTGGAGAAATGTATCAAAATATATATAGATAGATAGATAGATAGATAGATATATCTAAATATAGATACATTTGTGAGGCATGGTTTTGCACCACCAGAGTAATGATATAGGTATGTAGACATATATGGAGATGCTGCATACCAGACAACAGGTTGAAGATACATGTCTACCACCCAGTCCCATAATTGTACATGGGGAATATAAAAGAAAAAGATTCTGCGCTCTACAAGAGGGTGAACCCACTTGGGATATGTATAGAGAATCTATTTCCATGGATTGAGGGATGCAGGAAGGCAATCCAACAAGATAACCGTGATGTTCGCGTGAGAACAGATGATTATATGAATCTGTAAGGAACAAGGCGGGAGTTCCACAGAACACTGACATGGCAGATGTGCAGAAACGCAGAAGAAGATACCAGAGGGACCTACTGGAGGGACCCAGAGGTAGCATGCGTAAACATCAGCCTTGGATTTTCACGCAAAAGAACTGATATCTCGTGTTAACACCCTAGGCTAGAGGGTGTGGAGAACCCTCACAGGCATGGGAAGGGTTTATAAGCTTTTCCCTACTAATAGAGAAGCTTCAGAGACAAGGTCAATGCTCTATAGCAAGGCCCTCATAGTAGAAAGCTTCTCTGAAGACTGCAGAGAGCACTGTGCAGGAGAGATATGAGATAAACTGACTGAAGTCAGGTGTGTTGCCATATCCTAGGAGAGGAGATGGTTAGAATAATGTGAGAAAGCCTAAACGAGTAGGAGGATCCAAGATAGATGACGAATAGCTTGGAATCACTACTGAGGCTAGACAAAATTTTGAACAAGGGACTGGAACTTGGAAAAAGTACCAGTCATACAATTACTGTAACTCCTGCAGGCACAGCTGCTGACGGAAACAGCAGAGAGATTGTCCTGTGCCCAACAAAGAAAAACAGACGAGAAAAAAGAGGAGATATCCCTTCTCCCTGTCTGAGGAACGAGCTTGCTAGAGAAGCTTTTCAGTATGGTACCCCTCAGTCAGGGAAAAAACCCGGTTGAGAGGGTAGAGTAAGTAATTGGAGGGTGACGTACCCATAGGGTAAGTCAACTGAAGGAAAAAATGTTCAGTTGGGACAGAACTAACAGGAGATAGTTGCAACTGTTCTTCTAGAGAGTAAGAAGAGAAGTCTGTAGTCCCTGAACAAAAATTTTCCGACAGGTTAGTACACTGAAAAAGAAAAGCACAGTGAATAAACTTCTATTGGGTAGAAGTGAACTGTAGATGACAATTCCCGGCCCCTATGGTTGCTGGGAATGCTGAGACTGGCCAGAGCTGGAGGACTTCAGGCTAGGCTGAGGCGTCCCTTGTTTAGGTACAGCCGAATGATGGGCAGGAGATGAATGAAACTTTCTTTTCTTAGGGAAAGAAGGTTTGGTAGGACATTTCCTACCCCTTGAAGAAGGAGGTGGCTTAGAATGGTCTTTAGTGGAAGGAGAGTCAGTGGAGCATTGAGCAACCTGACGTAAAGCCTCCTTATTGAAGAGACCTTCTCCTGTACAAGGAGAATGAGCCAGTATAGTTTGTGCCCATCTGCTCAAGTCTGAAGCTTCAAGCCAGGCTCTGCGACGTGCTGCAATGGCAATAGCAGAGGATCTGCTAAGGGACTCAAAAGAGTCTATAGAAGCACGAGACAGGAACCAGGATATATTCCGGCTGTGATTGACGAGCAAGGAATAATCAGTAGCCTTGGGCTCTGGTAAAAAAGGGGTCAAAAGAGACAATTTCTCTGTGACTTCCTGGAGTGTTAGACTCATGTGAAAAATATATGAAAGAATTCTGGAGGCCAGCATAGAGGTTTGGAAGGCCTGACGACCAAAAGCATCGAGTGTTCTTGAAGAACGACCTGGCGGATAAGAAGAATGCTTCTTCTTGCTCTTAACTTTCCTTAGTGCTGATTCCACTACAAGGGAACGATGAGAAAGTTGAGGCTTTTGAAACCCTGGAGAGGGTGGCACCCGGTACCGAACCTCAGTGGCTGTAGAAACTAGAGGAAGTCGTAAGGGCGATTTCCAGACCCTCAGAAGGAGATCCTGCAGAGCAGGATGTAAAGAAAGCATCATATTTTCTATTTGTGCCGGTGAGCCATGAGTAGCATCACAACCAGGGATAGAGATATTAAGAAAGGTTGCCATATCCAGGAGAAAAGCCTGAAAAGACTGATCTCCTATGGGAACCATCCCTGGTAAGGCTAAAGAAAGAGGCTGAGCACCAGAGGACGTACAGTGGTGTGAAGAGAGAACCCTAGTAGATGGACAGGGATACTGGCATGTTAACGTAGAGGCAGTGGGTACTGCATCAATGCCAGGTATCGGCTCCAAACTAGGCATCGGTGGAATCGGTGCAAGAACAGGCATCGACATCGATACTGATACAGGACCAGCAGTTGAAGTTGACATCGGGGACTGCTGCAGTGGTACCGAGAGCATGAGAGAGTTATGGCTAGGATCTTCGGAACTGCCTATCTGGAAACAACAGGAGTCGGTTCCGGGAGGCGTCGGTACCCAGTCCTCGAGACTAGATATCGGTTCAAGACTCGGCATCGAAGAAAGCGAGGCTATCGATGCATGTCACGAGGGTTCCGACGCCGGTGGCAGTATCGGCGATGCCGATACCACTAAGGCAGCCTGGGTTACATCGATCGGTACCGACGGTACCGAGGATACCCGATGACCACCCCTTGCAAAGGGTAAAGCGGTCAACCTCGATGCCGATGCCAGGGTATCGGAACCGATCGACGCCGGTACCGTCCCGGAGCATGGCTGAGATATGGAAATGTCCATCGGTATCGTATCGACCGGCCCCAAAGGCGCCGAGGATGCTAGAGGACAATTCCTGGTGAAGAGTGGAACACTCGACACCGAAGCCGATGCTGGGGTATCGGTACCGCTCGAAGCGGATACCCGCACCGTACACGGCTGGGATCGAGGGAAGTCAATCCGGTGCGTATCGATCGGTCCCGAAGGTACCGAGGATGCCCGATGACGATCCCTGGTGAAGAGTGGAACACTCGACACCGGTGCCGATGCCGGAGGCTCGGTACCGCTCGAAGCGAATACCACCCCCGAGCATGGCTCAGGTATGTTCTGTGAGGGGTGAGCCCCAGGAACAACCTGAAACCCCTTTAACGCTTTGGAGCCCGAAGACTCCCGCAGGGGTAATGCCAATGAATTCTTGAGGGTAAGGCCGGAGCCGTCACCATGCTGGGCATGGGACATACCACTCAAGCATTGACTAGTCTTAACAGACTGTTTGTGGGTTACCTGATCCTGTGAAGTGGAGAAACCGGGTACCCTCACTGCCGAGGAAAAAACGGTATCGAGGGAAACTGTAAATAAACTCTAAAAACTGAAGGTTTCCTCACAAAATTATCCCCTGACAAGTCAGGGGAAAAAGGGTCAGGACCCACACAGTTGAGACACCAACTATTGGTGTCTAAAAAGAAACAGGTGTTTCCACATCGAATGCACTTCTTAGGAAAAGAAGGCTCCATAATGAAGAGGCCTGGTAGGCCCAAGAAGTTAAGGCAAAAACTGAAGAAAAAGTTTCTCAGAATGTAGTCAAAAATCCACCGGCTATACCGGTGGCAGCGGGGAATACAGCCGCGACCACAAGAAAACAAAAACTAAAGTAATTAAAGTAAGTAAAAAGAAAAGTTTCTGCGGTGACAGGAGGACGTCCTGCCGGCTCCGCGGAAAAACGAAAACTGAAGAGAGGCTCTGGAGAAGGCGGGAAGTCAGCGCGCAGGCGCGAGGGATGCTGCCAAAGGCTTTCTGATTGGAAGCTGGGCAGCGTTCCCGTGCAGGCTCCGTCGGTACCGACGTACCCATATGTGAAGACTCATTCCTGCTTGTTCCTGGAGATTCAATGCTACAATCTGAAATTTTGTTACAGCTTAGTAACTGAGGGCCATATTTACAAAGCCCCATGCTACTAACGCAGGTGTGGGCAGTATTATTACCTCAAGGCACTGTGCTAGATGCAGAGGGACAAGGACAGATGTTCTCCTAAATTTAGTGGAAATCGCTATGTTACTACCACTTCCCATTGTGCTAGCAGTAGTTGCTCCCCACCAAGGGCCATCAGCATAAGCTTTTAAGGTTCACACTATTGGTGCCATGGCGGAACACTCACAGACACATGCTTCTGGGTAGCGCAGGTGTTTTAGCGCAAAGCTCAGTTACTTTTAGCGTGGTTCCAAAAATGCATGCTACCCGGATAGCATGCTTTCATAAATATGCCCCTAATCCCCTTAATTTTCCCTTCACACATCAGGCAAATTGATTTGGCTTTTGTGGGATAAGCAAAGCTGCTCATCTGTAATGGGGTTTCTCAAATAACAGGATAAATCTGCCACACAGGTGAGTGATATACAGGTGCACTGAGTCATTAGTGCACAGCAGTGCAAGGTACAGCATAGTTACTCACATATAACAGGTGATCTCCGGGAACAGCAGGAATTTAGTCCTCACATATGGGTATCATCAGTACCAACGGAGCCTGCGCGGGAACGCTCCCCAGCATCCATAAGAACATAAGATATGCCATACTGGGTCAGACCAAGGTCCATCAAGCCCAGTATCCTGTTTCCAACAGTGGCCAATCTAGGTCATACGTACCTAGCAGTATCCCCAAAAGACAAAAGGTTCCACAATGCTTGTATTTGGTCAAGCATTGATATCCTGGGCCCCTTTTTAATAATGGTTTATGGACCCTTCCTCCAGGAACTTGTCCAAACCTTTTTTAAACCCAGCTACACTAACAGCTCTTACTACATCCTCCGGTAACAAATTCCAGAGTTTGATTACACGTTGAGTGAAAAAATATTTTCTCTTATTTGTCTTAGTTTACCCTGTAGCTTCATTGCATGTCCCCTAGTCTTTCTATATTCTGATAGTGTAAACAATTGATCTACGTTTACCCGTTCCACTCCATTCATTAATTTATAGACCTCTATCATATCTCCCCTCAGCCGTCTCTTTTCCAGGTTGAAGAGCCCTAACCTTTGTAGCCTCTCTTCATAGGAGTAGCCTTTCATCCCCTTTACCATTTTGGTGGCACTTTTCTGTACCTTTTCTAATAACGCTATATCCTTTTTAAGATACGGCGACCAGAATTGCACACAATATTCAAAGTGCAGTCGTACCATGGAACGATACAGAGGCATTATAATATCCTTTGTTTTATTTTCCATTCCTTTCCTTATGATACCTAGCATTCTATTTGCTTTCTTGGCCGCCGCTGCACACTGGGCGGAGGGTTTTAACATGTTATCCACGATGACTCCTAAATCTTTTTCCTGGGTGGTGGTTCCCAATGTGGAACCTTGCATTGTGTAACCATAGTGTGGGTTGTTCTTTCCTAGGTGCATAACTTTGCACTTGTCCACATTAAATTTCATCTGCCATTTCGATGCCCAGTCTTCCAATTTTTCCAGATCCTCCTGCAGTTTTCCACAGTCCTCTTGGGTTTTAACAACTTTAAACAGTTTTGTGTCGTCTGCAAATTTGATAACCTCACTCGTTATTCCCTTTTCAGGTCATTTATGAATATGTCAAAAAGTAGCGGACCCAGTACAGATCCCTGGGGTACTCCACTAGTCACCTTTTTCCATTGGGAAAATTGGCCATTTAGCCCTACCCTCTGCTTTCTATCTTTTAACCAGTTCCCGAGCCACAATAGTACACTGCCTCCTATCCCATGACTTTTTAGTTTTGCCAAACGTCTCTGATGAGGGACCTGGTCAAAGGTTTTCTGAAAGTCCAGATACACTATATCAACTGACTCACCTTTATCTACCTGTTTATTCACACCTTCAAAAAAACATATCAGATTAGTGAGACAAGTTCATCCTTCTCTAAAGCCATGTTGGCTGTCTCCCATTAGGCCATGCCTATCCACATGCTGTGCAATTTTGTTCTTTATGATGGTTTCTACCATTTTCCCCGGTACTGATGTCAGGCTCACCGGTCTGTAATTTCCTGGATCACCCCTGGAACACTTTTTAAAAATTGTCGTTACATTAGCGATCTTCCAATCTTCAGATATTACAGATGATTTTAATGAAAGTTCACAGATTACTAATAGCAGGTCTGTAATCTCATATTTCAGTTCTTTCAACACTTTTGGATGTATACCATCCAGTCCAAGTGATTTGCTACTATTCAGTTTATCAAATAGTTGGAATACATCTTCCCGGTGTAGCGATATTTCTCTCAATTCCTCTGCAGTATCACCTTTAAATACTACTTCGGTCTTGGGTAACATCCCTACATCTTCCTCAGTAAAGACCGAAGCAAAGAATTCATTCAGTCTCTCTGCTATAGCCTTGTCTCCTTTTACTGCCCCTTTTACCCCTCTGTCATCTAATGGTCCAACTGAATCTTCTCACAGGCCTTTTGCTACGAATGTACTTGAAAAAGTCTTTGTTTCGTGTTTTTGCTTCTGTAGCAAGTTCCTTCTCAAATTCTCGCTTTCCCTGCCTTATCAATGCTTTGCATTTAACTTGCCAGTGCTTGTGCTGTTTCCAGTTTACTTTGTTTGGCTCTTTTTTCCATTTCCTGAAAGATGCTTTTTTGGCAGCAACAGCCTCTCTGACCTCACCTTTAAACCATGCTGGCAGTTTTTTGGACTTTCTTCCACTCTTCTTAATGCGTGGAATACAGCTGGTCTGTGCTTCCAGGATAGTATTTTTAAACAATGCCCAAGCTTGATGCAATTTTTAACCTTTGCAACTGCTCCTTTTAGTTTTTTCTTAACTATATTCCTCATTTTATCATAGTCTCCCTTTCGAAAGTTAAAAGGTAGTACTGTGGATTTCTTTACTATCCCGCCTCCACTAATTAAATCAAACACGATCATGCTATGATCACTATTGCCAAGTGGCCCCAACACCCTTATGTCTTGCACCAGTTCTGGTGTTCCACTAAGGACTAGATCCAGTATGGCTTCCCCTCTGGTCGGTTCATGAACCAGCTGCTCCAAGAAGCAGTCGTTTATTTCATCTAGAAACTATCTCCCTAGCATGTCCTGCCGTGACACTGAGCCAGTCGATACCGGGGTAATTGAAATCGCCCATTATCACTACTCTGCTGTAACTTTTGTTAGCTTCCTTGATCTCTTTAAGCATTTCATCATCCATTTGTTCATTCTGGCCAGGCGGTCGATAGTACACCCCCACTGCCATCACCTTCCCCTTCATACATGGAATTTCAATCCATAGAGATTCTACAGCAAATTTTGTTTTCTGCAAAACTTTAATCCTTTCTGACTCAATGCCCTCTCTAACATAGAGCGCAACCCCTCCTCCAATTTGATCAGTTCTATCATTACGATATAGTTTGTATCCAGGTATCACAGTGTCCCACTGGTTGTCGTCCTTCCACCATGTCTCTGAGATTGCAATCATATCTAACCTCTCATTTAGTGCTATATATTCTAACTCTCCCATCTTATTGTTTAGACTTCTAGCATTTGCATACAAGCATTTCAGAGACTGTATTTTATTAATATTAATCTGGCTATTGGTAGGCATCGGTAATTTGGAATCTTTATGCTCTGTCTGCACCATACTCAAGGGCATTTGGGCTACTTTACTCTTTTTTGGAACCTCACTGCTTTCGGTAGTATCCTTCAAGGATACCGTATTCCGAACCATGCGCTCTTGGGCGACTGTCTGCTTTCCCCTATTTTCTACTTTAAAAGCTTCTCCAATTAGAAAGCTTTTGGGAGCATTCCACAGCGCCTGCGTGCTGCCTTCCCGCCTTTCCCAACTGCCTCTCTCGAGTTGAGTTTTAAAGCTGAGACAAAGAGAGAGAGAGGGAAAGGAAAGATAGAGAGATATACAACTCCTAGGGGAGGTGGGAGGGTTGTGAGGACTAAATTCCTGTTGTTCGCAGAGATCACCTGTTACAGGTGAGTAACTATGCTATCTCCAGGAACAAGCAGGAATGTAGTCATCACATATGGGGACTCCCTAGCTTTAGGTGCCAGGGAGAGACCTCAGAAGTTGTGTGTCCCTGAACAGGGTTCCACTTCCCCCCATGGATCTCTGGCATCCTACCAGGGATGGTGGGTAGGAGTTGATTAGGTATGGAACAGGTGTTGGAGAAAAGCCTGACCAAACAAGGCATCCCGGCAGGAGTCCTTGTCCAAGCAGTAATGGGCTGTGAAGGTATGAACCGAGGCCCAAGTGGCTGCTCGACAGATGTCGTCGATAGACACAGAGTGCAGATGAGCCATTGAGGCTGCCATGGCCCTCACACTGTGAACTGTGACATGGCCCTCCAGAGAAAGGTTCTTACTCTGATAGGCGAAGGAAATACACTGAGCAATCCCATTAAGAGAGAGTGTTCTCTTGGAGACTGGAAGTCCCAAATGAGAAGGATCAAAAGCAACAAAGAGTTGAGAGGACCTTCTATGTTGCTGTGTTCTTTGTAAGTAAAAGGCTAAAGCTCTTTTACAGTCCAAGGTATGAAGATTCCTCTCTGCATTTGATGCATGAGGCCTTGGAAAAAACACAGGTAGGTAGACCGCTTGGTTCAGATGAAAAGGCGAGACCACCTTTGGCATAAAGTGTGGATGAGTCCTAAGGACTACCTTGTCATGATGGAACCTTGTATAAGCTGGATCAGCTACTAGCACTTGCAACTCACTAATGCGGCGTGCTAATGTGATTGCAATGAGAAAGATAACCTTCCAAGAAAGGAATTTCAAGGAGGTAGTAGCTAAAGGTTCGAAAGGTGGCTTCATGAGCTGCCCAAGAACCAGTAAGTCCCATGCCACAGGTGGTGGCCTAATGGGAGGCTTAGTTAAACGAAGTCCTCTCATAAATCTTGCTATAAGAGGATGAGAGGAAATAGACTGTCCATTAAGAGGCTTAAAGGAAGCTGCAATAGCACTCAAATGGACTCTTACTGAATTAGTCTTAAGACCTTCATTGCATAAATGAAGGAGATACTCCAGCAATGATTCCAGAGGTATCGCAAGAGGGTTAAGACCCTTTTGCGAACACCATATGGTAAACCTTTTCCACCTGAAAGCATAAGAGCATCTTGTGGAACGTTTCCTGGAAGCAAAAAGAATATCTTTTACTTGCTGAGGGATATTAAGATCATGGAGATCTAGGCCTTCAGCAACCAAGCCCTGAGATGCAGAGACTGGGGCTGGGATGCCATAACATTCCGTCCTCCTGAGATAGGAGATCTGGAGCAGAGCCTAACTCCAGGGAGGGAGCTTGAGAGAGATGTAGAAGCAGAGGGTACCACACTTGCCGTGGCCAATGTGGAGCTATGAGAATCATATGGCTTCTGTCTCTCTGAAGCTTGAACAGGATTTTGGGAATTAGGGGAATGGGTGGAAAGGCATACAGGAAGTCTTGACCGCAGTGAAGGAGGAAAGCATCCCTGGCCTGAGCCCCCTGAGCCGGAATTCTGGAACAGAACCAGGGAAGTTTGGCATTCCACGGACTTGCAAAGAGGTCTATGTCCGGGGTTCCCCAAAGTTGAAATATCCTCGACACATGGTCTGCATGCAGAGACCACTCTTGTCTGCATGGTCTGCATGCAGAGACCACTGAGTCTGTCTGCCCAAGAGTTTTGAATGCCTGGCAGATACACTGCCAGAAGATGAATCTGATGCTCTCTGGCGAGGGCCCATAGTCGCAAAGCTTTGTTGCAAAGCGATAGAGAGCCTGTTCCCCCCTGCTTGTTCACATAGAACAGGCTACCTGATTGTCCGTATGAATGAGGACTGTCTTGTAGCTGAGCAGGGTGTGGAACACTCGCAGAGCAAGGAAGACTGCTCTGAGCTCTAAGAGATTGATATGTAGACAACTCTCCTGTGGAGACCAGGTGCCCTGAGTGGAGAGGTCTTGCAGATGAGCTCCCCAACCCATTGGAGAAGCATCTGTTGTGAGAGTTGCTTGGGGTAAGGGTTGTTGAAAAGGGGACCCCAGCAACAGGTTTTGAGTGGACTTCCACCACTGGAGGGACAAAATAAGGCGACTTGTGTTTGCTATTTTGTCTGACAGGCATCCTGATGTCTGGGTCCATTGGGGGGATAAAGTCCACTGAGCTGTCCTCATATGGAGGAGAGCATAGGGAACCACATGCACAGTAGATGCCATGTGGCCTAGTAGTTGTAACATTTCTCGAGCAGTTAGATGAGGCTTTAGCACTGCTTGAGAAGCTAACTGCACCAGGCGAAGGCAACAGGCCTGGGGGAGATAGGCCCTTGCCTTTGTGGTATCCAGCAAAGCTCCTATGAACTCTAAAGACTGAGTGGGAGTTAGACTGGATTTTGGGATGTTTATTACCAGCCCTAAATACTGAAGGATACGCATGGTGCAGGATAGAGAAGTTCTGGCCTGACTCTGTTGGAGCTCGAATGAGCCAGTCGTCTAAGTAGGGGAAGACGAATATCCCTAGAGTGCGGAGAAATGCTGCTACAACAGCCATGCATTTCGTGAACACCCTTGGTGCTGAGGCCAGGCCAAAAGGAAGCACCCTGTATTGGTAGTGCTTTCCCTGAAAAAGGAACCGAAGGAACCTTCTGTGAGTTGGATAGATGAGAACATGGGTGTATGCATCCTTGAGATCTAGAGAACAAAGCCAATCCTGACTTTCAAGGTATGGCAGCAAAGATCCGAGAGAAATCATTTTGAATTTCTCCTTGACAAGGAATTTGTTCAATTCTCGGAGGTCTAAGATAGGTCTGTAACCCCCTGTTTTCTTTGGGATAAGGAAATAAGGGGAATAGAACCCCGTACCCTGCTGATGAAGGGGTACTTCTTCTATTGCCCCTTGGGCAAGAAGGATAGCGACCTCCTGACCTAACAGGTTGATGAGAGAGGTCGAAGAATTGAACTGCTTTACTATTGTGTGAGGGGGCATGCTTGAAAAAAGAAGCTTGTACCCCTCCTTTATGATGGAAAGTGTCCAATGCTCTCCTGTTATTTGCCCCCATCTGGGGGCAAAATGACATAACCTTCCTGGAATGGTGGAAGGTTCTGGTCCCCCGAGAACCAAGAAGGCTAGGTTCTCTAAATGAGAGTCAAAGGCTCTGTGGAGGCTGAGCCTGCTGGGCCGGTTGAGACCTAGAAGCCTTTGCTTTCTTCTGTTTGGGTGGTTGCTGACCTTTTTTGGCAAGCTGACCTGCAGACCGTCCCTGCTTAACATAAGCAGGATAAAATCTTTTCTTTTTAGAAAAGAATGGTTTCTTGAACAATTTCTTTCTAGCAGGATCAGCAGTGGACTTGGACAATCTATCCAAGGTGGAATTTTCAGCATCCATTTCATTGGCCTTTTCCTGCCAATCTTTACCAAACAGGTTCTCACCAGTACAAAGGATATTTCCCAATTTGTCTTGTACCCAGAGCTCTAGATCAGATGCCTGGAGCCAAGCAATTCTACGTGCACCTATGGCAATAGCCAAGGTTCTGCTTATGCACTCAAAGCAGTCAAAGGCTGCACGGTTGGAAAATTTAGAAACCTCTTGGGCATGTTTGACCAAAGTGAGAAAATCCTGTCTTTTATCCTCAGGAAGAAAAGGACTTAAAGCCTCTAAATTATCTGTGACCTCCTTCAGGAACATTCCCATGTAGAGACTATAGGAACTGATCCTGGCAGAAAACATGGAAGCTTGGAAGACCCGACGTCCAAAAGCATCCAGGGTTCTGCACTCACGTCCTGGAGGATTAGAGGCATGCCTTTTTGCACTCTTGATCCTTCTCATTAGCCGACTCCACTACAATAGAGTGGTGAGGAAGCTGAGTCTTATGGACCCAGGACAAGGAGGGACTCGATACATAGTATCCAGTCTACGAGAATGAGGAGAGGTGGTAAGAGGTGTTTCCCACATCCTTAACATGAGATCATATAAAAGCTCATGAATGGGCAAGGTAGCTGCCTCCTTAGGAGTTTTGGGATATTGTAGAATTTCCAACTCCTTGGCCCTTGGCTCTGTTTCAGGGGCCACAGTAATGGACAGGCCCCGAGCCACTTCCCTGATAAAATCTCGGAAGGAAATATCCTCTGGAGGAGACATCCTGCGTTTAGGGGAGGAGGGCTCTTCTGGGAGAAGCATCGCTGCATCGACAGAACTGTCAGAATCCTCAGATTCTCCTGAGGACTCGAAGTATCGTCTGCCGGATGCTCTTGAAGAGCCCGTTACCCGCACCGACCATAGTCGGTACCGGGAGTAACCGGTACCAGGGTATCGGTACCAGAGGTCATCGGATGACTGGGTGCCAGCAAAGCAGACACCGATGCCGATGCTATCGGTACTGGTACCGATACCGAGGCCCGTACCGGTGGAATTGTCTGTCGTGGTTCCGAGGGCTTCGATGCCGCAAGGAAAGCCATCAGACTGCATTCCATAGCCAGAACTCTCTGGTCTATCGACACAGCCAATGCCTGGATGTCGGTACCGGAGGAGACTGCCGGTACCCCAGAGCATGGCACCAGTAGTTCTGCCGAGGTTGGGGCCTCGAGAACATCTTGGAACCCCGATAATGCTTTGGAAGCCGAAGCCTCACGCCGGGGTAATTTTGCCGGTGCAGAATCCTCGAGGGCAACGCCAGAGGCATCTCGATGCTTAGAAGGAGATCTACCCTTTGAGGACCAGCTGGATTTATGTTTAGTTACCTGAGATCCATGGGAGGAAGAAGCAACCCTGGAAGACGTCGATGCCACCGAAGCTGCATCAGAGAGAAACAGGGTACTGAGCTTAGCAGCTCGGTTCTGCCGACCTCTTTTAGACATCATGGCGCAGGACATACAATCCGTGATGGAGTGGTCAGGACCTAAACATTTTAGACACCAGTCATGGGTGTCGGTGACGGAAATGGTACCGCCACACTTGGTGCACTTTTTGAAACCTGAGGCAGGTTTCTCCATGGTAAGGAAATGTTTTTGGGCCTAAGGCCCAAAAAGGCGTGTGCACCTGAAGAAAAAGAAAAAAGAGAATATATATATATTTTTTTTTACAGAAATAAGAAGAGAAAAAAATGGCGGTACCGGTGAAGCGTTGAGGAAGGCAGACGCGACCACAAAAAAGAAAGAAAGAAAAAAGAATTCTTCTGCGGTGACAGGAACACGACCTGCTGGCTCCATGGAAAAAGAACTGGAGAGAGGCAGTTGGGAAAGGTGGGAAGGCAGCACGCAGGCGCTGTGGGATGCTCCCAAAAGCTTTCTAATTGGACGCTGGGGAGCGTTCCCACGCAGGCTCCGTCGGTACCGACGATACCCATACGTGATGACTACATTCCTGCTTGTTCCTGGAGATCACCAACATATTCAGGTATGGTCATTGGTGTATTTTTTATTTAAATGCTATATATTCAGCATCACTACAGTGTGCTGAATATAAATGTGATATGCTAACTGTTGGTTGCTATTCATGTGGTGGGGGGCTTGGATTTTCAGTAGGCCTAAAGTTAATATCTAAGCTATCTGTATAGCAGCTGACCATCCTCGCTGTAGGGATAGTTTTGCATTCCTACCCTTGTTCTGTCCAAGCACTTTATGAAAGTGCTGCGGTCCTTAGACTCATACTAGGTGCTATCCAAATAGTTCTTTTGAATATCAGGAGCTTGAGGAGTTATACATTTACAGGCTACTCTTAAACATGCAAGTCCTTTTTAAAATTGGCCACAAACTCAAAAGATCTTCCAATACATATAAACTGCTTCATATCTACCATGAATAGAGGCAAGTAACTGAATTGGGCACGGTGTTTTCATCATGGCCACCTTTATTTTTGTATGTCAGGTTTATAGCTTAATTTGTTTGTTCTTTTTGTTATCTTTTAGTCACTTGATTGGTTTTGGGTCTACAAATCTGATAGGGACTGAGGTGGGGGAAAATTTCCTCAGCAGTGCTTCCCTGTTTCAACCTCGCAAGGGCTAGAGAGCATTTTTTTTTTAATTTTTAATTTTTATTAATTTTCAACAAGCCAGTTACATCAGGCAAGGTACATCATATTACATTCAGCAATGATCAACAGCCATGAATTAACCTATAACATTTACCTCAAAGTTGCCCACTGCATCTTCTCTTTCCTCCCCTTACCTATATCCTTCCACTCATTACCCCACTTCTAGACTCCCCCTCCCTCCCTTCCTTCCCTTAACCCCTACCCTCCCCCTACTATATACTTCCACTCCTACCCCTACCTTAATTCTGACTCCACTCCCTACCCCCACCCCTCCCCTTCCCCCTCCCACACTGCTCCTTCCTTCCACATATTCTCTCTCAGCCACCTCCATACCCCCCTCCCACTTTTTCTCCATTTGTCCCCCATACCCTTTTTCTCTCCGTGATTTTATACATAAGATAAATACCTGACATTCTTTTAGCATAACTATCCATAGATGGTAGAATCATTTTATTCCAGTGCCAGGCTATTTCACATCTGGCCACAGTGACACAAAACCAAACTATGTTCCACTCTCCTTCCCACTGCCCATCCTTCTTCTGCAGGAGACACACATTTCAAGAGTCAGTTCTATTCTTGCTCCCACAGTCCTTTCAATATTATCCCCAACTCTCTCCCAATACCTTTGAACTACTGGGCATGACCACCACATATGCATCCATGTGCCCTCTTCACAACACTGCCTCCAACACTCATTCGCCTTCAAAACCCCCGCTTTATACAACCTCTCTGGCGTGAGATACCACCTACTCAGCACCTTGAACCCATTCTCGCGTAGCGCCGTGGCAATTGTGAATTTGGCTATCCCCCTCGCCACCTCCTCCCACTCCTCTACCCCCCATTCCACCCCCAAATCCCTTTCCCACGCTTCCATATAGCTCAACTTCCCGACTCCCCTCGCTATTAACCCTTTATAAATTCTAGAAATCATGCCCTCTTGCCCCATGGACCCCAGACATGAACTGAAATATGAGATTACAGACCTGCTATTAGTAATCTGTGAATTTTCATTAAAATCATTTGTCATACCTGAAGATTGGAGGATCGCCAATGTAACGCCAATTTTTAAAAAGGGTTCCAGGGGTGATCCGGGAAACTACAGACCGGTGAGCCTCACGTCAGTACCGGGAAAAATGGCAGAAACCATCATAAAGAATAAAATTATACTCAGCATGTAGATAGTCATGGCCTAATGGGAGACAACCAACATGGTTTTAGACAAGAAAGATCTTGTCTTACAAATCTATTATGTTTTTTTGAAAGTATGAATAAACAGGTGGACAAAGGTGAGTCGGTTGATATCACTTATGGGACTCCCCAGCTACAGGCTACTGAGCCTGTAAGCCAAAAATGGCACCACGAGGCTGTGAGCAGAAGCCGATCTCCAAAGGAAGCCCAAGTCCTCAGGCCTTCGGAGCAAGCTCTCCATGGCCACAGAAGAAGGGTCGGAGGGCAGGAGTTGCTTATATCCAGAACAAACTACGGAGTACAGCCTGGCTGAAGGCGCTGTACCAGCAGGACTCTTCAGGTAGTAGTGCGAAGCAAAGGTATTTGCTGAAGACCAGGTCGCAGCCCGGCAGATGTCAGTCAGAGGCACTGAGCGCAGCGATGCCTCCAACGCCGCCTTGGTGCGGATGCCGTGCATGGTAAACAGATGATCCAGCAGGGCGCCCGCCTTTGCCTGGGCGAAGGTGATGCAGACCACCACCCTGATGGAGAAGGTGCACTTGGTGACTGCCAGCCCCAGGCAGTTGGGATCGTAGGCGATGAAGAGTCGGTCGGACCTGCAATGACCTTGGGTGCGCTGAGGATAAAAGGCGAGAGCCCTCTTGCAGTCTGTTGTCGGTCCGCACGAGCACCGACCTGCCCTTCAGATGGTGCTCGAAGACTTTAAAGCCAAACCGGACCGCTTGAGCAGGTTGTTCTGCTGTTGAAATTCCTCAGGTGACCACCGCCCCTGGGTGCAGAGGTGGTCGCAGTGGGCTCCCCAACCCAACAGCGAGGCATCCGTCGTCAAGATGAGTTTGTGCGGACGAGTCTAGAAGGGCATGCCCGGAGAATCTGGGGGTCCTGCCACCAGACTAGGGACTCAACTAGACTGTGAGACACCCGGACGGGGTCCCGGATGTGGCCTGAGGCCTGGGACCATTGCACCCTGAGGCACCATTGGGCAGCTCGCATGGGGAACGTGTACAGTTGAGGTCATGTGTCCCAGGAGACGAAGCATGGTCTGCACCAAGACTCTGGGCCGGCCTTGGACCTCGGCAGCCAAAGCGCAGAGCTGATCTGCGTGCGCTCGAGGGAGAAAGGCGGTTGCACGTTCTGTGTCGAGAAGAGCACCAATGAACTCCAGGGTCCACACCGGTTTGAGGTGGCATTTGGAGAAGTTGACCAGGAAACTGAGGTGCTCGAAGAGGACCGTGCGCGATGCCAAGATATGAGCCTCCCCCGCCGAGGTGCATAGACGAGAAAATTGTCTAGGTAAGGGTAGATGGATATGACCTGCAGCCGGAGGTGGACCATGGCCGCTGACAGGCACATGGTGAAGACTCACGGGGCAGACGCAAGCCCGAAGGGGAGCACTCTGTACTGGAAATACTCTCCCTGCACCCTGAAATGCAGGTACTTCCTTGTGCTTGGGGTGGACAGGCATGTGGGTGTAAGCGTCTCTGAGATCCAAGGAGCACAGCCAATCGCCCTGCCGGAGGTAAGGCAGCAGGATGCCAAGGGATAGCATTTTTAACTTCTCCTGCACCAGAAACTTGTTCAGGTTCCTGAGGTCGAGGATGGGGTGCAGGCCCCCCGTTCTCTTCGGAATGAGAAAGTACCGGGAATAAAATCCCTGACCACAGAGGTGCAGCAGAATTCTTTCAAACACCTGTTGACCAAGGTCATTGTTCAGCTCTTGCTGAAAGCAAGCCTGGTGCGAGGGAAGCCGAGTCAGCTCCGCAGGGGAGAAGGGAGGAGGGAGTCTGTCTAGACGAAGACGATACCCGTCCCGGATCACCTGCAAGACCCAGGTGTCTGATGTAATAGCCGCCCATTCGGGGGCAAAAAGAGACAGGCATCCTCCCATGGGCGAAGGCATACCCGGGGGACGAGAGGCTATGCTTTCGGCGTCAAAACCCCGGGATTGCCTGGAGTGGCTGGGTCATGGGCCCCTTGGGTTTTCTGTGACCCTGAGCACCCCCTTTGCCCTGAGCACTGGTAGTCGGCACAGGGATAGGCAGGTATGGTGGGTATTCCCAGTAGGGGAGCCCTTTCCTCTGGAAGAAAGGCTTTTTGGTGTGCTGCTTCTTCCATGGAAGCAAGATGGTTATGCAAGAGAGAAGGGTGCGAGTTACAAACTCAGTCTCTATTTCAGCTGCCTTGTCCTCCATGGGTTTGCTGAACAGCTATTCGCCGAGAAAGGGAAAAACCAGGAGCGTCTCCTGGACCCACTGCTCTAAGTCTGAAGACAGGAGCCACGCCTAGCGTCGGGCTCTGATGCCAGCCCCTGCTACATTGGCGGAAGATTTGAACCCGTTATATACGGCATGGGAAAGGTATTTCAAGCAGTCTGCAACTGACCTCAGGAGGGTCTGGAAAATGAGGAGGTGCTCCCCACCAAGGCTCGCGGAAAAAATGCAGAGTTCCTTGGCGAAGTCGCAGAGAAACATGCCCATATACAACTGGTACACCTGGATGCTGCATGCCAGCATGAATCTCTGGTAAGCCTTGTGCCCGAGATTCCCTACCAGGCGGGACCAAAGAGTGCGACCGGGCTCTTCTGATTCCGCATTGCGGATTCGACTACCATGGAGGTGTGAGGAAGTTGGGTCTTCCAAAACCACGAGCCGCGCTGAACTCTATACATGGCATCGAGTCTTCTACTGACAATAGGGACCGAGGCAGGTGCTTTCCACATGTGGAGAAGCAGCCGGGATAGGATGGACGGTACCAGAACCGTAAGACTTCCTGGGAGGGGGCTTGTACTGCAAGATGTCAAGTTCCTCTGCCCTCAGTTCCTCCTCAGTCTGTCAGCAGATTGAGGGCCCGAGCCATATCCCGCACAATGGCCAGGAAAGAATTGTCCTCGGAAGGTCACCACCTCTGGCAAGGCAGTTGGGGATGGGTCAGAGGGGAGATCCCTCTGGGCACGGGTCTCCAGGAAAGTGTCCCCGTCCGATTCCCAGCCCGAGAGATTCGAGGACACTGAGTTAGGCTGATCCCCGTGCCCCATGGCGGAGACCAGCTTGGAGCTGGAGACACTGGCTCTGGAAGACCTCGCCCCCGAGGAACAGGATTGCAAGTGAGACTGGTGCCGAGGACCCTCACAAGGCTATCAGGGGTTTCCAAGGCAGTTTTCAGGAACCCAGTCGGGTGACCCTCTGTTTCGGGGCACAAGCCAGCAGTGCTGGGCAAAAGCGCCTGTTGGGCAGTGAGGAAGGCAGAAGCGCTGCGCTCCAGTGCCAGCATAAGGGACTCCCATTCGGGAGTGGGTCCCTGCGACGCCGATGCTGGGGTTACCGGGTCTGGCGTGGAAGAGGAGAGGGGGTCCTCACCGGGACGACCCTCAGGAGACCGTGAGCCATCGCCAGAGGTCTCTGTGTCCGTATGTGGTACCTTTCGAGGCAGCTCCTTGTTCAACCCTCAGGAACGCCGGGGAGGGCTAAGGGAATGAGCTTGAGATCACTCGCGCTTATCTGGAGCCCCCGACAGTGACTTTGAGGTCATTGTCTTTTCTCCATTCCGTCTTGGGCAAACCCTGATCGGAGTGACGCCTGGGGTGCGGGGTCACTGCAGGGGACATTTTCTTACAAAGTGAGCAGGGCTCCGGGTTGTGGTCAGCCCCCAGACACCGTAGACTGCAGTTGTGGGTGTCCATGAGTGACATATTTTTGGAGTATCTGTCACATTTCTTAAAACCGGTGGCCATGGGGGCAAAAAGGGCCCCTGCGAGTTCGAAAACCCTCGAGGCCAGCAGTCGGGGGAAAAGGGTGCGAAAAGGGCCCGAAAGAAAGAATACTAAAGAGAATCAAAAAAGGGATCCCCTAGCCCACAGCCGGAGCAGGAGCAAAGGGGAGGACGAGAGAGGACCGGTGCTACCGGAAAAAAGGCCAAAAGACCGAAGTCAAGAAACCTTTTTCCAAGGGACGAGGACATGCATCTGAAGGGCTCCACAGAAAAAGGGAGACTGAGCAAGATGGCACTTTGGGTGGGAAGAGAACCACGCATGTATGGCAGCAATTCCCAAAGGCTCTCTTTGAAAGTTGGGGAATTGCTCCAGGCGGGCTCCCGTCAGTGCCGACGTCACTCATAAGTGAGGACTGACTTCCTGCTTGTTCCTGGAGAAAAGGCTAGTACAGTAAGACTGTAGTAGAACGTTTTACTAAAGGGCATATGGTGTTGCACCTAGCACACTGATAGCACTCAACCAACACAACATTAACTGCCAGGGCTGTGGAAGCATGCTCCCAGCAGTTAACATGGTACACCTGTCCTAACGCATCCTAAAATTAGCACAGGTACACTAATCACCACCTATGGAGGTGACAGAAGTGCACCCGCTCTACTTGCATGCTAACTGTAAGATGTTCACCCCACCCTTTCCACCCCTAACCCAGCCACTTACCACTCCAATGTGCGAAGCAGTTGGCATGGAAATCAGGCTGCACTGTGCTGGCCCCATGCAGGGTGGGAGACGGTAAGGGAAGCGGAACTACAATGGGCTACACTAAAGGAGGCAATAAAAGGGGCAACAGATACATATGTAAGGAAAGTAAATAAAGTCAAGAGAAAAAGTAAATTATATGGTTCTCCAAAGAAATGGCTGCACAAATATAGGCAAAAAACACAGCTTTCACAAAATTCAGAAGTTCGCAAACAGAGGAACACAGTAAAGAATAAATGATAAAGCTAAAAGAGACAAAAAGAAAAATAAGGATAGTAAAAGCAAAGGTAGAAGAAAAAATGGTTAAAGATCTGAAGCATGAAGACAAAATGTTTTTCAGGTATATTTGGGAGATAAGATAATCAGAGGTGGAATTGCAAGACTCAAAAGTGCTAAGAACAGATTAGTGGAAAGTGGCATTGAAAAAGCAAAAATGCTAAATACTACTGTTCTCTTTTTACTAAGAAAATTCTGGAGAAGGACCACCTGTGATTGACAAATATACAAATGGGAATAGAGTAGATACTACACCATTCACAAAAGATGATGTGTTTGAACAGCTTGCAAAACTGAAAGTGGACAATGCAATGGGACTGGATAGGATAATCCAAGGATACTGAAAGAGCTCAAAGATGTTCTGGCAGGACCATTAAAGGATGTTTTTAATAGATCCTTGGAAACAGGAGAAGTTCCACAAGACTGAAGAAGGGCTGATGTGGTACCTCTTCACAAAACTGGTAATAGCGAAGAAGTGGCAAACTACAGGCCAGCAAACCTTACCTCGGTGGTAGGAAAAGTAATGGAGGTGCTCATGAAAGGGAAAATAGTGGACTTTCTCGAAACCAATAGGTCGTATGATCCGAGACAACATGGTTTTACCAAAGGTCGATCATGCCAAACAAATCTGATTGAGTTCTTTGTCTTGGTGACCGGAGAACTAGATCAAGGGCATGCGATGGATGTGATCTACCAAGATTTCAGCAAAGCCTTTGATACTGTTCCTCATAGGAGGCTTATCAGTTGGGGGATGCCTTCTGTATCCCCCAACTGTGGCCTAGTGGTTGGGGCAAGGTACTTCAGGCCGGAAGGTCGGGGGTTCAAATCCCACTAGAGGACAGCAACCTTGGGCCGGAAGGACTGGGGTTTCTAGTCCCACAGGTGCTCCTTGTGGTCTTGGGCAAGCTACTCAACCCTCCATAGCCCATGTTCCCTGTAAAATAGTTATCTCCGAGTTATAATGCCCTGTTCAATGTAATTTCAGTTTGCTCAATGTAAACCGCACTGATGCAGAATAGCGCGGTATATAAGAGAATAAATATAAATAAATCTCTCCTTCTCTTAAGATTTTATGGCGTTCCTTTTCTGCTTCTCTTTTCGCAGCTCTCTTTCTTTTAAATGATTTTATGTATTGTGAACCGCCCAGATGCTAATCGTATTAGGCGGTATATAAAGTTTTAATAAACATAAACATAAACAGAACAGCCTGGGGATGGTTCTTAAGGTGGTGAACTAGATCAGAAATTGGTTGACTGACAGACGACAGAAGGTGATAGCAAACGGAACTCACTCCGATGAAAGGAAGGTATGTAGTGGCGTGTCCCAGAGATGAATCCTGGGACCGTTACTGTCCAAGGTATTTGTGAGTGATATTGCTGATGGACGAAATGGAAAAGTCTATCTTTTTGCAGATGAGACAAAAATTTACAACAGAGTGGAAAACATGAGGAAAGCTCTATAAAAGCTGGAAGAATAATCTAATGCTTGGCAGTTAAGATTTAATGTGAAGAACTGTCATGCACTTGGGAAGCAGAAATCCAAGGGAATTGTATGCGATAGGAGGTGAGAGGTTGGTGTGCAAGGACCAAGAAAAGGATCTCAAAGTGATTGTTTCTGAGGATCTCAAGGTGGCAAAACAGTGTGACAAGGTAGTGGCCAAAGCCGAACAGACTTGATGTCCAGAGATGTATGCTGTCTCCCAGGTGCCAAAATCCAAGATGTTACGGAGAGTTTGCTGAGACTCATCAAGACTACTAACTATTACACGAAGTTGCTCATCCATGTCAGCACAAATGATACTGCCAGTTATCCCTCCGAGCGTATTAAGAGTGACTTCAAGGCTCTGGGAAAGAGGGTGAAGCAGATAAAGGGCGCAGGAGGTGTTCTCTTCAATTCTCCCTGTTGAGGGTAAAGGCCAAGACAGAGAAGCTTGCATCCTGGAGATAAATGCATGGCTGCGTGAATGGTGTCATCAAGAACGTTTTCATTTCCTGGACCATGGGATGATGTTCCAAGGGCTGCAGAGCAGAGACGGCATCCATCTGTCCAAGAAGGTCAACATGTCTTCAGTAGCAGACTGGCAAACCTACTGAAGAGAGTTTTAAACTAGATTCATTGGGGATGGATGAAGAAAACCCTCAGGTAAGTGAAACCTTAAATACCTTTATAGAAATAGGTAAAAGGGGCAACATTTGGAAAGCAGTGTCTATAAATGCCTGTAGCACTGGAAATAAGATCTCAGATGTTGATGCTTTAATGGGAGAGGCTGACTTGGACTTAGTGGTAGTTACAGAGACATGGTTCATGGACAACCATGACTGGGATATAACTATACCAGGCTATACGTTATTCAGGAAGGACAGGGTAGGAAGAAGGGAAGGAGGAGTGGCACTATATGTAAAAAAATAATATTAAAGCTATGGAAATACAGGGTGTAGGTCCGGCGGATGGAGGTTTTTCAGGAGGCCAGGAGGACGTCCTCCACCTCGCTTGAGAGACTGAAGTGGGCCAAAGCTACTCTTTCAGCAGCCAGGCTGTCAGAGTCGGGACCCCAGATTGGGGTTCAGGAGAAAGCAAGCTCAGGGTGCTCCCCAGTGGGGCTGGACGTACCTAGGACAGGAAAAGGAGCAGGGGGAAGCATGGCTGACTGGCCCACTGAGAGGCCACCAGTATTAAGGTGGCACTGTCGAGTATGACCTTGAACAGGATCTTGGCTATCAGCAGCATCGGTGGGAAGGTGTAGAGGAGGACCCCCATTTACAAAATAAGGAAGGCATCCGCTGCCACCTGCGAAGGAGTGATTGCATGGAGGAGAAGCGGGACAGCTGAGCATTGTCAGGACTGGCGAAGAGGTCCATTTACGGGAGCCCCCACAGATGGAAGAGCCAGCTGACCACCCAAGGATCCAGCCACCACTAATGCAACTGGAGAACCCAGCTAGCCTGGGAGATAGACTGCCTGAGGGAGCATACCGATTTCGCTGGCAAAAGGGCAGATGCTCACTGCCTCCTGACAGAGGAGGAACAATCCCATACCTCTCTGTTTGTTGATATAGAACATCGCCACCTGTCTGTTGGTCTGGATTAGTACCACTTGGTGCTGAAGGTGCTGTTGAGAGGCCCGGAGGGCTAGCGCTATGGCTCAAAGCTCCAGGAGGTTGATCTGCTGGAGACTCTCAGCCTGCGACCAACTGCCCTGAGTCCGGAGATTGTCGCAATGAGTTCCCAGCCCAGTTTAGAGACATCCGTGGGTAAGGCCCTCTGGGGGGAGAGGGCCTGAAAGGATATTCTGGCTTGTAGGTGCTGGAGCTGCTGCCACCAGCCAAGGGAGTTAGCCAGAGGGTGGTTCACAACCACTCTGTTATGCAGCCGCCCTGTTGCTTGAGACCACTGGGACCAGAGGGCCTACTGAGCCAGCCGCATATGTAGACGAGTGTCTGGCGTGACATGCACCATGGACGCCACATCACCCAGCAGGTGAAGCAGGAGGCGGACAGACACCGAGGGGTGGTCCTGGACATTCTCTGCAAGAGTCTTGAGGTGCTGGGCCCTGTCAGGAAGGAGGAAGGCCCTGATCTGGACAGTGTCCAGAGGTGCCCCATGAACTACAGGCTTTGGGCCAGACAGAGATGAGACTGAGTAATTTATGATAAACCCCAAAGTGCTCCAGAATGAGGATGGTGCAGGCCGTCACCTGATGAGCTTCGGCGGCGGTGCTTGCTTTCATGAGCCAATCATCCAGAAAGGGGAAGATGACCCCCCTGGAAACGCAGAAAGGCGGCGACCACCACCAGGCATTTGGTGAATACCCTCGGGATGGAGGCCAGTCTGAAGGGTAGAAACCCGTACTGGTAGTGGCAGCCTCCTATCATGAAGCAGAGGTACTGCCTGTGAAGGGGGTGGATGAGTATGTGAGTATTCACATCCTTTAGATCCAAGGAACATAAGATATGCCATACTGGGTCAGACCAAGGTCCATCAAGCCCAGTATCCAGTTCCCCACAGTGGCCAATCTAGGTCATACATACCTAGCAGTTTCCCCAAAAAACACAGGTTCCACAATGCTTGTATTGGGTCAAGCAGTAACATCCCGGGTCCCTTTTTAATCGTGGTTTATGGACCTTTCCTCCGAGAACTTGTCCAAACCTTTTTTAAACCCAGCTACACTAACAGCTTTTACTACATCCTCCGGTAACAAATTCCAGAGTTTGATTACCCGTTGAGTGAAAAAATAATTTCTCTTATTTGTCTTAAATAGTTTACCCTGTAGCTTCATCGCATGTCCCCTAGTCTTTCTATATTCTGATGACGTAAACAATCTATCGTTTACCCGTTCCACTACCTTCATTAATTTATAGACTTCTATCATATCTCCCCTCAGCCGTCTCTTTTCCAGGTTAAAGAACCCTAACCTTTTTAGCCTTTCTTCATAGGGGTATCCTTCCATCCCCTTTACCATTTTGGTGGCTCTTCTCTGAACCTTTTCTAATAACGTAATATCCTTTCTAAAATACGGCGACCAGAACTGCACACAATATTCAAGGCACGGTCGCACCATGGAACGATACCGAGGCATTATAATATCCTTTGTTTTATTTTCCATTCCTTTCCTTATAATACCTAGCATTCTATTTGCTCTCTTGGCCACCGCTGCACACTGGGCAGAGGGTTTTAACATGTTATCCACAATGACGCCTAAATCTTTTTCCTGGGTGGTGGTTCCTAATGTGGAACCTTGCATCGTGTAACCATAGTTTGGGTTGTTCTTCCCTAAGTGTATAACTTTGCACTTCTCCACATTAAATTTCATCTGCCATTTTGATGCCCAGTCTTCCAATTTATCAAGATCCTCTTGCAATTTTCCACAATCCTCATGGGTTTTAACAACTTTAAATAGTTTTGTGTCATCTGCAAATCTGATAACCTCACTCGTTATTCCACTTTCCAGGTCATTTACGAATATGTCAAAAAGCAGCGGACCCAGCACAGATCCCTGGGGTACACCACTATTCACCTTTCTCCATTGGGAAAATTGGCCATTTAGCCCTACTCTGCTTTCTATCTTTTAACCAGTTCCTGATCCACAATAGTACAATGCTCCTATCCCATGACTTTTGTTTTGCCAAAAGTCTCTGATGAGGGACCTTCTCAAAGGCTTTCTCAAAGTCCAAATACATTATATCAACCAACTCACCTTTATCTACCTGTTTATTCACACCTTCAAAAAAAGGTAACAGATTAGTAAGACAAGATCTTCCTTGTCTAAAGCCATGTTGGCAGTCTCCCATTAAGCCATGACTATCTACATGTACAGCAATTTTGCTCTTTATGATGGTTTCTACCATTTTTCTTGGTACTGAGTTCAGGCTCACCGGTTTGTAGTTTCCTGGATCACCCCTGGAACCCTTTTTAAAAATTGGCGTTACGTTGGCCATCTTCCAATCTTCAGGTATTAGAGATGATTTTAATGATAGTTCACAGATTACTGATAGCAGGTCTGCAATCTCATATTTCAGTTCTTTCAACACCCTTGGATGTATACCATCCAGTCCAGGAGCACAGTCAGTCTCCCTGCTGCAGATAAGGCAGTAATGTTCTAAGGGAGAGCATCTTGAACTTCTCCCTCACCAGGAACCAGTCGAGGTCCCACAAGCCTACAATGAGCTGAAACCCTCCAGTCTGTTTGGGTACCAGAGAGCTGCAAGAGTAGAACCCCTTGCCCCTGAGGTGGAGGGGGATGAGTTCCGCTGCCCTGTCTGCCAGAAAACTTACAAGTTCCTGCTGAAGCAGGCTCCAGTGAAGGGGAGTTATAGTTGGCTATCCCAGAAAGAATGGCAGGGGCGACTGTTCGAGGTGGAGGAGGTAACCTTCTTTCACCACCTATAGGGCCCATGCGTCGGTGGTGATGGTGGACCACCAGTCTGTGTAAAATACCAGAAGCCTCCCTGTGTTCTGCGGGGAAAGACCTACTGGGGGAAGAGAAGCTAGTCCCAAAGAGTCAAAAGATCCTTCCAGGTTGTGCCAGAGGTGCAGTCTGGGGCTTGAGGGTCTTAAGCTTAAGAGGACTGTGCCCTGGTCCATTAGCTTGCTGGCCCTGTAGGAAAGCTGGGAAGGACGAGTACTGAGTGTAGTTTCCATAAGCCTTCCTCTTCTTTGGGTATAGGGACTTTTTACCCAAGGCCTTCCTTCAGGAAGGGTCAGCGGTCTTTTTGGAGAGCCTGATCATAGTCAAGAACTCAGACTCCAGCTCGGCAGCAATGTCTGTCATGGGCTTGCCGAAGAGGTTCTCTCCCCAACAAGGGACATCGACCAATTTGTCCTGCACCCATTACTCCAAGTCAAAAGACTGTAGCCAGGCATGGTGGCAAACACTAATGCCCATCGCTGCTACTTTAGCTGACGACTCAAAGCAGTCATAGGCCACCAGAGTCATAAATTTGGAGCATTCTTTGACCGTAGAGGCAAGGATCCAGAACGACTGAAGAGGTTCCTCAGAGATCAGCCGAGAATCCAGCAAGTTCCCTCGCCATGTCCCACAAGTACATGCCCATTCTACAGCAGGTGTAGGCCTAGATCTGGCAGATATGCAACTTGCCCTGGAAGCACTTCCTGTCCAGGGCATCCATGGTATGGACCTCTCTGCTTGGAGGCAGTGTGTATTCTGGCTCTTCAGCCTAAGCATGGCCAACTCCACAACCATGGACTTGTGAAGCAGTTGAGCTTTTTGTAAGTCAGGGCTTCGGCAAATCTGGTACATTGAGTCCAGCCGCCTGCTCACAATGGGAACCAAGGCCGAAGTCTCCCACATACGGAAAAACAGCGGTTCCAGGATGGATGGAATAGGCACTGCAAGGGCCTCCTTAGGGGAAGCCTCATACTGAAGGATCTCAAGATCTTTTGCCCAAGGCTCTCCTTGGACTCTGTAGTGAAGGCAAAAGCCTTTGCCATATCCCGAACAAAGTCCAGGTCCTTGTGTAGGGTCCTGCGCTCGAATTCGGGAGGGGAAGAATCCGAGGGCACATCCCTGTGGAGTCAAGGGTCCGGGGATTTGTCGTCCCTGGTCTCCCAGTCCAACCCAGATTCTGAGGAGATCTCGAGGGTCCTCCGGGTACGCACCCCAGCATGCCGAGGTGTCTCTCAAGGCCGGTGGTGCTCGAGGATCAGCTCCACCTCTGGGAATTCCCTCACTGTGGAGGAGCCAGTGGTCATGAGTGATGGACCCGGACGACCCAGGCATCAAAGCTATAACCTGCATTCCAAGGCCGCCATCCTGGGCTCTAACACACAGGGCTCCACAGTCACCTGCGTGGCCACTGAGGACCTCGGGCCTAGTGCCATTGAGGGGGTGTCCACAATGAGGATGGCATCGGAGGACCGAGACTGATCCCCGGACACCAATGGCATTTTCTCCATCCGGGGCAGTACAAGGACCGCTCCCAGTCATCGGCCTCGTGTCGAGGGCATCGAGGCCAGGGGCCATGGGACTTCCCCTTGGCCCTGGACTCGTCACCCGATGAGGCCACAGACTACATCTAGCTCCTCAAGGGGTGTGTCCCTCCCCAAGGGAGCCCCGGCTTGATGCTCTATGGCCTTGAGGCTACAAGGCAGCGTGGTCGCCATGTGTAGTCATTGCATGCGCAGCGGCCCTTAAGGGTGCTAGTTCCACAGATGACTCCAGGGCTGAGTAGGTCCTGTGAAAAATTAACTCATGGTGCTTCTTACGGCCTCGAAGAGCCTTTGGGGTCATCTGCTGGCAGAGACCACACGCCAAGGCATCATGATCCGTCCAGAGTCACCAAAGGCAAGAATCATGCGGATTCGTGTGCAATATATTATGTGCACAGCGGTCGCAAGGCTTGAAGTCACTGAACGAGGCCATAGTGGGGAATACGGCCCCCACGAGGTCAAACTCCTCCTTTGGCCTGCCAGAAAGGGAGCAAGAACCCACAGCCCAAGAAAAAGCAAGAGAGGAAAAAAGGGAACTCAACGAAAAACACGACACCGAAGGCAAGTGGACTCGGAAGATGAAAAGGGCACCAGTTGCAAGTGGAGAAAGGAATCGATCCAAAATAGAGTAAAAGACAAGAAAAAAAAATCAACTTTTTTAAGGGGGAGGGGGGACAGACATGTCCAATGGGCTCTGTGAATAAAAGGAGACTGAGGCAAGATGGAACCTTTAGGCAGGAAGGGAACCATGCATGCGTGGTGCATCTCCCAAAGGTTTTCTTTGAAAGCTAGGGAGAGGTTACCGAATGGGTTCCATTGGCACTGACATCACCCATATGTGAGGGCTGTCTTCCTGCTTGTTCCCGGAGAAGAACAATTACAAAAACATTTAAAAAACAATTAAGAATAAGAAATCAATAAAATCATGATAGCCTAAATCTTCACATCCCTTGACTCAACACTTGGTGGAAGCCCCTTTTGAAGCAGCAAAAGTCACTAGTCATTTAAGATAAGAGTTTGCCACTATTGCACAGTGTAAGTAGTGCAGATTTTGTCCATTCTTCCTAGCAGAATAATTCAAGCTCTTTCAAATTGGCTGGGGATGGTCTTTGGCCTGCTGTCTTCAAAGTCTTGCCACAGATCTTGTATTAGATTTAGGTCTGGAATTTGATGGAATTAGATTGGTCCACTCAAGGATATACAAATTCTTCTTGCCAAGTCACTCCATTTGTTTTTGCTTTGTGCTTAGAAACAATGTCTTGCTAAAAATAGCACATACCTCCATAGTTCCAGGTCTATGGCAGCCTGGAACAGGTTTCCCTGCAGGATGTGCCTGTACTTTGTATCATCCATCCGTCCTTTGATCTTCATAAGATTCTCTGTCCCTACTGCTGCAAAGCACCCCATAACATATTGCTGTGACCAAATATTTACTGTAGAGATGATGTCAGCAGCATGATATGCTCTGTCTTTTTTAAGCCACACATCTTGCTTAGCATCAAGACCAAAAAGTTGAACATGCATGCAGTGTCTAGGGGTTTCTTTGTAAATGCTATTGATTACACAGGTACACTACCAAAAAACTGCCTCCAGTTTTGCAACTGATTCCTATAGATTTTGGGGTGCTGAATCCAGGAAAAATAGCCAAAATGTTCCATCACGTCACGTTTTCTTGCAAAATTAGATTTCTTACCCATATAAGGAATGTTCACATAATTTCTTTTTAGCCGACTGCAGTTTATTTTCTTGGCCCAAAATAGAGGTTGTAATGGTTAACTATAGAAACACTCCCTCATGATATTTTAGAGTGTTTTGTATTCATTTTATACATTAACAGGACAATTGGGAGGCGGGGGGCTAAATCCAGTACTCGCGCTGGCGCATGTTCTTTCCTGTTCGCCTCGCCTCATTCGCTCGCTCAAACACGGTGGTTGCGACATGAACGTTCCTGTCAAATTTCAGTTTCTTCCAAGTTCATTATTACCTTTTGTTTGCTCAGTCGTAATCCAGCTTTATTCCGAAGTGGTTCACTACAGTTGTAGTTTGCAGTGCTGTGTATTTGTGATGGCTCACAGAGCCAGAGGTTGCGTCAACCCTCCGGACAGTTTTTGTTTTATTTGTGGGGAATATACCGTGAAAAAGCGGCAAAGGAACATTTCTGCATTTATTAAAAAAGTATATTTCGCCTATTTCGGTTTGAAGTTAGGCGATCAAGACAAACCGTGGGCTCCTCACAAAGTGTGCAAGACATGTGAGGAAGATCTACGCTTATGGATGAAAGGTAAAAAACAAGCATTTCGTTTCGGAATACCTATGATGTGGCGTGAACAAAGAGACCACAGCAGTGACTGCTATTTTTGCTCTTGCATTGTGAAGGGATACAACTTAAAAAATAAGAACGTAGTAAGTTACCCCAACCTTCCCTCAGCAATTAGGCCTATGCCTCAATAGCAACGAAGTACCTGTGCCTGAACCACCAAAATCTTTGGATCATATTTGTGTGGACGGTTCTGATCATGATGAGACTCATCAGATGGCTTTTCCCGATGAGTCCAGTACTTCCGAGTTTGAAACTGAACCAGATCCGAAACCTGAACTTTTCTCTCAAGCTGAATTGAATGATTTAGTCTGGGATTTAGGACTCCCAAAAGATGCTGCCCAACTGCTAGGTTCTCGGCTTAAACAGAAAAATCTATTGTCACCAGGAACAACTTTTTATTGGTACCGCAACCGCGAGACACAATTTTTGAAGTATTTCAGCAAAGAGGAAGATTTGGTATTTTGCAACGATATATACGGAGTGATGGAAAAGTTTAAACTCAAGTATGATCCTGCTGAATGGCGGCTGTTCATTGATTCGTCAAAAGACAGCATAAAAGGTGTTCTTTTTCATAATGGCAACACATTCGCTTCAGTTCCTATTGCTCACTCTGTTATTCTCCAAGAAAAATACGAGAATTTGGCCCTGATTCTTCAGAAGATTCGTTATCATGAGCATAAGTGGATGATTTGTGGAGACTTTAAAATTCTATCCATGCTATTAGGGCAGCAATCCGGTTTCACCAAATATCCCTGCTTCCTTTGCTTGTGGGATAGCCGGGCCCGCGACCTACACTGGGGGAAAAAAGACTGGCCAATTCGGGAGTATTTGAGACCCGGTGAGAAAAATGTTCTTCATGAGAGCTTGGTACCTCGTGATAAAATTCTATTACCACCTCTCCACATTAAGTTGGGTCTCATTAAGCAATTCATCAAGTCCCTTCCAAAAGATGGTGAGTGCTTTCGGTACCTTTGCTCAAAGTTCCCCCGACTTTCTGAAGCAAAGCTAAAGGAAGGAGTGTTTGTTGGCCCTGATATAAGGAAACTCATTTCAGATGGAGCATTCGCTGAAACGATGTCTGAGAAGGAAAAAGAAGCCTGGGATTCCTTCAAGGATGTTGTTCTCAAATTCTTGGGGAACAGGCGGGATGAGAACTATAAGGATATTGTTGCCAGGATGCTCAATGCCTTCAAAGAACAAGGCTGTAACATGAGCCTGAAAGTCCATTTCTTGCACTCCCATGTGAACTACTTTCCCGAAAACATGGGGGCGTACAGTGAAGAACAAGGTGAAAGGTTTCACCAGGACATCAAGGACGCAGAGAGAGAAGGTACCAAGGAAGATGGAACACCACTATGATGGCTGATTTCTGCTGGTTGCTGCTGCGGGAAACCCCAGATGAAAAATACGCCAAGCAGCGCACCAAGAGAAGCATTCGGGGGAAGAAGAAACGGGCCCCACCAGGAGATTGATTGACCCAAGAATGACTTTAAAATCTAAACTGTGTTGACAAATATCGTGTTTTTACTAAACTTTGAAATAAAAATTTGCTAGTTATTACCACAGTGTCGATCTCATTTATTAGAATTTTATTTTCACACCATCGGGTGTTTGTCTTCATGTATTGCAATGGTGCGGTTTGCGTTTTCTATTCTTACATACATACCTGTACAACATTTTTTGCACATTTCTTTGCTTTGCTTTGTGTCTAACCTCGCTCTTATATGCTCAATGTTTGTGCACATGTATGTGGCTGTTTTAAGTGCAGACAATTTTGCTACCATCACAGTGTGTTTTGTTGACATTACTCTATTCTTATGTGCTGCCTTGTTACAATTTTCTTTATTCTTATTTGAATAACTACTAAACAATTAGTATAAAGAATTCATCCAAGAAACTTTTATCTCGATCGCACTCAATCTGAAACGTTCACCTCAAACTGCTAACCCAATGTAGCAAAAAATCTGTACGTGATGGAGCAAATTGGTTACCAGATTTGGATTCAGCGCACCAAAAAACGTAAAAATCAATCGAAACATTAGAGGCAGTTTAAAAAATTTTTTTTTAGTGTACCTGTGTTATTAGTATTTAGCTCACGCCCTTCCAGTAGTAGATCAAGGCGAGTTACGATCAGGTACTGTAGGTATTTCCCTGTCCCCTGAGGGCTTACAATCTAAAGCTGTAGCTGAGACAATGGAGGTTTAAGTGACTTTCCCAAAGCCAAAAGGAGAGTCAGTGAGATTCAAACTCTGGTCTTTCTGATCTTTCTGATCCCAGATGGCTGCCCTAACCACTAAGCTAAACCTCCACTCCTAGCTTTATTGAGGGCAACAAAATCAAACTATGTACAGAGCAACTACCAGAACTTTAAACCTGGAAGGCTAACTGCAGAGAAAAATAGAGCAGAAAGGGCGGGTACTGGACTGGTCTAGTAGGACAAGGAAGTGTAGTTACTCACCTGTAACAGGTGATCTCTGGGAACAGCAAGAATTTAATGTTCACATATGGGTGATGCCGGTACCAACAGAGTCCACACGGGAACGCTCCCCGGCATCCAATAGGAAAGCTTTTGGGAGCATCCCACTGCACCTGCGCTGCTGCCTTCCCGCCTTTGAGACTCTCCCTCCTCAGTTGAGTTTGTAGCTGAAAAAAAAGGACAGAATAGAGAGAAACCCTACAACTCCTAGGGAAGGAGGGTGAGTTGTGAAGACTAAATTCCTGCTGTTACCGGAGATCACCTGTTACAGGTGAGTAACTACGCTATCTCCAGGAACAAGCAGGAATGTAGTCTTCACATATGAGACTCCCTATCTCCCAGATGCCAGAGAAATGCCCCCCCCCCCCCCCCAGAATCTGTAGATTTTCCTCAGAGCAGGCCTCAAGAGGGCATGGATCCTCCATGTATGTCTGGAATTGAAAAATTCTAGGACAGAGGGTAGGAGCTGCCCTAAGTCTGAAAGAGGTGCTGTAGTACCGCCTGACCAAACATGGCATCTCGACGGGAGTCCTTGTCAAGACAGTAATGAGCCACAAAGGTATGTACCAAAGACCATGTGGCTGCTTTGAAAATTTCATCAATAGCAACAGAATGTAGGCTTGCTGTGGATGCAGCCATGGCACAAACGTTATGGGCAGTGACATGACCTTCAAGGGATAGTCCTGCCTTATCATAAGCAAATGAAATGCAATCTGCTATCCATTTAGAAAGGGTATATTTGGATACTGGCAACCACAAGTGACTGGGATCAAAGGAGATGAATAGCTAAGAGACTCTACGGTACTCAGCAGTCCTTTGAAGACAGAAGGCTAAGGCCCGTTTACAGTCAAGAGTATGGAGGGTTGCCTCTGCCCTAGAGGAATGCGGTCTAGGGAAAAAGACAGGCAGGTAAACATATCAATTGAAATACAAAGGAGACACCACCTTTGGCATGAAATGGGGGTGAGTCCTAAGGGCCACCTTATCATGGTGGAACCAGGTATAAGGCGGGTCTGCCAACACCTGAAGTTCACTGATGCATCTAGCTGAAGTGAGAGCAATAAGGAAGATGAACTTCAAAGAGAGAAACTTTAGTGAGGCTGTGGCTAAAGGTTCAAAAGGCGGCTTAAGAAGCTTTCCTAAGATGACATTAAAATTCCATGCCACCGGTGGTGGCCTGATGGGAGGCTTGGTCAATAAGAGCCCTCTCATGAAATGCATCACAAGCGGTTGCAAGGAGATAGGCTGCCCATCCAATGGATGGTGAGAAGCAGCAATTGCACGGAGATGAACTCTTACCGAGTTTGTTTTGAGACCAGAGGACGAAAGATGGAGAAGATACTGAAGGAGAGCTTCCACAGGAGCTGAGAAGGGATCAAGATCCTTGTGGGAACACCAAGTGGAGAATCTATGCCATTTGAAGTCATAGGAACGTCTGGTGAACAGTTTCCTTAAGGCTAGCAAGATTTGCTTTACCTCCTGAGGAAGATTAAGATCTAGCAAAACTACGCTCTTAGCAGCCAAGCCATGAGATGGAGAGACTGCGGATTGGAATGGAGTAGCGTCCCTTCCTCCTGAGAGAGGAGATCGGGAGCTGACCCGAGACTCAGGGGGCAAGTCTGGAACAGACGCAGTAAAACAGGAAACCACGGTTGAAGTGGCTATAAAGCGCTTTGGGAATAAGGGGTATGGGAGGAAAGGCATACAGAAAATCCTGACCCCAGTGACAGTAGAAAGAATACACCTGTTGAAGGCCGGACAGTGGGGTTTGGGTGCAAAAAATAGGGAGGTGAAATTAGACTTACCTGTGCTAATTGTTGTTCCTTGAGGAACTCTAGTCTAGTCCCGGACCTCTGGGGTTTTATGCTCCTCCTACAGCAGCTTTGGAAACTGAGATCATCATTCTCTTGTGATGACACTGGTATATCTCCGCAGGATCCGCCTCTTCACACCAGTAACCTATTGGCAAAGCAGACTCAACGGAGCAACAATTAAGTAGCCAAGCTACTACTAGCTAACTAACTACTACTAACGCATTTAACCAGGTCTCTGGAACCTGTCCCTTTCCAGCGATTTGTATCTTACATCTTGTTTTTTTTGTTTGTCTGTTTGTTTTAAAGAAATTAACATTACTAGCAACCTTCCTAACTTAAGGAATAAAGCCTGCCACCCTCCTAACAGGGAGGATAGTGGCCCACGGTAATCCCCCTACGATGTTTATGTTTATTAAAACTTGTTATACCGCTCAATACCGTAGGCATCTGAGCGGTTTACAATAGATAAAATCAGGCAAGTTAATTAAAACAAGCGCTTTGGCTGTAGAAAAAGAAGAGGAAGAAGAACGCCATTAGTTGTGAGAAAAAGATGAGGAGAGAAAGAGAAGGAAAGCAGAGAACAGAATGGAAGTTTAAGACAGGGAGGAGCAGATTCATACATACTATCAAGGAGGGGAGGGAGGGGGAGCAGGGTTCCATGAGAGACATGGAGGAAAGGAGGTGGGAGGGTAGGCTAGGGAGGAGGATCAAACGGAAGACGAAAAAGGTGGGTTTTGAGCTGGGATTTGAATGAGGGGTATGAGTCTTCTGCACGGAGGGAGGGGGGGAGCGAGTTCCAAAGGCTTGGAGCCAGGAAATAGAAAGCAGAGGAGTTGATTTGTCTTACCTGTCTTACGATGAAGTTGATTTGTCTTACCTGTCCTCTCTTGCTCGCTTCAGGCCCTAGCAGACAGCAATCAGGGAGGGATACGGGACTAGACTAGAGTTCCTCAAGGAACAACAATTAGCAATCAGGGAGGGATACGGGACTAGACTAGAGTTCCTCAAGGAGCAACAATTAGCAGGTACATCTAATTTCCCCTTCCTTATCGTCCCTCTAGTCTAGTCCCGGACCTCTGGGGATGTAACAGAGCAGTGAATGCACTCAACGGGAGGGACCTGCTAGACCAGCCTGAAGCACTGCTGATCCAAACGTGGTGTCCCTGCCCGCCTGAATATCCAGACGGTAATGCCTAACAAAGGAATGCAAGGACGACCATGTCGCTGCCCTACAAATTTCCACCGGAGGCACCAACCGGAACTCAGCCCAAGACGCCGCTTGCGCTCTAGTGGAATGCGCTTTGAGCCCCTCTGGCACCGCTTTTCCTTTTAAAACATAAGCAGACCCTATGGCCTCCTTAATCCATCTGGCAATCGTAGTCCTTGATGCTGCCTCTCCTTTCTTTGCACCCGCAAACACAATGAAAGGCCTATCTGATTTACGAAATTCCGCCATTCTACGAAGATACTTCTTTAACGCCCTACGAATGTCTAGAAGATACAGACGTCCCGTGAAAGAGCCCGCCAACTGCTCGCTGAACACTGGCAAAGAAACAACTTGATTTACATGGAATGCCAAAACCACCTTGGGCAAAAACGACGGTACCGGCCTCAAAACCACCTTTGAATCATAAAAGGTCAAAAAGGGCTCCTTGCAGGACAAAGCCTGTAAATCCGAAATCCTCCTAGCCAAGCTAATAGCCACCAGGAATACCACCTTAAGTGTAAGGTCCTTTAAGGAAGCTGTCGCCACAGGCTCAAACGGTTCGCGTCTCAACGCTTCCAAAACGAAAGGGAGATTCCACTTTGGCACTGTCTATGCGGCGGCCTCAAGAGACAGACCGCCCTTAAGAACCTCCTCACATCCGGATGAGTACCTAGCCCTTCGCCTGCTATCTTCCCTCTATTACAGAACAACGCTGCTACTTGTACCCGCAAGGATGCGGCCGCTAATACCTTATCCAGCCCATCTTGCAGAAACGCCAACACCACCGAGATCGATGCCCTCAAGGCCTCGCATCGATGTTCTCCACACCATTCCTCAAACACTCGCCAGATACGTACATATGCTAAAGAGGTAGATCGTTTTCGTGCCTTCAGCAATGTGGCCACCACTGAGGCAGAATATTCCTTCTTTGTCAACCGTACCCTTTCAATAGCCAAGCCGTAAGCAAGAACCGATCCACGTGAGGCATGTGTAGAGGACCCTGAGACAACAGGTCTGACCGAGTGGGAAGCCGCCATGGCTATCCCACTAAGAGCCTCTGCAGATCCGCATACCACGGATGCCTCAGCCAATCCGGAGCTATCAGAATCACTAGACCTCTGTGACGCTGCAGCACCCTTCCTATTAATACCCACGGAGGAAACACGTACAGGAGCTGCCCCTCCGGCCAGCGCTGAATGAGCGCATCCAGTCCTTCCGACATCCTCTCCCTTCTTCTGCTGAAGAAGCGGCTGAGCTTTGCCGACTGAAACGTTGCCATGAGATCCATCACCAGGTGTCCCCAACAACACACCAACATCTCGAAAAACTCCTTATGAAGTACCCACTCCCCGGGGTCTACTTTCACCTGAATCAAGAAGTCGGCCTCCACGTTGTCTACTCCTGCTACATGAGCCGCCAACATGGCTAGCAGATTGTCCTCAGCCCATGCAAACAGATTTTCGGCCTCAGCTTCCAGTGGAACACTGCTTGTGCCGCCTTGACGATTGATGTAGGCCACCGTCATCACGTTGTCTGAAAACACTCGAAGGGCTCTGCCCTGAAGATAAGGGAGAAAGCCCTGCAAGGCCAGCATCACCGCTCCTAATTCCAATCTGTTTATCAACCAGCTCTTCTCCTGATCGGTCCAAGGACCCTGGGCATATCTGCCTTGGAAATGAGCTCCCCAGCCCAATAGGCTGGCATCCATCGTTAGGGGTAACCAACAAGGTGGCTCTAATGGCATCCCCCTCTCCAGGCACCCCTTCCTTAGCCACCACTGAAGAGCTGCTCGCATCTCCGGCAGACATGGTAGCCTCTGAGACAGAAGCTCGTCCTGATGCAACCACCGCCTGAGCAATGCCCTCTGCAACGGTCTCATGTGAGCCCTCGCCCACGGAACAAGCTCTAGCGTTGCTGCCATGGTCCCGAGCAGCTGCAGATAATGTCATGCCGTGGGAAATGCTCTGCTCAGAAACTGACTGAGCAGCCTTCGCAATCCTTGCGCTCGCTGCTGTGGCAGAAACACTTTTCCTGTCTCTGTATCGAACCGAGTCCCCAAATATTCTAGCTGTTGCAATGGCACTAACCTGCTCTTTGTCATATTGACTACCCAACCTAGACTCTGGCCGTAGTTGATTCGCTTTCTGCCCTGGACTTTGCTCGGATCAACCCGTCGTCTAGATAAGGATGCACCAGCACCCCCTCCTTTTGCAATGCCGCCGCTACCACGACCATTACCTTGGTGAACGCCCGTGGCTTGTAGCTAGACCAAAGGGTAACGCCTGGAACTGGAAATGCCCCTGGGGCACTGCAAACCTGAGAAACTTCTGATGTTCCTGCCTTATCAGAATATGCAAGTACGCCTCCGTCAGGTCTAGGGAAGTAAGGAACTTGCCTTCCCGCACCGCCACGATCACCGACCTCAGCGTTTCCATCCGAAAATGCGACACGCATAAGCAACGATTTACTCTTGAGGTCCAGAATTGGCAGAAACATTCCCTCCTTTTTCGGCACTACAAAGTAAATGGAGTATCGACCACAGCCGCACTGGTCTAGGGATACCAGAACCACGGCTTTGAGCTCGAGAAGCCACTGTACTGTTTTCCACACCACTGCCACCTTGGCTGGTGCCTTGAATGGCGACCGCACGAACGAATCCAATACCGGCCTCTAAAACTCCAACACATATCCTTCTCGTATGACTTCCAATACCCAGCGGTCTGACGTAATCTGGGCCCAGGCAGGGTAAAACTCCCGTAGGCGACCACCTACGGGCACCAGCTCTCCTTGGGCCCTCGTGACTTCACTGTGACTTTCGCAGATTCGTGGAGGAGGAAGAAGCGCCAAACCCTCTTTCCCACTCCCCGAAATCCATGAAACCTCTGACCTCTTCTGGGAAAATGACTCTGCTGCACCTGGTTAAACCTGGGAAAGCGAAAACGACAAAACTCCCTCTGCTGCCCTCTGGATGTGGGAGCCGACCGCCCCTGCTTCTGTTTGTCTTCCAGCAGCCTACCGCCCTTAGCCTCTCCCAGATCCTTTACCAGCTTGTCCAAGTCCTCTCCAAAGAGGAGCTTTCCCGTGAACGGCATCTTACTGAGCCTGGACTTAGAAGATCCGTCCGCTGCCCAGTTGCACAGCCAAAGATATCTTCGAGCCGCTACCAATGAAGCCATGCTCTTAGACAACCCTCGGATGAGGTCATAATGGATATCTGCCAGGTAAGCCGATCCGGACTTCATTCTGGCCGGCCCTGCCAGGTTTTCTCCCTGCTCGTCTCTAATACCTTGGGACCAGCGTAGACAGGCCCTTGCCACCCACGCTCCACAAACAGCCGCCTGAATCGATAGAGCATTGACGTCGAAAACCTGTTTCAACAATGAATCCAATCGTCTGTCCTGAGTATCCTCGAGTGCCGCACTGCCCTCCACCGGAATAGTGGTCTTCTTTGTAACCGCCGAGATGGCGGCATCCACCTTCGGAGACTTAAATAACTCTCTATCCTGGTCCACCAGTGGGTACAGGTGGCCCATGATCCTGGAGCCTTTCAATGCACTCTTCCTGGATCATCTCACGCAGCACTCTATGCATCAGAAAGGCCCTCTGATTCTTCCAAAACACCTGCAGTAAGGGATTCTCTAAGGTAGCATCCTCTGCTGGCCCAGGCCCTCGCATATTAAGTGCCTTCAATGTCTCAGCAATGAGTGCAGGCACCTCCTCTCTCCGGAACAGGCGGACCACCCTAGCCTGGTCCTCCCTGTCCGTGATCTATCCTTTCTCCAGATCATACTCCAACTCCTCGTCTGGATCTCCCTCGTCGGAAGGAGGCCCCTCCGAGGCTATCGACTGATCCTTCTGTACTCTCTCCATCCTGGCCCTCTTCGCCAGGCTCCCCGACGCTCGTACACTCAGGGGGGTCCCAGGTCTCTTTTCTGACTGCCCCCCGTCCCCAGACCTTGATGCTAAACCTTCCTGCCGCCCCCCGAAAGCCTGCTGAATGAGCGCCACAAATTCTGATGAAAAAATGGCTGCTAGGCCCCCCCGGTAAGGCCAGCTGAGTAGGAAGGAGATCTGGAGCAGAAGACGGCCCCGCCACCGGCTCCCTATGCGATATCTCTGGGGAAGCCGGAGCCTGCCGAGCCAATGTGGGTCCCTGGACCTCCGCTTCCCCCTCCAAGGCGTGCTCCATAGCCTCAGCCTCTTGCGCACACCCCCTACAGATGCCTGCTTCCGAAACCGTGCCCCGCCCCCACCCGTCTAGTCCCGCAGACCACACACTGCGGCCTCGCAGGCATCCCTTCTAAGCCTCACCTTTTTTTTTTTTCTCAAAACTGTATGGTCCCCGGGACAGCTAACCCCCTTCGAGGCTAGGAATACATGGCAGTGGTGAAAACGAAGCTTCCCGCTCAAATTACCCACCGCTGAAGGCCCCGGATCAGGATCAGCACCTCCCACGTTGCGGCCACGCAGTAGGCCAACTGCAGCCCCTGCGTTGCACTTGTTTATGTTTATTGGGAACTTAATAGACCGCCCATCACAATAGCGTCTGAGCGGTTTACAATATACAAAAGGCTGCTTAGAAAATTAGGAAAGGAACACCATAGTGTGATAGAAAAGAAGAGAGAAGAGTAAAAAGTTGAGGCTAGATTATAGTAACAGAAGCAAGGGAAAACAACATCATGGGGGTGGTGAAAAGGGGCGGGGGGGGGGAGAGAGGCCAAAAGCTAGACAGAAGAGATGGGGTTTTAGATTTGCCTTAAATGTTTTAAATGAGGGTTCCAAGCGAAGGTCCGAGGGGAGCGAGTTCCATAGGCGGGGACCAAGGAAGTAACTTACTTCACTCCACGCCGCTCTGGGCTCAGATCGCCGAAAAACCCAGCGAGATCACTTCCGCTGCCTTCCACTCCACCGACTCGCTATTCTCAGCGTCGGGAGCTGCAGCACAGCAAGAGAGAGAGAGAGAGAGCCGCCCCTGTGGCCTGCGATCTTCCGGCGAACACTCCTGTTGTCCCATGCTCTACCGACTTGCTTTTCAGCGCCGGGAAGGGAGACAGCGAAGGGAGAGAGAACAGACAGAGTCGCTCTCACGCAGGTCAGCTCCCGGTGTGCCTCAGAGCGCTAACAGGCAAAGCTTCTGACGTGCTGACTGAAGCCACACCGCCGCAGTCCCGCAGGTTGGACCCGAATTGGGACCCAGGGCTCCATGGGGGGGCAGATGGACCCTGAAGACCTAGAAAAAATAACGGTATGTCGGGAGGAGAGGAGGGGGCGGGAGGAGTGGAGGCCTCAATACAGCCAGGCAAGGTATAAAACACCCCCGATCTAAATCTCTTCTCTATCTATCTACTTCTCTCTTCCCTTTACCAACAGTTCCTTAATTGTTCCTCTAATAGTGAGCCTGGTCCTCCTGGCTCACCAGACCTCCAGCTGCTTGGAGACTGAGACAACTGGTGTGAGAAGGCGGATCCTGCGGAGATATACCAGTGTCATCACAAGAGAATGAAGTTCTCAGTCTCCAAAGCTGCTGGAGGAGGAGCATAAAACCACAGAGGTCCGGGACTAGACTAGAGGGACGATACGGAATTACACTTACCTGGTAATTGTTGTTTCTTGAGGAACTCCAGTTTAGTCCTCCACCTCTGGGTTGTGTACCTCCTCCTGCAGCTTGGAGACTGGGCATGTCAAAATCGTGACATCACTGGATGTAGCCTGCTGGTATATCCCATCATCCCCAGTGAACTAATGACAAAGCAGACTCAAAGAAGCAACCAATAAGTAACTATAAATTAACTTGAATTGTAACCATAATCATAAGTGAAAACTAAACTATCAATAATTCAACAAGAAGAAAAAAATGTTACTTTATGTTCTCATTTTTCTTATTCTTTTACTTTCCCTGTTCCACCCCCTAAGGCCATTAGGAGAAAAGGAAAGTAAAACAGGTCAGACAGTAATACTTACTGCGATCCAGCCACCAAAGGGATCTGTCCACTCTTCAAAAACTGATGCTCCTCCCCATTGCAAATAAACTCTGAAAAGATCACCCCCTCGGGCGGGAATGAGGAATAAACTAGAGTTCCTCAAGGAACAACAATTACCAGGTAAGTGTAATTCCTATTTCCTTATCGTTCCTCCAGTTTAGTCCTCCACCTCTGAGATGTATCAGAGCAGTAACTACTGGGAGGGACCTTTCCACCCGGATCGCAACACCGCCGACCCAAAACAAGCATCATTTGCTGCCATAACGTCCAGACGGTAGTGTCTGCTGAAGGTATGAAGAGATGTCCATGTGGCCGCTCTGCAAATCTCCACCGGCGAAACCAACCCATGTTCTGCCCATGATGTCGCTTATGATCTAGTAGAGTGAGCCCTTAACCCCTCTGGTGCCTGCCGACCTTGCAAAATATAGGCTGACACAATAGCTTCCCGTACCCACCTGGAAATAGATGCTTTAGCAGCCACTTCCCCTTTACTGGGACCTCCGAACAGCACGAAAAGCCGTTCAGACCTACGAAAGGCCTCCGAAACCTTTAAGTAATACCGCAACACTCTTATGTCCAAGAGCCGAAGATGACTGTCTGGGACGCACTCCTCTGCGGAACCCAATACTGGTAAGGACACCGCTTGATTCAAGTGAAACGGAGAAACTACTTTGGGAAAAAAGGATGGAACTGGTCGCACTACCACCTTTTCTCTAGAAAAAGACAAAAACGGCTCTCGACAGGAGAACGCCTGTAACTCCGAGACTTGCCAGGCTGAACAAATGGCCACCAAAAACACAGTTTTTAACGTTAAATCTTTAACGGAAGCCTGGTGTAGAGGTTCAAAGGGTTTCCTAGTCAACGCCCCTAAAACCAGATTGAGATCCCAAGGCGGTACTAAACTCCTGCGAGCGGGCCGCAACCTAGCCACCGCTTTAAGGAAACGCGCCACGTTGCTGTGTGAACCCAGGGCCACCTCTTGAACCTTTCCTCTATAGCACGCCAGTGCAGCTAACTGCACTCTTAAAGAACTGGCTGCCAGGCCTCTCTCAAACCCATCTTGCAGAAAGCTCAAAACCACGGGGACGGAATCCGTAGCGGCCCGAATCTGTCGCCGCGAACACCAGTCCTCAAATATACGCCAAATGCGGACATAAGCCAGGGAGGTGGACTTTTTCCTAGCTCGTAGTAAAGTCGAAATGACCACCCCAAGGTAACCTTTTTTCCTTAACCTCACCCTTTCAATGGCCAAACCGTAAGCGAGAACCGATCCACCTGAGGCATTCGCAGCGGACCCTGACACAGCAGATCTTCCCCTATCGGCAATCTCCAAGGCTCCTCTTCAAGTAGCCGAATCAGATCGGCATACCACGGTCGCCTCAGTCAATCCGGGTTCACCAGTAGAACCTTTCCCCGATGCACTGAATCACTCACCCTATGAGGGCTCACAGAGGAAACACATAGAGCAGACCCGAAGTCAGCTACGGTCGGATCAGAGCGTCTATCCCTTCCGACATCCTCTCTCGACGCCTGTTGTAAAATCGATTGGCCTTTGCTGACTGAAAGGTCGCCATGAGATCCATAATTGGAGGTCCCCATCTGCGGACTATTTGAGCAAACACCTCCGGATAGAGTTCCCATTCTCCGGCATCCACCCAGACCCTGCTGAGGAAGTCTGCCGTCACATTGTTTCTTCCCGCGATGTGCGCCGCCGAGATCGCCCGTAGTCGGGGTTCTACTCAGGTGAACAATACCTCTGCTTCCTCTTCCATGGCCACACTTCCCATTCCACCTTGCCGGATGATGTAGGCCACCATTGCAGAATTGTCTGACAGCACCTGAACTGCCCGGTCCTTCAATAAGATGCCGTACTTCCACAACGCTGCCGCCACCACCACCATGATCTTTGTAAAGGTGCATGGTGCCGTCGCCAGGCCGAAAGGCAAAGCCTGAAATTGGAAATGTCCCCAAAGGAACGCGAACCTCAGAAACCTTTGGTGAGCAGCCCTGATGGGAATATGTAGATACGCTTTCATGAGATCGAGAGAAGTCTCCCCTTGGAGAACTGCCACAATGACTGAACGCAAAGTTTCCATCCGGAAATGCGGTACTCGAAGACAGCGATTTACCCCTTTGAGATCAAGAAGAGGCCGAAGGGACCCGTCTTTCTTTGGCACCACGAAATAAATGAAGTACCGACCCATGCCATAGTTTGACGCCGGAACTGGAGCTACGGTTCTTAACTGCAATAACCAATCCAGCGTTTGGCGAATTGCTAGAGATTTCTGCCGACTCCTGCAGGGCAAAAGCACAAACGAATCTCGCACCGGACGAGCCAATTCCAGGGCATACCACTCTCGAATTATCTCCAGCACCCATTGGTCGGACGTTATTTGGGCCCAGGCAGGAAAGAACTCCCGCAGCCACCCTCCTATCGGTGGACTTCCTACCTGGACCCGCCTCACTTCATTGTTGTTTTTGCGTTGAGGCTGCAGGAGCTGTTGCGAAACCCACAAAACCTCTGCTCCTCAAAACCCACAAAACCTCTGGGTCCTTGACGCAAACCTTCATCTCTGGAAGCCTCTGAGACAAGAAGAACGAAACCTTCTGAAGTCTCTAGACTGTTCCCTCGCTGCCGGGACAGACTTTCCCTGTTTAGACTTATCCTCTGGGAGCCTACCTCCCTTGGACTCCCCAAATCCTTCACCAATTTGTCTAGGTCTTCTCCAAACAGTCTGCCCTTAGACAGAAGTTTACTGAGGCATGACTTAGACGAGCCGTCGGCTGCCCAATTCTTTAGCCACAGAGACCGCCTGGCAGCCACCAACAAAGCCATACTATTAACTAACGCTCTGATCAAGTCAGAGTACATCCGCTAGATATGCTGAGCCAGGCTGGAGATGTGACACTTCCATCAAACTCTCCTGTTCCAGCTGGCTAGCCTGCCTTAAGTGTTGAGACCACCCAGGCCCCACAAATGGACACTTGCAAGGATAAAGCATTAGCCTCAAAGGCTTGCATCAATAAACTATCCACTTTCCTGTCTTGCGCATCCTTCAAGGCCATGCTACCTTACACCGGAAAGATTTCTTTGTAACTGCCAAATCTATCTGTGGGGAACGGAACTTCTCCTTATCCTTGTCCGCTAAAGGGTAGAGTCTGTTCATTATCCTGACTCCCCTTAGTCCTACTTCAGGCTGATCCCCATTCTTCCTGAATCATCCGGTCCCCGGTGAACCGGGACCACCACCTGAGATTGTCTCACAGCCTGAATGAGAGGGTCTTCGACCTCCCACCACTGGCTGAGCCGTGGCAAGATTGAGTGTTTGCAGTGATTCCGTAATGAGCACCACCAGTTCCTCCTTACGAAAAACCCGTAGGATTCTCGCCTGATCCTCAGGCTCTGGTATTTCTCCTTCTTCCAGCTCATCCATTCCAGACTCGAGTTCGAACTCTGTTTCATCCATCTCTTGCACTCCCAAAACCGACATCGTAGTCTCAGAAGGCCAAGCTCTTTGAGGGTTTCGGGCAACCGCTGTGGCCCTCATCCAGCCAGGTCTGAGGCTGTGCCACAGCCAGCGGCAAGGGCTCTGGAATCTTTCCCTGCCGCCACAAACAGAAGGCTTGATGCATGATTAGGACAAAGTCTGGGCAAAAATCTCCAAGAGATGACCCTGCCGGCATTGCCAGAGGGGCGCCTGAAGGTCCCGCAGGGACGTCCGGGCATGGAGCTGACGGAGCACCCATCAGGTGTTCCCCTTCAGCTCCTGTCAGTGCCCCAAGAGAATCCTGTACTAGCTTACTCTCCATCTGTTGTTCCACGCAGGAAGAAACAGTTGCGCAGCCCCGGCAGATGCCAGTGTCCGCGACTGTGCCTCTGTGGGTTCCACAAACACCACACTGAGGGCAAGATGACATAGATATGCCCCCCCTATGCCCCCCCATGCCCCCCCCCCAGTAAACCTTTGGTAAACCAGAGGAAATGAAGATTGCTACTGACCTCCTTTCTCACTATCCCTGGCTTTGTCTCCATTTTTTTTTATTATAGTGCCCAAAGCACAAATCAAATCTTTAATCCTTTTGCTTACTTTTGTTTTAAATAGCCTATAAATATGCTCCACCGCAGCGCAGGCCGCCTCTTAGGCCACGCCACGCAGCTGCACGAGCCAGGGAAAATGGCCGTGATCCAAGTAGCGCTTTGACGCCAAAAGAACCGCACAGCTGCCAACAGCTCCAGCGGCTCGTCACCCGGCTCCACGGCTTGCTTCTGTGCCCCGACTGCAAGGACAAAGCTTAAAACAGAAGACTCACCTCCGATTCGCTGCCCTACCAGCCGCAACGTCGCTCAGCCTTATAGCAAGCGACGCTTGCGGCGAGGGCCATTCCGCCGGCTGAGGCTGTACTACCTGCTGCGCCGCTCCGGAGGTCCAGCAAGTATGAACAAGCAAAAAGCGAGCAGACAGCTGCTCTAGCGAAGGCAAGTAGCAGAGAGAAAGGATAGAAGTAAACTGGGGCTTGTTTGGGGTTTTTTTTGTTTTAAGTGACAGACGCCCCAGGGAAACCAAAGAAAATAAGCAAAAGGGAACAAACTAATTTGAAAAGAATTTGGAACCCCCAAAAACCTAACTATGCTGCTCCTTATCTGTGCCTCTAGTGAGCCCAGCACTTAGGCTCACTACGTCCTCCTGCTCCATGGAGACTAGATATACTGGGGATGATGGGAGATACCAGCAGGCTACATCCAGTGATGTCACGATTTTGCCCAGTCTACAAGCTGCAGGAGGAGGTACACAACCCAGAGGTGGAGGACTAAACTGGAGGAACGATAAGGAACGAGGTAATTTAGCATTTTGCAGAGTGGCAAAAAGGTCTATCTCCAGAGTTCCACAGGTCTGAAAGATGTAGGAAATTGTTTTCTGATGGAGTGACCATTCTTGCAGAAGAAGGATCCGACTCAATCTGTCTGCTAAGACATTTTGCTGTCCTGGCAGATACACTGTGTGGAGGTGTATTTGATGAGCAATGGCAAAGGACCAAAGATGGAAAGCCTCCCTGCAAAGCGCCCAAGAGTCCATTCCCTCCTGCTTGTTTAGGTAGAACATAGCTACTTGATTGTCCATCTGGACAATAACTCTGTGGCCTTGTAATTGTTGTTGAAACACTTTGAGGGCATTGAAGATAGCACAAAGCTCCAGTAAATTATCTGGAGCTGCGACTCCTGCTCCATCCAGCGGCCCAGAGTGGAGAGAGTCCAAATGGGCACCCCAGCCCAGTTTTGAGGAATCCGTCAGGATGCATTGATGAGGAGGCATCTGAAAAGGTGATCCTACGAGAAGATTTTCAGGGGTAGACCATCACAGAAGAGAGTCGATGAGACTGTCTGTGACTTGGATCTGGTCCTTGAGGGCACCGGAGATTTGCTTCCAATGGGAGACAAGAGTCCATTGAGCTGTCTGCATGTGCAGGCAGGCATATGGACTATATGCACTATGGAGGACATATAGCCTAGAAAGTGTAGTAATTCACCTGTAACAGGTGTTCTCCGGGAACAGCAGGAATCAGTCCTCACATATGAGTGATGTCTGCGCCGACGGAGCCCGCGTGGAGCATTTCCCCACCTTTCAAAGAAAGCCTTTGGGAATGCTACCACACATGCATGGTCCCCTTCCCGCCCAAGGGTGCCATCTTGTTCAGTCAGATGACATAGCTTAGGCGAAAAAATAAAAACAGGTAGAGGAGGCAACTCCCAGGGGAGGAGGGAGGGTTGTGAGGACTGATTCCTGCTGTTCCCAGAGAACACCTGTTACAGGTGAGTAACTATGCTTTCTCCAGGAACAAGCAGAAAGTCAGTCCTCACATATGGGACTCCCTAGCTCCAGGCTGCTAGGACTTGAAATCACGACAGCACCAACGGTGACCACCAGGGGAGGCCACCAGTTGCAGAAAACAAGTCCCTATCCAGAGACTCCATAACACCAAGCTGCCCTTGTTGCTATTAGTCTGGTAGCCTGACCATCAATGGGCTGGGCGGGGGGGCAGGCGTTGCCTATATACCGAGTGTGCTACGGATTACCGCCTGGCCGAAGGCACTGTCCCTGTGGGACTCACTCTCTAGGCAGTAATGTGCTGCAAAGCTATGCACTGAAGACCATGTGGCGGCCTTGAAAATTTCCATCACCGTTATCGAACGCAAGTTGGCTACTGACGCGGCCATGGCCCTGACGCGATGAGCAGTGATCCAGTGCTCCAGAGAAAGGCTAGCCTGCTCATAAGCGAAGGCAATGCAGTCTGCCACCCAAAAGGGCAGAGTCCTTTTGGTTACCGGCAGCCCCAGCTTACTGGGGTCGAATGAGACAAAGAGTTGGGGCACTTTGCGATGGTCCCTGGTCTTGTGAAGATAGAAGGACAGGGCCCTCTTGCAATCCAAGGTATGCAAGACAGACTCTACCTTGCTGCTTGAAGCCGTGGAAATAAGGTAGGGAGAACCACCTCCTGGTTGAGGTGGAAAGCAGACATCACCTTAGGAAGGAACTTAGGATGCGTACGCAGCACCACTCTGTTCGTGTAGAATATAAAGGATCCACCATCAGGGCCTGCAGCTCGCTCACCCTGCGGGCAGAGGTCATGGCCACCAAGAAGGCCACTTTCCAGGAGAGGTGCCTCAGGCAACAGGTGGCCAAAGGCTCAAAAGGTGGTCTAGTGAGCTGGGACAGCACCAAACTGAGGTCCCATTCTGCAGCCGGATGGGGACCTAGACAACAGAAGGCCCCTAAGGAATCTGGAGACCAGGGGCAGGGTTGAAAGGGGCTTTCCCTCTACAAGGTGGTGGTTGGCAGCTATAACGCTGAGATATACCCTGACTGAATTAGATTTCAAGCCTGAGTATGAGAGATGCAAAAGGTACTGCAACACGAGCTGTATCTGGCAGGAGAATGGATTCACTTTCCTGTCTGCGCAACAGACGAAGAACTCCTCCACTTGAAGGCATAAGCCCTTCTAGTGGAGGGTTTAATGGAGGCCAAGACCACCTCCTCGACTTCCCTTGTGAGGTGAAAAGAGCCCAACACTACCCTTTCAGCAGCCACGCTGTCAGTGTTAGGGCTCTCAGGTTGGGGTGCAGGAGGGAGCCCTCCTCCTGCAAGAGGAGGCTCGGTGCCTGGCTCAGGGGTACCAGAGCTGTCACTGACAGAGAGAAGCAGGGGGAACCAAGGCTGCCTGGGCCACCTGGGGACCACCAGGATCACTGAGGTATGCTCGTTATTAATTTTGAACAGACACTTGGGTATCATGGAAGTCAGCAGGAATGCATAAAGCAGGCCCTACGACCATATCAGAAACACATCTGCCACCACACTCCCGCAGTGGGGTTGGGGGGGAGCAGAACCACGGAAGCTATGCGTTGTCTGGAGAGGCGAACAGGTTCAGGCAGGGCCTGTCCCAGAGTCGAAAGAGCCCCTGGGCCACCTTGGGGTCCAGGCACTACTCGTGTGGCCAGAGGAAACTGCTGAGCTTATCTGTCAGGAAGTTGTCCTGGCCCGGCAGGTACACATCCCGTAAGAGCATACGGATGCGTACTGCAAAGAAGTGAAGTGCTACAGCCTCCTGACAGAGGGAGAAGGAGCCCCTTCCACCCTGCTTGTTCACGTATCACATGGCCACTTGGTTGTCCATCTGTATGAGAATCGGAAGACCTCGGAGCAGGTGACAGAAGGTCTGCAGGGCCAGAAAGATGGCCTGGAGTTTGAGGAGGTTGATCTGCAGGAGAGACTCCTTGGAAGACCAGTAGCCCTGAGTGCGTTGACACTTGCAATGCGCACCCCAGCCCACCAGGGAGACATATGTAGTCAGAACCTTCTGAGGCGCTGGTGCCTGGAAAGGCATCCCTGCCCTGAGGTAGTGTGGGAACTTCCACCAGGCAAGGGAGGCTGCCAGCTGCCGGGTGACCCACACGCTGTCTCATAGCCCGCCTGAGACTACTGAGACCGGAGGCACCACTGGGCCACCCGCATGTGTAGGTGGGATAGGGGGGTAACATGCACCATTGAGGCCATATGGCCCAACAAGCGGAGGAGCCACCAGGCCGGCACCAACCTGCAGGCTTGCACCTCCCTGGCCAACCGCATAAGACAGTGGGCTCTGTCTTCTGGAAGGGAAGCCTTGGCCAGCAGAGTTTTCAGCTGGGTCCATATGAATTCCAGGGTCTGAACTGGGGAAAGCCTGGACTTGGGGTAGTTGATGACGAAACCCAATGGATGAAGGGTGTGAATGGTCAGCCTTGTGGCCCAGTCTGCCTCCCAGACAGTGCTGCCCCTGACGAGCCAGTCATCCAGATAGGGAAAGACGTGAGCCCCTTGAAGGCACACGTGTGTGGCTACTGCGGACAGGCACTTTGTGAAGAGCCTTGGGGAGGCGGCGAGGCCGAAGTAAGGCTCAGAGACTATCTCTCAGCCAGGGAAATGCTCCAACTTCTCCAGGAACAAGCAGGAAGTCAGTCCTCACATATGGGTGAAGTCGGCACTAATGGAGCCCGCATGGAGCATTTCCCCAGCTTTCAAAGAAAGCCTTTGGGAATGCTACCATGCATGCGTGGTCCCCTTCACGCCCAAGGGTGCCATCTTGTTCAGTCTCCTTTTTTATGTGGAGCCCAACATACATGGTCCTCATCTCTCCCAGAAAAGGTGATTCTTTCCCTTCCAAATTCTTAACTTCAGTCTTGTACCATCCTCCGCCTCAAGTCGAGCACATCTTGCCGTCCTCGGCCTCATCATGGTCCATTTTTGTCAAGGTTTTTCCTGGACTGGCATTCATGCCTTTGTTTGCCCGGGGGTCCTCGACCCTGGCCGGGTGTACCTCCACCATGGCTCCTGGTGGATTTAAAAAGTGTGACCAATGTGACCAGACCATATCGGTTACAGATACTCATGATTGCTGCCTCTGCTGTCTGGGCCTGGATCCCTACAGCTCCTCCTGTGACCAGTGCCAGGCCATGAAACCCAAGATCAACAGGAAGAGGTTGGAGTTGCAGGGGAAGCTGTTCCCAAAGCCAGACTCCGCTCCTGCGTCCCACTCGCCAAGTCCAAAGGAGGGTTCCTCGAGGTAGGTCCGGGCATCCTCAGAGTCCCGCGGCGGCCGCTCCTTCATTAGGTCGCCGGACCCCTCCCTAAGGTGTGGCCTCCCGAGTTGCCGATGAAACCTGTGAAGGTCCCACGGCGGGACTTTGGCGACTTGGTGCAGCGTCCTACAAAAGTCTCGAGACAGGAGCCCTCGGCCATTGGTAACTGTGCCAGGGTTTGAGAGACCAGTCCTCCTGTCGGAACGATATCCAGGAGTAAAAGCAAGGCAACTGAGTATTTCTGGGGCTGACAAAGATGTCCATCACTGGAGTCCCCCAACGCCAGAAGAAAGAACAGACCACGTCCAGATTCAGGCACCACTCATGCAGCTGAAGGACCCTGCTGAGCTGGTCCACCAGAACATTCTCGTGTCCCGGAAAGTATGCCGCCCAAAGGAGCATGCCCCTCACCGTGGCAAAAGTCGAGATGCGGACTGTCTCTCAACACGGGAAATACAAGCCCATGCCCTCCTGATTGTTGAGGTAGAACATTGCTACCTAGTTGTCCATCTGGATGAGGACAACCTGGTTCAACAGTTAGTTCTGGAACACTCTAAGGACACGCGCCACCGCCCAAAGCTCAGGAAGTTGATCAGATGCAGGCTTTCCTTTTGTGTCCAGACACCTTGGGATTGGAGATAGTCATAGTGGGCTCCCCACTCGAGCTTGAAGGGCCAGGACAACTTCCATGGTGAGGATGCTCTGGACTGGCAGGCCTGAAAAGGCAGACCTGCCGAGAGGTTCGGCAGATGCTGCCACCAGGAGAGCGCTCGCAAGGGGCCTGGTGACCCACAGGCAATCAACTAGGCAACTCGCAATCTGAGACCATTGAACACTGAGGGACCACTGTGCATGCCGCATTCGCAGGTGGGCATCTAGGGCCAAAAGGCACAACGTGAGATGGGCTGATGCCGTCACACGACCCAGCACTTCAGTCGCCAGGGTTGCAAGCTGTTGAGCCCTGTCTAGAGGGAGGAAGGATGAGGGCTCCTATGAACTCCAGATGCTTTGTGGGCTGCAGATGGGATTTGGGGTAGTTGATGACAAACCCCAGACCCTGCAGCAGAGAGAGGGTGCAGCAGCCCGCTTGACAGACCTCCTCTGGCAAGCCTGCCCTTATGTGCCAATTATCCAAATAAGGGAGTACAAAGACGCCTTGTAACCAGAGACAGGTCGTGAACACCGCCAGGCACTTGCTGAACACCCATGGAACGACCGAGAAACCGAAGGGCAGAACCTTGTAGTGATTGTGACTCCCGCTTACAACGAAGCAGAGGAACAGATAGTGGCTGAGATGAATCAGGATGTCGGTATAGGCATCTCTTACATCCAAGAAGCATAGCCAATCTCCCTTCTGGAGGTAGGGAATCAACAATTTTGAACTTCTCTGACCAAAAAGCGGTTCAGGTCCCGCAGGTCCAATATGGGATGGAATCTGCCTTTCTTTTTGGGGACAAGCAAGTATCAGGAGTAGAACCCCTTGCCCCAGCGATATTGGGGGTCAGCCTCTATCGCCTCGTCCGCAAGGAGGGACCCGATCGCCTTCTGCAGGAGGTCTCAGCAAAGATAAGTCATGGTGGGGTCCCCTAGAAAGAATGGAGAGGGTATCTGCTCAAATTGGAGGAGGTAACCCTTCCAGCACCACCTGCAGAACCCAGACATCAGTGGTGATACCTGGCCAAAGGTGAGCAAAACAAACTAGGCACCCCCCAGGTATGCTCCAGATCATGACCCTCAGGAGGGAGAGGGGCTATGCCCAGGGAATCAAAAGCCTTCCCCAGGTTGTGGCAAGGGCGCTGCCTGGTGCTTGGGGGCCTTAGACGTAAGAGGGACGTGACCCTGGCCCTTGGCCTGTTGACCTTATCAGGAGCTTGGTAGGATGGAAACTGCGGGTAAGATCTGTAAGTCGTCTTCTTTTTTGGGTAGAAGGACTTTTCCCCAAAGCCTTCCACAAGGAAGGGTCAGTGGTCTTCCAAGAGAGCCTGGTCCCTGTCATATATTCAGGACTTCAACTCTGCAGCTTTGTCCGTCATGGGCTTGCCAAAGAGTTTGTCCCCTCGAAATGGGGTGTCGACCAACTTGTCCTGAACCCATTGTTCTAGGTCAGATGACTGTAGACAGGCCAGGCAGCGAGCACCAATGCCCACCGCAGCTACCCGAGCCATGCACTCACAGCCATCATAGGCCGCCTGAGTAACAAACTTGGAGCAGTCCTTGATAGAGAAGACCAGGGTCCGGAAAGCAGAGAACCTGGCAAGCTCTTTTGCCAGGTCCTTCAGGTACATGCCCATGTACAACTGTTAAGCCTGGATATGGGCCACGAGCATCAAGCCCTGGTAGCACTTCTTACCAAACCCATCCATGGTGAGGGCCTCCCTGCTGAAGGGCATCGAGGAGTGCATCTTCTGGCTTTTGATCAGACACATGGCCAACTCCACCACCATGGAGTTGTGTGGCAGCTGTGGCTTTTCAAACCCAGGGTACTTGTGAACTCGATAATGGGAAGAGCGTTGCTTGCTCACAACAGGCACGTCACCGGGGCTTCCCACATTCTGAAGAGCAGACGCTCTAGAATGGTCAGTACAGGCACAGACAGTTCCCCCCTTGGAGGGGCGTTATACTGGAAAATCTCCAGGTCCTCAGTCCGAGGCTCATCCTCCGGCTCAGCCACAAAGAACAGGACTTTGGACATCTCCCACACAAAGTCAAGGAACGCAAGGTCCTCAAGCGGAGACTACCTCCACTTCTGCAGCAGGAAGAGATCCAATGGGATATGCCTATGAAGCAGAGTATTGAACAACTTGTCCTCTGTCTCCTACTCCAAGTTGGAGAGTGCCTCGAGGACTCGATGGGCATTGGCCCAATGCCCCAACAGAGTAGTTTGATAGGGACAGTGGGGCCAGACGTGGAAGTGCTTGGGGGCAAGACCCAAGGCCTCACGGATGAAGAGGAGCACCATGGTTCGGTTCGGTTCGGAGCGCATACTTCTCAAGCACCAGCTGGGAATCCTCTCGGAAAAACCCAGACACACCAGGCATCGGACCATGCTGCGAGTCCAGGAAGGCAGCCAGACTGTGCTCCAGGGCCACCATGCTGGCTTAGAGGCTAGTTGGCATCACAGCCACCGGCTTGGGCACAGATGGAATCTGGCCTGGAGCAAGCTCCCTGATGGGGAATCATCGATGGTATGGGTTCGTCCTCCCACCAGGGCAGCTTCGGTGGCAACTCCAGGCCATCACCCTCAGCCTCACGTAGAGGGTTACGGGGCCGATGAGCAGAGTTCTTATCCCCAGGCTAGAGCATCGGGTCTCGACATCAACTTGGGCAAAGGAGCTTACCTTAGGGAGAAGTCCTCTGAGGACGATCCCCAATCTGAGGCGCTTCAACCCTGGGGCTCGGAATGAGCTCAGTCGTGCAATGATGAGGCGTGGCACCCGTGGGTATCGAGTCCACACTCGATGCTGGCGCAGAGACCGAGGACTTCTGGCCGAAGACAGATTCTCGCTCGGATTCACGGCTTTTCCAACTCTTGCTTGACATCTGCAGGCAGAGCAAGCAGATGGAGTCATCGTGATCTGCACAGAGGCAATGAAGGCAGCAGCTATGGTGGTCCATGATGGACATGGTGCGGGACCACTTGTCTCACTGCTTGAAGCCACTGACCAAAGACATAACGGGAAAGATGGCTCCGGCGAGATCAAATTCGAATGTCCCGGTCAGTGTGGGCGTGAGGAAAAACCCACAGAGAAAAATGAAAAGCAAGAAAATGGACCCAAGAAAAATGTGATGCCAAGGCAGGGATGATCCTGGGTGGAGGGAAGGTAATCAGAATGTGAATCTGTAAAAGAGCAAAAAATGCACCAAGAAAAAAAAGAGAAAAAAAATCTACTTTTTACAGAGTGAACAGACAGGACATCTGCTGGGCTTTGTGGAAAGAAAACTGAGGTAAAATGGCACCTTTGGACGGGAAGGTGACCATACATGTGTGGTCTAACTCCCAAAGGCTTTCTTTGAAAGCTGGGGAGTGATTACTGCACAGGCTCCATCAGTGAAGACATTACCCTGTATGTGAGCACTGACTTCCTGCTTGTTCCCAGAGAATATCTCCTTCCAGTTTGTCCTGCTAGACCAGTCCTGACAAGTGGGAAGAACCAAAGCTACACCACCACTGGTGGGAAGACGACATTGCTGCCTTCAAAATCTCTGCAGCGAAGGCTGCATCCACCCTGGCTTAGATATCCAAGTGGTAATGCTTCACAAAGGTTGAAAAAGTTGACCAAGTCAACTGGAGTGATCGAGCTTCACACTGCCCAGGATGAAGCTTAAGCCTATGTAGAGTGTACACAAATCTTCGAGGACAGCACAATTCTGTAAAAGAGGCTTAGAAACTTCCGGAAAGAATTAGTGACCTTCAGGTACCAAGAAGTATCCTGTGAACGTCAAGGAAATAAAAATACTTGTCCTTCAAAAAGGATGGAAAATAAACCACCTCATTGACATAAAAGGCAGAAACTAACTTAGGCAAGGAGGGGATCGGTTGGATCGATGTGGCCTCCTCTCAGAAGGGCAGGTAAGAATCTCTGGCATGAGAGAACTTGCAACTTTGAAATGCACCACACCAAACAAATGGTGACCAAAAAGACAGTCTTTAGGGAAAGATCCTCAAGAGAGGCCCGTTTCAACAATTCAAAGAAAGCAGACAGCAGGGCCCAAAAAATGAAACCGAAATACAAAGGTGGTGCCACCAAATACAAGGGGCATAATATCCCTTCCCCTAAAAAAGCACTCCACATTTGGGCAATGGAACCATCTGGTACCAGGCTTCAAAAGAAAGACAAGACTACAATATTCACTCAGAAAAATGAGGAACAGACCCTTTTCAAACTTATCCTGCAGGAAGGCCAACAAGGATGCAGATCCACCTTTCAGGGCAGCAAATGAAGCTCCTGACACCAGCCCTCAAAAGTGCACCACAACCGCACATAGACCAGACGACATGTGGAACCTCGTTTTGCTTTCAAGAGTGGAAACCAGGGCCTATGAACAGCCCTTGCATGCTAAACACTATCTCTCAAGGGCCAAACCATAAGTGAGAAGGGAGCTGGATCTTCCATAATGGGCCCTTGGTATTGCTGGCCTCGGGCCTGTGAAAGGCCCAAAGAGCGGCCGTCCAGCAGCCAAATGAGGTCCACAAACCACAGCCAATTCAGCGTCACTAGAATCACCTGACCCAGATGATGCTCTATACAATAAAGCACTCGCCCAACCAGAGGCCACAGCAGAAACACATACAGAGGGCATAGATGCACTGGTTACCCAATTCCTTGCTTCGACTGGAGAATCTCTCCACTTTGGCAATAGCATGGGTGGCCATTAAATCCATCAAAGGACTTCTCCAATGACCCAGGATCTGCTGGAATGTGGATGGTGCTATCTCCCACTCACTCGGATCAAGGGAGTGATGATTTGGAAAATCCACATACACATTGTCCGTGCCCACAATATGGTTATGGTTATATTTTTATTTGATATACTGCAACATTGCATAACAGTCTATGTGGTGTACAATAATGAAAAAGAAAAGACGTGAAAAGAACTCCATAGTATAGACAGGACAGTATAGGAGAGATAGGAACAGCATAAAAAAGATATGCTGCACCGACAGGGCCAAAAGATTCCACTGCACCCATGAAAGCAAGAAAGCCATCTACACGACCACCCCCCACACACTTGGTACTCCCCTGATTGCTGACATATGCCACAGCCATGGCACTATCCGAGAACACCTGGACTGCTTAACCTGCAACCAGGTGTGCAGTGAAGGAGCTTGCATGCAGTAGAGTGGGGACACAGTTTTAAAGAATAAGGGAAGCATCCAATATGGTGTAGTCTGTTTAATATATAGTTCATATGATGATTTGAAAGACTGAGTAAAAAAAGAAATTTAAAAAAAGTCATGAAAAACTGGAAAGTATAAAAATATATAGTTTAGTTGGAAGGTTCTTTGACCGATGATGTACTGAGACATGGAAAGCCGGATTGTACTGGACACCAATCTCTGAGGTCTTTTTTCCTTTCCTTATAAGTCGCAACAAGACCGAAAACTGAGGGGAAGATACAGGGTTTCTGATTGGTTATATGTGAGTTTCTATCTTCCTGGTGCCAGTGGATTTGATGACTGGAGATGCCTGAGGGACAGGCAAATGGCAGAGGCTTCTAGGCAATTGAAGGACTAAGCTGCCGCAGTGGATATGGGAACAACGGCCTAAAAGCATACCAGACTCTCTAGGTGGGCTGAACAGCAGCCTTCTTGGATTCACAACCACAAGGAGAGACCATGAAGGCATTAAAAATAGGTTCCTGCCCTCCAGGACAAAACTGCTGAATGACACTGAGCACCCAACAATCGGCGATGTCCCAAGTCTATTCCTGGTGAAAAAGGCAGATGGCCACACACTGGAGGAATCTCAGAATGAGTCCCCCCTCCCACCTGCCACTGTGCTGGATGGAAGTGAGTGACTCTCAAGGAGCAAGAGTCACTGGACATGCTTACCCCATGAAAGGGCTAAATCCTGGCCTGGGTCCCAGAGAAACCAAGAGCCAGCTTTCCTGGCCAGTATCGCCAAGAATCCCAGGAGACAGACTGGGAAAAATGTGAGAAAGATAAAGAGTGCACTTACCTCCAAGATACCCTGGGCCTATCATCCAAGAGGTGCTGATGCTTGGAATCCATCAGGGCCTTAAGGAGCTTCTCGAGAGCCTCGTCAAAGAGCAGCTTTCCCTTGAAGGTGAGCTTGGCCAGATGGGCCTTAGAAGCGATGTGAGTCACCCAGTTCCACAGCCAGAGCCATCTTCTCACCACAGTGGTAACCGCAAAGTACCAGACGACTAGCAGGACAAGTTCATGCATGGCATTGGCCAGGTAGGCCACAGCCAACTCCAGCCAAACAGAAGCATCATCCTTCCAGGAGCAACTACACCCACTGAAGAAAGGCCCATTCAGTCAAACCACATATCACTGCTTGAAAGATGAGAAGGCCGAGAACCCAGTCTTCAGAAGCACCTCCACCTTACGATCCAGCAAATCCTTAAAAGCAGCCCCGCCTACTGGGATGGTGGTATGTCTAGTACCAGCTGCAACATCTGTGTCTACTTTCAGAAATGCAGTCACTTATCCAACTCCTGCTGAGGAAGAGCATGCAGTTTGTGCAGGACTCTGAAGCCTTTCACCAAGAGGTCCAGAGGAGAATCCTGCTCTTCAAAAGCCATGTCCTAGAGAACTTCAGGAAAGGAAAAAGCCTCGGCAGATCTACAGACATCCTGAAGAAGAGGATAACATTAAAACTACGGACCAGCCAAGGGAGCAATGGAAATCTTTAGGGAAGAGGCCACCTGAGAAATCAGGGCTGCAGAGAATCATCAACTAATCCAGGCCCATCACAGAAACATAAAAGCAGAAAAAGACCAAATGGCCTGTCTAGTCTACCTTTCCATATCAAATACTAAAGTCCCTTTTTTTCCTTAAGAGATCTTATGTGTTTGTCCCATGCTTTTCTGAATTCAGATACTGTCCACTACCTCCACCAGGAGATTATTCCATGCATCTACCACTCTTTCCGTAAAGAAATATTTCCGCATATTACTCCTGAGTCGATCCCCTTTCACCCTCATCCTATGTCCCCTCGAGTAGAGTTTGGTTTCAATCGAAAGAGGCTCTCTTCCTGTGCATTTATGCCACGGAGGTATTTAAACATCTCTATCATATCTCCTCTATCCCGCTTTTCCTCTAACGTATACATATTAAAATCTCTAAGTCTGTCATCATATGCTTTAAAATGAAGACCACTAACCCTCTGCACAGACTTCATCCTGTTTATATCCCTTTGAAGGTGTGGTCTCCAGAATTGCACACAATACTCTAAATGAGGTCACACCCGAGACTTATACAGAAGCACTACCACCTCTTCTTCTGCTACCCATTCCTCTCCCTATGCACCCAAGCATCCTTCTTGCTTTCGCACTCACACCTCCAGTTGCCTTTTCTACCTCTTTAGCCGCTTTAAGAAAATCAAAATGATCATGCCCAGGTGCCGCTCTTCTTCGTGAACAGAAGTACTTTGCCCCCTAAAATGTACTGCTCCCTTGGATTTTTGAGGTCTAAGTGCATGACACTGCATTTTTTAGCATTAAATCTCAGCTGCCAAATTCTAGACCATTCTTCAAGCTTAGCTAGATCCCTCCTCATGTTATCTATTACTTCCTGGGTGTCTTCCTGGGAGACAAACTTTATCAGATAGCCCTTCTGCAAAATCACTAACAAATATGTTAAAAAGAATTGGACCAAGGACAGATCCCTGCTGCACACCACTGGTAACTTCCTTCTCCTCAGAGTAAGTTCCATTTACCTGTACCCTTTCTTGCCTCCTACTCAACCACTTTCTAACCCAGTCACTCACTTTAGGGTCCATCACTAGAGTACTCAGCTCGTTTATAATTAGCCTCTGAGGAACAGTGTCAAAGGCTTTACTGAAATCTAAGTACACCACATCTAGAGCTCTCCCTCAATTCAACTCCCTGGTCACCCAGTCAAAGAAATCAGATTTGTCTGACAAAACCTGAGCTGGTAAACCCATGCTGCCTCGGATCCTGCAAGCCATTGGACTCCAGAAACCTCACTAGTCTCTCTTTTAGCAGCAGTAACTCTACTATCCTGTCAGTCTCTATGTTCGCCCCAAAATCATCAATGTTGAACCCCCGGTGATGGGCGCCCCACACCCCCCCCGTCCCCCACACCCCCCCCCGTCCCCCCCCCTACCCCCCCGTCCCCCCCACCCCCTACCCCCACACCCCCCCCCCCCCCCCGTTATACGTCCCACCGCTTTGACCCGGTGAAAAGCGGGATATAAATACAGTTAAATAAATAAAAATAAAATAAATAAATTTTCAATAATTTACTCAAATAAGGTTAGACTCATCTACCTGTAGTTTTCAACCTCATCTTTATGCCTGCTTTTGTGTAATGGGACCACATGTGCCTTTTTCCAGTCCTCTGGGACAACTCCCATCTCCAAAGAAGCACTGAAAAGGTCAGTCAGTGGAGCCACTAGAATGTCTCCAAGTGCCTTCAGTATTCTTGGATGAATCCCATCCAGTCCCATCGCTTTGTCTACTTTTAGTTTAGTTAGGTCCTCACGAACACAATCTTTAAAATCATTCATTATCACCATCACTTCTGTTCCTATTTTTGAGTATTTTCTGAGGTTCTGCTCCTAGCCCTTCATCTGTGAACACAGAACAAAAATATTTGTTAACCAATCTGCTTTATTCTCATCAGCTTCTATATATTCCTCCGCTTCACCCTAGAGTCTGACAATACCACTTTTGCACTTCCTCCTCTCACTAACACATCTGAAAAACGATGTATCCTCATTTTACTACATTGGCTATTTTTTCCTTTTTGTATCTTTGCTTTCCTGACTACTTTGCTAGCTTTTCTAAGTTTTTCCAAATATAGGTGCCTGTCTTTCTTTCTGTGACCTCTTGTATTGTATGAAAGCCTCCATCTTTTTCTTCACCTTTTCAGCTACTTCTTTTGAGAACCATAGCAGCCTCCTTTTCCTTTTACATTTATTTACCTTTCTAACAAAACGTTTGTTGCCCTTAAAATATCCCCTTTCAGTTTTGCCCATTGCTTTTCTACATCCCCCAGCTGTTGCCATCCCACTAACGACTCCTTGAGGTATTGTCCCATCTTGGCAAAATTAGCTTTCCTAAAGTCTAAATCATCTGAGCCAATCTCTGTCCCGGGCTGCCGGTGGTCTCCCATTGCCGCAAGTGCTTCACGGGGCGCAGACGATACCTTGACCCAGCTGCCACTTGCTGAGATAGAGGGGGCTAGCTGGGCCAATGGCCAGGAAAGGTCCTTGCTCCGACTACTGCTGCTTTTCCAGGAGTAGGCTTGCTGAAAGAAGGATAAGTAGTCAGAAGGCATAAGAACATAAGATATGCCATACTAGGTCAGACCAAGGTGAGCCCAGTATCTGTTTCCAACAGTGGCCAGTCACAGGTTTCTGTCAGGTTCCCAAAAGGTAAACAGATTCCATGCTGCTTGTCCCATGGATAAGCAGTAGATTTCCCCAGTTCTCTTTAATAATTGCTTATGGACCTTTCCTCCAGGAACTGGTCCAAACTTCTTTTAAATCAAGCTACACTAGCATCTTTTACTACATTCTCTGGTAATGAATTCCAGAGTTTGATTACGCATTGAGTGAAAAAATATTTTCTCTGATTAGTCTTAAATGTGCTTCACTGCGTGTCTCCTAGTCTTTCTACTTTTTGAAGAAGCAAACAGCTGGTCTTTGTTTACCCATTCCACTCCATTCATTATTTTATACATCTTTATCTTGTTCTCTCCCCTCAGCTTTTTTTCAAGTTGACTAGCCCTAACCTTTTAAGCCTTTCCTCATAGGGATATCCTTCCATCCCCTTTACCATTTTGGTCACTGTTCTCTGTATTTTTTCTAATTCTACTATATACTTTTGAAGATATGGCGATCAGAATTGCACGCAGTATTCAAGGTGTGGTCACATCAAGGAGCAATACAGAGGCATTATAATATCCTTTGTTTTATTCACCATTACTTTCCTTATGATTCCTAGCATTATATTTATTTTCTTGGAACCTTGCCTTCTGTAACTGTAGTTTGGTTTGATGTTCCCTAAGTGCATAACTTTGCACCTGTCCACCTTAAATGTCATCAGCCATTTGGATGCCCAGTCTCCCAATTTTTCAAAGTCCTGAAGGCAGGGCCTGAGCTGTCCCCCGCCATCATGGAAGATGGCTGCTCTATCCTAGACCCTGACGGGGGGGGGGGGGCAGCCAAGGGGGAGAAAGTGGCATAAGACTGAGTGAGAGCTCCACGCAGGCCTTCCTCAGCTAAGAATTCAAATCCTGAAAAGTATCCTTGTCCGCAGGGTCTGTTGCCAGAAGCTCATTGTCGACCACCATGAAGCGCTCACACATAGAAACCATAGGTCCAGCTTGGCGTTTTCCACAGCCCAGACTGTGCTTCTTCTGTGTTGACATGTAGTATGTCTGCTGTTCAGCACAGAAAGGTTCAACGGACTTACATGTGTAAAATTTAAGTGTGGACCCTCTGATGTCTAAAGGTGAACAAGTTACTTTACAAGTATAACTTACACATGCACATGGCAGTACACCAACTACACCTGTGAGGGCACAGGCTCCACGTGCACCAGAAAAAGAAGTTAGCACCGAACACACACACAAAGCCAAACCAGATGACAGACCGTGCTATAAAAAGTTAGACCACTGCTCATGGCAGTGGCTGACAAATGCAGGCACACCAAACAAATCAGACTGAACGTACCCCCGTGGAGTCCTTGACCTTGGATGGTGCTGGACTCAGGCTGCTGCCAGGTGCTCTGATCTTTCCTCACGTACCTGCGCTCCTGACTGCTGCTCGGGGGGTGGGGGCAGAGGGGAAGGGAGGCTAAGGTGTGTATGAAGATAGGGTTTTGATCAGCTTGAATCTTAGGCTTTTAATCGGTCAGCAATACACGTGGGATGGCCCTTTTTTCTCTCCATAACTCCAGCAGGGTACCCTTAGATATGCTCTAGAGATGTCCATTCGAGCTTTACTTGGTTCACAGCACCCCTTAGGACAGCTACCCAGGAGCTGATCCACTTCCAAAACAGAGCTGTACTGATCTTACATCCACTATCTACTGGAGACAGAGAAATACTGATGTGTGCCCTTAACTGATCTGGCTGTAGTATCAGGATGAAGTCCCTATCTAGCTTTTCTGTGTCTCCACCTCTGCTGGCAGGGGAACACAACCCACTTGTTTGGACTGGTCTAGCAGGACAAACTGGAAATTCTCAATTTTCAAACTTTCACGGTTTTACAATGTGTAATTAATTGCCTTACTCCATAATAGTAGGCTATATTTTAAAAAAAAATTGATGATTTAAGGTGCATAAATCTCTAAAACTTGCCAGGACGACCTAGAATGTAGGGACAAAACATTCTATACTCTTTACTGACTGATGCCCAATTTTCTATTTAGCTTACAATAGAGATCTCTGAAGTAAATGTGGTTTATTGTTTAAAGAAAAGCCCTGATCTAAACCAAAATAAGCATTCCTTTAGCTTTACCTGACTCTTTTCTAGTAAGACCTAAGAAGATAAAAAGAACAGGATGAGAGCAATTAGAAGAAACCTAGAATATAAAAGAAGAAACCAGGTCAGAATGAGGCCAATGCACCCAAAAGACTGTGTGTGCTTAGAGAGAAAATAAGAAAATGCAAATGACATCGATTCAGAGTTAAATTAAGAGATGAGTGCTCAGCAGTGACAGCTATACATATGTAGATGAGTAGATTACACTCTGATTTTTCCTTACTGCCATACTTAAAAGGCCAGTACTGATTATAAATTATCTTGTCTCTCTTTTAAGGTAGCATGCTTTTCAAGATCTTTTAAGAGATAGGGTAGGAAAAAGACACATTCCTCAAGACAAAGACTTATTTTTAGGATGGTGATGAAAGGAAAGAGGGAGGGGAGTTGAAAAGGCCTAGCAAGGAGACTAACATGGTGACTATATAACTTGAGTCTTGGGTTCATCTAATTCAGAAGCACTGCAAAAGGTATGAGCAGCAGAGCAGTCAAGATATTGTAAAATAGATATCATTTTGCAGTGAAAATAGGCTGCAAAGGAGAAGAAAGAGAGAATGGGTTAGGTTTAGGACAAACAAAAAGTTGTAAACTGGGAAAGAACTGCTGTGGATTAGAGTTAAAAGCAAAAAAGCGAGGTTACTTACTTGTAACAGGGGCTCTCCGTGGACAGCAGGATAAGTAAGCCACACCCAGTGATGTCACTTGCTGGCACCAAGACGGAAGTACTCTCCATAACTCAGAAGGGCTTTTTGCCCTTCTGAGCATGAAACAACTGGCCCTACCCCCTGGCCCGCCCCTAACTAGCCAGTTCGCCATTAGCTGAGCCCTTGATGCTAGGAGGCTGGCACCAGGGCCAGAGGCCAACCCCCCTCTAGGGGAGGTGGACAAGTATGTGTGGCTGACTTATCCTGCTGTCCACAGAGAACCCCTGTTACAGGTAAGTAATTTAGTTTTCTCCTAGGACAAGCTGGATGAGTCAGCCACACCCAGTGCCTCCCCAGCTGCGTTGCACTGTGGTGGAGGGGGAGAGGGTCGGAGCCATGGGCAGGCAGAATGAAGACAGATGCCAGGGTCGCAGTGAGGAAAATTTAGTGTTATCGTAATAGTACATGGTAGGGCAATGCCGGGATGCACATGGACATGGTGCTGGCAGCATGCCGGAGGTGTGAGTGCTAAAACAAGAACAGTGCAATATACTAAAGTGACACAGTGCTGAAACAACGGAGCAGGAAAAACTCAGTATAACAATGTGAAAACGTGTGTTAACAGTGAAGTAGTCAACGTGCAATAACCGTCCAGTGTCCATAACTCAGTCGTGCGGAGATTGCCGCCGAGGCAGGCCTAAGGGTCTGGTGTCTCTGCTGTGGTTAGGACCGACTGGCTGAAGGATGTGCCTGTCCACCAGGAACTTGCTCCGGCGCACAGCTAGGATATCCGAACGCAAGGTTTCCATCCGAAAGTGTAAAACCCGTAAGGCCCGATTGACATACATGAGGTCTAGCATGGGTCGGAAACCACCGTCCTTCTTGAGGACGACAAAATACATGGAGTATCAACCTGACCCCCACTGGTCTTTGGGTACTGGTACAACCATCTTCAGCTGCAAGAACCGTTGAAGAGTAGAGCAGACCGCCACTCTTCTCTCGCGCTCTGCAGGGGCAAATGACACAGGCCTCGGACAGGGGCTTTGAAAACTCCAGCACGTAGTTTTTGCGGTTAATTTCCAAGACTCACTGGTCGGTTGTGATAGTGGTCCAGACAGAGGAAAACTGTTGTAACCGACCCCCGATGATCTCCGTCGGGACCAATGTGCCTTCATTGTGGCTTTTTGGGTGGGGCTTGCGGGGCAGGGTAAATACCCCGACCGAACCCACGGGCCCATCGAAAGGACTGTCCCCTTGACATATAGACACCTCTTTAGTAGGGAGCGAAACGCATTGGGCGGAACCTCCGAAAATCCTTGGCTTGTCCACACACCAGGCCTCCCAATTTAGCGTCCCTAGGGCGATCCTCCAGCAGGCGGCTTCCTTTGGAGTCACCCAAGTCCTTTACAATCTTTTACAATGCTTCCCCAAAGAGTAGCTTTCCCTTGTAAGGGAGCTTACTAAGGCAAGATTTGGAGGAGGCATCAGCTGCCCAGTTTCTAAGCCAGAGAAACCTGTGAGCTGCTATCACCGATGTCATGGTCTTGGAAGCTATCCGGACCAAATCATAAAAGGCATCTGCCAAATAAGCGGCGGCCCACTCTAGCTTAGCTCCTTCCAACGCCATATGCATCTCATGCTCTGTCAATGTCGCCCCCAGGAGCCATCGGATAGAAGCCCTGGACACATAGGCCCTACTGATGGAGGCCTGCAGTGCCAGTGCGCTCGAGTCAAAGACCTCCTCGAGAAGTGACCCTAATTTCTTATCATGCAGGTCTTTAAGGGCTGCATCACCTTTCACCAGGATAGTGGTCTTCTTGGTAACTGCCAATACCAAAGCGTCCACCTTCGGCATCTTGAGTAGGTTGCGCTCCTCTTGTGGAATGGGATAGGCCCACACCATCGGACAGCTACCCCTTAGCGTAGCCTCCGGGAACTCCCACTCTGCCTCTACCATTTTCTTTATCACTCTATGGACTGGGAAACGTCTGCGCACCTTTGAAACCATGCAGGAGCAAGTCCTCAAGCGGTTCTTTTACCTGTGCAGACGACTGCACAAGATTTAGTGCGGACAGAGAATGAGAAATTAGGGCCCCCAGTTCCTCTTTGTGAAACACCCAGAATATATTTGGATCCTCTGATCTGACCACATTGACCCCTGTCTTACCCCATTATCGGGTCTGGAGGGGCCGTCCCCTGGATCCTCAGCCAGGAGGATCTGTACTGCCAGAGAGACCGCATGCTTCATTAAGGGACCTGCGGAGTCTGTTTTCTTTTAATACAGTAGGCTCTATGTAGTGAAAGGATATAATCTAGGGAAAAAAAATAGTCTCATGCCCCTCCTGCAGGTCTTGCTCTGTCCGAGGTGCTTGAGAGGGTCCAACCGGCTTTTTCTCTTTTGACTTGCTTTTTCCCCTCTTTTCCCATTTCTGAGGAAATGTCTGGTTGTTTTAAAATGGCCGCGGTTCTCGCCAAACTCGCGGGAACTTCCAGACCTTTAGGAACACCCTCAAAGCTTGCTAAATCGGTATCCATACAAGCCGCAGCAAAAACGCACTGCAATTGATGCTTCAACCTGACACACCCGTAGCAGAGCCCCGCTGAACCCAAGCCACGACTGCTCCCACACTGCGTGCAAGAAGGAAGGCCTTTAAATATGTAAATCCTCTCCGTGCCGCAGCGATTTGCCACATGGAAGGGGCCGTACTGCCAGTAAGCCAAGAAAAAAAAAAGGAGAGCGCGCGAGCTGCCAAGATTGCCTCTATGGCCCGCCCCCCCCCCCCCCCACCCCGGTCCTCCTCTGATGCTGAAAAGGGAACTGCTTGACCACGGAGCTTAGAGATTTCACCCACTTTTTACCTTAGAAGTGCCAGTTTGGGCCCAGGAATAGTCAGAGAATCTGTAGCTTACAGACAACTGGCTGGCCCCGCAGTGGCTGCGAGTATGAACACTCAATTACAGCAGTGAAGACCCTTTAGGAGTATGCCAGCGGTGAACACCTTTGGAAGTTTGCCAGAAAATAGACAACCTCAAGCTAAGTACTATTTCTGAAAATCAATTATTGGTTGGTATTGAGGGTTATGGTCCCTCGATCCTTTATTAGGGGTAAATCCCTAAATCTTAATAAAAGATAAAAACGGAACAAGACGCTATGAGAAGGGGAGGTTTTCTTCCTTCCTTCAAGGCGTGCGTTCCAACAAAAATTTATAGATTAACTGGTTTCTCTTTCCTTTTTGAAAATTATTAGTTACTAGCAGTACAAATACAGTATACAGTACTGATAATAATTATTGGTTACTAGCAGTACAAATACTTTCAGTAGTAAAGTTGTTAATACTTGCAGTTCTAACACTTACAGTACAGATTGGAAATTATTATTACTTGCTGTTCAACAATGAGGTAGGCAATAAGGGTAGCGGTAACTTGCGGTATACTTTAAATTGGGTTGTAAAGTATTATTGCATAGTCCTGGTTCTTAGATATAGTGGTACTCACAGAGTAGGTGTGTTCAGAGTTCAGGGCAGTCTGGTCTTAGTTTAACTTAAGCTGTGATTGCTGCTGATGGTAACTGCAGTAGGCAAGCTCAGCCGAGTGGGTGGGTGGGAGCTTGAACGTCTGTTGCTGGGTTATGTGCAGAGCCGCTGGATAGGGCCGCAGCCTAAGGGCCAAGCCAAAGGGCCCTCTGGCAAGGCCCTCAGGAGCGGGTGCGCCTGTGGCGCTGCTTTTTAAGCAGCAGGGGGCTGCCCCGATTGGGCAGCACAAGGCGGTGGCGCTGCTGCTAGGGTCGGCTGGATACAGGCAGCTCTTAGTCTGTAAAGGGCAGAGCATTTAGACTGTAAAGTGCTCTGGATCTTGTATTGCAATGGAATGATTAAGGAACATCTCGCCACTAATCTGCTATAATATTTTTCATCTCTCTCACTCTGTTATTCTTTTTCAGGTTTTTTTGTAGCATACTGGTCCATCGCCTTGTCACGCAACTGGAGGTGGCAGAAATATGGAGTTGGAGAAGGGCCCAACTGAGTGTCTCCAACTTCTCCAAAAGGCTTATGGAGAAGATGCAATGTCAAGACCGCGAGTCTTCGAGTGGCACAAACGCTTCACGACTGGCAGCGAGGAGGTGGAAGATGATCCCATGACAGGACAGCCTTCCACGACAAAGACGGCTGAGAACATTGACAGAGTGAACCAGCTGGTGCAGAGTGATCGCAGATTGCGGTGCGGATGATAGCCGAGGAGCTCAGCCTGAACAGGGAGTCAGTGCGGACCATCTTGGTGCAGGAGCTAGGGATGAGGAAGGTGTGCACCAAAGATGGTGCCCAAGCTTTTATCGGATGACCAGGAGCACCGGGTCAATGTTTGTCGAGACTCGCTAGAGAAGATCCAGAGCCGTAGGCTGAGTCATCACAGGAGATGAGACTTGGGTCTTTCAGTACAACCCTGAAAGCAAGAGACAGAGCCTGCAGTGGAAGACTCGACTGTCACCCAGACCCAAGAAGGCGTGCATGCCCAAATCAAGGATCAAGGTCATGCTGATCACATTCTTCGACCAGAAGGGAGTGGTCCATCATGAATTTGTACCTGAGGGTCAGAAAGTCAACCAGCACTTCTACCAGCAGGGCCTTAATCGCCTCCATGACCGGGTTCGGTGCAGCAGGTGAGATCTGTGGAGAGACAAGTCGTGGCTGCTCCACCACGACAATGCGCCTGCACACACCGTACTCAGCGTGAAGTAGTTCTTGGCCAACAAACAGATCACAGCTCTCAACCACCCTCCTTATTCCCCAGATCTCGCACCATGTGACTTCTGGCTCTTCCCCAGGCTGAAGACTGTGCTCAAAGGAACTCATTTTGCCTCTATAGAAGAGATCAAGGCCACTGTGACGAGGGAGCTGAGGGACCTCAAGGAGGAGGACTTTACCGAGTGCTTCCATACGTGGCAGAATCAAATGCAGAAGTGCATTAACTCTGGGGGGGTGATTAATTTGAAGGGGGCAATGCGTAATTTCTCTGTAGATTTTGTAACAAAACATTTATGGGACACTCTTGTTTCTTTTTTGTCACACCTCGTAATGCGGCAAGGAGAAGACACAAAAACTCTGAATAAGATCCTTGAGATATAAACAGCAAGGAAATGAAACAAAAAGAGGGGGGGGGGGCACATGTATATGATGCCAAATATTAAAAGACTCCAGAAACCCTAAAAAGGGGGAGAAGAAGGGAGAGCAGTGTAAAGTGAAATTGGATACTGAGGTCACTGCATAAAACAAACCCCAGAGAATTGGCCCTAAAAACAAATAAATATGCAAATATAAAGAGTACGAAAAAAGTTTTGGATATCCTTTGACAAATTAGAAAACGTCAGGGAGCAAATTAGCTTATCAGGCTTTTCTCGGGTTGTTCTTTGTAAAATAATAAAAATGTACAAACGATATCGCAAATGAAGGTACAGTAATTACAGCACGTGCCAATAATTAAATGCGAACTGCGGAAGAAGCGGATAGCCAGGTCAAACATACAGGTGCCGATATTCAAAGATCTCGCTAGGACAGAATTTTGTGTAATTCATGAAATAAAAGCAAAAGTATTAAAACAAAATTAAAAGACAATGAAGTGCACTTGCCATGTAAGACACCTGTAGACGCGTATCACTTCAGATTCTAGTACCAAATGTGGACAGTCAAAAGAGATGCCATTTAAAGCACTGCTTTTTTTGTGCCAAAATCAACTTAAGGATGTACAGGAGATCAAAAAGTAGAAACGGTCATGATATAACGTGTCATGAGGCTGGTACTAATAAAGTTGCAAAGTTGAAAAGAAACCCTGTTTCTCACAGAGATCTAGATGTGCAGTTACCTCAAAGCACAGCTAGGGGGGCAGGAGTGATCATACAGAAGCTAATGAGGCTAGGAGATCTAATCAGTTGCACCTGGGAATGAGCCCGGGTGATTCAAAGAGAAAATCCCTTTATAAGCAGAAGTTTAATTCTAGCAAAGCAGAGTGGGAGAGGAAAAGCCAAGCAGTAAGGAGCATGGCTGCAGAAAGGGAAGCAGCAGAACAAGGAGAAGGACTTGGAGAAGGAACAAGGAGCACGGCTAAGGAAAGAAGGAGAGACCTGAAGGAAGGAATCCTCCTTCAGCAAGCCCAAGGGAACGGAATTCACAGAGGTGGAGTTCAGAGGGGCCAAGCTACCAGAGCAGCTGTTCAGAGGGAGTCTGCTGGGGAAAACAGTCAGGCTGGAGAGTGTGCCACTCCCTGCTCAAGCAACGTTCCTGAGTCCAAAGCTGTGAGACGTATCCAGAGAATCAGAGAACCAGGTTTGGAGGAAGACCTGCAGTCACTGGAACCTGCTGGAGAAGTTTTACCAGGTACTCGAGGAAAAGGAATTTCTAGCAAAGCTACTTTACCACTGAAGCATAGAGCTGAATCCATACCAGGTTTTGCTAAGCTGCCAGGAAGCACAGCACTGCCCAGAAGCTACCGGCAGAAAAACTGTTGCAAAAGAGACGTTCTTGGGAGAGAAGGCTCCAGGGAGTCCAGCTACAGAAACTCAAGGTATGAAAGCTTTATTCCTGCTAAAGAATGCTTAACTCCTAGAAGCACTGCTAAAGCAAATACTCACTTTGTAAGAAGAAGAAAGAAACCAGAGTGGTTTCAAGAATTACCAAGAGAACTTAAAACCCAGTCTTATTGGAGGCAGGTCAGTGGAGACAGTCCATGTAAAGCTGTAACAGCCAGGGACAGTATTTACTCCACGGGGGAAAGTAGTGAGGCAGAATCTATGGACGTAGAAGATATAAATGCTATTCCCATGCCTCAGGGAGAAGATATGGATTGTGGGTTGTGTATGGCTACTAGCCTAGAGTCTATAGCCACCGTGTAAATAAGAAGAAATCTTGTTTAATTGTTTTGTTTGGAATGAACTGAATTCCTCCATTTTCCTTGGCACTGATTGTGAAGCTACTAACAGTTAGTCCACCTGTTTATTACTGGAAGCTTTTCAAACAAAGGGCATTCTTTGATTTCCACTGTCTTAATTGAACCCTTGCACAGAGGGGAAATAAAAGCCTTGTTTCCCTACACTCTTGGCTGAATTATTATGTGCACACAAGGAGCTGAAAAAGCACAGTTACTTACCCGTAACAGGTGATCTCTGGGAACAGCAGAAATAAATCTTCACATATGGGTACGTCGGTACCAACTGAGTCTGCGCGGGAACGCTTCCCAGCATCCAATCGAGAGCTTTTGGAAGCATCCCAGCACGCCTGCGTGCTGCCTTCCTGCCTTTCCCAACTGCCTCTCCTCAGTTAAGTTTTAAAGCTGAGACAAAGAGAGAGAGAGAGGAAAGGAAAGATAGCTAGAGAGACAACTCCTGGGGAGGTGGGTGGGTTGGGAAGACTTATTCCTGCTGTTCCCAGAGATCACCTGTTACAGGTAAGTAACTGTGCTATCTCCAGGAACAAGCAGGAATGAGTCTTCACATATGGGGACTCCCAAGCTGAGATGCCTGGAGTCCCAGCATGTCATAGGTTGGAACATGCTATCTCCCAGAACACCAGGCATCCTGAGGATGGAGGGTAGGAGTTGAAGAAAGAAAGATGCTGTGGAACAGCTAACCTAGCATAGGACTGCAGAGAAGGAGTCCATGTGTGGATGATGATTGTCATCAATGATATTGCAAAAAATATTGCAATATGGACCTCCCCTGACAGGATTTCACAGAAGTATGGAGGTTCATGGATCTACTGGGAAACCCAGTAGAGGAACCGTGAAGAGGACCTCACTGTAAAGTGGAGGTAATAAACCTGTAGGAAAACAGTGGAGGTCAGAATTCTGAAAGGTAACAGGTAACCCCAGTAGGAAAAACTGGGGTAGTACAAAAACGGTGGGCCTTCAGCGGAAGGCTGTATGATAAAAACCTAACTCTTTTGGCGGCAGAGTGGCTCACTCTTAGGAGAAAAAAAGAGAAAGGCTAACCGATTTGGACAAACAGGCACAGTCCTTGTGGGGAGAAAGGGTATGGGAACCCCTTGTATCCCAAAAGAGAGGACAAATGCCTGAGGCATTAAAGCCTGTGATTAACTGAAGATCCACAATGTCTCTCCTAACTGGGGTAAGCTAGGAGAGATATTGGGCACGGAGAGTTTCAGAGGTACCTAAACCCTTAGGTTATGGTATAAAAATTGTTGACTACCACAGGAGTGGTTGTGTGCGTAGAACCCCAAACCTGCTGGATAGCATAGGTATGGGTAAAGCCCCTCTGTCAGAAACATATAGCTATATGAGCATAGATAGTCAGATAGATAAGTATGTGGAGACATATCTATCTATAATGAAATATCTCGACAGATACATATACATATATATATATATATATATAAATATAGATATACATATAGATATATAGATAGACATATAAGAATATATCTATAGTGAGATATGGAGGGGCATAAAATACACACAAAAGATAATATGAATATGTAGGCCTAAATATGGGTGTCAAACTAAACAGAGATATGCCTACAGCATGGTATTCACATAGGATATGTGGAGAGGTAAGATTCATCTAACAAGGAGGTGGAACCTACTTGAGAAGATATATAGAGAATCTATTCCCCCTGGTTATGATCTGCAAGGATGCTAGCTAGTGAAATAACCAAGATGGTTACATGAAAAACAGAGGATAATATCAATCTGCAGCCAGCAAGTCCCGAGTCTTCCAGAACTCTAGCATGGTAAGTAGACAGAAAACACATAGAGATGAGATACCATGTTGACCTGCTTAAGGGCAAAAAGTATCATGCGTTCTTACCATGAGGATGAGCTGCAAGGAGAAAGAGCATATCCCCGATTGGGAATGCAATGGACCAAAGCAGGGAATTGGCAACTCCTTAAGCCTTTACGTAAGAGAAGGCCTATGTCCTTTATATCAAAAGGAGATAGGAAAAGAAGGGAGAACCTTCTAGTCATGGGAGACATGACTGAAAAGCCTTTTCCAACCATCTAGGATAGCTGTTGGAGAAAAAACCCCATGCTCTCTAGCAAGGGCCCATAGTGGAAAGCTTCTCTGTAGAATTGCAGAGAGCATGATGCAGGAGAATGAGGAGATAGAACTGGCTGCTAGAGAGCCAATATCTCTGCCAACTATGCTGCCAAACCCAGGGGAATGGAGATGGCAGAAATAGAAGACCAATCCAGAAAGCTTGTAGTGAGATAATCTCCAAGATAGATGAAAGCACTGACTTGGAGCCACTACTAAGACTAGACAGAATGTTAGTGGAGGACAAATCTGGTTGTTTGTGGACAAGAATCAGTGGACCAAACATTAAGGCTCCTGCATAGGCAGCTGCTAGCAAGACAGCAGAAAGAATCTTACTGTTCAAAAACAGAAAGAACAGACAGGAGTAAAAAACTCTGGACATGTCTGATAAGCTGCCTCAAAGTAAAATTGAAACAGGGGAGGTAACTCAGAGAGGAAAACTCCGCACTGGAAAGTGACAAAACCTAGAGAGGCTGAAGAAAGTCTCCCACAGAAGTAAATCCGCTCTTACAGAGGAAAAACTTGGTAAGAGGGTGAAGAGAATGGAGCTGAAGAAGACTTACCAAGTAGTAAGTCCATAGAAAGGAAAAAAATACATGCTGGAACAGGAACTATCATTTGATAGTGGTGAGACCTCTTTCTCTAGCAGGAAAAAGAGGAGAAACCTGTGACCTATAGGCATGAACATCCTGACAGCTCATAGAAATATAGAAAAAATGGATGTCTTTTGGAAAGAGATCCATCTGTAGGGGTTAGAATGAAGTGGTGGATTGCCTCTATTGAGAAGAAGCAACTGTAGATTCTAACCCCAAGAGTCACAAGCATCTGATGATTGATCAGAAACCCTGCAGCTGCTGGGTTTACTGAGCCTGGTGAGAGGTTGGATTCTTCAGACCAGGACGATGCCTCCCCTGTTGGGGAACATCTGTATGATGGGCAAGTGATGAATAAAACCTTCTTCTCCTGTGGGAAGAAAGTTTGGTAGGACATTTCCTACCTACTGGGACAGAAGAAGGTGTAGAACAATCCTTAGGAACAGGTAAATCAGTGGACAACTGAGTAACCTGACGTAAAGACTCCTTGTTGAAAACATTTTCTCCAGTGCAAGGAGTATGTCCCAGCCGTTGTTGTGCCCATTTGTCCAAGTCTGAAGTTTGGAGCCAGGCTCTACGTCGTGCCCCTATAGCTATAGCAGAAGTCCTGCTAACAGACTCAAAAGAGTCTAGGGAAGCACGAGAAAGAAACCAAGAGATATTCTGGATATGCTTAAGCAGTGAGGAATAGTCTGAACTCCTGGAATCTGGAAGGAAAGGAGTGAAAAGATGCAATTGCTTTGTGACCTCCTCAAGAGAAAGACTCATATGGAAAATATATGAGAGAATTCTTGCAGAAAGCATAGATGTCTGGAAGGTTTGACGTCCAAAGGCATCTAGTGTCTTAGACTCACGACCTGGCGGATAAGAAGAGTGCTTTTTCTTACTCTTTACCCGCCTCATTGCTGATTCCACTACTATGGAATGATGAGGAAGTTGAGTCTTTTGAAACCCTGGAGAGGGGGCACCTGATATAAGAGATCAGTTGCCCTGGGAGGTGGGGGTACCCTTAAAGGTGTTTCCCACATTCTTAGAAGGAGATCCTGCAAGGAATGATGCAAAGGAAGCATTATGTTTTCCTTTGCTTTGGTAGAAAAAGAGCCTTGTGCAGGATCATGTCCTGGGATAGGAATGGCAAGAGATCTTGCTATATCCAGGAGGAAACTCTGAAAAGAGGGATCCCCAACAGGAATCTCCCTTGGGCAGGTTAGATCTGAAGAACTAGGCTGAGCACCGACAGAGCTATCCAAATATATAGGAATAGAAAATCCTGCACAGTGCAGTGTGGAATGCGTAAGGGATGGTCGCCGGTACTGGCTGTCAGGAGCAGCGACCGTTATTACCACATTGTCCATGCCAGGTATCGACTCCAAGCTTGGTATAGAAGGGAGCGATCCTGATGAAAAAAGCATGGCAGGAGTTGGCCACAATGCTACTGTGGATACCGGTACCGATGCTAATACCGGTACCGATGTCGGAGTCGGGCCCGACAAAGACATCGGAGTAGTCATCGGTGACAGTTCAATCCGTACCGAGGTAACCGAAAACCTCCGGCCGCTATCCTCGGTACCGAGCCACTGGTATCGATCGGTGTCGGTACCAAAACCTATTGGTACCCAGTCTTCCAGACTAGAAATCGATTCCAAACTCGGCATCGAGGACAGAGAGCCTGATAAGCGAAGCATGGAAGGCACCGACCGTAAGGGTAATGAGGACTTCGGTACCGTGTCTGATACCGGTGAATGAAGGTCAACCAGTGGCAACTCAATCGGCCTCGGGGGAACCGAGAGTTGCGGATCCAAGTCATCGGAACTGAGCCTACGGTACCGCCGCGAGACGGTACCAAGGCGAGTCGGTACCCAATCCTCCAGACTGGAGATGGATTCCAGACTCGGCATCGAAGGAAGCGAGGCTGTCGATGCACATCTGGAGGGTACCGACGTCTGTGGTAGTATCGGTGTTGGCACCGATAATGGAAAGTCAATCTGGGGAGTATCCACCGGTCCCGAAGTCACCGAGGATGCCAGATGACGATCCCTGGTGAGGAGTGTTTCATCCAACACCAGTGCCGATGCCGGGGTATCGGTACCGCTCGAAGCGGATGCCACCACCGTACACGGCTTAGGTATGTTCTGTGGGGGGTGAACCCCAGGAACAACCTGAAACCCCTTATATGCTTTTACGCTTATACCCCTTATAAAACCCCTTATACGCTTTGGAGACCGAAGACTCCCGCCGGGGTTTTGAAGCCAGTGGGCCGTCGAGGGCAAGGCCGGAGCCGTCTACATGCTGTGCATGAGACCTACCACTCGAGGACTGGCTAGTCTTAACAGACTGTTTGTGGGTTACCTGATCCTGTGTGGAAGAAGAAGGAGACGGTGCCCCGAACTTGGAGGGCAACCATGTATCGAGGGAACCTCGATGTTGAAGACGTCTTCTCACCAAACTGTTGTCAGGACCCAAGCAGGTTAGACACCGACTTCGAGGGTCTAAAAATAAAGTTGTACCGCCACAGTCTGAACATTTCTTGGAGAAAGTGTCTGGCGGTTCCATGAAGGAAAAAGAAGAGGCCTAAAAGGCCTAAGAGACCGTGGGACACTATGAAGAAAAAATATCCCGTGGAAAAGGAAGATTTTACAAGAAAAGAAAAGAAAACACTGGCGGTACCGGTGGCGTCGGGAAGACAGCCACGACCACAAGAAAACTAAGAAATAAGAACAATAATTTTCTGCGGTAACAGGAGGACGTCCTGCCGGCTCCGCGGAAAAACGAAAACTGAGGAGAGGCAGTTGGGAAAGGCGGGAAGGCAGCACACAGGCATGCTGGGATGCTTCCAAAAGCTCTTGATTGGACGCTGGGAAGCGTTCCAGCGCAGACTCCGTCGGTACCGACGTACCCATATGTGAAGACTCATTCCTGCTTGTTCCTGGAGATTAGATAAGACCAAACTCCATTTTTAGCCTTACATTACACCACACTCCTTGAAAATAAATACATCGTGGAGCATGGCCTTACCGCCCTTGGCCACTAGGGGCTGCCACCATGACAATCTTCAAATAAAAAAAACTCAGCACCAATGCCATATTGAAACTAACACGGCCCTTGTTGAAGGGATGATAGTAGGCAATAGGGACATCAGGGCAACTAAATAACATCAGGATGGATTAAAACAAAAATGAATTGGGGCTGCCACTGGATGTGCCAACCTAATTAAAGAGAAGTAGTATATTCAGGATGCATTAAATAAAAACAAAGTAAACCAATGAACCATGAGATATAGTAAAACTTCAACTGTGTGAACAGAGTCCAACATCTAAGATACTTTAAAAAAGAAGGTAAAAGAATGTAAAAATAAAAAGCTAAAAATAGAAAAGCCATATAAAACAAAAACTGTTGCTAAAAGTACATACTAATAATATATACTAAACAGCAATAAAATGGATGTAACAGTAGAGTGACCAAAGGGAGGGGAGGGAAGGGAAGAGAATAAGGGGAAGGGGGAAAGAAAATGAGGGGTAGAAAGGGGGTCAGAGGAAATAAAATAGGTTAGGAAGGATACAAACAAACATTAAATAGACAATAATAAATGCCAATAAAAAGTCAGGATAGTTTAAAACCATTAAAATGGTTAGAAGAAAATTAAAAACGGACACTAATAAAAGCCAATTATACACCAAAAATAAAAATGGATACTCAAATCCAAACACAAACGAATAGTAGGAATAAGAGGGGGAGAGTAATGTGGGTAAGGGGGTTGGAAGGGGAGAGGGGACTGAAGAGGAAAAGGAAAAAATGCCTAAGGACTTGGTAGCTTAACTGATCAGGAGTTCAGGAGCACTCAGGGGACCATGGGGTGTTAAAAATTCATATCCATTCATAAAAAAACAGAAAACTCTTGGTCCAAATAAAGATCAGGTGTCATAGTGCCCAAATTAAAAATCTCTCTCTCTGTTCTAACTGGAGAATTTTATCAAGGTCACCATTCCTCCAATATAGTCTCACAACCCTGATCACAAAGGACTTCAAATCAGAAACATCATGTTGCGCAGAAATCCAATTGGCAACAAGTGGTCTGTCCTCAATCCTCCTCCTGAGGCAACTACGATGTTCTATTATCCTAGTGCAGGGGTCTGCAACCTTTAAGACGTAAAGAGCCACTTGGACCCGTTTCCGAAGGGAAAAAAAAAACTGGGAGCCGCAAAACCATTGCGACATTTAAAACAAATCTAACACTGCATATATTGTTTCTTACCTTAATGCTATATACGACCCCCTACTTTTCCTGTTAAAATATAGGTGTTTGGCCTATACTCACCGTATAAGACTACCCCTCTTCCTTCACACACCAAAAAAAAAACCGCCAGAAAATATCACAACAACAAGTAACAATATTTGATTTCAAAATTATGATGATTTTGTAGTCAAATCACTAATATGAAATAAAATTATTTTTTCTACCTTTGTTGTCTGACCAATTTATTCTTTGATCATGCTGGTCCCGATCTGAGGCTTCTGCTTTCCTGTCTTCTCTTAGCTCTCTTTCTGTGGTCTATGGTCCATCTTCCATTTCTTATCTCTTCTTTCGTTTTCTTCACTTCTTTCCATCAGCCTATTTCCAGTCCCAGTAACCCTCCCCAATATCAGCCCCTTTCCAGTCCTCACTCCCAGTACCTTCCAGTGCTAATCCCCCCTCAACCCCATTACCAGTGCTAGCCTCCCCTAATCAGCCCAATACCAGTCCTACCCCCATCAGCTCATTACCAGTCCTAGCCTCCCCTAATCAGCTCATTTCCAGTGCTCGTCCCCTCAACCCCATTACCAGTGCTCCATCCCTCCATGTCAGCCCCCTCCCTCCCTCCATCCATATCAGCTCCCTCCCTCCATGTCAGCCCCCTCCATCCCTCCATGTCAGCCCCCCTCCCTCCATCCATATCAGCTCCCTCCCTCCATGTCAGCCCCCTCCATCCCTCCATGTCAGCCCCTCCCTCCCTCCATCCATATCAGCTCCCTCCCTCCATGTCAGCCCCCTCCATCCCTCCATGTCAGCCCCCCTCCCTCCATCCATATCAGCTCCCTCCCTCCATGTCAGCCCCCCTCCCTCCATCCATCCATATCAGCTCCCTCCCTCCATGTCAGCCCCCCTCCCTCCATCCATCCATATCTGCTCCCTCCCTCCATGTCAGCCCCCTTCCCTCCATGTCAGCCCCCCTCCCTCCATCCATCCATATCTGCTCCCTCCCTCCATGTCAGCCCCCCTCCCTCCATCCATATCAGCTCCCTCCCTCCATGTCAGCCCCCCTCCCTCCATCCATCCATATCAGCTCCCTCCCTCCATGTCAGCCCCCCTCCCTCCATCCATCCATATCAGCTCCCTCCCTCCATGTCAGCCCCCCTCCCTCCATCCATATCAGCTCCCTCCCTCCATGTCAGCCCCCTCCATCCCTCCGTCAGCCCCCCTCCCTCCATCCATCCATATCTGCTCCCTCCCTCCATCTCAGCCCATCCATCAATCCATATCAGCTACCTCCCTACATTTCCGCCACCCTCCCTCCATACATCCATATCTGCTCCCTCCCTCCATTTCAGCCCCCCTCCCTCCATCCATCCATATCTGCTCCCTCCCTCCATGTGCCCCGCCCGCCATCCATATCAGCTCCCTCCCTCCCTCCATGTCAGCCCCCCTCCCTCCATCCATCCATATCTGCTCCCTCCCTCGTCAGCCCCCCTCCCTCCATCCATATCAGCTCCCTCCCTCCAAGTCAGCCCCCCTCCCTCCATGTCAGCCCCCCTCCCTCCATATCTGCTCCCTCCCTCCATGTCAGCCCCCTCCCTCCCTCCATGTCAGCGCCCCTCCCTCCATGTCAGCCCCCTCCCTCCATCCATCCATATCTGCTCCCTCCCTCCATTCAGCCCCCCTCCCTCCATCCATATCAGCTCCCTCCCTCCATGTCAGCCCCCCTCCCTCCATCCATATCAGCTCCCTCCCTCCATGTCAGCCCCCCTCCCTCCATCCATCCATATCAGCTCCCTCCATCCATCCATATCAGCTCCCTCCCTCCATGTCAGCCCCCCTCCCTCCATCCATCCATATCAGCTCCCTCCCTCCATGTCAGCCCCCTCCATCCCTCCATGTCAGCCCCCCTCCCTCCATCCATCCATGTCAGCCCCCCTCCCTCCCTCCATGTCAGCCTCCCTCCATCCATGTCAGCCTCCCTCCATCCATGTCAGCCCCCCTCCCTCCATGTCAGCCCCCTCCCTCCATCCATCCATATCTGCTCCCTCCCTCCATGTCAGCCCCCCTCCCTCCATGTCAGTCCCCCTCCCTCCATCCATCCATATCTGCTCCCTCCCTCCATGTCAGCCCCCCTCCCTCCATGTCAGCCCCCCTCCCTCCATCCATCCATATCTGCTCCCTCCCTCCATGTCAGCCCCCCTCCCTCCATCCATCCATATCAGCTCCCTCCCTCCATGTCAGCCCCCTCCATGTCAGCCCCCCTCCCTCCCTCCCTCCCTCCATGTCAGCCCCCCTCCCTCCATCCATGTCAGCCCCCCCCCATCCCTCCATGTCAGCCCCCTCCCTCCATGTCAGCCCCCCTCCCTCCATCCATATCAGCTCCCTCCCTCCATCCATATCAGCTCCCTCCCTCCATGTCAGCCCCCTCCCTCCATCCATCCATATCAGCTCCCTCCCTCCATCCATATCAGCTCCCTCCCTCCATGTCAGCCCCCTCCATCCCTCCATGTCAGCCCCCCTCCCTCCATCCATATCAGCTCCCTCCCTCCATGTCAGCCCCTCCTCCCTCCATCCATCCATGTCAGCCCCTCCCTCCCTCCATGTCAGCCCCCCTCCCTCCATGTCAGCCCCCCTCCCTCCATGTCAGCCCCCCTCCCTCCATCCATATCAGCTCCCTCCCTCCATGACAGCCCCCCTCCCTCCATCCATCCATCCATATCAGCTCCCTCCCTCCATGTCAGCCCCCCTCCCTCCATCCATATCTGCTCCCTCCCTCCATGTCAGCTCCCCTCCCTTCTTCTGCAGCCGCGGCTCCCTGTCTCTTACGGAACCGCGGCTGTGCTTTTAAAATCATCTCGGAGCCCTTCCTGTCTTGACGGGCTCCGTGCAGCATTGTCCCGCCTCCAAACTTCCTTTAGAGGCGGGACAATGCTGCACGGAGCCCGTCAAGACAGGAAGGGCTCCGAGATGATTTTAAAAGCACAGCCGCGGTTCCCTAAGAGGCAGGGAGCCGCGGCTGCAGAAGAAGGGAGGGAGCCCATAACGCCATAAATACCGGGCGGGCAGTGTGCTCCGGAGCCGCGGCAAAGGTGAGAAAGAGCCGCATGCGGCTCCGGAGCCGCGGGTTGCCGACCCCTGTCCTAGTGCATACAATGCGCTTAGTCTTGCTTACATAAAAAAGAATTGCAAGGACAGATCACTACATAAATCACATGATGAGTTTCACAATTAGAGAAATCAGTAAGTAGTATTTTTTTTTGTTCGTAATTGGGTGAAATAAAAAATTATTTTGTGATCAAGACGCGAGGACAAACCAAGCAGTGCCCATATCAAAATGACCCACCACCCTGGGTTTTGGCTTGGGAGCAGATAGAGCAGAGGGAACCAGGAGATTAGCAAGGCTCATGTTTCTCTTGTGTGTTACCATAAACAGACTGGCAGAGTGATGGAACAGTGGAAAGGATATACCATTCTTCTCTTAAAAGTGTTGGATATCCTTTGACAAATTAGAAAATGTCAGGGAGCAAATTAGCTTATCAGGCTTTTCTCGAGTTGTTCATTGTAAAAATACAGAATGTTTAGAGTTTCTTGCCCTGTTATAAGCGCATGCAATGAACTCAGAGGGATGTTTCCTCTCTTAGAAGCGTTCGCACATGTCCCTGGCATGAGTTTCAAAATAAGTGAGAGAGGAACAAATCCTCTTTAACCTCAAAAGCTAAATAAGTAAGTTATTTTTGAGTGACCACGTATGAAAACTCTAAAAGTAAGATAGTAACATAGTAAATGACGGCAGATAAAGACCAGTATGGTCCATCAAGTCTGCCCAGTAAGAAGGCCGGAGTAAGATGGCAGGAGTAGGTGCCACTCTGTGCATGCCGCCCCTCAGGCCACCTCTCCCCATGTCTTTGTTTAGAGATGAACCACCGCTCCATGCAGGACACCCCTATTTGTTGAGAAGTTAGATGGTTCAGTTTATTTTGATTTTATTCTGTTGCTATAAATGGATCCATTGTGTCTGTCCCATGCCATTTTGAATTCTGTCACCGTATTTGCCCCCAACAGCTCTATCGGGAGGGTATTCCAAGCATCCACCACCCTCTCAGTGAAAAAGTATTTCCTGATATTTATTTTATTTATTTATTTAACAGTATTTCTATGCCGCCTTATCCTTCAATCAAGGCGGTATCACATCAAAACAATCAAAAGTAGGGAACGTGTTTTCATGCAGTGAAAGATATATCACGCTTTGTGTGTAAGATGTTATAGTGTGTTTGATTAGGTTGAGCTATGTACATTGTGCGCTATGATACAGCATGTGCTATAATACACTGTTCTATACATTGAGTGCTAAGCTACATCGTGTGCCATTATACATTTTCTTATCAGGGGGTCGGAGGGGGGTAGGTTGGTAGTTCCTCGTAGTTAGGTCAGGTGACGTGTCCAAAGTGTTCTATGAACAGCGTTGTCTTCAGCTGTTTGCGAAAGTCTGAAATCCGTCGTCGATCTCAGCTCGTCTGGTAGAGAGTTCCAGATTGTTGGTGCAGCCAGGGAGAGTGCTCTTTCTGTGGTGTCTTTGCGTGTTTTTCGGAAGTCTTTAGGGGTGTTAACTCGGTTGGAGTTTCCTTTTCTTCTTGGGCGTGTGCTGGTGTCTGGTTGTATGAGGGTGTGCAGGCTGTTAGCTGAAGTGTGTTGTTTGATCTTAAATATGTTTATGATTGTTTTGTATTTGATGCGTGAACTGATTGGGAGTCAGTGTAGGTCTTTCAGCACAGGAGTAATGTGTTCATGTCTTGTTGATCCAGATATTATGCGGGCTGCCGTGTTTTGTGCTAGCTGTAGTGGTTTGAGTGTTTGTTTTGCTAGTCCAAGGGGTGGGTTGCAGAAATCCAGTAGGGGTGTTATTAGCGCTTGGCAGACGGTACGGAAGTGTTCAGTGGCAAGGAGGGGTTTAAGTCTTCTGATGATTCTCATCCTGTGATATGCATTTTTGATTGTTTTGCTGACGTGTGTCTTGAGATTCAGTTCATTGTCCAGGGTCACTCCGAGGTATTTTACTTCCGTTTTTATTGGTATGGTTGTGTCTTGTACCTTGATGTCAGGTGGGTGGATGAAGTTTGGGTTGCGAGTGATGATTAGTGCCTCCGTCTTGCTGTAGTTGATTGCGAGGTTGTTGTCTTGACACCATCTTGTCATTTGTGTGAGGCAGTCTGTTATATTAGAGTAGTCTGGGTTGTCAACTGAGATAGGTGTGTATATCATATCGTCTGCATAGATTGTATACTGAATGCTGTACGTTTTCAGGATGTCGCATATTGGTTGGATGTAGATGTTAAACAGTAGTGCTGAGAAGGCGGATCCTTGAGGCACTCCTTGGAGGACTTTTATGGGTTGAGAGGTGTTGTGGCCTACCTTGACTTGTATCTGCCTATCGATTAGGTATGAGTGGAACCATTTTAAGGTGGGGCCATGTAGCCCAATGTTCTTTAGTCTTTCCAGGAGAGTTTTGTGGTCTACAGTGTCGAATGCTGAAGAGATGCCAATGAAGATCATTAAGATTCCTTTTTTGGTGTTGTCTATGATTCTGAGGATGTTGTCGAAGAGGTAAATCAGCAATGTTTCGACTCCATGGTTGGGTCGAAAGCCGTGTTGGTTGTCATCCAGTGGTGCATGGTTGTTAATGTGTTCTTGTAGTTGGTGTTGTACTGTTTTTTCGATGATTTTTGCAAGAAAGGGTATGCTGGATATTGGTCGGTATGCTGCTGGGTTGTTCTTGTCGAAGGTTGTTTTCTTCGGTATCGGTCTTACTGTGGCTAGCTTTAGTTGATCCGGCATGAATCCTTGGGTGAGGGAGTTGTGCACCATGTTGTGTATGAGGTGGATGAAGCTTGATTTGGTGGCTTTGATCCATGACACTGGGCAAGGGTCTGTAGGAGCAGTGCTTGTGTTGATTGCGGAGATGATGTGGGAGAGCTGTTCTGTTGATGGTGAGCAGAATGTGCCCCAGGTCTTAGGGTGTGAGTTAGGCCGAGTTGGTGCGCTAGGTCTTGTTTGTTCTGCAGAGTGAAATTTTTCCTTGATGTGGTCAGCAAATTTTTGTGGGTCTATTTGCACTTCCTCTTCTGTCCTTTGCTCTTTTGTGAGTATTTTCACTATTTCGAATAGCTCTCTGGGTTTGTTTATGGAGGTATTTATCATGTTTGTATGGTATTCTCTCTTTGATTGGTTGATGTGTTCATTGTATTGTTTCTGCTTTGTTAGGTATAGTTGCTGGTTTTCAGAAGCTTTGGTCTTTCTCCATTTCCGTTCTATTTTTCTGAGTTCCCTCTTTTCTTGTCGTATGGCTGTTGAATACCACGGCTTGAGTTGTCTCTTGTTGTGACGGTGTTTCTTGGGTCTGGCATCTGTTGTTTTGGCGGCGTTGGATAGAGTGCTGTTCCAGTTGGTGATTTGAGCCTCCAGGTCGTCTGTTTCTATGGTCAGTTGTTGTATTGTGTCCTGCAGGAATGTGTCTCTGTCGAAGTTCTTGAATCGTCTTTGTGTGGGTGTGTTGTCTGAGTGTTCGTTTAGATTGTCTTTTTGTAGTTGCAACTTTATGTTGATTATGTAGTGGTCTGACCATGGAACTGGGGTGATGTTGGGTGTTGATATTATACCTCTCGATGTTAGGTAGCTGGATGCGAAGATGAGGTCGGGGGATGAACCGTGTGTGCGTTGGGGCGTCGACTATTTGGGTGAACTGAAGTGAAGTCATTGCTTGAAGGAAAGCTTCTGCATCTTTGGTGTTGGTGGACTTGAGGTTGAAGTCTCCTTGCAGTAATATGGGCTTGTTAGTTGCAGTGATGGCGCATACTGCTTCGAGCGTTGAGGCTAGTTCGTCTGGAGAGGCTCTGGGTGCTCTGTAGGTTAGGCAGAGTGCCATGTGTTTGTTTACAATGATGATTGTGTTACCTTGTTGTGTGTCAGTGAAGCTCTGAATTTTGAACTTTAGTTTCTTTTTTGCAATTATCAGGACTCCTCCTCCACGTTTGTGTGTGCGTGGGCAGTTGTATGCTGTGTATGTGTCTGGTACCAGTTGATTGAGTAGTACATTGTCGGTGGGGTTGAGCCAAGTCTCAGTTATGCAAAGTATGTCTGGCTGATGGTCTTCTATGTGGTCTGCTATTGTGTGTATCTTATTGCATATGGATCTTGCGTTTATGAGCTCTATTGTTATAAGCTTTGAAGAGTTTGTTGTCTCATGTGTTTTCTTTGAACTTAATGTGTGGGAGTATGGTTTGTGTTTGGTTTGTCTTTTTGTCACTGATGTTCTGTGTGTTTCATTGTGCGTGCACTGTGGTTCTATGTATGTCCAAGTGGTTGGTGGATACCATGGTGAGTTAGAGTGTGGGTGGTGGAAGTGTGTGGTTGGTGGCAGGATTTGTGTGATGAGGAGGCTGAGTGGGACAAACAGTGTTGTGAGCATGTTGCCTTGTTGTGAAGTCCTGTGTGAGTTTTACTTGCGTTTCTGACGTCTTTCGCTTTGGACTGCTCTCTGATGATTTCTTCTGCGGTGCTGTCGGCGATGCTGTCTTTTGTTTGGCTTCCTTCTTCTCGCCTCCGTGCCCCGCCTAAGGGCCACGCCAAAGGGCCCTCTGGCGAGGCCCTCAGGCGCGGGCGCGCCCTGCAGGGACGCTGCTTTTAAGGGCTGCCGACCGCTGCTGCCGCGCTTCCACTGCCCCGATTGGGCAGGAGCTTCAGGAGATGGTGAGTCCGGGCAGCGGCGTCTCTGGGAGCAGAGACGCCGCTTTTAAGGGCTGCTGACCGCTGCTGCCGCGCTCCCACTGCCCCGATTGGGCAAGAGCTTCAGGAGATGGTGAGTCTGGGCAGCGGCGTCTCTGGGAGCAGAGACGCCGCTTTTAAGGGCTGCCGACCGCTGCTGCCGCGCTCCCACTGCCCCAATTGGGCAGGAGCTTCAGGAGATGGTGAGTCCGGGCAGCGGCGTCTCTGGGAGCAGAGACGCCGCTTTTAAGGGCTGCCGACCGCTGCTGCCACGCTCCCACTGCCCCGATTGGGCAGGAGCTTCAGGAGATGGTGAGTCCGGGCAGCGGCGTCTCTGGGAGCAGAGACGCCACTTTTAAGGGCTGCCGACCGCTGCTGCCGCGCTCCCACTGCCCCGATTGGGCAGGAGCTTCAGGAGATGGTGCCTTTCAATTTTCCACCTTGCAGCTTCATGTTATGCCCTCTCGTTTTACAGCTTCCCCGTCTTTGGAAGACGGTTTGTTTGCTCATTATTTCTCCTTAAGTATTTAAGTGTAATGAATTATTCAGATTAGTCAGCTTTCTGTAGAGGTCTGTTATAAAACCATCAGGAACTGTTTTTAACAAGGATATCCAGATAAGAGACCTAAATCAGACTACAGGTAGTTTGAAATTTTACAGTAAATTCAGTTCCAATGTGTTAATCCAGTGAAAAAGCCAAAGAGATCACTTTCCTCTCGGTCCTACACCATAAAGATACATCACCACATCCATAATTTTATCTTACCAGTGAATGGATGATAAACCAAAAAGCATAGTTACTCGCCTGTTGTTCTCTGGGGACAGCAGGAATCAGTCCTCGCATATGGGCGACGTCGGCGCCGATGGAGCCCCGGCAGATCCACTCCCCAACTTTCACAAAAAGCCTTTGAGAGTTGTACCGCACATGCGTGGTCACCTTCCCACCTAAGGGTACCATCTTACCTCAGTATGATATAACAAAAGACAGCAAAAAAAAAAAAACCCTCCTCCACAGGGAGGAGGAAGGGTTGTGAGGACTGATTCCTACTGTCCCCCGAGAATACCTGTTACAGGTAGGTAACTACGCTTTCTCCGGAAACAAGCAGGAAGTCAGTCTTTTTTCAAGTACATTCATAGCAAAAAAACCTGAGTCAGTGGGACCATTAGATGATAGAAAGGTAAAAAAGGGGCACTAAGAGGGGACAAAAACATAGCAGAGAGACTGAATAAATTCTTTGCTTCGGTCTTTACTGAGGAAGATGTAGGGATGTTACCCATGACTGAAATGGTATTTAAAGGTGATGCCGCAGAAGAATTAAAAGAAAGATCGATATTTTAAGAAAATATAGGGTCTCAAAGTTGCTGAAATCTCAGACTCGTACTGTACAAAGTCAAGGTATGTGATCAGACAAACGACTATATCTCAGAAAGTATTCCACGAGAGAATCTACAACTTTATCAAAGTTAGTTTGAGACACATGGTAGTGTACATACAAAATTTCAGCAAAATCCAAGGTCGAGTGAGGCACTTTTTATATACTAGACCACTTGACATGGAATGACCCTACATCGGGAAGATGTATTACAACTATTTGATAAACTGAAGAGTAGCAAATCACCTGGACCAGATGGTATTTATTATTATTTATTTATTACAAGTTCTTATATACCGCACTATTCGGCATCAGCGCGGTTTACATTATAACATAAAGACCATAACAACAAGCTGTTTGGTTTACATCGAACAGGAGTGTTGAAAGAACAGGGTGTTGAAAGAACTGAAACATGAGATTTCAGAACTACTATTAGTAATCTGTGAACTATCATTAAAATCATCTGCTATACCTAAGACTGGAGGATGGCCAATGTAATGCCAGTTTTTAAAAAGGGTTCCAGAGGTGATCTGGAAAACTACAGACCAGTGAGCCTGATGTCCGTACTGGGAAAAATGCTAGAAACCATTGTAAACAACAAAATGACTGAAAATGTAGATAGTCATGGCTTGATGGGAGACACCCAAAATGGCTTTAGCCAAGGAAGGTTTTGTCTTAATAACCTGTTATGTTTTTTTGAAGTTGTGAATAAACAGGTAAACAAAGGTGAGTCGGTTGATATAGTGTAGCTGGATTTTCAGAAAGCCTTTGACAAGGTCCCTCATGGGATAGGAAGCAGTGTACTATTGTGGATCAGGAACAGGTTAAAAGATAGAAAGCCGAGGTTAGAGCTAAATGGCCAATTTTCCCAATGAATAGTGGAGTACCCCAGGAATCTATGCTGGGTCAGCTGCTTTTTAACATATTCGTAAATGACCTTGAAATGGGAATAATGAGCGAGGTAATCAAATTTTCAGATGACACAAAATTATTCAAAGTTGTTAAAACCCAAGAGGATTGTAAAAAATTGCAAGAGGACCTTGATAAACTGAAAGACTGGGCATCCAAATGGCAGATGAAATATAATATGGACAAGTGCAAAGATATGCACCTAGGAAAGAACAACCCAAGCTATGGTTATACAATGCAAGTTTCCATATTAGGAACAACCACCACCCAGGAAAAAGATTTAGGCATCATCAAGGATAACAATATTGAAACCCTCCACCCAGTGTGCAGCGGCAGCCAAAAAAAGCAAATAGAATGCTAGGAATCATAAGGAAATGAATAGAGAATAAAACAAAGATATTATAATGCCTCTACATTGTTCCATGATGCGACCGCACCTTGAATATTGTGTGCAATTCTGGTCGCCGTATCTTAAAAAGGATATAGCGTTATTAGAAAAGGTACAGAGAAGAGCCACCAAAATGGTAAAGGGGATGGAAGGATACCCCTGTGAGGAGAGGATAAACAGGTTAGGGCTCTTCAACCTGGAAAAGAGATGGCTGAGGGGAAATATGATAGAGGTCTATAAATTAATGAATGGAGTGGAACGGGTAAACATAGAAGTCTGCCGGTGACAGCCAGGCAGATGCTCCGCCTGTTGGGGCACATGGCATCTACCGTCCACGTCACCCCCTTTGCTTGCCTCCGCATGCAGGAGGCTTGGTGGATGCTCAATTGTTTACGCCATCAAAATATAGAAAGACTAGGGGACATGCAATGAAGCTACAGTGTAACCTATGTTAAGACTAATAAGAGAAAATATTTTTTCACTTAACGCGTAATCAAACTCTGGAATTCATTACCGGGAAGATGTGTTAAAAGCTGTTAGTGTAGCTGGGTTTAAAAAAAGGCCTGGACAAGTTTCTGGAGGAAAGGGCCATAAGCCATTATTTAAAGGGGACCCGGGAAATCCACTGTTTGCCCCAATACAAGTGTCCTCTAGGGAAACATCTAGATACTTGTGACCTAGATTGGCCACTGTTGGAAACAGGATACTGGGCTTTATGGACCTTGGTCTGACCCAGTATGGCATATCTTATGTTCTTATGGTATGGTAGTGAGCCAAGATGGCACAGAGGTGTATTCTGACAGTGTTGAATTTGAGGCCGACCCCTGACATATGCAGGAGGTAGGAGAAGGGATTAAGACCTTCGTCCACACACCAGCGTGAAAACCTACACCACTCAAAGACAAATGCCCATCACGTGGAGTCCTTACACGAGGCAAGCAGAAGATCTTCTACCGCCCTGGAGAGGCAGTGATGCGCTACAGCTAGGCTCTCAGCATCCAGGTTGTCAGCGCAATGGACTGGAGGCTGCGGTGCAGCAGCATCCCACCCTCCTGTGACAGCGGCAGTGGGTCCCTCTGGGACAGCTGCAGAAGTAGGGGTAACCTAGGCATGACGAATATGACCGAGGCCACTTCCATGTAGATCTTGAGGAAGGCATGGGGAACCCGGGGCATAAGCAAGAATGCATACCAGTGGACCATGGGAGAAGGAAGGCATTCGCCGCCTCCCATCCCCGGGCCAGTCTCCACAAGCAGAAGCGTTGCAGCTGCGTATTCTCGAGATTGGCAAAGAGATCTATCACCGGGGTTCCACAGCATCGGAAGACCTCCCTCAGCACCGCTGGGTTCAGTAACCACTCGTGAGGCTGGAGGACCCAGCTCAGGCAGTTGGCCAGTACATTGCCCTGGCTCGACAAGTACACCACTTTGAGGGATATGTTCTTCCCCGTTGCCAAGTTCCAGAGGCACACTGCCTCCCAGCAGAGGTAGTACGAGCCTATGCCTCCCTGATTGTTGATGTAGTACATCACCACCTGGTTGTCCATCTGGACCTGAACCACCTGCCCGGCCAGATGGCCCTGGAAGACCCACAGGGCGTGATAGACTGCTCTGAGTTCTAGCAGGTTGATCTGCAAAGCACTCTTCTGGCAACCATGGTCCATGCAACTGTAAGTGAACGCAGTGGGCCCCCCAGCCCAGCTTGGACGTGTCCGTTGTAAGGATACACTGGATTGGGGGAGCCTGAAAGGGCAGGCCGGCTCAGAAGTTGAGGGGGTCCTGCCACCAAGTGAGAGATGCCACCAGTCAGCGTGATCTGGATGTGGTCCTCCAGGCGGCCCGAAGCATGTGCGCTGAGCATCCACCAAGCCTGCTGCATGCGGAGGCAAGCAAAGGGGGTGACGTGGATGGTAGATGCCATGTGCCCCAACAGGCGGAGCATCTGCCTGGCTGTCACCGCTGGGCCGATCTGCACTGCCTGCGCTAGGACAGCTAGGCGTTGCACACGGTCCAGTGGTAGGAAGGCCCTCGCCTAAGTGGAATGCAATAGGGCGCCAATGAACTCCAAACGCTGGGTGGGCAGGAAGTGAGACTTCAGGAAGTTGAGCACAAAGCCCAGGTGCTGGAGCCACCCTGTGGTGTGATGCGCTGCGTTGCGCTCCTCCTCTGGCGAGCTGGTTCGTATGAGCCAGTCGTCCAGGTATGGAAAGACGAAAACCCTCAGGAGCCTGAGGCGCACAGCCATGACCGCCAGGCATTTTGTGAATACCTGAGGAGCCGAGGACTAGGCCGAAGGTGAGCACCCTGTATTGATAGTGTCGTTCGCTGATGACGAATCGGAGGTCCTGACGGTGCCTTAGATGGATCAGGATGTGGGTGTAAGCATCTTTGAGATCCAAGGAGTATAGCTAATCTCCCTGCAGGAGGTAAGGCAGCAAGGTTCCAAGGGATACAGTTTTTAACTTTTCCTTGACCAGGAAGCAGTTGAGGTCCCGCCTGAAGCCCCCTGTTTTCTTGGACACAAGGAAGTAGAGGGAGTAGAACCCCCGGCCCAGTAAAGGCTGTGGGACGAACTCCACCACCTGGTCCTTGAGCAAGACCTCCAGCTTTCTTTGTAGGAACTCCCTGTGCAAGGGATCCACAGACAATTCCCCAGGGAAGAAGGGAGAAGGCAACTGAGAGAAGTGGAGGAGATACCCCTCCCTGACCATTTGCAGCACGCAGGCATCTACAGTGATGGCTGGCCACAGATAAGCAAAGTGGACTAGCCTGCCTCCAGTGAACCTTGGGCCCATTACCTTCTGGAAGAGGAAGGCTATGCCCAAAAAGTCAAAAAGCTCCCCCCAAGGCTCCGGCTAGGGCAGTTTGGTTTTTGGGGGCCTTTGGTTTATGGGGGCCATGCTCCTGATCCTTGGCCTACTGCCCCTGGGGGGAGAAGTGTGATGGGGTAGTTTCTATAAGCCTTCTTGGCCTTCGGGTGGAAGGGCTTTTTTGCCCTGAATTCTTCCTGCAGGAAGGTTCAGACCCTTTCTTGGACAGCCTGGTTCTGGTCATGAATTCCTTCTCCAGCTCGTTGGCCTTCTCTGTCACGGGCTTGCCAACGAGGTTCTCTCCCTGGCAAGGGACATCGGCCAACTTGTCCTGAACCCACTGCTCCAAGTCAGAGGACTGTAGCCAGGCCAGGTGGCAGGAACTAATGCCCACCACATTTACCCAAGCCACCGACTCTAAGTTGCCAAAGGCCACCTGAGATTGAAATTCGGAGCACTCATTGACTAATGACACCAGGGTCCTGAAGTGCTCAAGAGGTTCGCCTGATAACCCAGCCGAGAACCTGGCAAGCTCCTTCGCCAGGTCTCTCAGATATATGTCCAAGTACAACTGGTATGCCTGGATCTGGGTTGTGAGCATGGAGCCCTGGAAATACTTCCTGACAAAAGCGTCCATGGTGCAGGCCTCCCTGCCTGGAGAGGGGCACCAAGGAGTGTGTCTTTTGGCTTTTAATGCGATGCATGGCCAACTCCGTCACCATGAAGCTGTGTGGCAGTTGTCTTCCGGAAGCGAATAGACTGTTCACAATCGATATTTGTCACTAGGGTCTCCCACATCCTGAATAGCAGCCACTCCGGGATGGGGGGCATGGGCACCATCCGTGCCTCCTGAGGATGAGCCTCATACTGGCGGATCTTGAGATCTACTACTACTACTGAACATTTGTATAGTGAGACACGGTGAACACAGCGCTGCAGACATGTATCAGAGCTTACAATCTAGTCGAGACATACAACACAGTAGCTGTAGACATGGGATACAGCTAGAGGGAATAGTAAGGAAACACAAAGGTGAGATACTCGGTACATGGCTCATCCTCAGGCACTGCCACGAAGACAAGGGCCTGGGACATCTCCCTCACAAACTCCAGGAAGGCTAGATCTTCTGGAGGTGAATGCCACCAATGGTGTGGTGGAGATGGGTCGAAGGGGATGTCCCGGTGGAGGATGGTGTCGGGAAACTCTGTCTGTTTCCCACGCCGACCCAGAATCATCGGCAAGTGCAGCATCCTCCAGAGAGGTCCTCAATAAGGACAGTCCTGTAACTGGCACAGATGACCTGGAGGTACTGGGAGTCAGTCCCTGCTGTGCCTCGAGGAATGCAGCAAAGCTGCATTTCAGGACTGCCATCCTGGCTTTGATACCAGACGGCTCTGCAGTGGCATGTGCCGGCCTCAAGGACATTGACGCCAGCATCGTGTCCCTGGTAAGGGAATCCCTGATGATGATTGCGTCCGGGGACCAGACCCAATCCCCTGACTCTATGGAAGACTCTTCCCAACAGGGCTACTTAGAAGGGCGCTCCCGAACATTGTCACCAGCATCGGGTCGAGAGCTCCACACCCAGGAGTCTTACCCACCAGGCCGGGGTCGGACCTTGACTTCGGCTTCGATGAAGCTCGTGTCACATGGGGAAGGCCCTCTGAGGACAACTCCGATGATCTCAGGACTCCGACTGAACCCGGGCATGCAATGATGAGTCACCCGACGCCAGCATCAAAGGCAGGGATTCCGCCCCGATGCCAATCCAGAGGCAGACTTACCAAACAGCTCACCCTGCTACCTTTCACGTTCCTTCCGGGTCTTAGCCAACATCAAAAGGCAGAGCAGGCAGGAAGACATATCATGGTCTGCCCCGAGGCACTTAATGCAGGTACTGTGGCGATCCATATAGGACATAATGCAGTTCCACTTGCCACATTGCTTAAATGTTTATGTTTATGCAATTTCTAGATATACCGGCCAGGCTGAAGGGCATCAGAGACGTTTAAAATCACTACAAGCAGGTACTGGATACATTCACTCGTCCCCAAAGGGCTCACAATCTATGTGTACCTGAGGCATCGGAGGATTAAGTGGATTGCCCAAGGTCACAAGAAGTGCCTATAGGACTAGAAACACCAGTCCCTCCAGCCTGAGATTGCTGTCCCCAGGTGGGAATTGAACCCCTGGGCCCTCTGGCCTGGGGTACCTTTGTCCTGACCACTAGGCCACTCCTCCCTCTGCTGGTCGAAGACATAGCAGGAAAAAACAGCTTCCGTGATATCAAACTCAGACATCTCGACCAGCTAGGCTGCAAGTAAAAAAAATGTGCACCAAAAAATAAAGGAAAAATGAGATACCCGAGCGAAAAGCACAATGCCGAGGCAGTGGATTCAGGCGGTGGAAAGGTGATCGAACCGATCCTGGTGAAAAAAAAGACAGAAAGAAAATACCAAAGGACAGTGTAAAAAAAATCAACTTTATCCAGGGTGCACAGACAACACGTCTGCAGGGCTCCGCAGAAAAAAAAGAAGACTGAGGTAAGATGGCACCCTTAGGTGGGAAGGTGACTGCGCATGCATGGTGTAACGCCCAAAGGCTTTCTTTGAAAGCTGGGACGTGGATCCACGCAGGCTCCATCAGCGCCGTCACCCATATGTGAGGACTGACTTCCTGCTTGCACCTGAAGAAATTTACATTCAAAGTAAGCAAAATACAGGTTGGCAACATCCGCAGCCAAAGACCACCCCAATGGCAACTCCCTTAATCTGTTTGTAAAACAACCCTCAAACAGAAATAATTCCCAGTTAATGCCAAGGATGCCAGCTGTATCACGTAGCAAGTTGGCGGACATATTGGGCCAGGCCTCTCCAAGAGAATATCCATTATGATGTCAAGGGCTGCCTTCTGGGGAACATTCATATAATAACTAGGATAAGCTGATTGTGATATCCAGTAAATTCATTTAAAATATATGTATCATATGTGAGGAGTCTCATTCAAAAGAAGGAGCCTTGGTCACAAAAGGCCTAAGAAATATGTCCAAAACTTTGAAAACTAGTTCAAGCAAGAAACTAATCACAGATATTACTGGGCAACCAGGGGAGTACACTAATGATTTATGCATTTTTGGTAGGACGTATATAATTGTTACCGGAAGAGCCACAGTTAAAAAAAAAAAAAAAAAAAGAAATCGGAGGTGCCGTTTTCTGCTGGACTCTTATTTTGCTGCATTTCCCTGGATGATTGCTGGCACTAGCGGCTCTCCCAATTGGTTCTTGAGCTGCTCTGAGGGCTTTAAATTCACCTGCCCCACCGCGGGACGCGGTCACGGGCATCCCCTGGGGGCGTGACCAAAGGGGCAGGCCACGCCCCTTTGGTGCCCCTTCGGTCCACGTCGGTTGAGGAGGTTAGTCCCTGTTATGGGGAAAAGGAAAAAGAAGTCGCCGCCTGTTGTTCAAGTGAAGGCAGTGAAGACTATCGGTCCAATGGATGCACATGTACAGTTACATGATTTAGCTGCCTCTGCCCAGTCGGCATTGAATGATCTTGTAGATACGTCAGCTGTGAGTACTTCTTCCCTTACTCCTTCTCCTAGCGAAATGGGCGTAACTCCGCCCATCGGTGATTCTAAGTCAGCGTCCGCTGTTGCTTCATCATTGACTGAGCCAGTAATGGTTAATTCTGTTTTGGAAGTTTTACCCACCTCTTTTTTAAGAGTGGATTCTGCTGTGCCATCTATTCCGATGCCTACTGCGATTTATTTTCCCCCGGTTGCTGAAGTCCACACTCCACCGTTGGATATTTCTCTGAAAGACATATGGATGATTGTTTCCCGTATGGAGCTTGCCTTAGGTTCCTCTTTGAAGAAGATCTCGGATTTTTCTAATGAGACTGTTTTGAAATTGTCTGATCATCAGGATAGAATATTATCTTTAGAAAAGCGGGCTGATTTCCAGGATTCTGGTTTTCTTTCTCATAAGGCTTTATTAGATAAGATTCCGGTGGATTCATTGGTGTTACATAGGCAAGATGAATATTTAGAAAATATGTTTAGATCTTGTAACCTTCGGTTACTTAATTTCCCGAAGACACATTTTTTATCCCCTATGATTTTGTTGCAAAAAAATTTTCAGGAGATACTGTGTTTTAGTGACGCTAAGGCAATCAGTATTTCTAAGCTTTTTTATGTTCCAATTGGTAATGTGGATAATGGGGAGATAGAGGGGGGGATGGGTTCAGTCACAACATCCAGCCTCTTCTCCTTTAGATATCTCAGAGTTTATTGAGTCAGATAATGATATTATAAATTCTAGGGCTACTCTATTAGTAACATTTGTTTCTATGATGGATAAAGATAGAGTTCTTCGTGCTTATTTAAAAAAAAAAAAAGATAAGTTTTGTGGACAAACCATACAAATTTTTCCAGACGTCTCTAGAGAAACCCAGCGGCGACATAAGTCCTTTCTGGATATGCGTCCGCGTGTTCTTGCTTTAGGGGCTTCTTTTTATTTAAAATTTCCATGTAAATGCCATGTTTCGTACCAGGGGAAAAGATATGTATTCGTTGATGTAGAACAGTTAACTATTTTCTTGGATGGTAAGACTTAATGGCTCTCTCTTTGGTGTTTGTTTTCTTTTTCTCTTTTATTAGATTCACTGATATGTGAAATAGAGTTTGATTTATATTTCAGGAATCATTCAAGGTTTGAGTGTTGTTGTATTATTTCGGCATCTCCTTGATGAGTATCAGGTTGCATTTCAATGTATTTTCTTATGCTACACTGTATTGATAATGGCTATTTCCTTTGTGTTGTTTTTTTTGTATCATTAAGAAAATTAAAAAAAAAAAAAATCGAGCTCCTTTTCTGTCAAATAACCCACATCTCAGCCAATCAACAACAAATTGTCAAGGGTTATTTTTGAAAGGTGTAGCGGGGTCCCCATCTTGCCTCTCATAAAAATCCTTGTCACACAATTGGCACTCAACCTCTTATGTAGTCACACCTATTCTGAATGATCAGGGCACCTCTCTTATCTGCAGGTTTGATCAATATATCAGAATTAGCTCTCAATGCCATCATGGCTTCTCTTAAACCTTAAAGATATTAAAATAAGTGTGTGATTTATGAGAGTATAATTCCTCCACCCTCTTGAGTACAACTTTCTCGAATGTGTCAATGGAGGGGTGGGATGCATTTGGGGGTACACAGATGGATAGTATTTTAATGACCGAGGAAACCTCTAGCAGCCTTCCTCTTTGTGAGAAATAGTCTTTAATTCTCAATTTTCTGAAAAACTTATATAAATCAGTATGGGTGTTAAAAGGGTCATGCCTAGCAGTCGAGACAAAGGAGAGGACCTTATTGAGTACATGTAGCTCAACCTTACTCAATGTATAATTGGAAAGATTAACAACATTGTTCCTTAATCTCGGAAGGAGGTCCTCCTTTAAGCCATCTCCCAAACTATTCCCTGCCCTCTCTGTGGCTAGAAAGGCTTGTGATAAACCCTAGTCCTCTGTTAGTTTTGGAGATGTTGTACTCCAGTACATGTTCCCTGAAGATCATTTCTTCTCTAAGGAAGATCAGGGAGCTGGTATAGATAAGAGTTGGGAGGAGCTAGTCCATCTCATGCAAAGATGCATACGTGAAGAGATGCATGCCTCGTTGTTAGAATATTGTAGGAGCAAGATGGTCCCCAGGGGCATAAGAATCAGTAAGGCCCCTGGGATGTACAGAGAATGAAGAATTCAAGAGGAATTTGACAGCTATTTAAAATAAATGCACGTTGGACCCGATGATTTTACTTATTAACACCTCTAAACAGAAAGCTGAAAGTATCCAAAAAGAAGTGGATGAAAAATTCCAAAGCTGATCCATGTAAAAACCCTGAAGAGGCAAAACTTGTCAAGAGGGGAACAGAGGGGCAGAGCCCTCTAGAGGAGCCTCAGAATGGCTGCGGATCCTTTTCCTTGCTTGTTCAAGATCGTTTCTCTCATGTTCTGGTCCTGGTGGCTTGTTTTTTTCAGAGAAAGCATAGTTACCCACCTATAACAGGTGTTCTCCAGGGACAGCAGGAATCAGCCCTCACTTATGGGTGAGGTCGGCACCGACGGAGCCTGAGCTGAGCAATTCCCCAGCTTTCAAAGAAAGCCTTTGGGATTGATGCCATGCATGCGTGGTCCTCTACCCACTCAAGGGTGCCATCTTGCTCAGTCAGGTCCCATACCTAGAGCCCAACTAAGAGGATGGCAAGGGAAGGATAAGAATAGCAACTCTTAAGGGGAGGTGGGAGGGTAGCGAGGACTGATTCCTGCTGTCCCTGGAGAACACCTGTTGCAGGTAGTAAATACGCTTTCTCCAGGAACAAGCAAGAAGTCAGTCCTCACTTATAGGACTCCCCAGCTACAGGCTACCGAAACCTATAAGCAAGCGCCTCCGTGAAGCCATGAGCAGATTACGACGATCCGAAGGAAGCCCGAGTCCTCGGGTCCTCAGGGGCCAAGCTCCTGGTAGTCGCAGGAGGAGGTCGGAGGGCAGGAGTTGCTTATACACCGAACAGATTACGGAGTACAGCCTGGCTGAAGGCGCCATCCTGGCGGGACTCCCCATCCAGGCAGTAATGCAAAGCGAAGGTATTCGCTGAAGACCGGGTCGCAGCCTGGCAGATGTTCATCAGAGGCACTGAGCGCAGCGAAGCCATCGACGCACTGACTCGTCGATCCAGCGGGGCCACAGCCTTTGCCTGGGTAAAGGCGATGCAGTCTGCCACCCAGATGGAGAGGGTGCGCGTGTGATTGTAAGCCCCAGACGGTTGGGATCGTAGGCGATTAAGAGCCGGTCGGACTCGCGATGACCCTGGGTGCGCTGCAGGTAGAAGGTATGCAGAACCGCTGACACCCAGTCAGCGTGAGGTCTCGGGAAGAAAGTCGGTAAGACTATCCCTTGGTTGAGATGAAAATCCGAGACAACCTTCGGTAGGAACTTGGGGTGGGTGCGAAGGACTACCCTTTTCCCATAGAACCTGGTGTAGGGGGCCACGGCCATGAGGGCTTGAAGTTCGCTAACGCGACAAGCCGAGGTCAGCGCCACCAGGAAGACTACCTTACAGGAGAGGTGCTGAAGCTAGCATGTCGCCATCGGCTCAAATGGCGGCTGCGTCAGCTGCATGAGCACAATGTTCAGGTCCCACTCAGTCAGCGGAGGCCGGACAGGGGGCATGGAGAGTAAAAGGCCTGGCATGAAGCGGGAGACCAGTGGCTGGCGCGGGAGGGGTTTGCCCGAGAGGGGTTTACCCGACGGGAAAATGGTTGGCTGAAATGGTGCTCAAGTGAACCCTGACCAAATTTGATTTCAGCCCTACCTGCGAAAGGTGGAGGAGGTACTGGAGAGCGGCTCGATCTGAAGCCTGGAGCACCAGACCGAGAAGCGCTGCCACTTGAGGGCGTAGGCCCGTCTCGCTGAGTCTTTCCTCGATGCGAGCAGGACTTCTTTGATCTCCTCTGGGAGGTGCAGCAAGGCTAAGGAGATCCGTTCAGCCGCCAGGCTGCTAGATATAGCGAGTCCAGCTTCGGGTGAAGCACCCGTCCCTCTTCCTGCGTCAGCAGACCCAGAGCACTGCCCAGGGGGACCGGGGCTCCAACGAGAGTCAGAGTAGAAGCAGAAACCAAGGCTGTCGAGGCCACGAGAATCACCGATGCTCGGTCCTACTGAATCTTATAGAGAGTCCTCGCTATGAGGGGAGTGGGGAGAAATACATACAGAAGCCTGGAGGTCCAGTTCAGGAGGAACGCATCCGGGGCTACCTTGCTCGGGTGCAGTATCGGCCCTCAAAAGCGGGGAAGCTGTGCATTTGCCGGGCTGGCAAACAGGTCTATGGATGGAGTCCCCCAGCGGCGAAACAGGTGAAGAACCATTTCTGAACTCAGGCGCCACTTGTGCGGGCGGAGAAGCCTACTGAGCCTGTCCACGAGGACTGTCTTGCCTGGGAGGTAGACAGCTCTCAGGGTCATACCCCAGCGCACTGCGAAAGAGCAGAGGAGGACCGCCTCCCGGCAGAGGAGGCAGGAGCCCGTACCCCCTTGTTTATGTAGAACATCATGACCTTGTTGTCGGTCTGCATGAGCACAGACTTGCCTCGCAAGTGGTGCTCGAAGACCTTCAAGGCCACCCGGACTGCTCAAGGTTCGAGCAGGTTGATCTGCTGCTGGGATTCCTCAGGTGACCACCGTCCCTGGGTACGGAGGTTGCCACAGTGGGCTCGACGGTGAGGCATCCATCGTCAAGATGAGCTTGTGTTGCAGAGCCTGGAAGGGCATGCCCCGAAGTAAGCTTCGGCGATTCTGCCACCAATCCAGGGAACTGGATAGGCTGTGCGAGACCGAGATGGGATCCTGGAGCCAGCCCGAGGCTTGGGACCATTGCGTTTTAAGGCACCACTGAGCTGCTCACATATGCATGCGAGCATGGGGAACGACGTGCACAATTGAGGCCATGTGCCCCAGAAGGCGCAGCATGACTCGTGCCGAGACCCTGGTTTGGCTTTGGACCTCGGCACCCAGAGCACAGGGGCGGTCCGTGCTTGCTCGAGGGAGGAAGGCGGTCACTCGTTCCATGTCGAACAGTGCGCCGATGAACTCCAGTGCCTGCACCAGTTCAGGTGGAACTCGGAGTAATTGATCAGGAAACAGAGGCATTTGAGGAGGAGGACCGTGCGCGAAGCCGAGAGGCATGCCTCCTCAGCCAATGTGCCCATGATGAGCCAATCGTCTAGGTAGGGGTAGATGGATATGCCCTGCAGCCGAAGGTAGGCTGCGGCCATCAACAGGCATTTGGTGAAGACTCACAGGGCAGACGCGAGCACGAAGGAGAGCACTCTGTACTGATAGTGCTCCCCCTGCACCCTGAAACACAGGTACTTCCTGTGCTTGGGGTGAACAGGGATGTGAGCGCAAGCGTTTCTGAGATCCAAGGAGCATAGCCAATCGTCCTGCTGGAGGAAGAGCAGCAGGACACTAAGCGATAACATTCTGAACTTCTCCCTCACCAGAAATATGTTCAGGTTCCTGAGATCGAGGATGGGACGCAGGCCCCCTGTCCTCTTCGGAACGAGGAAGTAACGGAAGTAGAATCCCCGACATCGGAGATGCAGCGGGGCTCTTTCGACCGCCTGTTGACCAAGGAGGTTGTCCAATTCTTGCTTTAAGCAAGCCTGGTGTGAGGGAAGCCAAGTAGGTTCCGCTGGGGAGAAGGGAGGGAGGAGTATGTCCAGATGGAGACGGTAATTGTCCTGGATGACCCAGGTGTCCGATGTGATGGCCTCCCCCACGCGGGGGTGAAAAGAGAGACATCTTTCTACCAGCAGAAGCACCGCCGGAAGACGAGAAGCTATGCATTTGGCATCAAAACCCCGGAGCTGGCTGGGGGTGGCACCGGTGGTTGGGTCTTGGGCCCCTTAGGTTTCCAGTGACTCTGAGCTCTGCCCTTGCCTTGGCTGCTGGGTATCGGCACTGGAGCGGGCGGATAGGGTGGGTATCCCCGATAAGGAAGCACCTTCCTCTGAAAGAAGGGTTTCTTACTGTGCTGTTTCTTCCGGGGAAGGGATGTCTTCTGAGAGAGACAGGTGCAGATTACGAACTCAGTCTTCATCTCGGCTGTCTTGTCCTCCATGGGCTTGCCTAACAGTTGTTTACCGAGGCATGGAACATCCAAGAGTTTTCTCCTGGACCCACTGTTCCAGGTCTCAGGACTGGAGCCATGCTTGACACCGGGCTCAGATGCCAGCTGCTGCCACACGGGCGGAAGACTCGAACCAGTCATACGCGGTGCGAGAAAGGTATTTCGAGCAGTCTGTGACCGATCTCAGGAAGGTCTGAAATCTGAGAAGGTGGTCACCTTTGAGGCCTGTGGAGAAACTGCCAAGCTCTTTAGCGAGGTCACGAAGGAACATACATCCAGGCATACCAACTATATATGGGTAACATGCCATCATGGATCCCTGCTAAGTCTTACATTCGAGGGCGTCAAAGGCATAGGATTCTCTGCCGAGAGGAACCGAAGACTGACTTCCGGCTCTTCTGTTCCTGCATCATGGATGCCACCAACATGGAGGTATGAGGAAGCTGGGCCTTTCGAAACCCAGGGCCGCACTGGACTCTGTACATGGTATTGAGTCTTTTACTGATAATAGGGACAGAGGCGGGTGCTTCCCACATGTGGAGAAGCAGCCAGGTCAGGATGGACAGCACAGGGACCGTGAGAGACTCCCTTGGAGGAGACTCATATTGCAAAATGTTGAGTTCCTCTGTCCTTGGCTCTTCCTCGGTCTGCGTGGGCAGATTGAGGGCCCGAGCCACATCCCACACAAATACCAAGAAGGAAGTATCTTCAGGGGGTGACTGCCTTCGCGAGGCGGGCAGGGATGGGTCAGAAGGAAGGTCCCGATGGGCACAGGTTTTAGGGGACCTGTTCCCGTCCAATTCCCAGCCCGAGAGGTCCGAGGACTCTGAGTCAGGCTGATCCCCAAGTCCGGTGGCCGAGGCCCGTCTGGAGCCAGAGGCACCGACTCTGGAAGACCTCGCCCCCGAGGAACGGATCGGCGAGCAAGACTGGTGCCAAGGACCCTCATGAGACCCATGGCTTTCGGACGTTTCCAAGGCAATTTTCGGGACCACAGTCGAGAGGCCCTCTGTCTCGAAGCACGAGCCAGCCGTGCTGGGCAAGAGCGCCTGCTATGCAGCTAGGAAGGCAGAAATACTGCACTCTAGTGTCAGCATACGGGACTCCCACTCAGGAGTGGGTCCCTGGGACGCCGACGCCAGGGTTACTGGGTCTGGGGTGGAGGAGGAGAAGGGGTCCTCACTGGGATGACCCTCAGGAGACCGGGCGCCATCGTCAAGGCCTCCGTGTCTGTACGAGGTACCTTTCGAGGCCGCTACTTGTCTGCCTCTCGGGAGCACCGGGGAGGGCTAAGGGAACGAGCTCGAAACTGCTCACATTTATCCGGAGCCCCTGACAGCATCTTCGAGGTCGTCTTCTTTTTTCACCATTCCACCTCGGGCGAACCCTGGTCAGAGTGACGCCTGGGATGCGGAAGTCACTGCGGAAAACCCCGCAGGTGGTGGATCAGTAGAGCAGAGTGCCACTGGGGACTCCGGTGCTGACTTATGTAAAATGTCATCTGACTTCTGCTTACAGCTTTGTAAGGCCTTAGCGGACATTTGACATTTTCCTGCAAAGCAAGCAGAGCTCCAGGTTGTGGTCAGCCCCCAGGCACCGTAGCCAACAGTCATGGGTGTCCGTGAGCGACATGTTTTTGGAGCATCTATCACATTTTTTTGAAGCCGGTGGCCATGGGGGCAAAGAGAGCCCCTGCGAGGTTGAATAGATGGGGGAAGATGGGAGAGGAGCGGTGCAACCGGAAAAAAGGCCAATAGGAGATAATCTTTTTCTGAGGGACGAGGACTTGCGTCCAAAGGGCTCCACGGAAAAAGGGAGATTAAGCAAGATGGCACCCTTGGACAGGAAGAGGATCACGCATGCATGGCAGCAATCCCAAAGGCTTTCTTTGAAAGCTGGGGAATTGCTCCGCACAGGCTCTGTCTGTGCCGACCTCACCCGTGAGGACTGACTTCCTGCTTGTTCCTGGAGAAAGGGAGTTTCTGCCTGGATGACTCACTACTGAAATTGTATAAAGGCTTCCTGTCCCAGGGGTAAACGGATCCTCTCCTGCAATCTTCATCCATCATATTTTTCTATTTTTATTTTTTTTTAATCTTTAATCAGTCTCCTGTATTCCAATAAATTCTAATCAAAATCCTTCTTGTAGGATTTAAAGTGGAGTCGTCCTCTTTAAGGGAGTTCAATTTTTCGTCCACTTCTTTTTGGATACTTTCTGCTAACAACGAGACATGCATCTCTTCACGTATACATCTTTGCGTGAGATAGACTAGCTTCTCCCAATTCTTATCTATACCAGCTCCCTGATCTTCCTTAGAGAAGAAATGGTCCTCAGGGAGCATGTGCTGGAGTACATCATCTCCAAAACTAAGTACATTCCTCCAGGAGGAGAACATCTTGCTAAAAGCAACAGCAGGACCACAAGGGACGACAACCCCTTCCCCTTCTTTTTCTCCCCTTCTTTGTTGCCCCCTCACCCACTTTTTTGTTGGAATATTCTCTTTTTGGTCGTGCACACATTTGCTATACTTAGCATGGAACAACTATGATGCTGTAATTCTTTCATCCCATGGTTTTATCTACATACATTTTGTTTAGATATTATGCCTCCTTTATACACTATTTTGTCTCCTGTACAGTAAATCATAGTTACTCATCTGTAACAGGTGTTCTCCGGGAACAGCAGGAATATAGTCTTCACATATGGGCGACATCGGTACCGATGAGGCCCGCGCGGGAACACTCCCAAGCGTCCAATAGGAAAGCGTTTAGGAGCACTCCACTGCCCTGCGCAACCGCCTTCCCAACTCCCTCTTCAGTTGAGCTTGTAGCTGAGAAAGACTAAATGAAACCCTATAACTCCTAGGGAAAGAGGGCAGGTTGTGAAGGCTAAATTTCTGAAGTTCCCGGAGATCACCTGTTACAGATGAGTAACTACGCCATCTCCAGGAACAAGCAGGAATGTAGTCTTCACATATGGGACTCCCTAGCTCCCAGATGGCAGATGAAGGGACCTCAGAACCGGTAGAGGTTTGCCTCTGAGTAGGCATGAGGTGGTCATGGATTCCACATGGATTTTCTGGTATCTTCTAGGTCCGAGACAGAGGGTAGGAGTTACATCTAAGTCAGAAAGAGATGCTGGAGTACAGCCTGACCAAACATGGCATCCAGACAGGAGTTCTTGTCCAGACAATAATGGGCAGAAAAAGTATTGACAGAAGACCAAGTTGCTCCTTTGCAAATTTCATCAATGGTTACTGAGCATAAGTTTGCCATCAAGGTGGTCATGGCGCAAACGTTGTGAGCAGTGACATGCCCTTGCAGGGAGAGTCCTGTTTTGTCATAGGCAAAAAAAATGCAGTACGCTGTCCATCTGAAGAGTGTACGCTTAGAAACAGGTAATCCCAGATGACTGGGGTCAGAGTTGCTTCCACTCTAGACGCATGAAGTTTAGGAAAGAAAACTGGAAGGTAAACTGACTAGTTTAAATGGAAGGAAGACACCACCATTGGCATAAAGTGTAGGTAAGTCCAAAGGACTACTTTGTCATGGTGGAAGCAGGTATAGGGAGGATCCACCACCAAAGCCTAAAGCTCACTAATGCATCTAGCTGAAATGACGGCAATTAGGAAGATTACTTTCCAAGAGAGGAACTTAAGTGTGGGTGGTTTGAGAAACTGAGCTAGAACACTGAGGTCCCAAGCTACCGGAGGTGGCTTAATGGGCGGTTTGAACAGCAGGAGACCTCTCATGAAAAATGCTACTAGTGGTTGCGTGGAGATGGGCTGTCCATGTAGTAGATGGTGAGAGGAAGCAATGGCACCGAGGTGGGCTCTCACCGAGTTTGTCTTTAGACCTGTCGAGGACAAGTGGAGGAGATACTGGAGGAGTGACTCCCCTGGAGTAGGAAAAAAAAAGTTTGAGATCTTTCTGGGAACACCAGACAGAGAATCTACGCCACTTAAAAGCGTATGAATATCTGGTGGAGGGCTTTCTGCAAGCCAAAAGGATCCTTTAACCTCTGGAGTAGGGTCAAAGCTTTGTAACGCTATGCTCTCAGCAGTCAAGCTGTGAGGCAGAGACACCGTGGATTGGAATGAAGTAGTGAGCTGTCGTCCTGGGAAAGGAGATCGAGTGCAAATCCCAATCACAGATGATGAGTCTGAGTCAGAAGTAGTAGCAATGGAAACCACGGTCGCTGCAGCTTGTGAGGAGCTATGAGTATCATGGATCCCTTGTCGGGCTGAAGCTTAAAAATTAGGTGAATGAGGGCTATAGGAGGGAACGCATAAAGCAAATCCTGACCCCAGTGTAGGTGGAAGGCTTTCACCTCTTGGAGTTCTTGTGCAGAAGCGAGGAAGCTTGGCATTTTGGGGAGTCAAACAGATCTATGTCTGGAATTCCCCAGGTCTGGAAGATGTAGGACATTGTGTCCGGATGGAGAGACCATTTGTGGGGAAGAAGGATGCAACTCAGTCAGTCTTGCAAGACATTGATCTCCCCAGGGAGGTATACCACTTGGAGGAACAATGGCAAAGGACCATAGGTGTAGCGCCCCCTCACAGAAGGGCCAAGAGCCTGTTTCTCCCTGCTTGTTCACATAGAACATGACAACATGACTGTCCATCCTGACATGGACTTCTTGTATGCTGAGGTGGTGTTGAAAAACCCAGAAGGCATTCAAGATAGCATGACGTTCCAGGAGACTGATCTGAAGTTGTGACTCCTGTGTTTTCCAGAGCCCCTGTGTAGTCAGGTTGCCCAGATGGGCTCCCCAACCCAGTTTGGAAGCATCCGTCATCAGGGTACACTGAAGTGGAAGCATCTGAAAAGTAGATTTTCTGGAGAACACCACCACTGAAGGGATGTGCTTAGATGGGCAGCAACTTCTATCTTGCCCCGAGGCCTGCTTCCACTGGGAGGCAAGAGTCTACTGGGCTGTGCGTATACGTTGTTGGGCAAATGGAATGACATGTACTGTAGAGGCCATGTGCCCCAGGAGCTGCAGTATCTCTCGGGTGGTCAGATGGTCTCGAAAGAGCTTCAGGGATGCTAATTCAACTAGAAGGGCACAACGGAGATGAGGCAGAAATACCCTGGACTGTTAGGTATCTAGTAGTGCTACGATGAACTCTAGATTTTGAGTTGGAATGAGCAGGGATGTTGGGAAGTTTAATCACAAATGTTGTAGTATAGTTATGGTAAGATTCAAGGAAAGTAGTACCTCTTGGGAGGTGTCTGCTGTTGAGTCAGTCATCTAAGTAAGGGAAGACGAATATCCCCAGAGTTCTTAGATAAGCGGCTACGACTGCCATGAACTCTGTGAAGACTCTTGGGGCAGAGGCGAGTCCGAAGGGAAGGACTCTGTATTGATAATGTTTTCCTTGAAAGGTGAAGCGTAGATATTTCCTGTGTCCTGGATGGATAAGGATATGTGTGTACACTTCTTTTAGATCTAGGGAACAGAGCCAGTCCTGACTCTGGAGGTAGGGTAGAAGAGTCCCAAGAGAGATCTTAAACTTTTCGTGGACTAGAAACTTGTTGAGGTCCAGAATGGGCCTGTACACTCCAGTTTTCTTTGGAATGAGAAAGTACAGAGAGTAAAAGCCCATTCCCTGTTGGGATGGTGCAACATCTTCTATGGCAGTGGTTCTCAACCTTTTTTTGCACCATGACCCCCTTTTACCATTGGTCAACTTGTGATGACCCCCAATGATAAAGAGTAGTTACTCACCTGTAACAGGTGTTCTCCAGGAGCAGCAGGAATCAGTCCTCACATATGGGTGACGTCGGCGCCGACGGAGCCCTCGCGGAGCAATTTTCCCCAGCTTTCAAAGAAAGCCTTTGGGAATTGCAGCGCGCATGCGCGGTCCCCTTCCCGCCCAAAGGTGCCATCTTGCCCAGTCTGATGACATAGCGAAAAGACAGCAAAAAATTTGCAAAAACTAAATCATATGACTGCAACTCCAAGGGGAGGAGGGAGGGTTGTGAGGACTGATTCCTGCTGCTCCTGGAGAACACCTGTTACAGGTGAGTAACTACGCTTTCTCCAGGACCAAGCAGGAAGTCAGTCCTCACATATGGGACTCCCCAGCTTAAGGCTACCGGAGACCCTAAGCACAAAAATGAGCTCCCTCAAGCTCAGTAGCACCGAAGGAAGGAATCTTCTCTGACTAATCTCCAACCGGTAGCCCAACATTCGGGATGGAGGGTAGGAGTTGCTTAAACCTCGAAGAGATTACGGAGGACTGCCTGTCCGAAAGCACTGTCCCTACGGGACTCCCTCTCGAGGCAGTAATGGGTTGCAAAAGTCTGGCTCGAAGATCAAGTGGCGGCCCGACAGATGTCTGCCAACGGAACAGAGCGGAGGTAAGCCACTGACGCAGCCTTCGCCCTAACCCGATGAGCCTTGACTCGACTTTCCAACGAGAGGCCTGCCGCCCCATAAGTCCAAGCGATACAGTCAGCTACCCAGATGGACAGAGTACGCTTGGAGACAGGGAGCCCCAATTTATTAGGGTCGTAAGACAGGAAGAGCTGAACAGTCTTACGGTGCTCCCGTGTACGATCAAGGTAGAAGGTCAACGCCCTCCGACAGTCCAGGGTATGCAGGACCATTTCAGCTCGGCTGGAGTGTGGCCTGGGAAAGAAGGTCGGAAGCACCACCTCCTGATTGATGTGAAAAGGGGAGACCACTTTTGGAAGAAACTTAGGATGAGTCCGCAGGACTACCCTATTCTTGTAGAACCTAGTGTAAGGGGGATCAGACACGAGGGCCTGCAGTTCACTAACGCGTCTAGCGGAAGTGAGGGCTACCAGGAATAAGGTTTTCCATGAAAGAAAACGGAGAGGACAGGTAGCCATAGGTTCAAAAGGCGGACAGGTGATCCGCTGTAAAACCACGTTCAGGTCCCAGTCAGGGGCTGGGGGGCGCAAAGGTGGTTTAAGGAGAAGGAGACCTCGGGAGAACCGTGCCACGAGAGGGTGGCCGGAAAGAGGCCTGCCTTCCATCGGTACATGATGTGCAGAAATGGCACTGAGGTGAACTTTGACCGAGTTGGACTTTAGTCCAAGATTGGAGAGGGAAAGCAAGTACTGCAAGACCACCGACACCGAGCAGGAGAAGGGATCCTGAGACTGTTGAGTACACCAGGTGGAGAAGCGACGCCATTTAAGGGCGTAGGATTTCCGGGTAGAGGGTCGCCTGGAAGCTAGCACGACCTCTTCCACCTCTGGAGGCAGCAGGAGGGGAGCGAGGACTACCCTTTCAGCAGCCAGGCCATCAGATGAAGAGATCTGAGGTTGGGGTGTAGGAGAGACCCCTGATCCTGGGTCAGGAGATCGGGTTGAAACCCCAGAGGCAACGGAGTATCTACCGCCAGTTGCAGCAGTAGCGGGAACCACAGTTGCCTGGGCCACCGGGGAGCTATCAGGATTATCGAAGCCTTGTCTTGGAGAACCTTGAAAAGTGTCCAAGACACCAGCGGCATGGGAGGAAAGGCATACAGAAGGCCCGTGGACCATGAGAGCAGAAAAGCATCCGCCGCTACTTGGAGGGGATGCGGTTCCCGAGAGCAGAACCGAGGCAGTTGCCTGTTCAGGGGACTGGCAAAGAGATCCAGCGTGGGGAGGCCCCACTGGAGAAAAATCCTTTGAACCACCAACGGGTCCAATCTCCACTCGTGTGGTTGGAGGATTCTGCTCAGTTTGTCTGCCAGGCAATTTTCTTGACCTGGGAGATAAACAGCTTTGAGGAGGATTCCTCGGCTGACGGCCCAAGCGCAGAGCTTTTGTGCTTCCCGACAGAGAAGGAAGGAGCCCGTGCCCCCCTGTTTGTTCACGTAGAACATGGCCACTTGATTGTCCGTCTGGACGAGGACGGACTGGTGAGTGGTAAGGTGGGAGAAGGCCCGTAGAGCCAGGCGGATCGCTCTGAGCTCCAGGAAGTTGATCTGCTGGGCAGATTCCCACGGGGTCCAGAGACCCTGAGTACATGTCCCTTGGCAATGTGCTCCCCAACCCAGGAGAGAAGCATCGGTCGTCAGTACCTGAACAGGCGGAGGAGACTGAAAAGGCATCCCGAGCACTAGGTTGGGTAGATGAAGCCACCACCGTAGAGAAGAGACCAGCGGGCTGGAGATTCGTACTGAGTCCGCTAGTCTCCCCGAGGCCTGACGCCATTGTGAGCGAAGGCACCATTGAGCAGGCCGCATATTCAGGCGGGCATTGGGGGTCACATGGACCGTGGAAGCCATATGGCCGAGCAGTCTCAGAAAGTGCCTGGCCGAGACCCGGGAATGGCTGCGAAAGCGGCTGGTGAGAGCCATGAGCCGTTGTGCCCTGTCGAGCGGCAGAAAGGCTCGCACCTGAAGCGTGTTTAATCTGGCGCCGATGAACTCGAGATCCTGAGAGGGGAGCAAAGTGGACTTTTCGAAGTTTATGACAAAGCCCAAGTACTGGAGCAGAGTCACAGTACGTTGCGTGGCGTGAGTGGCCTCTGTGGAGGACGGTGCTCTGATGAGCCAGTTCGTCTAGGTAAGGGAAGACAAAGAGGCCTTGAAGCCGGAGATAAGCCGCTACCACTGCGAGACATTTTGTGAAGACTCGTGGTGCGGAGGATAGGCCAAAGGGCAGTACTCTGTACTGGTAATGATTGCCTGCCACCACAAACCTTAGGCATTGCCGGTGGCTTGGGTGGATGAGGATGTGAGTGTAGGCATCCTTTAGATCCAAGGAGCATAGCCAATCTCCCTGCCGGAGGTAGGGCAGCAAGATTCCAAGGGTAAGCATTTTGAACTTTTCCCTTTCCAGGAACTTGTTGAGGTTCCGCAAGTCCAGGATGGGTCTGAGGCCTCCAGTTCGCTTTGGTATCAGGAAGTACCTGGAATAAAAGCCTTGACCCCTCAGGTGGTGGGGCACCGGTTCCACCGCCTGTTCCTGAAGAAGACTTGCCAACTCTTGAAGGAGTAAGTCCTGGTGAAGAGGGGGTCACAGAGGCTCCCCTGGAAAGTAGGGGGGAGGTACCTGGTGGAAGTGTAGAAGATAGCCCTCTCGGACTATGTGGAGCACCCAGGTATCTGACGTGATGTTGGACCACCTGTGGGCAAAGTGGACCAGCCGGCCTCCCGTGCTGAGAGAAACCAGCGGAGGGGGAGAGGCTATGCTGAAAGAGTCAAAAACCCCCACCCTGCGGAGCAGGGGCCGTGGCGCAGGCTTGGGGGCTTGCTGCCTACGGGACCCGTTACCCCGTCCCTTGGCCTGCTGACCCTGTTGGGGAGCTGCGGAGGCCTGATAATGAGGGTAGTGTTTATAGGCAGCCGCCTTCCTCGGGTAAAAGGGCTTTTTCCCCGAACCCTTCTTCTTCTGGGAAGGGGCAGAGGTTTTCCTGGAGAGCCGAGTCCTGGTGAGAGTCTCTGTCTCGAGTTGTGCAGCCTTCTCATCCATAGGTTTGCCAAAGAGGTTTTCACCTCTGCAGGGGACATCGACCAACTTGTCCTGCACCCAGGGCTCGAGGTCGGATGACTGAAGCCAAGCCTGTCGGCGGGCACCGATGCCGGCTGCGGCTACTCGAGCCGATGCCTCAAAGCCATCATAGGCTGCTCGAGAGATAAACTTTGAGCACTCTCGAATACCAGTGGACAAGGCCTGGAACCTCCGCAAAGGGTCCTCGGAGAGACCAGCAGAGAATCCGGCTATTTCTTTAGCCAGGTCCCTGAGATACATGCCCATGTAGAGCTGGTAAGTCTGGACCCGACAAGCAAGCATAGAGCCCTGGAAACACTTCTTACCGAGGCCATCCAGGCTGCGGGCTTCCCTGCCGGGAGGCACCGAGGAGTGCATCTTCTGGCTCTTGAGCCTATGCATGGCCGATTCCACCACCATGGAATGGTGCGGCAGCTGTGCTTTTTGGAAGCCAGGGCTCTTGCGGACTCGATATATGGCATCGACCCGCTTGCTTAATACCGGCGACGACGCCGGGCTCTCCCACATGCGGAAGAGAAGTCGTTCCAGCATCGGAGGAACCGGTACAGTAAAATGCTCCTTTGCAGGAGAGTCATACTGGAGGGCATCGAGCTCTTCGGCTCGAGGCTCCTCCTCGGGATCTGCAGGGAAGGCCAAGGCCTTGGCCATATCCCTCACGAAGTCCGAGAACCGGGCATCCTCCGGAGGGGACTGTCTCCAAGGTTCGGACTCGGGGGGAGTCCGAAGGGATACACCGAGTCCGAAAAGAATCAGGTGACTCTTCCACCTCGGATTCCCAGGCGGACTCCTCGGAGGATTCGAGCGGCTCCGGCCGGGCGGGCACAGACGCCGTCCGCCCCGACGCCAAGGGAGTCGGCGTCGACGACCTCGGCCCCGAACGGGAGGCCGAAGGGGACCTCGACCGAGGATCGACTCGAGCCCGCATGGACTCGAGGATCGGCTCGGTCTCCGGGGTCGACTTAGAAGCGCCAGCCGTGGCTCCCTGCCTCTTAGGGAACTGCGGCTGTGCCTGTAAAATCATTGCAGAGCCTCCCTGTCTCTCGACGGGCTCCGTGCAGCATTGTCCCGCCTCCAAAGCAAGTTCTTTACCACTTCCTTTGGAGGTGGGACACTGCTGCACATAGCCCGTCGAGAGAAAGGAAGGCTCCGCAACGGTTTTACAGGCACAGCCGCGGTTCCCTAAGAGGCAGAGAGCCATGGCTGCATTAGAAGGGAGGCGGTGAGTTTGCCGCTTTCGAGAAGTGGACTCGGCAGCAACTTGTGTGCGTTTAAAATTTTTTTTTTTTTTTTTTTAACTTGGCGGAGACAAGGCGACCCCCGCTAAATCCTGTGGCAAGTCGCGACCCACAGGTTGAGAACTGATGTTCTATGGTGCCATGAGATAGAAGACAGGACACCTCATCCTGTAGGAGAGCAGTGAGTGGGGGCTGCGGTTGATATTCCCCCATGAAAGCGGAGGGGGGATGGCAGAGTTTGTAGACGTCTGGACTCTTCCTGGACTCTGGCAAGTGTCCACTGCTCCGAGGTGATGAAGTGCCATCTGTGTGCATAGTGACAGGTTGCCTGCTATGTGGAAGGGATGGGAGGGGACGGGGTCCTTGAGAGGCAGGGTGGCAATGTTCTCTAGTAAAAAGTCAAAAACCAGGCGAATGCTGTGGCTGCGGAGCTGGTTGAGATTTAGCCACCTGTGGCATCTTTTGTTGCTTAGGAGATTGCTGCCTCTTCTGTGGGGCATGACCCTGGTACTGAGAAGGAGGAGGATAAGAGGAGAAGAATTTATTTTTATTATTGTAGAAAGACGTCTTTGCAGGTGTCTTTGGTTTCCTAGACCATGGGATGCTGTTCCAAGGGTTGCGGATGCTGTTCCAAGGGTTGCAGAGCAGAGATGGCATCCATCTGTCCAAGAAAGGTCAACGCATCTTCGGTAGTAGACTGGCTAATCTACTGAAGAGGGCTTTAAACTAGATTCGTTGGGGATAGGTGAAGAAAGCCCACAGGTAAGTGAAAGCCCCCAGGTAGGTGATACCCATTTCCATTAAGGTATTTAATGTAACAGGGGTAACATATGGAAAGCAGTGTGTATAAATGCCCGTAGCATGGGAAATAAGATCCCTGATGTTGAAGCTTTGGTGGGAGTGGCTGACTTGGATTTAGTGGCGGTTACAGAAACATGGTTCACAGAAAACCATGACTGGGATGTAACTATACCTGGCTATATTTTATTCAGAAAGGACAGGGGAGGAAGAAGGGGAGGAGGAGTGGCACTATATGTAAAAACTACTATTAAAGCTTTGGAATTACAGAGCTTAAAAGGGAGAGAGGAGGCATTGTGGGTTAAACTAGAAAGAGGGAAAGAGAAATCTATTTGCATTGGTGTGATATACAGACCTCCCTCACAAGAGGAAGAGGTGGACAGAGAGTTAATTGAAGACATACGCAGCATTGCTAGGATAGGGGAAGTGCTACTCATAGGAGATTTCAATATGCCAGATGTTGATTGGCACATTCCTGCTGCAGTATCATCTAGAAGTAAGGAGATCCTGGATTCTCTACAGGGAGAACTATTCAAGCAATTGGGAACAGACCTCACACATGAAGGGACCATACGGGACTTGGTGCTTACCAATGGTGAAAGTGTTTCTGATGTTGTAGTGGGAGATCGTTTTGGATCCAGTGATCACCAGATGGTGTGGTTCAGTATTAGGACTAGGGCTGTTAGAATCCATTCCAAGGTGAGGATCTTAGACTTTAGGAAGACTAACTTTGCGAAGATGGGCCAATACCTCAGGGAGTTGTTAGTGGGATAGGAACAGCTGGGGGATGTAGAAAAACAGTGGGCAAAACTGAAAGGGGATATTTTAAGGGCAACCAACCTTTTTGTTAAAATGGTAAATAAAGGCAAAAGGAAAAGGACACCGCTATGGTTTTCTAAGGAAGTAGCTGAAAAAGTGAAGAAAAAGAGGGAGGCCTTCATGAAATACAAGAGATCACAGAGAGAGGAAGATAGGCATCTGTATTTCGAAAAACTTAGAGAAGCTAGCAAAGTAGTCAAGAAGGCAAAGATTCAAAAGGAGGAGGAAATAGCCAATGCAATAAAATGGGGGGATAAGACATTTTTCAGATATATTAGTGAGAAGAGGAAGGGCAAGAGTGGTATTGTCAGACTCAAGGGTGCAGGGAGGGAATATGTAGAAGCTGATAAGGATAAAGCGGAATTGCTTAACAAATATTTTTGTTCTGTGTTCACAGATGAAGAACCAGGAGCAGGACCTCAGAAAACACCCACAAATAGGAACAGAAGCGAGGGACATCTTGAACAATTTTCAGAAGACTGGGTTCGTGAGAAACTAGCTCAACTTAAAGTAGACAAAGCGATGGGACCGGATGGGATACACCCTACAATACTGAGGGAACTTGGGGACGTTCTAGCAGCTCCACTGACTGACCTTTTCAATGCCTCGTTGGAGTCGGGAGTGGTGCCAAAGGACTGGAGAGAGGCTCATGTGGTACCTTTACACAAAAGTGGAAGTAAGGATGTGGTTGAAAACTACAGGCCGGTTAGTTTAACTTAGGTGGTGAGTAAATTCTTGGAAACGCTGCTGAAAGAGAAAATAGTGAGGTTTCTGGAGTCCAGCGGATTACAGGATCCGAGGCAGCATAGATTCACCAGAGGCAGGTCTTGTCAGACAAATCTGATTGATTTCTTTGACTGGGTGACCAGGGAGTTGGACCGAGGGAGAGCTCTAGATGTGGTGTATTTAGATTTCAGTAAAGCCTTTGACACTGTTCCTCACAGGCGACTTATAAACAAACTGAGCACCCTAGGGATGGACTCTAAAGTTACTGCTTGGGTTAGAAATTGGTTGGGTGGGAGGCGACAAAGAGTACAAGTAAATGGAGCTCACTCTGAGGAGAAGGATGTTACCAGTGGTGTGCCCCAGGGATCTGTCCTTGGTCCGATTCTTTTTAACATCTTTGTTAGTGATATAGCGGAAGGGCTGTCGGGTAAGGTTTGCCTCTTTGCGGATGATACCAAAATCTGCAATAGAGTAGACACCCAGGAAGGTGTAGAAAACATGAGGAGGGATCTAGCTAAGCTTGAAGAATGGTCTAGAATTTGGCAGCTGGGATTTAATGTTAAAAAATGTAAGGTCATGCATTTGGGCTGCAGCAATCCAAGGGAGCAATACAGTTTAGGAGGTGAAGTACTTTTGTCCACTAAAGAAGAGCGGGACATAGGCGTGGTTGTGTCTGATGATCTTAAAGTAGCTAAACAGGTAGAAAAGGCGACGGCAAAAGCTAGAAGGATGCTTGGGTGCATACGGAGAGGAAAGGCTAGCAGAAAAAAGGAAGTGATAATGCCTCTGTATAAGTCTTTGGTGCGACCTCATTTGGAGTATAGTGTGCAATTCTGGAGACCGCACCTTCAAAAGGATGTGAACAGGATGGAGTCGGTGCAGAGGGTGGCTACTAAAATGATTAGTGGGCTTCATTATAAAGCATATGAGGAAAGACTTAAGGATCTTAATATGTACACCTTAGAGGAAAGGCAGGATAGAGGTGATATGATTGAGATGTTTAAATACCTCCGTGGCATAAATGTTCAGGGAGAGAGCCTCTTTCAATTGAAAGCAAGTTCTGCTACGAGGGGACATGGGATGAGGGTGAAGGGAGATAGATTCAGGAGTGATATGCGGAAATATTTCTTTACGGAAAGAGTAGTGGATCCATAGAATAGTCTCCCAGTGGAAGTGGTAGAGATGAGGACAGTAACTGAATTCAAAAAAGCATGGGACCAACACAGAGGATCTCTAAAGGTAAATAGTGGACTGTTGTAGTTGTTGATATGGAAGGACAGACTAGATAGGCCATGTGGTCTTTCTGTCATCATGTTTCTATGTTTTATAGTAGGGTCAGCTGTTACTCTGGACAGTCTCTCTTTAGACTAGTATTTTCTGACTCTAATTGAAAGGCCTTATTTTGCCAGTCTTTTGCAAAGAGGTTTTCGCCTGTGCAAGGTATGTTAGCCAGTTTATCTTGAACCCATTGTTCAAGATCTGAGGCCTGAAGCCATGCAATTCGTCGTGCACCAATGCATATTGCTGAGGCTCTGCTTGTGCATTCAAAGGCATCAAAGGTGGCCCTATTGACAAACCTCAAAACATTTTGGCTATGCTTAACTAGGGCAAGATAATCTGCCCTTTAGTCATCTGGGAGATGAGGGGCAAAAGCTTTGAGATCACTGGAGACCTCTTTCAAGAGCATGCCCATGTAGAGGAAATAGGAGTTAATATTAGCCAAGAGCATGGATACTTGGAAGCAGATGCCCAAAGGGAGGGTTAGAGGAATGAGTCTTCAAGCTTTTGATTTGGCATATAGCCATTTCAACCACCATGGAGTGGTGGGAAAGCTGAGGCTTTTGGAAGCCACTGGTACACGATACATGGTATCAAGTCGTCGACTTTGAGGTGAGACAGTGAGAGGCGTCCTCTACATACGGAGCATAAGGTCATGAAGGATGCGGTGTACCAGTGCTATTGGGTATTGGAGGATCTCTAATTCCTCCGCCCTGGGCTCCTTCTTTGATGTTACTGTGATAGAGAGACCTTTGGCTAGGTCTCAAATGAATTCCTGGAAGGACATGTCATCCAGAGGTGACATGCGCCGCTGTTGAGGCAGGGAGGGGTCCAAAAGAAGATCCTGGGGCCCCCATGAATCAAGTGACGCCACATGCGAAGCAGGAGAATCGGAATCTGAAGACTAAGTATTGACGGGTATGGTGTTCATCTGAAGCTAGATGCTGGTACCGAGACTCAGAGGTATTGGCCTCGGTGAGATGCTTAGGTTTGGCACCGGTTTTGGTAAGAGTTTCAAAGGAGGGCATGGGTGGGAGCGATGTCGATGTCATCTGAAGCATCCCCGATGTCGATACTGTAACCGGTATTGACAGGGTGGTGCATGTAGCCAAGGGTATTATGGTACTGAGGCTGCAAGTAGGGCTGCCAAGCTCCGCTCGATGGCCAGTATGCGCTGGTCTATAGAGGTTGCCGATGCTTGGGTATCTGTGTCGGGTATTTGTGCTACTGTCCTAGAGCATGGCACTAGTAGCTCTCCAGAGGTCAAGGCCTCGAGAAAATCTTGGGGCCCCTCGATGGCTTTGGAGGATAGGGCCTCCCGCCAGGGCTGTTTAGCAGGCCTATCCACCTCAGAGGCAACACCCGAGGGGGGTCTCTATGCCTTGAGTGAGATCTTCCCCTGGATGTATTGTCGGACTTCGATGTGGCCTTGTGCTTGGACTTTGAAGATACCCGAGATCCATGGGAGGATGAGGCCCTCGATGAAGTGGTCGCCATCTATACAGTGTCCGAAGCAAAGAGTGCTCCAAATTTAGAAGCCCAAATTTGTAGGCCTCTCCGTGTCATTTTCTGACAGATGGGACAGTCTTTCAGCTGGTGGTCTTGGCCAAAACATTTTAAGTACCATTCACGTGTGTCAGTCGTCAAAATGGTACTGGCACAATTAGAACATTAGTTGGTTTCTCCATGCCTTCAAAGATGTGAAGGTATGGAAAGCTTAAGGCCTAAAAAGGGCGTCAAAGCCCAAGTCTTTTTTTTTTATTTTAAAAGATAAGAAAGAAGTTAAAGAAAAGAATAAGGGAACCAGCGATGTCTTCGACGGTGCCGGCATCAACTGGAAGGCAGAGGTGCTATCCACAAAAATGTTTTATCCTGCAATGACAGGATTTGCTCCCTGCTGGCTCCTTGGAAAATGAAAAACTGAAGAGAGGGAGTTGGGAGGGCAGTTGCAGTGCTCCCAAAAGCTTTCCTATTGGATGCTGGGGAGCGCTCCCACGCGGGCTCTGTTGGTACAGACGTCACCCATACATTCCTGCTTGTTCCTGGAGATGCTTACGTATGCTTTTAATTGCATTTATATTTTGATATTATTTATACTTTTATGCTTGTATTATTTATTTGGTCCAAAAAGCACTTTTTTTTTTTATTATTGGTGTTTTTCTATTTGTTTTTGTTATCATTGTATTCCCTTTTATGATACTTGTAGTTTTAATTTAGGTTTACAATTGTTTTGGATGTTTTATTAATGTATTTATTTTTATGAGATTCCCCCTGAAGAAGGCAGTGTGCCAAAACACAGTCATATCGGGGAACTCTTATAAAGGACTTTGGTTTTTACACCTCGCTCCCTTCATCCAGTCTGTTTCTGTGAGGGATTGTGCTACCTTGTGGACCTTTCTGTCTAAAGATGCCATGCAGGTTAGAACTCTGGTGCTAGTTTTGTGACATATTGTGAAGAGGTTACACGCACCGGCTCCTAAGATTCTGGCCTGGCTCCTAAATCCATACAATATTTGTCAAGGCCTAGTCTAGTAGGATGAAAAAGGCGGCACAATTTTTGTACAATCAAGGGATTTTTTCGCACAGTGCTTACATTTGGAACTACTTAAAAATTAATGCAATGTATTTTGTAGTGTGCAAAATCTTTAAAATTAGTGTAAAGCCCACTGCTATCAGCATATTGCTTATGGGCACGTTGACTAAAGTGTGATAAGCTGAGGTAAGTGCAACTTAAGTGCAGAATTTAAAAGGTGCAATAAGTGCAAAGTGTCTGCAATAAATGCAGGGAACATGCTCAGGATCTGCCCTGCATTAACCGCGCACAACAGACATTTACTGCATGGGTCCATGTTCCATGCCTCAGCAGATAACACGGGTTCACACCGCAATACCGCCCAAGGCATGGAATGTAGGCCTTCGCACAAAGTGAGGGGAAAAAACTCTAGAAATTTGGGGCGCATGGCAAGCACAACCTGACCCCCTGCCACAGAATATACCCTCAGATTCACTCATCCAATCCCCCACTCCAAACTCCTCCCTCCCCCCAGTAGACAGCATTCTGATCTGCTGATCAAGGCCCCACCCAGTTATTCCCTTCCCAATCAAGATGCCTTCCCATGACATTCCCCAAACCTGCCCCCATCACCTGCTGGGACTCACCTGGGAGATTCTTTGGTATCTAGTGTACTGGAACAGGAGTGATCCCTCCTTCAGGAGCCATTTGGTTCTAAATGGAGACTATGATCCCTAGAGGTAGTCTCGTGGTATCACAGCTAGGATTCCACTAGGGGTCATAGTTGCCATTTTGAACCTTAGCAGATCCAGGGCAACAGCAGGGGGGCCACTTCTGCCCCATTATACTAGATATCATGGAAACGCACAAGTGAATCCCTGGGAGGGAAAAGGGAGGCGTCAGAGTACATTAGAGTGTAAGGAGGGGTAAAAAGGTTACACCACTGCTTTGGGCTTTTTTGTGGAGCAGGGATTGGAGATTTTTTTCTTTTGTTTCTTAAAGGGGCTGGAAGCTGCCGTGCTACAGGATGACGCTACCACAGCTGCAGTTAATTCCACCTCTTGAAGGTGCATTAAGTGCAGCCATGCTCTCTGCAGTAAAGTTTTGAATGTGGTCACCAGGGACAACTCAACCTCCACCAGAACCCACCTTAATGGTCAACATGCAGTAAAACCTGCACTAAGTGCTTAACTCACCTTTGTAAACATACTCTTTAATTAGAAAAAATAAGATAAAATACAACAAGCTTGTTTTTATTTGACCTACCTTAACATTTCTAGTGGATTTGTCTCATGTACTTGATTTCCACATTTAGGGCAGTCGTTGCTGTCTTCAAAGTGCTGAACAATGCAACTCTTACAAACTGAAACAAACAAAGCCCTTATTTTAGTATAATAAATTAACAGCTTCAATTCTGCAGAATTCCAGAGCCATGGAAACAGCTAAATATCTAGGGCAGAATATACAACCTAGCCATTAAGGACATTAAGTCTGGGGTTCAGGAAAACCAAAGTGAATATTTACTAAGTGTATTTGCAGAGATGTGGGATGGAAAATGTTCCAGCTTGGATAACTTCTAGGGATAATCAGAACTTTGAAGTGAAAGAAAAAGTGCACATATAATGTTTCACTGATTTGTTAGTAGGAGGGTAAATAAACTCATGTGACAATCCTATCTTAAAACCAAATTCAAAATTCACCTAAGTTGCTATGCAAGTCAAATCAAAAACCAAACTAAAATTCTTACTTCTCCCTGGACTTCAAGTTGCAAAACCAAAAGCCAAAGTTACTAACTTTATTTCACTTTCAGTATAGCAATCACAGAGCAGTGTCTCCTTCTTCCTGGAGTTACCAAGTCAAAAGTGTTTTCATAAGATCCAATAGTATTTAGTTTGAGTTAGTCCTGTTAAGTGCCATTGAGTCGGTTTCGACTCCTGGCGACCCTCTGGATAGTTGACCTAAACTTTGTTCGGTCTTCAGCCAAGCGGCTCATTGTTGGTAGAGTGGTATCCATAGCTGCTGTTATTGTATCAATCCATCTCATTGCTTTTACGGTGACCTTCTACCTTCCCAAACATTATACCTTTCTCCAATGATCCCTCTCTTCTCATGATGTGTCCAGAGTATGAAATCGAAGTCTTGTCATCTGAGCTTCTAAGGAAAGCTTAGGTTTGATCTTCGGGCAATCCTAATAATGTTTGAAAAGGCAAGGTTTAACAAATCCCAGGTACCAGGTCACTACGGCGACTGCAAATTGCACCCTGGCGCCCGGGTTTGAAGGCCCTGAAAGTACAGTTCAGTACTTCCTCACTTTATTGCAATCAGCTCTCTACAAAAAAGCTCAAGCCACACAGTGGAAGAAGTTCCTGCTGAGCTCGAGACTTGAAACAGCGAAATAAACAGGAACTTTCTCTACCACACGGCTTGAACTCTTTGTAGAGAGTCCAACGCAGTGAAGGGAGATGTACAGAATTTCCATGCAGCACAATAGAAATAAGACACCCAGGCTGATGGCAGGAAAGGGGAGGCAGTGGGAGAGAGAGAGACCTGAGATAATGGCTGAAGGCTATGGGGAGAGATTATGAGAGAGACAGAGAAAGAAAAATAAAGACTAGTTGATGCTTAGGAGGGGCCTATGAGAGACACTGGGTGAGCTGGGGCAGCGTGAAGCAAGGGTATGGGGGTTACAGTATGGAAGATTTTTGTTTGCTTCATGTATTACCAGGCCATAATGATATGTTAAGCAAAAAAGGAAGTTGGCTCGGGTGCAGATATAGAGAATCACCAATATGCTGCTGACAACATACTCATGAGGGTTGGTGGGAAGGGGGAAGGGGGAGGAGAAGGGTTGCTGCCTTCTGCTGGCATTACATAATGGTACATTAAGGACCCGATTTAAGCAGCCTTCTTTTCCTATAGAAATTGGGAAAACAGTAAACCCGGCCCTTAAAAAAAGGAACTGCAATACACCTGGGGTGGGTGCAAAGGTCCATGGTGACCAAGGTCTCAGCTGCCGGCTCCTACATTTTCAAGCTGGCTCCGAGATTCCAAGAAAATTTGTTAAGGCCCATTTAATAGGATATTAATGGGTGTTAACTTGCACCTCTAATGCACTGAAGGGAAGGTGGAAGTAAATTTTATTTCAGATGTTAAAAGAAAAGTATGTTAAAATGGAAGCCAAATTATTTACTTTCCCAGCTTGGGGATCTCTATGTCTATTAAAGTCAGTGAGATGTTTAATTCCTCTCCAGAAAGAAACATGTTAAGATTCAGCAACACTGGGCGAAGTAGAAACTGTGCCAAGCTTTGGTGGAGTTTCTGCATCAGAAACAATTCTGCATGCAATTCATTAGCATGCATTTCTATGCTAAATTGCACTAAGATTAGTGTCATGCACTACTGTCATTAACTAGAGCAGAGTTTTGTGCTTTAACACTCTTGCTACATGGAAAGTAATTTTAGCACATACTGCAAAACCTGTGCTAAATCAGAAATAAACAAAGAATGGGGGGGCGGAGCCTGATGTCCAGCGGGTAGGACGCTTTGCGTTGAAGCTCCCGAGAGGCCTACTCAGAATCCTGACTTAATACCTATATAAATTTACTATTTCGCTCCGAGCTGACCGGGGCACCTCGGGGGGGGATGGCGGCCCATAAACCAGCGCGCTTGGACTTCGGGTCTCCTTCTTCTTCTCACGGAAAACGCTCCAAAACAGAGATGTCCTCCCCACAGAAGATGGTTCCATTTCGTGAAAACCCCGCAATGCACCTGGAGATTTTGGAGGAAATACGCGGCGTGAAGGAATTGGTGCAGTCCAATGGAGAAGCGCTTCGAGCCATGCGAGAAGACTTTGGAGTGCTCCAGGACCGACTTGAAGGTCTTTCATTACGGCAGGACAATATGGCGGGGGTCCTCGACTCGCACGAGGTGCGCTTGGGCAAACTGGACAAGGCTGAGCGCCAGATACAGAATCTTCAAAAGGAGTTGGAAGATAGCAATAATCGAGCCCGTCGCAACAATGTGAGGCTCCTCGGAATGCCGGAGGGGGTGGAAGCAGGAGATATAAGAGAATTCTTGCTCAAAACTCTTCCCTCCTTGCTGAAGATCACTTTTCACAGAGAACTGGAAATCGATCGAGCACACCGTGTTCCTGCCCGCATGGCGCTCAACCGCACGACCCCCCGGCCTATTATCTTTAGCTTGCTACGATATCAACAAGTGGAACAAATTTTGCATGCTGCCCGAGCGAATCATCATTTGGAATTTGAAGGTCGTAAGGTCTCCTTCTTTCCTGATTTGGCAAAACCTACCGTTGACCGTCGGAAGAAACTCCTTGCTCTTCGCCCTCGACTTCAACAGCTACAGGCTCGCTTTGGCCTGTTGTATCCAGCGAAGCTCCGAGTGACTCTCCACAACCAGAACCAGGACGTTCGAGGATCCTGATCTACTATCAACATTTTTGGACTCCAAAGAAGCAGAGCAGATGCGCTAATCCCAAATCTTGGACTCTTATCTGCCGGCTCTGTCCGCCATTTTGAAGGGCCCGATGCGGCGGTCATAGCCCAGCACAGAAATAGCCTGGACTTTCTTTCTTTTCTCTGTAGGACTTTTGTCTCTGGTCTCCTATCCCTTCATGATGTGTGCCTCGGTCGGATTCGGAGCACGCACAGTCCTACAGGTTATGTGTTTTTTCAATTTCGGCCTTCTCTGGGGTTTCTCCCCGCAGACACATGGTCGCCAGTAATTTTGGGGTTTTGCTTCTCCTCTACCGTACTGTGGTTTTCTTTGTTAATGTGGGGCGCTTCCTTGTATTATATTAGCTTATTTTTCCTATGTCATGTGTACAGCCAGATGCAGTCAGTTTGAGGGACACAGTGAAATTATGTGTGCTATCATGCTCAGAATTTTAACTTTTCTGAATGGCCTTAAGTAAAATCTTATTATTCATCGTCAAAGGCATTACTGGTCCACTCAAAGGAAAGAAAATCCTTAGCTATCTTAGCCACGAGCATGTTGATTTGGTGTTTCTTCAGGAAACGCATTACATTCTGCTGAAACACTGAAACTCAATGCTAGGCCTCACATGGTCGCTGCCTATTCTCCCACCGTTTCCCAAATGGTACGGGATAGCCATTCTGGTTAAGAAGTCTTTGCACGCTACTGTACCTGATATTAGCGCTGACATGGAGGGTAGATGGGCCCGTGTACACTTTGAGGTTGGAGATAGTGAATTCACGTGTATTTGCACTATGCCCCGAATGTGGACAACCCTGCTTACTATGCAAGTTTTGCGCAGTTGGCCTCGGCCTCCGCCAATGCTCCATTAATACTTGGTGGCGATTTTACTCAAGTGTCCCCTCAATCTTTTCTTCTCAAACAAGGTGCTCGTTGGTTGGAAGATCCAGTACCGAGCAGACCTGTGTGGCTAGATATAGTAGCGGGCCTAACCGATTCTCTTACCTTACTCCCTGGTATGACTCTCCCATTAGACTCCCACTATCCACCAATGCTTTTCGACACTTTAGGTGCCTCTAATACTCTTATGCAACCTTTCGACTCCCGACTCTGGTCAGTGCAACTTCAGCATTGCATTCGGAGCACTAGAGTACTCCCGCCATCGGCACTCTCTGCAGAGGGATTGGAGACTTCCGATCTCTCGGTAGTTCACGGGTGTAGCATCCAATTTTACTAAACCTTATGTAATGCTATCACTAGAGATACCTCTATAGCAGAAAGTATGGGAGAGAGAATTGCATGTGACTTTGACCTCGGAGCAATGGAGCCTTATCTGGAGCAGAGGGACACGGGTCCCCGACCCGCCTCACTCACTCAGACCCTCTTCTTTCTAGCCCACCGGTGTCTTTACACTCCTCACAGATTAGACAAATGGAACACTACTCAGGGTAATGGTTGCTGGACACGTCCTGCGGCCATTGGTTTATTGCTTCATGTTATGCATGAATATCCCGCACTACAATATAGCTGGCGTCGGGTCTGGGGTCGTATTTAGTCTATATCGCACTCTCAGGAGTCCCTTTCTTGGAGGATAGTGGGACTTCGCCCAGTTGCGGGGATCCCCTCTCTCCCAAAAATGGCTTATCTCCTTTCGAACTTTATGCTTGGCATTGCTATTTCCCTAATTAAGTAATACTGGGAAATTAGTTCCCATCTGAGCCTCAATGAATGGTGGAATCATGCCTGTCTCTACAGTAAATATGAACAAATACCTCGTCTGTTCGCTTCCTCCGTTCAGACTCCTTCTCATTGGTCTCAATGGAAGATGCTCAATGAATATGTACATTTTGCTAAAGCTCTCATCTGACTGTCTAACTTTGTATATATCTCTGTCTCATGATCATGCTGTATTGTGGATACTTTTTTGATCGTTTGATGTATAATCACTGTTAATTGGAAGCGCTCACATGCTGATACAAACGGGTAGAGAAGAAGCACCGGGGTGGGGGGTAATGGGTTTACTTTTCCTTATTGTATACTTGTTTTGTCTCTTTTGGTGTGTTGTTTCTTTTGTTTGTTGCAAAATGAAAATAAAAGTTTAAAAAAAAAAAAAGAAATAAACAAAGAATATCTTTGCCTGTGCTACTAACCAGGTAGCAAAATTCAACCACTGCAGTAAATTATGTGCTGTGTATTACCTTGACTTTCTAAACAGAGCATGCCAGCAAAATGGCAATTCAAATGACTGCACAAGCAGAATCGCCGACTGATGACAGATAAATGGACTGGTAAGCCAGGACATTTTAAAATGGACATGTTTGCAACATATAAACCAATACTCCTGAAAGCAACTGCTGCAAATTCTCATCCAAGTGAATAAGTAGCCAAATAACTGAATGCATGTTCCTCCCAGGCAGTGTTTATCAATCAGTGTGCCTTGTAGCTTCTGGTTCCCACAACGGTTGCCCAAATATCACTAATCAAAGAATTACTTAGACAGCAGTTGCTTTATCTACAAAGACTTTTATTCCAGCATCATGCAGAACAGCAAGGTCTGTCTATAGAAATGGCAGACAGTACTTTCTCTCTCTCTGTAAAGGGGGAGAAAATACTGCCCACCCGATCCTCCAAAATGGCTGGTTTATATACATTTCTCCTTGTCTCAAATGTCTGCTTCAAATTAGTTTCAGCGAATCCATCATAACCTCTTAGGTGTCAGCAGGGCCTCAGGGTCCTGCAACACTTTACCCCAAGGGAGAATCTCTTTACATTTGTACATCTGGACCTGCTTTTAGGTCTGCTCATCTATGCATGGCCTGTGACCTTTATACATCTGGATCTGCTTTTAGGTCTGCTCATCTATGCATGGCCAGTGACCTCTGCCCCTTCCTGTGTTTTTCTTCTTTTGGCACTAATTGAAACCGGGCAGGGTAAGAGAGAGTATTTTGTGCTCATTAGTTTGAATTCTTTGCTTGACCTGTACTTTTTGCCGATATTGCTAGGCCCAATATTTTGCATACTCCTATGCAGAATATGGTTACCCAGAATCCTCCATAGCAGGCCGCATATATTATCTTATGGCAAGCATATACTCTCATATAGCTATTGTCTTCTTGTCTTCTGTGCCATCCATCCTTCTGTGTAGTTTCACCAGGCAAGGGTGCAGTCATATAAAGCCAATATATAAGCAGACCTAACTCAAATTTCCCAACATTCGCCACTTTTTCTTTTCCTTTTTCTTTTTTATGTGGAGGGGCAAAAGTAATCCCACTAAAGGGCATTGATAACAATAACCATTTGAGACAGGGAGGGATCATCAAGGGGCAGCCTTTGGTACTGTACTTTGCAATATCATTCTTTTACAGCATCCTAATAAAATAGGAAAAATACAGCAGGCAAGAATACCAAAAACAGCAATACTTAAAAGAGTTATAAAGAAAGCTGTTAGGCCTCCTCCGAGTCTGGAAAAACCAGCAGGCAACATCCTAAGAGAATGGAAGACATACAGCATGCAATAATACTGAACACATCAAATATTCAACAAAGTGATGAAGAAAGCTTTGAAAATGTTACAGTACAACTTGAGCTGGTGTGGGTATTGCAATTGCTGTAGCCCAAATGGCTTGTAGATTTTCCCAAAAGTCCCAATCAGTCTTAATAGTCTTTATTTTCAGATAATTTGGGCCTGCTTCCCAGCAGTTTTTTCAGGACTGCGTTGTGCACTTCACCTGTCTCTGAAGTTTAAGTGTGGTTTAGTTCAGAGGTCTTGGGGTGGTCTGTTCCATCTGGATTATGGCCAATTCCCTCTGTTGGAATCTCTGGATTTCAATTGGTGACATGGCTCCAGGTCCCATTCAGAAGAGCAGCATCCAATATTAAATGAAAAGACTAAAATATTCTAGATTAGATTTTACAATGAGACAATGCAATGTGATAAACATCATTTCATCCACATTTACTTAAGATCATAACTATCTCATATGGTATCAACTGTGTCTCTCAGTTTGATAAACTTCTTATCTCTCCATCACTGAAGATTCATTTGCTGGTAGGAAATACGCCACTATGCTCTTAACTGATCTTTACATATTAATAGATTAGACAAGTTGCACACACGTATTCTGCAAGGTTGGCAAGTTTCAGAATTACTCCAATTTTTATTTGTGAAAATTTGTCATCAAATCATCCCTCTTTTTTACCCCTGCATGTCTGGCCAGGACATACCAAAGGCAAAATGAGGCAAAAAGCATCTGGAAGTACCACATGGCCAGTGTGGATGTTCCAAAGCATATCAGGGTGCAAAATGCACCTAGCCTGTCTCCAGGTGTCTATTTCCAATTGTTGAGTATGTGTTGGGGCTTAAATGACTTCCTGAATTAAAGATTCTGGAGACAGCATAGTTGAATAAAATTTGTTTACATGTTCATTAGACAGATATGTCACTTTAAATAACCTTCATCAGTTTAATGTCCATCAGAGTACCACCTCTTAATTGGCATGCTAAGAACATCAAACAATTATTAAAAACTTAGTATTGTGGTAAACAAATAGTATATAGAAAATATAAACTTGGATTCTTCTTAATAAATATAACATGAGAAAACAGTGTCCTTTTTTTCTCACCAACTTAATTGGTATGGTTCAAAAATGGACATATGTGCTCATTCAAAATAGCAAATGTCTTAAACAATCTGAATAAAGTCCCTACAGTATAAAAATATTATTTTTGTAACATTTTTATAACGGCAGTCGTAATAGGACAAATCATGACTTTTAACATGACAGCCACATGTCTCTCTCTCACGTATGACTAGAATCTATTGTATATACTGTTCTCAGTGAGAGTGCTGAACAAGGCAAAGTAATTATCCTGAGTCTTTCATTACACTGATACTTTTGCATGTCAGGGGGAGACCTCAAGTCAGTATTCGGGCTAGCTTAACCTTACCGGCATGCTATCTTAAGAAATGCAAATGGACAACAGAAACAGATTCTCCAATTTCATGCCTTGATTGTTTGATCTAACATCTGGAGCACTTGAGCACAGCAGCCCATCTGATCAGAGGAGAGAGGCTTTCCTGAGAAACCTTGTCAAACCATTTCCCCTTGGGCAATCCCGAAAAGCAGTATACCTTTCAGCTTGAGAAACTCAGGGACCTTAAAAAAACAATTTAAAAAAGTCTTTTCTTCATAATCTTATATAAGGATTTTCTCCAACAATGTAATACTAACTCTACAGGATAGATTTAAAGCACTGAACTAAACATCTTTGCATCACAAGGTTACATATTTTCTTAAACAGATTTTCTTAACTTTTAGAGCTATTTTTCCTTGGTTACAAAATCCAGCGGTAGTCTTTTCCCTTTATCAGTTGATCTTGAATTTGTAAAGTCATAAGAACATGACAAAACTGATCTTGTATCACTGAGTCAAAACTAATCTTAGCATCACTACGATCTTTTATTAATCTCTGGTTAATTAGGATCTTCCACATAGTTTAGAAAAATCAAAATAAGCTTCTCAAAAAGTAACACATTCATAGGAATTCGTTCCGCATTGTGTACAACTGCCCTGTGTCAACACTTCTGTAGCTATTTAATCTCCTGACACACAGAAGACACATTTTTATTAACCAGGATATACTCAGATCCCAAATTAAAAAAATAAAACTTACACATATGGATCAGACTTATTTACTGCACACAAATATGCACAGGGGAAAAAGAAACAGTTTGAAATTTTCAGGCTGTACTTGTAACTATAAAGCACAGTTACTTACCTGTAACAGGTGATCTCTGGGAACAGCAGGAATTAGTCCTCACATATGGGTACGTCGGAACCGACGGAGCCTGCGCGGGAAAGCTCCCCAGCTTCCCAGAAAGGAAGCTTTTGGGGCCTCCCACAGCGCATGCGCGCTGCCTTCCCGCCTTCCTGACCAACTCTCCTCAGTTCGAGTTTAAAGCTGAGACAATAGAGAGAGGAAAGGAAAGAGAGAGAGAGAGAGATACAACTCCTAGGGGAGGTGGGTGAGTTGTGAGGACTAATTCCTGCCGTTCCCAGAGATCACCTGTTACAGGTAAGTAACTGTGCTATCTCCAGGAACAAGCAGGAATGAGTCCTCACATATGGGGACTCCCTAGCTAAGATGCCGGGGAGATCCCCCTGCAAGAATTCCTCATCTCCCTATGGATCTCAGGCATCCATTCAGGGAAGGTGGGCAGGAGTTGTTTAAGAATGGAACAGGTGTCTGAGGACAGCCTGACCAAACAAGGCATCCCGGCGGGAGTCCTTGTCCAAGCAGTAATGGGCTGTGAAGGTATGAACCGAGGCCCAAGTGGCTGCTCGACAGATCTGATCGATGGATACAGAATGAAGATGAGCCATAGATGTGGCCATGGCTCTCACATTGTGAGCTGTGACATGGCCTTCCAGAGAAAGGTTCTTACTCTGGTAAGCAAAAGAAATACACTGAGCAATCCAATTGGACAGTGTTCTTTTTGAGACTGGAAGTCCTAAATGAGAAGGATCAAAAGCAACAAAAAGTTGAGAAGACTTTCTATGTTGCTGTGTCCTGTGGATGTAAAAGGCAAGAGCTCTTTTACAATCTAACGTATGTAGGTTCCTTTCTGCACTAGATGCATGAGGAGCTGGAAAAAAGACAGGTAGATATACCTCTTGATTAAGATGAAAAGGTGAGACCACTTTAGGCATAAAGTGGGGATTTGTCCTAAGGACTACCTTATCATGATGGAACCTTGTATAAGGTGGATTAGCCACTAAAGCCTGCAGTTCACTGATGCGGCGAGCAGAAGTGATTGCAATAAGGAAAATGACTTTCCAGGAAAGAAATTTCAAGGAGGTAGTGGCTAAGGGTTCAAAGGGTGGCTTCATAAGCTGACCAAGAACCACGTTTAAGTCCCATGCCACCGGAGGAGGTCGAATGGGAGGTTTAGTTAAGGTTAGGCCTCTCATGAATCTCGCAATAAGAGGATGAGAGGAAACAGGTTGTCCATTGATAGGCTGAAGAGATTTATTTATTTTATTTATTTATTTAACAAGCACTTATATACCGCGGCTTCCGGGGATCAGCTGCGGTTCACAAATAACAACAGTCAACAAAGCATAGTTTGTTTTACATATAACATATAACTATAAACAATGTAAAATTAACAGAAAATGTTAAACAGATTAGCACGGAACAGTGCAACACTATATACATTATATACATATACATTTTATGTAGGGTATTATCGTAATGAGTAGTTCAGGTTTTGATGGGGAAGGTTTTCTTTTTCTGTTATAGTAAGATGTTAACCAGAAACTGATTAGCCTTTATCTAATTCTTTTGAGGGCTGGTCTATGTTATTGTAGTGTATTGTAAAAAGGTGGGTTTTCAATTTTTTGCGGAATTCATTAATCTCTGTTAGAATTCTTAGTTCAACTGGGAGGGAATTCCAGGCTATTGGGGCTGCATGTGAGAATGCTCTGTTTGTTGATTTATTTGTTTTTATGAAGTCTTTGGGGGTTTTGAGTTTATTTAATTGACCTTTTCTTTGAGTAGGTTTTGAATGTTCTTTAGTAATTAAGTTACTTAATGTGCATGGTGCCATATCAAATAGTGTTTTAAAAGTAGTTATTAGTGTTTTATATGTTATCCGGCTTTGAATTGGCAGCCAGTGAAGGGATGCTAGTATTGGTGTTATATGTTGATGTGAGTGTGTTTTCGTTAGGATCCTAGCTGCTGAATGTTGTGCAAGTTGAAGTCTTTTAATGTTTTGTTTTGATGTACCTACTAATATAAGATTAGCAAAATCAAAGTGGGGGGTTATGGTAGCTTGAATTATACTGATGAAATCATGTATACAAGAGGTCTAAGTTGTTTAAGTATTTTGAGTTTGAAATAAATTTTCTTTGTGGTGTTTCTGATATGGGTATCTAGTGTGAGATGTTTATCTAAGATAACACCTAAGTATCTCACTTCATTTTTTATTTTAATTTCCTGGTTTTGAAGTGTTATATGCGTTGGAGGGGTATAATCATGATTTTTAGTGACAATTAGCACTTCGGTTTTTGAATGGTTTATTTGGAGATTGTGGGCATTTAGCCATAAAGTTATATCATTAAAACAATCTGATAGGAGTTGCAATGGTATGTTAGGGATTGTGAATGGGATGTACATCATAATATCATCTGCATATAGATGATAGAGTACACCTTATTTTTTAAAGATATTGCAAACTGGTTTTATGTATATATTAAATAGCAGAGCTGAAAGCGCTGAGCCCTGTGGTAAACCTGTTTCAAATTTATATGATTCAGATGTTTGATTGCCTATTCTGACATTTTGGGTTCTATTGCTCAGATAAGAAGTGAACCATTTATGAACTGTAGAATATATTCCTATGTATCTTAAGTTGTTAAGCATTATTGAATGGTGAACACTATCAAAAGCGGCTGATATGTCGATGAATAAGAGGATGAAGGCTTTTTTGTGGTTGTCTATTCCTCTTAGTAGTGTATCAGTTAGAACAGTCAGAAGTGTTTCCACTCCATGCTTGGGACGAAATCCATATTGTTGGTCGTCAAGAGGGTAGGATGAATCAAGGAATTCTTGTGTTTGTATTTGTACAGTTTTTTCGATGACTTTTGCTAAGAATGGTATACTTGAAATAGGTCGGTAGGATTTTGGGGATGTTTTGTCAAGTGTGTTATACTTCAGGATTGGTCTGATTTGTACATGTTTAAGTGTAGGTGGGAGGTAACCTTGGAGTAATGATAGATTGACCATAGGGAGTATGAAGGATAGAAGAGTTGGGAGTGTGTTTTTTATCCAGATTACTGGGCAGGGGTCGAGATAAGAAGTTGTGGTGTTGAGATTGAGAATGATATTCTTTAATGATGTTTTGGATATAGGGTGAAATTCTGGCCATTCATTTAGCATATGGAGAGGTTTGTATATGGGGTCTAGGGTCATTGGTGAATGTTTTGTTTTGTTTTGATAATAACTGGCTAGAGTTTGTGCTGATATTTCAGTGATTTCCTTGCTAGAGGTTTGAGAAGAGTTTGTTAGGTTGCTAACAATGGAAAATAGTTCTCTTGGTCTATTATATGATTTTGATAGAATTGTAGCGTAATAATTTTTCTTTGAATTATCTATGGCGTCTTTATATTGAGTGAGGTGGTTGTAATATATTTCTTTCTCAATGGTGGATTTAGTTTTACGCCATTTACGTTCTAGATTTCTTAGATCTCTTTTCATTTGTTTTAATGTGCTATTAAACCATGGTGTACTGTTGGTTTTTGAGTGGGTTAGTTTTTTATTAATTTGATTTATTTTGGCTGCATTGTTTATGGTAGTATGCCAGTTTTTGACCGCTTCATCCAGGTTTGTTGGGGATGGGGTAAGGAGAGGGATTGTAGAATCCAGAAACTCAGTTTCATTAAATTTCTTAAATTTTAAGTTCTGGTCATTTCTTGTATGTTTTATGTTGCGGTTGGTATTGTAGTTGAGGTTTAGTTTGATAAGGTGATGATCAGACCAAGGTATTTGAGAGCATTCTAAAGAGTCTGTTTTAAACAGTTTGAAGATTATGTTGGGTAGTAGTACAAGATCAAGAGTGCCACCCTTGGTGTGGGTAGGTATGTTTATTACTTGATGGTAATCTAGATCAGATATCGTTTCAAGAAAAAGGTTGGATTCATTTATTGGTAGTGAAGGAAGGTTGAAATCTCCTAGGACAATTAGAGGATTCTGATCTGAGGATGAGTTGAAGAGTTCAGTTAGTGAGTGGAGGCTGTCTGCGTTTTGGTTGGGGGGGTCTATAAATTAAACAAATTTTAAGGTGGTCGATTTTTATTATGAGAGTGTCCATGTTATTGTTTGAATTAGCTAGAATTTTTTTAGCTTCTAGGTTTTTATTTGTCATAATCAATACACCACCTCCTTTTTTGTTAGCTCTATGTGACTAGGAAATATCATAGTTTGAGTTCTCAAGTTGATTTAGGAGAACTGTATCTGTATCTGAGAGCCAAGTCTCAGTTATACATAGTATATCAGGTTTTGAGTCAATCAGTAGATCATTAATTATAGGGATTTTATTTTTCAATGATTCAATGAGATGCTGCAATAGCACTAAAATGGACCCTTACAGAATTGGTTTTAAGTCCTGCATTGGAAAGATGCAGGAGATATTCGAGTAAAGAATTCAAAGGTAGTGCTAGAGGGTTAAGACCTTTTTCAGCACACCAAATTGAAAATCTTTTCCATTTAAAAGCATAAGAACGCCTGGTGGAAGGTTTCCTAGATGCATGGAGGACATCCTTCACCTGTTGAGAAAGATTGAAGTCTTGAAGGTCTAGGCCTTCAGTAACCAAGCTCTGAGGTGAAGGGACTTGGGGTTTGGGTGCCACAAAGTCCCCTCCTCTTGAGACAGAAGGTCTGGAGCAGCTCCTAGATCCAGGGAGGGTGCCTGGGAGAGATGCAGAACTAGAGGGTACCATACTTGGCGTGGACAGCGTGGAGCTATGAGGATCATAGATCCTTGATCCCTCTGAAGTTTGAATAGAGTCTTGGGAATCAAAGGAATGGGTGGAAAGGCATACAGGAAGGCCTGACCCCAATGAAGGAGGAAGGCATCCTTGGCCTGAGCTCCCTGACACGGGATCCTGGAACAGAACCGGGGAAGTTTGGCATTGCACGGACTTGCAAACAGGTCTATGTCCGGGGTTCCCCATTTCTGAAAGATTCTGAGTACCTGATCCATGTGCAGGGAACCATTCGTGTGGAAGCAGAACTCGACTGAGTCTGTCTGCCCAAGAGTTTTCGATTCCTGGGAGGTACACTGCCAGGAGATGGATTTTATGCTCTCTGGCGAAGGCCCACAATTTTAGAGCTTCGTTGCAAAGCGACAGAGAGCCAGTCCCTCCTTGTTTGTTTATGTAGAACATGGCTACTTGATTGTCGGTATGAACAAGGACTGTCATGTTGATGAGGAGGGTATGAAAGACCTTGAGAGCAAGGAAAATTGCTCGCAGCTCCAAAAGGTTGATATGAAGGGTGGTCTCCTGTGGAGACCAAGTGCCCTGAGTGGAGAGGTCTTGGAGATGAGCTCCCCAACCTGTTTGGGAGGCATCTGTAGTGAGAGCTGCTTGGGGTAACAAAGGTTGGAAGGGGGCCCCCAACAACAGATTTTGAGTGGATATCCACCATTGGAGAGACCAAAAAAGTCGTTTTGAGGTTGCTATTTGGTCTGAGAGAGCTCCTGATGCTTGGGTCCACTGGGTGGACAAAGTCCATTGAGCTGCTCTCATATGTAGGCGTGCATAAGGCACCACATGAACTGTGGATGCCATGTGGCCTAGCAGTTGTAGCATCTCCCTGGCAATCAAGTGGCTTCTGGACTGAATTTGAGAGGCCAAATGCACTAGACGGTGGCAACGGGCCTGAGGAAGATAGGCCCTTGCAGTGGTGGTATCTAGCCAGGCCCCTATGAATTCTAGGGACTGAGTAGGGGGTGAGTTGAGACTTTGGCAGATTGATGACAAGTCCCAGATACTACAGTATGCGTCTGGTGTGGTCCAGGGAAGTCTGAGTCTCGGACTGAGATGGAGCTCGGATGAGCCAGTCGTCCAGGTATGGGAAGACAAAGATTCCCAGAGTGCGTAGAAATGCAGCTATTATTGCCATGCATTTGGTGAATACCCTTGGAGCAGAGGCTAGACCGAAGGGAAGTACTCTGTATTGGAAATGTTTTCCCTGGAACAGAAACCGTAGGAATTTTCTGTGGGATGAATGGATGAGTATATGTGTGTACGCATCCTTGAGATCTAGAGAACAAAGCCAGTCCTGACTCTGTAGGTATGGAAGGAGAGTGCCTAGAGAAAGCATCTTGAATTTCTCCTTGTATAGGAATTTGTTCAATTCTCTGAGATCCAGAATGGGTCTGTACCCCCTGTTTTCTTGGGAATGAGAAAATAAGGGGAGTAAAAACCTGACCCTTGTTGAGGAAGAGGAACCTCTTCTATTGCCATTTGGGAGAGAAGAGTGGTCACCTCCTGGCCCAACAGGTACAGGAGAGAAGGGGGAGAATTGAATTGTCTCACCATGAAATGGGGAGGAAGGCTGGAGAAATGTAGTTTGTAGCCCTCTTTGATGATAGAGAGGGTCCACGGTTCTGATGTGATTTGTTCCCGTCTGGGAGCAAAATGAGTTAACCTTCCTGGAATGGTGAGAGGTTCTGGTTGTTGCAGAGCCAGAAAGGTTAAGTTCTCTAGAATCAAGTCAAAAACTCTGAGGGGGTTGGGACTGCTGGATTGTAGCAGCCCCTGTAGACTTTGTTCTGGCCTGTTTGCAAAGCGAACTTGGGAAGATTGCTGGCCAGTATTTGTGGAAAATCTGGCCTTTTTATAGAAAGGTTTCTTAAAAGGTTTTTTCTTGGCAGGGGTAGAGGTAGACTTAGAAAGTCTATCTAAAGCAGCATTCTCTGCATCCATTTGAGTGGCTTTGATTTGCCACTCCTTGCCAAACAGATTTTCACCTGTACAGGGCAGATTGCCCAAGCCTTCTTGTACCCAGGGTTCCAAATCAGAGGCCTGGAGCCAAGCAAGTCTGCGAGCAGCTATGGCAATGCCAGAGGCTCTGCTTGCCCCCTCAAAAGAGTCAAAGGCTGCTCTGTTGGAGAACTTTGAAACATCTTGAGTTTGCTTTAGCAAAAGAAGGAACTCCTCCTTCTTATCCTCTGGGATAAAGGGGAGAAAATGACGTATCTTTAATGCAATCTCTTTCAAAAACATGCCCATATAGAGGCTGTATGAATTGATTCTGGCAATAAGCATGCTAGCTTGGAAGATTTTTCTACCAAAAGCATCCAGAGTCCTACATTCTCTTCCTGGAGGGGTAGAAGAGTGCCTTTTGGTACTCTTTATCTTTTTCATAGCAGACTTCACCACAATAGAGTGGTGAGGAAGCTGAGTTTTTTGAAAACCAGGAGAAGGAGGAACCCGATACATGGTGTCCAAACGTCGAGAATGTGGAGATAGGGTGAGAGGAGCCTCCCACAAGTCCATCATGTGTTCTTGAAGAATTTCATGTATGGGTAAGGTGGCTGCCTCTTTGGGAACCTTAGAGTATCCTAAAATATCCATTTTTTTTGCTCTAGGTTCCTTTTCAGAGGTTACAGATATGGAAAGTCCTTTAGCTACTTCAATAATGAAGTCTTGAAAGGACAAATCCTCTGGAGGAGACATTCTCCTTTTTGGAGAAGAGGGCTCCTCAGGAAGAGTAAAAGAGACATCAGCAGAATCATCTGATGTATCAGAATCTTCAGAGGATTCAAAGTATCGCCTATTTGCTTCCAGAGATCGATACGCGTACCGACCGGTATCGACATCGGGCGTACCGGGAATCGGAGCGGTATCAAGAAAATCTCCGGAACCGGAGACCGGAACCGGCATACTACTGGAAGTAGATGCTCTGGGTACCGGAATCGGAACCGATTGTCGCGGTACCGAGGGCGTTGCAGCGTTAATGAAAGCCAGTAAGGCCTGCTGCATGGATTGTACCGTAGTACCCATAGTCGCCACAACTGCCTGGATGTCGGTACCGGTGTTAGCCGGTACCCCAGAGCAGTCTAACAGGAGATCGGTCGAGGCCGTGCCATCGATGTCTACCTGTAACCCCATAGGAGGAGCTTTGGAAGCCGGAGCTTCCCGCCGGGGTTGTTTGGCTGGGGCAGGGTCCTCATGGTCAAATGCAAGGGCCTCTCGCTGCTTAGAGGGAGATTTGCCTTTTGAGGACCTGCCTGAAGAATGTTTGGGTACCTGAGATCCATCAGGAGAAGAAGACCTGGAGGATGTTGATGCTGGAGTATCGGTAGAAAACAGCATATGAAACTTAGCTGCTCTGTTCTGTAAGCCCCGTTTGGACATCAGAGAGCAGGATGGACAATCCGGAATGGAATGGTCAGGCCCCAAACATTTAAGACACCACTCATGGGTATCTGTGACTGAAATAGTACTGGTACACTTGGTGCATTTTTTAAAACCAGATGCTGGTTTTTCCATGAGGGAGAACCTGAGAAGGCCTAGAGGCCTCACAGAAAAAATACACCAAGTGAGGAAAAAGTAATTATTTTTTTTTTTTTTTTTAAAGAAATAAATGAAAAAAGACCGGCGGTACCGGTCCGGAATCGGGGAAGGCAGACACGCGGTCAAAGAAACAAATTAAAATAACAATTTCTTCAGCGGTGACAGGAACACGACCTGCTGGCTCCGCGGAAAAAGAAGAACTGAGGAGAGTTGGTCAGGAAGGCGGGGAAGGCAGCGCGCATGCGCTGTGGGAGGCCCCAAAAGCTTCCTTTCTGGGAAGCTGGGGAGCTTTCCCGCGCAGGCTCCGTCGGTTCTGACGTACCCATATGTGAGGACTCATTCCTGCTTGTTCCTGGAGATACTATTTTTCTTTGTTTTTCTACCAGTCAGATCACTGCACACAATAGCTGGCAGTTCAGAATAAAACACTGTCAATTATCTGTGCGGTCTGCTTCTAAGATTCTCACTTCAGTGTGCAATACACTCCAATCCCAATCCATTAACTAAGAAAATCAATTCCATGTTACAATACAAACTCAGACAGACAGGAGGAAAAAAAACTAGCCGTCTCAGCACATCAATTGCTACAGCAGACCCTGGATGATTTTTCGCTGTTCTCAATGTTCTAAAGAAGACAGGAAAGGCTTGGAAAAATAAACAAACACCGCCTGTCACTTGCGTTCCAGGGACTCCGGGCCAACGGTTTTACCCTCTCCAGAGACTGGGGCGTCTTACAAGCACATGAATATTGTGAAAGAAAATAAAAGCAAACAGATACGCTCTCCAGGAATTCCCCACTTAGTTCAACTTTAACAAAGAATTCTAATCAGTTCAGCTCCAGGGACCATAAAATCTACTGAAGTAGCCAGTAATGAAAGGACAGTGTTTACTAAAGACTAAAACTAAAAACACAGGACAGAGTTAAATGCATTATACCTAACAGCCTATCTGATCAGAATACTGAAACTGAACTAGACCCACTCCCCCTTGGTTATTTAATTCAGCTGCAGTCAGCTCCTTCATTCGCTTTGATCTGGAACTTGTAAAGTAATTCATTTATCTAGCTATAATTAGTCAAAAAGATACTTAGAAAGTTATTCTTCAGTAGATCTAATTGTCACCCTCTCTGGTCTGTGAGCATCCCAGATAAGGCGATCATCCCCGTTTTTCTATAAATATTCTCCTTAGCTGTCCCTCTTTCTAAGATCTGTAAACCTGGTGTTTTCACTGTTCAGGGACAGGGGCAAAACCCTCTTAATTTACAGAGAGGGGGGGGTAACTTCACTTTTACAGATGGAAAATTCAGACATTTTTATTTACAAAGGTGAGAAGTTACTTATCCAGGACTCATACAAACATACAACTCTTGCGCTTCGTCTAAACCCAGCCAATCCCCTCGCAGTGATGGGGGTATGGAAACGTGGATAAAGACACACACTCGCTTCATATCAATATGTACAGTCTCAAGCGTACATCAATCAATCCCGGAGAGAGACCTAATGTCTGGGCAAAACTTCCTTTCCCTAATCATTCCCTAATGTTACAACTAAATACAGAGACACTCTAACAGTTTTCTTACATAACAAAATATTAATTACATACTTACCCACCACTCGAACCCGGGCAAGTCTTCTGTCCTTTCATACAGACAGGGAAACTGAACACTCACCAATAGAGTCATCCTAGGGTATCAAAATCTCTCTCGACGTCACTCAGAGCGGTATTCCCATCTTCTGTACCAGCAGAAGGAATCCTCTTCTCCTAATGAGAAGGTATTCTCATCCCCTGTTTTTTTTCTCTGTGAAAAACAGGAGGTAGTCCCTCTGACAAGTAAAACTGCAGTCAGAGGAGTCCTTGGGCAATTTAGAAAATTTAGAGGGGCTTCGGCACCAATTGTAGCTTCTGGTTCCCACAACGGTTGCCCAAATATCACTAATCAAAGAATTACTTAGACAGCAGTTGCTTTATCTACAAAGACTTTTATTCCAGCATCATGCAAAACAGCAAGGTCTGTCTATAGAAATGGCAGACAGTACTTTCTCTCTCTCTGTAAAGGGGGAGAAAATACTGCCCACCCGATCCTCCAAAATGGCTGGTTTATATACATTTCTCCTTGTCTCAAATGTCTGCTTCAAATTAGTTTCAGTGAATCCATCATAACCTCTTAGGTGTCAGCAGGGCCTCAGGGTCCTGCAACACTTTACCCCAGGGGAGAATCTCTTTACATTTGTACATCTGGACCTGCTTTTAGGTCTGCTCATCTATGCATGGCCTGTGACCTTTATACATCTGGATCTGCTTTTAGGTCTGCTCATCTATGCATGGCCAGTGACCTCTGCCCCTTCCTGTGTTTTTCTTCTTTTGGCACTAATTGAAACCGGGCAGGGTAAGAGAGAGTATTTTGTGCTCATTAGTTTGAATTCTTTGCTTGACCTGTACTTTTTGCTGATATTGCTAGGCCCAATATTTTGCATACTCCTATGCAGAATATGGTTACCCAGAATCCTCCATAGCAGGCCGCATATATTATCTTATGGCAAGCATATACTCTCATATAGCTATTGTCTTCTTGTCTTCTGTGCCATCCATCCTTCTGTGTAGTTTCACCAGGCAAGGGTGCAGTCATATAAAGCCAATATATAAGCAGACCTAACTCAAATTTCCCAACAGCCTTGGCACATTGCTGTGCCTACAGAACTGATGGGGTGTGGAAAAAATAAATGGGGAAGAGATAGTATCCTAGATAATCCCCATGAACATCTGCAAGTAGACTATTAACTAATGTGTTTTGGGTTCAAGTTTAAAGATGTTCAATTTGCTTTCACCAATTTCAATAATTATCAGTAAACCTGAAGGAAAATATGAAGGAGGTATGTCAAACCTTCAAAGATGCCAGAAAGCTTCAGAAAATTGAATGAAAATCGTTCTGTTGCCTTCTTCATTTCCATCCAAAAAAAGAGAAGTGGTAACAGAAAACTGTTGTGATAAACATTATTGGCACCATTGCATTTTAGGTATGTTATGTACAGTATCTTGAGAAATAATTGGAAATATTTCAACTGTATGTCATCATAATATTTTAACAGTATGTTCAAAGGTATACAACAAAAACAATATATCTGTGCAACTTAGACAGAGTAATTTCTGAGAAACACACAAACTATGGTCTGGGCAGGATTAATGGCATCCTTCACTAATATTTGGTTTCACAACCTTGGGTCAATGATTTCTTGTAGCCATCTATAAGTTTCATACACCTGTCTGCTGGTAGCTTCTCCCATTCTTCGACTGTGATTTGTTCCAGCTCATGAATGTTTCCAGGATTCCTTTTACCAAATGCAGAATTAATCTTTTTCCAAAGATTTTCGATTTGAATGAGATCAAGACTCTGTCCATTTTTTCCTTTTTAACCATTCTTAGGTACTTTTGGAAATATGTTTTGGGTCACTGTCCTGCTGGAGGCCCTATGAATTTCAACCAGACCTAGCTTTCTGAAACTAGATAGCACATTTCATGCCAAAATACCTGGTAGTCCTCTGATTTCATGATTCCTTTAATACATTCCAGGCCTCCAGTTCCTGAGGCAGCAAAGCAGCCACACAACATTAGGGAACCTCCACCATATTTAACTGTAGGAAGGGTGTTTTTTTTCTTTATAAGCTTCATTTCTTCGCCTGTAAGCCTATCGCTGGTCTGCATTGCAAGAAGAGCTCAAGTTTGGTTTCATCTGTCCACAGAACATTTTCCCAGGATGTGGTTTCAGACAAAGCTCAGGCCTTTTTATGACTGTCTTTGAGCAGTGGTGTCCTCCCTGGCCTCTGCCCAGGAAGTCCTTCTTTGTTTAGTGTGCGGTATATGCTGCGGGTTGAAACCACCACTCTAGATTGCTCCATGTCAGCCTTAAGCACTCTGGATGTTGTACGTGGTGTTTTCCAACTATTCGCACTAACCTTCAAAGATTTCTTGGACTAATTCTCCTCTTTCCACCACATCCTGGGAGGTTTTTTTTCTGTTCATGAAACTAAACTTCTTAATAACATTGTGAACTGTTGAAACAGTAATCCCAAGGTCTTTGTAGATGGACCTTTACTCTTTTGAAGTTTGATATTTGGTGATAATGGCTTTTCTAACGGTCTCAGGCAGCTCTCGTCTTCACCATTGTGAAAATGGAACAGGGAGTGAATGTGGCCATTTTAACCATTAGACTATTCATTCATTGGTTGATTCAAGTCATGTGAATACTGACGATCACAGTGTTTTACTGCAACCAAAATGTGGTTCTTCTGTTCAAATTGGCAATGTCTCAGTTTTTATACTATTCCTTTTTAATTGGTCTTGTTTTATTTGCTTCTTTTTTGTGTCAAATATGTGTGCATATATAGTCCAAAGCCATTTCACTGGCCATTTTTTAAGGAGATATTGGATATTAAGGGGTTGAACTGCAAGGGTGCCAATAATGTTGACCACAACCATACGAGTTTGATCGCATCCAGTTCTTCTTGAAGCAAAACGTTTGGCTCCTCATAAAAGAAATTATCATAAAACAAACCATCTACTGCTCTAAATAAAATTATAGAACGTCCCATCACAGACTAAACTGTGGTAACTGCTATTTAAAAGAAAAACATGGGAGAAAATGGCGAAATTGAAAATTTGGTAATTTCCTGTCATTTAAAATCTTGCCAGACCAGTCCTAATGGATTGAAACATAAAAAAACAGATACTGTCTTCCACTCTTCAGTACCCTAGATGTTCGTAAATCCACTACGTACAGAAAGATTTTACTATGAGCATCGGCCTCAAGTATGTAATGGTGTGGGGGGAGCAATTTTAATTTAAAAAAAAAGGTTTCACATAAAATTTACCACGTTCAATACAATTGGGAGGGACTATGAATGTATAAATTGTTGACAAAGTAGGTCTGTAGGGCTGGTGCCTGCTCTGAACCAAAGCCTGAACCATACGGCATGCTCTCAACCAAAGCCTGAATTAAACAAGATGGATTCTTGTCTTGTTATAACTCAGCATTAAAACTGACAGATCAAGCAGTTCTGCAGATTTATGTACTTCACAGCAGAAGTATTATTTTCCAGCTGACTACGTGCAGAACTCATTGCTGAGACCTTGACTGTGCTACTGGTACTAGCATTTGCAACAATGTATGGACTTGCATACCAGCAACTTTCTCGCACCATGGACCTTTATTTACAGAAGGACCACCTATTAGCTGTTACCGGATTTGCTGAAGATGGCATATAGGATTTGAGGCCAGTCAATCACCGGGCCATCAGGACAAAGAATTATATGCTGGTCAGACCAAGGGACTGCAGAGGTTGACGGGGGGGGGGGGTGGTGGTGGAAGAAGTGTGGCTAGGGTGATTCACGGCTGAGGTGGGTGGAAATACAAGAGCAAGGGTGTTTCCCTTATTGTGGGGTAGTAAGTTTATGATTTGTTGGAATCCCATGTCAGCCATTGAATCAAGGAAGGAGGTGGCGTGGGAGGTTTTTATAATGGAAGGTTCAGATCTCCTAATATGGTTTTTTTCTGAGGGGAGCTGTGCATGCTGATTCAAGGATCAGAGTAAGGTTGTTGTGGTCAGGTGCTGGGGGTCAATAAATGAGGCAGAGTGAGAAGTTCTTGCTTTCAATTTTTATCATGTCCATCCCATCTAGGTTACTAGAGAGGGAGGGCATGGCTTTCAGTTCTGTTTTGCACAGGCTGAGTATGCCACCTCCCCTTTTGGAGTCTCTGGAGCAGTTGAATCAGTCAAATCCTTGTATTTGTAGCAGGTTTGTTAGGACATTGTCAGTGGGGGAGAGCAAAGTCTCAGTGACACAGAGGATGTCAGGGCTCTCATCTTCGACTAGGTCTCTACAGGCATCCACTTTAGTGGGGTAGGTGTGTGACGAGGGTATGTAGCTTGATATAGCTGTGTTGAATAGATACATATTAGTCTATTGCGGTGCTTATTGTGTCTTGTGTGTGGGCCATGTATGTATGCTATGTTGATTGGTGGCAAGTGAGTTATTCCTGCTTGTGATGTGTATGATGTGGATGGGACTAGTGGAGTGGGGATCCTGGTCGAGCAAGAAGGTGATTGTTAGTTGATATGCTATGAGAAGCAGGTAAAGAGTAGTTACTCACCTGTAACAGGTGTTCTCCAGGAGCAGCAGGAATCAGTCCTCACATATGGGTGTCATCGACGCCGATGAAGCCCCAGCGGAGCATTTCCCCAGCTTTCTATGAAAGCCTTTGGGAATGCAGGCACACATGCGCGGTTCCCTTCCCGCCTAAAGGTGCCATCTTACTTCAGTCAAATGACATAGCTAAGAACAGCACACAAAAAATGAAAAAATAAACTATGTACAACTGCAACTCCCAGGGGAGGAGGGAGGGTTGTGAGGACTGATTCCTGCTTCTCCTGGAGAACACCTGTTACAGGTGAGTAACTACTCTTTCTTCAGGACCAAGCAGGAAGTCAGTCCTCACATATGGGTGACTCCCTAGCTCTGGGCTACCAAGGAACCCGGGCTACCAAGGAACCCAGGCTGAACAAGAGAACTCCCTCTAGTCTCAGCAGCAAAGAAAGGCTTTTCGCTGACACAACCTCCACCGATAGCCCAACAGAGAGCAGGAGGGCAGGAGTTGCCTAAACTTCAAAGAGATTCCGGAGTACTGCCTGGCCAAAAGCACTGTCCCTTCGGGACTCCCTCTCCAGACAGTAATGGGCCACAAAAGTCTGGCTTGAAGACCAAGTTGCAGCCCTGCAGATGTCTACCAACAGTACAGAGCGGAGATGAGCCACTGAGGCAGCCATTGCCCTGACACGGTGGGCCGTGACCCGACCCTGCAAAGGTCAGCCGCCTTGTAAGCCCAGGGGTTACAGTCAGCCACCCAGATGGACAAGGTACGCTTGGACACAGCTAACCCTAAATATTAGGGTCAAAAGATATGAAGATCTGAGTAGCCCTTCTGTGCCCTTGCGTACGGTCAAGGTAGAAGGATAAGGCCCTCCTACAGTCCAGGGTATGCAGAACTGCTTCATCCTGGCTTGCATGAGGCCTAGGGAAGAATGTTGGAAGAACCACCTCCTGGTTGAGGTGGAAGGAGGAGACAACCTTTGGGAGGAACTTTGGATGAGTCCTGAGGACTACCCTGTTCCTATAAAATCTGGTGTAAGTCCTATCACAGACCAGAGCCTGAAGCTCACTCACTCGCATAGCCGAGGTAAGGGCTATCAGGAAGAGCGTCTTCCAGGACAGGAAGCGTAGTGGACAAGTAGCCATCGGCTCAAAAGGTGGGCGAGTCAGTTGTTGCAAGACCACATTCAACTCCCACTCAGGGACAGGAGGACAGATTGGAGGCTTGAGCAAGAGCAAGCCCCTGAGAAACCGGGACACCAAAGGGTGAACCGATAGAGAGTGTCCTTCCACCAGAGAGTGGTGAGCCACTAAAGCTGAGAGGTGGACCCGAACAGAATTGGACTTAAGACCTTGATTGGATAAGTGCAGCAAGTATTGAAGCACTACTGGTACTGTACAGGAGAAAGGATCCTCTGTACGTAACTGACACCACACTGAAAACCTTTTCCATTTAAGAGCATAGGTTTTCCTAGTGGACTGTTTTCCTAGAGGCTAGGAGAACCTCCTCAACCTCCTGAGGTAGGCTCCAGGGAGCCAAAACTACCCTTGCAGTCTCCAGACCATCAAATTTAGAGCCTTGAGGTTGGGGTGCAGAAGGGTACCCTGATCCTGAGAGAGGAGGTCGGGTTGAAATCCCAGAGGCAGAGGGGGATCCACTGCCAATTGAAGTAGAAGTGGAAACCAGGGCTGTCTGGGCCACCTGGGAGCCACCAGCAGGACTGAGGCCTTGTCCTGAACAGAGTTTGGGCCACCAAGGGCGTGGGAGGAAATGCATACAGGAGGCCCTGAGACCAGGGAATCAGAAAAGCATCTGCTGCTACCCGCAGAGGATGTGGCTGCCTGGAGCAGAAGTTTAACAAAATATTAGTGTGATCACTTTCCGGAGCTGAAAATACTATATAGTAACAATGAATCAACACGCTCCACTTTTTCACCATAAGAGGTATATTTTTCTTTGCAACTGGGTCTCAGACTAGTACGGAGCTTGTTTTTCAGGTTTTGAAGAAAACTTCAAACCCAAAGCTCACATTTGCATCAACGACCCATATGTGTTGCTGATGGTGAATTTAATAGTGCTGGACTCTAAACAGATGAGATTACCACAAAATATGTTTTCCAACTTAAAACTGCTTGTTTTGAAAAAAGTGGTACTTATCTGAGTGAGTTATAATTCCCCAACGCCAACCTTTGCGCTGGTGCGTTTCACTCCAAGGTTTTCTTAAGGAGCTTTTGTTTGCACTATACCGGTCTTTCTACGAATAGAATAGCAAAGTGTTTATAAATTTGAATTTAACACCTCAATTCATCTTAACCAGTCCATATAAATCACATTGGAATTATCTTGTAATGGCATTGACATGTTCACTCACAGCGCTCTCAAACCGGCTGCCGTCTTCTATATTTTTTGAAAAGTTTTTTACTAAAGACGCCGCGCATACTCACTGTGTGGCGTTTTTCTAGCTGTCAGAATATCAACGTAATGACAATCAGCTGGTGATGTGAGTGGTGACGCAATACCCTCCATTGATGCAAGAAAGAAGCACTCTGATATATCAAAAGATACTTAATGAATATGTTATAAAGAATAATTGCTATAGAGTCACATTGATGTGTGTAGTGAACAAATCCAGGGGAAAACATCCTTTAACTACATGCATGCTTTCCAATCTGCATGTTCAAGCCCATCGGCGTTGTTGATTGCAATAAAAATATCCATTTTTGTTCCCTGTACAACAGTAGCTGTTCTGTTTTTTTTGCCGTTGCCACACACCACATGATCTATACAGAAGCAGGTAAGATCTTCAAAAACATGTTGTAAACTGAGACAATGTGACACTATCGGTGCTTCTATACGTCTACATTTCAGTCTGCTCCGATGCTCTTGTATACGAATAAAAAAGGATCTGATGGTCTTTCCCACATAGAGCATTTGGCATGGGCAGCGAATACAATATACAACAATATACAACCCGAAAAACAAGCTCCGTACTAGTCTGAGACCCAGTTGCAAAGAAAAATATACCTCTTATGGTGAAAAAGTGGAGCGTGTTGATTCATTGTTACTATGGAGCAGAAGTTTGGCAGCTGTTTGTTCAGAGGACTGGCAAAGAGGTCTATGGATGGAAGTCCCCATTTCAGGAAAATATTTTGAACCACCAAAGGATGGAGCTGCCACTCATGGGGTTGCAGAATCCTGCTCAACCTGTCCGCCAGGTAGTTCTTCTGACCGGGTACATAAACTGCTTTGAGGAGCATGTTGTGTCTGAGAGCAAACAAGCAAAGGTCCTATGCTTCCTGACAGAGGAGTCTGGACCCAGTTCCGCCCTGCTTGTTCACATAGAACATGGCTACCTGGTTGTCTGTTTGAACTAGGACAGACTGATGAGCCAGGGTTTGAGAAAAAGCCTTGAGGGCTAAGTGAATAGCTCTGAGTTCCAGGAGATTGATTTGCTGAGCAGATTCCCATGGAGACCACAGGCCCTGGGTGCACTTGTCTAGACAATGAGCTCCCCAGCCTTGGAGGGAGGCATCCGTGGTCAAGACCACTGTGAATGCAGGACTCTGAAAAGGTACTCCTTTCAACAGATTGGGTGGGTGTAGCCACCATCTGAGGGAGTGCAGCAAGTGTCTGAACACCCTTATCCTGTCCGTGAGGTGGCCTGAGGCCTGTGACCACTGAGTCCGTAGGCACCACTGTGCAGGCCGCATATGGAGCCTGGCATTGAGGGTCATATGTACTGTCAAAGCTATGTGGCCAAGAAGCCTCAGGCAGAGTCTGGCGGAAACCAGCGACCTGATGAGAAACTGGTTTGCTAAGTCTATCAGTCTCTGGGCTCGGTCTTTTGGCAAGAAGGCCTTTGCCAGCAGCGAGTCCAACCTTGCTCCTATGAACTCCAAGTTCTGGGAGGGGAGCAAAGTGGACTTTGTGAAGTTTATTACAAACCCCAGACTTTGAAGAAGAGCAATAGTTCTGAGGGTGGCTTGTCTGGCCTCCTGGCATGTCTGACCCCTGATGAGCCAGTCGTCCAGATATGGGAAGACAAAGATTCCCTGATTCCTCAGGTAGGCCGCCACCACTGCCAGACATTTGGTAAAGACTCTTGGGGCGGAGGTGAGGCCAAAAGGTAGTACTCGGTACTGATAATGGTTTCCTCCCACAATGAACCCGAGGTACTTTCTGTGGTCTGGATGAATGAGGATGTGAGTATACGCATCCTTTAGATCTAAGGAGCATAGCCAATCTCCCTGCTGGAGGTAGGGCAGAAGTGTTCCAAGAGTAAGCATCTTGAACTTTTCCATCTCCAGGAACTTGTTGAGGTTTCTGAGATCCAGAATAGGTCGAAGACCACCGGTTCTTTTGGGTACCAGGAAATAACTGGAGTAGAACCCTTGACCCTGCAAGTGGGGAGGCACAGGCTCCACCGCTGTCTTGTAGCAGACCCTGTAGCTCCTGAAGGAGAAGGTCTGTGTGCAGGGGAAGCCTTAGAGGCTCCCCTGGAAAATATGGAGGAGGTAGTTGTTGGAAGTGTAGTGCATAACCCTTCTGGACTATGCTTAATACCCAACTGTCTCCAGTAATGAGTGGCCACTGGTGGGCAAACAGAGCGAAGCGACCTCCTGTGCAGGGTTGGGAGAGCAGGGACGGAGAGGCTATGCTGAAGGAGTCAAAAAACCCCACCCTGCCGAGTGGGAGCAGGGGCCGGAGGCTTGGGGGTCCTCTGCCTACGGGACCCATTACCCTGCCCCTTGGCTTGCTGACCCTGAGGGGCAGCTTGGGCAGCCTGATATTGCGGGTACTGTTTGTAGGCAGTGCCCTTCCTCGGGTAAAAGGGCTTTTTACCCGAGCCCTTCTTTTTGTGAGAAGGGGCAGAGGTCTTTCTGGACAGCCTTGTCCTTGTAAGGTGTTCGGTCTCAAGCTGTGCGGCATTCTCGGCCATGGGCTTGCCAAAAAGGTTCTCACCTCGGCAAGGGACATCGACCAACTTGTCCTGAACCCATGGCTCGAGGTCCGATGACTGCAGCCATGCCTGGCATAGAGTCGCGATGCCGGCTGCCGCAACTTGGGCCGAAGCCTCGAAAGCCATCGTAGGCGGTACGGGACATAAACTTGGAGCAGTCCCGAATCCCCAAGGACAAGGACTTGAATCTCTGCAAGGGTTCCCCGGAGAGACCAGCAGAGAACCTGGCCAACTCCTTGGCCAGGTCTCGCAAGTACATGCCCATGTACAGCTGGTAAGACTGGACACGGCAAGCAAGCATCGAGCCCTGGAAGCACTTCTTACCAAAACCATCGAGGTTACGGGTCTCCCTACCGGGGGGCACCGCAGAGTGCATCTTCTGACTCTTTAGGCGATGCATGGCCGATTCCACAACCATGGAATGGTGTGGCAGCTGTGACTTCTGAAAGCCAGGGCTCTTCCGGAGACGATAGATCGAATCGACCCGCTTGCTTAAAACCGGTGCCGAGGCCGGTGCCTCCCACATCCGGAAGAGGAGCCGTTCTAGCATCGGAGGAACCGGGACAATAAAGGCCTCCTTCGGAGGAGAGTCGTACTGCAGAGCCTCGAGCTCCTCGTCTCGAGGCTCTTCCTCGGGGTCCGCTGGGATAGCCAACGCGGTGGCCAAATCCCGGACAAACTCCGAGAACAGGGTATCCTCCGGAGGGGATCTACTCCGGGGTTCAGACTGCGGTGAGTCCGACGGGACGCACCGAGTCTTGAACGTGTCGAAGGACTCCTCATCCTCCGTCTCCCAGGCGGACTTGTCCGACGAGGAGTCAGGATCCGACCCCGCGGGGCCCTGGAGCACCGGCACCGGCGTCGACGCCCTCGGTCCCGAATGGGAGGTCGAGGGAGACCGCGACAGAGGTCGACTTCGGGCCATCATGGACTCGAGTATCGGCTTGGTCTCCGGGGTCAACTTCGATGTCGATGTCCCGGTGGTCGCGGCAGATGCGCCAGACAGGCTGGCCATCAGTGTCCGCTACTGCTCCATGAAGGCAGACAGTCTGCACTCCAAGGCTGTCATCCTGAGACTCAGCTCGGGAGACACAGCAGCCACCGACTCGGGACCCAGCGGCGCCGGGCCCGATGTCGGCTCTCTGGGAGGAGAGTCCGAGGACTACAGGGCTTACGTGTCCAGCAGACTCCGGCTCCACGCGAGGAACTTTAGCAGGCTTCTCTTGCTCCACGGGCCCGGGGTGACGGTCGGGGGTCTTAGACCTGGCCCTCAAGGAGCCAGGAACCTCTTTCGACGATGCCCTCACGAGCCTCTTCTTCCTTGCGTTCCCGGTCGGGGGACCCCCTGTCCGAGGAGCCACGACGGCGCTCGGGATCCGAATCCCGAGATATCGAGGCCTCAGACAAGGTCCGGGCCCGGCCGGAGGCTGAGTCAGAGAAAAGCCTTTCTTTCTGCTGCTGGCGACTTCGCAGTGCCTTGGAAGACATCTTTCCACATGGTCCACACGTCTTAAGGTCGTGATCAGGACCAAGGTACCGAAGGCAGCAGTCGTGTGTGTCGGTGAGAGACATCAACTTCTTACACCGATCACACTTTTTAAAACCGCTGGAAGCCATCGGGGAAAAAAAAAGAGTCCCCACGAGGTCAAAGGACCGGCCTTCCAGGGAAAAGCGAAAAAAGGGCGCGAACGCCAACCACGAAGGGCAAAAACTGAAAAAGAAGAAACAGGCTCGATACCGGTGTACCGAACCCGGCGGGAGGAGAACCGGCATCGAACCGGAGAGAAAAAATAGCAAGAATCGCCGAAAAAATCAAACTTTTATCCGGGATGACAGGACTCACGTCCGGTGGGCTTCTCAGAAGAAAAGAGACTGAAGTAAGATGGCACCTTTAGGCGGGAAGGGAACCGCGCATGCGTGCCTGCATTCCCAAAGGCTTTCATAGAAAGCTGGGGAAATGCTCCGCTGGGGCTTCATCGGCGTCGATGACACCCATATGTGAGGACTGACTTCCTGCTTGGTCCTGGAGAAATTATATTATGGACTATTTTGTGAGTATCTATTGTTGGATTATGTGGTTAAGTCTCGTCTTCAAACAAATTTGCATGTGGGTCTGCTTTGCCTGAAATTGGTTGGAGCCAGGGGAATTTTGTAGAAGGGAGGAAGGTTGTGAGGATTCTCTGAAGGTTGTGCAGGGCAGGACTCCCTGATCAGCGAGTGTGTGGAAGGGGGTTACAGTTTAGGGGCTGTGATTCTGACTGAAGTACTGCTCATGTGGGGTAATAGTGGAGGAAGGCAGCTGTTGTGGACTGTTCTCAGTAGATTTGAGGTGTGGGCAGGGTGAGTGCTGCTAAGGCATTTATCCGCAGGAGGCTAGAGGGCATGATTTTGGTCGCACGGGGTTGAGCGTAGAGGGAGTGGATACAATGGTAGGGAGCCATGCAATGTTGCTTGCAAGGATGTGAGGCGAGCCAAGGGCTGTACAGCAGTTGCGTAGGTCAGTGCTGCAGCTTACAGGGTAACAGGTAAATTACAGTACATCAGTTTGCATATAAAGCATAGTTACTCACCTGTAACAGCTGATCTCCGGGAACAGCAGGAATTTAGTCTTCACATATGGGTATCGTCAGTACCGACAGAGCATGCGCGGGAACGCTCCCCAGCGTCCAATAGGAAAGCTTTTGGGAACATACCACAGTGCCTGCGTGCTGCCTTCCCGCCTTTCCCAACTGTCCTCTCCAGTTGAGCTTAAAGCTGAGACAAAAGAGAAAGAGATAGAGATACAAATCCTAGGGGAGAGTGGTGGGTTGTGAAGACTAAATTCCTGCTATTCCCGGAGATCACCTGTTACAGGTGAGTAACTATGCTATCTCCAGGAACAAGCAGAAATGTAGTCTTCACATATGGGGACTCCCTATCTGCGGATGCCAGGGAGAAGGCCCCAGAATTTGTGTGCCCTTGTGAAAGGGCTCCACTTCCCCCCATGGATGTCTTGCATCCTACCAGGGATGGTGGGTAGGAGTTGATTACGTATGGAACAGGTGTTGAAGAACAGCCTGACCAAACAAGGCATCCCAGAGGGCGTCCTTGTCTAAGCAGTAATGGGTTGTGAAGGTATGAACCGAAGCCCAAGTAGCTGCTCGACAGATGTTGTCGATAGACACAGAGTGAAGATGAGCCATAGAGGCTGCCATGGCTCTCACATTGTGAGCTGTGACATGGCCTTCAAGAGGAAGGTTTTTACTCTCATAGGCATAAGATATACACTGGACAATCCAGCTAGACAGTGTTCTTTTGGAGACTGGAAGTCCCAAATGACTAGGATCAAAAGCAACAAAGAGTTGTTGCTATGTCCTTTGCAAGTAAAAGGCCAAAGCTCTTTTACAGTCCAAAGTATGAAGATTCCTTTCTGCATTTGAGGCGTGAGGCCTTGGAAAGAATACAGGAAGGTAAACCGCTTGGTTTAAATGAAAAGGTGAAACCACCTATGGCATAAAGTGTGGATGAGTCCTAAGGACTATCTTATGATGGAACCTTGTATAAGGAGAATCAGCCACCAACGCTTGCAATTCACTGATGTGACGTGCTGATGTGATTGCAATAAGAAAGATGACCTTCCAGGAAAGGAATTTCAAAGAGGTAGTGGCTAATGGTTCAAAAGGCGGTTTCATGAGCTGCCCAAGAACCAGATTTAAGTCTCATGTCACCAGTGGTGGCTTAATGGGAGGTTTAGTTAAAAGAAGGCCTCTCATAAATCTCGCTATGAGAGGATGAGAGGAAATAGGTTGTCCATTTAGAGGCTTGAAAGAAGCTGAAATAGCACTCAAATGAACTCTCACTGAAGTGGTCTTAAGCCCTGCAAATGAAGGAGATACTACAGTAATGATTCCAGAGGTATCGCAAGAGGGTTAAGACCCTCCTGCGAGCACCATATGTTAAACCTTTTCCACTTAAATGCATAAGAGCATCTTGTGGAAGACTTCCTGGAAGCATAAAGGATATCCTTTACCTGCTGGGAAAGGTTAAGACCGTGAAGTTCTAGGCTTTCAACTACCAGGCCCGGAGATGCAGAGCTTGGGGACTGGGATGCCACAGTATCCCATCCTCTTGAGAAAGGAGATCTTTAGCAGATCCAAACTCCAGAGGCGGAGCTTGAGAGAGATGTAGGAGCAGAGGGTACCACATTTGCCGTGGCCAACGTGAAGCTAGGAGGATCATATGACCTCTGTCTCTCAGAAGCTTGAACACGGTTTTGGGAATTAGGGGAATAGGTGGAAAGGCATACAGGAAGTCCTGATCCCAATGCAGGAGGAAAGCATCCCTGGCCTGACAACCCTGAGCGGGAATTCTGGAACAGAACAGGGGAAGTTTGGCATTCAGCGGACTTGCAAAGAGGTCTATGTACAGGGTTCCCCAAATTAGAAAAGTCTTGGCCACCTGGTCTGCATGGAGAGACCATTCGTGTGTAAGCAGAACTCGACTGAGTCTGTCTGCCCAAGAGTTTTGAATGCCTGCAAGATTACACCGCAAGGAGATGAATCTGATGCTCTCTGGCGAAGGCCCATAGTCGCAAAGCTTCGTTGCAAAGTGACAGAGAGCCTGTTCCGCCCTACTTGTTCACATAGAACATGGCTACTTGATTGTCCGTCTGAACTAGGACTGTCTTATAGCTGAGTTGGGTGTGGAATACTCGAAGAGCAAGGAAGATTGCTCTGAGTTCCAGGAGATTGATGTGGAGATAGGCCTCCTGTGGAGTCCATGTACCCTGGGTAGAGAGGCCTTGCAGGTGGGCTCCCCAACCCACCTGTGAGGCATCTGTTGTTAGAGTGGCTTGGGGTGGGGGTTGCTGAAAAGGAGACCCCACCAAAAGGACTGCCACCATTGCAGGGACAAAATAAGGCGATCTGAGTTTGCTATTATGTCTGACAGGCAACCTGACGCCTGAGTCCACTGAGTGGATAAAGTCCACTGGGCTGCCCTCATATGGAGGCGAGCATAAGGAACCACATGCACGGTGGATGCCATGTGGCCTAGCAACTCTAACATTTCCCAAGCAGTGAGGTGAGGTTTTAGCACTGCTTGGGAAACTAACTGCACAATGCGAAGGCAGCGGGGCTGTGGAAGGTAGGCCCTTGTCTGTCTGGTATCCAGCAGAGCTCCTATAAACTCTAGGGATTGAGTGGGAGCAAGGTTGGATTTTGGGAAGTTTATGACAAGTCCCAAATACCGAAGGACACACATTGTGCGAGAGAGCAACCCTGGCCTTTGGCTCTGAAGGGGCTCGTCTAAGTAAGGGAAGACAAATATTCCCAGGGTGCGGAGAAATGCTGCCACCACAGCCATGCATTTTGTGAACACCCTTGGTGCAGAGGCCAGGCCAAAAGGAAGAACCCTGTATTGTTAGTGCTTCCCTTGAAACAAGAATTGAAGGAACATCTGGTGAGTTGGATGGATGAGAACATGAGTGTATGCATCCTTGAGATCTAGAGAACAAAGCCAATCCTGACTCTGAAGGTATGGCAGCAGAGTTCCTAGAGAAATCATTTTGAACTTCTCTTTGAACAGGAATTTGTTCAATTCTCTGAGGTCTAAAATGGGTCTGTGTCCTCCTGTTTTCTTTGGAATAAGGAAATAGGGGGAGTAAAACCTTGTACCCCATTGGGGAATGGGTACCTCTTCTATTGCCCCTTGAGCAAGGAGCACAGTGACCTCTTGACCTAACCGGTCGTTGAGAGAGGTCTGAGAATTGAATTGCCTTACCATTGTAGGAGGGGGCATGCTGAGGAAATGAAGCTTGTACCCCTATCATACAATAGACAGTCCAATTTTCTGCTGTTATCTGACCCCATCTGGGGGCAAAATGACATAACCTTCCTGGGAAGGTGAGGGTTCTGGGCCATTCAGGGCCAGAAAGGCAAAGTTCTCTAGATGGGAGGCAAAGCCCCTGTGGCGGCTGAGTCTGCTGAGCCGGTTGAGGCTTAGCTGCTTTTGTCTTTCTTTGCCTAGGTTGTTGCTGCTGTCCCATTTGGGCAGACTGACCTAAACGATGTCCCTGCTGGGTATAGGAGGGATAAAACCTTTTTATTCTTGATGAAGAATGGTTTCTTAGAGGATCTTTTCCTCGCAGGGTCAGCTGTAGATTTAAACAATCTATCCAAAGTGATATTGTCAGCATCTATCTCATTAGCTTTTTCCTGCCAATTCTTGCCAAAGAGATTCTCTCCTGTGCAAGGTATATTCCCTAGTTTGTCCTGTACCCAAATTTCCAAGTCAGATGCCTGGAGCCAGGCAATCCTACGTGCACCTATGGCAATGGCAGAGGTTCTGCTTATGCATTCAAAGCAGTCAAAGGCTCACAAACTTGGCAACATCCTGAGCATGTTTGACAAGAGAGAGATAATCTTGCCTTTTATCATCAGGAAGGAGAGGGCTCATAAGCTCTAAATCTCCTGTGACCTCTTTAAGGAACATTCCCATATACAAGATATAGGAACTGATCCTAGCAGAAAGCATGGAAGCCTGGAAGAATCGACGTCCAAAGACGTCAAGAGTCCTACACTCACGTCCTGGAGGATTAGATGCATGCCTTTTTGCACTCTTTATCCGTCTCATGGCTGATTCCACCACCATGGAATGGTGTAGTAATTAAGTCTTCTGAAACCCAGGACAAGGAGGAACTCGATACATGGTGTTGAGTCTTCGAGAGTGAGGAGATGTGGTTAGAGGCGTTTCCCACATCCTTAACATAAGATCATGGAAGATCTCATGAATAGGAAAGGTAGCTGCCTCCTTGAGAGCTTTAGGGTATTGTAGAATTTTTAATTCCTTTGCCCTAGGCTCTTTGTCAGGAGCCACTGTGATGGAAAGACCTCGGGCCACATCTCGAATAAAATCCTGAAAGGATATATCCTCTGGTGGAGACATCCTACGCCGAGGAGAAGAGGAATCCTCAGGAAGAAGTACTCTGGTATCGGCAGAGCTTTCAGAGTCTTCAGATTCATCCGAGGATTCGAAGTATCTCCGATCAGGGTGATCGTGCAAGGCACGGTACCGGTACCGATCGAAGTCGGCATCGGAGTGGTCTGGTACCGACTTGTCTATGCCGGATAGACGCGCATGACTCGGTCCCAGTAGAATACCTGCCAATGTCAATGCAGTCGGTGCCGGTACCGGTTGAATTGTCTGAAGCAGTTTCAGGGGCATCGAGGCCGTGAGAAGAGCCACCAGACTGCGTTCAATAGCCAAGGATCTCTGGTCTATCGACGCTGACGATGCTTGGGTATCGGTGCCGGATGAAGCAGCCGGAACCCCAGAGCATGGCACCAGTAGTTCTGCTGAGGTTGAAGCCTCGAGAACATCCTGGAGCCCTGTTAGTGCTTTGGAAGCCGAAGCCTCCCGCCGGGGCAATTTTGCCGGTGAAAGTTCCTCAAGGGTAACGGCAGAGGCATCTCGATGTTTAGAAGGAGATCTACCCTTTGAGGACCGGCTAGATTTATGTTTAGTTACCTGAGATCCATGGGAGGAAGACGAAGCCCTGGAAGACATCGATGCCATGGAGGCTGCATCGGAGGGAAAAAGGGTGCTAAGTTTAGCAGCTTGGTTTTGCCAGCCCCTTTTCGACATCATCCCACAGGCAACACACTCTGAAATAGAGTGGTCAGGACCTAAACATTTGAGGCACCACTCATGGGAGTCGGTGACGGAGATGGTACTGCCACACTTAGAATACTTATTGAAACCCGAAGCGGGTTTTTCCATTCTGAAGGAAAACGTTGGGCCTAGTGCCCAAAATGGCACGTGGCACCTGAGTAGAAAATTACTGGAAAAGACTCCAGAAAGAAAGTTTGGGTTTTTTGTTTTTAAAAAAGAAAGAACCAACGGTGGTACCGGTGTAGCGTTGAGGGAAGGTAGACGCGACCACAAAAAAGAAGAATAAGGGGGGAATTTTTTCTGCGGTGACAGGATGGGCGACCTGTCGGCTCCGCGGAAAACGAAGAACTGGAGAGGGACAGTTGGGAAAGGCGGGAAGGCAGCACGCAGACGCTGTGGGATGCTCCCAAAAGCTTTCCTATTGGACGCTGGAGAGCGCTCCCGTGCAGGCTCCGTCGGTACCGACGATACCCATATGTGAAGACTACATTCCTGCTTGTTCCTGGAGATATGACTGTTCACGGTGTGATAGTAGTTAGGCAATGTGATATTAAGGTTAGATAGGGTGTTAGGGGCAGTAAAATGGCAGTAATGCAAGTTCTAATTAGACTAGTATCCAGATATAGGTTGTATAAGAGAATTCAATTACACAAGGTGGTTAAAACAGCTTACAGGATAACAGTTTGGCATATAAATGAGCATTCACAGTATGTTACTATTTAAGTGATGTGATATTATGGCTGGATAGGGTAATGGGGTCAGTGATATGGCAGTAATGCAAGTACTAATCTTTAGATTAGTAACAGGATATAAGTTGAATCATAGAAATCAATTACACGAGGCGATTACACTTTCAAATCAGAATAAATAAATAATGCATATAAACGATACCTTCAGAAATCAAGAGATGTAAGAAAAACATAAGAACATAAGATATGCCATACTGGGTCAGACCAAGGTTCATTAAGCCCAGTATCCTGTTTCCAACAGTGGCCAATCTAGGTCATACATACCTAGCAGTTTCCCCAAAAGACACAGGTTCCACAATGCTTGTATTGGGTCAAGCATTTATATCCTGGGTCCCTTCGTAATAATGGTTCATGGACCTTTCCTCCAGGAACTTGTCCAGATCTTTTTTAAACCCAGCTACACTAACAGCCTTTACTACATCCTCCGGTAACAAATTCCAGAGTTTGATTACACGTTGAGTGAAAAATATTTTCTTTTATTAGTCTTAAATAGTTTACCCTGTAGCTTCATTGCATGTCCCCTAGTCTTTCTATATATAAAGTGTCTCCGAGAAGGAGATGAGGCTTTGTGGCTGGGTGGAAACAATAGGACCATCAGATTAATAGTGGCTATGAATTGGCCAGTGCATATTGCATGCACAATCATCTGTGGAGAGAAAATACCCTGCTCAAGATGGGTAGGCAATTTCCACGTAAGGGGACACAGTAATGTTAAGCTGGTCTTGACAGTATGAGCTTGAGATTCATCCATTAAGATGAGCTAGCTGTGTTATTCCAGGGATCAGCGACATGAGATCAAGCAAAGATTTTCTTGGTTTCGGTGGAACTTACTTTCATGCAGATTAGCGTTTGAAGGTAATCTGTGTTGCTGTTCTACAACTGAGTTTGGATATGGGCTTTTTTTATGTTATCTTAAGTTTCCTTACCGGAAGACATCACAGAGCAGTCCAGTTTATTGTTTGATTGGAAGTTTTCTAGTGGTGCCTAAATTCCACGCCTAAGGACCACGCCAAAGGGCCCTCAAGCAAGACCCTCAGGTGCAGGCACGCCTGTGTGTGCTCGGTTTTTAAATCCTTGTGCTATGCCTCGATTAGGCCTTGGCGGGGGGAGCAGTGGCTCCTGCTTCCACCCCCGATGTCGGATCGGGTGCTGCAGAAGTGAGTCCAGAGAAAGAGGCTGCACCTTCCTGCCTTTAGAAACTGCAGAGATTGGGAAATCTCTAGCGAGTACCCTTGAGCAGGTTAGCTCTTAGGACGCGCCCCTCCCATCTCCTGGTATTACAATTTTGGAAGCAGAGAGCAATGAATTCTCTCCACTGACTCTGGTAGTGAAGGATGGTTAGGGAGAAAAGCAAAGTCTTTCCGGCATCGCTCCAGTTAACGGAGAAGAGCCTTTGCCAAAGGGGGAAGGAAACCCTCTAGGCTTCTCTCCTGAAACAACCCAGTTTCTGCAGAACTCTGATTTGGAGTTAAAGCACAATGTTTCATTGCTTGCTAATATGAACAGAAGTCAGAAAATTTCAAACCAGTTCACTATTTTATTTATTTATTTATTTAACATCTTTATATACCGCTCTATTTATAATCAGCGCGGTTTACATAGAACAAGAAAACATCAGATAAGGTACATGTTATCTGTTTTTTACATAGAACAAGGAACAAAAACTTGGATAACCGGGGAAATTATTTACAATGAATACAACACATTGGCTATTTACATATGAACAGAATAAAGCCTAAAAGAATTTTCATAGTATGAGAGAGAGGTGTGAAAAGTTATTGGGTTAGCAGAGGTGGCGTGTTAAGAACGGGAATGGTGCTATTTGAGTGATCTTGTGTTATTGTGTTTTCTGGGAAATATTTGATGAAAAGGTGATGTGGGACTATTGTGGGAGAGAGATTTTCACATACAGAGAAAAATCAGATAACGGCTCAGCTGGCCAATTTCCCAGATTGGGACTCATCTATAAAAGACACGGAGCCATTGTTCACCGTGCATCAGGAAGAGCTGGAATATGTACAAGAATCCATTCCTGAATGCTGTCGAAAGCCAGTTTAAAACTTTTCTTCTTGGTGCACTGCCAATAAGATCGCTTTCAGATAGACAGAAATAACGAATTACCTGTCCATACTGTCACCACCAGGTGGGCAGGCTGCCGCCTAGGGTAGCAGGTCTGTCTACCTGATGATGTTTATGAAGAATAAGTAGTTGTAGACACGAGTGGTTCAGGTAAAGTTAGGGTTTTATTTCCCCTCCCGGGGTCGGATTCTCAAATGCACAACACAGGAAACTCAAGACAATAAAGCCATACTCTCTGGCATGTTATAAAGGAAATAATAGAGTCTTCTTCCTTCTTAATTAAATGATAGCCATAAGAAAATAATACTCAGCACATAGTTCCTCTGTAGATAAACAGGCACTCTTGACTTTCACTGCTAGGCTCCAGCAATGTACAATCACTGCTTTAACATAAAGAGGTAATTTTGTCGGAGATAGTTAACGTACAGTCCATTGGATCATCACATGAGCTTTCACTAGCATAATCAATGACCATGGGTTCATGCTGACTTTCAGAAGGACAAACGTTTTCCTTGCTACAGAACGTTTGTAAATCTCCTTGCAATGTCTCTTCACGGAGCTTGTCTGACCAGCTCTCTCTAGGGCTGTAATTGCTGCTACCGTATTTATCAGAGTGTGAGAAAGGAGAGACCCACCACTCAGGATATTCAGAACATACCTTCTTATAGGAACTTTTCCCTTTAGAATATCTGTTAGTTCTAACTTCAGGCTTTGGCTGGGAATAAAGGAATTGTTCTCCCTCATCAGCACAGGTCTTTACTCTGTGAATCCTTCTCTTAGGTTTAGGCCTTTCAAACACTTCCTCTTCAGACATGCAAACATCTTCTATAGAATACCACTCCCTTTCAGGGACTTGTAAATGCTCCCACGTTAGCTCTCTAATCAAATCCTTCGGTTGGCTTTCACAGCACAGCACCCACCTTGGACTTTTCCTACGAGGCTTTTGAGCATTAACCCTCCAGGTATTTCTGCTGCCAGTAAACTTCCTTAAATCTGGTTCAGAATCACTTTCAAGCTCACAGCTCCCAGATACATACTGTTTCACTCTTTCAGGCTTCCATTCACTCTGGACAGAACGTTGCCTCTGAGTTTCAAACTGCGTCACAGCAGATGAACTTTCACAGCTGTTCTCTGATTCCTCTGCTCCTGGCTGCTGCCCTCGCTGGCTTCCTTGTTCTGCCCGTTCTGGCTTTCCTGAGTGTTTCTTATAATGCTGATTAGCACTCCCCCTACTAAGGTGAAAGCTATTATGAACTAGGGATTGCTTGCTAGTTGGGCGGGGTTGCAAACCTCGTGGCTGGGTTTGTTTGCGTTGCCCCTGACAACTACTGCTCATATGGCTTGCCTGCCTGTCAGCTTCTGACCTAGTTCTCACAGAATCCTGTGTTTTTAAGGCAAAGGATGGATCTTCCTCATTACAATACCCAACAGAAATTAAAACATGCTTGCAGACTAGAAAACTTCCTGGGCATGCAAGGCTTAAATTTTCTGCTGAGAAATCTTGCAGTCAAGCATGCAAGTCTGAATTTGATTTCAGCTCCTTTCAGTGTGGGATCTTTTGACACTCGTCATGTTCCACCACTGCTAGTGATGTAAAAATGTTCATTATTTAACTAATCATGTCTTTTTCTTCTCTGTCCATAGGTTCCTGAGAAGAATTTCTTTATTAAAATAAAACTAACAGTGTTTTATCTTAATTGTTTTAAAGACATTTCCAAGGGAGTGCATATAGAGATGTAAGAATTCTAGAGAAAGAATGTACATTTCTGAGGTCACCTGACCACCTTAAAACAAAAGGTTTTGTTTAGTTCCTAAAGGAAACTGACATTAAAGGTTCTATTCGTGGCTACGTTTGAAACAAAGTGAATTTATAAGTACTCTTTTTTTTATTATTGAATTTACTCATATTAAACATAAGCAAACAGCAAGAAATAAAAAGTAATAAAGAAAAGACCCTCAAAGAATAATCAACACCACACAAATTACAGCCCACATCTAGGGGAGACTTAAGAAAAAAGACAAGTAAAGCACAGTTACTTACCTATAACAGGTGATCTCTGGGAACAGCAGGAATAAGTCTTCACATATGGTACGTCGGTACCGACGGAGCCTGCGCGGGAACGCTCCCCAGCTTCCCAAAAAGGAAAGCTTTTGGGAGCATCCCACAGCGCCTGCGCGCTGCCTTCCCGCCTTTCCTAACCATCTCTCCTCAGTTCGAGTTTAAAGCTGAGACAATAGAGAGAGAGAGGAAAGGAAAGATAGAAAAAGAGATACAACTCCTAGGGGAGGTGGGAGGGTTGTGAAGACTTATTCCTGCTGTTCCCAGAGATCACCTGTTACAGGTAAGTAACTGTGCTATCTCCAGGAACAAGCAGGAATGAGTCTTCACATATGGGGACCCCCTAGCTAAGATGCCTGGGAGATCCCCAAGGATATGAGACCCTGGGAAGAGGTCTACTTCCTCCTATGGATCTCAGGCATCCATCCAGGGAAGGAGGGTAGCAGTTGTTTAAGAATGGAACAGGTGTTTGAGGACAGCCTGACCAAACAAGGCATCCCGGCGGGAGTCCTTGTCCAAGCAGTAATGGGCTGTGAAGGTATGAACCGAGGCCCAGGTGGCTGCTCGACAGATCTGGTCGATGTACACAGAATTTAGATGAGCCATAGAGGTGGCCATGGCCCTCACATTATGAGCTGTGACATGGCTCTCCAGAGAAAGGTTCTTACTCTGGTAGGCAAAAGAAATACACTGAGCAATCCAATTGGACAGTGTTCTCTTGGAGACTGGAAGTCCCAAATGAGAAGGATTAAAAGCAACAAAAAGCTGGGAAGACTTTCTATGTTGCTGTGTCCTTTGTAAGTAAAAAGCTAGAGCTCTTTTACAATCCAGAGTATGAAGAGTCTTCTCTGCATTGGATGCATGAGGAGCTGGAAAAAAGACAGGTAAATATACCTCTTGATTAAGATGAAAAGGTGAGACCGCTTTAGGCATAAAGTGTGGATTTGTCCTAAGGACTACCTTATCATGATGGAACCTTGTATAAGGTGGATTAGCCACTAATGCCTGCAGTTCACTGATGCGGTGAGCTGAAGTAACTGCAATGAGGAAAATAACCTTCCAGGAAAGAAACTTCAAGGAGGTAGTGGCTAAGGGTTCAAAAGGTGGCTGCATAAGCTGACCAAGAACCAAATTTAAGTCCCATGCCACCGGAGGAGGCCTAATGGGAGGTTTAATTAAAGTTAGGCCTCTCATGAATCTTGCAATGAGAGGATGAGAGGAAATAGGTTGTCCATTGATGGGCTTAAGGGATGCTGCAATAGCACTCAAATGGACTCTTACTGAATTTGTTTTAAGGCCTGCATTGGAAAGATGCAGGAGATAGTCTAACAGAGAACTTAAAGGTAGTGCTAGAGGGTCAAGACCCTTTTCAGCACACCAAATGGAAAACCTCTTCCATTTAAAAGCATAAGAACGCCTGGTGGAAGGTTTTCTGGAAGCATGGAGGATATCCTTCACTTGTTGAGAAAGATTCCAGTCTTGAAGGTCTAGACCTTCAGTAACCAAGCTCTGAGGTGTAGGGACTTGGGGTTTGGGTGCCACAAAGTCCCTTCCTCCTGGGACAGAAGGTCTGGAGCAGCTCCCAAGTCCAGGGAGGGGGCTTGGGAGAGATGTAGAAGTAGAGGGTACCACACTTGGCGTGGCCAGCATGCAGCTATGAGGATCATAGATCCTTGATCCCTCTGGAGCTTGAACAGATTGTCTTGGGAATCAAGGGAATGGGTGGAAATGCATACAGGAAGCCCTGACCCCAATGAAGGAGGAAGGCATCCTTGGCCTGAACTCCCTGACACGGAATTCTGGAACAGAACCGGGGAAGTTTGGCATTCCACGGACTTGCAAAGAGGTCTATGTCCGGGGTTCCCCATTCTTGGAAGATTCTGAGTACCTGATCCATGTGCAGGGACCATTCGTGTGGAAGCAGGACTCGACTGAGTCTGTCTGCCCAAGAGTTTTGGACTCCTGGGAGGTATACTGCCAGGAGATGGATTTGATGCTCTCTGGCAAAGGCCCACAATCTTAAAGCTTTGTTGCAAAGCGACAGAGAGCCAGTTCCTCCTTGCTTGTTTATGTAAAACATGGCTACTTGATTTTCCGTATGAATGAGGACTGTCTTGTAGCTGAGGAGGGTATAAAAGACCTTGAGAGCTAGAAAAACTGCTCGAAGCTCCAAGTGGTTGATATGAAGAGAGGTCTCCTGTGGGGACCAAGTGCCTTGAGTGGAGAGGTCCTGTAGATGGGCTCCCCAACCTGTTTGGGAGGCATCTGTTGTGAGGGTTGCTTGGGGCAACAACTGTTGGAAGGGGGACCCCAGCAACAAATTTTGAGTGGACATCCACCATTGGAGAGACCAAAAGAGACGTTTGGTGGTTGCTATTTGGTCTGAGAGAGCTCCTGAAGCTTGAGTCCACAGGGTGGACAAAGTCCATTGAGCTGCTCTGATGTGTAGGCGAGCATAGGGTACCACATGCACTGTGGAAGCCATGTGGCCTAGCAGTTGTAGCATCTCCGGGCAGTTAAGTGGCTCTTTGACTGAATCTGGGAGGCTAACTGCACTAGACGTTGGCAACGGGCCTGGGGAAGGTAGGCCCTTGCAGTAGTGGTATCCAACCAGGCCCCTATGAATTCTAGGGACTGAGTAGGGGTGAGCTGAGACTTTGGGAGGTTTACCACAAGTCCCAGATACTGCAGAATGCGCCTTGTGCGGTCCAGGGAAATCTGGGCCTCTGACTGAGATGGAGCTCGGATGAGCCAGTCGTCCAGGTATGGGAAGACAAATATTCCCAGAGTGCGTAGAAATGCAGCAACTATTGCCATGCATTTGGTGAACACTCTTGGAGCAGAGGCCAGACTGAAAGGAAGGACTCTGTATTGGTAATGTTTTCCTTGGAAAAGAAACCGCAGGAATCTTCTGTGAGAGGGATGGATGAGGACATGTGTGTACGCATCCTTGAGATTTAGAGAACAAAGCCAGTCCTGACTCTGTAGGTATGGAAGGAGAGTGCCTAGAGAAAGCATCTTGAATTTCTCCTTGTATAGGAATTTGTTCAATTCTCTGAGATCCAGAATGGGTCTGTACCCCCTGTTTTCTTGGGAATGAGAAAATAAGGGGAGTAAAAACCTGACCCTTGTTGAGGAAGAGGAACCTCTTCTATTGCCTTTTGGGCTAGAAGAGTGGTCACCTCCTGGCCCAACAGGTACAGGAGAGAAGGGGGAGAATTGAATTGTCTCACCATGAAATGGGGAGGAAGGTTGGAGAAATGTAGTTTGTAGCCCTCTTTGATGATAGAGGGTCCACGGTTCTGATGTGATTTGTGCCCATCTGGGAGCAAAATGAGTTAACCTTCCTGGAATGGTGAGAGGTTCTGGTTGTTGCAGAGCCAGAAAGGTTAAGTTCTCTAGAATCAAGTCAAAAACCCTGAGGGGGTTGGGACTGCTGGATTGTAGCAGCCCCTGTAGACTTTGTTCTGGCCTGTTTAGTTTGCTGACGCTTAGGAGCAAAGCGAACTTGGGAAGATTGCTGGCCAGTATTTGTGGAAAATCTGGCCTTTTTATAGAAAGGTTTCTTAAAAGGTTTTTTCTTGGCAGGGGTAGAGGTAGACTTAGAAAGTCTATCTAAAGCAGCATTCTCTGCATCTATTTGAGTGGCTTTGATTTGCCACTCCTTGCCAAACAGATTTTCACCTGTACAGGGCAGATTGCCCAAGCCTTCTTGTACCCAAGGTTCCAAATCAGAGGCCTGGAGCCAAGCCAGTCTGCGAGCAGCTATGGCAATGCCAGAGGCTCTGTTTGCCCCCTCAAAAGAGTCAAAGGCTGCTCTGTTGGAGAACTTTGAAACATCTTGAGTTTGCTTTAGCAAAAGAAGAAACTTCTCTTGCTTATCCTCTGGGATAAAGGGGAGAAACTGACGTATTTTGAATGCAATCTCTTTCAAAAACATGCCCATATAGAGGCTGTATGAATTGATTCTGGCAATAAGCATGCTAGCTTGGAAGATTTTTCTACCAAAAGCATCCAGAGTCCTACATTCTCTTCCTGGAGGGGTAGAAGAGTGCCTTTTGGTACTCTATCTTTTTCATAGCAGACTTCACCACAATAGAGTGGTGAGGAAGCTGAGTCTTTTGAAAACCAGGAGACTGAGGAACCCGATACATGGTGTCCAAACGTCGAGAATGTGGAGATAGGGTGAGAGGAGCCTCCCACAAGTCCATCATGTGTTCTTGAAGAATTTCATGTATGGGTAAGGTGGCTGCCTCTTTGGGAACCTTAGAGTATCCTAAAATATCCAATTTTTTTGCTCTAGGTTCCTTTTCAGAGGATACAGATATGGAAAGTCCTTTAGCTACTTCAATGATGAAGTCTTGAAAGGACAAATCCTCTGGAGGAGACATTCTCCTTTTTGGAGAAGAGGGCTCCTCAGGAAGAGTAAAAGAGACGTCAGCAGAATCATCTGATGTATCAGAATCTTCAGAAGATTCAAAGTATCGCCTATTTGCTTCCAGAGATCGATACGCGTACCGACCGGTATCGACATCGGGCGTACCGGGAATCGGAGCGGTATCGAGGAAATCTCCAGAACCGGAGACCGGAACCGGCATGCTACTGGAAGTAGATGCTCTGGGTACCGGTATCAGTTGCGGTACCGGAATCGGAGTCGGAACCGATTGTCGCGGTACCGATGGCGTTGCAGCATTAATGAAAGCCAGTAAGGCCTGCTGCATGGATTGTACCGTAGTACCCATAGTCGCCACAACTGCCTGGATGTCGGTACCGGTGTTAGCCGGTACCCCAGAGCAGTCTAACAGGAGATCGGTCGAGGCCGTGCCATCGATGTCTACCTGTAACCCCATAGGAGGAGCTTTGGAAGCCGGAGCTTCCCGCCGGGGTTGTTTGGCTGGGGCAGGGTCCTCAGGGTCAAATGCAAGGGCCTCTCGCTGCTTAGAGGGAGATTTGCCTTTTGAGGACTTGCCTGAAGAATGTTTGGTTACCTGAGATCCATCAGGAGAAGAAGACCTGGAGGATGTTGATGCTGGAGTATCGGTAGAAAACAGCATATGAAACTTAGCTGCTCTGTTTTGTAAGCCCCTTTTGGACATCAGAGAGCAGGATGGACAATCTGGAATGGAATGGTCAGGCCCCAAACATTTAAGACACCACTCATGGGTATCTGTAACTGAAATAGTACCGGTACACTTGGTGCATTTCTTAAAACCAGAAGCTGGTTTTTCCATGAGGGAGGCCTGAGAAGGCCTAGAGGCCTCACAGAAAAAATACACCAAGTGAAGAAAAAGTAATTATATATATATTTTTTTTTTTTTTTTTAAATAAACGAAAAAAGACCGGCGGTACCGGTCCGGAATCGGGGAAGGCAGACACGCGGTCAAAGAAACAAATTAAAATAACAATTTCTTCAGTGGTGACAGGAACACGACCTGCTGGCTCCGCGGAAAAAGAAGAACTGAAGAGAGTTGGTCAGGAAGGCGGGAAGGCAGCGCGCATGCGCTGTGGGAGGCCCCAAAAGCTTCCTTTCTGGGAAGCTGGGGAGCTTTCCCGCGCAGGCTCCGTCGGTTCCGACGTACCCATATGTGAGGACTCATTCCTGCTTGTTCCTGGAGATGAATGGATTTTCCTTAATGAAAATGGATGAACAGATCATTAATCCTAGATGATCTTAAAGTTCATATAGATCAAGAAGGGAAAACAGCAATCATCTGTAAATGCATTAGGTTTCCATCAGCTTGTGAGTTTCTCTATTTGTATACTGCAGGGCATACAATGGATTTAGTTTGAAGGTGAATTGATGTGAGAGAAGGACGAAGTAAGGCAGATGGAGAGAAAGTCAGTGTTTTAGTTGGATTATAAATGGACTAATTCAGAAGTTGCAGGTATGAGGAAAGGAAGAGTGTACAAATAGTAAAGAACAGGTTTTTAAGGAAATATGGAAATATTTCTTTACGGAGTATGCAATAGCCTCTGTGGAGGTGGTAGAGACAAGCACTATATCTGAATTCAAGAAAGCATGGGACAAACACAAAGGATCTCTAAGGGGGAAAAAAAGGGAATGTAAAGCTTAGTAACTTGAATACAAGGCAGACATGACAGGCCATATGGTCTTTATCTGCCACCATTTTTTATGTGTCTGTACTTCTCAAGTTTCTCTCACTCCTACCGCCTCTAACCTCTCCGTCAAAGAGGTTCAACTACCCATCATTTCGCCAACACCAAGTTGAGGTCCCAAAGCACGATGACTGCCCGCCGCGGAGGCAACGCAGTACCTTCAGGAACAGTACCACATCAGGGTGTGACCCTAACGACACCCCTTGGACCCTACCTCGATAGCAGAAAAGGCATAGGTACTCACCTGTAACAGGTGTTCACAGGGGACAGCAGGAATCAGTCCTCACATATGGGTGACGTCGGCACCGACGGAGTCCTCACGGGAGCATCTCCACAGCTTTCAAAGAAAGCCCTTGGGAGATGCCACCATGCATATACGGTCCCCTTTCTGCCCAACAGTGCCATCCTGCTCAGTCAAATGACATAACTTAAGATAGCAAAATAAAGAATGGTAGAGGAGCAACTCCAAGGGGAGGAGGGAGGGTTGTGAGGACTGATTCCTGCTGTCCTCAGAGAACACCTGTTACAGGTCGGTAACTATGCTTTCCCCGGGAACAAGCAGGAAGTCTGTCCTCACATATGGGCTACAGGCTACCGGGAGACCCGCAGCAAAAAGTGGGCCCCCTAAAGGGGAGCCGCAAGCAGCAGCAATTCAGTCTGGTGTACAGACTACAGTGGGACCTGTGTCCGATGAAACCAGCACTCCGGTAGCCTGAATACAGAAGGACAGGAGGGTAGGAGTTGCCTAGACCCCAAAAAGATTACGGAGCACAGCCTGGCCGAAGGAGCTCTCCTGACAGGATTCTCTTTCAAGGCAGTAATGGGCTGCAAAGGTATGGGCAGAAGACCAGATGGTGGCCCAGCAGATGTCTGCCTTCGGGACAGAGTGAAGATTTGCCACCGAAGCCGCCATGGCCCGGACACCATGGGCTGTGATGCGGCCCTCCAGCGGGAGCCACAATACAGTCCGCCACCCACGTGGACAGCGTACGCTTAGTCACCACCTCCCCCAGCCTGCTGGGGTCTTAGGATAGGAAGAGCTGGAAGGCTTTGTGGTGGTCCTGAGTGCGTTGGACATCAAAGGACAAAGCCCTCCTACAGTCCAAGGTGGGAAGGACCGTTTCCACCCAACTGGTGTGAGGTCTCAGAAAGAAGGTGGAAGTACCACCTCCTGATTGAGATGAAACGAGGATACTACCTTCGGAAGAAATTTGGGGTGCGTGCGGAGCACCACCCTGTTCTTATAAAACCTGGTATAGGGTGCTTCAGCCACCAAAGCTTGGAGCTCACTAACCCTACGAGCAGATGTGAGCGCGACCAGGAAAACTACCTTCCATGAAAGGTAGCGAAGGTGGCAAGTGGCCAAGTGCTCAAATGGTGGACAGGTGAGCTGCCCCAACACCACACTGAGGTTTCCTTCGGTCACTGGAGGGCGAACTGGGGGCTTAGACAAGAGCAGGCCCCATAGGAATCGGCCAACTAGAGGTTTAGCTGAAAGGGGCTTACCATCTACCACCAGGGCAATAAGGTGCACTCTAACAAAATTAAACCCAAATCCGGAGCGAGAACGGTGGAGCAGGTACTGCAACACCATAGCCACTAGGCAGGAGTAAGGATCAGCCCTTCACTCGGCATACCAAGCTGAAAACCTATGCCATTTGAAGGTGTATGCCCTCTTCGTAGAGGCCTTACAAGAGGCCAGCAGAACATTCTCCTCTTCTATGGAGATGGGCCAAGGCTACCCTCTCAGCGGCCAAGCCATGAGCGAAAGAGACCCCAGGTTGGGGTGTAGGAGAGAGCCCCCCTTCCTGAGATAGAAGCCCCGGTGCAGACCCTAAGAGGATGGGGGTTTCCACCGCCAACTGCAGGAGCAGCGAGAACCATGGTTGCCAGGGCCATCGAGGGGCTATTAAGATGAGTGAGGCCCTGTCGTGAAGGGACTTGAATAAGGTCTTGGCAATCAGCGGTGTCTGAGGGAAAGCGTACATGAGGCCCTCCAACCATGGGACTAGAAACGCGTCCCCACCACCCTGGAGGGGTGAGCCTGCCGAGAGCAAAAGAGGGGCAACTGGAAGTTGTCCAGACTGGCAAACAGGTCCATCATGGGATCTCCCCAGAGGCGGAAAAGCCGTCTGGCTACCTTGGGGTCCAGCTGCCACTCGTGCGGTTGGAGAACCCTGCTCAGCCTGTCAGCCAGTAGGTTGTCCTGATCCAGCAGGTACACCGCTTTGAAGATATCCTGCTGGGTCGAATAAGAGCAGAGGGCCAGCGCCTCCTGACAGAGAGCATGGGACCCCGTGCGCCCCCCTGCATGTTCACATAGAACATGGCCACCTGGTTGTCCTTATGGACCAGGACTGGCCGGTGACTGAGGCAATGGCCGAAGACTCTCAGGGTGAGGTGAATGGCTCGAAGCTAAAGGAGATTGATCTGTTGGTTGCTTTCGTCCGGCAACCAGAAGCCCTGGGTGCGGAGTCCCTCGCAATGGGCTCCCCAACCAAGTAGGGAGGCATCCGTGGTGAGGACCAACGAATGGCCGGGGCCTTGAAAAGGCATGCCCTTCTCCAGGTGGTGAGACGACTGCCAGCAGACCAGGGAGTCCGCCAACCGGCGGGTCACCCGAACCCTGTTTCGGAGACAGCAGGTGGCCTGTGACCACTGGTCCGGGAGACACCACTGCGACATTTGCATGTGGAGACGGGCATCTGGAGTGACATGGACCATGGAGGCCATGTGCCCGAGGAGGCACAGATGGTGGGAAAACACATAGGGACGGTGTTGTATGTCCCGTGCCAGAGACCCGAGGCGATCTGCCTGGTCTGGGGGCAAGAAAGCCTTTGACTGGCGGGTGTCGAGCTTTGCTCCAATGAATTCCGGGCACTGTGTCGGAAGAAAGTGGAACTTGAGGCAGTTTATGACAAAGCCCAAGTGCTGCAGGACCTGGATGGTGCGTGCAATGGCCTGCTGCACCTCGGACCCCATGTCCCCTTTTACGAGCCAGTCGTCCAGATAGGGAAATACAAAGACCCCTTGAAGCCTGAGAAAGGCAGCTACTACTGCCAGGCATTTTGTGAACACCCACAGGGCGGAGGTGAGCCCGAATGGGAGCACTCTGTATTGAAAGTGTCTGCCCCCTACTACAAACTTCAGGTATTGTCTGTGGTGTGGGTGGATTAGGATGTGAGTGTATGCATCCTTGAGGTTTAAGGAGCATAGCCAGTCTCCCTGCTGGAGGTATGGCAACAATGTTCAAAGGGAGAGCATCTTGAACTTCTCCCTCATCAGTAATGCATTGAGGTTGCACAGGTCGAGGATGGGCCTTAGGTCCCCTGTCCTCTTTGGGATACGGAAGTATCTGGAGTAGAACCCCTTGCCCTGAAGGTGGTAAGACACCGGTTCCACTGCATTGTCCTTCAGAAGAACTGCCAGTTCCTTCAGAAGGTCTCGGTGAAGGGGAGACCTGGAGGGCTCTCCCGGAAAATAAGGGGGGAGGTAGCTGGGCCAAACGGAGGTGGTAACCCTCCTGACCAACCCTCAGTGCCCAAGCATCGGTAGTGATGGTTACCCACCTCGGGGCATAGAGGGTCAGTCGTCCTCCTGTAGGCTGGTGACCGCTTTGGGGTAGAGTGGTTATGCTGGAGTAGTCAAAAACTCCCCCATGGCTGGGCCAGAGCCGGTGCCTGGGGCTTCAGAACCATCTGCTTAAGCGGACCATGCCCCTGTCCCTTGGTCTGTTGCCCTTGTTGGGGAGCCGGGAAGGCCTGACAACGTGGGTAGTTGCGGTAAGCAGCTTCCTTCCTCAGGTAAAAGGGCTTTTTACCAGAGGCCTTCCTTCGGGGAGGGGCAGCGGTCTTCTTAGAGAGACTGGCCCTCGTCATGAACTTGGTCTCCAACTCAGCGGCCTTGTCGGTCATGGGCTCCTTTGCAAGTAAAAGGCCAAAGCTCTTTTACAATCCAAAGTATGAAGATTCCTTTCTGCATTAGAGGCATGAGGCCTTGGGAAAAAAAAAACCAGGAAGGTTGCTTGGTTTAAATGAAAAGGTGAAACCACCTTTGGCATAAAGTGAGGATGAGTCCTAAGAACTACCTTATCATGAAGGAACCTTGTATAAGGAGGATCAGCCATCAATGCTTGCAATTCACTGATGCGACGTGCTGATGTGATTGCAATTATTTTTATTTATTTTTATTATTTTATTTAACAATTTTTATATACCGCACTATTTGTTATCAGTGCGGTTTACATTTAACAAGGTTTTCAGATCAGAGAAGACTGATTGAAATTACATTATAACAAGGAATAAAACTTGGAGAACATGGGAAACTATTTACATATTGACATGTATCAGGATGGTTGAGGAATACATGAAACTATATACATAAAGATAAGGCATAATAGTTGATACTTGATCTGAAATAAGAAAAATAACCTTCCAGGAAAGGAATTTCAAAGAGGAAGTAGCTAATGGTTCAAAAGGCGGCTTCATGAGCTGGTCCAAGAACCAGATTTAAATCCCATGCCACCGGTGGTGGCTTAACGGGAGGCTTAGTTAGAAGAAGGCCTCTCATAAATCTCGCTATGATAGGATGAGAGGAGATAGGGTGCCCATTTAAAAGTTTGAGAGAAGCTGCAATATCACTCAAATGAACTCTCACTGAATTGGTTTTAAGCCCTGCATTAGACAAATGAAGGAGATATTCCAGTAATGATTCCAGAGGTATTGAGGGTTAAGACCCTTCTGCGAACACCATATGGTAAACCTTTTCCACTTGAAAGTGTAAGAGCGTCTTGTGGATGGTTTCCTGGAAGCATAAAGGATATCCTTTACTTGCTGAGAAAGGTTAAGACCATGAAGTTCTAGGCTTTCAGCAACCAGGCCCTGAGATGTAGAGACTGGGGATTGGGATGCCACAGCATCCCGTCCTCCTGGGATAGGAGATCTGGAGCAGATCCTAACTCCAGAGATGGAGCTTGAGAGAGATGTAAAAGCAGAGGGTACCACACTTGCCATGGCCAATGTGGAGCTATGAGAATCATACGCCCTCTGTCTCTCTGAAGCTTGAACAGGGTTCTGGGAATTAGGGGAATGGGTGGAAAGGCATAAAGGAAGTCTTGACCCCAGTGAAGGAGGAAGGCATCCCTGGCCCGAGAACCCTGAGCCGGAATTCTGGAACAGAACCGGGGAAGTCTGGCATTCAACGGACTTGCAAAGAGGTCTATGTCCGGGGTTCCCCAAATTTGAAAAATTTTGGCCACCTGGTCTGCATGTAGAGACCATTCGTGTGGAAGCAGAACTCGACTGAGTCTGTCTGCCCAAGAGTTTTGAATGCCTGCAAGGTACACTGCAAGGAGATGAATCTGATGCTCTCTGGCGAGGGCCCAAAGTCGCAAAGCTTCGTTGCAGAGCGACAGAGCCTGTTCCACCCTGCTTGTTCACATAGAACATGGCTACCTGGTTGTCCGTTTGAATTAGGACGGTTTTGTAGCTGAGCTGGGTGTGAAACAGTCAAAGAGCAAGAAAGACTGCTCTGAGCTCTAGAAGATTGATGTGTAGATCGGTCTCCTGTGGAGTCCAGGTACCCTGGGTAGAGAGACCTTGCAAATGGGCTCCCCAACCCACCTGTGAGGCATCTGTTAGAGTTACTTGGGGTGGGGGTTGCTGAAAAGGGGACCCCACCAACAGATTTTGGGGTGACTGCCACCATTGGAGAGATAACATAAGACGATCTGAGGTTGCTATTTTGTCTGACAGGCAACCTGACGCCTGAGTCCACCGAGTGGATAGAGTCCACCGAGTGGATAGAGTCCACCAGGCTGCCCTCATATGGAGGCGGGCATAAGGGACCACATGCACGGTGGATGCCATGTAACCTAGCAACTGTAACATTTCCCGAGCAGTGAGGTGAGACTTTAGCATTGCTTGGGAAGCTAACTGCACAATGCGAAGGCAGCGGGACTGTGGAAGATAGGCCCTTGTCTGTCTGGTATCCAGTAGGGCTCTTATGAACTCTAGAGATTGAGTGGGAGCTAGGTTGGATTTTGGGACGTTTATGACAAGTCCCAAATATTGGAGGATACGCATTGTGCGAGATAGGGAAATCCTGGCCTCTGGCTCTGATGGGGCTTGAATGAGCCAGTCGTCCAAGTAAGGGAAGACAAATATTTTTAGGGTGCAAAGAAATGCTGCCACCACAGCCATGCATTTTGTGAACACCCTTGGTGCCGAGGCCAGGCCAAATGAAGAACTCTGTATTGGTAGTGCTTCCCTTGAAATAGAAAGCGAAGAAATCTTCGGTGAGTTGGATGGATGAGAACATGAGTGTACGCATCCTTGAGATCTAGAGAACAAAGCCAGTCCTGACTCTGAAGGTATGGCAGTAGAGTTTCTAGAGAAATCATTTTGAATTTCTCTTTGAACAAGAATTTGTTCAATTCTCTGAGGTCCAAAATGGGTCTGTGCCCTCCTGTTTTCTTTGGAATAAGGAATAAGGAGGAAAAGAAACCTGCACCTTGTTGATGAATAGATACTTCTTCTATTGCCCCTTGGGCAAGAAGCAGACTGACCTCGTGATCTAACTGGAAGTTGAGAGAGGTCTGAGAATTGAACTGTCTTACCATTGTAGAAGAGGGCATGCTGAGGAAGTGAAGCTTGTATCCCTCTCTTACAATGGACAGAGTCCAACTTTCTGCTGTTATCTGCCCCCATCGGGGGGCAAAATAACATAACCTTCCTGGAATGATGGAAGGCTCTGTCCCAATTCAGGGCCAGGAAGACAAAGTTCTCTAGATGGGAGTCAAAGCCCCTGTGGAGGCTGAGTCTGCTGAGCCGGTTGAGGCTTAGCAGCCTTTGTTTAGGTTGCTGCTGACCCTTTTGGGCAGACTGACCTGAACGATGCCCTTGTTGGGTATAGGAGGGGTAGAACTTCTTTCTAGTTAAGAATGTTTTTTTGTAGGACTTTTTCCTTGCAGGATCAGCTGTAGATTTTGATAATCTATCCAAGGTGAGATTATCAGCATCTAGCTCATTCGCTTTCTCTTGCCAATTTTTGCCAAAGAGATTCTCTCCAGTGCAAGGAATATTCCCCAATTTGTTCTGTACCCAAAGTTCCAAGTCAGAAGCCTGGAGTCAGGCAATCCTACGTGCGCCTATAGCAATAGCAGAAGTTTTGCTTATGCACTCAAAACAATCAAAAGCTGCACGATTTATGAATTTGGAAACATCCTGAGCATGTTTGATAAGTGCAAGATAATCTTGTCTCTTATCATCCGGAAGGAGAGGGCTCATAAGCTCTAGATCTCCTGTAACTTCCTTAAGGAACATTCCCATATATAAAATGTAGGAACTAATCCTGGCAGAAAACATAGAGGCCTAGAAGGTTCGACGCCCAAAGGCATCAAGAGTTCTACATTCACGTCCTGGAGGATTAGATGCATGTCTTTTTGCACTCTTGATCCTTCTCATAGCTGATTCCACCACCATGGAATGGTGGGGCAGCTGAGTTTTTTGAAATCCAGGACAGGGAGGAACTCGATACATGGTATCGAGCCTACGAGAATGAGGAGAAGTGGTGAGAGGTGTTTCCCACATCCTTAGCATGAGATCATGCAAGATCTCATGAATAGGCAAAGTAGCTGCCTCTTTAGGAGCTTTAGGATACAGTAAAATCTCCAATTCCTTCGCCCTAGGCTCAGTTTCAGGAGCCACTGTGATGGAAAGACCTCAAGCCTCATCTTGGATAAAATCCTGGAAGGATATATCCTACGTTTAGGAGAAGAAGAATCCTCAGGAAGAAGTACTCTGGTATTGACAGAGCTGTCAGAGTGTTCAGACTCGGAGGATTCAAAGTATCTCCTGTCCGGGTAATCGTGCATCGCACGATACCGGTACCGATCGAAGTCGGTATCGACAGGATCCGGTACCGACTTGTCAGTACCATAAGGCATAGCCTGCGTCGGTACCGGTAGTCCACCTGTCAACGTTGATGCAAATGGCCCCGGTACCGATGTCAGTACCGGTACCAGTTGACCCAAGCATCCTTCTAGCTTTTGCCATCGCCTTTTCTACCTGTTTAGCTACTTTAAGATCATCAGACACAACCACGCCTAGGTCCCGCTCTTCTTTAGTGGACAAAAGTACTTCACCTCCTATACTGTATTGCTCCCTTGAATTGCTGCAGCCCAAATGCATGACCTTACATTTTTTAACATTAAATCCCAGCTGCCAAATTCTAGACCATTCTTCAAGCTTAGCTAGATCCCTCCTCATGTTATCTACACCTTCCTGGGTGTCTACTCTATTGCAGATTTTGGTATCATCTGCAAAGAGGCAAACCTTACCCGACAGCCCTTCTGCTATATCACTAACAAAGATGTTAAAAAGAATTGGACCAAGGACAGATCCCTGGGGCACACCACTGGTAACATCCTTCTCCTCAGAGTGAGCTCCATTTACTTGTACTCTTTGTCGCCTCCAACCCAACCAATTTCTAACCCAAGCAGTAACTTTAGGGTCCATCCCTAGGGTGCTCAGTTTGTTTATAAGTCGCCTGTGAGGAACAGTGTCAAAGGCTTTACTGAAATTTAAATACACCACATCTAGAGCTCTCCCTCGGTCCAACTCCCTGGTCACCCAGTCAAAGAAATCCATCAGATTCCCGCCTAAACACTTCCCTCTCATCAGTTGGGTTTGTAGCTGAGACCAAAGGAGGGAAGTAGACAAATCAGAAAGAGAGAGAGAGAAAAAGAGAGCAACTCCTAGGGGAGGTGGGTGGGTTGTGAAGACTTATTCCTGCTGTTCCCAGAGATCACCTGTTACAGATAAGCAATTGTGCTATCTCCAGGAACAAGCAGGAATGAGTCTTCAGATATGGGGACTCCCAAGCTAAGATGCCTGGAGGAGGCCCCAGCATGTTGCAAATCCGATGGATAGGCAATGCTTATCCTTTAGAACCCCAGGCATCTAAGGGATGGAGGGTAGGAGTTGAATTAGAAAAGTAAAAAGGCTGCTGTGGAACAGCTTGACTAAACAAGGTATCCAGAGGGCGGCCCTTGTGTAGATCATAACTGTCAGAAAAATTTGAATCCCAATTTTCTAATGTGGATCTTACTCAAAATATTGCAAAAGCATTTGTTGAGGCCAATATGGGTCTGTAATTGAGAGCCAGTATATTATCCTCAAAGAAATTCCCTCACTGTGAAGTAAAGGAAAAATAAATTTTGCAATACAGGAAGAGATAAGAATTCTTGATGGCTAGAACTAACCCCAGAATAAGAAGTGGGGAAGTTTAATGGGGTTGAACTTTAGAGAACTAGGTAAAGCTTCTGTAAAGTCCAAGTTTGAACTCTTTGTCCTTGGAGCAGAATAAGGCCCTAGGCAAGAGTGGAGATAAATCTGACTGGTTTGGATGAAAAGGTAGAAATACCCCTTACAGAAAAAAGGGGTAGGTGTTTAAGACCCCTTTTATCCAAAAGAAAAAGAGTTATTTGTATTAGGCGTTGGGCCTCCAACTTCTTGAAGATCAGTGAAAATCTTTCATAAGTGATGTCACTTATGATAATGACTTTACATGAAGAGCTTCAGATGTGACGTAACCGAAAAGGTTACGGTAAGAAGGTATTTCCCAATTTACCAGAGAAATTGGTTGTCCATTAAGTTTTATGATATGCTGGGACAGCAATAATATGGACAATAACAATTCTTTCAAAGTCAGATATTGTATAGAGATTAACTCAACAACAAGAAGGATTAAGACCTACTTGAGAATATTGATGGAGAATCTCTGCTTGGTTAAAAATGGAAGATCTATAGGGAAAGTTTCGTCGAAACTGGTATTATGTTCTTCACTTACAAGGAGAGGACTAGATTTCTTTAAAAGATCAAGGTCCTGAATAACCAGATCTGTAGACCTACGTGAAGGAGTGCAGAGGAGATCCTTAGTCTTAAGACAGCAAATCTGGATCCTTCTATAACTTCAGGTAGTAGCTGGAGAAAAAGACGCAATATAAGGAGATACCATGTTTGCCCCTCCATGAGGGCAATATGAGTATCATGCATCTTTTTTATTCATTATAAGCCACAATGAAGTATAGGGAATTAGAAGGAAAGTAGTAATTAAGGACCGACTGCAGTGAAAAGAATGCATCCCTGTTGTAGGAGTTCCAGTGAAATGTGGAACAACCCAGGGAATCGTGTAATTTTTTTTTACGCCTTTGCATGGTCTAAGCCCTGGTTAGTTTTCCTTAAAAAAAAATTTTTAAGGAAGATGGTAAGAGTAGGAACAAACCAGTCATGTAGGAGCATGACTGGGCAGAGAGTCTACCAGCTGAAGCCCTTTTAACCATCTGGAAGCTACCTGCTAGGAGTAGCTCTTAGGCTCTCTGGCAAGGCCCATAGTTGCAGAGCTTCCTTATATAATGGCAGAGAGCATGTTATAGGTTGGTTAGATCTGGCTGTTTAATTGCCAGTGTGCAACCTAATCTATTCTGTTGGAGCCAAAAAGAGATGAAGATGGCTAAGAATAGTAGACAGGCCTGATGCCTGCAACAATAAAGTGTAACCTCTCTTGGAGTTATCTGTTATTAAAGCAGCAGAAAAAGTAGGTCCTATAGGTTGGAGAGGACCGACAGACATAATTTGGAGTGGTAATACTCAATTTCTGTCTGATAAGCTGCCTTAAAGAAGTATCTGAGATACACAGAGAAGAAGATGAACCACAAAGGGGAAGAAAGCTCTATGGAAACTACCCACTGGAGTAGGTATTGAAGAAAAATCCTATGGGCTTAGAGAATAAGCCCTCCAGTTGATTAGTAGTACTCTTAAGAGACTGAAAGTCTGGACTAAGAGGGATAGAAAGTAATACAGAGTTGAGAGGACTTACAATTTGGTAAGTCTTTGAAGAGGTACGGTCCCCTTGCGGTTAAAAGTATAAGATATCCTCGTACAGAAAAAAACTGTCAAGGTGAAGGGTATAGCTCACCTTGTTGTTAGTTCTCCCTTTCTTTTAAAAGGAGAAACCTGTGGTCTCTAGGGTATGATGGTCCTTAATAGCTCTTGGAGCTAAAAAGATGGATTTCCCTTGTAGTAAGAGATTCATGCCCAGAGTCGAGGATTAATGTATGACTGGTATCTCAGCATGGATGAGATGAACCTTAGATGCTTCTGTTAAAAAGAAGTAGGCTCAGAGGTTCTAAACCTCACACAGAAAAAACAGAGAATAGAAATATCAGAAACCCTGCGACTGCTGGGCTTGCTGAGGCTGTTGAGATCTTGATTTTCTTAGCCTGGGGTTTGATGTTGCCTGTCTTTGGAAACATCTGCATGATGGGTAGGACATGGATAAAACATTTTTCCCCTAGGGGGATAAAGCTTTTTAGGAGAGTTTTTATTGGCTGGAATAGAGGAAAGTTTTGACAATCCTCTGACAGTAAGAGCATCAGTGTTTGACCGAGTAGCTTGAAATAAAGCATCCTTGTTAAAGAGATTTTCACCAGTACAAGGAGTATTTCCCAGCCTTTCTTGTACCCATCTGTCAAAGTCTGAAGCTTGGAGCCAGGCCAGGCGTCGTGCTCCTATGGCTATAGCAGAAATTCTGCTAATAGACTCAAAACAGTCTAGGGAACCACGATTAAGGAACCTAGAGATATTTTGAGCATGACTGACTAGTAAGAAATAGTCTGCTCTCTTATGCTCTTGAAGGAAAGGGTTCAAAAGCTTTAAGCTCTTTGTGACCTCTTCAAGAGACAATTCCATATAGAAAATATATGAGATAATTCTTGTTGAAAGCATGGATGCCTAGAAGCATCGACGTCCAAAGGCATCTAAAGTCCTAGACTCACGACCTGGCGGATAAGAGGAGTGCTTCTTTGCACTCTTAATACGCCTCATTGCTGATTCTACAACAATAGAATGATGAGGAAGTTGAGTCTTTTGAAAACCTGGAGAAGGTGGCACTTTGTACCTAATTTCAAGTGTCTCAGAATGTGGTGATACCGTTAAAGGAGCTTCCCACATCTTTAAAAGTAGATCTTGTAAGATCTGATGCAAAGGAAGCATGATTAGCTCCTTTGGCAACCAGGGGGATTGCAGGGTCTCTGAATCCCCTGGTAGGGACTCTTCACCAGGTATAGAAATGGCAAGTAACCTCGCCATATCAAGCAGAAAAGCTTGAAAAGAAATCTCCCCTGAGGAGAACCCTCTAAAATGAGGGGTAAAGGCTAGACTTGTTGAAGATTCGGCCTTGGTACCGATGGGCTCATCCCAGTCATCGGTATTGGAAGACTTGAAAGGATGAAGCATCGGATTCTCCCTAAATCAATGTCTTCGGTACCACCCGAAGTCGGTACCGAATCATCCATGCTAGGGACTGATTCCAGGCTCAGCATCGAAGGAATCGAGTCTGTCGAAGCAAGCATGGACGGAACTGACACCGATGCCGATGTCGATACCGGTACCGAAGGCAATACCGATACTGGAGGAACGGTCTGCAGCCACTCTAACGGTACCAAAGTAACCGAGAGCGCTAGACTACGTTCATCGGTGAGGAGTGTTTCATCCATCACCGTAGCCGATGCCGGGGTGTCGGTACCGCTCGAAGCGGCCACAACCACCGAGCTTGGCCCAGGTATGTTCACCGAGGTGAGAACCCCGGGAACGACCTGAAGCCCCGTTAGTGCTTTGGAGCCCGAAGACTCCCGCTGGGGCTTTATTGCCAAAATGTCCTTGAGGGCAAAGCCGGATTAATCTCAGTATTGGAAAGGAGATCTACCACTCGAGGACTGGCTAGTTTTTACAGACTTTTGTTTGGTTACCTGATTCTGTGGAGATATTCTAGCTGGTGACATCGAGTGCGATGTGAACCGGGTATCGAGCTGTGCTCGATTCTTAAGATTTCTTCTGTTTGAAGTCCAGCAGGAAAGACACTCCAGTGAGCAATGGTCAGGACCCAAACATTTTAGACACCAAGTATGGGTGTCTAAAAGAATATTTCTACCGCCATACTTAGAGTATTTCTTAAGGGTAGTGGCTGGCTTTTCCATAGCGGAAAAATGGAGGCCTAGTGGCCTAGAAACTGTCAGACACTAACAGGAAAAAATTTCTGTTGAAAAGAAGAAATTATTTAGAAAAAAAGCAAAAGAAAAGCACCGGCGGTACCGGTGGCGTCGAGGGAAGGCGGACGCGACCACAAAAAAGTAAGAATAAAAAGAAGAATTTTCTGCGGTGACAGGAGTACGTCCTGCCGGCTCCGCGGAAAACAGAAAACTGATGAGAGGGAAGTGTTTAGGCGGGAAGGCAGCACGCATGCGTGTGGGATGCTCCCAAAGGTTTTCTTTTTGGACGCTGGGGAGTGTTCCCGCGCAGGCTCCGTCAGTACCGACGTACCCATATGTGAAGACTCATTCCTGCTTATTCCTGGAGATCACTTTCGCGCCTGCAGCAAAATATCAGCCACCTTGGGAACATACCTTTTACACATCAAGCATGCCCTTTCAAGAGCCAAGCCGTAAGCAAGAACATATCCATATCTGGCATATGGACAGGATCCTGCATCAGAAGGCCCACCTTCCGAGGAAGAAGGAGCAGCTTTGCCATCTGGAGCTGCTCCAGATCCACATACCACAGCTGAGGCCAATCTGGGACCACCAAAACCACGCAACCTGAGTCGGCCTCGACCCTCTGCAGTACGCACTCAATCAGCAGCCATGGAGGGAACACGGAGCAGCTCACCTCTGGGCCAGGGCTGGACCAGCACATCGAGTCCCTCCACTATGCGTTCCCTGCGCCAGCTGAAGAACCTGAGGGGCTTGGCATTTGCCAATGTCACCATCAAGTCCATCATGGGAACTGCCCAATGCCCCACTATCAGCTGGAATGCCATCTCGGACAGCGACCAATCTCCCGGGTCCAAGAGATGACAGGTCAGGTAATCCACCTGGACACTGTCTGTCCCGACCACATGTGCTGCCAGCAGCGAAAGCAGATGGGCCTCCACCCACTGCAGGAGCAGAATCGCCTCCACTGTCACCAGCAAGTTCCAAGTACCCTCCTGCCGGATGATATAAGCCATGGTTGTGGCACTGTCTCTCAGCACCCTCACAGCCCACCCACCAAACTGTGGGAAGGAAAAACTCCAGGGCCCAATGAAAAACCCTGGTCTCCAGGCAATTGATAGGCCGGAGGTTCTCCTCCAGAGACCACTGTCCCTGAGTCATGTGACCCTGGCTAGGAGTCCCCCAACCAAAGAGATTAGCATCTGCCATTACCACCACCCAGTCTGGGGTCTAAGGGGGCATCCCAGCCACAAGGTAGTCCGAGTCAAGTCACAAGTTCAAACTCTCCCGGGTTCGCCTCAGTGGAGCAAGGCAAACTTCCATCGATTGCACCTGCAGAGGCCATCGCACCAAGAGCACCACCTGAAGACCTCCATGCATGTGAAGTCAAGCCCAGAGCACAGACTTCAGGGAAGCTGCCATCAAGCTGAGTACCTGCAGGTGGTCCCAAGACCTTGGGCGGGGAATCATCTACAACTTCTGTACCAGCCTTCAGGCAGAAATACCATCCCTCGCTGCGTGTCAAAGCGGGCACCCAGGTTACTCCAGTGACTGCACAGGGGACAGCTGACTCTTGGTGAAATTCACGACCCAACCAAATTCCTGCAGCTGACAAAATCACAAAGATCATCATCACCTCACTGCAAGGATTTTGCTCAAATCAACCAACTGTCCAGATACAGGTATACAGAGCACCATGCTTCCGCAGGGCTGCCGCAACCACCACCATCACCATGGTGAAAACCCACGGGGCGGGTCTGAAACTCAAAATGCCCCTGCAGAACTGCAAAATGCAAAAAGCGCTGATGCTTTGGGCGAATGGGAATATGCAGGTATGCCTGGGAAAGATCCAGGGACGTCAAGAACTCCCTTCACCGGATGGCCGACCGCAGGGTCTCCATAAGAAAATGCGGAACCTGGAGGGCCACCCCCCATTTACCACTTTCAGATACAGAGTGGGGCACCAGGAACCTTCCTTCTTGGGACCATGAAGTAAAATGCCCTGTCCCCCACGCTTCTGGGGGTATGAGTACTACAGCTCCGAGCTGAAAGCGGTCAAGCATCTCCTGGACGGCCAAGGCCTTGGAGACTCAACAAGGAGACACCATAAAGACATCCGCGAGAAGTCTAACAAACTCGAGGGCACAGCCATTGCGTATAACCTCTAGGACCCAAGCATCCATCATAAATTGGACCCAAGCGGGGTAAAATCAGGTTAGGCAACCACCTACTGACTGCCTACTCTGCCAGGGTCCCCAAATCTTAATTGGGAGGACTTGGCGACACTGGAGCCACCTGTGGCCCCTCCTCTGCTACCCCGACCACCTCCACGAAAGGAGGGGCCTTTCAGGAGAAACCAGGATCTCTGGGGGTTCGCCCCACAGGCCGGATGGAACTTCAACACCCCCAGCCTCTAGAAGAGGACACCCGGCCCGCCACCTGGGGCTTGTCCTTCAGGAGCCTAGCAATCTTAGTATCTCCCAGATCCTTTACCAGTTTCTTCAAATCCTCTCCAAACACGACCCTCCCCAAAAAGGACAGCTTGCTCAATCTCATCTTGGAAGCCAAATCTGACAACCAGTTCCGTAGCCACAAGAACCGCCTCGCAGCCATCACCATCGCCATTGACTTGACTGAGTCCCTAAGCAAATTATAGAGGAGATCAGCCAAAAAGGTGATCCCAGACTAACTGGGCCACTTCCTCCTGGGCTACCGTCTCCAGGAGAGACATCTCCGGAATCTTCTGTGACCAACAAAGGCAGGCCCGCAGCCCACATAAGAGCCACAGATGGCTCCCTGTAAGGCTCGAAACCTATAAGGCCTGCTTAAGCAGTGCCTCCATGCACCGATCCTGTGGGTCCTTAAAGGCCACTCTTCCTTCCACCAGGATGGTAGTCTTTCTAGTGACTGCCACCACCAGTGCATCCACCCGGGGGAGGTGCAAGCGCTCCCTCTCCTCCAGAGGGATGGTGTAGAGCCTGCCCATGCTCCTATTGACCTGCAGGAGCAGCATCTGGGACCTTCCATTCCTCATCAACAATGGCATTGACCGCACGATGGATGGGAAAAGAGCAAGGGGGTTTTCAAATACTCAAAAAGTGGATTCTCCACCTGTTCCACGTGGTCCAATAGTGGACCGTCTGCGATCCACAAGGCTGTCAAGGTCTTGACAATGAAAGAGGGAGCTCATATCTATGAAATATGCGAATGGCTGAGGAATCCTCCCCAGCAGGCAGATCCCTCTCTTCAAGCTCCTCAGAATCTGGATCTTCCACGGCCCCTAAGGATCCCATCAAAGTCCAGGGACCTCGCCCGGTGCGGGCACTTCCCCGTGGCCATGATCAACAGTCCACTCTGCAAGGAGACCCCCCCCCTATCAGGGGACCCCTTCCCAAGACCTTGCTGCATTAAACAGGCCTGATGCAACAACACCACAAACTCCGTGAAAAAGGGGGACTTGCCCCCGCTATTCAGACTCTCTCCAACCACTCCGGGGCCACCAGCTGCAAAAAAGAAGCTGCTCTGCGCTCCAAGACAGAAGTAGCAACAGACAAGATGGCAGCTGTTCTCGCTATAACCGTGGGTGTCCAGGCCTCCCCCGAAGGGCGCTCACAGCCAGAAAGCCCCCCGCGGCTGCCTCCGATGCAGTCAGGCTGCCAACTAAGCTCTCTGCGGCAGCCGTGCTTTCCTTAAACACAGACAAGGCAGAACCCTACCACGCAGAGCAAACTCCTGTGGCTGCCACGTGCTGCACAACAGCCCCTCTCCGGGTCAGCCATGTGCACGCCATGTGGGAACCTCCCCCATCCTGACTCACAGACTCCTGGAAGTCCCACTGTACTGCCGCTGTCTCTCCCAATGCTGCCTGCTGATCCTTTTTTTTTTTTTTTTTTTAAATGCCTTCAAGCAGGAGCAGACAGCTCAACCCCCGGCCTTCTCCCAACAGTTGGGGAAGAGGAGAAGGGGGGAAGCAGCTGTTGCCTACTGCCCAGAGGGAATTGAGCAGCAGCAGCTGGAGGAGAGGCTGGGGAGGGATCCGATACCACTGGGTTCTGCACCCCTAAATTGCGGCCCAGCACTGAACTAAGGAAAAACAACAAATAGCCAGCATAGGCCTATGACTCATCCACTTGTTGGAGACTGAGAAATACTGGCTCTGCAGGGAAGCACAGGCTACAAAAGGGAAAATTTGAGCTTGCTGTTCTCACTCTCCCCCTGCTAGTGGATGAGCATAACCCATGCGTCTGGACTGGAGGGACGAAACGGAACCTCTTTTTCTTTAACTTTTCAGCTATTTTTCCAAGAACTATAGCAGCCTCCTTTTCCTTTCACATTTATTTACTTTACTAACAAAAAGGTTTGTTGCCCTTAAAATATCCCTTTAAATTTTGCCCATGGCTTTTCAACATACCCCAGCTGTTCCCATCCCGCTAAGGACTCCTTGAGGTATTGTCCCATCTTGGCAAAGTTCATTTTCCTAAAGTCTAGGACCTTCACTTTTTAAAGGACTTTGTCAGCCCTGTCCTAATACTGAACCCCACCATCTGGTGGATGCGAGATGATGCCCCATCTATAACATCAGAAAAAAAAACTTTCCCCACTGGTAAGCATCGGGTCTTGTTTGGCACCTTCATGTGTGGGTTTTGTTACCAGTTTCTGAAATACTTCTCCCTGTAGAGAATCCAGGATCTCCTTACTTTTGGATGACACTGCAGCAAGGATGCACCAATCAACATCCAGCATAATGAAAATCAGTAGCACTTCTCCTTTCATGGCAATACTACAAATGTCTTCCAATTAAATCTATGTTCATTTTTGTCTCTGAAAGAGATCTGTGTATCACACCAATACAAATGGATTTCCCATTCCCTCTTTCTAGTTTAACCCACAGTGCCTCCTCCTTCCCTTGTAAGCCCTGTAATTCTGTAGCTTAGGGTTGTTGTTTTTTTGTTTTATTTACATATAGTGCCATTCCTCCTCCTCCCCTTCTTCCTACCCTGTCCTTCCTGAATTAAGTATAGCCTGGTATAATTACATCCCAGATATGGTTGTCTGTGAACCATGTCTCCATAACAGCCACTAAATACAAGTCAGCCTCTTTCATTAAAGCCTGAACATCTGGGATCTTATTTCCCACATTACGGGCATTAATGCACACAGCTTTCCAAACATCCCCCTTTTATCCATTTCTACAAAGGTATTAAATGCTTCACTTACCTGAGAGCTTTCTACTTACCTGGGGGCTTTCTTCACCCACTCCCAAAGAATGTGACATTTTACTTATCAGATAATGTCCTTTCCTTGAGTCCTGCTAAACCAGTCAAGTGAGTTGCATTCCCCCCTCCCCCCCACCAGCAAACAGGTGGAGACAAAGAACCAAATGAAAAGCCCAGGTTTCAATGACATCATTCCTGTGCCTCTATCTGCCTCAGCCAGCAAAAGGTCCCTTCAGTATTTGTCCCAAAGCAAATGAGAGATACAGAACAAACCTCACACAACCTCAATGTAACAATGAGTAAACAGTAAAGAACTATGTACAGAAAGGCAGAAATAGAAGGTTGTCAATAGAAAATGAGCCTGCAGAGCCAAGAATAAAAATCATGGCAGATCAAGCATACCACAGCAGAAGAGCAGAGCAAATACGGACCCTGGACTGGTCTAGCAGGACTCAAGGAAAGGACATCTAGTAAGTACAATGTCACCTTCCATATCATCCTGCTAGACCATTCCAGACAAGAGAGATGTACCAAAGCTACACAACTGCGTGTGAAGACGATGCAGAAACTCACAAAACTCTTAAGATGAAGGCCATGTAGTCTGCACATGTACATCCAAGCAGTAATGCTTGACAAAAAGAGGAAAGATGCCCACATTACTTCCCAACAAATCTCTGCAGGGGCTACCGAGCTCTGTCCCACCCATGAAGACGTTTGCGCTCGGGTAGAATGGGCATGCAGATGTTCTGAAACTGGCCAGTTCCTTAAGCGATAAGCTGAAGCAATAGCCTCCTTAATCCAGCACCCGAAACTTCATCCTTGCATGGGCCAGCAAACAGCACAAAAACATGGTGTGACTTACCAAAGAGGTTCGTAACTTCCAAGTACTGAAGAAGCACCTTCCGGACATCCACAAGGCAAAAATTCTTATCCTTCCCTTGACTGCTGCTTAGAGAAGGAGGGCAGGCAAACCACCTGGGAAAGGGAGACATCACTTTAGGCAAGAAGGAAGTCACAAGCCGAATGGAAACAGCCTCAGTTGAAAAAGACAGATAAGATCTCGGCAAGACAGAGCCTGCAGCAAGGAGATTTGCCTTGCAGAACAAATCGCGACCAAGACGACAATCTTGAGCGTCAAATCATTCAAGGTAGTGCGCATCAATGACTCAAAGTGGGCCACCATCAGGGCCCTGAGCACCAGAGAGAGATCGCAGGAAGGGATCACAGACCAAACGGGAGGACACAGACATCAAACTCCTTAGAAAAAACAGGAGACGTCCGGGTGCAAGGCCAACGACTTGCCCGCCACCGGGCCACAGAAACAGGCCAAAGCTGCCACCTGAACCTTCAAGTAGATGAGAGAGGCCCTTCTCTAGGCCATCCTGCAGAAAAGCCAACAGGGAGGACACGTTGGCCGATTCAGAAGTCAGGTGCCGCAGGCCATGCCAGTGCTCAAAGAGGTACCATATCCATACGTATGCTAGCTTGGTAGACCGACGGGCACCAAGAATAGTAAAAATTACAGCTGGGAGATTAGCCCTTACGTGCTAGCAGTCTCCCTTCAAGAGCCATGTCATAAGCGAGAAGGGAGCCGTGTCCTCCAGGACGACAGGTCCCTGCCGCAATAGCCCCCAAGATGGAGGCAGCCAAAGGGGAGGCGCTTGAAGGAGTCATATTAGGTCTCCAAACCACGCTCTCCGTGGCCAATCTGGCACCACCAGCCTGGGTGGTACTCTATACGCCGAATAATACACCCCACCAGGGGCCAAGGAGGAAACATGTACAGCAGCCGATGACTGCTAAAGCGAGAAGGGAGCCGTGTCCTCCAGGACGACAGGTCCCTGCCGCAATAGCCCCCAAGATGGAGGCAGCCAAAGGGGAGGCGCTTGAAGGAGTCATATTAGGTCTCCAAACCAAGCTCTCCGTGGCCAATCTGGCACCACCAGCCTGGGCGGTACTTTTTAAAGCAAGGTTACTTTCTTTTTGGTGGTTTAGGGGAACTTTCCTTGAGCACAATAGGTTGCTGAACTCTAGTAACCTCCTCAGGTTCAGAAACTGCTAACACCTAATCAGGAGTTAGTGGGCTTGATTTCCTGAGTGCAGCTGAGGCCTGCATAAAAGGCTCCAGTGCCTTGCCCTGTTGAGGCTTTCCTAACCAGGGCTCTACAGATCAACAAACAGTAAGGATTTGAGGGTTTGTTTGTTTTTATTATATTACATTGCTAGCTCTCTGACTGGGAGCTCTTAAAAGGGTTTTTTGTATATTTTTTTTTAAAGCAAGGTTACTTTCTTTTTGGTGCTTTAGGGGAACTTTCCTTGAGCACAATAGGTTGCTGAACTCTAGTAACCTCCTCAGGTTTAGAAACTGCTAACACCTAATCAGGTGTTAGTTCCCTCCCTACCCACCCCGACTCCCACCCACCCCTAGTGAGCAGTCTTGCTTTATAGGGCACCTCCCCCTTTAACAAATCACAGAGAATTGGACCAGCACATTTTTAATATAATTAAAGAGATTTAACTGCTTTTTCTCTGAAAGGACAGCTGCGAAACCGGCTGGTACTTGGTAGATCTCTCTCTTGTAGGTGATACATTAAATACCTTTATGGAAATGGGTAACAGGGGTAACATATGGAAAGCAGTGTGTATTAATGCCCATAGCATGGGAAATAAGATTCCTGAAGTTGAAGCTTTGGTGGGAGTGGCTGACTTGGATTTAGTGGCCGTTACAGAAACATGGTTCACAGAAAACCATGACTGGGAAGTAACTATACCTGGCTATACTTTATTCAGAAAACACAGGGTAGGAAGAAGAGGAGGAGGAGTGGCACTATATGTAAAAACTACTATTAAAGCTTTGGAATTACAGAGCTTAAAAGGGAGAGAGAAGGCATTGTGGGTTAAACTAGAAAGAGGGAAAGAGAAATCTATTTGCATTGGTGTGATATACAGACCTCCCTCACAAGAGGAAGAGGTGGACAGAGAGTGAATTGAAGACATACGCAGCATTGCTAGGAAAGGGGAAGTGCTACTGATAGGAGATTTCAATATGCCAGATGTTGATTAGCACACTCCTGCTGCAGTATCATCTAGAAGTAAGGAGATCCTGGATTCTCTACAGGGAGAACTATTCAGGCAATTGGTAACAGACCCCACACGTGAAGGGGCCATACTGGACTTGGTGCTTACCAATGGTGAAAGTGTTTCTGATGTTGTAGTGGGAGATCATTTTGCATACAGTGATCACCAGATGGTGTGGTTCAGTATTAGGACTATGGCTGTTAGAATCCATTCCAAGGTGAGGATCATAGACTTTAGGAAGACTAACTTTGCGAAGATGGGCCAATACCTCAGGGAATCGTTAGTGGGATGGGAACAGCTGGGGGATGTAGAAAAACAGTGGGCAAAACTGAAAGGGGGTATTTTAAGGGCAACCAACCTTTTTGTTAAAATGGTAAATAAAGGCAAAAGGAACAGGAGACCGCTATGGTTTTCGAAGGAAGTAGCTGACAAAGTGAAGAAAAAGAGGGAGGCCTTCATGAAATACAAGAGATCACAGAGTGAGGAAGACAGGCATCTGTATTTGGAAAAACTTAGACAAGCTAGCAAAGTAGTCAAGAAGGCAAAGATTCAAAAGGAGGAGGAAATAGCCAATGCAATAAAATGGGGGGATAAGACATTTTCAGATATATTAGTGAGAAGAGGAAGGGCAAAAGTGGTATTGTCAGACTCAAAGGTGCAGGGGGGGGGGAATATATAGAAGCTGATAAGGATAAAGCGGAATTGCTTAACAAATATTTTTGTTCTGTGTTCACAGATGAAGAACCAGGAGCAGGACCTCAGAAAACACCCACAAATAAGAACAGAAACGAGGGACATCTTGAACAATTTTCAGAAGACTGTGTTCGTGAGAAACTAGCTCAACTTAAAGTAGACAAAGCGATGGGACCGGATGGGATACACCCTAGAATACTGGGGACGTTCTAGCAACTCCACTGACTGACCTTTTCAATGCCTCGTTGGAGTCGGGAGTGGTGCCAAAGGACTGGAGAGAGGCTCATGTGGTGCCTTTACACAAAAGCGGAAGTAAGGATGTGGTTGAAAACTACAGGCCGGTTAGTTTAACTTCAGTGGTGAGTAAATTATTGGAAACGCTGCTGAAAGAGAAAATAGTGAGGTTTCTGGAGTCCAGCGGATTACAGGATCCGAGGCAGCACGGATTCACCAGAGGCAGGTCTTGTCAGACAAATCTGATTGATTTCTTTGACTGGGTGACCAGGGAGTTGGACCGAGGGAGAGCTCTAGATGTGGTGTATTTAGATTTCAGTAAAGCCTTTGACACTGTTCCTCACAGGCGACTTATAAACAAACTGAGCACCCCAGGGATGGACCCTAAAGTTACTGCTTGGGTTAGAAATTGGTTGGGTGGGAGGTGACAAAGAGTACATGTAAATGGAGCTCACTCTGAGGAGAAGGATGTTACCAGTGGTGTGCCCCAGGGATCTGTCCTTGGTCCGATTCTTTTTAACACCTTTGTTAGTGATATAGCGGAAGGGCTGTCGGGTAAGGTTTGCCTCTTTGCAGATGATACCAAAATCTGCAATAGAGTAGACACCCAGGAAGGTGTAGATAACATGAGGAGGGATCTAGCTAAGCTTGAAGAATGGTCTAGAATTTGGCAGCTGGAATTTAATGTTAAAAAATGTAAGGTCATGCATTTGGGCTGCAGCAATCCAAGGGAGCAATACAGTATAGGAGGTGAAGTACTTTTGTCCACTAAAGAAGAGCGGGACCTAGGCATGGTTTTGTCTGATGATCTTAAAGTAGCTAAACAGGTAGAAAAGGCGACGGCAAAAGCTAGAAGGATGCTTGGGTGCATACGGAGAGGAATGGCTAGCAGAAAAAAGGAGGTGATAATGCCTCTGTATAAGTCTTTGGTGCGACCTCATTTGGAATATGGTGTGCAATTCTGGAGACCGCACCTTCAAAAGGATGTGAACAGGATGGAGTCGGTGCAGAGGGTTGCTACTAAAATGATTAATGGGCTTCATTATAAAGCATATGAGGAAAGACTTAAGGATCTTAATATGTACACCTTAGAGGAAAGGCGGGATAGAGGTGATATGATTGAGATGTTTAAATACCTCCGTGGCATAAATGTTCAGGGAGAGAGCCTCTTTCAATTGAAAGCAAGTTCTGCTACGAGGGGACATGGGTTGAGGGTGACGGGAGATAGATTCAGGAGTGATATGCGGAAATATTTCTTTACGGAAAGAGTAGTGGATCCATGGAATAGTCTCCCAGTGGAGGTGGTAGAGATGAGGACAGTAACTGAATTCAAAAAAGCATGGGACCAACACAGAGGATCTCTAAAGGTAAAAAGTGGACTGTTGTAGTTGTTGATATGGAAGGACAGACTAGATAGAAACATGATGACAGAAAAAGACCACATGGCCTATGTTTCTAAATCAGAGAATACACACCCTATCTCTGTGCAGTGACTGAAGAAGCGGCACACTTTGGCACTGGAGCGAGTCGCCATCAGAACCATTTTGAGTGACCCAAGCAGCGCAGTATGAACTGAAACGCTTCTTGACTCAACTGCCACGCGCCAGCTGAGGAAGTCCGCTTTCAAACTGTCCACTCCGGCAATGTGCTGAGATGACAAGGCTAGTAGGTTCTTCTCCACCCGGGCAAACAGGAGATTCATCTCCAGGGCTACTCCGGCACCTCTTGTGCTGCCCTGCCGAATGAAATAAGCCACCACAGTGGTATTGTCTGAAAACACTTGAACCGCAAGGCCCTCAACCAGAGACCAGAAATGCAGAAGAGCAAATCTGATGACCCTTGCCTTGACATGGTTGATGGAAACGCAGGGAAGCAGTGTGGCCTAATGGTCTTGGGCCATACGGTCTCGGCAATGGGCTCACCAGCCCAAGAGACTAGCATCCTTTGTCAGTGGGATCCAGGAGAAATCATCCTGACCACCCTTCTTCAGATGACAGGACTGCCGCCACCACCTCGGGCTGCCTTCACTATCAATGGGAATGGGAGCCTGCGCTCCAACTGAGAACTCGAGGACCATCGTGTCAACAAGGACAGAGAGGCTGCATGTGAGCATGCGCCCACGGGACCATCTCTATGATCGCTGCCATCAATCTGAGGAGCTGAAGGTAATTCCAGACTCTCTGGGCCTGCTGCTCACAGAACTTCGCCCGGCAATTTAACAGTCTTTTGACTTTCTCCTCTGGCAGGAAAACCAAGGACTGGGAAGGTAAAAGCTGACTCTTTCCTTGATTAATCATCCAGCTGAGGCTTTCCAAGGACACCACTTTGTCCGGATGAGCCAGTCGTACAGACAGGAATGGACACAGATCCCCTGGCATCACAGCCGCCACCACCATGACCTTGGAGAACGCTCTTGGAGCGATGCAGAGCTCTAAACGAAGAATGGCGAATTGATAGTGAGAGGCAAGCATGGCAAAACGCAGGTACACCTGCTGGTCCACCCGGATCGGGAATATGGAAATATGCCACAGCCAGATACAGAGAAACCAAGAATTCTCCTCGGCACACTGCTTAAATCACGGAGCACAAGGTTTCCATTCGAAAGCACAGGAAAAAGTAATTAGTCCTTACCTGCTAATTAGTGTTCCTGAAGGAACTCCAGTCCAGTCCCTTTACTCTCGGGTTGCGCAACCCTTCCAGCAGCTTGGAGGCTGAGCCCATCATCATTTTGATGATGGTGTGGTATAAATACCACTGGCACCGCCCATAGGCACCAGTAATCTGATGAAAAAGCAGTCCTGCCAAGTATTCGTAACAAAAATGCGTAAAACAAAGCACCAAAACCAGCGAAAACAGGAAACCCAAAACACACATAAATTTTTTATTTATTTTTTTTAAACTGAAAGTACAGAGGGGGGGGGGAGGGAAGGGAAGGAGAAGGCTTACCCGAGGCCGACACAGCCTTTATTCACTTGTGCCCGTACGGGCTCCTCCGACCGGAGTCTTCCGCTTCCGCCCCGCTCCGTTCCCCTACTTCGGTCCTTTATTCCACTAGAAACCGAACCTGGGCGGGATCAGGGACTGGACTGGAGTTCCTTCAGGAACACTAATTAGCAGGTAAGGACTAATTACTTTTTCCTTAGCAGAACTCCAGTCCAGTCCCTTTACTCTCGGGATGTAACAGAGCAGTTCAAACCTGGGTGGGGTTCGCTAACCTGGACCGAAGTACCGCACCCGCAAATCTGGTGTCTGCTCTTCTCTGGACATCCAGCCTGTAGTGCTTAGAAAAGGTATGCAGAGAGGACCAGGTGGCCACTTTACAGATGTCTAGCGGAGGCACCAAGCTACGTTCTGCCCATGAGGCCGCCTGCGCTCGAGTTGAATGCGCGCGAAGACCTGTTGGGACCTGCCTTCCCTTGAGAATATAGGCAGAGGCAATGGTCTCCCTGATCCACCTAGAAATGGAAGCTTTGGCCGCTACTTCCCCTTTGTGCGGACCTCCAAATTGAACGAAAAGCCTTTCGGACTTGCGGAAGGAAGCTGTGCGAGAGAGATACCGTCTCAACACTCTACGCACATCTAGGAAACGCAGTTTGGTATTCTCCCCATCCTGTGCTTCTCCCGCGAAGGACGGGAGAGAAGCTGTTTGGTTCATATGAAAAGGAGAGGAGACCTTGGGTAGGAAGGAAGGAACCGTCCGTAAAACCACCTTATCCTTGAAAAAAGAAAGAAAGGGAGGCCGAGAAGATAGCGCTTGGAGCTCCGAGACCCTCCTAGCCGAACAAATAGCTACCAAGAATACTGTCTTCAGAGTCAAGTCCTTCAGGGAGGAACTCCTAGCTGGTTCAAAGGGTTCTCTGGTTAGGGAATCCAACACCAGGTTTAAGTCCCAAGGGGGGATCACTGATCTTTGTTGCGGCCGTAGGCGCTTGACCGCTCTCAGGAATCTACCCACATCGGCGTGGTCACCTAGAGCCTTGCCCCGGACCTTTCCTCTATAACAAGAAATGGCCGCTAACTGAACTCGTAATGAGCTGTGAGCCAAACCTTTCTCGAAGCCTGCTTGGAGGAACTCTAACACCTCCGGGACCGAGGCTTCTAAAGGTTTCTTATGGAGATCTGCGCACCACGCCTCGAATATGCGCCAAACTCTGATACAGGAAAGGCATGTCGAGCGTTTCCGAGCGCTCAGCAGGGTCGAAACTACCGAAGCCGAGTAACCTCGCTTCACGAGCCGCGCCCTCTCAAGGGCCAAGCCGTAAGCGAGAATCGATGCAGGTGGGGCATGAGCACTGGACCCTGCCGTAGCAAATCCTTTCTGTTGGGGAGCCTCCAAGGGCGAAGAGCCATTAGTCTCACCAGGTCTGCATACCATGGGCAACGAGGCCAATCCGGGGCTATGAGGATTACCAGACCTGGATGGGTTTCTATTCGTCTTAGGACCCTCCCTATGAGGGCCCAGGGCGGGAACACATACAGGAGACCTTCCGAGGGCCACTTCTGTACCAGGGCATCCAAGCCTTCTGACATCCTTTCCTTTCTTCGACTGAAGAACCAGCTTGCCTTGGATGTTTCGTAGCGTGCCATGAGGTCCATGATCGGTGCTCCCCAAAGGGCTACCACTTGGTCGAAGACCTCCTGTGCTAGTTCCCATTCGCCGTGGTCTATCTTGTGTCTGCTGAGGTAATCGGCCGTCACATTTTCTGTTCCCGCCACGTGCTGAGCCGACAAGTCCAGAAAGTGTGCTTCGGCCCACTTGAAGAGACTGTCTGCCTCCTTCTCCAGCAGGGGGCTGCCCGTCCCCCCCTGGCGGTTGATGTAGGCCACCGCGGTGACGTTGTCCGAGAGGACACGGATTGCCCTCTGCCGGATCAGGGGCTCGAGGGCTCTGAGTGCCAGCGCCACTGCTCTCAGTTCTAGCCTGTTGATGGACCAGCGAGCCTCCCCCGGGGTCCAGCTCCCTTGTGCGAACTGTCGCTCGCAATGAGCACCCCAGCCAGCGAGCCTGGCATCCGTCGTCAACTGCATCCGTTGGGGTGGATCTAGAGGCATCCCGCATCTTAGGTTCCTTGGGCACTCCCACCAGAGGAGAGACCTCCTGATCTGAAGAGGACAGGGTAGCTGCGTGGATAAGGGATGATGCTGGGCGGACCATCGCCGTAACAATGCGCGTTGAAGCGGTCGCATATGTGCCTTGGCCCACGGTACTACCTCTATCGCTGCTGCCATGGTGCCCAACAGTTGCAGGTAATACCAGGCGGTAGGGATCCGTCTGGAAATGAAGCGAGAGACCAGGCTCCTGAGGTCTCGTAACCTCTGTTCCGACAGGAAAACCCTTCCTTTTCTTGTGTCGAACCTCGCTCCGAGGTAATCGATCTCCTGCGAGGGAACTAAATTGCTCTTTGCCCGGTTGATGACCCATCCCAACTCTTCCAGGAATTCCACCACTCTGGCTGTAGCGGTGCGACTCTCTGCCTCAGATTTTGCCCAAATCAGCCAATCGTCCAGGAATGGATGTACTAGGATCCCCTCCTTGCGGAGGGCCGCGGCTACCACTACCATTACTTTGGTGAACGTCCTGGGGGCTGTTGCTAGGCCAAAGGGGAGAGCCTGGAACTGAAAATGACCCCTCGGCACTGCAAATCTCAGGAACTGCTGATGGGATTTTCGTACCGGGATATGTAAGTATGCTTCCGTCAAGTCTAGTGATGTTAGAAACTCCCCCTGTCTTACCGCTGCGATGACCGACCTCAGGGTTTCCATCCGAAAATGAGGAACCGAGAGGCAGCGATTGACTTGCTTTAAGTCCAGGATTGGACGGAAGGACCCTTCTTTCTTTGGTACCACAAAATAGATCGAGTATCGACCGGAACCGTATTGGTCTCTGGGGACGGGAGTCACCGCTCCCAACTTGATCAGCCTTGAAAGGGTGTCTTCTATTGCTGCCCTCTTCTCTGGAGAGCCGCAGGGAGACTGCATAAAGGCTGGGGGAACTTGCTTCGTGAATTTGAGAGCATAACCCTCTCTAATTACTTCCAGTACCCAACGATCCGATGTGACTCGGGCCCAAGCGGGAAGGAACTGCCTTAACCGACCCCCTACCAGCAGGCCTTTCGCCTGGGCCCCCGTCGTTTCATTGTGTTTTCCTAGGGCCAGAGGATGAGGAGGAAGCTCCAAAACCTCTTCCAGCTCCCCGAAACCCTCTGAAGCCTTGTCCTCTAGGCGAGGGGCGACCCCTAGGAAAGAAATTCTGTCTGGCCGACCAGAACCTACGAAAGTCCCTCGGCTGGTTTCTGGATGGGACCGTCGAACGGCTTTGCTTAGGTCTATCCTCCGGGAGCCTACCTCCCTTAGACTCGCCAAGATCCTTCACCAACTTTTCCAGGTCTTCACCAAACAGCAGCTTCCCCTTGAAGGGCAGGCGACTCAGCCGAGCCTTCGAGGAGGGGTCCGCCGCCCAATTGCGCAGCCACAGATATCTTCTGGCTGCTACTACCGAGGCCATATTTTTTGCTAGGCTCCTAATAAGGTCATACTGGCTATCTGCTAGAAAGGCGGACCCCAACTCTAACCGCGCCGCACTAGCCTGTGCGTCAGAGGCGCCATCCGTTAGTTGAAGCTGTTGAGCCCACCTCAGGCAGGCTCTTGCTACCCATGCTCCTGACACCGAGGCCTGCAGGGCGAGGGCACTAACATCAAAGGCTTGCTTCAGGAGAGAATCCAGCTTTCTATCCTGACTATCTCTAAGCGCCGCGCTGCCCTCGACCGGAATGGTCGCCTTCTTTGTCACCGCTGACACCGCTGCGTCTACCCTTGGGGACTTCAGCAGATCTTTGTCAGCTTCCGGTAGAGGGTACAGGCGAGACATGGCCCTAACCCCTCTTAGACTGGACTCCGGTTGATTCCACTCTTCCTGGATCATCTGGCGTACCACTCTGTGGACCGGAAAGACCTTCTGAGTTTTTCTGACGGCTTGAATCAATGGATCCTCTAACGTTTCTTCCTCTGCAGGGATGTCTGATGCCATATTGAGCACCTTCAGGGATTCATTAATCAAGGCTGGGAGCTCCTCCCGATGAAAAACTCTAACTATCCGGGAATGCTCCTCTTCTGGGATCTCCCCCTCCTCAAGCTCTTCCTCTTCCTCCCCCACTTCTCTGTTTGATCCCTCCTCATCTGGAGTGATCGGAGAAGGAGGGGTGAGAGGTTCTTCGCTCATTAGTCTAGAGCGCTTAGGAGGGGGCTCCGGGGTCATGTGAGCTGTCTTCCCTGGGCCGGGCACATTCTTTCAGCAGCGACGGCTCCCCGAGTCCCTGTTGACGCATACAAAAGGCTTTGTGCAACAGAAGGACAAATTCTGGAGAAAAATGTTCCCAGCCTCCCTCCGCTGCACTGGGAGCAGGGGGAAGGGACTGAGAGGGGCCTGGTAAGGCAGAGGTAGAGGGCGGGGGAGTGGAGGGAGAATCTCCTCCCCCCTCCCGGAGCCCTTGAGACCCCTGAGAAGTGTGGTCCATGGACAACTGAATTTCCTGCTCCACGGAGGCTGCTTCGGCAGCACAACTTCGGCAGATCCCGGCCTCAGAATCCGCTACTCTGCGGGTTCCGCAGGACGGGCACCGTAATTTACCCGTCATCTTTCTTCCAAAATAAATATTATTAATTTTGGGTCCCCCTAGAAGCAGAAAGGTTTAAAGAAATTAAATGGAATTAAATGAAAATAAATGAAACATAAATTCCCCTAAATGGAAGATTTCCCAACCCCAGGGAAGGGAAGGGGGTTGGGGCCTCACCCCTGAACGGCAGTCCTAGCTAAGCCTAAAACCAAAATAAGCAAAGAATTAAAAATTAAAACTATAGCAATAGCAATATACGGCTCCACAATACTTGCGATTTGGATGTCCCGATACTCTGTTTCGCGCTCCAGACTCTGGGCCCGCAGACTGAAGCTAGACTCCACGTGGTAGGCCTTAGCCACGTGGAGTCAGGGCATGCGGCTGGCGAGCTTGTTCTCGCCGCGGCGGTTCGGATTCCCCCTGATTTTAGAGAAATCGCTTCATCGATCCGATGCCGCCTCAAGCGCTCAGCTTGGACAATCGCTGTAAGCGCGAGGCGGCCGAAGAGCAGGAGGAGGAGCGCTGTTGACTGCGTGCTCTGCCCCCAACCGGGACTCCTTCGTTGTGATGTCTCTAGCGCTCAGCCCTCCTCGGGGGCTTCGGCACGAGACATAAGTGAGCGGTGAGGAGGTCGGCGATCCGGCCGCCGTGCCCGAGGGGGGGGGGGGAAGCCCCAAACACTCTGCTACACCCCGCTGCTCAGTAAGCCTTCTCCTTCAAGGATCCCAGAGACCGAGAAGGAGGGAGTAGGGGGGGCAAGGAGAGCCAAGAAAGAAATTAAAGAAACAGCCAAAAAAGAAAAGGAAAAAAACCCGACGGGAGTAAGAGAACTCCCCCAACTAAAGGAAGGTAAATTAAAGAAATAAATAAATAAAAAGAAACTAAGGACCAGTAAGCTCCTGGCTTACGGTAACCCTCCAGCTGCTTGGAGGCTGAGAATACTGGTGCCTATGGGCGGTGCCAGTGGTATTTATACCACACCATCATCAAAACGATGATGGGCTCAGCCTCCAAGCTGCTGGAAGGGTTGCACAACCCGAGAGTAAAGGGACTGGACTGGAGTTCTGCTAAGGAAACGCAAGTGCTCGTTGACCCCTTTGAGGTCCAGACTGAGCTGGAAGGAACCGTTCTTTGCACCACAAAGTATATGGAGTATCGTATCCGCCCTTGCCCCACTCATCAGGGGAGAGGGCAACACCGCCTTTAGGTGAAGCAACTTGTCCAAGGTGGTCCGCACAGTGACACCTTTGACCACAGACCCACAGGGTGAGATGAACGCATCTGGAATCTGTTCTTTGCATTCCAAGACATAGCCAAATTGAATGGTGTCTAGCACCTAGCGATCCTTGGTAACTCGGGCCCATTCCTGAAAGAAGCGGTGAAGCCTGTAGTCCACAGGGAATGGCACCAAATATTTGGAGGAGGTTACATCCCTGGGTCTACGTGTTCCACGAAAGGACTGAGAAAGTGCGCAAATACGTGAGAGAGGGGAAAAAGGTTCTTCTAGTAGGTAATGACGATAGTCCAGAGACCCCGAGATTCTGGCCAGAACGTCCCTGGCAGTCAGGTGGAGGCTGACAAGAACGGGGCACTTGACCGCTTCACAAGCCCCCTGGACATGTCTTCCAGGAGGTGGTAAGATTTTGTCTCGCCTAGGTCCTTCCCCAGCTTCTCCAAATAGGAATTTCCCCTTAAAGGCCGGTTGAGCCAACCAGGCTTTAGAGAAAGTGTCTTCAGCCCAGTGACAGAGCCAAATCCAACACTGACACAGTAGTCAGGGCACCATCCATAGCCGCCAAGCACACCAAATCATACATGGAATCAAAAAGGAAGGTTGCAGCCAAATCCAAGAGAGAAGTATTATCAATCAAGCGGAAGAGACTGAATCCACTGGAGCAGGGCTCGAGAACTCAACTGGTACATACTCCCAGCTGTATAATAGCAGCCGACACAGCAAAATAGAAATTACACTTACCTGGTAATTGTCGTTCCTTGAGTGACGACAGTTTAGTCCTCCACCTCTGGGTTGTGCACCTCCTTCTGCAGCTTGGAGACTGCGCATGTCAAAGTCGTGACATCACTGGATATAGCCTGCTGGTATTTCCCATCAGCCCCCAGATTACTATTGACAAAGCAAACTCAAAAGGAACAACAAATAAGTAACTATACCATAACTTTAAATAACTCTCCATTCCTCAACCTGAGGAACCTTTTTAACCTTATCAATCTTATATATATTTTTTTTTAACTTTACATTCACGTCCCCCCTATGCAAACACGTTTCCTATACCATCCCCTCGTTTAAATAAGACAGAAGGAAGAAACAACAGAGAGGGATACTCACTGCGATCTAGAATCTGAAAGAATCTGTCTACTTCTTGAGATTGATGCGCCACTCCGCCTGAAAATAAACTCTGAAGAAATCACACCCCTGGGCGGGAATGAGGACTAAACTGTCGTCACTCAAGGAACAACAATTACCAGGTAAGTGTAAATGGAAATTACACTAACCTGGTAATTGTAGTTCCTGGAGGGTCCAGTTTAGTCCTCCAACATCGGGTAGTGCCCCTCCTCCTGCAGCCGGGAGACTGGACCAATCAAATCTTCTGTAGTATATATGGAGCAGGAGCTCCCAGAAGTCCCCAGTGTACTAGTAACAAAGCATACTTAACGAAGCAACACATTAGATTAATATACAAAATGACCTAATTAAAGAACAATTTGTTCCCCCCCAAGGAATATCCAACCCCCTCCCCAAACGAGGAAGTCAGAACACTGCATTGCGCCGGCACCGACGCCTCAGGAATCAAAACACCGCTCCCCACCAGAAGTTCAGGAGCTGCCTGAACCCCCGAGACAGGGAAGAGCCTCTGCAAAAAACGCGGCTGCCACAGAGGGACCGAACGGCAAGAGGAACCGTCTTAATATCAACCGTTCGGAAAGGCGCGCCGCACCACATTAGCAGATAGTCGGGAGGGAAGGAGGACTAAACTGGACCCTCCAGGAACTACAATTACCAGGTTAGTGTAATTTCCATTTCCTGTTCGGTAATCCAGTTTAGTCCTCCAACATCGGGATGTAACAGAGCAGTTAAGACCGGGCGGGACCTTGCCATCCGGCGCGCAGAACCGCCGAACCAAAACAGGAATCCCGAGCCGCTGACACATCTAAGCGATAGTGTCTACTGAAAGCATGCAGAGACGACCAAGTGGCCGCCCTACAGATATCTGCCGGCGGAACCAGGCTATACTCCGCCCAAGAGGTCACCTGAGCCCTAGTAGAATGAGCCCTCAGACCCTCCGGAACAGACCGCTGTTGCAACAGATACGCGGACGCGATCGCCTCTTTGAGCCATCTAGCAATGGAGGCTTTAGCCGCCGCTTCCCCTTTACGCGCACCCCCGAAGAGCACGAAAAGCCGGTCAGATTTCCAAAAAGACTCGGTAACCTTTAAATAACGATGGAGCGTACGACCCACATCGAGCCGGAGAAGACCTTTGTCCGTTGACCCGACAGATTGCGAAGAAAGCACTGGAAGAAACACTGCCTGATTCATGTGAAAGGGAGACACCACCTTTGGCAGAAAGGAAGGAACCGGACGGAGAACGATCCGATCCGCGGAAAAAGACAAGAAAGGCTCTCGACAGGACAATGCATGCAGATCTGAAATGCGCCGTGCCGAACAGATGGCTACAAGAAAAACCGCCTTCAGCATGAGATCTTTCAGAGACGCCCTGCGCAGGGGCTAAAAAGGTTCACGAACCAGGGCCCTCAGAACTAAATTCAAGTCCCAAGGAGGAACGAAAACTCTGCGGGAGGGCCGCAAATGAAAAACAGCCGTAAGGAATCGGCGTACATCCGGATGAGCCCCGAGCAGACGACCCAAAACCTTGCCGCGGTAACACGAGATAGCCGCCAGCTGGACTTTTAGGGAACTAGCCGCAAGGCCCTTATCGAAACCATCCTGAAGAAAACTTAAAACGACGGGCACTGAAACCGTCGCCGCCCGGACTCCCCGCCGGGAGCACCAGTCTTCAAAAATCCTCCAAATCCGAACGTAAGTAAGAGAAGTGGACGTTTTCCTCGCCCGCAGAAGGGTAGAAATCACCGCGGGGGAGTAGCCCTTCCTTTTCAGCCGAGCCCTCTCAATGGCCAAACCGTAAGCGAGAATCGATCCACTTGGGGCATCCGCAAGGGACCCTGAAGAAGAAGATCCGGTAGAGCGGGCAGGAGCCAAGGAACGCCGTCGCTCAACCGGACCAGATCGGCATACCAGGGCCTCCGGGGCCAATCCGGGGCCACCAGTAACACGCGACCCCGGTGGCTCTCGATACGTTGTACGACCCGGCCGATCAGAGCCCACGGAGGAAAGACATAAAGAAGACCGGACGTTGGCCACGGCTGAATGAGAGCGTCGAGCCCCTCGGACATGCGCTCCCTTCGCCTGCTGAAGAAGCGCCCTGTCTTGGCTGATTGAAAGGTCGCCATGAGATCCATGATGGGTGGACCCCACCGCCGGACGATTTGTGCGTAAACCTGTGGGTTTAGCTCCCATTCTCCGGGGTCCACCCGCACTCTGCTGAGAAAATCGGCCTGGACATTGTCTACGCCCGCAATGTGAGCCGCCGAGATTGCTGGAAGGCGAGTTTGCACCCAGTTGAACAAGGCCGCCGCTTCTGCCGCCAGGGCCACGCTGCCGGTACCCCCTTGGCGATTGATGTAAGCTACAGTGGACGCATTGTCCGACAGGACTCTCACCGGCCGTCCGAGAACCAGGGTCTCCAGGTCCACCAGGGCTAGCCGGACTGCCCGCAATTCGAGACGGTTTGAACGACCAAGAGGCCTCCAGGGGAGACCATTCCCCCTGAGCAAAGCGGGACTCGCAGTGAGCCCCCCCGCCGGTTAAGCTCGCATCCGTCGTGAACGGAACCCACAGAGGAGGCTCCAAGGGAATCCCTCGCGACAGGTTCTCGGCGGAGAGCCACCACCGGAGGGATCGGCGAACCGTCTTTGGGCAAGGCAATCTCTTGTTCAGCGAGTCGAACTGGTTGGACCAACGTCGCAGAAGAGCACTCTGCAGCGGACGCATGTGGAAGCGCGCCCAAGACACCACCTCCAAGGTCGCCGCCATCGTGCCAAGGAGCCGCAGGTACCACCACGCCGACGGAGCTGGCATCCCCCGGAAGAGACGGACCAGAGCCCGCAACGCCAGCACGCGTCGCTCCGGAAGGCACACCAAGCCCCTTGCTGTGTCGAAGCGGACTCCCAGATACTCGAGATCCTGTGACGGAGACAGACAACTCTTGCATTCGTTCACCACCCATCCGAGGGACCGAAGGAGATCCACCACCCTGCTCGTGACTTGCACACACTCCCGACTGGACTTCGCTCGAATCAACCAGTCGTCGAGATATGGATGGACCAGGATGCCCTCCTTGCGCAACGCCGCCGCGACTACAACCATTACCTTTGTGAAGGTGCGGGGAGCCGTGGCGAGTCCGAACGGCATGGCCCGGAATTGAAAATGGCCCCACGGGAGCGCAAAGCGGAGAAACCGTTGATGGGAGGGCCGGATGGGAATGTGTAAATAGGCCTCTGTAAGATCGAGGGATGTCAAAAATTCCCCTTGACGCACCGCTACGATGACTGACCGCAGGGTCTCCATGCGAAAGTGCGGTACTCTGAGAGCGCGATTCACGCCTTTGAGATCCAAGATCGGACGAAGGGAACTGCCCTTTTTGGGAACCACAAAATAGATGGAGTAGCGACCTGCGCCTCTTTCCAAGGGCGGGACCGGAACCACGGCCCCCAGAGAGAGAAGCCGATCCAGGGTCACGCGGATGTCCCGCGCCTTTTGAGCTCCCTTGCTGGGAGACAGAACAAACGAATCCGGAAGTGGGTGCGCAAACTCTAGGGCATAACCTTCTTCTATAATCTGCAGCACCCACCGATCTGACGTAATTTGGGCCCAAGAAGGAAGAAAGTCGCGCAAACGACCCCCGATGACCGGGTCTTCCTCTAGAGCCCGCCTCGTTTCATTGTGGCTTGCGATTAAAGGAAGAGGCCGAGGAAGAGGCGGCTCCGGAGAAGCCCCTTCCCGCTCCTCTGAAACCACGAAACCCTTGATGACGGGTTCCAAAACGACCGCGCTGCGAAGTCCACAGCCGGGAAGAACGAAATCTGCGCGCATCCCGAAACTGGCCGCGCGCTGAGGTGGACGACCTATTAAGCTTAGGCTTATCCTCTGGAAGCCGACCACCCTTAGACTCACTGAGATCCTTCACCAACTTATCCAGAGCCTCACCAAATAACAACCTGCCCTTAAAGGGTAGTTTACTGAGGCGAGACTTGGAAGAACCGTCGGCCGCCCAATTGCGCAACCAGATGGACCGTCGTGCCGCTACCATGGAGGCCATGCTATTAGCTAGGGAGCGTATTAAATCATAACACAGATCCGCCAAGTAGGCCGATCCCGACTCCACGCGGGCAACGTCCAACAGCCCCTGTTGGTCCATACCGGACCCCGAGCGCAGGTGCTGCGACCATCGCAAACAAGCTCGAGCTACCCACGCCCCACAAATAGAAGCTTGTAACGATAAGGCGTTGGTCTCGAAGGCTTGCTTCAACAAATTATCAACCTTTTTGTCCTGAACATCCCTCAGGGCCGCGGCCCCTTCAACCGGGATGGTGGTTTTCTTAGTCACTGCCGAAACAGCAGCATCCACCCGTGGAGACTTAAACAAGTCCCTGTCCTTGTCTGCAAGGGGGTAAAGACGATTCATGGTCCGAATCCCTTTCAAAGCGGATTCCGGTTGCTCCCATTCCGCATGGATCATCTGCTCAACTACTCGGTGCACAGGCAAAACTACCTGGGCATCCCTGACCGCCTGAATGAGAGGATCCTCGAGACCCTCCTCCTCCAGCGGCCGCACCGCAGAGAGGTTAAGTGCTTGGAGAGACTCCGTGACCAAAGGTACCAGCTCGTCCCTTCGAAACACCCGAATGATGCGAGCCTGATCTTCCAGTTCTGGAAGCTCTCCGTCTTCTAACTCCTCCGCCTCAATATCCGGATCCCCCTCAGTCTCGGAATCCGGGAGGCAAAGGGCGCCCTGATCCTGGTCCCCCAACCTGGGCCGCTTGACCGCGGGTTGGAAAGACCGCTGAACCCCCCCTGCGGATGCTGGGGGGAGAGAGGCGGGCCAAGCCTCCGGCAAATGACCAGACCGGCTTAAGCGGAAGGCCTGATGCATGAGAAGAACAAAATCCGGGGAAAAGTCTATAGGCGACGCTACCATAGCCGCCTGCTGGAGCTCAGGGACCGACGTATTAGACGCCGGGCCCAGACCAGAAGGAAGGATGCTCGGTGAAGGGACACTGTCCCCCGAAAGGGAAGGGTCCCCGGGCACATGCTGTTCCTTAATTTCAATAGGCAGCTCCAGTTCTGAAGAAACTGCAGCACAGCTCTTACAGATTCCAGAGTCAGTCATTGTACCTCTGCGGGAGCCACAAATTACACACTGAGGTTTGGCAGCCATGCCCAGGCCACCTGCTCTCAGGGAAAAATAAGGCAACAGGAACAGGGAAGCCCACACCAAGGGGACTAACCTTATTCAATTCAGCACAGTATTAAATTTAAAACCTTTTTTTTTTTTTTACAGTAAACAACATACTCCCCAGAATCCTAGGGGTGCCCTGAGCAAAATCGCCAGCAAAAGAAACCCCAAAAACACCAGGGGAACCCGTGCGCAAGTGTTAAAAAGTGCCCTTAAAAAGCACACTTTAGAAATCCAAAATGGCCGCCGCACTTTTTCACCCGCGGTAAAAAACGGCGCGAAAATACAAAGGTACCCAAATAATATGGAAAAGAAAGAAAACGACCCTCTAATACAGGGCAAGCGAAAAAAAGCAGGAAAAAGTGCAATTTGGAAGCCAGGGGAGCCGACAGAGCCTCTGCCCAAGCAAAGAACAGAGAGCTTAAAACAAGGAAAATTCCTACCAGCTCTGGGAACAGCAAGGAACTCAGCCCACTTCTCCAAGTGACAGGCAATGTTGCAGCCGGTATGGCTCTTCCCCGAACAGCCTTGGGGAGAGCTCAACCCAGGCTTCAGAGATTCCCAGGCAGAAACCCAAGGCAGGTCTGGCTTTCCCCAGAAAGTCTCCTGTGTCTTTTTCTTTTTTAAAGATACAGCTACCTAGCAAAAGAAATAGAATATAAAGGACCAGAAATAAACCCCAAAAGAACTAACTAACTAGTGTTGCTCCTTCAAGTGTCACTTAGCGTGCCCAGCAGGGGCACAGAAGTCCTCCAGCTGCAGGGAGACTGGACACACTGGGGACTTCTGGGAGCTCCTGCTGCATATATACTACAGAAGATTTGATTGGTCCAGTCTCCCGGCTGCAGGAGGAGGGGCACTACCCGATGTTGGAGGACTAAACTGGATTACCGAACAGGAATTTCTATTTCCTTATCGTTCCTCCAGTTTAGTCCTCCACCTCTGGGATGTAACAGAAAGGTAATCATTGGGAGGGTTTCTGGATTGGTTAAATTCATGTGAGCAGAATCTTAACTTCACTATGACATGTCATGAGACTCAGATCTCGTTTTTGGACATACTGGTGATGAAGACACTGACGGGATGGCAAACTTCTATCTATCGGAAGATTACTGATAAGAATACCTTTTACATTACTCAAGCGCCCATCCGAGACAGTTACGTAACAGTCTGCCCTTTTCTCAGTTTATCCGATATCGACGAAATTGTAGTACTGTAAGTGAATTTCAACAACAGGCAGTCCAATTGCGACACAATTTTTTTCAGCGGGGATATCCGCGAAAAATAGTTAGGGATGCATATATTAGAGCACGCTTTATTAATAGAGATCTCCTTTTACATCCCTCTCGTCAAGAGCTGCCTTTGATGGACTGTGTTAATTTGATAACAGCATATACTCCTTTAAGTAAGCAGTTACAGTCTAGCCTGAATAGGCACAAGAACATCCTGTCTACCATATCAGGTTTGCAAAATTACCATACACGTTGTGTATGGCAACGTCAGAAGAATTTCAAAGATATACTTAGTCCGACAGTCTTAAGAACATCTGAAACATCAAGTTTGGAGGTTGGTGGTCATAAACCTTGTGGTGATTGTACAATCTGTTCCATTACTCAGGAGTGTGATAGTTTCTCTCATAACGGACATATTTACAAATTACGAGCCAGCACTTCTTGCGGATCCACATATGTGGTTTACTGTATACGATGTCCGTGTGCCCTGCTGTATGTCGGCAAAACTAATCGTTCATTTCGAGTTCGTATGAACAAACATAAAAGCAAATTAAAATGTAGACGACTTGAAGCTCCCATAGTGGAGCATTGTTTGTCTCTGCATCATACCTTCGAAGATTTACGATGCTTTTGTTTAACTCAAGTGCAACAGCCACAGCAGGGACGTACTAGAGATGAAACATTATTATATGTAGAACAACGATGGATACATTTACTACAGACTGTCACCACACTGGGTTTAAATGCCCGTATAGAATGGGAGTCTTGTGTGTGATGTCATCATCCTTAGGCTCCAGTCATAAGTAATTTCCCCTATTTAAGATGCGCATGCGCGGCGTTTTTTACAACCGCTCAGCAGTTCAGCATGTTCATGTGGATAGAACGCCAGCGTGTATATTGAAAAGTGAGTAAGACAATTCCACTACACTATAATGTAACGTTTTGAGTTTTCGAAGCTTTTTAATGAAGAAAGTATTGTCTATAAGCACTGTTCTTTGTTTTAGAGCTTAGCAACCTCCCCTGAAGAACCCTTGATTGGCGAAACGCTTAGCGCCTGATAGCGTTGGGAAAGGAATATACAGCTCAACATTGAAAAAAATATCTGAAGCCAAAGCTAAGTTAAGCAAAGCAAAGCTAAGCATTTTTGGTTATTTTTTGTGACTGAATGAGACATTTCTAACTTACCATTTTAAGAATACTAAAAATATTAAAATAATAAGGTCGCTACCATTTAGTGGTCATTGATGTGAAAATAAGAGTAGAGTCAGAATTTCTGACCTTAGCCCGGAGAAACTGAGACCACGTAGCTGCCGATAAAATATTTGTTTTGAAAGTCTCATGTTCATAACTATCTACAGTCTTCATTTAGAACAGGGGTCACCAACCTGCGGCCCGCGAGGTCCCTCCGTGCGACCCGCGAGACTCTACCCCGGTGCGGCCCGCCAAGGCAAACTCACCGACTCCTTCTTCTGCAGCCACGGCTCCCTGCCTCTTAGGGAACCGCGGCTGTGCTTGTAAAATCATCGCGGAGCCCTTCCTGTCTTGACGGGCTCCGTGCAGCATTGTCCCGCCTCCAAAGGAAGTGGTAAACAACTTCCTTTAGAGGCGGGACAATGCTGCACGGAGCCCGTCAAGACAGGAAGGGCTCCGCGATGATTTTACAAGCACAGCCGCGGTTCCCTAAGAGGCAGGGAGCCGCAGCTGCAGAAGAAGGGAGGGAGCTGACATGGAATAATCAAAGTACAGGTATGAGCAGTTGTTTTTTTCGCGCGGGGGGGGGAGGGGGGTGCGGCCCGCGAGTCTGCCGGTAGTCGGCTGTGCGGCCCGCGGCCCTCTGGAGGTTGGTGACCCCTGATTTAGAACATATATTACTTTCTAGTTGCAATACAGAGTTTATTTGTTGATTTAGTATATATACTCTGAGACACGGACCGACAGAGTGATTTGTGATCCAAATCATTGGGAGGGACCTATCCAGCCAACTCACCACACCGTCGACCTGGAACAGGCATCCTTTACTGCCAGAACATTTAGGCAGTAGTGGTTACTGAGGGAATGAAGAGACGACCTGGAAGCTGCTCTACCAATCTCCCTGAGAGGCTGAGAGGCTGTTGTTGCCAAAAAAGCATCTTACAGGAAATGGAAAAAAGAGCCAAACGATGAAACCTGGAAACAGCACAAGCACTGGCAGGTCAAATGCAAGGCATTGATAAAGAAGGCAAAGGGAGAATTTGAGAAGAAGCTTGCTGCGGAAGCAAAAACGCGAAATAAAGATTCTTTCAAGTAGATTCGTAGCAAAAAACCTGTGAGAGTCAGTTGGACCATTAGATGATAGAGGAGTTAAAGGGGCACTAAGAGGCGACAAGGCGATAGCGGAGAGACTAAATGAATTCTTTGCTTCGGTCTTTACTGAGGAAGATGTAGGGATGTTACCCATGACTGAAGTGGTATTTAAAGGTGCGGAAGAATTGAAGGAAATATCGATACATCGGGAAGATGTATTACAACTATTAGATAAACTGAAGAGTAGCAAATCACCTGGGCCGGATGGTATACATCCAAGGGTGTTGAAAGAACTGAAATATGAGATTGCAGACCTGCTATCAGTAATCTGTGAACTATCATTAAAATCATCTCTAATACCTGAAGATTGGCAGATCGCCAATGTAACACCAATTTTTAAAAAGGCTTCCAGGGGTGATCCGGGAAACTACAGACCGGTGAGCCTCACTTCAGTACCGGGAAAAATGGTAGAAACCATCATAAAGAATACAATTACTCGGCATGTAGATAGTCATGGCCTAATGGGAGACAGACAACATGGCTTTAGACAAGGAAGATCTTGTCTTACTAATCTGTTATGTTTCTTTGAAAGTGTGAATAAACAGGTGGACAAAGGTGAGTCAGTTGATATAGTGTATCTGGACTTTCAGAAAGCCTTTGACAAGGTCCCTCATCAGAGACTTTTGGCAAAACTAAAGAGTAATGGGATAGGAGGCAGTGTACTACTGTGGATCAGGAAATGGTTAAAAGATAGAAAGCAGAGGTTTGGGCTAAACGGCCAATTTTCCCAATGGAGAAAGGTGAATAGCGGTGTACCCCAGGGATCTGTGCTGGGTCTGCTGCTTTTTGACATATTCATAAATGACCTGGAAAGTGGAATAACGAGTGAGGTTATCAAATTTGCAGATGACACAAAACTATTTAAAGTTGTTAAGACCCAAGAGGATTGTGGAAAATTGCAAGAGGATCTTAATAAATTGGAAGACTGGGCATCAAAATGGCAGATGAAATTTAATGTGGACAAGTGCAAAGTTATGCACCTAGGGAAGAACAACCCAAACTATGGTTACACAATGCAAGGTTCCACATTAGGAACCACCACCCAGGAAAAAGATTTAGGCGTCATTGTGGATAACATGTTAAAACCCTCCGCCCAGTGTGCAGCAGCAGCCAAGAAAGCAAATAGAATGCTAGGTATCATAAGGAAAGGAATGGAAAATAAAACAAAAGATATTATAATGCCTCTATACCGTTCCATGGTGAGACCGCACCTTGAATATTGTGTGCAATTCTGGTCGCCGTATCTTAAAAAGAATATAGCGTTATTAGAAAAGGTACAGAGAAAAGCCACCAAAATGGTAAAGGGGATGGAAGGATACTCCTATGAAGAAAGGCTAAAAAGGTTAGGGCTCTTTAACCTGGAAAAGAGACGGCTGAGGGGAGATATGATAGAAGTCTATAAATTAATGAACGGAGTGGAACGGGTAAACGTAGATCGATTGTTTACGTTATCAGAATACAGAAAGACTAGGGGACATGCAATGAAGCTACAGGGTAAACTATTTAAGACTAATAAAATAAAATATTTTTTCACTCAACGTGTAATCAAACTCTGGACTTTGTTACCGGAGGATGTAGTAAAGGCTGTTAGTGTAGATGGGTTTAAAAAAGGTTTGGACAAGTTCCTGGAGGAAAGGTCCATAAACCATTATTAAGAAGGGACCCAGGATATCAATGCTTGACCCAGTACAAGCATTGCGGAACCTGTGTCTTTTGGGGAAACTGCTAGGTACGTATGACCTAGATTGGCCACTGTTGGAAACAGGATACTGGGCTTGATGGACCTTGGTCTGACCCAGTATGGCATATCTTATGTTCTCCTGGTGGAATGACACAGTGATCCACCCATGAAGCTGCTTGCGCCCTAGAAGCAAGAGTCAGAAAGCCCCCCGGAATCGTACAACCTTGCCACCAGAATGCTGAGGCAACCACCGCCTTAACCCAGTGCGAAATGGCCGCCTTCGCTGCTGCTTCCCCTTTGCGGGGACCTTCAACCAACACACTAAAACAAAGAAACAAACGCCGCACCCTGCATTTTATGTTTCCTATCGGCGTAAGCTACGAATAAAAACCTCCCCTTCCAGAAAAAACGAGAACTGGAAGAGAAACCAATAGGCTCAGGAGAAAAATCAGATACCACCTTCTGGAAGGACGACGGGACTGGTCGCAAACACCACCCTCTATCCAGAAAGGGTGAAAAAAACCTACAAACAAAAGAAAGAAACACTAGGCCCAAAAATCTAGCTATTCTGCCTGTCGTGTTCCTCATACAGGCAGCTCACTGCAACTCTCGCCATGTGGTCCAAATACCTAGAGAGAAAATGGCCGCCCCTTCGCCAATGAATTTTGGCGCCAAGAACAGCCGCTGCAAAAAGGAGGTCTCAGCAGACTGACAGAGCCCGAAGGCCTTACCTGCAGGGCCAAAAGCCACGCAGCCTGCTCCTACCGCCTTGAATTCCTCCGATCCTCAAGCCGCGCTGATGCGCCTGGCAGCCGCAGCGAGGACCGCTCAGCCGATTCCAGAGAGTAAAATTAAAATCCCGCAGCAACGGAGAGGCTCCGTCTCACACAGCTTCAGTGTGGCTGTCCAGGGAGAGAGATCCGCACCAGCGAATGCCTGCAGCAAGTGAAAATAACTGACAAGGAGGGAAGGCGAGAGCTGCTACTAATTTAAAGAGCCAGGCTCAAATTTAAAATTACTGTAAATATAAGGAAGTTTGTTCCTAATAACTAAAGGGAACTAATGCCCGATTGCCAATTAACCAAAGGTAACTGAAATAAAAGTAAAAATCAAAAGTAAAATCAGAATAGAATTTGTCACACTAAATGCTCCTTATCTGTTCCCCCCCAAGTGAGCCCAGAAGCTAGGCTCACTACGTCCTCCTGCTGCATGGAGACTGGACACACTGGGGGCTGGCTATATCCAGTGATGTCACAAGTTTGACATGCCCAGTCTCCAAGCTGCAGGAGGAGGTGCACTACCCAGAGGTGGAGGACTAAACTGGAGGAACGATAAGGAACTAGCTCTTCAGCAAGAAATCGACCTTGCAGTCCAGAACATCCTTTAAGACCGATCCACCTTCCACAGGAACGGTGGTCCATTTGGTATCCGCCATGACCTGTGCATCAACCTTGGGAACATCAAACCACTCACAGCACTCATCCTCTGGAAGAGCGTAAATCCTCTTATTGATCCTTAACCCTTTAGGCAGGGAGTTGGGGAGAGTCCCATTCGGACCAGATCATATCTCTGACCACCTCCAGGAAACAAAGACAGTAGTTGATTTCTGTATCCCTTGAAGAAGCAGCTGTACTTTCGGCTCCTGCTCCGTGCTGGAAGCATCTGTCAAGTTCAAGGTGGATGAGACCCTGGAAAACAAAGCTGCCAGCTCATCCTTCCGGAACACGCAGATCATGCCAGCCTCTGCATAGTCTTCTGAAGGTAATAGCAGGTCCTCCTCCATATCAGAGCACAATACCGATTCACCTGGGTCCGAGGCATAGTTAACATCTTGGACAGTTCCCAACTGCTCATCTTCAGGGAGTGTCCTAAACCGGGAACACTTAGCCAAAGGTAATTGAACAAGACTTCTGCCTTCAGCCTGCATGGTATGAGATTATGTCTGGGGGCACCTAGAGGCCACAGGATCTGAAATTCCACACCAGAAAGGCTGGCTGAGCATCCTTAGCACTATCCTGCGCCTCCTGCCCTGAGGTAGGTAAGGCTGGACTAACTGTATCCACTAGCTGAAGAGAAAAGCACGCCCTCCAGGGGCGACTCAGAAGCTACTATACAGGAAAGGCAGAGTCCAGAATCCAAAGATGAGACTCCTTACTTTCCACAGGTCAAACAACACTTCCTGGAAAATGACAGAGTTAGGGTATCACCAGAGCATGCACTACGGCTGCATAGGCCAACAGACACGCGTTAACTGCACTTTTACGGAACACACGTCAAAGGCACTAGGGAAAGAGCATGTGTTGGAGCTGTTTGGGCAGAATGTGCGTTAGGACCAGAAAGCGCAACCCCCAGGCGCACAATAGGCAAACACATTACGAATGCATGCAGAAAACACACATATAGTGCCAATGGTCGCTAGCTGTCCACCTTGAATTGCGGCCCTCAGAACCAGAAGCCCCTAACAAGGACAATGACAAGGTCAAGCCTCGGTACTACCCCCCCCCCCTCCCCGAGAGCCCCAGTCGTAGGATCTGTGCCGGGCTCCGGGCTCAGCTCTACTCCCCTGGAACTGCTTCACTGACTGGGTTTATTTTTAACAGCACTGTGTGAAAGGTGGCAGGCAGGCAGATCCCTTCAGAGTCTTCTGCAATCTTTGAGAGAGAGAAGGGAGGAAAGGAGAAGGGGGGAGGGGGCACTGAGGTTGTGTGAGACTGCTGTACTCTTCCAGATCCTTCCCGTTTGTGGCTGCTCAACAGGCCCTTATCAATGATAAGGGCATGGAGCTGAACCAGGGTTTTCCTCCTCCTATGGCTACCAAAAAGACAGCAGTCTAGTGGAGCCTCCACGTCGAGCCCTAAAGGGATGACTCTTACTTGAGCGTGAGATGGTTGTTCATGAGTGTTTAATCAAATCTCTTTTCCTCTCAATCCTCAGATTTTCTAGAGAGGATAAAATCTATCCACCATCTGCTGGAGACAAACACTGAAGGGACCTCTGGTGGCTGAAGCGGATAGAGGCACAGGAGTGATGTCATTGAAACCTGGGCTTTTCAATGGTTCTTTGACTCCACCTATCTGCTGGTAGGTAAACACAACCCATTTGTCTGGATTGGTCTAGTTGAATCTAGTTGAAATCCCTCTATTAGTTAGCCAGTCTACTGTAGATGATACTTTGACCCTTCTTGGAGAGATGGACACCATCTCTGCTTAGTAGCCTTGGAAAATCATCCTGTGGTCCACAAAACTAAAACACTCTCGGATAACACCATCCATGCATTCATCTCCAGGATGCGAGCTTCTCTGCCTTGGCCTTTACAGAGCACCACCTGTGATTTTATCTGCCCCACCCTCTCTCCCCAGAACCTTGAAGCCACACTTGATACCCTAGCCGTATCATTTGTGCCAACATGGATGATCATCACTGGATAATAGTCAGTAGGCTTGATGAGCCTCGGCAAACTCTCCGTAACATCTTGGATTTTGGCACTTGGTGGACAGCAGACCTCCCTGGACATCAAATCAGGTCAGCAGATGCCTCAGTACCGCTCAGAAGAGAGTCATCAATCACCACTACCCTCCGCTAATTCTCCAACTTTGAGGTGCTTGAACTCTCATTCTTCCTTTTCCTGGGATGTTTTCATTTCCTCCACTTTCAGGCTGCATACTGGTTCTTCAATTCAAGGACTGGAGGAGTTGGACTGTCTATTCCGCAGGTTCTTGTGACTTGTATCCAACTCTCTTCCTTCTGCAGCATACTATTCTTCACCACTGTTGGAGAGCTTGAATGCCTCAAGAACCATCTCATCAATGTATTTTTTGCTGTCATGTATGCTACTCGGCCTTGTGCCTCTTCTCTGAGCTCCTTCACTTGTTTCATGAGGGCTTCAGCTTGCAGATATCGTGCACATGGAACATGTGGCTATTGGGATTGGGCTGTCTGTCTGGATGGAGGCAGAAGCTGTGAAAGGGGCAACAGTTTTGGAAGCACGATTCTTCCCAATCATAGTTCAGTTGTTGATGCTGTGGTACCTGTTGAAGGAAATGAGAAAGACCTACCAAAGTCCCTAACATTTCCTCAGAGAAAAAGCAACCAGCCTCTTATGTGTGTCCTAATAGCTCTGTTCTATGTACCTGTGTGTAGTCCTGCTAGCTTGCTAAACAGCTGTTAGTTTAAACTACTAAATTCTGATATTATGTATCTGAGGTATATTGTTTAATGTGTTCCCTTTGTAAAAATTACCTAAACGAAGTTCCTTCAAGAATATAAAATTGTTTACTTTTAGAAGATATCCAAATGTGGAACGGTTACTTTCTAGATTTTCCTTACCAACCAATAAAAAAAACCTGTTCTCTTTGCTAACAAGCTAATTGGCGAGTTGCCCTATATAACAAGAATTCTCACACGGGGGGGGGGAGCTAGGGTAGAAAGGGAGAGATCTGTGAAGGACAGTGACTTCAAAGAGCTCGTCTTCCTCTTTGAACCTGAAGGCTAGAGGAGAAGAAAAAAAAATCATAATCACAGAAGATCATAAGCAGCATCTCAACCATTAACACAATTAGTGGTATGTTTACTAATCGGCGGTAGTGGCACCCATGCGATATTGGAGCAGCGGCCCCATTGAATTCAATGGGGCCACGGCTCCAATATCGCACGGAAGCCACTACCGCCAATTAGTAAACATACCCCTTAGAGAAGAGCCATGTTTTTAAAACAAAGTACAGTGGGATAATTTTACCTCACTGTTCATGCAAACACGACAATGACAGCAGTAGATATATTTCTACCCATTGCAAAGACGTGAGCTAAAAATTTGCTCCGCAACCCTGCAAGATATCCAGACCAGAAAACCCAGAAAATAACTTCCCAAATGTCTGCTCAGAAATTAGTGACCAACTTGAATACTACAATCATAACCGTTACCATGGCTCTTAAGAAGGAGATTAAATTATGAAAAAAAATGCAAATGTGTGCCTTCAAGTCAATGCCAACTCCTGGCAACCCAGCTCCTGGGTTTACTTGGCAGTGTGACTGGAAGTAGATTGCCAGGCCTTTTTTCGAGGCAGTGACTTGCCCAAGGCCATAAAGAGTGCTAGTGGAATTCGAACCCTGGTCTCATGGTTGCCAAGCCAGTACTCTAAACATTAGGCTACTCCTCCACTAACTTAAAAGCATAGTGTGATGCAGCGGACCCTCTTGAAGAGAGAGAAAAAGTTTTAAAACCAGAAAAAGGCAAGCACAACTTGCAATATTGGGAGGATCCATCTAGGGGGAGCAGGAGAGTCGAGAGAGAGACTGAGAAACCAAGCCCAGACAGCTTCTTTTTGAACAGAGGCAGGTCTGACTAAGAGGGAGAGGAGAAGGACCAAAGCAGCAGCCAAAGCAGAAGCAGCAGCCAGAACCAGAGTAGAGGAGGCCAAGAGGAAGGCAAATACACAAGAGCAGAAAGAAGCAGAGTCCTGAGCAGAAAGCAAAGCAGGAACTTCAACCAGAGTTGGAGTGGAATAAGGAACAGAGGAAAAGCCAAGAGAAGTACTGGGACCGCAAGGGAGTACCTGGCAGAAGGTCCTCACAGCAGCCGTGGAATAAAGAGGTTCGACCATTTTCAGAGGTGGGAAATGTTTGTTTGGAAGAAAGACAACATCCTTACCACTATAGTCTGAAGTCTAAGGAAAGACTGCAGGAGAGCCTGAGCACTGCTGCGCTGAAGCCAAACCAAGGTAGGCCTCAAGCCTTACAAGAAAAAAGGAAGAGAAACCTCAAAGGTAAAACTCTTATTACTGATAATTACCTTCAGAAGCCTAAAGTATGGGGAAGACAGTGGGAAGAGGATTACTGTTACCCTAAACATTCTTATAAGCAAGACAATGAAAGAAGTTTGCCTAAGAAGAGAAGTTTGAGTGGGAAATCTTTTTATGAATCTGCTTTTGAACCTCTAATCAGAGAGGGACCGTTGTACTGCAAAACCCCTGGAAACCGACGCCCAAAGCTAAATGCTAGGCATTGGGACATAGTGCAACAAGTATATAAGAAACCCGATTACGATTACCCTGATGTTACAGATTCAGAGGCTTCTGAGGTTGAATCCATGCAAGTAGGAACAGAGGGGGAAGAATCAGATAATGCAATGGATTGTACATATTGTGCCTCGGGGAGTGTTGACTATATCTCCAATGTATCAGATAACTAAGTGAAGGAAGTTTATTGTTTTTGTACAAATGTTCTGTGAAGATAACAGCCTTTACTTTATTGCTTGCTTTTATTTTTTTTCTATCCTGAAGTAAGGACATTTCAGTTGTTACCATAACCAATCCTTTTGAACCATTTTGTGCAAGAAAGAGAAATAAAGCCTTTGACTTTCCCTCCACTCTGTGCATTTGTTTTTTGAGCGTTGGTTACAAGGAAGCCATAAGGAATAACCACCCTTAACCCTTGCAGCATAGGCCAACCTCAACCCTCACCTTTGTGTCCGGGTCCCTCTCGGGTCTACTACCCCTCTACAGAGGGTGCCCTGCGACAATAGTTACTCACCTGTAACAGGTGATCTCTGGGAACAGCAGGAATTTAGTCTTCACATATGGGTATCGTCGGTACCGACGGAGCCTGCGCGGGAATGCTCCCCAGCATCCAATTAGAAAGCTTTTGGGAGCATCCCACAGCGCCTGCATGCTGCCTGCCCGCCTTTCCCAACTGCCTCTCTCCAGTTGAGTTTAAAGCTGAGACAAAGAGAGAGAGAGGGAAAGAGAAAGAGAGATACAACTCCTAGGGGAGGTGATTGCAATGAGAAAGATAACTTTCCAAGAAAGGAATTTCAATGAGGTAGTAGCTAAGGGCTCGAAAGGTGGCTTCATGAGCTGACCAAGAACCAGGTTTAAGTCCCATGCCACCGGTGGTGGCCTAATGGGAGGCTTAGTTAGAAGAAGGCCTCTCATAAATCTTGCTATAAGAGGATGGGAGGAAATAGGTTGTCCATTTAGAGACTTGAAAGAAGCTGCAATAGCACTCAAATGGACTCTTATTGAGTTAGTCTTAAGTCCTGCATTGGATAAATGAAGGAGATACTCAAGTAATGATTCCAGAGGTATCACAAGTAGGTTAAGACCCTTCTGCGAACACCATATGGTAAACCTCTTCCACTTAAAAGCATAAGAGAGTCTTGTGGAAGGCTTCCTGGAAGCATAAAGGACATCCTTTACTTGCTGAGGAAGATCATGAAGATCTAGGCCTTCAGCAACTAAGCTCTGAGATGCAGAGACTGGGGATTGGGATGCCATAACATTCCGTCCTCCTGTGACAGGAGATCTGGAGCAGATCCTAACTCCAGGGAGGGGGCTTGAGAGAGATGTAGAAGCAGAGGGTACCACACTTGCCGTGGCCAATGTGGAGCAATGAGAATCATACGCCCTGTGTCTCTCTGAAGCTTGAACAGGGTTTTGGGAATTAGGGGAATGGGTGGAAAGGCATAAAGGAAGTCTTGACCCCAGTGAAGGAGGAAGGCATCCTTGGCCTGAGAACTCTGAGCCAGAATTCTGGAACAGAACCGGGGAAGTTTGGCATTCAACAGAATTGCAAAGAGGTCTATGTCCGGGTTTCCTCAAATTTGAAAAATCTTGGCCACCTGGCTGCATGTAGAGACCATTCGTGTGGAAGCAGAACTCGACTGAGTCTGTCTGCCCAACAGTTTTGTATGCCTGGAAGATAAACTGCCAGGAGATGAATCTGATGCTCTCTGGCAAGAGCCCATAGTCGCAAAGCTTCGTTGCAAAGCGACAGAGAGCCTGTTCCTCCCTGCTTGTTCACGCAGAACATGGCTACTTGATAGTCCTCATTCATACGGACAGTCTTGTAGCTGAGCAGGGTGTGGAACACTCAAAGAGCAAGGAAGATTGCTCTGAGCTCTAAGAGATTGATATGTAGATGAGTCTCCTGTGGAGTCCAAGTGCCCTTGGTGGAGAGGTCTTGCAGATGAGCTCCCCAACACATTGGTGAAGCATCTGTTGTGAGAGTTGCCTGGGGTAAAGGCTGTTGAAATGGGGACCCCAGCAACAGGTTCTGAGTGGACTGCCACCATTGGAGAGACAAAATAAGATGATTTGTGTTTGCTATTTTGTCTGACAGGCACCCTGATGCCTGGGTCCACTGAGTGGATAAGGTCCACTGGGCTGCTCTCATATGGAGGCGAGCATAAGGGACCACATGCACTGTAGATGCCATGTGGCCTAGTAGTTGTAACATTTCTCGGGCAGTGAGATGAGGTTTTAGCACTGCTTGAGAAGCTAACTGCACCATACGACGGCAACGGGCCTGGGGAAGATAGGCCCTCGCTTTTCTGGTATCCAGCAAAGCTCCTATGAACTCTAGAGACTGAGTGAGAGTTAGACTGGATTTTGGGATGTTTATGACCAGATCCAAATACTGAAGGATACGCATTGTGCAAGAAAGGGAAGTCCTGGCCTCTGACTCTGATGGGACTCGAATGAGCCAGTCGTCTAAGTAGGGGAAGACGAATATCCCTAGAGTACGGAGAAATGCTGCTTCCACAGCCATGCATTTCGTGAACTCTCTTGGTGCTGAGGTCAGGCCAAAAGGAAGCACCCTGTATTGGTAGTGATTTCCTTGAAAAAGGAACCGAAGGAACTTTCTGTGAGTTGGATGGATGAGAACATGAGTGTATGCATCCTTGAGATCTAGAGAACAAAGCCAATCCTGACTCTGAAGGTATGGCAGCAGAGTTCCCAGAGAAATCATCTTGAATTTCTCTTTGAACAAGAATTTGTTCAATTCTCTGAGGTCTAAAATAGGTCTGTGTCCCCCTGTTTTCTTTGGGATAAGGAAAAAGGGGGAGTAAAACCCTGTACCCTGTTGATGAATGGGTACTTCTTCTATCGCCCTTGGGCAAGAAGCATAGTGACCTCTTGATCTAACAGGTTGATGAGAGAGGTCTGAGAATTCAACTGTCTTACCATTGTGGGAGGGGGCATGCACAGAAAGTGAAGCTTGTACCCCTCTTCTATAATGGAGTGTGTCCAATGTTCTGCTGTTATCTGCCCCCATCTGGGGGCAAAGTGACAACCTTCCTGGAATGGTGGAAAGCTCTGGACCATTGAGGGCCAGGAAGGCTTAAGTTCTCTAGATGAAAGTCAAAGGCCTTGTGGAGGCTGAGACTGCTGAGACGGTTGAGGCTTAGCAGTCTTTGCTTTCCTTTGTTTAGGTGGTTGCTGACCTTTCCGGACAGGCTGACCTGCAGAACGTCCCTGCTGGGAATAAGAGGGATAGAACCTCTTCTTTTTTGAGAAGAATGTTTTCTTGAAAGATTTCTTCCTTGCAGGTCAGCTGTGGCTTTGGATAACCTATCCAAAGTGGAGTTGTCAGCATACAACTCATTGGCTTTTTCTTGCCAATTTTTGCCTAACAGGTTCTCACCTGTACAATGGATATTTCCCAGTTTGTCCTGCACCCAGAGCTCCAAATCGGATGCCTGGAGCCAGGCAATTCTACGTGCATCTATGGCAATGGCAGAGGTTCTGCTTATGCACTCAAAACAGTCAAAAGCTGCACGATTGACAACTTAGAAACATCCTGGGCATGTTTAACTAGTGTGAGAAAATCCTGCCTCTTGTCCTCAGAAGGAGAGGGCTTAAAACCTCCAAGTCTCCTGTGACTTCTTTAAGGAACATTCCCATATATAGAATATAGGAACTGATCCTGGCAGAAAGCATGGAAGCCTGGAACGTACGACGTCCAAAGGCATCCAAAGTTCTACACTCACAGCCTGGAAGATTAGAGGCATGCCTCTTTGCACTCCTGATCCTTCTCATAGCTGATTCCACTACAATAGAGTGGTGAGGAAGAAGAGTTTCCTGGAAACCAGGACAAGGAGGGACTCGATACATGGTATCCAGTCTGCGAGAGTGAGGAGAGGTGGTAAGAGGAGTCTCCCACATTCTCAACATGAGATCATGTAAAATCTCATGGATAGGCAGAGTAGCTGCCTCCTTAGGAGCTTTGGGACATTGTAAAATCTCCAACTCCTTAGCCCTGGGCTCTGTTTCAGGATCCACAGTAATGGACAGACCTCGAGCCACCTCCCTGATGAAATCCTGAAAGGAGATATCTTCTGGAGGAGACATCCTACGTTTAGGAGAGGAAGGCTCCTCCAGGAGAAGTATACCGATACCAGCAGAGCTGTCAGAATCCTCGGAGTCCTTCGAGGATTCGAAGTACCGTCTGTCCGGATGCTCTTGAAGAGCCCAATACCCGTACCGACCGAAGTCGGTACCGGGGGGAATCGGTACCGGTGTATTGGCACCGGAAGGCATCGCATGACTGGGTGCCGGCAAAGCCGACACAGACGTCGATGCCAACGCTGTCGGTACCGGTACCGGCTGAACTGTCTGACACGGTTCCGAGGGTGTCGATGTCGCAAGGAGAGTCGCCAGACTGCGTTCAATAGCCAGGAACCTCTGGTCTATCGACGCTGCCGATGTCTGGGTATCGTACCGGAAGCAGCCGGTACACCAGAGCATGGCACCAGTAGCTGTGCCGAGGTCGAGGCCTCGAGAACATCCTGGAGCCCCGATAATGCTTTGGAAGCCGAAGCCTACCACCGGGGCAATTTTGCCGGTACGGAACCCTCTAGGGCAACGCCAGAGGCATCTCGATGCTTGGATGGAGATCTACCCTTTGAGGACCGGCTAGACCTATGTTTAGTTACCTGAGATCTATGGGAGGAAGACAAAGCCCTGGAAGACGTTGATGCCACAGAAACTGCATCGGAGGGAAAAAGGGCGCTGAGCTTAGCAGCTTGGTTTTGTCGACCCCTCTTGGACAACATGGCACAAGTCATACACTCGGCGATGGAGTGGTCAGGACCTAAACATTTAAGACATCACTCATGGGTGTCTGTGACGGAGATGGTACCGCCACACTTTGTGCACTTTTTGAAACCCAAAGCGGGTTTTTCCATACCGGAGGAAATTTTGGGCCTAAGGCCCAAAATGGCGCATGCACCTGGGAAGAAAGGTTTGGAAAATCATAATTACACTTACCTGGTAATTGTAGTTCCTTGAGTGACGACAGTGCAGTCCTCTACGTCTGGGTTGTCAATCTCCTCCTGCAGCTTGGAGACTGGTATGTCAAACTAATGACATCACTGGATATAGCCTGCTGCACTCCGCCTTCCATCCCAGTGTGAACTATTAACAAAGCAGACTCCAGGAGCAACAAATAAGTAGCCAACTACCAACATTGCAAATAGAGGAAACCAAAATAACTAAACTCCTAAACATCCACCCCCTCCGATCAGGCTTTCTTACCCCTTGCCTTGCCATAGAGAAAGTGAATACCTCAACCAAGAGAAAGAAAACTGAGCTCACCTGTAACTTTCTCCTGCCCCTTACCATGGCTGGAACCTCCTAGAAATCTCCGGGCGGGAATGAGGACTGCACTGTCGTCACTCAAGGAACTACAATTACCAGGTAAGTGTAATTATGATTTCCTTAACGTTCCTCCAGTGCAGTCCTCTACGTCTGGGATGTACCAGAGCAGTAATCATTGGGAGGGACCCTTCCAGCCAGCAGACAAAACTGCCGACCCAAAACGAGCATCGGCCACCGCTGCGACGTCAAGTCTGTAATGCTTGCTGAAAGTATGTAACGATGACCATGTCGCCGCTCTACAAATGTCACCTGGCGGAACCAAACCGTGTTCCGCCCAGGAACACGCCTGTGCTCTTGTGGAATGGGCCCGTAATCCGACAGGCACCACTCGACCCTGAATCAAATAAGCGGAGGCAATCGCTTCCTCTACCCACCGAGCGATGGAAGCCTTCGCCGCTGCCTCCCCTTTGCGTGCTCCGCCGAACAGAACAAATAACCGATCCGACTTATGGAAGGACTCAGTTATCATTAAATATTGATGTTAAGACCCTCCATACATCCAAAAGATGAAGATTGCGATCCGAACCGCCGCTCTCCAGAGTTCCAAGAACGGGCAAACAAACCGCCTGATTCAAATGAAAAGGGGAAACCACCTTAGGCAAAAAGGACGGCACCGGACGGAGAACCACCTTCTCCCGCGAAAAAGATAAGAAAAGTTCCCGGCATGACAACGCCTGCAACTCGGAAATCCTTCTAGCCGAACAAATGGCCACCAGAAACACCATCTTCAACGTCAAATCCTTAAGGGATGCCCGGCGCAAAGGCTCAAAGGGTGACTTAACCAAAGCCACGAGGACGAGATTGAGGTCCCACGGCAGCATGTACACCCTACGCGCCGGCCGCAACCTAGTGACCGCCTTCAAGAAACGAACTACATCAGGATGCGTCCCTAAAGGCACCCCATTGACCTTACCCCTATAGCAGGCCAGGGCCGCCAACTGGACGCGCAAGGAACTAGCAGCCAGACCCTTATCAAAACCATCCTGCAAAAACTCCAAGACCACCGGAATGGACACAGTGAGAGCTCGGACCAGATGTCGAGAACATCAATCCTCAAAGATACGCCACACGCACACATACGCCAAGGATGTCGAATGCTTCCGCGCCCTAAGCAAGGTTGCCACAACCGCCGACGTATAGCCTTTCTTTTTCAGTTTAGCCCTCTCAATGGCCATACCGTAAGCGAGAATCGATCCACCTGCGGCATGAACAGCGGTCCCTGTCGCAACAGATCCGCCCGCTGCGGTAGCCTCCAGGGCACGCCCTCCAACAGGCGCACCAGATCCGCATACCAAGGCCGCCTCGGCCAGTCGGGCGCTACCAACAGAACTTTCCCCTTGTGCGCTCCGATCTTTTGCACCACTCTGCCGATCAAAGCCCATGGGGGAAAGACATACAGAAGACCTGTCGGCCATGGGCGCAACAGCGCGTCTATGCCCTCGGACATCCGCTCGCGCCTTCTGCTGAAGAACCGGGCGACTTTTGCTGACCGAAAGGTCGCCATGAGATCCATCACCGGAGGACCCCAAACGCTCTACTATCTGCACGAAGACGTCGGGATGCAGCTCCCACTCCCCTGCATTCACGTGCACCCTGCGGAGAAAGTCCGCGGTGACATTGTCCTTTCCGGCAATGTGCGCCGCCGAGATCGCTGGTAACCGAAGTTCTACCCAGGCGAACAACTCGTGTGCCTCCGCCTCCAGAGCGGCACTTCCCGTGCCGCCCTGGCGGTTGATGTACGCCACCGTCGCTGAGTTGTCGGAGAGCACCCTTACGGGCCTGCCGCGGAGTAGGACTTCGAACATCTGAAGTGCCATGAACACCGCTCTCAGCTCCAGACGGTTGATCGACCATGATACTTCCAGCGGAGACCAAAGCCCCTGCGCAAACTGACTCTCACAGTGATCTCCCCAGCCCGCTAGACTGGCATCCGTCAACAACGGTACCCATACCGGCTGCTCCAGCGGCATGCCCGCTGCCAGTGACAACCTGACCAACCACCAACGAAGGGAGCGCCGGGCGGCGAGCGGACAAGGGAGCCGCTTGCTCAAGGAATCGGTCTGATGCGACCACCGGCGAAGCAGCGCCTGTCGTAGAGGCCGCATATGGACCTTGGCCCATGGCACCGCCTCCAATGTGGCCGCCATTGTGCCTAGGACTCGGAGATAGTCCCACGCTGACGGCGCACACACCGACCGAAACTGTCTGACTAGGGTTCGCAACCCTTCGGCCCGCTTGTGTGGCAGAAACACTTGCCCTCTCTGGGTGTCGAACCGAACCCAGAGGTATTCGAGGACCTGGGTTGGCTTCAACTGACTTTTTGCCGGGTTGACCACCCAACCGAGACTCTGCAAAAAGTTCACTACCCTCTCTGTCACCCGAAGACTCTCTTCCTCGGACTTGGCCCTGATCAACCAATCGTCGAGATACGGGTGAACGAGAATGCCTTCTCTGCGCAACGCCGCCGCCACCACCACCATGATCTTGGTGAAGGTTTGCGGCGCCGTGGCCAACCCGAAAGGCAATGCCTGGAACTGATAGTGCCCCCAAGGAAAAGCGAACCGCAGAAACTTCTGATGCTCGAAACGGATGGGAACGTGCAAATACGCCTCCGTAAGGTCCAGAGACGTCAAGAACTCTCCTTGACGCACCGCCACTATAACCGACCGGAGAGTCTCCATCCGGAAATGCGGAACGCGCAAGCAACGGTTCACGGCCTTCAGATCTAGGATAGGTCGCCATGTGCCGCCTTTCTTTGGCACGACGAAATAAATCGAGTATCAACCCAAGCCGTACTCGGCTTTGGGCACCTCCACCACGGCCCCCAATTGAAGCAGACGCTCCAAGGTTCCGCGAATCGCTGCCGTTTTCTGTGGACCTCGGCAAGGCGACAGGACAAACGAATCCAACACGGGTTTCGAAAATTCCAGTGCATAGCCGTGCTGAACAATCTCGAGCACCCACTGATCGGAGGTGATGTGGGTCCAAGCGGAAAGAAACTCCCGAAGTCGTCCGCCTATGGGAGGCTCCGCCGCCGGGACCCGCCTCGTTTCATTGTGACTTACGGGCAGCGTTCGCAGGGATGGAAGCGAAACCTCTATTCGCTCCCCGAAACCCCCGAAAGCCCTGGGCCCGAGACGGAAACCTACCCCTCTGGAAACCTCCGAATCGAGGGGAACGAAACCTCCGGAAATCTCGAAACTGACTGCGAAAGCCTTGGCCGGACTTGGCCTGCTTCGGTCTATCCTCCGGAAGACGACCCGCCTTGGACTCTCCCAGGTCTTTCACCAACTTATCCAACTTGTCACCAAAGAGCAAACCGCCCCTAAAAGGGTAGCTTGCTAAGACGGGACTTCGACGGACCATCCGCCGCCCAATTCCTCAACCATAGTAAATGCCGGGCAGCTACTGCGGACGCGGTGCTATTAGCCAGCGCCCTGATCAAATCGTAATGAACATCAGCCAAGTAAGCCGCCCCTGATTCCAGGCGATCCAATTCTTTCAGCTCCTCGAGATCTAAATGAGGAGACTGGCGTAGCCGTTGAGCCCATCGCAGGGCAGCTCTGGCCACCCAGGCTCCACAGATGGACGCCTGCAGCGACATAGAATCCGCCTCAAAAACCTGTTTGAGCAAACCGTCCACCTTACGGTCCTGATTATCCTTCAAGGCCGCACTGCCTTCCACCGGAATGGTGCTCTTCTTTGTAACCGCCGAAACCACCGCATCCACCCTCGGAGACCGGAACCTCTCCTTATCCTTATCGGCTAACGGATATAATCTCTTCAAGGTCCGCAAGCCCCTCAGTCCTGCTTCCGGCCTATCCCACTCATCTTGAATCATTTTGTCCACCACTTTGTGTACTGGAAACACCACCTGAGTCTGTCGGACTGCCCGGATAACCGGGTCCTTCTGTCGGACTGCCCGGATAACCGGGTCCTCCAGCTCCTCCTCCACCGCTACCTGCGGTGCGAGATGCAACATCTGCAATGTCTCCGAGATCAAGGCTGCCAACTCTTCTCTACGAAAGACCCTAACTATCGTAGCTTGATCTTCAGGTTCAGGAATCTCCCCTTCTTCGAGATCTTGGGTACCCTCTTCCGGATCCCAATCCGGGACGGAGACCTCAGGCCAATCCGCCTCAGCCAGCGCAGGGTCCCTGGTTCTCGCCCGTTTAGACGCCGAAGGACCCTCACCCAAATCTTCAGCGGCCTCCAGCTGCGGCTGGGGTGACGCTAGTGACGCAGGGCCCGCTGCTGCCCCTTGTCGCTTTAGGCAAAAAGCCTGATGCATCAGCAGCACAAACTCCGGACTAAACTCACCGAGGGCCGGCGACGGTAGGGGTAGAGAGATCCCGGAAGACCCCGGCAACTCCTCCACCGGGGCCCCCTGCGGCACAGATCGAGGGGACACAGCCCGGCCATCAGCCGGCGCTCCCTGCGCTTCAGTGGACTCCTACAGATCCATCTGCTGCTCCACTGCGGATGATAGCGTTGCACAACTCCGACAAACGCCAGTATCCGCCACCGTCCCTCTTCTGGTGCCACACACAAGACACTGGGGTCTGGCAGCCATAAGGCCAACGAGCCAAAGCCCCAGAGTCTAACTGCAAGTCCTCACTTTTTTCTTTTTTTTTCTTTTTTAACACACTATCAGTACCAGGAAAAAAAATAATCCCTGCCAGCCAGCCCCCCCCCCCCTTCTTGTGGGAAGACTGAAGGAAGAAGAAGTAGCGATGAAGGAGACCCCCAAAATTAAAATCAATCAGCAAAGAAAGGAAACGCAAGAAATCAAGTAAAGAAAGGAAAAAACAAAAGAAAACGGGGCCCCGAAGCTGACTGCATTGCTCATCCGCAGCACAACGGCCGGCTGCACTCCTACACGCGGTCTCTCCCGCGGCTCAGAAAATGGCCGCCGAGAGACACCGCGCCGGCAAAAAAGGCGCCAAACACACCGCGGGAACCCTCCTACCTGAAAAGAAGATTTTCCCCCACAGAAAAACCGGACGAAGCCGACAGTAGGCTTACCGGCTCGATCTGCAGCTGCCCTGATAAAATCAGAACTGCATTGAGCTTGCCGCACCGGCTTGAAAGTTCCCCGACGGCTTCAGCGCTGACAGGTGAGCCGCGGCTAGGCAGACAGACAGAGATATGCTGCCGTGGTCAAGAGGGGCGCTCCCCCGAAAGTCCTGGGGGAGAGACCTCCGTGCTCCAAGGGGGGAAGACTCGAAATTTCTGAGCCAGAACCCCCAAACACTTCTCATGCCCAGGAGCAAAAGAGCCGGAATAAACAGGAGGTGCCTCAATCCCTTTTTTTTTTTAAAGAGATAGCACCCAAAACAAAATATGTTAACCCTATCTACCACTATAAAAACAGCTCCTTATCCATTCTTCCAGAGAGCCCTGCTACAAGGCTCGTCAAGTCCTCCTGCTGCGTGGAGACTGGTAACACTGGGATGGAAGGCGGAGTGCAGCAGGCTATATCCAGTGATGTCATTAGTTTGACATACCAGTCTCCAAGCTGCAGGAGGAGATTGACAACCCAGACGTAGAGGACTGCACTGGAGGAACGATAAGGAAATATAGAAATTTTTTATTTTTTAAACGAAAGAAAGAAAGAAAAGCGTCGAGGAAGGCAGACGCGACCACAAAAAATAAAGAATAAGGAAAAATGTTTCTGCGGTGACAGGAACAACGACCTGCTGGCTCCGCGGAAAATGAAGAACTGGAGAGAGGCAGTTGGGAAACGCGGGAAGGCAGCACGCAGGCGCTGTGGGATGCTCCCAAAAGCTTTCTAATTGGACGCTGGGGAGCGTTCCCGCACAGGCTCTGTCGGTACCGACGATACCCATATGTGAAGACTACATTCCTGCTTGTTCCTGGAGATATTATGAAACACTCCCCAGAGTTATGTTATAAAAGCAAAGAAAGGAGAAAAAAAATGTTTCCCCCCTGCTAGTTTCCTTTTCATTAATCATGCTAGACCAGTCCAGATAAGTGAATTATGCTTCCCAGCCAGCAGATAGAGGTAGATCTCTTCTATCTGTGCCCTTCTCTTCCACTACCAACTCCAGACTTTGATCTTTCTGCCTTGCTGCTCCTTAACAGGTTTTTTTATACCACATTTAGGACAAAACGGTTTACAGAGAACAAACTCAATTGCGTTGTAGCTACATAGAACTTAGGGGTGATACTAACTTAGAGTTAACATATTATGTCATAATATTCAAAATATAAACTACAATCCTCAAATCTGCCTGCAACTCTCCATTAAGAAAGCCCCATATTATTCTTGGGGACTTTAACCTAGCCTCTCTCTCCAACCACCAATCGACAACTTTCCTGGACTCAATGGAAGAAATGGGTTTCAGGCAAACAATCAATTACCCGTAGTGTAATTAAAGGCACACACATTAAAGGCAGCACCCTTGATTTGGTATTCCTCCCAGAACACATAACTGAACTACCACAATGTAGTCCACCAACCATAACTCAAGTCCCCTGGTATGACCATTATACAATACGCTTCTCTTTACACATCCTGCAAACTGCCACCTTATATATACCTACTACACACCAAGGGCCGAGATTCCGACCCTTTGTTAAGGAAAAATTCCTAGAAACAACGCTCCCAAAATTAGATAAATTCAAACCTTAGTGAAACAGTAATAAAACTGGAACACTTCTATAAAGATGGATTTATAGGAAAAGGTTAAGAAGCTAAGACCCTATCACAAAGTAGCTGAAAAATGGTATACTTCTGAACTAACAACCTTAAAAAAAGGAACTTAGAAAGTTTGAATACAAATGGGAACAAAAAAAAAACCAGAACTCAGAGAACTATATTTTGCAACTCTAAACTCTTACAAGGAAGCTATAAACAATGCCAAAACACACCACCATACAAGAATCCTATCGAAAGCCATCAACCGTCCAAGGGAGCTATTCGAAATTGTTAAATCCTTAGCAAAAGCTCCTACTGCTATCCTCCACAAAATACCTATCAACCCCCAGACACTAGCTAACCATTTTGCTAACAAGCTAAACCAAAGCAACCCCTCTATACCTGACCCTGTATCTCCAATAACCCTAATGAATGGAAATCCTTCCACCTCATTAATAGCAAATAGCTGCTTGAGACAATTACAAAGCTTAATACAACCACATCACTCAGATCAGTGCCCTGTAGCCTGGATCAAGGCAACAAAATCAGAACTAGCTCCTTACATTCTAAACATAGCAAATCAATCATTACACCAACGCTTCATGTCAAATGACCTCAAGCTCACAGCAATTCGCCCTTTACTCAAAAACAAGTCACTAAACAATAATGACCCTACCTCTTATCAGCCCATCACCAGCATTCCATTTCTGGCCAAAATCATTGAAAACGTTGTCCAACTCCAGCTTCAGGACTTTATAGACACAACAGCACCATTAGATGAGCATCAATATGGGTTTCGTCCTTTACATGGTGTGGAAACCCTCCTCCTGGCCCTATCAGAAGCATGGACAACACTAAGCAAGCCTTTATTCTCGTTTTTCTGGACATCTCCTCTGTTTTTGACCGTGTAAGCCATAACATTCTCATCTCTAGACTTAACCAATTAGGTATAAAGGAAATAACCCTCAATTGGTTTAAATCATGTATATCTAATCGTGTCCAATATGTACAAATCGACCAAGACTCTTCATCACCCTTCCCACAAGAACAGGGAATTCCACAGGGCTCCGCACTTTCTGCTCTCCTTTTTAACCTATATCTGCAACCCATATGCTCCATATTCAAAAAACACAATATAAGCTATCACATTTATGCGGACGGACATCATGTTGTTCTCATCAATTGACATAGCTAACCCCAATTACGACAATCTAGCAGCTTGTCTCTGAAGCATAACTATGGCTCCATTCAAATAATATGTACATCAATTTCAAAAAGACGGAAGTACTATTTATATCAAGAAACCCTAACTTCATCCCCCCCACCAGTTATCAAGCTTCAAACCCTCCCCTCTCAGTTAAATAGGAGGTAAAATACTTAGGAGTTACCCTTGACAGGACACTCAGCTTAACTGCCCACATAAAACAAACAGCTAGAACCATCTTCTTTAAACTAAGGACCATTCAACAGCTCAGACCACTTATAGACAGATGATTTCAGAACTGTTGTCCAAGCACTAATCACACCACACTTCGACTATTGCAACAGTATACTACAAGGCATAACCAAAAAAACCTAAACATACCCCAAATGGCTCAAAATGTCACTGCACGAATAATCTTTAAAGCCAGACTATCTGACCACATCTCTCCCATTTTATACACTCTCCATTGGCATCCTGTTGCCAGTAGGATTCAATATAAATCCATAGTAACTACCTTCAAGTTAATCAACAAAATTGCCCCATCTCATCTTTTAACTTTGATTCAAACCCCCTCTGAAAATAGAACTAGAAAAAGGAAGAACCTCAACACTTTTAGTCCCTGACTCAATTCAAAAACAGATAAGAACATAAGATATGCCATACTGGGTCAGAGCAAGGTCCATCAAGCCCAGTATTCTGTTTCCAACAGTGGCCAATCTAAGTCATATGTACCTAGCAGTTTCCCCAAGGGACACAGGTTCCACAACAGTGCTTTCTCATATATTGCACCTGTTCAATGGAATAGTCTCCCAGTGAGTCTAAGAGAGATCAAAGACCTACAAACCTTCCGAAAGGAATTAAAAACATACCTGTTCACCCAGCACTTCTATAATCTAAACCATACCACTGATCAAGCCCACATGAACAAACTGACCATATCACCTAGTATCCTGCCTACACAACCACAGTCAATCTCACACATCCTCATAAAGGTTTTCCACCTTTTACAAATGTAAGTGCTTACAATATAATCACTTATAAGATTGTAAATAGTTGCTCATGTTTAACTGTTTATTGTAAATAGTTTCTAAGTTACAAGATGTTTAATGTCATTGTTTTACTGTTCTCTGTAAACCACCCCTGATCTCTGGAAGGGGCGGTATAGAAAAGTTTCCAAATAAATAAATGCCTGGGACAGACTACCTGAATTGGTACATCAGGCTCCATCTGTGTCCCTGTTCAAATCCAGGATAAAAACTTACCTCTGAGACTGCCCAAGAACAAAACCCCCTGAACTAGAGCTGCAGCTTGTCCAGCCTTTCCAGGGTAAGAAATCCAGATACTCCAAGTCCTGGGAAGGAACTAGGCTCTCTTGGGGTCAATCATTCAACCCATTTTCTCCAACCACCAGATCACTTGGGTCACCTCCACCTGGACTTCTCCAGAAGTGGGATTTAATCAGCCAGTTGTCCAAATATGGGTGAACCCAGATTCCTTGCTTGCATAGGAACACCGCCACCACCATGATCTTCAAGATGATGTGAGATGCTAAGGCCAGGCCAAAAGGCAGAGCACAAAACTGAAAATGGCAGCCCAGAACAGAGAAGCTGAGGAACTGCTGATGTTGCTTCTGGATCAGAATATCAAAGCATACTTTATAAAAGCCCCAGAAGATTAGAAGCTCCCCTTGCTGTGCCAAAGCAATGACCAACCTGAGGTGTCCTTGAAGAGGAGCAGCACTGTTAGCTTGGCCTGGACTGCCTTCAGGGCCTTTTTGGGCACCATGTCAATGGAATATCACACCCCTGCCCTTATTCTATAGACAGCATGGGTACAATAGCCTGCAACTGTAGGATGCACTGAAGAGTTTCCTTTTGGTTAAGTCGTCGCACACGGACTCCACAAAGGCAGCCCAAAACAGCTCCACAAACTCCAATAAAACCCCTTTTCTGAAGGCCCAAGAATCCATTAGGCTAACGTGATGTAGGTCTTTTCAGAGTATAACAACTAGAGATGCCCCCGACAGCCTATCCCTTGGAAGGCACCCACCATATCTCATTGTGAAGACTTACCAGCTCCCAAGAAAATGTCTGCTGCATCCAAATATCACTAGGATCCCTCAAAGAATTGACCCTACAAGAGTTAGGCCCATAGGAGGAATAGCTATGCCTTACTCTTTCCATTCCTAAACCGCCCCTCATGCTCCCCACTTGAGCCCTACATGAGAAACTCCTGAAGCCACCTCCATGCTCCCCAGTGAGCACTACATGAGGAACCTCTGAAATCTCTGGGCCTATCTTCCAGGTACCTCTGTGGGTGAGCCTCTCCAAGGTGTTTCACCCAGCTTCTCCAGGTACTCATCAAAAAGAGCAACCTGCCCTTAAAGGGGAGCTTGGACATGGCATTTGGCAGACCAATTCCAGGGCCAGAGCCTCCTTCGGCCACTGCCATGAACTTAGAAGAGATCCTGATCAAATCATACAGGGCAACTGTCGCAGACAATGCTCCATACTCCAAGCTCTCTACCTAATTGCTGGATCCAGCATAAGAATAATTGGGCCACCACGCCTGCACAAAACACTGCCTCAGTATCCAAGGTCGAAGCTGTAACAGCATTTTTGAGAGCTTCCACCCTTCTATCATGAGTATCCTTCCACTACGATGGTCATGCATTTTGTCACCCTTGTGACCAGGTCATCTAACTTAGGGATCCTGAAAAATTGTTCCATCTCCCTTTGGGATAGAGGATACAACCAAAACAGGACCTTAGTACCTTTCAGTCTCAGGCTCTGGTGTCTCTCACCAAGAAAGCATGAGCTTTCACAATGGCCCAGAGAGGGGAAAAGAAGGGTGGAAAGGTCATCTTTGTTAAAAAGGCAGATCACCAATGCATCCTTCCTCCAGTGACTTACCCACTGTAGTTAGATAATCCTTCTCTTCTCCCCAGCCTCCCCTCATAGGGACTGGGCTGGGCTCTCAGGGACAGACAGGCAAAAATGAAGGACAGGTGTTTAACCCCTTTGCCGCTAGAAGGGAAGACAGCAAAGGACCCCCAAGTCCCTCACAGGGGAGATCATGGTCTCAGACCCCCATGCCACAGAAACCGAAAACAGCTTGTGAGCTGTTTCAAGAACTGAGGCTCAAAGACAGTTAAAGAATGGACTCTGGGACCCAGAGGTCCCTCGAGGGTCTGCCAGCTTAAACTAGCAGCCACATCACCATGCACCCTTCAGTTGGGACTTTAGGCCATTCAAGATATCCACCATTCCCATTGTCAGGAAAACTGGAGGAAATGCAATAGAGGCAGGAAAACTGGCATCAGACCCCATCCCCCTTATGGGGGCAGTTCAGACTTTGCTGAAAAAACATGCCCTGAGGCTTCCATATCGCACTCAGGAAAAACTGAGCCAGCCATGGGGCTTATATAACAAGAGCCGCAAAACAGCACACCTTTATGAATATGCCATCACAGCAGAGCTCAAATGCAGCCAATGTGTACAAAAAAATGAAGGAAAAGTCCTGATAGAAAAATAAATCTGTGGCAAAAAAGGAACCCGTGTGGTAAGGGAATCCCTGCAACTGTCAGGCTGGCTGGAGAAACCTAAAAAGGGATTCCCCAGCTGTCCACATAGGCTTGGGAAAGCCCTGGCTGCTGAAAGAAGTTTTTTAAAGCTGCTTTATTACAGCAGCAAGAACAGAAAGCCAAATAAATAAAACAAAATACATAAAAATAGGGAAAAATAGACAACATGCAGAAATAGAAAAGTGAGAGAAGGGGGGACCTTGAGGCAGACTTACCAACCCCCTTCAGAGGCCCCATGTCAGATCTGGCACATCAGGGCTGGAATCTGTCAGTAACAGCACTGGACACAGGGCACCTGTTGGTTCATGGATACACTTGGCGTACATCAGTGTGCAGCAGCAGCCATGAAAGCGAAACAGAATGCTAGGAATCATGAGGAAAGGAATGGCAAATAAAACCAAGGATATTATAATGCCTCTGTATCACTCCATAGTGCGACTGCACCTTGAATATTGTGTGCAGTTCTGGTAGCCATATCTAAAAGAAAGATACAGCCAAATTAGAAAAAAAAAAAAGTACAGAGAAGATAGACCAAAATGATAAAAGGGATGGAAGGATACCCCTATGAGGAAAGGCTTAAAAGTTTAGGGCTCTTCAACTTGGAAAAAAAAAATGATGACTGAGGACAGATATGATAGAGGTCTATAAAATAATGAGTAAACGTAGATCAGTTGTTTACCCAATTTAAAAAGTAGAAAGACTAGGGGACATGCAATGAAGATATAATGTAGCACATTTAAGACTAAATGGAAAAAATATGTTTTCACTCAACATATAATCAAACGTTGGAATTCCTTGCCGAAGAATTAGTAAAAGCTATTAGTATAGTTATGTTTAAAAGAAATTTGGTAAGTTTCTAGAAGAAAAGTTCATAAACCATTATTAAAGTGGACTGGAAAAATTCACTGCTTCCCCCCCCCCCCCGAGATAAGCAGCATAGAATCTGTCTATCTTTTTGGAACCTGACAGGTACTTGTGACCTAGATTGGCCACTGTTGGAAACAGGATACTGAGCTCAATGGACCTTTTGTTTGATTCGGTATGGCATATGTTATGGTCTAAGCTCTGAACAAACACTGGGAGGAATGAAGAGCAGCCTAGTTGTTAGGGCAGCAGCTGGGACCAGAAAGGCCAGGGTACAAATCCCACCAACACTTCTTGTGACCTTAGACAAGTCACTTAACTCTCCAGGTAAAAACTTAGGGGTATGTTTACTAAAGTGTGGTAACGTTACCAGCGTTAAGTGCAGCGTTAACGTGAGCAATGCCATATAAGGAAGTGGGCGTACCAGCGTTAAGGTAGCAATGGCCGTTTAACGCGCGTTCAAGGGCGCCTTGGCCATTTAGCGCACGTTAACGAGACATTGCACGTTAAAGCTGACAAAGCACGTTACAAGGCTGACAAGGCGCTTTATAAGGTGCCTTATAAGGAGCCTTAAGTTAGGGCGCCTTGACTTAAGGAGCCGTATAAGGTGCCCTAAGGATGTTAAGGTGACCCAAGATATGGTGCCCAAGGGCAGTAAGGTGCCCCAAGTTGACAAGCATGAAATGTAAGGCCAAAAAACAGATGTAACCCTAACACTGCACAGAGCACCAAGGAAAGGCAATGGACAACTGATAGAAGGAAGTAGAGGTGGGAGCTGATGGAGCTGCCAAATCTGCATGCAGCCGATGTGGAAGCCGGTAAAATGGACCAACATATTGGAGGCAGCTGTACCAATGCACAGGGTGTTGGCAATGTAAAGTGCTACAATGACAGTGGGTGGAAGAGGATTGGAATACGTGTCCTCCAGTGGAGGTAGAGGTGGCAAGATATTTGCAATGATAGGAGGACAGAGTAGTAGTGCCATGCAAAGCAGACACAGGAGAGGCAAGCATGAAGAGCTGCAATGCAGAAAAGGGTACCAGTGCAGGACATGGGGTAACAGCCTGCACATGAAGACAGGACGCTACACAGCTGACAGACGCAGACAGACGGACAGAAGGATGGCTGGCAACTGTGATGAGGGTACTATGTGCTGGCAGCACAGATCTGCAGAGATATGACTATCACAGGAATGAAAAGGACTTGCCTCGGACAGGCCTAATAAAATGGGACCACAGAGGGATTGAACCCATGACCTCTGCCTAGGATGTCATTGTATTAACCAGTGGGCTATACCGCTATGGCTTCTGTCTCAGCAATGGCTGGCTACAGAAAGACTGCAGGTCACCGCACAAAATGTCTGCTGTGTTTACCAGGATAGGGTAAACCCACCAGTACCCATGATGCAATGCACATGCAGAACAGCGGTATACATCTGATCACCAGATGGGATGTGCACCTCTCCAGCACCTCAGCTTGGTAGGAGGAACTGACAGTGTGTGATACTGGCACAGAGTAGCTACACACCATGCCATTGTGCCGGTTTCTGTGTTTGCCCTGAGGGTGAGGTGGGGCGCCCAGCACCAGGTCCGCACTACCCGGGTTGCTTGAGATTGGCAATGATAGGGCCCTGCAGCAAAGCCTGTGTGTGATAGGTATTCCTTGCAGCCACACCTAAGATAATACTGCGTCCATCTGTATTCCCCAGTCACATCTAGCCCTTCGGGACCAGGAGCCACCCAATCCAGTGTGGTTGCCATGGTCACTTGTTATAAGAGCAGGGGGGTGTCTGGACCCACATGCGGATTATGTAGCACCACCTATCAATCCGCCCTCTCTGGGTCAAGGTGATGGACAGGATCTGCCCCCAACAGACCCACACTCTACATCTTTGCAATGGAAGCAGTAGAGAGACACGATGAAGGGCTGTGGGACCATCAACCCCAGTCCTGCTGGCGAAAGGGTGCAGTCCAGGGCAGTTGATGCATATCTGTACTTGTCACAAGGGCACTGGCAGACAGGCAGTAGGCCTGAAAAAGCTCAGCTGCCTCTCACCACCATCTGACATTCACCAGCAGAGGGCAGTCAGTCTGCATCTGCTGCACCCTGCAAGGTGTTCCAGCCATACAAATGCTAACTGCAGACAGTCTGCTCGCCAGTACATAGTGCATGTTCCCAGAGGAACTATGTGCACAAGTGGGATGTAAGCACAGACACCAAGCAGGTATCTCAGTGATTGGGCCCCAGAACAGGGAACACACAGATATCACTTGAGAGAAACGCTGTACGACTTGTATAGTACTATGTGGGAACCTAGAAATACCATGGTCACTGCTCAGTCAGGGTGAGAGTGACCTTTTACTTTACTTTACTTTATTAAAACACTTGATAGACCGCCCAGGCCAAAGCGTCAGGGCGGTGTACAATCATAAAATGTGACAGCTGCTGAGAAAGGAAGAAGAAAAGAACGCCAAAAAATAATAGAACAGCAAAGAAATAGTAAAGAATAAAGAGAGAGCAAAACAGTAAGACAGTAAAACTGATAAAACAAAATTGTAAAAGCAATAAAAATAATAACTTAAAAATAAGACGGATTAAAAAGGCAGGGGAGGGGAGGAGGAAACACGAGCCAGATATAGGTGGAATAGGGGGCGAGACTAGGGGGACAAACACCATCAGTGGGGAAAACAGAAGGGAATAGGGGGGGGGGGGAAAAGAAATGGGAGACTAGGGGAGGAAAACATCATCATTAGGAGGAGGGAGATCGAACGCTTGACAGAAAAGGTGGGTCTTGAGGAGGGCTTTAAAACGAGTGTAGGATAGTTCTAGGCGAAGAGGTAAGGGAAGAGAGTTCCAGAGGGCGGGACATAGAAAAAAGAAAGCAGAGTGTCGGGTGGATTCGAGGCGGGCCTGAGTGGGTGAGGGAAGAAAGAGGCGGTTACCATGAGCAGATCGGAGAAGGCGGGGAGAGGGCTGAAGATGAATAATGTTAGCTAAATACTGGGGGGAGTCAGAGAAAAGAGCCTTATGTGCAAGGATGAGTAATTTAAACATGAACCGAAACTTGATAGGGAGCCAATGTAAGGAAAGAAGACAGGGAGAAACATGAGAACGAAGAGGGGATAAAGTAATAAAACGGGCAGCGGCATTTTGAACGAGTTGAAGACGGTGAAGTTGGTGAGAGGGAAGACCGGCATAAACAACATTACAGTAATCAAGTCGCGAAATAACTAGGGATAAGACCAGAGTGATAATAGAAGAGTGTGAAAAATAAGAACGAACAGCCTTAATGCGGCGTAGATGAAAGAAAGAGGAGCGAACAACAGAAGAGATATGGTCGTGAAAAGAAAGAGATGAGTCTAAGGTAACACCCAGATAACGGAGGGTGGGGGTGGAAAGGACCTCCCAGCACAACATGCTGTAGTCACCCTGTCCATGCAGGTGGTGGTCGGGGACTACAATGTCCCAGCCATTGCCCCACACCCTGTGCAGATGCACCCTGCCCAGTCCGGGCCATACCCACAATACCTTGCTCATCATTATGCACATTGGCAGGCCCAGTGAGGAGTAGGCAGCCACAAAACAATGGACAGACATATAAACACTCCCACTCCTATTTCAGCATTGTGCAAAGATAGGGGTGGTTGGCAGCCCTGACCGCCACACTGGTCCTGAGCACAGTGCAGGCATTGCTAATGTATGCAGGTGCTAGTAGTAGTGCTTTGGGGGTAACTGCTGCTCCGTGCCGGGCCCAGCAGCCTGGCTCTCCACGAGGCTTTGGATAGTGGAGCCTCTGTGTGTGGGTGTTTGTGCCCCTGTTGGCCGATGCTCTAGGGAGTGCACATGTTTATGTTGTATGTGCTATGTAGGGTAAAATGTAGGGACATGGTCTGCAAGGGCCACAGCTGGGAATTGAACCTGTGACCTTCTGCCCCAGGACACACTGGCTGTGTGTACTGCACCATACTGTTGCCAGAGAGGTAGGTCAGTCCCTGGAGATACCATGACTGTTTTATCAGACAGACCTTGCCTGTTGCACCGCATGCTGCCCACCTGAACAGGGCTTGGCCTTGGTCTGCTGTGGGCAGATGCCACTGCCCCCTCCACCAACAGCATCCCTCCCCCACCATGCTGAAATGCCCATATGCTAGTGGTGCGCAGTTCCAGGCCATCCAGTGTGCAGGTAAGCGGCTGCCTGGGGTGTGGGTTCTGGGGTAGGGGTGCCTACATAGACATCTATGCTTCCCCCCCCAGCACCGCCTGCCAACATTATGTGCCCTTTGGGGTACCTGCTGGGTGATGTCCCCTGGATGGGACACTGTGGGACACAGACTCCTGGCCATGTTTGACCTTGGTCAGTTGCTGTCTTGCTGATCTCCAGTTTCTGCGTTCCTATGTGCCACCTAGGCATCTGCCTAGTCCACCCTGTGCCCCAGCTGTCCTACTGCATGTCCTGCCTGCAGCCCCCTATGCCCCATTTGCAGCATCACCATAGTGCTTTTTCATGCTTCGGCACTATGCTGTTGCTGCACATGTAGCACTACATCACTTTTTTGGGGCTCCCTGCCGATGCTGTGCATTGCTAACACTGAAATGGTTTCTCTCTCCTGCAAATGTGCATCTAACAACAAGTTTTCACTGGCGTTAATGTTCAGCCCTTCATTTCCCCGCATTAGTGTAGCAGGAGCCTCTTCCCGCCTATTGACCCCTTCTCTTCGCCCTCTGCGGGACTTACCGCGGCCGGAGACGTTTGTGCGCATTAATGTCACATCTGGTAACGTTAGCACGCGGTAACGTAGCCGCTGCTAGGTCACCGCGGTTTAGTACACATACCCCTTAGTTAGCCCTCCAAGGACAGGGGAAAAATATTTCTAGTACCTAGTTGTTAACTTGCCTTGAACTAGTGCTGGAAACACATGAGAACCTAGCCCAATTTTATTATTTTTATTTTCTATTTAGCTTAAGCATATTGGCCACAAGATTGTGATCTGAGCAGGGAAGACAGACCTATCTATACTACTGCACTTTTCCACACATCTTATCACCTACTATAGGCAAACAATACTGGCATCTCTCTGTGCTGCACTATTAGAACATAAGTACATGTTTGAATACGTATCAGAATTCTAAATTGTAATAGTGTGTTGTTAATTAGTTGTTGTGTTGTTGTGTGCAAAAACATGAAAATAAAAATTTTAAAAAAAGAACATAAGTACATAAGATATGCCATACTGGGTAAGACCAAGATCCATCAAGCCCAGTATCCTGTTTCCAACAGTGGCCAATCTAGGTCATAAGTACATAGCAGTTTCCCCAAAAGAGACAGGTTCCACAATGCTTGTATTGGGTCAAGCAGCGATATCCTGGGTCCCTTTTAATAATGGTTTACAGACCTTTCCTCCAGGAACTTGTCCAAACCTTTTTTCAAACCCAGCTACACTAACAGCTTTCACTACATCCTCCATTAACAAATTCCAGAGTTTGATTACACGTTGAATGAAAAAATATTTTCTCTTATTAGTCTTAAATAGGTTACCCTGTAGCTTCATTGCATGTCCCCTAGTCTTTTTATATTCTGATAAACGTAAACAATCGATCCCATTCAACCGAGAATCTTGAAGTATATAACGACCACCTGAAAAGACACCGAGCTCAAGTCACTAAACATATTAAACAATATCACGCAGAGGTACTACAACGTTCTCTAAACAAACCAAATGAGCTCTTCAGCCTGGTTAAGACCTTAGCAAAAGAACCCTCGACAACACCACCATACCTCCCCAACCCTCAAGAATACGCAGATTACTTGCACGCCAAAGCAAGTCAGTCCAACATACCTACCCACCTATAATGCTCCACCAACTACACTATCATACACCCAAACGACTACAACAAATGTCAACAAAAACATCCTGAACACTTTCTCCGAGCCATCGGCCAGAAACGTACAAGATATCATCTCCTCCATAAATACCACCACAGCACCAAACGACCCATGTCCAGCATTTTGGATAAAATCCCTGCGAACAGAACTTAGCCCTTTCCTCTCCAATCTCATTGGACTATCTTTCTCTACGGGGACATTCCCCAAAAGCCTTAAGCAAACATCAATAAGACCGCTTCTAAAGAATAGCAAACTAGACCCAGCAAGAACTGATTCATACAGGCCGATATCAAGCATTCCGCTACTGGCTAAAATCATCGAGTAGACTGTCCAACAGAAACTTCAACATCATATCGAATCCAATGCACCCTTTGACCCCTGCCAGCATGGCTTTCGAGAGTCCCATGGGGTTGAAACGCTGCTGACCACACTACTCAACACCCTAACCATTGGGATGGACAATACTAAACACGGATTTGCCCTGATTTTCCTGGACATTGCAGCAGCCTTTGACACTGTGTGTCATGAAATACTCCTCACCCGCCTCAACGAAAAAAGAGTCCAGGGAAACGCCCTTGCATGGTGTGCATCGTATTTAACTGATCGTTGGCAGCATGTGCGTGCTGGTCCCTCCACCTCCTCACCTTTCCTCCAAGAAAAAGGCGTCCTACAAGGATCTTCACTTTCAGCCTTACTATTTAACATTTACATGCAGCCCATTTGCTACCTCATCCGCTCATTCAACATTAATTGCCTAATTTACACGGATGATGTCCTGCTCTATACACCATTCCTATTAGACAAACCGGACTTATTACCCCTCTCTGCCTGTTTTGACGCTGTTACAGATTGGCTACACTCACAGAAACTAAGGATAAATTTTAAGAAAACAGAGGTCCTTTTCCTCACAAAAAATACAACTCACATACCACCCAACTCCCTGAAAGTCAGAGACGCGGAACTACTGAGCAAGCCTACAATTCAGTATCTGGGAGTGATACTCGACCAACAACTCAATATGAAGGCCCAGATCAGCAATATGGTCAAGTCCATATACAACAAAATAAGGACGCTCCGTCACCTGAGACAACTGCTAGACCCAGTGGACTTTAGAACAGTCTTTCAAGCTTTAGTAACCCCACATTTCGACTACGCAAATGCCATACTACACGGCCTTCCAAAAAGCACTATAAACCCTCTGCAACTAGCTATGAACGCAGCTGCCAGATTCCTACACGGAGCATCAAGGAGGGACCATATAACACCAATTCTAAAAAAATCTACACTGGCTCCCAGTACATAGTAGGATCACTTTCAAGGTGCTGACGCTGACGTATAAAGCCATTAATAAGTGCTCTTCCACATCACTCACAGATCTTATTCAGACCATACCCACCAATAGGGCAAGAAGATCTGCAGCTAACACCACCTTGACCCTTCCAAGACAGATCACGAAATGCTCACAAGAAGCCAGGAGCAGAGCATTTGCGCTTTATGCGCCTAGTTGCTGGAATACCCTACCCCCTGCTATCAGAACCATCAAGGACATCTCCCAATTCAGGAAGGTGCTGAAACATCACCTTTTTCTACAGCACTATAATTCCCAAGAATGCCTTCTACAGCCAGCCACGACCTGTAGCCCTAACATACAACACCCTAGCAACAACTACTTAAACCTGAATCCATGTCGACCAGACCACGATCCCCCCGACAAGTAGATACTTAATCACCCCAACGACTACATGTACCCACTTAAGCCAACACGTAATTAACTGATCTATTCTCTACCAGAATGTTCTTAACCTATTTGTATATAGTACCCTGCTCAATCCTGTACATAACCCTGTTACATTGTTATTTTGTTAATTTGTTACTACACTGTTATATTATAAGTACAGTGCAGACACCCTGCACTGCACAGTTATGTTGTATGTAAACCACACTGATGATAAAAAGCGCGGTATATAAGAAAATTAAATAAATAAATAAATCGATCTACGTTTACCCGTTCCACTCCATTCATCAATTTATAGACCTCTATCATATCTCCCCTCAGCCATCTCTTTTCCAGGTTGAAGAGCCCTAACCTTTTTAGCCTCTCTTCATAGGAGTATCCTTCCATCCCCTTTACCATTTTGGTGGCTGTTCTCTGTACCTTTTCTAATAACGCTATATCATTTTTAAGATATGGCAACCAGAATTGCACACAATATTCAAGGTACTATCGCACCATGGAACGATACAGAGACATTATAATATCCTTTGTTTTATTTTCCATTCCTTTCCTTATGATACCTAGCATTCTATTTGCTCGCTTGTCTGCCCCTGCACACTGGGCCGAGGGTTTTAACAAGTTATCCACAATGACGCCTAAATCTTTTTCTTAGGGGGTGGTTTCTAATGTGGAACCTTGAATCGTGTAACCATAGTTTGGGTTGTTCTTTCCTAGGTGCATAACTTTGTACTTGTCCACATTTAATTTCATCTACCATTTGGATGCCCAGTCTTCCAATTTATCAAGATCCTCTTGCAATTTTCCACAATCCTCATGGGTTTTAACAACTTTAAATAGTTTTGTGTCATCTGCAAATTTGATAAACTCACTCGTTATTCCCTTTTCCAGGACATTTATGAATATGTCAAAAAGCAGCGAACCCAGCACAGATCCCTGAGATACTCCACTATTCACCTTTCTCCATTGGGAAAATTGGCCATTTACCCTCCTGTCTGCTTTCTATCTTTTAACCAGTTCCTGATCCACCATAGTACACTGCCTCCTATCCCAAGACTTTTTAGTTTTGCCAAACGTCTCTGATGAGGGGCCTTGTCAAAGGCTTTCTGAATGTCCAGATACACCTGTTTATTCACACCTTCAAAAAAATATAGCAGATTAGTAAGACAAGATCTTCCTTGTCTAAAGTCATGTTGGCTCTCGCCCATTAAGCCATGACTATCTACATGTTTGTTCTTTATGATGGTTTCTACCATTTTTCCCGGTACTGACATCAGGTTCACTGGTCTGCAGTTTCCCGGATCACCCCGGAACCCTTTTTAAAAATTGGAGTTACATTGGCCGTCCTCCAATCTTCAGGTATTACAGATGATTTTAATGATAGTAATCTGTGAACTAATAGCAGGTCTGCAATCTCATATTTCAGTTCTTTCAACACCCTTGGATGTATACCATCCGGTTCAGGTGATTTGCTACTCTTCAGTTCATCAAATAGTTGTAATACATCTTCCCAGTGTATCGCTATTTCTTTCAATTTTTCTGCAGTATCACCTATAAAACAGCACAAGCACTGGAAGATGTAGGGATGTTACCCATGACTGAAGTGGTGTTTCTAGTTTTCGTCATTTGGCTCTTTTTTCCATTTCCTGAAAGATGCTTTTTTGCAACAGCCTCTCTGACCTCACCTATAAAACAATGCTGGCAGTTTTTTGCACTTCCTTCCACTTTTCTTAAAACGAGGAATACAGCTGGTCTGATCTTCCAAGATAGTATTTTAAACGCCACCCAAACTTGATGCAAATCTTTAACATCTGCAACTGCTCCTTTTAGTTTTTTCTTAACTATTTTCCTCATTTTATCATAGTCTCACTTTCAAAAGTTAAAAGGTAGTACTGTGGATTTCCTTACCATCCCTCCTTCATTAATTAAATCAAACACAATCATGCTATGATCACTATTGCCAAGTAGCCCCAACATCCTTATCTCTTGCACCAGATCTGGTGTTCCACTAAGGACTAGCTCCAAAATGGCTTCCCCTCTGGTCGGTTCATGAACCAGCTGCTCCAAGAAGCAGTTACTTATTTCATCTAGAAGCTTTATCGCCCTAGCATGTCCTGCCATGACATTGACCCTGTCAATATCGGAGTAACTGAAATCACCCATTATTATTACCGTGCTGTAACTTTTGTTAGCTTCCCTGATTTGTTAACTTTCCCGATTTGTTAGCTTTCCCTTATATGTTATGTATATATAAGTAATGACATCATGCGAATTGCTCTGGTATGCTCCCCCAGGCAGCAAATGGGAGGCAGAACCCACTTGCCTGCACTGGACTAGCAGAATAAGAAAATGCCTGATTCTACCAGAAATGGAACACAGTATCTGTGAGCCAGTGAGGCAGGCTTGGGGCGCGCAAGCCTGCCTCACTGTTTGTGAAGAGGCTAACACGGGAGTGTTTACCTTCGCTCACGAAGCTGTGCTATACTTTACAATGTTTTAACAAGGTAAACAGAAGAGCTTCTGTTTATCTTCTTAAAATCATGCAGTGCTAGCATTGGATGTATAGCAGAACCGTGGGAGCAAAGGGAAACACTCCCACGGTTGCTTTAAAAATGCCACTGCAGGTCAGGCAGAAGAGGCCAGTAGCTAAAAACTCAGCTCTTCAAGGCTGCTTGTGGATCCTGATCCTGGCTAGTTAGTCTCCTGCTCTCCAACTATGAGTTTCCTTACAATTCTCCTAGACATATCCTAGTCCCCAGTTGTCTTCTTGACTAGATTGTAAGTTCTGATGAGCAAACAACTGTCTCTTGCATGTCTCTGTACAGTGCTTAATACACCTTATAGCATTATACAAATGATTAGTAGCAATAGTAGTAGCTGATCTGGAGAAGGACTGCTGGCAAGTTGGAGACTGGCTGGGGGCTGGAGAAGGGTGTATGCCTGGGGGCTGAGGAGAATGAATGAGAGGTAAGGGAGAGATAAGATTTGTTGCATGGGAGGGGAAAAGGGAGGTGAGGGTATGTGCAAGACAGTAGACCTTAGGGACAGATAACAGTAGGGATCTTACTAGAAGTTAGAGGGAGAAAGCTAAGATTAGAGCAAGAGAGCTAAGGAGGGAAAAGGCAGGGGGATATCAGGTCTAGAGTTGTTAGGCTTTGTGATGTGGGAATCCTATGCAAAATATTACTAAAAAAACATGCAGCATTTTAAAATATTGTGCACAGAACTTTCTAAATTTTTGTGCAGAATTTTCCCAGATGTAGAAAATGGAAATAAATAATTATTTTGTATGCTCAAAGAACCCATAATTACCTAGAAAATAAACAGCTACATTTAACATTTATAAACACTGAAGAATAGAAACCTTGTCACATCTTCAGTACTCACACAATACAGCTATTAATTCATTTTGCAAAATTAATTAGTATGGAAATCACAATAAGAGCTATCGGCACTAGCTAAGAAAAAGGTTCACTTACATGTGTGCAGGCACTCAGTTACCGTTGTTGGTTTGATCAGGTATCCTTTGCAAATGTAACATGTGATATATGGATTGAACTCTTTCACAAAGTGTTTTCTCTGGGTGGCCATTGAAGGGGCAGCAGATCCTAGCACAGCATTCTACACAGGCGGTGGCTTTGAATGGTGGATAAGGGTAAGTTCACAGGAACTGCTGCCCTGACCAACACGGCAGCATTTCTTCATTCATTTCAGCTAAGTTCAGTGAAGGGCACTATTCAGAAAACATAACTCCAAAGCCACACCTCACTTTCTCCTTTACTGGTCCAGCATTCTTATACCTATGGAACACATGAAAAAAGAAAGTCCAAGTTTCCCAGGAGCACAACACCAGAATGTTAAAAGCACAGTACTGTATACAACCCGTATCACGCAGTGTTCAAAGTTCAGACAAAGATTAATATCAACCGATTCAAAGATAACATTTCGGAGTTGAAGTAGTTACATTTTTCTGATCTTGGGGAATCTGAATTTGCACTTGCCAAGGACGGGAGTAACGAATCTTAGTTTCTCTTTCTTCATATCTCACTTCTTCTTTTTTCTGGGGATGAGGAGCTAATTTACCTACCACAACGGCCGCACTTCCCAGAAGCACCCATTGATATCCCAAAACGTGCCGTAACAAACTATCTTCTCTTCGACCTTCCCGTCTGCAGAGTGAAACAGAAACCGCTCACCGCCCGTTCAAAATTACAATCCAGGCGGCTCGCGAGTCCGACCACCAGGAACTGCGCGTTTCTTTGACGTCAGTACGCTGGTGTCGCCCACCTCCTCGACCGGCAGACGGGCGGCTAGTGGTGTTCTTTCGAGAAATAGGCCATTGGACAGACAGGGGGAAAATAAATAAAAAGGTTTAATGCAACTACTATGCTAAAATACGCTTTAGAAAAAGTTATCTTCCGGTATGTCGTCCAGTTTTACAGTAAGTTGCAGACGAGGGAAAAAAGCGAGTTTGAGAACTCTTACTAATATGGAGTTTTCCCTCTGGCGTACAGAGAGCTTTTAAGCTAACTCACTTGCACTTTTCTCTTAGCCTGATTCAGCAGAGGGGACATACTAATTCTAGGGCTTCGGTTTTACACCTGTTGGACGCAGGTTCAGGCTTTGTTTCCGTGAATGCAAAATAAAGGCAAAGTCTTAGTAAAACAAATCAAATCCATAAACCTTCAGGCTCAAGCTTTTATTAATAATCAGGCAGATACAGAAAACCCTGAGCTAGAGGCTAGACCAGACCCAGCCCTGTGCAGCAGGCACAACAAAATAGAAGCACATGTAGGACTGGCTGTCTGCCTGCCCTGCCATCAGTTTTTATGGTTCCTTGGTGGCAGTAGCCGAGCACACATCCAACTCTAAAAACAAAAAAACCCAAGCAGGTCTTTCCTATTCTGCGCTTCGGAATCGGAACCCTCATTTCTCCAATATATGCTTGCATCAGAGGAGGAAGAGACCAAACCAGCCATTCAAGCACGGAACTGCAAAGCAAGCATACCACAGAAGAGGGAGGGATTCCAACCTGCATGCAAACTCAAAGTCAGAAAGCCATGTGGTTTGTTTGTTTTTTATCCTTGGATATCTCCAAGGAAACAAGAAAGCGGCATGGGATAAGGGTAGGCAATGCAGGGAGCTGGCTGGGCATGTTTTGGCAAAATAAGGAGATACCAGGCCTGGGGCAAATGGCAAACCTGTGATAGGGAGGGAAGGCAGGCATGCCAGATGTAGGTAAAGCAAAATGAAGAGAGACCAGGCCTGGTGCAAATGGCAAACGTAATAGGGAGGGAAGGCAGGCATGCCAGATGTACAAGTTGCACAGGGTACATTTATGGCTTGGTTCGGCCCTGGCTGGAAGCCAGTGCTAAGCGCTAGTGCAGGCACAGGGGCGGCCCAAGGGGGGTGCGGGGCCTCATTTGCATAAGAGGCCTCATTTGCATAACTATTTGCATAATGTTACCATATACTAACTTTTAGTAAACATGCCTCTTAATGAGTGTATGGATAAAGAAAGACTAAAAGATTTCTACATTACTATAATCCAGTGCCAACCGCCAGACACATTAGGAACTACTACAAACACTGCCCATTTAGAACCCATAGCAAACCCGCCGTATCCTAACAGCACTACCAGGACTCACAAAGCACCATACTCTACCTATCAAAAGGAAACACTGCAAATATTAAACCAATACATTCCAGAGAATAACAATACATGACCTACTGGGGAAAGAGAACAAGTGGCAATGTCAAATAGGAATTACATAAACAGAATAACTCAGCTCAATTACACATGCAGAACATAGACCATCATCAAAGAATCACAATTTAGAAATAGGAAGACAATAATTAAAATGGGAACCCCAAAAGCCAAACTTGGAACGTGCAACAACACTGTAGAAATAAAACTATAAATGAATTTCCTCTTGTACTAAACAAAGCCAGACGTTAATGATGCAAATTTCCCAGAGCTGACATATTCCAATTAATAAATTCAAAATAAAGACATATTTTTCTACCTTTTGTGCATTTTTTTCAGCTGCAATTGCTCCAGCCACTTTCTTCTGGTTTCTTCGTGTCTTCTGCTAACTGTCCATCATCTGCTGTCCATTTGTCCTTTCTTCTCTCCTAGTTTTTTTCCATTCTCTCTCTACATCTGCTTTAACATACGAATCTTTCTCCTTTTGCTCTTTCTTCATTCCTATTTTATCCACTCAAATTTTACCCCTCCTTCCTCAATCCCCACTTACTCTCCCAATACCCGGCCAATTGTAGATTTTTCATCCCTCCCACACAAAATATTTTTCCCCTCTCCATTTTACTCTCCCAGCCCCATCCCATTCTAATCCTCCCCCAACATCAGCTCCCTTCTAGTTCCAGCCTCACCCAGCATCCATTCCCTTCTAGTCCCTGCATCAGCCCATTTCCAGTCCTAGCAACCCCCCAACCCAATACCAGTCCTAGCCCCCCCATCAACCCACTTCCAGTCCTAACCCCCCATCACCCCATTTTCAGTTTAAGCTCCCCCTATAACCCATTACCAGTCCTAACCCTCATCAGCCTACTTCCAGTCCTAACCCCATCAGCCCATTTCCAGTCAGCCCCCCATAGCCCATTGCCAGTCCTAACCCCCCCCCCCATCAGCCCACAGCCCATTACCAGTCCTAACCCCCCATAGCCCATTACAAGTTCTAACCCCCCCCCAACAGCCCACAGCCCATTACCAGTCCTAACCCCATCAGTCCATTTCCTGTCCTAGCCCCCCCATAGCCCATTATCAGTCCTAACCCCCCCCCACAGCCCATGACCAGTCCTAACCCCATCAGCCCACCTCAAGTCCTAACCCTTCCCCATCAGCCCATTTCCTGTCCTAGCCCCCCCATAGCCCATTATCAGTCCTACCCCCCAGTCCTAACCCCAACAGCCCACCTCAAGTCCTAACCCCCCCAACAGCCCATTTCCTGACCTAGCCCCCCCATAGCCCATTATCAGTCCTACCCCCCCCCCCACCATCAAGTCCTAACCCCCCATCTGACCTAGCCCCCCATAGACCATTACCAGTCCTAACCCCATCTGCCCAGCCCACCTCCAGTCCTAACCCCCCCCACCCCAGCCCCATCAGCCCATTTCCAGTCCTAGCCCCCATTAGCCCATTACCAGTCCTAGCCCCCCCAACAGCCCTCCTCAAGTCCTAACCCCTCCCCATCGGCCCATTTCCTGTCCTAGCCCCCCATAGCCCATTACCAGTCCTTACCCCCCCATCCGCCCACAGCCCATTACCAGTCCTAATCCCATCAGCCCACCTCCAGTCTTAACCCCCCAGCCCATTTCCAGTCCTAGCCCCCCCATAGCCCATTACCAATCCTAAACCCCCCCCCCCCATCGGCTAAAGGAAATATATATATATATTTTTTTAAAGCTGGCTGCTACCGCTGCTGCTGCCGCTGCAGCAGAATGGAGTGTCCCACGGGGCCCCCTCTGCCCGGCTGAGTCCCTCCCTCTGCGATGGCTGAGCCCCTCTGTGACGGCTTCGCGAAGGGAGAGAGTCTCCCTCGCGTCTCTGTTAAGCCCGCAGGGGCTGATGGGAAATTTCACCATGATGAAGAAGTAGTCCTTTTCCCATTCATCATGAAAGTGGTAGGTTTTGCTCTTCTTTGGAACACTCATCTTAGTTATACTGGGGTGGCTGGATGTAAGAAGGCCAAATCTGCTAAGTTTAGACTAAACACTGGCTGAATCTGGTCCAAAACTGTCACTGTCCCAAAGTATTAAAGATCAACAGGAACTGAAGACCTCTGGATGATGTGCAATACAAGGACTGGAGATGTCAAAACCACACATGCAGTTCTAAAAGTAAAAATGGAAATTACACGTACCTAGTAATTGTAGTTCCTGGAGGGTCCAGTTTAGTCCTCCACATCCGGGTAGTGCACCTCTTCCTGCAGCATGGAGACTGGACCAATCAGAATCTTCAATACCTCAGGGTATATGCTGCTGGAGCTCCCATCAGCCCCCAGTGAACTATTAACAAAGCAGACTCAAAGAAGCAACACATTAAAGAAAAACAGTACAACTATAAATAGCTGTAGCCCCCCTTAACTAAAAGTGGACCCCCTCCCCAAACGAGAGAGCCAGAAGTGCGCACCTTGCTTCTGCCCCCTTTACCTGAAGCAAAAGGCACACTGAGCTATCAGCAGAAGAAAAAAAACCCCTTCTCACCTAAAGGGAGCGAAATAAAGGCACCAACCACGAGGAATCGAAAAATGGTACTCACGTGATTCCCCGCACACCGGTGTTAGCACGCCGTATAGGAAATACAGAAAGATGATCCTTGGGAGGGACGGAGGACTAAACTGGACCCTCCAGGAACTACAATTACCAGGTACATGTAATTTCCATTTCCTGAGCGGTCCTCCAGTTTAGTCCTCCACATCCGGGATGTAACAGAGCAGTTATCAATGGGGGGGACCTTGCCAACCGGCGCGCAATACCACCGAACCAAAACAAGAATCCCGAGACGCTGCAATATCAAACCGATAATGCCTACTAAAAGCATGAAGAGACGAACAAGTAGCCGCCCTGCAAATCTCCACTGGAGGGACAAGGCTATGCTCCGCCCAAGACGCCGCTTGCGCTCTAGTAGAGTGGGCTCGCAAACCCAAAGGAACCGAACAGCCTTGCAATATATATGCCGATGCAATTGCTTTCTTAATCCATCTAGAAATAGAAGCCTTCGCCGCCGCTTCCTCCTTCCGAACTCCTCCAAAAAGCACGAAGAGGCGATCCGATTTACGGAAAGTCTCGGACACTTTCAGATACTGACGCAACACTCGTCGGACATCTAGACGATGCAAGCAGTCTTCGGACGATTTTGCGGAGTCCGAAGGAAACGCTGGCAGAATGATGGATTGATTTACATGAAAGGGAGACACCGCTTTAGGCAGAAAGGAAGGAACTGGCCGCAGAACGACCTTATCAGGAGAAAAAGATAGGAAGGGAGGCCTGCAAGACAAAGCCTGTAGCTCCAAAATTTGCCTTGCTGAACAAATAGCTACGAGAAACACCGTCTTCAAAGTTAAGTCCTTAACCGAAGCTTGACAAAGAGGCTCAAAAGGTTTCTGTACGAGCGCCTGCAAAACCAGATTCAAATCCCACGAGGGAACAGGCACTCTACGCGACGGCCGCAGCCGAAACACTGCCTTAAGAAAACGCTGCACATCCGAGTATGCTCCAAGGGGTACATCCTGAATTTTCCCCCTGTAACAAGCGAGAGCCGCCAGTTGAACCTTCAGGGAACTGGCCGCCAAACCTTTGTCGAAACCGTCCTGCAAGAAGTGGAGAATAACAGCGACCGAAGCCGTCGAAGCCCAAACCTGATTCCGTGAAGACCAATCTTCAAAAATTTGCCAAACCCGGACATACGTCAGCGAGGTAGAAGGCTTTTGAGCTCGAAGAAGAGTGGCAATGACCGCCGGCGAATAACCCTTCTTTCTCAACTGAGCCCTTTCAATGGCCATACCGTAAGCGAGAATCAATCCACCTGAGGCATGCGCAGTGGACCCTGAACTAGCAGATCCACCAGGAGAGGAAGCTTCCATGGAACCCCGTCGAGAAGCCGGACCAGATCCGCGTACCAAGGCCGCTGGGGCCAGTCTGGAGCCACCAGCAGAACCTTTCCGCGGTGCGCCTCGATACGCTGGACTACTCTGCCGATCAACGCCCAAGGAGGAAAGACATACAGAAGACCGGAGTCGGGCCACGGCTGGATGAGAGCGTCGATCCCCTCCGACATGCGCTCTCTTCTCCTGCTGAAAAACCGACCTGACTTTGCCAACCGAAATGTCGCCATGAGGTCCATTAATCGGAGGCCCCCAGCGACGAACGATTTGCGCAAAAACTTGCGGGTGTAGTTCCCACTCTCCGGAGTCCAACTGCACTCTGCTGAGAAAGTCCGCCATCACATTGTCTTTTCCGGCGATATGCGCAGCCGAAATGGCGAGAAGGCGAACTTCCACCCAGACGAAGAGCGCTTCCGCCTCCTGCTCCATGGCCACGCTTCCTGTGCCGCCCTGATGGTTGATGTACGCCACCGTAGCTGAGTTGTCCGACAGGACTCGCACTGCTTTCCCCAAAACAGACGCTTCGAAGGCCTGAAGCGCTAGCCACACCGCTCGGAGCTTGAGATGGTTGATCGACCACATGGACTCCCTGGCTGACCACGTCCCCTGAGCGAAATGGCCCTGGCAGTGGGCCCCCCAGCCCATCAGACTCGCATCTGTAATCAATGGAAGCCACACCGGCTGCTCCAATGGCATCCCCGCTTGCAGGGACTTTGCGCAGAGCCACCACTGCAACGACAGCCGGACTCGTCTTGGACAGGGTAATCGGCGGTTCAAGGAATCGGACTGGTTCGACCACCGACGTAACAGGGCTCTCTGAAGCGGACGCATATGAAACCTGGCCCAAGGAACCACCTCAAGAGTGGATGCCATTGTCCCCAGGAATCCCCAAAAATGTGCGCACCAGGCGGCGCAAGGCTTGGACGCGGCGAGCCGGCAAAAATCACCAAGCCTCGTGCCGTGTCGAACACGACTCCAAGGTACTCGAGGGACTGCGAGGGAACCAGGTGACTCTTCTTCACATTGACTACCCAGCCGAGATTCTGAAGAAGACGAACGACCTTGTCTGTGGCCTGTAAACTCTCCGCTTCTGTCTTTGCCCGAATCAACCAGTCGTCGAGATAAGGGTGAACCAAAACACCTTCTCTCCTCAAAGCTGCCACGACCACCATGACCTTGGTGAAGGTGCGCGGAGCGGTAGCAAGCCCGAACGGCAGAGCCTGAAACTGGTAGTGACCCCACAGAAAGGCGAAGTGCAGAAACCTCTGATGAACCGGCCTGATCGGGATATGCAGATAGGCTTCCGAGAGGTCTAAAGACGTCAAAAACTCTCCTAGGCGAACCGCTACAATGACGGATTTCAGGGTCTCCATGCAGAAATGAGGCACACGGAGACAACGATTCACGCCCTTGAGGTCTAAGATAGGACGGAGGGACCCGTCTTTCTTTGGCACCACGAAATAAATGGAGTAACGACCTTCCCCGCGCTCGGACTCTGGGATGGGAATTACCGCCCCCAACTCTACCAGCCGAACTAACGTTGAGCGAATCGCGGCTTCCTTCAGCCGTCCCTTGCTGGGAGACAGCACGAAGGAGTCCCAGAGCGGGGAAGCAAACTCCAGCGCATAACCCTCTCTGATAATCTCGAGCACCCACTGATCCGAGGTAATGCAGACCCAAGAAGGAAGGAAGTCCCGAAGACGACCGCCGATCACTTGGCTTCCCTCCTGGGTCCACCGCGCTTCATTGCGGCTTGCGACCAAAGGAAGAGGCAGAGGAGGACGACGCAGCCGAGAAACCTCTGCCGGCTCCCCGGAATCCCCGAAAAGACGGCGACTTGGAACCGAATCTGCCACGTTGAGACCCCCAAGGGTGGGAGGACCGAAATCTCCGAAAGTCCCGAAATTGACCGCGAGAGGCCGGCAAACATTTGCCTAACTTAGGCTTATCCTCCGGCAGCCTTCCGCCTTTGGATTCTCCAAGATCCTTCACCAACTTGTCCAGATCGTCTCCAAACAACAATCTGCCCTTAAAAGGGAGTTTATTGAGCCGAGACTTGGAGGATCCGTCGGCCGCCCAATTACGCAACCAGATGGACCTACGCGCCGCCACCAAGGAAGCCATACTATTCGCTAACGTTCTGATCATATCATATTGAACGTCTGCCAAATAAGCAGAACCAGACTCTAACCTCGTCACCTCGAGCACACCCTGCTGGTCTAAGCGGGCATCCTGTCGCAGATGCTGAGCCCACCTCAAGCAGGCTCTAGCCACCCAAGCCTCACAAATAGAGGCCTGCAAAGACAAGGCATTGGTCTCAAAAGCCTGCTTCAACAAGCCATCCACCTTCCTGTCTTGAGTATCTTTTAAGGCTGCACTTCCTTCAACCGGAATGGTGGTTTTCTTGGTCACCGCCGAGACAGCCGCATCAACCCGAGGCGACCTGAATTTTTCCTTGTCCTTGTCTGCTAAGGGATAGAGACGGTGCATTGTCCGAATACCCTTCAGACCCGCCTCCGGCTGATCCCACTCTGCTTGAATCATCTGCTCTACAACCCTATGTACTGGGAACACAATTTGAGAATCCCGAACCGCCTGGATGAGGGGATCCTCCAACCCCTCTTCCTCAGCCGGGCGCAGAGCCGCGAGATTGAGAGTCTGAAGGGCTTCCGTGATGAGAGGAACCAGTTCTTCCCTACGAAAAACTCTGATAATTCTTGCCTGATCCTCGGGTTCAGGAATCTCCCCGTCTTCCAGATCCCCAAAAACATCCTCAGATTCCATCTCATGCTCCACCTCGTGCCACTCCAAATCGTCCTGGTCAACGTCAGAGACCCGAGGTCTTTTTGCCGGCTTCGGCAAAGTCCGACCGGCCCCTTCTGTTTTAGGAGATGGCAGAGGGGGCGGCACCGCGAAGGCTTCCGGTAGCCTACCTAAACGTCCCAATTGGAAAGTCTGATGCATAAGGAGGACGAAGTCTGGGGAGAAATCAGCCAAGGAAGAAGACGACTCTGTCTCTGACACCGGTAACCCAGTCCCCGGCGCCTTAGGAACAGCTTGCGCCTGGGGAATAAGACAGCCAAGCGAAGCATCCCCTTCCGGAGGCAAGGAAGAGTCCAAGGGATCTGCCACGGACCTGCCTTCCATCTGCTGCTCCATATTCACAGAGACAGCAGTACAGCCCCTGCAAATTCCCGAGTCCGACACAGTGCCTCTGCGGGTACCGCAGACCACGCACTGGGGCCTTGCTGACATCAATGGAAAAAAATCGCAGCACCCTAAGGGGGGAGGGGAGGCACAGAACTACTAAAAGGGGAATAAATAAACAAACTAAGCAAAACCCCTTTCTTTCTTTTTTTTATTCTTTTTACATCCTGAAAATGAAGGGACCAACTAAAAACCCAAAATGAAGCAGCCCGCAAAACGCTAAGGGCTCTAGCTGGAAGCCCCGAGGAAGAAGGAACAGCCCGCGGCAAAAAAGAGAGCCGAAAATGGCCACCGGGAACGGCAAAAAAGGCGCGAAAACACCAAACAAACAAAATTAAAGTAAACGGATTGCAGGGACCCGGGAAATAGAAGAAAAGAGGAAAATCCACTCACCGCAGCTGGGACAAATTGAAGAACCAGCAAAATACCGCTCGAATCTAGAGCGGAGTTAGGCTGTGTGAACCTGGCTGCCACAGGAAATGGAGTGGAGAGCCGAGCACCCCGCAGAGCTGTGCGCTGCAGTTCAACACTCCGGAGCCAGCCCTCTGCACCAGAGAAGGGGCTGCTGCCAGGAGAACAGATCTCTTCCCCCGTACTGTACAGGGGGAGCGATCTAAGCACCGCCGAAGATTGCCCCAGGCAAAGGAGAGAGAAGGGCAGTGACGGCTCGGCTCTTTTTTTTTTTTTTTTTTTTAAGTGACAGGCTGCACTAAAAGAAATTAAGTAAAGGGAAAGAAAACAAAGTAAAATGAAAGCAACCCCAAAGAACAAAACTAACTAGTGTTGCTAAGAAGTCCCTAAGTGAGCCAGGCGGGCTCACACGTCTTCCTGCTGCTGGAGACTGGAGACTGGACACTGGACACACTGGGGGCTGATGGGAGCTCCAGCAGCATATACCCTGAGGTATTGAAGATTCTGATTAGTCCAGTCTCCATGCTGCAGGAAGAGGTGCACTACCCGGATGTGGAGGACTAAACTGGAGGACCGCTCAGGAAATAAGAATTCATCATACTGGCACCAATAATCAAATACCACCAAACCATCATAAAAAAAAATCAAACACCTGTCCAGCAAACCAGATAAAATCAAATACCACCAAACAAGTTCAAATACCACCACACGCAATTTAATAAATTCTGCACACAGTGTAGAATCAAAGCAAAGGCAAGGCGAAATAAAATTGCAGAGGCAAGCAAAAGTCACAGTGGTTTGAACCAATTCAAAGGCAAGGCATAGGCAAGTTAGAACAAAATTGGAAAAGCCCGCCAAAATCACCAAATTCGACACTTTGTTGTGTCTGCCCGAAAACGTTTAATGAAAGCGAACTATAAAGCGACCAGTGACCAGCACACGACACAACTAATACGGTAAGTGTATTCAGGTAAAGCCCGGGCGAATGGATAGCGCCCGGTATATAACACACATCTAAAGGGTGTTGGGGTGAGGAATGGGTGATTCTGAGAGGCAGGAGACCAGGTATGATGCCGGGCCTGTGGCATCTCGTCATGGGGTGCAGGCAGCGGCCCCCTGGGGTACCCACAAACTATTGGCACGAAAACAAGCACCCCCACTACACTCACAGGCAAGATTCCCACAGGCAGGAAAAAAAAGACAGGCAAAGGATCAGCAGCGGCGGCAAGTCCTCGGCAGACGACCTGCCGGCACGAGCTCTCTCCTAGCAACGGAGCTGCTGGAGAGATGGAGCCAAGTGGGGCTGGCGATCTACCTCTGACCCCTACCCGATCTACCTATTAGACATGCCTGCTCTAGTGCATTTCATAGCACAACTTAACACCAACTCTTTGAACTGGAATGCAATATTACAGTTCAATGTATAATGTATATAGTTTACCCTGTTGTCCAAGTTACTTGTTCCTGTTCAATGTAATGACCTGACTTTTGTATATTGTCGGATACTGTTTGTTCTATGTAAACCGCGCTGATCGCAAATAGTGCGGTATATAAGAAATGCAAATAAATAAATAAATAAATAAAATATTCAAATTGTCTAGTGCAGGGGTGGGCAATTCCGGTCCTGGAGGGCCACATACCAGTCAGGTTTTCAAGATGTCCCTAATGAATATTCATGAGATCTATTTGCATCCACTGCCTTCCATTGTATGGAAATAGGTCCATGAATATTCATTAGGATCATCATGAAAACTTGACTGGTCTGCAGCCCTCCAGGATCGGAATTGCCCACCCCTGGTCTAGTGCACAAAACGTCAATGTTAAACAGGGAGAGCAAGCCAAAAACATGCATACAGAAGTCAGCTCAAGTTTGGTACACTGTTCTAGAGAAACAGGGGCATTTAAAGTGAAGTTTGACACTTCATCTCAGATGACTTAGGCATCAAGGAAAGCTCCCAATGCCATCAGCCTACTGTCAGAGGTCCAGTGCTCCCCCAGACAGAAACAAAGTCCCTGATGGCCCAGCAGCCCCAATCCCCCACTTGCTTGATAAATTCGCTGGTGGCCCGGCAGCCCTGATCCCCCCTCCCATCCACCCAATAACAAAAATCCCTAGTGGCCCTTGAACCCACCCCACTCCTGTTACCTTTAATCTGGAGCAGGAGCGTTGCCCACACACTCCCGCTCCTGCGCTGCCATTTTGAAAAATGGCAATGCCTGGGCTATGCGGTGCGCATCCTGGGATGCACCACATGGGGCCTAGCACTGCCATTTTCCAAGCACGCAGGGGTAAAGGTGTGTGGACAACGCTCCTGCTCCAAATTAAAAGTAACAGTAGGGGGAAGATTCAGGGGCTACCAGGGTTTTTTTTTCTTTATTGGGTGAATGGTTTAGGGCTGCTGGGCCACCGGGGATTTGGTTTCCATGGCCCCCCCGCCCCCGCATATTCTGATGACTTCAGGGATGTTCCCTGATGCTTGGATTATCGGAGGTGAAGTGTCAAACCTCACCTCCGCTGATACTTTTGTTCTCAGCTGGATTTTTATGCCTACCCAAAGCTAGCAGGAAGATCCAGCATTAAAAAACAGTGTAAAAAACTGCACAAAGTTTGGGTGCAGTTTTTATACGTTGGGCACAATTACTATGAAGCGATTTGCATGCCAAGTGTGCTGCAGTTTAGCACAGTTCTTTTTTGGCATTTTTCCAGTGGTAACTTGCTTTCTGCATCAGACAGCAAGCCTAGCTTAGGAAAAGCACCAGAAAATACCAGACTAAGCCTTTCTGCATCAGCCCGAATGTTTGGTAACCTCTATTGTACTTTAAACTAATACTTAATTCTGGAGTTGACTCCTTCAGTATTTAATGTTTAGACACCAATTTACAAACCTGCAACTACTATCGCACAGAGGTTTTACACATACATAAGAACTTCAGCTTTCATTTGTTTCTGCAAGTGAAGCCTTATTTATGGAAGCTGCTACTGATTTTGGCCTTGCTGGGTATGTAGCTAGCTGATTGGGGGGCACAAGGCCTACTTGGTAACTTACCTGCCTGGTGCAAAGGTGGTGGACCTAGAGAGTCAGCTAGATTAGATTTTAGATGGTGCTGGGGAAGAACCAACTCTTTTTATATATGAGTACCAGAGCTGGCCCAACCATTAGACAAGACCAGTGTATGTCCTGGGACTGCAAAGAGCAGCAGCACTCAGAGCACAACCGATTCAGACAGCCACACAAACTCAAAGAACCATCGCACATTCTTTTAACTGCATAAAGAGCAGAAACATACACATACGTACATAACGATAGCTTGGCTCATATTGAAGAAAGAGAACTCTGACATCAAATCTCCTAGAAATTACCACCCCATGTCCAATCTTCCATTCCTAAAACAAATTTTTACCCATCTCTCCAACTTTAATAGACAAAACTAATGTATATTACATCCTAGACAGTCAGATTTCTGGAAGGAGTATACCATAAACAACCTGCTTTTGTTGCAAAAAGTTACTGTTCCTTGTAAACATTGTTTTTCTAAGTTTCATGTACACTGCTTTGACCTCAGTGAAAAGTGGTGTGAAAGTCCAGTTGGTATGCTTGAATGCGACAGGAAAGCATGGAGCCTTGGTAGGTCTCGCGGCCCCAAGGCATCAAGGGCTCTTGACTCTTGACCGGGTGGTACCGAAGAGTGCGATTTTGGGCTCTTCTGCTTCCTCATGGCAGACTCCACCACCATAGAGGTGTGGGGAAGTTGGGTCTTCCTGAATACCGGTCCACGTTGCACCTTATACATAGTATCAAGACACTTGCTCATGATGGGGACTGAGGCGGGGGCCTCCCACATGCAGGGCAGCAGCCAAGATAGAATAGGAGGAACCAGCACAATGAGGGATTTCCTGGGTGGGGATTCGTACTGAAGAATATCGAGTTCTTAAGCACGAGAGTCCTCTTCGCCCTGCATGGCCAGGATAAGGGCCCTTGCCATGTCCTAAACGAACACCAGGAAGGAGGTGTCCTCGGGTGGTGAGCACTGCTGAAAAGCGGGAGGGGAGGGGTCCAACGGAAGATCCCGGTGGGTATGGGTTTCCGGGGAGGTGTCCCCATCAGACTCCCACTCCGAGAAATCGGTTGAGGAGTCCGAGCCGGGCAGATCGACCTGTCCAACGGCCAGTGCCCACTTGGAACCGGAGGCCCTGGAAGATCTTGCCTCCGAGGAACAGGAGGGCGAGTGAGACTAACGTCGAGGACCCTCACGAGGCCTGCGGCTCTCGGGGGTTTCCTAGATGGATTTCGGTGTCCCACGCAAGAGACCCACGGTCTCTGGGCATGAGTCAGCAAAGCTGGCTCTGAGCGCCTGCTGGGAAGCAATGAACGCATAGTTTCTGCATTCTAGCGCCAGCATGCAGGACTCCCATGCAGACGTGGAGCCCTGCAACGCCGATCCCGGGGTCACCAGGTCGGGTGTAAAGGAGGTCCTCACAGGGAAGGCCCTCAGAAGACCGGGCGCCTTCACCAGCGGCCTCCGCTTCCATGCAGGGTACCTTGAGGGGCTGCTCCCTGTCTGACTCGCGGGAATGCCGAAGAGAGCTTTCTGGTTAACTTTGGAACCCAGCAGAGAGCTTGTAGTATAAATTTCATAATAAGTTAGAGCCTAGCAGCAGCAAAGAGCTGTAATTTAAATCAAATCAGAATATAACTTAGCATAAAAGGCAAAACAGGGTCAGTACTCTTTGAGCACAAATAAAGTCTTCTAGAGACCCTTACAAAGAGCCCTTCTAGCTAGGGGGCAAGAGACCTGTGAAACCTTTTCAATAGGTGTTAACACCAGATGGCAGGTCAAAAGGCCATTTTGAAAGACTCCTCCTATCCAAGCAAGGACTGTTAATCACCCAGGAAGTTGGACACAGCTTACCTCAGCAGCACAGGACAGGGTACTGTGTAGCAGCCCTCTTTTAATAAGTGTTATTTCCCACCCCTGGGATAATCGTAGCTTTATAGGTACTTAACACATCTTAAGGGAAAGGAGGTGCTCTCAAGTGAAGCTCGTTATCCAAATCAGTCATACACTAAGGGACTGAGATTAATATACCTTGTTCACCTGAAGCTTAATTAAACGTATTAGGTACAGTTTTATTAGTATACATATCAATAGCAACCCTTAGTAAGTAAAGAACTTAGATCTAAACACAAGCTTAAAACTAAGATGCAGACAGCAGTCCAGCAGCGAGATGAGGGCTTTCCAGTCTTTTGCACCGAGTGTCACATGTATGATTTTCTCCCAGGTGGTGAGAGGTCTTACGTGTGCACTAGGTGCAAGGAGCTCTTTGCTCTCAGGGAACAAGTCCGTTCTCTAGAGGCTAGAGTAGCAGACTTGGAAAACATAAGAAAGACATAAGACATGGCTTCAGACAAGGAAGATCTTGTCTTACTAATCTGTTATGTTTTTTTGAAAGTGTGAATAAACAGGTGGACAAAGGCTAGTCGGTTGATATAGTGTATCTGGACTTTCAGAAAGCCTTTGACAAGGTCCCTCATCAGAGACATTTGGCAAAACTAGAGTCATGGAATAGGAGGCAGTGTACTACTGTGGTTCAAGAACTGGTTAAAAGATAGAAAGCAGAGGGTTGGGCTAAATGGCCAATTTTCTCAATGGAGAAAGGCGAATAGTGGTGTACCCCAGGGATCTGTGCTGGGTCCGCTGCTTTTTGACATATTCATAAATGACCTGGAAAGTGGAATAACGAGTGAGGTTATCAAATTTGCAGATGACCACAAAACTATTTAAAGTTGTTAAAACCCAAGAGGATTGTGGAAAATTGCAAGAGGATCTTGATAAATTGGAAGACTGGGCATCAAAATGGCAGATGAAATTTAATGTGGACAAGTGCAAAGTTATGCACCTAGGGAAGAAAAACCCAAACTATGGCTACACGATGCAAGGTTCCACATTAGGAACCACCACCCAGGAAAAAGATTTAGGCGTCATTGTGGATAACATGTTAAAACCCTCAGCCCAGTGTGCAGCGGCGGCCAAGAGAGCAAATAGAATGCTAGGTATCATAAGGAAAGGAATGGAAAATAAAACGAAAGATATAATGCCTCTGTATCGTTCCATGGTGAGACCGCACCTTGAATATTGTGTGCAATTCTGGTCGCCGTATCTTAAAAAGGATATAGCGTTATTAGAAAAGGTACAGAGAAGAGCCACCAAAATGGTAAAGGGGATGGAAGGATACTCCTATGAAGAAAGGCTAAAAAGGTTAGGGCTCTTTAGCCTGGAAAAGAGACGGCTGAGGGGAGATATGATAGAAGTCTATAAATTAATGAACGGAGTGGAACAGGTAAACGTAGATCGATTGTTTACGTTATCAGAATATAGAAAGACTAGGGGACATGCAATGAAGCTACAGGGTAAACTATTTAAGACTAATAAAAGAAAATATTTTTTCACTCAACATGTAATCAAACTCTGGAATTTGTTACTGGAGGATGCAATAAAGGCTGTTAGTGTAGCTGGGTTTAAAAAAGGTTTGGACAAGTTCCTGGAAGAAAGGTCCATAAACCATTAAGAAGGGACCCAGGATATCAATGCTTGACCCAGTACAAGCATTGCAGAACCTGTGTCTTTTGGGGAAACTGCTAGGTACTGTGATGCAGCAAGGGGTACACAGCTCATGGAAGGGCAGGTAAAAGAAAGACTTACCTCAGATTCAGCATTGGAAAAGAGCACTAGGCACTCTGAATCAGTAGAGCAAAGGAAATTGTTACTGCGTAACAAACAGAAAACTCATCAGGAACACCTGATTGAAAATCCCCAGGTCACGTGCAGGGCTAGGGATTACTTAAGACAGGGTTCCAGTCAGTGGAGGAGAGTTGTGGCAGGAAGAGTTGCAGAGGGAGCAGCAGATGCAGTTGCACCGGCAGATGCAGATGAAGGCAGAGAGAGAGAAAGGCACGTTACAACTCTCGAGCAAGGCAAAAGCCGGGGAGAGAGTGGCAGGAGGTGTGGCTCTCATCAGCTGAGCAGAAACCCCAGGGGAGTGCTGGGAGGAAACTCTTCTCACGGAGAACCAGGAAGTGAATCTGGCTCCAGCACTCAGGAAGAGAGGTTTAAGGCAAGCTGTACTAGGAGAAGACCTGCTACCAGAATTAGCCTTGAAGAGAAGCCAGGAGGGTCCCACTACACAAGAGACCGGTATGTGCCAGCTCTAAGCACAGGTCAGTGTAAGAAGAAAGTGTCGGGGGATGGGAACTCCAAGCACATCTGCAGCATAAGAAATAGTTGTAAAGCTAGGACCAATTATACTTCTGCACAACCAGCCTGGGAGGCTAGAACCAAAAGATATAGGGAGCCAAGTACTAAGGCAATCCCTGCAGAGAGAAAGAAACCTCCATATGCTTACAGGGAGAGGTTTAAAACTTATAAGTGCCAAGGGCGTGGTCCTGACTATAACCGCACGAAGCAAGGTGGTTCAGAGCTGTTGTTCTGGGAGGAAAGCCCAGGCAGAAGCTACTACAGAGGGAGGTATAGACCCGAAGGGAGAAGAGCCTCCATTGATTACCATAGCGAATTGTCACAAGACGTTGTGTCTGAACATTGTTCACAAGAGGAGTCCGACACAGGGAGTTTGGGAAGTGCTGGAGAAAGCATGGTATGGGAAGATGGTAGCAGTCTTCCAGAGCCCATTCCCATGGATTGCAGCATGTGTTATAAATGCAGCCTTGATATTTGAGTAAATGCAAAAGAGAACTTTGTGCATGTAACAAAAAAATATATGTTTGCCACTATTTTGGTTACTTCGCTTACGTTTTGAAGTTTCTGTTCTTCTTGACAGTCCGAGCGGGACGGGGAATAAAATCCCACTTTATTTTCATTCAATTTGCTCTGAAAGACTCTTTTATTTATAAAGCCGGAGCAGTTTACTTGTCTTATAGACCCTAGGCAACCGCCTATACAGGGCTAAAAGGGCTCTAACCACGGGCCCCATCACAGTACGTACGACCTAGATTGGCCACTGTTGGAAACAGGATACTGGGCTTGATGGACTTTGGTCTGACCCAGTATGGCATATCTTATGTTCTTATGAAGATCCTTATCCTTCACCCGACACTGCTCCTTATAGAAGGAGGGCAGGCAAACCACCTGGCTCACCTGAAAGAGAGACAGCACTTTACACAAGAAGGAAGGCACAGGCCAAATGGAAACAGCTTCTGATAAAAAGGACAGATAAGGTTCTTGACAAGACAGAGCCTGCAGCTCTGAGATCCGCCATGCAGAACAAATCATGACCAAGAAGACTGTCTTGAGTTTCAAGATAGCGTGCTTCAATGGCTCAAAGGAGACAGCCATCAGGGCCCTGAGCACCAGAGAAAGATCCCAGGAAGGGATCGAGGACTGAAGGGGAGGATGCAGACCTCAAAACCTTTTGGAGAAAACGTGAGACGTCCAGGTGCAAGGCCAAGGACTTGCCTGCCACCGCACCATGGAAACAGGCCTTCAGGGAGCTAAGGGAGAGACCCTTCTCTAGGCCGTCCTATAGAAAAGTCAATGCCTTGGCTGCCTCAGGAGCCAAGTGCTGTGCGCCACACCAGCACTCAAAGAGGCAACATATCCTTACGCATGCTAGCTTCGTAGACCACCTCCAGGCACTAAGTATAGTAGAGATTACAGCTGGAGAGTAGCCTCTTATGCACTAGCATTCTCCTTTCAAGAGCCATGCCATAAGTGAGAAGTGAGCCAAGTGCTCCAGGACGATCGACTCCTGCTGCATCAGCTCCCGAGATGGAGGCAGCCGAAGAGGAAGCATTTGAAGTAGCTGCATCAGGTCTCAGAACCATGCTCTGCATGGTCTATCCAGTGCCACCAGGACAATCCTGCCTGGATGGTGCTCTATACACCGAATCACATACCCCCAACAGGGGCCACAGAGGAAATCGATATAGCCACCGCTGACTGGACCAAGGCTGGGTCAGGGCATCGATGCCCTTGGACCCCATCTCCGTGCGGCGACTGAAAAAGCAGCACACTTTGGCACTGGAGTGGGTCACCATCAGATCCATCTCAGGGCGACCCCAATGATGCAGAATCAACTAAAAGGTTCCTTATTCAACTCCCCCCTGACAGGACTCAGGAAGTGCTGGTTAAGGCAGTCCACATCCATGTTATCTGCCCAGGCAAATAGGAGATCCATGTCCAAGGCCACTCAAGCGCCTCTTGTGCCGCCCTGCTGACTGACATAAGCCACCGCCATGGCATTGTCGGAAAACACTTGAACCACTTGGCCCTCAACCAGGGACTGGAAAAGTAGAAGTGCCAGTCTGATGGCCCTCACCTCGAGATGGCTGATGGACCACTCCACTTTCCTGAGGTTCCAACAGCCCTGGGCCGTATGGTCTTGGCAATAGGCTTCCCAGCCCGAGAGAATGGCATTTGTTGTCAGCAGAATCCAGGAGAAATCGTCCAGTAGAACTCCCTTCCTCAGATGACAGGGCTGCCACCACCACCACAAGCTGAATGTCACCATCAATTGAAGCAGAAGCCTGCACTTGAACTCCTGAGAACTCTGGGAACACACAGTAAACAAGGACCGTTGGAGTGGCCACATGAGGGTATGCACCCACAGGGCCATGTCTATGATTGCTGCCATCAATCCAAGGAGCCGAAGATAATCCCAGACTCTGGGGGCCTGTTGCACACAGAACATCGCCAGGCAATTCAAGAGTCTTGACTTTGTTCTCTGGCAGGAAAACTCTGCCCACCTGAGTGTTGAAACATGATCCCAGAAATCCCAAGGACTAAGGCGGCAAAAGCTGGCCCTTTTCCTTTTTGACCACCTAACCGAGGCTTTCCAAGAAGGACACCACTCGGAACATCACCCGAGATGCTTCTGACAGACAACAAGCCCAGATGAGCCAGTCATCCAGACAGGGATAGACACAGATCCCTTGGCTCCATAGCACTACAGCTGCCACCACTATGACAGAGAATGTCTTTGGGTCAATAGCCCAAAAGGAAGGGCGGCAAACTGACAGTGAGAGCCAAGCATGGCAAAACACTGAAACATCTGCTGATCAGCCCGGATCGGGATATGAAAATATGCCTTGGTCAGATCCAGAGATGCCAAGAACTCTCCTCAGCACACTGCTTGAATCACAGAGCGCAAGGTTTCCATCTGAAAGCGCAAGACACACAAGTGCTTGTTGACCCCTCCGAGGTCCAGGATGGACCGGAAGGAATTATCCTTCTTTGGCACTACAAAGTAGAAGGAATATCTGCCCTTGCCCCACTCACCTAGGGGGACAGACACCACCGTTTTCAGGCAAAGCAACTGGTCCAAGGTGGTCTGCACTGCAGCACTTTTGATCGCAGACCCACAGGGGGAGAAAACAGTGGGATAAACTCAAAAGGGGATATTTTAAGGGCAACCAACCTTTTTGTTAGAAAGGTAAATAAAGGTAAAAGGCAAAGGAGGCCACTATGGTTCTCAAAAGAAGTAGCTGAAAAAGTGAAGAGGAGGGCCTTCATGAAATACAAGAGATCACTGAGAGAGGAAAACAGGTATCTATCTTTGGAAAAACTTCGAGAAAGTCAGGAAAGCAAAATAACTAAAAGAAGAAGACATAGCCAATACAATAAAAGGGGGGATAAGACATTTTTCAGATATATTAGTAAGAAGAGGAAGGGCAAAAGTGGTATTGTCACTCAAGGGTGCAGGGGAGGAATATGTAGAAGCTGATGAGGATAAAGTGGAACTGCATAACAAATATTTCTGTTCTGTGTTCATAGATAAAGTGCCAGGAGCAGGACCTCAGAAAACACCCACAAATAGGAAAAGAAGCAACGAGGATCTGAAATGATTTTCAGAAGACTGTGTTCGAGAGGAACTAACTAAACTAAAAGTAGACAAAGCGATGGGACCGGATGGGATACATCCGAGAATATTGAAGGAACTTGGGGATGTTCTAGTGTCTCCGTTAATGCCTCTTTGGAGTTGGGAGTGGTGCCATAGGACATGTGGTCCCTTTATACAAAAGCAGAAGTAAAAATGTGGTTGAAAACTACAGGCCAATTAATCTAACCACTGTGGTGAGCAAATTATTGGAAATGCTGCTCAAAGAGAAAATAACAGGTGTTCTCTGGGGACAGCAGGAATCAGTCCTCACATATGAGTTACTTCGGTACTGACGGAGCCCTCGCGGAAGCCTCCCCCCAGCTTTCAAAGAAAGCCTTGGGAGACCACCACACATGCGTGGTCCCCATCTTGCCCAAGGGTGCCATCTTGTCCAGTCAGATGACATAGCTAAGATAGCAAAAAATGAAGGAAGCAACTCCAAGGGGAGGAGGGAGGGTTGTGAGGACCGATTCCTGCTGTCCTCGGAGAAAGCGTAGTTACTCACCTGTAGCAGGTATTCTCCAGGGATAGCAGGAATCAGTCCTCATATGGATGTCGTCGGCACCGACAGCCTGTGTGGAGCATCTCCCCAGCTTTCAAAGAAAGCCCTTGGGATATACTACCATGCATGTGTGGTCCCCTTCCCGCCCAAGGGTGCCATCTTGCTCAGTCAGATGACATAGCACAAGGGTGTCAAACTCCAGTCCTGGAGGGCCACAAACCAGTCAGGTTTTCAGGGTATCCTAATGAATATGCATGAGATATATCTGCAAACAGGGGGGCAGTGCATGTAAATATATCTAATGAAAAATTCATTAGGGGCATCCTGAAAACCAGACCGGTTTGTGGCCCTCCAGGACTGGTGTTTGACACCCCTGACATAGCGAAAAAAAGACTTCAACAATGTAGAGAGGCAACTCCAAGGGGAGGAGGGAGGATTGTGAGGACTGATTCCTGCTGGGCCTGGAGAATACCTGTTACAGTTGAGTAACTATGCTTTCTCCAGGAACATGCAGGAAGTCAGTCCAGGCTGCCAAGGACCGAATCACAACAGTATCACCGGCGACTCATCGGGTAGCTGTGAGTTGCAGAAGATGAATCCCACTGGAGTTCGCTCACTCTCCTACCAGATGTGATGGCCACCAGGAAAACCACTTTCCAGGAGAGGTATCTCAGATGGCAGGTGGCCAGGGGCTCGAACAGCGGCTTGGTGAGTTGGGAGAGCACCACATTAAGGTCCCATTCTGCCGCCAGAGAGGGGGTTTAGACAGCAAGAGGCCCGAGAGGAACTGGGAAATCAGGGGCTGGTTTCTAATCAAATCCTTAACCAATCATAATGTAAAGCATACAAATTACTGCACTGTGCAGTCCAACCTGATCTGTAAAGTTAACCGCTGCTGATCGTAGGAAGCAGCGGTATACAAGTGTCTACTAAATAAAATAAATAAATAAATTTCCCCTCCACCAGGTGATGAGCAGTTATGGCACTCAGGTGTACCCTCATGGAACTAGACTTTAGGCCAGCGTGCAAGAGGTGCAGTAAGTATTGTAGCACTATTTGCATGCAGCAGGAGAAGGGATTTTCCTTCTCTCCATACTCCAGATGGAGAATCTTCTCCATTTGAAGGTATATGCCCATCTGGTGGAGGGTTTACGGGAGGCCATCAGGATCTCCTCGACTTCCCCTGGGAGACTTAAAGGGTCCAGGGCTACCCTTTCAGCAGCCATGCCGTCAATGCTAGTGATCCCAGATTGAGGTGCAGGAGGGAGCCTTCCTCCTGGGATAGAAGGTCCAGGTCCCAACCCAGCGGGACAGGGAGTGACGACAGGGAGAGTAATAGAGGGAACCAGGGTTGCCGGGCCCATCTGGGGGCAATCAGGATTACTGATGCCCGTTCGCTCTGGACCTTGAAGAAGGTCTTGGCCACCAGAGGAGTTGGTGGAAAGGTGTAGAGGAGGCCTTCTGACCATGGAATCAGGAAGGCATCCGCCGCTGCTATTCCCAAGTGCAGCTGGGTGTGAGCAGAAGCGGGGCAGCTGTGTGCTGTCCGGGGAGGTGAACAGGTCCATCTCGGGCCTGCCCCAGAGGTGTAAGAGTCTCTTCGCCACCATGGGTTACAGACACCATTCATGTGGACGAAGGGCTCTACTGAGCTTGTCTGCCAGGTAATTGCCAGGTACACCACTCGCAGGAGCATTCCATGGCATACTGCAAAGGAGAGGAGGGCCACCGTTTCCTGGAAGAGGGAGTACGAACCCGTGCCCCCTTGCTTGTTCACACAGAACATGGCGACCTGGTTGTTCGACTGGATCAGCACAGACCGGTTGCACAGAAGGTGTCAGAACGTTCGCAGGGCTAGGAAAATGGACCGGAGTTCCAGGAAGTTGATCTGTAGGAGCAACTCCTCTTGCGACCAGCTGCCTTGAGTGCAGAAGTCTCTGCAGTGTGCACCCCACCCCAAGAAGGAGGCATCCGTGGCTAGGACCATCTGAGGTGCAGGGGCCTGGAATGGCATCCCCTCCTGGCGGTGGCGTAGGGACTGCCACCAGCCGAGGGAGTCCACTAGTTGGAGGGTGACCTTGACCCTGTTGCATAACCTGCCCATGACTTGGGTCCACTGGGAGCAGAGACACCACTGGCCCGCCCACATGTGTAAGTGGGCTACAGGCATAACATGTTCTGTTGAGGCCATGTGGCCCAGTAACCTGAGGCGGCGGCGAGCTAGTACTGATCACTGTGTCTGCACCTCCGCTGCAAGCTGCACGAGGCGATGGACCCTTTCCTTTGGGAGGAAGGCCTTGGCAAGTAGTGTGTCCAGCTGGGCACCTATGAACTCCAGGTTTTGGGCTGGAGAGAGGTAGGATTTTGGGTAGTTGATGGTGAACCCCAGGTGCTGCAGGAGGCAGATTGTTCTCTCTGTAGCTTGGCTGGCCTCAAGGGCCATGCTGCCTCTGATAAGCCAGTCATCCAGGTAGGGTAAGACAAAAGCCCCTTGAAGGTACATGTGGATGGCCACGACTGCCAGGCACTTTGTAAAGACCCTTGGTGAGGAGGCCAGGCCGAATGGAAGCACCCTGTACTGGTAGTGCTTTCCTCCCACCATGAACCTTAAGTACTGTCTGTGGCAGGAGTGGATCAGGATGTGAGTATATGCATCCTTTAAGTCTAAAGAGCATAGCCAATCTCCCTGGTGGAGGTAGAGCAGCAGGGTTCCAAGGGAGAGCATCTTGAACTTCTCCCTCACCAGAAACTTATTCAGGTTTCGCAGGTCTAGTAGGGGCCTGAGGCCTCCAGTTCTTTTGGGACATGGAAATACCTCGAGTAGAAACCTTTTCCCCATACTTGTCTGGGTACAGGCTCTACCACCTTGTCTCTGAGCAACCCCGTGAGATCCTGAAGGAGCAAGGTCTAATGAAAGAAAGATCACACAGGCTCCCCTGGGAAGAACCCCGGAGGGGTTTGATGGAATCTGAGGAGGTAGCCCTCTTTTACCACTTGTAGGACCCCACTGGTCCCTGGTGACCCCAGCCCACCTGTTGGCAAAAAGCACCAGGCAGCCGGCTGGGGAGGGTCTCCTGGGGGAGAGGAGGCCCTGCCCGGAGAGTCAAAGCTCCCCCAAGGTTGGTCGGGAGCTGGGGTCTGAAGTTTCTGAGCCTTAGGCTTCCTCAGGCCGTGTCCCTAGTTCTTGGGTTGAGGGCCCTGCTGATGTTGTGCCAAGAAGGGCTGGTAGTGGCCCTGGTGGAAAGACCCTTTCTTCTTGGCCGAAAGACCTCGAGGAACAGCTCAGCCTCCGGGGACGTCCCCGACATTGAGGGCCCGGTGGTCTGGGTGGAGGAAGCAGTGGTACTGGACAACAGCGTCCGTTGCTGGTCCATGAAGGCAGACAAGCTGCGCTCCAGGGTGCCATTCTGGACTCCAGGTTAGAAGGCTCCGCAGCCATTGGCACAGGCACCGATGGAATCTGGCCCAACGCCAGTTCCCCCGAAGGGGAATCCTTGATGAGAATGGTGTCAGGCGACCATGACCGGCCCGGGGTAGAGTCTTTTCGGGGGACCTTCGCAGGCTGCTCCTTCTCCGATCCCTCGGACGAGTGTCTAGGACTGCAGGACCTGGCTCAGGACGTACCCAGCCCATCTAAGCCGTCCAGGAACGCTGCCTTTAAGGCCTGGTTTTTCTTCTCGAGTTCCCTCGAGGGAAGCCCCCTTTCCGAGGAACCACAGCGTCTGTTGGGGTCCGTAAGGCTATCCAGAGATTCTGCAGTTTCGGAGGAGGCCATGGTCTTCGGAAGTACCGGAGACTCCAGGAAAAAAAAATCTTATCATGCTGCTGCTGGCGATGAGATTTAATGCTAAAAAATGCAGGGTCGTGCATTTGAGCTGCAAATCTCCAAAGGAGCAGTACAGTGAAGGGGGGGGGGGGGGAAGTAGTACTGTCCACAAAAGAAGAGCAGGACCTGGGCATGATTGTGTCTGACAATCTTAAAGTAGCTAAACAGGTAGAAAAGGGCGACGGCAAAAGCTAGAAGGATGCTAGGGTGCATAGGGAGAGGAATGGCTAGCAGAAGAACGGAGGTGATAGTGCCTCTGTATAGGTCTTTGGTGTAGCCTCATTTGGAGTATTGTGGGCAGTTCTGGAGACCACACTTTCAAAGGGATATAAACAGGCTGGAGTCGGTGCAGAGGGTGGCTACTACAATGCTTAGTGGTCTTCATTATAAAGCATATGAGGACAGACTTAAGGATCTTAATATGTATACCTTAGTGGAAAGGCGGGATAGGGGAAATATGATAGAGATGTTTAAATATCTCCATGGCATAAATGCACTGGAGGAGAGCATCTTTCGATTGAAAGCAAGCTCTTCTATGAGGGAACATAGGATGAAAGTGAGAGAGGATAGACTCAGGAGTAATATGTGGAAATATATTTCTTTATGGAAAGAGTAGTAGATGTATGGAATAGTCTCCCAGTAGAGGTGATAGATATGAGGACAGTATCTGAATTCAAGAAAGCCTAGCACAAACACATATGGACTATTTTAGTAGTCGATATGGAAGGGCAGACTAGATAGTAGAAAAAGACCACATGGCCTATCATGTTTCTATCTTTCTATAATGAAGGCTTCAGGAATTGACCCTTGCATTCCAGGACATAGACAAATTGAATGGTGTCTAGCACCCAGCGATCCTTGGTAACTAGGGCCCACTCCTGAAAGAAAAAGCAAAGCCTACTGCCGACCAGAGGTACCAGGGAATGGGTTCCCAAACCTTCACTGCATGGCCCTTCTCTGGAAGGGGCCGTGTCCCTGGGTCCATGTGCTCCATGAAAGAACTGAGAAAGAGCCAGAGGCCCTGAAGCAGAGGGAAACAAAGAAAGGCTTTCCAGGTCGGTAGTGACCACAATCCCAAGTACCCTGGGAATCCAGCCAGCATGCCCCTGTCGGTCAGGTGGAGGCAGACAAGAAAGGGGCACTCCCATGCTTCACTGGCCCCCTGGACCTGTCTTCCAGGAGGTAGTCAGATTTTGTCTTGCCTAGGTCCTTCACCAGTTTCTCCAAATCTGTTCCAAACAGGAGCTTCCCCTTAAAAGCCAGCTGAACCAACTGGGTTTTGGAGGATGTGTCAGCTGGCCAGGGATAGAGCCAATCCAATGCCATGACACAGTAGTCAGGGCACCATCCCTGGCCGCCAGGCGCAGCAGATCATACATGGCATCAAAACGGAAGGCTGTAGCCGACTCAAAGAGAGAAGTATCATCAGGCAGAAGAGAGTGAACCCACTGGAGCAGGGCTTAAGAGGTCAAGCTGGTGCAAATCCCCAGCTGCAGAATGGCCACCAACAAGGCAAACTGGCTCTTCAGCAAGGAATCAGCCTTTCGGTCCAGGACATCTTAAAGCCAATCCGCCTTCCATGGGAATAATGGTCCGTCTGATAACTGCCATGACCTGTGTATCCACCTTGGTAATGTTAAACCACTCACTGCACTCCTCCTCCAGGAGAACAAAGCGCTTTAATAGACCCTTAATCCTTTAGGCATCGAGTCGGGCGAGTTCCACTAGGACCAGATCATATCTTTGATCGCCTCTGGAAATGGGAAGACTGTAATGGATTTCTGCATCCCTTGAAGAAGCGGGTGTACTTTTGACTCCTATTCTGTGCTGGTAGCATCTGCCACATTCAAGGTAGATGAAACCCTGGAAAAAACAATACTGCCAATTCCTCCTTCTGGAACAGGCAGATCACGCTGGCCTCTTCATAATCTTCTGAAGGTGATAGAAGTCTTCCTCAACATGGTATATATGACGGAAGATAAAGACAAGTATGGTCCAACTAGTTTGCCCAGTAAGGTGGCTAGAGTAGGTGTACTAGCAGCACCATACAGGCCATCCCTCTATTTGTTGAGGTACAGTGTAAGAAATAGTTGAGAATAAAATCAAAATAAACTTATTATAAAGGGATCCACTGTGTCTATCCAATGCAAATTTTTAATTCTGTCACTGTATTTGCCCCTACCACCTCCATTGGGAGGGCATTCCAATCATACACCATCCTTTCAGTGAAAAAGTATTTCCTGACGTTGCTTTTAAGTTTACCTCCTTGCAGCTTCATTTTATGCCCTCTAGTTTTACAACTACCCTCTCTATGAAAAAAAAAGGATATGGTTTGTTCATTAATACCCTTTACGTATTTAAATGTCTGTATCATATCTCCCCTGTCCCTCCTCTCTTCTAGGCTATACATATTTAGGTCTTCAGGTCTCTTCTCATGCATCTTCTGGCACAGGCTCCAAATCATTTTGGTTGCCTTCCACTGAACTTTCTCAAGTCGTTTTATATCCTTTGTGAAATATGGTCTCCAAAGCTGAGCACAATACTACTCCAAGTGAAGCTTCACCAATAGACTTGTATAAGGCCATTAATACCTCCTCCTTTTTGCCAGTTATCCCTCTCTGTATGCATCCTTCTGGCTATGACCGCCGTCTTGTCACATGGTTTTGCCACCTTGAGATTCTCAGAAAGAGTCATTCAGAGGTCCTACTCCTGGTCTGTTCATACTAACCTCTCACCCCCTATTGCATACAATTCCCTTAGATTTCTGCATCCCAAATGCATGACTCTGCATTTCTTCACATTAAATCTCAACTGCCAAGCATTAGACCATTCTTCCAACTTTTGTAGATCTTTTCTCATGTTATCCACTCCCTCAGAGGAGTCCACTCTGTTGCAAATTTTCATGTCATCTGCAAAAAGGCAGACTTTTTCCTTCAATCATTCAGCAATATCACTCAACTACATTAAACAGTACTGGTCCCAGGACTGATCCCTGAGGCACACCACTACTCACCTTCCTTTCTTCCGAGTGAGTTCCATTTACCATCACCTTCTGTTGTCTGTCCGTCAACCAATTTCTGATTCAGTTCACCACTTTCGGACACAACCCCAGGCTGCTCAATTCATTGATTAGCCTCCTATGAGGAACAGTATCAAAAGGCTTTGCTGAAATCTAGGTAGATCGCATACATCATATGCCCTTGATCTAGTTCTCTGGTCACCCAAAGAACTCTATCAAATTTGTTTGCCATGATCGTCCTTTAGTAAAGCACAGTTACTTACCTGTAACAGGTGATCTCTGGGAATAGCAGGAATTAGTCTTCACATATGGGTACGTCGGTACCGACGGAGCCTGCACGGGAATGCTCCCCAGCATCCAATCAGAAAGCTTTTGGGAGCATCCCTCGCGCCTGCGCGCTGACTTCCCGCCTTTCCCACTGCCTCTCCTCAGTTGAGTTTCATAGCTGAGACAGAAGGAGAGAAAGAGGAAAGGAGATAGATAGATACAACTCCTAGGGGAGGTGGGTGGGTTGTGAAGACTAATTCCTGCTGTTCCCAGAGATCACCTGTTACAGGTAAGTAACTGTGCTATCTCCAGGAACAAGCAGGAATGAGTCTTCACATATGGGGACGCCCTAGCTGTGGGTGCCAGGGGAGATCCCATAAAATGCGTATCCCTGGAACAGGACGGCATTTCCCAAACCTGGATCCCCGGCATCCCCTGAGGGATGGGGGGTAGGAGTTGAATAGAGAAGAGCTGTAGAGGAACAGCGAATCGAAAGACTACAGAAAAAATGAGTCTTTAGAATGTATGTCAAGTATCATTAAAATATTTAATGAAACTAGCACAATATAGAGCTTACCTACTGGATTGTAGGAAGTAGAAACTGTGATGGAGTGTACTGTAGATGCAGTAGCGGAATCCTCAAGGTAACTTCACAGCAGTGAGGATGAAGTTCCAAACCTGGAATGGGCAGGTGACCCACGTGTCAACTGGGGCAGGAGAAGAACGGCAGGTCTTCAATGGAAAGCTTTATGGGAAAAAGCTGAAAACTCTTTTAGGTACAGAGTTATTAACATTGAGGACTAAAAAAAGAAGACTGACCGATCTGGAGAATTAGCCCAGTCCTGAAGGGAAGAGGGGGTAAGGAAAAAAGCCCCTATTCCCAAGGAGAACAGAAGTGTACTCAGAAATACTGAAGATGTACACTGTCTTTCCTAGCTGGTAAAAGATAGGAAGACATTGAAGTTTGATACTTCATAGACAGGGAGATGTATAACAAAAATAGAAGCTGTTGACATCACAGCAGTAATTGTGTGTATAACCGCTCCCACTTACTGAGCCATATGAGAATAGGCAAGTTGACTGTCTGGACCCCTTAAGAAGGGAAAAGCTTTATAGCACAGACAGTTAGGGAGATAGTAGGTAATACTTAGCGTCCCATGGACATCTCCCAATGGGCACATATATATATATATGGAGATACATATAGATATATATAGATATAGATATGTATCTATATAGATAGATAGATAGATAGATGGGCATGACTTATGCCCACCCAGATTACAAAAATATGTATGTATAGGACATATACATACATGAATATAAGTCTGAGGATACATGCCTGCAACTGAGCCCCACAAAAACATTCACATAGGGAATGTGATGGGAAAAGATTCATCTAATAATGAGGGGGTGAAAACCACCTGAAGATATATAGAGAAATCTATTTCTGCGGTGCAGGAATGTAGTTCAGTGGAATAACCAGTATGGTTGCATGAAAAAACAGAGGTTAATAGGAGTCTGGCAAGAGCACGTCAGGAGTACTTTAGGACTCTGACATGTCCAAAGGACAAAAAAAAACGCATAGACTAAGACACCATGATGACCCAGCAAGGGACACAGGGGTATCATGTACACTAAAAGAGTATGCGATGTCCAAGTGGAGCAGAAAAGCATAATGCCAAGCTGTAAGGAAAAAAAGGGGTAGATTCCTGCAAGATTGGGAGCTCCTTGGACATTCACGCAGAAAAAGCTTGTCTTCTGTATCACAACAGGAGACAAGAGGGTGTAAAGAACCTATATATCCATGGAATGATTATATAAACTTTTTCTACTATATGGAAAAACCCTCAGAGACAAAGTTCAATGTTCTGTAGCAAGGGCCCATAGTAGAAAGCTTCTCTGAAGATTGCAGAGAGCATTGTGCAGGAGAATTATAAGATAAAACTGACAGAAGTTAGGTGTGTTGCCACATCCTAGAAAAGGATATGGCTAGAAGAAGATAACCTGCAGTGAGTAGTGTTATGCAAGATAGTTGAAAGCAGCTTGCAATGAGCATTAAAGTAATCACTGGAACTCCTGCATGCACAGCAACTGAACAAAACAGCAGAGGGGATTCTCCTGTATAAAAACAGAGAGAAAACAGACAAAGGGAGCGGAGATATTTCTGTCCCTGTCTGATGAGTTGTTCAGAGCATGCATTGAAGGATAACAAAAAGTCTACACTGGAAAGAAAGAGAAGTGTTTCAGTATGGTACCAACTCAAGCAGGGGAAACCCTGGAAGAGAGGGGGTTGGAAAGTGACTTACCATATGGTAAGTCAGCTGAAGGAAAAGATGTCCATGTGGGGACAGAAACTATCATGGGATAGTTGTAACCTCCCTTCGTAGTAGTAAGAAGGGGAGAATTCTGTAACCCATGGACAAAAGTATCCTAACAGCTTAGCATACTGAAAAAGAAAAACCAGTGTAGAGTTTGAAGAATAAACTTCTGCTAAGAAGAAGTTAACTGTAGAATGCAACATACAGGAACCTATGGTTGCTGGTTATGATTAGACTGGTTAGAGTCTGGGGACTTCAGACTAGGATGAGATGTCCCTTGCTTGGGTACATCTGGAGGATGGGCAGGAGAAGGGTGAAACCTTCTTTTCTTAGGGAAAGAAGGTTTGGCAGGACATTTCCTACGTCCTGGGGAAAAAGGAGGCTTAGGATGGTTTCCAGAACCAGGAAAGTCAGTGGAGCAATGAGCAACCTGACGTAAAGCCTCTTTATTGAAGAGATTTTCTCCAGTACAAGGAGAATTACCCAGTGTATGCTGTGCCCATCTGCTCAAGTCTGAAGCTTGCAGCCAGGCTTTACGACGTGCTCCAATGGCAATAGCAGAGGATCTGCTAACAGACTCAAAAGAGTCTATAGAAGCACGAGAAAGAAACCAAGAGATATTCCTGCTATGATTAAGAAGCAAGGAATAGTCAGTGGCCTTAGGCTCTGACAAAAAAGGGGACAAAAGAGATAATTTCTCTGTGACCTCCTGAAGCGTCAGACTCATATAAAAAATATATGAAATAATTCTTGAAGCCAGCATAGAAGTTTGGAAGGTTTGACGTCCAAAGGCATCAAGTGCTTTAGATGCACGACCTGGCGGATAAGAAAAATGCTTCTTCTTGCTTCTTAACTTCCTCTTTGCTGATTCCACTACAATGGAATGATGTGGAAGTTGGTTTTTTTGAAACCCTGGAGAGGGAGGCACCTGATACAGAATATTAGTGGCTGTAGAAGGCGAAGGAACCTTTAAAGGTGATTCCCACATCCTCAGAAGAAGATCCTGCAAAGAATGATGTAAAGGAAGCATTATATTTTCCTTTTCTGCAGGATCTTGGTTAAGAGTAGAGCCAGGAATAGGAATGGCAAGAAAGGTTGCCATGTCAAGGAGAAATTTCTAAAAAGAAGGATCCCCAATGGGAACTATTCCTGGGTAAGCTGAGGTGGAAGGAGCAGCTTGAGCACCAGAAGACATACTGGACTGGTGCAGAAAAAGAATCCTGCTAGATGGACAGTGATACTGACAGTTCTGATTCGAGGCAGTTAGTACTGCATCGTCAGTGCCCGGTATCGATTCCAAGTTAGGCATAGAAAGGATTGATGGCACCGATGGAACTGCAGGAATCGACATCGATACCGATACCGGTATCGGAGACGATGATGTCATCAAAGCAGTAATCGGGGGCTGCTGAAGCGGTACCGAGGTAGCCAGTGAACCTTGGTGAATATCCTCGGTACTGCGTAGTCGGAAACGACATGGATCGGTTCCGAAACACGTCGGTACCAAGTCATCTAGACTAGATATCGATTCTAGACTCGGCATCGAAGCGAGCGAGTCTATCGATGCATGTCTAGACGGTACCGACGTTGGTGGTGGTATCGGCGATGCCGATACAGGAAAGTCTATCACCACCAAGTCGTATCGATCGGTTCCGAAGGTACCGAGGACGTCCGAAGACGATGCCTGGTAAAGAGAGGAACACTCGACACCGGCGCCGATGTTGGGGTATCGGTACCGCTCGAAGCCGATACCAACCCCGAACATGGCGAAGATACAGGAAAGTCAATCTGGGTTGTATCGATCGGCCCCGAAGGTACCGAGGATACCAGATGACGATCCCAGGTGAAGAGTGGAACACTCGACACCGATGCCGATGCCGATGCCGGGATATCAGTACCGCTCAAAGCCGGTACCAACCCCGAGCATGGCGGAGATACAGGAAAGCCAATCTGGGTCGTATCGATCGGCCCCGAAGGTACCGAGGACACCAGATGACGATCCCTGGTGAAGAGTGGAATACTCGACACCGGTGCCGATGCCGGGGTATCGGTGCCGCTCGAAGCAGATACCACCCCCGAGCATGGCTCAGGTATGTTCTGTGAGGGGTGAGCCCCAGGAACAACCTGAAACCCCGTGAATGCTTTGGAGCCCGAAGACTCCCGCCGGGGTTTTATTGCCAATGGGGTCTTGAGGGCAAGGCCGGAGCCGTCATCATGCTGGGCATGAGACTTACCCTTCAAGAATTAGCTAGTCTTAACAGACTGTTTGTGGGTTACCTGATCCTGGAGAGAAGAATAAACTGCTGTCCTCACCTCAGGAGGAAAAACGGCATTGAGGGAAACTCGAAAAAGGGAAGGTCTTCTTCCAATAATACAGCCTGATGGATCAGGGAAAAAAGGGTCAGGACCCAAACAGGTTAGACACCAAGCATTGGAGTCTAAAAAGAAAACTGTTTCCACAGTGAAGCACTTCTTAGGGGAAGAAGGCTCCATGTTGGAGAGGCCTGGTAGGCCTGAAAAGTTAAGACAAAAACTGAGGAGAAAAAATTTCTCTAAGTTTAGAAAAGAAAAGAATAAAGCACCGGCGGTACCGGTATCAGCGGGAAAGACAGCCGCGACCACAAGAAAACAAGGAAAATAAGAATTTTAAAAAGAAAAGTTTCTGCGGTGACAGGAGGACGTCCTGTCGGCTCCGCGGAAAAACGAAAACTGAGGAGAGGCAGTGGGAAAGGCGGGAAGTCAGCGCGCAGGCGCGAGGGATGCTCCCAAAAGCTTTCTGATTGGATGCTGGGGAGCATTCCCGTGCAGGCTCCGTCTGTACTGACGTACCCATATGTGAAGACTCATTCCTGCTTGTTCCTGGAGATACCCATGTTGCCTCAGATCATGCAACCTATTGGTTTATAGAAAGTCCACTATTCCTTCTTTCATGAGTGCCAACTTTACTTTCCTCACCACCGAGGTAAGGCTTACCGGGCTATAGTTTGTCACCTCTTCCCTATTACTACTTTTGTGAAGCGGTACCATATCGGTCCTTCTCCAGTCCCGTGGAACCTCTACCATCTCCACGGATCTATTAAAAACATCCTTTAAAGGCCCTGCCAGAACCTCTCAGCTCTTTCAGTATCCTGGGATGTATCCCATTCGATCCCATGGCCTTGTCCACTTTCAGTTTTGCAAGCTGTTCAAACACATCCTCTTCTGTGAATGGTGTGGTATCTACTCCATTCCCATTGGTATATTTGTCAATCATACAAGATTCTTCTTCAGGATTTTCTTTAGTGAATACAAAAGTATTTGTTTTGCATTTTTGCTTTTTCAATGTCACTTTCCACGAATCCGTTCTCTGCACGTTTGAGTCTTGCAATTCTACCTCTGATCGTCCTCTTTTTCCAAATATACCTGAAAAATGTTTTGTCTCCACAATTCATCTCTTCAGCTATCATTTCTTCTGCCTTTTTTTTTTTGCTATCCTTATTTCTCTCTTTGTCTTTTTTAGCTTTATCCTGTTTTCTTTTCTGAGTTCCTCTGTTTGCGATCTTCTGAATTTTATGAAAGTTGTGGTTTTTGCCTTCATTTGTGCAGCCATTTCTTTGGAGAACCATATAGGTTTTCTTTTCCTCTATATGGCTATATATGTTTCCTTACATATATAGCCATTGCCCCTTTTTCGTTTAGCCCACTGCAATTCCATTTCCCTTATCTTCTCCCACCCTGCCAACTCCTCTTTCAGGCATTTTGCCATTTTACTGACGTCAATGTTTTTGAAGTCTAGGTCTTTTACTGTGATTGGATTCTGCCTTGGTTTTTACCTCAAACCAGACTGTGTGATGATCACTGCTGCTCAAATGGGCATCCACCTGGACATTCGACACACTATTTCCACTGAAGAGTACTTAATCCAGTATTGAACTTTCCCTGGTCGATTCCATCACCATTTATCTGGGTGATGCTTCTTGTAAGGCATTAACACTCTTTACTTCTTTCTAGATTTGCAGAAGGAATATTCCAGTCCACATCGGGTAGATTAAAGTCAACCAATATAATCACTTCTCCCTTCATGGCTACCTTTGCAATATCAATGAACAAGTCTCTATCCATTCTTTTCATTTGAGTTGGAGGCCTGTAGACTACACCAGTATGGATGATAGTGCCATTTCCTCTTTGCAACACAATCCACAGTGCTTCTTCTTTTCCTCACAACCCCTGCATTTCAGCAGCATTAATATTGCTTTTGACATATAGAACTGCTCCTCCTCCTTTTCTGCCTTCTCTATCTCTTCTAAATAAATTATAGCCAGATATGGCTATATCCCAGAGGTTCCCAACTCCAGTCCTGGAGGGCCAAACACCATTCAGGTTTTCAGGCTGTCCCTAATGAATATGCATGAGATACATTTGAATACAATGGAGGCAGTGCATGCAAATGAATCTCATGCATATTTATTAGGGATAGCCTGAAAACCTGAATGGTGTTTCGCATGAATGGGATATAGCAGAGGTTCCCAACTCCAGTCCTGGAGGAACACTCGTTAAACCATGTTTCTGTAATGGCCACAATGTTCTAACCCGTTTCTACCATTAGGGCTTCCAGGTCAGGAACTTTGTTGGCTAGGTTTCGAGCATTTGTGCCCATTACCTTCCAGCAACTGTTGACTGGCTTGCTTGTATTTTATTCTACACGCCTCTTCCCACTTGCCATTAATGTGTGGGTTAATATGGTGACTGTCTTCAATGTTATTATGATTTTGCTGGGAGTGATGTCCTGAATTTCTTTTCCATCCATCACCCCCTTTCCCTAGTTTAAAAGCTTGTCCACATATTGACAATTTTTCTCTTAGAATTCTTTTCCCTGCCACAGAGAGATGCAGTCCATCAACACAATATAGCCTCTTGTTGTTCCATCAGAGTCCAATACTGATTCATCTGGGTTCGCGGTATAGTCAACATCTCAGCCAGCTCCCAAGTATTCCTCATCTTCAGGGAGTGTCCTGCGCCAGGGACATTTAGCCAAAGGTAATCAAGCAGAGCTTCTGCTTCCAACCTGCCCGGTACGAGACTGCATCCGGGGGCACCCAGAGACCACAGGGTCTGAATATCCACAACCAGAAGGACTAAGCCTGTTGCAAAAATGAGAAGGACTCTGGGGAAGACAATCCAGACTTCGGAAGCTCTCCTCTCGAAAAAGGTTCTCCGACACCAGAGGGCATAGCTGCCACAGACCCCCTAGAGGATGAAGAATGGCTCGCAGCACAGTCACCAGAGCCTCCAGCTGGCTGAGCATCCTTACCCTTAGCACCATCCTGCACTTCCTGCCCTGAGAGAGGAAGGGGCGGACTGAGTCCCCCGGCTGAGAGAGGAAAAGCATGCCTTCAAGGGGCAACTCAGAAGCTGCCATACAGGAAAGGTAAAGTCCAGAATCCAAGGATGAGGCTCTTCACTTGCCACAGGTCAAACAACGTTTTCTGGAAGACGACAGTGTTAGGATAAGTATCACCAGAGTGCAAGTTAAGGCTATTATCAGCCAGCAGCCACACGTTAACTGCGTTTTTACAGAATGCACATTAAAGGCGCTAGAGAAGGAGCACGCATTGGAGACACTTGGGCAGAATGCACATTAGGACCACGTGATCCGCAGGCACACAATAGGCAAAAATGTTACTAACACATGCAGAAAATGGCAGGAAACCCCCACTCAGTGCCAATGGTTGCTAGCAGTCCACCCCGAATTGTGTCCTTCAGAGATGAACTGGGAACCCCCAAACAAGAACAATGACAAGGTCAAACCTTTGTAATCACCCCGAGAGCCCTGGGCATAGGCTCCATGCCGGGCTCAGCTCTATTCCCCTGAAACTGCTTCACTGGATGGGTTTATTTTTCAGCAGCACTGTTGGCTGGGTTGTTGTTTTTTTGCAGGCAGATCCTTCCAAGAGCCTTCTGCAATCTTCAGGAGGGGTCATGGGGGCAAGAGGAGGGGGAAAGGGGGCACTGAGGTTATGTGAGGCTGCTGTACTTTTCTAGATTTTTCCAAATCCTTCAAATTTAGTGGCTGTTCAACAGGCCCTTATAGTGATAAGGGTATGGAGCAGAACCAGTATTCCCTCCTGCTATGGCTACCAAAAAGATTGCAGAAAATCCATCCACCATCTACTGGAGACAAAGAAATACTGATGGGATCTCTGGTGGCTGAGCCGGATAGAGGCATGGGAGTGATGTTATTGAAACCTGAGCTTTTTATTGGGTTTTGTCTCCACCAATTTGCTGGTAGGGGAACACAACCCACTTGTCTGGACTGGTCTAACAGGACGATATGGAATACCAGTTATCAAGACTGCTCATACAGCCCCTGCTACCATAATGAGAGAGAGTTTATCATGTCTCTTTGAACTCTATTCCCCTCCAAGACATGTATGATTTGGAAAAAAGGTGGCATTTTATTTACCAGATGTCCTTTCCTTGAATCCTGCTAAATCAGTCCAGACAAGAAGGGTTGCGTCTTCCTACCAGTAGAGGTGGAGACAAAAAATATTTCAGAGATTTCTTATGACCTCATCTTACTATACTAGTCGATGCCGCTAATCTCAGCTTTCATGCCCAGGCATATGGTCAAGAATCACTGACCACATACCACCGCAGTGAGGAAAACAGGGTTAAACAAAAAAAGGGAACCAAGGATCATTTTCAGACAGAAGGTCTGTCAAGAGGATATGGGCTCATAGTGCCAAGTGCAAAGAAACACAGCACACCATAACAGGTGTGATAAGGAAGCTTATCATAGCTCAGGTAGGAGCTATAGAAAAGATGATGTGACTCTGAACAAGCAACCTGTCAGTTCTGGTAGAAGTAAGAAAACAGAGTTTTCACATAAAAGACTACCAGTCCCAGAATGCACCAGGTTTCCAGCAGCCATGAGGGGGGCTGAAGTGAGAAAACGTGTGTGCAATCAAGAGAGCTATGAGGTAATCCCTAAGCACTATCTCAAAGGGCAGGGCCTGATTCAACACAGCTGCGCTGTGTTAGGGAGGAGCACACATTAGGACAGAATAAGAATAGAGCTTATTCTACAGATAGGAGCTACGGAAAGAGCTTCAGGAAAGGATACAGCAACAGCTTCAAGCTCAAGCACCAGTATCACCTGGAGAAGCAGAAGCCAAGCCAAGCGGATAGAGAGAGAAGGAAACTCTCTGGAAGGAAGAGAAGAAAGGCCATTGGAAGGTCTGGGAGATTCCAAGGCAGTACCTATACTGGGAGGTATTCCAAATGCCAGCAGAGTCCATTGGACTGGAGTCAGCCAGAGGAATGGAATGGCAGAGATAGGAATCACCAGTGGCTACCTGGAAGAGAGAAGACTGCACGTGGAAAGGACTTTCAGACCTATGCCAGAAGGTATGTGAGGAAAGATCCAGTGTCCAGGGATCAAGATTGGAAGGCTGGACATCAGAACTGGATTACATACTGGCCAGGCTATACAGAGAGGAATTATGATAGCAGGAGAGGCTCAGGTATGAACACTGATCCAGACCCTATCTATAATAGAGAATGGCAGCAAGGGAATAAGCATTCTCATGATAGTGCCTTAATGAAAGACTCGTCTGTGCCAATGTATGATAGTGACCCTATGCTGATTGATGAAGGGGGAGATACAGCAGATGAAACTATTAATTACATGGACTGTTCTCTATCTAAATGCTATTGCTAGCTTTCTGTGAGCAAACACATCAGCCATCACAAAGAAACCTAACTTTGTTCTTTATTTCCACTGCAAACAGCTCTTAAAGCAGGATTTGGGTTCACACAGTAGCAGCCAGCCAGCTAAAGGGTTTCAGCTGGTCAATTGATAGTAATTAAAGCTGCACCTGATTGTGTGTATGAGCAAGGGAGAATCACTGCTGGGATCTGCGTGGAAAATAAGCAGAAGATAACCTAACAAGCAAAGTTCATTTATTTCTTTGTGCCTTTTTATTTGGTAATTATTTGCTAAGAAAACATTAGCTAATTGCCTGACAAGCTGAAGGTTGTTTTCTGATTTGCTTTGTGACTTTATGTTATCCATTTAAACACTGCAAGCAAGTAACCTCATTTATATTGCTACCAAGCATATTTGTGCTGGGTGAATTAAACCCCATCAATAAAAGAAGTATTTTATTGGCCTTACCACTGGTATCACAACTCAATTATTGTCTTCAGCTGTGTTTGGGAGTGAAAGAACTACATTACCCACAATATCTTGCAAGAATCATATGAATATATGCATCGTCAAGATTGTGTAAGTTCTCACCCTAGGCAGCCGTCTGACACAGGTCAGAGGGGTGGCATCCTGGACTGATCTAACAGGATTCAAGGAAAGGACATCTGTTAAGTCAAATGTCACCTTCCATATCATTTGCAAGAACAGGCCAGACAGGTGGGGCACATCAAAGCTACAACTTAACTGGGTAGGAAGAAGACACGGCAGCTTTCAAGACCTGAGCCTAAGGCCTTGTCCACCCAAGCGGTAATGCTTGACAAAAGTGGAAAGTGATGCCGCACAATAAATGTCTGAGGGGGTGACCAAGCTATACTCTGACCAAGTGGATGCCTGCACCCAAGTGAAGTGCACATACAAACCCTCCAGAACTGGCCAATTCCACAATAGACGTACTTAGGTGGCCATGTCACCCTTACACAGGCCTGCAAACAGCACAAACAGCTGAGTTGACTTGCAAAAGGGAGTTAGTGATCTTGAGATACCAGAGAAGCACTCTAACATCTCTCAGGCAAAGGTACTTCTCCTTCCCTTGGTATTGTACCTTAGAAAAGAAGGGCAGACAGATCACATGTAAGATTGACATGTAAGATTGACAAAACCTTTGGCAAAAAGGAGGGGGACAGGCCAAAAGTACACAGCTTCCTCCAAGAATACAATTAAGGATCCCTGCATGACCATGGCTGCAACTCCAATCAAATACAAAACAATAATTAACATCTTTAAGATACTCCACAACCTATTGGCGGAGCTTCTACAAACACTGCTTCTAAAATCTTCCAACACCAGGTCAAGAAGAAAAATCACCCAAAATTTAATGGCTGTTCCAATTCTTAAGGCAAAGAGCAACCAAGTGACCTCCAAATCAAGCCATAAGAACATAAGAAATGCCATACTGGGTCATACCAAGGTCCATCAAGCCCAGTATCCTGTTTCCAAACAGTGGCCATTCCAGGTCACAAGTACCTGGCAGGTTCCCAAAAAGATACAAAGGTTCCATTATCTTTGTTCCCGGGTAAGCAGTGGATTTCCCTGGTCCTCTTTAATAATGTTTTATGGACTTTTCCTCCAGGAACTTCTCAAAGCCTTTTTTTAAACCCAGCTATTCTAACGGCTTTTACTACATCCTCCAGTAACGAATTCCAGAGTTTGATTACGTGTTGAGTGAAAAAATATTTTCTCTTATTAGTCTTAGATGGGTTACACTGTAGTTTCATTGCATGTACCCTTAGTCTTTCTACTTTCTTAAGGAACAAACAACCAATCTACGTTTACCCGCTCTATTCCATTCATTAATTTATGACATCTCCCCTCATAAGAGCATAAGAACATAAGATATGCCATACTGGGTCAGACCAAGGTCCATCAAGCCCAGTATCCTGTTTCCAACAGTGGTATCCCCAAAAGACACAGATTCCACAATGCTTGTATTGGGTCAAGCATTGATATCCAGGGTCCCTTTTTAATAATGGTTTATGGACCTTTCCTCCAGGAACTTGTCCAAACCTTTTTTAAACCCAACTACACTAACAGCTCTTACTACATCCTCCAGTAACAAATTCCAGGATTTGATTACACGTTGAGTGAAAAAATATTTTCTCTTATTTGTCTTAAATAGTTTACCCTGTAGCTTCATTACATGTCCTCTAGTCTTTCTATATTCTGATAGCGTAAACAATCGATCTACGTTTACTCGTTCCACTCCATTCATTAATTTATAGAACTCTATCATATCTCCCCTCAGCCGTCTCTTTTCTAGGTTGAAGAGCCCTAACCTTTGTAGCCTCTCTTCATAGGAGTAGCCTTCCATCCCCTTTACCATTTTGATGGCTCTTCTCTGTACCTTTTCTAATAACGCTATATCCTTTTTAAGATAAGGTGACCAGAATTGCACACAATATTCAAGGTGCTGTCGTACCATGGAATGACACAGAGGCATTATAATATCCTTTGTTTTATTTTCCATTCCTTTCCTTATGATACCTAGCATTCTATTTGCTTTCTTGGCTGCCGCTGCACACTGGGCAGAGGGATTTAACATGTTATCCACAATGACTCCTAAATCTTTTTCCTGAGTGATGGTCCCCAATGTGGAAGCTTTCATTGTGTAACCATAGTGTGGGTTGTTATTTCCTAGATGCATAACTTTGCACTTGTCCACATTAAATTTCATCTGCCATTTGGATGCCCAGTCTTCCAATTTATCCAGATCCTCCTGCAGTTGTCCACAGTCCTCTTGAGTTTTAACAACTTTAAACAGTTTTGTGTCGTCTGCAAATTTGATAACCTCACTAGTCATTCCCTTTTCCAGGTCATTTATGAATATGTCAAAAAGTAGCAGACCCAGTACAGATCCCAGGGGTACTCCACTATTCACCTTTTTCCATTGGGAAAATTGGCCATTTTAGCCCTACCCTCTGCTTTCTATCTTTTAACCAGTTCCCGATCCACAATAGTCCACTGCCTCCTATCCCATGACTTTTTAGTTTTGCCAAAAGTCTCTGATGAGGGACCTTGTCAAAGACTTTCTGAAAGTCCAGATACACTATATCAACTGACTCACCTTTGTCTACCTGTTTATTCACACCTTCAAAAAAACATATCAGATTAGTAAGACAAGATCTTCCTTGTCTAAAGCCATGTTGGCTGTCTCCCATTAGGCCATGACTATCTACATGCTGTGTAATTTTGTTCTTTATGATGGTTTCTACCATTTTCCCCAGTACTGACGTCAGGCTCACCGGTCTGTAATTTCCCGGATCACCCTTGGAACCCTTTTTAAAAATTGGCGTTAGATTGGCTATCCTCCAATCTTCAGCTATTACAGATGATTTAATGAAAGTTCACAGATTACTAATAGCAGGTCTGCAATCTCATATTTCAGTTCTTTCAACACTCTTGCATGTATACCATCCAGTCCAGGTGATTTGCTACTATTCAGTTTATCAAATAGTTGTAATACATCTTCCCGGTGTAGCGATATTTCTCTCAATTCCTCTGCAGTATCACCTTTAAATACCACTTCAGTCTTGGGTAACATCCCTACATCTTCCTCAGTAAAGACCAAAACAAAGTATTCATTCAGTCTCTCCACTATAGCCTTGTCTCCTCTTACTGCCCCTTTTACCCCTCTATCATCTAATGGTCCAATTGACTTTCTCACAGGCCTTTTGCTACAAATGTACTTGAAAAAGTCTTTATTTCATGCTTTTGCTTCCGTAGCAAGTTCCTTCTCAAATTTTTGCTTTGCCTGTCTTATCAATGCTTTGCATTTAACTTGCCAGTGCTTGTGCTGTTTCCAGTTTTCGTCGTTTGGCTCTTTTTTCCATTTCCTGAAAGATGCTTTTTTGGCAGCAACAGCCTCTTTGACCTCACATTTAAACCATGCTGGCAGTTTTTTGGACTTTTTCTTCCACTTTTCTTAATGAGTGGAATACAGCCGGACTGGGCTTCCAGGATAGTATTTTTAAACAGCACCCAAAGCTTGATGAAGTCTTTAACCTTTGCAACTGCTCCTTTTATTTTTTTCTTAACTATATTCCTCATTTTATCATAGTCTCCCTTTCAAAGTTAAAAGGTAGTACTGTGGATTTCTGTACTATCCCTCTTCCACTAATTAAATCAAACACGATCATGCTATGATCGTTATTGCCAAGTGGTCCCAACACCCTTATTTCTTGCACCAGATCTGGTGTTCCACTAAGGACTACGTCCAGTATGGCTTCCCCTCTGGTCGGTTCATGAACCAGCTGCTCCAAGAAGCAGTCATTTATTTCATCTAGAAACTTTATTTCCCTAGCATGTCCTGCCATGACACTGACCCAGTCGATACCGGGGTAATTGAAATCACCCATTATTACTACTCTGCTGTGACTTTTGTTAGCTTCCCTGATCTCTTTGAGCATTTCATCATCCATTTGTTCATTCTGGCCAGGCGGTCGATAGTACACCCCCACTGCCATCACCTTCCCCTTCATACATGGAATTTCAATCCATAGAGATTCTACGGAAAATTTTGTTTCCTGCAAAACTTTAATCCTTTCTGACTCAATGCCCTCTCTAACATACAGCGCGACCCCTCCACCAATTTGATCAGTTCTATCATTACGATATAGTTTGTATCCAGGTATCACAGTGTCCCACTGGTTATCCTCCTTCCACCATGTCTCTGAGATTGCAATCATATCTAACCTCTCATTTAATGCTATATATTCTAACTCTCCCATCTTATTGTTTAGATTTCTAGCATTTGCATACAATCATTTTAGAGACTGTATTTTATTAATATTAATCTAGCTATTGGTAGGCATGGGGAATTTGGAATCTTTATGCTCTGTCTGCACCATACTCAAGGGCATTTGGGCTACTTTACTCTTTTTTGGAACCTCACTGCTTTTGGTAGTATCCTCCAAGGATACCTTCTTCTGAACCATGCGCTCTTGGGCGACTGTCGGCTTTCCCCTATTTTCTAGTTTAAAAGCTTCTCTATCTCCTTTTTAAAGGTTAATGCCAGCAGTCTGGTTCCATCCTGGTTAAGGTGAAGCCCATCCCTTCGGAAGAGCCCCTCCTTTCCCCATAATGTTCCCCAGTTCCTAACAAATCCAAAACCCTCATCCTTGCACCATCGTCTCATCCACGCATTCAGACTCTGGAGCTCTGCCTGCCTTTTGGGTCCTGCACGTGGAACGGGAAGCATTTCGGAGAATGCTACCCTGAAAGTACTGGATTTCAACTCCCTACCTAAAAGCTTAAATTTAGCCTCCAGAACTTCCCTACCACATTTTCCTATGTCATTGGTACTGACATGTACCAAGACAGCAGACTCCTCCCCAGCACTATCTAAGATCTTATCTAGGCGGTGCGTGAGATCCGCTACCTTCGCACCAGGCAGGCATGTTACCAGGCGATCCTCATGTCCACCAGTCACCCAGCTATCTACATGCCTAATGATTGAATCACCAACTATAACAGCTGTCCTAACCCTCCCCTCATGGGCACATGGCCCTGGAGAAATGTCCTCAGTGCGAGAGGGTTTTACATCATCTGGAGGACAGGTCCTAGTTACAGGATCACGTCCTGCCACACCAGGGTGATGCTCTCCTTCACGTGACCTCTCTTCCATTGCAACAGGGATGCTGCCAGACTGGAGGTGGGACTTCAGGACTATATCCCTGTAGGCCTCGTCTATGTACTTCTCTGTCTTTCTTATGTCTTCCAGGTCTGCTACTCTAGCCTCTAGAGAACGGACTTGTTCTCTGAGAGCAAAGAGCTCCTTGCACTCAGTGCATACGTAAGACCTCTCACCAACTGGGAGAAAATCATACTGTAAGATTTAGTCAGGTTACTCTCCTGTAGGTCCTGGGTTCATTTCACTTCACAGAGGCAGTAGGGTTTGAAATAAAACAACCAAACAGGTGTGGCTTGGAGAAAGGTATTGAACAGAGGTATATAGTGATTGTTACAGAGCTGTTTCAGTGTGCATCAATGAATCTGTGTGTGCATGTGCATGTGCATGTGTGAAGTGTGAGAGAGAGATAGGCCAGAACATGTGAGTCAGAGCCTCATGGCAAGGGAGAGAGAGAGAGAGAGAGCGGGGGAGGGGTGAAGGGAATTGATTATCAGAGCCTCCTGTCCTTCATGTCCGATGAATGGTGGAAGAGAGAGAGGTCAGAGCCTCATGGCAAGGTGTAGTGGAAGAGAGAGAGAGAGCAGGGGAGGGGTGAAGGGAATTGATTATCAGAGCCTCCTGTCCTTCATGTCCGATGAATGGTGGAAGAGAGAGAGAGAGAAAGTGTTTCTGTCCTTTATAGTGAATTGAATCCTCTCCAGCACTTCCCCTTGAGGTCTGCTAGCCACTCCCTTTAAGGTCTGCCATTCTTGATTTAGCAAGGAGGGGCTTCAGACAGGCCTTGGAGACTGAAATCACCAGGGGGTCAGAGTTAATCTCATCTTGTAAACTGTCCTATTACCTTTGGAGACTGAAATCACCAGAGTCCAAAGCTGCATGAAATGTATGCTGACACATACATGTGACACTCAATGCAAAAGACTGGAAAACCCCCATATCGCTGCTGGACTGTTGTCTGCATCTTAGTTTAAAGCTTGTGTTTAGGTCTTTAAATTCTGTATTTACTAAGGGTTGGTGTAGATGCTTATACTGATAAAAGTGTATCTAATACCTCTAATATACCTTGTTCACCTGAAGCTTAATTAATCTCAGGTCCTCAATGTATGACTGATTTGGATAAAGAGCTGCACCTGAGAGCAGCTCCTTTCCTCTAAGACGTGTAAGTACCTATAAAGCTACAATCACCCCAGGGGCGGGTGGGAAATAAGACCTATTAAAAGAGGGCTGTTACAAAGGTACCCTGTCCTGTACCCTCAGCAGGGGGGGGAGGGGGTAGTCCCTCAGGTAGGCTAGAGCAGGAAAAAAAGTTTAAAACGCAGCAGGTTCTGGGGACAGAGCAGGGAGAGATATTTAATTTAAAGTAACAGTTAACCTGGCTACCACACAAAGGCCAGTTAGTTGAGAGAGGCAAGGTAAGTTATACAGCTGAGAAAGCTGAAGTGCAAAACTAAAGGGAACAGGGAGGTGAAGTAGCACACCAATAAAGACAACAATAAATAATTAAATAGACAGCTAGAACTCACAGCAAATTTGTCACAGGAGTTAAATATCCACCTCTCTAGCAGAGCACTGTGAGGGCACTGCTCTTCCCAGAGCAGAGAGAGGCAAACAGAACAGACTATGCACATGTGACACCTCAGCCGTCTCTTTTCCAAGTTGAAGAGCCCTAACCTTTTAAGCCTTTCTTCATAGGAGTATCTTTTGATCCCCTTTACCATGTTGGTGGCTGTACCTTTTCTAATTCTGCTATGTCCTTTTTAAGATATGATGACCAGAACTGCACACAATGTTCAAGGTGCAGTCGCACCATGGAACGATACATTGGCATTATATCATCCTTGGTTTGATTTTCCATTCTTTTCCTTATGATTCCTAGCATTTTATTTGCTTTCTTGGCCGCCACTGTACAGTAGGCGGAGGGTTTCAACATATTATCCACGATGACACCTAAATCCTTTTCTTGGGTGATGATGGTTCCTAATGTAGAACCTTGCATCGTGTAACCATAGTTTGGGATGTTCTTTCCTAGGTTCATAAAACTTTGCACTTGCCCACATTCAATTTCATCTGCCATTTGGATGTCCAATCTTCCAATTTATCAAGGTCCTCCTGCAATTTTTCACAATCCTCTTGTGTTTGAAGAGTCATCTGCAAATTTTATCACCTTACTCACTATTCCTATTACCAGGTTATTTATCAATATGTTAAAAAGCCTTTTCCCTATTCGCACCCTCTTTTTGGAACTTGCTCCCAGAGGAGATAAGATCCCTTGACACAATTATGGAGTTCTGCTGTAGGCTTAAATCACACCTCTTCGCAGCATCCTTTGGATCTAATACTTAGCAACAAACAAGAGCCACTGCAAGGAGTCTTTATTCACGATTTTGAGATATCCTCCCTATCGATTCATCTCATCTCTAGCCACATCTCAGCACCTACCCACGCACTAATTGCCAAATGTTCAATGTCCTGTTAATGTTAATCATGCTTAAAAGGTTATATTGATAAATGTTTCCTCTATGTTTTCCAATTTCTCTCATCCAATTATGTTTAAATTCCTTGCAATTTCAGTTGTTCATAAACCGCTTTGACTTTCAGATAAAAGCAGTATAAAAAAAGTTGTTAAATAAAAGAAACAAACAAATTCTGAGATATGTCTCGCCAAGCAGATCACAACTAGGAAGATGGTCTTAAGGGACAGATTCAGAGGCTCAAAGGGCTCAGACATTAAGGCCCGGAGAACTAAGCAGAGATCCCAAGAAGGAATGATTGAATGCAGGAGAGGATACAAGTGCCGTACCTCCTGAAGGAAAAATGAGACATCTGGGTAGGAGGCAAAGTACACACCACCACTGGACCTCTGAAGCATGACAAGGATGCCACCTGAACCTTCAGGGAACTAAAAGAAAAGGCCCTTGTCAAGACCATCCAGAAGAAAAGCAACTGAGGAAGGTACTACTATTACTACTAATAATAATAATTTGTATAGCGCTACAAGGTGTACACAGTGCTGTACATATAGATGTACTGCTACTGCTAGTAATAGAAGTATATTACACTACTCCCCCCGACAGAGCCAGAAGATCCGCAGCAATCAACATACTAGTAACACCGAAAGCAGTAACACAATGCATCCAGGCAACAGCAAGCAAGGCATTTAGGTTCTGCGCACCCAGATGCTGGAACGCCCTTCCACCTAGCATCCGGGCAATCCCTGACCTAACACAATTTAGGAAGACGTTGAAGCACCACATCTTCCTCAAACACTACCCGGACGATTGCGTTCCATGAACCGTTCCCCCTTCTAGTTACAATGCACTATGAATACTCTGATTTGACTTGATGTGATGCCTATATGTTAAATAGTTTCCCCGGTTTTACCCAAGTTTAAGCACCTGTTCTTTGTAAATGCAGAGCAGATTCTGGCATTGTATAAGCTTTCTGTTGTCAAACTGCACTGATGCTGAATAGCGCGGTATAAAAGAGACTGTAAATAAATAAAATAAATATATCTATATGTACAGCACTGCGAACACCTTGTAGCGCTATACAAATGATTAGAAGTAGTAGTACATCTATACATACTACTTATAGTAGCAGTACCTCTATATGTACTACTACTACTATAAGTTGACTGTTTAAAGTTATCATATTCCCAACATACCCCTTCTCCAATGTTCTATGTATCAAGTTATTGTTCTCTGTAAACTACTTTGATAGCTTGAAAAATAAAATATAAAAAAGTTTAAATAAAATAATCTACAGCACTGAATATACCTTGTAGCGCTATTACAATGATTACTACTACTAATCATTTGTATACTACTACTAGACCTATCATTGTGCTTGCTGGGAGGAGGTAAACTCCCCGGGTCTGTGTGCCCTACAATAGGACTGTGTCCAGGATAAAAAAAAAACCCAGAAGTAAAAGGAGGGATTCCTGGGGGTGATACTGAAAGGAATCTCAGGAATTTTGGGGGATCTAGGTATCGGGAATGAGGGGCAGACGTCAAGGAAGAGGATGTGCCAGCTCAATTCCTAGACCCCTTAAGCCCATCCTCCAGGAAGCAAAGAGGTTTGGACTCAGCCAAACATTAGCTTCTCCAAGTACTCCTCAAACAAGAGCTTCCCTTTAAAGGCAAGCCGGGACAACCAGGACTTGGATGCTGAGTACGCTACACAGTGGCGAAGCCACAGCCAACATCGTGCCATCAAGAAGCCAATATCCTTAGCTGCCAAGCAGACTAGATTACACACAGATTCTGACAGAAAGGCTGAGTGTCTATATCTCAGATTTTGGTATCATCTGCAAAAGGCAAACCTTACCCAACAGCTCTTCTGCGATATCACTAACAAAAATGTTAAAAAGAAACGGACCAAGGACAGATCCCTGTGGCACACCACTGGCAACATTCTTCTCCTTAGAGTGAACTCCATTTACTTGTACCCTTTGTTACCTTCCACTCAACAGATTTCTAAACCCAGTCACTTTAGAGCCCATCCCTAGGGTGCTCAATTTATTTATAAGTCTCCTGTATGAACGGTGTCAAAAGCTTTATCGAAATCTAAGTATATTACATCTAGGCTCTCCCTCTGTCAAACTCTCTTGTTGCCCAGTCAAAGAAATTCATTAGATTTGTCTGACAAGACCTGCCTCTAGTAAAGCCATGTTACCTCAGACACTGCAATTCACTGAACTCCAGAAAACTCATTATCCTCTGTTTTAGCAGAGTTTCCATTAATTTACTCACCACAGAGGTCAGACTAACCAGCTTGTATATCCCAACCTCATCCTTATTTCCACTTTTGTGTAAAGAGACCACATGTGCCCTTCTCCAGTCTTCTGGACAACTCCCAACTCTAAAGAAGCACTGAAAAGGTCAGACAGTAGAGCCGCTACAATTTTCTCAAATTCCTTTAATAATCTTGGATGTATCCCATCCGGCCTCACCACTTTCTCTACTCATAGTTTGGCAAATTTCTCATGAACACAGTCTTTTGAAACTTTTTCAAGATCCCATTCACTTCTGTTCCTATTTGTGGGTGTGTCCTTGGTCCTAGCCTGAAGCAAAAGGAACAGAAGGAATCAATCCTCACATATGGTGGTGTTGGTGCCAACAGAGCCAGCACGGAGCATTTCCCCAGCTTTCAGAGAAAGCCTTTGGGAATGCTACCACGCAAGTGTGGCCCCCTTCCCACCCAAGAGTGATATAGCTAAGATGGCAGTCAAACAAAAAACAGAAGGACAGCAACTCCTAGGGGAGGAGGGAGGATTGGGAGAACAGGTTCCTGCTGTTCCTGGAGAACACCTGTTACAGCTGGGTAACTACGCTTTCTCCAGGAACAAGCAGGAAGTCAGTCCTCACACAGAGGACTCCCTAGCTCCAGGCTGCCGAGGACCGAACCACAACAGTACCAACGGCAACCCATCGGGTGGCCGTGAGCTGTAGAAGGTGAGTCCCCGCTGAGAGACTCTGCAAGACCCTAGCATCCAGCAACATAATCGTTCCGGTAGCCTAAATACAGAAGGGTCAGAGGGCAGGAGTTGCCTACACTCCAAGAATATTCACAGCACTGCCTGACCAAAGGCGCCGTCCCTGCAGGACTCCCTTTCTAGCCAGAAGTGAGCTGCGAATGTGTGAATGGATGACCAAGTGGTGGTTCTGCAAATCTCAGTTCCCAGCACAGAGCGGAGGTGGGCCACCGATGTGGCCATCGCCATCATGCAATGTGCTGTGATCCGGTGCTCCAGATGGAGGCCTGCCCGCTCATAAGCGAGAGCAATGCAGTCTGCCACCCAAGAGGATAGGGTACGCATGATCACAGGAAGCCCCAGTCTGCTAGGGTCGTAGGACATGAAAAGCTGAGGTGCTTTGCAATGGCCCTGGGTCCACTGTAGATAGAAGGAGGACAGGGCCCGTTGACAGTCCAGTGTGTGGAGTATGAGCTCCTCCCTGCCAGTGTGAGCCCACGGGTAGAAGGTGGGAAGTACCACCTCCTGGTTGAGATGAAATGGAGATACCACCTTCGGGAGGAATTTAGGGTGGGTGTGGAGCACTACCCTATTCTTGAAGAACCTGGTGTATGGGGGGGGGGGGGGGGTCTGCCACCAGCACTTGAAGCTCGCTGACTCTGTGAGCTGAAGTCATGGCCACCAAAGAGGCCACTTTCCAAGAAAGGTGTCTGAGGTGGCAGGTGACCAGGGGCTCAAACGGTGGTCTGGTCAGCTGGGAGAGCACCTCGTTGAAGTCCCATTCTGCCGCTAGAGGGCAGATAGGGGGCTTGGCTAGCAAAAGGTCCCTTAGGAACCGGGAGACCAGGGGCTGGCTGGATAAGAGCTTGTCCCTTATTGGGTGATGGTGAGCGGCTATGGCGCTCAGGTGTACCTGGAAAGAGTTAGAATTTAGTCCTGTGCGCAATTGATGCACTAGGTACTGAATTTTGAACAGTCTTGGCAACCAGAGGAGTCAGTGGGAATGCATATAGCAGTCTCTTGGACCATGAGATCAGAATGTGTTTGCCACTACCCTCTGTGGATGTGCCTGCTGAGAACAGAAGCGAGCCAGCTGCATGTGTCCGGTGAGGCAAACATGTCCATCTCGGGCCAGCCCCAAAGGCAGAAGAGGCTCTCCGCCACTGTGGGGTCGAAATGACACTCCTGGGGGCGCAAGACTCTGCTGAGTCTGTCCACCAGGTAGTTGTCCTGGCTCGGGAGGTAGACTGCTCATAGGAGCATGCTTTGTGCACTGCGAAAGAGAGAAGGGCTACCGCGCCTCCTGGCAGAGGGAGTACAAGTTCATGCCCTCTGCTTGTTTATGTAGAACACTTCAACCGGATTGTCCGTATGGACCAGAACAGGTAAGGTCTGTTCCATAAGAGGGTGCGGAATGCTCGTAGGGCGAGGAATACCGCCCGAAGTTCCAGGAGATTGATCTGTTGCAGAGATTCTTCCCAGGACCAGCAACCCTGAGTGCGGTGAGCTCCACAGTGAGCTCCCCAGCCCTGGAGAGAGGGCAACTGTGGTCAGTGGGGGTGCCTGGAAGGGCATTCCTGCCCGGAGGTGACCCAGGTCCTGCCACCAATCGAGGGACCTCGCCAGCTGGTGGGTAACCTTGACCCTGTCCTGGTGACAACCCGTGACCTGGGTCCACTGAGAACGCAGGCACCACTGGGCTGTCCACATGTGCAGGCGGACTAGGGGGTGTGACATGGACCCTGGAGGCCATGTGTCCTAGTAGGTGAAGGAGGCGGCGAGCCGGCACCATTCTTCAGTGTTGGACCTCCCCTGTCAGCTGTCAGGCATTCTGCCCTGTCCTGAGGCAGGAGGGCTCTGGCCTGCACTGTATCCAGCTGAGCACCAATGAACTCTAGGTTTTGCACTGGAGAAAGATATGATTTGGGGTAACTGATGATGAACCCCAGGTGCTGTAGGAGGAGGATAGTACGCTCTGTGCTCTGACTGGCTTCTGCGGCTGTGCCACCTCTGATGAGCCAGTCGTCCAAGTAGGGGAAGACAAACACCCCCTGCAGGTGCAGATGGGCAGCTACCACAATTAGGCACTTTGTGAAAACTTTTGACGAGGAGGCCAGACCTAAGGGAAGTACCCTGTATTGGTAGTGGATTCCCCCTACCATGAATCTCAAGTATTGCCGATGAGATGGGTGGACCAGGAAGTGGGTGTAGGCATCCTTTAGGTCCAAGGAGCTAAGCCAGTCTCCCTGTTGGAGGTAGGGCAGCAGTGTTTATTTATTTTATTTTATTTTATTTATTTAAAGTCTCTTTTATACCGCGCTATTCAGCATCAGTGCGGTTTACAATAAACAACGAACATACACATTTCCAATAGTACTTTGTGTTTACATATGAACAGGAGAATCACTTGGCTAACAGGGTAACTATATACAATAACAATATATACAATTTACAGGCTGGTCATGTGTCTTATTGTTTCAGACCGAGGAGATTTGTGAGGTCTCGGTAATTGGTGCTGAGCTTTCATTGGTTTCTGGGTAATGTAGGAGGAAGAGGTAGTGTTTCACAGCCTTCCTGAATTGGAATATGTCTGGGATTGTTCGGATGTTGTGAGGGAGGCTGTTCCAGATCATTGGTGCATAAGTTTGAATGCCCTGCTGGATGTTGACTTGGTGCATTGAGTCATTGATCTTGGGACTATCAAGGTGTTTTGTGCTACTGACCTTCTGTCCCTATTGTGGGGTGTCTTCTGGACTATCTCTGATAGTGATGTTGACGAGAGACCGTTGGTGGCTTTGAAGGTGAGTAGCAAGGTCTTGAATGTAATCCTACCTTGAATCGGGAGCCAGTGGAGCTGTTTCATAATGGGTGTGACATGGTCTTTCCTGGATGCTCCGTGTAGTACTCTTGCTGCGGTGTTCATTGCCATTTGCAGTGGGTTCAGAGTGGTTTGGGGGAGTCCTTGCAGTATTGCATTCGCATAATCGAAATGCGGATTATTAGTGCTTGAAAGATGGTCCTGAAATCGTCAGGCTGCAGCAGCGATCGTAGGTATCTGAGGGATCTGATTTTATGGTATACTGCCCTTACAGTGTTACTTATATGCGCCTGCATATTTAGGTTCTGGTCTAGTGTGACGCCAAGGTATCTGATCGCGGATTTGATCTGGAGGTCAGCTTCCTTCACCTTTATGTACTGTAGGCGCAGTGAAGTTACGATTTCTTGTAATGAACATGACCTCCGTCTTTTTGTGTTGAATCCGGAGGTTTTGGGATTGCAGCCAGTTGGATATTCATTATTATGCAGCATGTTATTGGTGAGAGGTCTGGGGTTTTCTGTTGCAAAAGGCATGTATAATAGCACGTCATCTGCGTATATCATGCAGTTCACGTTGAAGGACCGGATAAGGTTGCAGAGAGGTTGCATGTATATTGAACAGCAAGGCAGAGAGGGAGGATCCTTGTGGGACACCTTGGCTTTGGTGGAATGGTTCTGAAGATGTGTCTTGGATCGAACCTGCTGCCATCTGTCAGAGAGGTAGGACCTGCACCACTCGAGCGCTTTAACCGGAGATTCCTTTTTCTTTGAGGCGTTCTAAGAGGCGTTTCATGGTTCACGGAATCAAACGCGCCGCGCGATGTCAAGGAAGACAAGGACAAAGCCTTGGCGGGTATTGTTGATGCCTGATATTATGCTGCTGAAGAGTGTGGTAAGAAGGGTCTCAACCCCGTGTGCTTCTCTGAATCCGTGTTGGCATGGATCCAGTGGTGCATTGGAGTCAATGTGGTCTTGTATTTTTTGTCTCTGAACTCCTTTTCCATTATTTTTGCTAGCATCGGTATGCTTGCTATAGGTTCTGTAGGATTCCGGTTTCTGTTGGTCGAGTTTGTTGTTTTTTAGTAGAGGTCTTATTGATGTGTGTTTGAGGGTGCGTGGGAAATCACCTGTTGTGAACGATTGTTGCAATGAGTCTGGCTATGATGGGGACTGAGGTCTGTTCGAAGTTCTTGATCCAGAATGCTGGGCATGGATCAGATTGTGCTGTAGTCGTGTTGATAGCTGCTATGGTGTTTTCGATGCATTGTTTGGATGGGGTCATGAAGGTAGTGAGTGATGTTGGTTGTAAGGCTGAAGGATGTATTGGACGCAGAGTTGTTGTTTATCTGACATAGTTTGGTTTGTAGATAGTCTGCATATATTTGAGGATGGATTCATTTGCTTGTTCTGATGCAGGTTCTGTTGTAAGTCGCTTAACAAGGGCAAAACAGGTCACGAGGTTTGTTGAGGGATCTCTTTAAGGTTGTCAGCGTGGTAACGTTTCATGGTTTCAGTTACTGCGGTACGGTGCGCTGTGGCTGTAGGTTGTATGCCTTTGGTCTACTTCTGAGCGTGAGCGGCGCCATCGTCTCTCAAGTTTTCTTAGTGTCGCGAGTGAGGCTTTCAGCTCAGTAGAGTACCATGTTGTTTGCTGTGTTCGTTCCCTTGAGGTCTGTTTATGCTGGGCGAACAGCTATTGAGCTGAGTATCTCATTCCAGTTGGAGGACTAGTTCGGCTGGGTTGTGTGCTGTTGAGGTTATTAGTGGGATTGTTGATTCCAGGATAAGTTCTTTGTTGAATGGTTGGAATCTTCTTGGCGGATTGTTGGATTGACCAATTGTTGAGTTATCTGCCTTTTGGCCTTGGCTTGGTTGAGGAATTTGGAATAGGATTAATGAGTGATCAGACCATGGGACAGCGGTAATAGATAGTTCAAGGGATGGTTGTTCCTCTGCTGGTTGGGTCTGTGGTGAATATTAGATCAAGCATGCCTCCTTTTGTGTGGGTAGGATCCTTGATTAATTGGCTATATCCTAGATCCTTCAGGGCTTCGAGAAACGCTTTTGAGTGAGTGTCTTGCAGGGAGGGGAGGTGAAATCTCCTAGTACCCAGCTTGTTGTATGGTGGGCTCTGGGAGTTTGCGGCCGTGTCGATTATCGTTGTTAGTGCATCTGGATCGGATGATGGAGCTCTGTAAAGTAGATTGATGGAGGAAACACTTATTCGCTATCGAGATTGAGTCTAGGAGCGGCGAGCTGGTTGTATCTTTTATGTTGAAATGAAGGTCAGATCTGGTGATGGCGAGGACACCGCCACCCCTTTTGCCTGATCTGGACATGTATGGACAGAGAAGTTAGCGGGCAGGAGCTGGTTGAGTATCACTTTGTCATCACAGGATAGCCAGGTCTCGGTGATCAGTAGCAGGTAAAGGTTGGGTAGAGGTAACGTGTCTGAGATGATTGGCCATTTTTTTCGTACCGATCGGGCATTTACCCGGGCACATTTCAAGAGACGGGGAGTCGCTGTTTTTTTCTTTTTACTATGCTGTATTGATACATGCAGGAGTGGTGGTGTGTGTGTTTGAGTGGTTTCTAGTGATTCATAGAATGGGGCATCTGGCCACCTCTTTCTATAACTGTGGATAGGTGGTATGTGATTGTTGTTAGTATATAGGCCAGTGACATTGCCTAGTCCTGTAGCAAGGAGGTAGAGGGCAATTGAGATGGTGCAGGATAGGGCCATTTTGTGATCTATGTTGAGGTGTGGATTTGGGCTGGGCTGTTGGTTGGCGGTGTGGGTCAGCTAAGCTGCCTGGTTATGATAGTTTTTCAGTTGCAGATTACACGGGTAGTAGAGACTGCAGCTAACAGATAACTGTTGATATTGGCTAACTGCAGATTACACGGTATATTGAGTCAAAGCTAACTGGGACTGGCTGGTTCGTAGATTATACAACATATCTCAGAGGTAATTGTAAATAGGAGGTTAAGCTGATAACATCTGATCATACAACAGTAACACTAGTAGCAGGTTACGCAATTATCACTTGTTTGAGCAAACTAGATCTAGTAGGTTAGACAATTATGCTACATACATCATAGAACAAGTGTGGATAATACATTAATCTGGTATTATAAGGATATATGTATGAGCAGTGTTCCAAGGGTGAGCATCTTGAACTTCTCCCTCACCAGAAACCTGTTTAGGTCTCGGAGTCCAAGATGGGCCCGAGGCCCCTAGTTCTTTTGGGGACAAGGAATTACCTTGAATAGAAGCCCCTGCCCCAGAGGTGCTGGGGAACGGGCTCTACTGCCCTGTTTCTTAGAAGACCTGCCAACTCTGAGAGTAAGAGGGCCTCTTGAAGGAGAGGTCATACTGGCTCTCCTGGAAAGTATTCCGGTGGTGGCAGTTGGAAGCGGAGGTGGTAACCCTCCTTTACCACCCTGAGTGCTCACTGGTCCGAGGTGACCTCAGGTCATTTGTGAGCGAAGAGTGCCAGGCAGCCCCATGTGGGCTGGAGAGGGTCTCCCAGGGGGAGGGAGGCTCTATCCTGGGAGTCAAAAGCTCCCTCCAGGTTGAGCCAAAGCTGAGGTCTGCAGCTCTGGGGCCTTTGGCTTCCTGGATCAGTTTCTCTGGCCTTTAGGCTGGAATTCCTGCTGCTGCTGACTCGGGAAGGCTTGATAATGGTGTCTTTGGTGGAAAGGGCTCTTCTTCCTCAAGAAGGTTGGTCTTTTCCCCCGAGGTTTTCTTTGAGAGCCTTTGCCTCAATCTTGACCGCCTTGTTGGCCATAGGTTTTCCAAACAGGTTCTCCCTGGTGCAGGGGACATCCAGCAGCTTTTCCTGGACCTGTTGTTCAAGGTCAGAGGTCTGTAGCCAGGCCTGGTGCCAAGCCCCGATGCCTGCAGCTGCTGCCTGGGCTGCAGCCATGAAACCATCGTAGGTGGCCCAGGATAAGAACTTAGAGCAGTCTCGGATGGCTGTCACCAAGGTCTGGAACCACTGCGTGGATTCCCCGGCAAGCCCTGCTAAGAAGCCCACAAGCTCCTGAATGAGGCTCTTCAGATACATACCGATGTAGAGCTCATAGGTTTGTATCCAGCATTGACCCCTGGATGCACTTGCACCCAAGGGCGTCGAGGGTTCTGGCCTCACTACCTGGGGTATAGAAGAGCAAGTTTTCTGACTCTTGAGCTTCTGCATCAAGGATTCCACCACCACGGCGTTGTGGGGAAGTTGGGACTTTTGGAAGCCTGGACTCCTCTTGACACGGTAGATGGCGTTGAGGAGTCTGCTGACCACAGACACAGAGACCAGGGTTTCCCACATCCACAAAAGCAGCCACTCGAGGATGGGTTGCATCGGCACCGACAGAGCCTCCTTTGGCAGGGACTCATACTGGAGGATCCCCAGTTCTTCGATGTGCGGGTCTTCCTCAGACTCTGTCGGGACAGAGAGAGCTCGGGCCATGTCCCAGACGAAGTCATGGAATGCCACTTCCTCGGGTGGGGAATGGTGCTGGGATTCTGGAAGAGATGGCTCCGAGGGGATGTCTCGGTGTCGAGAGGTCTCGGGTGAGGCCTTGACATCTGTCTCCCAGTCTGAATCCAAGGATGTTGAGTCGTCTGAGGCTTGAAGCTCCCACGCCACAAGGCCTGCGTCGGGAACCGAGATCCCCCGATGGGACTTGGGTCAGACTTCCTGAAACTAGCCAGGGAGGACTGGACACCCGAGGATTGGGACCAGGACTGGGACCTCGATCAGTGCCGAGGGCTCACCCGAGGCCGATAGTGTGCGGGGCCCAGCTCAACGCCCAGGGACGCCACCACAGTCGGGGGCCCGGTTGTCGTGGCATATGATGTGGATGAGCCTGACATCGCCTCCTGCATGGCCAGAATGGCAGAGATATTCTGCTCCAGGACTACCATTCTGACCTCGATGCCAGAAGGCTCTGCAGCTTTAAGCGTGGGCACTGAGGTTCTCAGGCCCGAAGCCGGCACTCTTGTGGGCACATCCTCGTCTAGGACTAAGGCCTCAGGGAGCCTTGCACTGTCACCGCCGGCCGAGGACTCCTTCCTAGAGACCTTAGGGGAGCGCTGCTTGGAGTCGCCCAAGTCCCACCACAGGACCTCACCAGGTTTCCCCTGGTGGAACCTCAACTGGCTTAGAGGATTTTTTTTCTTTTTCTTGCCAGAGTCCAGCATCGTTCCGGAAGAGCCGCCGCCATGGGACTCTGAAGATGCCCAGGCCTCACAGAATGTGCTCGGCTTTGGACTCAGCGTTGGTGAAGTCGGGGCTGAACTGGACCATGGGAACATCTTTTCCTGCAACCTTTTTCGTTGGTTTGTGGAGTCATGGCCTGGCACGGGTCGCAGGAGATACTGTCGTGGTCTGGGCCAAGGAAATGCAAGCAGCAGCCGTGGGTGTCTATGACAGACATAATTTGACTGAAACAATCACATTTTGTTTTTAAAACCACCAGGAGACATAGTGGATCACACCCGGCCAGGGTCGACAACCCCTGGGAGAAAAAGAGTGTGAACGCCAGTCGAGGCAAGCCTCAATGGAAAAAAGAAAGGGGAGCCGAGAACAGCGTCTGGAAAGGTGCTGGATCAAGGCGGGAAGAGGAACCAGTACGCAAACCGGGAACAACTCACTATAGAGGATAATTTTTAGGAATTTATCTGGGAAAACAGGACATGGGTCTGTTGGGCTCCATGGAAAAAAGGAGACTGAGCAAGATGGCACCATTGGGTAGGAAGGGGACCACGCATGTGTGGTAGCATTCCAAAAGGCTTTCTTTGAAAGCTGGGGAAATGCTCCGCGTGGGCTCTATCGGCACCAATGTCACCATATGTGAGGACTGACTTCCTGCTTGTTCCTGGAGAACGGAGGTACCCTAGGTGGACTCTTCATACTGCCAACCCTCCCAACCCTATTGTTACGGCTGCTTCCCCTTTCCTGTGCCTGTAGCAGCAGCAGTGACTCAAAATCTGTGATGCAGTGCTTATCTAAAAGGCTTTGGCGCTATGTCAGGGTGTCCATGTCCTCCTACCTGTCACTTCTGTCCATCTCTCACACAGACTTCCAGTTTAGCATGACACAATTAACTTTTTTTTTTTTGCCAGATTGCCAAGGAGCCTGTAAAAAAATAACTACATCTCATTGAGCTGTAAAAACATTGTTGCTCACCTTTTAACAAGTGTTTTCTGTAGACAGCACGACTGATCAAGCACACAATCCCTCCGATCTTAGATGTTGCAAGTGTTGGGAACTAGCTGAGGAGATCACTTTGCATAGGAAGGGCTGTGCATGCTCAGAGCTTTACACTAAGGTTTGACAAATGGGAGAGCTGTTCCATCCCCAGCAATGTGCGATGATGTAACCTACTTATGTGCATGATCAATTGTGCTGTCTACAGAAAACACCCGTTACAAGTGAACAAAAATACTTTACAGCTGCTTGGCAACCCAAGCAAAAGAAGATTACTATATATTTATTTAGACAGATTTGTATGCCACCTTTTCCTTCAATCAAGGTGGTCACCTCACAACACAATTGGAGGGTTACATTTAACATTAAGGTACGTGTAAACATTTAGACAGTACAGTTAAGTGACAGTATTTAGACAGTACAGTTGAGGTAACATATAACAAAGGTATTTACTAATGTGGTGTGATGAATTTGTTTGTGTGGATGGGGTGTGTGTGTGTTAGTTGGCAGTGATGTTAGTATTGCTGTTTGGGTAAGGGATGTTGCTTGAATGCCCATAGGTTTCTATAAATAACCATGTTTTGAGGTCTTTGCGGAAGTCTGAGGTCTTCTAAAGCTCTCAGGCTCATTGGTAGGGAGTTCCATATTGAGGATGCCAGTAGTGATGGTGCTCTTTTTGAGGTTGTTTGTTTGGTTTTGTGATAGCCTGCAGGGGTGCTGATCATGTTATTATTGGTTCTTGGTCTATTGCTGATGTCTCTTGTTATAATGCTTTGAAGTATGTCCGCTGAGAGATGGTGAATGACTTTGAAGATTATCATGATTATTTTGTATTTAGCTCTTGCCACCATTGGGAGCCAGTGTAGTTGTTGTAGGACGGGAGTGATGTGCTCGGTCCTTGGGGTGTCTGTAATGATGCGTGCTGTAGTGTTTTGTACCATCTGTAGTGGGTGTAGTGTTTGGTGAGGAAGGCCTTGGCATAGTGAGTTTCCATAATCAAGCAGAGGTGTGATGAGTGCTTGACATACTGTTTGGAAGTGATCTTGACGGAGATTTGGTTTGATTTGTCTGACTGTTTTTAATCGATGATATGCCTTGTTCGCAGTTTTGTTGATGTGAGATTTTAAGTTCAGAGCTCTGTCTAGTGTTATGCCCAGATATTTAACTTCTTTGACTATTATGTGTTTGTCTAGGATGCTTATGGTTTGTGGGGGTGTGAATGTGGAGTTCCTGGTAACGAACATTGCCTCAGTTTTGTCGTAGTTGACTGTTAAGTTGTTGTCTATGAGCCAGTCATTCATGTCTTTGAGGCATTTTGTTATTGGTGTAGTGTTTAGTGCCAATAAGTTGACTGGAGCGTACACCATGATGTCGTCAGCATAAATGTGGTAGCATAGATTATGGTTCTTGATGATGTTGCATATGGGCTGTATGTAGATGTTAAAGAGCATTGAAGATAGGGCTGAGCCTTGACATATTCCCTGCGTGACGGGGAATTGTAGGGATTTCTTTTGATTGCACTTGACTTGTTGCATTCGCCCTTCCAGGTATGATGTAAACCACTTTAGGGTATTCTTGTATAGTCCTATCTGTTGTAGGCGTTGCAGTAGCTTAGGGTGTGACACGGTATCGAAGGCTGCTGAGATATCCATGAACACTAGGAGGAAGCCGTTCTTTATGTTGTCAATGCCTCTTAGAAGATTGTCAAAGAGGGAGGTGAGTAGTGTTTCCACGCCGTGTTTGGGCTTGAATCCGTGCTGATGTACATCCAGAGGGGCATTGATATCTATATGGTCCTGAAGTTGCCTTTGGACTGCTTTTTCCATGACTTTAGCAAGGAATGGCAGGTTAGAGATGGGACGGTATAATTTTGGTTCGGATGGGCTCAGATTGCTATTTTTAATTATTGGTCATATCATTGCATGCTTTAGGGATTGCGGCATGTATCCTTGTTGGAGTGAATCCTTGACGATTTTATGAATGTGATGAGAGAGCTGGTTTTTGTGGCTTTGATCCATGACACTGGGCATGGGTCTGATGGTGAAGTTGTTGTGTTTAGACCAGATATAATGTCTTCTACTTGCTGTTTTGTTGGTATGTTGAAGCTCTCCCATGTTTGATGTTTCTTCTTTATCGTGTGATCATTTGTTTGTTGTGAGGTAGAGTTTGTTTGGCTTGTGTTTTTTGACTTCATGTAGTCTGCAGATTTTTGTGGGTCAAGATGGTTGGTGCTTTGTTGCGTGTCATCCTTAGTGAGCTTTTGGATAATGCTAAAAAGTTCTTGGTCTACTGGTAGATTTCATGATTAGGTTGGTATGGTGGTGTTGTTTGCGTTCATTTATTAGATTGTTATACTCCCGTTGTTGTCTCTGTATTGTGTTAGGAAGTTATGTGTCTTGTTCAGTCTCCATTTTCGTTCTAGTCTTCTTAATGTGCGCTTTGCAACTCTTATTTCTTGTGAATACCATGGGGCGTTGTATCTTTTGCATGTTTGTGGTTCATTGTTGGTTGGGGCAGATGCTGCGTTGGCTATTATTGTGTTCCATTCTTCTATATTAAGATCCAGGGTGTCTTGTTCCTGATGAAGTTGTGGATTGATTTCATTGATGAATGAGTCTCTGTCAAATGTTTTGAACCGTCTGATTATTCTTTCATCTTCTTTGCGTTGGGTGGGGTTATTCAGGGTCATGGTGAATTCAATTACATGGTGGTCTGACCAGGGGACTTGGGTGATTATTGGTTTTGTAGTTTTGTTCTGTTCCACCAATTATGTTGGCATGAATATCATGTCCGGAGTTGTACCATGTTTGTGTGTTGGGGCGTTAATTGTCTGGCAGTACTTTAGTGACTCCATGGCTTTTAAGAACTTTGCATTTTCTCTGGTGGGTGCGGATGTTAGGTTGTAGTCTCCTAGTACAACTAGAGGTTTGTGTCTTCTGTTGTGTGCGCATATCGTTTCAATTACTGTGGATAGGTGTTCAGTTGTGGTTCCAGGTGGTCTGTATGTGAGGGAGATGGTTAGGTATTTGTTGGCTATAGTGAGTGTGTTGGATTTGATTGTGTTAGTGGAGGCTATTGTTTTGAATCTGAAATCCTTTCTGGTATTAGTACTCCTCCTCCTCTCTTTTGTGCTCTGATGCAGTTGAATGCTGAGTATCCTGTTGGGGTTACTTGATTTAATATGACCTGGTCTGAGTCGTCTAGCCAGGTCTCAGTGATACATGTTATATCAAGCTTCTTGTCTTGGATTCGGTCAAGGACAGTATTTGGTTTGTTCCTGATAGATCTGGCGTTTAGTAAAGCACATCTGATGTTTGCTGATATGATTGGGTTTATATGTCTATTATTTGTGAGGTGAGAGGGTGTGTTACGTGTGTCCCTGTATGGTTTATGAGCTGTATTCTTTGCTTGTTGGCGTTCTTTGTGTATGTGTGATGGTGGTGTGCATCTAGATTGGGTGGTATGTAGGTTTATCAGGGGTATTTGTTTGTTTAGTCTGATGCTGTATGTGCAGAGTGCAAACATGTGGAGGAATGTGGGTAGGCCATAAAGTAATGGGTAGTGGAGTGCATTTTATAACGTGTATTTGCTGACCTGGGTTGTAGTTTGTTGAGTGGGGTAGTAGGCTTGTGTAGCGTGAGTTGTTTATGAACCAGGGTATGCAAATTGTTATTAGGCTATGCAAATTGGATAGCAAGTTCTACGCCATTAATCTACAAACAGTTGATTGCCCAGACAAGGTATCAGTATTCAATTCTAAGCAATTAATCTACAAGCAGTTGATCAGTTTATAAGCAATTGGTTGTTGAGGCAAAGGTCTATGCAGTTAATCTACAATGCTTTCACATGACAAACGCTACTATCCTGTGGAGAATAATGCCCTCAACATTTTAGAATAGTTACAGAAGGGGGCTAAATGAGCAAGTGAAACTTGGCAAGTGGAATGGAAGAGTAGCCTAATGGTTAGAGCAGTGTCTTGCTGACCAAAGAGACTAGGGTTTGAATCCTACTCCTTGTGGCCTTGATCAAGTCACTTAACCCTCCATTGCCTGAGATGCAAACTTAGATTGTAAGCCCTCCAGCTTAAGGGAAATACCTACTGTACCTGAATGTAACAACTATTACTAGAAAGGCTTGAGCTAAATAACTGAATTTGTTCTGAATTAGTCTACTTAGGATTGTAGAAATAAGGGTCCTCTAAGATGTGTTGCAATTATGTTGTTTCTTTACAGACCTGTATATAGTATGTACTAAAATTAACATCTTCTTTGTTAACCCTTATTTCTACTAAATCAGAACTCCATATCTTAATAACTAATACATATGGGACAGCCTTCAACTTATCTTTTATCTCTAATCCATAAATAAGAAATTTACATATCGAATAATTTTCTTTTCTTGAATTTTGCTAGACCTAGGTTATGCTCCCTTGCCAGCAGTTGAAGGCAGACTTTAGCGACTTTCAATGATGTAGTCATTGGTATATTCACTGGTACAGCAATGAGAAATACCAGTATAAACATCCCAAGCAGTAAGCAAGACTGAAAAACGTAGAGAAAAAGTAGGAAAGTTATTAACAACCATAACTTGGAATGTCTGGAACATTTGGATCTCTTACAACTGACTCTGCATCAGAAAGTGATAGGTGACAATGCAATAAAGAGGTCAGAGGGCAGGTACTGCATTGGTTTAACAGGATTCAAGGAAAGAAAGTGATCAGGTATGTAGTTTTCTCCTTTCATATCTTACTATACAAGTCTAGATGAGTGGGACGTACCCAAGCATTAAGGATCCAGGGTGGGAGTAAGATGACACTCTGGACAGAGCTGACCTGCCAAAGGTGCCATCTGCTTCTGCTCCCACATACAACCTGTAATGCTGTACAAAGGTGTTCAGAGATGACTAAGTAGCCTCTGGAGTCACCAAAGAAAACTCCGCCCAGGAAGAGATGTGTGTCCTAATGGAGTGAGCTCCGACTCCCTCTTTCCACACAGAAGGTAGGCCAAACTAATAGCCTTGGATGCTGCCTGTCTCTTCCTCGGACCGTTGGAGAAGAAAGAGGTGGACCAAATAATGAAATTAATTAGTAAGCTCCAGGTACTTAACGCTCTCCTGACATCCACCAGACGCAGAAAGGGGTCTGCTTGAAGGTCCTTCACTTTAAAAAAATAAAGAGCAATAAATAAATTAATATGACCACCCAGGGGAGATGGCACCTTTTGGAAAAGGTATGGCAAAGTCTGCTAGGAGACAGATGCAGTCGAGATGATCACAAAAGGCTCCTTGTACGACAAAGAACTGTAGCTCTGACATTCACCTGGCAGACAAAATAGCCACCAAGAAAACCACTTTGAGGGTCAATCCTTGAGAGAGGCCTTTTGAATGGGCTCAAAGAGGGCTTTTCAGCTTCAACACAAGAAAAAGACTTGAGGAACAACCAGATATACTGACAGACAGATCTGCTTCACTACCTTGACAAAGCAGGAGACATCAGGGTGCACCACCAAGGACACACCCTAAATACACTTCTGGTAGCATGCCTGGACTGCTGCTTGAACCTTGAGAGAGTTCAGACCCACCCTTGGTCCAGATCAGACTGCACAAAGGGCAGCACAGTGATTATGTCTGCTTTCCTGGCCTCCAAGGCCTTACAAGAATACAGGTTTTTTTTTAAGACCCTTCAAACTCTCGCATAGGTCAAGGAAGTAGAGGCCCTCTGGGCCTTGAGGAGCATGTCAACTACCACTCCAGAGTAGCCTTTTTTTTGGACAGCCAATGCCTCTCACGAGCCAAGCTGCAAGCAAGAAGGGAACAGATCCTCCATCACCACGGGCTCTTGACACAAAGCCCCACTCTTGGGGAAGTAAGAGAGGGAACACCACCTTACCGTAAACTCAAGAGATTCACATACGATGGCCTGCATAGCCAGTCAGGCACCACTAGACTCTTTTTGGCCCTTGGCGAGACCAAATTCTGTACAGCAGACTGCTCACCATGAGCCACAGGGAGAAAACATAGGAGCCCCTCCTGGGGCCACTCAAGCCCACACGTGGTAAACGTTTCCTTTTTTGCTGTCATTTTCATGCAATCCACTCCATTCTTGATTTATTGGCCCAAATTTCTATTGCATACAGTTATTTTTATTTATTTATTTATTACAGTTGCTTATATACCGCACTATTCGGTATCAGCGCGGTTTACAGTATAACAAAGTGACCAATATACACATTCTGTTTGGTTTTACATCGAACAGGAATATAAACTTGGATAACAGGGGCTGAACTATATACATGAACTATTTACATGAAATATGCTATATACATGAGGTAAAATTCCTATAACATTGTTGAATTGCACAATAAATGATGAATCCGTTTTGAATACTTGAGACCTTGTGAGTATGGGCTGCAAAAGGGCGGTAATTCTTAGTTGGTGCTAACTAAATTCATCGCTGGTTGGGTAGTATTGGAGGAAGAGGTGATATTTGATTGCCTTCCTGAATTGGGTCAGGTCTGCTATAGCTCGAATGTCTGGTGGGAGTGCATTCCAACATTTGGGGACGTAAAGGCTGAAGGCCCTATTTGCTGTTGTATTATTGCATTTTGTCAAGGTCTTCGGGGTTGCTAATAAATTTAGGGCTGTTGACCTCCTAGCTCTGTTGGGGGGCACTGTATGGATGAGATCCGTAAGTGCTGTGGAGGAAAGGCGCTTGATTGCCTTGAATGAGAGGATTAATGTTTTGAAGATAATCCTTCCGTGTATAGGTAACCAATGAAGCTGTTTTAATATCGGAGTCACGTAGTCTCTTCTGGAGGCTCCATGAAGAATCCTTGCTGCAGCATTCATGGCCAGTTGTAGCGAGTTTAGTGTGGATTGCGGGAGACCTTGTAGGATGGAATTGGCAAAGTCAAAGTGCGGCAGGATCAGTGCTTGGTATATGGTCCGGAAATCATCTGGCTCCAGTAGGGAGCGCAGATGTCTGAGTGAACGGATTTTAAAATAGACCGCTTTGACAATGTTGCTTATATGACATTTCATGTCCAGATGTTGGTCTAAGGTGATCCCCAGGTATTTTATTGTTTCTTTGGTTTGTAATTCCGCTTCCTTTACCTTTATATGTGTCGGTGGTGGGGTAAAATCTGGGTCTCTAGCGATGAACAATACCTCCGTTTTCTTGTGCTGGATGCGGAGGTTTTGTGCTTGTAGCCAATCCAATATGGTATTGAAGCATTCTATAAGAGGTGTAAGGTCCATTTGAACGGTTGAAAAAGGCATATATAGTAGGATGTCGTCTGCATATATCAGACAGCTCACGTTAAATGATCTAATGATGTTGCAGATGGGCTGCATGTAAATGTTGAATAGTAAAGATGACAATGAGGATCCCTGCGGCACACCTTGTGTTTGATGGAATTGTTTCGACTCTTCTGCTCCAGATTTAACATATTGACATCGGCCATTTAGATAGGAACTGCACCAATTGAGCGCGGTATTACAAATTCCCTTTTCTTTCAGTCGCCCGAGGAGAATCTCATGATGAACCGAGTCAAAGGCTGCAGCGATGTCTAAAAAGATGAGCACAAAGCCTTGTCGGATGTTGTCAATGCCTGTGAAAATGTTATTGAATAAGAAGGTGAGAAGTGTCTCTACTCCATGGTACTCTCTAAACCCGTGTTGGCAATGATCCAAGGGCGCTGTGGAGTCTATATGATCCTGGATTTGCCTTTGGACCTCTTTCTCCAATATCTTTGCTAGTATAGGAATACTAGCTATTGGTCTGTACGATTCGGCTTGTTGTGGATCAAGTTTAGTGTTCTTCAGTAACGGCCTGATAGATGTTTGCTTGAGGGTTGTAGGGAAGGAACCAGTAGTAAAGGAATGTTTTGTCAATTTTGCGATGAATGGACTAAATTCCTTGCGTAGCTCCTTGATCCAAAAAGCCGGACAAGGGTCTGTTTGTGCTGTGGAGGTATTGAGGGAAGCTATTGTATCTTCAATGCTTTTTCTAGATGGTGCAGAAAACTTACTTAAAGGGGTTATGCCGGTATGGTCTTGGAGTGAGGCTGTTGATATTTTGTCGGTCTGTATGATCTTTGACTGGAGGTAGTCAGCGAATTTTTGTGGATGGATATCCACGTGTTGTTCAGGAGTTGGTTCTTTAGAAAGGGCTTGCACCAAGTTGAAAAGATCCCGTGGTTTGTTCAGAGATCTTTTCAAAGTGTCAGTGTGGTGCTGTTTCATTTTTATTGAGATTGCTTCCCTGTGCCTTGTTAGGTGGAGTTGGTAGGCTGTCAAATCTTGTGTGGAGAGTGATCGGCGCCATTTTTTCTCTAGTCTGCGTAGTTGTGTTAGAGAAGTTCTCAATTCTTGGGAGAACCAAGGGGCCGCATTTCTTATTCTCTTGGATGTGTTATTGCTTTGTGGACGTTGTGAGATAGCCTTGAGGTTGAGGTTCCATGCGGTGACTAGTTCTTCCGGGTCCGATGAGGTTATGGTGAAGAGGGATTGGGTTTGCGATAGTATTAACTCTCTGTCAAATGCGCGGAAGTTTCTTGTTGGGGTTCGAGCTGTGTTGTAGCATTTTTGGGTACTGTGCCGCTGGCTGTCCCTGGTGGGTATTTGAAAAGTGATAAGTTTATGGTCAGACCAGGGGACGTCAATGATAGACAACATCGTGTTATGGTTTTCCTCGAGGGCTGCGTGAGGTGCGAACACCATGTCCAAGATATTGCCCTTATCGTGTGTGGGTTTGTCGATGATTTGTGTAAAGCCCAGATTCTCGATGGCTTCGAGGAATGCAGTTGCATGGCTTTGATGAAGTGAAGGGAGGTTAAAGTCTCCCATTATCCAAATAGGTGGGTTGAGGTTGTGAGCATTGGCAGCAAGGTCGAGAATTGTGGGGAGGTCCTCAGGTGATGAAGATGGTGATCTGTATAGTAGAGTGATGGAACATTGCTGGTTTTTGATGGAAAGCGAGTCCAGGTCACTTGTACTGGAGGCTTCAGTGATATGGAAATGAAGATCTGATTTTGTAAGTATTAGTACTCCCCCTCCTTTTTTAGTTTCTCTGTGTCTTATATGTACAGAGAAGTTGGGAGGTAGGAGTTGGTTGAGGATGACGTTATCCTCCGATATCCCCCAGTTAGACTATTGTATCATCATTTATTCAAGGTTACTTCAGTATGAATTGAAACTCTTACGGTCAGTCCAGAACGCAGCAGTGTGTATTCTTTCTCATGCCAAAAAATTTGATTATGTTACATACACACACACACACACCCCCCATTGATCACCATTGGCTCCCAGTCTTCTCTGGTATCAGGTACAGAATTCTTCTTTTGACTTATAAAATGCTTCAAACTGCCATCCCAGATTATCTGTCTACTCTGATCAGTCTCTATGCCCCTACTCATTGTCTTCGCTCATTTCACGCGAATCAAGCATTCCCCCGCTGTCCAAGGTAAAGTATGAATCCACCCATCAATCCGCTTTGTTTCATTGCAGCTCCTTCTCTTTGGAATAACCTTCCTACACATGTTCATTTGGAGTCTGGCATTTGGAATTTTAATTTCGCTCTGAAGACCCATCTCTTTGAGCAGGCTTTTGGAACAGAGGGTTAAGGTGGGCCCTGCAAAATGCTGGTATTGGCAATGTTTGATCCTCTGTCTGTCCTCTCCTCCCCTCAGTGTGTTGCATTTGAGATACCAGTTCTTTTGTGAGTGTCCTTTCCTCTCTTTCCTATGAAAAATGCGTTCCTAATTGTCTGAGTTTGTGTTATCTTATTTTTAACTTTTTTTTTATTGTAAACCATTTTGATTGCTTGTAGAATAGTGGTATATCAAAACCTAATAAACCATAAACCACTGCCAATGGATCCTTCCTGCAAATTATAATGTTCTCCATTTTGGCAGTCTCCTGAGTGGCCATCATGTCAACTACTAGAAGGCTCCACCTCTGCACTATGAGGTTAAATGCGTGAGGACTTAACTACCACTTACTGGAATCCACCATGTTCTGACTCAAGAATTCGGCCTGCATAGTGTTGATGCCTGTGATGTGGGCTGCTGACAATTATCAGATGCTCCTCTGCCCAATGGTACAGTTCCACTACTTCAACAGCTACCCCCAGCACCCCAAGTTCCACCCTGCTTTTGATGTAAGCCACTGCTGTGGTATTGTCAGAGAACACAAGCAGCTTTGCCTACAAGGAGAGACCAGAACCTCTCCAGGGCCAAGCAGATTGCTCTGGCCTTCAGCTGATTGACTGACCAGGAAGCTTTCATGGGGCCAATGCCTCTGAACTAACTGACCCCGACAGTCAGCTCTCTAGCCCTTCAGGCTGGCATCTGTGGTGACTACCATCCAAACTGGTGTTTCCAAAGGCATCCCGTCCATCCAGGAGCAAGACTGAAACCATCATGCCATCTGCTCTTTGATCATCTGGGAGACAAGCAGGCTTTAATCGAACAACTGGGAGCAAGGAGACCAGTGAGCCAACAGGCATCTCTGTACAGGGATCATATGGACCCTAGGACTTGCAGATAGCGTCCCATGCCTTAAGATGACTCGGCAACTTGTGTAACCTCTCCCAGAAGAGTACTGAACTGAGCCCCTAGATATGCAAAGTCCTGAGAAGGAGTCAGGCTGCTCTTGGGATAGTCAATCATTCATCCCAGCCAGCAAACACTAGGAATGTGTCATCCCTGGCCTTCTCCAAGGAGTCTGACTAAATCAAGCAGTCATCCATGTATGGGTGAACCTGGATGCCTTCCTTGCATAGGAATGCCTCCACAGCCACCACCTTCGAGAAGGTGCGAGGTGCCATGGCTAGGCCAAGCAGTGGAGCCTCAAAGTAGAAATAGTGACCACAACACAAAAGTGGAGGAACTGCTGATGTTGTTCCTGGATTGAAGTATGCTTCAGCAAGGTCCGGGGAGTTAAACTCTCCTTGCCTGACCAACTTAATGGTCTCCATGAGGAAGTGAAGCACTTGAAGCCTGGCATGGACTGCCTTCAGGCCCAGAATAGGCCACAAGGAATGCCACTTCCTAGATACCATGAAGTAGATGGAGTAACAGCCTCGACATTGCTCTGTGGAGGACATAGGTACAATAGCCTGCAACATCAAGAGGCACTGCAGAGTTTCTTCGATCATCACTCACTTGAGAGGACAGTCACAGACAGACTTCAGAAAGGCATCCCAAATAGGTTCTGCAAACTCCAGCAAACTTAGGTCCTCTAGGATCCATTGGTTTGACATGAAAATGGGTCTATTCTGAGTAAAACAGCTGTAGCTGCCCTCCAACCGGCTGTACCTCAGAAGGGACCCACCAAAACACATTGTGAGGGCTTATTGATCTGGAGAGAGCTGCTGCAGAGTTACGAGAATAATGGGAGCCCAGAAAGGATTATCCCTTCTTAGGTTTAGACCTATAAGAGAAATAGGTCCCACCCAGGCTCTTTGCCATCCTGGGGTGTCTCCATAATCCACGCAGAGTTCTTCAAGAGGCACCCCTGAAACCCCTGGGCCTATGTTCTGGAAGCCTTTGCAGGCATCTGTCTCAGAGGTCTTTCACCAACTTTTCCAAATCCTCCCCAAAGAGCAATTTGCTCTTAAAGGGGAGTTTGTTCAGCTGCAATTTGGTGGCAATGTCGGCTTATCAATTTCAGAGCCAAAACCACTGCCTGGCCACTGACAGCTCAGCCTGGGGCTTGAAAGAATTCTAATCATGTTCTACAGAGCATTTGATATATATGAAGCTCCAGACTCCAGTCTTGCAACCTCCAGTCTGTCCAACAACTGTTGGACCCAGCATACAAGGGCTCTAGCAACTAAACCTGCATACTGCACCACCTGAATGCCCAAGGCAGAGACTGTAAATACATTTTTGAGGTGGTGTTCTACCCTTCTATCATGAGAATCTTTCAGCGCAGTGTTCCCTTCCCCCAGGATGACACTGCATTTTGGCACTGCCATGACTACCCGAGGGAGCCAAAAAATTGATCCAGATCACTCTGGGGCAGAGGGTACAGCTGAGTGAAGACCTTAAGGCCCCTAAGTTTCAGCTCTGATATCTTCCACAGGGAGCAGGAAAAACCCCAAAGAATGCCTCAGACCATCCAAGACAGGCCTTAACAAATTTTCTTGGAATGAAGGAGCCAACTTAAAAATTTAAGAGCTGGCTGCCAAGACTTAATCACAATACCTTTACACCCCCCCCCCCCCCCAAAAAAAAAAAAAAAAACTATACATATATTGCAGCTCCTTTAAGGAAGGAGTGGCCTAGTGGTTGGGGCAAGTTACCTCAGGCCGGAAGTCAAATCCCACTAGAGGACAGCAGCCTTGGGCCAGAAGGACTGGGGTTTCTGGTCCCACAGGTGCTCCCTGTGGTCTTGGGTAAGCCACTTAACCCTCCATTGCCCATGTTCCCTGTAAGTATTAGTGTATGTATCTCATATCCCCTCGTGTTAAATGTATCCCTCAATTGTGTTGTGACCACTTTGTTTGAAGGATAAGGTGGTATACAAAACTGTCTAAAATAAAGGGCCTGATTTACTGTTTTCCCCTTTTCTATGGGAAAACAAAGCTTAATAAATCTGGCCCTTGACTTGCTATTTCACAGTGCCAACAGAAGTTAGCAATCCTTCTCCCCCTATCATTCCCAATGAGTAGGTTATCAACAGCAAATTGGTGACCCTTTATAGCTGCACCTAAGGCAGCTTTCTTTTTTGTTTTACATATCACCATGGCCTGTTAAATGCATGAAGCAAACAAAATATCTCAAAGCCCCTGCCCAGCCATCATTTAGTCTCTCTCTCTTTCTCTCATATACTCTCCAAGCGTTTTTTTTTTATAGCCTTGCCAGTCTTCACCTAGTTTCTCTCGCTTTCTCATATAGCCCCCCCCCCTCAAAGCTTCACCTAGCCTTTCCTTCTCATGCTCCCCCCCCCCCCAGCTTCCCCTGGTCTCTCTCAGCCCCCCCCCCCAAGGCTTCACACAGTCTCTCCCTCGCTCATAACACCCCCCCCCCCCCAAGGCTTCAACTAGTCTATCTCCCTCTCATGACTCCACCAGCCCAGGCCTCTCCCAGTCCATCTCATACACTCCTCCCCCTCCCAGATTTCACTCAGTATCTCTCCCTTTCATGACTCTAGGCTTCCCATAGTCTCTTTCCCTCTCATGACTTACCCCCCAAAAAAAAACAGGTTTCCTCCCAGCCTCTCATATGCCCTCCCCCCAGGCTTCATCTAGTGCACTCATCCACCATTCCTCCATCCTCTATCTCACCCACTGTGGCAGCTCCTCCATAATAGCACAGTACATACTTCTCCCACCGCAATCGGCTCTGTGCACAGTTCAGCCCCCGCTATGGAGGAAGTTCAGGTGATCTCATGGTTTCAAGGCTGCGAGATCCCCTAAACTTCCTTCACTGTAGGGCTCAACAGTGTACATAGCCAATCATGGTGAGGGAAGAATACACTAAGCTGTTTTCAGCAGTTGTCCAGGACAGAACTCCTCTTCCGCCAGTGATGGATGGGATCCCCGCTGGCTATCTGGTTGATCGCAGCTGCGACTGTTTGGCTGATCACAGCCATGTGGCCATGGCTGTCATCTCTGCCATAGGAGATGGGGTCCCACCATAGCTGTCATCTTTGCTGCAGTCGATCGGCTGACTGAGGTCATGGCTGTCATCTTCTGTCAGTGGGGGATGGGCCACCACTGTCGGAAGAGGAGCTATGTCCTGGACATCTAATGAAAAACAGCTCAGTGTATTCTTCCCTTACCATGATTGACTATGTGAACTGTTGAGCCCCATGGTGAAAGGTTTAGGGGATCTTGCAGCCTTGAAACCATGAGATCACTTGAACTTCCTCCACAGTGGGGCTCAACTGTGCAAAGAGCCCATCATGGTGGGGGAAGTGTGTATTGCCCTGTTATCCAGGAGCTGCCACAATGGATGAGAGAGAGAAGGTGGGGGAATGGTGGATGAGAGAGAGACATGCACTAGATGAAGCCGGGGGGGGGGGGCATATGTCCTACTTTACCTGCCAATATCCCTGGATTGCCCAGACCTCACCCCACTAACTAAGTGTTTCAATGCAGTATCCGAATGGCTCCTCTCTCAAAATCTGCGCATCCAACATAAGAAAACAGAGGTCCTATTTATCTCTAGAAATCTTGAGTTTATTCCACCTAACCACTTGGAAGTAGACAACGCCAAGCTGCAAGTAAAATCAGCCATACGATACCTCGGAGTCACATTGGATCAGAACCTCAACATGAAGCAGCACATAGCAAAAACAGTAAGAGCGATCTACTTCAAGATCAGATCCCTCAGACACATACGCCCTCTACTCGAGCTGAGTGACTTCCGTACCATCTACCAAGCCCTCATCATCCCTCATTTTGATTATGCAAACGCCATCCTACAAGGTCTCCCTAAAGCAACCTTACATCCCTTACAACTCGCCATGAACAGCGCTGCGCGAATCCTTTTAGGAGCACCAAGGAAAGAGCACATCACGCCCCTCCTGATGCAGCTGCACTGGCTCCCCATCCAAGCCAGGATTAACTTCAAGATCTTAGTGATGACATTCAAGGCCATCAATGGGTTATCCTCTTCTTCAATATGTGACCTCATACAACAACCCATGCCCAACAGGATAAGAAGAACTGCTGCAACCAACATGCTAGCAATACCAAAAGCTATGACAAGATGCGCCATATCAACTTCAAATAGAGCCTACAGCCTGAGCGCCCCAAGCCTCTGGAACTCCTTACCACCACACATCAGAGCTATCCCCAATTTGAGCCAGTTCAGGAAGGCCTTAAAACACCTCCTCTTTATTAAATACCTCACAGCCTCCCTCAAACCCCAGCCACCAGGTACGAACAACACACAATGACCCCATCTCACATATAGACAGTTACCAATTTCAGTATCCCATTTGTGTACATAGTTTACCAATTTCAGTATTCCATTTATGTACATAGTTTCCCCCGTTATCCAAGTTGATTGCTCCTGTTCATTGTAATGACCTGACTCTTGTTCATTGTCGGATTCTGTTTTGTTTTATGTAAACCGCGCTGATCGTAAATAGTGCGGTATATAAGAAATGTAAAATAAATAAATAAATAATAAAATATGAGAGAGACTGGGAGAAGCTTGGTTTGGGGGGGAAGTTATGAGAGAGAAAGAAATTATGGAAAGCCTAGGGTGTCATGAAAGGGAGAGAGACTGAATCTTTGGGGGGGGGGGGGAAGAGATTATGTGAAAGAGTGAGAGATACACAGTGAAGACTAGGGGGCAGTATGAGAGAGGACTAGGTGAAGCCTGGGCAGGGAGGGTTATGAGCGAGGGAGAAAGACTGAGTGGAGTCTTGTGAGGGGGGTATGAGAAGGAAAGACTGGGTGAAGTGTTGAGGGGGGATCTCTCTATATCTATGTATATATCTATAGAGGGAGAAGAAAAAAACTGGGTGAAACCTGTGGCGAGGCTATAAGAAAAGAACAGAGACATGTTTTGAAGGGTATATGAGAGAGAGAGGGAGGAAGGGAAAGACAGACACTGGATGATGGCTGGGCAGAGGCTATGATAGATTTTTTTTTCTCTGATTCATGCATTAACAGTCCATGGTGCTATGTGAAGCAAAAAAGAAAGCTGCCTTAGGTGCAGCTATAAAGAGTAACCAATATGCTGCTGACAACCTATTCATTGTCATCTTCGCTGCAGCCAATCTGCTGATCACAGCTGTAGCTATCATCTTCTGCCTATCATTGCACCCTGGCACCTGGGATTTCATGATCCAGAAAGCTGCAGCCAGCCGGGACACCATCCCCTGCAGGCTGCAGCTTTCTGGATCATGAAAGCCCAGGTGCCAGGGTGCAATTTTTAGATGCCATGGCAACCTGTCACTTAGGATTTGTCGAGCCCTGCTCCAAGATAGAGTTTACTTGTAAAGCCTGCTTGGGAGCAAGTTCCACAATGCACAAAGTCACAATGGCATCCGCAATGAGGGTGTAGAGGTCCTCTCTATGAAACAGGAAGACCATGGATAGATCCTCACCTTCAACGAGGGGAAGCTCTCCTTCCTCCATAGACTTGCCCGCTAGGAAAAACGAATCCTCCTCTTCATCCCAACTAAACCCCATAAGGGATAAGGCAGGGCTCTTGGAATGGACAGAGGCACTTAACCTCCTTGCTGCCAGCCAGAGAGATGCCAAAAGACTCTGACTCCCCCCAAAGGGAAGATCAGGGCCTCAGGCTCCTACAAGGACAGCTGCAATGCCATGAGGTGTTCCAGCAGCTGTTGCCCAAAGCCAGCTGATAAGGAGCCCTGGGAACATGGAGAGCCCAAGGTACCTGCAAGCTTGAGCCTGCAGCCTTCTCACCATATTCCCCCTCAGCAGAGGCTATGCAGTAATCCAAGATGGCTGCTGTTTTCATAGGTGGGAAAACTGTAGGAGATGCAGCAGAGGTATGCAAATCGGCACTGGGTCCCAAAAATGCCGGAAAAAACAACAACAAAACCCCCCCCAAAACACTGACCCTGAATCGTCTCCATCATACTCGGGGAAAAAAAGCCTACCGCAGAGCTGACTCAATAGCAGCCACAAGAGACCCAGAATCAAGCAGTTGCAAAGGTTAAAGACTTACATCAAGCTTGGGTGTTGTTGAAAAATACTATCATGGAAGCCCAGACCAGCTGTATTCCACGCTTTAAGAAAAGTGGAAGGAAGTCCAAAAAACTGCCAGCATGGTTTAAAGGTGAGGTCAGAGAGGCTGTTGTTGCCAAAAAAGCATCTTTCAGGAAATGGAAAAAAGAGCTAAACAACGAAACCTGGAAACAGCACAAGCACTGGCAAGTCAAATGCAAGGCATTGATAAGGCAGGCAAAGGGAGAATTTGAGAAGAAGCTTGCTGCAGAAGCAAAAAAGCGAAATAAAGACTTTTTCAAGTACATTCGTAGCAAAAAAACCAGTGAGAGAGTCAAACTGGTCCATTAGATGATAGAGGGGTTAAAGGGGCATTAAGAGGCGACAAGGCAATAGCGGAGAGACTGAATGAATTCTTTGCTTCGGTCTTTACTGAGGAAGATGTAGGGATGTTACCCATGACTGAAGTGGTATTTAAAGGTGCGGAAGAATTGAAGGAAATATCGATACATCAGGAAGATGTATTACAACTATTAGATAAACTGAAGAGTAGCAAATCACCTGGGCTGGATGGTATAAATCCAAGGGTGTTGAAAGAACTGAAATATGAGATTGCAGACCTGCTATTAGTAATCTGTGAACTATCATTAAAATCATCTCTAATACCTGAAGATTGGAGGATCGCCAATGTAACACCAATTTTTAAAAAGGGTTCCAGGGGTGATCCGGGAAACTACAGACCGGTGAGCCTGACGTCAGTACCGGGAAAAATGGTAGAAACAATCATAAAGAATAAAATTACTCAGCATGTAGATAGTCATGGCCTAATGGGAGACAACCAACATGGCTTTAGACAAGGAAGATCTTGTCTTACTAATCTGTTATGTTTTCTTGGAAGGTGTGAATAAATAGATGGACAAAGGCGAGTCGGCTGATATAGTGTATCTGGACTTTCAGAAAGTCTTTGACAAGATCCCTCACAGAGACTTTTGGCAAAACTAAAAAGTCATGGGATAGGAGGCAGTGTATTATTGTGGACCAGGAACTGGTTAAAAGATAGAAAGCAGAGGGTAGGGCTAAATGGCCAATTTTCCCAATGGAGAAAAGTGAATAGTGGTGTACCCCAGGGATCTGTGCTGGGTCCGCTGCTTTTTGACATATTCATAAATGACCTGGAAAGTGGAATAACGAGTGAGGTTATCAAATTTGCAGATGACACAAAACTATTTAAAGTTGTTAAACCCAAGAGTATTGTGGAAAATTGCAAGAGGATCTTGATAAATTGGAAGACTGGGCATCAAAATGGCAGATGAAATTTAATGTGGACAAGTGCAAAGTTATGCACCTAGGGAACAACCACCCAAACTATGGTTACACGATGCAAGGTTCCACACTGGGAACCACCACCCAGGAAAACGATTTAGGCGTCATTGTGGATAACATGTTAAAACCCTCTGCCCAGTGTGCAGCGGCGGCCAAGAGAGCAAATAGAATGCTAGGTATCATAAGGAAAGGAATAGAAAATAAAACAAAGGATATTATAATGCCTCTGTATCGTTCCATGGTGCGACCGCACCTTGAATATTGTGTGCAATTCTGGTCACCATATCTTAAAAAGAATATAGCGTTATTAGAAAAGGTTCAGAGAAGAGCCACCAAAATGGTAAAGGGATACCTCTATGAAGAAAGACTAAAAAGGTTAGGGCTCTTTAACCTGGAAAAGAGAAGGCTGAGGGGAGATATGATAGAAGTCTATAAATTAATGAACGGAGTGGAACGGGTAAACATAGATCGATTGTTTACGTTATCGGAATATAGAAAGACTAGGGAACATGCAATGAAGCTACAGGGTAAACTATTTAAGACTAATAAAAGAAAATATTTTTTTCACTCAACGTGCAATCAAACTCTGGAATTTGTTACCGGAGGATGTAGTAAAGGCTGTTAGTGTAGCTGGGTTTAAAAAAGGTTTGGACAAGTTCCTGGAGGAAAGGTCCATAAACCATTATTAAGAAGGGACCCAGGACATCAATGCTTGACCCAGTACAAGCATTGTGGAACCTGTGTCTTTTGGGGAAACTGCTAGGTACGTATGACCTAGATTGGCCACTGTTGGAAACAGGATACTGGGCTTGATGGACCTTGGTCTGACCCAGTATGGCATATCTTTTGTTATGTTCTTAAGCACCCAGCATCATGGTAGAACTCAATGCAGCTATTTTTTTTTAAACAATGAAAGAGAAACTGCCAGCAAACAAGCAAAATCCATGGTGAAAAAGAGAACTCCAGCAGCTGTCAAGACGACTGGGAAAACCCAAGAAGGGCTGACCCAGTCACCCCTGCAGGCCTGAGAGGCCTGGTTGATAGAAAACATTTAAAAAAAAAAAGTTAATTTGAAGTTGCTTTATTGAAAGCAGCAAGAGAGCCAAATAGGAGCCAATTTAAAAGAATGGCAAAAGAAAGAAAGAAATCTCAGCCAACAAAGAACAAGGGAGCCCGGCGCATCCTTACAAAACCCCCCTCAGGAACAAAGTAGGGTCCTCCTGTCCACACTCTGGCCCACTAGCGCTGAAATCCATGGATAACACTGGACAATGGTCATCTGCCAGCTCAAGAAGACAGGGGCATACTCTACTTCCAAGCAAATGTTAGGCCTACATGTCTCAATCACAGACTGCAGGACCATGCATAGGCCTACCTGTACTGCTGCAGTGGTTCAAACACCGTGCCACCTACTGAAAGTAAGCAAATACTGGCTTCTCTCAGTACTGCACCAGTAGATCTACTAGCAATATCACTGGAAGTTGCTCTAATCTGCCTCCATTTGCTGGCTGAGAAGCATAACCCATTCCTTTGGGTTGGTCTAGCACAGAGGTTCCCAACTCCAGTCCTGGAGGGCCAAACACCATTCAGGTTTTCAGGCTGTCCCTAATGAATATGCATGAGATATATTTGAATACTATGGGGGCAGTGCATGAAAAATGCATCTCATGCATATTTATTAGGGACAGCCTGAAAACCTGAATGGTGTTTGGCCCTCCAGAACTGGAGTTGGGAACCTTTGTTCTAGCAGGATAAGGATAAAATGGTTGTATATGAAAAAAAACAAGTCTCATAGGATTCACGGTTTACATTTCATATGGCTATCTTATACCACAATTAAACCAGCAACAAAATAAAACACACACACACACACCACACACATTCAATTAGCAGTTAAAATTAAGATCTCTCATTTTGTTCCAACTCGATTTGTGTGAAGATAATTTGTTGGAGGTTTCAAATTGAATAGAAGCGGTAGGAACCAAAACAGGGATAGAATTCAAGTATTGTATTTATTTGTTTAATAGGTTTTTTATACCTGTATCATTTCAGTCAAAGCAGTTTACATTGTAACTTAAACTTGGTAATGTACATTCAAGAGGGACATTGATAACCCTCCATTGCCTCAGAAAAATCCAAGTTAAGTGACTTGCCCAAGGTCACAAGGCATGCTAGTTGGAATCAAACCCTGACTCCCAAGCCAGTGCTCTAACCATTACGCTACTCCTTCACTCCATAACAAAAGGTGTTTTTACCCAAAAATCAAACTAAACTAACTGAACTCTTGGCTGGTCCAACTCCTCACTGGATAACTCTGTAGAACAGATCCATTATTTCAAAAGGCACAGGAAACACGGTCAGTAGATTTGTAAAAAAGAGATGGGGGGGGAGAGAAGAAATTCTGGAGAGAAAAAAAAATGGGCATTTTGATTCATGTGAAATGGTAGCAGGCTGGTGAGGTTCTAGACAGCCCAACTCAATCAGTCTCATTATAGGAAGATGCAATGACCACATCTTCTCTATTCCACTTCCTGAGGAACAGACCTCAGTACCTCTCAACTCCTGCTCTACTTATAAGCAACATTGGATTTCCTATTAGGCGCTATAGGTACAGTGCCTAGGGACTACAAAGTAGGGAAAAAGATATTTAAAAAAAAATCCCAGAAACATAAGGAAAAATGATTGAAAAACAGAAATATAATGCAACTAAAAACAGAGTGGAGGAGTAGCCTAGTGGTTAGAACACTGGCTTGGTAACCAAGCAACCAGGGTTCGATTCCCACTAGCACTCCTTGTGGCCTTGAGCAAGTCACTTAACCCTCCATTGCCTCGGAAGAAAGGCCTGGCAATCTACTTCCTGTGACACTGCCAAGAAAACCCAGGAGCTTCTGGGTCGCCAGGAGTGACTCAAAGGCACACATTGCATTTGCAAAACGTCAAAATTAAATTTAAAAAACAAATTCCAGAATTTCTAGCACTCACTAAGAAATTTTCTTTCAATGTCTCTTTTTAACAAAGTCTTTAATAATGTCCTCAAAGTTCATATTTCGGCATTAAAGCGCTTAAGGCCTATGAACACTAATATCAGGCCCTGCCTATAAAAAGGTAGGTCTTCTATGCACTTGTTTAGAATGTGTCAACTACTGTAATTATGGATTTGATTCAGCACTCAGAAATCCTTTGGAGGACAGACTTAGGTAAGTCTGACAAACATGTCTTGTTAAGGCAATCTTCTCCATCCTAAACACTAATTATGAAACCAAAAGGGGAAAGCATGGCTGCTATCTTCTCTGAAAAGCTGCATTACCCAGTCATCCCTGCAACCACATTCATATATTGAGGGCTTAGCTTTTTGCCTTGCTGTCATCTCTCCTGTGGCTTTTCTTTTTATCTGCCAACCCCCACCACCACTGGCTTTTGTTCATTACAAGATATCTACTACATGGTATCTTATTTAGGTGTACAGTCTCCCTCCTTTCTTCTACTTGGGGATTTTAACATTCACTTTGATGCTCTAACCACCAGAACTGATAAAGACTTTCGGTTGGTTCACAATCTAATTCATCTCCTTGATAAGCCGTTTCACAATGCCAGGCACACATTAGATTTAAGATATTCCCTGTAGATGTTAGCTTCCATTCTATTCCAATGACAGACAAGAAAATGGTCTGGCCCTACTGTCAGTCTTACCTGCTCCTCACAAACTGTCTTCTTGACAGTTTTAATGACAGTGCAGCTTTCTAATAACTCAAAAGTAGTAGTCACAGTTGACTGTGAAGCCTTTACAAAGTACTGTACTTACTTTGCTGCTAGAGAAGGAGTTTTCAACTCATTTCTCAGGACACACCTAGTCATGCTTTCAGAATAACCAAAATAAATATGCCTGAGAGAAATTTGCATACAATGAAAGTACTGCATGTAAATGAATCTTATGCAGATTCACTGTGGTTATCCTAAAAACCTGACCGACTAGGTGTGCCCCAAAGACTGGGTTGAGAATCCTGTGCTAGAGGATCAAACTGCCATTTGGAATGCCCTCTTACAGAAAGCTCTAAGAGACAGCATCTGTCAAAGAACACACCATTTCAGAGAGGAAAAAGAATGACCAACTGCCAGGGAATGTGAGACCACTGGAGCAGACATTGAGTGAGTTTTCAGGTGTGATTTATGGTCCACCAGGCATATCTTCAACTGTCGGCTAGGTCTTCCATTATAAAGTTTAGGACAATTACAGCAGAACGTGTAGACTACATAAGAGGAAATTCAGGTGGTATGATACTGTGCTCGATATTTCCGATTAGAAAGAGGGTCCACCCATGTTGTTTCTTGCCACATTTGAGAGCAATAGGAGCATGCTTGACAAGGGAATTGCCCCACTTGTTGGGGAGGTTCCTCAATCACATCCTTATGAAATTCTATAGAACTAATGAGCCAATCTGCTAAAAAACTGAATGCACAGACAGCAGGTCCCAGTGTTTTCTAACAATCGCTTTAATAGTCATGGTCTTTGAGGAATAAGGAAGAACACAAGTTAAAACATCCTCCCATGAGGCAGTAATATAAGATAGCAGGATAGAATGATATGCATATCCTCTTGCGCAAGACTGAGATGTTAAATAAGATGCTTGTACAGTAAAATCTTGCATCGAGCAAAATCATCAAAGTCTCAAAAATTGACCCACTGGCAACGCGGTTTTCAATGACTGTGGGTGAAAACTGTAATGTAATAAAGTATTACGGTCCGTGGGTTTCGATACAGTTTTTCCAAAAATGTCCTAATTTTTCACAATACAGATACCTAAAAAAATGTTTCTGATGTAAGTGAAACAAAGGGACAAACTGGATGTTAGGTTTCTGATTGTTAAGCCATGAAACAGCTGGTGTAACAAGTCAATAGAGTCCTTCCAAATAAAAAGAGGTCATCTAGGTATCAACATCATAGATCAAATTTGAGACCAATGCGACATATAGGGGTATGTTTACTAAACCGCGGTAGCAGACTCTGTGCGATACCAGAGCCGCAGCCCCAGTGAAATCAATGGGCATAAACATACCCCATAGACTATCTTTTCTTCAAAATTCACCATGTTTGGTGCCACTGTTGGATATTTGTATATAGTGCTGTTACATCCAAAGTAACCAGAACCACAGAACCACCAATCTCACTATATAGAGGCAACTTATTTAACATGTGAGTAGTATCTTTTACAAAAGATTTGCAGGTTTTGGCTAAAGGGTTCAGAATTCTATCTGCGAATTTAGATAGAGGCTCCAAAAGAGAATCCCGATAGAAGCTATTGGTCATCCCGGGGGGATGCAAGGGACTTGTGAATCTTTGGTAGCGAAAGAAAGACCGGAGTCAGAGTATTTCTTAATCAGAAAGTTTCTCCTTCATGATAATATCCCTTAGACTTTGTGCGCAGGGAGATTAAGGGTTTGGTAAATGAAGCATTTTCAGTTGGGTCCATATGTAATCACATATAATAATGTTCATCATTAAGTTGGCGCATAGTCTCCTGATGATACTGCTGCTGAGATTGTATGACAATAGCACCACCTTTATCAGCCCTTTTCATCAGTACCCAATTCTTTCAGAGCTTGCCAATGTTCATTGCTCAGATTGTTATATGCTGAACTCGGTTGAATAGCCAAATTATCCACATCTCGTAAAATCAGTTTTTCAAAAGCCGTTAGGATACGGTCCAGAGGAATCTATTAAGAAGGACTGTGGAGTATAGAATCATCCATGGGTATCGAATGAGAAGCTCCATATAGCTTGACCTATAGTTTTCGGAAAAAAAACAAAGTGCAATACGAGTGCAAAATGGGTCATATAGATTGGTAGGAACAAAAGATAAGACCTACAGTAGCTGTAAAACTTCCTCCTGCAAGCAGGTCAGCCAGAATGGCGATAAATTTCCAACCACTGATTGTACTGTGGAGATGTGAAGGGGGGGGGGGGGGAGAAGGGGGTAAATCTCCACCGTTGATGGTGTCACCATCCTCGATAACCCCCTCTCCCTATGTTGAAAATCCAATACATTCCTTAGACGACCTCTAGGGTGATCTACACTTCTAGCACTGCTGTCTAATTCATCAGAAAATCTTTCAAATGATACTCTTTTAGAATTATCCTTATTACCTTGCATCCAGGGATAGATGGAATCTGATGTATAGTTTTTCATCACAGCAAAAACTTCTTGATCTTCCTTTGTCTTAGAAAGTCACTATAAGAATCAATAGGATCAATAAGGATCCTTTGTAAAGTCCTAACAGTCATTCAATTGTAAATATGTATTTAAGTACCCTGTATGTAGCTGCAACTTGCAATAAACTGTAAATCCTGTAACCATGCTTGCTGTGCACTATCTCCCCTCCCTAATCGCAATGTATATACTCTAATTACTGGCCGGTACAGCCAACTCCACCATGTATAGCAACCGCTGCTGATCACTGGAAGCAGCGGGATACAAATGTACGCTAAATAAATAAATAAATAAAATAGTTCTTTGTAGTTCCTTCAGCCTATCATTAAAAGGCATACTTTCCACAGAAATAGGCTTTTCCACGCTGAACTGTTTTGCAGTGTTTGTGTGTGTATTTGTTGTCCCATTTTTGCTCAGTTTATATTCTTTTGTGGAACTTACTAAAGCTTACAATTTTTCAGTTAAAAGAGGCTAAAACAAAAAAAGAATATTCTGCTCTTATCCAACAAGATCCCCAACCAGCCAAACTTACTAATATGGACCCTCTTTCTACTCGGATTGGTTTTATTAGATTTAACACTTGATCAATTTGCTTCTACCTTTCTTAAAGAGGTACAGGATATACAACTACAAACTAATGGTTTTCCCACCACCATAGCTGAGGTGCTTCCAAAATTCATCTATTTGTTTAATCACCCAAAGCTCGCTCACATCCTTCAATCTTCTGACTCTAGAGGCCCTGGACAAAGTTCTGAAATCCATGAAAGCATCAACCAGTCAAGTCAACCTTCTCCCATCACAGTTAACATAAGAACATAAGATATGCCATACTGGGTCAGACCAAGGTCCATCAAGCCCAGCATTCTGTTTCCAACAGTGGCCAATCTAGGTCATACGTACCTAGCAGTTTCCCCAAGGGACACAGGTTCCACAATGCTTGTACTGGTTCAAGCATTGATATCCTGGGTCCCTTCTTAATAATGGTTTATGGACCTTTCCTCCAGGAACTTGTCCAAACCTTTTTTAAACCCAGCTACACTAACAGCCTTTACTACATCCTCCGGTAACAAATTCCAGAGTTTGATTACACGTTGAGTGAAAAAATATTTTCTTTTATTAGTCTTAAATAGTTTACCCTGTAGCTTCATTGCATGTCCCCTAGTCTTTCCATATTCTGATAAGGTAAACAATCGATCTACGTTTACCCGTTCCACTCCGTTCATTAATTTATAGACTTCTATCATATCTCCCCTCAGCCGTCTCTTCTCCAGGCCAAAGAGCCCCAACCTTTTTAGCCTTTCCTCATAGGAGTAGCCCTCCATCCCCTCTACCATCCCGGTGTAGTACAATATGCTGAATTATCGATTTTGCTGGATTCAGGAATATTACATATGCTGAAATATAAAAACTAAACAGGAGAAATTTGCCAGCTAAACTAAATTCTGAGAAACAAGTCTTGTGCTACCTAATCTAATTTAGACCAGGTTTTTTGTTTGTTTTTATTTTATATTTATGAATTTTACAAAATTCCAAAAATAATACTTGTAAGAAAAAAGGCACTCATGGTTACAAATTTAAGGAAAAACATAAGTAGCAGCAAATACACCTTGAACGCCTACAAACCCAACAACCAAGGGGAGCCAAGATCAAATAGGAAATAAGAAAACTTACAAACATGAGAGGAAAGCGTGAATAAGCAGTTTAATCCAAAACTAACTATTACTGTGCGCATCGAAACTTAATTGTTTCGCTCCATAGATAGGAGAGAGAGATGCCAACTAACAAAGGCAGCCAGCTGGGTAGGATCATAAAAAACAAAACTAAGACAGCAAACACACAAGGCACTTACATGGAAATTTTAAGAAAAACATTCCCCCCAGCTGGGTTACCTCTGGTTTAAGTACTAGGCATTCTCTACAGCGTCACTGAGTGCCACGGGCCAAGTCAGGATACATAGCAACCAACAATCCTTTAAAGAGAATGGAGTGCTTCTTAAAATATAGCTTAAAGAGCCACGCCCGATTGGATAATAATGCTAAGGAAATAACCAGTGTTGAAGGTATTACAGTTTCGGTGTCAGAAGACTCCAAGATGTTAGATATATTAAGAATATCAGCATGCTACAAATTAAACAAACCCTGTTGAATCTCATCTACAACTTTCTTTTGAGTAGATATATAAAACATTTTTGCTAAAGGAGGATGAGACTCAAGTGGAATCCCTAAAACATCCTGCAGATATATTTGCCACATATCCCTACCAGACACTAAAGGTGAACTAGGAAAATTAACAAGACATAAATTCATAGACCACATTTGGTTCTCTAAGGGCCCGATTCTGTCCTGCACGTAGATCCCCTCTGTGCGTCTAGTCTGAACCAGATGCACAGAGCGGATCGAGATTCTGATCCACGGGGCACATCTAGCCTCGTGGGATCAGAATTGAACAGTCCTGCACGTGCAGGCCAGGAGCGATTATGCCTGGCCTGCAGGTGCACGACTGCACCCGGCTAACTCAGTCTGGGCTTTTAAATGGAGCCGTGGCGCCATGACATCATGTTGCCATGGCACCGCAGCTCCATTTAAAAGCCGCAATGCCAGCTGCCAAGAAAAAGTTTATTTCCCACAGCCCGGCCCCCGAACTGGCCTCCTAAGGCCAGGGTCAGGCTGCAGGGAATAAACCCTGGCCTCCCCTGCACCATCCGCGCCCCGGGCCTTCCAAAAACAAACGTCCAGGGAACTTATTCCATCTCAAAGGTGGAATAACTTCCCTGGACATTTCACCAGCCCCGGACATACAGGGCAGACATTAAATTCGGCCCTGTACGTCCAGAGCCAGCGACCACCCTTTGCCACCTAGACAAGGTCTTAGATAGTGCTGGGGAAGAGTCTGCTGTCTTGGTACATGTCGGTACCAATGACATAGGAAAATGTAGTAGAGAGGTTCTGGAGGCTAAATTTAGGCTTTTAGCTAAAATCCAGAACTTCAAGAGTAGCATTCTCAGAAATGCTTCCCATTCCACGCGCAGGACCGAAAAGGCAGGCAGAGCTCAGGAGTCTCAATGCGTGGATGAGACGATGGTGCAAGGATGAGAATTTTGGATTTGTTAGGAACTGGGGAACATTCTGGGGAAAGGAGGGGCTCTTCCAAAGGTATGGGCTTCACCTTCACTGGGATGGAAATCAGGCTGCTGGCATTAACCTTTAAAAAGAAGATAGAGCAGCTTTTAAACTAGATAATAGGGGAGAGTCGGCAGTCACCCAAAAGTGCATGGTTCGGACAATGTATCCTTGAAGGATACTTACAAAAGACTGAGGGCATATCAGCAAAGAGGTTCCAATAAAGAGAAAAGTAGCCCAAATGCCCTTGAGTACGAAGCAGACAAAGCTTAAAGATTCCAAATTTCCCCTGTCTACCAATAGCTAGATTAATATGACTAAAATACAGTCTCTAAAATACTTGTATGCAAATGCCACAAGTCTAAAAAATAAGATGGGAGAGTTACAATATATAGCAGTAAATAAAAGGTTAGATATGATTGGTATCTCAGAGACATGGTGGAAGGAAGACAACCAGTGGGACGCTGTGATACCTGGGTATAAACTATATCGTAATGATAGAGCTTATCTAATTGTTAGAGGAGTTGCGCTCTATGTTACAGAGGGCATTAACTCACAAAGGATTAAAGTTTTGCAGGAAACAAAATTTGCTGTAGAATCTCTATGGATTGAAATTCCATGTAAAAAGGGGAAGGCGATGGCAGTGGGGGTGTACTATCGACCACCTGGCCAGAATGAAGAAATGGATGATGAAATGCTCAAAGAAATCAGGGAAGCTAACAAAAGTTACAGCACAGTAATATAATGGGTGATTTCAATTACCCCGGTATTGACTGGGTCAGTGTCACGGCAGGACATGCTAGGGCGATAACGTTTCTAGATGAAATAAATGACTGCTTCTTGGAGCAGCTGGTTCATGAACCAACCAGAGGGGAAGCCATTTTGGACCTAGTCCTTAGTGGAACACCAGATCTGGTGCAAGAGATAAGGGTATTGGGGCCACTTGGCAATAGTGATCATAACATGATCGCGTTTGATTTAATTAATGGAGGAGGAATGGTAAGTAAATCCACAGTACTACCTTTTAACTTTCGAAAGGAAGACTATGATAAAATAAGGAAAATAGTTAAGAAAAAACTAAAAGGAGCAGTTGCAAAGATTAAAGACTTACATCAAGCTTGGGTGTTGTTGAAAAATACTTATCTTGGAAGCCCAGACCAGCTGTATTCCACACTTTAAGAAAAGTGGAAGGAAGTCCAAAAAACTGCCAGCATGGTTTAAAGGTGAGGAAAGAATGGCTGTTGCCAAAAAAGCATCTTTCAGGAAATGGAAAAAAGAGCCAAAATGACGAAAACTGGAAACTGCACAAGCACTGGCAAGTTAAATGCAAGGCATTGATAAGGCAGGCAAAGAGAATTTGAGAAGAAGCTTGCTGTGGAAGCAAAAACGAGTAATAAAAACTTTTTCAAGTACATTCATAGCAAAAAACCTCTGAGAGAGTCAGTTGGACCATTAGATGATAGAGGGGTAAAAAGAGGGGACAAGGCCATTGCGGAGAGACTGAATGAATTCTTTGCTTCAGTCTTTACTGAGGAAGATGTAGGGATGTTACCCATGACTGAAGTGGTATTTAAAGGTGATACTGCATAAGAATTCAAAGAAATAACGATACACCAGAAAGATGTAATACAACTATTTGATAAACTGAAGAATAGTAAATCACCTGGACCGAATGGTATACATCCAAGGGTGTTGAAAGAACTGAAATATGAGATTCCAGACCTGCTATTAGTAATCTGTGAACTATCATTAAAATAATCTGTATACCTGAAGATTAGAGGATGGCCAATGTAATGCCAATTTTTAAAAAGGGTTCCAGGGGTGATCCGGGAAACTACAGACCAGTGAGCCTGACGTCAGTACCAGGAAAAATGGTAGAAACCATCATAAACAACAAAATTACTGAACATGTAGATAGTCATGGCTTAATGGGTGACAGCCAACATGGCTTTAGACAAGGAAGATCTTGTCTTACTAATCTGTTATGTTTTTTTGAAGGTGTGAATAAAAGGTAGACAAAAGTGAGTCGGTTGATATAGTGTATCTGGATTTTCAGAAAGCCTTTGACAAGATCCCTCACAGAGACTTCTGGCAAAACTGAAAAGTTATGGGATAGGAGGCAGTGTATTATTGTGGATCAGGAACTGGTTAAAAGATAGATAGAGGGTAGGACTAAATGGTCAATTTTCCCAATGGAGAAAAATGAATAGTGGAGTACCCCAGGGATCTGTGCTAGGTCCGCTATTTTTTGACATATTCTCTTTTCCAGGTCATTTATGAATAACGAGTGAGATTGTCAAATTTGCAGATGACACAAAACTATTTAAAGTTGTTAAAACTCATGAGGATTGTGGAAAATTGCAAGAGGATCTTGATAAATTGGAAGAATGGGCATCCAAATGGCAGATGAAATTTAATGTGGACAAGTGTAAAGTTATGCACCTAGGAAAGAACAATCCAAACTATGGTTACACGATGTAAGGTTCCACATTAGGAACCACCACCCAGGAAAAATATTTAAGCGTCATCGTAGATAACATGTTAAAACCCTCCGCCCAGTGTGCAGCAGTGGCCAAGAGAGCAAACAGAAAGAGTAGTTACTCACCTGTAACAGGTGTTCTCCAGGAGCAGCAGGAATCAGTCCTCACATATGGCTGACGTTGGCGCCGACGGAGCCCTCGCGGAGCAATTTCCCCAGCTTTCAAAGAAAGCCTTTGGGAATTGCATCGCGCATGCGCGGTCCCCTTCCCGCCCAAGGGTGCCATCTTGCTCAGTCTGATGACATAGCTAAAAGACAGCAAAAAAATTAGCAAAAACGAAAGGATAGGACTGCAACTCCAAGGGGAGGAGGGAGAGTTGTGAGGACCGATTCCTGCTGCTCCTGGAGAACACCTGTTACAGGTGAGTAACTACTCTTTCTCTAGGACCAAGCAGGAAGTCAGTCCTCACATATGGGACTCCCTAGCTTAAGGCTACCAGAGACCTCAAGCGGAAAAATGAGCTCCCTCTAGCTCAGTAGCACAGAAGGAAGGAATCTTCTCTGGAAACGCCCCCGACCGGTAGCCCAACACCAGGGCCGGAGGGTAGGAGTTGCCTAAACCTCAAAGAGATTATGGAGGACTGCCTGACCGAAAGCACTGTCCCTGCGGGACTCCCTCTCCAGGCAGTAATGGGCTGCAAAAATCTGGCTTGAAGACCAAGTAGTGGCACGGCAGATGTCTGCCAACGGAACAGAGCGGAGATGAGCCACTGACGCAGCCTTCGCCCTAACACGATGAGCCGTGACTCGACCCTCCAATGAGAGGCCGGCTGCCCCATAAGCCCAAGCGATACAGTCAGTAACCCATATGGACAAAGTACGCTTGGAGACAGGTAGCCCCAACTTATTGGGGTCAAAGGAAACCAAGAGCTGAACAGCCCTCCTATGCTCTCGCGTACGGTCAAGGTAGAAGGACAAGGCCCTCCTACAGTCCAGGGTATGCAGGACCATCTCAGCCCGGCTGGAGTGCGGCCTGGAAAAGAAGGTTGGAAGAACCACCTCCTGGTTGAGATGAAAAGAGGAAACCACTTTAGGAAGAAACTTAGGGTGTCCGTAAGACTACCCTATTCCTGTAGAACCTAGTGTAAGGAGGATCAGACACTAGGGCCTGCAGTTCACTAACGCGCCTAGCAGAGGTAAGGGCTACCAAAAACAAGGTTTTCCAGGAAAGAAAACGAAGAGGGCAGGTAGCCATAGGTTCAAAGGGCCGACAGGTAATCCGCTGCAAGACCACATTCAGATCCCAATCAGGGGCTGGTGGGCGCAAAGGTGGCTTAAGGAGAAGGAGGCCTCGGAGGAAAAACGAGCCACCAAAGGGTGGTTGGAAAGAGGCCTGCCATCCACCGGTGCGTGATGTGCAGAGAGAGAGCACTTAGGTGGACTCTGACAGAGTTGGACTTAAGGCCCAGATTGGAGAGGTAAAGCAAATATTGCAAGACCACTGCCACCAAGCAGGAGAAGGGATTCTCAGACTGCTGAGCACACCACACGGAGAACCTACGCCACTCAAGAGCGTAGGACTTCCGGGTGGAGGGCCGCCTGGAGGCCAAGACGACCTCTTCCACCTCACGAGGCAGCAGGAGGGGAGCAAGGACTACCCTTTCAGCAGCCAGGCCATCAGATGAAGGGACCGGAGGTTGGGGTGTAGGAGAGTCCCCTGATCCTGTGACAGGAGATCGAGTTGAAACCCCAGAGGAAGAGGAGTGTCCATCGCCAGCTGCATTAGAAGCGGAAACCAGGGTTGTCTCGGCCACCGGGGAGCTACTAGGATCATCGAGGCTCTGTCTGAGAACTTTGAAGAGCGTCCGAGACACCAGTGGCATGGGAGGAAAGACATACAAGAGGCCTGTGGACCATGGAATCAGGAAAGCATCCGCCGCCACTCAGAGGATGCGGTTGTCGAGAGCAGAATTTGGGAAGCTGCCGGTTCAGGGGACTGGCAAACAGATCCATGGTGGGGAGGCCCCACTTGAGAAAGATCTGCTGAACCACCAACGGATCCAATCTCCACTCGTGAGGTTGGAGGATCCTGCTTAGCCTGTCTGCCAGGTAATTTTCTTGACCTGGGAGATAGACAGCTTTGAGCAGGATGCCGTGAAGGACGGCCCAAGAGCACAGTCTCCGTGCCTCCTGACAAAGAAGGAAGGAGCCTGTACCTCCTTGTTTGTTCATGTAGAACATTGCAACTTGATTGTCTGTCTGGACCAGCACAGACTGGTGAGAAGTGAGGTGGGAGAAGGCTCTCAGAGCTAGGCGGATGGCTCTGAGCTCCAGGAAGTTTATCTGCTGAGCAGACTCCCAAGGAGTCCAGAGGCCTTGAGTACATGTCCCTTGGCAATGTGCTCCCCAACCTAGGAGAGAAGCATCGGTTGTCAGCACCTGAGAAGGCGGAGGAGACTGAAAATCCACTCCCAGCACCAGGTTTGGTAGATGAAGCCACCACCGCAGAGAAGAGACCAGCAGGTTGGAGACCTGTACTGAGTCCGACAGGCTCCCCGTGGCCTGATGCCATTGAGTGCGAAGGCACCATTGAGCAGGTCGCATGTTCAGGCGGGCATTAGGGGTTACATGGACCGTGGAAGCCATATGGCCGAGCAGTCTCAGAAATTGCCTGGCAGAGACCAGGGAATTGCTGCGAAAGAAGCTGGCTAGATCCATGAGTCTGTGTGCCCTGTCTAGAGGCAGGAAGGCTCGCGCCTGAAGTGTGTTCAACCTTGCGCCGATGAATTCTAGATTTTGAGAGGGGAGCAAAGTGGACTTTGTGAGGTTTATGACAAATCCCAAGTGCTGGAGCAGAGTCACAGTGCGATGAGTGGCCTGAGTGGCCTCTTGGGAAGACTGGGCTCTGATGAGCCAGTCGTCCAGGTATGGAAATACAAAGAGGCCTTGAAGTCTTAGATAGGCCGCCACCACTGCTAGGCATTTGGTGAACACCCTGGGGGCGGAGGATAGGCCAAAGGGCAGTACTCTGTACTGGTAATGTATTCCTCCCACAACAAACCTGAGATATTGTCTGTGGTCTGGATGAATAAGGATGTGAGTATAGGCATCCTTTAGATCTAAAGAGCATAGCCAGTCTCCCTGCTGGATGTAGGGCAGCAGGATTCCAAGGGTAAGCATCTTGAACTTTTCCCTTGCCAGGAACTTGTTGACGTTTCGCAAGTCCAGGATGGGTCTGAGGCCTCCTGTTCGTTTTGGTATCAGAAAGTACCTGGAATAAAAGCCTTGACCTCTCAGGTGGTGGGGCACCGGTTCCACAGCCTGTTCCTGAATAAGACTTGTCAACTCCTGAAGGAGTAAGTCCCTGTGCAGAGGGAGCCTTGGAGGCTCCCCTGGAAAGTAGGCGGGAGGTACCTGGTGAAAGTGAAGAAGATAGCCTTTTGAACTATATGAAGCACCCAGGTATCTGATGTGATGGCTGACCACCTGTGGGCAAAGTGGACCAGCCGGCCTCCTGTGCCGAGAGGAACCAGCGGAGGGGAAGAGGCTATACTGATGGAGTCAAAACCCCCCACCCTGCTGAGCAGGGGCCGGTGTTGTGGGCTTGGGGGCCTGCTGCCTACGGGACCCATTACCCCGTCCCTTGGCCTGCTGACCCTGTTGGGGAGCTGCTGAGGCCTGATAATGAGGGTAGTGTTTATAGGCAGCCGCCTTCCTCGGGTAAAAGGGCTTTTTCCCCGAGCCCTTCTTCTTCTGAGAAGTGGCAGAGGTTTTTCTGGAAAGCCGAGTCCTGGTCAGAGTCTCGGTCTCCATCTGTGCAGCCTTTTCAGCCATGGGCTTGCCAAAGAGGTTTTCACCTCTGCAGGGGACATCGACCAACTTGTCCTGTACCCATGGCTCGAGGTCGGATGACTGAAGCCAAGCCTGTCGGCGGGCACCAATGCCGGCTCCGGCTACTCGAGCCGATGCTTCGAAGCCACCGTAGGCTACTCGAGAGATAAACTTCGAGCACTCTCGAATGCCAGTGGACAAGGCCTGGAACCTCTGCAAAGGTTCCTCGGAGAGACCAGCAGAGAACCCGGCAATTTCTTTTGCCAGGTCCCGGAGATACATGCCCATATAGAGCTGGTAGGTCTGGACTCGACAAGCAAGCATAGAGCCCTGGGAACACTTCCTACTGAGGGCATCCAGGTTCCGGGCCTCCCGACCGGGAGGCACCGAGGAGTGCATCTTCTGACTCTTGAGTCGATGCATGGCCGATTCCACCACCATGGAATGGTGCGGTAGTTGTGCCTTTTGGAACCTGGGGCTCTTGCGGACTCGATAAATGGAATCGACCCGCTTGCTTAACACCGGCGCCGGGCTCTCCCACATGCGGAAGAGAAGTCGCTCCAGCATCGGAGGAACCGGTACAGTAAAGGCCTCCTTCGGGGAAGAGTCATACTGGAGGGCATCGAGCTCTTCGGCTCGAGGCTCCTCCTCGGGATCCGCGGGGAATGCCAAGGCCTTGGCCATATCCCGCACGAAGTCCGAGAACCGGGTGTCCTCCGGGGGGGACCGTCTCCGAGGTTCGGACTCGGGCGAGTCCGATGGGACGCACCGAGTCCGAAAAGTACCAGGGGACTCTTCGTCCTCCGTCTCCCAGGCTGACTCCTCGGAGGAATCGAGCGGCTCCGGTCGGGCGGGCACCGATGCCCTCTGCCCCGACGCCGAGGGTGTCTGCGTCAACAGCCTCGGTCCCGAACGGGAGGCCGAGGGAGACCATGACCGAGGATCGACTCGAGATCGCATGGACTCGAGGATCGGCTCGGTCTCCAGGGTCGACTTGGACGTCGACGTCCCGGTGGTCGGGGCAGATGCGCCGGCGAGGACAGCGATTAATGCCCGCTGCTGGTCCATGAAGGCAGCGAAACTGCTCTCCAAGGCCGTCAACCTGAGTCCGAGCTCAGGAGACCCAGCAGCCCCCGACTCGGGCCCCGACGGCGTCGGGCCCGACGTCGGCTCCTTCGGAGGTGAGTCCACGAGGACTACAGTACTCACGTGTCTAGGAGACTCCATCTCGAGACGAGGATGTTTTGAAGGCCTCTCCGACTCCAAGGAACCGGGACGGCTATCGGGGCTATGCGACCTGGCCCTCGAGGAACCAGGAGCGTCCACCAACGCCGCCCTCGCGGGTTTCTTTTTCCGATGATGTTCCCGGGCAGGAGACCCCCGCTCAGAGGAACTCCGACGATGCTCAGGTCCGGAGTCCCGGGACGTCGAAGCCTCCGACGAGGTCCGGGCCCGGCCGGACGCGGAGTCAGAAGATTCTTTCTTTTTGTTGCTGCCGACTCCTCAACGCTTTAGAGGACATCTTGCCACATGGACCACAGATGATCGGGTCATGATCGGGTCCGAGGCAGCGGAGGCAGCAGTCGTGTGTGCCGGTAAGAGACAAGTTTCTTACACCGATCACACTTCTTAAACCCGCTGGCAGCCATTGGGGGAAAAAGGGCCCCTGCGAGGTCAAAAGACAGGGCTGCCAGTGAAAAAAGAAAAATTGGCGCGAACGCTAGTCACGAAAGACAAAAACCGAAAAAATCTCGAACGGACTCGATACCGGTGTATCGGGTCCGGGCGGGAAAAGGATCCGGCGTCGAACCGAGAAAAGAAAAAACAAATAAAATCAACTTTTTCAGCGGCGATCACAAACAGCGTCTGTAGGGCTCCGCGGAAAAAAGAAGACTGAGCAAGATGGCACCCTTGGGCGGGAAGGGGACCGCGCATGCGCGCTGCAATTCCTAAAGGCTTTCTTTGAAAGCTGGGGAAATTGCTCCGCGAGGGCTCCGTCGGCGCCGACGTCACCCATATGTGAGGACTGACTTCCTGCTTGGTCCTGGAGAATGTTAATCATCATAAGGAAAGGAATGGAAAATAAAACAAAGGATATTACAATGCCTATGTATCGTTCCATGGTGTAACTGCACCTTGAATATTGTGTGCAATTCTGGTCGTCGTATCTTAAAAAGAATATAGCGTTATTAGAAAAAGTACAGAGAAGAGCCACCAAAATGGTAAAGAGGATCTAAGGATACCCCTATGAAGAGAGGCTAAAAAGGTTAGGGCTCTTCAACCTGGAAAAGGGATTTGCTGAGGGGAGATATGATAAAGGTCTATAAATTAATGATAAGAGTGGAACAGGTAAACGTATATCAATTGTTTACGTCATCAGAATATAGAAAAGACTAGGGGACATGCAAGGAAGCTACGGGTAACCTATTTAAGACTAATAAGAGAAAATATTTTTTCACTCAACGTGTAATCAAATTCTTGAATTCTTTACCAGAGGATGTAGTAAAAGCTGTTAGTGGACCTGGGTTTAAAAAAGGTTTGGACAAGTTCCTGGAGGAAAGGTCCATAAACCATTATTAAAAAGGACCCAGGATATCACTGCTTGACCCAATACAAGCATTCGGGAACCTGTGTCTTTTGGGGAGACTGCTAGGTACTTATGACCTAGATTGGCTACTGCTGGAAACAGGATACTGGGCTTGATGGACCTTGGTCTGACCCAGTATGGTATATCTTATGTTCTTATGCCCACCCACTCTCTGCACCCGTGCCACCCATTCCCCATCCCATCTAAATTCCCCGCACAACCAGCGGGGAAGTTATTTGGGGGCAGGTGAATCCACGAATAGTGGGGATGGACATCCTGTCGGAGCTGTCTATCCCTGCTATTCGTGGCTCCAAATAACCCCCTAAGAGATCATTTTTAACTCTTAAACTAGAAATGTCCTTCATAATTGCTGTATAACAAATCTCATGCTTCTGAGTTTCTACTTGTATATTCCCAATCAAATCTTTAACTGCAGAAAGATTTTAGTATTAGACTCAACCTGTACTGCAAAGCCATTCATTTGCTGCACCAATACTCTTCCCAATGAAGAAAATCGCAGTCCAAACCAACGCCAGAGTAAATGCCAATGGGCGCTCCATAGAGAAAGAGAATGGCTTTCCCAAGCTGAGTCCTGCAGACATCTCAACCACTACTGAGGAACCCCCAGCAATCTGAGCGTGCATAACCCTCTGTGGCTCGCCGTCCATCTCCTTCTGGTCAACAATACCTCCCGAAGCCAAAGGCTTCCTGATTTTCGGTCTGGAACAGAACTGTTTTGTAGCTCAGATGGTCCTGAAATACTCAAAGAGCATAGAAAATGGCTCTGAGTTCCAATAGATTTATGTGAAGACAAGCCTCCTGTTGAGTCCAGAGACCCTGAGTGGAGAGATTGTCCATATGAGTTCCCCAACCCGACTTGGACACATCCGTCGTCAAGGTAGCTTGGTGCAATGGCTGCTGAAAAGGTGACCCTACAAGAAGGTTTTCTCGTGATTTCCACCATTGTAGGGATGAAATGAGGCGTACAGAGTTTCTGTTTTTGTCCCCCAGACGACCTGATGCCTGTGTCCACTGAGAGGCTAGGATCCACTGGGCTACTCCCATGCGTAGGCGAGTATAGGGGACCACATGAACAGTGGATGCCATATGCCCCAGCAACTGAAGCATTTCTCGAGCAGTCAGGGAAGTTTTCATAGCTGCTTGAGAAGCCAGTTGCACAACGGAGTTGTGGCAGGAAAGCCTTTAACTGCCATGTGTCTAGAAGAGCCCCTATGAACTCTAAAGATTGAGAAGGGGTGAGATGGGATTTTGGGAGATTTATGACCAGTTCCAAATATTGCAGGATTTGCATCATGCAGAAAAGAGCGGAGCTGGCTTCTGGAGCTGTTGATGCTCTGATCAGCCAGTTGTCTAAGTAGGGGAAGACAAATATCCCTATAGTCCTTAGAAATGCTGCTACTACTGCCATGCATTTTGTGAAGACACTTGGGGCGGAAGCCAGGCCAAAGAGTAGAACTTTGTACTGGTAATGTCTTCCCTGAAAGAGGAATCAAAGAAACCTCCTGTGTTCTGCATGAATAAGGATATGTGTATAGGCATCCTTTAGGTCTAGAGAACATAGCCAATCCTGACTCTGAATGTAAGGGAAAAGTGTTCGAGAGATCATTTTAATTTTTTCTCGGAACAGATACTTGTTTAACTCCCTGAGGTCCAGTATGGGCCTGTACCCTCCTGTTTTCTTTGGTATAAGGAAGTAGGGGGAGTAGAAGCCCAAGCCCTCTTGAAAAAGAGGTACCTCCTATCGCACCCTGAGCAAGGAGTGAGATGACCTCTTGACACAAGAGGTTGGTGAGGGGGGACCATGAACTGAACTCTCTTGGAGTAGAAAGAGGGGGCAAACTGTGGAAGTGGAGTTTGTATCTCTCTGTCACTACTGAGAGAGTCCAGTGCTCTGATGTTATCTGCTGCCACCTCTTGGCAAAATAACACAGTCTGCCTGGGATGTTGAAAGGCTCTGGAATTTTTAGAGGTAGGAAGACTAGGTTCTCTAGGAAAGAGTCAAAGACCTTGCGGAGGCTGTGTCTACTGAGCTGGCTGAGCTTTGGGGACTTGAGCCTTTCTTTGTTGTTTCGGCTGCTGCTGCCCCTTCTGGGGAGCATGGATTGGGTGTAAGATGGATAGAATTTCTTTTTCTTGTTGAAAAAGGGTTTCTTAACTGTCTTTTTCTTAGCTGGGTTGGCAATGGCCCTGGATAGGCTATTCAAGGTAGTGTTCTCGGACTCAAACTGAGAAGCTTTATCCTGGCAATCCTTGCCATAGACGTTTTCTCCCATGCAAGGAATATTACCCAGTTTGTCTTACACCCACTGTTCTAATCAGATGCTTGTAACCAAGCAATCCGACATGTACCAATAGAAATAGCAGAGGTTCTGCTAATGCATTTGAAAACAATCAAAGGTTGCCCTGTTCATAAACGTAGAAACATTTTGGGCATGCTTAACAAGAGTAAGGAAATCGGCCCTCTTGTCATCGGGAAGAAGAGAAGCCACAAGTTCCAAATCTTTAGTAACCTCTCGAAGAAACATACCCATGTAAAGTATATAAGAACTTATTCTGGCCGATAATAGAGGCCTGAAAACATCGACGACCAAAGGCATCGAGAGTCCTTGCCTCACGGCCTGGAGGATAAGAGGAATATGTCTTGGCACTTTTGATTTGGCGCATCACCGATTCCACCACCATGGAATGGTGTGGTAATTGCGTTTTTTGAAAGCCAGGACACTGCAGTACCCAGTACATTGTATCGAGCCTTCGAGGATGTGGAGACACCGTTAAAGGTGTTTCCCACATCCTAAGCATGAGGTCATGCAAAATCCGGTGTATGGGAAGGGTTGTGGCCTCCTTAGGGGCTGCGAAATACCGAATAATTTCAAGTTCTTGGGGGCTCACTGTGATCGAGAGGCCTCGAGCCACATCCCATATAAAGTCTTGAAAAGACATGTCCTCCGGAGGAGATATCCGACGTTGTGGCAAAGGAGAGGGATCCTCCGGGAGAACCGCTCCAGTACCGATAGAGTCATCGGAATCGGGAGACTCAAAGTATCTACGGGCCGGATGTTCTCGTACTGCCTGTCAACGGTACCGATTGAAGTCGGCATCAGAATGCCTCGATACCGGACCCTCTATGCCGGACACCAATTCTAGGGCCGGCATGGGTGGTAGCATGGAGAGCGGCGCAATGGTAGATGCAGATACATCTGGTACTAGTACCGATGGCTGTGGAACCTATTGTAGCAGCTTTAGCGGTACCAAGATTGCTAACAAGGCCGCACTCAATGGCTAGGATACGTTGATCCATGGAGCCTGCCGATGTCTGGGTGTCGGTACTGGCGGAACGGGCCACGACCCCAGAAGATGGCACCAAGCGTTCTACGGAGGTGGAGGCCTCGGGAACATCTCAGGACCCAGCTAATGCTTTGGAGGCAAGGACCTCCCACCGGGGTTGTTTGGCCGGTGTATTCTCCTCGAGGGCAACGCTAATAGCATCTCAATGCTTAGAAGGCGATCTACCCTTTGAGGACCGGCCGGTCTTGGAGGAAGACCTGGGTTTGGTTACCCGAGATCCATGGGAGGAAGATGAAGCCCTGGACGATGTCGATGCAACAGACATTGCATCTGAGGCAAAAAGGGTGCCATTTCGCAGCTCTATTCTGCAGGCCCCTCTTAGTCATCTTTCTGCAAAGGAGACACTCCGATGGTGAATGGTCAGGGCGCAAACATTTAAGACACCAGTCATGGGTGTCAGTAGCAGAAATGGTACTGCCACATTTTGAACATTTTTTGAAACCACTAGTTGGTTTCTCCATTTTGGAAGAAAATAGGGCCTAGTGCCCAAAATGGTGCCGAAGCACCAAGAGGGGACAGACCCTCAAGAAAAAGCTTTTTTTAGAAAAAAGAAAAAGATGTAAGCATCGACAGGACGACAGACGCGACCACAAAAAAGAAAATTTTCTGCGGTGACAGGATTTGCTGCCTGTCAGCTCCGTGGAAAATGAAAAACTGAAGAGGGAGAGTTGTAAAGGAGGGAAGGCAGCAACGCAGGCACAGTGGGATGCTCCCAAAAGCTTTCCTATAGGACGCTGTGGAGCTTTCCCGTGCGGACTCCATACATGCCGACGATACCCATATGTGAAGACTACATTCCTGCTTGTTCCTGCAGATAACAATGAATCTCTGTAATGCTCTCCCTTCCCATGTGTGTCTCACTTCCACTTACAAATCTTTCAAAACAGATCTGAAGACACTTCTGTTTAAAATTGCCTTCAATATTCCGGCTAGATGAGGTGCCTGTGCGGTGGCCACAGCCTGGAATTTCCCATTCCCATTTCCCTTTTGTATGTTTTCCCATAGGTTTATAAGGGCTCTCCCTCTGTTTCACTCCTTGTGTGGTTTAGTTGTATGGTGTACTTTATATAGTAGTTTATGACTTTTTTTTTTGTTTGTTTGGTTTTTTTTTTCCTTTGATTTTCGCATGAAATTACAATTCAGCAAAGATAATAAAGTAAATCATTAAATACAGAATGGACCAGTCAAAGAAACAAAATAGCACGGATAAAGTCCACATCAAGAGATACAAGCAGAAATAGAACAACATAACCTTCTCTATTGTTGGCTTACGTGTATCGTAGCCTTGTTTTCTACTGGTTATATGACATTTGTTTTAATTTATGTTTTAATTTTTGTTTGTAAACTGCTTTGCTTTTGATTATAAAAGGCAATATATCAAGTCAAATAAACCATAAATATAATCACCACACTCCACATATAACCTATTCTCACCTAGCTTCCCATATTTGGATTTGAGATTAAGTTATTCATACTCCCTATATCAGCTTTTAAATAGATTTTGCAAAACTGTGTGTGGGGGGCAGGGTATACTTACTACCGTGCATTAAGGGAACATGATTTTTGCCTTAACCTTGCATGTTAAGATAAAATAATGCATGTTTTTTCTGTTGCAGTCACCACCTCAACTAGCTGTACCTTGGAAGGGACCCAATGGATCTCACTTTAAGCTCCTAAAGGGTTGCACCGTTTTGATGTTAGACCCATAGAAGAGTAGGCAATGCCTGGACTCTTATCCGTCCCAGGATGTCTCCATGATACTCATGGAGTCCTCCCAAAAGGCACTCTGGAACTCCTGGATGCATCATCCAAAAATCTCACTGGACGAGCTTCTCCAAGATCTTTCACCATCTTCTCCATGTCATCCTCAAAAAGCAACCTGTCCTCGAAGGCTGTTGGCTGACGAACTGCAGAACCACAGCCATTCTCGCGCCACCAGAGACTTGGAGGAAATTCTGATCAAGTCATAAAGAGCATTGGCTATGAATGACGTACAGACTCTAAATGAAAGCTAGTGAATATACAGTATTTTTCTGAAAGGGAAGTTAATATACATTTCAAATCATTCGTCCTTCGTTTCACAGCTAACTAAACAATTCTCTGAACTACTTCTATCAATTCTTCATGCCATGGTGGTCACAAACTTAGTGGGAACTGGGCTTTGCAATAATTGGGAAAAAGCTAGCATTTGTCCTAGAATAAAAAAAAATAAGGTAGCTGATTTCACTATTCCATCTAATCACCCAATATCCAGGATTCAGGCCCCACCATAGCAGTGTGCTAGCCTTGGTAAGCTTGAACAACTTTACTTGCACCAAACTAGATGAGGAATGGATATCCTGTTATCAGACATAAGTGCAACTTTCAATTTAGTAGAACACTCTGTTTTTACAAAGATTTCAGGAAACTGGATTAGATAGAATAGCATTCAGCTGGTTTCACTCCTCCCTGGAAAATTGGACTTTGATTTTATTGGAATTAAACCATCTGCTCTTTACCCTTTGCACTATGAAATCCCACAAGACTCTCTTACTACTACTGAAAGCATAGTTACTCACCTGTAACAAGTGTTCTCCGGGAACAGTAGGAATCAGTCCTCACATATGAGTGACTTGGTGCCGACGAAGCCCGCACACAGCATTTCCCCAGCTTTCAAAGAAAGCCTTTGGGAATGCTACCACGCATGCGTGGTCCCCTTCCTGCCCAAGGGTGCCATCTTGTTCAGTCAGATGACATAGCTAAGACAGCAGTCAGGCAAAAACAAAAAGATGGCAACTCCAAGGGGAGGAGGGAGGGTTGCGAGGACTGATTCCTGCTGTTCCCAGAGAACACCTGTTACAGGTGAGTAACTACGCTTTCTCCAGGAACAAGTAGGAAGTCAGTCATCACATATGGGACTCCCTAGCTCCAGGCTGCCGAGGACCGAACCACAACAGTACCAACAACGACTGGTCGGGTGGCCATGAGTTGCAGAAGGCAAGTCCCTGCTGAAAGTCTCTGTAAGACCCTAGCATCCAGCAACACCATCACTCCGGTAGCCTGAACACAGAGGGTTGGAGGGCAGGAGTTGCCTACACTCCAAGAATATTACGCAGCACTGCCTGACCAAAGTCACTGTCCCTACGGGATTCACTTTCCAGGCAGTAGTGTGCTGTGAACGTGTGAATGGATGACCAAGTGGCGGCTCTGCAAATTTCTGCCACTGGTACAGAATGGAGGTGGGCCACCGATGTGGCCATCGCCTTTTCTGTCATCATGTTTCTATGTTTCTATTGGACTGTTGTAGTTGTTGATATGGAAGGACAGACTAGATAGGCCATGTGGTCTTTTTCTGTCATCATGTTTCTATGTTTCTATTAATGATGTGCTGTGATCCGGAGCTCCAAGGAGAGCCCCGCCCGCTCATAAGCGAAGGCAATGCAGTCCGCCACCCAAGAGGATAGGGTATGCTTGGTTGTAGGGGAGCCCTGGTCTGCTGGGGTCATAGGACATGAAAAGCTGAGGTGCCTTGCAGTGGCCTTGAGTCTGCTGCAGATAGAAGGACAAGGCCTGTTTACAGACCAGTGTGTGGAATATGAGCTCCTCCCTGCTGGCATGAGGCCATGGGTAAAAGATGGGGAGCACCACCTCCTGATTGAGGTGAAACAGGGATAACACCTTCGTGAGGAACTTAAGATGAGTGCAGAGCACTACCCTGTTCTTGAAGAACCTGGTGTACAGGGGGGTCCGCCACCAGCACTTGAAGCTCGCTGACTCTGCGAGCTGAAGTCAGGGTCACCAGGAAGGCCACCTTCTAGGATAGGTATCTGAGGTGGCAGGTGGCCAGTGGCTCGAACGGTGGCCTAGTGAGCTGGGAGACTACTACATTGAGGTCCCATTCTGCTGCCAGAGGGAGGACAGGGGGCTTGGAAAGCAGAAGGCCCCATAGGAAACGGGAAACCAGAGGCTGGCTAGATAAGGGCTTTCCCCCCCACTGGGTGATGGTGAGCGGCTATAGCGCTCAGATGCATCCGGACTGAGTTAGATTTCAACCCTGTGCGCGACAGATGCACTAGGTATTTGAGTACCAGCTGGACATGGAAGGAGAACAGGTTCTCCTTCCTATCTGTGCACCACAGAGCGAAAATGCACCATATAAAGGCATAAGTCCTCCTCATGGAGGGCTTCCTGGAGGCTAGCAGGATTTCCTCAACCTCTTGTGATAGGTTGAGCGTGGTCAAGGCTACCCTCTTAGCAGCCAGGACGTTAGAGTCAACTACCCCACATTGGGAAGCAGAAGGGAGCCCTCCTCCTGTGTCAGGAGGTCCAGGGCTCAACCCTGGGGAACTAGACATATCGCCGCCAGCAAGAGCAATAGGGGGAACCAGGGTTGCCTGGGCCACCTGGGAGCGATCAGTATCACCGATGCCCTCTCGTTTTGGATTTTGAACAGTCTTGGCGATTAGGGAAGTCAATGGGAATGCATACAGCAGTCCCTCGGACCATGAGATCAGGAACGCATCTGCCGCTACCCTCTGTGGGTGCGGCTGCCAGGAGCAGAAGCGAGCCAGCTGCACGTTGTCTGGAGAGGCAAAGAGGTCCATCTCTGGCCAGCCCCAAAGGCAGAAGAGTTTCTTGGCCACTGCAGGGTCGAGACACCATTCGTGAGGGCAGAGGATTCTGCTGAGTCTGTCTGCCAGGTAGTTGTCCTGGTCCGGGAAGTAGACCGCTCGCAGGAGTATGCCATTGCACATTGAAAAGCCAAGGGGGGCTACAGCCTACTGGCAGAGGGAGTGTGAACCCGTGACTTCCTGCTTGTTTATATAGAACATTGCGACCTGGTTGTCCATCTGGACCAGAACAGGTCTGATCCTTAAGAGGAAGCGGAACGCACATAGGGTGAGGGCTATTGCCCAGAGTTACAGGAGATTGATCTGTAATAGAGACTCCTCCCTGGACTAGCAACCCTGAGTGCGATGAGCTCCCCAGCTCTGGAGAGAGGCATCTGTGGTCAGGATACACTGCGGTGGGGGTGCCTGGAAGGGCATCCCTACCCGAAGGAGGCCCTGGTTCTGCCACCAGTCGAGGGATCTCACCAGTTGGTGGGAGACTCTGACTCTGTCCCAGAGTCGGCCCGTGGCCTGGATCCACTGGAAACGCAGGCACCACTGGGCTGTCTGCATGTGCAGACGGGCTAGGGGTGTGACATGGACTGTGGAGACCATGCGTCCCAGCAGGCAGAGGAGAAGACGAGCCGGCGCCATTGTGCGGTGCTAGACCTCTCCTGCCAGCTGTTTGAGGCGTTCTGCCCCGTCCTGAGGAAGAAGGGCTCTAGTCTGCACCGTGTCCAGCTGAGCACCGATGAACTCTAGGTCTTGCACCAGAGAGAGATGCGATTTGGGGTAGTTGATGAACACCAGGTGCTGCAGGAGGAAGATGGTACATTCAGTGCCCTGACTGGCCTCTGCGGCTGTGCCGCCCTTGTTAAGCCAGTCGTCCAGGTACGGGAAGACGAACACCCTGGCTAGACGCTTTGAAAACACTCTTGGCGAGGAGGCCAGACCGAAGGGAAGTACCCTGTATTGGTAATGGCTTTCCCCTACCATGAATCTCAGGTATTGCCAGCGAGATGGGTGGACCATGATGTGGGTGTAGGCATCCTTCAGGTCTAAGGAGCAAAGCCAGTTTTCCTGGTGGAGGTAGGGCAGCAGTGTACCAAGGGAGAGCATTTTGAACTTCTCCCTCACCAGAAACCTGTTCAGGTCTCGGAGGTCCAGGATGGGCCTGAGACCCCCAGTTCTCTTGGGGACAAGAAAGTACCTTGGGTAGATGCCCTTGCCCCAGAGGTGCTGGGGAACAGGCTCAACAGTCCTGTCCTTTAGTAGACCTGCCCCAGAGGTGGTAGTTGGAAGCGGAGGCGGTAACCTTCCGTTACCACCTGGAGCACCCACTGGTCCGAGGTGACCTTGGGCCACCTGTAGGTGAAGAGTGCCAAGCAGCCCCCTGTGAGCTGGTGAGGGTCTCCCAGATGGAGGGAGGCTGCAACCTGTAGTCAAAAGCTCCCACCAGGTTGAGCCGGAGCTGGCATCTGCGGCTTGGGAGTCTTTGGCTTCCTGGGTCCATGTCACTGGCCCTTGGGCTGGGGTCCCTGGTGCTGCTGATTTGGAAAGACCTGGTAGTGGTGACTCTAATGGAAAGGGCCCTTCTTCCTCGAGAAAGTTGGTCTTTTACCCAAGGCTTTCTTACGAGGAAGGGTAGAGGTCTTCTTTGAGAGCCTCTACCTTGTCACCACCTCGGCCTCAATCTCTGCCGCCTTGTCAGCCATAGATTTTCCAAATTGATTCTCCCCAGTGTAGGAGACATCCAGCAGTTTTTCCTGGACACATTGCTCGAGGTCCGAGGTCTTCAGCCAGGCCTGGCACCAAGCACCGATGCCTGTGGCTGCTGCCCAGACTGCAGCCTCAAACCCATTGTAGGTGGGCCCAGGACAGGAACTTGGAACAGTCCTGGATGGTGGCTACCAAAGTCTGGAACCATTGCAGGAGTTTCCCGGCGAGCCTTGCTGAGAAGCCAGTGAGCTCCTGGATGAGACTCTTAAGATACATCACTATGTAGAGCTCATAGGTTTATATCCGGCAGCCCAGCATGGACCCTTGGAAACACTTACCCTGGCCTCTCTACCCAGGGGTACCGAAGAATAGGTCTTCTGGCTCTTGAGCTTTTGCATCAAGAACTCCACCACCATGGAACTGTGGGGGAAGTTGGGCCTTCTGGAAACCTGGACTCCTTTTGAGGTGGTAGATGGCGTTGAGGCGTCGGCTGACCACCGGTATTGAGGCCGGGGTCTCCCACATCCATAGGAGCAGTTGTTTGAGGATGGGTTGCACCGGCACCGATAGAGCCTCCTTCGGAGGAGACTTATACTGGAGGATCTCCAGCTCTTTGGTGCATGGGTCCTCCTCAGACTCGGTGGGGACCGAGAGGGCTCGGGCCAGGTCCCGGACAGTTGTGGAAGGCCACATCCTCGGGTGGGGATTGGCGTCGGAGTTCCAGGGGAGACTGCTTCGAGGGGATGTCTCGGTATCGAGAGGTCTCAGGGGAGGCCTCGATGTCGGTCTCTCAATCTGACTTTGAGGGCGTTGAGGAGTCCGAGGCTCGGAGCTCCCATGCTTCGAGGCCTGCATCGGGAATCGAGACCCCCCCCTCCCCCCCGGAATGGTTTCATAGAAACATAGAAAAATGATGACAGAAAAAGATCACATGGCCTATCTAGTCTGTCCTTCCATAACAACAACTACAACAGTCCACTTTTTACCTTTAGAGATCCTCTGTGTTGGTCCCATGCTTTTTTGAATTCAGTTACTGTCCTCATCTCTACCACCTCCACTGGGAGACTATTCCATAGATCCACTACTCTTTCTGTAAAGAAATATTTCCGCATATCACTCCTGAATCTATCTCCCTTCACCCTCATCCCATGTCCCCTCGTAGCAGAACTTGCTTTCAATTGAAAGAGGCTCTCTCCCTGAACATTTATGCCACGGAGGTATTTAAACATCTCAATCATATCACCTCTATCCCGCCTTTCCTCTAAGGTGTACATATTAAGATCCTTAAGTCTGTCCTCATATGCTTTATAATGAAGCCCATTAATCATTTTAGTAGCCACCCTCTGCACCGACTCCATCCTGTTCACATCCTTTTGAAGGTGCAGTCTCCATAATTGCACACCATACTCCAAATGAGGTCGCACCAAAGACTTATACAGAGGCATTATCACCTCCTTTTTTCTGCTAGCCATTCCTCTCCGTAAGCACCCAAGCATCCATCTAGCTTTTGCCGTTGCCTTTTCTACCTGTTTAGCTACTTTAAGATCATCAGACACAACCACGCCTAGGTCCCGCTCTTCTTTAGTGGACAAACGTACTTCACCTCCTATACTGTATTGCTCCCTTGGATTGCTGCAGCCCAAATGCATGACCTTACATTTTTTAACATTAAATCCCAGCTGCCAAATTCTAGACCATTCTTCAAGCTTAGCTAGATCCCTCCTCATGTTATCTACACCTTCCTGGGTGTTTACTCTATTGCAGATTTTGGTATCATCTGCAAAGAGGCAAACCTTACCAGACAGCCCTTCCGCTATATCACTAACAAAGATGTTAAAAAGAATCGAACCAAGGACAGATCCCTGGGGCACACCACTGGTAACATCCTTCTCCTCAGAGTGAGCTCCATTTACTTGTACTCTTTGTCACCTCCCACCCAACCAATTTCTAACCCAAGCAGTAACTTTAGGGTCCATCCCTAGGGTGCTCAGTTTGTTTATAAGTCGCCTGTGAGGAACAGTGTCAAAGGCTTTACTGAAATCTAAATACACCACATCTAGAGCTCTCCCTCGGTCCAACTCCCTGGTCACCCAGTCAAAGAAATCAGATTTGTCTGACAAGTCCTGCCTCTGGTGAATCCATGCTGCCTCGGATCCTGTAATCCGCTGGACTCCAGAAACCTCACTATTTTCTCTTTCAGCAGCGTTTCCAATAATTTACTCACCACCGAAGTTAAAATAACCGGCCTGTAGGTTTTCAACCACATCCTTACTTCCGCTTTTGTGTAAAGGCACCACACTCGGGTCAGACTCCTGGAAACTAGCCAGGGAGGACTGGACACCCAAGGATCAGGACCGGGACCTTGATCAGTGCCAAGACCTGGTCCGAGGCAGATAGCGCTTGAGGCCCAGCTTTAATGCCTGGGGATGCCACCGCAGTCAGGGGCCCGGTTGTCGAGACAGATGATGCAGATGAACCTGACGTCAATTGCCTGCTGCATGGTCAGGACAGCAGAGCTACTCTGTTCCAGGACTGCCTCAATGCCAGAAGGTTACGCAGCTTTCGGCGCAGGCACAGGGGGTTTCGGGCCCGGCACCAGTGCTCTGGTGAGCATGTCCTCTATGAGGACCATGGCCTCAGGGAGCCTCGCACGGTCACCGCCAGCTGAGGACTCCTTCCTGAGACCTTAGGTCACTGCTTGGAGTCTCCAGAGTCCCGCCACGGGACCTTACCAGGTTTCCCCGGTGGAATCTCGACTGGCTTAGAGGATTTTCTTCTTTTTCTTGTCAGGGTCCGGCGTCTTTCTGGAGGAGCTGTTGCCGCAGGACTCCAAAGATTCCCGGCCTCACGGGAGGTGCTCGGCTTCGGGCTCAGCATCAAGAAAGCCGGAGCAGAGCCGGACCATGGAAACATCTTTTCCTGTAACTCTAACCATTTCTCGTTGGTCCAAGGGGTCATAGCCTGACACAGGTTGCAGGAAATACTGTTGTGGTCCGGGCCAAGGCAGTGCAAGCAGCAGTTGTGGGTGTCTGTGACAGACAATTTGATTGCAACGATCACACTTCTTAAAGCCACCGGGAGACATTGTGGATCACACCCCAACAGGGTCGATTACCCCCGGGCGAAAAAGGGCAGGAATGCCATTCGAGGCGAGCCTTGATGAAAAAAGAGAAAGGAGCCAAGAACAGCACTGGCTTGAGGCGGGAAGAGGAACCGGTATGCAAACTGGGGAAAAACTCATTAAGAGGATCATTTTTAAGGAATCTTTCTGGGACACAGAACATGCGTCTGTTGGGCTCCATGGAAAAAAGGAGACTGAGCAAGATGACATCTTGGGCGGGAAGGGGACCACGCATGCGTGATAGCATTCCCAAAGGCTTTCTTTGAAAGCTGGGGAACTGCTCCGTGCGGGCTCCAGATAAACCGATGTCACCCATACGTGAGGACTGACTTCCTGCTTGTTCCTGGAGAACATTTGTATAGCACTACAAAATATACACAGCGCTGCACAGGCACATGTAAAAGATAGTCCCTGCTTATCAGAGCTTACAATCTAATGAAGACAGACAACACAGTAGCTGTAGACATAAGATACATCTAGGGGGAATGGTAAGGAGACACAAAGGAGATCAGGTGAGTCAAGATGCGAAAGCAGCGGTGAAGAGGTGAGTTTTTAGTCTGGATTTGAAAAGGGTCAGAGAAGGCACCTGACGTACAGACTCAGGTAGTTTGTTCCAGGCATAAGGAGCAGCAAGGTAAAAGGAGCGAAGTGTGGAGTTAGCAGTAGAAGAGAAGAGCATAGATAGAAGCGATTTGCCAGAAGAGAGGAGTTCGCGAGGAGGGGTGTAGGGAGAGATAAGAGAAGAAAGGTAGTGAGGAGCTGAAAAGTGAATGCACTTATAGGTCAGCAGGAGAAGTTTGAACTGGATGCGGAAACGGATAGGGAGCCAATGAAGTGACTTGAGAAGAGGAGTAATAGGAGCATAATGAGGCTGACAGAAGATAAGTCGCACAGCAGTGTGTTGAACAGATTGAAGGGAAGAGAAATGATTCAGGAGGGAGACCAGCAAGGAGTAGATTACAATAGTCCAGATGGGACATGACTAAGGAGTGGATAAGTTTCTTAGTAGTGTGTTCAGAAAGGAATGGGTGGATTTTGTTAATGTTATGGAGAAAGAAACGGCATGTTTTAGCTATCAGTTGGATGTGTGTGGAGAAAGAAAGAGAGAGGAGTCAAAGACTACCCCAAGGTTGCGAGCTGAGGACAGGGAGGAATATAGAGTTATCCACAGAGACTCAGAAAGGAGTAAAAGGAGAGGAGGGTTTAGGGAGAAAAAAAGAAGCTCAGTTTTGGCCATGTTCAATTTCAAGTTGCGAAGAAACATCCAAGAAAAGTTGAGTGCGCCAAGGGACTGCGTATATAGAGAGAAAAGGAGTGGACCCAAGATAGATCCTTGGGGTACACCAAGAGCAGGATAGCAGTAGAGTAGGACCCATCAGACCTAACACTGAAAGAGCGATGGGAGAGATAAGAGAACAAGGATAGCACAGAGCCCTTAAAACCAAGTGACAAGGTATCAAGGAGAAGGTTCTAGTCAGTGTCAAAAGTAGCAGAGAGATCAAGAAGGATGAGGATTGAGTAAAGGCCCTTGGATTTTGCCAGGAAGGAGGTCACTGGAGACTTTGGCAAGAGCCGTTTCAGTAGAATGTAAAGGATGAAAGCCAGATTGTAGAGGATCCAGAAGGGCTTGAGAGGAGAGAACGTTGAGGCATGTTCAAGTAGTTTAGAAACAAAGGGGAGGAGGGAGATGAGTCGATAGTGAGAAGAAATCAGCCTAAGAAAACCATACACAAACAAAACACAAAAATTACTAGAATTCTCCTGATACCAAAAAACACCACCACCTAAATCATAATCCCTTTAATGAGAGGAAAAGACCTCAGTATCCCTCAGAGCCATAACATGACCCAAACAACAGGGGGCAAGCTGACCAGAATTTAACAGTTAAGAATAGAGAAAGCTGGATATATAAATGGTCTAAAAAAAAACCTCTAAGAGACAAAATTATTCAGAATTTTCAATCAATATAGTGTGTCCAAAATAAGCCTTCCACAGCGCACAAAAAAACTTCTACTGATGTCCATACAATGTGTGTAACAAAACACAATCATATGTTCAATATGTGCAATAAAAAACAAAAAAAAAGTGCAGTGAGAAAATAAAACAGTCTTATGTTCATACACACAAGTTGAAGCTCTAGTTGAAGAAATTCTACACACACACACACACACACACACACACACACAAAAAAAAGAGATGCCTACAGTGAACAGTAACATCCACGTTGTTAATTTAGCAGAACGAAAATATATACTCGGTCTTCTGCATGTACAGTACTTAGCTTTAGCATGTCCAAACACCTGCCAAACCTCAAATGTTCAAGGGTATGCAATTTTTTTTAATTTATAATTTTATTAAAGAAAAAATAGAAACGTCAACCACCAAATAGTCAAACATTTGCCAAACATCAATAATCCCCATCCCCAACCCTCATCCCCCCCTTCCCTCTCCCCCCGGACAGGGTCCACCAATTATATTAGACTCTCTAAACCAAAAAAATAACCTTCTCCCTTATATTCCTCAAATCTTGTGCACTCAAGATGCTCCAACTCTCCCTGGCAAATCTGGGTCCCCCTCATTCTACTCCAGATAGGCTCTCCACGTTTTAACAAATCACAAAAGGTTACCTTGGCACATGGCGGTGAGCCACATCATCTTATGCACCATTTGCAGTTTGTTCATGACCATCCCTAGGGAGGGGACATCCTTGTTCCTCCACCACTGAGCGATGACCAATCTAGTAGTTGTTGTTGTTAAGTGCCGTCGAGTCGGAGTCGACTCATGGCGACCCTCTGGATAGCTATCCTAAATTGTGTTCGGTCTTCAGTCAGGCGGCTCATTGTTGACAGACTGGTACCCGTAGCTGCTGTTATTGTAGCGATCCATCTCATTGCTGGCCTTCCTCTTTTGCGTTGACCTTCTATCTTGCCAAGCATGATGTCTTTCTCTAATGATCTCTCTCTTCGCATGATGTGTCCAAAGTATGAAAGTCAAAGTCTTGTCATCTGAGCTTCTAAAGAAAGCTTAGGTTTGATCTCCTCTAGTACCGACTGGTTTGTTCTTCGGGCAGTCCATGGTATACACAGTATTCGCCGCCAGCACCATAATTCAAAGGCATCAATTTTCTTCCTGTCTGTCTTTTTCACTGTCCAGCTTTCACATCCATATGATGTTGTTGAAAATACCATGGCTTGAACAAGTCAAATCTTTGTATGGAGAGAGACATCTCTGCTCTTGAGAATCTTATCTAGGTCTTTCATAGCCATTCTGCCAAGAGCAATGCGTCGTCTGATTTCTTGACTGCTTGTTGCTTCTTTATTGATAGTTGATCCAAGTAGGTTAAAGTTGTTCACGATTTCAATTTCTTCTCCTTCAACGATGAACCTGTTGATTATGCCAGTTGTCATGATCTTTGTCTTCTTTACATTAAGGTGCAGGCCCATTTTGAGACTATGTTTTTTGATTGTGAGAAGCAAATGTTTCAGATCATCTTCACTTTCAGCCAGTAATGTGGTATCATCAGCATAGCGAAGGTTGTTGATGAGTCTTCCACCAATCTTCACACCTCTGTTGTCTTCAATACAGTCCTGCTTCTCTGATGATTTGTTCTGCATATAAATTAAACAGGTAGGGGGAAAGTATGCAGCCTTGTCTTACACCTTTGCTTATTTTAAACCATTCTGTTTCTCCTTGTTCCGTTCGAACTGTTGCTTCTTGATCAATGTACAGATTGCGCAAGAGAACGATCAGGTGTTCTGGTATACCCATGCTTCTTAATGTGGCCCAGAGTTTCTCATGGTTTACACAGTCAAAAGCCTTGCTATAGTCGATAAAGCACAAATAGATATCCTTTTGGTATTCTTTAGTCTTTTCAAGGATCCATCTCACATCCGCAATGATGTCTCTCGTTCCTCGCCCTTTCCTGAACCCTGCTTGCACTTCAGGTAGTTCTTGTTCTAGGTATGGCTGTAGTCTCTTTTGAATAATCTTCAGTAGAATCTTGCTGGCATGTGGGATCAGAGCGATTGTGCGATAATTTCCACAGTCAGTTGGATCACCTTTCTTTAGTATTGGTATAAACACAGATCTTTTCCAGTCAGTTGGCCATGATGTTGTCTTCCATATTTCTTGGCAGAACCTTGTAAGTACGGTAACAGCTGCATCAGATTGCTGCAATACTTCTATGGGAATGCTATCAATGCCTGGTGCTTTGTTCTTTGATAAGGCTTTCAATGCTGCTTCAACTTCTTCTTTCATCACCAATGGTTCCTGATCATAAGGTATAGGTTGAAACGGCTGTTGGTCCACTTGATCTTTATCATATAAAAACTCTGTATATTCCTTCCACCTTTTCTTGATCTTCTCAGCATCATTCAACATAGAACCTTGAGCATCTTGTAACATTCCAATTCGAGGCTGAAACTTTTTCTTTAACTCTCGCAGCTTTAGGAAAACCGATCTTGTTCTTCCTCTAATAGTTTCTGCTTCTATTTCCTTGCAAGTGTCATTGTAGTACTTTTCCTTGTCCTGTCTTGCTGCACGTTGGAAATCTCTGTTGAGTTCTGCGATTGTCTTTCTTTCTCCTTTGGCTTTAGCTTCTCTGCGTTTCTGGGCAATTTTCAGAGTTTCTTCCGTCATCCATTTTGGCCGTTTTTGCTTTTTCACCTTTTGTAGAGACTTCTCGCTTTCTTCCAGCACAACCTTCTTGATGTCATTCCATAACTCTTCCGGAGCTCTGTCATTTGTATCTAAAGCAGCAAATCGATTTTGCAGGCAGTCTTTAAATTCCAGTGGTATATTCTCAAGGTCATATTTTGCTGCATTCATGAGTGGTTTGCTCTTTTTCAACTTTAGCTTGAGTTTGCATACTAGTAGTTGATGATCTGTACCACAGTCAGCTCCAGGTTTTGTCTTTGTTGATGTTACAGAGCTTTTCCATCGTTGACTTCTACAGATGTAGTCAATTTGATTTTTATACAATCCATTGGGTGAAGTCCATGTGTACAGTCGCTGCTTGTGTTGCTGGAAGAAGGTGTTTGAGATGAATAGATCATTGGTCTTGCAGAATTCTATCAATCTTTCTCCAGCTTCATTTCTGTTGCCAAGTCCATATTTTCCAACTACTTTGCCTTCTTCTTTGTTGCCAACTTTTGCGTTCCAGTCACCCATGCTATCAGGATATCCTGTTTGCATGTTCTGTCAATTTCAGCTTGTACTTGTTCATAGAACTCTTCAATTTCATTCTCTTCTGCAGCTGTTGTTGGGGCATATACTTGAATTATAGTTGTGTTGATAGGCAATCCTCGTAGACGAATAGAGATTAAGCGTTCGCTGACTGCATTGTATTTCATTACAGTTCTTGCAAGTTTCTTCTTTATTATAAATGCAACACCATTTCTTCTTTGTCTTTCATTTCCAGCATAGTAGACCATGTGATCATCTGATGCAAAGTGCCCGATGCCAGTCCATTTCAGTTCGCTGACACCCTACAGATCAAGTTGTACACGTTCCATTTCATTCTTGACCACCTCCAACTTCCCTTGGTTCATGCTTCGTACGTTCCATGTTCCAATGTGTAAGACATCTTTACAGCTTCTGACTCTCATTTCATGCGCAGTAGTAAAACACATATTTAATCCAGTCACCCTCCTCCTCATTACTAGAATTCTCTTGATAGTTCAATAAAACCAAAGCAGGAGAAGGGTTGATCTGTCGTCCCTGAATACAGGAGGCCAGATCAAAAACCCTCGTCCATACATTCCAGCACTTATATGGATATATGTCCTCTTGTGCCCACATTCTCTCCAACAGAGCCCATCTCCTACTCCTTTTCCCTTCAAATAACTCAGCGTGCAATACAAACGGTAGTACGCCTTATAGGTGTTTTCAAGCAAGGAGGTTGCTTGGATCCCCTTATATAAGCCGTGGATTACCTTGTCCCAGGTTTCCCGACTCCACTGAACTCCCACATCCGCCTCCCACTTGCAATGGTGTGCTGCTTTAGGTAGACTGGTTCCCCCCAAGATTTTATATAGCCTAGAGAGGCATCCTTTCATTGATTTATTGAGGAACACCCTCTCCATTTCCCCCGATGGCCAGGTCATCATCCCACATTTCCTATTTTCTCCCAAAAAGTAGCGGACTTGATAAAATCAAAATCTATCATGATCTCTTAATTGGTATATCTGTTTCAACTCCTCAAAAATATGACGGCCACTTTCAGCCCAGATTTGTCCCACCAGCCATAGGCCTCTAGACTCCCACCATTTATAATTGGGGTCTAATAGACTGGGAGTAAACAGGTGGTTATATCTCAGTGGGGACAATGAGTAAACCGGGCCCAATCCCATTGTGTTCTGTTGTACCGATTCCCACAGATGCAATGTCAGGAGGTGCACAGATTCCCCACTTTAGCCCAACCCAAGGTTATCTCCCCCGCCCCAAACTAGGTAGCGAAGTGGACATGCTCCGACCCCTTCTTGCTTGATCTCCACCCACTCCTTCCAGGGACAAATATGCTACTCCACTGGCGCTCAGGTTTGCACCGCTAAGTAACATCTTTTATCTGGAGCACCCATGCCTCCGTCTTCTCTCTGCCTCCTCATTATGACTCCTGCTACTCGGTGCCTTCTATTAAACCAAATACAAGGGACTTCCGGTGGCATGGTGAGCTGAGCCCAACAATTTTATCACGCTTGGCTGACAACTCTTCGTTCCAAAGTGGGGGAGAGACTTAGTAGGAGACCACTGATCCATTCATGCATTGAGTAACCCGGGGAGAGAGTCCTATGGCAACGAAAATCCCCCGACGAGAGCGAACATGAGGTGGAGAAGCTAAGATAGCGGATGATACCCTGGACGCACCAGCGCCGATGGCGACCTCGATGATGGTGGCGGAGGTCTCCAAGGCAGTTGTAGAGGCCCTAGAAGATCGTCTAGGGGGTCTGGCTACAAAGATGAATGATGTGGCCCAAGCGGTGTCCGAGTTTACAAGGCGAGTTGAGCACGCAGAGAACCGCATCGGCTCCCTCAAGGATATGAGACTGCAAGACGAGGCCCGAATTAAGAGCCTGGAAGAGGCCTTGGCGAGGCACCAGGATAAACTGGAGGACCTGGAAAATCGCAGTAGACGCAATAACCTGCGGTTCATCGGCATAGCGGAATCCGTGCTTGAGAAGGACCTCCGGCAACATCTAGAAAAGTGGCTGCCTGATAACTTACCTTTGGCCGCTGATATGGGGGAGATCGTGGTGGAAAGAGCACACCGGCTGGGGCCCTACCGGTCGGGTGAGTGTGGGCCAAGGGCGGTGATCGCCCGTTTCTTAAATGCGGCGCAAAAAGATGCTGTCTTGAGGGCCGCGCGGCAACTGAGATGCTCCAGAGCTTCCGCCTGTAAGGTGCTAATATTCCAAGACTACTCAGCGGGCGTATCTTTAAAACGCAAGGCATTCAAGGAGGCTTGCAGCAAATTAATTGACCGAGGTATTCGTTTTACTCTGGCCTATCCTGCGATTCTACGGGTGCACAGTGACGGGGGGAATCGAGCTTTCTCTTCCCCTGAAGAGGCGATGGACTATTGCAACAGCTTGGTTGACGAGCGCCACTTTGTCAGTTGGGCTTGGCGTGTCATGCTGGTCTCCGGTGCCCTGGCGCAGCGCTAACTTGCCAGGGGTCCCGGTCCTCCTTCTCTCCTTGTGGAAAGAGTAAGATTTTGACTTCGGGACCTTAGGATACGAAGACATTTCTTGCTGGACATCACTGTTGCTTCTAAGGCCCTCAGAGGTTGTTAGGGGGCCTAAGCGATTTTGGGTCATGTAGGACCTATGTTCAAGCTTCTCTTGCTGTGTTAATGTTTCAGCCTTTTATCTTTATGCCATTGGTATTTGTTCTGCTACTGTTCTGCTATTATTTAACCCTGTTTTGGTGACCTGAATGTTCAGTAATGAAAGTGTGTGGGGGTTTGCTCAATGGGACGAGGACGGTTGAATGTGGGCCTCTATCCCCTGGGTTTTGGGGGGAGCGGGGGGGGGCTTGTTTTGTTTTGTTTTATTGTTTCATCTCTTCTCATGGGGGATGTTTTTTTTTTTCTTTTTTGTTGATTTCTACAGTTGCTCCCTTATGTTTATAATGTTAATAACGTACATTTATACTATATCCATATATTGCATATTTTGGTTACATTAGTATGCCTTTATATGATGTTTTTTCCTTTTCTTTCTTTCTTCTTCCCATTTACTCTCCTACATTTTCAGGTGTCTGGTTCACCCAAGTGGCTATGATCTGTTGCTGGGCTGGTCGGGTTCCCTGTCTCTTCTGTTTAGGCGCCTGGGGGGGGGGGGGGGAGGCCTTCTTCGACGACTGAGATGGGTCTAACTCAACGACTGAGGCGGGGTGCAAGGCATATTATGGGCCCCCCCTGCAAGTCCAAGCCCTGAGCTGGTTATTCTGTGGCTGGGGCTGGATTACTTTGCATCGGGACCGAACGGCAATTGGGGTAGATGATAGTTGGGGGGTGAGTCTAAGGGCAGGGTACATAGACCCCATGCGCTTACAATGCTTAAGTTTCTTTTATGGCTACCCCTTTGTACCCTTTCTGCCATTTTGCCTTCACCTTCTTTTGTTTTTGACCATTCCCCGCCCCCCTAGATCCTGGGTAACACATGGCCATTTAGGGGGGGACCCCCTGGAGGGGAATCAGTTGGGGGGCTTGGGAGGCCTAGAAGACCCGCTTAGGGTGGGGGGGGGTGGTAGGGTGATAGTGCACCGGGGCTTCAGTAGGGAGGGGAGGATTACCTTTACGTACATTGGGTCTTGAAGGAGGAGGAATATTGGGAGTGGTTGTGAGGTCTTTGTTGGGGGGGAGTGGGGGGGCTCTACATGTTTAGGAAGTCCAGGTGGAGCAGATAGTAGCTGGTAGGTGGTTAGCGGATGGTATGCATGTTGGGTTGTTTGAGGGGGGTGGGATGGGGAGGGGGGGGCTGGGGAAGCTAGGAATCTCGATTGCGGTGGGAGTTTGTCTGAGAATGTGAGGGGGATCGCCCGGACATGTTTGTGTGTTTGGATACATTGGGTCACTGAATTGTGGATGATGTGGAGGGGGGCCCTTGGCTGGGGGGGCTGCCGCCCACTTGAGGGGTGTATTCTTGTTTTGGTGCATTGTTGTCCTCTAAAGTGGCATGGATAGGGGTACTCGAGTAGCCTCTTGGAATGTATGTGGATTGGGCTCTCCGGTGAAGCGCTATAAAGTTCTACAGTACTTGAAGCGTCAGCATGCTGATGTGATTATGCTGCAGGAGACACATCAGTCGGCGGCGGAGCATGAGAAATTAGGTAAAGGTTCAATAGCCCACGTTTATGGGGCTCCTGCAGTGGGGAAGAAACGAGGTGTGGTTATCCTAATAGCTAAATCTGTCACTTGGGTCGAGGAATGAGTTGTGTCGGATGTGGATGGTAGATTTGTCTGTGTATGGGGGCTATTGGCTGGCAGGAAAGTGGTGTTGTGTTCGATATATGGACCTAACACGTATGATGCCCGATTTTATCAGAGTATTACTCAGTTACTAACGGATGCAGGCGGGTATCAGGTGATACTTGGAGGGGACTTCAATGAAGTCTTGGATGTAGATCTGGATCGTTCCGGAATGGCGGGAAGTGGGAGTCGACGAGCTCGTCAACGCCTGTGGGGGTTGTGTGAAGCGTACAACTTATTGGATATCTGGAGGGTGCTGCATCCTGTGGACCGGGACTATACCCACATGTCCCGAACTCATGGGACCTGTTCTCGAATTGATTTCTTTTTGATCACGGATTCGTTATTTAGCTGGGTCTTGAAGGTTGAAATTGGGTCTCCCGTTATATCAGACCACGCAATGGTAATTTTGGAGTTGCGTAGGAATGGATTGTCTCGGAGTCGGATGTGGCGTTATCCACTGGAGCTCTGTGGGGATCCACACTTTGAAGCGCACCTACGGGAACGTTGGAAGGAATATGAGACTTTTAATGCGCAGCTGGATCTCTCTCCCACCCTCTTTTGGGAGGCAGGCAAGGCCGTGTTGCACGGAGACATCATAAGCTATCAGAGTTTATGGCGCAAGCGGTTGAACCAGAAGATTCTGTGGCTTGAGCGGGATCTGGGTAAAGCGCGACGGGTGGTGGCAAGCTCCAAAACTGCAGCGAATCAACGCCGGCTGCGGGAGGTGCAAACTGAGCTGGAGATGCTGCTCCATTGGAGGGCCCAAAAATCCCTGATGTATTATTGATATAAGCTCTACCAGTTTGGGAATAAAGCCAGGAAGCTGATGTCTTCCTTGTTGAGGCCCGCTGGGGGTTCTCGGCACATTGGGGCTATTCGGCAGGCTGATGGGACAATCAGGCGGGATTCCGCGGATATTGAAAGGGTATTTGCAGATTTCTTTCGGCAACTTTATGCCAATGATGGAGACAAGGAACTTGAGGGTCGTCTCTTTCTAGAGGGGTGTGATCTTCCACGTCTCGGAGCAGAACATCTGGAGGCTCTCAATCAACCTATTACGGGGCGGGAGGTTCAAGCTGCGATCGCAAAATTGAAGAACGGGAGGGCACCGGGCGTCGATGGCTATCGTAGCGAATTCTACAAGGTTTTGGGTGATGCTGTTGTGGCTCCTCTGGTGGGGTATTTTGAAGACCTGGTTTAGCGGGGACGGTTCTCGTTTAAGGCTAATAAAGCCTTGATTACTATTTTGCCTAAGCCAGGGAGGGACCCGCTCCTACCGAGCTCGTACCGTCCCATTTCATTACTCAATGTCAATATTAAATTATTAGCTAAAATCATGGCGGATCGGTTAGCGCTTTATTTGCCGCTTTTGATTCACCGGGACCAGGTGGGCTTCGTGCGGGGGCACCAGGTAGCATACAGTCTGCAGCGGATTTTGCTATCTCTTGGAGCGGGGCGGATGGCAGGGGACCCCTCCTTACTCATCAGCTTTGACGCTGAGAAGGCCTTTGATCGGGTCAATTGGGGCTTCATGTATCAGGTGCTGGAGGCGATGGGGTCACTGGGTTTTTTGTAGATGTGATTACTCTATGCTAACCCAATAGGGGCCATCATGGTTAACGGGAACATGTCGGCTGATTTTGTTATCCAGAAAGGGACTCGTCAGGGGTGCCCGCTGTCCCCTCTGGGTTGAGCTCCGAATACGAATCAGGAGAGGTTCAGGCGACAATACAAATAACAGTTTCGGGGCATACGGATGGGACGCGAGGAGTTTCGAATTGCCGCCTTCGCGGATGATCTGTTAGTACATTTGGGGGACCCCTCAGCTGGATTGCCCGGTCTATTGCAGCTCATTCGAGACTATGGAGAACCCTCTGGATTCCGTCTCAACCTGGATAAATCTGAAGCGCTGTTAGGTCCTGAAGGGCAGCCGGGTTGGTCGGGCCCATTTCCTTTGAAGTGGGCGAAAGGTTATTTCAAATATCTGGGAATTTATTTGCCGGCGAAGCTAGGAGATCTCTACCATCTTAATGTCTCCAAAGTGTTGGGGGCGGTGTCTGCGAGTGTGGATAAATGGCGAGACTTGCCATTATCTCTAGGGGGCCGTATTGCCTTGTGTAAGATGACAATTTTTCCCAAAATATTATACCCGCTTCAGATTCTCCCATTGCTTATGAAGCGATCGGACCTGTGCCAATTGGAACGATTATTTAATCGGCTCCTCTGGAGGGGCCGCCGGCCTCGGGTGAGCCTGGCGGTACTTCGGCAATCTTGGGGTTTAGGTGGTATGGGCTTTCCGGATATAAGGAAATATAATGTAGCTTGTTTGCTGAGATATGCCCGGGATTGGTTGTGGGACCTTGCAGACTGTTCCCCGAAGGCGATGCTTGAGGCTGTGCTGGGACCCTTTCATTTGCGCTACCTGCTACATGCTAAAACGGTTCAGGGACTGCCGGGGGACATCCGGGGGGCCCTCGTAGAACCTATTCGGAGGGCATGGAGGTATTTCTGCGCTGGGCGCCGGATCTCGGCGTATCATACGCCCTATCTTCCTATCAGAGGTAATGCTGATTTTACGCCGGGCATGGGAAGATCTCACTTTCAGTCATGGGAAGCACTCAGAGTGGTGAATTTGGAGCATGTGATGACCCCTGAGGGGACTATGGTGACATTTTCAGCGTTGTGAAACCAATACCCGTTGGGGGATTGGGATATTTTTCAATACACACAACTCCGGAGCTATTTTCGCACGGTTCCTGTGGAAGCAATGCGGGGGGAGGTTTGTTCGGTAATTGAGCAGGCGTTATTGGGGGATGATTCAGGGGCTCGTGTGTCCGGGTTATACAAAATGCTCTGGGAAGGGGTGTTGCCCCTTGCTGTGGATGTTCTAGCGATGGCCTGGACCGAGGATTTGGGTGAGGCGGTCGGTGTCGAACAGCTCCTTGGAGGGTTGGCCGATATCCCGACTCTCAGTGTGCTGGTGCTCCATCGGGACACTCAGTATAGGATCCTGCGTCGCCTATATTTTGCCCCCTTGAGGGCCTGGCGAGCGGGGGTGGGTGAGAGTCACTGTTGTCCTCGTTGTGGAGAACCTCGTGCGACGTTGGGCCATATGTTTTGGCGCTGTTCTAGAGTTCAGGTTTTCTGGAGAAAGGTATTAGACCATTTAACCAAGTGTTTGCCGCAGCTGGAGCCTCTAGGGGCGCGAAATATTGTGCTGGATATTTGGGAGGATACCTGGGGGGGGGCTCTGGGGTCGCTGGGAGTGCGTTGGATGTGGTTGGTGTTGATGTCTGCCCATATGACTGTGTTGCAACAGTGGTTAGATGTTCGGGGACCCACTTATGGAGCTTGGAGAGTACAACTTCATAGGGTCTTGCTTATGGAAAGGTTGTATGCTACTGGGGCGGGGAAGAGATGGGACCGTTTCCTGAAAGCTTGGGGGCCTCATCTACAATTACTGCCGGTAAGGGCTCGGAGTCGCATATTGGGGGATCCCTGAAGAGCTGGGGTTAGTCCAGGGGACTGGTTTTTGTCCTGTTGTGTCCTGGTAGACATGGGCATTGGACTCAAACTCTGCTGCAACCTTTGTTGCTTATGGTCAGGGGAGGGGGGGAGGGGGGAGGGGGGGTTAGAGGGAGGTAGCTGGGGGAGCCATTCCCATAGCCGTGCCGGTTTACCAGCGGGGCTGGGCTCGGGAGAAGAATCAACCCTGGGCCTGTCAATGTTGGCATCTATGTACGGCTTGCATGGGGAGCTGGTGGGGCTGTGTCTCTCTCTGTTGGCCTTGGTATTGGGGAGGCTGGAAGGGGTGGGGTCGGGGAGGGTGGGGGGGTAAGGGGTGTCCTGCTTTGTTATTCTGTTACTTTGCATCTCCTGCCTTGCATAGGTTTGAATAGGTATACAATGAGCTACATAGGTATGCCATGACTTAGCTATGCAATTTCCTGTGCTTTTCGTTTTTCTCTTTCTTCCAATTTTGAAGGGTTTTGGATTGGTGCTAGCAGATGGATGTATAGCCTTGTTGCGAATGTATGGAGCAGCATTGTATCTTTTGTGGTATACAAGTTTGGTTGAATAAAAAAGATTTAAACATAAGCCAAATACAATTATCAAATCCTCTCTGCCATTTCTTGAGTGCTTTATCATATATCGCAATTGTCAGGGCATTAAACAGGTACAGGAATTTAGGAATTACCATCATTTTAACACAGTTAATCCTCCCCATCCAAGAAAGCGACATCTTCATCCATTGCAATAGATCATAGCTTATATTCTTCCAGAGGGGTTCAAAATTCAACTTAAAAAACTGGGAGGGGTCAGCTGAGAGGTTCACCCCGAGGTATCGGATAAAAGAGTTGGCCCACTTAAAAGGAAAGTCCCTGGTGATTGTCGCTCTATCCCCTATGGGCAGAAAAAGCTTCAGGATCTCCGATTTCCCTGCATTCATTTTGAAACCCGAAACCTTTCCAAAGGCCCCCAATTCTTCCTCTACTGCTTTCAGGGATATCAGAGGATTTGTAACTGTGAATAGGAGGTCATCAGTGAATAGGGAAAGCTTATACTGTTTTTCCCCACCCGTATGCCTTCTATCTCCCCACCCTCGGGTCTCACACTCTGCGCCAAAGGCTCTGTAGCAAGGGCAAAGAGGAGGGGTGAACAAGGGGTAGCGCTGCCGCATTCCTGGCTGTAGCTCAAAGACTGCCGAGTAGGACCTGTTAACCTGAACCCAGCCTAAAGGATGTAAGTATAATACTTCTATTCACTGCTTAAAGGAGCCCCCCCATCCACGCCAACACCTGAAAGAGATAAGGCCAATATATACGGCTGAATGCCTTCTCGGCGTCTACTGTTAGAATGACCGCTAGGTTGAAAGTTTGGCGGGCCTGCTCCATCAGACCCAGCACCTTCGGTATATTGTTGGCACACTGCCTCCCAGGTATAAACCCCGATTGATTGGGGTGAATCAGCCCCTCCAAAAGTGGTTGGAGCCGGTTAGTCAAAATCTGGGCCATGATCTTTTGGTTAATCCCCAACAACGAGATCAGTCTATAAGACCTACAAACTGTGGGTCTTTCCCCTCCTTCAAAATAATCGTTAACACCACTTCACGCACGGACGGAGGGAGGATACCCTCTTCCAGAGACCCGTTATATACCCGAGCCAGCAGATGGAATGGTTAGCACTGTTACTGCCACTGCTCCCCCTGGAGGTGTCCATAGCTAAGTTAAAATCCCCATTTATCACTAGATCCCCTTCTACAAAGCTTCCCATCTTAATAGCCAATTTATCAAAAAAAACTCCCCCTGGTTGTTACTGAGCCTATAAATGCTACCTATTGTAACTGTCTGCCCTCCCAAGGAGATTTTTATGAACAGGTAATGGCCTTCTTGGTCTCGCAAGACCTCGAGGAGACAGAATGGTAAATCATTGGCCAAAGCAATTGCCACCTCCCTCCCCCCCTCCTCTTTTGCTGGGTCCTATTGGAGGCAAACTATATTTGTTTGTGTTTGGAGAGTGTAACCAGTCCTTCATCCCTCGGTAGAAGATGGGTTTCCTGAATATAAACAATCTGGGCCCTCAATCTTAAGACTTCCTTTGCTAAGCGATTACGCTTCTGTGGAGAGTTTAACCCTCTAACGTTCATTATGCAAATTTTTATCTGTGGCATCTTGTTAATTGAAATTTTAATTTGCCTATGGCCTTGTCCCCTCCCTCCCCTATCTGTTTACACCCCCTCCCTTCCCCCACCCTCACAGCCCTCCCCCACAACGTAATGTTGACTTCCCTCTACATCTCATTCCGGCTCTCCATTTCCCTCCTGGTATGACCCATCCCTTTATGTACTTCTCTGATGTGTCAAGCACCCTTTCCCTCACCCTCCCACCTATACATAGCAACCCCTGCCACCATCCTGCATTTAACACTTAAATCCCCTCAGTATGGCTTCTTGCTTTGGTGCTGCAGGCGATGCCCTCCTTTCTGTGACCGTTCCCATCTGGGCCAGTTGCTTCCTGGTTGGTTCTCCATTCCCGATCTGCCCTCTAGAACCAGCAAAGAGGTTACTCCAGCCCAAGTCCTTCAGGACATTAAGCGCCTCCATTGGTGTCTGAGTTTTAAGGGCATGCCCATCCACTGTGAACTGTAGCCCCTCTGGATAGAGCCATCTGTATCTAATTTCTCATCTCGCAGTCTCTGGGTCCCTCCTACGCCACATGGTCCCAGCAGACAGATCAGCATACAACTCAAGCTCCTCATTCTCCCACTTTTTGGGCTGCCTGTACCACTGTATTCTTTGTCACATGTTCGTGGAAGCATGCTAATACATCATGCAGTTTTCCTATAACTAGTTGGCCCATCACTCTATGAGCTCTGTCCATTTTAACACACAGCTCTGGAGATTCCATTCGAGCCGCCTGTACCACTGCTTTACGTATCTGTTCTGCTAGGGCCACATAGTCAACCAACTCTGTTCGCTCTGGTAAGCCCTGTATTCTTATATTACATTGCCTAGAGCAGTTTTCAAGGTCCTCTGTTTTAAGAACCAATGTCTCATATTTTTCTTTTAATCCCGATACAAGCTGCCAGTCTTCTTAATATTCTCTCCCTGTTCCTCCATTCGTGTCTCCTCTTCTTCCACATGCTGTCCCACCTCGTGGAGTTCAGAGTGCACATCTGCCATCCATGCAAGGACATCATTCTTTACCCCCTGAAGTCCTCCTTGAGTTCCGCAAACCACTGTCACATTTCTCGAAGAGAGGAGAGCTCAGTTGCTTCAGCACTTTCACTTTTCTCTTTCGCTGTGCCTTGCTGCGATCCACTCCCTTTATCAGAGCTCGCCATTTTCTTTCTCCCACCTCCTCCGCTCTTTGCGCTGCTGTTTTTAAAACGCGAACGCTTTCAAATCAGTTCCCCCTTTTTTTCCCTAGGGTAGTCATACAGTTAACCACAAAGTTTGGGCTTACCTGTAATTATTTTGGCAGCGATTTCATCCTCTCCTGGGAGGGTAACATCGGGTCAGCCGAGAGCTCTCTGTTTAGGCAGCTATCTCAGGGTGTGACGTCAACTGAAGTCTCCCGGTATGCAACTTTGAATATGTCCCATCAGAGCCACGACACCGGGTGTTTTGCTATCCCTAGCTTCATCAGGGAGCCCAATGATGCTAGAAGAGAGAACCCAGGAACAACCGCGCCACACAAACAATACACGCCATTTTGATTAATTTTGTCGCACACAAACTGTTAAAAAAAAGTTTTCGCCTATTAGAGAGGTTTTTTTAGACTGTTGATGTATCGAGCTTTCTCCAGTTTTAACTGTTAAATTCTGGTCAGCTCGCCCTCTGTTTGGGTCATGTTATGGCTCTGAGGGATACTGAGGTCTTTTTCCTCTCATTGAAGGGATTGTGATTTATGAGCTGTTGTGTTTTGTGGTATCAGGTTGACTTTGCTTTTTTGTTTGTGTATGGTTTTCTTATGTTGACAAGAAATCAGCCTAATGAGCTGGGCTCCTTGTGAGGATCGACAGCAAGGAGGACAGTTAGGGCCTAGTGAGGATTTCTCGAGGAGGGGAGTGACCACAGCATGCTTGAAGGCTGCAGGGAAAGTTGCAGTGGAGAGCAATAGGTTGAGAATATGAGAGATGGAAGGGACTACAGTGGAGGAGATGGAGCTACGGAGACAGATGGGAATAGGATCAGAGGAGCAGGTAGTGAGTTTGGATGAGGAAAGGTGGTGAGTGGTTTCCTCCTCAGAGATCACAGAAAATTCCACTCACAGTGCTAATTCAGATATTAGGCTTCATTATTTACATTGATGACATTCAGCTACTGACCACCCTTGATCCAAATGACTCAAAGAATCCATGACATCTCCAAATAGGCTAAAGATGATTGCCAACTGGCCATCTGCACACAAATTCAAACTCAATCCTGATAACACCAAAGTGATATTTTTCTCCAGAAATAGCTTTTTTCACCCCACCCATTAATCCCTGCATTAAGGATGTACCGATCACAATGAAAAACTATTTTAGAGATCACGTGACATGCCGAGTAAGGAGAAGCAGTAATTTGCCCTGCTCACAGGCCTGACTTTCCACACAGCAGTATGGGCGTTTGGAATCCCAGCAAATTCGGCTTGGCAGTTAGGGGAAGGCGCCCTGACTGAGGGGAGCAGTAAAAACATGCAACTTTGGGGCCCAATGGCCTCTAAAATTGCTCGTAAGGAGGGGGACAAACAGTAGCCAGCAAGACGGCCAACAGAGCCAGAAGCACCGTGACAGTCCCAGCAGGGGCAGGGCTAGCAGCTGAGATCTCTGCTGAAGTTACAGTGGCGGTGGAGGCAACTGTGGACCGCAAATTCAAAAAGGTATTTTCCACATTGGAATTCCTGCACAGTCGGCTGGATGGCTATGGCAAAGAGCCAGGGTAGCTGAGAGCCAGAGTAGCAGCAGTGAAGGATGCTGAGCACATGGTGGAAGCCATGTGTGACAGGCTGCAGGCATGTGTGAAGGGCCTGGAGGACTTATTGCATCACCAAGAGAACCGTGCTCAGAGAAAACAAACAATCTATGGTTTATTGGCTTCCCTGAGTCCTTGGAGGAGAGGAAGCTGCAGGGCTTTATGGAAACCTGGCTGGTGCAGGAGCTCCAGATCAACAGCAAAGCAAGGGCTCTGTGCACTGTGCAGGCTCACCGCATTGGACCTTCAAGGGAGAGCAACCAGGGAGCAAGAACCGTTATCAAACTGTTGAATTATGTGTACAAGCATGAGATTCTGCAGGCGTTACAGAAAGAGGACTCCTTGGAATATCAAGAGAAAAAAGTACTTTGCTTCCAGCTCCACTTGCATTTTCCAGCTCAGTAGAGCATTTCCCCCCATCTACTCTAAGCTTTTTCTTTGCAAGTCCGCTTCGCCCTCCTGTACCCTGCACAGCTCTGGGTGTTCAATAATGGGGCCACTCTGACTTTTGTCACCCTGCAGGAGGCCACTACCTTCACCCAATTAGAAGTGATAACCACCACGGTGTCCCCGTGACTGTGTTGAGGGGAACACTGCCTGGTACCCGGGAAATGGGCTGGACAGAGCTGGTATGGATTTAGGGCACAGGGAAGGACTTCTGACCTCAGTGGTTCCCAAGACCTTCCTGGGAGAGGTGGCCATAATGTCTTGCACCGTCTCTGTCATGTGTGGCTCCTCTTTCCTTCTCGTCTGCACCTGAGGGGGTATTTTGTTGGGGGAGTTTCTCCTCCATCAAGGCCAGTTTGGACGTGCTGGGACCTGCTGGACTGCTTTTATGGGGGACTTTTAGATTTAAGAAGCCCTGTTTTGCCTTTTGGGGGAAGAGGTGGTGGCGGGGGGGGGGGGAGGTGGTGGCAGGTGGGGATGGAAGAGGGGGAGGTTGTGTGTGAGGGGGAGTGGGGAGGGCTGTGGATATGATGAGGGGCAGTGTGGGGTTTGGTTGGAGGTGTTGTGCTAAAGGTGGGAGGGTATTTGGATCACTGAGGGCCCTTTAGGTTTGAGGGTAATGGTGGGGCTTGGGGGAGGTTTTCGGGCTATTTGGGTGAGGGGTGGTCAGGCTGGAGCATTATACGTGACCCATCCATAGATGGGAGTGGAGGAATTAGGGGGAGGGTGGAAGGTGAGAGTGGGTGAGGGGAGTTGAGTGCAACAGGGTATGTGTGTATGTGGAGGGTTGGGGGGCCAAGCTCTAAGGTTGGGGCAGCTCAGCCTGCCTGCTGTGGTTGGTGGGGTCAGCAGGTGAGAGTCTGCGGTGATGGGAGTATACATGACCAGACCAATGAGATGTGTGACATGAAATGTGGGGAAAAGTCTACACTCACCCATTAAACATTAATGTGTTGCAGGCCCTGCAGAGACAACAGGTGAACATTGCATTGCTCCAAGAGACCCCATCTGTGACAAGGAACATGTGAAGCTGGCCCAGGGATGGGTGCAGGAGATGTATACTGCCTCATCCAGGATAAAAAAAGCAGAGGTTTCTATTTTACATGGCAGGCATACACCCTATAAGATCAACAAAGTGATGAGTGATCCAGCAGGCTGCTCTGTGATTGTACAGGAGGAGTTCCAGGGGCACAGTTTAGAGCTTTGAAGTCTGTATGCTTCTAATACATAGGATATCACCTTCTACAGGCAGGTGCTGGGCACGCTGCAGGGATGGGGAGGGGTGGACCTCCTGATTGGTGGGTATTTTAATGCGGTCCTTGAACTGCAGTTGGATTGCTCCCATAATCCCCATAATAGTAGGATAGATAGTCGATAGAGTGTCCCCCTGGTGTGTGAGCATTTAGATGTGGTGGATGCAGGGCGAGTCTTACACCCCCTTGAGAGGAACTATATCCATGTGTCACGAGCCCACTCAACCCAATCCTGGATTGGCTGACTGACTCTCTTCTGGTGTCTCAGTCCTTGTTTTCTCAGGTGCAGAAGGCTACTATCGACCCGATTGAGGTATCTGATCATGCCTTGGTCTGGGTGGATATGGAGGTGGGGCAGCCAGAGGTGGCTAGGTGGTGGCAGTTCCCGTTAGCACTTTATGAAGATGTGAAATTTCAGGAGTTTGTACAGCAGCAGTGGAAGGACTATGCAGAGTTCAATGTCCAACATCAGGTACAGCTGCTGCTCTTGTGGGAGGCAGCTAGAGTAGTACTGAGGGGCCATATTTTGAAGTATAGTACCCGCAGGAGACGGGAACTGGATACATGTTTGCTTGCATTCGAGAAGCAGCTCTTCATCAACGGGGAAAAATATCTGTTGTACTATTGGTATAAATTCTTCCGCCATGGCAACAAACCAGGGTGCCTCCTGGCACGCCTAACTCAGAAGGGGAGGGGCTTACCCAGATTATGGGCAGTGCACCAACAGGATGGTATAGTGGCCAACTTGGTGCATTCTATTGGGTGAGCATGTCGGGGTTACCCTGAGAAACCTTATGGGTGGGGGGGGGGTAGAGGAGTTGGAGGCCTATCTGCAGTGGATATGGCTCCCGCATCTAAGTGAGGGCACACGGGCTCTGCTGGATTCTCCTATTACATTGGAGGAGGTCCTCCAAGTAATTAAGCGGACGGTGAGTTTTAAGGAACTGGGCCCGGATGGGTATGGCAGGGAATTCTAAAAAATTCTGGGGATGTATCCATGTATAAATGAAATGAGGGGCAAGCAGGTGGATCCTACAATGAATATGGCCTATTTATCTTGATCCTTATATCCAGGAAAGATCCCATGGATGTTGCCTCATACTGTCCTATCTCCCTCCTTAACTGTGATTTTAGGTTTTACTAGAAGATCTTAGCAGACAGGTTGGCTCGATGGGTCCTTACCCTTGTTTCAGAGCATCAGATGGGGTTTGTGCAGGGGAGGTATGGGGTTAAGCATGTGAGGAGGATCTTAACATCCTTGGAATGGGTGCGCTCCCAGACCACCCCATCTCTGCTGTTAAGCTTTGATGCTGAGAAGGCATTTGACCGGGTGGACTGGGACTCTCCATTTGGTGTATTGGAGAGGTCTGGTCTTGGCGAGGGCTTCCTTGGGGGCAGTGAGAGCCATGTACATAGCTCCTTGCACCTCTATCTTAGTAAATGAAGGGGTTACAGATCTAGTCAGACTCTGCAGGGGCACCCTGTCACCTCTGCTATTTATCGTAAGTCTTGAGCCACTTCTGCAGAGCATCCAGGGTAACCAAGAGGTTTGGGGGGTGAAGATACAGGGGCAGGAATTTAAAGTGGCCACATTCGCAGACGACATCTTGGTCTATTTGGTACACCTGGAGGCCTCTTTAGCAGCATTGTTGCAGGACTTTCAGAGGTTTGGAGTATGTCTGGGCTGAAGCTTAATTATCTCACATCAGAAGCCCTGGCTTGGACAGAGGAGATTCGGTGGAATTGGAAGGGGTCCTTTCGGGTACTTGGGGATCCATATCACGGGGATTCCTCAGGATCTCTATGGCAAAAAAATGTACAGCCTCTGTTGGCCCACACTAACGAAACCTTGGGCGTGTGGAAGATGTATCCTCTCTTCCTCTTGGAGCGAGTCAGCCTATATAAGATGGTATTGTTCCCTAAGTGTCTATATGTACTCCAGATGGTGCCATTGTATCTGCTTCACAAGGACCTGTCGGTCTTGGGCAGGATGCTTTCTGCCTTTTGTTGGGGCAGGCAGAGGGCTCGCATACCCTCTGGGTGCTTAGGGGTGGGGGGGGGGGAGCACCGGGGTGCTGGTATGTCTGACCTACACCTTTACCATATAGCCTGCTTGACGAAGCACCTACGGAATTGGGTGGTGAGGGCCTCCGACTACACTCCCACAGAGCTGGAGGGTGCATGGGGCCACCTGCTGAACTTTGTTTCTTTGCTGCATGCCCCCCCCCCCAAACCTCCTGGGTGCCTTCGCTTTTCTTGCTTGTTGGGGTCAATGCGGAAGGCTTGGCACCACTGGTGTGTGTTGTTTCAGCAGAATCCCCGGGTGAGTGTTTATCTGCCGTTGCAGGGGAATGTGGAGTTTCTCCTGGGGTGGCAGTCCAGTGGGTTTCAGAAGTGGAGGGAGGTCTTACCAGAATAGGTCAGATCTTGGATGGGCAGGGTAGCCTGTTGCCCTTTATGCAGTTGAAGGAGGAGTACGGGATGGGAGGGGACGGGAGGGAAGGACATCTTTGCGTTTCTTCAATTACAACATTATATACATTCTTTGCCCTGCACGACTTACGGGCAGGGTTTGTGGTCAAGCTGCAGCAGGCCAGGGGGCTAGAGAATGAGAACTGGAGGCCAACAAATCTCAGTCCATAAAACTAAACTAATATTACTACTACTAGGTGGGAGACTATTGCCCCTAGCTTAGATCATCTGGTGGTCCACTGGAAGGTGGAATTGGGGGGGCTGAGGTGGAGGAGTTGGACCTTCGGAGGTGTGTAGCTCGTATCCCGGGAGTTGTTAGTTGTGCCGGCCTTCAAGAATGTCAGTATAAAATACTCATGACGACGAATTATTCTACGGTTCGGGCTTTCCGGGCTGGGATGGTGGATTCACCCCTCTGTGCTAAGTGCGGGACATATGATGTCGTTATGCCCGAGGGTTCGTCAGTTCTGGGACCGGGTACTGGCCTATATTCAGGACGTGGTGGGTCAGGAGATACAGAGAATGGTTAAGGTGGTCATTTTTTATGCTACTAGGGCTAGTAGCATCCGAAGCCAGTATGAGACTCTAGATGCGAAAAGCACTGTTCGTGAGGAAAGCGTAGTTACTCACCTGTAACAGGTGATCTCCGGGAACAGCAGGAGTTTAGTCTTCACATATGGGTATCGTCGGTACCGACGGAGCCTGCGTGGGAACACTCCCCAGCATCCAATAGGAAAGCTTTTGGGAGCATCCCACAGCGCCTGCATGCTGCCTTCCTGCCTTTCCAACTGTCCCTCTCCAGTTGAGTTTATAGCTGAGACAAAAGAGAGAGAGAGATACAACTCCTAGAGGAGGTGGGCGGGTTGTGAAGACTAAATTCCTGCTGTTCCCGGAGATCACCTGTTACAGGTGAGTAACTACATTCCTGCTTGTTCCTGGAGATAGCGTAGTCTTCACATATGGGGATCCCCTAGCTGCAGATGCCAGGGAGATGGCCCCAGGAAGTTGTCAGCCCAAGTGAAAGGGCCCCACTTTCCCCCATGGATCTCTGGCATCCTACCAGGGACGGTGGGTAGGAGTTAAGTCTGAAAAAGGTGTTGAACAGCTTGGCTAAACAAGGCATCCCGGCGGGAGTCCTTGTCTAAGCAGTAGTGGGCTGTGAAGGTATGTACCGAAGCCCAAGTAGCTGCTCGACAGATGTCGTCGATAGACACAGAGTGAAGACGATGAGCCATTGAGGCTGCCATGGCTCTCACATTGTGAGCGGTGACATGGCCTTCAAGAGGAAGGTTCTTACTCTCATAGGCAAAGGATATGTACTGTGCGATCCAGTTGGACAGAGTTCTTTTGGAAACTGGAAGTCCCAAATTACTAGGATCAAAAGCAAAAAAGAGTTGAGAAGATTTTCTATGTTGCTATGTCCTTTGCAAGTAAAAGGCCAAAGCTCTTTTACAGTCCAAGGTATGAAGGTTCCTTTCTGCACTGGAGGCATGAGGCCTCGGAAAGAATACAGGAAGGTAAACCGCTTGGTTTAAATGGAAAGGCGAAACCACCTTTGGCATAAAGTGTGGATGAGTCCTAAGAACTACCTTATGGTGGAACCTTGTATAAAGGAGGAACAGTCACCAACGCTTGCAATTCACTGATACGACGTGCTGATGTGATTGCAATGAGGAAGATGACTTTCCAGGAAAGGAATTTCAAAGATGTAGTGGCTAATGGTTCAAAGGGCGGTTTCATGAGCTGCCCGAGTACCAGATTTAAGTCCCATGCCACCGGTGGTGGCTTAATGAGAGGCTTTGTTAAAAGAAGGCCTCTCAAATCTCGCTATCAGAGGATGAGAGGAAATAGATTGTCCACTTAGAGGCTTGTAAGAAGCTGCAATAGCACTCTTACTGAATTTGTCTTGAGACCCGCATTTGACAAATGAAGGAGATACTCCAGTATCGATTCCAGAGGTATTGCAAGAGGGTTAAGACCCTTCTGCGAGCACCATATGGTAAACCTTTTCCACTTAAAGGCATACGAGCGTCTTGTGGAGGGTTTCCTAGAAGCACGAAGGATATCCTTTAACTGTTGGGAAAGGTTAAGATCCTGAAGCTCTAGGCTTTCAGCAACCAGGCCCTGAGATGCAGAGACTGGGGATTGGGATGCCACAGCATCCCTTCCTCTTGGGAGAGAAGATCTGGAGCGGATCCCAACTCCAGAGGCAGAGCTTGAGAGAGATGTAGGAGCAGAGGGTACCACGTTTGCCGTGGCCAACGTGGAGCTATGAGGATCATATGACCTCTGTCTCTCTGAAGCTTGAATAGGGTTTTGGGGATAAGGGGAATGGGTGGGAAGGCATATAGGAAGTCCTGACCCCAGTGAAGGAGGAAGGCATCCCTTGCCTGACAACATCGAGCCGGAATTCTGGAACAGAACCGGGGAAGTTTGGCATTCAGCGGACTTGCAAAGAGGTCTATATCCGGGGTTCCCCAAATCTGAAATATTTGAGCAACCTGGTCTGCATGGAGAGACCATTTGTGTGGAAGCAGAACTCGACTGAGTTTGTCTGCCCAAGAATTTTGAATGCTTGGAAGATACACCGCAAGGAGATGAATCTGATGCTCTCTGGCGAGAGCTCATAGTCACAAAGCTTCAATGCATAGCGACAGAAAGCCTGCTCCATCCTGCTTGTTCACATAGAAAATGGCTACCTGATTGTCCATTTGAACTAGGACTGTCTTGTAGCTGAGCTGGGCGTGAAATACTCGAATAGCAAGGAAGATTGCTCTGAGCTCCAGGAGGTTGATGTGAAGACAGGTCTACTGTGGAGTCCAGGTACCCTGGGTAGAGAGATCATGCAGGTGCGCTCCCCATCCCACCTGTGAAGCATCTGTTAGGGCGGCATGGGATAGGAGTTGCTGGAAAGGAGTCCCCACCAGAAGGTTTCTGGGTGATTGCCACCATTGGAGGGACGAAATAAGTTGGTCCGAGTTTGTTATTTTGTCCGACAGGCAACCTGAGGCCTGTGTCCACTGAGTGGATAAAGTCCACTGGGCTGCGAGCATATGGAGGCGAGCATAAGGAACCACATGCACAGTGGATGCCATGTGGCCTAGCAATTGTAGCATTTCCCGAGCAGTGAGACAAGGTTTGAGCACTGCTTGGGAAGCTAGTTGTACTATGCGAAGACAGCGGGGCTGCGTAAGGAAAGCCCTTGTCTGTCTGGTATCCAGATGAGTTCCTATGAACTCTAGGGACTGAGTGGGAGCAAGGTTGGATTTTGCGAGGTTTATGATCAGTCCCAAATACTGAAAGATTCGCATTGTGCGAGATAGAGCAGAGCTGGCTTCTGGCACTGTAAGGGCTCGAATGAGCCAGTCGTCTAAGTAAGGGAAGACAAATATTCCCAGAGTGCGGAGAAATGCTGCTACCACAGCCATGCATTTTGTGAACACTCTTGGCGCAGATGCCAGGCCAAAGGGAAGAACCTTGTATTGGTGGTGCTTTCCTTGAAACAGGAATCGGAAGAATCTCCTGTGATTTGGATGGATGAGAATATGAGTATACGCATCCTTGAGATCTAGAGAGCAAAGCCAATCCTGACTTTGAAGGTATGGCAGAAGAGTTCCTAGAGATACCATTTTGAACTTCTCTCGGAACAGATATTTGTTCAATTCTCTGAGGTCTAAAATGGGTCTGTGTCCTCCTGTTTTCTTTTGAATAAGGAAACGGGGGGAGTAGAACCCTGTACCCTGATGGGGAATGGGTACTTCCTCTATTGCTCCTTGAGCAAGGAGCATTGTGACTTCTTGACCTAAGAGATTGTCAAGAGAGCTCTGAGAATTGAACTGTCTTATAATTGTAGGAGGGGGCAGGCTGTGAAAATGAAGCTTGTACCCCTCTCGTATAATGGACAGAGTCCAATTTTCTGCTGTTATTTGGTACCATCTGTGGGCAAAATGACATAGCCTGCCTGGAATGATTAAGGGTTCTGTACCCTTCAGGGGCAGGAAGGCGAAGTTCTCTAGAAAGGAGTCAAAGCCCCTGAGGAGGCTGAGCTGGCTGAGGTTTTGCAGCTTTTGGCTTCTTTTGTTGTCTAGGTTGTTGCTGCTGTCCCTTTTGGGCAGTCTGAACTGGACGGTGTCCCTGTTGGGTATAAGAAGAATAAAACTTATTTTTCTTATTGAAAAATGGTTTCTTAGAGGATCTTTTCTTTGCAGGATCGGCTGTAGATTTGGACAATCTATCCAGTGTGATATTGTCAGCATCTATTTCATTACCCTTCTCCTGCCAATTCTTGCCAAAGAAATTTTCTCCTGTGCAAGGAATGTTTCCTAATTTATCCTGTACCCAAATTTCCAAGTCAGATGCCTGAAGCCAGGCGATCCGACGTGCACCAAAAGCAATAGCAGAGGTTCTGCTTATGCACTCAAAACAGTCAACGGCTGCACGATTAACAAACTTGGAAACATCCTGAGCATGTTTGACAAGAGTGAGATAGTCTTGTCTTTTGTCATCAGGAAGAAGGGGGCTCATAAGCTCCAAGTCTCCTGTGACCTCTTTAAGGAACATTCCCATATGCAAGATATAGGAACTGATCCTAGCTGAGAGCATGGAAGCTTGGAAGCATCGACGCCCAAAGGAATCAAGAGTTCTGCATTCACGACCTGGAAGATTGGATGCATGTCTCTTTGCACTTTTCATCCTTCTCATGGCTGATTCCACCACCATTGAATGGTGTGGTAATTGAGTTTTTTGAAAGTCAGGATAAGGTGGAACTCAATACATGGTATTGAGTCTTCAAGAATGAGGAGATATGGTTAAAGGTGTTTCCCACATTCTTAGCATAAGATCATGTAAGATCTCATGAATAGGCAGAGTAGCTGCCTCTTTGGGAGCCTTAGGGTATTGGAGGATTTCCAACTACTTTGCCCTAGGCTCTTTTTCAGGAGCTACTGTGATGGAAAGGCCTCGGGCCACATCACAGATAAAGTTCTGAAAGGACATATCCTCTAGCGGAAACATTCTGCGCTGAGGAGAAGAGGAATCCTCGGGGAGAAGTACTCTGGTATCGGCAGAGTCTTTGGAGTCTTCAGTCTCATCCGAGGATTCAAAATATCTCCGATCCCGGTGATCGTGCAAAGCACGGTACCAGTATCGATCGAAGTCGGTATCGGGTTGTTCAAGTACCGATCTGTTGATGCCAGAGAGAGACGCATACCCGCCAATGTCTTGAAGGACTAGAAAAAGGGACTGTTACTTCTGGAGAGAGATCTGCAACTGTGAGTATATACTTCTGGTAATTTTCTAAAAGGAATTCTTTGTATTAAAGCTAATTAATCTGTGAACCCACTATTTTTTCTTAAATCAGTCAGGGCCTATTAGCAGCAGTTTTAAGTTTAAATTTAAAACACAGAGAACTTCCTGGTTACATTTCATACCCAGCAGAGAGCTTGTAGTTTAAATTTAATAGTCACTCAGGGCCTAGTAACAGCAAAGTACTTTTAGCTTAAATTTAAAACACAGAAGAGAGCTTTCTGGTTAAATTTAGAACCCAGCAGAGAGCTTGTAGTTTAAATTTCATAAGAAGTTAGAGCCTAGCAGCAGCTAAGAGCTATAATTTAAATCAAATCAGAATATAGCTTACCTCAGCAGCACAAGACAGGGTACTGTGTAGCAGCCCTCCTTTAATAAGTGCTATTTCCCTCCATCCCTCCCCACACCCACCCACCCCTGGGATAATCGTAGCTTTATAGGTACTTACACATCTTAAAAGACAGGAGGTGCTCTCAGGTGAAGCTCATTACCCAAATCAGTCATACACTAAGGACCTGAAATTAGTTAAGCTTCAGGTGAACAAGGTATATTACACGTATTAGGTACAGTTTTATTAGTATAAATATCCATAGCAACCCTTAGTAAGTAAAGAACTTAGATCTAAACACAAACTTAAAACTAAGATGCAGACAGCAGTCCAGCAGCGAGATGGGGGCTATCCAGTCTTTTGCACTGAGTGTCACATGTATGATTTTCTCCCAGTTGGTGAGAGGTCTTACGTGTGCACTAGGTGCAAGGAGCTCTTTGCTCTCAGGGAACGAGTCCGTTCTCTAGATGCTAGAGTAGCAGACTTGGAAAGCATAAGACAGACAGAGAGGTACATAGACGAGACCTACAGGGATATAGTCCTAAAGTCCCACCTCCAGTCTGGCAGCATCCCTGTTGCCATGGAGGAGAGAGGTCACGTGACAGGAGAGCATCACCCTGGTGTGGCAGGAACTGATCCTGTAACTAGGACCTGTCCTCCAGGTGAGTAAAACCCTCTCGCACCAAGGAAGTTTCTCCAGGGCCATGTGCCCATGAGGGAAGGGTTAGGACAGCCGTTATAGTTGGTGATTCGATCATTAGGCATGTAGATAGCTGGGTGGCTGGTGGACGTGAGGATCGCCTGGTAACATGCCTGCCTGGTGCGAAGGTAGCGGACCTCACGCGCCACCTAGATAAGGTCTTAGATAGTGCTGGGGGGGGGGGGGAGTCTGCTGTCTTGGTACATGTCGGTACCAATGACATAGGAAAATGTGGTAGGGAGGTTCTGGAGGCTAAATTTAGGCTTTTAGGTAGGAAGTTGAAATCCAGAACTTCCAGGGTAGCATTCTCCGAAATGCTTCCTGTTCCACGCGCAGGACCCAAAAGGCAGGCAGAGCTCCGGAGTCTCAATGCGTGGATGAGACAATGGTGCAGAGATGAGGGGTTTGGATTTGTTAGGAACTTGGGAACATTCTGGGGAAAGGAGGGGCTCTTCCGAAGGGATGGGCTTCACCTTAACCGGGATGGAACCAGGCTGCTGGCATTAACCTTTAAAAAGGTGATAGAGCAGCTTTTAAACTAGATATTAGGGGAAAGCCCGACAGTTGCCCAAGAGCGGATGGTTTGGAAGAATGTATCTTTGAAGGATACTACCAAAAGCAGAGAGGTTCCACAAAAGAGTAAAGTAGCCCAAATGCCCTCGAGTATGGAGCAGACAGAGCTTAAAGATCCCAAATTACCCATATCTAACAATAGCCAAATTAATATGAATAAAATAAATTCTCTAAAATGCTTGTATGCAAATGCTAGAAGTCTAAAAAATGGGAGAGTTAGAATATATAGCACTAAATGAAAGGTTAGATATGATTGGAATATCAAAGACATGGCAGAAGGAGGACAACCAGTGGGACCCTGTGATACCTGAGTACAAACTATATCGTAATGATAGAACTGATCAAATTGGTGGAGGGGTTGCTCTCTATGTTAGAGAGGGCAATGAGTCAGAAAGGATTAATGTTTTGCAGGAAACAAAATCTGCTGTAGAATCTATATGGATTGAAATTCCATGTAAAAGGGGGAAGGCAATGGCAGTGGGGGTGTACTATCGAGCACCTGGCCAGAATGACCAAATGGATGATGAAATGCTCAATGAAATCAAGGAAGCTAACAAAGGTTACAGCGCAGTAATAATAATGGGTGATTTCAACTACCCTGGTATCGACTGAGTCAGTATCACGTCAGGACATGCTAGGGAGATAAAGTTCCTAGATGAAATAAATGACTTCTTCTTGGAGCAGCTGGTTCATGAACCGACCAGAGGGGAAGCCATATTAGATCTAGTCCTTAGTGGAACACCAGATCTAGTGCAAGAGATAAGGTTGTTGGGGCCACTTGGCAATAGTGATCATAGCATGATCGCCTTTGATTTAATTAGTGGAGGAGGGATAGTAAGGAAATCCACAGTACTACCTTTTAACTTTCGAAAGGGAGACTATGATAAAATGAGGAAAACAGTTAAGAAAAAACTAAAAGGAGCAGTTGCAAAGGTTAAAGACGTACATCAGGCTTGGCTGTTGTTGAAAAATACTATCTTGGAAGCCCAGACCAGCTGTATTCCACGCTTAAGAAAAGTGGAAGGAAGTCCAAAAAACTGCCAGCATGGTTTAAAGGTGAGGTCAGAGAGGCTGTTGCCAAAAAAGCATCGTTCAGGAAATGGAAAAAAAGAGCCAAACGACGAAACCTGGAAACAGCACAAGCACTGGCAAATCAAAAATGCAAGGCATTGATAAGGCAGGCAAAGGGAGAATTTGAGAAGAAGCTTGCTGAGGAAGCAAAAACGCGAAGTAAAGACCTTTTCAAGTACATTCGTAGCAAAAAACCTGTGAGAGAGTCAGTGGGTCCATTAGATGATAAAGGGGTTAAAGGAGCACTAAGAGGCGACAAGGCGATAGCGGAGAGACTCAATGAATTCTTTGCTTCAGTCTTTACTGAGGAAGATGTAGGGATGTTACCCATGACTGAAGTGGTATTTAAAGGTGCGGAAGAATTGAAGGAAATATCGATACATCGGGAAGATGTATTACAACTATTAGATAAATTGAAGAGTAGCACATCACCTGGGCCGGATGGTATACATCCAAGGGTGTTGAAAGAACTGAAATATGAGATTGCAGACCTGCTATTAGTAATCTGTGAACTATCATTAAAATCATCTCTAATACCTGAAGATTGGAGGATCGCCAATGTAACACCAATTTTTAAAAAGGGTTCCAGGGGTGATCCGGGAAACTACAGACCGGTGAGCCTGACATCAGTACCAGGAAAAATGGTAGAAACCATCAAAGAATAAAATTACTCAGCATGTAGATAGTCATGACCTAATGGGAGACAGCCAACATGGCTTTAGACAAGGAAGATCTTGTCTTACTAATCTGTTATGTTTTTTTGAAGGAATGAATAATAATCAGGTGGACAAAGGTGAGTAGGTTGATATTGTGTATCTGGACTTTCAGAAAGCCTTTGACAAGGTCCCTCATCAAAGACTTTTGGCAAAACTAAAGAGTGATGGGATAGGAGGCAGTGTACTATTGTGGATCAGGAACTGGTTAAAAGATAGAAAGCAGAGGGTAGGGCTAAATGGCCAATTTTCCCAATGGAGAAAGGTGAATAGTGGTGTATCCCAGGGATCTGTGCTGGGTCCGCTGCTTTTTGACATATTCATAAATGACCTTGAAAGTGGAATAACGAGTGAGGTTATCAAATTTGCAGATGACACAAAACTATTTAAAGTTGTTAAAACCCAAGAGGATTGTGGAAAATTGCAAGAGGATTCTTGATAAATTGGAAGACTGGGCATCAAAATGGCAGATGAAATTTAATGTGAACAAGTGCAAGGTTATGCACCTAGGGAAGAACAATGCACGATGCAAGGTTCCACATTAGGAACCACCACCCAGGAAAAAGATTTAGGCGTCATTGTGGATACCATGTTAAAACCCTCAGCCCAGTGTGCAGCAGCGGCCAAGAGAGCAAATAGAATGCTAGGTATGATAGATAAGGAAAGGAATGGAAAATAAAACAAAAGATATCATAATGCCTCTATATCGTTCCATGGTGAGACCGCACCTTGAATATTGTGTGCAATTCTGGTCGCCGTATCTTAAAAAGGATATAGCGATTTTAGAAAAGGTTCAGAGAAAAAAAAATGCAATGTGTTCCTTCGAGTCAGTCCTGACTCCTGGTGACCCAGAAGCTCCTGGGTTTTCTTGGCAGTGTCACCGGAAGTAGATTGCCAGGCCTTTCTTCCGAGGCAATGGAGGGTTAAGTGACTTGCCCAAGGCCACAAGGAGTGCTAGTGGGATTTGAACCCTGGTTGCTTGGTTACCAAGCCAGTGTTCTAACCACTAGGCTACTCCTCCACTCCAAAAGAAGAGCCACCAAAATGGTAAAGAGGATGGAAGGATACTCCTATGAAGAAAGGCTAAAAAGGTTAGGGCTCTTTAACCTGGAAAAGAGGCGGCTGAGGGGAGATATGATAGAAGTCTATAAATTAATGAACGGAGTGGAACGGGTAAACGTAGATCGATTGTTTACCTTATCAGAATATAGAAAGACTAGGGGACATGCAATGATGCTACAGGGTAAACAATTTAGACTAATAAAAGAAAAAATATTTTTTCACTCAACGTGTAATCAAACTCTGGAATTTGTTACCGGAGGATGTAGTAAAGGCTGTTAGTGTAGCTGGGTTTAAAAAAGGTTTGGACAAGTTCCTGGAGGAAAGGTCCATAAACCATTATTAAGAAGGGACCCAGGATATCAATGCTTGAACCAATACAAGCATTGTGGAACCTGTGTCCCTTGGGGAAACTGCTAGGTACATATGACCTAGATTGGCCACTGCTGGAAACAGAATACTGGGCTTGATGGACCTTGGTCTGACCCAGTATGGCATATCTTACGTTCTTATGTTCTGATGTCGATGCAGTCAGTACCAGTACCGGTAGAGGTGTCTGAAACAGTTTCTACGGTACCGAAGCCATGAGAAGAGCCGCTAGACTGCGTTCGATAGCAAGGAATCTCTGGTCTATTGACGCTGCTGATGCTTGTGTGTCGGTACTGGTAGCAGCGGCTGGGACCCCAGAGGTTGAGGCCTCGAGAACATCCTGGAGCCCTGTTAATGCTTTGGAAGCCAAAGCCTCCCACAGGGGCAGTTTTGCCGGTGAAAATTCCTCAAGGGCAACGCCAGGGGCATCTCGATACTTAAAAGGAGATCTACCCTTTGAGGATCGGCTAAATTTATGTTTAGTTACCTGAGATCCTTGGGAGGAAGATGAAGCCTTGGAGGACGTCGATGCAACAGACGCCACGTCTGAGGGAAAAAGGGTGCTAAGTTTAGCAGCTCAGTTCTGCTGGCCCCTTTTTGACATCATTCCACAGGAGAGGCCCTCTGAAATAGAGTGGTCAGGACCTAAACATTTGAGACAACAATCAGGGGCGTCGGTGATGGAAATGGTACCGCCACATTTAGAACATTTCTTAAAACCTGAAGCTGGTTTTTCCATTTTTAAGGAAAAATTGGGCATAGTGCCCAAAATGGCACCTAACACCAAGGAAAAACAGTTTCTGAAGTAAACCACTTCAGAAACTATAGTTTTTTGGGGGGGTTTTAGTAGAAGAATGAAAGAACCAGCGGTACTGGTATAGCGTCAAGGGAAGGCAGACGCGACCACAAAAACAAAGATTAAAGACGAAATTGCTTATCCCCTACCTTCCTTCATGTGCACGACAGATTAATCTCCTCAGATCCCACCTCATATCAAAAAATCAGATTAGAAGCTCCCCAGTATTCTGCATTTAGCATTATTTATTTTATTGACATTATTTGATATACCACCTTCCACCCAGATAAAAGTGGAATTAAAACATAAAATAAAACAAAACAATCAGAATTAGGAACAGAACTCAAGTACTTACAGTCTTCTAAAACTATTTCAGAATTTCCAGATGTCCAGAATTCCAAATGAAGAAAGTGTGATTCATTTATCTCACAGAACCAGCTTTAACCAGTGTCTATGTCAAACATATGGCTCTCCACCTGTTTAACAGTTACAAAAATATATTGTCATACCCAATGACCCATTATACATAAATGTATTGTGTCCATTTTTGTAACATTGCTTTCCATATTGCCCTGCTAGACCGGCTAGACAAGTGGGTTGTGCTCCCCTAAAAGCAGACGAGTAGAGACAGACAGACAATCATCCACATGCCAGTAGCAGCCTAAGTCACTAGAGGCAAACCAATAGTTTCCTGCTCCAGCATATGGTAATCTTTATCTTTATTTATACACTTTCTAAACCGCCCTTTATGACGTCAGGGCAGTTTACAATATTGTAAATGACATGAAAGGAGGCCAAGGCCGGAAAAGGAAAGGAATTACAACGTTCGACAGGACAGAGGACGAGTCAGTCATACAACCAGAAGAGGAGAAAAATAGCAAAGGAAAAGTCAAGAGGCGGTAGGAGGTAGATCGAAAGCAGAAAGAAAGAGGTGAGTTTTGAGGAGAGACTTAAACTTGGGGAAGGAAGGTTCTAGGCGGAGGGCAGTTGGGAGGGAACTCCAGAGGTAAGGCCCAAGAAAAAGAAAACAGAGCGGCAAGTGGATTCGAGGTAGGCATTGTTTGTTGATGGAAGGTGAAGATGATTGATGTGAGCTAAACGAAGATTGCGAGCTGGGTTATGGAAATGGAGGTGATCAGATTGGTACTGAAGAGCTGTGAGTAGATGGCCTTGTGAACTGAGGTAAGTATTTTGTAGTGAATTTGGTATTGTACAGGAAGCCATTGGAGACCGATGAGAAGTGGTGTGATGAGATCTAAGCGAGTTGCCTGAGAGATGATCCGAGCAGCAGTATTTTGAATGAGTTGTAGTCGACGGAGCTGAGACTGAGGAAGGCCAGCAAGAATGGAGTTACAGTAATCAAGACATAATATAACCAGTAACAGAAAAAGAGTGATTAAAGAAGAGGAATCCAGAGAAGGACGCAGGGCTCTTATCTGTCTGAGGGAGAAAGTATCTGAACAAATACGGATTTGGATGAGAAGAAAAAAAAAAAAAAAAAAAGATTGTTTTCACTCTTGAACAACCACCTTCAGGTGACTTTCACCTGAGCAGGATGTGGGAGGCTCCACTAGACTTTGGTCTTTTTGGTAGCCATAAAAAGAGGTGGGAAAATTGGTTCAGCTCCATGCTCTTATCCTGTTAAGGGCCTGTTAAGCAGCCAGAAGCCTGGAAAGATCTGGAAGGAATTCAGCTGTCTTACACAACCTCAGCATCCCCAACCTTCCTCCTCTGTCCCCCCTGCTCTTCCTTGAAGATTGAGGAAGCTCTCAGAGGTATGTGATTGCAGGCCATTATACAAAACAGAAAAGGCAAAAAACAGCATCAAGGGAGCAGCGCTGAATCTGGCATTTTTTTTCCTGCCAGAGGCTCCCAGGGGGTGAGTACCAAGGCTTAACTTAGTCATTGTCCTTGTTGGGGGCTCTCAAATTCATCCATGTTGGGGCATAAGTCGGGGTTGGACCACAGTCTGCTGTTGGTGTGGCATCATGGATTCCCGCATTTTTCCAACATGCACTGCTAGTGTTTCTGACTTGTTTGCTTTGCAGCTGTGGGTCCTAGCAGCTGCAGGTTCTGCCCAAGTGGTTCCAATGCATGTTCCTGCCCAGCACCCATAACATGTGCTATTCTATGCACTTCATTAGTGTGCACTCTTGTACCTACGCAGTCTTAACGCATGCAAGTGTTTGCCTTGCCTTAACCTTTTAAGTAGTCTTCCAGGAAGCGTTGCTTCACCTGTTGCAAGTAAAGAGCTTCAGCATTGGATTCTGAATCTGCTCTTCTTGCATTGCAGCCTCTGACTCATCACTGGAGAGCCAGTCTCCCTTCTCCCACAGAAGGGATTCGGTTGACCCAGCTTTTTCCGCCTCAGTGCAGGAGGTGACGGATGGCACTGTGGGTAAGGATGATAGGCCGGCCTTGAGTTCCAGTGACCACAATTCAGGCTGCTTCCCTTCTTTGAAGGGCTCATCTACAGCTATGTCTCCTATAGCTGGGGCTCACCACTCTCAGGGAGGGGAGCTTCCGGAATCTGGGTTATTTTCCCCAGAATTCTTTTCCTTTCTACAGCAAGTCTGGTCAATTTGACATGGAAACTCAGACCCTGCAGCCTCTGGATTCCCTCTAGCTCAGTTACAGGAGGGACAGGCAGATTATAGAAGCCAGGCTTTGGTGCCTCCTAAGTGACCTAGGCAGAGGTTGCCTTCTGGAGATAAGGATTAGCTGAGGTCTGTCTGAGACTTGGACTGGGGATCTGATGCAAAGGAAGAGATGCCTTCACCTTCAGAGGATCATGAGGTGGCCGGCATTATCAGTCTGTTCTGGAAGGAAGAGCTGGTGGCATTGATTGCTCGAGTTTCATCCACCTTGAATCTGGCTGACACTCCAGAGCATGATCCAGTCAGAATGAGACTTTCCCCAATTCCCCGCCTAAGGGATTGAAGGTATGCAAAATGTACACTCTCCCAGAGGAGGAATGCGTCATGTGGTTGTTGATCGATAATATCAGTCAGTACAGGATGGGGGTAAGGGATGGGTAATTTATTGACCTGTTTGATTGGTCGGATAGCCTAATGGTGAAGAGGGGGGGGGAATTATGTTGGGTCAGTGAGAATTGTAGTTTCATTTTGACCAAAATGTTCTGTGAACAGATGGGTTTTGAGTTAGGAGTGGAACGAGGCAAAGTCTGTAATGTTTCGTAGACTGTGTGGTAGGGAGTTCCAGAGCATTGGGGATATAAACTCAAATGCTCTGCTGCTGGTGCACTGTTTAGACTTACAGAAAGCTGATGAGGTAGAGAGAGCGTTGGTCATTTGTTCTCTTAGTTGATTGATGGGGGCCACTTTAATTAATTGGGAAAAAGTTTGGGGAGCTATTTTTCTGATGATTTTGAAAGTGAATTTGATATGGCTCTGTACGGGCAGCCAGTGTAAGTCAAATAAGATTGGCGTTATATGATCAATTCGGCGTGCCTTGTGGATGATTCGTGGGCTGAAGTAAGGGTTTTAAATGCTGCAGTAGATGGATCTTATTGAAAATTGTTTTTGTAACTGAAGAGAGAGATGTTTTTCTAAAGTTACACCTAAATATTTTACTTTGTCTTTGATTGAGAGATTAACATCATCAATTGTTATGTGTTGTGGTGATATGAAGCCATGTTTCAGTTACAAATATGTCAGGGTTGACTGAATTTATGTAGTCTACAATGATTGGTATCTTCCTTTTTATAGACCTTGCATTTATGTATGCACATTTAAGTGATGAGGTTTTGTTGGGGCAAGACTGTCATGTGAGAGGTTAGTGGAATGGGGTTGATGTAGATTAATCTCCGTACGTGTGTCATGGGGTGCTTTGTGGTATGGTTGTGTGTGTGTTAATATGAGAGCATATAATTGAAATACCAGTTTGTGTGAGAGCATTTGAATTACTTGATAGGCAGGTTAGGATAATTGTAACGATTATCAATGTTGCTAGTAGTTGAGAATATATTTTTGTAAGTACGTGAGTTTTAGGTTTAAATAAGGAAGGGGGAGAGATTTGATCCAGCTGTGTGATTAAGAATGAAGCAAGAAAAAATGGTCAGATACAATGGAATTACTTTTCAGTTCGCAAGGTACAATGTATCAATGCAATTCAGTTGATAAGTAATAGTGTAACAATGCAAATCAGTAGGCAAGATACTTAAAACAATACATAGCAGTTAAAGATAGAGCAGACAGCGATATACATTGTATCGAATGAAAGTGGGTAGAGAATGTTGGAGATAGAGTGGGTGAGTACATTAGAACAAAATTGTGTACAAAAGACTTATAGGTCCTGGTTTTAATGATTTGTAACAACCTTGAATTATATGCACTATTGCAAGATAGATTGAATATGGAGTTGTATTTTACCGTTGAGGAAACTTGTTGGCGTCTTCAGAGTGAGCTGGATAGATGGTCGGGAATTACAGTTACAGCAATCTCTTAGACGTTGTGTTTTTGTGATGAGGATTCACAGGAAGGCGGCTTACTGTACCAGATTTTTTTTTTAGATGCTTACATTGTATCTTCGCTGTTGTATGCTGCCTCTGCCGCCTAGACCCCACCTAAGGACCACGCCAAAGAGCCCTCAGGTGCGGGCCTGTAAGGCACTAGCGCGCCCTCAGTGCACTGGTTTTTATAGCAGATCTGTTTTGCAGCTGGTCTTGTAGTTTCGTGGGTGGAGCTTGACAGACAACATGCAGCTGGAGGGAGTCCCCAGGCAGAGCAAAAAAGCAGGAGCAGGAAAGGCACAGATTAAAGAACAAAGTCTCACCTCCCCTGATATTGGAGATCCCTGGAATGCAAACAGATGGAACAGGAGGCAGCAGCAGGAGGGAAGTGTGCCTTGCTTCTTTTCCCTCTGGGTTTTAGTAGAGATCACAGCCCCAGGATGGTGGAAAGGATTTGACTCCACCACTGGCAGTGGACACATTTCCAAAGCCCATTTAACCAAACTGGCTTTTAAGGGGAAGCTCTTTTTTGGGGCCCCGATTTGGAGAAGCTGATGAATGACTTGGGCGAGTCCAAACCTCAACTTCCAGAAAATAGGCCGAAAGAGCCTGGCAAGCTTGCAGGGCTGTTTTCCTCCTTGACCTCCGCTCAACTAACACGGACACACTGGATTGACTTCTGGGGGTGGGGGGGTCTCGGGACTCCCATCATTATTATCCTGGAAGATCTTTTTCTTCTGGATTTCAGACCCGTAATCAGTCCTTTCAAGGGCTTGTGAGCCCAGGGACTCTATCCCCTCCAGAGGGTGTCCATCCCATTCAGTGCAATGAAGGTTTGGGGGCCCACTCCAAGTTGCCTCTGGTTGGGGAGGGGTAGGCTTCGCCTTTTCTTTCAGGAGTAGGCCCAGGTCACCAAGTATCGCTGGGTGCTAGACACCATTCAAAACACGGCTATGTTCTGGAATGCAAAAGAACCAATCCTGAAGGCCTTTGTCTCCCCATGTGGTTTGGCAGACAAAAAAAAAAAAAAGAGCCACCATACAGGTCACATTGGACAAGTTGCTGCGCCTGAAGGCAGTGGTGCTAATTCTCCCGGCCAAATGGGGCAAAGCAGATATTCCATCTATTTTGTGGTGCCAAAGAAGGATGGCTCCTTCCAACCATTTCTCAACCTCAAGGGGGGGTGGTCAATGCTTATTTGCATGCGCTGCTCTTCCAAATTGAAACTCAGATCCGTGATTCAGGCAGTACATCTAAAGGAGTTCCTAGAGTTTCTGGGATTTGGCCAAAGCTTATTTTCATATCCCAATCCAGAAGGATCAGCAGAGATATCTGCGTTTTGCCATGCTTGGCTCACATTTTCAGTTCACTACCCTTCCTTTCGGCTTTTCCATCGCCTCAAGGACAATCTCCAAGGTCAGGGTGGTGGTGGCAGCTGCTGCACTGTGGCGACAAGGAATATGTGTTTACCCATATCTGGACGATTGGCTCATCTGAGCCCGTTTTCTGTCAGAGCTATTAAAGGTGTTGGCCCAAGTAATGTTCTTTCTAGAAAGCCTCAGCTGGGTGATCAATCAGAGGGGAGTGTCAGTTGGAGCCTGCCCAATCCCTGGAATTCCCGGGAGCATGGTTTGATACTTGAGTGGGCAGAGTCTTTCTGCCTGAGGAGAGAGAGTGTGCATAGGTTGTTGGAACAGCTTGTAGTGTTTGGTATTATCTGCAGTTTCTTGACCTGATGACTGTGGTGATCGAGATGGTGCCTTAAGTGCATGCTCATAGGGGGCCACGCCAGAGGTCTTTGCTGACTCTAAGGTCCCCAAGCTTTCAGGAGTGAGCTCAGGCTTTCACTCCAGATGGAAGGGAAAGCCAGCTTGTGGTGGTGGAAACAACCATGTCATCTGATAAAGGGCATACCACTGGACAATTACTTGTGGATTCGTCTGTCGATTGACACCAGTCTTATGGGCTGGGGAGCCCATTGTCAAAACCCAATGGCCCATTGGAGCCATAGGGAGGAGGTGTGATACATTATCCTTCTCTAAGTGAGGGCTATCTGGCTGGCCCTCTTGCGTTTCCAGCCCTTGGTGAAGGGCAGGGGGGTGCGAGTGTTATTTATTTCTGTATGTATTTATTTATTAGTGCTTATTTACCGCTTTTCGTGAATCAAAGCGGTTTACAGAGAACTCAAGGACTGAACATTAAACAAAAAATATATGTAACATCTTAACAGGAAGTGAAAGGGGAAAGGGACAAATTAACTTAAATCAGCAACAGCTGATTTAAGTAATAACTATGTACAGAGAACTAAGCATATAGCACTCCAACTCCCCCCACTGTGCTCCTGCCCAATCCGGGCAGTGGGAGAGCAGGGGAGAAGCGGCCCGCCAACATAAAAGCGGCGTCCCTCGTGGGCGGGCCCGCGCCTGAGGGCCCTTTGGCGTGGCCCTTAGGCGCGGCACAGAGGCGCACAAAAGCAACCAACCAACTTTCCTTCCTCCCCGAAAAGACACGCTATGTCCAACAGACCCCTCCGCCACCGAATGAAGATCAACGACCACAACGACTCTGCACACCACTCCGGAACCCCAGGCGAGGCACGTAGCCAAGCAGCAGGAAACAACAGCGCCGACCGCATCACAGGAGAACCCAGCAAGGAAGCAGACCGAGGCGAAGGACGTCAGAACCGCAAGTAGAACTCTCACAGTACATCACACATTCCCCACCACCAAGCCCGCACCTCCACTACACACACACCCCAACAGATCCGGCCCTCCTCCACGGGACAGGCTCCCGCACCAAGACACCCTACGCTGAACCGGTTCGCCCCCACGGGACAGGCTCCCTCCACGGGACAGGCCCCCGTACCAAGACACCCTACGCAGAGCCGGCTCGCCCTCCACGGGACAGGCTCCCTCCACGGGACAGGCTCCCGCACCAAGACACCCTACGCAGAACCGGCTCGCCCTCCACGGGACAGGCTCCCTCCACGGGACAGGCTCCCGCACCAAGACACCCTACGCAGAGCCGGCTCGCCCTACACGGGACAGGCTCCCTCCACGGGACAGGCTCCCGCACCAAGACACCCTACGCAGAGCCGGCTCGACCTCCACGGGACAGGCTCCCTCCACGGGACAGGCTCCCGCACCAAGACACCCTACGCAGAGCCGGCTCGACCTCCACGGGACAGGCTCCCTCCACGGGACAGGCTCCCGCAACAAGACGCCCTACGCAGAGCCGGCTCGCCCTCCACGGGACAGGCTCCCTCCACGGGACAGGCTCCCGCACCAAGACACCCTACGCAGAGCCGGCTCGACCTCCACGGGACAGGCTCCCTCCACGGGACAGGCTCCCGCAACAAGACGCCCTACGCAGAGCCGGCTCGCCCTCCACGGGACAGGCTCCCTCCACGGGACAGGCTCCCGCACCAAGACGCCCTACGCAGATCCGGCTCGCCCTCCACGGGACAGGCTCCCTCCACGGGACAGGCTCCCGCACCAAGACGCCCTACGCAGATCCGGCTCCCCCTCCACGAGAAAGGCCATCGCACAATATACAGCTCTCTCCAAACAGCCAACAAGAAGAAGACTTAAGACAACAGGCATCTCCTTAAAAGAACATCACAAAAAACCAACATGCACGCCACATACTTCCTCCCGCTCTGCTTACTCATTACACAACTCCTCCCACCAACCACACACCTCCACCACCCACAAGCAAACACAACATGGCACCCTCCAACTGTATTGCCATATCTGGAACCACAGCACACATACAAAGAGACACTCGGAACCTCCCAGGCAAAGCGACCAAACAGACACAAATCAAACTCCCACACCCGCACAAAGGAAGCACATGTAACAGCAAACTCATCAACAAAGACAACAACGATAGAGCTCATAAATGCCAGATCCGTCTGCAACAAGATACACACGCTTGTAGACCACATTGAAGAGCGACAGCCCGACATAATATGCATCACAGAGACATGGCTCAACCCGACTGACAATGTTCTACTCAACCAACTTGTACCAAACAACTATTCAGCGTACAACTGCCCACGCACTCACAGGCGTGGAGGAGGAGTCCTGATCATGGCAAAAACAAAAATGAAGTTCAAGACACAGAGCCTCACCGATACACAGCAATGTAACACAATTAGCATCAAGAACAAGAACATTGCAATCTGCCTAACATACAGAGCACCCAGAGCTCCACCCGACGAACTGGCCTTCACACTCGAAGAAGCCTGTGCCATAACAACAAACAACAAACCAGCGCTGCTGATTGGAGACTTCAACCTAAAGTCCACCAATGTCAAAGACGCAGAGGCCTTCCTGCAAGCAATGTCCTCACTGCAATTCACGCAAATAATCAATGCTCCAACACACAGACATGGATCATCTCCAGACCTCATATTCGCATCCAATTACCTAACATCAAGAGACCTGATCTCTCCACCAACCATTACCCCAGTGCCATGGTCTGACCACTACTTAATCGAGATAAGGCTGCGGTCACAAGAGGACCAGACAAACGAAAGAGCAAACACCTCACACACACAAAGACGATTCAAGTGTTTCGACAAGGACGAATTCATACAGGACACAATGCAACACCTGAACATTACTACGGACGACCTGGAGGAACAAGTTTCCAGCTGGAACAGCATTTTAGCCAACGCCGCAAAACCACCAGATGACGGGACCGAGAAACAACACCACAACAAGAGACAAAACAAACCATGGTACTCAGCAAAAATAAGACAGGAAAAGAGGGAACTCAGGAAGATTGAACGGAGATGGAGAAAAAACAAAACAACTGCCGACCAGCATCTCTATCTAACAAAGCAAAAGCAATACAATGAACACATCAACCAATCAAAGAGGGAATTCCACACAAACATGATAAACACCTCCATCAACAAACCCAGAGAGCTTTTCGAAATAGTAAAAATCCTCACAAAAGAGCAAACAACAGAAAAGGAAGCACAAATTGATCCACAGAAATTCGCCGACCACATCAAGGACAAATTTCACTCAACGGAACAAACATCGCCTAGTAGAACCTCAAGGACAGATGTACACTCCAAAACCTGGGGCACATTCTCCTCACCCTCAACAGAACAGATATCCCACATCATCTCTACAATCAACACAAGCACCGCTCCTACAGACCCATGCCCAGTGTCGTGGGTCAAAGCCACCAAATCAAGCCTCATCACCACCATACATAAAATGGTACACAACTCACTCACTCAAGGTCTCATGCCAAAGCAACTAAAACTTGCCTCAGTGAGACCAATCACAAAGAAAACAACTCTCGACAGAAAAGATCCAGCAGCATACCGACCAATATCCAGCATACCCTTCCTCGCAAAAGTCATCGAAAAAACAGTTCAACTACAACTTCAGGATCACATCGACAAACACGAAACACTTGACGACAACCAACACGGATTTCGTCCTAACCACGGTGTCGAAACGCTACTGATCTACCTCTTCGACAGCATCCTAAGAATAATTGACAACACCAGGAATGGAATAATAATGATATTCATCGACATCTCCTCAGCCTTCGACACAGTGGACCACAACACGCTCCTAGAAAGACTACAGAACACTGGTATACACGGTATCACACTGAAATGGTTCCACTCGTACCTAACCGAAAGACAGCTACAGGTCAAGGTGGGACACATCACCTCCCGACCCATCAAAGTCCGTCAAGGTGTACCTCAAGGTTCTGCGCTCTCAGCACTCCTATTTAACATCTACATCCAACCAATCTGCAACATCATGAAAGAGAACAACATTCAATACACGATCTATGCGGACGACATCATGATATACACCCCGATATCAATCGACAACCCGGACTTCTCTAAGATAACAGACTGCCTTACACAAATGACCAGTTGGTGTCAAAACAACAACCTCGCCATAAACTACAACAAGACTGAAGCTTTAATCATCACTCGGAACCAAAGCTTCATACAACCACCAAATATAAAGATACAAAACATTACTATACCAATAAGGTCAGAAGTAAGATACCTCGGGGTTACGCTGGACAATAAACTCAATCTCAAGCCACACATAGACAAAACAATACAAAAAGCCTACTACAAGATGCGAATCATCAGGAGACTGAAACCACTCCTCGCCCCAGAACACTTCCGTACCGTCTGTCAAGCACTGATAACCCCTCTACTGGACTTCTGCAATCCGATATACCTTGGACTACCGAAACAAGCCATCAAACCACTCCAACTGGCACAAAACACCGCAGCACGAATCATATCCGGAACTGCAAGACAGGAGCACATCACACCCACCTTAAAGGACTTACACTGGCTACCAATCGATGCACGCATCAGATACAAAACTATTATAAACCTATTTAAGATAAAACAGCAAACATCAGCCAACAGCCTGCACACCCTCATACAACCAGACACCAGCACACGTCCTAGAAGAAAACAAACACACAACCGAGTCAGCACCCCAAGTGAATACAAACACACACGCAAGGACACAACAGACAGAGCACTCTCCATGGCTGCTCCAACAATATGGAACAAACTACCGGACGATTTGAGGGCAACTACAGAGCTCAAGGACTTCAGAAAACAGCTGAAAACCATACTGTTCATAGAACACTTTGGACACATCACATAAACTAAGGAACTGTATAGCAGCACACGTTACCGCCTAACACTAGATGTATATAAAATGATTTTTAGCACCACTGTAAATAGCCCACATTGTACATAGCTCATACCAATCTAGCAAACAAGACAACACACACCCAACGAAATTTCCACCCTCACTGCATGTATCAACACTCACACTACCAGATTGTTTGCTGTGATACCACCTTGATTATTATGATAAGGCGGTTTAGAAATACTGTTAAATAAAATAAATAAATAAATAAATATACATTAGTTACAATAAACTTGAAAGCATCTTGAAAAGCTTGAGGACTGTAGTTTTACATGTAGAACTGTCACTAGGTGACTGGTTCACCAAAGTGCTCCTTGAACAGGAATGTTTTAAGCAGTTTACGGAAGGCTTTAGGATCCTTAGTGTTTCTTATGACTGTGAGTGTTCTCCCACATATGCTACTTCTGTGGCATTGTCAATCGGCAAGGCAGCACGAGGAGTGCCAGAGTGACCTTAGAAATGACTTGTTTGGGAGTAAAAAAAGCTCCTAGCTGTCAGCTCAGCAGATTTCTGGGGTAGACAATGTGAAGGCAGACTTTCTCAGTCGTCACTCCCTCGATCCCAGAGAGTGGGAGATAAATCATGAGGCATTTCAGAAGATTCTCCACCCTCGCTTTGCATGAAGTACACTCATCCGCACTCCACTACCCAGAGGCACTCCTCCTCTATCTAGACTCTTCCCCCTCCCTTTATTTCCTCCTTTTCTATGTTCCTCCATCTGTTCACTCCTATTTGTGGGATTCTCTGCTGTTGATCCTCTCCAAAATTTTCCTTCTCTACCCTCATCTGATGATCCTTGAAGACTTTAATATGCACCCTGACCACCCTTCGAGACCCTGTGACAAGGCCTTTATGACCCATCTGATTGATCTCTCACTTTCCCAACATGTGGTCTGTCCTATTCATGCAGCTGGTCACACGCTTGATCTTATTATCCCCTGTCGGCTCATACATGGTCCCACCTCTCTCTACCATCCCTCTATCCTGATCCGACCATCACTGTTTTCTTCTTTTTGCAGTTCCACTTGGCCATCCCTTTTCTGGCTAGCTAGCCTTTTCTTCTGCTCCTATTCAGCTGTCCCAACGCATCACTCTATACCCTCAAGCATTATCCCCTGTCTGACACAATCCTCCCGACCGACTTTGCCGCTTTCCTCAGATACTCAGGTTCGTACCTGAAATACCATTTAACTGCTGCTCTTGATCAACTTGCTCCTCTTTGCCCAGTTCTGCTTCATCAAACAAACTGCCTCCATTTTCACCCTAGCCTCCAACTACATCGCTCCTACCTTCGTTGTGCAGAACGTCTCTGGCAGAAGCACCCTTCCCCTGAGTCTATCCTTCACTTCCGCTACTGTCATCACCATTATCGTTTCCTGATCCACCACACCAAAGAGACCTACTACTTGAATCTTATGTCTTCTTCTTCCAACTCTATTCTATTCTCCGATCCTTCTCAATCCCCCGTACTTCATCCCCTGCATCTACTCCCTCCATCTCCCCAGGTCCAGTCCAGCTTGCCATTTTTCCTCTGATAAAATCCAGTCACTGCACACTACCTTCCCTGGATGTCTTCCTGGTTCTCCACTATCCATTTCTCACAACTGGTCTTCCTTCCATCCTATCTCATCAGCCAAACTCTCCAAATCTCTCTCCTCCTCCAGTAAGGCCACATGCCATTCTGATCCCATCCACTCTCATTGGCTGTCTGAACCTTCCCAGGCTCTCCTTCCCCCAATACTCACTATGTTCAAAACCAGTCTCTCTTCCAGAATGTTCTCATCACCCTGGAAACATGCACTGGTCCGTCCCCTTCTTAAAAAAGCCAACCCTGGACCTCTCTAACCTTTCAGATTGGTGTCCTGTCTTGAACCTCCCCTTCCTATCTAAAATACTTGAAAAACTGTCAGTCAACTTTCTTCTTACCTTGCTTCTACTCACATTCTTCACCCCTTTCAGTCTGGTTTCACCCCAGGCACTGTACCGAAACCATCCTCCTTTCTTTTCTTAATGAAGTGCATGCCTCACATGATCACGGGGACATTTCCTTGGCTGTCTCCCTAGACCTCTCTTTTGCCTTTGATGTGGTTGACCACACTACTCTTCTTTCTTGCCTTTTCGATTCTGTTGTTCAAGGGGCTTTTCTGCGCTGGTTCCACTCTTTCCTCTCATCCAGGTCTGTCTCCATTGTCTCTGGTGTATAGTCTTCTCCCCCCCCCCCCCCACTCCTCTCACCTGCAGTGTTCCCCAAGGCTCTGTCCTGGTCCCCCCCCCCTTCAATGTCTTCTTGGCCCCCCTGACTCTACTTATTCAACAATCTGGCTTCTTGGAATATTATGCCGATGACATTATCCTTCTGTAATTGCATCAACCCTCCAGTTCTGAGCCTAACCCCTCTTAACTCGTGTCTTGCGGATGTTTGTTCCTGGATGTCCTCCAACTTCCGTAGTCCAACAAACAAGCACGAATCCACGTGCTATGTAGTACCCAGTAATACAACGTGGACAGCAGTATGGAAGGAATTTCTTTATTCAGTCAAGCAAACACAGTAGTCCAACAAACAGGCACGAATCCACGTGCTATGTAGTACCCAGTAATACAACGTGGACAGCAGTATGGAAGGAATTTCTTTATTCAGTCAAGCAAACACAGTAGTCCAACAAACAGGCACGAATCCACGTGCTATGTAGTACCCAGTAATACAATGTGGACAGCAGTATGGAAGGAATTTCTTTATTCAGTCATTTATCAAAAGGGTATATGATAGGGCCAAGGGATGCCCTCGTCAGGATTTATTGCAGAAGCAGGAGAATACCGATGTAGGTTTTATCTGCCCCCTCTTGTTTTCTTATCAATCCTATCGAATAGCTAAGATAATCAGAAAGCATTGGAATTTAATTCAGGCTATGCCAGCATTTCAGGATATAAAAGTGACGATCGCTCATAGACGTAATGTAAACTTAAAGAATATGCTTGTTCCATCTGCATTGACTGAGAGGGCCTTATCATCCCACAAGGGCCATTTTCAGTGTGGTGCATGTTCTATATGTATCCATACTGTTACTATTCGGGGTATATTTGTTCATCCGATAAATGGTCAAAAATTCTATTTAGATGATTTTTCAAACTGTAGTACGAGTAATGTTATTTATGTGGTACAATGCCCATGTAGGAAATTGTATGTGGGCATGACTACTCGTCCAGTATGTGTTAGAATCATAGAGCATAGGAGTTGTCTTAGGAGAGGAGTGGTTGATAAACCCCTTGTCAGTCATTGGCAGGAATTGAAGCATAAGATTTCAGATTTGAAATATTTCGTGATTAAGAAGGTTAAGATGAATTGGAGAGGAGGAAATAGTGAGAGAACCATCCGTAGAATAGAAGAACGGTATATTTTTGCGTTGGAGAGCTTACATCCCAAAAGGTTGAATATGGACAATGATCTATCCATATTGTTGTGATAATGACCTTTTTTTGCGGCAGTGGAGGTCTTTTTAGATGAATTAGTTGTGATGGATTGGGGCTGGTATTGGTTGTTTTAAAAAAAAATTTTTTTGATTCTTTTGTGAACAAGTTTCACAGTATCATGGGGTATATTACATATGGATGGAGTTGATAAGCTGGTAATAATGATTATGAAATGGAACATCTGATTGATTAGACAGGTACTACAATATTAATGTTATTCACCTATGGGTTTGTTGTGTGATACAGGAGGTTACTGATTAATTTGTAAGAGGTTGTTTTTTCTGTTTTGAAGCATAGGGCTAAGGGGGTTCCTTGTGGTTTTTCGTTGTTAATAAGATATGTATAAAGGTAGTTAAGATGACAGACTTGTGTAAGGTCCTGCGGTATTAATGGATTCGGCAGAGTGCAAGCGCCGGCAGTCAGGTCTGCTAACACGGTTATTTTGGACAGTTTAACAATCTGGAAGTTCATTTATAGCTGATATTTTTCTACGTGAACTAAGAGATCTAGCAATTATCCGGCAGAAACAAAGTTTTTTATGGCGTTTCTCTGCAGTTTCTTGATTTTAAATATGTATGAGGTTATTTAAATGGATGACTTGTGTAATATCCCATGAGTCCTTGTGGTGGTTGTAGAGCGCAGGCGCCGGCATTTTTGTTGTGTGGCGCGCCGGCAGACACGCTACAGGAATTTGTTTTGGACAATGCAAATAGTCTGTAAGTTCCTTTTATAAATGCGGTTTTATGTTGTATGTTATTTTAAGTCTGGTGTTTTTAATTCGTGGAGGGTGTGTATAATATAGGAGCCCCCACGATAGATCGCCGTGTGCTGTATAATAAAACATGGAATATTTGTAGGGTTTAGATCTGTGGATAATTTGTAAGTTTCTTGTAACTCTGGTCTTTATGTTGGAATCTCTCAAGTACAGTTGGTGATTTTATGATTTTTATGACGATTTTACACCACGGAGGGCATGTGTAGACTATGTAGACCCTTGTATGGTAGTATTGTTTATAATCAAGTATATATAGAGTTTATATATCTATAAATCAGACCCATGGTGGCTACCCTTATGTGTGAAGATTCATGAACCCTTCATATCTCCCTTTTGTGTCGTTATTAGAATCGGCATTTGATGAAGTTACATTTTGAAGACAGCGACTTACAATTTTGCAGGTAGATGGATCACTTCAGTAGTGTTTGCTTCTTTTTTTAGAGAAGGTAGTTTCCCGATTCCACTGAATGTTGCTCAAGTATTTTTAAGCAATTTTTGAGTTTGATTCAAGCACATGAACACAAACTATATAATCCTTTAAGTCCCCCCGTTTTTATGGATATATTAGTTATTTATTATTTTCTATTTATGTTTTTATAAGTTTTTATCATCTGATTCTTATTTACATGTTTTATAGTTATCTAATATATATGATTGAGGGATGATGTATCAATTTTATGTAGTATTTATTAATCATTATTAGTTTTATTAGCTGTGCTGGTCTATGTAGTGTGTTTAGACAAGTATTAATCACAATATGTCTTTATCATCCCACAAGGGCCACAAGGGGAACTTTACTGGAGCACAGTAGGTTGCTGAACTCTGTAACCTCCTCAGATTCAGAAACTGCTAACACCTAATCAGGTGTTAGTGGGCCTGTTTCCTGAGTGCAGTTGAAGCCTGCATAAAAGGCTCCTGTACCCTGCCCTTTTGAGGCTTTCCTAACCAGGGCTCCACACATCAAACAGTAAGTAAGGATTTGAGGGTTTCTTTGTTTGGTGTCTTTTTATTACATTGCTAGCTCTCTGACTGGGAGCTCTTAAATGGGTTTTGTGTATACTTTTTAAAAGCAAGGTTACTTAAATTTTTGCTGTTTTAGGGGAACTTTACTGGAGCACAGTAGGTTGCTGAACTCTGTAACCTCCTCAGATTCAGAAACTGCTAACACCTAATCAGGTGTTAGTTCCCTCCCTACCCACCCCAGCTCCCACCCACCCCTAGTGAGCAGTCTTGCTTTATAGGGCACCTCCCCCTTTAGCAAATCACAGTGAATTGGACCAGCACATATTGAATATAATTAAAGAAATTTAACTGCTTTTTCTCTGAAAGGACAGCTGCAAAACCAGCTGGTACTTGGTAGATCTCTCTTTTGCTTTAACAGATACCTAAGCTCCACAAACAGAACAATGGCTGGGAAAAATCGTATTGCTAAAGCTGTTGCCCCCGTTACAGCTTCTGCCTCGGTCCAGCCAGAGGTTCTAATGCCAGTTGAAGAACCGGTTCCATGTGCAGGGTGCCTGCATGTTGAGGCTCTGAGGAAACAAGTGGAGGAACTCAGAGAGGAGGTGGCGAGGCTGAGGAGCATTCAAGACAGTGAGAAGTACATTGATGAGATGCTTCTTGCAGCAACCAGGCTCTCCAGCACAGGAGAAGATGGGTGCCAACAGAATGTCGATGGTTGGACAACAGTCACCAGAGCCTGCAAAATCACCAATCCAACTTCTCCAGCCCTTGAATTGAAGAACCATTATGCAGCCCTGGAAGTGGAGGAGGTGAAAGCATCCCTGGAAAGGGAAGAACCAGAGTTCAAGTACCCCATAGTTGCGGAATCAGTGACCAGAAGGAAACGAAGGGTAGTGGTTGTTGGAGACTCTCTTCTGAGGGGTACTGAGGCGTCCATCTGCCGACCAGACTTGATGTCCAGAGAGGTGTGCTGTCTGCCTGGTGCCAAGATCCAAGATGTTACGGAGAGTTTGCCGAGACTCATCAAGCCCACTGACTATTACCCAATGTTGCTAATCCATGTTGGAACAAATGATACTGCCAGGTATACCTCGTAACGTATCAAAAGTGACTTCATGGCTCTGGGACAGAGGGTGAAGCAGGTAGGTGCACAGGTGGTGTTCTCTTCAATCCTCCCTGTTGAGGGTAAAGGCCAAGGCAGAGAGGCTCGCATCCTGGAGATGAATGCATGGCTGCGTGGATGGTGTCTTCGAGAGCGTTTTGGTTTCCTAGACCATGGGATGCTGTTCCAAGGTTTGCAGAGCAGAGATGGCATCCATCTGTCCAAGAAAGGTCAACGCATCTTTGGTAGTAGACTGGCTAATCTACTGAAGAGGGCTTTAAACTAGATTCGTTGGGGATGGGTGAAGAAAGCCCCCAGGTAAGTGAAAGCCCCCAGGTAGGTGATACATTAAATACCTTTATGGAAATGGGTAACAGGGGTAACACATGGAAAGCAGTGTGTATTAATGCCCGTAGCATGGGAAATAAGATCCCTGAAGTTGAAGCTTTGGTGGGAGTGGCTGACTTGGATTTAGTGGCAGTTACAGAAACATGGTTCACAGAAAACCATGACTGGGATGTAACTATACCTGGCTATACTTTATTCAGAAAGGACAGGGTAGGAAGAAGGGGAGGAGGAGTGGCACTATATGTAAAAACTACTATTAAAGCTTTGGAATTACAGAGCTTAAAAGGGAGAGAGGAGGCATTGTGGGTTAAACTAGAAAGAGGGAAAGAGAAATCTATTTGCATTGGTGTGATATACAGACCTCCCTCACAAGAGGAAGAGGTGGACAGAGAATTAATTGAAGACATACGCAGCATTGCTAGGAAAGGGGAAGTGCTACTGCTAGGAGATTTCAATATGCCAGATGTTGATTGGCACATTCCTGCTGCAGTATCATCTAGAAGTAAGGAGATCCTGGATTCTCTACAGGGAGAACTATTCAGGCAATTGGTAACAGACCCCACACGTGAAGGGGCCATACTGGACTTGGTGCTTACCAATGGTGAGAGTGTTTCTGATGTTGTAGTGGGAGATCATTTTGCATCCAGTGACCACCAGATGGTGTGGTTCAGTATTAGGACTAGGGCTGTTAGAATCCATTCCAAGGTGAAGATCTTAGACTTTAGGAAGACTAACTTTGCGAAGATGGGCCAATACCTCAGGGAGTCGTTAGTGGGATGGGAACAGCTGGGGGATGTAGAAAAACAGTGGGCAAAACTGAAAGGGGGTATTTTAAAGGCAACCAACCTTTTTGTTAAAATGGTAAATAAAGGCAAAAGGAACAGGAGACCGCTATGGTTTTCGAAGGAAGTAGCTGAAAAAGTGAAGAAAAAGAGGGAGGCCTTCATGAAATACAAGAGATCACAGAGAGAGGAAGACAGGCATCTGTATTTGGAAAAACTTAGAGAAGCTAGCAAAGTAGTCAAGAAGGCAAAGATTCAAAAGGAGGAGGAAATAGCCAATGCAATAAAATGGGGGGATAAGACATTTTTCAGATATATTAGTGAGAAGAGGAAGGGCAAAAGTGGTATTGTCAGACTCAAGGGTGCAGGGGGGGAATATGTAGAAGCTGATAAGGATAAAGCGAAATTGCTTAACAAATATTTTTGTTCTGTGTTCACAGATGAAGAACCAGGAGCAGGACCTCAGAAAACACCCACAAATAAGAACAGAAGCGAGGGACATCTTGAACAATTTTCAGAAGACTGTGTTCGTGAGAAATTAGCTCAACTTAAAGTAGACAAAGCGATGGGACCAGATGGGATACACCCTAGAATACTGAGGGAACTTGGGGACGTTCTAGCAACTCCACTGACTGACCTTTTCAATGCCTCGTTGGAGTCGGGAGTGGTGCCAAAGGACTGGAGAGAGGCTCATGTGGTGCCTTTACACAAAAGCGGAAGTAAGGATGTGGTTGAAAACTACAGGCCGGTTAGTTTAACTTCAGTGGTGAGTAAATTATTGGAAACGCTGCTGAAAGAGAAAATAGTGAGGTTTCTGGAGTCCGGCGGATTACAGGATCCGAGGCAGCATGGATTCACCAGAGGCAGGTCTTGTCAGACAAATCTGATCGATTTCTTTGACTGGGTGACCAGGGAGCTGGACCGAGGGAGAGCTCTAGATGTGGTGTATTTAGATTTCAGTAAAGCCTTTGACACTGTTCCTCACAGGCGACTTATAAACAAACTGAGCACCCTAGGGATGGACCCTAAAGTTACTGCTTGGGTTAGAAATTGGTTGGGTGGGAGGCGACAAAGAGTACAAGTAAATGGAGCTCACTCTGAGGAGAAGGATGTTACCAGTGGTGTGCCCCAGGGATCTGTCCTTGGTCCGATTCTTTTTAACATCTTTGTTAGTGATATAGCGGAAGGGCTGTCGGGTAAGGTTTGCCTCTTTGCGGATGATACCAAAATCTGTAATAGAGTAGACACCCAGGAAGGTGTAGATAACATGAGGAGGGATCTAGCTAAGCTTGAAGAATGGTCTAGAATTTGGCAGCTGGGATTTAATGTTAAAAAATGTAAGGTCATGCATTTGGGCTGCAGCAATCCAAGGGAGCAATACAGTATAGGAGGTGAAGTACTTTTGTCCACTAAAGAAGAGCGGGACCTAGGCGTGGTTGTGTCTGATGATCTTAAAGTAGCTAAACAGGTAGAAAAGGCGACGGCAAAAGCTAGGAGGATGCTTGGGTGCATACGGAGAGGAATGGCTAGCAGAAAAAAGGAGGTGATAATACCTCTGTATAAGTCTTTGGTGCAACCTCATTTGGAGTATGGTGTGCAATTCTGGAGACCGCACCTTCAAAAGGATGTGAACAGGATGGAGTCGGTGCAGAGGGTTGCTACTAAAATGATTAATGGGCTTCATTATAAAGCATATGAGGACAGACTTAAGGATCTTAATATGTACACCTTAGAGGAAAGGCGGGATAGAGGTGATATGATTGAGATGTTTAAATACCTCCGTGGCATAAATGTTCAGGGAGAGAGCCTCTTTCAATTGAAAGCAAGTTCTGCTACGAGGGGACATGGGATGAGGGTGAAGAGAGATAGATTCAGGAGTGATATGCGGAAATATTTCTTTACGGAAAGAGTAGTGGATCCGTGGAATAGTCTCCCAGTGGAGGTGGTAGAGATGAGGACAGTAACTGAATTCAAAAAAGCATGGGACCAACACAGAGGATCTCTAAAGGTAGAAAGTGGACTGTTGTAGTTGTTGTTATGGAAGGACAGACTAGATGGGCCTTGTGGTCTTTTTCTGTCATCATGTTTCTATGTTTCTATGTTTCTATTAATATGTTAATTTGTTTCTATGTTGAACATTTTGGGTTTTAACTCTTGGTTGTTATGGCTATTTATTTATTTATTTATGTTTTTAACTATCATGTTATTATTTATTGTTTGTGTTTTTAGTTTAGCCTGTCCCTGAGGAAGGTAGTGAAACACGGCCTGTGTCGGGCCATAGGCTAAAGGTGACTGAATAAAGAAATTCCTTCCATACTGCTGTCCACGTTGTCCTCCAACTTCCTACATCTTAATCCCGCAAAAACCACAGCCATCTGGCTCACACTGAGTGGTCCCCTCCCTGCAATACCTAGGCATCACTTTGGATTCCGTCCTGTCCTTCCGGGAGCACCTCTCTACACTTTTCCATAGTTCCTTCTTCACTCTGCAGCAAATCCGTCTGTGTCACTCTTTTCTGCCCCCAGCCTCTTTGACTACTCTTGTTCTCTCTTCTCGTCACATCTTGATTACTGTAATGTTGCATTTGCCAGCCTACCCCAGTATCAACTTCACCATCTTCAGCTTCTTCAGAATGCCACCGCTTGCATGATCATTCACATCTCCTGCACGGATCACCACACACCAATCTTCATACGACTCCACTGGCTCCCCAGTCGGTTTTGAATTCACTACAAGATATTCATTCTACTCCACAAGATCCTTCACACCGGCACATCTCTGTACCTCTCAGATCTTATTCATCTTCACTCTCCCCACTGCGCCCTACTTTCTCTTCATGACAACCAACTGCACCTTACCTCTGCTTTTCAGGCTCATCTAGAATCCACCCGCAACTCTGCCTTCTTTTTCTGTCCCACCCTCAGGGATTCTCTCCCTTCTGACCCACGGCCTGGAGTTATCTTTCCATAAAGTCAAGTCCAAACTAAAAACCCATTTATTCCAGCTCGCCTTGGACCTTCCACCACCCTCTGCACAACCCTACTCCTTCCAATCCATCCTCTTTGCTCTTTTCTCCTTTCCTATACCCACCTCTCTCACTGTGTGAATGACCTGTCCTCTCCTATCAAATAACCGGCGTTCCTTTCCTCCTTTTGATCTCTGCAGCATATATTATTTATTGTAAACAGCCCTATTGCCTCGGTAGCAGTGCGGTGCGGTATATTAAATGCAGTAAAGATCATGAGAAATGGCAGCACCTGCTCCCACATGGTGCATCCTGGGATGCACTGAGCGGGGTCACGTGCTGCCATATTTCAAGATGGCAGCGCAGAGACAGGAGCGTGTGGGCAATGCTCTCACCCTATTATTAAAAGGTGCTGGGGAGGGGTGGAGGGGTTTGGGGGCCATTGGAGCTTTTCTTTCTGTTGGGGGGAGGGGAGGGGGAAACCAGCCCCCTCCCCCCAAAAGTGTGCCGATGGCATCAGGGGCTTTTCCCGATGTCTGGATCATCTGAGGTGGTCAAACGTCACCTTAGATATTTTTGCTCCCGGCAGGAACATTATGCCTGCCCAAAGCTGGTGTGAAGATCCAGCATTAGAAAACTGTAAAAAACTGCACCAAGTTTCAGAGCAGTTTTTTTTTTTTTTAAAATACAATTAAATATGCACAATTAAATATGCAGGCACAATTCAATATGCAGAGATTTGCATGCGATTTGCATGCCAAGTGAGCTACAATTTAGCGACATTGGTTTTTTTTGTTCTTCCGGTGCTAGCTTGCTTTCTGCATGGGAAAAGTGCCAAAAAAATGCAGAAGTAAGTTTTTTTGCATCAGCCCAATAGTTTGCATACTTTTTGTTGAACATTGTTACTCTTGCTGAGGTTATGTGAGGTTTGACATTCCTTTCCATATGCTTGAGTACGAATACTGGTTTACCCCTAGCAGCTCAAGCTGATAGAGGCATGGGGATGATGACATTGAAGCCTGAAGATCTGCTAGTAAGGGAACACAATCCACTTATCTGGACTGGTCTAGCAAGGCTCAAGGAAAGGACATTATCTGGTTAAGTGACAATCCAACACCAAAGCACAACCACACTCACACTCAATACCAGCAATCAGTCCGGAGCAAGATGTAAAAGCAAATGTTTATTTATATTCCCATGGAAATGAAAATATGGGAGCCACTAACCCGACACAGCTGTGTTTTAGCACAGCCTTCGAGAGGGGTTTTGGCCTATATTTAGGATACACATAAAACAAATTGTAAATGAAATAATTAAACAGATAAAACAAAGGGGCATGTTTACTAATCAGCGGTAGCGGCTTCCATGCAGTATCGGAGCCGCAGCCCCACTGAAGTCAATGGGACCGCTACCGCCGATTAGTAAATATACCCCAAAGTTAAAACAAATTTGAAGCAAACATAAAAAGACTACCATCCTATTAGTGCGAGTTAAATCTAGACAAAACATTAAAATTAACATGATGAAAATATTAAAAACTTAATAAAATGGAAATTACACTTACCTGGTAATTGTTGTTCCTTGAGGAACTCCAGTTCAGTCCTCCACCTCTGGGTTGTGCACCTCCTCCTGCAGCATGGAGACTGGACAAGTCAAACTTGTGACGTCACTGAATATACACTGCTGGTCTTCTCCCATCATTCCCCAGTGAACTATTGACAAAGCAAACTCTAAGGAGCAACAAAATAAGTAGCTAAAGAATTAAATAAAACTCTTAACACTTAACCTATAAGTCTTAAAATCTAAAATCCCCTAAAATAAAGGGGAAGACACCACCTCCTTCTTGCCCCTGTCCTCCTCCCCCCAGATCGGAGAAAGACCACCAGAAAGAAGGAAGGAAGACCAAAAGAGGCCAAAGAATGCAAAGATACCACCGTGATCTCTAGCATATCAGACCTATTACACTCTTAGTGACTGAAACCCCTCTCCAAACTGAAGAGCCAAGTTTGAATAGCTCATCCCCAGGCGGGAATGAGGACTGAACTGGAGTTCCTCAAGGAACAACAATTACCAGGAAAGTGTAATTTCCATTTCCTTATTGGTCCTCCAGCTCAATCCTCCACCTCTGGGATGTAGCAGAACAGTAATCATTGGGGGGGACCTTTCCAGCCCGAAACTTGCATCATTTGCCATCTGAACCTCCAGATGAAGGTATGAAAGAATGACCATGTTGCTGCTCTGCGAATCTCCACCGGCAGAACCAAACTACGCTCTGCCCAGGAAGTCGCGTGCCCCAAAGGCACCTGACGGTCCCGCAAGAAATATGCCAATGCTATTGCCTCCCGGAGTCAACTGAATACTGGAGCTCTGGCTGCTGCTTCACCTTTCCGCAGACCCCCGAAAGAACAAAGAAACAATCCGATTTCTGAAAGGTCCCTAAAACTTAAGTATGGTCGCAGAGCCCTTTTTATGACCAAATTGGCGCAGCCTGCGAACTGAAACATCCTCCTCTGAGGATCACAGAACTGGTAACGAGACTGACTGATCCATGAGAAAGTAAAACTACTTCGAGCAAAAAGAACAGAACTGTCCGGAAAACCACCTTTTCCCTAGAAAGGATAAGAACGGGGGATGTAGAAAAACAGTGGGCAAAACTGAAAGGGGATATTTTAAGGGCAACCAACCTTTTTGTTAAAATGGTAAATAAATGGGGTGTGTGTGAGAGGAGTCCAGCTGATGCCCCTGTGTCCTGCGCCTATCCTGTGCGGTTGGGGAGTCTGACCTTCCGGAGCAGTAGTGCGACGCAGCGATTGGCCCCGACGTCATCTCCGGGGCTAGAAAAGGAAGCGGCAGTGTTTTGCACCTCGGGTGTGTGTGAGAGGAGTCCAGCTGATGCCCCTGTGTCCTGCGCCTATCCTGTGCGGTTGGGGAGTCTGACCTTCCGGAGCAGTAGTGCGACGCAGTGATTGGCCCCGACGTCATCTCCGGGGCTAGAAAAGGAAGCGGCAGTGTTTTGCACCTCGGGTGTGTGTGAGAGGAGTCCAGCTGATGCCCCTGTGTCCTGCGCCTATCCTGTGCGGTTGGGGAGTCTGACCTTCCGGAGCAGTAGTGCGACGCAGTGATTGGCCCCGACGTCATCTTCGGGGCTAGAAATCCGCGGTTGCACCGCGGTTGCGCGGTCGCAGTTGCGTTTTAAGGGGTGCGTTTAAAGGGGTTTGATAGGCCCCTTGTGCGCCCCTTAGGCGCACGTGGCGCGCTGGGAGCTGGGAGACCCAGGACCGATATGGGTAAACGTAAGAAGAAGCTAAATGTGAGTAACCCTAATCCCGATAAGGCTGTTAAGATCTCCGGGCCTATGGACAGGCATATAGTAGCTGTGCCGGGTGATGGGAAAACATCTACCCCCGTATCTAAGCCCTCGGTCTCCTTTGATAGCTCCATTGGCTCTTTAGGGGGTTTTAACTCTGCCCCACGTGCTAATTTACGGAACCCTTTACATTTAACGTCATCTCCCGTTGAAGGAGGAGTCCTTGGCGGTATGGAACCTATACCATCAGTGGTGTCATCTAGTTGTCTGACGGACATTGCGGCAGTGTCTCTGCCTCAAGTACTTCAGCTTCCGGCGGTTCCTGGAGACGTTCAAAGTGATGGTGTATCTGCTTTACCTGAGGCTGCTCAGAATGTGTCTTTATCTGACATCTGGTGTATTCTGTCAAGGATTGAGCGCTCTTTACTATCTGTTACTACTCAGATTAATGGTTTTTCACAAGATTCTGTTTCTAAGATGGCTCAGCATGATTTACAGATTTCTGCTTTAGACAACAAATGTCAGAAAATTGATGTACAATATTCTATGCTACAGTCTGCTAATTTGTCATTTATGAGGGATAGTTTAACGTTACATACTCAACAAGAATTATTGGAGAATAATTTGAGGGCGGTAAATATTCGCTGTTTGAATTTTCCTTGTACTAGACTAATCTCACCTAAAATTTTATTTGAAAAATATTTGACAGAAGTGTTGGGCTACCAGTTAAACACTTTACCAGTAATTACAAAAATATATTACTTGCCTGGCCCGAGGCCAACAACCTCAGGTGACCGGCAATCTGTAGCCTTAGCTGAACCTTTAGATTCCTTGGATATTACTAATTTTATAGAGTCTTCGCGTGACTTAATTGGAACTAGATCTACTCTTTTGGTATCTTTCTCTTCTGAGACAAATAAGAGTACTGTCATGCGACTTTATTTCCGTAATAAGAACGCTGAATTCTGTGGTGGAAAAGTTAATATATTCCCAGATGTGGCCAGACAAACTCAAGCTAGGCGTAGAGCCTTTTTGGCTTTGAAGCCAAGGGTTCTCGCTTCTGGCGTAACTTTCTTCTTGAAATTTCCCTGTAAATGTCTGGTCACATCTGGGGGTACTAAATATGTGTTTATGGATGTTGGTTCATTAGAAGTATTTCTTAAGGGGCTAGATCCTCAGGTTGTAGCGGATGCATGAATATAAGGTGTGTTTTGCCTTTATATGTTTTCTTAACTGGTTCTATTAGCATTGTATGTTATAATTAGAGTTTAGTTTGATTATGGCTGTCAGCTGGATGTTCCCCACCGCTCCCCGTGATGTGGACTAAGTTTGTTTTCTTTCTATTCTTGTAATAATTATTATGCCTATGTTTGATTTTTTGTATAATCTCAATAAAAATTAAAGTAAAAAAAAAAAAATGGTAAATAAAGGTAAAAGGAAAAGGATACCGCTATGGTTTTCGAAAGAAGTAGCTGAAAAAGTGAAGAAAAAGAGGGAGGCCTTCATGAAATACAAGAGATCACAGAGAGAGGAAGACAGGCATCTGTATTTGGAAAAACTTAGAGAAGCTAGCAAAGTAGTCAGGAAGGCAAAGATTCAAAAGGAGGAGGAAATAGCCAATGCAATAAAATGGGGGATAAGACATTTTTCAGATATATTAGTGAGAAGAGGAAGGGCAAAAGTGGTATTGTCAGACTCAAGGGTGCAGGGGAGGAATATGTAGAAGCTGATAAAGATAAAGCAGAACTGCTTAACAAATATTTCTGTTCTGTGTTCACAGATGAAGAACCAGGAGCAGGACCTCAGAAAACACCCACAAACAGGAACAGAAGCGAGGGACATCTTGAACAATTTTCAGAAGACTGTGTTCGTGAGAAACTAGCTCAACTTAAAGTAGACAAAGCGATGGGACCGGATAGGATACACCCTAGAATACTGAGGGAACTTGGGGACATTCTAGCAGCTCCACTGAATGACCTTTTCAATGCCTCGTTGGAGTCGGGAGTAGTGCCAAAGGACTGGAGAGAGGCTCATGTGGTACCTTTACACAAAAGCGGAAGTAAGGATGTGGTTGAAAACTACAGGCCGGTTAGTTTAACTTCGGTGGTGAGTAAATTATTGGAAACGCTGTTGAAAGAGAAAAAATAGTGAGGTTTCTGGAGTCCAGCGGATTACAGGATCCGAGGCAGCATGGATTCACCACAGGCAGGTCCTGTCAGACAAATCTGATTGATTTCTTTGACTGGGTGACCAGGGAGGTGGACCGAGGGAGAGCTCTAGATGTGGTGTATTTAGATTTCAGTAAAGCCTTTGACACTGTTCCTCACAGGCGACTTATAAACAAACTGAGCACCCTAGGGATGGACCCTAAAGTTACTGCTTGGGTTAGAAATTGGTTGGGTGGGAGACGACAAAGAGTACAAGAAAATGGAGCTCACTCTGAGGAGAAGGATGTTACCAGTGGTGTGCCCCAGGGATCTGTCCTTGGTCCGATTCTTTTTAACATCTTTGTTAGTGATATAGCGGAAGGGCTGTCGGGTAAGGGTTGCCTCTTGGCGGATGATGCCAAAATCTGCAATAGACACCCAGGAAGGTGTAAATAACATGAGAAGGGATCTAGCTAAGCTTGAAGAATGGTCTAGAATTTGGCAGCTGGGATTTAATGTTAAAACATGTAAGGTCATGCATTTGGGCTGCAGCAATCCAAGGGAGCAATATAGTATAGGGGGTAAAGTACTTTTGTCCAATAAAGAAGAGCAGAACCTAGGCGTGGTTGTGTCTGATGATCTTAAAGTAGCTAAACAGGTAGAAAAAGCAACGGCAAAATCTAGAAGGATGCTTGGGTGCATACGGAGAGGAATGGCTAGCAGAAAAAAGGAGGTGATAGTGCCTCTGTATAAGTCTTTGGTGCGACCTCATTTGGAGTATAGTGTGCAATTCTGGAGACCGCACCTTCAAAAGGATGTGAACAGGATGGAGTCGGTGCAGAGGGTGGCTACTAAAATGATTAGTGGTCTTCATTATAAAGCTTATGAGGACAGACTGAAGGATCTTAATATGTACACCTTAGAGGAAAGGCAGGATAGAGGTGATATGATTGGAGATGTTTATTTATTTATTTTATTTTATTTATTTATTTACATTCTCTTATATACCGCGCTATTCTGCATCAGTGCGGTTTACATTGAACAAACTGAAATTACATTGAACAGGGCATTATAACTTGGAGAAAACTATTTTACAGGGAACAAGGGCAATGGAGGGTTAAAGTGGCTTGCCCAAGACCACAAGGAGCACCTGTGGGACTAGAAACCCCAGTCCTTCCGGCCCAAGCTTGCTGTCCTCTAGTGGGATTTGAACCCCCGACCTTCCGGCCTGAAGTACCTTGCCCCAACCACTAGGCCACTCCTCTACTCCATACCTCTGTGGCATAAATGTTCAGGGAGCGCGCCTCTTTCAATTGAAAGCAAATTCTGCTACGAGGGGACATGGGATGAGGGTGAAGGGAGATAGATTCAGGAGTGATATGCGGAAATATTTCTTTACGGAAAGAGTAGTGGATCCGTGGAATAGTCTCCCAGTGGAGGTGGTAGAGATGAGGACAGTAACTGAATTCAAAAAAGCATGGGACAAACACAGAGGAACTCTAAAGGTAAAAAGGGGACTGTTGTAGTTGTTGATATGGAAGGACAGACTAGATAGGCCATGTGGTCTTTTTCTGTCATCATATTTCTATGTTTCTAGATAAGACCAGGTCTGAAACTCGACTCTCGGCAATCCAGACAAATAGCCCGAAACCTGATACAAGGGCTCAAAAGGTTCTCTAGTCCACGCCCCCAGGGTGAAAAGGGAACTCCCCCGAATGGACCCCCATTCTGCGAGAAGGCCGCAGCCTGCAACAAAGGAAAAACCAAGAATCAACCATCCTGAGACATACGAGGAGAACCCCGGGCAACAGATGCGCCATTGAGGGTAATCGCCAAGGCTTCCCGTCCAGCAACCTGACCAGGTCAGCACACCATGGACGCCTCGGCCACCATAGCATCAGCAACACCACTCTCCCCCGAAGTGCCTCGATGCGCTTAATCACTTGCTCTATGAGCGCCACGGGGAAAGGCCCTAGAAAAAAGTCTGGGCGACGATCCTGGTTGAATCAGAGCAGAGCATCGACACCCTCCGAATCCTCTCTCGTCTTCTGCTATGAAAACAAATCTCCTCGGCTGAATGAAAGGTCGGCATGAGAACCATGATCGGAGGACCCCATCTGATGACTATTTGTGCGAACACCTCCGGATGAAGCTCCCACTGTCCAGCTTCCACCTGGACTCCTCTTCAGAAAATCCATCACCTTGCCTGATCCTGCAAAGTGCACCGCCAAAAGCGCCTGCAGTCGAGACTCCACCAAGATGAACATAGCCTCTGATTCCTCTTCCATGGCTGCACTGCCTGTGCCCCCCTGCAGGTTTAGGGAAGCCACTGCTGCAGAATTGTCGGACAGCACTCGCCTTGCCTGATCCTTCACTTTGGGATTGAACGCTTGAAGCGCCAGCACTACCGCCCTCAGCTCCCACTGGTTGAACGACCAATGGAGCTCCTGTTCGCTCAAAACATCATGAGCGAAAAAATTCTCACAATGAACTCCCTAGCCTGCGAGACTCGCATCTGTCAACATCGGATGTTCCCAGTGGCCTGCACACTGTAAGATTTCCTGGAACGAGCCCTCAATGAAGGGGGGGGAGGGGTCGCCTGCCTTGCGCGGTACATGGAAGACGTTTGTTCAGAGAGCAGTTCTGGTGCGACAATCGTCTTAATAAGGACCTTTGTGAGGAGCGCATGCAAGCTGGCCTACAGAACTACCTCCAAGTCGCCGCCACTGACCCGAGTAGCCAAAGAGAGCTTCAATCCGGTGGCACTGAATCCGCCAGAAAACCTGCATACTAGCTGTTGAGGAGTCTGACCCCTCCGCTCCGAATGAAACACTGTTCCCTATTGGTAGCCGAATCGTAACCGTAAACCCCCCCCCCCCAAGTCCTCTAGGACTTGAGACCAGCTAAACTACTTTTGACCGCCTTAACTACCCAGCCAAGAGCCTGAAGAAAATTTTTTTTTTAAACTCCGTCCAAACCCCGGACACTCTCGGCCCAGAACTGTGGTCGAATCAGACAATCGTCAAAACAAGGGTGAACTAGAATTCCTTCTTTCCGAGAAGCTGCCGCCACCAGCACCATCATAACCATGGTGACGGTGCGCGGGGCCGTCCCCCAAAACGAATGGCAAGGCTTGAAAATGAAAATGCCCCCATGGGAGGGCAAACCTAAGAATCTTCTGACGTGCTGCCCGTATTGATATGCATAAGTATGCTTCCGTAAGATCTAGGGATGTTGCCCCTACCGATTGCAACGGTTCTTTTCAAAAGTGAAACGCTCGGAGACAGCGATTTAATTCCTTGAGATCTAACACTGGGCGACCAAACGCTAAGGCATACCCTTAGCGTATTACCTTCAACAACCATTGCCCTGCCGTTATCCAGACCCCGGCAGGAAGAAACTCCCGAAGACTTCTTTCTATCGACTGAACTGCCTCCTGGGCTCGCCTTGCTTCATTGTGGTTTTCGGGCAGTCACGGACGAGGTAGCCGAGGATCCCCTTCCTGCACTTTGAAAGCCCCGAAACCCTTGAGCTCTGGAAGCATAAGTACCTCGTTGAGGCACTCCCAAACGAGCGGTTGCTCACTGACCATAGACAGATGGAAGGATCTTATCGCTTTCTATCCACTATCTTTCTAATTAGATACATTTCTTGTATGTAGGTGCCTCCTGTTTTCCACAGAACTGAAGCAGGCACAAACCTATATGCAGTTGGGGGGTTTTTGTTGTTTTTTTTCTTAAACACATCTTTATTCCTCTCTCTGTCTATCTGATCCTTCTCAGGAGAAAAACCACCAAGTATCAACCATTTAGATCACCTGATCAGGCATGCAGTACTCTGAAATCTTCGCGGTAAATGATAATTACACATACCTGGTAATTGTAGTTCCTGAAGGAACTCCAGTTTAGTCCTCCACCTCTGGGTTGTGTACCTCCTCCTGCAGCTTGGAGACTGGGCATGTCAAAGTTGTGACATCACTGGATATACTCTGCTGGCCTCTCCCATCAGCCCCAGTGAACTATTGACAAAGCACACTCAAAAGGAGCAACAAATAAGTAGCTATCATATGAAAAAAATTTAAACTTCATAGAAAACAATGAACGTATAACTAGAAACTACGTAACCTACAATTTCCCCCAACAAGGGAGAAACCGCCTTGAACCTTTCCCTTCTGCCCTCTACAGAATAAGACAGCACGAAGAGTAAGAATAGACAGAAACAGATAGACAAGATCCAAAGTATGAGTAAAAGAATCCCTTTCGAAGGTCACCTTACCTGTAGGTTTGCACCACAAACCTACAGGTAAGGCCGGAAGGTCAGGGGTTCAAATCCCACTAGAGGATAGCAACCTTGGGCCGGAAGGACTGGGGTTTCTAGTCCCACAGGTGCTCCTTGTGGTCTTGGGCAAGCCACTTAACCCTCCATAGCCCATGTTCCCTGTAAAATAGTTATCTCCAAGTTATAATGCCCTGTTCAATGTAATTTCAATTTGTTCAATGTAAACCGCCTTGATATCATGAAAGGCGGTATATAAGAAATGTTAAATAAATAAAAATAAATAAAATCCTTTACTGCCCACGAGCCAACCCCGGGTGGGAATGAGGACTAAACTTGAGTTCCTTCAGGAACTACAATTACCAGGTATATGTAATTATTTCCTTATCGGTCCTCCAATTTAGTCCTCCACCTCTGGGATGTAACAGAGCAGTAATCATTGGGCAGCACCTTTCCAGACGGCTCGTAACACCGCCGCCCCAAAACAGGCATCCTTTGTTGCCCGAACGTCTAAGCGGTAGTGCTTACTGAAAGTATGAAGAGACGACCAGGTAGCCGCTCTACAGATTTCCCCTGGTGGAACCAAACTGTGCTCCACCCAGGAAGTCGCTTGCGCTCTGGTAGAGCGAGCTCGTAAGCCGTTCGGAACCGCACGACCGTGCAAGAGGTATGCTGATGCAATCGCCTCTTTAAGTCATCGTGAAATGGACCCCTTCGCCGACACCTCCCCTTTGCGGGGACCTCCAAACAACACAAAAAGATGGTCCGACTTGCGGAAGGTACCCAAAACTTTCAAGTATTGCTGCAACACGTGTTTGACATCCAAGCGGCGTAAATTACGATCGGAACCATCCCCTCCTAAGGATCCGAGAACTGGAAGAGAAACCATCTGATTCATGTGAAAGGCAGATACCACCTTTGGCAAGAACGACGGCACCAGCCGCAAGACCACCTTCTCTCTCGAAAAGGACAAAAACGGTTCTCTACATGACAATGCCTGTAACTCCGAAACTCGCCTCGCCGAACAGATCGCTATCAAAAATACGGTCTTCAGGGTGAAATCCTTCACCTACGCCTGGTGTAAAGGTTCAAATGGCACCTTGGTCAATGCCTCTAAGTCCAAATTGAGATCCCAAGGCGGAACTACAACCCTCCTCGAGGGTCGCAGCCTGGTTAAGGCTTTCAGGAAACGCAAAACATTGGGATGAGCACCTAGCATAATACCCTGCACCTTGCCTCTATGCAGGCAATAGCTGCTAACTGAACTCTTAAGGAACTGGCCGCTAGCCCCTTATCAAACCCATCTTGCAGAAAACTTAAAATCAATAAGACGGACACTGTCGTCACCCGAACTTGACGCAGTGAGCACCAGTCCTCAAAAATGCACCAAATATGCACATATGCCAGAGACGTTGACTGTTTTCTTGCTTTCAATAAGGTGGCGATGACTGCTGTTTGTTCAAGGAATTGGACTGATGTGACCAGTGGCGAAGCAGCGCTCTCTGTAACGGTCTCATATGAAACCTGGCCCAAGGCACTGCTTCCAGGGTCGCCTCCATGGTTCCCAGCACCCGAAGATAGTTCCACGCTGAGGGGGCCGGAGCAGATCTGAATTTGTGCACCAGTTGCCGAAGAGCTTGCACCTGACGGTCCGGCAGAAACACCACTCCTTTCTGAGTGTTGAACCATACTCCGAGATACTCAAGATCCTGGGAAGGTACTAAGCGGCTTTTGGCTGGGTTGACCACCCAACCGAGACTCTGCAAGAACTTGACCACTTTGTCCATTACCTGAACGCTCTCAGACTCGGATTTTGCCCGAATCAACCAATCGTCCAGATAAGGATGAACTAGAATCCCTTCCTTCCGTAATGCTGCCGCTACCACTACCATGATCTTGGTAAAAGTCCTCAGCGCTGTTGCCAGACCAAACGGCAATGCCTGAAATTGATAGTGCCCCCAAGGGCAAACCGCAGAATCTTCCAATGAGCTGCTCTGACTGGAATGTGCAAATACGCTTCTGTAAGATTGAGGGAAGTTAAGTACTCCCCGACGCACTGCCACAATGACCGACCTCAACGTTTCCATCCTGAAATGCGGAACCCGAAGACACCTGCTCACTCCTGTGAGGTCCAAGATAGGCCAAACTGCTCCGTCCTTCTTCGGTACTATGAAATAAATTGACCCATGCCGTACTCTGCAAGTGGCACCGGTGCGACCGCTCCCAGCTGTAAAAGCCGAACTAACGTACCGCGGATTGCCAAGGCTTTTTGCCGACCTTTGCAGGGAGACATCATGAAGGAATCCCGCACCGGCTTTGCCAATTCCAGCGCGTAACCCTTGCGAATTACCTCTAATACCCACTGGTCGGAAGTTATTTTGGTCCAGGCAGGAAGAAATTCCCGAAGTCGCCCGCCTATTGGTTGACTTCCCACCAGGACCCGCCTGCTTTTATTGTTGTTTGAGACCCCACCGAGGAGGCTGCTATGAAGCTTCTATTTGCTCCCCGAAACCCACGGGCTCTGGAAGCAAATCTTCCTCTTTGGAAACCCCCCAAAATGAGAGGGGCGGAATCTCCTGAAATCCCGAAACTGGCCCCGAAAGGCCGGGGTTGCCTTGCCTTGTTTGGGCTTATCCTCGCGAAGCCTCCCTCCCTTGGACTCCCCAAGATCCTTCACCAACTTGTCTAGGTCTTCGCCAAACAACCACCTCCCTTTGAACGGAAGCTTACTGAGACATGCCTTGGACGAACCATCCGCCGCCCAATTCCGCAACCAAAGAAAATGGCGAGCGGCGACCAAGGAAGACATACTATTGGCAAGTGCCCGAATCAAGTCGTAATGCACATCCGCTAAATATGCAGACCCCGACTCCAGGCAATCCAGCTCCCTAACCTCTTCCTCCTCTAGCAGAGTAGACTGACGCAAGCACTGAGACCATCGGAGACATGCTCTCGCCACCCACGCTCCACAAATGGAAGCCTGCAATGACAGAGCGTTAGCTTCAAAGGACTGTTTCAATAAGCCATCCACTTTCCTGTCCTGTGTATCCTTTAAGGCCACGCAACCTTCCACCGGTATAGTGGTCTTCTTTGTAACCGCTGAGACCGCAGCATCAACCCATGGAGAACGAAACCTCTCCTTGTCCTTATCTACTAGGGCAGCGATGGCGAACCTATGGCACGCGTGCCAGCTGTGGCACGCGAAGGCCTTGCAGCTGGCACGCGGGAAGGTCCGCATTTAAAAGGTCCCAAATTTTAAAAAAAAAAAACCAAACAAACCGGCTGCTTCTGCCGCGGCAGCCTCAAGAGCTCTGCCGCGGGGCCCCCCCCTGCCCGGCAGAGCCTCCCTGCATCATCTACCTTCAAGTCGCAAAACGCGGTCTTCTTTCAGAGCCGCGAGAGTTTCCTTCTCGCGAACAGAGCCGCGAGAAAGGAAACTCTCGCGGCTCTGAAAGAAGCCCGAGTTTTGCGAATTGAAGGTAGATGATGCAGGGAGGCTCTGCCGGGCAGGGGGGGGGGCCACGCGGGCAGAGATCTTGAGGCTGCCGCGGCAGAGCTCTTGAGGCTGCCGCGGCAGAAGCAGCCGCTTTGTTTGGGTTTTTTTTTTTTAATTTGGGCTGATAGGGGGGAAGGGGGTTTAGGACTGGTAATTGGCCATGGGGGGGGGGGGGCTAAGACTGGAAATGGGCTGATGGGGGGGGGGTTAGGACTGGTAATTGGCCATGGGGGGGGGGGGCTAACTAAGACTGGAAAGGGGCTGCTGATGGGGGGGGGGTTAGGACTGGTAATTGGCCAGGGGGGGGGTTAGGACTGGTAATTGGCCAAGGGGGGGGGGTGGTTAGGATGGTAATTGGCCGGGGTTAGGACTGGTAATTGGCCATGGGGGGGGCTAAGACTGGAAATGGGCTGATGGGGGGGGGTTAGGGTTGGACTAGTAATGGGCCATGGGGGGGTGCTAAGGCTGGAAGTGGGTGGTGATGGTGATTTGGGGGGGGGGTAGGACTAGTAATGGGCTGATGGGGGGGGTTAGGACTGGGTTAATGGGCTGATGATGGGGGGGTTAGGACTGGTAATGGGCTATGGGGGGGCTAAGACTGGAAATGGGCTGAGTGGAAGGAGGGCTTGAACTGCAAATAGTGATGGGATTGGGGCTTGGAATGGAAATGGGTTGTGAGGGGGAGGGAGCTAGGACTGGAAATGGGTTGAGGGGGGGCTTAGGGACAGGAAATGGGCTGATGGAGGGGCTAGAGAATAGGACTGGAAATGGCTGTTGGGGGGGTGCTAAGATTGGAAATGGGCTTGTGTGGTGGGGGTTTGGATTGAAATGGACTCATGGAGGGCTTAGAACTGGAAGTAGGCTCATGGGGGGCTTGGATTGGAAAATGGGCTGAGTGGAGGGGAGCTAGGATTTGACATGGGCTGATGGTGGGGCTAGGAAAGGACTAGAAATGGGCTCATGGGGGGCTGGGTTTGGAAATGAGCTGATGGAGGGACTCGGATGGGACTGCAAATAGATGGGGGAGCTAGGACTGGAACTGGGCTTATGGGGGGTTAGGACTGGAAGTGGGTTGATGAGGGGGGGCTAGGACTGGTATTGGGTTGGGAGGTTGCTAGGACTGGAAAATGGGTTGGGGGGCTGCTAGGACTGGAAATGGGCTGATGCAGGGACTAGAAGGGAATGGATGCTGGGGTGAGGCTGGAACTAGAAGGGAGCTGGTGTTGGGGGAGGATTAGATGGGATGGGGCTGGGAGAGTAAAAAATGGAGAGGGGAAAAATATTTTGTGTGGGAGGGATAAAAAAATCTACAATTGGACCGGGTATTGGGAGAATAAGTGGGATTGAGGATGGAGGGGGGGGTAAATTTTGAGTAGATGAAATAGGAATGAGGAAAGAGCAAAAGGAGAAAGATTAGTAGTTAAAGCAGATGTAGAGAGAGAATGGAAAAAAAAAAAAAAAACAAGAAGACAGAAGAAAGGACAAATGGGACAGCAGATGGAGAGTTAGGAGAAGACACGAAGAAACCAGAAGAAAGTGGCTGGAGCAATTGCAACTGAAAAAAAAATGCACAAAAGGTAGAAAAATATCTCTTTATTTGAATTTATTAACTGGAATATGTCAGCTCTGGGAAATGTGCATCATTAATTTTTGCGCTTTGTTTAGTACAAGAGGAAATTAATTTATAGTTTTATTTCTACAGTGTTGTTGTATATTCCAAGTTTGGCTTTTGGGGTTCCCAGTTTAATTATTGTCTTCTGTTTTAAATTGTGATTCCTTGTTTGGTGATGATGGTCTGTTCTGCATGTGTAACTGAGCTGAGGTATTCTGTTTATATAATTCCTATTTGACATTGCCACTTGTTCTTTCCCCAGTAGGTCATGTATTGTTGTTCTCTGAAATGTATTGGTTTTAATATTTGCAGTGTTGCCTTTTGATAGTTAGGGTATGGTGCTTTGTGAGTCCTGGTAGTACTGTTAGGATACGGCGGGTTTGCTATGGGTTCTAAATGGGCAGCGTTTGTAGTAGTTCCTAATGTGCCTGGCGGTTGGTACTGGATTATAGTAATGTAGAAACCTTTTAGTCTTTCTTTATCCATATACTAATTAAGATGCATGATTACTAAAAGTTAGTGTATGGTAACATTATGCAAATATTTATGCAAATGAGGCACCTTATGCAAATGAGGCTTTAATGGACGTGCTGGCACTTTGAGGAAATTCTTTGGTTTTGTGCGGCAGTTTGGGCACTCGGGCTCAAAAAGGTTAGCCATCACTGTACTAGGGGATACAGCCTATTCATCGTTCGAATCCCTCTTAGCCCCGCTTCTGGCTGATCCCATTCATCTTGGATCATGCGGTCTACCACTCAGTGAACGGGAACCACCGCCTGCGCCTGCCTCACCGCTTGAATGACCGGGTCTTCCACATCTTTCTCTTCCGTCGCCTGAGCCGCAGCGAGATTAAGCGTCTGAAGGGATTCCGTGATTAGTGCCGTTAACGCCTCCCTTCTAAATATCCTAATAATCTTTGCTTGATCCTCTGGCTCTTGTATCTCACCTTCCTCTAGGTCCTCCATTCCAGCTTCGAGTTCCAACTCGGCCTCCTCCGTCTCCGGCCACTCGGATTCCTCAGCCAACAGCCTACGAGGTCGCGGCCTCTTAGGGTCCCTCGGGGACATACCTCCTGTGTCTCCTACACTGAGCTGCTGCCCCGGACTAGGCAAAGACAAGGGCTCCAGCACCTTCTCCTGATGTCGTAAACAAAACGCCTGATGCATAATTAATACAAAATCTGGGCAAAAATTCCAGTTGTGTACCTGAACCCAAGAGAGACGGGGCACTCGACGGACCCGCAACTCCGTCCCGGGCGACCCCTTGCACCATGGGCCCCAAAGCTTCTGCCTCCATTCCAGCTGGAGCATTTTGGGGGTCCTGAGCCCCCCTGAACTCCATTTGCTGCTCCACGCTAGTAGACACTGCGGCACAACCCCTGCAAATGCCGGAGTCAGCCACCGCAGACCAGACTGAGGGCGCATAAGCCAAGCCCCCTCAAGTGCAGTCTTTTCTTAGCCTGTCAGTCTGTCCCTGTTCTTCCCTTTTTATCCTTCTTTTTTTTTTTTTTTTTTAAATATACCAACGAACCGAAGCAAGGAAGGGAATGAAATCCTATTAAACAAAAAACTACCCCAGCGAACCTGAACCAGCGATCCTGTCCACTAAGAGCACTCCAGCTGTCCCCTAAACAAACCTGCCAAAAGAAGCCAGTACCTAGCTGGATAAAAACCGGTAGAGAGAAAATAAAGCTAATTAAATCCTGTCTAGAACCAAATCCCTTGCCTCCCCGTGCTGCAAAACGCAATACCCTGCCACGCGGCAAACACATGGTCTTAAAATGGCTGCCGCCAAACCGGCGAAACAAATGGTGCCAAAAGTGAGAGCTGAAGGCTCTAATGCAGGACGCAACTGCAGTCGCCGTGCAAATCGCCTGCCCCAAAATGTTAAAAAGTGCCTTACCCCATCAGCGAGGGCCAGTGGTAGCTCTCCTTCTGCTGCCGCTGCTGAGCCAGCAATCTCCAGCCCGCACGGCTCCGCTCGAGTCAGGATCGAGCGGGAAACCGCCGGCAAGAATATCACCCCTGCATTCCTTCAGCCTTTGCGCTGCCTTCTGTGGGCGACAGGAGAATGCAGGTGCCTGCCACAGAGCTCTCCTCTGGTCAATCAAGGAGGAGAGATCTGGAGGCCAAATCATCCCAGGAACTCTGACCACAGGATAGAGGCAGCCGGGGGCCGGTGCAAGGAAAGATTCTCTTTGTTTTTTGTTTTTTTGTTTTTAAAGCTACAGCAACCACTAAATTAAAGTTTAGAAAAATGAGACATCCAATCAACCAACATCTATCTACCTACTCTTAACAGCTCCTTATGTGTTCCTCCAGTGAGCCCAGACCTAGGCTCACTACATCCTCCTGCTGCATGGAGACTGGACACACTGGGGCTGATGGGAGAGGCCAGCAGAGTATATCCAGTGATGTCACAACTTTGACATGCCCAATCTCCAAGCTGCAGGAGGAGGTACACAACCCAGAGGTGGAGGACTAAACTGGAGGACCGATAAGGAACAACTATGGCCTATCGGATTAGGCCTTTCCCCACCTGTCTGCATCAAGCTATTATGCACTGAATAGGTTTAGCTGCATAACCCCAGGAATGCTTAAGGATTAGGTGGGAGAAACATCGTTTGATACCCTCCCATACCGGGCACTGTGGCCTGGCTGGAATGGAGAGAAGGGTTGGGAACACCCCCCAGCAGCACCCTCTGGACCCCCAGCACAGTGCACCTCCACAGACTCAGTCACACAGCCTTTGACGTAATTAAAATAAAGTAACTGCAAATGTCCCCCTAGGATGAAACTGCTCCGTCCCGCTTCACTCTCTGGTGGCTGCCTCCCCCCGGCACCCAAAACACAGCCAGGGTGAAAAACATGCGGGCCTGAATAAGAAGACATCACGCCTAAATGCAGCGGGGAACTTTCCCATTCAAATACTGCCCTGTTTCAATCCTACCAAAAACTTATGAATCCCAGGCCAAGGAAAAAATGTGAACCACCAAAAGGTTTGAATATATTCCTGCACGAACAGCCACGAGGCGGAGCCTCACTCAGAGAAAGGGCCCCAAGTAAACCATTGGATGTGTGTATCTCTCTGAGTATTAGAATGATTAATGAAAGTACATGCATTTCTTCCAGCAAAATACGTTTGATAACATCCTATAGGAAGCAGATTTCACTCCGGGATCATCCGCCGCTGCAATTTTAAAATTTGTAATACTTGCAGCCGGAGATCTAGAGAGAGATTCCCTTCCTGAGATACAAAACTTGTAATATATTGTCCCTACAGCCTGACGCTTCTCTTGTCCTGAGGGCCAAAGTTCCCCCTTCTGCACCAATTGTTTAGCCCTAAATATTCCATTATCTGATTTGGAACACCCAGTCAGCACGGTAACAACAGAGGAAATCTCCAGGCAGACTTTACCTTATTGCTTTCTGTACACTGAAACTTAGCTATCTGCACATACTCCTAGCTGGGGGCCAGACTAAACCCAGGTAAAGGGACTGCCCCAGCTCGTGCTCAGGTGGCAACCTCCAGAAATTCCCATTTTAGCTAAGACGGGACAATGGAAAAGCAACAGTGCTTTGTCTTAGCGTATAGAACATACAGACCATGGAACTGATAAATAAATAAATAACAGACCTATACTAAAATACATAATATATATAATTAATAAAATAAAATCATCAAAATAAAGGAAGTGAATATCACTTGACTTAAAATAAAAAAATAAAAAAAATTCAGGTGCGCTGACAGGCCCTGCATGTAAAAGGCATTAAACAATAGATAAGTGGAAAAAGAAAACCCAAACAAAATGACACTAAGTCAACCGGCTTCCTTAAACAACTGCCCCCCCCCAGGAAAGAGAGGCTCCACGGGAGCTCAGTTGACTGTAGGAATCGCTTCACCTGCTGACTCGCTGAGCCGTGCTGTTCCTGCCACACGGCTAAAAGGCACGGGAAACCACCAAGAACCGTCTACACATCAAAAATTCAAAATTCCTTGAATTTAACAAAAATTAAAATGAAACAAAAATTAAAGTAAAATAACTTACTCCAGCCTAATCTACCATAAATTAAGTTAAATGGGACCAACACAGAGGATCTCTAAAGGTAAAAAGTGGACTGTTGTAGTTGTTGATATGGAAGGACAGACTAGATAGGCCATGTGGTCTTTTTCTGTCATCATGTTTCTATGTTTCTAAATAAGCCTAATGCACACTGAATTTAAGCTCCTGGCAATGAGCTGCATCTGCCTCGCGGCCAGAGAAAGTGAGGGAAGAAAAGCCCGTCAAAACGCGTCGGGCCTGATTGTCACTGTGATCCCCGATGCAGCAGTAAAACTCTTCCCACCGAGCTGCAGCTCCCCGAGGCACTCACCTGCTTTTTTTTTTTTAAAGCAACAGCACAAAATAAATGAATGAAGTAAAGGGGAAGAAAATAAAAGAACCCCAATTAACTACTCTAACTAATGCTCCTTATAAGACCTTCAAATGAGCCCAGCACCTAGGCTAACTACATCCTCCTGCTACATGGAGACTGGACGCACTGGGGGATGATGGGGAAAGACCAGCAGTGTATGTCCAGTGACGTCACGAGTTTGACTTGTTCAGTCTCCATGCTGCAGGAGGAGGTGCACAACCCAGAGGTGGAGGACTGAACTGGAGGACCGATAAGGAACAAGCATTAAATCATAGATAAAACAAAATCAGTGCAATGATAATGAACATAAAAAAAGCACACCACCAATATTTTCCATAATAAACATCATACATAGACTAAAAGAGAGTAGCCAATAAGGGCATTAATGAAAAATAGCAATAAACATAAGAGTTCATCACCTGATCAATATCATTCATTCTGAACTTCATGCATAAATCAAAAGAAGGTACAAGATGATAAATGTACAAAGAAGAATCAAAAAAACTAGAGGAAGCACATGTGGAACAGCAAGAAGGACAATAAAAAATATGCACCAGATAGTTCACGCTTAAATTTTCTTGGCGTAAATCAAGGGTTAAATCCACTGTATCTAAAAAGCGGAGGTCAGTAAAGCGTAGTTACTCACCTGTGATCTCCGGGAACAGCAGGAATTTAATCCTCACATATGGGTATCGTCGGTACCGATGGAGCCTGTGCGGGAACGCTCCCCAGCGTCCAATAGGAACGCTTTTGGGAGCATCCCTCAGCACATGCGTGCTGCCTTCCCACCTTTCCAACTGTCCCTCTTCAGTTAAGTTTGTAGCTGAGTGAAAGGACAGAGGGAGAGAGGAAAGAGACAAAGAGAGAAAGACAACTCCTAGGGAAGGTGGGTGGGTTGTGAGAACTAAATTCCTGCTGTTCCCGGAGATCACCTGTTACAGGCGAGTAACTATGCTATCTCCAGGAACAAGCAGGAATGTAGTCCTCACATATGGGGACTCCCTAGCTGAAGATGCCAGGGAGAAAGCCCCAGGAAGGTGCCATCGTCGAAGGTGAGAATCCTTCCTCCCATGGATCTCTGGCATCCCACCAGGGTTGGTGGGTAGGAGTTGGTTTAAGTTTGAAAGAGATTTTGAAGAACAGCTTGGCCAAAGGCGGCATCCCGACGGGAGGCTTTATCTAGGCAGTAGTGGGCTGTGAAGGTGTGTACCGAAGCCCAGGTGGCTGCTCGACAAATGTCATCGATAGACACAGTGTGGAGATTAGCCATAGAAGCTGCCATGGCTCTCACATTATGAGCTGTGATATGGTCATGAAGAGGAAGACCCTTACTCTCATAAGCAAAGGATATGCATTGGGCAATCCATTTAGATAAAGTTCTTTTGGAGACTGGAAGTCCCAAATGACTAGGGTCAAAAGCTAAAAAAAGTTGCAAGGACTTTCTATGTTGGTGTGTTCTTTGTATGTAAAAGGCTAAGGCCCTTTTACAATCTAAAGTATGAAGGTTTCTTTCTGCATTAGAGGCGTGAGGCCTCGGAAAAAATACAGGAAGATAAATTGATTGGTTTAAATGAAAAGGAGAAACCACCTTTGGCATAAAGTGTGGGTGAGTTCGAAGAACAACCTTATCATGATGAAATCTAGTATAAGGAGGATCAGCCACTAAAGCTTGCAATTCATTAATGTGACGGGCAGAGGCGATTGCAATTAGGAAGATGACCTTCCAAGTCAAAAACTTAAGGGTTGTAGTGGCCAAAGGTTCAAAAGGTGGCTTCATGAGCTGCCCGAGAACTAGATTTAGATCCCATGCCACACGTGGTGGCTTGTTGGGAGGTTTAGTTAATAAAAGGCCTCTCATAAATCTTGATAGGAGTGGATGAGAGGAAATTGGTTGTCCATGTAGAGGCTTATAAGAAGCTGCAATTGCACTAAGATGGACTCTTACCGAATTGGTCTTTAACCCAGAATTCGATAAGTGAAGGAGATACTCTAGTATCGATTCTAAGGGTATGAGCAGGGGGTTTAATCCCCTCTTGGAGCACCATATAGTAAAACGTTTCCACTTGAAGGCATAAGATCTTCTTGTGGAAAGTTTCCTAGAAGCCTGAAGGATATCTTTTACCTGCTGGGACAGGTCGAAATCCTGGAGATCTAAGCCTTCAGCAACCAGGCCATGAGGTGCAGGGACTGGGGATTCAGATGCCATAGCGTCTTGTTCTCCTGGGAAAGGAAATCTGGAGCATGCCCTAACTCCAGAGGTGCCGCTTGAGAGAGATGCAGAAGCAGGGAATACCACGTTTGGCATGGCCATCGTGGTGCTACGAGAATCATGCAACCCCTGTCTCTCTGAAGTTTGAAGAGTGTTTTGGGGATGAGGGGAATGGGTGGGAAGGCATAAAGGAAGTCCTGACCCCAGTGAAGGAGGAAGGCATCCCTTGCCTGACAGTTGTGCACCGGAATCCTGGAACAGAACCGGGGAAGTTTGGCATTCAGTGGACTTACAAAGAGGTCTATGTCTGGAGTGCCCCAGAGATGAAATATCTTTGCCACCTGGTCTAGGTGGAGTGACCACTTGTGAGATAGCAGTACTCGACTGAGTTTGTCTGCCCAAAGGTTTTGAATGCCTGGAAGATATAAAACTAGAAGGTGAATTTGATGCTCTCTGGCGAGGGCCCATAGTCATAAAGCTTCATTGCATAACGACAGAGCCTGCTCCACCCTGCTTGTTCACATAGAACATAGCTACCTGATTGTCCGTCTGGACTAGGACTGTCTTGTAGCTGAGCTGGGCGTGGAACACTCGAAGAGCTAAATAAATTGCTCTTAATTCCAGGAGGTTTTTGTGTAAACCAACCTCCTGTGGAGTCCAGGTGCACTGGGTAGACTGATGATTCAGGTGTGCTCCCCAACCCACCTGTAATGCATCTGTTAGGGTGGCCTGAAAGAGGGGTTGATGGAAAGAAGACCCCACTGTCAGATTTTCTAGTGATTGCCACCATTGGAGGGACAAAATTAGTCGTTGAGAGATTATTATTTTGTCCAACAAATTGTCTGACAAATGACCCATGGCCTGTGTCCACTGTGTGGAGAGGGTCCACTGAGCTGCTCACATGTGGAGGCGAGAATATGGGACTACATGAACTCTTCATCAGCTCACATAGCGGATCCCGACGCACTACTCAGGTGCCGCAAAGGCGTTTCAAAGCTCAATTTCATCAGGAGATCCGTTCCCGTATTCTAAAATACGAACAACAATCCTAAACTAAAAACCCGATGGCTGTACGAACTGATTCTGATGTGGTTAACCTGGTAACAGCTTTTTCTCCAATGAGTTATCATAGACAACGGCTTTTACATAAACATAGGAATGTTCTCACAGTGGTCCCTGGGTTAATAAATAAGAGGATACGTTGTGTGTGGAAGCAAGGACGGAATTTGAAAGAATATTTAAGCCCTACGGTGCTTCCCGCGTTAGAACCGAAAAGATTAGATGGTAGTCATAAGAAGTGTGGAGGTTGTGATACCTGTGAAGTGATGTTAGAGATATCTCAGTTTAAGTATCAAGGGGCTAGCTATAATCTCCGGTCCCATACTACATGTGATTCAGAGGCAGTAGTGTATAGTATTTTGTGTCCGTGCGGATTGATGTATGTGGGCAAAACATTACGTCCCTTTAAGGTGAGACTAAGGGAGCATAGGAGTCGATTAAAGTGTCGTAGATTAGAGGCCCCGATAGTAGCGCATTGCTTATCACAGGGACACACGTTTGAGCAGTTACACAGTTTCGTTATCGAACAAGTAACACATGCAGTGGGGGGGGGGGGGTAAGACTCTGGATGAAACCCTTCTGTTGAAAGAGCAGAAATGGATATACAGATTAGGTACGGTTTCCCCGAAGGGATTGAATACGACCATAGATTGGTTGGTTTGTACTTGAAGGACCTGCATAACATGGGGTTTAAGATCGATAGTAAATAGCTCTAGGGGACTTTGCACCAGAGATTTTTGCAGCTCTAGGGGATTTTGCATAATAGATTTTTGCAGCGGTATAAAGTAAGGTTGATGCTAGGGTTGGTTTTCAATCAATGGTTAAGGTATATTATATATTTTTATATTTTTGTGTGTTGAGTTGAAAGGTATGGAAGGGTTATAGTATAAGGTTTAAGGGACAGGTGCATGAGATTATGGAATCCTGAGAAAGGGTTTTAAATGTCAGTAGGTAGTTCCATCTCGCATGCGCAGCGTCTTCAGCATACACGGAAGTTGATAGCCATGTGGGCAATGAGTGAATGAAGACGCGGGCCGCATCGTTTCGTGTAAGTACGAGCGTCTTAATGTTTTTTAGAATGTTTTATAGAGTAGAGAGCGACACAAAGATCATTTAGGGTTTTTAGTTTAGGATTGTTGTTGTTTGTATTTCAGAATACGGGAACGGATCTCCTGATGAAAATGAGCTTTGAAACGCCTTTGCGGCACCTGAGTAGTGCGTCGGGATCCACTTTGTGAGCTGATGAAGTCTCGGTGGAGCAACACAGCTAAGTCATTGTTTATCTGGTAGGCAAATGCGGTAGGCAAATGCGACCACAAGAAAGAATTTAAAAGATGGAATTTTCTGTGGTGACAGGGAATAGGTCCTGTCAGCTCCGCGGAAAATGAAAAACTGAAGAGGGACAGTTGGAAAGGCGGGAAGGCAGCGCGCATGTGCTGAGGGATACTCCCAAAAGCGTTCCTATTGGACGCTGGGGAGCATTCCCGCGCACGCTCCATCGGTACCGACGATACCCATATATGAGGACTACATTCCTGCTTGTTCCTGGAGATAACAAAAATATTTACCAGATAATTCATGCTTAAATTTTCTCAGCATACATCAAGGGTTAAACCTACTGTATCCAAAAAGGGATGACAGTCGTATGTTATAACATTAAAATGATGGAGCAATAGAAGGGGTAGAGCTATAAATGTTTTAAAACGGTGTAAAAATGGCATTATGCAGCCTGCCCAAATGGACCATAGATCCGTTATAAACCAGTGTAATGCAGGAGAAATCTAAAAAAACCCAACATTACGGGATAAAAAACAAACAGTCTAAATAAATCTACATTCAAAATTTAATCTACATATGCATAAAGTGTGTATCTAAGATTTATCCGCAAATATAGGGATCTAACACACCATAAAAATTAAATACCCAAACTTAAGAGAAAAAAGGAATAAAAATGTTTCTGTGAATTAAAACCAAACCTCTCAAAGACGCAGTCACTCGTAGTCCTGCTGAATGCATGAAACCAGCACAAAGCTGTGTCAGCGTATCTGTATCCATTTTTGGCGCAAAAGAAGACCATGTCGACATGTCAACGGAGTAAACAAAAGTAAAAGTAATGTGGTTGCGATGTTCAGGTCATAAAACCAATAGCAATTCTAATTTAAGATCCTAAGTTGATAACGGATCATTCATTAAAGAATGATATGGGTGTTTAAAAAAACAAAAAATATAAGTGAAGACCTAAAAATCCAAACCCACTTAAGATGGGAGCCACTCATGCTGGATAAGAAGGGGGGGCCCCCCCGATGCGACTCCCCATAAAAATGTCACCGCCAAAAAACATCCTAGTTAAATATGCGCTTTTCTCTAAGACTGATTTTAAACAGGTCTTTTTATACCGCCTTTATGCCAAGGCGGTTTACATAGAACTATAATAAACTCAAGTGAGTTGCGTTTACATAGCTTTATATAAATGCTTAGGAATCATAAAAGTGAAAGAACAAAATGACAGATTTAAACTTAAGGTGGTTCCGCTAAAATAGAGTATCATGACTGGGATATAATTATACCAGGCTATACTTTATTCAGGAAGAATAGGGTAGGAAGAAGGGGAGGAGGAATGGCATTGTATGTAAAAAATCTTAAAGCTCTAGAATTACAGGGCTTACAGGGAGAGAGGAAGCATTGTGGGTTAAACTAGAAAAGAGGGAAAGAGAAATCCATTGGCATTGGTGTGATTTACAAACCCTTCTCACAGGGTGAAGAAGTGAATGGAGATTTAATAGAAGACATACGCAGCATTGCCAGGAAAGGAGAAGTGCTACTGACAGGTGATTTCAATATGCCAGATGTTGATTGGCACATCCCTGCTGCGGTGTCATCTAGAAGTAAGGAGATCCTGGATTCCCTACAGGGAGAACTATTCAGAGAACTGGTAACAGAACCCACATGTGAAAGGTTCATACTAGACTTGGTGCTAACTAATGGAGAAAGTGTTTCTGATGTTATAGTGGGGGGATCATCTCGCATCCAGTGATCACCCAATGATGTGGTTCAGTATTAGGACCAGGGCTGATAGAATCCATTCAAAAGCAAGGGTCTTAGACTTTAAGAAAACTAACTTTGCCAAGATGGAAAAATACCTCAAGGAATCGTTAGTGGGATGGGAACAGTTGGGGGATGTAGAAATGCAGTGGGCAAAAATGAAAGGGGATATTTTAGGGGCAACCAACCATTTTGTAATAAAGGTAAAGGTAAAAGGAAAAGGAGGCCGCTATGGTTCTCAAAAGAGGTAGCTGAAAATGTGAAGAAAAAGAGGGAGGCCTTCATGAAATACAAGAGATCACTGAGAGGACAGGCATATTTGGAAAAAACTTAGAGAAGCTAGCAAAGTAGTCAGGAAAGCAAAGATACAAAAAGAAGAAACAGTCAATGCAATAATATGGGGGATAAGACATATTTCAGATATGTTAGTGAGAAGAGGAAGGGCAAAAGTGGTATTGTCAGACTAATGGGCGACGAGAAGGAAAATATAGAAACCGATGAGAATAAAGCAGAATTGCTTAACAAATATTTCTGTTTTGTGTTCACAGATGAAGGGCCAGGAGCAGGACCTCAGAAAACATCCTCAAACAGAAAAAGAAGCGAAGGGGATCTTGAATGATTTTCAGAAAACTGTGTTTGTGAGGAACTAGCTAAACTAAAAATAGACAAAGCGATGCGTCTGGATAAGATACATCCGAGAATACTGAAGGAAATTTGGGGACATTCTAGTGGCTCCACTAACCTTTTCAATGCCTCTTTAGAGTCGGGAGTGATGCCAGAGGACTGGAGAAAAGCACATGTGGTCCCTTTACACAAAACCAGAATTAAGGAAGTGGTTGAAAACTACAGGCCAGTCTAACATCTGGTGGTGAATAAATTATTGGAAACGCTGCTGAAAGAGAACAATGTGGTTTCTGGAGTCCAATGGATTGCAGAATCCAGGGCAGCATGTGTTTACCAGAGGCAGGGCTTGTCAAACAAATCTGATTTCTTTGACTGGGTGACCAGAGAGATTGGATAAAGAGAGCCCTAGATGTTGTGTATTTACATTTCAGTAAAGCCTTTGACACTGTTCTGCAAATTATAACCAAACTGAACAGCCTAGGGATGGATCCTAAAGTTACTGACTGAGTTAGAAATTGGTTGCGTGGGAGGCACCAAAAGGGTACAGGTAAATGTACCTCGCTCTGAGGTGGTGGTGGTTACCAGTGGTGTACCGCAGGGATCTGCCCTTGGTATGATTCTTTATAACATTTTTGTTAGTGATACTATGGAAAGGCTGTCAGGTAAGGTTTACCTCTTTGCAGATGATACCAAAATCTGCAATAGACACCCAAGAAGGAGAAAATAACATGAGGAGGGATCTAGCTAAGCTTGAAGAATGGTCTAGAATTTGGCAGCTGAGATTTAATGCTAAAAAATACAGGGTCATACATTTGGACTGCAAAAATCAAAGGGAGCGGTACAGTGTAGGGGATGAAGTACTTCTGTCCATGAAAGAAGAGCGGGACCTGGGTGTGATTGTGTCTGACAATCTTAAAGTAGCTAAAAAGGCAGAAAGGCAACGGTGAAAGCTAGAAGGATGCTTGGGTTGCACAGGGAGAGGAATGGCCAGCAGAAAAAAAGAACATAAGATATGCCATACTGGGTCAGACCAAGGTCCATCAAGCCCAGTATCCTGTTTCCAACAGTGGGCAATCTAGGCCATAAGTACCTAGCAGTTTCACCAAAAGACACAGGTTCTTCAATGCTTGTATCAGGTCAAGCATCGATATCCTGGGTCCCTTTTAATAATGGTTTATGGACCTTTCTTCCAGGAACTTGTCCAAACCGTTTTTAAACCCAGCTATACTAACAGCTTTTACTACATCCTCCGGTAACAAATTCCAGAGTTTGATTACATGTTGAGTGAAAAAATATTTTCTCTTATTAGTCTTAAATAGGTTACTCTGTAGCTTCATTGCATGTCCCCTAGTCTTTTTATATTCTGACGACGTAAATAATCGATCTACGTTTACCCGTTCGATTCCATTCATTAATTTATAGACCTCTATCATATCTCTCCTCAGCCATCTCTTTTCCAGGTTGAAGAGCCCTAACCTTTTTAGCCTCTCTTCATAGGAGTATCTTTAGATCCCCTTTACCATTTTGGTGGCTCTTCTCTGTACCTTTTATAATAATGCTATATCCTTTTTAAGATACGGCGACCAGAATTGCACACAATATTCAAGGTGCGGTCGCACCATGGAACAATACAGAGGCATTATAATATCCTTTGTTTTATTTTCCATTCCCTTCCTTATGATACCTCACATTCTATTTGCTCTCTTGGCCGCTGCTGCACACTGGGCGGAGGGTTTTAACATGCTATCCACGATGACGCCTAAATCTTTTTCCTGGGTGGTGGTTCCTAATGTGACCTTGCATCGTGTAACCATAGTTTGGGTTGTTCTTCCCTAGGTGCATAACTTTGCACTTGACCACATTAAATTTAATCTTCCAATTGGATGCCCAGTCTTCCAATTTATCAAGATAGTCTTGCAATTTTCCATAATCCTCTTGGGTTTTAACAACTTTAAATAGTTTTGTCTCATCTGCAAATTTAATAACCTCACTCATTATTCCCTTTTCCAGGTCATTTATGAATATGTCAAAAAGCAGCGGACCCAGCACTGATCCTTGGGGGTACGCCACTATTCACCTTTGTCCATTTTGGAGGCTATTTGTTTTTGGTACAGGCTAGCTGGTGTGTATCGATTATGATAAGGTTAATAAAGACTTTGTTGTGTGAGAGGGAGGTCTATAGGGGGTATGTGGTGGGGTGGTTACGGTAATGTGAGTATGTGTTAAGTAGTACTAGGTTATATTGGTTGCTAAGGTGCTTTTTGGGATTTAATTGTAATGTTTGTGAAGTCGTGTTGCGAGTATGTTTTCTGACCTGCGTATGTGGAGCAAGAGTAGGTGGTGTTATAATAGTATCTTCAATGGGGGTGTGTTAGGGGTAAACATTTATAGCTTTGATCGTGAAATCTGTGTTTAAGGTGATAGCTCAGAGATTATACTCCGTTTTAAGGCTGGGGTTCCTATGGACAGAAATGTGCAACCGTTCTAGAAAGCGTAGTGTGCAGTGTCTAGGTGTGGTTTGAAGAGTTTAGGTTATAGCAATTCTTGCTAATGTACGATTTTAAGAGTTTGGGGCTGGCTTTCTGCACAGAGTTAGGATCAGAAAAGGAAAAGTGTAGTGCCTGTGATTATAAGCAAGGAATCAATAGCATAACAGTGTTAATATGCAATAAAAGTAATCCTGCAAAGCAGATCATTCAAGGTGTTGCAGTTGCATTTGCATAAATAAGTATGGAGCAGTTTAACTAGCAATGTTACAATACAACTTCTTTTTGAAAAGTACAGTCTAGGTGTTTGGTTACATGTGCTCGGAGACCAACTTGTTTAAATTTAAATGTGAATATGTGCTTACACTTACAGGTCCGTTGAAGAGGTTTGTGAGGAGAGAATATGTTGTCCGTAGCGTGTGTTCGTTGGCTGCCTTCGGTCCGCACCAAAGGGCCCTCTGGCGTGGGCATGCTTGGGGACTCTGGGGACTCTGGTGGAGGGCCTGATTGGCCTTGTCGGAGGGGAGCGGGGAGGAGCTTACCTTCCCGCTCTCCCTCGATGCTGCCGATCGGGTTATATCCCTGTAGGTCTCATCTATGTACCTCTCTATTTTCCTTATGTCTTCCAAGTCTGCTACTCTTGCCTCCAGAGATTGGACTCGTTCTCTGAGAGCAAAGAGCTCCTTGCGATTGTGCCTCTGTATAAGCCTCTGGTGTGACTTCCTTTAGAGTATTGTGTGCAATTCTGAAGACCACACTTTCAAAAGGATGTTTATGTAATTTCTTGATATACCGTCCAGGCTACTACAAGCAAGTACTCGATACACTCCCTCGTCCCCAAAGGGCTCACAATCTAAACAAGTTGGAGTCGGTGCAGAGGGTGGCTATTAAAATGGTTAATGGTCTTTGTTAAAGCATATGAGGACAGATTTAAAGATGCTAATATGTATACTTTAGAGGAAAGGCAGGATAGAAGAGATATAATAGACGTTTAAATATCTCCGTGAAATAAATGCACAGGAGGGTGAAAGAGGATAGACTCAGGCGTAATATGCGGAAATATTTCTTTACGGAAAGAGTGGTAGATGCGTGGAATAGTCTCCCAGTGGAGGGGTAGAGATTAGGGCAGTATCTGAATTCAAAGAAGCATGGAACAAACACAGAGGATCTCTAAAGGAAAAAGGGGAACTATTGTAGTAATTAATATGGAAGGACAGACTAGATAGAAACATGATGGCAGAAAGACCACATGGCCTATGTTTCTATGTAAAATAAATTACAGCAAATCTAAAAAGTGAAACGGTGCCTTAAAGTAATCCTTCCATTGCAACACCATAAAAACTATTTCAGCCACTGGCAAAAATATTGACCATTCTGATCGGCACTCCAAGAACTGCGGAGACCCGCTAGAAAATGCTTGTATTTAGTATACTCCTTCAAGGCTGATTGGAATTGTACCAGAGACACTGAAAAAGTTAAATGATTAAAAAGGATGATAAAAAGGAATAAAAACTTAAAAATATAATATGTTAAATTAATAGGTCAACACACTCAAATTTAATTTAAAAAAGTGCAAAAAAATTGTGTTAAAACCTATGCAATGCAATGTGCGTCTTCGAGTCAGTCCTGGCTCCTGGCGACCCAGAAGCTCCTGGTTTTCTTGGCAGTGTCACCGGAAGTAGAATGCCAGGCCTTTCTTCCAAGGCAATGGAGGGTTAAGTGACTTGCCCAAGGCCACAAGGAGTGCTAGTGGGAATTGAACCCTGGTTGCTTGGTTACCAAGCCAGTGTTCTAACCACTAGGCTACTCCTCCACTCCTGTTAAAACCTATATGATGGCCTAATAAAAAGTTTATAAAACCCATAAGAAGGCATAAAAGAAATTTTAAAACATAATAGAATATAACATCAAAGGAAATATAAAAGTGTATTAAGTTGGGGTCATAGGCTGGAATTGGAAAATGCATTGTTAGATTTTCCAATTCCAGTCTGTGACCGCCAACTGGTCTCAGTTTGGAAATGGATCTGTTTATATTTTTAGAAGTTTGCAAATGATTTTCAAATTCCCCCCCTCCCATTTCCTCCTCCCTTCTCCCTTCCCCCTCTCCCCTCCACAGTTTTGAACCCATTTTTTCATGTTTTCTTATGGGTTTTAAAGTATTTTGGTTCCCCCTTCTTTATGCCACTAATCAGGCTCTAAATTTCATTTATGTTAACATATGGTTTTTAATACACTTTTATATTTCCTTTGACGTTGTTATATTACATATGTTCTTAAAGCTTCTTCCCCATCTATGTATCGTATTTCATATCTTTTTTTAATTCCCTTTTATGCCATCATATAGGTTTTAACATAATTTTTTGAACTTTTAAATTATCTGAGTGTGCTGACCTATTACTTTAACAGAGTTACATTTTTTAAGTTGTTCTTCTTTATCATCCTTTTTAAAAATTTAACTTTTTCAGCCTTTATGTCCCTGGTGTTGATGTTATTGGTGGGGGGGCCCGGCCGCCATGTGACTATGTGCTCTATCAAGTCATAGATCCAGCTGTTCACTTAACTTTCCCGCCTGTTGAAACATCTCTTTGACAATTTTCCCAATCACATCCTTACAATCATCAAATCCCTCCATTTCCATGATACCCCAGAAACGGAGATTTTGCGCTGTAACCTGTTCTCCAGGTCCTCAATCTTATACTCCATATCCTCTCCGAGGCGGTCCATTGTCTGCTCCTAGGCCTTCCACAGTCTCCTCAATGCGCTCCTCCGCACGCCTTCCTAGATCTTCCACCTCAGTCCTCAGGCCTTCAATGCTGGCGATCACCTCCGCCCGTACCTGGGCTATGTTCAACTGATTTCATCCTGAGAAGCCCCATCAAGCATGGCGGGTATTTTAGCTGGGGGCACTATGCCTGCAGTGTCCTGCGACCCCAGACTCGCATTTCCCACCATGCGCCCTGCAGGCCCTGCCACTCTGTCGCAGGGTTTGCGCACCCCTGATGTACTCTGGTATGCAAACTCCTTCACGTCATGTTTCTTTTGTTTCGTGGCCACCTCTGAGCAGTCCTCCATTATGCCGATTACCTCTTATAAGGGCGAGTACCGGGAATAAAAGTTAAATTACAAAGCAGGCCGACGCTGATAAGAGCTTAATCGGTCATCTTTCTTGGTGACGTCACCGGACTCTGACTCATTTCTTTTGAGGTAGTACATGACAGCCCATGTACAGTGTAAAATTTGGAGGATGCTCTCACGTGGGATCCTATAAGGTTTTGAACAAAATGTAGGAAACATATTTCCTAAGTCATGTGAAAACATGTTACTACCACAGATGAAAATCTTGGAATAAGTTAATAGAACTACTTTGTTATGATGAAAGTTGTCTAAACAGGTGGTAGGGTACCTGGCTCTAGACTTCTAGACAGGCATACACTAGGAGAGCACTTTCAATTAAGGTGTTTCAGAGAAGTGGATGCTGAAGGAAAGACATCTCCCCATGGCCTACTTCTCACCGGTCTATCAAAACAACAGACCTTGATTCTTGACTTTGATTCTCTAAATTCAAGACAAATAAATAAGCACTCATACACAGAGTTATATAAAAATACAGTACTATTAAAGCCTTAAGGGGAGGGGGCCCACAGTCCTGCAAACTTTAGCAGTTCCTCTAAATCCCCTTCCCCCAGTCTAGGCCAGAGCACCTCCTTTATTAAGAGAAAAAGTGGTGCTGATAACGCAATTTATCTGCATATTACAAGTGATGATATAGGTCAAAAGGAAGCACAGACATATTGCTCAACTGAATTGGGAGAGGCAAAAACATTCTGTCCCATTCTGCTAAACATGGCCTTGGTTCTGGATATACTGTGATGAGGAGAGCTCTGCTGAGCCCATGGAAATAGAGGAAAATTGTAAATATACCTTTAAGGAGAGAGACAGGCAGGGAATTCACAGCTTTCAGAGTGCAGGTAAAGGAAGAAAACACGCAGTCACTTAAGTCAGGCCACACCCAAGCTCTGCTAACCTAAGTGCAGGCTTGGGGAGTAATGAAAAACACCTGAGTAGGAAGCAGTGTACGCCAGTTAAGAAACAGCCTTATAAACCCAGGGGAGGAAAAGGAAAGGAGCCAACACCGGGGAGCAGAAAGGAGATCACCGGGGAGGAGAACGGTGAAGATTTCGGTGAGGAGCTCAGCCGTGAAAGTAGCAACCATAAAGAAAGCCAAGCTTACAGGAGGAGGGCTGTTAGTCCTGAAGCCAGCCGAGGTGTGGCTAGGAGAATTGCTGACCAGGGTCAGGCTGCAGTTCAAACGGTACGTGGACCAGCTCAAAGAGTTCAGGCTGCCAAAAGGTGGGTGGACAAACTCACAGCTAGAAGTGACCAGAACCCAGCTTGTTGGAAAGAACCAGGGCTGAACAAGTTAGAAGAACTGAGGCAGTTGATCCAGAGAAGGAATCCTCACATTCCAGGTACAAACGTTCCGTATTGTGGAGAGCACCTGTGGAGAGACGTCCAGGAGCTCTTACAGAGCATTAAGCCAGAAACAGTTCCTGAAAGCTCAGAATCAGATGTACATGCTGTAGAGCAGGAAGAGATGCAGGTAGACTGTCCTGAGCAGGATTCTATAACTGAGGAATTAGCAATGGACTGTTCATTGTGCCAGAAGGCAGACTGAAAGTTTTCTGATAAAAAGTCTTTAACCAAGAAAGCACTGAAGAAACAGGGTGAGTTAACCTATCTGGGTTAATGCTAGGCACCGCTTCTAATAAGAAAGGATACTTGCATAATTTGTATCTGAATTACTAAAGAAGCAGAAGACAAAAAAAAGGGCATTTTGCTTTGCTTGAAGGAAGAAGCTATGTTTTGTTTGCTGAACGTTGGATGAAAACAGCTACACATGTTAAAAGGCTTAGGAAGCAGTTTCAGTTCTAGTTTGTGTATAATTTCCTGATGTTATTGCTTGGAGAAGAATCCTAACGTTTGTGTTGAGCATTAGTGCTTTTGGGGAAGATAAATAAATTTGTTTGCCTTTAAAAAAACCCATCATCGGTTTCACACTACTGTCTTTAAATAAGGAGAAACAACTACAAGTCCCAGAAGTCCAAGCTGTGGACAAGAATAGTATAATTCTTTAAGGACTAACATTGGCAGCCCTGCGCCTTTAGGCCTTTGGCCCAGGCTAAGGTGACGACAATACATCTCTTCAGGCTGCTAGTGAATTCTAAGCCATTATACATATTAACCCTTCCAGAAGACCCTGGTACCCCCATTCAAGTCCCTCTCAACAGTCCCCCCTCTGATTCTGTACAGAATCACTACAAATGAATGACAGCTCAAACATATCCAAGTCCAAAATAAATCTTCTGCCATAGTAGGGAACACTTCTCTCTTCACTTGTTTCAGAGTTCTAGGCATCACATCTGGTTCACAGGCGAACTTCATCTTGCTGGCTGGAAGAAGTCTTTATATATATGCTCCATTTGACAAAATAGAAAAAGGATTAAAGTATCCTGCAAATTAACCAAAAATATGTGACACGGTTTGCCCTTGCTAGGTCTAAATAAGAATGTGGAAAGAGAGTACCAATTTTATTCTTAGAAACATAGAAACATGACAGAAAAAGACATGGCCTATCAAGTCTGTCCTTCCATATCAACTACAAGAGTCTCCTTTTTACCTTTAGAGATCCTCTATGTTTATCCCATGCTTTTTTGAATTCAGTTACTGTCCTCATCTCTACCACCTCCACTGGGAGACTATTCCATGGATCCACCACTCTTTCCGTAAAGAAATATTTCCGCATATCACTCCTGAATCTATCCCCCTTCACCCTCATCCCATGTCCCCTCGTAGCAGCACTTGCTTCAATTGAAAGAGGCTCTCTCCCCGAACATTTATACCATGGAGGTATTTAAACATCTCAATCTTATCACCTCTATCCCGTCTTTCCTCTAAGGTGTACATATTAAGATCCCTAAGTCTGTCCTCATATGTTTTATAATGAAGACCACTAATCATCTTAGTAGCTACCCTCTGCACCAACTCCATCCTGTTCACATCCTTGTGAAGGTGTGGTCTCCAGAATTACACAACATACTCTAAATGAGGTTGCACCAAAGACTTATACAGAGGCACTATCACCTCCTTTTTTCTGCTAGTCATTCCTCTCCGTATGCACCCCAGCATCCTTCTAGCTTTTGCCGTTGCCTTTTCTACCTGTTCAGCTACTTTAAGATCATCAGACACAACCACGCCTAGGTCACGCTCTTCTTTAATGGACAAAAGTACTTCACCCCCTATACTATATTGCTCCCTTGGATTGCTGCAGCCCAAATGCATGACCTTACATTTTTTAACATTAAATCCCAGCTGCCAAATTCTAGACCATTCTTCAAGCTTAGCTAGATCCCTCCTCATATTATCTACACCTTCCTGGGTGTCTACTCTATTGCAGATTTTGGTATCATCCCAAAGAGGCAAACCTTACCCGACAGCACTTCTGCAATATCACTAACAAAGATGTTAAAAAGAATTGGACCAAGGACAGATCCCTGGAGCACACTGCTGGTAACATCCCTCTCCTCAGAGTGAGCTCCATTTACCTGTACTCTGACGCCTCCCACCCAACCAATTACTAACCCAAGCAGTAACTTTAGGGTCCATCCCTAGGGTGCTCAGTTTGTTTATAAGTTGCCTGTGAGGAACAGTGTCAAAGGCTTTACTGAAATCCAAATACACCACATCTAAGGATCTCCCTCGGTCCAACTCCCTGGTCACTCAATCAAAGAAATCAGTCAGATTTGTCTGACAAGACCTGCCTCTGGTGAAAGCACAGTTACTTACCTGTAACAGGTGATCTCTGGGAACAGCAGGAATAAGTCTTCACATATGGGTACGTCGGCACCGACGGAGTCTGCACGGGAACGCTTCCCAGCGTCCAATCAAAGAGCTTTTGGAAGCATCCCACCACGCCTGCGTGCTGCCTTCCTGCCTTTCCCAACTGCCTCTCCTCAGTTAAGTTTTAAAGCTGAGACAAAGAGAGAGAGAGAGGAAAGGAAAGACAGATAGAGATACAACTCCTGGGGAGGTGGTGGGTTGTGAAGACTTATTCCTGCTGTTCCCAGAGATCACCTGTTACAGGTAAGTAACTGTGCTATCTCCAGGAACAAGAAGGAATGGGTCTTCACATATGGGGACTCCCAAGCTGAGATGCCTGGAGTCCCAGCATGTCATAGGTTGGGACATGCTATCTCCCAGAACACCAGGCATCCTGAGGATGGAGGGTAGGAGTTGAAGAAAGAAAGGTGTTGTGGAACAGCTAACCTAGCATAGGCTTGCAGAGAAGGAGTCCATGTGTGGATGATAATTGTCATCAATGATATTGCAAAGAAAAAATATTGCAATAGGGACCTCCCCTAACAGGACTTTAGAGAAGTATGGAGGTTCATGGGATCTACTGGGGAACCCAGTAGAGGAACCTCGAGAAGGACCTCACTGTAAGTGGAGGTAGTAAACCTGTAGGAAAAGCACAGTTACTTACCTGTAACAGGTGATCTCTGGGAACAGCAGGAATAAGTCTTCACATATGGGTATCGTCAGTACCGACGGAGCCTGCGCGGGAACGCTCCCCAGCGTCCAAAAGGAAAGCTTTTGGGAGCATCCCACAGCGCCTGCGCGCTGCCTTCCCGCCTTTCCTAACCGCCTCTCTCCAGTTCGAGTTTTAAAGCTGAGACAAAGAGAGAGTGAGGAAAGGAAAGAAAGATAGAGAGATACAACTCCTAGGGGAGGTGGGTGGGTTGTGAAGACTTATTCCTGCTGTTCCCAGAGATCACCTGTTACAGGTAAGTAACTGTGCTATCTCCAGGAACAAGCAGGAATGAGTCTTCACATATGGGGACTCCCCAGCTAGAGATGCCTGGGAGATCACTCAGGTTGTGAGTCCCTGGGAAGGGCTCTACCTCCACCCATGAATCTCAGGCATCCAGCCAGGGATGGAGGGTAGGGGTTGGTTAGGTATGGAACAGGTGTTTGAGAACAGCCTGACCAAACAAGGCATCCTGGCAAGAGTCCTTGTCCAAGCAGTAATGGGCTGTAAAGGTATGAACCGAGGCCCAGGTGGCCGCTCGACAGATCTGGTCGATGGACACAGAATTTAGATGAGTCATAGAGGCTGCCATGGCCCTCACATTGTGAGCTGTGACATGGCCCTCCAGAGAAAGGTTCTTCCTCTGGTAGGCGAAAGAAATACACTGAGCAATCCAATTGGACAGAGTTCTCTTAGAGACTGGAAGTCCTAAATGAGAGGGATCAAAAGCAACAAAGAGTTGAGAGGACTTTCTATGTTACTGTGTCCTTTGTAAGTAAAAAGCAAGGCTCTTTTACAATCCAGGGTATGAAGATTCCTCTGTGCACTTGAAGCATGAGGTCCTGGAAAAAAGACAGGTAAATAAACCTCCTGGTTCAGATGAAAAGGTGAGACCACTTTAGGCATAAAGTGTGGATTAGTCCTGAGGACTACCTTGTCATGATGGAACCTTGTATAAGGAGGATTAGCCACCAAGGCTTGCAGCTCACTGATGCGGCGAGCTGAAGTGACTGCAATGAGAAAAATAACCTTCCAGGAAAGAAATTTCAAGGAGGTACTGGCTAAGGGTTCAAAAGGTGGCTGCATAAGCTGGCCAAGAACCAGATTCAAGTCCCATGCCACTGGAGGTGTTCTGATGGGAGGTTTAATCAAAAGAAGGCCTCTCATGAATCTTGCTATAAGAGGATGAGAGGAAATAGGCTGTCCATTGAGAGGTTTAAGGGATGCTGCAATAGCACTCAAATGGACTCTTACTGAATTCGTTTTAAGGCCTGTATGGGATAAATGCAGCAAATACTCTAGTAAAGAATTCAGAGGTATTGCAAGAGGGTTAAGACCCTTCTCTGCACACCAAATGGTAAACCTTTTCCATTTAAAAGCATAGGAACGTCTAGTGGAAGGCTTTCTGGAAGCATGAAGGATATCCTTCACTTGCTGAGAAAGATGCAAATCTTGAAGGTCTAGGCATTCAGCAACCAGGCTCTGAGGTGAAGGGACTGGGGATTTGGGTGCCACAATGTTCCCTCCTCCTGGGACAGGAGGTCTGGAGCAGATCCCAAGTCCAGGGAGGGAGCTTGGGAGAGATGCAGAAGTAGAGGGTACCACACTTGGCGTGGCCAATGTGGTGCTATGAGGATCATAGATCCCTTGTCCCTCTGAAGTTTGAAGAGTGTCTTGGGAATTAGGGGAATGGGTGGAAAGGCATAGAGGAAGTCTTGCCCCCAATGAAGGAGGAAGGCATCCCTGGCCTGAACTCCCTGACACGGAATCCTGGAACAGAACCGGGGACGTTTGGCATTCCACGGACTTGCAAAGAGGTCTATGTCCGGGGTTCCCCAAATTCGGAAAATCCTGGCTATCTGGTCCCCATGGAGGGACCATTCGTGTGGAAGCAGAACTCGACTGAGTCTGTCTGCCCAAGAGTTTTGAAGCCCTGGAAGATACACTGCCATGAGATGAATTTGATGCTTTCTGGCGAAGCCCCACAATCTCAGAGCTTCGTTGCAAAGCGACAGAGAGCCAGTCCCGCCCTGCTTGTTCACGTAGAACAAGGCTACTTGGTTGTCCGTGTGGATGAGGACTGTCTTGTAGCTGAGCAGGGTGTGGAAGACAGAGCTAGAAAAATTGCTATGAGCTCTAAGAGGTTGATATGTAGAGATGTCTCCTGCAAAGACCAGATGCCTTGAGTGGAGAGATCTTGAAGATGAGCTCCCCAACCTCTTGGAGAGGCATCTGTTGTAAGGGTTGCTTGGGGTAACACCTGTTGAAAGGGGGACCCCAGCAACAGATTTTGAGTGGACTTCCACCACTGGAGGGACCAAAAGAGGCGACTGGAGGTTGCTATTTTGTCTGACAGGCAACCTGATGCCTGGGTCCATTGGGTGGACAGAGTCCACTGAGCTGCCCTCATGTGAAGGCGAGCGTAAGGAACCACATGCACAGTGGATGCCATGTGGCCTAACAGTTGTAACATCTCTCGAGCAGTTAAATGGGATTTTAACTGAATTTGTGAGGCTAACTGCACCAAGCGTAGGCAACGGGCCTTGGGAAGATAGGCCCTTGCAGTTGTGGTATCCAGCAAGACCCCTATGAACTCTAGAGACTGAGTAGGGGTGAGATGGGATTTTGGAAAGTTTATTACAAGTCCCAGATACTGAAGGATACACCTTGTGCAGGTTAGAGAAGTCTGGGCCTCTGACTGGGATGGAGCTCGGATGAGCCAGTCGTCCAGATATGGGAATACGAATATCCCTAGAGTGCGTAGAAATGCAGCTACTACTGCCATGCATTTTGTGAACACCCTTGGTGCAGAGGCCAGACCGAAAGGAAGCACTCTGTATTGATAGTGCTTCCCTTGATAAAGGAACCGAAGGAACCTTCTGTGTGTTGGATGGATGAGGACATGGGTGTACGCATCCTTGAGGTCTAGAGAGCAAAGCCAATCCTGACTCTGAAGGTATGGAAGGAGAATACCGAGAGAAATCATCTTGAATTTCTCCTTGCATAGAAACTTGTTCAATTCTCTGAGATCTAATATGGGTCTGTAGCCCCCTGTTTTCTTTGGGATAAGAAAGTAGGGGGTGTAGAACCCTGAGCCCTGTTGAAGAAGGGGTACTTCTTCTATTGCCCCTTGGGCAAGAAGGGTAGTAATCTCCTGACCCAGAAGGTCGAGGAGAGATGTCTGAGAATTGAACTGTCTCACCATGGTGTGAGGAGGAAGGTTTAAGAAATGAAGCTTGTACCCCTCCCTTATGATGGAGAGGGTCCATTGCTCTGCTGTGATTTGTTCCCATCTGGGAGCAAAGTAAGCCAACCTTCCTGGAATGGTGAGAGGCTCTGGATGTTCTAGAGCCAGAAAGGCTAAGCTCTCTAGTTGTAAGTCAAAGGCCCTGAGGAGGCTGAGGCTGTTAGGCCGTAGCAGTCCTAGCAGCCTTAGGCTTGGCCTGTTTCGGTTGTTGCTGTCTCTTTGTAGCAAAACGACCTGCAGAAGATGACTGCTGACCATAAGCAGAATAATATTTCCCTTTTTTGGGAAAAAATCCCTTTTTAAACAACCTTTTATTAAAAGGAGCAGAAGTAGACTTTGAAAGTCTATCTAAAGCAGAATTTTAAGCATCCATTAGGGTGGCCTTTGCTTGCCAATCTTTGCCAAAAAGGTTTTCACCTGTACAAGGAAGGTTTCCTAGTCCATCTTGAACCCAAGGTTCCAAATCAGAAGCTTGTAACCAAGCAACTCTGCGTGCACCTATGGCAATGGCAGAGGCTCTGCTGGCACCTTCAAAAGAGTCAAAGGCTGCACGGTTGGAAAACTTGGAAATATCCTGGGCATGTTTGAGCCAGGTGAGGAACTCTTCCCTTTTATCTTCTGAAATAAAAGGAGATAAAGTTTGCAGGTGATCTGTAACTTCTTATAGAAACATCCCCATATAGAGACTATGGGAGTTGATTCTGGCAACAAGCATACTAGCCTGGAAAATTCTCCTGCCAAAGGCATCTAAGGTTCTGCATTCTCTTCCTGGAGGAGTAGAAGAGTGCCTTTTTGTACTCTTTATCTTCTTCATAGCAGACTCCACCACAATGGAGTGGTGAGGAAGCTGAGTCTTATGGAAGCCAGGACAAGGAGGAACACGATACATGGTGTCCAACCTGCGAGAATGAGGGGAAGTGGTGAGAGGAGTCTCCCATATGCCCAACATGTGATCATAAAGAATCTCATGTATTGGTAAAGTGGTTGCCTCTTTAGGAGCCTTAGGATATTGTAAAATATCAAATTTTTTGGCTCTAGGCTCTGTCTCAGGGGCCACTGAGATGGAAAGGCCCCTGGCCACTTCCCTAATGAAGTCTTGAAAAGACAAGTCTTCTGGAGGAGACATTCTCCTTTTTGGAGAAGAGGGCTCCTGAGGATGAATCACCGATGCTTCGACAGAGACCTCTGATTCATCAGAGTCTTCAGAGGAATCGAAGTATCGCCTGTCTGGATGCTCCTGCAGAGCCCGATACGCGTACCGGGTGGTATCGACATCGGGAGTGATTGGTACCGGTTCGGTACCGATGGGCATCACAGAACAGTGTACTGCTGCAGTCGACACCGAAGCGGATGTCGATGCAATCAGTACCGGCACCGGAACCGATGTCGGTACCGGTGCCGGAGTCGGTACCGGCAACGGAGTTTGTTGCGGTACCGAAGGCGTCGCAGCTTGTATGAATGCCGTGATGGCACGCTGCATGGTCAGGATATTCTGATCCATCGACGCAACCAATGTCTGGATGTCGGTACCAGTGGGAACCACCAGTACCCCAGAACATGGCAACAGGTGATCGGTCGAGGCCGAGCCATCGATGTCAACCTGTGACCCCATAGATAAAGCTTTGGAAACCGGAGCCTCCCGCCGGGGTAATTTTGCCGGTGCGGATTCCTCGAGGGCAAGCCCGGAGGCATCTCGATACTTAAAGGGAGATCTACCCTTCGAGGACCGGCTGGATTTAAGTTTGGTTACCTGAGATCCATGTGAGGAAGAAGCCGCCCTGGAAGACGTCGATGCAACCGAAGCTGCATCTGAGGGAAACAGGGTACTGAGCTTAGCTGCTCGATTCTGTAGACCTCTTTTAGACATCATGGAGTAGGACTCACAATCCGCAATGGAGTGGTCAGGACCTAAACATTTTAGACACCATTCATGGGTGTCAGTGACAAATAGTGCCGCTGCACTTTGTGCATTTTTTAAACCCAGAGGCGGGCTTTTCCTTGAGGAAAAATTTCCTAGGCCTAAGGCCAAAGAAGAAAATGCACTGAAGTGAGAAAAACAGTAGTTTTTTTTTTTTTTTTAGAATAAAGAAAGAAAAGACCGGCGGTACCGGTCCAGCGTCGAGAAGGCAGACGCGCGACCAAAGAAATAAAATAAAATAAAGAAATTCTTCAGCGGTGACAGGAACACGACCTGCTGGCTCTGCGGAAAAGAAGAACTGGAGAGAGGCGGTTAGGAAAGGCGGGAAGGCAGCGCGCAGGCGCTGTGGGACGCTCCCAAAAGCTTTCCTTTTGGACGCTGGGGAGCGTTCCCGCGCAGGCTCCGTCGGTACCGACGATACCCATATGTGAAGACTCATTCCTGCTTGTTCCTGGAGATCGTAATGGAGGTCAGAATCCTGAAAGGTAACAGGGAACCCCAGTAGGAGAAAACTGGGGTAGTACAAAAACGGTGGGCCTTCAGCAGAAGGCTTTATGATAAAAGCCCAACTCTTTTGGCAGCAGAGTGGCTCACTCTTAGGAACAAAAAGAGAAAGGCTAACGGATTTGGACAGACAGGCCCAGTCCTTGTGGAGAGAAAGGGTATGGGAACCCCTTGTATCCCAAAAGAAAGGACAACGCCGGAGGCGTTAGAGCCTGTGAGTAGCTGAAGAGCCGCAATGTCTCTCCTAACTGAAGTCAACTGGGAGAGATATTGGAACATGGAGAAATTCAGAGGTACCTAAACCTTAGGGTTATGGGAGGTGTTAACTACCACCAAAGTGGTTGTGAGTGTAGGACCCCAAAACATGCTGGATAGCATAAATATGGGTAAAGCCCATCTGTCAGAATCATATGGCTATATGAGCTTGGACAGTCAGGTAGATAAAGCAGAAACATATCTATCTCTATATGATATATATAGATATATATAGATATGAGAATATATCTATCTATCTATCTATATATATACACATACATATACACATATACACACATATACATACATATACACATATATATACACACATACATATACACATATATATACACATATACACACATATACACACATATATATACATATACATACACACATATATATATACACACACACACACACACACACACATGTGAGATATGAAGGGCATAAAATACTCACACATGATAGACAGACATCTGTAAGATGTGTGCTATAGGTGTGAATATATATATATATATGGAAGTCTGCAAGAAGCAGACAGAGATATGCCTACAAAGGGTATTCACATAGTAAAATGTGGAGAGGAAAGAGTCATCTAACAAGAAGGTGGAACCTACTTGAGAAGACAGAGAATCAATTCCCACTGATTATGGCTACAGGAATGCTAGGTAGTAGAATAACTAGGATGGTTACGTGAAAGCAGAGGATGATATCAGTCTGCAGCCTGCTAGTCCCGAGTATTCTAGAATGCTAGCATGGTAAGTGAATAGAAGACGCATAGGAATGAGATACCATGCTGACCTGCTTAAGGGCAAAAAGGTATCATGCGTTCTTACCATGAGGACGAGCTGGAAGGAGAAAACATATTCCCTATTGGAAATACTATGGACCAAAGCAGGGAATTAGCAACTCCTTAAGCTTTCACGTAAGAGGAGGCCTATGTCCTTTATATTAAAAAGAGAACTTTTCTAGTCATGGGAGACATGACTGAAAAAGCCTTTTTCAACCATCTAGTATGGCGGTTGGAGAAAAAGCCCCCCCACCACCCCATGCTCTCTAGCAAGGGCCCATAGTGGAGAGCTTCTCTGTAGAATTGCAGAGAGCATGATGCAGGAGAATGAGGAGATAGAACTGGCTGCAGAAGAGCCAGTAGCTATGTCAACTATGCTGCCAAACCCAGAGGATGGAGATGGCAGAAAGAGAAAACAATCCAGCAAGCTTGTAGTGAAAAAATTTTCAAGACAGATGATGATAGCACTGACTTGGAGCCACTACTAAGACCAGACAGAATGTTAGCGGAGGACAAATCTGTTGCTGGTGGACAAGAACCAGTGGTTGAAACATTAAGGCTCCTGCATTGGCAGCTGCTTGCCAGACAGCAGAAGAATGGTACTGTTTAAAAACAGTAAGAACAGACCAAACAAGAGTAGAAAACTCTGGACGTGTCTGATGAACTGCTTCAAAGCAAGATTGAAAAAGAGGAGTGAACTCAGAGAAGAGAACTCCACACTGGAAAAGTAAGAAAACTAGAGAGGCTGAAGAAAAGCCCTCCAGTGAAGCAATACCACTCTTACAGAGGAAAAACCCTGGTAAGAGGATAAAGAGAATGGAGCTGAAGAAAACTTACAAAGCAGTAAGTTTATAGGAGGGAGAAAAGACATTCTGGCACAGGAAACTATCATTTGATAGTGGATAGACCTCTTTCCCTAGAAGGAAAAAGAGGAAAAATCCTGTGACCTAGAAGCATGAACATCCTAACAGCTCATAGAACATAGAAAGAATGGATGTCTTTCAGGAAGAGATCCATGTTTAGGATTTAGAATGACAGCAGTGGATTGTCTCTAATGAGCAGAAGCAACTGCAGATTGTAATCCCTAGAGTCACAAGCATCTGATGAATTGATCAGAAACCCTGTGGTTGCTGGGTTTGCTGAGCCTGGTGAGAGGTTGAACTCTGTAGACCAGGACGATGCTTCCCCTGTTTGGGAACATCTGTATGATGGGCAGATAATGCATAAAACCTTCTTCTCCTATGGGAAGAAAGTTTGGCAGGACATTTCCTACCTACTGGGACAGAAGAAGGTGCAGAACAGCTCCTAGGAACAGGTAAGTCAGTGGAGAACTGAGTAACCTGAAGTAAAGACTCCTTGTTGAAAAGATTGTCTCCAGTGCAAGGAGTATGTCCCAGTCTGTGCTGTGCCCATTTGTCCAAGCCTGAAGCTTGGAGCCAGGCTCTACGTCGTGCCCCTATGGTTATAGCAGAAGTCCTGCTAACAGACTCAAAAGAGTCTAGGGAAGCACGAGTAAGAAACCAAGAGATATTCTGGAGATGCTTGAGTAGTGAAGAATAGTCTGCACTCCTGGACTCTGAAAGAGAAGGAGTCAAAAAATGTAATTGCTTTGTGACCTCCTTAAGAGATAGACTCATATAGAAAATATATGAGAGAATTCTTGCAGAAAGCATAGATGTCTGGAAGGTTTGACGTCCAAAGGCATCAAGTATCTTAGACTCACGACCTGGCGGATAAGAAGAGTGCTTTTTCCTGCTCTTTACCCGCCTCACTGCTGATTCCACAACTACGGAATGATGAGGAAGTTGAGTCTTTTGAAACCCTGGAGAGGGGGGGCACCTATATAAGAGATCAGTTGCTCTGGAAGGTGGGGGTACCCTTAAAGGTGTTTCCCACATTCCTAGAAGGAGATTCTGCAAGGAATGATGCAAAGGAAGCATTATGTTCTCCTTTGCTTTGGTAGAAAGAGAGTCCTGTGCAGGATCATGTCCTGGGATAGGAATGGCAAAAGATCTTGCTATATCTAGAAGGAAACTCTGAAAAGAGGGTTCCCCAACAGTATTTTCCCTTGGACAGGTTAGATCTGGAGAACTAGCCTGAGCACCGACAGAGCTATCCAGATATAGGAAGAGAAGATCCTGCACAGTGCAGTGTGGAATGCTTAAAGGATGGTCGCCGGTACTGGCTGTCAGGAGCAGCGACCATCATTACCACATTGTCCATGCCAGGTATCGACTCCAAGCTTGGCATAGAAGGGAGAGATCCTGTTGAAAAAAGCATGGTAGGAGTTGGCCACGATGATACTGTGGATACCGGTACCGATGCCAATACCGGTACCGATGTCGGAGTCGAGCTCGACAAAGACATCGGAGCAGTCATCGGTGACCGTTCAATCGGTATCGAGGTAAGCGAAACCCTGCGGGTGCTATCCTCGATACCGAGCCACCGGTATCGGTACCAAAATGTACTGGTACCGAGTCTTCCAGACTAGAGAGCAATTCTAAACTCGGCATCGATAAGCAAAGCATGGAAGGCACCGACTGTAAGGGTAAAGAGGACTTCGGTACTGTGTCTGATACCGGTGAGTGAAGGTCCGCTAGTGACAACTCAATCGGCCTTGAGGAAACCGAGAGTTGCGGATCCGAATCATCGGAACCGAGCCTTCGGTACCGCCCGGAGCCGGTACCAAGGCGAGTCGGTACCCAGTCCTCCAGACTGGAGATCGATTCCAGACTCGGCATCGAAGGAAGCGAGGCTATCGATGCACGCCTGGAGGGTACCGACATCGGTGGTAGTATCGGTACTGGTACCGATAATGGAAGGTCAGTCTGGAGTGTATCCACCGGTCCCGAAGGCACCGAGGATGCCAGATGACCATCCCTGGTGAGGAGTATTTCATCCAACACCAGTGCCGATGTCGGGGTATCGGTACCGCTCGAAGCGGATGCCACCACCGGACACGGCTCAGGTATGTTCTCTGAGGGGTGAACCCCAGGAACAACCTGAAACCCCTTATACGCTTTGGAGACCGAAGACTCCCGCCGGGGTTTTGAAGCCAGTAGGCCCTCGAGGGCAAGGCCGGAGCCGTCTACATGCTGTGCATGAGACCTACCACTCGACGGCTGGCTAGTCTTAACAGACTGTTTGTGGGTTACCTGATCTTGTGTAGAAGGGGACGGTGCCCAGAAGCTGGAGGGAAACCGTGTATCGAGGGAACCTCGATACTGAAGACTTCTTCTCACCCAACTGTTGTTAGGACCCAAGCAGGTTAGACACCGACGTCGAGGGTCTAAAAATAAAGTTGTACCGCCACAGTTTGAACATTTCTTGGAGAAAGTGGCTGGCGGTTCCATGAAGGAAAAAGAAGAGGCCTAAAAGGTCTAAGATACCGTGAGACATTATGAAGAAAAAATATTCCCTGAAAAAGGAAGATTTTACAAGAAAAGAAAAACACCGGCGGTACCGGTGGCGTCGGGAAGACAGCCGCGACCACAAGAAAACTAAAGAAATAAGAGAAGAATTTTCTGCGGTGACAGGAGGACGTCCTGCCGGCTCCACGGAAAAACGAAAACTGAGGAGAGGCAGTTGGGAAAGGCGGGAAGGCAGCACGCAGGCGTGGTGGAATGCTTACAAAAGCTCTTTGATTAGACGCTGGGAAGCGTTCCCGCGCAGACGCCGTCGGTGCCGATGTACCCATATGTGAAGACTCATTCCTGCTTGTTCCTGGAGATTCCATGCTGCCTCAGATCCTGCAATTTTATGGACTACAGAAACCTCACTATTTTGTCTTTCAGTAGCGTTTCCAATAATTTACTCACCACTGAAGTTAAACTAACTAGCCGGTAGTTTTCAACCACATCCTTACTTCCACTTTTGTGTAAAGGCACCATATAAGCCTCTCTCCAGTCCTTTGGTACCACTCCCGACTCCAACGAGGCATTGAAAAGGTCAGTCAATGGGGCTGCTAGAACGTCCCCAAGTTCCCTCAGTATTCTAGGGTGTATCCCATCCGGTCCCATCGCTTTGTCTACTTTAAGTTGAGCTAGCTTCTCATGAACACAGTCTTCTGAAAATTGTTCAAGATGTCCCTCACTTCTGTTCCCGTTTGTGGGTATTTTCTGAGGTCCTGCTCCTGGTTCTTCATCTGTGAACACAGATCAGAAATATTTGTTAAGCAATTCCGCTTTATCCTCATCAGCTTCTACATATTCCTCTCCTGCACCCTTGAGTCAGACAATACCACTTTTGCCCTTCCTCTTCTCATTAAAATATCTGAAAAATGTCTTATCCCCCATTTTATTGCATTGGCTATTTCCTCCTCTTTTTGAATCTTTGTTTTCCTGACTACTTTGCTAGCTTCTCTGAGTTTTTCCAAATATAGATGCCTGTCTTCCTCTATCTGATCTCTTGTAAATCATGAAGGTCTCCCTCTTTTTCTTCACTTTTTCAGCTACTTCTTTCAAAAGCCATAGCAGTCTTGTTTTCCTTTTACCTTTATTTACCATTTTAACAAAAATGTTGGTTGCCCTTAAAATATCCCCTTTCAGTTTTGCCCACTGTTTTTCTACATCCCCCAGCTGTTCCCATCCCACTAACGACTCCCTGAGGTATTGGCCCATCTTGGCAAAGTTAGTCTTCCTAAAGTCTAAGGCCATCACCTTTGAATGGATTCTAACAGCCCTAGTCCTAATACTGAACCACACCATCTGGTGATCACTGGATGCAAAATGATCTCCCACTACAACATCAGAAACACTTTCACCATTGGTAAGCACCAAGTCCAGTATGGCCCCTTCACGTGTGGGGTCTGTTACCAATTGCCTGAATAGTTCTCCCTGTAGAGAATCCAGGATCTCTTTATAGATGATACTGCAGCAGGAATGTGCCAATCAACATCTGGCATATTGAAATCCCCTATCAGTAGCACTTCTCCTTTCCTAGCAATGCTGTGTATGTCTTCAATTAACTCTCTGTCCACCTCTTCCTCTTGTGAGGGAGGTCTGTATATCACACCAATGCAAATAGATTTCTCTTTCCCTCTTTCTAGTTTAACCCACAATGCCTCCTCTCTCCCTTTTAAGCTCTGTAATTCCAAAGCTTTAATAGTATTTTTTTACATATAATGCCACTCCTCCTCCCCTTCTTCCTACCCTGTCCTTTCTGAATAAAGTAGAGCCAGGTATAGTTACATCCCAATCATGGTTTTCTGTGAACCATGTTTCTGTAACTGCCACTAAATCCAAGTCAGCCACTCCCACCAAAGCTTCAACCTCAGGGATCTTATTTCCCATGCTACAGGCATTTATACACACCGCTTTCCATATGTTATCCATTTCCATAAAGGTATTTAATGTATTACTTACCTGGGGGCTTTCTTCACCCATCCCCAATAAACCTAGTTTAAAGCCCTCTTCAGTAGATTAGCCAGTCTACCACCGAAGACGCGTTGACCTTTCTTGGACAGATGGATGCCATCTCTGCTCTGCAACCCTTGGAACAGCATCCCATGGTCTAGGAAACCAAAACGCTCTCGATGACACCATCCACACAGCCATGCATTCATCTCCAGGATGCCAGCCTCTCTGCCTTAGCCTTTACCCTCAAAAGGAAGGAGTTAAGCGAACACCACCTGTGCACTTAATTGCTTCACCCTCTGTCCAAGAGCCATGAAGTCACTTTTGATACGCTCTGCGGGATTCCTGGCGGTATCATTTGTTCCAACATGGATTAGAAACATTGGGTAATAGTCAGTGGGCTTGATGAGTCTCGGCAAACTCTCTGTAACATCCTGGATTTTGGCACCAGGCAGACAGCATACCTCTCTGGACATCAAGTCTGGTCGACAGATGGACACCTCAGTACCCCTCAGAAGAGAGTCACCAACCACCACTACCCTTCGCTTCCTTGTGGCCGCTGATTCTGTAACTTTGGGGTACTTGAGCTCTGGTTCATCTCTTTCCAGGGATGCTTTCATCTCCTCCACTTCCAGGGCTGCATAATGGTTCTTCAGTTCAAGGGCTGGAGAAGTTGGACTAGTGATTCTGCAGGCCCTGGTGACTTGTGTCCAACATTCGTCATTCTGTTGGCACCCATCTTCTCCTCTGCTGGAGAGCTTGGTTGCTGCAAGAAGAATCTCATCAATGTACTTCTCATTGTCTCGAATGCTCCTCAGCCTCGCCACCTCCTCTGAGTTCCTCCAGTTGTTTCCTCAGAGCTTCAGCATGCAGGCACCCTGCACATGGAACCGGTCCTTCAAATGGCATTGGGACCTCTGTCTGGACAGAGGCAGAAGCTGTAAAGGGGGCTAACAGCTTTAGCAATATGATTTTTCCCAGCCATTGTTCTGTTCGTGGAGCTTAGGTATCTGTTAAAGCAAAAGAGAGAGATCTACCAAAGTACCAGCTGGTTTCCCAGCTGTCCTTTCAGAGAAAAAGCAGTTAAATCCCTTTAATTATATTCAAAATGTGCTGTTCCAAGTCCCTGTGCTTTGTTAGATGGGGAGGTGCCCTATAAAGCAAGACTGCTCACTAGGGGTGGGTGGGAGTCGGGGTGGGTAGGGAGGGAACTAACCCCTGATTAGGTGTCAGCAGTTCCCTAAAGCTGAGAAGGTTACTAGAGGTTAAAAACCTACTCTGTTGAAGGAAATATTTCTACTGAAGCACCAAAAAGTAAGTAACTTTGCTTTAAAAATATGCAAAATCCCTTTTAAGAGCTCCCAGTCAGAGAGCTAGCAATTTAATTCTTCAAGCACTATATGCTGACAGTGGCCAACTGTTCTTCATAGATCTTTCAGAAGTTTAGATGATTATGCTCACATTCACATCACAACACAACACTGGTTACAACTGCAAGTTCTCTAGCAGCATTCTCTTTTTCACTCAGGGCTTGCTATGCACATCTTGGACAGTTTCAGTGACTGTCTACCCAGCTTCATGGCTGCATATATATCTTTCTGTAGCAGTGTTGGAATCACTGATCCTTGCTTCTATCTGGCTTTCAGTAGCATTGCAGACTTCCTTTCATTCATGGTAGTCGTTGTCTTCAGCCCATAGGATTCAGGGCATGCAATATAAATTGCAGAACCACAGCTCGCCACTACAACATTCCTCTGATTCCTCACAATGACAGACATGCACAACTACTAATGGCAATATAGAATTGTTGAACAGAATTCTCTTATCTAATTTAATGTTAATTAATTACAATACATCTACTACTAGCACTAAATTATTACAAATTATTTAACTATATGGAGACCAAGATATCTTGCAACATATATTTCTATTTTGCATCTACATTCTTTAATTTTTTTCTTATCTACCAAAAAGGTTAGCATGTGGCCTAATAGAGAGACCTCTCTTGTCCAATGCACAACTGTACAAGGTATAGTAAATCTTATTTCTTAAGAGGTAACAAACATCAAAACATAAGGTGAAATTAGACTTACCTGCTAATTGTTCCTTGAGGAACTCCAGTCCAGTCCCGAACCTCTGAGGTTTAGCACCTCCTCTAGCAGCTTGGAGACTGATTGACATCATTTTGTTGATGACACTGGTATGAATACCCGAGGGACTGCCTCCTGGCCCAGTAACCTATTGACAAAGCAGACTCACCGGAGCAACAATTAAGTAGCCCTACTAACTACCAAACTTTCTAACAATCGGAACTATTAATTTAGTAAAAGAAAATGCACACGTTCTGTAACTTTAACTGAAAACAGAATTTCTACTCACTGTGCTCTGCTAAAGTGTGCCCTCCTCCAAAATAGAGGAATAGAAGTTCCTTAAATTCCCCACATAAGCATCCCCCCTTATGCACTATAAGCCTTATTATTACTTCTGTCGTTTACCATATGAAATACCTTACCTGTTTGCTTTAGGCTCTCGTCAAAAACACATAATATTAGGGAGGGATACGGGACTGGACTGGAGTTCAAGGAACAACAATTAGCAGGTAAGTCTAATTTCACCTTCCTTATCGTCCCTCCAGTCCAGTCCCGAACCTCTGGGGATGTAACAGAGCAGTGACAATTCTTAACTGGAGGGACCAGCTACCCCAACCTTAAGTACCTCTGATCCAAAACAGGTATCTCTTTCCGCCTGAATGTCAAGCCGATAATGCTTGACAAAGGAATGCAACGACGACCAAGTAGCCGCCTTACAGATTTCAATAGCCGGCACTAAACTGTACTTGGCCCACGACGATGCTTGTGCTCATGTCGAATGAGCTTTAAGCCCTTACGGTACTGATTTGCCCTTCAACAGGTAGGCCGACGCTATAGCCTCTTTGAGCCATCTGGCAATTGATGCCTTGGAAGCTGCTTCTCCCTTTCTCGCTCCTACAAACAAGACAAATAGCCTGTCTGTCTTGCGGAAACCCGCTGTCTTGTGCAAATACTTCTTTAATGCTCTCAGCACATCTAGTAGATGCAGCTTCCCCTAAACTGTGTCCTTGCCTCCACACACAAAGACTGGCAAAGAAACCACCCGATTCACATGAAAAGTCGATACTACCTTAGGTAAAAAGGATGGAACAGGCCTCAACACCACCTTCTTATCGTAAAAAGCCAAAAAAGGCTTCCTGCAGGACAAAGCCTGTAATTCTGAAATTCTCCGCGCTGAAAATATCGCCACTAGAAAAACCACTTTAAGAATAAGGTCCTTTAACGATGCTCTTGACAAAGGCTCGAATGGTTCGTGTCTCAACGCCTCCAGAACCAAATGCAAATCCCACGACGGGACAGTCGGCTTACAGGGCGGTCGTAACAGAGAAACTACCCTCAAAAAACACCTAATATCCGGATGTACCCCAAGCACATCTCCGTGAATCTTCCCTCTATAACAGGAAAGCGCTGCCAACTGAACTCTCAATGACGCCGCAGCCAAACCTTTCCCAAATCCATCTTGCAAAAATGAAAGAATTTGAGAAACCATAGCCTTCAATGCCTGTACACCTTTACCATCACACCATGCTTCAAATATTCGCCAAATCCGAATGTACGCCAAGGAGGTCTACCTCCGCCTTGAACTCAACAAGGTTGCAATCACCTCAGGGGTATAACCTCTTGCTCTTAGCCTCGCCCATTCAAGAGCCAAGCCATAAGCAAGAATCGATCCACTTGAGGCATGCGTAATGGACCCTGCAACAACAGATCCCGCCGAATTGGTAAGTGCCACAGACGGTCGACTAAGAGCCTCATTAGATCTGCATACCATGGCTGTCTTGGCCAATCCGGGGCTATCAGTATTATGTGCCCTCTGTGGAATTCTATTTGCTGTAGAAGTCGATCTATCAACACCCACGGCGGAAATACATACAGGAGTTGCTCCTACGGCCACTTCTGAATGAGAGCATCCAGGCCTTCTGACATTCTTTCTAGTCTCCGACTGAAGAATCTGTTGGCCTTTGCTGACTGGAACATCGCCATTAAATCCATTACTGGCGTTCCAACTAGTCACTATCATCTCGAACACCTCCGGATTGAGGACCCACTCCCCTGAGTCCACCTTGACCCGACTCAAAAATCAGCCTCTACATTGTCCACCCCTGCCAAATGTGAGGCCGACACAGCTGGCAAATTTGCCTTGGCCCAAACGAAAAGTTGTTCGGCCTAGGATTCCAGAGTGATACTTCTCATGCCCCCTTGCCGATTGATGTAGGCCACTGCGGTTGCATTGTCGGAAAATACTCGAATGGGTCTTCCCTGAAGATACGGTTGAAAAGCTTGCAATGCTAGCGTTACCGCTCTTAATTCTAAGCTGTTGATTTGACCACATCTTTCTGTCTCTGACCACTGTCCCTGAACGAACTGTCCTTCGACGTGCACTCCCCAGCCTATCAGGCTGGCATCCGTCGTTAACGGCATCCAAACCGGCGACTCCAATGGCATCCCCTCTTCGAAAGTCCCTGGCTGTAACCACCATTGGAGCGCCTGCTGCGTCTCTGGAGTACAGGGTAGTCTTCGAGACAGGGGGTCCTCTTGATGCTTCAGGGCAACGCTTTCTGCAAAGGCAGCATGTGGGCTCTTGCCCACGGAACTAACTCGAGAGTCGCTGCCATTGTGCCGAGCAACTGAAGATAATGCCATACGGTGGGATGTGCTCTCCCCAGGAAACTGCGCACAAGACTTCTCAACCTTAGTGCTCGAGCCTGAGGGAGAAACACCTTTCCTACGCTTGTATCAAAGCGAGCTCCCAGGTATTCCAGGGTCTGTGAAGAGCTCAACCGGCTCTTCGCCAAGTTGACCACCCAACCGAGACTTTGTAGTACCTCCACTACTTTTGCTGTTGCCAAAAACGCTCTTCTCCCTGGACTTTGCCTGAATCAACCAGTCATCCAGGTAAGGATGCACCAACACCCCTTCCTTCCGTAATGCCGCCACCACTACCACCATCACTGGTGAAAGTTCGTGGAGCAGTCTCCAATCCGAACAGTAACGCTCGGAACTGAAAATGCCCCATGGGCACCACAAATCTGAGAAACCTCTGATGTTCCTGTTGAATCGGAATGTGTGGGTAAGCTTCGGAGAGATCTAGCGACGTGAGAAATTCTCCTCTTCGAACTGCCACAATGACCGACCTCAGCGTTTCCATATGAAAATGAGTCACTCGAAGACAGCGATTTACCTTCTGGAGATCCAAAATTGGTCAATAAGATCCTTCTTTCTTCGGCACGACAAAATATATTGAGTACCGACTGCAACCGTATTGGTCTGGTGGCACTGCCACTACAGCGTTCAAGTCCAGCAGTCTTTGCAAGATCTCTCGTACTGCTCTGCTCTTGACTGGAGCCTTGCAAGGAGATTGAACATAAGAGTCGCGCACAGGGCGTTTAAACTCCAGAGCATAACCCTCGTGAATGACCTCTAGTACCCACTGATCCAAAGTTATCTGAACCCAGGCAGGGTAGAATTCCCGCAGAAGCCCCCCTATGGGTACCTGCTCCGCCTGGCCTCCTCTTATTTATTTAACATTTCTTATATACCGCGCTATTAAGATCAGTGCGGTGTACATTGAACAAAATATACAACAATGTATGCAAGTAACATTGAGTTTACATAGAACATGGGAATATATAACATGGATTAACAGGTAAAAACTATGTACAGTCAACATCATATATGTATATGTTTTTACTTCATTGTCAACATCATATATGTATATGTTTTTACTTCATGGCTTCATTGTGACTTTCGAAGGCTCGAGGAAGACGAGATAGCAAATCCTCTACCTGCCCCTCGAAATCCCCAAAACCACTGGTTCCTATACGGGAAACGGCCTCTCTGAAATTGACCAAACTGTGGGGAGCGGAAACAACGAAAATCTCTGTTGACCCCTAGTTGGTTGGACCGGACACCCCTGCTTCTGCTTGTCCTCAGGTAGCCTCCCACCTTTGGACGCCCCCAAATCCTTTACCAGCTTTTCTAAATCTTCACCAAACAGAAGTTTTCCTCTGAAGGGGAGCTTACCCAGTCTCGCCTTGGACGAACCATCTGCTGCCCAATTCTGCAACCAGAGATACCTCCTCGCTGCAATTACAGAAGCCATACTTTTAGATAGCCCTCGTATCAGATCGTAATGAATGTCCACCAAATAAGCCGCTCCGGATTCTAACCTGGAAGTTTCTGCAGCTGCATCATCCATCTGCTCCCCCTGAATCCGCTGAGACCAGCGAAGACAGGCTCTGGCTACCCATGCTCCACAAATAGACGCTTGAATGGATAAAGCATTGACATCAAACATCTGTTTCAACAAGGTGTCCAGCTTTCTATCTTGAGCATCCTTAAGAGCTGCACTACCTTCCATAGGAACTGTAGTCTTCTTGGTAACTGCAGAGACCGCTGCATCTACCTTGGGAGGTTTAAACAACTCCCGATCCTGGTCCACCAAAGGGTACAGACAGGCCATAACCCTGGACCCCTTAAGTCCTGCCTTCAGCATATCCCATTCCTGCTGAATCATTTCTCTCACTGCCCTGTGTACCGGGAAGGCCCTCAGTCTTCCTAAAAGTCTGCAACAACGGATCTTCTAAGGTGGAATCTTCTGCTGAACCCATGGCTGGCATATTTAACGCCTTGAGTGTCTCCGCTATCAGTGCCGGCAGCTCATCTCTTCAGAAAGCTCGAACCACTGTAGCTTGGTCTTCCGGCTCAGTGAGTTCGCCTTCCTCTAACTCAGGGGTCTCAAACTCAAATTGCTTTGAGGGCCAAATGAGGACTTGTAAAGTAACCCGGGGGCCGCATAAGACGCAGGGCCTCATTTGCATAAGGGGCCTCATTTGCATAAATATTTGCATAATGTTACCATACACTAACTTTTAGTAAACATGCCTCTTTAATGAGTATGGATAAAGAAAGACTAAAAGATTTAGAAACAAGAAGACAATAATTAAACTGGGAACCCCAAAAGCCAAACTTGGAATGTACAACAACACTGTAGAAATAAAACTATAAATTAATTTCCTCTTGTACTAAACAAAGCGCAAACATTAATGATGCACATTTCCCAGAGCTGACATATTCCAGTTAATAAATTCAAAATAAAGAGATATTTTTCTACCTTTTGTGCATTTTTTTCAGTTGCAATTGTTCCAGCCACTTTCTTCTGGTTTCTTCATGTCTTCTGCTAACTCTCCATCGTCTGCTGTCCATTTGCCCTTTCTTCTCTCCTAGTTTTTTTTCCATTCTCTCTCTACATCTGCTTTAACATACTAATCTTTCTCCTTTTTCTCTTTCCTCATTCCTATTTCATCCACTCAAATTTTACCCCTCCATCCTCAATCCCCACTTACTCTCCCAATACCTGGCCAATTGTAGATTTGTCTTCTCTCCCAGACAAAATATTTTTCCCCTCTCCATTTCACTTTCCCAGCTCCATCCCATTCTAATCCTCCCCCAACATCAGCTCCCTTCTAGTTCCAGCCCCACCCAGCATCCGCTCCCTTCTAGTCCCCCCATTAGTCCATTTCCAGTCCTATCCTAGCCTCACCATCAGCCCATTTCCAATCCTAGCCCCCCATCAGCCCATTTCCAATCCTAGCTCCCTCCCCTCACAGCCCATTTCCATTCCAAGCCCCCCTCCCCATCAGCCATTTGCAGTTCAAGCCCCCCTTCCACTCAGCCCATTTCCAGTCCTAGCAACCCCCCCCCCAGCCCATTACCAGTCCTAGACCCCCCATAGCCCATTTCCAGTTTTACCCCTCATCACCCCATTTTCAGTCTTACCCCCCCATAGCCCATTACCAGTCATAACCCCCCTGCCAATAGCCCACTTCCAGCCCTAACCCCCATTACCCCCATTTCATTCATCCCTTCCATTGCTCATTTCCAGTCCTAACTCCCCCCATCCGCCCACCTACAGTACTTCCTAACCCCCACCTGCCCATTTCCAGTCCTAGCCCCCACCATAGCCCATTACCAGTCATAACCCCCCTGCCAATAGCCCATCTCCAGTCATACCCCCCCTGCCAATAGCCCATTTCCAGTCCTACACCCCCCCCCCCATAGCCCATTACCAGTCATACCCCCCCCTGCCAATAGCCCATTTCCAGTCATACCCCCCCCCTGCCAATAGCCCATTTCCAGTCATACCCCCCCCCCAATAGCCCATTTCCAGTCCTACCCCCCCCCCCCCCGGTAAATTAAAAAAAACCTGGTTTCTGCTGCTCAAGCAGCAAAATCAGCTGTCCTGCGGCCCCTTCCCCTGTGCCCGGAGATCCGAGTCTGCTCTATCAGCGGCGTGCTTTTCAAGCCGCGAGGAGAGTATTCCCCTCTCGCGCGGCTTGAAACCGCGCGAGAGGGGAATACTCTCTTCGCGGCTTGAAAAGCACGCCGCTGATAGAGCAGACTCGGATCTCCGGGCACAGGGGAAGGGGCCGCAGGACAGCTGATTTTGCTGCTTGAGCAGCAGAAGCCAGGATTTTTAAAAATTTGACAATTGATTCTGCCGCTGCCACGGCGGCAACGGCAGAAGCCAGGGTTTTGGGGGTTTTTTGTTTTCCTCCGTCGCGGGCCGCACAAAGTTGTCTCGCGGGCCGCATGCGGCCCGCGGGCCGCGTGTTTGAGACCCCTGCTCTAACTCTTCCTCCATATCTAAATCTGGCTCCACATCCTCAGAATGAACCTCCTCTGAGGTCACTGATTGCTCCTGCCCGTCTTTTCTGCACCTAGATCTCTTGGAAGGAACTGCACTTGTTCCTAAATCTAGAGGGGCCCACAAGCGCTTCCCACCTGGGACTTCCCCCTGAGGAACTCGCCTCCATGTTTTTTAGACTGTCACCAAACGCTTGCTGAAGTAGCGTGACGAACTGAGGCAAAAACAATGCCGCCAACACCCCTGGCAAAACGTGTTTGGGACGGGGGACCATCTGGAGCCGAGGAAGGACCTGCTACTGACTTCAGAGATGGAATAACGGGTGAGACTGACTCCGGCGGGAGTAAAGTAGTCCCTTTTTTTGACTGTCTCCAGCTACCTCTAAAGCCCGCTCCATAGAGGCTGCCTCCTGGACACAGCCTCTGCACACTCCTGTGTCTGACACCGTTCCCCTTCTAGTGCCACAAACCAAACACTGTGGCCTAGAAGGCATTCCGTCTCCGATTATCTCTTTGCAGTAATGCAGACTCGGATAAAAGACTAGAGCTCTGAACCTGCTGTCAGCAACGTTGTGCGCTAGCAACTATCCCTTTAAATCTCAAGCTCCTTCTCTTTTTTTTTTTTTTTAAATTTAAAAGTCAAAAATTTTCCTGCTTCTTCACCCGCCCCCAGCACCCTCCGGTGCTGCGTGGTGTTAAACGAGGTACCCCTTAGGCAAAGGGAACCCCCTCAGCAGCACTCCCTGCAAACCACAGTGCAGCTGTTTCCCGCTCAAATGCCATGCGGCACGGCCTGCACTGCGCTGTTCAACACAGAGAAAATGGCACCGAAACCCAGCCCCGCCGAACTATAGGACTCTTACCTCCGCTTCGGCTGTTTTCGCAGTGTCCGCCTCCCCCCAGGCTCAGCCGGAAGTGCGGCTTCCGCTACGAGGGCGAGAACTGACTTCAGCTCAGCAGCGCCGCTTTAACGATCTCCGTTTCTACCGCGGCTGCGATCTTTGTGCCGCGGCTGAGACACTGAAGAACCAGCTGTGCTGCGGTTACCGCGACTACCGGCTCCTCACCCAAATAGGTGGGTTCGGGAGTCTGAGTCTTCCCCCCCGTCACTGCTGCAGTCCCTGTTACTGAAAACGAGGAGGGGGAGCAGGAGGTGGTGAGGGGGGCATTCCTCAGCTTTCTTATGGTAAATTTAAACAGAAATTTAAAAATAAATGATTCCTCTAAGTCTAGCCAGATTAAATTAAAGTAAATTAAATACATTTTGGTAATTCTCTTCTTAATTATCCCTCAGGTGAGCCCTGGACCTCTGGGCTCAGACAACCTCCAGCTGCTTGGAGACTGAAATAACGGGAGCCGGGAGGCGGTCCCTCGGGTATTCATACCAGTGTCATCAACAAAGTGATGTCAATCTGTCTCCAAGCTGCTAGAGGAGGTACTAAACTCCAGAGGTTCGGGATTAGACTGGAGGGACGATAAGGAACTGACAGTTTATGGTAATTAGCTAATCTCATTTCAATTGTTTACTAAAAATTCTTAAGAAAGCTCTCTTATCTTAGGTAATGATTTGACTCACATTACTTTAAATATTGTCAGTAATATCACTATCTGAACAAAGAAGACATCTCAGCTCAAAGGAAGGAAATCAGGACACAAACAAAAGTAACAAATAGATTGTTTATGAAATGACCTGAATTGTGCTCAAGAAATTTTCATCAAGATGGTTGTGTTGGAAGAAAGTGAGAAGTCTCTACAGAAGGTGAAAAAGAAAAACGGCCAAAATGGATGACCAAAGAAACTCTGAAAATTGCTGAGAAACGCAGGGAAGTTAAAGCCAGAGGAGAAAGAGGCAACTGCAGAATGCAACAGATTTCCAACATGCAGCAAGACAAGACAAGGAGAAGTACTACAATGATGCATGCAATGAAATAAAAGCAGAAACTATTAGAGGAAGAACAAGATCGGCTTTCCTAAAGCTACAAGAGTTAAAGAAAAAATTCCATCCTCGAACTGGAATGTTACAAGATGCTCAAGGATCCATGATGAATGATGCTGAGAAGGTGGAAAGAATATACAGAGTCGTCATATAATAAAGATCAAGTGGACCAACAGCCATTTCAACCTGTACCTTATGATCAGGAACCATTGGTGATGAAAGAAGTCAAAGCAGCATTGAAAGCCTTATCAAAAAACAAAGCACCAGACATTGATGGTATTCCCACTGAAGTATTACAGAAACCTGATGCAGCTGTTACCATACTTACAAGGCTCTGCCAGGAAATTTGGAAGACATCATGGCCAATTGACTGGAAAAGATCTGTGTTTATACCAATACTAAAAGAAAGGTGACCCAACTGACTGTGGAAATGATCGCACAATTGCTCTGATCCCACATGCCAGCAAGATTCTACTCAAGATTATTCAGCAAAGACTACAACCATATCTGAAGTGCAAGCAGGGTTCATGAAAGGGCGAGGAACGAGAGACATCGCAGATGGGAGATGGATCCTTGCAAAAGCTAAAGAATACCAAAAGGATATCTATATGTGTTTTTATTGACTACAGCAAGGCTTTTGACTGTGTAAACAATGAGAAATTCTGGTCCACATTAAGAAGCATGGGTATACCAGAACACCTAATCCTTCTCTTGCACAACTTTTACATTGATCAAGCAGCAACAGTTCAAACAGAACAAGGAGAAACAGAATGGTTTAAAATCAGCAAAGGTGTACAAGACAAGACTGCATACTTTCCCCCTACCTGTTTAATTTATATGCAGAACAAATCATCATAGAAACAGGACTGTATGAAGACAACCGAGGTGTGAAGATTAGTGGGAGACTCAACAACCTTCACTATGCTGATGAAACCACATTACTTGCTGAAAGTGAAGATGATATGAAACATTTGCTTCTCAAGATCAAGGAACATAGTCTTTTTTTTAAATACTTAAGTTTATATATAATCAAGACAAATCTTGAGAGAAAAGAAATACAAAGGAGAATTACATTAACATTAATACATATGAAAGGAAAGAAAATCCAAATAATGTCTTGTAGTCCACATGTTGAAGAGTAGAGAGGCCTAACAAAGCCCAACGCAGGAGAACCTCAAGCAAATTAAAAGGCAAAAGAGCATAACAAATTCAATAAATTCAAAAAGGTCCCTGAGAACACAGGCTAAATAATAGGAGAGATAATAACTATGTTACACTGACACTTATCCATCAATAACTTGGCATTAATAAAAGTAGCAAGATCAGTAGGTTGAAAGAAAACATCTCTCAAAGATTCATATAACACCAAGCATTTACAAGGAAATCTTAAGAAAAAGGACCCCCCCAATCTGAATAAGTCCAGGTTTATGTAAAATTGTTTCCTCCTCTTCTGCGTCTCTTTAACAATGTCAGGAAACATGGAAATTGAAAGACCACAAAAGTCTCCAATCTTTTTTTGAAGAACATTCTCAGCAACCACTCTTTATCGGTAACCAATGCACAGGAGACCAATAATGTAGATGAGACACACGTCCCACCACCGGAATCCTCAAGAAACTCAGACACATTTAAAACTTCTATATTAGAATCTTCTCCCAAAGCCACTGGTTCTTTCTTTCCTTATGGAAGATAGTAAACCTTTGTCAAAGGTGGAATTAAATCTGGAGGCACTTTCAATACCTCTTGCAAGTTATCTCTTATCTTTATCTTTATTTGACACACTTGATATACTGCCTATTACCGGAGTGTTAAGGCGGTTTACAATAAAAAAAAAGTAGGACTGCTTAAAGAAAGGTAGAAAGGAACGCCAGTAAATGGATAGGAAAGCAATTGAGAAAACAGAAAGAAAAGAATAATAAAGAACGACGGAGAACACAAAATGTGGTAAGCGACATATCAGGTGACAGACAATAGGACGAAACAGCGGACAACATGGTACACTATGGATGACATAACATCGATAGACGACTTTGTGACAACGGTGGGGTAGGGGAGCATGGGAAGAGGGGGTAGGTAAATCGGGGAGGGATGGGGGAGTGGAGCGAATGCTAGGGAATCTAGACTGTTTATCTTGGGGAGACGCCGGTGAAGAGTGCATCTGGTTGGTTGGGGGAGTCTGGGGGGAAAGAAAGATCAAAAGCCTGACAAAGAGATAGGTCTTAAGAAGAACTTTGAACCGGGGAAAAGATAGTTCAGTGCGGATAAGGTACGGGAGAGAATTCAATAGGGCAGGGCTTGCGAAGAAAAAAGCAGCGTGACGAGTAGATTCGAGGTGGGCCTGAGTGGGGGAGGGTAGGAAAAGACGGTTACCATGTGCGGAACGTAACAGGCGGGGGGTAGGTTGAAGGAAGATAAGATCGGCTAGATACTGGGGAGTGTTGGTGTGGAGAACCTTGTGGGTAAGGGTAAGAAGCTTATAGACGTAGCGAACCTTGATAGGGAGCCAGTGAAGGGAGAGAAGACAGGGGGTGACATGGTCGCGGTGAGAAGAGAAAGTGAGAAGACGAGCAGCGGTGTTTTGAACCAGCTGCACCCTGCGGAGTTGATACTGGGGGAGGCCTGCGAATAGGGAATTACAGTAGTCAAGGCGGGTAGTTACCAAAGAGAGAACCAGTGTCGGGGGAAGGTGAGTGGAAGTAGACAGTGAACGACCCTGATCTTGCGAAGTTGGTAGAAGGAGCTACGCACCACCCCGGAAATGTGCTGGTGAAAGGACAGTGCAGAGTCCAAGGTAACACCAAGGTAGCGAAGAGTTGGAACTAAAGGAACTAACGATTTAGACATAGACGGTGCCAAAGTAGGGGAAGGGGCACCGAAAGTGAACCAAATAGCCGCTGACTTAGAGGGATTAATGATAAGGAAGTTGTCGTGGAACCAGTCAGCAACGGAAGTAAGACAGTTGTTTAGGCGAGAGAGGTCTGGGGCTGATGAAGACGTATGATGGATCAGAAGGATGTCATCAGCGAAGTAGTAAGTGGATAAACCAGTTTAACCAGTTAAACATATCTAGGGCCGTGACACCCCTCGTCTTGGGAAAATTCAAAACCCTCAGGTTCACAGCCCTAGCTGCATTTTCCAGAACCTCCATTTTATACCAGAGAACCCTATTATCCTTAAGCAAAGATGTAGTAGATTCTGACAATGTTACCAATTGACTTCCATAATCTTCTACTTGCAATTTGAAAATGTTCACAGTTAGTCACCACGGAATCAATTTGGCTTGAGTTTTCTTGAATCCTAGAGGAAAGAGCCATGGTCTGACTATGTACTGCATCCGAAAGAGAAATAATTGCCTCCCAAAATTACCTCCAATGTGAAGACTCTGGATCTAAGAAGAGAAACAGGTGCAGGAGTGGAGGTCAACAAAGTCAAAGTCAACATAGTCTTAAGATGGGCCTGCACTTTAATGTAAAGACGACAAAGATCCTGACAACTGGCAAAATCAATAAGTTCATCGCTGATGGAGAAGAAATTGAAAAATTTGATACAGTGAACGACTTTAACCTATTTGGATCAACTATCAATATATCAACTATAGATAACAGCACAGCATGCAGATACAGGACAGTGAGTGAGAAGGGCGGCCTGGGTCTAGACTTACCAAACCCCATCAGGGGGGTTGTTCTGTCCACTCTCTGGCCCATCAGTGCAGGAACCCAGAAGTGCTGGACACAGGGCAACTGCCAACTTAAGATAATAGGTGTATACAAGCTCTGAGCAAACGTGGGGCCAAATATTTCAATCTTACAGGCCACAAAGACCTTAATCTGGGTAGGGGAGACAGGCCTTTCTGCACCAGTCCACACACCTCACCACCTGCTGTAGGCAGACAATAGTGTCTTCTCTCAGTGCTGCAGCAGCAGATATAGTAATGATGATCACCAATGGAAATTGCTCTGGTCTGTCTCTACTTGCTGGCTATGGAACATAACCCAGTCGTCTGGACTGGTCTAGCAGGATAACAAAATATATGTTTGTGTCACTTAGAAACAGTTAAATCAAAAAAGATGCAAAAACTGAGTGTAGGATACAAGACAAGCCAGGAGAGAGATAAAAAAGTACTGGGTAAGTGGCGTTTTTCCAGTATTTATCCAATAAAACACCTTTTTTTACATCAAGTTATTTTAATCAGTATTTATTGGTTAAAAACTAAAATTAGATGCCCTATTTATGCACCAACAGTCAGACCTGAGAGGAGGAGTGGCCTAGTGTTTGGGGCAAGGTACTTCAGGCCGGAAGGTCGGGGGTTCAAATCCCACTAGAGGACAGCAACCTTGGGCCGGAAGGACTGGGGTTTCTAGTCCCACAGGTGCTTCTTGTGGTCTTGGGCAAGTCACTTAACCCTCCATAGCCCATGTTCCCTGTAAAATAGTTATCTCCAAGTTATAATGCCTTGTTCAATGTAATTTCAGTTTGTTCAATGTAAACCGCACTGATGCAGAATAGCGCGGTATATAAGAGAATTAAAATACAAATACAAATACATAAAAGAATAAAATAAAATAATGCTTCTAACTTGACATAAAATGGAAAAAGGATTTGTTCCTATCCCATTTGTCTATGCAACACAGTAACCTATGGTTATTGTATTGAATAAGTTTGGCTTTTCTTTTTTAGGATTAGCCCTGAGTTTCTCTCACTGAAAACCCTGCAGTTTTAATGCATTGCTTAGAAATGCATAGTGTGCCCTATAACCATTCTATCTCCACTACCTATTTTGGGGGTATTCATACGTCAGATAAAACACTCATTCAATTCTTAAGATTTTATTTTGCAAGGGATGGTATAACATAGGACTAGGCAGTACTAAACAGTGAAGCAGAACAGAGTCAGAGACGGTTTCCTAGTATTCTCAGTCTCTAAACATATATTTTGGTTTTGCCTTCCTTGGACAAACTCCTTCACATTCCTTAGTCTTTGGCCTTTACTATTTTCATTGAAGCCTTTGGGCTCCCAAGTATTCTTCTACAGGTCCACACCCTCCTAGTTTCTTTACCTTCAATAAGGAGAAATTTAAAAAAAACAAAACAAAAAAAACATACCTAATAAAATTTCCTTTCCTTGAATCCTGCTAGACCACTTCAAATGGTGGGTTAGTCTCCCTTGCCAGATTTGAGCAACTGTCAATGACGTCTTCAGGAGGTATAATCACTGGGCAGCCCTGAGAGAAGCCAGTAAGTCTTCCTAAGCATTAGGCAGATATTGAAAAACTAAGAGACAGAACTCCAAAACAATTAGAAAAACACAGTCAACAACTGAAACAGCCAAATTTATCGTACAGCTGGTCAGGCTCTGTAACAGATTTGAATGCAAAGACAGCAGGACTTGCTAGACTAGTCCAGATGAGTGAGAGGAAGGTGATGCTCTGGCCAGAACAGACTTGCTAGAAGCATCAGCACTTGATCCCACATGCAACCTGTAATGTGTCAAAAAAGGGTACTCAAGGAGGACTAGGTAGCTACCTTACAGAAGTCCTCTGGGGACGCCAAGGCCAACTCATTCCAGGAGGAAGCCTGTAACATAGTTGAGTGAGATTGGACACCAGAACCCAATTTCCAGCCAGAAGGTATGCTGAACCAATGGCCTCTTTGATCCAGAGGGAAATGGAGGACTGGGCCGCTGCCTTTCCTTTCCTTGGGCCACTGAAAAAAGAAAAAAAAATCCCACAAAAACATGGACCTTTCACCGAAAGGCATTAGTCATCTCCAGATAGCTAAGTAACAGTTCGAGAAGATTTACAGAGGAAACCAACCAGAGGTTGCACTCCGCAAAGGAGGGCAAAACCACTGCCTGATTTAAATGAAAGGAGGAAAATCGCCTTTGGAAGGAAGGATGGAAATTGTAAAAGAATCAGTGTAAAAGGCTCCTAACGGGACAATGCCTGAAGCTCCAAGACATGTTTGGTAGAAATAACCACCACCAGAAAAACCTTAAGCAGACCTTGACAAGTTTTGTGCAGATTAAAGAGCCAAGCCAAAATCTTATGAGCCCATGCTTGTGACTTGCTCATGTCACCCCCACCCCTCCCTTGCGCTAGTCTCATGAGACCAGTGCCTGAGTTCCTACACCATGTGTCATCTTTAGAGAACACCTATAGTTTCAGATAGCAAGTGTCTGTGTCTTCTTGGGGGAGAGGAATGCACCTGTCAGTAAACTGGCATTGTGCCCTTTTGTCCTCATACATTCATCCCTTGACTTTTAGCCTTGCACTCTTCCTTTCCCCTCAAATCCCTCCCCACTTTGTTCCCTTCCAGAGACTCTTCTCCTTCCCCATAGTACTTCCACCCCCCCCCCCCCACCCCACTTTTCTTTTTTTTTTCTTTTAAATTGCAGGCCCCCAACTGGCTCTCCTCTTCTGCCTGCAGGAAATGGGATTCCTTCAGTCAGCGATCACAGCCCTCCCTCCTGTTCTGTCTGGGGGATCCGATATCCCATAGGCAGAAGAGAAGGAAGGCCACAATCGTAGCTCAGATGCAAGCTGTTTGCCTGCAGGGAACTTATCTACCACAGACAACTTGCATCTAGGCTGCTATCGTGACCTCCCCCTCTTTTCTGCCCATGGACAGCGAGAGCCAGAGTCAGAGCCAAATCACTGACACGATCCCAGCACTTCTGCCCATGGGGGAAGGGATCTCCAGGTTATTGATGTTTTTGGGGAAGTGGCCAGAGGTTTTTCCAACCATCACATGGTCACTACTGCTGTCAACATCAATTTGACATTTTCCCTGATCAGATCATACAGAGTGTCTGCCAGATGCAGCCCCTGACTCCAGATGGGCCACCTCTGGGCTATCTGGCAGCTGCTGCAGAAGAGTTCTGGCTATGAAATTGGCAGATTATGCTTGTCTGGGAGCCCAAGGCCGAGGCTGCAAAAACAAACAAAAAACATTCAGGAAGGTTCCACCATCGTATCTTGGGCCTCTGAGCCTCCCATAACACCTTGGGCTGGAATAGTCATGTATTTAGTCACTGCCATTACCACGGCGTCCACACATAGCAGCCCAAAGAGCTGATCCAGCTTGCCCTGAGGCAGTGGATATAAATGAGCCAGGACCTTTGGCCCTTTGAGGGCCAAATCCAGGTGCTCCCTCTGGGTGACCAAGAGCTTCTTTAGGGCTTCTGGCAGCAGGAAGAACCAACAATTCGATGCCCTTCAAAATGGGATTTTCTTTGGATGGTGGGTCAGGAGCAGTTCTTCTAGCCCTACAACCGGCATGGCATTCCAAATCAACATTGTGAGGTCCTCCCAGTGGACAAGATGGACCACTGATGGGTCCTTTCCATCTAGAAAGGGGGGGGGGCCCCCTTCCTCCTTCGATTCTCCTCCCAACACAAGGAAATCCTCTTCCGCTACCCAGTTCATCTCTGCAGCGAAAAATGCCTGCCCTTTGGGGGAGCGCCCAGGTGAATGGGAGAAGTGGGGCCATTTAGCCCCAGACACAGCCATGGCAGTGCCACCCAAGGGCCCAGCTTTTCCTGGGGGAGGTTAAAGCCCCAGACCCCCTTGGAGGGGGCTGCCAAGCAGCTAAACATGATTAAAGGCAGCCCAGGAGCTGTTTCAGTAGCTGCTGGTCTCCACTGAGTAAGCTCTCTTGTGGCCCTAAAGGGCCCACAGGTCCTCCCCAGCTGGAGACAAGGACATCCTCCACCCTCCGAGGGGCCACCAAGAGATCCCCAATTAGTAACGCCCACTCTGAGGCTGCAGCAGATGAAGACTGTCACAATGAGAAGGCATTGGGCCCACTGTTCCCTCTAAGCTGTGCGCGTGTGCGCGCACACACACCTCACCGAGCGAGCGCACATACTTTACAACAGAGCGCACAAAAATTATGGCTCTGATTCTGATAGAAAACACAGACGTCTTAAAATTTAAAAGCTATGATTGTAATTACTAGAAATTTTCCGCTTCGTTTAGTAATCGTCTATTTTTATTTAATTTGATTAAAATCAATGTGGTATACTTACTGTATTCTGACATGTAGTCAAATTTTAAAGTATATAACGCCGAGTGTCATTATGTGGCGCACAAAAATTTAACTTTCCTTCAAAAGCTGCACACAGCTGATATTTTATGCGCACACAGCCTACAGAAAATTAGAGGGAACATTGATTGGGCCCCAATGCCAAAAATACCCTGGGCCCTTACATCCCTATCACACTGAAGACTAAAGGAGCCCGCTGCTGAGTTCACCCTGCAAGTGCAACACTGGGCACAAGTGTGGGCATGAGGCTTGCTTGCCCTACTCCGTGCAGCTGAGGTAAAAAAAGGCAAAAAAAAAAAAAAAAAAAATACAAAAAATGGCCAAGAAAAGCCTGCCAAACAAACCACAGCACGGGCAGTGAAAAAACTGACAGCAGCGAAAATAATAGAACCAGAAAAAAATAAAAGTTGGGAGTCCTGAAATGGGAGCCCCCATGCCTGTGAGGCCCATTGGGGTTCTCCAAAGGCTTACACAGGCTAGGAAAAACCCTACGGCTTAGACCGACCTAACTGGCTTTTTTTTTTTGCTTTTTTTTTTTTAAACTGCTTTATGAAGCAAGATAGCCAATAGAGTCCATTGAAACAAATGGGCAAAAAAGGTGAAATTAAGCCTTACCTGCTAACTACCTTTTCTTGAATCCCGCCAATCCAGTCTAGATGCATGGATTGTGCCCCTCAGCCAGCTGAGCATGACCACTTTGTGATGATATCTTATAAGGGGCTCTGTGCATCAGCAGGTTGTCCAGTACTGTCTAGCAAAGCAGAGTGTCAGCCTTCCAACCAACAGCCGAAACGTCATGCACACCATAAAACAGGGTTTCCCCCCTCCCCCCAACGCTCACCAATATACAAAAAAACCCTGAGGCAACAGTAGCTCAAGCCAATGTGTCTCTGCATGCCTGGCGTCATCTTCCCTCACACTCTCTAATTCTCCTAAACGTGGAAACATGAACACACACAACACAGGAGCGCCTATTTCCACACCACGAGCCCCCGAGCCATCAAGACAGAAAAAAAAAACAGGAACCTGCCACCACGAACAGACATTGCCAACAGACCCTGCCACTCTCGAGCAAGTGAAACACTGGGCGAGTTCTCGACTGAACTGGAGGGATTCAAGTAAAGGTAATTGGCAGATAGAAGGTGAAATTAGGCCTTCTCTCATCCCTCCACACCAGTACCGTCTACAGGGCAGTACCTGTGAGACATCCTTGCAGCACCAAGGCTCCAAAAAAACAGGCTTCCTCCCGCACCCAGAGATCAAGACTATAAATGTTTGATTAACAGATATAAGGCCACTCAGGTGGCCGCCCTACAACTTTGCCCAGCGGAACACGACACACCTCTGTCCAGTGCCCACCTGAGCACTCATTAAGTGGAGCCGTAGATCGGACGGCATCAGTCTGCGTCCCAACAAATAGGCGGTAGAAATAGTCTCCTTGAGCCATTGGACAATGGATGCCTTCGCCACTGCTTTGCCGTGGCATGCCCCTCTGAACAGCACAAAGTGCCTTTACGAGTGACTGAAGGGCTCAGTCTTCCGCAAGTACAGTCACAGAGCCCTCTTAGTATTGAGCAAGCGCAAGCTGGGATAGGCCCCTTCAGAACCCTTGGTGCGAAGGACAGAGAATGCGATGGGTTTGTTGAGATGAAGCACGAACACTACCTTCGGTAGGAAAGAGGGTACCATCTTCAATACTACCCTGTACAGGTGGAACACCAAGTAAGGCTTGCGATAGGACAAGGTCTGGAGCTCAAAAATCCTCCGAGCTGAACAAATCGCCACTAGAAACACAGTCTTCATTGCGAGGTCCTTCAGCGAAGTCTTCTTTAGGGGCTCAAAGGGAGGCCCTGTCAGGGCCATCAGCGTGACATTCAAATCCCATAGTGCAACCACTAGCCACTGTGGTGGGAACACCTGTTTAACAGCCTGTAGGAACCTCACCACGTCTGGATATGTCACCAATGAGACATCCCAAATCATAGCTCAGTAACAAAATAAGGCTGCTACCTATACCCTCAGGGAGCCCAGAGTCAGACCTTTTTCTCCAGACCAGCTTGCAGAAAAGCCAGTATTTGGGGAACAGAAGCAGAGAGCACCTTAGTACCATAATCTGTACACTAGCTCTCAAATACTCACCACATGCGAACATACAAGGGGTGGAGCACTTCTTCACCTTCAGGAGGGTCACCATCACAGCCGGGGAGTATCTCCTCTTTCATCTGCGACCTTTCAAGAGCCAAGAGTGAGAATTGATCCACCTGAGGCATCAGCAGCAGGCCCTGATGCAGCAGGTCTGGGCATGTTGACAGGTGCCAGGGAGTGACTGCCATGAGATGCAGAAGGTCCATGTACCACAGTCTCCATGGACAATCTGGGGCAATGAGGACCATCAGCTCCCAGTGTTTCTCTATCCGGTGAAGCACCCGGCCTATCAGAGGCCAAGGAAAAAACACAGAGTAGGTCCTCCTGTGGACATGGCTGAACCAGCGTGTCAAACCCCTCTAACAGGCACCTGCACTGTCTGCTGTAAAAAAACGGCTCACCTTTGCACTGTTTGCTGAGGACATCAAGTCCATTACTGGCTGTCCGAAGCATCGCGTGAGACTCAAAAAAACCCTCTTCCAGGGACCACTCCGCTGGGTTCAATCAATGGTGGCTCAGAAAATCTGTTTGCACATTTGTCTGCAGCCCATGTGTGAAGGTTCGCCTCCATGAGGTCCGGAACTCTAAGCAGTGGTCATCACTGTGTGCAAGGGTGAGAGTCTCCATGTGAAAACGCGGCACCCACAAGGCTATGCTGACATGCTTGAGATCCAGAATTGGACGGAAGGACCTATCCCTTTTTGGGCACCACAAAATAAATGGAGTATCAACCGGTACCACACTGGCCTATGGGCACGAGGTGGACTGCCTGCATGCGGACTGGCATTTCCAGGGTTGTCCCCAACCACTCTGCACTTTACCATGGATTTGCAGGGAGAGACCAGGAACGCATCAGGAATTGGGTATGCCAGCTCCAGCACGTACCCCTCCTGAATGATTTCCAGCACCCACTGGTCTTGCGCGATTTGGACCCAAGACAAGTAGAAGAGTCTGAGACATTCCTCAACCTTGTTCTCTGCTTGGGTCGCCCTAGTTTCATTATGACTTCTTTGCAGGCCCTCCAGCAGAGGAGTAATAGCCCCTACCCGAGCCTCGGCCATAAAAGGAGGGATTCCCCCTGGAGAGATAATACATCTTCTGAAAAGGTGAGAAGCATGTCGCTTGGAATCTACGAAAATCCTGGAACTGATCCCTCAAGGCCGTCAAGGCCTTGGCAACTCTGGACTTATCCTCCAGCAAACAACCCCCCTTGGAGTCCCCAGGTGCTTAACCAGCTTTCCCTTAAACAGAAGTTTAGACTGGCACACCTTGGAGGACACATATGCAGACCAATTATGGAGCCAGAGGTGGCGGCAAACCACCACTGCAGAGGCCATGCTCTTGGAGGAAGCCCACACCAAGTTGTAAAAGACATCAGCGAGGCATGGTGTCCCAGATTCCAGCAATACCAGTATTTGGCCCATCCCTGACTCGAGAAGTCCCTGGTCCAATGCAGACACACTCGGGTAGCACAGACCCTACAGATGGATGTTGAGTGAGGACATTGGTCTCCAACCTCCTGTCCTGTGGATCCTTAGGAGTGGCCCCACTGGGATTGTGGGGTTTTTTGTAACTGCGGTGACCAAGGCATCCACCTTCTTAACCTTAAGGACCCCCCCCCCCACACACACACACACACTCTTTTGGGAAGAGTGGCTACAAGCAGGACATGGGCCATCCTCCACACAAAATGGCTTTGGGGAGGTCCCAGCTCCATGTTGATCATCTGCTTGATGGCCTTGTGAACTGGAAAAAAGTCCTATGGGGCTTGAATGCCCTGGAGAAATGGATCCTCCAAGCTGAGTTCCTCAGGTGGGGGACCCACCACCATGTTCAAGGTCCCCAGGGAACATGCAATCAGGTCCACCAGTTCTTCTTTGTGGAACACACGGACCATTTAGGCTCATCAGCAGAGGGGAGCTCCCCCATCTCAGGAGGCTCCCCCCCAATCCCCAGAAGTCCTCTCAAGGTGGTCTCCAGAGGAATTGGACCTGGGAGAGTCAGGATCCCCGAGTTGCCTAGGCAGGGCCCCTGGGTCTCTTGGCCAGTAGTGCCTCCTCCAACTTTGAAGACAGCAAGCAATCCAGGCTGGCACCTGATGCAGGTCTCTCCATCTTGGAGATATTGTGTACCCTGGCCCTGCTTCAGCAGGAAGGCCCTGTGAAGCAACAAAAACTCTGGGGCAAAAGGCATCCCAGAGGACAAGTCCTGTGGCTCAGAGTGGGAACAATTCTTCCCCCCCCCCCCCCAAACAGAGGAGGACTCCGAGTCCTTGGCAGACCGTGGCTTATCCCCTGTGGCGGAACTCTGCAAAATGGTTGTCTTTCCCGTGCTCTGCAGGCCACACTGCTTGCTTGCATGTGGAGCTGCTGTCTTCCCTATGGGTGAGGCTTTGTCCAGCGCCGAGGAGGGACCGCCTGAGGCATCTAAAAGTTGCTTCTGCTGATCTGCTCTCCTCTGAGCAGATCTGGAAGAGGCTCGCCACCGATAAGGTCCCCCTGCACATTCCACACGTCATGCAGGCCTGCTGGCATGTCAACCATGTGCCCAACAGCAAGATCCCCAGCCACCAAAAAAGAAAAAGCCACTGCAACACACACACACACAACCGTGAAACACACAGAGCAGGCAGCCGCCAGAAGCAAAAGAGCATTGGCCAATGAAAAGAGCAAGCAATATTACAAAAAACAAGGTACACGCACCACCTGGGACCTGGCCACCGTAGCAAAGCTTTGGCGTCCCGGTCCTGGATGCAGCAGCAGCAGCGGGGATGGCAGGATAGTGGGGAGGGACCCGGGTATCCGCATTTATATCCAACATACAGATGAGTCAGTCACCATTCCAATGGTTCACGATGCTCACAGATATATAGAGGCAGGGCTGCCGTTCATTGAGTCAGTTCCAGATTCTTTATATTTCTTATATTCTTATATTTCTTTCTTTTTTTTTTGGCCTCAAATCAAAAGTGCTCTTTTGATTTTTTTTTAATTAGCTGTCCACAGATTAAACACCAACCACTGACACTCCAGGGAAAGAAAAAATATGATGTGGCCTACCAGGCCACTCTCCAATCCCAGAAGTACAGTCCAGATGCACAGATGCTCAACCACCTGCTGAGACTGAGCAATACTTGACAAACTGTTGATGCCCCTTATAGGATGGCATCACAAAGCTGTCATGCTCAGTCTCCACCTGCTGGTTGGGGGGAACTCCTCACGCATCTGGATTGGAGGGATGATATGGAAAACAAAGCGTGAAAAGATTAGAAAAATAAAAAGGGGGGGGGGGTCGTCAACTTGGACCCAAAGGAATCAGCTGGGGAATGTAGAAAAGCAATAGGCAAAACTGAAAGGGACTATGTTAAGGGTAACAAACCTTTTTGTTAGAAAGTTAAATACATGTAAAAGGAAAAGGAAAAAAAAGGAGGAGACCACTATGGTTCCCAAACGTAGCTGAAAAGGTGAAGAAAAAAAAAAAAAAAAAAAAGAGGATGGCGTTTATAAAATGAAAGATCCCAGAGAGGAAGACAAGCATCAATATTTGGAAAAACTCAGAGAAGCTAAGAAAATAGTCAGGAAAGCAAAAATACAAAAAGGAAGATAGCACCAATGCAATAAAATGGGGGGGGGGGACATTTTTTCAGATATATTAGCAAGAGGAGGAAGTGAAAAAATGGTATTGTCAGACTAAAGGGGGAAGGGCAGATATATGTAGAAGCTGATGAGGATAAAGCAGAATTGCTTAACAAATATTTTTGTTTGTGTTCACAGATGAAGGGCCAGGAGCAAGACCTCATAAAACACCCAAAAATAGGAGCAGATCTTGAATGATTTTCAGAAGACTGAGGTTGTGAAGAACTAGCTAAACTAAAAGTAGACAAAGCAATGGGGCCAGATGGGATACTTCTGAGATTATTGAAGGAACTTGGGGACATCCTGGCGACGCCACTAACTGACCTTTTCAATGCTTCTTTAGGGTCAGGAGTGGTCCTAGTGGACTGGGGAAAGGCATATGTGGTCCTTTTACACAAAAGCAGAAGTAAGGAAGAGGTTGAGAACTACAGGCCAATTAGTCTGACCTCTGTTGTGAGTGAATTAATGGAAACTCTGCTAAAACCTCACACATTGAGGTTTCTGGAGTCCAGTGGATTGTAGGATCTGAGGCAGCATGGGTTTACCAGAGGTAGGTCTTGTCAGACAAATCTGATTGATTCTTTGACTGGGTGACCAGAGAGATGGACTAAGGGAGAGCCCTAGATGTGGGATTTCAGAAAAGCCTTTGACACCATTCCACATAGGCGACATAAATTGAGCACCCTAGGGATGGACCCTAAAGTGGCTGACTAGGTTAGAAATTGGTCGAGTGGGAGGCGACAAAGTGTACAGGTAAACGGAGCTCACTCTGAGGAGATGATGTTACCAGTGGTGTGCCACAGGGATTTGTCCCTAGTCTGATTCTTTAACATCTTTGTTTGTGATATTGCAGAAGGGCTGTTGTGTAAGGTTTGCCTCTATATGAATGATACCAAAATCTGCAATAGAACGGACACCGAGGAATGAGTAGATAATATGAAGACAGATCTAGCTAAGCTTGAAGAATGGTCAAAAATTTGGCAGCTGAGAATTTAATACTAAAAAATGCAGTGTCATGAATTTTGGCTGCAAAAATCCAAGGGAGTAATACAGTGTAAGGAGCGAAGTACTTCTGTCCACGAAAGAAAAGTGGGACCTGGGCGTGGTTGTTTGATGATATTAAAGTGGTTAAACAGGTAGAAAAGGTGACAGCGAAAGCCAGAAGGATGCTTGGGTTGCACAGGGAGAGCAAGAGCCAGCAGAAAAAAAGGAGGCGACAGTGCCTCTGTATAAATCTCTGGTTTATGTTTATTACATTTGATATACTGCTGAGGCCGAAGCATTAGAGCGGTTTACAATACTATATCATTTAAGAAAATATGAAAATAACGCCATTTATGAGATAGGACAGAGATAGTTAAAAAGATAAGGGAAGGAGAAGGAAAGGAAACAGCAGGTTACCATGATATATAAGCATGACAATCCAGTCCACATCTTTAATGTAAACTTCAGATCAGATGCTACGGACTCACGCCTAAGGGCCACACCAAAGGGCCCTCTGGCGCGGGCCCGCCTCTGAAGCAGCGTTTTTTAGCCGTTATGCCTGGATGCTGATTGGCAGGCTGAAGGGGGAACGAGGGGCTCCTGCTCACACCACCGGTGTCGATGCTATTCTCCTGCGCGCCTCATGTACTTTATGAAATATACCGTGATTTCTGCAGGATTTGTTGTAGCATTTCAAAGACACATACATGCCTATGGGGGTCATTCCAGGAGCTCCACTCGTGACCTGCACCCCTGAAAATGGCCATCCAGACACGTCAACCACACCCGCGTCCCAAGAACCACCCTACAAAAGCACCACATTTACACATGTCCAGCACAATCACGTCTACGTCGCTCGGGAGAAAGATGGCAGCAATAAAAAGATTCACGTGCAACTCCGATTCAAGAGTGGTGCCACATGTCCAAAATCACCAGCAGACACGTCCTCATCCACACCCACTACTCGGCATGGACAGGAGCCCGAAAAACACTTGTCTCAGTCAGCTCCCAGCACCAAGGACAACAAGGCATTCCCGCCCGTTGCCACAATATTTTGGTGTGACCTCATTTGGAGTACTGTGTGCAATTCTGGAGGAGACCACACCTTCAAAAGGATATAAACAGGATGGAGTCAGTGCAGAGGGTGACTACTAAAATGATCAGTTGTCTTCGTTATAAGCCATATGGGAACAGATTTAAAAGATCTTAATATGTATATGTTAGAGGAAAAGCAGGATAGAGGAGATAGGTAGGCTTGTTCAAGCTGACTGGCTCTGGTTCTTCTTCTCTTCTTTTTGAAAGAACCCCAGCACACCTCAGAGAAGGGTCCCTCCCCCCATGAAGGGCTTCCCTCTTCCCCTTTCAGAGCACTGGTGCTTCAGCCACAGGAAAGAAATAAAGGAAAATAAATAGGGAGAAAATACAAAATAAAATAAAGCCCCAAATAAGGATTAAGATCCCTCAGTGAAGTCCCCACTAGGGAGCCACGTCTCTCCAGCTGCTTGGAGACAAATACTGGGAATGGGAGGGGCTTCCAGCTACCCAAGTATCCTCATGTCACAAGCTGTGACATGCTTAGTCTCCAAGCTGCTAGTGAGGTGTGACAACCCACAGGTGATTGGACTGGACTGGATGGACGTAAAGGAAGCATATGTTAGAGGAAAAGCGGGATAGAGGAGATATGATAGAGATGTTTCAATCGAAAGAGGCTCACCTGTGCATATATGCCTTGGAGGAATTTAAAGTAAGCTCTGCAACGAGGGGCCACAGGACGTGGTTAAAAGGGGATAGAGACTCAGGAGTAATATTCAGAATTTTTTCTTTACGGAAAGCGTGATAAATACATGGAATAGTCTCCCAGTGGAGATAGTAGAGATGATGGCAGTATCTTAATTCAAGAAACCATGAGACAAAAACAGAAGATCTCTAAGGGGGGGGGGTTGAAAAGAAAAAAAAAACAAACAAAAAAAAACACGACTATACTATTCGATACAGAAGGGCAGAAAAAGACCATATGGCCTATCAGAGTGGGATAGAAGGAAGGGGGAGCGGGGGAGGTCCAACTACTCTGTCAGCCCAACAGATGCTAGCATTCTGTAGGAAACGGTGCAGAATCCTGGGCGGCTAGCAGTTCAGGAATCAAAGGCATACCTTTGCTTGGAGCTCTAGGGGCCCTTCCAGACTCAATCCAAAGCTTCTGAGCTGTAGTGTGGATGAGGAGAGCCAAGCATAATCAGTACTGCTGCCACACCTTGCCACCTACAGGAGGCAGAGCATTACTGGCTTCTCTCATGGCTGCACCAGTGGTTATCCCTCAGGATGACATCACTGAAAGTTGCTCAAGTCTGCTTCTACTTGCTGGGAAGGGAAGAGAAGCCACTCATCTGGACTGGTCTAGGAGAATGATAAGGAAAAGTAGGTTGTGAAAGTAATTCTCCAGCTTCTTGCCTGTATCATTTTTTTTTATTATTATTTTTTTTTATTTCTATCAGAGCTTCTGTTCTTCTAGCATGCTATGGTACCTGCTGTTTAGCATACATGCTATCTTTTGTTCACGGATGTGATTTATCATGTTTTAGCTGAAAAACTCTGTTTTTCTTTAGGGTATATGTACATTTCTTTCCTCTTCCTTCCCTACCTATCAGGTCAGGAGGTACACTGAGCCCTTGGTAAATTTGTTTCCAATACGCTCTCCTGCTCTGAAAAATACTATGGGGTGGGAGGGGCATATTGAAATCATTTTAGCCAGTTAGGTGACCTGCTAAATTAGCTAAAATGTAGTTGTCCAGATATTCAGCAGCACTATCTGGATAGTGCCAACAAATAATCACCAGACTATGCAAAACACGCCTGGTTATAAACAGGGCAGTGCCAACCACTAACCAAATAGCCTAACTAGTTAAAGTTAGGACAGTCTTGAAGGACCAGAAAAGGGGACTGCTACTTCTGGAGAGAGATCTGCAATTGTGAGTATATACTTCTGGGAATTTTTCTTAAGGGACGTCTTTGGATTAAAGCTGATTAATCTGTGAACCCAGTTGATTTGTTAAATCACTCAGGGCATAGCAGCAGCAGTTTATGTTTAAATTTAAACACAGAAGAGAGCTTTCTGGTTAAATTTAGAACCCAGCAGAGAGCTTCTAGTTTAAATTTCATAATAAATCAGAGCCTAGCAGCAGCAAAGATGTTTAATTTAAATCAAATCAGTATATAACTTAGCATAAAAGGCAAAACAGGGTCAGTATTCTTTGAGCAACAAAAAGTCTTCTAGAGACCTTTACAAAGAAGCCTTCTACCTAGGGGGCAAGAGACCTGTGAAACCTTTTCAACAGGTGTTAACGCCAGGTGGCAAGTCAAAAGGCCATTTTGAAAGACTCTGTCTATCCAAGCAAGGACTGATAATCACCCAGGAAGTTGGTCACAGCTTACCTCAGCAGCACAGGATAGGGTACTGTGTAGCAGCCCTCTTTTAATAAGTCTTATTTCCCTCCCTCCCTACCCAACACCCACCCACCCCTGGGATAATCGTAGCTTTATAGGTACTTACACATCTTAAAGGAAAGGAGGTGCTCTCAGGTGCAGCTCGTTATCCAAATCAGTAATGCACTAAGGACCTGAGATCAATTAAGCTTCAGGTGAACAAGGTATATTAAACGTATTAGGTACACTTTTATTCGTATAAATTTCCATAGCAACCCTTAGTAAGTAAAGAACTTAAAGATCTAAACACAAGCTTAAAATTAAGATGCAGACAGCAGTCCAGCAGCTAGATGGGGGCTTTCCAGTCTTTTGCATTGAGTGTCACATGTATGATTTTCTCCCAGTTGGTGAGAGGTCTTACGTGTGCACTAGGTGCATGGAGCTCTTTGCTCTCAGGGAACGAGTTCGTTCTCTAGAGGCTAGAGTAGCAGACTTGGAAGAAATAAGAAAGACAGAGAGGTACATAGACGAGACCTACAGGGATACAGTCCTGAAGTCCCACCTCCTGTCTGGCAGCATCCCTGTTGCCATGGAGGAGAGAGGTCACGTGACAGGAGAGCATCAACCTGGTGTGAAAGGAAGTGATCCTGTAATTAGGACCTGTCCTCCAGGTGATGTAAAACCCTCTCGCACCGAGAAAGTTTCTCCAGGGCCATGTGCTCATGAGGAAAGGGTTAGGACAGTCGTTATAGTTGGTGATTCGATCATTAGGCATGTAGATAGCTGGGTGGCTGGTGGACATGAGGATCACCTGGTAACATGCCTGCCTGGTGCGAAGGTAGCGGACCTCACGCGCCACCTAGATAAGGTCTTAGATAGTGCTGGGGAGGAGTCTTCTGTCTTGGTACATGTCGGTACCAATGACATAGGAAAATGTGGTAGGGAGGTTCTGGAGGCTAAAATTTAGGCTTTTAGGTAGGAAGTTGAAATCCAGAACTTCCAGGGTAGGTTGGGCTCAGCCTCCAAGCTGCTGGAAGGGTTGCGTAACCCAGAAGTAAAGGGACTGGACTGGAGTGACGATAAGGAATACTGGATTCTGGAGCTGAAGAGGGAGCTCTTGTACAGTGACATAAGAATTCCGACATGCTCAATCCTCAGCTGCTGGTGAAGGGACATAACCCACGAGTACTGGACTGGATTTGAGGGATATGGATTGATATAATAGCTTCCACAATAAAAGCTTGAAAAATACAAAATTTACCATTCTCACAGTTCTTAAGATTATGTAGGCTTTGCTCTGATTTTGCAGAATATAAAAACACCAGTTCAAAGACATGTCCCATAGATTTATTTATAAAAAAAGATAACCATCTTGAACATATCGTACTGGGTATCAGAGAACGAAGTCAACACACAGACAGGATCTTTAAACAAAGTTAAGGCAAAGGACAGAGATGATAAATATATTTGCACTACTTAGTTTTCTCTCTTGTCATTTCATATACAAAAGATTTTATGCAAACACTGGCATATACTCCAAACTCTGTGTTGTTTTAAGAACCGGCAGTTAATAGTTGCCTACAACAGAGAAGCTTAGGAGACAATTTAGTCTCTTCCAGTTTACCCACCATTACAAAGGAAGTGGGGAGACAAACTGGCCCTTTTAAGTGTGGAAAATGCTCCATTTCTTCCGATGCATTAGTCATTGGCACTTATACACCCATGCTCCATTAAATGTTAAAAGTTATGACATATATCAGATTGTGACACTTCCCATGCAGTTTACACAAATTTGTCCCTGTGAATTGCTGTACACAGCAAAGACAATTTGTCTCATGCGTATCAGGATGCAGGAACATAGGAGCTGTGTAAAAAAAAAAAAAATTTCTTTGGTAACGTTTTCAATAATTTTAATTGTTTGTCATCAAAACCATTAAGACTACATTGCATGGTGATGACTAAGTACATTTTGCTGAGAAAAGAACATTATATTTTTGAATTCTATACCATCTCCCCCGCAAGCTTAAATAAAGCTATTGAATGTTATGTATTTTTATTATTTTACAATCCCTCTTTCCATTCTGTCCCTCCCACTCTTTTCCTTCCCTCCTCTTTTCCTATTCATCCAGCTTTTATGATTTAATGGAAGTACATATATTTATTACAGCATTCCTGTTTTAAGATAAAAACGAAAATAGCTAAAGAAAAGCTTTCATTTAAGTAAATATTTTTTAAAGTGAAATAAACAGCAACATACCTATTTAAACAAAGATCAGTTGGTCTCCTTACCCGCCTTCTTTCTCCCCACTTCCCTCTCTTCTCCCTTCCCCCTCCCCCCCCCCAAATATTCTTCCCTTGTTCACAAGGCTTGCCTAGAGAAATTAAATATTGCATGAATCAGTATCCAAGAAACTGTTACTTGTATGCTATAATGCCCCTTTTTTTTAGTTGGAGTTCCGTCATAAAAGTTGCCCTTTTGTGCCTTTAAGATCTTAGTGCCGCAGTGTTTTGCCCATTATATCTTTTGTCAATCAACGAGAGAGTGGGTGGTAATCTCCACTGATTTCATTTTTATTCACAACGTATGCATGGCATTCTTATTTTCTGTTTGCAGTTACTAGATAAGAAAGCTGGTAAACTTGGCTTCTTCCCGTCTGTTTTGCTCTTTTAAGCAGCAATTTAATCTAAAAAAAAAAAACACACCTTTATGCGTTTTTGATATTAAAGGCTTGATAGCCTTCAGTCGCATGCTAAACCATTTTGTTTTAAGAGTTTTTCTGTGCCATATTTTATGAATACCAGCTCTCCCCTTTTTGTTAACATGGTTTCCGATGTCTTGTTTTAGCAGCAGTGTCAGATGCTTAAGGGTATGTTTACTAATCGGCAGTGGCAGCTTCCTTGCAATAATTCGGGGCCACGGCCCCATTGAAGTCAATAGGGCTGTGGCTCCAATATCACACGGAAGCTGCTATCTCTGATTAGTAAACATACTCCTTTATGTCAGTATGTGGCACGCTTTACATATATAATTCTTTTATATATGCATTTTCACAGCTTTTTTACAGTCCTTAACAGCAGCAGTGTTAACATTGAAGTATATGTATTTGTTGATGCGACACCCAGAGTTATGTTTTAGCACTACAATTTGATTTAAGGAAGCACATATATTTAGTCGGATCCGATTAGTGCTATTAAGGGCTGCTTAATTTGGGAAGTTACCCATGACTGAAATGGTATTTAAAGGGGATGCATCGGAAGAACAGAAAAATAAATAGATAAACTGGGAAGATGTATTACAACTATTTGATAAACTAAAGAGTAGCAAATCACCTGAACCGGATGGTATACAGAGGGTGCTGAAAGAATTGAAATATGAGATCAGATTACTAATAGTAGATCTGCAAACTATCTTTAAAATCATCTGTATTACCTGAAGACTGGTGAATGGCCAATATAACACCAATTTTTAAAAAGGGTTCCAGGGGTGATCCAGGAAACTACAGACTGGTGAGCCTGACGTCAGTACTGGGCAAACTGGTAGAAACCATTATAAAGAATAAAACTACTGAACATGTAGATAGTTATGGTTTAATGGGGAAAAGACAACATGCTTTAGCCAAGGAATGTCTTGTCTTACTAATCTCTCATATTTTTTTGAAGGTATGAATAAACAGGTAGACAAAGGTGAACTGATCAATATACTGTATCTGGATTTTCAGAAAGTCTTTGACAAGGTCCCTCATGAGAGAGACTTGACAAAATTTTAAACAAAATCATGGGATTGAAGGCAGTGTTCTATTGTGGATTAGGAACTGGTTAAAAGGGAGATAGCAGAGGGTAGGGATAAATGGCCAATTTTTTCCCCAAAGGAGGAAGTGGAGTACCCTAGGGATCTATGCTGGGTCTGCTGCTTTAACATATTCATAACTGACCTGGAATAGGGAACAAGTAAGGTTATCAAATTTGCAGATGACACAAAATTATTCAGAGTTGTTAAAACCCAAGAGGAGTGTGAAATAAATGCAAGAGGATCTTGATAAACTGGAAGACTGGACATTCAAATGGCAGATAAAGTTTTATGTGCACAAGCACTGTGGAGCCAATGTGTCTTTTTGGGAAACGTCTAGGTACTTGTGACCTGGATTGGTCACTGTTGAAAACAGGATACTGGGTTTGATGGACCTTGGTCTGACCCATTATGGCATATCTTACATTCTTAAGCTAGAGCCCTTTTGTTCCCCTTCTCCTTTCACTTCCCTTCCCTTTTCCTGCCCCCTACCACTTCCCCTCATCTGTATTCTTTTGGTATGTTCATGATTTTCTTCTCTTTGGTTTGAGATAATGTAATTATCATGTTATCTTTTTCACACAATTCCAATTAAGACATTCAAAGTTTTTGATATTTCATTGTTTCAAGTATTCCAGTTACTGCTGTCATTTGTTTTTTTATTCGTACCTGGCAATGTGATCTTTTCATATCTATATATGGGCTTTGCATGTTTTTATGTTCCACGTGTTTTTAATTCTGGTTAATGATTTTCTTCAGTGTCTGATCCGGTTATCAATTTTGATGCTTTGATTCTGCATTGATCAAACTACATTGTGGTAAATATGCTTTGTTTTAATGCTTTATGCTCTTGATTTTTCTTCACTCTTGTATATTTCTTAAATGACATAGTAACATAGTATATGATGGCAGATAAAGACCAGAAGGCTCCATCTAATCTGTCCAGCAAAGTGGCAAGAATAGGTGCACCTGTCACCGTGCAGGGCACCCTTCCCCATGCCTTTTAGGGGTGTACCCACCACTCTGTGCACATCACCCCTATTTATTGAGATATAAGATACGTTTATTTTGATTTTATCCTGTTGCTATAAAAGGATCCACTGTGTCTGTCCCATGCCATTTTGAATTCAGTCACTGTATTTGCCCCAAAACTTCCATCAGCAAGGCATTCCAAGTTTACCCTCTTGCAGTTTCATGCTATGCCCTCTAGTTTTACAGCTTCCTCGTCTTTGAAAAAGGTTTGTTCATTAATATTCTAAGTATTTAAAGGTCTGAATCATATCTCCCTCGTCCCTCCTCTCATCTAGCGTATATATATTTAGGTGTTCAAGTCTCTTCTCATATCTTTTGGTCGCCTGCCTCTGAACTTTTTCCAGTCTTTTTATATCCTTTGCGAGATATGGTCTCCAAAATTGAACACAATATTCCAAGTGAGGCCTCACCAGCGACTTGTACAGTGGCATTAGTACCTCCTCCTTTCTGCTGGTAATTCCTTTCTGAATGCAACCCAGCATCCTTCTGGCTTTGGCCACCGCCTTGTCACACTGTTTCGCCACCTTGAGATCCTCAGAAACAATCACTCCGAGGTCCTTCTCCTGGTCCGTGCACACCAACTTCTCACCCCCTATCACATACAATTGCCTTGGGTTTCTGCATCCCAAGTGCATGACACTGCACTCCTTCACATTAAAATCTTAACTGCCAAGCATTAGACCAATTCTTCCAGCTTTTGAGATCTTTCCTCACGTTATCCATTCTGTCAGGGGAGTCCACTCTGTTGCAAATTTTCGTGTCATCTGCAAAAAAACAGACTTTTCCCATTTAGTCCTTCAGCAATATCACTCACAACTGCATTGCACAGTACCGGTCCCAGGACCGATCCCCGGGGCATACCACTAATCACTTTTCTTTCATCCGAGTGAGTGTTTACCATCACCTTCTGTTGTTTTGACAGTCAACCAATTTCAGATACAGTTCACCATCTTGGGACCCATCCCCAGGCCGTTCAGTTTATTGATAAACTTCCTGTGAGAAACAGTAATCAAAGGCTTTGCTGAGATCTAGGTAGATCACATCCATCGCATGCCTGTGATCTAGTTCTCTGGTCACCCAAGTCAAGCAGATTTGTTTGGCATGATCGTCCTTTGATAAAACCATGTTGCCCTGGATCATGCAATCTATTGGTTTCGAGACAGTCCACTATTTTCTATTTCAGGAGTGCCTCCATTACTTTTCCCATCAAGGTAACTGGCCTGTAGTTTGTCACTTCTTCCCTATTGCCACTTTTGTAAAGAGGTACCACATCAGCCCTTCTCCAGTCCTGTGGAACTTCTCCTGACGCCAAGGATCTATTAAAAACATACTTTAAAAAAGGCCCTGCAAGAACTTCTCTGAGCTTTCAGTATCCTGGGATGTATCCCATCAGGTCCCATGGCCTTGTCCATTTTCAGTTTTGCAAGCTGTTCAAACATCTTCTGTGAATGGTGTGGTATCTACACCATTCCCATTTGTATATTTGTCAATCACAGGTGGTCCTTCTCCAGGATTTTCTTTTGTAAAAACAGACCAAAAGTATTTTAGTATTTTTGGTTTTTTTCAATGTCACTTTCCACTAGTCCATTCTTGGCACTTTTGGGTATTGCTATTCCACCTCTGATCTTCCTCTTCTCCCGAATATACCTGAAAAATGTTTTGTCATCACGCTTCAGATCTTTAACTATCTTTTTTCTACCTTTTATTTTGCTATCTTTATTTCTCTTTTTGTCCCTTTTAGCTTTATCCTGTTTTCTGTTCTGTGTTTCTCTGTGAGCTACTGCATTTTATGAGAGCTGTGGTTTTTGTCTTTATTTGTCCAGCTATTTCTTTGGAGAAACAAATAGATAATGTGTAAGGAAAGTTAAATAAAAACAAGAGAAACTTGTTACCCCTTTTATTGCCTTATTTAGTTTAGCCCACTGCAATTCCATTTCCCTTATCTCCTCCCACCCTGCCAACTCCTCCTTCAGGCACTTGGCCATTTTACTGAAATCAGCATTTTTGAAATCTAGGATTTTGAGCTTGCTAGGATTGGACTCTGCCTTGGTTTTTATCTCAAACTACACTATGTGATGATCGCTGCTGCTCGTATGGGCACCCATCCAGACATTTGACATGCTATCTCCGTTAGTGAGTACTAAATCCAGTATCAAACTTCCCCTGGTCAGTTCCATCACCATTTATCTTAACAATGCATCTTGGAAGGCATCCACAATTTTTTTTACACTTCTTTCCAGATTTGCAGAAGGAATACTCCAATCCTCATCAGGTAGATTAAAGTCACCCAATATGATCACTTCCCCCTTCATGGCTACCTTTGCAATATCAATCATCAAGTCTTTTCCATTTCTTTGGTTTGAGATGGAGGACAGTAGACTACACCAGTATGGATGATAGTGCCATCTCCTCTTTCCAATACAATCCACAGCGCTTCTTTTCCCCATATCCCCTCAATTTCGGCAGCTTTAATATTACTTTTGACATAGAGGGCTACTCCTCCTCCTTTTCTGCCTTAGAAACATAGAAATATGACGACAGAAAAAGACCACATGGCCTATCTAGTCTGTCCTTCCATATCAACAACTACAACAGTCCCTTTTTTGAGATCCTCTGTGTTTGTCCCATGCTTTTTTGAATTCAGTTACTGTCCTCATCTCTACCACCTCCACTGGGAGACTATTCCACAGATCCACCACTCTTTCCTTTTCTTGTACCACTGCATGTTTTTTCAGCACTTACTATAAATGTTCTTCAATTTATGTTTTGTGTTTTATATTTATGGTTACATCATTTTAGACCCTTAATACAGGCAGAGTTGAAAACTTGGCCAAGTTGGGGCTTCAATGGAGTATGTTAGAAGATTCCTTTTGTGTGGCTGTGGTCCTTCTCTGCTCCTTCTCTTGGTGTTTGCTCTTTGATGAGGCTATGTCCCCTTTTTATTGTTTTTTCCCCTCTAACATCAGCAAAATTCATCTTTTCCTTTCTGAACACACTACCAAGACCCTTATCCACCCTCTAGTCATCTCCCATTTAGACTATTGCAACCTGCTCCTCATTGGTCTTCCCCTGAATCATCTCTCTCCTCTTCAAGCCATTCAGAACTCAGTCGCAAGGCTGATCCTCGGCCAGGGTCAATATGCTCCTATAACCTCTCTCCTCAAGTCACTTCATTGGCTCCCTCTGTTTCTGCATCTAATTCAAAGTTCTCCTACTGACTTAAATTGCATTCATTCTGCTACTTCTCATCAACTCTCCTCTCTCTCCCCCCCCCCCCTACATCCCTCCTCGGGAACACCGCTCAGCAGGCAAAGCCCTTCTATCTGTGCCCATCTCTTCTACAGCCAAATCCAGACTGTTTTCTTGGACTACATTACCCAAATCAGTGTGTCAGGCTCTAGCTTTGGCTATATTCAAATCCAGGTTAAATACACACCTCTTTGAAGCTACTTTTGGATCCTTACCCTTTAGTGTCCTGTTAAACCACTCATGTGTGTTAAGACCATCTCTAGTCCCTTGTTTGTTGTTTCTGTCTTGTATAGATTGTAGGCTCTACTGGACAAGTGACTGTCTCTTGCGTATATGTACAGCACTGAATATGCCTTGTAATAATAGAACAATGTTCTAGCTATAAAATGCCTAGTATATTTAAAAAGTGCCCATCCCTAGCTTAAGCAGTAGAGCTAGTGTTGATGACATTCTGTAGATGAAGACAAGACATCCCTGCTGCAGATATAGGTCATGATGAACTTGTGCATAGACCCATTGCAGCAGGAGATAAACAAGTTACTGAAAAATTAAAAAAAAAAAAAAAAAAAGGAAGAATCCGCTACAATTTAAATGGACCCTACAAATAAAGGCAACATTTTTTCTAACCTGCTAATTTTCATTCCTCGAGTCCTGCTAGATCAATCCAGACCAGTGGACTGTGCTCCCCAATCAGCAGGTAAGAGAGAACACAAAGTTTGATGACATCTCTCTCATAAGGACTGGTGCAGCCCTATATTTGCCAGTATTCTCTTGAAAATCTGAAACAAACTTCTTTGAATCCAACTAATTAAAAAAAAAAAAAAAAAAACCACCACACCAGAAGAGAACGAGAAGCAGAAAACAGTCAAATTACATAAGGGATATTCTTGAGAGAGAGGACTAATCGACCATGCCTGAATAAAGAAAGCTCAAAATCCAAATCTTCCAGGTGAGTCTCTATACTGGTTCTAGCAAGGCTCAAGAAAAGGAAATTGGTAGGTAAGAACAAGTTTTCCTTTTCTCACCAGTGGGATGTATCCAAGTTCTGACTCAAGTGGGAGAAAGATGAGACCCTGTTAATAACTGCTGAGACCCTGTTAATAACTGCTCTCCTAAAGCCAAATCCTCTCTAGCCTGAACGTCTACTCTACAATGCTTGATAAAGAAATGCAGTGATGACCAGGTGGATGCCTTGCAAATTTCTTTGGCGGTGTCCATCCTGGCCTCAGTCCAGAATGCCACCTGTGCCCTGGTCAAATGAGCCAGCACATCCTTCCCAGCCAAAATATAAGATAATTGAATTGCTTCCTTAATCCAGCAGGATAAAGGTAGATTTAGAAAACTGCACGTCTTCTACAAGGTCCTCCAAACAAGATTTTAAAAAATATATCAATATCAAAACGATGCATTGAATTGGCGATTTCCAGATATCTTATCAGCACTCTGCAGACATCCCGTGTACGGAGCTTTACATTGCCTTTCCTGTCTTTTGCCAAAAAGGCCAGAAGACACACTGGCAGATTCAAATGGAAAGGCTGAATCATTTTGGGGGGGAAAAAAACCAAAGTTCCAGACGCAAGAAGTCTGCATTCTCCATAAAGGAGAAGTAGGAATGCCTACACAAGAGGGCCTGCAGCTCAGAACTCCACTTTGCCAAGGCGATCATCACCTTAAACGAAGAAGTCACTCACAGCAACCTGGGACAATGGTTCATAGGGTGGTGGTCCTGCCAGAACCTTGAGAAACAAGGTAAGATCTCACTGTGCCATAGGACGATATGGCCGACAAAGCCGATTCACACCTTTCAGGAAAAAAAAAAAAAGACAGACATCAAAATGAGCTGCAAAGGGAGTATCTCCTACCTTGTCCCCGAAGCAGGCCAAGGCAATGACTAACACTGTTCCACACTAACCCCTCCTCCCCAGACCTCTCCCACTTGAACATCTGCAGTCTCCACTTGGTTGCATAGCAACTACCTACATAATCAACCACTCCAAATCCGCTGCTATCTGGTTCATGTTTGGTGCCCCATGCCCCACTCCCCAGCTCTCTGCTTCCCCGATACCCCTCGTGATGTCCCTTAGATAACTTGGGGTCACCCTAGACTCCTCCCTCACTTTCCATCAGCCCATCTCTTCACTAGTTTGATGATTCTTCCCCCCCCCCTCTTTGAGATCTGCGCCATGCGTTCCTCCCTTCCCCACTACCCTCGTGCTATCGCTTGTTATGTCCAGACTCTACTATTGTAATATCTTTGCCGGTCTGTCTATATACCAACTTCACAGACTACAGCTTATTCAGAATACTGCAACACATCTTCTCACCCCTCTTCCCATTTCAATCACACTACCCCTCTACTTATGCACCTGCATTGGCTTCCCCTAAAATGCCGATTCACCTATAAAATACTCACTATCACTCTTAAAGTCATCTATACCAACACTTCTCAGTATCTTGCAGACCTCATCCATCTCCACTCCTCACCTCGCTTACTCCGGTCCATACATGTGAATCGCCTTTCCCTACCCTCTCCCACACACGCTCATCTTGAGCACACACGCCACTCTGCATTTTTCTTTCTAGCCCCCACTCTATGGAACTCAGTACCCCACACACTCTGCTCCAAATTGTCTTTCCCTCAGTTTAAGGCCGCACTCAAGACCCACTTATTCCACCTTGCATACGATCTTCCCCTCCCCTCCTCCCTGAGCCTCTTTCTCTTTGACCACCTGGGCTTCTCCCCGTCTATTCTCCTTCTGGCCTATCCTCTACCTATTCTCTCTTCTTTCCTGTCTACCAATGGCGTTCCTTTCAATTTTTCTTTCTATAGCTGCCTTTGTTTTGTATACCGCCCTGACACTTATGCTTGGGCAGTATATCAAGCGATGGAATAAAGATAAAGATAAATGAATTGAGAGAGTGCCCTAATTTAAGATCTTCCTGCAAGAAAGCTGGAATTGAGGAAATATCCATATGCTGTGCAGACGAGCTCTGACCCTGACAGACTTCAGAATCTCATAGGGTTGCCACTATGGCAGTGGAATAGCCCCTGCAGGGGAACCTACACCTCTCAACAGCCAGGTTGTAAGCCAAAAGGGGTCTGGATCCTCTAAGACAACTGGGCCCTAAAGAAGATGAGCCCAATCCCGCAGTAAGAATAATGGATCCTTGTGACCAATCAGATCCACATACCATGTTCGCCAAGGCCAGTCTGGAGCTACCAGAATCAACAATGATTGAAGCAGAAAATCTTGCTTAGGACTCGGCCAATGAACAGCCAAGAAGGAACGTGGACTCTATGGCTACAGCTTGAGCAGGGCATCAATTCCTTGGAAGCTACATGCTTTCATTTGACTGAAGCAGCAGGACACCACCAGGTTGAAGATGGTGGATTGCAACACTCCACTAGCAAGTTGAATGCTCAAGTCTCCAGCTCTCATTCTTCTGGGTCCAACTGGTGCTGACTGAGAAAGCTGGCTTGCACATTTGTCAATTCCCAGGATTTGGGCCACTGAAAGCATTCAGATGCAGCTCTTCCCACTGGCAAAGCAGTGTGCGACTCGACTGCTGAGCTCTTTCCAGGTGACAGAACCATGTCAGAGTTAGGCAAACTGCCCTAGCTGTTGCTCAACCATGAGGCTTCCTGCTTTGATCAGCAGCCTTGTGCCTCATGCCCCTAACAATGGGCTTCCTATCCCAATACGGACAGTGGTTGGGATACTCAAGAGCCATTCTTTATGCAAGAACACAAGCCATCAGTCATGATTCTTCTTGATCGAGCTTGGCAGGGGCACGGGACCTTGGTATTCCCGTGAGCGTGGAGACCTCAGACAGCAGCGACCTCTGTAGGGAAAACATAAAAGTCAGCCCTTGCCCAAGGTACTAATTCTGAGATCACTGCATGGTTCCCTGGAGCTGTAAATAATCCCATGTCCTTGGTGCCCTTTAGGCATCAAAAGTTCCATACTTTTGATGCCCAAGGTATGCACACTTTCTCCCTAGTCAAGAAAACCCTGTCCACATCAGTGTCGAACCTTGCCCCCAGGTACTCTAAGGTCCTGGACAGAGTGTCAGACTGTTTTTGGAGTAACCGAGCATCCAACCTAGATGCTCAAAAACCTGAATCACTCAGCAAATAGCCACTCTGGCTTCCTCAGCCAAGACAGCCCGGATTAACCAATCATCCATATAAAGTTGCAACCACCACCATGATCTTTGAAAAGTTCCTGTGGGTGGTCTCCAAACCAAAATGAAAGGGCTCAGAACTAATAAATCTCCCAGAGATCACAGAGGTGTAGGAACTGTTTGAGACTCTCCTGGATGGGGATGTACAGATAAGCCTTGGACAGGTCGAGAGAGGACAGAAATTTTCCTGGATGCACCACTGCAAATACCAAGCGCAACATCTCTATGCAGAATATGAATACTTGCAGAATGACACTAATATCTTAGAGGTCTACACTGGGTCAAAAAGAACCCACAAAATAGATGGAATAATCGAATCTTGCTGTGCTCCGGTAGTGATGTTCAAGAATCTCTTGGACTGCTTGCTTCTTGATCACCAACTCACAGGGAGACACCATTAGGGTATCAGGCATGTTCTCCATGCATTCTGAGGCATAGCCATGTTGGACAACTGAAGACACATTTGTCTGAGGTAATTGGCCTCAGAGTACTCATTATGGACCCCTGGTCCTGCCAGAAAGAGTCTTGGTGGTGTCTTGAGAAACCTACGGGCTCCTTTAAAGGATTGCTGTCTCCTAAATCTGCTGGAGGAGCAAGAACTTAAACAAGGCCAACACCTGGCTATGAGAATGAAATCACCCTAATTGCTAAAGCGGGATCTGCTGGTCGAGCCTCTCATGGAAGATCATGCCCACTCCTCTAGTAGAAACTGGGGTCTTGGTTCCCCCCAGATATATCATTAGCTTCTCCAGATCCTCCCCAAAGAGGAGCTTGCCTTGGAAAGGTAACATGCTAAGGCACGTCTTGGTCACCAACTCCGCTGACCAGTGGCATAACCAGAAGCCATCAACGAGCTACAAGAAGAGGCCACAGATTATGACCTGGTCCATTTGGCCGCCCAGAGGATGTCTGCTAGGAATGCCTCCACAGACGCCAATCTCACCACATCTTCAGATTCTGGTATCTGCTGAACTCAGCAAAGGAGTGCTTGGATCACGTATCCCCCCCCCCCCCCCCCACATATGGCCACTTAAACGCCAAGTGCCAAGGACACTAATGCTTGCTTCAGAAAAGGCCCCCACTCTTCTGTACTAGTGTCCTGGAAGGCTACACTGCCCTGCACAGGGATAGTGGTCTTCTTAGTTAACACTGATTAGCACATTCACTTTAGGAAGCAAGTTTCCCCATTACCCCGACACCCTTTAAAAGCCACTTCCAGCACACCCTAGTCCGCCAAAACCAAGCGCTGGAGAACCTTACAGAAGAGAGGAGCCTTTCCAGGCTTCCACAAACCTTCCAGGATAGGGTCTACCCTCCTCCACCTCCTGAGGCAGTACTTCCACCATGTGCAGCTCTGTGGATATCTGTATGATCATAGCTGGAAGCTCTTCCTAGCAAACTAATCACTGGAGACGTATTCATCTCAGCCAGGGAAAATTTCACCGTCCTCTGCGTTGAGAGACCCCCCAAAGGGAGACAGCTCTCCATCATCCTCTCCCAGGAGCACCCAACTTGAAGGAGAAAAAAAAAAGTATCCTCTGCTATTTATCCACAGCCACGTGCATCCTGGGTCTTTTTGGGCCCCTGGGGCTATCAGAAGGCTCATTAGGTCCCCTACTGGACCTAATAAGCCACTCACTCTGCTGCCCAACTTGAATGTTGAAAGTCACCAAGGCCTACTGCAGGATGCCTGCAAGGTCCTTCAGCAACTGCTGGGAAAGAACCACTGGCTGCCCAGCAAAACTAATCTCCATATCTAGAAAGAGCCTCGATCCAGACAGATGGCCCTCCCCCAATTCACCCCCGCTGCTTGGGAGAAATGCAGCCCAAGGACAACATGTCCATGTCCCTATTGACAGGAAGGCAGCCCAAGAAGATTCCTCTGAAGCAGAGCCCAACTCTGAGGTGAAAGCCACTACCGATCCTGCAAATCTGACCTAGATGGTGGTCCTGCTATGTCCCCATTACAGATTGGCAAAATGATCTGGCTGCACTGTTCAAACATTGGGTGCCATTCAATACACACCACTGCCTACAATCAGGCATGAGCACGCCCTAGCCATGAGAACTTGACAAAACATGAAATCAGCACCCCCCCCCCCCCCCGGTAAAGCGCTCCTGCTACACTCTCTCTCTTCTGAACAGGCTTCCCTCAATTAAAGGGCAACCCTCATTACCATGGTGACAATCCAACTCAATTTGAGTAGCATTTAGAGCAAGAATGGTGGAGTGGAGGAGTAGCCTAGTGGTTGGGGCAAGGTACCTCAGGCCGGAAGGTCGGGGGTTCAAATCCCACTAGAGGACAGCAACCTTGGGCCGGAAGGACTGCAATTTCTAGTCCCACAGGTGCTCTATGTGGTCTTGGGCAAGGCCACTTAACTATTTTACAGGGAACATGGGCAATGGAGGGTTATCTCCAAGTTATAATGCCCTGTTCAATGTAAACCGCCTTGATATCATGAAAGGCAGTATATAAGAAATGATAAATAGATAAATAAATAAGAATGAGTCTGACAGTAAATAGAGGAAGCATTTTAAGAACCTTGGATCCCCCTGAAGCAGGGCAGTATTTTTATATTAAAAAGGTGCTAAGGACTGTCCAAAAGTGTAGCACTACATTAGGGAAAGGAGGTGAATATATCCTCTGTTTTCTTCTGCCAATTCTTTTAAGTAAATGTTATTTCCATTAATAGATGCTTGATTAAGAAAAATTAATAAAATGGACTAACGGGTAGAGATAATGCAGATAATGATAAATGCATGACCTGGCAATAGTCCAACAAAAGACGTTTTCTTATGTTCCTTGAAAGGTGGATTTGGCTTGTGGTTTTTAAGACTGACAAAATGAATAACTTGAAGGTTATGCAGAAATGAGGCACTTTTAAAAATGTGGCACTGACCACTTTCAAAAATCAAGAAAAGGACGGAAGGGCCCATCTTTCTTCAGTACCCAAAGAAAATGGAATACCACCCTTGCTTTGCAATGCTTCTAAAGACAAATCCCAAATCAGACTACCGATATTAATCCCACAATATAAAATTTGTCTTGAGAAACACTGCCTCTCGCAACAAATTTTCCTTTTTTACTCTAAGGCGTACCCAAAAACCGGTGAACCATTCCTAAACTTGTGCAAAAACACAACCATGTGCCATACACTTATCTTTCAGCTTAACTTCAAATATAATTTTTTTTTATGAAACTCAATAGTATAAAAACCTATCTGTTTTCAGACGTATCGGTCCTCCAGAATCTTTAGGTTCTTTAGTTCTTGTTATCCCGAACAAAAGTTGTGCAGTCCGTTCCAATCTTGCAGACATACCACTGGGTTTAGGGCCAACCAAACTCTTATGCCCTGTATCAATGCTCTGAAGTAGGAAAAACCTCACTCAATTGAAGAAAGCCTCTTTGTTCTTAAAAATCAAAACGGAATGGATTTTCTGATGAACCAATTGATTTTTAAATCACATGGCTAGCTGCGGTGAACTGACCAACCAATGGAAGAAGCTGTCAATCACATTAGACTCACCCAATCAAGCTCTTGGTTTAGCCCTGCTGGGGATACTGCAGACAGACAATTTGAAAATCCAAGATTGTTCTAATAACACTGGTCAACACAATTTGTTACAGACCTGCTCTGACCTGTTTCATATGTAATTTTTCCCATTGTTTACAAATATGGTATCAGAATTTTTCTATCACCCATATTTCAGGAGATATCATCTAGTAAAGTATGTACATTACTGTAAATTAGCAGTTACAGTTTTGTTTCAGTAAACAAAGGTTGAATACAAAAAATTCCATCAATTATTGTTATGTTGTCAGCCACAACCAAAAATGCTGAGTCATGTAGTTATAATACAATTAATTAACCGGGCCCCTTGCCCTACTGGTCCGGCTGATACAAGCAGAAAAACGCTGAGTCATGTATTGGTATGCTTTCTGTCGCCGTCAGCGATTGTGGTTTGTATCGTTTGAAGAAAAAACAAACAAACACAGAATCTGAATGGATGCGAGTTTGTGTTAATCTATTTCATAAACAGCAATCGTTTAAAAAATATTATGGTTATCGCTTGTAGCTGTTTAACAATGCCTCGAAAGTGTGTTAATCGTCCGGATTCATTTTGCTACATTTGCGGTGAGGTTACTTTTAAGAAGCAGAGAAGACGTTTTACTCCTCTTGTTAAGACATGTTATGAGCTGTACTTTGGATGTCACATCTGCTGTATTACTTGTGCCAGATTCCTAACAGGTTGGGTAAAGGGTGTTCGACACATGAATTTTGCTGTTCCAATGATCTGGAGGGAACCAAGAGATCACTTGACAGATTGCTACTTTTGCCTAAGTAAAAACATTGCAGGCATTACTTCAAAATCAAACCACACTGTAAATTACCCAAAATTTACCATCTGCCATGAGGCCTGAGCCTCACTGTCAAGAATTGCCAGTGCCAAAAACTCCAGAAAATCTTACAGTGAATGAGGATGAAGAAGAAGAAGAACCAATGAATGCTGATGATGTTGACGATGATGGCGATGCTGTAATACAGGATCCAAGCTTTGAAGCATCCGGTTCCTCTTCTGAACCACATTTACTGGACCAAGGCGATTTGAATGATCTTGTCAGAGATTTGAATCTTTCAAAGCGATAAGCAGAACTGTTAGGGTCCTGAATGAAAGGCTGGAATCTTCTTCAGAAAGAAACCAAAGTGTGCACTTTTAGAAATAGGCATATCGAGTTTGTGGATTACTTTGCCTTTGAAGATGGAATTGCTTTTTGTTGTGAAGTTAAATCCCTGATGGAAACACTTTGTCCGGATTATAGAACAGAGGATTGGCGACTATTTATTGATTCTTCTAAATATAGTCTAAAAGCTGTGCTTATCCACAATGGAAATATTTTACCATCAGTTCCAGTAGCTCATGCCACCAATATGAAAGAAACTTACAGCAGTATGCATCTCCTGCTAACAAATATCAAGTACGAAGAACACAAGTGGAATATTTGTGGCGATTTAAAAGTAATTGCCCTCTTGCATGGACAACAGCTTGGTTGGACAAAGTATTGTTGCTTTCTGTGTGAGCGGGACAGCAGGGACAGGAAAAATCATTAATCCGGAAACAGTGGCCAAAGAGAACATCACTAGTCCCAGGCCAGAAAAATGTTGCACATGACCCACTTGTGGAGCCGAATAAAGTATATCTACCTCCACTCCATATAAAGTTGGGTCTTATGAAGAACTTTGTAAAAGCCATGGATAGAAGTGGACTTGGATTTGCACATCTAAGACAGACATTTCCACGAATCAGTGAGGCAAAGATCAAAGAAGGGATCTTTGTGGACCTGATATTAGAAAACTGATGAAAGATGAAAACTTTGACGGTCAGTTGAATGAAACTGAAAGAGCTGCATGGGAATCCTTTAAGACTGTTTGCCGCGACTTCTTGGGAAATAACAAGACAGACAACTACGCAGAATCAGTGGATACTCTACTGAAATCTTACCAGAAACTGGGATGTAACATTTATTTATTTAACATCTCTTATATACCGCGCTATTTGTTATCAGTACGGTTTACATATAACAAAAAGTTAAACAGACAGAAGACTGTTCTGAGTTTACATTGTAACAGGAGTATAAACATAGAGAAACAGGGAAACTAATATGAATAAGAACATCAATGGCAAGTTACAAACATATATGTGACGAAGATAATTATTTAGGGAGTAAAAGGTTTGTGGGTGTTGACGTGTGAATGGATGGAGGCGGAGTGGATGATTGTGAAAAATGCAGTAGGAAAATATGGTGTTTAATTGCCTTACGGAACTGCATGAGGTCTTTGATCGCCCTTATTTCAGGTGGAAGGTCGTTCCAGCATTTTGGGGCGTAAAAGGCAAAGGTTCTTTTTTTGGTTGTCTGGGTACACTTGATGGACTCTTTAGGGATAATCAAAGTGTTGTCGGTTGCTGACCTTCTCAGTCTATTTTTTGGGGTAGGGGTGATGAAGTCACTGAGTGTTGTGGGGGCTATGTTATTAATAATCTTGAAGATAATGAGAAGGATTTTGTATGTTAACCTACAATGAATTGGTAACCAATGAAGTTCCTTAAGTATCGGGTGATATGGTCTGATCTTGCTAGACCACAGAGAATACGTGCAGCTGCATTCATAGCAAGTTGCAGCGGGTTTAGGGTGCTCTTGGGTAGACCATATAGGACAACATTTGCATAATCAAAATGAGGTAGGATGAGGGCTTGGAAAATGGTCCTGAAGTCATTATGAGGTAGCATGGGCCTGAGATGCCTTAGCATTCTAATTTTATTGAAGACAGATCTAGTGGTGTTTCGTATGTGTTCCTTAAAATTGAAATACTGGTCCAGTGTGATCCCCAGGTAGCGAATGGAGGGTTTACTAGGGAGTTCTGCATCCCTTACTTTTAGGGAGGGTGGAGGAGAGAAATTTTTTTTTTCCTTGAAATGAACAGAACTTCAGTCTTCTTAAAGTAACATGTCTTTGAAAATGCACTTCTTGGAGGGGCAGAGCCTGATGTCCAGCGGGATGGTCGCATAACGCTGAGGCTCCCGAGAGGCCTACTCAGAATCCTGAATTAACACCTCACTAACTTAGAACTTCTACTCTGATCTTGCCGGGGCACATTGGTGAGATGGCGGGGACCAAACCAACGCGCCTGGAATTTGGATCTCTAGCGGCTTCTCACGGCAAACGCTCCAAAACTGAACCTCCGTCCCCGCAGAAGGGGCCGGCCTTGTGCGAGGGCCCCGAAATGCAGCAGGAAATCCTCGTAGAGATTAGAGGGGTCAAAAACCTTGTGCAGGCAAACGGTGAAGCACTCCGAGCGCTGCGGGAAGATTTTGGTGTGCTGCAAAGCAAGCTAGAAGGGCTTTCTTCGCGTCAGGACAAAATGGAGAGCATATTGGACTCCCATGCGGCCCGGTTGTCCAAACTCGACAAAGTTGAACGACAGGTGCGGACCTTGCAGAAAGAGGTGGAAGATGGCAATAATAGAGCGTGCCGCAACAACATACGACTCGTCGGCATACCGGAGGGAGCGGAATCGGGAGACATGAAAGAGTTTTTAGGCAAAATCCTCCCCTCCCTGCTCCAAATCACCTTTACCAAAGAGTTGGAGATTGATCGCGCTTATCGTGTACCCACAAGCATAACGCTTAACAGGAAGACCCCGCGGCCTATCATTTTTCGATTATTGAGATATCAACACGCGGAGCAAATTCTAAGTGCCTCTCGGGCAAAGGGCCATATGGAGTTTGAGAGCCACAAGATCTCCTTCTATCCCGACCTGGCTAAACCCACGGCCGACCGCCGAAAGCGTTTTCTGGAATTCCGGCCGAGGCTTCAACAACTACAAGCACGCTATGGCCTGATGTACCCGGCCAAGCTCCGAGTCACGCTTCACAATCAGACAAGAACATTTGAGGACCCTGATCTACTAGCGGAGTTTTTGGATTCCAAGGAAGCCGACTTGATGCGCTGACTTCTAGAGTATTCCTGCAAGTCTCCTCATCTCCGCTGTACCTGCCATATTGGATCTGCCGCAGCCTAGCAAAGAGTCTGGCATGGGCAGTCTGTGGCCTTGCTTTTGATGGTATCTGTGACCCGACTCCATCTACCCACAGTAGCCTTGACGAGTATCAGAGACAGTGTTATTATGGACTCTGGTGTTTCTTTTCTTTTTTTTACATGTCTTTCTAGTTCCTCTCTAGGGCCTCCTCCCGCAGACTTCTGGTCGCCATATTCTTTGGGGGTTTGCTTCTTCTTCTCTAGGATACGTTGGTACATACTTTTCAATATGGGGTGTATTACCCAGAATGCTCGGTGATTATGACATTGTTGTATAGATTCTGCTTATGTTATATGTTATCAAGCGCCCTTACCTAAAATGTCTATTACCGATTGATGGCACCATGTAAGCTTTTCTCATTGAACGTAAAAGGAATCAATAATCCGATAAAACGGAAGAAAATCCTAAGCTACTTCAGTCAGGAGGCAGCGGATCGGATTTTCTTCTTCTTTGCACACAGATGCTTTTATACCCCAGGAAAAATAGCCAAATGGAACCCAAATGCTAGGGACCTGTGTTGGTCTTGCCATACTGCTGTGGGAACCTTCGCTCATGTTATTTATGAATGTCCTCAACTGCAGGTCTATTGGGGGCGGGTCTGGGGTCGTATTCAATCTATTTTGCACTTTCATGAACCTCTCTCTTAGAAGGTTGTGGGACTCCGCTTTGCGGCGGAGGTCCCCTCCCTTCCTAAGAAGGGTCGCTTTCTCCTTGATTTCATGCTGGGTATAGCCATATGCTTAATCACGAGGAATTGGAAGGATAGCTCTCGACTTACTGTCAATGAATGTTGGAACCTCGTCTGCTTATATAGTAAATATGAGCAGATACCTAGGAGAGCTATTCCCCATGTCCAAACTCACTCTCGCTTGTCTAAATGGCAGATGCTTAATGATTATGTACAATCTGCTCACTGCTCCAACATGCCTGTATAATATGCACTCATCATGTCTTAGATCACCGTTAGGTTTTGTAACACAATAATGTAAGTACACGCCCGCTTCGGGAATGTTTAGTTTTCTAGAGAAGAAGCTGGGGGGAGGGGGGTGGTAGGGGTTTATTTTGGTGTATGTATTACACGTTATGTATCTGTCTTTGCTGTATGTCTTCCTTTCCTTTGTTGTTATAAAACGAAAATAAAGAATTTAAAAAAAAAAAGAAAATGCACTTCTTGCATTCACACCTGGATTTTTTTCCTGCAAATCTAGGAGCAGTCAGCGATGAACATGGGGAAAGGTTTCATCAGGACATTTCGGTAATTGAAAATAGGTACCAGGGCAAGTGGAGCTCTAGTATGCTTGCCATTCAAGCCCACTTAATGTTTGTGTACAAAACCTTCACGCTCCGCATGCAAAATATCCTAAAATCAAGTCATGTGGATATTGAAAAAAAAAAACATTGGGACATTTTAAATCTTCATGTTTGTTTTCAGAAAAAAGTTACAAATTGCTTATACCAGAGGATCTAATATTCGAGACCAGGTGGGATTTACAGTGTCCTTAAAAGATAAATCACCATATAAAAAGGTCCTCTGGCGAGATTTTAGGACATTTTGCATGTGAAGATTACAGTTTTTATTAAGTGGGCTTGAATGGCACTCTCATAATTCTGACATAAAACATGGTGCTAAATGGCACACTACATGCACTACAGATTTTGTAGTATATATGGTTAAATTAGACTTACCTGCTAATTGTAATTCCTGGAGTAACTCCAGTCTAGTCCCGGAATCTGTGGGTTGTCAACCTCCTCCAGCAGCTTTGGAGACTGAGAAACTTCACACTTGTGATGTCACTGGTATATAAGCACTGGAACCGCCTCCTCACACCAGTTAACCTATTGACAAAGCAGACTCACCAGAGCAACAAGTAAGCAGAATTGCCGACAGAAAGGCAAATAACCAGGTAACTTTACAGGACCTGAGGTCCAACTATTTACACTAGCTGCAGCTACTGCCCATATCTTGAGGTCCCCATTTCCTCTATGAGCAAAAATCAAATACGTCATGCACAGCAAATCCCCCGAAGCACCCCAGCCCTACCATGACCCAAAAGGAAACACACGATACAAATTGCTTACCTGGAAAGGAAGACGTGCTTCAGGCCACCAAGCATCAGCAAACTAGGGCAGGGCACGGGACTAGACTGGAGTTACTCCAGGAACTACAATTAGCAGGTAAGTCTAATTTAACCTTCCTGATCGTCCCTCCAGTCTAGTCCCGGAATCTGTGGGATGTAACAGAGCAGTGAAATACCTAACGGGAGGGACCTGCTAAGCCAGCCTGAAGCACAGCCGCTCCAAAACAGGAATCCCTTTCAGCTTGCACATCAAGACGGTAATGCTTCACGAAAGAATGCAATGACGACCATGTCGCTGCTTTACAGATTTCGGCCGGCAGTACCAAACCACACTCCGCCCAAGACGCCGCCTGTGCTCTAGTGGAATGAGCTGTTAGCCCTTCCGGAACTACTCGACCATGTAAAATATACGCTGACGCTATCGCCTCTCTCAACCATTGGCCAATCGACCCTTTAGAGGCTGCCTCACCTTGCCTTGCGCCCGCAAACAGAACTTACGGAAACTAGCCATTCGAGCTACATACCTCTTTAATGCTCGCCGAATATCTAAACAATGGAGCCGTTCCGCGACTTGCCCCTTACTGCTCGTCGTGAAAACTGGCAAGGACACCACTTGATTCATATGAAAGCCCGATACTACCTTCGGCAAGAAGGACGGCACCATCCGTAAAACTACCTTCGAATCCGAGAAAGAGAGAAACGGCTTCCTACAAGACAAGGCTTGCAACTCAGAAACTCTCCTCGCGGAAGCAATTGCCACTAAGAATACCACTTTAAGAGTCAGATCCTTTAACGAGGTCTGCGCCAACGGTTCAAACGGCGCTTTACTCAACGCCTCTAAGACTAACGGAAGATCCCAGGCTGGAACGAAACGTTTATGCGGCGGCCACAGTAGAGACACCGCTCTCAAAAAACGCTTCACATCTGCATGACTCCCCAGCGAGTTGCCCTGCACCTTACCCCTATAAACAGGACAACGCTGCCAACTGGACTCTCAACGACGACGACGCTAGTCCCTTCTGAAAACCATCCTGTAAGAACGCGAGCACTTGCGGCACTGACGCCTTCAAGGGCACGACCTCCTGACCCGCACACCAGGCTTCAAAAATACGCCATACTCTCACATACGCCAGCGACGTAGACCTCCGTCTCGCTTTCAGCAAGATAGAAATCACTGCCCTCGAATAACACCTCACCGTCAATCTAGTCCGCTCAATAGCCAGGCCGTAAGCGAGAATCGATCCACCTGAGGCATGTAAAGAGGTCCCTGCGTTAGAAGGTCCTTGCGAAAAGGAAGCTTCCAGGGCTCCCCCACCAAAAGCCTTACTAAGTCCGCGTACCATGGCCTTCCCCGCCAATCCGGAGCAATTAGAATCACTCATCCCTTGTGATGCTCTATCCGCTGCAACACCCGACCGATTAACACCCACGGAGGGAACACATACAGGAGTTGCCCTTCTGGCCAAGCCTGAACAAGAGCGTCCAGACCTTCCGCCATTCTCTCCCTGCGTCTGCTGAAGAAGCGTCCGGCTTTTGCCGGCTGAAAGGTCACCATGAGATCCATCACCGGCTCCCCCCAGCGCCGAACCAGCATTTTGAACACCTCTGGATGCAGAACCCACTCTCCTGGGTCTACCTTCACCCGACTCAAGAATATCAGCCTCTACATTATCCACCCCCACGACATGCGCTGCCGACAAAGCCACTAGATTCCTCTCTGCCCAGTCGAACAAACTTTCTGCCTCGGCTTCTAACGCCACACTTCTGGTACCTCCCTGTCGGTTTTTGTAAGCCACCGCAGTCACGTTGTCTGAGAACACTCGCACGGCCGCCTGCCGAAGATACAGACGAAACTCTTGCAGAGCCAATGTTACCGCTCTCAACTCTAATCTGTTGATTGACCAGGTCTGTTCCAGGGCGGACCACTGTCCCTGTGCCAGGCGACCCTGACAATGGGCTCCCCAGCCCTGTAGACAGGCATCTGTTGTCAGGGATATCCACGCCGGAATCTCTAATGACATTCCTTTCTCCAGGCTGCCCGGAGTCAACCACCATTGGAGAGCCTGGCAAGTCTGTGGTGGGCACGGCAACCGCTGGGACAGGGAATCTCGTTGATGCGACCACCTCCGTAACAGCGCTCTCCCTCAAAGGCCGCATGTGAGCCCGCGCCCAAGGTACCAATTCCAGCGTTGCCGCCATGGTTCCCAATACTCGTAGGTAGTCCCAGGCAGTGGGACACTGCTTGCTGAGAAACTGACGAATCAAGTGCCGGAGGCTGAGCGCCCGCTGTCTGGGTAGAAATGCTCGACCGCCCTTCGTGTCGAAATGCGCTCCCAGATTCCAGGTTTTGAGACGGGTCCAACTTGCTCTTGGACATGTTGACTACCCAACCTAGACTCTGCAGCAGAGCTACCACTTTGGACGTAGCTGAAACACTCTCTTCCCGAGACTTTGCCCGGATCAACCAATCGTCCGGATACGGGTGCACTAACACTCCTTCCTTCCGTAAAGCCGCCGCCACCACCACCATCACCTTGGTGAAGGTGCGTGGAGCGGTAGCCAGGCCAAAGGGAAGGGCCTGAAACTGAAAATGGCCCATAGGCACCGCAAAGTGGAGGAATTTTTGATGTTCTTGCCGTATCGGAATGTGCAGATACGCCTCCGATAGATCCAAGGACGTCAGAAATTCCCCTTTTCTCACCGCCACGATGACTGACTTGAGAGTCTCCATCCGAAAGTGAGAGACGCGGAGACAGCGATTTACCCTTTTTAGATCCGGGATAGGTCGCCACGTGCCTTCCTTCTTTGGCACCACAAAATAGATGGAGTACCGACCGCAACCGAACTGGTCTCCAGGAACAGGCACAATTGCCTTGAGAAATAACAGCCTTTGTACCGTCTCCCGCACTGCCTCGCACTTTGCGCTTGCCTTGCACGGCGACCGAACGAATCGGTCACCGGCCGCTGCAACTCCAATGCGTAACCTTCTTGAATGACCTCTAACACCCACTGATCGGACGTGAGGTGGGACCAGGCAGGGTAGAACTCCCGCAGACGCCCTCCTATGGGAACTAGTCCTGCCTGAACCCCCCTGGCTTCATTGTGCAGCCGCAAATCCCCTGCTTGCTCCTCGAAATCCTCAAAACCCTTGGCTCCGTCCAGGGAAACGCCCCCGCTGCCCCTGAACAAACCTTGAAGGGCGAAAACGGCGGAACTCCCGTTGCTGCCCCTTAGCCCCGGGACCGGGACGCCCTTGCTGTTGCTTGTCCTCAGGTAACCTACCCCCCTTGGATTCTCCCAAATCCTTTACTAACTTATCCAACTCTTCCCCAAAAAGTAACTTACCGCAGAAAGGAAGTCTACTCAACCTCGTTTTGGATGAACCATCTGCTGCCCAATTCCGCAGCCAAAGACATCTCTGTCCCGCGACCACCGAAGCCATACTCTTCGCCAATCCACGGATAAGATCATAATGAATATCCGCCAAATACGCTGCGCCGGATTCCAACCTGGACGCGTCCTCGGCCTCTTCCCCCGAGCGGACCCTTGAATCCTCTGCGCCCACCGTAAGCAGGCTCTGGCCACCCAAGCCCCGCAAATAGATGCCTGTAACGATAGCGCATTTGCTTCAAAAGACTTGCTTCAGTAAAGTCTCTAATTTACGATCCTGCGCATCCTTGAACGCCGCTGATCCTTCCACGGGAATGGTAGTTTTTTTGGTCACCGCTGCCACTGCGGCATCCACTCTCGGAGCTTTGAATAACTCCCTATCCTGATCCACCAGAGGGTAAAGCCTCGCCATTACTCTAGACCCCTTAAGCGCGGCTTCCGGCATATCCCACTCTTCTTGAATCATTTCCTTAAACACTCTATGCACTGGGAATGCCCTCTGAGTTTTCCGAACGGCTTGCAGCAAGGGATCTTCCAGGGCCGAATCCTCCACCGGTCCTCCGGTAGGCATATTAAGAGCCTTGAGGGACTCAGCTATGAGCGCCAGTAATTCCTCCCTACGGAACACCCGCACTACCCTTGCCTGGTCTTCCTAGTCCCTTCTCACCTTCCTCTAAGTCCTCTTCCAGACCCTCTTCCATATCCGCGTCTTCTGAGTGTATGTCCTCCGACAGGACTGACAGCTCTAACTGATCCGTATCCCCTCTGGCCCTTTTAGCGCTGACGCGTCTGCCGTCAACGGAGAAGACAGCCTCTTTTCCCTGAGCGCCGCCCCTGAAGTACCCGCTAGAGGCACCCCCGGTGGGCTGCCTAAAGCCTTATGAATCAGAGCCATGAAATCTGAGGAAAAAATCGCCGCCAAAGCCCCCGCACCATGTGGCTGCGAAACCGGGGGATCCCGCGCTGCAGAGGTACTGGGCCCAGGCTCAGGAGCAGGCAGAGAAGCAACAGTGGGCTCCACCACCTCCTTCAAAATCTCTTGCCCCCCTGCCTCTGGCTCGGGAGCTAGGTCCCTAGCCTCAGACTCAAGACTGCAACCCCTGCAGATACCTTCTTGTGTTAGGGAACTCCTCCTGGTCCCACACATGAGACAGAGCTGCTTGGCTGGCATGGTACTCTATTACCCCATGCCTCAGCCAAACCCTGTCACCCGCAAAGAAAAAAAAAAAAAGAACTAACTACTAGCTGGCTCGACCCCCCCAGCTAGAACCTGAAGACTCGGGCTAAAAACGAAGCTTCCTAAACGAAATATGCAGAGTTGAAGCCCCAAGATCGCAACGGCGATTTCCCACGCGGTTACCACGCGGTCCGGCCTGCCACACTAAACTCGCTGTTCCCACCTAAGCGCGGCTTCCTACCTTCTGCGCTTCAGGCGGACTGCCGGTAACTGCCAGGCTCGTGCTTCCCCTGCAAGGCAGACGGCTGAAGGCTTGGTATCGTCAGGGTGGAAAAACTCCCCCGAAGCAGCTCCAAATGTATAGGACGGCTCTAGGCACTGGCAGGCAAGTCTTCTGCACACGCCGAGCTCAGCCCTGCAGTGACACCGGAGCCTTTTCCTCTCAGCTCGGTAATCAGCTGCCGGTCCTCCCCTCAACTCGCTGCCGCTAAGCAGCAGGTTCGACTGGACCCAGGAAGGTAAAATAATGAAAACAAACAAAGAAAGGAGGACCTCAGGACAATGGAGGCCAGAACAGCCGCAAAAAGTCCAAATGGAGCCTTTAAAATAGCTCCCCTCCTAAATTGCTGCTCACAGCTTTTTTTTTTTTTTTTTTTTTTTTAATATTCAGTTTTAAATTCAATGTTAAAGTCAATTTAAAGTCTGCTTAATCGTTCCTCTAGTGAGCCCTGAAACCCCTGGGCTCACCACCCCTCCAGCTGCTTTGGAGACTGATAACTGGTGTGAGGAGGCGGTTCCAGTGCTTATATACCAGTGACATCACAAGTGTGAAGTTTCTCAGTCTCCAAAGCTGCTGGAGGAGGTTGACAACCCCCAGATTCCGGGACTAGATTGGAGGGACGATCAGGAAGTTGATATGTCCGTGCTCTTTAATCTGTGTAGGACGTACTATTCATCCAATTAAGGTGCGCCTTAGTGAACATCAATCATTGTCTATCATATCAGCATGAATTTAAAAGAACTGAGTTGGCAAGTGTTGGATCATGTTCTGCAAATCCCCACGGGGGCAATAGAGAATAAAATTTACAATTATTAGACAACTTCATATGTATATAGTTTACCTTGTTCACCAAGTTCCATTTCCTGTTCAATGTAATGACCAGACATATGTATATTGTTGGATGTTGTTGTTCTATGTAAACCATGCTGATCGCAAATAGTGCGGAATATAAGAAATGTTAATAAATAATAAATAAACCAAGAGCTTGATTGGATGAGTCTAATGTGATTGACAGCTTCTTCCATTGGTTGGTCAGTTCACCACAGCTAACCATGTGATTTAAAAATCAGCTGGTTCGTCAGGAAATCCATTCCATTTGATTTTTACAAACAAAGATGCTTTCTTCAATTGAGTGAGGTTTTTCCTACTTCAGTGCATTGATACAGGGCATAAAAGAGTTGGTTGGCCCTAAACGCAGTGCTGTGTCCGCAATATTGGAAGGGACTTCACAACTTTGTTCGGGATAACAAGAACTAAAAGAACCAAAGAATTCTAGAGGACCGATACGTCTGAAAACAGGTAGGTTTTTATATTATTGGGTTTCATAAAAATAATTTATATTTGAAGTTAAGCTGAAAGAAAAGTGTATGGCACATGGCTGTGTTTATGCACAAGTTTAGGAATGGTTCACCAGTTTTTGGGTAAACCTCAAATGAGTAAAATGGAAAAATTTGTTGCGAGAGGAAGTGCTCTTCAAGACAAATATTCCAACATTAAAAATTAGGGGATTAGCTGTTCTAAGCCTATTTTTTCAGTTAAATTGTGGGATGCTACTAAAGACAGCTTTCAACTCCTGATTCCTCCCTTTCCTCTAGCTGCTGCTTGTGCTGTATTGTTTGTACACTTGTCAAGCAGGAACTGTCGATTTCTATGTCTGTACAGCATTGCATACGCCTAGTAGTGCTCTATAAATGTTAAATAATAATAAAAGTATACTAAGAATAATAAACCATAACTACAACCATACAATAGCCTACAATTACAGGAGGCGCTGAAGAGTTTTTATCTATTTTATTTATTTAAAGCTTTTCTATACCGCGCGCTTTAAAATCAGTGCGGTTTACAAGTAACATTTCTTTGTACAAAGCAGGATGTACCTGCTTTGTACTTACATTGAACAGGTATTGCAACTTGGATTTAGAACTGGGGTAACTATATACAAGCTGAGCAATGTGTCACTGAGCTGTTGTAGCGACATGGAGTTTCCTTTAAATCGCTGCTCACTTAGCCAGGGAGCCACAAGAAGACTTCACAAAAGGCATCCTGAAGAGGATCCGCAAATTCCAGTGCATACCTGCAATGTGGGTCCATTTCAAATAAAACAGCTGGAGCTTCACCCCTACTACCTGTCCCTTAGAAGAGACCCACCAGATCTCATTGAGAAGGCTTACGGGTTCCCAAGAAGGCTCCTGCTCAATCCCATGAGCACTGGGATCCACAAAAGGACTGACCTTGCTTGGGTTTACACCCATAGGAGGAATAGGCCATGCCAGAACTCTTTTTTGGCCCCAAAATGCCATATAATCCCTGCAGCACCCCGGAAGATGAATCTTTGGGCCTATTTTTGGGAGCCTCTGTGGGAAAGCCTCTCCCAAGTCATCCAAAGAGAGCAGTTTGCCCTTAAAAGGGAGTTTGCTCAGCTACAGTTTGGACATACTATCAGCAAACCAATTCTGGAGACAGAGCCAACCCCAGACTACAAAGTATAATTAGAACTTACCTGCTAATTAGCATTCCTGAAGGAACTCCAGTCCAGTCCCAGAATTCTGGGTTGTGCTCCCCTTCCAGCAGCTTGGAGACTGAGCGCGTCATCCTTTTGATGACCTCCTCCTACATATACCGCTGGCACCTCCCACCAGCTCCAGTAACCTATTTACAAAGTAGACTCACCGGAACACAAAGAAGTTAAACAGTAAAAAACTAACAACCTATGCTCCTCTCCCCGCCCAGGGGAACTTCCCACCTCCCCCGCCTGACGAGGAGACCTACCTGTGAGTCTACAAGCCACAGCGTCCATCCAGACGAGAGAAATAAACAGAGAGCGGCAGGCAGGCCACCGACCCGCTCCCACTACTGCCGCCCCGTCTTACCACCAAGCAAAAAAAAAAAGGAGGGAGATCCCAGATCTCCTTTTCCCCCTTGCAGCCAGACTTCTTGACCGGGATCACAACACTGAGAACCCCCACCAAACCTGAGGGAAGGATCCGGGACTGGACTGGAGTTCCTTCAGGAACGCTAATTAGACTTTCCTTAGCGTCCCTCCAGTCGAGTCCTGGAATTCTGGGATGTAACAGAGCAATACCATCAACGGGAGGGACCCGTGAGACCGGCCCTGATAACTGCCCCCGTGAAACAGGCATTCCCCGCCGCCTGGACATCCAGATGATAATGCTTAGAAAAGGAATGCAGCGATGACCACTATGCTGTCCTACAGATTTCCGCTGGTGGCACCAGGCTAGACTCCACCCAGAAAGCCACCAGACCCTTAGTGGAATGTGCCCACAGGCCTGCAGGCACAGTCCTACCCCTCAGCACATACACTGATGCAATAGCTTCTTTGATCCAGTGGGAAATAGAGGCCTTGGCCGCCGCCTCCCCTTTACATGCCCCCCCCCAAACAAGACAAACAACCAGTCGGATCTATGGAACGACTCCGTCCTCTTCAGATAACTCTTCAGGTCTCTATGGACATTCAGGCAGTGTAGGCAAGAGTCCACAGCATCCTCCCCTATGTAAGGCAGCACCGGAAGGGAAACCAGCTGGTTCACATGGAACTCTGAAACTGCCTTGGGCAGGAAGGATGGAACCGGACATAAAAGACCACCTTGTCCTTGGTAAAGTGAAGAAACGGAGGCAGACAGGAGAGCGCCTGCAGCTCCGAGATTCTTCTAGCCAAGAAAATCACCACCAGGAATATAGTCTTTAACGTCATGTCCTTCAGAGTAGCCCAATTCAGAGGCATAGAGGGCTCCCCTATGAGCATTTCAAGGACCAAGTTAAGATCCCAGGGCGGAACCACTACTCTACACAGAGGGCGAAGCTGCTTCACTGCTTTCAGAAAATGAACCACGTCTGGGTGCACTCCCAGCGGGCCTCCCTGTACTTGACCATGATAACAAGAAATGGCTGCCAAGTGGACCTTTGGAGAACAGGCACCTAAACCTCTTTCAAGCCCCACCTGCAAAAACGCTAAAATGTCTGGCAGAGTCACAGAGGACAGGCGGCATTGCCTTGCTAAGCACTAATCCTCAAAATATATGCCACACCCTGACATAAGAGAGAGGTAGCCCTCTTTTGGGCTTTCAACATGGTTGCAACCACAGGACCCGACCACTGTTCCCTCTAAGCTGTGCGCATGTGCGCGCGCACACACCTCGCCGTGTGAGCGCACATACTTTACAGCAGAGCGCACAAAAATTACAGTTCTGATTCTGATAGAAAACAACACAGACGCCTTAAAATTTAAAAGTTGTTGTGTATTTACGGTTTTCACAAGTTCTACAATATTTTCTAGTGCAATCAATGTGGTGTACATACTATATTCTGACGTGTAGTCAAATTTTAAAGTATATAACTCCGAGTGTTGTTATGTAGCGCACAAAAATTTAACCTTCCTTCAAAAGCTGCACAGCTGATATTTTATGCGCACACAGCCTACAGAAAATTAGAGGGAACATTGGACCCGACTAGCCCCTCTTTAGTAACCTCACCCTTTCAAGAGCCATGCCATAAGCGAGAACCGACCCCACCTAAGGCATAAGGAACGGCCCCTGCGTCAGCATGTCTTCCCACTCTGGAAGCATCAGATCGGCATGCCAAGAGCGCCGAGGCCAATCCGGGGAGATGAGGATGACCAACCCTTGGTGAGCCTCTATTCTCTGTATGACTCTGCCTATCAACACTCACGGAGGAAACATGTAGAGGAGTCCCTCCAAGGGCTAAGCCTGAACCAGAGCATCCAGGCCCTCCGACATCCTCTTTTCCTGCTGAAGAAATGACTCGCCTTGGCCGATCTCCATCTTGCCATGAGATCTATGACCAGAACAACCTATTTGTCCACTATCTGCGAGAAGACCTCCGGACAAAAGCTCCCACTCGCCGTGGTCCACCTGAAACCGACTTAGGTAGTCTGCCGTCACATTGTCGACTGTGGCCACATGCACTGCCGACAACGCTTGAAGATAGGCTTCCACCTACCCCATCAGAGACTGCCTCTTCCTCCAATGAGGCGCTGCCTTGCCTGTGCCTCCTTGGCAACTGATGTTAAGCCACCATAGTCACGTTGTTCGAGAACACTCGGACTGCTTTCCCCTTCAGCCATGGGACGAAGCTCCGCAATGCCAGGGCCACTGCCCTCATCTCCAGCTTGTTGATGGACTAGAGAGCCTCCTGCGACTCCAGTGACCCTGGGCTAGGTGCCCCTCGCAGTGTGCTCCCCACCCCGACAGGCTTGCGCCGGTGGTCAGAGAAATCCACTGGGGGATCTCAAGAGGCATCCCTTCCGCCAGGTTCCTGGGACAGAGCCACCACCTGAGCACTCTTCTGGTCCACAACGGGCAGGGGAGCCTCACAAAAGAGGCTGGCTCTGATGGGATCATCAACAAAGCAGAGCTCTTTGCAAAGGCCGCATACAGGCTCTTGCCCAAGGAGCCAGGTCAAGAGGTGCCACCATCGTTCAGAGTACTTGCAAGTAAGCGAGGGCTCCCTCATTTGTAAGAGCTGCCACATCAACCGCCGCAGGTCCTGAGCCCGATGGTCTGGGGGGTACACCTTGCCCCCACGAGTGTCGAAGTACGCTTCCAGGTACTCGATCTCTTGGGACGGAGTCAAGTTGCTCTTGGCTAGGTTAACTACCCAACCAAGGCTGCATAAGAAATCCACCACTCTGGAGGTTGCCTGCTTGCTCTCCTCCTTGGACTTTGCCCAAATCAGCCAGTCGTTGAGATAAGGGTGTACGAGCACCCCCTCCTTTCAGAGCGCCGCTGTCACAACCACCATAATCTTGGTGAAAGTGCAAGGGGCCGTGGCCAGGCCAAACAGCAGAGCCTGGAACTGGAAGTGTCTCCATGGGACTGCGAACTGGAGATACTGCTGGTGAGCCGGCTGGATGGGAATGTGAAGGTACGCCTCTGTCAGGTCGAGAGAAGTTAAGAACTCTCCTTCTCTGATTGCCACTATGACTGATCGTAACATTTCCATGTGGAAGCAGGGGATTCAGACAAGGATTCACCTGCTTGAGGTCGAGGATGGGTCAGAAGATTCTTTCATTTTTTGGCATCACAAATTAGATGGAGTACCAACTGCATCCGTACTGGTTCCTGGGGACGGGAACTAGCACCTCCAGCTGCCGAAACTGTGACAGCGTATCCCTTATCGCCACGGCCTTGGCCAGCCCTCTGCAGGGGGGACAGGACAAAAGGACAAAAGGACAAAAGACTGACCCACCGGGCACGCTAGGTCAAAAGCATAGCCCTCCTGGATGACCTCCAGCACCCACTGGTCGGATGTTTTTTGGGCCCAGGCAGGGAAAAACTCCTGCAACCGACCTCCCACGGGCAGCACCCCGACCTGAGGCCCTCTCGCATCACCATGTTTTCTTAGGACCCGAGGAGGAGGCGGTACTGAAGCCTCTCCTGGCCCCTCGAAAGCAACGAAACCCCTGACCCTTCAAGGGAAAGCGACCCTTCTAATAGGATGTCAAGCAGGGGTTCCAAAATCACCTAAAATCCCATGACTGCAGCCATGGGACAAGTTGTTAGTGTAGCTGGTTTTAAAAAAAGGTTTGGACAAGTTCCTGGAGTAAAGGTCCATAAACCATTATTAAAAGGGACCCAGGATATCACTGCTTGACCCAATACAAGCATTGTGTAACATGTGTCTTTTGGGGAAACTGCTAGGTACTTATGACCTAGACTGGCTACTGTTGGAAACAGGATACTGGACTTGATGGACCTTGGTCTGACCCAGTATGGCATATGTTCTTATGACTGACCATGCAGGAAGGGTACTACGAGGCTGCTTCTGCCTATCCTCCGGGAGACGACCTCCTTTGGACTCCCCTAAGTCCTTTAACAATTTGGCCAGCTCCTCCCCGAACAGCAGCTTACCCTTAAAAGGCAGCCTGCTTAAAATCGGGCCTTGGAGGAACTGTTGGCTGCCCAATTTCAGAGCCAGAGATAGCAGTGAGCTGCAACCATCAAGGCCATGCTCTTAGACAAACCCCTAATAAGGTCATGGGGGGGGATCTACGAGGTAGGCCGCTCATGACTCGAGCCGGGCTGCTTCACCCGCCGAATCCTCCACCAGGTTCCCTGGCTGCTGGATCCATTGGGCCCAGCGGAGACAGGCCCTAGTCACCCAGGCTCCACAGACCGAGGCTTGCAGCACCAGGGCATCGATATCAAAGGCTTGCTTCAGCAACGTGTCCAACTTCCTGTCCTGAGCGTCCTTAAGGGCTGCACTGCCTTCCACTGGGATAGTCGTCTTTTTGGTCACTGCCGATACCGCTGCGTCCACCTTCGGGGACCGGAGGAACTCACGCTCCAAATCCGGCAAGGGATAGAGGCACGCCATGGTCTGCGACCCTTTTAGCCCAGCCTCCAGCGATTCCCACTCATGTGGATCATCTGTTTGACCACCCGATAGACTGGAAAAACACTCTGCATCTTCCCTACTGCTTGAAGCAGAGTGTCCTCCAGCGCCTCCTCTTCCATTTGGAGGCCTGTAGGCATATTGAGCGTCTTCAGGGACTCCTCAATGAGCACTAGTAGCTCCTCACGGCGAGACGCGAAAACCCACGGCTGCTCTTCCTGCTCCGGAATTTTTCCTTTCTCCAACTCTTCTTTTTCTGGAGTGTCCAGAACTGTGTCCAGGTCCTCTCCCTCCAGGACCTCTGGCCAGGGCGACTGGTCTCTCCTGCTTTATGAAACTCTTGCCTTCTTAGAGGCCTCCGTCCCAGACTCGAGTCCCTCGGAGGCTCAGGACGCTTAGGGGCGCGACTCCCTCCCGCAAGAACCAGACTGGCCCCTTGCTGTCAGAGGCAATAAGCCTTATGCAAGAGGACGACGAATTCTGGGGAAAAGCCTCCCCAGTCCGCCCCTACTCCTTGCACCTGAGAGGTGGAGGGACTAGGAATAAGCTGAGGATTGGGCTGCGTTTCCGGCAAAAGAGTGAAAACCCGACACTCCCCCCTCCAGACCTGGGGAGGTCCCCAAATCCTGGGTCAGAGAAGAGCCTCGTTCTGGATCCACAGCGGTCTGCAACAGCTGCTCCACTGACGCTGCCTCCTGGGTGCAGTCGCAGCATATGCCTGTCTCAGACACTGTCCACCCTGCGGGTACCACAAATCAAGCACTGTGGTCGCCCGGTCATAGTGTCCTCCTCAGGAAAAACCCTTTGATAGCACTCCCTGGGGGTCAAGGGGAAAAGGGAAGGAACAGAAAGGGACCCCCCTCCCTTTCTCCTTCTTTGCAGACCTCTTTTTGTTCCTTTTTTTTTTTTTTTTTTTAATATAACTTGAAAAAGGTCTGTCGTCCCCCCCCCCTCCCCTCCCTCGACAGCATCTCCGCAGGTCGGGAAAAACAACAAAGGCGGCACACTCTACCTCATTCTTACCAGCTCCAACAAATTTGCCCGAGTTCAGCACTGCACATCCAGGCCGCTCCTACCACGCAGACCGGCATGCCGCGTGCAGAAAAAGGAGATGCCCAAAGCCCTGCTGCTATGCCGCTGCCGTGCTCAGCCACACCCAAGGGCTTCTGCAACGGGGCAGACTGCGCTGCTATATGGGAACCACCTCGTCCTCTGCTGCAAGCTCATGAAACCCCCCCCCAAACAGGCGCTGCTCCGAGCCACCACTCCCGCGCTCAGCCGCACCAGCGGGCTTCGACGACAGGGCAGGCCTGACACCACCTGAGGCTCTTCCACTCGCTCTCTGCCAAGGGAAATACTGCCGCCTTTCGACTCCAAGCTCCTGGCTCCTCACCCGTGCGCGGGTCCGGGAGTAGACCACCAGAGCCAGATGCTTCCGCCTCCGGAGCCTCCCAAACTCACGCAAGTAAGAGGGAAGGGAGGGGGGAGAGCGGAGGACCCCCAAGCTATTCCCCCAACAGGAACTAGCCTCAAGAGTAAAAGAACCAAAAATAAAACCACAGAAACCAAAGAAAAAACAAAATTAACCCCAAAAAGCTCTCTTCTTATTTGCCTTCCAGTGAGCTCAGACGTCTGGCTCACTGCTACCTCTAGCTGCTTGGAGACTGAGCATACTGGAGCTGGTGGGAGGTGCCAGCAGTATATGTAGGAGAAGGTCATCAAAAGGACGACGTGCTCAGTCCCCAAGCTGCTAGAAGGGGAGCACAACCCATAATTCCGCAATTGGACTGGAGGTACGCTAAGGAGCATGGCTTTAGAGGAGATCCTAATTAGTTGTACAGGGAATCTACTACAAATGACATGCCAATCGCACGACCTCCAAGCTTTCCAGCAATTGCTGGATCCAGTGCAAGAGTACTTCGGACGCCATGCCCACACAACACGCCACCTGAGTACCCAAGGCGAAGCCAAAAAGGCATTCTTGAGGAGGGCTTCTACTCTATTGTGGTCTCCTTCAGCACAGTGCCACTTTCCACCGTAAACATCATGCACTTAGTCACTGCTGTTACCAGGACATCCACTTTCAGGACCTTGAAAAGCTGTTCCATCTCCCCTTGGGACAAGGGATACTGTCAAACCAGAACCTTAAGTGTCCCTCAGCCCCAGCGCCTCCTTCTGAGAGGACATGAGTTTTGACAAGGGTCCAGTAAATGGTGGGGGGACAAAAAGAGGCTGGAAGACTGACGCCACCCCTCCAGGATTGGATCCACTTTAGAAACCTGTACCGGGGAAGAGGGGGGTCCTGCAGTGCACAAATCCACCATGGCATCCTGAATGAGGGTAGTCAGATCTTCCTTGTGAAAAAAGGTAGATCACTGACATGTCTTCCCCTTTGCTCAGGGAAAGCTCTCCCTCTCTCTGCTTAATCACCCATTGGAGAAAGGCAATCTTCTGCCTAGCATTCCCCTATAAAGGATAAAGGTTGGGCTTCCAGAGGAGCAGACTATGAAAAGGGGAGGGGATCCCGAGTCCCCACAGGGGAGGTAAGGGTCTCAGACCACCATGGAGGGGGCTACGAGGCAATTACCAAAGACTGAAAACAGTCTGTGAGCTGTTTCACGAGCTGTTGCTGAATGCTGGCCAAACGAACAGGTCATGGACCCCAAAGAACCTTCCAGGGCCTACCAGCACAAGCCTAAGGCCACCTCACCATGCTCCCTTTCAGCCGGGATCCTGCAAGCATCCATGATGGCCTCTGGAAGAAAAGGGAGGGGGGAGAGGAGACATGATAGACATTTAAATATCTCCATAACATAAATGCATAGGAGGAAAGCCTCTTTCAACTGAAAGAAAGCTCTGCAACAAGGGGACATTAATCTTGGTGAATAAAGTCCATTAAACACATTAGGTATCTCTAGCAAACCTAAGTAAGTAAACAACTTAAATACCTAAACAGAACCTTAAAACTAGAATGCAGACAGCAGTCCAGCAGCAAGATGTGGGCTTTCCAGTATTTTGCATTGAGTGTCACATGTATGATTCTTCACCAACTGGGAGACAGTCATACATGTGCACTGAGAGCAAGATCTTTGCTCTCAGGTAACAAATCTGATCTCTGGAGGATAGAGTAGCAGACTTGGAGGACATAAGGAAGACAGAAAGGTATATAGACAAGACCTACAGGGATGTAGTATTGAAGTCCCACCTCCAGTTTGGCAGCCTCCCTGTTGCTCTTCTGTCGTGACCTCTCTCCTCCATGGCATCACCCTGGTGTGGCAGGGAAATTATCCTGCAGCTAGGACCTGTCCTCCAGGTGATGTAAAATCTAGGAGGTTTCTCCAGGGCCATGTGCCCATGAGGTAAGGGTTAGGACAGCCATTGTAGTTGGTGATTCGATCATTAGGCATGTAGAAAGCATGTGGGTGGCTGGTGGATGTGAGGTTCACCTAATAACATGTCTGCCTGATACGAAGGTAAGACCTCACGCCCCACCTAGACAAAGTTTTAGCTAGTGCTTGAGAGGAGTCGCTGTCTTGGTACATGTTGGTACCAATGACATAAAAAAGTGTGGTATGGAGGTTCTGGAGGCCAAATTTAGGCTTTTAGGTAGGACGCTGAAATCCAGCACTTCCAGTGTAGCATTCTCAGAAATGCTTCCTGTTCCATGTGCAGGAGCCAAAAGGTAGGCAGAGTTCCGGAGTCTCAATGCATGGATGAGATGATGATGCAAGGAAGAGGGTTTTGGATTTGTTAGGAACTGGGCAACATTCTGGGGAAAGGAGGAGCTCCATCTTAACCGGGATGAAACCAGGCTGACATTAACCTTTTAAAAGGAGATAGAGCAGTAGGGGAAAGCGGACAGTCGCCCAAGAGCCCATGGTTCGGAACTAACAAAGGACTAAAGTTAGAGCATATTGACAGAAAGGTTCCAATAAACACAAAAAGCAACACAAATGCCCTCAAGTACAGAACAAATAGAGCTTTAAAAATTCCAAATTACCCCAGCCTACCAATAAACAGATTAATATGAATAAAATACAGCCTCTAAAATGCTTGTATGCAAATACTAGAAGTCTAAAAAAAAATAAGATGGGAGAGCTAGAATATATAGCACTAAATGAGAGCTTAGATATAATTGGTATCTCAGAGACCTGGTGGAAGGAGAGCAACCAGTGGGACACTGATACCTGGGTAGCCCAGAGCTTCTCATGGTTTACATAGTCAAAAAGCCTTGCTGTAGTCAATAAAAACATAGATATCTTTTGGTATTCTTTTGTCTTTTCAAGGATCCATCTCACATCCGCGTTAATGTCTCTCATTCCTCTTCCTTTCCTGAACCTTGCTTGCACTTCAACTGTACCTGGAACGAGAACTACCTGTAGTCTCTGCTGAATGATCTTGAGTAGAATCTTGCTGGCATGTGGGATCAGAGCAATTGTGCGATAATTTCCACAGTCAGTCAGGATCACCTTTCTTGAGTATTGGGATAGACAGATCTTTTCCAGTCAGTTGGCCATGATGTCTTCCAAATTTCCTGGCAGAGCCTTGTAAGTATGGTAACAGCTTCATCTGATTACTGTAATAACTCAATGGGAATGCCATCAATGCCCGGTGCTTTGTTCTTTGATAAGGTTTTCAATGCTGCTTCGACTTCTTCTTTCATCACCAATGATTCCTGATCATAAGGTATAGGTTCAAAAGGCTGTTGGTCCACTTGATCTTTATGGAGCACATCGATTTCACAGGCAGGCAGTCTTTAAATTCTAGTGGAATATTCTCAAGGTCATATTTTGCTACATTCATGAATGGCTTGCTCTTTTTCAACCTTAGCTTGAGTTTGCATACTAGTAGTTGGTGATCTGTACCACAGTCAGCTCCAATTTTTGTCTTTGTTGATGTTATCGAGCTTTTCCATCATTGTCTTCCACAGATGTAGTCAATTTGATTTCTGTACAATCCATTGGGTGAAGTCCACGTGTACAGTCAGCGCTTGTGTTGCTGGAAGGTGGTTGAGATGAATAGATCATTGGTCTTGCAGAATTCAATCAATCATTCTTTCTCCAGCTTTGTTTCTGTTGCCAAGTCCATATTTTCCAACCACTTTGCCTTCTTCTTTGTTGCCAACTTTTGCGTTCCAGTCACCCATGTCTATCAGGATATCATGTTTGCATGATCTGTCAATTTCAGCTTGTACTTATTCATAGACCTCATCAATGTCTTCCTCTTCTGCAGCTGTTGTTGGGACATATACCTGAATTATAGTTGCGTTGATGGGTTTTCCTCATAGATGAATAGAAATTAAGTGTTCACTGACTGTATTGTATTTCATTACAGATCTTGCAAGTTTCTTAACTATAAATGCAACACCATTTCTTCTTTGGTCTTTCATTTCCAGTATAGTAAACCATATGATCATCAGATGCAAAGTGCCCAAAAGCCAGTCCATTTCAGGTCACTGACACCCAACAGATAGAGTAGTACACATTTCATTTCATTCTTGACCACCTCCAACTTCCCTTGATTCATGCTTCGTACGTTCCATGTCCCAATACGTAAGATATCTTTGCAACCTCTGACTCTCTTTTCATGCACAGCTACATCAGCAGATCCAACCACATCATAAATGCTGGCTTTACTCTGAGAAGTCTTCAGTTCATCCCCAGTAGCCATTTGAGTGCCTTCCAACCTGGGGGTCTAATCTTCCAGCACTCTAGTGCAATCTGTTTTGCAACTATCCATTGGGTTTTTGAGGCAAGATACAGAAGTAGATTTGCCAAACCTTTCTTCCGCACAGTTAATTCCAGTGTTGTAGCATTTGTCACAGAAATATGATCCTCGGCTTACAACACCATCCCATTCTGCTGCTGCCCAGATGGGTGGTTTGTCTTAGTCTGGCATCTCAGCTGAGACCTGTCTATCTTGGGAGACCCTGCCAGTAGCTGAGCTACTGATAGCTTAGCTCTCAGCATCACTGATGCACACAAGCCCTCACAGCACGATAAGCTGCAAACCAAGTAAAGTTTCTAGATGAAATAAATAACTGCTTCTTGGAGCAGCTGTTTCATGAATTGACAAAGGAGGGGGAGCCATTTTGGACCTAGTCCTTAGTGGAACACAAGATCTAGTACAAGAGATAAAAGGTTGTTGGGGCCATTTGGCAATAGTGATAATAGCACCATCGCGTTTGATTTAATAAATGGAGGAAGGTCAGAAAGGAAATCCAACTTTCAAAAGGGAGACTATGATAAAATGCGGAAAAAACTAAAAGGAGCAGCTGCAAAAGGTTAAAGATTTACATCCAGCATGGCTTTTTAAAAATACTACCATCTTGGAAGCCCAAACCAGCTGTATTCCATGCTTTAAAAAAAGTGGAAGGAAGTCCAAAAAATTGCTAGCATGGTTTAAGGTGCGAGAGGCTGTTGTAGCTAAAGAAGCATCTTTCAGGAAATGGAAAAAAAAGGAACCAAATGACAAAAACTGGAAACATAAGCACTGGCAAGTTAGATGCAAGGCACTGATAAGGCGGGCAAAGAGAAATTTTAAAAAAAAGCTTGCAGTGGAAGCAGAAATGCATAATAAAAACTTTCTACAATTAAATTCGTAACAAAAAAACCTGTGAGAGAGTCAGTTGGACCATAAGATGATAGAGGTGTAAAAGGGGCACTAAGAGGGGACAAGGCCATAGTGGAGAGACTGAAAGAAGTCTTTGCTGCGGTCTTTACTGAAGATGTAGGGAAGTTAGCCATGACTGAAATGGTATTTAAAGGTGATACATCAGAAGAACTGAAAGAAATATTGATAAACAAGGAAGATGTATTACAACAATTTGATAAATTAAGAGTAGCAAATCACCTGGACCAGATGGTATACATCCGAGGGTGTTGAAAGAACAGATATATGAGATTGCAGAGCTATTATTAGTAATCTGTGAACTATCATTAAAATCATCTATAATACCTGAAGATTGGCGAATGGCCAATATAAACGTCAAATTTTTTTAAACTCTGTTTATTAATACATAAACAGCATTTTGCAACATAGTTCAAATACAAACACATCACCTTGGGTAGGGCTGTCTCTTGTCCACTGCTCCGAGGCCCGTTAATGGCGCCTCCCAAGCAAGATACAGACGAGACATGATTTTGAGTTTATTGATGTAGAACCCCCCTCCCTACCCCACCTACCCCCCTCCCCCCTTACAGCCTTCATTCCCACTGTACCATCAATCGGGACCGAGCATCGGTTAATTACCCAGTGTTTATCCCGGCCCACAGTACCACCCCCATCCCCTCCGATTTGCCTACCAGGCCCATTCTAGTTCGCATGTAACACTTCATTGCAAGCATACGGACTTAATTTTTGTATATAAGGCTCCCAAATCAGCAAGAAGGCAGCCCAATTTTGAACCTTGCCTCTGGCTCCCCTCCTCTCAAAAAGCATCAACTGGTGGAAATTGTTGCACCATTCCCAAAAAGTGGGAGGTGAAGACTCTCTCCACCTATGAAGTATCGGACCCTTACCCACCAGACATGCTTTCTGCACTAAAATTCACTCCCATCTCCCCTTCGGGTGTAAGGGCCACAAATGATCCAACACCACCAGTGCCTTTCAGCTGGTTTTGAGCAGCACCTGCTGAAATAGCTTTTGGGCTGTTAGTTCTTGTTTAGCTGCTTGGCAATCGCCTTCATAGGGATCTGGGACCCTGACCTCTCCTATGGGAGAATATGGACCCTCAGTTGGCTCTGCCACAACTGCACAGGGGGAGGTGGGCTAAATGCCCCTCTTGCCCTTCTGATAACACTTTAAACAAACTGGTACTGGGTTGTGGCACCCTATTCCAAAATGACAACTCAATGTGATTTTTTAAATCTATGGGGTCTGTTTACTAAGTAGCGCTAGCGGCTTCTGTGCGAAATTGGAGCCATGGCCCCATTTTATTCAATGGTTCCGCGGCTCCGATTTTCCACGGAAGCCACTAGCGCCGTTTAGCAAATAGACCCCTATGTATTATATACCGTTTTAAATCAGTCTAATTTTCGTTAATACTCAAAGTAAAGATCAAATCTAGTAATTACTGCACGCCATCCTCTTTATGAAAAAGTCAAAAGGCTATTTTTTGGATCACGCCAAGTGCTCTTAATGCTGTCCACTCATGGATATGGTGTATATTATAATCTTCCACTGAATGCTGAGGGGAAGAAAGTTTGAAAATCACTGACCTGTATCATGGATACATTCTTTGGCTAAATATAAGAAAGTATTAGTAAAAGGACTAAATGGTCAATTTTCTCAATGGAGAAAGGTGAATAAGTGGAGTACTTCAGGGATCTGTGCTGGGCCCTGCTGCTTTTTAACATATTCATAAATAACCTAGAAATGAGAACAAGGAGCGAGTTGATTTAAATTTTATTAAAACAGAAGAGGATTGTGAAAAATTGCAAGAGGACCTTGAGAAATTCGGAGACTGGGCATCCAAATGGAAGATGAAAGTTATGCACTTAGGGAAGAACAATCCAAACTAGTTACGCAATGCAAGGGTTCACATTAGGAATCACCACCCAGGAAAAGGATCTAGGCGTCATCATGTATAATATATTGAACCCCTCTGCCCAGTGTGCAACGGCAGCCAAGAAAGCAACTAGAATCCTAGAAATCATAAGGAAAGGAATGGAGAATAAAACCAAAGGATATTATAATGCCTCTGTATCACTCCATGGTGCAACTGCACCTTGAATATGGTGTGCAATTCTGGTCACCATATCTTAAAAAAGATATGGGTAGAAAAGGTGCAGAGAATAGCTACCCATATAATAAAGGGGATGGAAGGATACCCCTATGATGAAAGGCTTAGGTTAGGGGCTCTTCAGCTTGGAAAAAGAAATAGCCAAAGGGAGATATGATAGAGGTCTATAAAATAATGAGTGGAACAGGCAAATGTAGATCAGTTGTTTATTCCTTCAAAAAGTAGAAAGACTAGGGGGCACGCAATGAAGCTACAATGTAGTACATTTAAGACTAAACTGGAGAAAATGGTTTTTCACTCAATGCGTATTCCAGCTCTAAAATTCCTTGCCAGAAAATGTCATAAAAGCTGTTAGTGTAGCTGGGTAGGACTAAATGGCCAGTTTTTCCAATGGAGAAAGGTAAATAGTGGAGAACCCAAGGGATCTGTGCTGGGCCCGCTGCTTTTTAACATATTCATAAATGACCTGGAAAAGGGAATAACGAGTGAGGTTATCAAATTTGCAGATGACACAAAACTATTTAAAGTTGTTAAGACCCAAGAGGATTGTGGAAAATTGCAAGAGGATCTTGATAAATTGGAAGACTGGGCACCCAAATGGCAGATGAAATTTAATGTGGACAAGGGCAAAGTTATGCACCTAGGAAAGAACAACCCAAACTATGGTTTCACGATTCACATTAGGAACCACCACCCAGAAAAAAAGATTTAGGCGTCATCGTGGATAACATGTTAAAACCCTTGGCCCAGTGTGCAGCAGCGGCCAAGAGAGCAAACAGAATGCTAGGAATCATAAGGAAAGGAATGGAAAATTAAACAATATGTTCCCTGTAATTACACTTGTATATAGTTAAAACATTGTTCCTTGTAAAGTATACAAATTTTCTGTTCACTGTTCCATGTAAACCGCCCCTGATCTCTGGAAGGGGCGGTATAGAAGAAACTGTTAAATAAATAAATAAAGAATGTTATAATGATTCTGTACTGTTCCATGGTGCGACCACACCTTGAATATTGTGTGCAATTCTGGTTGCCATATCTTAAAAAGGATATAGCGTTATTAGAAAACGTACAGAGAAAAGCCACCAAAATGGTAAAGGATATCCCTATGAAGAGAGGCTAAAAAGGTTAGGGCTCTTCAACCTGGAAATTGGCGGCTCAGGGGAGATATGATAGAGGTCTATAAATTAATGGAGTGGAACGGGTAAACGTAGATCAATTGTTTACGTCATCAGAATATAGAAAGACTAGGGGAAATGCAATGAAACTACAGGGTAACCTATTTAAACTAGAAGCCCCAAAGTGCGTCAATTGACACAAATGCATCTTCAAAGGTTTATACCAGCGCCACTGCTAGAACCATGTCAGTTATGTAGTGATGTCACATACTGCAAGTAGTAAACAAATAAGTAACGTCAAATTAATTCACATCTGCATTTCATGTTCAACGCAGTCATCGTGATAATGCATCAATTAACGCACTTTGGGATTTCTAGGTAAAATGCCTTTTTTGGGGCTTCTAGTATTAAGACTAATAAGAGAAATATTTTTTCACTCAACATGTAATCAAACTCTGGAATTTGTTACCAGAGGATGTAGTAAAAGTGTAGCTGGATTTAAAAAAGGTTTGGACAAGTTCCATTATTATAAGGGACCTAGGATATCACTGCTTGACCCAATACAAGCACTGAGGAACCTTTTGGGGAAAGTACTACTGTATGTACTTATGACCTAGATTGGCCACTGTTGGAAACAGGTTACTGGGCTTGATGGACCTTGGTCTGACCCAGTATGGCATATCTTATGTTCTTATATAAGAGATTTGGGTAAGTTCCTGGAAGAAAAGTCCATAAACCATTATTATAGTGGACTGGGGAAATCCACTGCTTACATCTGGGACGAACAGCATGTAATCTGTCTACCTTTGGGTAACCTGACAGCAGAGTTGTCAATTTACCCGGTTCCAGGAGCGAGATGATAAGCCAGTCCTAGATGTCTGACACTCATTCTAATTCATTATGGGACCTGAACACTGATTTCAATGGGTAAAAATCAGGGACTACAAATACTATGGAGTGGAGGAGTAGCCTAGTGGTTAGAACACTGGCTTGGTAACCAAGCAACCAGCGTTCAATTCCCACTAGCACTCCTTGTGGCCTTGGGCAAGTCACTTAACCCTCCATTGCCTCGGAAGAAAGGCCTGGCAATCTACTTCCGGTGACACTGCCAAGAAAACCCAGGAGCTTCTGGGTCGCCAGGAGTCAGGACTGACTCGAAGGCACACATTGCATTACAAATACTATATTGGATTGCAAGGTAAATTTAAAACCAGAACTGGTCAAAAATCTCACTGGTGGAACTTGGCCAACTCTGTGACAGGTACTTGTTACCTGGATTGACCAGTCTGAAACAGGACAGTGTGCTTGATGGTCTTTTGATGGACCTAGTATGGCATCTCTTATGTTCTTAAATAAGGGTTTGCCACATGCACTTATGTATTGAAAACGGACTTAATATTTTGTGTTTATCTCAAGAACATTATTTAAAAAAAAGAGCGTTAGTAGATACAGTTTTAGAATCCATCCCATTGTGACGTATCCCCCCCCCCACCCCCGTGTTAACTATACTCAAACCTAAACATGTATCACCTTATCTCAAAAACTAGGGTGACAATCAGTGTGTTGTACAACTAAAATCCTCAATGTAGACTTTACTAACTGCTTTCACTACACATCCCGCACTGAGGCGCTGATCCTTCAACTATCAAAAAGACGCACAGTGTATGTTTGCACCTGATGATTTCCCAGTATTTATTCAAATCTGATGATTCATTACGTCCGGGGGGGGGGCACATGAAGCATACGTAACAGATTTTAAAGCTTACATGCTTTGAACTTCTAGTTTGGATGTATAGGAAAAGCAGGAATATCATAAAGAATACAAGAAACGAACCCGTATTAATAGTCGCCAAATACGCTGGGTACACTATAGCCCCACGCGCTTGGAAACGCCCACATAACGTGTGAAATAGCGTCAGTTTCACTTCCTTGTGCACACAGGTGTATCTCTGCCAGCTTCGCACTGATTGTACAGAATTTGTCATTGCCCTCCCACAGCAGCTGGAGTTTGCAACACTCCAGGTCTGACATCTTATATATTATGCAGGCTTTAAAAATGGAAGCAAACTAAGCTGTCAAGAAGCATTAGGAGATGATTACCGTAGCGCAAATGCTCTAAACTGAAAACCCGATTACTCACCGACTCTCTAGAAACACCGCCTGCCAGAAAAATCCTCAGTTTAAGAACTACGCAGCAAACAAATGCAAAGCATGCTCATACTGTGTCTCATCAGGAAACACAAGCGTCACAAACTGCATCAGCTTCTTATGAACATATTACAGCCAGCTTTCTACCCCAAACCGTAAATGAAAAATCATTTTCTCTACACCTGCGCTCATTCCTAATAGCATTGCCAATTAGCGATGCAATACACTAAACTTAGTCGCCTGACCTTACCAGTAACCCTCTCGCCCGCAAAGCGCCAGTAAAACATTTTTACTTTTCTTCTTCTTCAGCCTAGCTACTACACTTCCCTGCAAAAGCATTTAATACCAGTGTCGCGTTAGCAACTTATGTCACATGACCCCAGAAAGAAAACACAAAACTTCACCTTCTTTTGGCTAATCATAGCCCTTACCTTGGGTTTTTTTTTCTTAAGAGGCCATTAACAGAGGATGTTTGTGTGTGTGTGTAGATAGTTAATCGCTAGGTTGAGTGTACGGATCAGAGGAGTTTGAAGGAGGATGTGAAATAGTGCAGGGAGAATATACGAACTGTAAAGAGGGAGGCGGAGGACTTTCCCAGGGCTTGTTTACGCATTTCAGCTTAGTTCATTCCTCAGAATTCACTCTCTGATTGGACACAAAGTGGGGCACAGCCTTTCACTTACAGAGTGGCCTGAAAGCAGCAGCGCAGCTAACCCAGTGCCTTTTTTTAAAATAAACTTTATTGAATATTACGAATAACAACAAAAAGTGCAAACCATATACTAACCGGAGGATTAAAGAATATTTATAAAAACCTATTTTAAAAAATTCTGTTTAATAATACGTTGGGGGTACTGAAGTATTTACAGTGAAACAACTATAAAAAGCTTAATCCGTTCAGTCTTTTATTCTGTGTTAATAGTTACTACTACTATTACTACTGATATAGCGCTACAAGAGGTACGCAGCGCTGTACACATACATGTAAAAGACGGTCCCTGCTCATCAAAGCTTACAATCTAGTCAAAACAGACAACACAAAGCTGAGGACAAGGATATATCTAGGGGAATGGTAAGGAAACACATAGGAGAGTAAACGGATTAGGATTCAAAAGTCACCTCTTCAAAGCCTCTTTTGGATCCTAATCCTCTTAGTCTCCTATGTGTTTCACTTACCTGTCCTCAGGTGTTGTCTGTCTTGACTAGATTGTAAGCTCTGATGAGCAGGGACCATCATACATGTGTCTGTATAGCATTGGGTACACCTTGTGGCACTACACAAATGATCAGTAGTAGTAGTAGTAGTATCTGTTAACTCAGAATAAGATTGAATGGATTAAGCTTTTTACAGTAGTGTTATTGTGAATAGTTCCCTTCCATCTCACTTTTACATACAAAAAAAGTGATATTTCTGTTTTAGGACGGCCATAGAACAGGATTCTTGAATGAAGTTAAAAAAAAAGTACATTAAAATTTAGAGTGCAGATTTCAAAAGTCATTTACCTGGGTAAATAGCAATTTACCAAGTAACATCTGCATTTTTATGCATGATCACTGTTAATGTGCATTATTAGTGACTAGGTTCCATTGCCTAAAATGGGACCCGCGCTAAATTAACACGCATTAACATTGTTTGTATAAAATTACCAGATTTTTTGTAAGCAAATCTGGGAACTTTATCCAAAGTGTACGGGTGGGGGGGGGGGGAGGCAGGAGGAGGAGGAAGGGACACCTTAGTTCCAGGTTTGAGCAACATTTAAAGCTGCATATACACTGGGCGATCCTTCTGTCTAGGATCTAACTTTTTAGCCGCTTGCTTGTAAGATCTGTCTGATCTGTAAGATCTGTTAGAGCGCTTTATTTTTCAGCATATGCGATCTTATTCTGCTCTACCTCTCGCGCTCTCTCTCTCGTCTCTTCCTTATTATTCCATCCTCCTTCCCTGCAGCCTACCTGCCTCCTGGTTTATAATCTCTTATAGCAGCCCTGTGCTCATTATCACGATTGCTCACAGGTGCACCTTATCCCCTGCAATTTCTACTACCTATCTTTTTATTTCTTTTGGGTTCTGCACTCCTCTCCATCTCTCTCTTTTATGATTCCTCAACACTTTCTCTTCCTATTGCTCATGCTCCCTAATTGTCTCCCCTCCTACCAACACCTTCAAGTCCCTCCCCCTTATCATCCTCACTTCCCCCATCATCTTGTTATCTACCCTGTCATCAACTCTTGAGCTTCACCACTTTTCCCTCATTCAGCCATTTCCTCTCTCTCTCTGAAACAACCTCACCCTTGTTAGTCGTGCTGTCTACTCTCTGTCCCGCACTCATCTACTCCTTCTCCCATCCAGAGATATCAACCCCAACCCTGACACCCCTAGATTTTTTGGCACATTCCCAGAAGAGATCCTCATGCAACAGCTCAAATCTTGTTTATATCCCTCTCCTTCCCCCTCCTCTCTCCCTTTTTCATGTGCCTTGTGGAATGCACACTCCATCTCAAATAAACTTGCCTTTACTCATGATCTCTTTATCTCTAGTGCTCTCCATCTCCTTGCTCTAACTGAGACCTGGTTCCTCCCAGAGGACTCAGCTTGAGTCGTTGCTCTCTGTCATGGTGGCTATCAATTCTCCCACACGCCTCGTCCTACTGGCCATGGTGGTGGTGTTGGGCTTCTACTCTTTCCTTCCTGTCAATTTCAACCCCTCCTTCTGCCTCAGTTTTACTCCTTTCCTTCCTTTGAAGTCCACTCCATCTGGCCTTTTATTCCACTACCTCTCCGATTAGCTGTTATTTATCGACCCCCTTTCTCTCTAACTTTGACTCATGGCTTTCCTTCTTTCTGGATTCTTCTTCCCCCTCCCTTATTCTTGGGGATTTTAACATTCATGCTGATAACCCCTCTGACCTTTATGCTTTAAAGTTCATCTCCCTTACCTCATCATTCAACCTCCAGCTTTGCTCTACTGCCCCACTCACCAGCAAGGCCACTACCTTAAACTTGTATTCTTCTCTAATTGCTTACCCTCAAACCTCTGTACCTCACTTCTTCCCTTATCGGACCATCACTTGCTAAGCTTCACTCTTCATCACTCACTGCTTCAACTTCACCGTGTCTCCTCCAAACTCTTTAGAAATCTTCATGCTATTGACCCATTGGCTCTCTCCTCCACTGTCTCATCACCTCTTTCTTCCACTATGTCAACTGAGTCTGTTGATGAGGAAGTAGCTTCCTATAACATTGCACTCTCCTCTGCTCTGGGTGCTCTTGCTCTGCTCATGCAACGTCTTGTGAAATGTACTGCACCTCAGCCCTTGCTGTCTTTCACTACCCACTATCTACATTCTTGCGCCCGCTCAGCTGAACATGCTTGGCTCAAATCCCGCACCCTTGTGGACTTTCTACACTTCAAATTCATGCTTATCTCTTTCCAGTCAGCCATAGCACTCGCCAAACAAGACTATTATGTCCATCTGACTATCTCTCTTGCCTCTGACCCTCGCCATCTCTTTACAACTCTCAACTCTCTCGTCAAGGTGCCTCCACCTCCAACCCCTCCCTCCCTTCTGCTCAAGCCCTGGCTGATTACTTCCATGACAAAATCCACAAGATCACACTCCAATTCCCCATGAGGTCAGCTACTTCCCCTCCTCCCCCTCTTCACTCCCAACTTTCCCCCTCTACATCTGCTATCCTTTCTTCCTTTTCAATGATCTCTGAGGAGAAAACCACTCACCTTCTTTCCTCATCCAAACTCATTATCTGCTCCTCCGATTTTCCCACCCGTCTCCTAAGCCCCCATCTCTTCCACTGTTGTCCCTTCCATCTCTCATATTCTCAGCCTATCACTCTCCACTACAACTTTCCCTGCAGCCTTCAAGTATGCTGTGGTCACTCCTCTCCTCAAGAAACCCTCACTAGACCCTTCCTGTCCTTCTCACTATTGACCCATCTCCCTCCTCCCCTTCATTTCTAAACTACTTGAATGTGCAGTTCACAGCCATTGCCTCGGCTTTCTCTCCTCAGAAGCCCTTCCGGATTCTTTACAATCTGGCTTTTGTCCTTTACATTCTACCAAAACAGTTCTTGCCAAAGTCTCCAGTGACCTGTTCCTGGCAAAATCCAAGGGCCTTTACTCAGTCTTCATCCTTCTTGACCTTTCTGCTGCTTTTGACACTATTGACCACAACCTTCTCCTTGATAACTTGTTCTCGCTTGGTTTTAAGGGCTCTGTGCTATCCTCGTTCTCTTCTTATCTCTCCCATCACTCTTTCAGTGTTTGTTCTGGTGGATCCTCCTCTACTGCTATCCTGGTCTCGGTGTACCCCAAGGATCTGTCTTGGGTCTACTTCTTTTCTCTCTCTAAGCCCACTCCCTTGGTGCACTCATCTTTTCACATGGCTTTCAATACCATCTTTACAGTGATGACACCCAGATTTACCTCTCTACACCTGAAATCTCTCTGGCAATCCAGGTCAGCATCTCTGTCTGCCTTTCTGACATTGCTGCTTGGATGTCTCACCACTGCTTGAAATTGAACATGGTCAAAAACGAGCTTCTTATTTTTCCCCTTAAACCCACCCCTTCCCTTCCTCCTTTCTCAGTCTCTGTGGATAACTCTCTACTCCTCCCTGTCTCCTCAGCTCGCAACCTTGGGTTCATCTTTGACTCCTCTCTCTCCTCCACACACATCCAACTGATAACTAAAACCTGCCTTTTCTTTCTTTACATCAACAAAATTCACCCATTCCTTTCTGAACACACTTCTAAGACACTTATCCACTCCTTAGTCACCTCCCGTCTAGACTATTGTAACTTATTCCTTGCAGGTCTCCCTCTGAATCATCTCTCTCCCTTTCAGTCTATTCCACACACTGCTGTGCAGCTAATCTTCTGCCAGCCTTGTCATGCTCATATTACCCCCTTCTCAAGTCCTTCCATTGGCTCCCTATCCATTTCCACATCTAGTTCAAACTTCTCCTGCTGACCTATAAGTGCATTCACTGTGTAGCTCCTCACTACCTTTCCTCTCTTATCTCTCCCTACACCTCTCCTTGGGAACTCCACTCTTCTGGTAAATCACTTGTATCTGTGCCCTTCTTTTTTATTGATAACTCCAGATTTCGCTCCTTTCACCTTGCTGCTCCTTATGCCTGGAACAAACTACCTGAGTTTGTATGTCAGGCGTCTTCTCTGACTCTTCAAATTTAGGCCGACAACTCACCTCTTTACTGCCGCTTCCGTATCTTGACTCATCTGATCTCCTTTGTGTTTCCTTACCATTCCCCCTAGCTATATCCCATGTCTGCAGGTATTGTGTTGCCTGCTTGACTAGATTGTAAGCTCTGATGAGCAGGGACTGTCTTTGATATGTGTCTGTGCAGCGCTGCATACATCTTGTAGTGCTATACAAATGTTCAGTAGTAATAGTAGTAGTTGATCCAAACATGTAATGCAACCTGGCTAATTGGGACACAGAGCGTGCATCAAGCATGCGTTCTCGGAAAGAAGCTGCACGCAGTATGATCCCCTTGTTCGTGAGTACGTATTAAACAGGGAAGTGCTCCGAATAGCGTCCCAACAGGCACTGCGTGCCCCTTTGTGTTTGCATCAAAAATGGACAAAGCTTGGATCCGAACGAGCACGTAGCGTGCATGCAGGATGTTTGCGAGGCATTCACAAATAGGTACCAATTAGACAAATATGTTGCAGGCTAGGTTGCATTGCTGGTTGCATTGCACCTAGTGTATATGCAGCTTTATAGAGGAGGGAAGAGAAGTCATTACCCTGCCCCCCCCCATCTCTCCTATGACAGCAACAATATCACTTCCAAGCAGACAAATCGCCAGAGAAATAGAAACAGTGATGCATTTCCCCTATACCGTATAAAATATAAATATATTGGATGTAAATTCTAAAAACTGACATATTCAGATCACTAAATTGAAAATAAATATTTCTCTACCCTTGTGTCGCCATTGCTGGAATCGGACAGGAGGCTGAAAAACAGGTGAGAGTTGGGGGATACAGCTCTAAAATCAGGGACAAAATCCTCAAAATCGGGGACATCTGGTAGCCTTATGTTTGCATTAGTAACTATCTGTAAATTGGATGTCTGAAAATTGTGCAGGAATTAACAATGTGACTCAGAGATGGGGTTAAGTTGGGGAAGGCAATAACATGCATAGTTTTGCATTTTTAAAACTCTCTGCTCAGTGTTGTATGTTTATGTTTATTAGAGAACTTGATATACCACCCATCACGATAGCGTCTGAGAGGTTCACAAAAAATAAAACAAAGCTGCTAGAAAAGGAAAAGAACGCCAGTATGTTTGATAGGAAAGAATAGAATAATAGCTAATAGAGGACAGATGAGCAGCAAAAAAGCGAAAGGAGGGGACAGACTGATTAAGCATCAGCGAGGGGGAAGAGAGAGGCGATGGGGGTAGGGGAAGGTCAAAAGCTGTACAGAAGAGGTAGGTTTTCAAGATGGCCTTGCAATTTTTGAAGGAGGACTCAAGACGGAGGGTTGGGGAAAGTGAGTTCCAGAGTCGGGGTGCCGAGGAAATAGAAGGCGGAGGAGCGGGTGAATTCCAGGTGGGCTTAGGATGGGGAAGGGAGGATCATGCGGTTTGCGTGTATGGAACGGAGGGAGCGGTGGGGGGTGTGGAGGTGGACCAAATTGTCGAGATAGAGGGGAGTGCCGGTGTGAATAGATTTGTGGACAAAGATGAGGAACTTGTATTGAATTCGAAAAGTGAGCCGGAGCCAATGCAAACGGATGAGGAAAGGAGTGACGTAGTCGAAGCGTGAAGAGCAGGTAAGAATATGGGCGGCAGTGTTCTGAACTCATTGCAGGCGTAGAAGCTGAGATCGAGGAAGAACAGTCAGGGAAACATTACAGTAGTCTAAGCGGGAGATAACAAGTGAGAGAAGAAGAGTGTTCATGGCGGAGGAAGAGAGGAAAGGACGGACAGAGCGGAGTTGTCTTAGGGTAGAGAAGCAACATTGGACAACTGAGGAAATATGAACTTTAAAGGATAATGAGGAATCAAGGGTCACGCCAAGTAGCGCAGGTATGCAAACAGAATGCAAATGAGCTATGCATGGAAAGTCTGCGCTAAACAAGGAGAACAAATCAGGCACATGCGCACAGGGTTCTGCGTTAGCAGCACCTCTGTTCTATGCACAAAAAGGTAGTTTGGCACCTGTGTGCATGTGCTGGAATCAGACCAGTGCTATCATTAAGCAAATTAGGTTCTCACCTAGCGTGCTGGCATCAATTGCCACCATACCATCCCTCTTCAGGGCCTGTAGGAAGTGGTAAAGGATTTCAAACTTCAATACAGCATTTACCTAAAGCCTCCGGTGCTGTGTGGTGATTTGTGGCTTCTAGGATCTGCTGCTTCCACCCCCCTTTCCGATGCAGACTTCCAGTTTTGGTTGATGTACCACACTTTTGTATGTTGATTTTTTTCTGTTCATTTCTGTTTGAGCCATTCTGAACAACCTATCAAAGTAAGGGTTTGTTTGTTTGTTTTTTTAAATTTTTTATGAACACTAGCCTGGACATTGAATTTGTTTGGAGTGCTTGCTGGGATTTAGATGGTAAGGAAGAACATTCCACAGAGGAAGAGCCCTAGTACTAAGCATCCTCTTCCTTCACCTTAACCCTGTCCATCAATCCCCCTCTCCCCTCCCCCCAGGACTATCAGAATCTATTGTTTAAATTTAAATGCCCTGCTCTTTGCCGCCACCCCAGAAAATGCCACCCCAGGCAACCACCTAGTTTGCCTAGTGGTAGGGCAGCCCTGTTTTTCACATGTGGTCTGGCAGCACTGGGAAATGTACCCACACTGTCAAACAGTGCTTATAGTGTTTCCAGCAGAGAGAGGGAACATTTCATTTTAAATCCTTCCTGAAGAACAAGGTAGAGAGTGTTTGTTTGGCTGGATGCCTTACAAGAACATTAATTACAGTGCAGTATTTCTGAAGGTTCCATTCAGAGGGCTGAAGCAATTATAGTGCCTGAGCCAAGGTTTGCTTTTGTTCCCCCATCTTGGGGTAAGTTTGCCGTATGAACTACACAGATATCAGGGCTCACACCATGAGAATGGCTGCACACTGGAAGGTACCTTTATTGTCAGATCATTTTGGGAGGCATTTTCAAAAGCAATTACTGTATGCGGTTTGCAGACCTGCAAACTGCATAAACCCCGCTGACCAGTTTATTCAGTGGCACTATCCTGGGTAGTGCTGTTGAATATCCCAGGTTGAACACCCTGGTGCTATTTGGATAGTGCCGGGGCAGAGTGAGGTCAGCACTGCTGACTATCTGGTCAGTGGTGTGGGGCTACTGCTACTGTCCTGCCACAACCCCAGTGAGTAGGCCATGAACCACTGCTGCCCCAACCATTGAGAACCAACAATGGACCACAGCACATGCCCCTGCTACCCTTCACTGGGTTGTGTCAGCCATGCACAAACCAACTGCAGTTGGTCTGCTGGCTCCTGCTGCCCTGCATTGGGCTGTGTCAACTATGCACAAACCAACTGCAGTTGGTCTGCTAGTCAGCATGTGCTTAGAGCAACCATGAGCATCCTGCCTTGGAATACTCAGCATTGGCATCCCAAAACAGAGATTGCATCCACATCACTGAAGCCAGACATTATAATAGCTCTATGTGGATACATAGCCGTGCCATGGTCACTTTTTGGTCATAGTGAGAGTGCCATCTCAACATGACATACTATGGCCATGCAGGCAATGCACATGGCAGATGGGCACAATGATGTCTCAGCCATTGACCTTACAGTTGCGGCAGACACATCCAGGCCAATCTGTGCTGTTTTAGGCAATACCCACAATCCTCTGCCTCGCGTTATTCACATTTTCAAACAAAGGCTGGGAATGACTCACAATGTGAGCCAAAGTGAAGTGCAGAAAGCCACAGGACAAAGGGGAGCCATACACACACACACTCTCATTGGGGCACTGTGGAAAAGTGGGGATGCTTGGCATTCCTGTCTGCCACTCCTGTCTCTATGTCAGCTCAAGGACTGATAATGTGTGCAGGTGCTATTAGTGGGCCTTGGTCTCACTGCACGTTGTTAGCATCTGCTCAGTGTGCTATTAGTCTCTAACCAGCTGTGGATAGCGGAGCCTGTCTGTGCTGCTGGTGGGTGTTTCCACTCTTGCTGGCAGCCCCTTTGGGGGTTGCACATGCTGAAGCTGTACCTGCACTGTCAGCTAAACCTTGTTCACAGGAACTTGCAATACAGAAATGCCAGTGGGGACCTAAACCTGTGATTGAAGGTAAGGTGGTATACAAATCTGTCTAAATAAAATAAATAAATAAATAAATCCTCCACACATATACACTCCAACCATGTGTGTTGCACCACAGTGCTGCCACATGGGGATAACAGCCCGTTGCTGACATGCTCCCCTTTGGCTGGCCTTTGGCACATGCTGCAATGTGCATGTTACACAGGACTAGGACAAGGCTTTTGTCTGCTGCAGGTTGGTGCCGCTGCCCATGCAACCATCACGACCACACCATGCAGACATGCCCACGTACTGTCAGTGGTGGTGGTGCACAATCCCAGCATGTTAAACATGCGGGTTAGGCGGGCATCTTGGGCACAAGGCCCAGATGGGGGGGTCAGAGGCACACATGGATGGTCATGCAGCCCCCTTCACCAACTGACTATGCAGGGGCCCCCATCACCACCTGCCACTGATACATCTTGGGGGGGGGGGAAGATGGCAGCCACTGCTGTGATTATTTCCCTGGGCACCTGCATTTTCCAGCTACCTGGAGGGTTACAGCTGCAGGTACTATCGGCCTCTTCCTCCAAAGCTGGGTTTAGCAGCACCATGGGGGGAGGGGTCGACCGGGATCTCTGCCATATGTGTGTGTTTCACCAAAGTCACTGTGTGATCATGACAGATATCACAGATGGTGCGGATGGGGGGATGCCCCTATGTGCGGAGGTTACAACTGTTAGGCCCCTTCAACCTGGAGGTCAGACAGCTAAGGAGAGATATGCTGGGGGTCTATGCATTACTGAATGGCGTGGAATGGGTAAACGTTGATCGGTTGTTTATGCCATCAAAATGTGGAGGGAAAAGGGGACAGGTAATGCCACTACACTGTAACGCATTCTGGACTGATAGGAGCATACATTTTTCAGGCAACACATAGGCAATCTCAGGCACTCCAATCACAAAAATGTCATAACTATGCTTAGAGAAGGTTTGGTTAGGTTCCAGGGGAATGGTCATTGCACCATTATGCAGGGGGCACTACGGATCTACAGCTTGCCCCACTACAGGCATCGTTGAACATGGATACCTTTTAAGGACCCAGCTAGGTACTTGTGAGCATGATTGGTCACTGTGGGACAGAGGATCGAGGCTTCACGTACCATGGTCTAACCCAGTATGGCAAGTCTGCAGATCCTCTGTTCTTATGCCACTATGTGCTACCTAGACAGCAGCCTGGTCTGCAATGTACACCTGCACCTAGCATTGCATGACCAACGTGCCACTCCCTTTGCTCTATCGGCAGCATCAGGATGGTGCCCTTTCATACTTGTGCACCATGCTGCTGCTTCTAATGGAGCACTACTATCACTGTTTTGGGTTCTCTTGTCATTTCATCACACTGCTCACATTTAGATAGGCTCTCTCCCATCTGCAAACACCCTTTCCACAAGGTTTCACATGGTGGTATGGTTACAAGCGTAAAAGAGCTCTAAGGGGTGTTGCGCAAGAGGTAGTAAAGGAACACATGATGTTACTGCCCACTCTGCCCCTTTATGCCCATTCTCTGCCTCCTGTTCCCTTTACGCTGCAGGAGCCTTTTATGCATGGAAACTCGGCATTTTAGCGGCGTTAAGGGGACATGTATTACCACGCATAAACGACGCACTTGTTCCCTTACCACCGTTTAGTAAATATGCCCCTTAGTAAAGATATCAGCAGTATCTTCTAAAAGTGCTGTAATGTTCTGGCTTTCCGAGGGGCAAAGTGAATCGAAATTCCCTTCAATGGGGTTAATATCTCGGGACCTTGTAGGAATATAGAACACCTGCACTATTTCAATGAGATCTGATACTTTAAAAACTTTTGTAAAATATTTTGTTAACCAAATTTCTGCAGATAATAAATGCATCATGGGAAAATTTAAGAATCACAGATTCTTAGCACATGAGGCATTCTCTAGTACTTCCAACATAGCATGTATTATAAGCAGAACTTTAATATGGGCCACATTAGCTAGCGAGGAGGACCATACCTGAAAGTCCAAAAGTGTCAAAGATCTACCTAAGATTGAAACTTTAGTGTCCAATTCTTGTAGTTTGTCCACAGTCTCTTGAGTAAAAGAGCACAATGAGGTAACAATAGAACTCAATTTAAGGTCTATATTCTTGATTGCTCCGCATAGATTCTTGAGAGTAACCTCCCCTCCTGGAGACACTTTTGAGGGCACAGAAGCATTACCAGATTCTCACGGAGGCACAGGTTTGGGAACCAACACTCAAAAGCCACCCTCAGAATCTAAACCTGGAGATGCTCCTTCCAAAATTGTAGATGATAGGGGAGGGAGTGGGTGTGGTGGAAGTGTTTGACCTCCAGTGCTCAACGTTGCTCCTTCTGGTGAAGACTGGGCCACTGGTAGAGGGACGGGATGTTTGTGCATTGGACTAATAGTTTTATCTGATGATGGTGATACAGATTCCATCTTCATTCATCCTTTATTGTTCTTCTTTCCCATAGTCACACAAACACAAATGTCAAAGCAAGTACGAAGAAGAATACCCGCCGGTGACCCAGAATCAGCATCAGCATCTTCTCTCACCCCCAGCATCCTTCTCCTAGCCTCCCATCATCAGACCAGTCCCATTCTCCCAGCCTCCAAGCATCAGCCTCAGTCCCCTTTGCCCAACCCACAGCATCAACTACCGTCTACCAACTCCCATCCTCAGCCCCCTTCTCCCAGAATCAGCCTCAGCTCCTTTATTTCAACTCACAGTCCCTTTCTCCCAGCATAAGCCTCAGCCCCTTCTCTCAATCTGTAGCTTCCCTTCAGCATCCATAGCCCCCTTCTTCCTGCCCCCTGCATCAGCTCCTAGCCCCTTCTATCTTCTTCAGCATCGACACAGTTGTGGAAGCATCTTCCTTGGCTTCCACAACCATGCTGCTACTGTGCTCCATGTGATGAGGACTGACTTGAAACGCAAGAACAGACACTTCCTGTTTGCAAGAAATGCCTCTTCTTCCATTTCAAACCTGCTGGAGAGCTCATAACAGAGGAAGTACAGTAACAGTACAGTTGCAGAAGCCGAGGAAGATGCTGCTGTGAAGGGCGAAAAGGTGAGGCAGACTTTAGCTTCCTAGGTTTTGGCACACCAAACTAGTGTCTCATTGGCCCACCCCTTAAACTGGTCCTCGTTCCATTTAATCTCCAGCATTATTTAATTTATTTATTTTGCCTGTACACATTCTGTAATACCAACATTTGGTTTTGATTGATTGAATTATGCTGATATTGTTCAGTTAGTAGATTTTAAGTATCAAAATTAGATGGAGGTCAGGGCTGGCATAACCATTAGGCAGACTAGGTATTTGCCTAGGGTAACAGCTTTTGGGGGACAGCAAAGAGCAGCTACAGTCTAAGCATAACATTAGACTTTGGTGCCACACAAACTCAAAGAACAATCAGCACACAGTTTTACCTACAGGGAATCTGAGATGAATCACGGCTAGGACTTGGGCGACCACAGTTTTTAGGAAAACAGAATGCACACCACAGAACTATTTCAAGGCAAGTTTAATCTCACTTAACCTTCACAGGACATGAGTTCAATACACACTGACCTTTGACACAATGGGCATGTTCACTTCACTAACCCTTTGATTATTTATTATTTTGTGTTAAGTTTTGTTTTATTATATACAGCTATAATGAGGGGGATATTTAGCACCAGTGGCTAGTGCTGCTAATGTGGCTAGCTACCAGTGCTGAAAGTTAAACCCGGAAATCCAGTGTGATATTGAACTGCTGCTCAGTTAAATAACATGGCAAAGGTTAGGCCAGAACATAAGAAATGCCATATTGGGTCAAACCAAGGTCCATCAAGCCCAGATTCCTGTTTCTAATAGTGGCAAATCCAGGTCACAAGTACCTGGCAGGTTCCCAAAACAGTAAATAGTTTCCACAATGTTTGTCTCGGGGTAAGTAGTGGATCTCCCGGGTCCTCTGTAATAATGGTTTATGGACCTCTTCTCCAGGAACTTGTCCAAACCTTTTCTAAACCCAGCTACACTAACAATTTTTACTACATCCTCCGGTAACGAATTCCAGAGCTTGATTACACATTGAGTGAAAATGTATTTTCCCTTATTAATCTTAAATAGATTACCCTGTAGCTTCATTGCATGTCCCCTAGTCTTTCTATGTGTTGAATGAAAAAATATTTTATTACTCTTAAATAGATTACATTGTAGCTTCATTGCATTTCTTTCTACTTTTTGATGAAGTAAGCAACCTATCTATGTTTACCCGTTCTACTCCATTCATTAATTTATAGACCTCTATCATTTCTCCCCTCAGCCGTCTCTTTTCCATTTTGAAGAGCTCTATCCTTTTAAGCCTTTCCTCATAGGGATATCCTTACATCCCCTTTACCATTTTGGTGGCTCTTCTCTGTACCTTTTCTAATTCTGCTATATTCTTTTTAAGATATGGTGACCAGAATTGCACACAATATTCAAGGTGTGGTTGCACCATGGAATAATACAGAGGCATTGTAATATCCTTTGTTTTATTCTGCATTCCTTTCCTTATGATTTCTAGCATTTTATTTGCTTTCTTGGTGGAGGATTTCAATATATTATCCACGGTGACGCCTACATTTTTTCCAGAGTGGTGGTTCCTAATGTGGACTTGCATTGTGCAACCATAGTTTGGGTTGTTCTTTCCCAGCTGAATAACTTTGCACTTGACCACATTAAATTTCATCTGTCATTTGGATGTCCAGTCTTCCAGTTTATCAAGGTCCTCTTGCAATTTTTCACAATCCTCTTGTGATTTAACAACTTTGAATAATTTTGCATCATCTGTAAATTTGATCACCTCACTCGTTATTCCCATTTCCAGGTCATTTATGAATATGTTAAAAAATCAGCGAGTCCATCACAGATTCCTGGGGTATTCCAATATTCACCTTTTCCATTGAGAAAATTGGCCATTTAGCCCTATTCTCTGCTTTCTATCTTTTAACCAGTTCCTGATCCACAATAGTACACTGCCTCCTATCCCATGACTTTTTAATTTTGCCAAGAGTCTCTCATGAGGCATCTTGTCAAAAGCTTTCTGAAAATCCAGATACACTTTATCAATGACTCACCTTTGTCTACCTGTTTATTCACACCTTCAAAAAAATAAAACAGATTAGTAAGACAAGACTTTCCTTGGCTAAATCCATGTTGGCTTTTCTACCATCAAACCATGACTATTTACATTTTCAGTAATTTCAATCTTATTTATTTATTTGAATGTTTTTTTTATACCGCCCCTTCAAACGATCAGAGGCAGTTTACATGGAACTATAACTCAAAGGTACATGGAAAATATTTAACCATTACATAATTTAAACAAGGAACTTAGAATAAGAACTATATACATACAGTAACAGTGCACAATATTACAAAGGCATAGTGAAGACTGGATTCTCTTAGCTAATTACAATGAGTTAAAGTAGGGAGATAGGATGTGTTAGGCCAACGGGGTAAGAAGGAGGGTGGAGTTATTGGATGTGTTGTTGGATAGGTGAGCATTATAATATTCTGAGAAAAGGTGTGTTTTTAATTCATTGCGGAATGTTAGGAGGTCTTTGATAGCTCTGATTTGGTCAGGGAGAGCGTTCCAGAGTATAGGGACTGTGTATCTGAATGCCCTATTGCTTGTAAACTGTTTGGTTTTGTGTATTAGGGATGGTACTTGTAGGAGGTTTTGTGCATGCTTTTGTTTGTGTTTGGTGTCAGTTTGAGATTTTATTATAGTGGAGAGGTAGGAGGGGGAGATATCGTTGTGCAATTTAAAAGCAGTGATGATTTGCTTATATTTTATTCTGGATGTTATTGGGAGCCAGTGAAGGTTATCTAGTACGGGGGTGATGTGGTCAGATAGGTTGGACTTGGTTATTATCCTGGCAGATACATTTTGGACAAGCTAGAGAGTGTGAATAGACTTCTTTGGGACCTTGTAAAATACTATTACAATAGTCTAGATGAGGGTTCACTAGTGTCTGAACTATTGTCCAAAAGTCATGTGGGTCTAGAATTGGTCTCAGGTGTTGAATAGTTTTTAGTTTATAGAATATTGTTCTAGCAGTAAGTTTGATCTGTGATGTCATGTTTAGGGCCCTGTCAATAATGACCCCTAGATATTTGACTTCTTGTTTGACTGGCAAGATTAAATTGTGTAATTTAAAAGTGGGGTGGGGTGCGGGGTGAGGGGGTGGGGGGTGTAAGAACATAAGAACATAAGATATGTGTACTCTTGGTTTCTTGTGTCGAATAATATTTCTGTTTTTTTAAAGTTGATTTGTAAGTTGTTTTTGTTGAGTCATGATTCAGCTTCATATATGCAGTCGGTGGTGTTGTTAAATTGTGGATTTTTTATGTCAGCAGGAGAATAAACTATTATATCATCTGCATATATGTGGAAATTGACTTTATATTTAGTGAATATATCACATATCGGTTGCAGGTATAAATTAAATAGGAGGGCAGAAAGGGCTGAACCTTGGGGTATTCCTTGTTCCTGAGGGAAAGTGGTAGAGGTGTCCTGGTTAATTCTTACATATTGGAAACCATTTTAGTGCAATTCCTGCAATGCCTATGTGAGCCAATCAAGACAGTAGTATAGCATGGTCAACATTGTCGAATGCGGATGAGATGTCCAGGAACACCTTGATATAAGCTTGGTTAGGGTTGTCTAATCCACATATGCAAGTGTCAAATAATGCTAGGGGGAGGGTTTCCACTCCGTGATAGGGGCAGAAACCATACTGTTGAGAATCTAGTGGTGCATGGGTGTCTATATAGTCCTGAAGTTGGAGTTGGATTACTTTTTCAATAATCTTTGCTATGAACGGGATACTAGCTATCGGCCTGTATGAGGAAGAATCATTTTTGAAGAGTGTTTTGTTTTTTAGTATGGGGCGAATGATGGATAGTTTGAGAGCGTCAGGCAGTATACCATGGAGGAGGGATTGGTTAACTATGTTCAGTATCACCGGAGCTAGTTCGACTTTTACTGCCTTAATCCAGGATACTGGACAAGAGTCTAAGTATGAGGTTGTGGTGTTGATTTTGGTGATGGTTTCAAGGAGCTGTTTTTCCCTAATTGGGTAGAAGTTGTGCAGGATGTTAGGTATTATCTGGGGGTCATTACTAGGGAGTATAATAGGGATGCTTTTTTTCTTTAGCTTAAGTGCCAATTGGTCAGCTATGGATTGTGCGCTAATGTCTGTGGTGTTTGTTATGTTTGTGTGTATTTTGGTCAGGGATTTTACTATATCAAAATATTCTCTGGGGCAATTGATAGCCTTGTTGAGTATGTTATGTTAGTGTGGTGAGCTTTCTTTGCTTTAAGTATTGCATCTTTAAAGGAGTTTAATGTTGTGATGTAGAGTTCTCTATTTTCAGAGGTTTTGCGGGATCTCCACTTTTTTTCTAACTTGCATAGGGGTATGTTTACTAAACTGCAGTAACGTTCCCCGCATTAGGTTCCCTGGATTCCCATATAAGGGAATGGGTGGTGCATCATTATGGCAAGCTGTGTCAGTTACCGCGCATTACAAGGCGCCTTAGGCTAAAGCGCGTTATAAGGCATATTATAAGGCACCTTATCAGGCACAATACAAGGCACGTCATAAGGCACATTAGTAGGCACAGTACAAGGCACGTCATAAGGCACGTTACAAGGCACCTTAGTAGGCACAGTACAAGGCATGTGCCTTGTAACGTGCCTTGTACTGTGCCTAGTAAGGTGCCTTGTAATGTGCCTTATGACGTGCCCTGTACTGTGCCTAATAAGGTGCCTTGTAACGTGCCTTGTACTGTGCCTAATAAGGTGCCTTATAATGCCGTATAGGGAGTGATCCAAAAAAATACAACCTAACCAAAATTCTCTACAAATATAAAATCCAAAAACAAATTGAGAGAATGGCTATTCAGAGCTAGCGTGTGTAAGTATATTAGGATATACTGTGATGTAATGTCGGAAGTATAGCCATGAAGCGAAAATCACCTCTTGAAGCTGAGCATGCGTTGGCGTTCTTTTGAGTGGTGTGAAGACGAAGACAGAAGTTTGTCGGTACAGAGTGCTGAGCGTTGAAGCAGGGTGTATAAGTATTGTTCGCCCGAAACGCAGTACTGTGTCTGCTATCTTGTGAAATTTGTGCTGGCAACATCACCAGAAATCTATCTGGATGGACTTTAAAATCTGATACTACGGATTGCTGCTCATCGCCGGACTTGGTTGGATTCAGATAAGAAATTCTTTTCCAAATTCTGGCTGTTTTGAGCTCCAGCATAGACTTTTCGTGGTTCATTTTATCCTGACAAATTAATCATTTTGTTGAAGATTATTGGTTGCACTTTTGTAGTGTTTTAACCTTATTTATTGTTAGCTCTTTAATGGGCTCAATCATAATTGAGTAAAATGGAAGATTAGCTTCAAGAGGTGATTTTCGCTTCATGGCTATACTTCCGACATTACATCACAGTATATCCTAATATACTTACACACGCTAGCTCTGAATAGCCATCCTCTCAATTTGTTTTTGGGTATAGGGAGTGATGGCAACTGTGGTGAGGGTATTATGGGTTGGCAGCACAGATCTGCAAAGATATGACTGTCACAGGCATGCAAAACATCAGACATGGACAGGAAGGAACAACAAGGAATCGAACCCCATGACCACTGCCTAGAACAGAGCTACTCAACTCCAGTTCTGGAGGTCCACAACCCTGCAGGTTTTCAGGATATCCCCAATGAATCTGCATGAGATATATATGCATTAGAGATATCCTGCCAACCTGACTGGTTTGTGGCCCTCGAGGGCTGGATTTGGAGACCTCTGCCTTACACCTCTGTCAGTTAAGATTGTGAGTGGGCAAGGTACAAATGTCATAGACATCAAAAGGGTAGATAGAATGTTTCACATTCCTCCTCGATTCTCACCACCACCATAAAGTTGTCTAATAGACTGTAGGCTGAGCATATGGTGGTGTTCCCCTCGGAGGGGGAGAGGGGAGGGGCGAGGTGGGGGGGGGGGGGGGGTCTGTGATCGTGATCAAGCCCACAGATGCAGTGAAAAGAGATTCCACTTTTTTGCCTGGTACTAATGTCAGACTCACCGGTCTGTAATTTCCCGGATCACCCTTGGAATTCTTTTTAAAAATTGCCATTACATTGGCCATCCTCCAATCTTCAGGTACTGCAGATGATTTAAATGATAGTTCACAGATTACTAATAGTAGATCTGCAATTTCATATTTCAGTTCTTTCAACACTCTGGGATGTATACCATCCAGTCCAGGGTTACCTGCGCCTGACTATTGTCATGTATTGCTAACCGAAATTAAATAGTAATTGCTCCAATCTCCAAAATACAAAAAATACCGTAATAAGGGAACAGGTCTCAGACTCGAAGGGGTGGAACCCAGGAGGTAAACCTTTACTGTGGTTAACCAACCCCGTATTTTGCATCAAGGACCCTTCCGTTCCCCCTCTCTATAATATTAAGCATAAAATCCGCTTCAGATAAACTCGATTAATTCTTTGAGATTACTTCCAAACAGGTGAATAAAGATGTTCTCTTCAGTGAAAATACAACATAACTTTTCTGTTCGTGCAAACGCTGAAAAACTGAAGAGTAAAGTTTTATACTCTATTAAACTGGCTGAAATAAATTCAGTATGAACAGACTTAGCTTCAATCCCGATGCTGATCCGGCGCGCTTAGGCGTTTCACCGCGCAAGCGGTTTCTTCGGGGGATTCAACCTTCACACTGTGCCAGATAAACAGGTAATCATGCGGCTCAAACTGTATACTTCCTTAGATAGCTTTCCGCTCTTCTGAAATGGAAAAAGCATCTTGATCAATATTTTTCGACAATACATGATGGACATTGCAACAGAAAAAACTCACTCCTACTATTCATCTCACTCCTCCATATTCCTCTCAATGAAAAAACGCCGTGCATGCGTGTAACTTCCCACCTACTCCTATTTAAAGGCAGACCCATTCAATTGAACAAAAAGAAGTGGCATCCGGATTCTCACATAGAGTTACACGACTCCTAAAAAACCCATGAGCACCCAAAGAGCTTCAAATGCATACTGCCCAGTCAATCTGAGCATTTAATCCTCCTGGATAGATTGTACCCAAAGTGTAAATCCACCGCTGCTCCACATAAAGTAAACTTTGGTCTCGTGATTGATTAGCAAAACCCTGCAGTACTTGGTCGATGCAAAAAACCTGTAATTGCTCAAAACCATTTATTTTTTTTATTTTATTTAGCTGTATTTATATCCCGCTTTTCACTGGGTCAAAGCAGTCAATTGGGGGATACATTTAACACGAGGGGATATGAGACACATACGCTAATACTTACAGGGAACATGGGCAATGGAGGGTTAAGTGGCTTGCCCAAGACCACAAGGAGTGCCTATAGGACTAGAAATCCCAGTCCCTCCGGCCTGAGATTGCTGTCCCCAAGGTGGGACTTGAACTCCCGGCCCTCTGGCCTGAAGTACCTTGTCCTAACCACTAGACCACTCCTCCCATGTGAATATTCCATGCAGTGAGATACAATCGGTGCCTCTGTGCGTTGACATCTTAGCCTGCTACGATGCTCATTAATACGTACCCGCAAGGGTCGTATAGTTTTACCGATGTATAACAGCGAACAGGGACAGCGAAGAGCATAGACCACATAACTAGAGCCACAATTAGTGGATTTCTTGAGATCATAATCTTTACCATGATAGGTAAATCGTGATATCTCCGCTGTGATGGCACAAACATTACACTCACCAAACTTAGTGTGCCCCCTCTCAACACCAGGAGCTATTGGAAGAGCTGATCTCAATATTGCCGGACTCAATAGCTCTTTAAGGTTCCTGTGGCGTTGCCACACACATCGTACTGTCTTACCCTCTAGACCAGGAATGCTTTGCAGTACATTAGAGTGGCGTTGAAGAATTTTCTTAAGAGAACCACTAAACACCGAATACTTTGTTATCAAGTTCACTCGCGAAGCATCTTGGCAAGTGGATTTCTCCCGGGAAAGTAGGAGCTGGTCTCTATAGCGAGCTCGAGTGTAAGCTGTCTTTATCACCTTCTCCGGGTATCCCTGCTGTACATAATTGAGCTTCAAATTCCTTGCTTGCTGTTTGAAATCCTCTTCCTCAGAACAATTTCTGCGAAAGCGAAGGAATTGTGAAAACGGCAAACTGTTTTTAAGGTGAATAGGATGTGCGCTACGATAATGTAGAAGTGCATTTCTATCAACTGGTTTCCTAAAAATAGATGTATGCCATCGATCAGCCCCTTTCATGACCTTCACATCGAGATAAGTTATAGTAGTCTTATCATATGTAGAAGTAAATTGAATGTGTGGATCCTGCTGATTCAACCAGTTCAAAAAGGTACATAAAGAGCACTCAGAACCCGTCCAGATCATAAAAATATCGTCGATGTATCTACCCCAGAAGGGGATATACTGCTGAAACGAAGAGGGGTATAACCAAAGTCGTTCAAACTCAGCCATGTAGATGTTAGCTAGGGAAGGAGCACACGTAGCGCCCATCGCTACTCCCGAAACTTGGTGATATAAAGTGTCTTCAAAAAGAAAATAATTTTGAAACAAAACCAAGTTGAGTAATTCTGACAAAAACATCATGTGAGAGTCAGACAGATCACCCCTGGTTCCTAAAGCTGCACAAGCACTTGCTTGTGCTGCCTGTTGGGGGATACTGGTGTAAAGAGAGGTGACATCAAGAGTTACCAAGATCACTTCTGTAACTCCTGCCCAACAGGAATGCTGTTCCAATAATTGTAAAAAGTGAGTGGTATCACGAATATAGGATGGAATGGTCAATAATAAAGGTCTTAAAAAAGAGTCTAAATAAGTGGACAACGGTTCAAGAACGGTACCCCTCGTCGAAACGATGGGCCGTCCCGGAGGGTTATCCAAACACTTATGAATTTTTGGCAAAAGATAGAATCTAGCCTGTGTTGGACTTTGGACATTCAAATAGTGCCACTCTTTCTTAGACAGTAGTTTTTCATGAAGGGCCCTTGTGGTCAAAGCATGTATACAATCTTGTAATGGACTTGTAGGATCGCTCTCCAGAACGTGATAAACATCCCGCATGGAAAGTTGCCGCTGAGCTTCCAATAAATATTGATTGCGATCTTGCACCACAATCGCACCTCCTTTGTCTGCTCTCTGTATGACCAAATCAAAACGTTCCATCAGAGACTGCAGAGTTTGTCGCTCCTCTTTCGTTAGAGCGTGATGGATCCCACTTCGGCTCTGTTCAAGTTGACACACATCTTTAAGAACCAATTCCCGAAAAAGGAGCAAGGAGGGATGTGGTGGACCCGGAGGATTCCACATGGAGGAAAGAGGTAGCGGAACCCGATTTTGAACCAGATTGGAAGTTTGCTCTGACAAGACTTCTGCAGAGGAAAAATACACTTTCAAATTAAGCTTCCGAATTAACCGCTCAAAATCTAAACGAAATTGAAAGCTATCATGAACTGTACGAGGGACATAAGATAGCCCCTTATTTAACACTTGAAGTTGCACCGAAGTTAGTGAATGGGAAGAAAGGTTAACCACCAGGGAGGTCTCCAGATCACCCCTTACAACTGGAACTAAGTTACCCTGTGCCGTGTCAAAGGATGGCCTTGCGCTTTCAATTTGTCCTTGGGTTCTTTTGATTTTTTCTTTTTGGAACCATTGTCGGCCTCCTCTAAAAAAGCTTACACTCGAGCTCCCTATAGTTATAGAGACTAGCTCCTACTTTCCCGGGAGAAATCCACTTGCCAAGATGCTTCGCGAGTGAACTTGATAACAAAGTATTCGGTGTTTAGTGGTTCTCTTAAGAAAATTCTTCAACGCCACTCTAATGTACTGCAAAGCATTCCTGGTCTAGAGGGTAATATTGAGATCAGCTCTTCCAATAGCTCCTGGTGTTGAGAGGGGGCACACTAAGTGTGGTGAGTGTAATGTTTGTGCCATCACAGTGGAGATATCACGATTTACCTATCATGGTAAAGATTATGAGCTCAAGAAATCCACTAATTGTGCCTCTAGTTATGTGGTCTATGCTCTTCGCTGTCCCTGTTAGCTGTTATACATCAGTAAAACTATACGACCCTTGCGGGTATGTATTAATGAGCATCGTAGTAGGCTAAGATGTCAACGCACAGAGGCACCAATTGTATCTCACTGCATGGAATATTCACATGGTTTTGAGCAATTACAGGTTTTTTGCATCGACCAAGTACTGCAGGGTTTTGCTAATCAATCACGAGACCAAAGTTTACTTTATGTGGAGCAGCGGTGGATTTACACTTTGGGTACAATCTATCCAGGTGGATTAAATGCTCAGATTGACTGGGCAGTATGCATTTGAAGCTCTTTGGGTGCTCATGGTTTTTTTAGGAGTCGTGTAACTCTACGTGAGAATCCGGATGCCACTTCTTTTTGTTCAATTGAATGGGTCTGCCTTTAAATAGGAGTAGGTGGGAAGTTACACGCATGTGCGGCGTTTTTTCATTGAGAGGAATATGGAGGAGTGAGATGAATGGTAGGAGTGAGTTTTTTCTGTTGCAATGTCCATCATGTATTGTCGAAAAATACTGATCAAGATGCTTTTTCCATTTCAGAAGAGCGGAAAGCTATCTAAGGAAGTATACAGTTTGAGCCGCATGATTACCTGTTTATCTGGCACAGTGTGAAGGTTGAATCCCCCGAAGAAACCGCTTGCGCGGTGAAACGCCTAAGTGCGCCGGATCAGCGTCGGGATTGAAACTAAGGGGCTTGTTTACAAAGCCGCGGTAGTGGTTCGCGATCGCGATCGCAGCCGCGGCCCCATTGAAATCAATGGGGCCGCGGCTCCGATTACGATCGCAAACCGCTACCGCAGCTTTGTAAACAAGCCCCTAAGTCTGTTCATACTGAATTTATTTCAGCCAGTTTAATAGAGTATAAAACTTTACTCTTCAGTTTTTCAGCGTTTGCACGAACAGAAAAGTTATTTTGTATTTTCACTGAAGAGAACATCTTTATTCACCTGTTTGGAAGTAATCTCAAAGAATTAATCGAGTTTATCTGAAGCGGATTTTATGCTTAATATTATAGAGAGGGGGAACGGAAGGGTCCTTGATGCAAAATACGGGGTTGGTTAACCACAGTAAAGGTTTACCTCCTGGGTTCCACCCCTTCGAGTCTGAGTCCCTTATTACGGTATTTTTTGTGTTTTGGAGATTGGAGCAATTATTATTTAATTTTGGTTATTTGCTCTAGTAGACCCAGCGATTTTTTTTATGTATTGCTAACCGGGCAGTGGCTGAATATTATTGTGGCCTGATTAGCAGAAGGTGCCACCTCCTCTTTACCCTGGAAGACCTTGATGCTAACCGCTTAGCATCAGGGCATGTAGCAGTGGCACCCGGGGATATTCCGCAGCGTGGCATTTATACAGTTTGCAGGTCTGCAAACCGCATAAATGTCTTTGAAAATGTCCCCCAATATGTTTTATCTTGTTTACTGGGGAATTTTTGTTATGCTTGTAGCGTGCTTTAAATGATTCAGGATGTAAGTGGGATATAAGTGACTGTTTAAATTAAAATAAATTTGCAGGCCTCGATAAGTAGACATAGAGCACGAAGCATAAACCCATATGACACGAGCACTAGACAAGCAATCCAGGAATACACAGTACATAGTCAGCTGGAATCTGAGGACATAGACAAAGAACAAGGTAGCACAGATAATGATCCAGCACTCAACCAGCCCAGGCATAAACAGATAAACCGCCTGCTGGACAGACTAGACCTAATAGTGCCATTCAGATAGGGCATATACAACAGACAAGGCAGGGAACATGAAGATACAGGAGAAGGGATAGAACACAGTTCTTCTAAAGGAAGAGGAGGCTCAAGCCTAGCACACTACGTGCTGGCCCTGACAGGAGGATAGGTGACTTTCAAACAGCCAATTTAACAAATAAGAGACATTGTAAATTGTCCTCACTATGTATACATATGGCTTCTGATTTTCATAATTTGGGATTTTCAGTTATGAGGGAAAACCCCTGAAAAATAGCACTTTTGTCAACACTCTGGTGACGTTACTCAATAGTTGCCATTGCTACCAGCCGATATTATCAAAGTTGGCTGCTGCTGGAGAGACCTTTAGCAGGAGAAAACGAGAGAATTAGAAAAAAAAGCTTGCAATGGGCACATAATAAATTTTTCAAATGCATTCAAGGTAAAAAACCTGTGAGACTGTCATTTGGACCATTAGATGTTGCTGTTGTTAACAGCCATTGAGTCGGTGTCGACTCATAGCGACCCTCTGGATAGTTGTCCTAAACTACTACTACTGAGCATTTGTATAGCGCTACAAGTCATATGCAGCGCTGCACAGACGTGTAAGAGACAGACTCTGCTCATCAGAGCTTACAATCTAGTCAAGACAGACAACACCGAAGCTGTAAGGTAAAGAAACAAGGAGATCAGGTGAGTCAAGATCCAAAAGCAGCAGCAAAGAGGTGAGTTTTCATCCTGGATTTGAAAAGGGTTAAAGAAGGTTCCTGGCGTACAGACACAGAAACATAGAAACATGATGACAGAAAAAGACCACATGGCCTATCTAGTCTGTCCTTCCATAACAACAACTACAACAGTCCACTTTTTACCTTTAGAGATCCTCTGTGTTGGTCCCATGCTTTTTTGAATTCAGTTACTGTCCTCATCTCTACCACCTCCACTGGGAGACTATTCCATGGATCCACTACTCTTTCTGTAAAGAAATATTTCCGCATATCACTCCTGAATCTATCTCCCTTCACCCTCATCCCATGTCCCCTCGTAGCAGAACTTGCTTTCAATTGAAAGAGGCTCTCTCCCTGAACATTTATGCCACGGAGGTATTTAAACATCTCAATCATATCACCTCTATCCTGCTTTTCCTCTAAGGTGTACATATTAAGATCCTTAAGTCTGTCCTCATATGCTTTATAATGAAGCCCATTAATCATTTTAGTAGCAACCCTCTGCACCGACTCCATCCTGTTCACATCCTTTTGAAGGTGCGGTCTCCAGAATTGCACACCATACTCCAAATGAGGTCGCACCAAAGACTTATACAGAGGCATTATCACCTCCTTTTTTCTGCTAGCCAATCCTCTCCGTATGCACCCAAGCATCCTTCTAGCTTTTGCCGTCGCCTTTTCTACCTGTTTAGCTACTTTAAGATCATCAGACACAACCACGCCTAGGTCCCGCTCTTCTTTAGTGGACAAAAGTACTTCACCTCCTATACTGTATTGCTCCCTTGGATTGCTGCAGCCCAAATGCCTGACCTTACATTTTTTAACATTAAATCCCAGCTGCCAAATTCTAGACCATTCTTCAAGCTTAGCTAGATCCCTCCTCATGTTATCTACACCTTCCTGTATTGCAGGTAGTTTGTTCCAAGTGTAAGGTGCAACAAGGTGAAAGGAGTGAAGTCTGGAGTTAGCAATGGAAGAGAAGGGCACAGATAGAAGCAATTTGCTAGAAGAGAGGAGTTCCCGAGGGAGGGTGTAAGGAAAGATAAGAGAAGAAAGGTAGTGAGGAGTTGTAGAGTGAATGCATTTATAGGTCAGCAGGAGAAGTTTGAACTGGATGCGGATAGGGAGCCAATGAAGTGATTTGAGAAGAGGGGTAATATGGGCTGTGGTATTGATTCTTGGTGTCTTTTAGTTCCTTGGTGTGCAAACAGGACTGTACCTAGCCTTGTACAAGCAGTGCAGTCACACAGGGCGCAAAGGCTTGGGGGCGCATTTCGGCTGTCTGCTGTTGCCCTCCTGCTGCTGGCAGGACAATGGCAGGCAGCCAAAATGCGCCCCCCCAAGCCTTTTCGCAGTACTTTAAGTATGTCTGGTCCATCCCTTCTCTGATGTGATTTCAGAGTAGGAAGGGACAGATCTGCTTAAAGTGCCGGCGCCTTTCAGATGGGGCACATGCCGCCCTCCTCCTCCCCATACCTCCGTCCAGCGCTGCCTGCTCTTTCCCTGCTGCCGGTGCTGCTGTGAAAAAAACAGAGGGTGGCAGCAACATGGAAAGAGCAGGCAGCACTGGACGGAGGTTTGAGGGGAAGGGGGGTGGCATGCACCTGAGCTGCAAGTCGCACAGGGCGCGATTGCAGCTCGATATGGCCCTGTGTGCAAACATCTTGTATTTCCTCCATATAATCTAATTGGCTTTTTGGTTTGGTTCAGTTTCTGATTGGATTTCTAAAAAATCCCCGCCCCTCTAAGGTGGGGAGGAGGGCGCCATCTCAATCTTCACCTTAGGCAGCAGATTGCCTTGAGCCGCCCCTTGCTAGTGGCACCAATATGCCGTAGGTGCCATCCCCAACATATTTGTACTGTGTGGGAAAATGTGTGTCAGTGCCACGTGGAAGGTCTGATACCAGACATGTGGGTCTCACATCTGTCCCAGCCACACAACCACCATACAACACTCCAGACAAATGTGCAGATAACAACTGGATAGGTGTCATCCAAACTGGACAAATGGGTCACATATGGACATGAGGTGATACCTGCAGGTGGCTATCTGAGGGATAGGATATGTCTGCATGTACTGCAGAGATGTGATGGAGCCAAAGCTGTTCAGTCACACATGACTCATGACTCACATGTATGTTACAGCTGTATGCATGTAACTGCCTGTTAGTATACCACTGTATCAGTGCAGTCACGTTGGGGCACATCTTACCGATGAATTGGTAATGTCTGATGATAAACAGGAACTGTATGGATCTGCAGTCAGCTGAGCCATTGGTGGGTTAAGTGACCTGCTCAAGGTCACAAGGAGATGTTGTCAGTCCATGAAGTTTGTGGCAGACATAAAATGCGACAGTAACACATTCCAAAATGTCACATAAGGAGTGTTAGTGGGCTTCAAACCCTAGCATATTGGCTCCTAAGCCATTTGCATGACCATTATGCCACACCTCTGAGCAGATGCCTAATACCTGCAGGGCAAACATGTCGGACCCCCTGCAATGGGTTGCAGCAGAGCCAATAAAACTATGCTCTCAGAAGAGCATGATGAGGAATAGCATGATTACTGACCCAAAGTGTGGCCAGAACGCATAGCAAAGTAGAAGGATGTGCGTCTGCAAGTCACAGCAGAGCCTGGACTGTTACAAGCAGGGAAATGACCTGTGTAGCACACAGGCCCAAAACAAACAAGTGGGAATCAAACCCTTGTTGTATGCTTATGGAGACATTGCACTAATTGGTAGGCTACACCTCCATAACTCTCTGCACAGTAATGTTTGGATTCATAGAGACTGCTGGTCACAGCCAAAAATGTCTGTTGTATGTGCCGGTATAGGTTAGCCTCTCCAGTATCCATGATACACTGCACATAGCAGTCTGCAGCTTATCACCAAATGGAGGTGCACTGATCCATCACATCAGTTCAGTAAGACGCACTGACAGTGTGTGCTACAAGCACATAGCAGCTACAAAATGTGCAACTGAGCAGTTTCAGCGGTCACCCTGAAGGTGAGGATGGGTGCCTAGCACCTGGTTCCCAAAGCTGGCACTGTTAGAGATGATCTCTGCTGTAGATCTACATCACTGCCAGTGGCATTGTCTGCAGTGTGTTATGATAGTCACCTAGCTTCTTACACAATTGCAGCATACCATAGTCACCTGTCACATCTGGATCTTGGGCCCTGCCCCTGTTGGAGAGGGACCCTTCTAGAACAGTGCATGTTAGTTCCCAGTATTGCAGCAACTGATGCCATAGACATCAAATGCAAGGGGGATGCCTCTAGGCTTGCTACTACTGTCCTATTTATTCTGCCATGACCACAGTGAGCAAGCCAGAAACAACTGCTATCTCAACCATCTGGCCTACCAATCTACCACAGCATGCACAGTCAGACTGTACCTGCTGCCTACTACAGGGCTGTTTCAGCCATGTACATACCCCAACCTGCACACAATGCATGTGCACAGAGCAACCATGTATATCCTGGCTTGGGACAAACAGCATGGTCACCCAGCATTTGACACTGTGATTGGGCTCCCAGGACACTCATGTCACTGGAGCTAGACACATTATGCTACTATGTGGATACATAGCCTTGCATGGTCACAGCTTGGTTCGAGTGAAAGTGCCCTCACAGTGTGAACTGTTGTGGCCACCCAGGCCATGCATGTGGCAGACAGGTACTATGACATCTCAGTCATTGACCCTACCTCTGATGTAGATACATCATGGGCAAACTGCTCTGTTTCATGCCATACCCACAATCCTCTGCTCCTAATTATGCACATTTGCAGACTAATGCTGGGAACAGCCTAGGCAATGTGGGGCACAGTGCAGTGCAGAAGGCCACAGAACTCTGGAGACACACACACACATGTAGGGATGGTTGCATTCCTGTCTCTTACTTTGGTCTCCATATCAGCTTAAGCATTGTTAAAATGGCTCATTGTGCAGGCGCTAGTAGTGTGCTCTAACATTCATGCCCGTTATTAATGCCCACTTGTGTGCCAGTGCTGCCTTTCCATGCAGCTGTGGATAGTGGCACCTGTCTGTGTGGCTGATGGATGTTTGTACCCTTGAGGGGCAATTCTTTGGGGATTGCACATGCTGGTGCTTTACCTATACTGTAAGCTAAAGTTTACCCACAGGGACATGATCCATAGCCAGGTCTTGAACCTGTGACCTGCCACACATATACACATTGGCTTTATGTGTTGAGCTACAGAGCTGCCATAGGGATCTGGCACTTCTTGGGACTGACATGTTTCCCATCAGACAGACCTTGACACATGTTGCAATGCAAATGGCACACAGGACCAGGACATGAGTTTTTGTCTGCTGGCCATACCTGCCACCAACACCGACACACTATGTTGTGTCGCAGAGCAGACCCAGCAGAGCCCATGGAGATAGATGGAGAAGCAGTGGATCAGGCTGACACTGACGTTTTTAGAAAGCACATGTCAGGAAGTTGCTATGAGCAACAAAAACAAATGTGGTCACAAGCCAGAGAGACACACCCAGCCAGCAGGAAAGCTAGAAAGTTATCACCTGATGCAAGTCAGCTGGGGGGAGGTGCTGCTCGGAGGTACGTAGATAAGCACAGCTCACATGCAGTTAGTCAGAGTCGTGGAGAGAGTCGTGGTCAGAGTCGTGGAGAGAGCTGGAGAAGGGGCCAGAGAGAGAGCTGTGGAGAAAGCCTGCATGATAATCACTACGGAAGCCTGAATGGAAGTTTGAATGATTACCATGAGTGCTTGAGAGAGAGAAGCCAAGACAGCTGGACTCAGAGTGTGAAAGTGAGGATAACGGCAAAAGTGAAAAGAGCTACAGAGGAGGTAGCAAAGCCAGGAGAGGAAGCCTCAGATATCAGAGGAGCCCAGAGAGTGTTGGAAACAGCCCAGGTTGGAACGGAGCTGGGAGGAGAAAGGTAAAAGCTGAAGAGTTTTACTTTCATCCTGAAAGGGGAAGCACAGGGCTTGGCTATAAGAAGCAGTTCCCAGAAACGCTAAAACCTTATGAAGCCAGCTTAAGAGAAACAAATAAGTTTTATTACCCTTATACCAGGCATGAGAAGGTTAAATGCTTTTTACCTGAAGAGGCTAGTATCTCTGGAAATGATTTAAGGAGCAGAGTCTCTGCAAAACTGCCGTTTCAAACTCCAGCCATACACAGGATCCTGAGCCAGTCAGAGCAGAGAGGTAAGCCTATTTACCTTAATAGAGGTGCAAGGGAATACTACAATTCACCTAACAACCACCAGCAGGGGAGAGGCTCTTACCGAAAGCAGTTCAGTGAATGTGGTAATAGCATTCAGCACACTCTCACAGAGAGAGAAAGAGAATCACGTCAGAATAGAGAGAGACGGTTTGAAGAGGGCCCAAATGCTGAAAGGAAAGAGATATTAAATGCTTGTGAGGAAGCGATGCAATGTGAGCCATCAGAAGCTGAGACAAGCACTGAATATATGGATTGCACGATTTCAATAGCAGACAGCATCTCCTCATTAAGATAAAGGGAAGTAAGAGCTGTTGAAGCCTAACGTTTGTAAAGAAGGGCTTGTATGTGCTTATGAAAGACTGTTTTGATGTACATTTGCTTTATTGGTTAAGAAGCTGAAGAGAAGCTATTTTTGTTCCATTTTTCCTTTATTATATGCCCAGGAAGGGTTGTGTTTTCCTTTTATTTATAGCACGATAAAAAGTCCTTTTGGAAGGGGAAATAAATCCTTTGTTAACCTTACCATCGTTCCACAACTGATTTTTAACTGGCAACTCACAACTACAACTCCCAGAGGGCCAAGCAAGGCCTACGCAGCTAATTGAGCCAGTTACACTGAAGCCCCAGCGCAGTGCCCTGCCCAACCAACAGGTACACAGCACGGAGGGGTGACAGTTGACATGCCAGCATGCTGTCAGTGGGGGTGGTGCACAGTCCCGACTCATTCACCATGCGGCTTAGGTGTGCGCATAGGGCATCAGTTCCAGATTGGGGAGGACATAGGCACACATGGGTGGCCATAATACTCTCCCCAATCAATTGCTGCCAGCGTAACCCCCATCTCTGCCATCTGCAGATACATCTCGGGGGAGGCAAACAGCCACAGCAATGGTATTTCCCTTGGCGGCTGCATTTTGCAGCCTCCTGTAGAGCTATAGCTGCTGGCGCTACCGGTCTCTTCCTCCGGAAATGGCGTCAGCAGAAGAAGGGTGGGCCAGCTGGAGTCTCTGCCTAGGGTGGTAGGGACATTTGGACTGCTCCATGTTGAGCATCACCTTTTCGCAGCAGCAGCGTGTTCAAGTGCCGCCACTGTCACTGTGGGATCATGGCGGATATCACAGATGTGCAATCTGGACAGCTGCCTGGTGTGCCTTGCACACCAGCAACCCCCACTGCATGACCCACGTACCACCCCCTTTGCTCCATTAGCACCATCAACATAGTGCCCTTTCATACTTGGGCACTATACTGTTGCTACTAATGGAGCATTACCATCACTATCTTGGCTCCCCTCTCTGTGCATCATATTGCAGACATTTAAATAGGCTCTCTCCCCTCAAAAATACCCCCTTTCCGCGAGGTTTTACTTGGCATTAGGGTTCCCAGCGTTAAAGGGCACTAACGCAATAGGCGTTAAGGGAGCACCCATTGTCGACGCCCACTCTCCGCCTACTGTTCCCTTAACACTGTGGGAGCCTTTAATGCTTGTTAATGCAGCTTTATTGTAGCGTTAAAGGTGCAAGGGTGCCGATAGCAGGCATTAATAGCACACTTGCTCCCTTAATGCTCTTTTGTAAACATACCCCTAAGTCAGCCCTTACCCTGCAGAAAAGTCTCCAACTGAGATGACTCAAAAAACACATACCTCACTCCCTGGTATACAAGATTACACTTGCATGGGAACTTTAAATAAAAGGAGGCCAAGACTTTGGGTCAAAACTCCAGGAAAGCCTTCCCACGCTTCTGTGTCAAACGTGATATATTCGGAAATACCCGGATAGTCTGATCAAAATATTTTTCTTGCTTCTTAGAAAAGTAAAGCCGTAAAACCAAGTCTTTGTCTGATTCCATTAGGAAAGTCACCAAAAGGACTGCTTTTGAGGAAATTTCCTCCAATGACATCTCTAAGTAAACAGACAATCCAAGCTAGGTCCACTTAATTGATCCATCTCTTGCCCTTCTGGACCACTCCCCTTAAGTGTCTCTTTCACTCCTTTAGGTAAGTAATATATTTTAGATACTTTAATCATATCAGGATCGGGGAGCAATAGGATATCCTTAAGATATTTAGAGAACAAAATCCCAGAGGACAAGAAATGAATACAGGGAAAATTCATAAACCGCAAACTTTTTGAACTTAACACATTTTCACATAATTCACTGATGATGCAGAACAAGAGAGTCTTGTACTGAGGAGGCAAGAAGTCTGGAGCAGTGAGGTTTGAGTCTCAAGTTTAGAACATCATTTATCACAAGAAGAAAGTTTAACCTCATGTTCATCAAAGGCAGCCACCACCTCCTCAGAAAAAGTGTAAATATGAGAGAGAGGATTGCAAAGACAATTCAGTTCTTTTCACGACTTTCCATATATCTTTAAGTGAGATATCTTGCGGTAGCACAAGCTGGTCAGGAACTTCTACAAAATTAACTGGCTTAGGCAGCACAAATTTAGAAACAGAAGGAGGATCAAAACGCAGAAATGAATCTGGCAAGGGGGGGGGGGGGGTAACACTAATGTGTCCCTGCTCTCTTTATCTGGAGCAGAGACATTAGCAGAACTACTTCCCAGGTTGGGAGGGGAAGAACCCATTAAAATCGGAGAAGAGAAAGCAGAAACAGTACTCACAGATGAATACTGGCTCTTGATAGTGGAAGCTGCAGGCACCTTTTCCATACATCCAAAATGAGTGTCAAGCGGACCAACAACTTTAACAGCCTTCACAGTCGAAGGAGCAGACACTTTCTTTTTGCGTTTCCCCATGCCGAGTATAGACAACTTCCTTAACCCTCTTACATGCTCCAAAGGGGCAGGTGCTGCCCCTTTGGACATGCCCCTTCAGAGCACGTGCCCACGGGCATGCGCCCGCAGCAGTGTCCTGCGGTAGGGCTGGATGAAATAGCCCTTGCAGCCACATGTCACATGCCGATGCGGGTCAGCTGAAACTGGGGTCCAATCAGCAGGTAAATGCAGGCAATCAGAAACAGAGCACACCTTGTTTTTTTTTTTAAACTTTATTTTCCAAAGGCAATCAACAGTGAAACAGAGTTATATAATAAAACAACAATCCAGTATTACAACATCTCAGCATATCTACTTGCTTAAAGAGTTCCATCTTAAACCACAGTATAACACCGTCCTGTCCCACATGTTTCAAGTACAATACTCACCCTCCATCCCATTTCCCATGCCTCGATTTGTCATGAGGTGGTTTTTTTAATTACATCCATGAAAATAGCAGGCAAGTCATCTGCCTCCCAGCACTCTCTGCCCAATAAGGCGTCTTCATGTTGGGCTGTAGTGCCTTTCATTCCCAGACATGTGGAGGCACATTCTGAGATGTGCGTCTCTGGACTGTCTGGACAGCCTGGAGATGCACCCAATTCTGCTCCCGTGGGGGCTAAACATCCCCATGGGAGCAGAATCGCAGCATAGTGGCTGGACATCCGGGATGTGCCCCTATTCAGGCACCCCAGATGTCCAGCCACCTACCCAGCTAACTCAGTCAGGCTCCTTAATGGAGCCACGATGCCATGGCGTCATATTGCCATGGCACTGCGGCTTCATTAAGGAGCCACAATCCCCAACTGCTGCCAAAAAGTTTCATTCCCCGCAGCCAGACTCCGGATCCGACCTCCCATGGCCAGGGTCCGGCTGCGGGGAACTTACTGCATACCAACCTACCTTTTTTCCCACCGGCCACCACCAAAACACCACGTCCAGGGGACTTATTCCATCTCTGAGGTGGAATGTCCCCTGCCTACCCGGCCGACCCCAGATGTACAGGGCTGGCCTCTGAATCGGCCCTGTACATCCATGAAGATGACCCGCCCTCGCTCTGCCCTTGTTCTGCCCTCGTTCCATCCCAGTCTAAGGCTCCCTGTATGACTCGGCTGTACGTACGGGGAGCCTTGTGCTGGCAGCTGCATTTGCACGAATATTGGGGATATACATCTAGGCTGGACGTACATTCCCACTATTTGTGGTTGTGAATGACCCCCTTATTGAATTGTTCAATCTTCCCATAACCTGGGGATAGACCCTTCTGTGAGTCCTTAGTATTTTCTCAGCAGTCAAACTATTCTATATTAAATATGAGGAGGAACGGGAGGTTAACCAGCTTGCTGCTTAGGCCTCTAGAACATCATGTGACTCCCAGAGGGGCCTGATATTTAATAGCACTTACCTTCTATCCAGATAAGTGCCACTGGCTGGGTCTATCTGGTCATTTTAAACTGCACTATCCATGTGGAGCTCAATTCCATAACATGCATGTCCAGCCCGTGGGCACATCTAAATCTGCAACTCGGGTATAGATGTGCCCGTGATTCTGGAATCGGGGGCATAGATTTTTGAAGCGCAGCACGCACAAACCATTGCGGAGAATCATGGGCCCTCGCTGTCATAACGGGACACGGGTATACACAGCAAATGGCTTGGACATCCCCCGTACGCTCACCGTATTCTGAAAAGATGCATGTTTCCAATCCTGCCCGTCTCTGCATGACCACGTCTCCGCTGTTAAAACATGTATTTCCTCAGCTGCTCCTCTCACTGACAGTGTTGTGCTCATGCAAACTACACATGACTACTGATAATAATAAATGGTGATGCCAACCAGACAATGGCCCTTATTCCAGAATGTGGGTTGTGGGGCTGCACGTTCCACCAAGACATGCAGCCCTGCAAGCCGCCTAAACTCTATTCTCCCACCAGCTCTCCCCATATGTCCTGTGCTTCAGGACGGGGAGAGCCGGTGGGGAGGCAGGCCATCTGGCAGCACGTACAGGGCTGATTCAGGTGCTGGGATGTACTGCTTACACCACCTCAGAGATGGTATAAGCAGCATTTTTAGGAGAATTGGGGCATGGCAGCCACCACTGGGGGCCAGGGCTGGGTGCAGAGGGATCCCCGCCACCCAATCTAAGCCTTGGGAGGCCAGCCGTGGGTTGGGCAGTGGGGATTTTGGGGTCTGGAGCCACGGATATTTGAGGCACCTATGGGGAGGATGTCCCTGTAGGCGGACCAGAATTAGGTCGTAATGGCCCCGTCTTCAGTGGGGTGTCCGTATGGCCTGGACATCCTGCTCCCAGAATCAGGCTCAATATATACTAGTCTGTTGCATGCCCAGAACACTGCAAAATAATCTCAGGGTACACAAAGATATTACAGTATAAAAGCAAGTAGAAGGTGATATGTCTGTTCTGACATAGCTTGCATCAAAGTATACATGGCAGTAGAAGACCTCCTTAATGCTTGCATTGGGCATCTCTGATAACAGTCTTTACAATGCTAAGTATGGACCAGTAGAACTCAGCAAAGTTTCATTTAGCGAAATGCAAAACATATCCCTGTCAATAATAAGGGACCCTGAGAATGAGAGCATGCAACAGTGTAAACAGCACTAAAACATGCCCAAAAGCATCATCATCGGTCTCTACAAATGTGCATATTTTTGGAGACTGATGATGGTGCTTTTGGGCGTGTATTAGTGATGTTTATACTGTTGCATGCTCTCATTCTGAAGGTCCCTTATTATTGACAGAGATATGTTTTGCATTTTGCTATAGAAAACCTTTGCTGATATATTCTGCCCCATCACACTGGTACCTGGTGACGCTGTGGTCCCTACGGCTCAGGTACCAGCCAGGCATTCATGTCCCCCCAGAATTGCGGATGAGCACACCAGATTCTCCCATCCAACACTCAAAACACACACACACACATTCTCACATGCAGTCACAGAAAACATACAGTACTTCTGCCAAAAAGATGCCCTGCACCTATCAAGAACAGCTGATCTGTGTTTCTCACCCAAACAAGAATCTTTTCCATTCTCACTCACATACTATCTCTACATCAACAGTCCCATTTTTCAGAACATAGCAATTGTTAGGGAACCCTAGATTAGCTCCTTTAGCACAAACAGCAAATATCAGCATAGCCAGAAAAAACACTATTGCTTCTCTTAATATTTCTGTGAGGGTGTTTATTACTGTTTCTTTACCTTACAGCCTTCCCTCACCTGAGCTTTCTATTCTTTAAAACTGCATCTTGTGTTCAAAACATACTTGTCACAACCATTCTTCAATATGGGATGCATTGAAGAGCAGAGCAGAATTTTTTCTAAGTCCTGGCCTTATTCCACGTTTCTGTGGGAAACACTGAAAATGTACACGGGCCTTTCCTGAATGTGCTTTATATGTCTGGGTATGTTCCGTGATCCCCGTGCTAGCGCTGTGGACATGCACGTCAGCAGTGTTTCAGAATGCGGTCAGGGACGTTTTTGGCAGATAAAAATTCCTACCACATGTACAAAACCCATATTTGTGTTCTGGAATGACCTCCATAGGGTCACTGCAAATCATATTGTCTGCCCTGGTACTATCCTTATAGGGGAATTATCTGGATATTAGTGATATTCAGTCTGTTATCTGAATAGGCTATCTAGATAACTTAGGTTAGCAAAAAGGCTGTTCTAAGTTATCCAGGAGAAGTGACATTTTAGAAGGGACATCTAGTTAGAATCTGGAATGTCCAGAGCAGAACATCCAAAAATTGGGAGGAGTGGCAGCAGCAAAGGGAGGCACCTATAAATGCTTTCTGAAATCGCTCCTTCTCCACCCTTATAACCAGTTATGGAGGTGGGCTCCAGGAAGGTTTCAAGACTGGGTACGTGCATGGGTGTAGGCCATCTCAGAAATGTGGATGTCCCAGAATTGCACGGCTTCAGAACTGGGTACTTGGATGTGCCAGCAGGGGGATTTCAGAAGGGGGATGACTATGCTATGAGACTTTCATGTCCTGACCTACCATTTCAGACAGTCAGATGTGCAACAGCAGGCCAGTAATATCTCTGGAGTTTGTATTTACAGTCAGGTTTCTTTGGGCAGGAAGTAATAACTGTGGTAATGTAAGCGCATTATGCACTTTCCCCTGGAAGAGTTACATCCATGAAATGAGCACTTTTTTCACCTTATTCATAGTCAGGAGAAGGTATCGGCATAGACATCTCACCAACCAAGCCAGATGTGCTTGTGCCATTCTTTAATTACACCGTGACCTGCATCTCCCTTGCTCCACCTAGGTCAGACCTCCACCATGCCCCTGTGCTACTTGGATGTTCTCACACTGGGTTCGTCTCTGTATCTGGCTTCTAAAATGACTCTGGGGATGTCTCCATGATTTGCATGTCTAAGTGCCCATTTTCAGACATCCAACTTATGAATGGGACTTTTAAAATGCTCCCCAGTCTATCTGACTAGCAGACTGAATATCACAACTGTCCAAATAATTTTTGCGTTAACCATATGTATATTCAGCGCTGGCCACTATCCAGATAGCAGCACTGAATATATATTTTATTTAATTGCCACAGTTGGTGATGAATTTCAAACCTATGGTTTTCTGCAATTGAAGTAGTGGATGACAGCAGTATTAGGTGATGAGACAAATAATCTGTCAGACTGGTCATTTCGCCAGGTTTGTGAACTGTTGTGAAGTCACAAGCTTGTAAATGAAGCCCCATCTTGCCAAATGAACTGGCTCTCGAGCTTTCCAAATAAAACAAGAGCTTGATGATCAGTGATTACATAAAAATGTTCACAGCCTCATGCAATGGCAGGTATCTTCTTTTTATACTGGGAATATTTTTGCATCACATCAGATAAATTAAGACTAGCAAAGGAGACGAGTTGTTCTTGACCTGCACTGTCTGAGCAAGGATGGCATCTATGTCAACAGGACTTGCATTTACAATCAAGGTTAAAGAATAATTACTGTATGTGATTGAAATTCAACATGGTGGTGGCTTGTGCTATAGCTTCCTTAATTGGTGTTCATTGAAATGGAACATTGTAGGTAAGCTCTCACAGTGGTGCACTGATTATTAAAAAATGTTGAATGAAGCCATATTTAAAGGCTGAGGTGTTTAATATAAAGCTTTCATATTTGAAAGATCTAGGCTGATGCTATCTTTAGAGAAAAAGTGATCAAAAAACTTAAGTGTGGTCTGAAGAAAGTCACATGTATCTTTATTGAGAGATAGGTTGTCATCCAGAGCTTTGAGGACAGCCTTAGATGCATTATCATGTTCTCGAAAGGTAGCTCTATAGATGATCTAACTCATGGCAAGGGGAACCTGCTGAATCATGTGTAGGATTGTATTTAGGAAAATTTCTGCTGTGGATGAAATACCAAAGGAAAGATGCTTATATTATCTAAGATTAAGTTCAACATGGGTTGAGAATGTATTAACGCTGCATGAAGCTTCATTCTGCTCAAAATTATGATATTCTTTATTTAAATGCAACTTGCTGCTCTATTTGTTGTTGTGCCGTCGTTGGTGTTGACTCATAGCGACCCCCTGGATAATTGTCCTAAACTGTGTTCGGTTTTCAGTCAGGTGGCTCATAGTTGACAAAGTGGCATCCACAGCTACTGTTATTGTATTGATCCATCTCATTGCTGGCCTTCCTCTTTTGCGTTGACCTTCAACTTTGCCAAGCATCATGTCTTTCTCTAATGATCTCTCTCTTCGCATGATGTGTCCAAAGTATGAAAGTCAAAGTTTTGTCATTAAATAGTGAATGATATCATCAGCTCTAGGCGATATGTGATGCACCCTTTAAAACAGCTTGATCAGGTTGATACATGTCTATACAGATATGAATAGCATTGGGTTCTTTAGGGTTTGGAATTACCACTATAGATGAAACTCATGCGGCAGAACTATTTACTTTTTCTTTGACATACAACTATTCCAGAAAGTTCAGTTCTCTCTCTTCTTTCTGGCAGATATGAAATGGTATGCAAGGATGCAGGTGAGCAATTAGAGTTACAGCTGAATCAATGTGTCAATGAACTGATTTATTTTTCAGTTTATTAGATCTATGAAAGAGGCCCTTTTGGGGGAAAGTTACCAAGCTGTGTTAAATATTAAATTTTACCACAGTGTAGTTTGCTGCAGGAGTCACTGACCTGAGGTAACTCAGAACCATGTTAGTAATTCCTGCAGTAAATGATCAACTTCGCAAGCTGCATTATTCTGCTGCCCTAGAGCATTGGCCAACTAAAATGTGGTCTGATGCTCCCGAAGAGCCTTAAAGGGGCTGGTGCATTAAAAAAAAGAAGCATGGTCTGGGGTCCCTCTCCTACTCCCCCAGACCCTCTCTCATGACTACTCCCACGTAGGTCGCTCTGGACCTTCCTAAACCATTCCTTGGCAGTCTAAGGGATCTGAGCAGGAGTAATCCACATTTGCTCCTGCTGGGACCAGTGCCTGGTTCAAAATGGCTTCCACGACCCCTAGCAGTGGTCTCATTGGACTACCACTAGAGGTTGAGCAGCCATATAAGACATATCCTCCAACAACAAAAGTTACCTGATGAAAAATAAAAAAGTTAAATAAAAATAAATTGGATGGATTGAGGTTTGCCACATAATGCTGTTTTGCATCAAATTCACAAATTGTAAAAATCTAACTCTTATTTGACATCTGGAATTTTAACAACTTCTTCCAGCAAAAAAACAGTTAGTAATGAAATCACAGCATTATGAAAATGAAATCTATACTGTAAATTTCATCCACAGAATAATCTATATATTACTGATAAACGTTTTTATTTGTGATCTTTATATTTTTTATAGCTAGATATTTGAGGGTGACTCAGCCTATGCAAAGCATTTATACGCAGTCCAATAAGCTGAAAAGTATACATTTGCAGTGTAACACATTGGCACATTCCCACCATTTGTAGAATCAGCCATGTGTGTGTGTGTGGGGGTGTATGTGTGTATGTCATGAGGGGGTATCAAGGTGTGTATGTGTGCATATGTGTATGCCATTGGAGTGTTGAGGATACATGTATGTGTGTTGGTGTATTTGTATGTCATGGAGGTGACAGAGGGATGTATATATGTGTGTCATAGAGGTATTGGGAGGTGTATGCATATCCGTGTGCATCATGGGGAGTTTCTAGCCCTATCCTTCAATACCCTTCCTCCTGCACTCTTTCTCCTTCCCTACACTCTCCCCTCCCCTCCCAATCATCTTTGCACACTCTCTCTCTTCCCTGCCTTTTACTCCCTCATTTGAGCACTCTCTCAGGTCTTAGTCCCTCCTCTAACTCCACCCCTCCTCAATGCTCTACCCCTCTTCTTCTCGCTTCCACTTCTCTAGCCCCATCCATTCCCTCATGCCTTTGCTGCCTTCCTCTAATCCTACCCCTTCTATTCATACTCTGTCCCCTTACCCACTTCTTCACTCTCTTCCAGCAGCCAAGACACTGCATTCTTCTTGCCAGTGGGACCTGGGGACTCCATCAGTGTTTGCAGACCACAACCCCGCTCTTCTCATCAGTGGGATCTAGGGACTTCAGCAGATGTTTTTAAGCTGCGGGCCCTGCTCTTCTTGCCAGTAGAATCCAAGAACTCTTGCCAGCTCTTCAACCAGCAGCTTTACGGGAGAGGGGGAGTGACGTTTTACACATTTGTTTATGCATGCACAGACATACATGCATGTGTACAGATAGATAGATAGACATAACTCTGCCTAGCCAATTGGCACTATAGACACTATCACTCATGTGAAACATGCCTAAACATTAAGGGAGTCATTCTGAGCCCCTTTCCCGGGCCCGACTACATTCCCTGCATATTGTACGGGGAAGGTAGATGGGGGTCGGAAAGGGGCAGATTGTGGGTGACGTCAGGGCAGGCAGTGGGCGGTCACTGGCCCAGATGTACAGGGCCTATTCTAATGTCGGCCCTGTACGTCCGGGGCCGGCGACCTGAACGGGGAAGGATCGGCAGGCCTGGGGCTGGGAAGGGGCGGCAGGGGGCAGAGGGCATTCACCACAGCCCGACCCTGGCCCTGGGAGGCCAGATCGCGAGTTGAGCTGTGGGGAAAGCAATTTGGAGGCTGGCAGCCGGGGATTGTGGCTTTTAAAAGCAAGGCCTGTACGTGCAGGCCGGGCTGAATCATGGTCCCGACCTGCATGTACAGGCCTGTTCACGATTCTGATCCCGCGGGGCTAGATGTGCCTCGCAGAATCAGAATCGCAACTCCCTCTGTGCATCCGGTTCCGGCCGGACGCACAGAGGGCTTCTACGTCCAGGATGGAATTGGGCCTTAAGGGTCTGATATTCAAGGGCATTTATATAGTTTGTAGACCTGCAAACTGTGTAAATGCCACTCAGCGGAATATTCAGCAGCACTAACACGGTTAGTGCCACTGAATATCCATGGATGCTACTGCTGCATGCGTGTATGCTAGCCGATTAGCATGGGGGTGTGCTGGAACAGCAATCATCGCTAACTGGGCAGTGGTGATATTGAGCCACTGCCTGCTTAGCAACATATGGCGAAAGCAAGGTACAGCAAAGGCTGGCTTTACTTTTGCTGCAGAAGCTAACTGGGCATTGGCTCAATATTGCAACTACCAAGCTAGCTTCCGAGTTCTGTAGCCAACTTGGATATTCAATGCCAGCGGCCAGATATGGCCCCAGCATTGAAAATCTGGGTCTACGGATCAGCATCGGTGGCTAGCGGCTAAAGGAGCGCTAGCCACCAGTGCTGAATAGCAGGCCCTATGAGATTATTTTGATGTTGGTTGCTGAATATTGGTTTCTATGAGATTATTGTGATGTTGGTTGCTGTTATATTTGTTTTATTTAAGTCTAATTAGGTTCCTTTTGATGTTTACTGTAATTGATCATCTTTTTATTTTTATTATAAATAGAGCAGTTAAAGAAAACTAAACACTTTCTTGGCATGTACCAATCAAGGGAAAGACTGAGGCAGAGAGTATACTGGCAAAGCGTATGACATTTCTGTTAATTTGTTCACAAAATTCAGTGTTAAATATGTCAGACATTTCAAATGGCATAGATCTAATATATGGCACACAAGCTGTTCAGATGAGGCGCAAAATCCCTGAAACTAATTTTTCTAGTTGCAGCACTCAAAATATTGTACTATAATTTGGACTGATTTTAAATGTGATGTTCTCATGTTCCATATTACAGATTAGTTTAGTAAAACTTTGCATACCCCCTTCTTTTTCTTTTATTTATTTTTATTTTTTTAACAGGTATTTTTATATTGTTTTATCATTTCGGTCAAAGAGGTTTACATTGTAACTTAAACTTGGTAATGTACATTAAACAGGGACATTGATAACTTGGATTTTTCTGAGGCAAGAGGGTTAACGTTTGAATGTTATATGTTAAGTGCCTAGCTTCAGGTTTGCCTTGGTTTTCTCCCCATTATGATGGGCTGTATAGTACTATTTTATTTCCAGTGTTCAGTACTTTATTTTACTCCTTGTGATTGCATTTTGGGAAAAGTACTTTTCTGTATCGTTTAATGCATGTATTTTTTTTTATTCAATAAAAATACAATTTAAAGAAAAACTGTGAGTACAGTGAAACCTGATGTAAGAAGCATCAGTCAGCAATTGGCAATTAGAGATCCAAAATAACGGCATGCAGAGACCATTGCTCCAGCGCTTTCTCATAATGCAGCATAAGAGAAAGGTTCCACAGGGTAAGGTGCCCCAGACTGCCCAGCCGTCCTCCTCTGTGCTTACCTCTTTTGGCCCTTTGGATGCCTTTCTGCGTCGGGAGTAGCAGCCAGTGAAATTGGGGGCGGGAAACCCGGCTGTGAGCACGCTGGAGCAAGATTGCTCAGCATCCCCTTCGGGCGGTGATCGCATTCCTCCAGAGCTGCGGAGGCCTCTGAAGTTGGTGTGTCCCAGTGCATGCTCGGGAGATTCGAAGGTTGCAGGGGCATCCGATACTGATGCTCCTGCCTCTTCGTTGGGGACATCTCCTGGTACTGTCGCGGGAGCAGGAAGTGCCCCACGGGAACAGCTTTTATCTGGGACTCCATTCAGGGGAGGAAGATTTCTGGTGGTGGCTAGAGTTGCTGCTGATCCCCTTCCCTTGGACTCCATGACTACAGCAGGCACAATGATTAGAGTGCAGGATACTTTGGCGTTTTCCTTTGTCTTGCAGCGTCCTGAACAGTCTACTTTGTAGGCAATTTGGATTGCCGTTAAACAGCTTGGGGAAGCTATTACCACACAGGTTCAACAGCTACAGGTACAGGTACAGCAAAACACTGAGACTTGTTCCAAGAATGTTGAATTGGCTGAGACAATGAAACTATCTGCGGCTGATTTGTCTTTGTGGACTGAACGGTGGGAAGCCCAATCAGAGGCATTTGTGAAGGATTCTAATTACTTAAAATCATGCTTGGAACAACTGGACAATCATTCTAGACTGACCAATTTATGTTTAATTAATTTTCCTAGGTTGTCTGGAAGTTCTGCTAAGGAAATGTTTAAACTGTATCTGTCAGATATATTAGGGGTTCCTCCCAATTCCTGTTCCCCATTAGTGAAGATATATTACACTGGTCAACATTGAAATCATTACTGACTTTAAAAGGCCCTAATCTGTAGTACCTTGGTGAGCTGAACACGAATATAACATTAAAAAATAATTATTGGCTCTCGTTTTAAAGATATTGCATGTAGTTCATTTTTGACGTTTCACCGTGTAAATTTATCCAGTAGGACATCAACAACATCCCAAATAAGCCTTGAATGATGTAATATTGCATCACATTGCATAATACCAGCATGCACACATCATCCAGAGTTGATTGCACCATTTTCTGATGCAATGCAATACTACTGCCAGACGGCTGCTGAAGCCATCTGACGTCAGCAGTGTACTATATGCAGTCGGAAAGGAAAGTAATCTGGTATTCTGTTCTGATATTGAAAGCCTCTTGAATGCCTTAAAAATCACTCATGACCCACAAGACTGGAGACTATTTATAGACTCTTCGAAACTGAGTCTGAAGGCTGTGCTTTTGAACAATGGAAACCGTCTTCCATCTATTCCAGTAGCGCATGCTGTCCACATGAAAGAGACATATGATAACTTAAAGCATCTACTGACTTTCATTAACTATAACAAGTACAGCTGGCACCTCTGTGGTGACTTAAAGGTAGTTGCTCTTTTAATGGGACTGCAGCAGGGATATATAAAATACATGTGTTTCTTATGTGAGTGGGATAGCCGAGCAAGGGATTGGCACTACTTGCAGAAGGAATGGAATCGCAGACAAAATGTAACAGTTGGAGAGAAGAATATCCAGCACCCAGCTCTGGTTGAGGCTTACAAAATCCTGCTACCACCCCTTCACATCAAACTAGGTTTGATGAAAAACTTTTTGAAAGCCATGGACTGCACTTCGCCAGCTTTCCGATACCTGCATGAAAAATTCTCTCGACTCAGCGAAGCAAAGATTAAAGAGGGAGTTTTTGTGGGTCCTCAGATTCGAGAGCTCTTCAAAGATGACCAGTTCAACAACTTGCTGCAGGGTGATGCGAAACAAGCATGGAATGCTTTTCGCCTAGTGTCAACAAACTTTCTCGGGAATGTTAGGGCAGAAAACTACAAGGAACTAGTAGAAGACATGCTGATGCAGTATCAGAAACTTGGCTGCAATATGTCTCTGAAGATCCATTTCCTTGATTCCCATCTCAATTTCTTTCCTGACAACTGTGGTATGGTTAGTGATGAACAGGGCGAACGTTTTCACCAAGATATCACAACGATGGAGCAAAGATACTAGGGAAAATGGTCCACTACAATGCTGGCTGACTACTGCTGGACACTCCCCAGAGAAGCTCCCGAACAGCTGTACAAGAGACAGGCGAAAAAATCTAAGAAGTATTCTATGACTTGGTTTTTTACAGGTATTAACCGAAGGCCTATTATATATTTACTATTGACATGCATTTCATGATGTAAACATTAATTCTTGTAGATTACAAAAAAACTAGAGCCAACTTTGCAATGTCACTGTCATATTCGTGTTCAGCATATAAAAATTGATAAGAAATGACTATTTTTATTTCAGTAACATGACTTTTGTAAAAATTTGTTGACCAGTGTTATCTTCCTAGTGGGCAGAAGGTTCCAGCTAGTGAAAAGATATCATGGTTGCACTCAGCTGATGTATTGAATGTTACTGCTATGTTCGAAATTTCAGAAATAGAATCTGTTACTCTTGCTACATGTTTGGTTACGCTAGATTTGGTCTCGGATAGGGAGTGGCTCCTTAAGATGTTCTTTAGGAAGAGGAATTTACTTTTCAAAGGCTATATGGTGCGCATATTTTCTGATCTATCTAGAGAAACTCAACGCCGCAGGAGGGTTCTATAACTAGGAGGCTTATTTTTCCTAAAGTATCCCTGCAAGTGCCTCGTGAAGCTGGATAGCATATCCTATATTTTTTTCTCTCCCTCTCAGTTAATTTCCTTTTTGAACGCCATGAGCCCAATGGATTTCAAGGCAAGGTAGCTTCTTCGTTCCGTAATTTGGAATGCTGGCAGTGGTTTTCCTATTAGAATATCAATTGTTTAATTTCTTTTTCTTCATTTTTGGATCTCATTTGATGGGCTAGAAGGGGTTTGCTTGTATGGATTGTATTCCTCTGTTTCATATTACCTTTTGATTTTTTGTGTTATGGCATACCCTATTTCTTGTGCAAGTGATTGTATCCTTGTCTCATAGTATAAAACTGCATAAATAAAAAAAAGAAAGCAATTGGCAATTGACCAAATCTACTCACTGGATGTAGCAAACTATTTATTGGGACAAATGAACTATAACAAGCCAATTTTTCTTTTTTGGTTTTAAATCAGAGTTTTTAGGGCCTGATATTGAGTTGTGCCAACTTCTAACCTGGATATTCAATGCTGCGGCGACGGCATGAATATCTGGTGATTGCCGCAGACACAGGAAGCTGCCAAAGCTAACCGTGCAGCAGCGATATTGGATGCTGTTTAGTTAGCAACAGTCTCTGCCTTCACTCCACCCCAGAATGCCCCCAACACGCCCCTATGCTAACCGGATAGCATCGGGGCTTGTAGGGGTCTTAGAAGGGGATATTCAACGGCACTAACCGTAAGTGCCATTGAATATCCCCATTTAAGGCACTTATGGTTATACACAGGCACAGTATATACTATGGCCCCTTTCGAAAATTGGGCCCATAATATATATTGTATATACCATAAAATAACAAAGAAATTGTATATATACTGTAACATACCATAAGTTCAAAATTCATAGCTCATATCTTGGGACAAGAGATAAGATGTATCATCAGTAAAGAGAGCAAGAAAACCCCACTCAATAGAGAAGGTACTCTACAAACCAGAAGTCAAATACAGAAACAAGAAAGAAAGGAAATAATTACGGATCAACCTAATAATGGAATAGTTACTCTTACCAGTCAAGAATTCCTCCAACTGCAGAGGATCAGCAAAAATATAATTAGATCTCTGATATGATAACAAACATTTACATGGAAACCGCAAAAAAAAAAGGTTGCACCTAAAGCTTTAACTGAAGAAAACTCTTCCGATGTGCCTGTGTTGTTCTGAAAATGTCAGGAAAAAGAAGCACTTTTTGACCACATAATTGAGAATCTATATTTGCAAAATAAGCCTTAAGAATTAAGGATTTATCCATTTCAGCTTGCAACCGGACTGCTAAGGTTGTCCTGGATGGGATATTGTCCTGAGAATCTTCAAGGAAATAAGTCAAATCAAAAGCTTCAGATGAACTACTTCCCTCCAGGACCACATCAGAGCCAGTTCCCTCTTTGGGATATACAGACACATGATACAAATTAGTAATTGATATTGCATCCACATTAGACAATGTCAAACATTCCACTAAGTACTTATTTAACAAAATCCTAGGAGATAACAAGTGTGTTCGAGGAAAATTAAAAAAATCTCGAATTATTTTTCCTCATTAAATTTTCTAAAGATTCAAACTGAGCACAAACAATATAATAAATGAGACAGTGGCCACTTGAAGAGATCCCAGTTTAGACACACACTTGCCTAACTTTTGGTCAACATTTTGAAAGTGAAAGTCTTGCTCCTGCAGGTTATTCACCGTGTTTATGAAAAAATGATTAACCTTCTCAATTTTTTCTTCCAGTAACAAGTTAATTTGATGATTCTGATAAATCAGGTAGGACAGAACTAGATCCAGACGACATAATCTTAACATGTTTATCCATCGGACTGGAAGATGCTGGCACAAGGGGCCCATCTTGACCTTAACCTTTGAATCCATCTTATCTTTTGCCTTCTTCTTTATACCCCTTGGGCACTCTTCCAAAGACTTCACCATGGGACTCAGCCCCAAGGCCCCAAGTGGCACAAAAGGGGCATGTCCCTTTCGTCTCGCAGCCCTTTGGTCATGCGTCTGCAGTTGTGACATGATAACACTGACTTTTAAATCTCCCTGACAGCCTGAGTTGACCTCACTTCAGGTAGACGGGACTCACAGTGGCTCCTCTCTCTTTTTGCCAGTCTTGGTGGTAATTCCAGCAGGCTGTGGATGCCACAATCTAGATCTTACTCTGCTGAGAAACAGCCTGGTCCCCATTACAGGCCAATTTTTCAAAGCAATTTGCAGGTATAAAAGCTGTTGTACCTGTGTAAATATGTTACTACTACTTATCTTTTGAGTAGCACTACATGGTGGATGTAGTGCTGTAAAGACACATGTAAGAGGCAGTTGCTGCTCATCAGAGTTTACAGTCTAGTCAAGACACACAATTGGAGACTAGGATATATCTAGGGGAATGGTAAGGAAACACATAAAAGATAAACAGGAGGCTGAGGAGATCAGGATCAGCCCTCTCAAAGGGGTGAGTTTTTAGCCTGGATTTGAACAGGGCCAGAGATGGAGCCTGATGTACTGATTCAGATAGTTCGAAGTCTGGAATTGGCAGTGGAAGAGAAGGACACAGACCTGGAAAATATAGGAAAATTCTCCATGTCAGTCTGACTTCAGACCAGGATATGGAACAGAGGCGGTTATTTTTTTTTTTTGCTTTTTTTTTATATTAGTTTATTTATAATCCACCAAAAACAGTACAACACAGCACACAAAAGCAAGCAATGGAGGCCCGGGAGGGCGGGGTGTACTCTGATCCTCTCCCCCCCGGGCAATAAAGAAAGAATATAAGGTGGCATTTAACACAGTTGTTTCCCCTCCCCCTCCTTACCCCCCCCAAGGCCCTCCCCCCCCCCCAAATTACCTACCCCTCCCGACCATCCCCCCCCCCACTACGACTGGTGGTACTGCACTTCTCAATCGATCTTCCGTGCTTTCCATTGCGGTGTCTCAGCTTCCGCACTGCAAAATCTCATTCCGACTTCGGGGCCCCAGTTGGAGAATGTAGGGCTCCCAAACTGCCATAAAGGCCGGCCACCGTTTGACACTGCCTCGCGCCCAGCGATGCTCCATTTGCATCAGTTGGTGGAAATTGTTCCTCCACTCCCCATAGGTGGGGGGCTGGGGGTCCCTCCATAATCGAAGTATCGGCGCCTTCCCCACCAGACAAGCCTTACGGACCAAGAGCCGTTCCCCCTTCTTTCCCGGGCATGGGGGGGGGTATGCAGTCCAGCACCACCAGGGAGCCCGACCAGCGGATGCGCTGTCGAAGAAGCCCCTCCAAAAAGGAAGAGATTTTAACCCAATAGGGCTGCAAGGATGGACACTCCCACCACATATGGAGGAGGGTCGCTAAAGGCTCCAAGCAGTGGGGGCAGCTGCCATCTGTAGTAAGGCGGCTCCGCAGCGCCCGTCTTGGGGAAAAATGAACTCTAGTGAGGCACTTAAACTGCACCTCCCTCCAGCCCATCCCCCCAGCCAGGTCAACTATGCGAGAGAGCGCCGCTCTTAATGTACCAGGCGGTACCTCGCAAGCCAGTTCCCCCTCCCAAGCCAATTCTACCTCCCGATAATCGGGAGGAGGGTTCAGGTCAGCCACTCGGGCTTTAAAAACAGATACCGATACCGGGGTGTCACCCCCGAGTCCAAGAAAATCCAGAATCCGTTGAGCCCGCTCCGCACACAACGCTGTTTGCGGCAATGAAGATATATAGTGGGTTACCTGAATATAAGCATAGGCGTGCCGGGGGGAAAGATCCCACTCCCGGCTCAACGTCCTGAAGGATTTGCAGGCTCCTGAGGGTTCTATCACATGGCCAAGAAGCTGGATTCCACGGCCATGCCAATCTTGAAAAAGTTTTGACTCCGAGCCCGAGGAAAAGGACAGATTCCCTCGCAATGGCAACCAACTAGAGGTCTGCCATGAGTCCCCCCATCGGACGTTAAGATATTGCCAGGTCCGTTTTGCCGGGGTTATCAGCACACTCTGCCGTATATAACGGGGAAGCGCTGAATTGGCGGCATGCAGGACCCCCAATAAAGTAAGCGGGGCGACAAAACATTCCTCTAACTGCCGGGGTGTGTAGTAAGCAGTGTCGCCAAACCAGTCTGCCAAATGTCGCGCTTGGCAGGCCAGGGCATAAGCTCGCAAATCCGGGAAACCCATCCCCCCCGCACGCCACCCGCCCAGCATCCGGGACCACGGAATACGTGCTCTCCCGCCCCTTCCAAAAAAAGGAGTGAAAGCAGATCTCGATACGGCGCAGATCTTTGCGGAGCAGCCAGACTGGCAGGGTCTGAAGCCAGTAGAGGAGGCGGGGAAGGACCACCATCTTTACCACCGCTATCTTCCCGGAGAGGGACAGTGGGAGAGCCCCCCATGCCCGCAGCTGCGTTTGCAATCTCCGCAGGATCCGGTCGAGATTACGGCTATACAGCCTGGCGGGGTGGGTGGGCAAGACAATCCCCAGATATAGGAACTCGCCTGATGCCCATTTGAGCGGGAACTCTCCGGCCATGCGCCCCGGAGGGTGCCCAACACATCAAGGGCCTCCGATTTCTCCTTATTAATGCGCAATCCCGCCACTTTGCCAAATCTTTCAAATTCCAGCATCAAACAGCGCAAGGACCGCTCCGGAGATAGGAGATGAACAAGGAGATCGTCGGCGAAGGCAGAGAGCTTGAACTCCCGTAGCCCAATGCGTGTGCCGAGAATTTCTCTGGAGGCCTCGATAGTCCTAATCAAGGGGTCGAGAGAGAGGACGAAAAAAAGGGGGGAAAGAGGGCACCCCTGTCGAGTGCCGCGTCCTAAGTCAAAAGCTTCCGAAGCAACGCCATTACATACCACCCCCGCCGTCGGCTGGGCATAGAGACTTCGCACCATCCGGCAGAAGTGGGGACCAAGTCCATATTGAGGCAGGAGTGCCCAGAGATATTCCCAGTTCACCCGATCGAAGGCCTTTTCGGCGTCGAAACTAATCAGCAAAGAAGATAATTGGTGATGATGTACCCATTCCAAGGAGGCCAGAATTTTCCGCAGATTCCGCACTGCATAGCGGCTCTTAACAAAGCCCACCTGAGAGACGTGCACAAGGTGACTCAATACCTCCGCCAGCCGAGTGGCCAAAATCTTAGCTAAAACTTTCAAGTCAAAATTAAGCAACGAAATGGGCCTATAGGAGCCAGCCTCTAAGGGGTCTTTGCCTGGCTTGGGAATTAGTACAATATGAGCATGGTTGGTCCCCCAGCGGAAAGCCCCCTGCTCAATACGACGGTCATAGACCGCCAGCAATGTTGGGGTCACAGTGTCTCCTAGGATCTTGTAGAACTCAGCTCCCAGGCCGTCCGGACCAGGCGACTTGCAACAACAGGCTGAGGTGATTACCGTCTGGATCTCCTGAGCCGTCAACGGCTGTTCCAGGGACTCACGCTGGTGTAGTGTCAGCTGGGGAAGGTCGAGGCCCCTCAAATAGTCACGGAGGTCAGCCGGAGGCATACTCTCGGCTTCGTACAGAGACTGAAAGAAGGTCCGAAAAAGTCGTGCAATTTCCTCGTTTCCTCTGCGGAGTCTCCCCGTTTCATCGCGCAGGGCTGCCACCAGGTGGGAGCCACGCTGTCCCCGCAAACAACGGGCAAGCAGCCGCCCCGTTTTGTCTCCGTGACAATACAGTTGGTAACGATAATAAAGGTGGGATTTCTTGGCCCGCTGGTGTATTAGCTCATTTAACGCCACCTGAGCTTCCCACAAACGTTTTTTATTCGTTGCAAGTGGGGCCTGAGCACAGCGCCGGCGCAGACTTACCACCTGTCTTTCCAAGCGTACGATACGGGTAGCGATCGTCCGGCGCTTGCGAGCCGCGAAGCCGATAATATCCCCACGTAGCACCACTTTCGCTGTCTCCCAAACCAGTTCCGGGTCCCCCTCATGGCACCGATGGTTGTCCAAAAATTCGTGCCATCGCTGGCGAAGGAAGCCGTGGAACTGAGCATCATGGTAAAGATCGAGCGGGAAGCGCCAGAGCCGACACCCAGAGGATGAGGCTGTTCCCCATTGTAGTTCCAACCAGACCCAGGCATGATCGGAGATCTCCACCGGGCCAATCTGAGTCTCTCCCACCCTGGCAATGGCTCCCCCCGAAAGCAGTATGTAGTCAATACGGGCACTTGAACCATGTGCCCGGGATTGATGGGTATAATCCCTCTCCAGGGGATGGAGTAAGCGCCAGGGGTCTACCAAATCTAGCCGTTTCCGAAATCTCTGCAACATGCGGGTCGTGGGGATCCTGTCTCGATTCTCCCCTGTCGTCGATGTATCCAACTCGACATCCAGAACGCCATTGTAATCCCCCCCTATAAGCAGGGGACAATCGGGAAGCTGTTCAATCCGGGAAGCCAAATCACAAAAAAAAGTGGGGTCAAACGTGTTAGGCCCATACAAGTTACCGATAGTGATTAATTTTCCATCAAGGTGACCATGCAAAAGCAAATATCTGCCAATGTCGTCCGCTGCAAGGGTGGCCAGCGAAAAACGAACTCTCTTGTGAAACAAAACCGCCACACCTCCCTTCCGCCCCTGTGCCGGAGAACCCCAAACTTGGCCCACCCATGAACGGCATAATTTAGCATGTTCCTCGGTTGTCTGGTGGGTTTCCTGCAGGAGGGCAATGTCGCATCTTTGGCGAGCAAGGGCCTGCAGCACCTTATATCGCTTGATCGGACTCCCCAGACCGCACACATTCCAGGTAATAATCTTTAAAGGCATGAGACAGTGTCAGAGATCCGCCAAAAAGCTAAACGCACATATGTTAGGGAGGTCCTCCCAGCCTGGGACCCCCCTCTCTCCAGCATGTTGAGAGTGCAGCACCACAAATCCCCAGTGAAGAACCTTCCCCTCCCCCCCTGTAGCCCCCCCACCCCCCCGCATCCCCCTCCCCCCCTCCTGCCCTTCACCCCCATCTCCGCCTACCACACTCCCGCCTGGATCTCCCATGGGACCAGACTAACTTCCTATGGCATTCGGCCCCACCCCACCACCCACTCCCCCCAGATCCCATTGTACCTAATGTCTGCCATTCCCTCCCCGTAGCTTCAACCCCTTAAGGCACCCTTGTGCCACCAAAACACTCCCCCCCCCTTGGCCCCAAGCCTCGTTCCACCCACCTCGCTCCAGCAGAGCAGAGGGTGGGAACCCAAAATACAGGGCCCCAATAACAATGTCTCCGCTAACAACCTCCCCCTCTTAACTCGGGGTAGAGGAACATCAAGTACCCCCCCCTTCCCCCCCCAGGCAGAACTCCGTTAGCCTGCCAGTGAGCCCCATACAATAGGAAAGGGAATGCAAAGTCAATACAGGCTACAGAGTTATATTTAAAGCATTGTAACAAATGGAACTATGTGAAAAAAAAAGGCAACAAAGAAACAAAAAGAATCAGGCATCTGAATGTATCGAAATGTGTCCATGGGCCACAGTCCCAGGCCAGCTAACATTCTGTCAGCTTGCGCATACTGCTACAGGCTCCCATCAGTGGTTACCCACCGGGTGCAGCCAGGATACTCTCACCTTCAGTCCTGTTCCGGGGCCCTCTCTTAGCCCCCCGCAAGCCAAAGGTTCATCCGGCAGTGTGGGCACTACCACCACCATCCGGGTCTCTCCTTTTCAGCGAGCTGTGCCTGCCGCCTCAGCCAGTGTGTCCAAGAAAGATTGGGCCTCCTCCGCAGACCTCAGGAACCGGATCTGTCCCTGGTGCTCGACGCGCAGTCTCGCCGGGTAGAGCAAGGAGAAACGGACTCCCTGGTTTAGAAGCTGTGCACAGATGGGAGTGAAAACGCGCCTCTGTTGGCTCACCAGGGCGGAATAGTCCTGAAAGACCAGGATGGGCGTCGAGTCCCCAGCCGCAGCTCTGCGACCACGAGCGGCCCGGAGCACTGCCTCCTTTTGCTGGAAGTCCAGGAAGCGTGCGATAACCGCACGAGGTCGTCGGGCCTGGTCTCGTTTAGGGCCCAGGCGGTGAACGCGTTCCAGTCGAATGGGGCCTCCCCCCTTGCCGTCGAGCAGCTTCTCTATCCAGGCCGACAGGTAAGCAGACAGGGCATTGTCACTCACACTCTCCTCAATGCCAATAAAGCGGAGGTTATTGCGACGGCTTCGATTTTCGAGGTCGTCAATTTTTTCTCCTTGCTGCTTCACCAGGCGTTCCAGGGACTCAACCTTTGCCGACCAGGATTGCTGTGCATCTTCCACATCGGAGATGCGGGTCTCCGCCTGCTCGAGACGCCCCGTAAATTCGGTGAGCCGTTGGCTGATTGTGGAGATCTGCGCTGTCAAATTTTGGAATTTAACATCCAGCGCCTCCACCACCGCGGCGCTGACCTCCGCCACCAGATTCCGTTCGCCAGGTGATTTAGGGCTCTTAGGCGCCCCCTCCGCCATCTTAGCCTCTGGGGCCCGCGGCTTCTCCCGGCGCTGCGGTTTTGCTGCCATTCGCCTGCTTCTCGCCGATAGATCCTGCCTTGTTGCTAGCCGGATAGTTCCTCGGCCCGTAGCCAGTGATGATTTTCTGAATTGGTCACTTAGGTAATGACACGTTGCCGATATTCGGGGTGGGATGGCCGGAGCTGATCTTCCCCCTGTCTGATCAGCTCATTGCCAACCGGAAGTCCTTTCCAGAGGCGGTTATTTAATCCTTGCTTGGCAATCTCCTCTTATGGCTGGGATCACTCCTGGGAAACACCAGAGACTGTGAAAGTGTGCCTTCCCCTGTAACAGCTTTTTCCCTAGCACCGAATCAGCAGGCATAGTCCAGGAATAGGCAAAATACAGAACACAACTGGCATAGAATCAAATCCAAACAGCAGACAGAGGTAGAATCCAGGAATAGGCAGAGGACAGGGCAGGCACAAAGCTTCAATATTGGAAAGCTAGCAGAGGTCAGATATCAAAAATCAAACTGAGAACAAGGCACTCAGAGCTCACACGAGAGAGCTATTTGAGAACAGAGAATACTGGGAGTTCCAGGATATATTTATGCATAGAAAACCAATTAGTGGCAGCCTTCTTCAAGATCCAGTCAGTCCAAGGAATCTTAGGAGGAACCAATCATCTGGCACCACCCCATAGACGGAGACAGGCGAGACCCTGGTTCACTTCTTATTTAGGGCCCAGCTCCAACAAGGTAAGTGCATGACATTTCCACAGAGACTGCAACAGGGATCTGCCTCGATACCAGTGCTACTTGATTTCTCAGCAGCTTTCAATTCTGTGGATCACAATATCATGCTTACACAGCTGGCAGAAACTGGTATAGGCAGCATGGTAATTTGGTAGTTCAAATCCTGTCTGTAAGATAAACAACAGTTAATTTTGTTCACCAACATCACATCACCTTGGGCACTGAACTGTGGGTACCACAAGGATCCATACCCTCACCAGTCTTATTTGATATTTACCTCAAGCCTTTAGTTGAACTCTTTGGTTGATGGAGAAAATTCATTATCTATGTCAATATACAGTTACTCATACCCATTGAAATAGATCTACCCTAAGCTTTCAGCAAATTGACTACCCGTCTAATAGCAACCCAAGAATGGACAACAACAAACTAGACAAGGTTTTAGATAGTGCTGGGGAGGAACCTGCTGTCTTGGTACATGTTGGTATCAATGACATAGAAAAATGTGGGAGGGAGGTTCTGGAGGTAAAATTTAGGCTTTTAGGTAGGAAGATGAAATTCAGATCTTTCGGGATAGCATTATCAAAAATGTTTCCCATTCCATGCGCAGGACCCTAAAGGCAGGCAGAACTCCGGAGTCTCAATGTGTGGATGAGACGATGGTGCAAGGATGAGGATTTTGGATTTGTTATTTTCTGAAAGGATGGGCTCCACCTTAACCGAGATGGAACCAGGCTGCTGGCATTAATCCTTAAAAAGGCGATAGAAGAGCTTTTAAACTAGATAATAGGGGAAGCTGACAGTTGCCCAAGAGTGTATGGGTTAGAAAGATGTTCTTTGAAGGATACAGGCAAAAGAGGGAAAGTTAGGGCATCCTGATAGGGATATTCCAGTAAAGATAAAAGTAACCCATATGCCTTTAAGTACAGAGCAGATAGAGCTGAAAGATTCCAAATTACCCTTGTCAACTGATAATCAGATTGTTAATATGAATAAAATACAACCTCTAAACAGGGCCGGCCCGTCCATTGAGTGAGAATGTTTTTTGAACAGGGCCCCGCGTTTCAGGGGGCCCCGCGCAAAAAACATTCTGATCCTAAAGTCAAATAAAAAAAAAAAAAAAAGCTGTCTTCTCCCGCTGCCGGGGCCGCCGCGGCAGAATCGAGTGTGCCGCGGGGCCCCCCCTGCCCAGCAGAGCCTGCCCTCCCCTGTATCCGCTCTCTCGTACAGCTGCCTGCAGTCTCCCACGCCGACTTTCAGAGCGCGAGAGGAGAGTTTCTCCCTCGCTGCTCTGTTAAGCCCGCGGGGGCTGATGGGAAGTTCCCACCAGCCCCTGCGGGCTTAACAGAGCCGCGAAAGGGAAACTAGTCCCTTCGCGCTCGGAAAGCCGGCGCATGAGACTGCAGGCAGCTGTATGAGAGAGCGGATACAGGGGAGGGCAGGCTCTGCTGGGCAGGGGGGGCCCCGCGGCACACTCGATTCTGCCGCGGCGGCCCCGGCAGCGGGAGAAGACAGCTTTTTAAAAAAAATTTTGGGCTGGGCTGGGGGGGGGGGTTAGGAGTGCTGATGGGCGATGGGGGGCTGGGGGGGGTTAGGAGTGCTGATGGGCTGGGGGGGTTAGGAGTGCTGATGGGCTATGGGGCTATGGGGGCTGGGGGGGTTAGGAGTGCTGATGGGCTATGGGGGGCTGGGGGGGGTTAGGAGTGCTGATGGGCTGGAGGGGTTAGGAGTGCTGATGGGCTATGGGGGGCTATGGGGGCTGGGGGGGTTAGGAGTGCTGATGGGCTATGGGGGGCTATGGGAGGGGTTAGGAGTGCTGATGGGCTGGGGGGGTTAGGAGTGCTGATGGGCTATGGGGGGCTATGGGGGGGTTAGGAGTGCTGATGGGCTGGGGGGGTTAGGAGTGGTGATGGGCTATGGGAGGGCTGGGGGGTTAGGAGTGCTGATGGGCTATGGGGGGCTATGGGGGGGGGTTAGGAGTGCTGATGGGCTGGGGGGGTTAGGAGTGCTGATGGGCTATGGGGGGCTATGGGGGGCTGGGGGGGTTAGGAGTGCTGATGGGCTATGGGGGGCTGGGGGGGTTAGGAGTGCTGATGGGCTGGAGGGGTTAGGAGTGCTGATGGGCTATGGGGGCTATGGGGGGCTGGGGGGTTAGGAGTGCTGATGGGCTGGGGGATTAGGAGTGCTGATGGGCTATGGGGGGCTATGGGGGGGTTAGGAGTGCTGATGGGCTGGGGGGGTTAGGAGTGCTGATGGGCTATGGGGGCTATGGGGGGTTAGGAATGCTGATGGGCTGGGGGGGTTAGGAGTGGTGATGGGCTATGGGGGGGCTGGGGGTTAGGAGTGCTGATGGGCTATGGGGGGCTATGGGGGGGTTAGGAGTGCTGATGGGCTGGGGGGTTAGGAGTGCTGATGGGCTATGGGGGGCTATGGGGGGCTGGGGGGGGTAGGAGTGCTGATGGGCTATGGGGGGGCTGGGGGGTTAGGAGTGGTGATGGGCTGGGGGGGTTAGGAGTGCTGATGGGCTATGGGGTGCTATGGGGGGCTGGGGGGGTTAGAAGTGCTGATGGGCTGGGGGGGTTAGGAGTGCTGATGGGCTATGGGGGGCTATGGGGGTGTTAGGAGTGCTGATGGGCTGGGGGGGTTAGGAGTGCTGATGGGCTTGGGGGGGCTATGGGGGGCTATGGGGGGTTAGGAGTTCTGATGGACTGGGGGTGTTATGAGTGGTGATGGGCTATGGGGGGGTTAGGAGTGGTGATGGGCTATGGGGAGGCTGGGGGTTAGGAGTGGTGATAGGCTATGGGGGGGCTGGGGGGTTAGGAGTGGTGATGGGCTATGGGGGGGCTGGGGGGTTAGGAGTGGTGATGGGCTATGGGGGAGCTAAGTCTTTATATGGGCTGATGGGATTAGGACTGGAAGTGGGTTGATGGGGGGGTTAGGACTGCTAATGGACTATGGGGGGCTTAAACAAAAAATTGGGTGATGGGGATTAGGATTGGAAATGGGCTGGTGGGATTAGGACTGGGAGTGGGCTGATGGGGAGGTTAGGACTGGTAATGGGGTATGGGGGCTTAAACTGAAAATTGTGTGATGGGGATTAGGACGAAATGGGCTGATGGGGGGTTAAGACTGGAGGTGGGCTGATGGGGTTAGGACTGGTAATGGGCTATGGGGGGGGGGTAGGACTGATAATGGGCTATGGGGGGCTAGGACAGGAAATGGGCTGATGGGTAGGGTATAGGACATGAGGGGTGATGATGCGCGTAGGACTGTAAATGGTCTGTGGGCTGATGGGGGGGTTAGGACTGGCAATGGGCTAGGGGGGGCGGACTGGAAATGGGTTGATGGGGTTTAGGACTGGAAGTGGGTTGATGGGGGGGGGGCTAGGACTGGTATTGGGTTGGGGGGTTGCTAGGAGTGGAAATGGGCTGATGGGGGGCTAGGACTGGAAATGGGCTGATGCAGGGACTAGAAGGGAATGGATGCTGGGTGAGGCTGGAACTAGAAGGGAGCTGATATTGGGGGAGGATTAGAATGGGATGGGGCTAGGAGAGTAAAATGGAGAGGGGAAAAATATTTTGTTTGGGAGGGATAAAAAATCTACAATTGGCCGGGTATTGGGAGAGTAAGTGGGGATTGAGGATGGAGGGGTAAAATTTGAGTGGATGAAATAGGAATGAGGAAAGAGCAAAAGAAGAAAGATTAGTATGTTAAAGCAGATGTAGAGAGAGAGAATGGAAAAAAAACTAGAAGAGAGAAGAAAGGACAAATGGACAGCAGATGATGGAGAGTTAGCAGAAAACATGAAGAAACCAGAAGAAAGTGGCTGGAGCAATTGCAACTGAAAAAAAAATGCACAAAAGGTAGAAAGATATCTCTTTATTTTGAATTTATTAACTGGAATATGAAAGCTCTGGGAAATGTGCATCATTAACGTCTGCGCTTTGTTTGGTACAAGAGGAAATTAATTTATAGTTTTTATTTCTACAGTGTGTTGTACATTCCAAGTTTGGCTTTTGGGGTTCCCAGTTTAATTATTGCCTTCCTGTTTCTAAATTGTGATTCCTTGTTTGGTGATGGTCTATGTTCTGCATGTGTAACTGAGCTGAGGTATTCTGTTTATGTAATTCCTATTTGACATTGCCACTTGTTCTCTTTCCCCAGTAGGTCATGTATTGTTGTTCTCTGAAATGTATTGGTTTAATATTTGCAGTGTTGCCCTTTTGATAGGTAGGGTATGGTGCTTTGTGAGTCCTGGTAGTGCTGTTAGGATACGGCGGGTTTGCTATTGGTTCTAAATGGGCAGTGTTTGTAGTAGTTCCTAATGTGCCTGGCGGTTGGCACTGGATTATAGTAATGTAGAAATCTTTTAGTCTGTCTTTATCCATACACTCATTAAGAGACATGTTTACTAAAAGTTAGTGTATGCTAGCATTATGCAAATATTTATGCAAATAAGGCCACTTATGCAAATGAGGCCCCGCACCGAGTCTCCGCACATGGCCCCGCACCCCCCTTGGGCCGCCCCTGCCTCTAAAATGCCTGTATCCAAATGCTAGAAGTCTAAAAAATAAGATGGGAGAGTTAGAATATATAGCACTAAATGAAAGGTTAGATATAACTGGCATCTCACACGCCCAGACATACCCCCCGTTCATTTCACCTTAACCGCCTTACACTCCCCCCCCCCTTGCCCACCTCCAGTCCACCCACTCCTCAGCTTTCTTCTTCGCAGGCCCTGCCCTCTGGAACTCCCTCCCCACTTCCCTTCGTTTAGAACCCCATCATACCAACTTTAAACGTGACCTAAAGACTCACCTCCTTTCCTTGGCCTTTAATCTTCCCTCCCCTCTCGTGTGAGTCTCTCCTTCTATGTTTACTGTCCTATTTTCCTCTTTTCTCCCCTATTCTATCAAGGATTGTACATTCTTTTTCCATTTTCCTGGCCTTGTGCCTCTCCTTTTTTTTTATTTATTGTATTGTAAACCGCTCTGATTACCACAGAAGGGCGGTCTATCAAGCAAAATAAACATAAACGTAAACATAAACATCTCAGAGACCTGGTGAAAGGAGGACAACAAATGTGATACCATGATACCTGGGTACAAACTATATCACAATGATAGAGTAGATCAAATTGGTGGAGGGGTTGAGCTCTATGTTAGAGAGGACATTGAGTCACACAGGATAAAGGTTTTGCAGGAAACAAAACACACTATAGTATCTCTATGGATAGAAATTTGCATGTAAAAAGGGGAAGGCAATGGCAGTGGGGGTGTACTACCATCCGCCTGGCCAGAATGAATAGATGGGGGATGAAATGCTAAAAGAAATAAGGGAAGCTAACAAAAGTTACAACACATTAATAATGGGTGATTTCAATTACCCCGGTATCAACTGGGTCAATGTCACAGTAGGACATACTAGGGAGATAAATATTCTAAATTAAATAAATGACTGCTTCTTGGAGCAGTTGGTTCATGAACCGACAAGAAGGGAAGCTGTTTTGGACCTAGCCCTTAGTGGAACACAGAATCTGATGCAAGAGAAGGGTGTTGGGGCTACTAGGCAATACTGATGATAACATGATCGCATTTGATTTAATAATTGGAGGGAGGATGGCAAGGAAATCCATAGTGCTACCTTTTAACTTTTAAAAGAGAGACTATGATAAAATGAGGAAAATAGATAAGAAAAAACTAAAAGGAGCTGCTGCAAATGTTAAAGGTTTACATCAAGCTTAGGCATTGTCTAAAAATACTATCTTGGAAGTCCAGACTAGGTGTATTCCATGCTTAAGGTGGAAGGAAGACCAAAAAACTGCCAACATGGTTTAAAGGCGAGGTCAGAGAGGCTATTGTAGCCAACAAAGCATCTTTCAGGAAATGGAAAAAGGAGCCAAATGACGAAAACAGGAATCAACATAAGAACTGGCAAGTTAGATGGAAGACATTGATAAGGCAGACAAAAAGAGAATTTGAAAAAAGCTTACCATGGAAGCAAAAATGCACAATAAAAACCTTTTTCAAGTACATTCGTAGCAAAAAATCTATGAGAGAATCAGTTGGACGATTAGATAATAGAGGGGTAAAAGGGGCGCTAAGGGAAGACAAGGCCATAGCGGAAGGACTGAATGAATTCTTTGTTTCATTCTTTACTGAGGAAGATGTAGGGAAGTTACTCATGCCTGTAATGATATTTAAAGGTGATGTATCAGAAGAATTGAAACAAATTTTGATAAACTGGGAAGATGCATTACAACTATTTGATAAACTAAAGAGAAGCAAATCACCTGGATCGGATGGTATACATCTAAGGGTGCAGAAAGAAATGAAATTAGAGATTGCAGACCTACTATTAGTAACCTGTAAACTATCATTAAAATCATCTGTAGTACCTGAAGTTTGGAGAATGTCCAATTTAATGCCAATTTTTAAAAGGGGTTTCAGGGGTAATCCGGGAAACTACAGACTAGTGAACTTGACATCAGTACTGGACATAATGGTAGAAACCATTATCAAGAACAAAATTACTGAATATATAGATAGTCATGATTTATTTATTTTATTTAAGCATAATTTCTAACCTGCCATATCCCCCAAGGCATTCACGGTGGTGGACAATCTAAAACCATAGAACAAATTTAATATAACAATACTAAAACCTTTACCTCCTCGCGTCATCCTTCCCAACTGACTGCCTGCCATGCACTTACCCTTCCACCTACTCTCCCAGACTGAGGAAACAGAAAGGTTTTCAAGGCCTTCTAAAAAGCCAACAATTCTTCCTCCTGCCACAAAGAAACCAACAACCTGTTCCACCAAAGCAGGACAGCCACTGCAAAGCACCTCTCTTGCCATTTCTTCAACTGTACCCACTGAGGGACAGGAACCACTAAGCAGTGGCCTTGATTCAACCGCAATGGCTTGTCTGGCTAGTACCATTTCAACACCTCTGCCAAAAAGCCTGGTCCATGTCCTCTAAGAGCCTTAAAGGTTACCAAAAGAACTTTAAACACATACCGCTGCTCAATTGAGAGCCAGTGGAGTTGACCCGACATCCGCCACCGATTCCCTGCAACTTCGCAAAAGGTACTTAGGCAGCCCCACATTCAAAGATTACAATAATCCAATATGGACAGGACCAAGGCCTGGATCAACAAGTGCAATGCTCCTGCATCCAAAAAGGACATAGTTGTTGCACCAAGCACAAATTTCCATACGCCACTTTCACCACATTCGAGACCAAATTTGTCACTGATAAGCATTGGCCTTCCTCCTCCAAATCATCCGATCCCCTTCCAAACCTGACTTTCTCCACCGCCGTTCCAGTCTACACAACTCCCTCTTCACCCCTAACAATTCACTTAAAAACCACCTCCTGTTTTTAACCTTCTCCTCCCTCAACCATACCAACTTTCATGGGGCCATCTCCTCCAATGCCCCCTGCATTGCTTCTATCCATTCACTCATTTGCTCCCCAACATCCCCATCATGCCCTACTCACCTTCTACCTAATGCTTTTTCCCACAATAAGCCCCCCTCTATCTTCCCCCTCACCCATTTATTTACCATCGGGCCCCCACCCCCCTGCCACCTTGCTCCTCGCTACCCAAATCGAAAAGGTACCAAAAAATGATCAGACCAAGGAACCTCCACCCATTCTCCACCATCATGCCCACTGCCTTCTGGGGCAAACACTAAATCCAATCTATTCCCCTGCACATGAATGGCCCCTCCCATCACTAGTTGTTGAAAGCCTAAATCCTGCCATACTGATCTAAAAAGGAGACCCAACCTAACCCCTCCCCATCATTAAAATCCCCCAATATCAACAGTTACTCATAATTCAACCTAGCTTCAGCAATCTTATCCTCCCCCTCCCCCCTCCCCAAGATTCTTGAGACAGACCTGGAGCACAGTACAACAAAAGAAAACCCAACACCCATTCTCCTCTCAGTTCCACCAAAATCCCCTCACAGTCCTTTGGACCATGTCACGCGAGCTGAACTAATGCCCAGCATTTGTGAAAGATCACTGCCACTCTCCCCCTGCCCACCCAACTGTTTACCCTTCCTCACAACCTGAAAACAACCATAGCTCTCTGGAAAAATAAGCGAACTCGCAACAACCCCCCCAACAAACCAAGTCTCTTTAATAAATAACAGATCCAATCCTCTATCTACAATCAGGTCATTTAAGGTGTGCCATTTATTACTTACAGAGTGGGCATGAACTAGCATAAACTCTACGCATCTTTCATCTCCCCAAACATGCACCCCTCGACACCCTCTCCACATCCCTTAATACCCTCCCACTCCTCTCCCTACCATATAATCTTTTACTCTGCAGTATTTCCCCCTCCCTCCAACCACCTCCAACCCCCACACTGTTCCTCTCACCTTCGCAAAACACATAATACTACTCCTTTCTTTCTCACACTGCCACAATACCCCAATTCCCACTCACTCCAGAAGCATCCCAACAGCATTCCATGTGGTGTGCTAAGTGGCACGCCCCTTTGCTGTGCCCTTAGCTGGGGCTTGCCTGGGCTGAATCGTTTTTGACAGGGCAAGAGCATCACTCTGATGATGTCAGCATTGGGGGTGGGGCCAACACACCACTCTCCTCCAGGGGCTGCCCTCACCACTCCAACTCCAGCAGCAGTGCTTTTAAACAGAAGGAAACACAGCCGGCAAAGGGGACCACCACCCAGCAGTGCAGGCAGTCAGAAAGCCAACATGGATTTAGCCAAGGAAAGTATTGTCTCAGAAAGCTCTTATATTTCTTTGAAGGTGTGAATAAACAGGTAGACAAAGGTGAGTCGATTGATATAGTGCATCTGGATTTTCAGAAAGCCTTCTAAAAAGATCCCTCATGAGAGAATCTTCCGAAGGGATGGGCTTCACCTTAACCGGGATGGAACCAGGCTGCTGGCATTAACCTTTAAAAAGGAGATAGAGCAGCTTTTAAACTAGATATTAGGGGAAAGCCGACAGTCGCCCAAGAGCGGATGGTTCGGAAGAATGTATCTTTGAAGGATACTACCAAAAGCAGAGAGGTTCCACAAAAGAGTAAAGTAGCCCAAATGCCCTCAAGTATGGAGCAGACAGAGCTTAAAGATCCCAATTTACCCATGTCTAACAATAGCCAAATTAACATGAATAAAATACATTCTCTAAAATGCTTGTATGCAAATGCTAGAAGTCTAAAGAATAAGATGGGAGAGTTAGAATATATAGCACTAAATGAAAGGTTAGATATGATTGGAATATCAGAGACATGGTGGAAGGAGGACAACTAGTGGGACACTGTGATACCTGGGTACAAACTATATCGTAATGATAGAGCTGATCAAATTGGTGGAGGGGTTGCGCTCTATGTTAGAGAGGGCATTGACTCAGAAAGGATTAAAGTTTTGCAGGAAACAAAATCTGCTGTAGAATCTATATGGATTGAAATTCCATATAAAAGGGGGAAGGCGATGGCAGTGGGGGTGTACTATCGACCGCCTGGCCAGAATGACCAAATGGATGATGAAATGCTCAAAGAAATCAAGGAAGCTAACAAAAATTATAGCGCAGTAATAATAATGGGTGATTTCAATTACCCCGGTATCGACTGGGTCAGTGTCACGTCAGGACATGCTAGGGAGATAAAGTTCCTAGATGAAACAAATGACTGCTTCTTGGAGCAGCTGGTTCATGAACCGACCAGAGGGGAAGCCATATTAGACCTAGTCCTTAGTGGAACACCAGATCTAGTGCAAGAGATAAGGGTGTTGGAGCCACTTGGCAATAGTGATCATAGCATGATCGCCTTTGATTTAATTAGTGGAGGAGGGATAGTAAGGAAATCCACAGTACTACCTTTTAACTTTCGAAAAGGAGACTATGATAAAATGAGGAAAACAGTTAAGAAAAAACTAAAAGGAGCAGTTGCAAAGGTTAAAGACGTACATCAAGCTTGGGTGTTGTTGAAAAATACTATCTTGGAAGCCCAGACCAGCTGTATTCTACGCTTTAAGAAAAGTGGAAGGAAGTCCAAAAAACTGCCAGCATGGTTTAAAGGTGAGGTCAGAGAGGCTGTTGTTGCCAAAAAAGCATCTTTCAGGAAATGGAAAAAAGAGCCAAACGACGAAACCTGGAAACAGCACAAGCACTGGCAAGTCAAATGCAAGGCATTGATAAGGCAGGCAAAGAGAGAATTTGAGAAGAAGCTTGCTGCAGAAGCAAAAATGCGAAATAAAGACCTTTTCAAGTACATTCGTAGCAAAAAACCTGTGAGAGAGTCAGTAGGTCCATTAGACGATAAAGGGGTTAAAGGAGCACTAAGAGGCGACAAGGCGATAGCGGAGAGACTGAATGAATTCTTTGCTTCGGTCTTTACTGAGGAAGATGTAGGGATGTTACCCATGACTGAAGTGGTATTTAAAGGTGCGGAAGAATTGAAGGAAATATCGATACATCAGGAAGATGTCTTACAACTATTAGATAAACTGAAGAGTAGCAAATCACCTGGGCTGGATGGTATACATCCAAGGGTGTTGAAAGAACTGAAATATGAGATTGCAGAACTGCTATCAGTAATCTGTGAACTATCATTAAAATCATCTCTAATACCTGAAGATTGGAGGATCACCAATGTAACACCAATTTTTAAAAAGGGTTCCAGGGGTGATCCGGGAAATTACAGACCGGTGAGCCTGACGTCAGTACCGGGAAAAATGGTAGAAACCATCATAAAGAATAAAATTACTCAGCATGTAGATAGTCACAACCTAATGGGAGACAGCCAACATGGCTTTAGACAAGGAAGATCTTGTCTAACTAATCTGTTATGTTTTTTTGAAGGAGTGAATAAACAGGTGGACAAAGGTGAGTCGGTTGATATTGTGTATCTGGACTTTCAGAAAGCCTTTGACAAGGTCCCTCATCAGAGACTTTTGGCAAAACTAAAGAGTCATGGGATAGGAGACAGTGTACTATTGTGGATCAGGAACTGGTTAAAAGATAGAAAGCAGAGGGTAGGGCTAAATGGCCAATTTTCCCAATGGAGAAAGGTGAATAGTGGTGTACCCCAGGGATCTGTGCTGGGTCTGCTGCTTTTTGACATATTCATAAATGACCTGGAAAGTGGAATAACGAGTGAGGTTATCAAATTTGCAGATGACACAAAACTATTTAAAGTTGTTAAAACCCAAGAGGATTGTGAAAAATTGCAAGAGGATCTTGATAAATTGGAAGACTGGGCATCACAATGGCAGATGAAATTTAATGTGGACAAGTGCAAGGTTATGCACCTAGGGAAGAACAACCCAAACTATGGTTACACGATGCAAGGTTCCACATTAGGAACCACCACCCAGGAAAAAGATTTAGGCGTCATTTTGGATACCATGTTAAAACCCTTGGCCCAGTGTGCAGCGGCGGCCAAGAGAGCAAATAGAATGCTAGGTATGATAAGGAAAGGAATGGAAAATAAAACAAAAGATATTATAATGCCTCTATATCGTTCCATGGTGAGACCGCACCTTGAATATTGTGTGCAATTCTGGTCGCCGTATCTTAAAAAGGATATAGCGATTTTAGAAAAGGTACAGAGAAGAGCCAACAAAATGGTAAAGGGGATGGAAGGATACTCCTATGAAGAAAGGCTAAAAAGGTTAGGGCTCTTTAACCTGGAAAAGAGACGGCTGAGGGGAGATATGATAGAAGTCTATAAATTAATGAACGGAGTGGAACGGGTAAACGTAGATCGATTGTTTACGTTATCAGAATATAGAAAGACTAGGGGACATGCAATGAAGCTACAGGGTAAACTATTTAAGACTAATAAAAGAAAATATTTTTTCACTGAACGTGTAATCAAACTCTGGAATTTGTTACCGGAGGATGTAGTAAAGGCTGTTAGTGTAGCTGGGTTTAAAAAAGGTTTGGACAAGTTCCTGGAGGAAAGGTCCATAAACCATTATTAAGAAGTGACCGAAGATATCAATGCTTGACCCAGTACAAGCATTGTGGAACTTGTGTCTCTTGGGGAAACTGCTAGGTACATATGACCTAGATTGGCCACTGTTGGAAACAGAATACTGGGCTTGATGGACCTTGGTCTGACCCAGTATGGTATATCTTATGTTCTTATGTTCTTATGTTCTTGGGAAAATTAAAAGTCATGGGATAGGAGGCAGTGTACTATTGTGGATCAGGAACGGGTTAAAAGATAGAAAGCAGAGGATAGGGCTAAAAGGACAATTTTCTCAGTGGAGAAAAGTAAATAGTGGAGTGCCACAGGGATCTATGCTGGGTCCGCTGCTTTTTAACATATTCATAAATGACCTGGAAATGGGAATAATGCGTGAGATGATCAAATTTGCAAATGACACAAAATTATTCAAAGTTGATAAAACACAAAGGACTGTGAAAATGGCAAGAATACTTTGATGAAGTGGACTTGAGGAGTGGCCTAGTGGTTGGGGCAAGGTACTTCAGGCCAGAAGGTTGGGGGTTCAAATCCCACTAGAGGACAGCAACCTTGGGCCGGAAGGACTGGGGTTTCTAGTCCCACAGGTGCTCCTTGTGGTCTTGGGCAAGCCACCTAACCCTCCATAGCCCATGTTCTCTGTAAAATAGCTATCTCCAAGTTATAATGCCCTGTTCAATGTAATTTCAGTTTGTTCAATGTAAACCACACTGATGCAGAATAGCGCAGTATATAAGAGAATATAAATAAATAAAATAAATGAATTGGGAGACTGGGCATCCAAATGGCAGATGAAATTTAATGTGGACAAGTGCAAAGGTATACACTTAGGCAGGGTTGGTGCTACCATTAGGTGAAGCAGGCAGTCACCTACAGCACTGGCCCTCCAGGGATGCCATTGCACCACTACCACCCCTCTCCAGAGCCTGCAGCAGTGGCATTGGCTAGAAGACTGCAGCACAGCACTTACCTTACGTCTCCAGCGCTGTGCCACGCTTTCAGTCTTTTACTATCCGCTATTTCCAGTTTGCATAAATCGGACGTTTGTCCCAGAGACTTAAGGTAAGTACTGTGCCGTGGTTTCCTAACTGCCACTGCAGACCTCGGTGAAGAATGGATATAGCGGCAGGATGGAGAGGCTCACCTAGAGCAATTCCAATCCTTGCACCAACCCTGCACTTAGGGAAGAACAACCCAACCTATGATTACACAAAGCAAGATTACACATTAGGAATTACCACACAGGAAAGGGATCTAGTTGTTATCATGAATAATATGTTGAAATCCTCTGCTCAATGTTCAGTGATAGCTAAGAGAGCAAATAGAGTGCTAGGAATGATAAGGAACGGAATGGAAAATAAAATCAAGGATATTATAATGCCCCTGGCCACAGCTAGGGGGCATTGTGAGCTATTTTTTTGGGATAGTGCAGTTTCTGAAAAGACCCTACAGGTTCTACCTTTCTATGTGTACAGAGCAGGGACAATACTTAAATAGCTTTATTTATCAAGATGATCCTTGATATAAAAAATCTAACCAAACAAACTAAGATAGTATTTCACCAAGTTCTGAACATCAGCATAGTAAATAATATGCACCCAGCAGCAACCTATTACTAAACACAAGAAGATCTCTTGAAACATCCAGCTATGCTTAACATTGTGGACTGTACCCAGGGAGGAGTTTCCAGGCTCATGATATTTCTTAATGCCTCAGTCTTAGTCTTCGACAAACCAAACCAAAGCAAGAGCTCTCTTAGTTTGTCAGCTTGTTTAGGGTACTCTCAGAACTCTCGCACCCCTTCCCAAAAACCAGGGCTTAATCACAGCACTCAAGTGTATCAGGTGCCAGCTTTCCACATCAATCCTTTAACACAGAATTCTCACCTCTTCATTATTCCCTTCACAACTCTACTGGTTTCTTTCCCAGCTCTGTTGGTTTTCTCCCTTGCTAATCCAACTGGAGAGAAACTTTCAGTATCCTAAAGTTTTCTCCTTTGTAGAAGCCCGGCCTAACTTGGCTGGATTTTCTTCCCTGTTGTTTGCAATGAACTGGCAGGTAGGAAATGCCATACTGGGTCAGACCAAGGTCCATCAAACCCAGTATCATGTTTCCAACAGTGGCCAATCCAGGTCACAAGTACCTGGCAGGTTCCCACAGAGGTACATAGGTTCCACAATGCTTGTCCTGGGGTAAGCAGTGGATCTCCCATGGACCTTTCCTCTAGGAACTTGTCCAAATCTTTTTTAAACCCAGCTACACTTTTACTACTTCCTCTGGTAATGAATTCTAGAGTTTGATAAGGCATTGAGTGAAAAAATATTTTCTTTTATTAATCTTAAATAGGTTACATTATAACTTTATTACGTCTTCCCTAGTCTTTCTATTTTTTGATAGAGTAAACAATCGATCTACTTTTACCAGTTCTACATTCATTAATTTATAAACCTGTATCATATCTCCCCTCAGCCTTTCTTTTCCAAGTTGAAGAGCCCTAACCTTTTAAGCCTTCCCTCATAGAGGTATCCTTTCATCCCTTTTACTATTTTGGTGGCTCTTCTCTGTACCTTTTCTAATTCTGCTATATCCTTTTTAAGATATAGTGACCAGAATTGCATACAATATTCAAGGGTTAGTCGCATCATGGAACAATACAGAGGCATTATAATATCCTTGTTTTTATTCTCCATTCCTTTCCTCATGATTCCTAGCATTCTATTTGCCTTCTTGGCTGCCGCTGCACACTGGGCAGAGGGTTTCAACATATTATCTTCGATGATGCCAATATCGTTTTCCTGGGTGGAGGTTCCTGATGTGGAACCTTGCATCATGTAACCATAGTTTGGGTGATTCTTCCCTAGGTGCATAACTTTGCACTTGTCCACATTAATTTTCATCTGCCTCTTGGACGTCCAGTCTTCCAATTTATCAAGGTCCTCTTGCAATTTTTAACAATCGTGTTTTAACAACTTTGAATAATATCGTGTCATCTGCAAATTTGATTATCTGACTAGCTATTTCCATTTCAAAGTCATTTATGAATATGTTAAAAAGCAGCGGCCCCAGCACAGATCCCTGGGGTACTCCACTATTATTCACACCTTCAAAAAAACATAACGATTAGTAAGAAAAGATTTTCCCTGGCTAAATTACATGTTGGTTTTCTCCCATTAACTCTATCTACATGTTCAGTAATTTTATTCTTTATAATGGTTTCTATTGTTACACTGGCCCCTCTCCAATCTTTAGGTACTACAGATAATATTAATAGAAGTTCACAGATTACTAATAGTAGGTCTACAGTCTCATGTTTGAGTTCTTTTGGCATCCTGGGGTGTATGACATCTGATCCAGGTAATTTGCTACTCCTTAGTTTATCAAATTGCTGTATTACATCCTCCTGGTTTATCGAGATTTCTTTCAGTTCCTCTTGATGTATCACCTTTAAATACCATTTCAGGCATGGGTAACTTCCCTATCTTTTCAGTAAATAGTGAAGCAAAAAATTCATTCAGTCTCCCCGCTATGGCCTTGTCCTCTCTTATAGCCCCTTTTACCCCTATGTCATTCAATGATCCATTTGACTCTCTCACAGGTTTTTTACTTGAAAAAGTTTTTATTATGTTGTTTTTCCTTCAATGGCAAGCTTCTTTTCAATTCTTGCTTTGCTTGCCTTATCAATGCCTTTCATCTAACTTACCAGTGCTTATGATGCTTCCTGTTTTTGTCATTTGGCTCCTTTTTCCAATTTCTAAAAGATGCGTTTTTGGCTATAACAGCCTCTCTGATCTCATTTTTAAACCATGCCGACAGTGTGGCCTTCCTTCTACTTTTCTTAAAGAATGGCTTACATCCAGGTTTTTGGTTAACTTTAAAGTTAGTTTAGTGTTGCGTGGGACCCAAGAGCATGACTGCATGTGACAAGGTAGCAATGTAAAACAGTGAGAGATTGTGATCTTTGTTGCTGGTGACCGCACCTACTTCTCAGTGCAGATCTCAAAGTAGATACCCAGCACAGAGATCTAATTACAGAGTGCTTTTTTTTTATACCGCTTTATCATTTCAGTCAAAGTGGTTTACATGTAACTGAAACTTGGTAATGTACATTAAACAGGGACATTGATAACTTGGATTTTTCCGATTTAATGAAAAGTTACCTAATTCAGTTTAATTAGCCTAAAAAACAGCAAGAGAAAAATAAGGATGGGACAGTGCAACCCAGGTGATTAAAAAAAATAGTCAAGTGCAGGTTTATAGTTGGGCAAAATTTGCAAAGGCAGACTAGTGCACACATTTACTCCTTCGAGGTGGGGCACTATGTCAGAGGACTTTGGAATTATAGCTGTGAGTGTTGATATTTCACTGCAAACAGAGACAAAACTATTTGTACATTTTCATATAGGTGCTATCATCTCTGTATTGATTGAAAGTGTTGCATTGCATTTACCCCAGTTTCCTGTGCATTTTAAGTCAACTTGTTTTTTTTAATAAGAAATTCTTATGCCTTATTGTTTTATCTATTTTTACTTTTAAATGAACTTGATTAAACATCTTCCCTCCATGTGCGGATTTCTTTTAATGTAATTGTGTTTACTTGAGGCTTAATCTAATATGTCCTTCTATGGCCAGTCCCTTGCCCTACCTTTGGGGCAACATATCATGAGGGCCTGCTGGTGTTATGGCTATACCTCGCTCAACAGGAAGGGTCCTAAGAAGAGGCTCAGCCACTGGTGATTTGGAGAAGGGGGAGATAGGGGAGATGACCTAAATGAGAGTTAAACTATCCAGAAAATATACAAATACATGGATAATAGTGGGAGGAGTGGTCTAGTGGTTAGGACAAGGTACTTCAGGCCGGAGGGCCAGGGGTTCAAGTCCCACCTGGGGACAGCAATCTCAGGCTGTAGGGACTGGGATTTCTAGTCCTGTAGGCACTCCTTGTGGTCTTGGGCAAGCCACTTAACCCTCCACTGCCCATGTTCCTTGTAAGTATTAGCGTATGTGTCTCATATCTCCTCATGTTAAATGTATCCCCCAATTGACCGCTTTGACCCGGTGAAAAGCAGGATATAAATACAGCTAAATAAATAAATAAATATAAATAAAATAATACAAGGGGGGGCTGATAAGTCTCTGGTCTTGTAACAAAACAGAAAGCTACGGGCATACTTGGAGGTCTGAATGATCTCTCTGTAGTTTTGTTTTATTTGGGATGTACAGAGGCCATTCAGGTCAGGCCTCTGTACGTCCCACGGCACAGAGATGGATGCCTGCCTTATTCCACCCCGATAGTGAAATAAGTCCCGGGCACTGCAGAGTTTGCGAGCTGCAGCCCCCTTACCCCATCACACCACCACGAGAGAGCTCCCACCACCCGATCAGGCCTTGGGGGCCCCCATCAAGGGTCAGATGGTTGTGTGCTGGGGCTGCTCCAGGTCCGGGCATTCAGTGCCTCCGGCTGGATGTCTTAGTGCCATGGTGATGAGACGCCAATGCACCGGCACACCAGCTGGAGCACTGTGTGATGTGGACAGACAGCCCAGGGGACGTACCCCGCAGCAAGATACAGTGCATGCTGGGACGTCTAGGTGCTCAATTCCGTAATCACAGGTGTGTCTAGCTCCCACGACTGCGGAATTGGGTAAATCTTGGCCCTGTGCAGGTTTTAGCCATCGTCATGGCCCAGGCATGCACAGTATGGAATCCGCCTCCATGTAAAGTAAAACAAAACCTTGCATACAGACAGTAGCATACCAAGGGCAAGGCGGTAGGTGTGGCCCATCCCAGGTAATAGCTGGGAGGGGTGCACCCCCACTGAGCCCACACTTCCACGGCAGCATGGCAAGCTTATCTAAAAATCAGGTGGCTTGTTGTGCTGTCTCCAGCCCAGGCCCATTGGCTCTCTCTCCTGGCTGAAGTCTTGCGATTCGCAATTTGGTAACTTGCCACGCTGCTGCAGAAGTGTGGGTCTGGTTGGTAGAGGGAGCAATGTATTGCATTGTGGAGTGAAGCTCTGTGGGGGGGGGGGGTGTGATGTATCATGCTTCAGAGCTTTGCATTGTTGGGTGGGGGCATCCTGAGGGCTGAGGGGGCTAGGAACACCACTGCAGACACTCAAAAGCTTACCATAGCATAGCAGCACCAAGTCCAAAAACTTGAACTGCACCAACTCTACCTATCAAAAGTTAACAATGCAAATATTCTTGAACAGCAGCAGCCCTTAAGTTGAAAAAAGAAAATAAGTCAGGAACTTTAGGTTGCTGCACAGTATCTCATGTTAACAGAATCCTTCAACTCGGTTATACAGGCAAAACACAAACTGTCACCTAGTAAAGAATAAAAGATTGGCTTTGCAGTTGGGGACTTGCACCTTTTAGGGCTGCTTTCATCTCTCCTGGTTGCAGGTGCATAAAGAGCCAACACAGATGTGGATGAATGCACACCCCATGAACATACACACATGCATATACAGGCATGCCTGCACAGGCACACACATTCATGCACGGAGACACACACGCAAGCAAAATGGAGCTATGTTTGTACATACACAAAAGCACAAATTGACATGCAGAGCAGAGATGCATACACACATAGACAAAATGGGCACATTTATACACTGTGCATGCAGGGCATAGGCAAGACATACCAGTGCCATACCTAGCCCTGTGCGAGTAGTGCAGTCGCACAGGGTGCAAAGGCTTAGGGGCGCATTTTGGGCTGCTGGCCACTGGCAGCAGCGAAACAGACCCGACTTCCAATTTAAAACAAAAAAAATCCCACACGGGTCCTTCATCGCCGCTTGTATGCAGTTCTGGTCTCTCCCTCCCTTCTCTGATGTAGGTCACATCAGAGAACAGAGGGACCAGGCCAGCCATTCAAACACAGAGTTGCAAAGACCCGTGTGTGAATGGCTGGCCTGGTCCCTCTCTTCTCTGACGCGACCTACATCAGAGAAGGGAGGGAGGGACCTGAACTGCATACAAATGCGGCAGTGAAGGATCCATGTGGGTTTTTTTTTTTTTTTACTGGAAGTCAGACCTGTTTCACTGCTGCCGCCTCCAAGAAGGCAAAAAGTGCTGGCAGCAGGGCAAGGTGGGCAACCAGCTGGACGTGAAAGCGATGAGATGATGATGGGGAGCACTCGCCAGATGTGCAAATCGCACAGGGTGCAGTTATGGTTTGGTACGGCCCTGAGACAGACACACACAGAAAACCAAGATATGTGCATGTGGGTGGTGCAGATACATGCATGGATGTGTGCAAACATGGAGAGCCTGGGGAACTTCAATAGGCCATACTCTGCATGCTTTCCCCAATTGTTTAATGTGTAAAACTGTGTTTAAGTCTATGCTAGCGGGCTACGAATTTTCAAAAACAGAATCATCAGATTTTCAGATGCTTAATTACTCTGGCCCCAACAATTAAAATGCAATTTCCCCTCACCTCCAACTATGATTTCAAACAAGAATTACCATCCTTGGTTGGCCTGATTTTCCAACCTTGTTAAGCACGTTTGCTTAGGTGCAGTGCATATTGTTGAGTGTTCAGGCAGCTGGGCAAAGTTTGTCTGGCCATATGCATGTTTACACGTATAAAGCATGTGCAACCATATATGCGTATACTAGCCCCTGAATTGGCTGCAGCTCCTGAAAAATGCAGCATTTCACATTGCCCCCACTGTGATCGGCTGTCTGCATGGTTGAGCCATGTGATGGAGGAAGTTCATTATCTCTAAATTCAGGAGCTGGATATACCTAGGGCCAAAGCATAAAAGCGGTTTACAAAATAATGGACTGCCAACAGAAAGAAAAAGAGCGGAACGCCAATCATGAGACAGGACAGAAGAGAAACAGAAAAAAGGACAAAGGTAGAGGATAGCAGGAGAGGACAGACAAGACAGACTGAGGAACTCAGACATGCATGGTCAGTCAATTAAGATGAGTGGTGAGGAATATCAAAAGCGAGCCGGAAAAGGTGGGTTTTCAAGGCAGCTTTAAACCTGGGGAAGGAGGGTTCAGAGCGGAGAGAGAGAGGGAGAGAATTCCACAGTGCAGGACCCAGAAAGAAGAAAGCAGCACCTCATGTACGCTCGAGATGTGCTTGAGACCGAGTGGAGAGATAAGCGATGTGTGTGAACCGAAAGGAGAAGATGATGGGGATGGTGGAAATGAAGGCGGTCAGCCAGGTATCGGAGAGTGGATGTGTGAATAGCCTTGTGGACAAAAATAAGAATTTTATACTGGACTCAAAACCAGACAGGCAACCAGTGAAGGCGGGCCAGGAGGGCAAGACGTGATCAAAACGAGAAGAGTGAGTGAGGATACGGGCAGCTGTATTCTGGAGCCGTTGAAAGCGGTGAAGTTGATATTGAGGAAGGCCGGTGCGCACAACATTGCAGTAATCAATTCTAGAAGTGACAAATGACAAAAGAATTGTAGTCAGGGCCACTAGGGAGAGGAATGGATGGATAGTGCTAATCTGATGTAGATGAGAAAAGGAGCGGAGAGAGACAGAGATATGTTCAGTGAAGGAGAAAGAGGAATCTAAGATGACCCCAAGATTTCTGAATGAGGACACTAGGGGCATAGTAGTGGAGGCAAGGGGGTGGGGGGAGTTCCAAAGGTGATCCAGGTAATGATGATTTTGCTGGATTCAAGTGCAGAGAATTGGAAGTCAACCAGGAATGGATATGAGCCAAGCAGGAATTTAGCATGGAAAGATCGGGTGCAAAGAAATTAGTATGGTGCAAAAGAAGAATATCATCCACATAATAATATGCAGAGATGCCAGATTATTGAACAAGCAGACAGAGAGGAGCTAAGAAGACATTGAAAAGAAGAGGGTACAGAACAGAGCCTAAGGAACACTGCAAGGCAAGGCAGTGGAGGGAGAGGCTGGTGCTTTGGAAAAGACAGAGAAAGAGCGTGCAGTGAGGAAGGACCTAAACCAAGTTAATGGGGTTCCAGAGACACCAAAATCTGAAAGATGAGAAAGAAGAGTGCGATTATCTTTAAGATCAAATGCTGAGGAGAGATCAAGAGAAACAACTAGAGTGGGGTCACTGTGGTCATGTGTGATGTGAAGCTCATTGAGCAGGGAAAAAAGAACAGACTCCGTACTGTGATCTTCATGAAAACTGGACTGACATGGATGGAGAGCATTGGTCGAAAGGAGATGAGAGGACAACTGAGCAAAGACAATGCGTTCTAGCAATTTAGAGAGAAAGCAAAGATTAGACATTGGGCGCCAATTAGCCAGTACAGAGGGATCAAAGGAGGGCTTCTTAAGGATAGGGCGGACCACCGTGTGCTTCCAAGGGGCAGGAAAAGAACCAGAGGAAAGACTTGCATTGAGCATGGACAAAAAAGGTGGGAGAAGGGTGAATGAATTTAATTTAATTTAATTTAATTAACAGATTTTTTATATATCGCTCCTTCCATTGATCAGATGCGGTTTACATGGAACAACAGTAAACAGGGAGAGCTGTTTTTACATATAACAAATTGGAACTTGCATTTAACAATTAACAAATAGTGAACTATGTACAAAGGAACAGAATTAAACTATAATACAGAGTTATTTGTTATTCAATTGTCTTCAATACATTATTTTAGGGCTTCAGTACTTTATTCCTTTTCTGGAAGAATATGTTAGCTGGAATAGGGTTATCCTTTATCTAGCTGAGAGGTGAGAGGTGAATGAAGGCTCAAGGAGCCATGGTGGAAGGGATGGGGTCCAGGGAACAGGTGGTTTTACAGGAGAAAGACAGGGTAGAGCAAGATCTGATGGAGCAATCAGTTGGAAAGAAGACCAGGAGTGTGAAAGAGGGGAAGGTGAGGAAGGAGAGACAGGAGAGGGAGACAGAGAGGTAGGAGAAAGCAGTGGTGAGCAGGAGAGGAGCGATGAGCAAAGGGAGAGAAGTTTATCTGCAAAAAAGTCTGCCAGCTTAGCGGACTCTGGGATGGAGGAGGAGGAAGGGGAAGAGAAAGATGGCAGGGATGAAAGGGATCCAAAAACAGAGTAAAGCTGGCGAGAAGTTGGGAGGAAGAAGTGATGAGGTGGGAGAAGTAATCACGATTAGCCTGCTTAATCGAAGAATGGTATTCCCAGTGACACTGTCGGAATACATAGAAAGTGTTGGAAGAGGGGTGTGAGCACCAGGAGCATTCAACACAGCGCAAATGGGACCAGGGAAGAGGTTGGGATGGTACCATGGATGCTGGGTGATTGGAATGGCAGTGGAATGAGGATGAAGGGGAGCCAGGAGGTCAAGAGCAGCAGAGAGTGAGGAATTCCAGGTGAGGGCCTGATAATCTGGAGAGAGAAAAGCAAAGTCTGACGGGAGAAGCTGATCGGCTGAGGAAAAGTGTTGCAATGTGAGTGGGGTGAAATGACAATGAGACTGAGGGGGTGTTGAGGACACGGGAGGGAGATGGAGGGGAATGGAAGCTGTAGAGAAAAGCGGATACAACTAAGGGACTAAGGGAGAGAAATTGATGAAAACAGCTGCGGTGTGAAAGGGAAGGTGGAGGGCATAACAATAAGGTCTAGCGTATAACCTGCCATGTGAGCTGGAAATGGGACATGTTGGATCAGGGAGAGGCCATCGAGGAGAGAGGCAAAGGCCCTATCATGAGGGTGAGAAGGAGAATCTAAGTGAAGGTCAAAATCACCTAGAAACAGAACATTAGTGTAAAGAGAAGATACTTCAGAGATGGTTAGTAGGAGATCATCCCAACTATGAAGGGAAATAGCCGGGAGGGACATACAGGAGAAGAAAGTGCAAAGGAGGAGAGGAATCCAGATGGAGAAGACGTGCTTCACTATAGTGCAGAGCTGGGGAGTGGATTTCCTGTAGGGGAGGGTGGAGTGATGGAAAACAGCTATGCCCCTGCCTGTCTGGCCTAACCGAGGGACAGACAGAGCGGAGAAACCAGGAGACAGACATCAAATAAGGGGGGGGGGGTGTCTTCCCCATCCCTAAGCCATGTTTTGGTGGCAAAGAGAGCATCCAGAGAGTTCAGATGAATTAAATCATGAACCAAGGCAGACTTTGCACGGGGAGAATGACAGTTGATAAAAGTAAGGCTAAGGAGGAGTTGAGAGGGCGCAAGTAAGGGAGAAGGGGGAGGAAATGGGAAAGAGGGACAGGGGAGTAGATTGGACAGAGAGCGGGATAGAGGAGATGGGACAAAAGGGTGTGGGTGGCTAGGGCGCCAACCCCAATGAACAGGGACAGCGGCCATATGAGAAAAAAGTGGAGAGGAAACCTGAAAGGTGGACAGCAGAAATAGAGACAACAATGCAGCAGAGACACTAATGCGCTGACATGAGGTGAACAGCCAGTGCAGCTGATAGGGATGCAAGGAGAGCAAACTGGAATAACATGGAATCCATAAGTTGAACTAGAAGCACCTTGAAGTCGCCCCAAGGAGTTCGTCCAAGGAGCATGTCCTGCCTCTTGGGCGCGGAATGCCACAGATAACATGATTAAATAGCCGGTGCAGAAGAGGGAACATGGCTGCGTCACTTCTGGGTGGGTGGGGCCAACAGATATGACCAGGCACGATACTGTAGAATCAACGGGTACCTGTAGCAGGGATAGAGGAAGAGAGGCACTTAGCAGCAGCAGCAGCAATAACAGCAATACAGTACAGGAGAAAGGGGGAAGCAGCCCATGGTTTTGATTCAAACCACGAGATCAACCTGAATTTTCTCCATTGTGTGGCTCAATCATACAGACAGTCAACTATAGTGTGGAGAAATGCTTGAGGAACTGCAGCCAGGCATAAGAATTGGTGAGTAAGAGAGCAAATGGATAAGGGGGAGGGTATGAGAGAGAGGGAGTGAGACTGGGTGAAGGTTGAGGGAGGAATATGAGAGAAACAGACAGGCAGACTGGTTGAAGCCTGGGGGGAGGGTTATGAGAGAGCGACTGGGTGAAGCCTGAAGCAGGGTGTAATGAGAGAAGAGAGATATACACACACACAAACACACACACATATCCCCTCAAAACTCCCCATGACACAGGCACATATGTACACCACCGATATTCCTCATGACATACACACACACACATGCACGCACCTCCTGACACTTCCTATGAGATACACATATCGCATATGCTTGATTGTACAAATGCAAACTTCCTACATTTTGGGGGATGAGATCAGTATTGCAGTGCTTTAAGCCAAAGTGTGTGAAAGCAAGCCCTGTGCTCTCCTCAGTTTGACTGAGGCTGCAGATGGGTTCAGGTTGCTGTTCCACTCCAACTGAGAAAAGCACAGGGCCTGTTTTCACGCACTTTGGCTAAAAGTGCTGTGATGTTGGTCCCGACCCCCCAGATACAGCAAGTCTGCATCAGGGATGGGATGGCATCACAGTGCTTTCAGTGCGAATGTTTGAAGGCAAGCCCAGAGCTGGTGGCAGAAAAGGTCAGGAATATGATGGACTTGGGGGGAGGGGGATAGGGAAGATGGGACATGCTGGACATGATGGGACCATAGGAGGAGGGGAATAAGAACATAGATGGGAGACACGCTGGACTTGGAGAGGACATGCTGGATATAAAGGTGCAATCAGTGTGATGGGGAATATGGATTCTGATGGAGGAGATGCTGGATTTGGAATGTCGGGTGGAAAAGGTTGGAGGGGGCATGCTGTACATTAAGGGGCAAGTCAGTGGGAGAGGGAATAGGGACCAAGATGGAGGAGATGCTGAACTGAGGGGTTAGATAGGTTGGAAGCAGGGCCGGCCGAAGGGTTAAGGCTGCCTTAGGCAGAAACCCTGGCCTCGTCACCGCTCCACCCCCGCTGCCACTCCCCCAGCTGCCGCCACACCCACCACCCTGCCCGCTATTGCTGCCGCTGATTCCATCTCGGGAGGGGAAAGCAGGCAGCGGTAGTGGCAGTACAGCGTGTTTCAAAAAGAATGACCCGATTCTGAAACATTATATTTATTGATTAGAGCGCATTACAATAATGGAACAAAGTGCAAAATACTAATATAATAACAAAGTTTCAATTACAAATGCTCTATATGTCCTCCATCAGCAGCACAGACAACATCAAGACGATAGCTAAACTCGTCCCACACTTTTTGCAAGGTAACTTCTTCGACTGAATTCACTGCTGCTGATATCCTGTTGTTGAGCTTGTCTAGGTCACGAGGTAACAGTGGAACAAAAACATGTTCCTTCACGTATCGCCACAAGAAGAAGTCACATGGTCATATCTGGAGATCTTGGAGGAAAGAGTGTAGGGCAGTGTCTCGAGGTCCCGTGCGCCCTATCCTGCATTGAGGCAGTGTGTCATTGAGGAATTGTCGTACATTGTTGTGCCAGTGTGGTGGGGCTCTGTCCTTTTGGAATATGAAATCATTAGAGTCCTCATGAAGTTTTGGTAAAAGCCAGGTCTGCAGCATTTCAAGATACCTCAGTCCCGCCACTGTGTTTCCCTCAAAAAAGAATGGCCCATAAATCTTTGTATGAGAAATTGCATAAAAAACGTTTACTTTTGGTGAATCTCGCTCATGCTCTATGATTGCATGAGGATTCTGTCCTACGCACGGAGTGGCATCTAGCGTCAGTTCGCTAAAACTCTAGGCCACGCCCATTCGAGCAACATACCTTTCATTCACAAGATGTTTGTCGTTCCATAAATATAACGTTTTATAATCGGGTCATTCTTTTTGAAACACGCTGTATTTTCAAAAGTGGTGGCATTTTGCTGCTGCTTTTATAAATACTGCCGCTACCTGCCTGTCCCCCCCCAACAGAAGTGGCAGTAGCTGGGGGGGGGGGGGGGGTGCGGCATGGCTGCCCATGTGTGCCACTGCCAACACCCACCTGGGCCGGCCGCCTAGCTCACCTAGTGGACGGGCCGGCCCTGGTTGGAAGGGATGTGCTGGAAACGAAGGGGCTGTCAGAGGGGGAGTAGGGACACAGATAGGAGAGATGCTGAACCATCTAGGGAGAGGAGAATAGGGTCACAGATGGGAGATGTTAGACAAGATGGGCCTGTGGAGGAACAGGAACACAGATGGAGGAGATGCAGAATCACAAGGAAGGGGAAATAGGGACACAGATGGCAGATGCTGGGCCTTCTGGATAGAGGGGACTAGGGATAAAGAGAAGGGATGTCCTATGGAGCAAGGGACAGAGAAAAAGAGATGGGATACTTAAAAGGGGACTGGAGAGAGCAACATGAGATATTGGATTTGGAGGATTAGGCAGGGCCGGCCCTAGGCAGAAACCCTGGCCTCGCTGTCCCTGCCCTGCTGATGCTCCCCCAACTGACACCACCCCCCCCCCTCAGCTGATGCTGCCCCCCTCAGCTGCCACTGCTGCTACTGCTGCCCCCCCAGCTGCTGCCGATTTTGTCTTGGGAGGAGGAGGCGAGCAGCAGCAGTGGCAGTATTTCCAAACGTGGTGGCTTTTTGCCGCTGCTTTTGGAAATACTGCTGCTGCCTGCCTCCCTCCAAAATGGAATCGGTGACAGCTAGGGGGTGGTATAGCCACCCATGTGTGCCGCTGCTGCCATCACTGCCACCCACTCGGGCCAGCCGTCCTAGGAGGCCACCTAGCTCGCCTAGTGGACGGGCCAGCCCTGGGGTTAGGGAGACAGAGAGGGGATGCTGGAGGTAAGACTGGCTGGGAGGAGGGGAGATGCTGAACCTAGGCTGAGGAGAGGGAAGGGGAAGTTCGTAAGAGATTGGGGAATAAGAGAGTGATGGAGAATGGGAGGATTGAGGTGAGGGAAAAAGACAGAATGCTGTAGGTAGATGCAGTAATAAAAGTAAAATCAAGGACTGGGGGGTAAGAAAGGAGGTGTGAAATCTGGAAAGCAGAAAATAAATGGAGGAATGCTGAAAGGAAGAGATAAATGTTAGAGATGGATTTAGGGGAGGATGTGAAGACAGGAGGCGACAGAAATGGCCAATGGACCGAGGGTGAGGGGTTGGAGGCAGACAGAAAGAAAGACGGGGGATTGTGGAGTGAATAAGTGGGAGGCAGAGAGTAGGGTAGGGGGCGAAGGGATGATGATAGAGAGGAGACAAAGAGTGGGCTAATGGAATGGGATGTGGAAAGCAGGGAAAGATGTTAGGGTAAACAGGGGAATGTGGCTTGAAGAGTTCGTAGATAAAGAGTGGAGGGCAGGGGATGAGGGATGACGGTAGAGAGGAGACAAAGCATTGGGTGTGATGGAGTGGGACATGGAAAGTAGGGAAAGATGTTGAAGTGGGAGATAAGTGGAGGAAAGGGGTGAAGCAGTGGGACATGAAGAGTAGGGCAAAGTGAGGGAATGGAGGCGGGGGAAAGAAAAGGGAGTGTGAGACATGCTTTTGCTCTAGATTGGACTCCAACCCCTTCAGCATGCATTCTCCTCTCTCTGTTACTGACTAACTCCCACGCTGCGAGGTGTGGGGCAGGGCAGGAGGTAAAGGGTATGCACAGAGGGAAGTGCAGGGTGAAGGGGATGGAGAGCAAGAGAATGCAGAAACTATTGTGCAAATCCTCAAGGGGAAAAGTGTATTGGGAAGGGATACTTTGTGCTTTTGTTGGGGGGGGGGTGCTAAGGCGGGGTCATCGAGTCCTTTTTATGCCTTTCAGGGGTGCGAGGTTCAGGATGGTATGGTGAGTTGCTGAACCCTTTTATGCTGTTTTGGGGAGAAGGTTTTTTTTTGGATGATCATAATAAACATGTAGGAGATGTATATATGTAAATAAATATGTAAATATCACCCCCCTTTCCCCCCATGGAAGAAATTGTTCTCTGCTCTTCCTGTAGTTGCAGAAAGGAGTATCAGCAGTGGTTGTCTTGAGAAAACCTTTTGCCTAAGGAGAATAGGCTAACAAGGATTTTTATCCCTCAATTGACAAGTTTGAATTAAGCAAGGGTAGACACTCTCCCTTTAGTCTTGTGAAGATAGCTCTCACTTATAAGGTTTCTCTCAACAGCAGAGAAAATCTTATTTTTCATATTTGATTGCATTTTGGGTTTTCTAGTTTTAGGAATCTGCAGTATGCCCACTGCATACGTTTGGAGGAAGGAAATTACATTAACTATTCTAGTTTAATGCACTGGTAGCAGTCTGGTACTTAGACAGAAGGAGAGTGTGCCTAACTGGCACATAAAAGGAGGAGACAGGAGATTCATATAGCCTGGATTCCAGGATTTAAAGTACACAGTGTGTCCCAGCAAATAAGCAAGGGAACCCTTTGCACCTTTTCCAAGGATATCCTGAACTCAGAGGAGATCTAACTTCAATCTAAGAGAATATATTTGTGACTGTTTTAAGATAATCTATAGAGTCATCTCCTGAGAAATATTTTTCTGTCAGGTTTTCAAAACAGAAGACATTTGATTTAGTAAACTTTTATTTTGTTGGAGCATCAGCTCTTATGAGATCTATCCTAGATTACTGCAACATTATATACCAAGATCTTCCTAAATACACCCTTAACACTCTCCAAATGGCCCAGAATACTGTGGCAAGGGTAATCTATGTAGCCTCTGAGTTCACATCACTCCCATAGTACGACAACTCCACTGGCTTCCCGTCACAGCAAGATTCCAAGTACTCATATAAGATACAAAGTACTCATCATGACATTTAAAGGCTTACACAAAGAATCAGCTGCCTGCCTTCAAACCTTGATAGCAGGACCCAAGAATGAGAGGCTACGAAGGCATAGCACCATCACCCTCCTCTCCATCCCATCACAGAAGCTTAGCATCAAGCAGTCCACTTGTAACAGTGCATTAGAACTCTTTGCACCCACACTATGGAATTCCTAACCTCCAGATCTAAGACCATGTTCTGACCACAATGACCTTTGGAAGAGACTGAAAACATATCTCTTCCAGGATCATTTCAACATGTCTTCAACCCAACCAATCTTCTAGACTCACATCCTGCACTTACATGAGCTGCGCAATGTATGACTGTTGAATGTTGATTGATTACTCCCTCATGCCACCTTGTACATAGTTACTGTTGCCTGTTATGTTTTGTTTCACTGTAAAACAGAGTGCATTTTGGTGCCCTGTTAGGTTTGTTATCTGTAAACCACTTTGAATGGTAGAAAGGTGGTTTAAAAATATGTTTAAAAAAAATAAATAAATACATGAGAGGAATGAGTCATTGCAGTGACTGTGCATCCTCTCCTTAAGGGCCTGAAGCTTTGGTTCTTCACTTTTCAGAAAGGACACAAAACCCAATTTTCTGAACTCAGCTTTCTTATTGTAACCCTCTCTATAGTGAGGATACAGGAGGAAGGTTACACTTCATTTAACAGCAACCAATACAACAGAGTGGAGGAGTGGTCTAGCGGTTGGGGCAAGGTACTTAAGGTCAGGGGTTCAAATCCCACTAGAGGACAGCAACCTTGGACTGGGGTTTCTAGTCCCACAGGTGCTCCTTGTGGTCTTGGGCAAGCCACTTAACCCTCCATGTTCCCTGTAAAATAGTTATCTCCAAGTTATAATGCCCTGTTCAATGTAAACCACACTGATGCAGTATATAAGAGGATTAAAATAAAACATTTTTCTTTCTTAAATTTATAATGTTGTTAACATTGCACATGACCAGTTACTTATATAATTTAAAAATTAATCTGAAGTTATCAGCAAAAATGACTTTTATGTTTCTGATTTTTAATAAAGAGCTGAGCAATTTTGGGGTCTCCCACTTCTATGTTGTGCTTATAAATAATTGTGAAGTAATCTAGCAGGTAGAGCAATAGGCTGGACACGAGTTCGAATCCTACTTCTCTCCTTTTGATCTTGGACAAGTCACTTATTGAAATATTGAAAATGACAGCAGATAAAGACTATAAGGCCTATCCAGTCTGTCCATCCTTAAAACTGATTAAGTTCTACAATTCCTTTCTCTCCCTCAGAGATCCTCTATACTTCGCCCTTGCTTTCTTGAATTCAAGCACAGTTCTCATCTCTTCCATCTCCACTGGGAGCCTGTTCCTTGCATCCACCAGCTTTTCTGTAAAGAAATATTTCCTCAGAGTACTCCTGAGTCTACCCCTTATACCTTCATCCCCCTTATTCCAGAGTTTCCTTCCAACTGAAAGAGAGCCACCTCCTGTGAATTTATACTTCAGAGTTATTAAAATGTCTATCGTATCTCCCCTCTCCCGGCTTTCTTCCAAAGTATACATATTAAGATCTTTAAGTATATCCCCATATGCCTTATAACAAAGACCACTGACTATTTTGTAGCTGCCCTTTTGACCAACTCCATCCTGTTTATATCCTTTTGAAGGTGCAGTCTCCAGAATTGTATACAGTGCTCCAAATGATGTCTCATTAGAGACATATACAGAGACACTATCACCCCCTTTTTCCTGCTTGCCATTCCTCTCCCTCTGCACTTGAACATCCTTTTAGTTTTTGCCATCACTTTTTTTACCTGTTTGGCCACTTTAAGATCATCCAATATAATCGCCCTCATATTCTGCTCTTCTTTCATGCATTGAAGTACTCACTCTTTATACTGTACTGCTCTCTTGGGTTTTTGCAGCCCAAATTCATGGTCTTGAATTTTTTAGCATTAAATCTTTGCTGCCTAATTCTTTATCATTCTTCAAGCTTAGCTAGATCTCACCTCATGTTATCCACACTTTCCAGGGTATCTACTCTGTTGCAGACTTTGGTATCATCCTCAAAGAAGCATACCTTTTCGACAAACCCACAATATCACTTACAAAAATGTTAGAAAGAACAGGACCAAGGAACGATTTCTGAGGCATGCCACTAGTAACGCCCCTACTTCAGAGCAACTTTATTTCCTGCTACCCTCTGTTGCCTCCCACTCAACCAGTTTCTAACTCAATCACCCTGGGGTTCATCCGTAGGGAACTCAAGTTTATTTATGTCGCCAATGTGGAACGGTGTCAAAGGCATTGCTGAAATCTAAGCACATCTAGCACATCTAGCACTCTCTCCCGATCCAATTCTGTAGTCACCCAGCCAAAGAAATCAATCAGATTTGTCTGACAAGATCTGCCTCTAGTAAAGGCATGCTGTTTTGGATTTTATTTATTTTTATTATTTTATTTATTTCCATTTATATTCCATGTATCCCTAAAAGCTCATAGGAGGTTACAAACAAAAGGTTTAAAAATACATATAACAATAAAAATGATATTTACTATATGTACCTAATTACTAACGCAAGCCTTTTGTGGACAGGAATTACATTCGCCCATCTCCAGTCCTCCAGGATCTCCCAACCCTAAAAAGCATTGAAAAGGTCAGACAGTGAATTCACCAGTATTTCTCTAAGTTCCTTCAATATCCTTGGATGAATCCCATTCAGCCCATTGCTTTGTCTATTTTTCGTTTAGTTAGCTCCTCACAAACGCAGCCTTCTGAAAATTGTTTGATGTCTGCCTCTCTTCCATTCCTACTTGTGTTTATTTTCTGAAGTTCCATTCCCAACCCTTCATCTGTGAACACAGAACAGAAATATTTGTTAAGCAATTCTGCATTATCCTCATAAGCCTTTAAGTATTCCTCCCCTTCACCCTTGAGGATCACAATGCCACCCTTGTACTTCCTCTTGTTACTAACATACCTAAAAACAGACTTTTCCCCATGTTTTAGTATATTGGCTATTTTAAATCCATTAGCATATTTGCTTTCCTGATTAATTTACCAGTTTCTTCGGATGTTATTGTTTTTCTTCCTCTTTCGTAGTTTATGAAGGCTAACCTCTTTTTCCTTACCTTTTAATGGAGTGAAGGAGTAACCTAATGGTTAGAGTAGGAGGCTAGAACCAGAGAAGTCAGGTTTTAAATCCAACTGCTGCTCCTTGTGACTTTGGGCAAGCCACTTAATCTTCCATTGCCTCAGGTACAAAGTTAGATCGCAAGCCCTCTCTAGACAGGGAAAATACCCACTGTACCTGAATGCAATATGCCTTGAACACCTGAGAAAAGGCATGAGCTAAATCCAATTCCCAATATTGCTTGCTTCTTTTGAAAACCATAGCGACCTCTTTTTCCTCTTACTTTTGCTTACTTTCCTAACAAAAAGGCTTAATGGCCTTAAAATATCTCCTTTCAGTTTTGCCCCATCCAATTAATGATTCCTTGAGTTATTCCCCCATCTTTGCAAAGTTAGTTTTCCTGAAGTCTAGTCTCTCACTTTTGAATGAACCATCTCCACGTGTCCTAATACTGAAGCTCACATCCAGTCATCGCTGCACACCAAATGATCACCCACTACATCAGAAACACTCTCCCCATTTGAAAGCACCAAGTCTAACATCATCCCCTCCCACGTGGGTTCCATTAGCAGTAGCCAGGAGAGTTCTCTCTGTAGAGAATATCAGATCTCCCTACTTTTAGATAACACCACAGTCGGTATATCCCAATCAACATCTGGCAAATTGAAATCTACTACCAGTAGTATGTCCCCTTTCATAGCAATATTGTGAATGTGTTCAATTAAATCTCCATGTCTTCAGCCTGCAAGGGAGGTCTGTATGTCACATCAATATAAACAGAGTTTTCATTTCCTCTTTCCAGACTAAAACACATTGCCTCCTCCTTCCCTTGTAAGCCTTGCAGTTCTGTGGCTTTAATATTATTTTTTTACATACAGCACCACTCCTCCTCCCTTTCTTCTTACAATGTTTTTTTTCTGCATAGATTATAGCCTGGTATTACTATCTCCCAATTATTGTTTTGTATGTACATGTCTCTGTGACTGAAGGTCAGTCTCTTCCATTACAACTTCCAAATCTGGAACTTTTTTCACCCATCCCCATTGATCCTAGTTTAAAGCCCTCCTCAGTAGGTTAACCAATCTGTTTCAGAAGACACTTCTCCCCTTCTTTGATAGGTGGATACCATTTGGAAAATCATGCCCATTTCCTATTACCCATGTTTATGTTTATTGCATTTATCTGCCTTTCGAAGTGCATAAAAGTGGAATACAATTTCAAAATACAGTATATAAAACAATAGAATATACCACATCCATTGCCATTTCCTAATCTGTGGGAACATAAAACTTTTGCATGGTACATAACTATAGGATTCATTATCCTTTGATACTGTGGTTTAGTGAATCTCACAATAATTTTCTTTGCATTGCTGTGCCTGGAAACATTATGTGATAGTAGGCTCCAACCCAGACTTGTTATCTTTTAAAGGGCTCAGCTTCAAAAATGCCTTCTCTACCCCAGCTAGTCACCCACATCTATGGTTGTATAAGTGTAATGAACTAGTAAGCCTTTTGGCTGTTATCCCTCCCCTCCCTTGCAGTCTAGAAAATAAAAAGGTAGTCCCACTTAAACCTGCCTATTCTGTAAAAAAATTGCTTCTATCCCACAGAGCCTCTCCCCATCGCCAGAACTTACCAAATATCATTGATGGTTCAGTGGGTGGCAAGAGAGCTTCCTATGGGGTAGATTCTGACCAGCGTTTAGCAGGATGCTGGATCTTAAGCTCCCCACACTTATAGAGGAGATGCGAGGAAAGCTCTGGACAGGAGCAAGATGGGACAGGCCGGAGGAGGAGCGTGGGCAGGCCAGAGGTGTGATCCTGACCCTGGACATACAAGGCCGATTCCGGTCGCTGCCCTGTACATCCAGGGGAGCCGAGTTAGACGAGGGACTTATTCCACCTTGGAAGTGGAATAAGTCCCCCTGACATTGCTGGGCAGCCATAGAGGGGACAACGGGACAATTATGCGGCACTATGGGGTTCCCTGTGGCCCGATCCCAGCCTTTGCAGGCCCGATCAGAGGTCAGGCGGTGGGAAAATGGAATGTTACAAGGCTTGCTGGCAATCGGGGCTCCTGCATGGTGCCCCGGTGCCATGGCGATGGGACGCCATGGCACCAGGGCTCTATACAGATGCCTCGGGTGATTTACACGGGGGATGAATTGAAGCAGGCCAGAATTGAGGTACGTCCTACCTGTCCAGGTCCGGTGCACACCATTCTGCTCCTGCAGGAGTAGCTCCCGCCAGTGCAGAATCGGGTGCACAGCTGGTCCGTCCAGATTTTGGATGTCTGGATGTGCCCCATCTGGAATTGGCCTCCACGTGTTCCTGCCTCAGTAGTACCATTTTTTCAAACTGGTGCCACTTGCTCCCTAGTAGTACATAATGACTTACTGTCAACACTTAGATTGTGAGCCCTGCGGGGACAAGGGAATAAAAAGTACCTGTTAGTATACATGTAAACCGCTCTGATGCATAAGTAAAGGGCAGTATATCAAATGCATAAACCAAAAAGGAACAGCAATGATCATTTTGTAGTGCTACCTCTCTAGCAGCACCAGAAAAGGACAATGACTGCCTTCTAATCGTATGTCAGTATGTACTACTAGGGGGCAGGTGGTGATGTTTTGAAAAATGATACTACTGGGGTTGAAGCTCCTGGGGAGTACTTCTGCCTCTCACTGGACACTGATGATATGTGGTAAATGCCAGGGGAAGGAGGTGGAGGATGGAGGGCCAGAGTGTAGCAACAGTTTCTTTTATGGAAGAGGATGGACTAAGAGGACAGAGAGCGAGTCAGGAGGGTCAGAGACTTACTACCTTATTACACTTAGACGAACAGGAAGGTGGGTGGCTAGTGGGAGAGGGAGGTATCATTTTTCTAAACATTGGTGTCTTTAACATTTTCCCCAGGAGCATTGTCTTATGTCTTGACAGGTCTATGCTCTTGGAGGTAGTATTAAGATACAGCTTTGAAATTTAGTGCAAACTGTTATTTTATTTATTTTGCATAATAAGACAGTTCATTATTTTTAACACCCTTTGGGCAACAATTTTTTTGTATTCCATTGAATTACTGCAATAAAACAGCTTAGTAAATAGACCCAAATAGACCTCTTGGACATGGAATTACATACTATACTTGATTATAATTCTTGAGCTCAAATGTTCCTGTTTAATATACATTACCAAGTTTAAGTTACAATGTAAACTGCTTTGACTAAATGATAAAGCAGTATAAAAAAACTGTTAAATAAAAAATGTGCAAAATTGAGTAATAAAATCCCAGTTAGACTGTTTTGCTTTTTGAGGACAGTTCAAGGATTTTCCCCCACAATGTACTGCTTTTTTCGTCACCTCATATACCAAATAAAGCTGAATCTACTAATCTGTTTAACTGCTTTTGCTGTCTCCAGGACGAGAGACTCTACTGTATGGAAGAAAATACATCAGACAAAATGTTTGCACTGAGCTCTTCGTGAGTTTGAGTTTGTGAACTTAAATGACGTTTCTGCCAAGGACTACAATAATTAAAAGGCCAAAGCAGTAAATAAATATTTTTTTAGAATTTGGTTTTCCTTCTGTAATGCAGTTGATCTCTGCTGCGGAGTTATTGCTCAGTATGAAGTGGTAAGCATGCCAAAAATGAGGTTTCAGGAAGTCTAATTTGTCTGGAAATGGTGTTAGTATTAGTCACTCCTTCCAGCCTCAAGCACATCACAGTTTTTCTTTCTAGACTTATGAGGGTGTAAAGCACAGACGAGACAGGATGAAATGTACCTTCAACAACTTCAGTTTATTCAGAACCATGGACCTTTCAGAGGTCAGAAGTCTCAATATTTTTATCTCAGCTTAGAAAACAGCAATATACAAATGAAAGGATTCTTTGAACAGAGCGCCTGCAGTTCACATAAAACATATTTTTTTGCCATCCACTCTTTTTCTAATGAACTGATAGAAAAAACAAGATGGATATTTCTACTCTGCTTTTAGTCACCAAAATCTGATGTCCTCCCATAAGCGGATATCATATATTCTGTAATTGGAAGTGAAGTGATTCTACTGCTACTCTAATTTTTCTGGAGAATTTATAGTTAGACAATTGCTCTATAGACTGTTTTGTTTAACAATCTGATGGCCTAATCTCATGGAGCAATTAACATAGAAACAGAGAAAATAATGGCAAAGACCATACAGCTATCCAATCTGCCCATCCATAAGAACTATTACGTTCTACAATCCCCTCCTGTCCCTCAGAGATCCTCTGTATTTGTCCCATGCTTTCAGGGCTGGCTCAAAGGGTTGTGACACCTGAACCAACTTTTACTTTTGCACCCGCTCCCCCCACCGGGGTCAGTATTGGAGTTGTTGATGTTGTTAAGTGCCGTCGAGTCGGAGTCGACTCATGGTGACCCTCTGGATAGTTATCCTAAATTGTGTTCAGTCTTCAGTCAGGCGGTTCATTGTTGACAGACTGGTACCCGTAGCTGCTGTTATTGTATCGATCCATCTCATTGCTGGCTTTCCTCTTTGCGTTGACCTTCTATCTTGCCAAGCATGATGTCTTTCTCTAATGATCTCTCTCTTTGCATGATGTGTCCAAAGTATGAAAGTCGAAGTCTTGTCATCTGAGCTTCTAAAGAAAGCTTAGGTTTAATCTCCTCTAGTACCGACTGGTTTATTCTTCAGGCAGTCCATGGTATACACAGTATTCACCGCCAGCACCATAATTCAAAGGCATCAATTTTCTTCCTGTCTATCTTTTTCACTGTCCAGCTTTCACATCCATATGATGTTATTGAAAATACCATGGCTTGAACAAGTCAAATCTTTGTATGGAGAAAGACATCTCTGCTCTTGAGAATCTTATCTAGGTCTTTCATAGCCATTCTGCCAAAAGCAATGTGTCGTCTGATTTCTTGACTGCTTGTTGCTTCTTTATTGATAGTTGATCCAAGTAGGTTAAAGTTGTTCACGATTTCAATTTCTTCTCCTTCAACGATGAACCTGTTGATTATGCCAGTTGTCATGATCTTTGTCTTCTTTACATTAAGGTGCAGGCCCATTTTGAGACTATGTTCTTTGATTGTGAGAAGCAAATGTTTCAGATCATCTTCGCTTTCAGCCAGTAATGTGGTATCATCAGCATAGCGAAGGTTGTTGATGAGTCTTCCACCAATCTTCACACCTCTGTTGTCTTCATACAATCCTGCTTCTCTGATGATTTGTTCTGCATATAAATTAAACAGGTAGGGGGAAAGTATGCAGCCTTGTCTTACACCTTTGCCTATTTTAAACCATTCTGTTTCTCCTTGTTCTGTTCTTGCTTCTCACCTCACCTCTCCTCACCTCACCTCACAGCTCAAAGGGTTGCTCAAAGGTGTTGCTCAAAGGGTTGTGACACCTGAACCAACTTTTACTTTTGCACCCCTCCCCCTGCCGGGGTCAGTATTGGAGTAGGAGCTGTGTAACCTGTCCCTGGCTTAAGTAAAATGCCAGCACCACCAACTAACTTATTCTCTGCATTCAATGTCACTATCCATATAGGTAACGGTACTGAATATAAAATTAATAAAGTGCCAACAGCATAATCTGTTTTGTTTAGATTGACTATTGCTATTATTTGGATAATTTTCTGGCCTACCCTGACTCCTCCCCTAACAAATATATGGATAATATCTGCCATTAAGCAATTGAACCAGCCAGGTATTATCTGCACATTTTTTGAAACTATACAGATAGACTACTTATGCATTCACCAGAGAACGTATAAGTGCCTTTGAATATCAGTCCGGTAGACTAGAATTATTCATTAATATGGAACACATCTTATGTATTTTTTTCCATTGCAATTAATTCATAATAAGGGTAAGAACAATATAATTGCCATGGTTTGCTCTGAAATCCATTCATACACCTTATTTTAATAAACAGATTAGGTTAACAAAACATCTGAAATTCCATAGGGAGGACAGCAGTGAAGGTGGGCATATGTGTTTTCTGAAATAGGCCCATTTCCACTCTAAAAGATAAATGTCTCCATCAGATAGAAAATATACTGAGACGTGCATTTACCCGGAAATGTGCAAACCTCAAGGCGATTTTAGAAAATTGAACATGTCCGATATGGATGCCCACGGCCCTAGCAATATAGACGTGTCCGTGAGGGTATTCTGGAATGGGAACGTGTATCTTTTACTACATATATGTTCTAGCCTGCCATTTTGCAAGAGGAGACCTGCAGCAGTATGGCAGCCAAGAAACAGGCCTTTCTTTTTACCTGTAAGCTTTTTTGGAGTGATGGAAATTACTGGGGAAGTGAGACGGCTTTCTCCTTTGTTTGGGTCTTCAGTTGCTGAAATGAGCACTTTGCAGATGCCTATTCATGCCCAGGGGTGATGCCACTGAGTTCAAACATGTAGTGCGGTTCTACAATGGGGCACACACATGTATCTTTTTGGGAATGTACCACGCATGCCCCCGTGCAACATAGACATGCTTATGCTGGATGCATGTAAACTCGTGGTGTTCTAAAATGGCTCTTGGGATGTCGATGTGTTTGGCACATCTGAATGGGCATTTCCAGATATGGGACTCATGAATAGCATTTCAAAAACGACCCCCATAGTTTATGCTATGCCAAGCACCACACTGAGAAATCTCTTATTGTACATTAGGTATACTCACAATTAGTGCAGGTGCTTCTAATGCCTCCTCTTAAAGTGGTGTTACGTGCATTCTCGCTAACTGCAAAACTGATAGCATGCTAATTCCCACACTCTAATGTGCAGAGCATGCCCATTCTCTGCCCATAACCTTCCTAGCTCCTACTCCATGAACAGTTAATGTGGGAATTACTGTGCACTATCCTGCCAGCACAGTAACAGTAACTATGGAGCTGCACTAACCATTAGCATATGCTAATTCTCACGTTAAATACTTATTTCAGTTCAACAAAAGGGCCCCATATATTTCATAATATCTATTACCCAGATAAAATGTTTTGACAACAGTCCTTCCTATGTGCTAACGTTTGGATCAGTATTAAGCTTGTGGCGGTCTGCAATTTTTTAAACATTAGTCGCCATGGGTAAAAATATCTAGATATTCAGCATCAGTATCCAGATAGTTGATAGCACTGAATATTCAGATAGAGCAGTGGGTGGCTGGCACTATCCAGGTAGTGGCAATACTCAGCTGCAATCTAGATAGCTTATCTGGATAGCACTCAGGACAGGTTTTTGCTGTCCTGGGTTATGTATAGTAGTGGCGCTGAAAATTGCCTCTATCCAGATAACTTGTCTCTATCCCAACTCCATTCCAGGGCTGCTCAGCATTATTCAGATAATGCCAAGATAATGTCAATGAATATCTCTCTTAGCGGCACATATTCAGGTATCAAATGCTGCTATACGAATAACTCTTTTTAAATACCGGGCTCTTTATTCTAAGGATAAAATGCGGAACCCTGGTGGCTTCATGTACAATAGCACTCTGTACCAGTAATGGCATTAAGACAGATATGGGATTTCTTTTGTAACATTAAAAGGCACATTTTTCTGGAACAGTTCACAAATATACTTCATATTTGCTTAAAATACTGACAGCATTGGAAATATCCCTGCTGCGACTAATTAGTGAGCAACATCAGGTCATTGGGGATTTCTGAGAGCTGACATTTTTGTAAGACGGTTAATATTGTAATAAGACACAGTTGATTTAGGATGTTATAGAGAATTTGCAGTTCAATAATTCAACATATGTAGCATTGCTGATTTTATAAAGATGGTGCTTTTAAAGATAGATAAACACACCAAGTTGATTTCTTGTAAGGAATAGAATACGATTTTTAAAAAAATCTTAGTTAGCTTTTAATGTTAGGGATGGTCCCCTTTCTGGGATGGTCCAGAGGCGCTCAGGTGGAAGAATGGAGGAACAGGAAACAGCCTAAGCGGGATCCTGTGGAAGGGCAAAGAAAATAAGGGAAGGGAAGTCAGGCGCGTGGTCACAACTCCTCTGGTAGACTGTGGACCTGAAAGTCGATGGGCCACGGCACTGCAAGGGTCGCAGCTGTGAGAAGAGGCTGTGGTGTTGAGGCATGGGGTGTACCTGGCTGCAGAATGCCTGCACTAGAGGAACTTAGAAGCAAGAACTGTATTGGGCAGCAGAATGGCCATGAGGGTGGGTACTGCTGACTGAGTCACAGAACACGTTGTAGGATGAAGTCATGGCACGCTGGATGCATGAGGTGAATAAAGTCAGCAGCAGCAACAAGGTAAGGGGGAGAGGGTGCTGCAGACTATGAAAAATGGTGAATTGAAAAAAAGACCAGAGGGGAAACTGACATCTCTGGTCCCACATTGAATGTGATTTCTCGCTGGCATAAGACAGCTGAGGGATCAAGACGTCAGGTTGTTTTCTGGGTGGCGGAAATAGACCTGGAAAGTTCAGAGGAAGTAATGGGGTGAAAGGAGGATCAGACATGGGACAAGGATGGGGAGGGAGGGGCGAGGAAGGAGGAGGAAACTTGAGTGGGGAAGAGCTAGCAGAGAGAGAGAGGAGCGAAGATGCTGAACCTTTGTGGTGAAATAAGTGGCCAGCTGAGAGGGACAAGGGGCTGAGGGTTGGGGGCTGCGGGTTGGAAGAGGATGTAAAGTAGAGAGGGATTTAAGAACTGAGTAGAATTGATGCGTAGGTGCGGAGGAGATGAAGCTGGAACAATATGAGCGTTTAGTTTCAAGGATGAGGGAATGATAATGCTGGTGACAAGAGTTGAAACGTTGGAGGGATTCAGAGGTCTGGGTCTTTTACCAGAGGTGTTCTGCATGGTGGAGTTGCGACCACTGTAGGCAGAGGCCTGGATGGTACCAAGGATGGTGGGAAGTGGGACGAGATATGCAGGGGCACAGATGGGCAAAGCGATCTAGGGCAGAAGATAGACATGAATTCCAGAGAAAAGCTTGTGTATTGGCAGGGTGAGTAGCGAAGTCTAGGGGAAGGAGCTGGTCAGCAGGGGGAAAATGTTGGAGGGAGGAGGGAGTAATGCAGCAAGTTTGGCAGGAAGGTCCAGCAAGGAATGAGGACATGTGCCCAGAGATGGGGGCCCTGGAAGAGGGTGTAGGAGGGAGCTGGACAAGGAAGGTGATGCAGAAGTGATCTGTCCAAGGCAGAGGTTTGTTGACAATGTTAGTAGATATATAAGGGGAATCTAAAGGGGTGATAATAAGGTCCAGGATATGATGAGCTATGTGGGTGGGTAGGTTGACATGTTGCAAAGGCTAAGATCCTGGAGAAGAGAGAGAAAGGAACATCACGGGCAGAGGTGGGCGAACAATAGTGAATATTGAAGTCTCCAAGAAGGAACAGATGTGGAAACTGTAGGGAGGCCTCTGAGATGGTGAGGATGAAAGCCTCCAACAAATGAGGACAGAGGGAGGGTGGCGCATTGTTGTCATTCAGTGCTGTTCAATTGGTGTTGACTGATGGCGACCCTCTGGATAGTTGTCCTAAACTGTGTTCAATCTTCAGTCAGGCGTCTCATTATTGACAGAGTGGCACCCATAGCTGCTGTTATTGTATCGATACATCTCATTGTTGGCCTTCCTCTTTTGCATTGGCATTCTACCTTGTCAAGCATGATGTCTTTCTCTAATGATTTCTCTCTTTGCATGATGTGTCCAAAGTATGAAAGTAGAAGTCTGATCATCTGAGCTTCTAAAGAAAGCTTAGGTTTGATCTCCTCTAGTACTGACTGGTTTGTTCTTTGGGCAGTTCATTGTATTCACAGTATTCGTCGCCAGCACTGTAATTCAAAGGCATCAATTTTCTTCCTGTCTATCTTTTTCACTGTTCAACTTTTGCATCCATATGACGTTATTGAAAATACCATGGCTTGAACAAGTCAAATCTTTGTCTGGAGAGAGACATCTCTGCTCTTAAGAATCTTGTCTAGGTCCTTCATAGCCATTCTGCCAAGAGAAATGCGTCTTCTGATTTTTTAACTGTTTGTTGTTTCTTTATTGATAGTTGATCCAAATAGGTTAAAGTTCTCCACTATTTCAATTTCTTCTCCATCAATTGATTTTGCCAGTTGTCAGGCTCTTTGTCTTCTTTACATTAAGGTGCAGGCACATTTTAAGACTATGTTCTGTGATCTTGAGAAGTATATGTTTCAGATTGGCTTCACTTTCAGCCAGTAATGTGGTATCATCAGCATAGTGAAGGTTGTTGATGAGTCTTCCACCAATCTTCACACCTCTGTTGTCTTCATACAGTTCTGCTTCTCTAATGATTTGTTCTGCATATAAATTAAGCAGGTAGGGGGAAGTATGCAGTCTTGTCAAACAGTTTTGATGATTTTAAACCATTCTGTTTCTCCTTGTTCCGTTCGAACTGTTGCTTCTTGATTAATGTAAAGGTTGTGGAAGAGAACGATCAGGTGTTCTGATATACCCATATTTCTTAATGTGGCACAGAGTTTCTCATGGTTTACACAGTCAAAAGCCTTGCTGTAGTCAATAAAACACATATAGATATCCTTTTGATATTCCTTAGTCTTTTCAAGGATCCATCTCACATCCACAGTGATGTCTCTCGTTCCTCGCCTTTTCCTGAACCTTGCTTGCACCTCAGACAGTTCTCGTTCCAGATATGGTTGTAGTCTTTGCTGAATAATCTTCAGTAGAATCTTGTTGGCATGTGGGATCAGAGCAATTGTGCGATAATTTCCACAGTCAGTTGGATCACCTTTCTTTAGTATTGGTATAAACACAGATCTTTTCCAGTCAGTTGGCCATGATGTTGTCTTCCAAATTTCCTGGCAGAGCCTTAAAAGTATGGGAACAGCTGCATCAGGTTGCTGTAATATTTCAATGGGAATGCCATCAATGCCTTTTGCTTTGTTCTTTGATAAGGCTTTCAATGCTGCATTGACTTCTTCTTTCATCACCAATGGTTCCTGATCATAAGGTACAGGTTGAAACGGCTGTTGGTTCACTTGATCTTTATCATATAATAACTCTGTATATTCTTTCCACCCTTTCTTGATCTTCTTAGCATCATTCAATATGGATCCTTAAGCATCTTTTAACATTCCAATTCAAATCTGAAATTTTTTCTTTAACTCTCGTAGAGCTTTAGGAAAGCCGATCTTGTTCTTCCTTTAATAGTTTCTGTTTCTATTGCCTTGCATGCATCATTATAGTAACATAGTAACATAATAAATGATGGCAGATAAAGACCAGCATGGTCCATCTAGTCTGCCCAGCATGATGGCAAGAGTAGTACTTCTCCTTGTTTTGTCTTGCTGCACGTTGGAAAGCTCTGTTAAGTTCTGCGATTGCCTTTTTTTCTCCTCTGGCTTTAGGTTCTTTATGTTTCTGAGAAATTTTCAGAGTTAATTCGGACATCCATTTTGTCCGTTTTTTCTTTTTCACCTTTTGTAGAGACTTCTCACTTTCTTCCAACACAACCTTCTTGATGTCATCTCATAACTCTTCTGGAGCTCTGTCATTTGTATCTAAAGCAGCAAATCAATTTTGCAGGCAGTCTTTAAATTCTGCTGGAATATTCTCAAGATCATATTTTGTTACATTCATGAGTGGCTTGCCCTTTTTGAACTTTAGCTTGAGTTTGCATACTAGTAGTTGGTGATCTGTACCACAGTGAGCTCCAGGTTTTGTCTTTGTTGATGTTATAGAGCTTTTCCATCATTGACTTCCACAGATGTAGTCAATTTAATTTTGTACAATCCATGTGTTGCTGGAAGAAGGTGTTTGAGATGAATAGATTGTTGGTCTTGCAGAGTTCTATCAGTTTTTCTCCAGCTTCATTTCTGTTGCCAAGTTCATATTTTCCAACCACTTTGCCTTCTTCTTTGTTGCCAACTTTTGTGTTACAATCACCTATGACTATCAGGATATCCTGTTTGCATGTTCTGCCAATTTTAGCTTGTACTTATTCATAGAGCTCATCAACTTCATCCTCTTCTGCAGCTGTTGTTGGGGCATATACTTGAATTATAGTTGTGTTGATGGGCATTCCTCGTAGATAAATAGAAATTAAGTGTTCACTGATTGCATTGTATTTCATTACAGTTCTTGCAAGTTGCTTCTTAATTATACATGCAGCACCATTTCTTCTTTGCCTTTCATTTCCAGCATAGTAGACCATGTGATCATCAGATGCAAAGTGCCCGATGCCAGTCCATTTCAGTTCATTGACACCCAACAGATCCAATAGTACACGTTCCATTTCATTCTTGACCTCTTCCAACTTCCCTTGGTTCATGCTTTGTACGTTCCATGTCCCAATATGTAAGAGATCTTTGCAGCTTCTGACTGTCATTTCATGCACAGCTATATCAGCAGTCAGATGTCCCGAGGGTTTTGATCCAGCCACATCATAAATGCTGGCTGTACTCTGAAAAGTCTTCAACTCCTCCCCAGTAGTCAATTGAATACCTTCCGACCTGGGGGTCTCAACTTCCAGCACTATAGTGCAATTTGTTTTGTAGTGACTATCCATTGGGTTTACGTGGCAAGATTCAAATGTAGATTGCCAGTGCTTTCTTCCACACTGTTTAATTTAGTGCTGCTGCCGTTGTCACAGAAATGTGATCCTTCGCTGCCAACACTGTCCCATTCTGCTGGTATCCAGATGGGTGGTTTGTCTTGGTCTGGCACCTCAGCTGAGACCTGTCCATCTTGGGAGACCCTGCCAATAGTTAAGCTACTGATAGCTTAGTCCTCAGCATCACTGATGCACACAAGCCCTCACAGCATGACAAGCTGCAAACCAAGTGAGAGGGGTGGCACATGGATAAGGAGAGAATGAATTGGGGGTATGAGTGCAGACATAAGAGGAGGGACTCAGGATAGTGAAGAACGGGCAATGAGAGCTGGGTAAGAGGTAAGGAGGAATGAAACAGGGCAGCCTCACTGCCCCCAGTTCGTCCTAGGTGAGAGGTGGCTGCTGTTGAGAAGCCAGGAGGGAGACTGTAGCTGAGGAGAGGGTCTTCACCCTCCCTCAGCCATGTCTCTTCCAGAAAGAGAAGGTCAAGGTGGGAATGAAGGAGGAGATCCTGAATCAAGAATGTCTTGCTCCAAAGAGCTCTACAGTTTACAAAGCCTACACGAAGTAACTATCCACAGGTGGGAGGAGAGGGAGCAGAGGGGCATCGAGAAGACAGGCTCTGACACATTATAAGGTAGTTAGTACTCAGTTGAGGTGCCCAAGGGGCATAGGTATGCGCGTGGGGGTGGGGGTGGGTGGGAGCACTATCCACAGAAAGAAGGTATGGCAGACATACACAAGGACAAGCAGAGGAAGACCAATGCAAGCTGAGGGGACAAAACTGAGGGGGTAGGAGCCTGCTTCTGAAGGGCCCTACCAAATTTCAGGCTATCAGTACAGATCGTTTTGCTGACAGTAGATTCCTGATATGCGTTTCCGGAGTCTCCGGAGTCGCCCCAAGGAGCTCACCCAAGGAACACTTCCTACTCCTTGGGCGTGTGCCACCATGGTGTGGACCGCCATAGAGAGCTGTCCTAAATAGCTGGTGGATCTCAGCCGCGTCACTTCCACTTGGGTAGGAGGAGTCTGATTGCTGAGCCGGGAAAGAAACTTGCAGGTGGGAGACAGACACAGCGTGGTAGATCACAGCAGTCACAACTGGAGAAAAACAGCAAGCACAGAGTAAGAGGAGCACAGAGTAAGAATACCAGTAGATCTCTAGTTAGGAAAAGAGAACAAGTCGGACTGCTACAGATTCTTACACAGAACTTATATGGGAAACACAGGCCATCACCTAGTAAACAGTAAGAGGCTAAAATTTAGAAAAAAATATGCAGGCAAAAATGAAATGGAAAATCCAAGAAACCAGACTCTGAGCCATTAAACACTTAAGACAGAGAAACAGAAATGCATTTCCTCCTGTACTGAACAAAATAGAAACAATTGCACATTTAGAAGCTAACATAATTCATTTTCTAAAAATCAAAAATATATTTTTTATACTTTTATTGTCTGATCATTTTATTTTTCCATTTGGGTCTCTTTTTACCATAGCCTCTGGTTGATTTTCTCCTAAGTTCCTTTCCTGTGTCTCATTTCCATTTTCTATTTCTTCATTTTTCCTGTCTTCTTCCCTTCTCCCAGCCAAAGCCGCTTTGTCAGCTGTGAGCACCATCTTCAGACCCATAAGAACATAAGAAATGCCATACTGGGTCAGACCAAGATTCATCAAGCCCAGTATCCTGTTTCCAATAGTGCCCAAGCCAGGTCACAAATACCTGGCAGGTTCCTAAAAAGGTACACAGGTTCCACAGTGCTTGCCCTGAGTAAGCAATGGATGTCTCGGGTCCTCTTTAATAATTGTTTATGGACTTTTCCTTCAGGAACTTGTCCAAACCTTTTTTAAACCCAGCTACACTAGCAGCTTTTACTATCTTCTCCGATAACAAGTTACAGAGTTTGATTACACATGGAGTGAAAAAATATTTTCTCTTAATACTCTTAAATGGGTTACACTGTAGCTTCATTACAAGTTCCCTAGTCTTTCTACTTTTTGATGGCATAAACAACTGATCTATGTTTATCCATTCCACTCTATTCATCAATTATAGACCTCTATCATATCTCTCCTCTGCTGTCTCTTTTCCAAGTTGAAGAGCCCTAACCTTTTAAGCCTCTCCTCATAGGGGTATCCTTCCATCCCCTTTACCATTTTGGTGGCTCTTCTCTTTACCCTTTCTTATTCTGCTATATCCTTTTTAAGATATGGTGACCAGAACGCCCCACAATATTCAAGGTGCGCACCATGGAACTATACAAAGGCATTATAATATCTTTTGTTTTATTCTCCATTCCTTTCCTTATAATTCCTAGCATTCTATTTGTTTTCTTGGCCGCCGCTGCACACTGGGTGGAGGTTCCAATGGATGATGCCTAAATCTTTTTCCTGGGTGGTGGTTCCTAATGTGGAACCTTGCATCATGTAACCATAGTTTGGGTTGTTCTGTCCTAGGTGCATAACTTTGCATTTGTCCACATTAAAATTTCATCTGCCATTTGGATGTCCAGACTTCCAATTTATCAAGGTCCTCTTGCAATTTTTCACAATCTTCTTGTGTTTTAACAACTTTGAATAATATTATGTCATCTGAAAATTTGATTACCTTACTCATTATTCCCATCTTCAGGTTTTTTATGAATAAGTTAAAAAGCAGTAGGCCCAGCATAGATCCCTGGGGTACTCCACTATTCACATTTCTCCATTGAGAAAATTGGCCATTTAGCCCTACTCTCTGCTTTCTATCCTTTAACCAGTTCCTGATCCACAATAGTATACTTTCTCCTATCCATTAACTTCTTAATTTTGCCAAGAGTCTCTCATGAGGGACTTGTTAAAGGCTTTCTGAAAATCCAGATATACTATGGGCCCGATTCAGTAAAGCGAATAGTGAGGCTGTACGTCCCGGTGGGACGTGCAGCTCCGCTAGCCACCTGGCCCATGTTCCTCAAAGCGATCTCCCTGCATGCACACAGCCTCAGTGCGGGAAGTTCTGGAAGGGGCAGCATGGGGACAGAGAGTGGGCGGAGCGGAGGCAGGCCAGGCAACCAGACGTACAGGGCCAATTCAGATGATGGCCCCATGCGTCCACCAGCTGCCATCAGGACGTGTGGTTTATACCATCACGGAGGTAGTATAAGCCCCGAGGGCTGTAGCGGGTGGCCCATACAACCCCACCACATGGCCAGTGGAGGGGCAGGTGAGTCCCTGCCGTGGATTCCAGACCCTGGCTGCCCCGACTGAGGGTTGGGCAGCAGGGAAACTGGGGTCAGCATTGCAGCTGTGCATTGGGGAGAACGTCTCCTGTGGGGATTCAGGGGCATGCTGGGCCATCTCAGTGCCCGATCCTACACCTGCGTGAATGTCTAGATCCCGCAGTGCAGAATCGGGTAGTAACGGGGCCATCCTGTTTGGGGGCGTCCAGATGGCTTGGACATGCCCCTTATGGAATCAGGTTCCATGTCAACCGGCTAATCTTTGTCTACCTGTTTATTCACAACTTCAAAAAAATATAACAGGTTAGTAAGACAAGACTTTCCTTGGCTAAATCCATGTTGGCTTTCTCCCATTAAACCATGACTTGCTGAGGCAGTATCTTCCTATAACACTGCACTTTCCTCTGCTCTGGATGCTCTTGCTGTGCCTATGCCACATCCTGTGAAGCATACTGTACCTCAACCCTAGGTGTCTTTGACTACCAGCTATCTATGTTACTGTGTTAACTCAGCTAAGTGCATTTGGCTCAAATCATGCACCCTTGCGAACTTTCTACACTTCAAATTCATGCTTGCCTCTTTCCAGTCAGTCATAGCACTTGCCAAACAAGACTATTATGCCCATCTGAATAACTCTCTTGCCTCTGACCCTTGCTGTCTCTTTACAACTCTCAACTCTTTACTGAAGATGCCTCCGCTTCTGACCCCTCCTTCCCTTTCTGCCCAAATGTTTTCTGACTATTTCTATGACAAAATCCAAAATATTACATTCCAATTCCCCATGAGATCAGCTCCATCCCCTATTCCTCCTCATCACTTATAACTCTTCCCTTCAACCTCTGTCACCCTTTTTTCTTTTTCTAAGATCTCTGAGGAGGAAACCACACATCTTCTTTCCTCCTCCAAACTCACTACCTGCTCCTCTGATACTTTTCCCACCTGTCTCCTAAGTTCCATCTCCTCCACTGCCATCCATTCCATCTCTCATATTCTGAACCTATTGCTCTCCACTGCAATTGTTCCTGAAGCCTTCAAGCATGCTGTGGTCACACCTCTCCTCAAGGAACTCTCACTAGACCCTACCTGTCCTTCTAATTATTGACTCATCTCCCTCCTCCCCTTCATTTTTAAACTACTTGAACATGTCGTTCACCGTCATTGTCTTGACTTTCTCTCCTCTCAAACCCTTCTGGATCCATTACAATCTGGCTTTCATCTTTTACATTCTACTGAAACAGCTCTTGCCAAGGTCTCCAGCGACATGTTCCCGGCAAAATCCAAGGGCCTTTACTCGATCCTCATCCTTTTGGACCTTTCTGCTGCTTTTGACACTGTTGACCACCACCTTCTCCTTGATACCCTGTCCTGGTTTGTTTTTAAGGGCTCCGTGCTATCTTGGTTCTCTACTTATTTCTCCTATCTCACTTTCAGTGTTTGTTGTGGTGGATCTTCCTCTACTGCTATCCAACTCTCAGTTTATTTACCTCAAGGGTCTGTCTTGAACACACTGCTTTCTCTCACTATATTCAGCCCTCTGGTGTACTCATCTCCTCCCATGGTTTTCAGTACTGATGACTTTCAGACCTATCTTTCTAAACATGAAATCTCTGACAATCCAGGCCCGGATCTCTGCCTGCCTATCTGATATCACTGCCTGGATGTCTCACCGCCAATTCAAATTGAACATGGCCAAATCCGAGCTTCTTATTTTTCCCCTAAACCCACCCCCTTCCTCCTTTCTCAATCTCTGTGAATAATGCTCTACTACTCCCTGTCTCCTCGACTCGCAACCTTGTGGTTGTCTTTGACTCCTTACTCCCCTTCTCTACACACATCCAATTGATACCTAAAACCTGTCATTTCTTTCTCTATAACATCAGCAAAATTCACCCCTTCCTTTCTGAACACACTACTAAGGCACACATCCACTCTTTAATCACCTCTCATCTAGACTATTGCAACCTCCTCCTGACTGGTCTTCCTCTGAATCATCTCTTTCCCCTTCAATCTGTTCAAAACTCAGCTGCGTGGCTAATTTTCCACCAACCTCGATATATAACCCCTCTTCTTAAGTTGCTTCACTGGCTCCCTGTCTGTTTCCATATCCAATTCAAACTTCTTCTACTGACCTATAAGTGCACTCATTCTGTTGCTCCTCGCTACCTTTCCTCTCTTATCTCTCCCTACACCCCTCCCCGGGAACTTCGCTCTTCTGGCAGATCGCTTCTATCTGTGCCTTCTCTCCTACTGCTAACTCCAGACTTTGATCCTTTCACCTTGCTGCTCCTTATGCCTAGAACTACCTGAGTCTATCCATCAGGCTTCATCTCTGGCCCTTTTCAAATCCTGGCTGAAAACTCACTTCTTCGAGGCCACGTTTTGATCCCAATCTGATTGGTTTCCTATGTGTTTTCTTACCATTCTCCTATATGTATCTTTGTCCTCCGCTTTTTGTGTTGTCTGTCTTGACTAGATTGTAAGCTCTGATGAGCAGGGACTGTCTTTTACATGTGTCTATACAGCACTGTGTATGCCTTATAGCACTATACAAAAATCAGTAGTAGTAGTAGACTATCTACATGTTCAGTAATTTATCTTTATTCGAGGCATTTGATAGACCGCCCATTACCGAAGTGTTAAGGCGGTGTACAATAAAAATTGGGGCTGCCAGAAAACATAGGGGGAAAGGAACGCCAATAAATTGATAGGAAAGTGGTTAAAGAAAAGGGAAGAAGGATAGAATAGGACAGATTCCAACACAAACATCAAGAGTATAATACATAAAAAACACAAATGGATGGAATGGGGGGGGAAGGGTAGGTTAGGACTTAGGATGAGTGTTTGGCATAGGGAGTGCCCAGTAATCTATAAAGGTTATGGGGGGTGAGGGGGTCAAAGGCCTGATGTTGAATGGGAGTTAGCGAAGAGCGTAATTATTGGTTTGTGAGTGGTTAAGGAGGGACAGGAAGATCAAAAGCCTGACAAAAAAGATAGGTCTTGAGAAGGGCCTTGAACCGAGGGAAAGACAATTCAGTGCGAAGGGAGTGCGGGAGAGAATTCCATAGGGCAGGGCTAGCAAAAAGGTAGGCAGCACGGTGGGTTGATTCAAGGTGTGTGTGAGTGGGGGATGGTAGAAAGAGACGGTTGCCATGGGCAGAACGGAGTAGGCTGGAGGTAAATAAGATCTGCTAAGTATTGAGGTGTGCTGGTATGAAGGGCTTTACGGTAAGGATGAGAAGTTTATAAAGGTAACGGGCCTTGACAGGGAGCCAATGAAGAGAGAGAAGACAGGGAGTGATATGGTCTCGGGGAGAGGAGAAAGTGAGAAGACGGGCAGCAGTATTTTGGATGAGTTGTAATCTCCGAAGTTGGTATTGTGGAAGACCTGCGAAGAGAGAGTTACAATAATCAAGCCGAGTAATTACTAAGGAGAGAACAAGAGTGGTGAGGGGCGTAACTGAAAGCATAGGACGAACAGCCCTGATCCTACGGAGGTGGAAAAGAGAACTACGCACCACACCGGAGATGTGCTGATGGAATGAGAGAGATGGATCAAGAATGACACCAAGATAACGAAGAGTTGGCACCAGAGGGATGGGTAGGTTGGACATATGTGGTGACAGGGTGGGGAGGGAGTGCCAAAGGTGAACCAGATGGCTGCTGACTTAGAGGGGTTAGCTATAAGGAAATTGCTAGGAACCAATCAGAGATGGCAGCCAGACAGGTATTGAGGAGAGAGAGGTCTGGGGCTGAAGAGGATGTGTGGTGAATTAGGAGGATGTCGTCTGCGAAAAAATAGGCAGATATACCGAACTGTTGTATAAGAAGGGCAAGGGGGGCGAGAAAGATATTGAAGAGAAGAGTAGCGAGAATGGAGCCCTGGGGGACGCCACAATGGAGAGGAAAGGAGGTGGAGGAGGTGGAAGCAGAATGAACCGCGAAGGTCCGAGAGGAAAGAAAGGACCGGAACCACTGGTGAATAGTGCCATGAATACCGAGATCTGATAGACGGGTGAGGAGTGTATGGTGGTCGACGACATAGAATGCGGCAGAAAGATCCAAAGATACAGCTACTGAGAAATCACCCTTGTCGTGACAACAGTGCAATTCACTGAGAAGTGCCACGAGAATAGTTTCTATGCTGTGCCCGGACCTAAATCCTGATTGTTGGGGATGTAGGGAGATGGTAGAGTCAAGATGTGCGGTGAGTTGATGGAAGACAAGTTTTTCGAGAATTTTTGAGAGAAAAGGAAGGTTGGAAACAGGACGCCAATTGGAGGGTATAGTGGGATCGAGGGTGGGTTTCTTGAGAAGTGGGCGGACGATCGCATGTTTCCAGACGGAGGGGAAGCAACCAGAGGTGAGACTAGAGTTGAGAATAGTGAGGGCAAAGGGAATAAGGGTGAGTGAGGGATCAGTGAGCCAAGAAGAAGGCAGCGGATCTAGTGGACAGGTGGTCTTATGGGAAGATGAAATTGCTTTAGTGAGCTCAGAGGAGGTAATGAGCCGAAACTTAGACCATGTGTGGGAAAAGGTATGAGTGAGTGCAGGGACTAGAACGGGGAAGGCAGGGGGAGGGAGAGGGGAGGTGGGCAAGAAGTGAATGAAGAACGAAGGGAGAGGATCTTGGTTGAGAAAAAGGTGGCAAGAGTTGTGGGACTTGGAGCTGAAGGGGGGATGACGAGGGGAGAGAGGCAGAAGAAGGAGAAAGGAGGTTCAGAACCTGGTAGAGCTGACGGGAGGAATTTGAGGAAGATGCGATAAGATTTGAATAGTAGGACTGTTTAGCAGTGGTAATCATAGAATGGTAGATCTTTTGTACGTGACGGAAAGCAGCCAGAGAGGCATCAGAAGGATGCTTGTGCCATAATCGTAGTGCACAACGGAGGTACGAATGCTGCAGATAAAGACCTGGGTGATACCAAGGGTGGCGTGATGATAAGTGAACAGAGATGGGGCGAAGAGGGGCAGTAGAGTCAAGGGCAGATGAGAGGGTGGAAGTCCAAACAGTAGCCTGTTGGTTTACCAAAAGGGAAGATAAGTCAGGGGGGAAGAGGGACTCAGTGAGAGGAAAGTGTTGTAGAGTTGCTGGAGTAATATGGCGTTTCAAAGTCTGAGGGGGGAGAGATGACTTTGGGGGAATAGGTGACTGAGAGAGGGGAAGAAGTAAGGAGAAGAAAATACAACTATGGTCAGACCACGGAAGGGATAGTGGGGTGATGTTCATTGGCAAAAATGGAGAGGAATCTGGAGTGAGAATCAGATCGAGAGTGTGGCCTGAGGTGTGGGTGGCACAGGTCACGTGCTGAACAAGGGAAAGATCGCTGAAAAGGGAGGAAAGTGCTTTATCGCGTTGCCTTATCTGGGAGCCGAGGTGGACATTAAAGTCTCCCAAGACAACAAGGTGAGAAGATAGAAGGACTGATTCAGAGAGGGAGAGAAGGAGAGAGTCCCAAAGGTTGGCACGCAATGATGGGGGTGCGTACAGCAATAGGAAATAGATAGGAGTGGTGGATACAGAATGAAAAAGAAGGGATTCAGGGTAGTGAGGTGAGGGTGAGACGGGGACAACTGGGAAGGATATTCGGTGAATAACTGCGACTCCTCCCCCCGCACGGTGTAACTGGGGGGTATGGAAAACAGTGTAGCCGGGGGGAAGACATCGAAAGAGAATGCCGTCCTCCCCGTCGCGGAGTCACGACTCTGAGGAAAAGCACATCAAGTGAGTGTTGATCTACAAGATCATAGATGAGATGCGACTTAGTCCGCAGAGATCGGCAGTTCAGAAGAGCAAGTGAGATGGTCAAAAGTGATGTGGATGGGAGTGCAGGTTGAGGAGGATGAGGGGAAGATAGACTGGACTGGCATAAAAGAAAGTTGTGCATGTTACGAGACGAGACCCCACTTGGTAGGGAGGAGGCAAAGGAAGGGCGGTGACCCCAAAACACGGGGATGGCAATCATTGAAAATAGTGAGACGGTGACAGGGAAACCGGGCCACTGGACCGGTAATGGGGAGAGGATGGTCTTAGAACTATCGGCAGAAGAAGCTAACAAAATAAGCTGGAAAAGCCGCACAAGAAGCAGCAAGAGGGGGAGCATAGAGGAAAGAGCATGCAAGGTGGCAGTATTCAGAGAAGAGGGCTGCAGGCGGCGCCTCTCGTCGTCGCCCCAAGGAGCTCGCCCAAGGAGCCGGTCTGGCTTTTGAGGGGAGCAGGTTACCTGGATGCTGACGTGGACGTGTTTCACGCGTCCACGTCACCTCTGGTGGGCGGAACTGGTACAATTCGGAGGGCTGGGAGAAGAGACAGCAGTGCGGAGCCTGGATGCTGACCACGTCACCTCCGGTGGGCGGAACTGATACAATTTTATTCTTTATAATCGTTTCTAGGATTTTGCCCGTACTGATTTCAGGCTCACCAGTCTGTAGTTTCCCGGATCACCCCTGGAACCCTTTTTGAAAACTGGTATTGCATTGGCCATTCTCCAATCTTCAGGTACTAGAGATGATTTTAATGATAGTTCACAGATTACTAATAGTAGATCTGCACTCTCATAGTTTAGTTCTTTGATCACCTTTGGATGAAAGAAAGGTTGACGTGCCTTCAGTAGCAGACTGGCTAATCTACTGAAGAGGGCTTTAAACTAGATTCATTGGGGATGGGTGAAGAAAGCCCCCAGGTAAGTGAAAGACTAAATACCATTATGGAAATGGGCAAAAGGGGCAACATATGGAAAGTATAAATGTGTATAAATGCCCATAGCATGGGAAATAAGATCCCAGATGTTGAAGCTTTAATGGGAGAGGCTGACTTGGATTTAGTGGCAGTTACAGAAACATGGTTCACAGAAAACCATGACTGGGATGTAACTATACCAGGGTATACTTTATTCAGAAAGGACAGGGTAGGAAGAAGGGGAGAAGGAGTGGCACTATATGTAAAAAATAATATTAAAGCTTTGGAACTACAGAGCTTAAACGGGAGAGAGGAAGCACTGTGAGTTAAACTAGAAAGAGGGAAAGAGAAATTTATTTGCATTGGGTGATATACAGACCTCCCTCACAGGAGGAAGAGGTGGACAGAGAGTTAATTGAAGACATATGCAGCAATGCTAGGAAAGGGAAAGTACTACTGATAGAGGATTTCAATATGGCAGATATTGATTGGCACATTCCGGCTGCAGTATCATCTAGAAGTAAGGAGATCCTGGATTCTCTACAGGGAGAACTATTCAGGCAATTGATAACAGAACCCACACGTGAAGGGGCCATACTGGACTTGGTGCTCACCAATGGTGAAAGGGTTTCTGATGTTATAGTGGGAGATCATTTTGCATCCAGTTATCACCAGATGGTGTGGTTTAGTATTAGGACTAGTGCTGTTAGAATCCATTCAAAAGCAAGGGTCTTAGACTTTAGGAAAACTAACTTTGCCAAGATGGGCCAATACCTCAGGGGAGTCATTAGCGAATGGGAACAGCTGGGGGATGTAGAAGAACTGGGCAAAAACTGAAAGGGGATATTTTAAGGGCAACCAACCTTTTTGTTAAAATTGTAAATAAAGGTAAAAGGAAAAGGAGACTGCTATGGTTTTCAAAAGAAGTACAGTAGCTTAAAAGGTGAAGAAAAAGAGGGAGGTCTTCATGAAATATAAGAGATCACAGAGAGAGGAAGACAGGCATTTATATTTGGAAAAAATTAGAGAAGCTAGCAAAGGAGTCAGGAAAGCAAAGATTCAATAAGAGGAGGAAATAGCCAATGCAATAAAATGGGGGGATAAGACATTTTTCAGATATGTTAATGAGAAGAGGAAGGGCAAAAGTGATACTGTCAGACTCAAGGGTTAAGGGGAGGAATTTGTAGAAGCTGATGAGGATAAACTGGAATTGCTTAACATATATTTCTGTTCTGTGTTCACAGATGAAGAACTAGGAGCAGGTCTCAGAAAACACCCACAAACAGGAGCAGAAGCGAGGGGCATCTTGAACAATTTTCAGAAGACTCTCTTCATGAGAAACTAGCTAAACTTAAAGTAAACAAAGCGATGGGACCGGATGGGATACACTCTAGAATATTGAGGAAACTTGGGGACGTTCTAGCAGCTCCACTGACTGACATTTTCAATGCCTCGTTGGAGTCGGGGGTGGTGCCAAAGGACTGGAGAGAGGCTCATAAGGTCCCTTTACACAAAAGTGGAAGCAAAGATGTGGTTGAAAACCACAGGCTGGTTAGTTTAACTTCGGTGGTGAGTAAATTATTGGAAACGCTGCTGAAAGAGAAAATAGTGAGGTTTCTGTATTCCAGCGAATTGCAGGATCTGAGGCAGCATGGATTCACCAGAGGCAGGTCTTGTCAGACAAATCTGATTGATTTCTTTGACTGGGTGACCAGGGAGTTGGACCGAGGGAGAGCCCTAGATTTCAGTAAAGCTTTTGAAACCGATACTCACAGGCGACTTATAAACAAACTAAAATATCTTTTCCCCGTTCCATCCTAACTCCCCCAGCTCCATCCCCTTCTAGTCCTCCCCTAACATCAGCTCCCTTCTAGTTCCAGCTCCAGCCAGCATCCGCTTCCTTCTAGTCTCATTCTCCCATCTCCCCACATCAGCCCATTTCCAGTCCTAGCTATCCCATCATCTATCTCCAGTCCTATCCTAGCCCCCCCATCAGTCCATTTCCAGTCCAAACCTCCCCATCAGCCCATTTCCAGTCCTATCCTAGCCCCCATCAGCCCATTTCCAGTCCTAACTCCCCCATAAGCTACCTCCAGTCCTATCCTAGCCCCCCATCAGTCCATTTCCAGTCCTAGCCCTCCCATCAGCCATTTCCAGTCCTATCCTAGTCCTCCATCAGCCCGTTTCCAGTCCTAGCCCTCCCATCAGCCATTTGCAGTCCTATCCTAGCCCCCCATCAGCCCATTTCCAGTCCTATCCTAGCCCCCATCAGCCCATTTCCAGTCCTAACTCCCCCATCATCTACCTCCAGTCCTATCCTAGCCCCCCATCAGTCCATTTCCAGTCCTAGCCCTCCCATCAGCCATTTCCAGTCCTATCCTAGTCCTACATCAGCCCTTTTCCAGTCCTAGCCCTCCCATCAGCCATTTGCAGTCCTATCCTAGCCCCCCATCAGCCCATTTCCAGTCCTAGCTCCTCTATCAGCTATTTCCAGTCCTATCCTTGCCCCCCATTAGCCCATTTCCAGTCCAAGCTCCCCCATCAGCCCATTTCCAGTCCTAGCCCTCCCATCAGCCCATTTCCAGTCCTAGCCCTCCGATCAGCCATTTCCAGTCCTAGCCCTCCTATCAGCCCATTTCCAGTCCTAGCCCTCCTATCAGCCATTTCCAGTCCTAGCCCCCCCCCGAAGAGCCCCTCGGTGGTCCAACTGCCTTTAGAGAGCTCCCAGCAGGCCCCAGCTCCCCTCTGACAGTGCCGAAGTGAAAAGCGCCATTTTTCTTCACTTCGGCAGCTGTGTTATACTATAGGCTTCTGGTATTCTGAGTGTCAGGAAACAGGAAGTTCCCTTTGACCTGGCGTGCCAGCAGCCTATAGTACAACACAGCTGCCAAAGTGAAGAAAAAAGACGCTCTTCAATTCAGTATTGTCAGTTCCAGGGCCTCCGGGTTGCTCTTTAAAGCCGACCCTGCTGCTACTGCTGCCACTGCCGCTTGTGTCGAATGCAAGATGTTGTTGGTGCGGGGCCCCCTGAAGCGTGGGGCCCTGTGTGAACAACATTCTCACACAATGGACGGGCTTGTCCTGAGTCTGACAATATCACTTTTGCCCTTCCTCCTCTCACTAACATATCTGAAAAAATGTCTTATCCCCCCATTTTATTACCTGGGTACACACTATATCGCAATGATACAGTACAGAGATTGGTGGATGGGTTGTGCTCTTTGTTAAAGAGGGCATTGAGTCGCACAGGATTAACGTTTTGCAGGAAACTAAATACACTAGATGGAGAGAGCCGGAAGGGGAACAGAGAATGGGGAGGGGTTGAAGTGAGGAGGGAAGTGTGTAAGGTGGAGGTTAAAGGGATGAATGCACGGGGACAAAAATGAAAATCTGTATATGCCGAAGGGCGCAAGCCACTACTACTACTATTACTATTCATTTGTATAGCGCTACAAGGCATATGCAGCACTGTACATATGGATGTAAGACACAGTCCCTGCTGATCAGAGTTTACAATCTAATCAAGAGAAAACACATAGAGGCCCATTCTGAAGGAGCATGTCTGTCCATCTGGACGTCCAGAAATCTGGACGGCCCGAATGTGCACCCCTTTCTGCTTCCGTGGGGTCTAGATGTGCCTGTGGAAGCAGAATCATGGCATAAGAATTGGACGTTTAGGATGTACCCTGATTCAGGCACCCCGGACTAGTACCGGAAGCACTATGTATAATGTATATTTAAATTTAGCTTGCACCTTTTCTCAGTTCAAGGCGAGTTATGTTCAGGTACAGTAGGTATTTTCCTGTAATTGGAGGGCTCACAATCTAAGGGGGATGTTTACTAAACTGTGCTAAGGTTCCCGAAGCCATATAAGGTTATGGGCGGGTGGAGGCAGTCCGGCGTAAAGGGAGCTATGGGCCGTGTAACTCATGGAACAGGGCGCCCTGATCATTTAACTGGCGGTAATGGCACATCTCATGTTAAGGTGACAAGCGTTAAGGTGCCCAAGGGGTTTAAGATGCTTCAACCTAAGGCGCCTGAGTTTAAGGCGCCCTGAGGGGTTAAGGTGCAAGAAGTTAAGGCACCTTGAGGGTTTTTAAGGCACCTGAGGGGTTAAGGCACATGAAGTTAAGGCGCCCTGAGGGTTTTAAGGTGCCTGAGGTTAAAGTGCCCTGAGGGGTTAAGGCACATGAAGTTAAGGAGCCCAAACATAAGATGGCCAAGAGTTTTAAGGTGCTTCAAATTGACAAGCATGCATCTAAAGGCAGGAAAATGGCTGTAACCCTAACATTGGATAGTGCACCACAAAAAGTCAATGTAAAGGTGATGGAAGGAAGGACAGGTGGGAGCTGTTGGACCTGCCATATTGGTGGGCACCCTATGTGGCAGCCAGTTAGGTGGACGAGCTTGTAGGAGGCAACTGTACCTATGCACAGGTTGATGCCAATGTAAAGTGTGCAATGTCAGTGTGTGGCTTAGGATGGGGAAGACGTGTCCCCCAGCCAAGCCAGAAGCAGCAGGATGTTTGCAGCGACAGGAGCACAGAGTGGGAGTGGTGACATGAAGATCAGGCACAGGAAAGCCCTGACTATTATAGGCATGAAAATGACTTGAGTAGCACAAATTCACAAAAAGAGCAAATAGGAACTAAACTCCTTTCTCCTGCCTATGGGGACATTGCACTAACCAGTATGCTACATCTCTTGAGCCTGCAATGTCTGGAATTGAAGAGCCTGCAGGACTCTGCCTAAACTGTTTGCTGTGTGTGCTGGTATAGGTTAACCTCTCTAGTACCCATGATGCACTGCACACACAGAACAGCAGTCTGCAGCTGATCACCAAACAGAGAATGGACAGATACATCACAGCAGCTCAGTACAATACACTGACAGTGTGTACTGCAATCACATAACAGCGACAAACTGTGCTACTGTGCAGTTTCAGCAGTCACCCTGAGGGTGATGATAGCCGCCCAGCACCTGGCCCCCAGGACTTGCAGTGCTAGAAATGGTCTCTGTTGCAGATCCCCCATCACTGCCAGTGTATAGCAGGTTGTCATTTTGCTGCACCAGTCACATCTGGCCCTATGACCTGCCCCTGTTGGTGAGTGATTCTTCTAGAACAGTGCATGTTAATACCCAGTGTTAAACATCTGATGCCACCTACATCTAAGCTTGCAGGAGGTTGTCAGTAGAGGCCTGCTGGGCCTACCATTACCAGAGGGAGTAGGGCTGGAACATTTCCTCTCCCAACCACTTAGGTCTAACAATCACCCACAGAAAGCACAGGCAGACTGCACCTGCTGCCCATCACTAGGTTTTCCAGCCATGCACATACCAACTGCAGACAGAACAACCATGGACACCCAGCAGTTGGTTAAGCAATCAGGCCCTCAGGACAGGAGGTGCACCCACATCACTAGAACCTGATACTATATAACAATATTGGTCTTTATCTGCCGTCATTTACTATGTTACTATGTGGATACATAGCTGTGTCATGGTCACTGCTCGGTCAGGGTGAGAGTGCCCTCTCAGCAGGACTTGCTGTGGCCACCCAGGCCATACACGTGGCAGATGGGCACTATAGAGTCTCAGCCATTGACCTTACCACCGATGCAGACCCATCCTGGCCAATCTGCCCTGTTTCAGGCCATACCCACAATACTTTGCTCCTCATCTTACACATTTGCAGATTAACTCTGGAAACAGCTTAGGCACTGCGAGGCTCATTGAGGTGGAGAAAGTCACAAAACAATGGATAGACATACACACACACATTCATATTGACACACTGTGCAAAAATGAGGATGGTTGGTATTCCTGCCTGCCACTCTGCTCTCAATTTTAGCTCAGGCATTGTTAAGATCTGCTCATTGTGCAGGGGCTAGTAGCGTGCTCTGATGTTAACTGCTGTTCAGTGTGCCAGTGCTGTCAGCCTGACTCTCCATCCAGCTGAGGACAGTGGAACTTGTCTGTGTGGCTGATGGGTGTTTGTGCCCTTTCTGGATGATTCATTGGGAGTTGCACATGTTGGTGTTGTACCGGCACTGTGGGCTAAAGTTTAGCCACAGGGACATACAATGCACAATCTACAGCCCAGACCCAAACCTGTGATCCTCCACTCATATACACACCAACTGTGTGCATGGAGCCACAGTGCTGCCATATGCCTACAACACTCCCTTTGGCTGACATACTTTGCATTAAACAAACCTTGGCACATGTTGCATTGCACACTGTGCACAGGACCAGGGCATGGCTTTGGTCTGCTGCAGGCAGGTGCCGCTGCACCCTCTGGCAATACCCCATACCATGCTGACATGCCCATGTGCTGTCCGTGTTGGTGGTGTGCAGTCCCAGCCCATGCTGGTGGGTTGGCGGGTGCCTAGGATGCAAGGTCTGGATGGGGGGGGGGTGGGCCGAGGCTTACATGGGTGGCCACACATCCCCCCACAACCATCTGCCTCTGCAGGGACCCCATCACCACCTGCCAATGTTATGTCTCTTCAACCTGTGGAAGAGACGGCTGAGGGGGGTTATGTTAGAATCTATACGATATTGCCTGGAGTGGATTGGGTAAATGTGGATCGATTGTATACGCCATCCAAATGAAGTAGGACTAAGGGACATACAATGTGGCTACATTGTAAGCCATTGAGTAATACTGGGAGTGAATGTTTTCTCAATCAATATGTATTCAAACTCTGGAATTCATTTCTGGAGGATGTCGTAAAGGCTGTTAGTGCAGCTGGGTTTCAGAAATGTTTGGGCAGGTTCCTGTGGAACGATCCATAAACCTTGCTAATGAGGGGCCCAGAATATCCCCTGCTTGCTCAATACATGCACTGTGCATCCTGTGTGTCTTTTTTGGAAACTGCTAGATACCTATGACCTAGATTGGCCACTGTTGGACACAGGATACTGGACATGATGGATTTTGGTCTGACACAGTCTGGCATATTTTCAAGTCTTATGTTCTTATGTGCCACCTAGTCAACCATCTGGTTCACCCTGTGCACCAGTGGCCCCCTTGCATGACCCACATGCACCCTCCTTTGCCCCATTTGCACCATCAACATAGTGCCCTTCAGGGGCGGCCCAAGGGGGTTGTGGGGCCATGTGCGGAGACTCGGTGCGGGCCTCATTTGCATAACTGGTCTTATTTGCATAAATATTTGCATAATGTTACCATACACTAACTTTTAGTAAACATGTCTCTTAATGAGTGTATGGATAAAGAAAGACTAAAAGATTTTTACATTACTATAATCCAGTGCCAACCGCAAGGCACATTAGGAACTACTACAAACGCTGCCCATTTAGAACCCATAGCAAACCCGCCGTATCCTGACAGCATTACCAGGACTCAAAAAGCACCATACCCTACCTATCAAAAGGCAACACTGCAAATATTAAACCAATACATTTCAGAGAATACTGGGGAAAGAGAATAAGTGGCAATGTCAAATAGGAATTACATAAACAGACTACCTCAGCTCAGTTACACATGCAGAACATAGACCATCACCAAACAAGGAATCACAATTTAGAAACAGGAAGGCACTAATTAAACTGGGAACCCCAAAAGCCAAACTTGGAATGTACAACAACACTGTAGAAATAAAACTATAAATTAATTTCCTCTTGTACCAAACAAAGCGCAGACGTTAATGATGCACATTTCCCAGCGCTTTCATATTCCAGTTAATAAATTCAAAATAAAGAGATATCTTTCTACCTTTTGTGCATTTTTTTTCAGTTGCAATTGGTCCAGCCACTTTCTTCTGGTTTCTTCATGTTTTCTGCTAACTCTCCATCGTCTGCTGTCCATTTGTCCTTTCTTCTGTCTTCTAGTCTTTTTTTCCATTCTCTCTCTCTACATCTGCTTTAACATACTAATCTTTCTCCTTTTGCTCTTTCCTCATTCCTATTTCATCCACACAAATTTTACCCCTCCATCCTCAATCCCCACTTACTCTCCCAATACCCGGCCAATTGTAGATTTTTCATCCCTCCCACACAAAATATTTTTACCCTCTCCATTTTACTCTCCCAGCCCCATCCCATTCTAATCCTCCCCCAACATCAGCTCCCTTCTAGTTCCAGTCTCACCCAGCATCCATTCCCTTCTAGTCCCTGCATCAGCCCATTTCCAGGCCTAGCCCCACCCCCATCAGCACATTTCCAGTCCTAGCTCCCCCATCCATTTCCAGTCCGAGTCCCTTCATCAGCTCATTTCCAATCCTAGCCCCCCATCAGCCCATTTCTAGTCATTTCCTAGCCCCACCATCAGCCCATGTCAAATCCTAGCTTCCCTCCAATCAGCCCAATTCCAGTCCAAGCCCCCCCCGTGAGGCGACTGCCAGTTCTTGCCCCTCCATGTGTCCATTGCAATTCGAGCCCGCACCACAGCCCATTTCCAACCTTAGCTCCCCCAACAGCCCATTTCCAGTCCTATCCTAGCTGCTCCATCAGCCCATTTTCAGTCCTAGCTCCCTTCCCTCACAGCCCATTTCCATTCCAAGCCCCCTCCACAGCAGCTCTTTGCTGTTCAAGCCTCCCTTCCACTCAGCCCATTTCCAGTCCTAGCAACCCCCCAAACCCATTACCAGTCCTAGCCCCCCATCAACCCACTTCCAGTCCTAACCCCCCATCACCCCATTTTCAGTTTAAGCCCCCCTATAACCCATTACCAGTCCTAACCCCCCATCAGCCCACTTCCAGTCCTAACCCCATCAGCCCATTTCCAGTCAGCCCCCCATAGCCCATTGCCAGTCCTAACCCCATCAGCCCACAGCCCATTCCCAGTCCTAACCACATCAGCCCACCTCAAGTCCTAACCCCTCCCCATCAGCCCATTTCCTGTCCTAGCCCCCCCCCCATAGCCCATTATCAGTCCTAATCCCCCATAGCCCATTATCAGTCCTAACCCCCCATCACCCCATTTCCAGACAGCCCCCATCAGCCCACAGCCCATTACCAGTCTTAACCCCCCCCATAGCCCATTACCAGTCCTAACCCCCCCCACAGCCCACCGCCCATTACCAGTCCTAACCCCATCAGCCCACCTCAAGTCCTAACCCCTCCCCATCAGCCCATTTCCTGTCCTAGCCCCCCCATAGCCCATTATAAGTCCTAACCCCACCATAGCCCATTATCAGTCCTAACCCCCCATCACCCCATTTCCAGACAGCCCCCATCAGCCCACAGCCCATTACCAGTCTTAACCCCCCATAGCCCATTACCAGTCCTACCCCCCCAACAGCCCAAAGTCAAGTTCTAACCCCCCCATAGCTCATTATCAGTCCTAACCCCCTCCATAGCCCATTACCAGTCCTACCCCCCCCCCCGGCTCATGTAAAATTTAAAAAAAAAAAAGCTGGCTGCCGCCGCTGCCGCCGCAGTAGCAGCAGAATGGAGTGTCCCGCGGGGCCCCCTCTGCTCGGCTGAGCTCTCCCGGCCCGGCTGAGCCCCTCTGCGCCGGCTTTCAGATACGCAAAGGGAGAGTGTCTCCCTCGCGTCTCTGTTAAGTCCGCGGGGCAGATGGGAAATTTCCCATCAGCCCCTGCTTCCCATCAGCCCCTGCGGTCTTAACAGAGACGCGAGGGAGACACTCTCCCTTCGCGTATCTGAAAGCCGGCGCAGAGGGCCACTCCATTCTGCCGCTGCCATGGCAGCAGTGGCAGCAGCCAGGTTTTTTTTTTTTTAAATTTAATTTTTAAAAAAGCAGAATGTTCTTTGCGCGGGGCCCCCTGAAACGCAGGGCCCTGTGCAAAAAATATTCTTGCTCAATGGACGGGCCGGCCCTGGTGCCTTTTCATACTTGGGCACTATGCTGTTCCTGCTAATGGAGCACTACTATCACTTTCTTGGGCTCACCTGTCTGTGCAGCACATTGCAGACATTAAAATAGGCTCTCTCACCTCAAAATGCACCCTTACCACGAGGTTTTATATGTGTTAAAGTTCCTGACGTTAAGGTGCCGTCATTAAGGGAGCAGGCCTTGTTCCTGCCCACTCCCTGCCCATTGACCCCCACTTTCTGCCCCGTGGATGCCTACTCTCCGCCCATAAGGAGCTTTACGCTACTGGTACCGTTATGCGCGCACTAAAGTGTCTTTTTGGATGCGCTAATGGCACACTTGCTCCTTTACCGCGGTTTAGTAAACATCCCCCTAAATTTGTACTTGAGGCAATGGAGGGTTAAGTGGCTTATCCACTGCTTATATTTCCTGTTTTAATATATCTACATTTATTCTGTTGCTTTTGTTATGTTAAATGTCATACACTGCATTGCTGGTTCCCAAAAAGCATTCTAGAAATTTATAACAATAATTATTTTAGTTTGTTTTCAGTTAATTTGATATCCCATGCACCAGCATAAAACAAACTCTCTGGGCCTGTACGTTTCTATAATCTTCCCTTGATTCAAAAGTACAGAAGACTCTAAGAAAATCACAGTGTGTTTGGACACTCTTAGGTTCATGACTGTAAAGTGGAAAGAATTTGACATCAAGAAACTGCCTCAATGAGGCTGTGTCTCCTTGATGAGACTGTCTCTCAATGAAACTGAATCAGGAGCCCTGGGCTGGGGCTTGAATTTATGGAGTTTATAGCTTCAGACTTCGGCTGCAGGACTGAGAGAGCTGCAGAAATCATATCCATTTGGCAGAACACAAAAAGAAAAGGTACTTCTGCAAGGGCACAATACACAAGAGGAGCGCACATGCTCAGTAGTTTATGAGCGCTGAGAAAACTATTCTGTTCCAGCACCTTTGGATGAGATCACCCACTTGTGTGGCTGATTCATCTTGCTTGTAGCTGGAGAACGGTAGATTAGGAAATTCCATGTTAAGTTTGCTCTGCAACTGCATCCAGGAACTCTGTGTGTTCCCAGCATCATATTTATTTGTCAAACATTTATTATGTTCCCTTCCTGAATAATCATACAAAGTGGTTCACAACTTTTAAAAAAATAAAAATTACAAGATATACAAAAAAAAAAAAAGAAATCCTTAACAATTTATCAGAGGATTCATGTCTATATCCTCTCCCCAGCCATCAGTCTAATGATCTCCATCCCTGACCCTTGCAAAATGATTAATGCTTCAATGTGGGCCCCCTTCCTGGGCTTGCCATCGTTGAAAGTGGAAAACAATTGGCTGAAAAAGAAAAGCATTTCTACATTGTTCAAAACTGTTTGGAAGGCTGTTAGTAAGGGCACTTGAACACTCACCCCTACCCAGTGTCCAAATATAGTAACAAAGAGGCTGATTCCACCCCGTCCAGCCCCTGTATGGCCTATCAGAATTGGGGTGTACAGAGGTAGATCCAATTCTGATTCCACAGAGGCTAGATGTGCCCATGGCATCAGAATCGGGTCTATGGTTTGGATGTGCAGGCTGGGCCCCAATTCTGATCGGCTGCACGCCAAGCTCACATACCTGGCTAACTCAGCCAGGCTCCTGAATAGAGCTGCAGTGCCATGGCATCCCTGCCACAATCCCCAGACAACAGCAACACCATCTTTTTCCCGCAGCCCAACTCCCGATCCTGCCTCCCATGGCTAGGGTTGGGCTATGGGGATCCCCCTGAACCCCTTCACCTTCAGTCTCTGCCCGGCACTGTGGTCCCCCGTCTCCGTGGCCGAACCCGGACATACAGGGCCGACCTCCGAATTGGCCCTGTATGTCCGGCGTCACTCTCCACCCACTGCCCACCCTCGCTCCGCCTCTGTCCCACCCCCTCCCTCCCACAAACAGAGCTCCCTGTACGATTCACCTTTTCGTATGGGGAGCTCTGTTCCCAATGGGCTGCCTGGCTGTTTAGCAGGTCTGGACATCCAGACCCGCTAAACAGAGTTCAGAATGACCTCCAAAATGTAATTATCTGAAGCCCTGACCCTTTTTCTCTCAGAAGGCCCCAACCGTCAATTTACTCCAATCTACCATACAGTTCCTGGAGTCCAGTGGGAGGCAGAAGCTATGCCTAATTGTTTCTACTTCGGGGGTGCCATTTCTCAAAATGGCACTGCCTACCCTTAATGGTACCTTGGAACTTACCACTAGGGGTCAGGCTGCCAAATAATCTTATCCAACATATTACTAGGGGATAGATGGCACCATTTTGAGGAATAGTGCCTCATGTACAGAAGCAACTGTGAATCTCCCCTACCCCCACTGTACCTTCATGGATTACATGGGGTGGGAGCTTCCAGGGGAAATTATGAGTTTTGTGAAAGCAGAAAGGGCTTTCGATAACTATATTTTTTATCACCTTTGGTCACTAGGCGGTGGTGCCAGTGTCCTTAGCACTAACCCATCAGAGAGTTTAGAAATAATGCAGGGAAGAGGGGCTTTTCTGCCAAATGTTAGCACCTTTAAGAAAACCCCTGGGAACATCAGTTCTCAGGTTAAAGAGCTGATGCCCCCAGGGGGGAAGTTAACCACACTGCCATAGATGTAGTTAAATTGCTGGCATTAATAGGGCTTACCAAATTTAGTGCAAGCCAAGTTTTTCTATTTTCATACTAATGAGTTGCTTTGTATGTATTTGAGTGCAAGAGAGCTCATTACTTTTAATGGCATTGGGCCTGATTTGCCCATATGTTAAAGCTGTTTTAGTACAGCAGATCACGTGATGAGCCCGCTTAACTCACATTACATAGGCAATAACACATGTTAAGGAAATGTATGTATTTATTTAACAAGGTTTATATAACGCATTCTCTTTCAGTCAAAACGGGTTACATGAAACATTAACAGCAGGGGAATTGCTTTAAATGGTATACATTAAACTGGGTTTGATGAGACAGGTATATTACATGGAACTGGGTTCGGGGAAACAATAACTAGGGTTAAATTTGGTGATTAGAGTATCTACAATATCTTTGATTTAATAGGGACTGGGGGCTAGAGTTTGAACTCGAACGGCAATGTGAGGTTTACCTATTTTGTCACATCCAAAGTAGTGGGTGAAGAGGTGGGTCTTTAGCTCTTTTTGTAGGTCAGGTATGGTTTAAGCAGCTCTTTCTTGGAGGGGGTTCCAGATTGTGGATGCAAAGAGGGCGAAGGCTCGATTGCATGCTTGTTGGGAGCTTTTTCTTTTGAGGGCTGGTATGGCAAGTAAATTTTGCTGGTTGCTTCGCCTTGATCTTGTGTTTGGAGCTTGATTTATTATGTTTGCAGATTGGGTGCTAATAGTGAGGTTTCTGGAGTCCAGCGGATTACAGGATCTGAGTCAGCATGGATACACCAGAGGCAGGTCTTGTCAGACAAATCTGATTGATTTCTTTGACTGGGTGACCAGGGAGTTGGACCGAGGGAGAGCCCTAGATGTGGTGTATTTAGATTTCAATAAAGCCTTTGACACCGTTCCTCATAGGCGACATATAAACATAGTAACATAGTAACATAGTAGATGACGGCAGATAAAGACCAGCATGGTCCATCTAGTCTGCCAACAAGATGGCAAGAGTAGGTGCAGGCCACCTCTCCCCATGTCTTTGTTTAGGGGTGAACCCACCATTCCATGTAGAACACCCCTATTTGTTGAGATGTTAAATGGTTCAGAAGTTATATGTTTCAGTTTATTTTGTTTTTATCCTGTTGCTGTAAAGGGATCCATTGTGTTTGTCCTTTGCCGTTTTGAATTCCGTCACCGTGTTTGCCCCCACCACTTCCATCGGGAGGCCATTCCAAGCATCTACCACCCTTTCAGTGAAAAAATATTTCCTGACATTGCCTTTCAATTTACCATCTTGCAGCTTCATGTTATGCCCTCTAGTTTTACAGCTTCCTCGTCTTTGGAAGAGGTTTATTTGTTCATCATTTCGCTTTAAGTATTTAAAGGTCTGAATCGTATCTCCCCTGTCCCTCCTCTCCTCCAAAGTGTATATATTTAGGTCTTCAAGTCTCTTCTCATAAGGCTTCTGATGTAGGCTTCAAATCATTTTGGTCGCCTTCATCTGAACAGTTTCCAGTCTTTTTACATCTTTTGCAAGATATGGTCTCCAAAACTGAACATAGTATTCCAAGTGAGGCCTCACCAGTGACTTGTACAGTGGCATAAGTACCTCTTCCTTTCTGCTGGTAATCCCTCTTTGTATGCAGCCCAACATCCTCCTGGCTTTTGCCACCGCCTTGTTGCACTGTTTTGCCACCTTGAGATCATCAGAAATAATCAGACCAAGGTCTTTCTCCTGAACCCTGCACACCAACCTCTTGCCCCCTATCGCGTACATTTCCCTTGGATTTCTGCTACCCAAGTGCATGACACTGCACTTTTCCGCATTAAATCATAGTTGCCAAGCATTAGACCATTCTTCCAGCTTTTGTAGATCTTTCCTCATGTTAACCACTCCCTCGGGGGAGTCCACTCTGTTACAAATTTTTGTGTCATCTGCAAAAAGACAGACTTTTCCATTCAGTCCTTCAGCAATATCACTCACAAATACATTGAACAGTGCCGGGCCTAGGACCGAACCCTGGGGTAGCCCGCTAATCACCTTCCTTTCATCCGCGTGAGCTCCATGTACCATCACCTTCTGTTGTCTGTCAGTCAACCAATTTCTAATCCAGTTTACCATCTTGGGACCCATCCCCAAGCTACTGAGTTTATTGACAAGCCTCCTATGAGGAACAGTATCAAAGGCTTTGCTGAAATGCAGGTAGATGACATCCATTGCATGCCCCTGATCTAGTTCCTTGGTCACCCAGTCAAAGAACTCAATCAGATTTGTTTGGCAAGACCATCCTTCAGTAAAACCATGTTGCCTCGGACCTTGCAACCTGTTGGTTTTGAGAAAGTTCACTATTCGTTCTTTCAGGAGCGCCTCCATTACTTTTCCCGCCATTGAGGTAAGGTTCACAGGCCTGTAGTTTGACACTTCTTCCCTGTCACCACTTTTGTGTAGAGGTACGACATCAGCCATTCTCCAGTCCTGAGGAACCTCTCCTGTTTCCAAGGATCTGTTGAAGACATCCTTTAACGGTCCTGCAAGAACCTCTCTGAGCTCTTTCAGTATCCTGGGATGTATCCCATCCGGTCCCATGGCTTTGTCCACTTTCAGTTTAGCAAGTTTTTCTAACACCTCATCTTCTGTGAATGGTGTGGTATCTACTTCATTCCCATTTTTATATTTGGGAGTCACAGCTGGTCCATCTCCAGGATTTTCTTTTGTAAAAACAGAGCAGAAGTATTTGTTTAGCAATTTCGCTTTTTCAATGTCACTTTCCACGAGTCCTTTCCCAGCACTTCCGAGTCCTGCAATTCGAACTCTGATCTTCTTCCTTTCCTGAACATATCTGAAGAAAGTTAAGAACATAAGAACATAAGATATGCTATACTGGGTCAGACCAAGGTCCATCAAGCCCAGTATTCTGTTTCCAACAGTGGCCAATCTAGGTCATATGTACCTAGCAGTTTCCCCAAGAGACACAAGTTCCACAATGCTTGTACTGGGTCAAGCATTGATATCTTCGGTCACTTCTTAATAATGGTTTATGGACCTTTCCTCCAGGAACTTGTCCAAACCTTTTTTAAACCCAGCTACACTAACAGCCTTTACTACATCCTCCGGTAACAAATTTCAGAGTTTGATTACACGTTGAGTGAAAAAATATTTTCTTTTATTAGTCTTAAATAGATTACCCTGTAACTTTATTGCATGTCCCCTAGTCTTTCTATATTCTGATAAGGTAAACAATCGATCTACGTTTACCCGTTCCACTCCGTTCATTAATTTATAGACTTCTATCATATCTCCCCTCAGCCGTCTCTTTTCCAGGTTAAAGAGCCCTAACCTTTTTAGCCTTTCTTCATAGGAGTATCCTTCCATCCCCTTTACCATTTTGGTGGCTCTTCTCTGAACCTTTTCTAAAATCGCTATATCCTTTTTAAGATACGGCGACCAGAATTGCACACAATATACAAGGTGCGGTCTCACCATGGAACGATATAGAAGCATTATAAACTATGTTGATTTATTTTCCATTCCTTTCCTTATCATACCTAGCATTCTATTTGCTCTCTTGGCCGCCGCTGCACACTGGGCCGAGGGTTTTAACATGGTATCCACAATGACGCCTAAATCTTTTTCCTGGGTGGTGGTTCCTAATGTGGAACCTTGCATCGTGTAACCATAGTTTGGGTTGTTCTTCCCGAGGTGCATAACCTTGCACTTGTCCACATTAAATTTCATCTGCCATTTTGATGCCCCGTCTTCCAATTTATCAAGATCCTCTTGCAATTTTTCACAATCCTCTTGGGTTTTAACAACTTTAAATAGTTTTGTGTCATCTGCAAATTTGATAACCTCACTCGTTATTCCACTTTCCAGGTCATTTATGAATATGTCAAAAAGCCACCCTTAACATCTTTAGCCATCTTTTCCTCTGCCTTTGATTTTGCTTTCCTTATTTCTCTTTTTGAGTTTGATCCTGTATTCATTTCTGTGTTCTTCTGTTTGCAAGCTTTTAAATTTTAAATTTTGCGAAAGCTGTGTTTTTTGCCTTTATTTGAGCAGCCACTTCTTTGGAAAACCAAATAGGTTTCCTTCTCCTCTTGTTTTTATTTACTTTTCTTCCATATTTATCTGTTGCCCCTTTTATTGCCACCTTTAGTTTAGCCCATTGTAATTCCACTTCCCTTATCTCCTTCCACCCTGTCAGCTCCTCCTTTAGGTACTCGGCCATTTTACTGAAGTCAGTGTTTTTGAAGTTTGGGACTTTGAGCTTGCTATGATTGGCCTGTACCAAGGCTTTTATCTCAAACCACACCGTGTGATGATCACTGTTGCTCACACGGACACTCATGCAGACATTCGACATGCTATCACCGTTGGTGAGCACTAAATCCAGCGTTGAGCTTTCCCTGGTTGGTTCCATCACCATTTGTCTACGTAATGCATCTTGGAGAGCATCCACAATTTTTTTGCTTCTTTCCAAATGTGCAGAAGGAGTAATCCAATCCACATCAGGTAGATTAAAGTCACCCAATATGATCACTTCCCCCTTTGTGGCTATTTTGGCAATATCTATAATCAATTCGTTATCTCTCTCTTCAATTTGAGTCAGAGGTCTGTAGACTACAGCAGTATGGATGACAGTGCCATCTCCTCTTTCCAATGCAATCCAGAGTGCTTCTTCTTTTCCCCATGTCCCCTGCATTTCAGTAGCTTTAATATTGCTTTTGACAGACAAGGCTACTCCTCCTTTTCCATTTTCTCTGTCTGTTCTGAATAGATTATAACCAGCTATGGTTATATCCCAGTCATGCGATTCATTAAATCATGTTTCTGTAATGCCACAATGTCCAAATCCATTTCCACCATTAGGGCTTCCAGGTCCGGAACTTTGTTTGGAACAAACTGAGCACCCTAGTGATGGACCCTAAAGTTACTGCTTGGGTTAGAAATTGGTTGAGTGGGAGGTGACAAAGGGTACAGGTAAATGGAGCTCACTCTGAGGAGAAGGAGGTTACCAGTGGTGTGCCCCGGGGATTTGTCCTTGGTCAAATTATTTTTAACATCTTTGTTAGTGATATAGCGGAAGGGCTGTCGGGTAAGGTTTGCCTCTTTGCAGATGATACCAACATCTGCAATAGAGTAGACACCCAGGAAGATATAGATAACATGAGGAGGGATCAAGCTAAGCTTGAAGAATGGTCTAGAATTTGGCAGCTGAGATTTAATGTTAAAAAATGCAAGGTCATGCATTTGGGCTACAGCAATCCAAGGGAGCAATATAGTATAGGGGTGAAGTACTTTTATCCACTAAAGAAGAGTGGGACCTACACGTGATTGTGTCTGATGATCTTAAAGTAGCTAAACAGGTAGAAAAGGTGATGGCAAAAGCTAGAAGGATGCTTGGGTACATAGGGAGAGGAATGGCCAGCAGAAAAAAGGAGGTGATAGTGCCTCTGTATAAGTCTTTGGTGTGACCTCATTTGGAGTATTGTGTGCAATTCTGGAGACCGTACCTTCAAAAGGATATAAACAGGCTGGAGTCCGTACAGAGGGTCACTACTAAAATGGTTAATGGTCTTCATTATAAAGCATATAAGGACAGACTTAAGGATCTTAATAGGTACACCTTAGAGGAAAGGCGGGATAGAAGTGATATGATTGAGACGTTTAAATACCTCTGTGGTATAAATGCACAGGAAGAGAGCCTCTTTCGATTGAAAGCAAGCTCTGCTATGAGGGGACATGGGATGAGGGTGAAAGGGGATAGATTCAGGAGTGATATGTGGAAATATTTCTTTACGGAAAGACTGGTGGCTCCATGGAATAGTCTCCCAGTGGAGGTGGTAGAGATGAGGACAGTATCTGAATTTAAAGAAGCATGAGATAAACACAGAGGATCTCTAAAGGAAAAAAGGGGAATGTTGTAGTGGTTGATATGGAAGGACAGACTAGATAGGCCATGTAATTTTTTTTCTGTCGTCATGTTTTTATGATTATGTAGTAATTTGAAAATGGTGATGACTGATTTGTACATTATTCTCTGTGCTATTGGTAGTCAGTGAAGACTTTTTACTGTGGGAATAATATGATCTTGTTTGGATGTTGCAGTTATTATCCTAGTAGCCATATTTTGTGCCATTTAGAGCAGGTATAGTGCTTGCTTTGGTAGTCCTTGGTACAGTATATTGCAGTAATCCAGTTGTGAAGTGGTGATGGCTTGGCACACTGTTCTGAAGTCACTTGTGTCTAGGAGTGAGCATAGGTACTGTTTAGTCCTTAGTTTATGGTATACAGTATCGGTAGTTTTTGAGATATGCAGGTGCATGGTCAGATGCTGAACGAGTGTGACTCCTAGGTACTTAACTTTGGTTTTGATGGTCAATGTTGCATCGTCAATTGCGAGTTTTGCTGGGGGGAGAGATGAAGGTTTTGTCCCTTGTGATGTGGAGGACTTTGGATTTGTTGTGATTCACTGATACAGCTTAGTATGTAAGGGCCTTCAGAAGCATTCAGTGACATTTACAGTAGGGAATTCAAGGTCAGCATAGGGCTCTCGGCTCAGCTCCTTAATTAATGCTTACAACAACACATAGACACCTCCTCCCCCCTTGATCCCAGTCAGCACGGATTTAGGGAATCTCACGGAGTAGAGACACTATTGACCACATTAACCAACACACTCATCAGTGGACTAGACGACATTAACAAGGGCTTCGCACTAATATTCCTCGACATATCTGCAGCATTTGACTCGGTTGACCATGAAATACTACTAACCCGCCTATATGACAAGGGAATCCACGGCCTAGCATGGAAATGGTGCAAATCATACCTGGAAGACCGCTTGCAACACGTCCGGACTATTACAGGCACATCAGAACCTTTCCAGCTAAAACAAGGAGTTCCACAAGGCTCATCCCTATCGGCACTCCTATTTAACATTTACATGCAGCCCCTGTGCGATATCACTCGATCTTTTGGCATTTCCTCACTGATCTACGCAGATGATGTTCTACTATTCACTCCATTCAATGTCAAGCTCCCAGATTACACATCTTTAGTAGATTGCTTTAATGCAATAGCAGACTGGTTACTCACGCAGAATATGCGAATAAACTACAAAAAAACCGAAGTACTGATTGTCACGAAAAACAGAGAATTCGCACCCCCGGAGACCCTAAGAGTACGAGATGCACACCTCCCAATCAAGCCCTCCATAAGATACCTTGGAGTGATACTGGACTATCGCCTAGATTTTAAAGAACATATCAACCGCACCGTGAAAACCATTTATTTCAAGATAAAGACCCTACGCCATCTAAAAAATATGCTTGACCCAGACAGCTTCAGAACTATATTCCAAGCCATAGTCACACCCCACTTCGACTATGCGAATATAATACTCCATGGTCTCCCAAAGAACTCACTAAATACATTACAACTAGCCATGAATGCCGCAGCCCGGGTATTATACGGTGCTTCAAAGAGCGATCACATAACACCCATCCTAATGGAGCTCCACTGGCTCCCTATATACTGCAGAATAACATATAAAGCCCTTATCTTGACCTTTAAAGCAATAAATTCTATAGCTCCATCATCAATTTCGAAACTCCTCCATCACACTCCCAACACCAGATCTAGGAGGTCAGCAGCGGCAAATACCCTAACTACACCACATGAGGCCACAAAATACAAACGATCAACAACAGACAGGGCTTTCGCGTACTACGCACCCAGATGTTGGAACAACCTACCTCCCAACATTAGAGCTATTACTGACCTCAAACAATTTAGAAAAGCCATAAAGCATCACCTCTTCATTCTACATTTCCAAAGCACATCATCAACCCTCTAACACTTTCAGATAAAGTGTAACCGCCCTATTTAAGATGATGAAAAGAAACTCTATCCCGTGTATATAGGTCCTATACATGCTACAAATATGTACATAGTTTCCCTAAGTTATAATCCCAGTTGTATATTTCCTGTTATATGTAAGCTCACCACAGTCTGTTGATTGAAATGAGTATTCCTGTTTAATGTAAACCGCGCTGATGAAAAAGAGTGCGGTATAGAAGAAATACAAATAAATAAATAAATAAATAAATCACTGCATTACCACAGTGAGGGCAGGCATAATAAAAAGTATGAACGTTTTCTCTGGCCTGTACAAGACCCAATATGGTGCACCATGGACAGACACAGAAACTGCAGCTCCTACTGGCGTTCAGGCTAAGGGCAGCTACTCATGCCTTTTCTGATTCCAGCCTTCCTGAAAGATAAAGTGTTTCTGGCTTTCAAATATTTAAAAAATAAGATGGTGTCACACCAGGGCTGTGGCATTTCTGACTAGGTTGGATTTAAAATGTTCAGTCATGTGCTACTAGAAAATAAAATAAAATAAATTTTATCACTGTTAGTTAAAAATTCTCACCAGCAACTCTAGAAGGAATGTATTTAACTATCAGCACAACTAAGGCAACTGCTGACTCCATTCTATTCTGGGCTGTGTTACAATAGCAGTACAGTATGCTATTCAGGCACATGCTAGACAGGAAGGCTACAGAGGAATTTGAGTTTTCTTTTTTTAATGGTTGATCTTACTACCCAAGGCCTAGTAGAAAATCATTGCAGACTCCTAGTGATCTATAACCAAATAATGCTATTACATGGTTTAAGCCGGGAAACAGATCTTATACCGGATTTCTGGAATGACAGGGTGTTTTATCACTGCAGCAGTGCTGACTAACTTGAAGAGAAGTGAAATCACAGTTACAGGAAGCTTTGCTGTTACTGCAGAGATATTTTTAAACTGAAGCATTACTGAAATACAGATAACTGCCTACCTCATTTTTCTATTTCTCTCTTTCTCATCTTTCTCTTTATTCTAGGTTGTTTGCCTTATCTTACAGAGAGCTTATCACTTTTGAAATTCCAGTCTTTGCAGACCTTTATATTAGCCTGTGGATAAAGAAATAATTAAATAAAGATTGTATTATGTTTGAGAGTAAAGACTTTGCCTGTTTGATCCTGAGGATTTCAGAATTTTGTGGAAATAGAATTTCTGTACAGAAGCCTATTAATGATTTTTCTTAATTGCATGACTGCCTTTGTGCACTTTCTCTGACTGCTGCCCTCTTCACTGTAATGATTTTCCCTCTAGAAGATGAGGCCTACTTCTGGGTCCTTCCGGTTTCCCTGACCCCCCCCCCCTTTCCTTTTTTTTGTATTCTTACTTTTACCTTTTCTTTGTTTTCAGAAGGATAGTTACTAAGCTGTGATAAATTGAAATATCTTACCACAGCCAAATTTACTGCAAAATCCTAATCCATGGTACCTTGATACCACGGATTAGTGTGGTAAATTCAAATAGCTCTTTCTCAGCTCTTTAAAGCTACTGATGCCTCATCAGGTGTTAGTTCCCTCCCTACCACCCCAACTCCCATCCACCCCTAGTGAGCACTCTTGCTCTATAGGGCACCTCCCCAATTAACTACACACAGGGACTTGGAACATCACATTTTGAACACACTTAAAAGAGATTTAACTGCTTTTTCTCTGAAGGGACAGCTGGGACACTGGCTGGTACTTTGGTAGGTCTCTCTCTCTCTCTTTTGCTTCAACAGATACCTAAGCTCCACCAATTGAACAATGGCTAGGAAAAATCGTATCACCAAAGCTGTTGCCCCCGTTACAGCTTCTGCCTCTGTCCAGACAGAAGTCCCAATGCCAGTTGAAGGAGTGGTTCCATGTGCAGGATGCTTGCATGCTGAAGCTCTCAGGAAACAAGTGGAGGAACTCAGAGAGGAGGTGGCAAGGCTGAGGAGCATTCAAGACAGTGAGAAGTACATTGATGAGATGCTTCTTGTAACATCCAAGCTCTCCAGCAGAAGAGAAGATGGGAGCCTACAGAATGATGAAGGTTGGACACAAGTTACCAGGGCCTGCAGAATCACCAATCCAACTTTTCCAGCCCTTGAATTGAAGAACCATTATGCAGCCCTTGAAGTGGAGGAGGTGAAAGCATCCCTGGAAAGGAAAGAACTAGAGCTCAAGCACTCCAAAGTTGCAGAATCGATGACCACAAGGAAGCGAAGGGTAGTGGTGGTTGGTGACTCTCTTCTGAGAGGTACTGAGGCATCCATCTGCCGACCAGACTTGATGTCCAGAGAGGTATGCTGTCTGCCAGGTGCCAAAATCGAAGATGTTACGAAGAGTTTGCCAAGACTCATCAAGCTCACTGACTATTACCCAATGTTGCTAATCCATTTTGGCACAAATGATATTGCCAGGTATCCCTCTGAGCATATTAAAAGTGATTTCATGGCTCTGGGACAGAGGGCGAAGAGGATAAGGGCACAGGTGGTGTTCTCTTCAATCCTCCCTGTTGAGTGTAAAAGCCAAGGCAGAGAAGCTCGCATCCTGGAGATGAATGCATGGCTGTGTGGATGGTGTCATCGAGAGCATTTTCGTTTCCTGAACCATGGGATGGTGTTCTAAGGGTTGCAGAGCAAAGATGGCATCCATCTGTCCAAGAAAGGCTGACGTGTCTTCAATAGCAGACTGGCTAATCTACTGAAGAGGGCTTTAAACTAGATTCATTGGGGATGGGTAAAGAAAGCCCCTAGGTAAGTGAAAGCCCCCAGGTAAATGAAAAATTAAATACCTTTATGGAAATGGGTAAAAGGGGCAACATATGGAAAGCGGTGTGTATAAATGCCCGTAGCATGGGAAATAATATCCCAGATGTTGAAGCTTTAATGGGAGAGGCTGACTTGGATTTAGTGGCAGTTACAGAAACATGGTTCTAGCTCCTAAATTGCAAAAGCTATACCTCAGTTTATTAAATAGTCCGCTTTCATCATCCACTTTTTCAGAGGCTAATTTAGTTTTATTAGAAAAACCAGGTTGTGACCCGAGCATAATTTATTTTATTTATTTACATTCTCTTATATACCGTGCTATTCTGCATCAGTGCGGTTTACATTGAACAAACTGAAATTACATTGAACAGGGCATTATAACTTGGAGATAACTATTTTACAGGGAACATAGGCTATGGAGGGTTAAGTGGCTTGCCCAAGACCACAAGGAGCACCTGTGGGACTAGAAACCCCAGTCCTTCCGGCCCAAGGTTGCTGTCCTCTAGTGGGATTTGAACCCCTGACCTTCTGGCCTGAAGTACCTTGCCCCAACCACTTGGCCACTCCTTCACTCCTATGGTCAACTATAGACCCATCTCATTGCTGAATGCAGATTACAAAATACTAACCAAAATATTAGTAACAAGGTTAGCGATGGTAATGGACACGTTAATAGGCCCAGAGCAGACAGGATTCATGAAGGGACACTACATAGGAAATAATGCTAGGATATTTAATAATCTCTTGGAATTAGCAAAAAGGGAAAATGGTCCCACTGTTGCAGTTTCTCTAGATGCAGAAAAGGCATTTAACAAGATGGAATGGGAATTTAGTTTAGAATCCTAGAATGGCTTGTATGTAGTCCTGCTTTCACAGCCTGGTTAAAGGTTTTATATGCTTTCCCACACTCTAGAAGTTTGGTAAAAGGTGCCATTTCTGATGTAATATACCTAGGTAGAGGTATGAGACAGGGATGCCTGCTTTCCCTGCTTTTATTTAACTTGGCATTGGAGCCTTTGTTGCTTCAGAATAAAAGACATGTAGGCATTACAGGAATTTCAAAAGATGTAGGGCAATGGAAACATGCAGTATATGCTGATGACATTTTTACTTTTTTTAACAAAACCCATTGCCTCCATCTGTTGCTTATTAGATCTAGTGAGCAAATTTGCTAGTTTTTCAGGCTTTAAGATCAACTGGGAAAAAAACAAGTTACTTCCTATGAATGGTCTCTCCACGTGGGAGGACTTTAAGGTATTTCCTTTCCAGTGGGCACCTCAAAGGATCAAATATTTGGGGGTCTTTTTTTGTCCAAATTCTACGGATATGATCAAATACAACTGTGATTTTATGCTTAAAGATCTAAAAAATATTTTACAGCATTGGTCTCCACTGTGTATGTCTTGGGGAAGATTGAGTACTATAAAAATGATGGGCTTACCAAGCATAGTATATAAACTAAGAATGTTGCCCAGATAAGAACATAAGAACATAAGACATGCCATACTGGGTCAGACCGAGGTCCATCAAGCCCAGTATCCTGTTTCCAACAGTGGCCAATCTAGGTTATACGAACCTAGCAATATCCCCAAAAGACACAGGTTCCACAATGCTTGTACTGGGTCAAGCATTGATATCCTGGGTCCCTTTTTAATAGTGGTTTATGGACCTTTCCTCCAGGAACTTGTCCAAACCTTTTTTAAACCCAGCTATACTAACAGCCCTTACTACATCCTCCGGTAACAGATTCCAGAGTTTGATTACACGTTGAGTGAAAAAATATTTTCTCTTATTTGTCTTAAATAGTTTACCCTGTAGCTTCATTACATGTCCCCTAGTCTTTCTATACTCTGATAGCGTAAACAATTGATCCACGTTTATCCGTTCCACTCCATTCATTAATTTATAGACCTCTATCATATCTCCTCAGCCGTCTCTTCTCCAGGCTAAAGAGCCCTAACCTTCTTAGCCTCTCTTCATAGGAGTAGCCTTCCATCCCCTTCACCAATTTGGTGGCTCTTCTCTGTACTTTTTCTAATAACGCTATGTCCTTTTTAAGATACGGTGACCAGAATTGCACACAATATTCAAGGTGCGGTCGTACCATGGAGCGATACAGAGGCATTATAATATCCTTTGTTTTGTTCTCCATCCCTTTCCTTATGATACCTAGCATTCTATTTGCTTTCTTGGCTGCCGCTGCACACTGGGCGGAGGGTTTTAACATGTTATCCACAATGACTCCTAAATATTTTTCCTGGGTGGTGGTTTCTAATGTGGAGCCTTGCATCGTGTAACTATAGTGTGGGTTGTTCTTTCCTAGGTGCATAACTTTGCACTTGTCCACATTAAATTTCATCTGCCATTTGGATGCCCAGTCTTCCAATTTATCCAGATCCTCCTGCAGTTTTCCACAATCCTCTTGGGTTTTTAACAACTTTAAACAGTTTTGTGTCATCTGCAAATTTGATAATCTCACTAGTTATTCCCTTTTCCAGGTCATTTATGAATATGTCAAAAAGCAGCAGACCCAGTACAGATCCCTGGGGTACTCCACTATTCACCTTTTTCCATTGGGAATACTGGCCATTTAGCCCTACCCTCTGCTTTCTATCTTTTAACCAGTTCCCGATCCACAATAGTACACTGCCTCCTATCCCATGACTTTTCAGCTTCGCCAAAAGTCTCTGATGGGGGACTTTGTCAAAAACTTTCTGAAAGTCCAGATACACTATATCAACTGACTCAGCTTTGTCTACCTGTTTATGCACACCTTCAAAAAAAACATATCAGATTAGTAAGACAAGATCTTCCTTGTCTAAAGCCATGTTGGCTGTCTCCCATTAGGCCATGACTATCTACATGCTGTGTAATTTTGTTCTTTATGATGGTTTCTACCATTTTCCCTGGTACTGACGTCAGGCTCACCGGTCTGTAATTTCCTGGGTCACCCCTGGAACTCTTTTTAAAAATTGGTGTTACGTTGGCGACCCTCCAATCTTCAGGTATTACAGATGATTTTAATGAAAGTTCACAGATTACCAATAGCAGGTCTGCAATCTCATATTTCAGTTCTTTCAACACTCTGGGATGTATACCATCCGGTCCAGGTGATTTGCTACTATTCAGTTTATCAAATAGCTGTAATATATCTTCCCGGTGTAGCGATATTTCTCTCAATTCCTCTGCAGTATCACCTTTAAATACCACTTCAGTCTTGGGTAACATCCCTACATCTTCCTCAGTAAAGACCGAAGCAAAGAATTCATTCAGTCTCTCTGCTATAGCCTTGTTTCCTCTTACTGCCCCTTTTACCCCTCTATCATCTAATGGTCCAATTGACTCTCTCACAGGCCTTTTGCTACGAATGTACTTGAAAAAGTCTTTATTTCGTGTTTTTGCTTCCGTAGCAAATTTCTTCTCAAATTCCTGCTTTGCCTGCCTTATCAATGCTTTGCATTTAACTTGCCAGTGCTTGTGCTGTTTCCAGTTTTCATCATTTGGCTCTTTTTTTCATTTCCTGAAGGTTGCTTTTTTGGCAGCAACAGCCTCTCTGACCTCACCTTTAAACCATGCTGGCAGTTTTTTGGACTTTCTTCCACTTTTCTTAATGCGTGGAATACAGCTGGTCTGGGCTTCGAGGATAGTATTTTTAAATAACACCCAAGCTTGCTGTAAGTCTTTAACCTTTGGAACCGCTCCTTTTAGTTTTTTCCTAACTATATTCCTCATTCTATCATAGTCTCCCTTTTGAAAGTTAAAAGGTAGTACTGTGGATGCCTTTACTATCTGTCCTCCACTAATTAAATCAAACATGATCATACTACGATCACTATTGCCAAGTGGTCCCAACACCTTATTTCTTGCACCAGATCTGGCGTTCCACTAAGAACTAGGTCCAGTATGGCTTCCCCTCTGGTCGGTTCATGAACCAGCTGCTCCAAGAAGCAGTCATTTATTCCATCTAGAAACTTTATCTCTTTAGCTTGTCCTGCTGTGACACTGACCCAGTCGATACCGGGGTAATTGAAATCACCCATTATTACTACTCTGTTGTGACTTTTGTTAGCTTCCTTGAATTCTTTGAGCATTTCATCATCCATTTGTTCATTCTGGCCAGGTGGTCGATAGTATACTCCCACTGCCATCACCTTCCCCTTCATAAATGGAATTTCAGTCCATAGAGATTCTACAGCAAATTTTGTTCCCTGCAAAACTTTAATCCTTTCTGACTCAATGCCCTCTCTAACATAGAGCGCAACCCCTCCACCAATTTGATTAGCTCTATCATTACGATATAGTTTGTATCCAGGTATCAGTGTCCCACTGGTTATCCTCCTTCCACCATGTCTCTGAGAGTGCAATCATATCTAACCTCTCATTTAGTGCTATATATTCTAACTCTCTCATCTTATTGTTTAGACTTCTAGCATTGGCATACAAGCATTTTAGAGACTGTATTTTATTCATATTAATCTGGCTATTGGTAGGCAGGGGTAATTTGGAATCTTTATGCTCTGTCTGCTCCTTACTCAAGGGCGTTTGGGCTACTATACTCCCTTTTGGAACCTCACTGCTTTTGGTAGTATCCTTCAAGGATACCTTCGTCCGAACCATGCACTCCTGGGTGACTGTCGGCTTTCCCCTATTTTCTAGTTTAAAAGCTTCTCTATCTCTTTTTAAAAGGTTTTTGCCAGCAGTCTGGTCCCATCCTGATTAAGGTGAAGCCCATCCCTTCGGAAGAGCCCCCCCTTTCCCCAGAATGTTCCCCAGTTCCTAACAAATCCAAAACCCTCATCCTTGCACCATTGTCTCATCCACGCATTGAGACTCCGGAGCTCCGCCTGTCTTTTGGGTCCTGCACGTGGAACAGGAAGCATTTCGGAGAACGCTATCCTGGAAGTTCTGGATTTCAACTTCAACTTCCCTACCACATTTTCCTATGTCATTGGTACCAACATGTACCAAGACAGCAGACTCCACCCCAGCACTATCTATGATCCTATCTAGGTGGTGCGTGAGGTCCGCTACCTTCGCACCAGGCAGGCATGTTACCAGGCGATCCTCACGTCCACCAGCCACCCAACTATCTACATTCCTAATGATTGAATCACCAACTATAACAGCTGTCCTGACCCTCCCCTCATGGGGACATGGCCCTGGAGAAACGTCCTCAGTGCGAGAGGGTTTTACATCACCTGGAGGACAGGTCCTAGTTACAGGATCACTTCCTGCCACACCAGGGTAATGCTCTTCTGTCACGTGACCTCTCTCCTCCATGGCAACAGGGATGCTGCCAGACTGGAGGTGGGACTTCAGGACTATATCCCTGTAGGTCTCGTCCATGTACTTCTCTGTCTTTCTTATGTCTTCCAGGTCTGCTACTCTAGCCTCTAGAGAACGGACTCGTTCCCTGAGAGCAAAGAGTTCTTTGCACTTAGTGCATACGTAAGACCTCTCACCAACTGGGAGAAAATCATACATGTGACACTCAATGCAAAAGACCGGAGAACCCCCATCTCGTTGCTGGACTTCTGTCTGCATCTTAGTTTAAAGCTTGTGTTTAGGTCTTTTAAATTCTGTATATAATAAGGATTGGTGTAGATGCTTATACCAATAAAAGTGTATCTAATACCCCTAATACACCTTGTGTACCTGAAGCTTAAGTAATTAATCTCAGGTCCTCTGTGTATGACTGATTTGGATAACGAGCTGCATCTGAGAGCAGCCCCTTTCCTCTAAGATGTGCAAGTACCTATAAAACTACAATTACCCCAGGGGTGGGTGGGTGCCGGGGAGGGAGGGAGGGAGATAAGTCCTATTAAAGAGGGCAGTTACAAGGTACCCTGTCCTGAACCCTCAGCAGGGGGGAGGGGGGTACCACACAAAGCCCAGTTAGTTGAGAGAGGCAAGGTAAGTTATAACTGAGAAGGCTGAACTAGCACACCACTAAGACAAACAATAAATAATTAAATAAACAGTTAGACAAACAATAAATAATTAATAAACAGCTAGAACTCACAGCAAGGTGTCACAGGAGGCAATATCCACTTCTCTAGCAGAGCACTGTAAAAAGCACTGCTCTTCTCTGATCAGAGAAAAGCAGACTAAAACAGACAATGCACACGTGGAGGAAACAGGAAGAAGGCTACACAATACGTCAGCAGGGGGGGAGGGGGAGGATTCACTCAGGCAGGCTAGGACAGGAAAAAAAGTTTAACACAGAGCAGGTTCTGGGGAGAGAGATTTAATTTAAAATGAACAGTTAACCTGGCTACCACACAAAGCCCAGTTAGTTTAGAGAGGCAAGGTAAGTTATAACTGAGAAGGCTGAACTAGCACACCACTAAGACAAACAATAAATAATTAAATAAACAGACAAACAATAAATAATTAATAAACAGCTAGAACTCACAGCAAGGTGTCACAGGAGGCAATATCCACTTCTCTAGCAGAGCACTGTAAAAAGCACTGCTCTTCTCTGATCAGAGAAAAGCAGACTAAAACAGACTATGCACACGTGGAGGAAACAGGAAGAAGGCTACACAATACCTCAGCAGGGGGGGGGGGGAGGATTCACTCAGGCAGGCTAGGACAGGAAAAAAAGTTTAACACAGAGCAGGTTCTGGGGAGAGAGATTTAATTTAAAATGAACAGTTAACCTGGCTACCACACAAAGCCCAGTTAGTTGAGAGAGGCAAGGTAAGTTATAACTGAGAAGGCTGAACTAGCACACCACTAAGACAAACAATAAATAATTAAATAAAAAGTTAGACAAACAATAAATAATTAATAAACATCTAGAACTCATAGCATGGTGTCACAGGAGGAAATATCCACTTCTCTAGCAGAGCACTGTAAAAAGCACTGCTCTTCTCTGATCAGAGAAAAGCAGACTAAAACAGACTATGCACACGTGGAGGAAACAGGAAGAAGGCTACACAATACCTCAGCGGGGGGGGGGGGGAGGATTCACTCAGGCAGGCTAGGACAGGAAAAAAAGTTTAACACAGAGCAGGTTCTGGGGAGAGAGATTTAATTTAAAATGTACAGTTAACCTGGCTACCACACAAAGCCCAGTTAGTTGAGAGAGGCAAGGTAAGTTATAACTGAGAAGGCTGAACTAGCACACCACTATGACAAACAATAAATAATTAAATAAACAGTTAGACAAACAATAAATAATTAATAAACAGCTAGAACTCACAGCAAGGTGTCACAGGAGGAAATATCCACTTCTCTAGCAGAGCACTGTAAAAAGCACTGCTCTTCTCTGATCAGAGAAAAGCAGACTAAAACAGACTATGCACACGTGGAGGAAACAGGAAGAAGGCTACACAATACCTCAGCAGGGGGGGGGGGAAGGGGGAGGATTCACTCAGGCAGGCTAGGACAGGAAAAAAAGTTTAACACAGAGCAGGTTCTGGGGAGAGAGATTTAATTTAAAATGAACAGTTAACCTGGCTACCACACAAAGCCCAGTTAGTTGAGAGAGGCAAGGTAAGTTATAACTGAGAAGGCTGAACTAGCACACCACTAAGACAAACAATAAATAATTAAATAAACAGTTAGACAAAGAATAAATAATTAATAAACAGCTAGAACTCACAGCAAGGTGTCACAGGAGGCAATATCCACTTCTCTAGCAGAGCACTGTAAAAAGCACTGCTCTTCTCTGATCAGAGAAAAGCAGACTATTGTCAACCTTCTTTCTACATGCAGGGTGACAGGACTTTGGCCAATTTCTTATGGAAGAATAAGAGACCACAAATAGCTTTATCCACCCTAAAGCTCTCTAAGAGAAGGGGGGAGGGGTTAAGTTTCCCGACTTCAGGACTTATCATACTGCCACGCTCCTGCATTATGGTGTGGAATGGCTAGATGAAAAATCTGACTCGCCATGGACTGAAATAGAAAAAATACTTGCAAAACCATTTCAATTGGCAATATTGCCAACCTTGGTTGTACCTCACTCCAAACTAATTGTTCCTTTATTAACTAGTACAACTAGTACCATGAGGGAGTTGGATGCATGTTGTGCATTTTCATACTCTAACTCAAAAAAATCTTCACTATGATTCAATTAATTAGTGAGGGTAAGCGGTAAGAAAATTTTCTAGAAGGGATGAGTAGAGAAAGGCATCCACTGTGTAGGCCAAGTGTTGATTGATGGTGTTACTGCATGTCCAGACTATTTGATATCAACCTTTTGCCTGTTGCCTACCCAGGCTTGCAAGGTTGGATCCTTGAATCTGACAGAGGACACGCCCTGGTCCCAGGGAATGTGTCCTTCATCGGATATGCCCTCTCTATGTGAGAAGATTAGAGCAAATGGACAAATTACCTCTGTATACCACAGTTTATTAAATGATCATAAAGGCGCTACTCTTTCTGGGATATGTAGAATTTGGGAATTTGAGACAGAGTCTGCAAGGGATGATATCAATTGGAAAACTTGTTGGAGTCGACAGACTCCCACTCTGTCCAGTAGTCTTTCACAATCATTCTTTTTCCTGGCATATCGTGCCTTTTGGACCACTACAAATGTATAGAGCATGTCTTTTGCAATCAGGCAGTTACCGGCGTTGCTCCACTGAGATTGGGACCTTGTCACATATGATATACAACTGGCCATCTTTTAAGGCTTTTTGGAGTGAAGTTTTAAAGTATATATGCACAATTTTCCATTTAAAGATAGATGTATCCATGCAAATAATTCTGTTCCGTTCTAGTGGCCTTTCAAAATTTGACAGCCTTTTATTTGATTTAATGACCGCGGTAGTTATACAACATATTCTTAACAACTGGAAAATCTCTACTGGCTTGAACACAACATTTTGGTGGCACGCAGTATGTTTAGCAAGTAAGATGGAGAGTGCCGCTTCCATATCCTCTAGTAATATACTTGAGGTTGCGAGGGTATGGAGGACTCTTGATAATTAAATTTCTGTTAGACAATGATGGTTGAAGTTTCCTTGTATGTTTTTTTTTCTGGGGTTTTTGTTCTCTATATTTGAAAAATTGTAACTCAATGTACTTAATCCTTTCATGTTTTAAAGATTAAAATAAAACTAAATAAAATAAAACTCAATGTACATGTTTTAAAGATGAAAATAAAACATTTTAAAAAAATAAAAAAGAAGAATCTTGCTCTACTCCAGAGGATTCTTTTTAATAGAACACCTTTATCGAGTGAAATCCCCCAAATCAAATATTTACAAAGGACCAAAAGGAAAAAGCAAAAATAGAGAAGTTTAACCAAGATCCAGATCCTTTCTTTATCACTTTTAGATACACATTAGATCTCTTTTCCTGGTCTCCATCTGGGGTTCTCTTCTGAGGTACTGGATGGATCCCTCTCTGCTTTTTTCTTTAAGGTACTGGACTGGGTACCCCAGACTCCTCAAGATCTCCTGCAAGACACTGTCATATAAAACACATTCCAGAATTCATAATCCCTTCCTCAGTACTTTAGACAAATATTTTAAGTAATAGTGCTACTGGATCTTCAATAAGAACATCTCAAATCATTCCACAAAATACCTCCCTTGGATAGAAGAAAAAATAAGGAAAATTACTGGGTCATTTTAGAAGCCCTATTCATGATTTGGACATCTAAAAATGGCCGTTCAGATGTCCCAATCACATCCATGTCCCAAGAGCTCTTTTAGAATGATCCAAACATAATGTGTCAGGCGTGATCACATCTATGTTGCATGTGGGTGTGGCAGAGGCATGTCCGGGGTGTTTCAAAATGGATACACATGTGTGTTTGAGTTCAGAATGGGCCCGCACATTTAAAACTGACAGCAGACACATCCATATCCATACCAGCTCCTGAGTATGACTAGACATTGGAAACGTGCCTGTTTCTGACAGCTCTCAACAGTACAATGATGAGGCGAATACCCCCTCATTATTTTTTGCCAACTCAAAGAAACTTAGTAGGTACATTTTGTTATGTTTAAGTGTCATCAAGTCAATGCTGACTACTGGCGATCCAGCAGTCCCTAGGTTTTCCTGGCAAGGCCTTTTCTTCTGAGGCAATGGAGATAAAGTGACTTGGCCAAGGTCACAAGGAGCACCAGTGGGAATGAAACCCAGATCACTTGGGTTGAGGGCTACTCCTCCACAAGTACATAGCTGCATAGCGAGGCCTTATTGTCTGCCTCTATGCTACTACACGTTTACTGTATGTAGCTGATGCATTACTACAGCTTTGCCATCCTAAATGAGCCTGGTCTCATCTGATCTCAGAAGTTAAGCAGGGTCGGGCATGGTTAGTACATGGACAGGAGTCCACCTTGAAAAACCAGGTGCTGTAGACACTGCATGGAAGAAAGGCCTGACAATCTACTTCCAGTACGCACACAGGGGCTGGGTCACCAGGAGTCAGCAACAATACACAACACACACGCCACAAACATCTATAACTCGCATATTCATCTTTCTGAAATCAGATGGTTTTGTGCATATGTCTTACCCCTTAATCTGCATATCATCATCCTGCCTATATCACAACAGGTATGTTTATCTTTTGGGGCATAGACAGGGCAATTTTAGATGGTATTTACACATGTCCACCTTTATTGCTGCCTCTCCCACAGAAATTCAGATGTTTTGACATGGACGTCCCAGATTTCACCTAACGGCCTTTCTAAAATGTTCCTTAGAAGTAGCAAAATCTCTTCTCAAACACACTCCTGTCTGATACACCAGAATATAGTCACTCTCACTCAGAATGGACTTTCTAGGGGTAAAAAAGGGGTGTATCATATAGATTCCACTCAACCACGGAGGATTATTAAAAGGTTACACTGGTTCTTCTCTCCAGACCCTTCCATAGGTCTGTACCTTTTCAAATGTTCTCCCTTGATTGGTTTAGGGTTGCCAACTTTTTCACCGAGAAAAACCCGACACCTGTGGCTCGCCATGCTCCACCCATTCTCCGCCCCTAGTCCCACCCCTGCCCCGCCCCCAAGCCCCACCCACAAAAATTACCGAGGATTCAGTCACACCCCCCCTCAGTGCTGGTTCACTCACCCCCCCTCCCCTCAGTGCTGGTTCACTCACTCACCCCCCCTGCTGACTCACTCACCCCCCTCCCCTGCTGGTTCACTCACTCACCCCCCCTCCCCTGCTGGTTCACTCACACCACCCCTCCCCTCCCCTCCCTGCTGGTTCACTCACCCACCCCTCTGTCACTCACTCACCCCCTCCCCTGCTGGTTCACTCACACCAACCCCCCTCCCCTGCTGGTTCACACCAATCCCCCTCCCCTGCTGGTTCACTCACACCACCCCCCCTCCATTGCTGGTTCACTCACCCACCCCCTGTCACTTACTCACCCCTCCTGCTGGGTCACTCACTCACCCCCCTCCCCTGCTGGTTCACTCACACCAACCCCCCCCCCCCTCCACTGCTGGTTCACTCACACCAACCCCACCCCTCCACTGCTGGTTCACTCACACCACCACCACCCCCCTTGCTGGTTCACTCACACCCCCCCCTTGCTGGTTCACTCACACCACCCCCCCCCCCTTGCTGGTTCACTCACACCACCACCCCCCCCCCCCTTGCTGGTTCACTCACACCACCACCTCCCCCCTTGCTGGTTCACTCACACCACCACCCCCCCTTGCTGGTTCACTCACAACCCCCCCCCCCCCTTGCTGGTTCACTCACACCATCACCCCCCCTCCCTCTGCCCAAGCCGCTGCTTCTGCTTTGTACAGAGCAGCGGCTGCAATACACTTACTTTGAAAACTAAAGACAAACTGTGTAAGGAGCCCTCCGGTCATCGCAGAGCCCGAGGAAGTGATGTCATGGGGGCGGGCTCCTCACAGGTTGTCTTTCCTTTTCAAATTAACTTTATTGCTGCTAAAGTTAATTTGAAAAGGAAAGACAACCTGTGAGGAGCCCGCCCCCATGAATCACTTCCTCGGGCTCTGCGATGACCGGAGGGCTCCTCACACAGTTTATCTTTAGTTTTCAATGTAAGTGTATTGCAGCCGCTGCTCTGTACAAAGCAGAAGCAGCGGCTGCACTGCTATGGGGAATCGCGTTCGCATTCGCGCCGCAGACTTCGGCACAAAAGCCGTTTTTTTGCTCTGGCCGCTCCCGATCTTGCGGCCAGAGCAAAAAACCGGCTTTTCAATGGCCGGTTTTACATCTGTGCCGGCAGCCGGTCTGGCCATGGAAAAACCGGCCAGCCTGGCTGAAAACTGGCCAGTTGGCAACCCTAGATTGGTTAGGCATATATGGCCTAGGACAACTCCTCTCCCTGTACAAGGCCTAGCCAGCCATGAAGAGAGGCAGCTCCCTGCCTCTCCTTAACATCTCAAAAATTTAAAGAACAATGGCCTCCCAGCCCCATATGCTGGGGCCTTAAATAATTCCCTCAAAACGTAGTCAGGGGTACATAGGCCCAATTCCTATTCCATCATATCCAGACTGATACAAGGGTACTAGACACCCTAGGTAAATCTTCAGACTTGTGCTATGCCCCTCCCCCCTCCCACCACCATGACCTTAACTTACTACAAGCCACTAGCAGAGAACACTATTAATGCTACAGCTTCCAGAGACTGGTAATCTTCTTTAAGTGACCTGAGGTGCCAGAGCTTATGCCATGGCTCTCCACTGCTCTGTCTGGACTTAAATACTGGCAGTGCAAGCATGTTCTAAATAGATGCTTGTGACTCCAGTACATCTTGCTGCTAATTTCGTGCTTGTAGCCAAGTACATCTTGATGCTAATCTCATGCATCACAACATTAACAGCAGGATATGATGGGCTGTAAGCATGTGTTGAATGTGCTTGCACTGCCAGTGCCGAAATCGAGGTAGAGTGCTGGGAAGCTGCTGTATAAGCTCCTGATGTTCTGCCCAGGCCAGCAGAGTCTTTGACTGGCTGGGCCTGCAGGATTCCCGATAGCAATGCCGCTCCACCTGGCCTACTCAACTGCCTCTTCAGCTGGCCGGGCTTGTGAATCACCTTTGCCACACAGCTTTTGTTCAGCTTGACAGTCTGATCTCCCTGTTTATGCTTCCCCTCCCCCCCAAAAAAAAATCCAGGTGCTCTAGGCAACCATATAATTTTTTTAATGGTAGCACTGGCCCTGCATCATATCATTCACAGGTTTCTGTGGGAGGGGGGCCTCCAGAATTTTCCATTTTTTAATAATTCCCGGGGTCTTTTTCCAAAGTTATTCAAAGGAAGAAGGCTATAAGAACATTTGGATGTGTTTGGATACCCCCTGAGGCATTGTCAGATCCATAGTTATAAAGTGGAAACAGTTTGGCACCACTAAGATGCCACCTTGATCAGATCATTCCTCCAAAGTCAGTAGCCATGGGTTAAGGAAACTATGAGGAAAGTCACTGTGAGTTCTAAGATTACTTTAAAAGAACTACGGATGTACAGTCAAACCTCGGTTTTCATGATTAATCCGTTCGAAAAAGTCTGACTAAAACCGAAACATATGAAAACTGAAGCAATATTTCCCATAAGAAATAATGTAAATCCAATTAATCCGTTCCAGACACCCAAAAATATTCACAAAAAATACATTTTATAGAGAATAACTATATTTTTACATACAGAAAACAATGAGAAATAAATATAAATGACTAATGAAATGGATAAATGAACATTTAACATCACTGAAAGCAAGCTAAGTACAGTACTGTACAGTACAGTATGTTAACATCTGGCCTTAGCCACCCCTGACAAGCTGCTGTGCCCAGCTCTCTTCGGAATCACATTGAATTCAGTCCATTAAAATACCTTTACATTATCTGCTCAATGCTTCAGAATGGCAGAAAATCTTAATGATATAGCTTCAGACGTACCCTGCAAGAGAAAGAACTGCCTCCCACATTCATGCAACATCTCCTGCTTACGTTGACAGCTTTTCTTCCCTGCTACCGGGACAAAATCTCAGTCAAAAGACATTGAAAACCGAAGCAATGCATGAAAACCGGGACAAAATCTCAGTCAGAAAAGACGTTGAAAACCGAAGCGTATGAAAACCGGGGCAAATGAAAACCGAGGTTTGACTGTATTTGGATGGAGGCAATATGGACTCTTTAACAGTTTCAAGATTACTCCACAAACATGGTAAGAAGGAAACCAGTAGTGAGGAAAAGCCATATGATGTGCGGCCTTGCATTTGAAAAGAAATGTATGTGGGAGAAGATTTTGTGGTCTGATGAGATCTAAATGGAATTTTTTTATTTCGGCAGTAAACAATATGTGTTCCATAAGAGAAACACACCAACCTGCTGACACCATCCCTACAGTAAAGCATGGTAGTGGCAGCATAATACTGTGGGGCTGCTTTGCAGCAGATAGGACAGGAAGACTTGTGAAGACCAAGGGAAAGATGGATGATGTAAAGTACAGGAAGATCCTGGAAGAAAACCTGTTCCAGTCTTCCACAAACTGGGGAAACTTCTCACTTTTTAATGGAGGAATGATCTAAGCACAAAGGAAAAGCATGGTATCTCTGCGTATTACTACGCAGATGATATATTTCTCCTTCATCACACAAATTCTCATGCCCCTGATATCACTCCACTGAACACTTGTCTCTCCGCTGTAGCATCTTGGTTTCCATCTAATTTCTTACATGTCAACCCTTCTAAGTCCTTTGCTATTTGTTTTACTTTTGGGAGCCCCTCCCCCACTTCTGCTCCGCTACTGTCTTCTCAGCCTATTCCTCTCGTCTCTTCTCTTCGGTATTTGGGTGTCATTCTCGATTCTTCTTTCTCTTTTAAGGAGCACATTTCTTTGGTTGTTCAACGTTCCTTCTTCTCTTTAAAACAACTGCATGCTGTTCGTCCTTTCCTTTCCCCCTCCGCTCTGACTACCTTGTTTCTCTCTCTTGTCATGTCTCGTCTTGATTATTGTAATGTCTCCTTGGCAGGCCTACCCCAGTCCCAACTCACCCGCCTCCAACGTATCCAAAATACTGCTGCACGTATCCCGACTTAAGCTTCCGGTTTTGATCATGTCACCCCCCTCCTTCTTCGTCTGCACTGGCTCCTTATCTCCTATCGTATCCAGTATAAGTTCCTTATCTTTGTCCACAGATCAATTCACACAGGCACTCCCCTTTACCTTGCTGATCAGGTTCATCTACACACGTCTCATCGTCCCCTCCCCAAGCACACCTGGAATCTACCCGTTCATCTGCTTTTTCCTTCCTGGGCCCAAAACTCTGGAACTCGCTCCCCTCCACCCTCCGCCTAGAACTATCATTCAAATCTTTCAAGGCTAAATTAAAAACCCACCTCTTCTGTCTAGCATTCGACCTTCCTCCTCCCTCCTTGCCCCTTTCCCCTCCTCCTCGCTGACGCACAAGTTACTGCTTTTCTCCTTATGCTCTTTATCTCTCTGTCCTGCTTTGATTTTTAAATGGCGTTCCTTTCTATATATCTGCAGCTTTTAATTTTTAATTATAAACCACCCAGAAGCGTCTGTTATGGGCGGTATAACCAGGGCCAACCCGTCCATTGAGCGAGAATGTTTTTTGCACAGGGCCCCGCGCAAAGAACATTCTGCATAGCTAGATTTAAAAAAAAAAAAGCTGGCTGCTGCCGCTTCCACTGTGGCAGCGACAGGGTCAAGTGTCCCGCGGGGCCCCCCCTGCCTGGCAGAGCCCTCCCTCCCTGCATCAGCTCCCTCTCGCGCTGGCTTTCAGAGCCACGAAGGGAGAGTTTCCCTTTCATGGCTCTGTTAAGGACAAATGGACCGCAGATGATGGAGAGTTAGCAGAAGACATGAAGAAACCAGAAGAAAGTGGCTGGAGAAATTGCAACTGAAAAAAAAATGCACAAAAGGTAGAAAGATATCTCTTTATTTTGAATTTATTAACTGGAATATGTCAGCTCTGGGAAATGTGCATCATTAACGTCTGCGCTTTGTTTAGTACAAGAGGAAATTAATTTATAGTTTTATTTCTACAGTGTTGTTGTACATTCCAAGTTTGGCTTTTGGGGTTCCCAGTTTAATTATTGCCTTCCTGTTTCTAAATTGTGATTCCTTGTATGGTGATGGTCTATGTTCTGCATGTGTAACTGAGCTGAGGTATTCTGTTTATGTAATTCCTATTTGACATTGCCACTTGTTCTCTTTCCCCAGTAGGTCATGTATTGTTGTTCTCTGAAATGTATTGGTTTAATATTTGCAGTGTTGCCCTTTTGATAGGTAGGGTATGGTGCTTTGTGAGTCCTGGTAATGCTGTTAGGATACGGCGGGTTTGCTATGGGTTCTAAATGGGCAGTGTTTGTAGTGGTTCCTAATGTGCCTGGCGGTTGGCACTGGATTATAGTAATGTAGAAATCTTTTAGTCTTTCTTTATCCATACACTCATTAAGAGGCATGTTTACTAAAAGTTAGTGTATGGTAACGTTATGCAAATATTTATGCAAATGAGGCCCCGCACCGAGTCTCCGCACATGGCCCCGCACCCCCGTTGGGCCGCCCCTGGGTATAACAAGTTTTAAATAAACATAAACATAAACAATGAAAGTGGCTCAGCAAGAGGAGCTGAGACCTAAATCTAATAGAAAATTTGTAGTGACACTTGAAGTTTGCAGTCCACAGACTACTTTAAAAAGTTTAAATTAATCTACCAAGAAGAATAAGCATACACTGTACCATCATCTTGTGCAAAGTTGGTAGATGTTTATCCTTAATGATGTGTGGATGTTATTGCTGCAAAAGGTGTTTCTGCTAGGGATGTGCATTCATGAGTACCCATTCAGTTCATTTGGGGATCTAAAAGTTTAAAGTGCACACAAATCAATTCAAAGCATTTATACCTATGAATTAATGTGCATACAATCGTCTTGGATGCTTTAAATGGATCTAGTAGAACTACAATGCATGCCAAAAGAAAGAATATATGAAACACCACCAAAAAATGGCAGAAAATTGGAAAAAATTGCTTTAAATGAGCACAAACTGAACTCTTTTGGCAGTGTGTTTCTAACAAATCAAGGGATATGAAGATTTACAGTATACCATTAAGACGCTTTGGTTTCTTATTCTTTATTTTCTTTAGTACTGTTTGAACATTTCTATAATTGTTGCTTCACATTGAAAGTGTACAACATTTTGTGTAGATCAGTGAAACAAACTCCTACTTTAATGCATTTTGAATTGCATTTTTTCAGATAGCAGAATGTGAAAAATGCAGAAGGGTGTGAACATTTTTTTTATAAAGGACACTATTTAGAATTGGCTATACGAAACCATACACCTGTTTGAAATAGGATGTTGATATTTGTTTTAAACTGAAGATTTTAATATGTAATGACAAGACAGCAGCTGTTTACAATGCTGGTATGTTCTTGTGATTAGAGGATTAGATACTTTACATTCTTATAACAGGCGTTTTCTCATACCAGAGTTTTTATATTTTGCTTTCTATCCTTCTGATACCACTTTGTAAGCGAACATAAATATGAACAAAAAAAGATTCAATCTAAGAAATTTTTTGAATATCCAAAATATAGATCAGAGAAATGGAGGAGTAGCCTAGAGGTTAGAGCAGCTGGTTAAAAAACTAGGAAAGCCACAGTTCAAATGAAGCTGATGCTGCTAGTGACCTTGGACAAGTCACTTCACCTTTCACTGCCCTCAGGTGCAAACATAGGGGCCTATTTACTAAATATTTTCTCTGATTTAGGGAGAATTTTATGTCACGACTAGATTTATGCATGCATTTTTGTGCGTAACTCTGGGTATTTTAGTCATATACATATGTAAATGGACATTTAGTTGCATATTTGATGTGGCTGCTATTCTAAAAATACACTCGTCAAGTTGATAGCATGTACTTTCAGTTGGGTGTGTATAGGGGGCAGAGTTTGAGCAGAGCATGGATAGAGTGCAATTATAAAATGCTACAATTATTTGCATTCTTGAAAAATCTAGGTGTGGGTATGTACACCAGCCATAGGGCTGGCATAAATGCTCGCAGCTTAAATTTATGCACTTACACCCCTATTTTCTAAAGTATCTGCATACTTTACTTTATAAAATAGGTATGAAATGGGAGCCTAAAAACAGAGGTATCGGAATGCTGTTTTCCATGAGGGGGCCAAGCTCTGCCTCTGAGCTAGCTGAACTCCATGTGGCTGCAATCGCTAGCCTTTCCCTCTTGTCTGCCCATGAGGATCCGATCTCCCACGGGCAGACAGAAGGGGTCAGTGTCGCAATTGCCAGGGGATGGGATCCTCGAGGGCAGCCTGCTACTTGCCAGATTGCGATCGTCGGCCTTCCCCTACTTCTGCTCATGGGAGATTGGATCCCCGTGGACTGAAGTAGGGGACTTCCTGATCTCAGCAGCAAAGTTTTGGTGTGGCCAGGACCCCTGTGGCCCACCCCTTTCTGATACGTATGCCTAGAAATGCACATTAATCTAGGTGTGCCTTATAAAATTACTCTTCATGTACCTATAGGAAGAATGCTTATTAAATAGGGCCATAAAAGACTGTAAACCCTTAGGAGACAAGAAAATGCCCACTATATTAGAATATAACGCCATACATATTCTGTGGCAGTGGCCAGAGCTACTAAAGAGGCTGGACACCAGCACGTTAAATTAAAACTGGATAGTCAATGCCAGCGACCAGTGCTCAATATCCAATTTTCTCAGATTGTAGGTTAGCCATCCGATCAGCAGCGATATTCAGCCACTAACTATATTGCAAAACTGCATAAGGTTAGGGCAGTCTTTCATCTGTCCTAACTGTATGCAGTTTGTCTATATGGTTAGTGGCTGAATATCACCACTAACTGCATAGCTGCTGGTGCTGCCCACATTCCACCCACGGAATGCCCCAGCACTATCCAAATAGCGCTGGGGCATTTAACCCGGCTAGTAAGGCATATTCAGCGGCAGCATAGCACTGATAAGGCAGGAGAGGCTGGGGAATACATACAATGTATGCAGTGCATGCAAATTTCTCTCATGCATAGTCACTGTGGCTATCCTCAAAAATAGACTGGCTTGGTGTGTCCCGAGCACGGGGTTGAGAACCCCTGGTATAAAGATATCTACAATTTCTTTCCTGAGTAAATACATTTGCTACTAGATTGTTTTTTATTTTGATAGTATAACTTTAACAAAAACTACAAGAGCAAAAACAAGGATGAGCAAATATAAATATAAAAAGGGGAAACTCATTAGAGATAAATTGCAATAAATCAAAAACTTAAAGACAACAAATAATTAAAAATATGAAAAATTAAGGCGAGCTAAGGTGGTACTGAATGAATGGAGTTTAACATGTTGCAAGCACTCTGGATGACTCTATATCGGCAATAACTTCTCATTATAACTGTGATCCTTAGGGGCAAATATAATGGGAATATCTGGGTCTTTTCTCTGGACTCCTCAAATCTACCTGTTTCCATGCAGATAATGCTGGATGGGTTTTTGCAACAAGTCACGGAGGGATTTTCATTGGTGGCCAGTATCGCTGGAGGGTCTGAGGTCTCCCTGAATACCACAGTTCCTCAGTGCATCCTGGAAGTATGCCTTCTATGATGTCAAGAGCCAGTGCAGATACTGGAATTGCCATCATATTGCAGAAACCCATCAACATCTAGTGTAGTGAAAAGTCATGTCCTACTGTTTCTGTGCTGGTTTTGTACTACAAATTGCTTTCTTTGCTGTAATTTTTTCTCTATACCTTTCATACTTAATAGGAGGGCTGAGAGTATTCACCATCTCCACTGCTGTCTAATTACCATCAAGTCCACCAAAGGGAGCACCACACCACGTCAGTGAGAATTTACCTAGCAACAGATGATGTCAACAGAGGAACACGTCAAATTTTCCCGCGTTTAAGTAGAGCGCAAGTGCGGGCGTTCTTTATGCAGATATTTTCAGAACGAACTGATGGTAGTTTCTTTAGTGAAAGATTCCCCGATATTTGCAATGTAAGTGCTATTGGAATAGTTTAGTGGCTTTTACATGCTGACCAAGGGGAGTATATACATGTAGAATTTTACTGCTGATGTTTTAATCCTCGTTGTTAAAAGATTCAAGGTACAGATGGTTTGATTTAAGTAGAGAAAATACAGTTGAAGAATTTGAAATATGAGTCAGGTATTTATATCTTTAAAACTATTCATGTATGGTCAGCATATATATGGAGACGGTAACATTCCATGATAGAATATAATGAAATGTGGAGGGTTCAGTGATTGTTAGGTATTTTGCACTAGCAAAATGGTAGTATACGTTTGAGAAAGAAAATCTTAGGAGGGTTTCAGGAGGGAGCAAAATGCAACTGATCTGTCACCTTTCTGGGCGTAATGATTATGAAAACGAGAACATTTTCAACTCGGGAGCAGCTAAGAAGTCTTCTGATAATAGATTACCTTTTTTGCTCCCTTTCTAGATAATTATTAAATGCATTGAGTTTTTAAGAAATAATGTACTCAATGAGTATTCGCTGAATGATGATGAGTTTTTTCCATTGTATGTCATAAATGAGTGATTGATAATGATCGAATACGCCATGTCAAATTTAATGTAATTTAGAATAAGGGTACTGATCCAAATATAAATATAGAATAAACGTTTTAGTATGACAACATGCACCGGATGCTTCCTGCCTATCCGCCCGTTTTTCTCGATCCAAGTTTTGCGAACGGCTAGACAATGTGAGAAACAGACGATATACGTTATATCCCATCTCAGGATGCGAGATAATTTGACAGTTGAAATGCCCCATGAGGGAGCTTTTATTATAGTGCAGATGATAGAGCCTATGATGACGAAACCTTTTTTGTCTTCAATTATAGAGAAGACGTCTGATTGGCTCTTACAAAAGTATCCAGGTTGAGCCGAGCATATCGATCGTAAGAACGGGTATGGAGCTTATATTACAAAATATTTTATAATGTGGTTAAAGGTGCTTTTTAAATATTTATACGCTAGGATTTTAAGTTTTTATGTATTTATATTCTTATAGTGTATAATTTCATTATGAGCTACCCATGGTGATGGTTACTATGTGTATAGATGGCAGAGACACAAAAATCTCTTAGGTTTCTATAGACCCCCCTTTTTTTGCTGTTAGGAGTCTATTATAAATGGTGATAATGGTGAATTCAAAATAGTGTAGTATTTTAAGTATTTATGTATTTATTATTTTATAATTTTATTGAGTTTTTTATTAGCTGCTCTTGATTATTCTCATGGTGTCCAATGACACCTGTTTCTACCGACTCACTCCTTGTTTGGCCTTTGCTAGTTTATTATGACTATAACAACAATTTTGTGGACACACATAGTGTAATGATGCATCCAAAATGTTAGAATCAGTATCTTAAGTATATATTTAAGATTTTATGACTTTAGCGATTTGGTATGAGCTGTTTTTTTGATTAGTTTTATTGTGTTTATTGACAATTGTTTTTATTAACTCACTCCTTTTGCTTTTATCAGCTTATCATGATGGTTATCATAACACTGAAGTGATTACACATAGCGTAATGAATTCTATATTAGTCACCTGAATTTTCAAATATCCTTTCAATGATCTTCACTTATGGAAAAATGCTTTTTAGTTTTTAATCTTTAAATGGCTGTTTTATATACATGGTTTTATATTATTTATAGTATTTACATGTATTTTTATATATACGGTTAATGTTCTGGTTTTAACTGTATTGGTTTTACATATTTACGATGTTTATATATTTATACATATTTTTTTAATGATTTCATATGTGTTATTATTATTACTTTATTTGTATGTATTGTGTTTATGTTCATTTGTATACAGCATGCCTGAATCCCCTGAGGAAGTGAATACGAAACACGGCCTGTGTCGGGCTCTCAGGTTGTTGAATTGTTGAATAAAAGTATCCTTCCAATTTTGAACCATGTATTATTGACTGGGTGTAATTACCATCAAGACCACACCCCCTGCTGCTCAGAAGGGCTGAGAGTATTCAAAGTCTCCACCACCGCCTAATTACCATCAAGACCACATCCTCTGCAACTCAGGTGACATCTACAATGCCTACGTTAAAGTTTTCTGCACAGTAGTGGTTTGCTGCTTTGATGTATTGTTTCTCTGCCGAGTTTGTACTACAAATTACTTTCTTTGTTGGAATTTTTTTCTGTATGCCTCTCATACTTACCAGGACCATCAAGACCATGCCCCCTGCCATTCAGATGCTGTCTACAAATGCCTGGATCAAAGCTCTATTCTATCTTATAATGGCGTTCTTTTCCTATTTCCACAAATGATATTATTGTAAACCGCTTGAATGCCTTTTGGCCTAAGCGGTATATCAAATGATTAATAAACATAAACATAAACATTGACCCAAGGAGCAGGTCACATTCCTTGGGCGAGGTCCTTAGGGCGAATCCTAGGTCAAGCCTTGGGGCATGTTCTCTAACCCCTTTTCTATCCTATCTAGACACCATTTTTCTCTGGATACTGTTTCTGCATCCAGGCTGTGTTTTACTGGCCATTATGGACATCTCCCATCACCTCCCGACTCATTTGATAGCCTCACCTGCCAAAACTATTCCTGTCATAAGAACATAAGATATGCCATACTGGGTCAGACCAAGGTCCATCAAGCCCAGTATCCTGTTTCCAACAGTGGCCAATCTAGGTCATAAGTACCTAGCAGTCTCCCCAAAAGACACAGGTTCCTCAATGCTTGTTTTGAGTCAAGCATTGATATCCTGGGTCCCTTTTAATAATGGTTTATGGACCTTTCCTCCAGGAACTTGTCCAAACCTTTTTTAAACACAGTTACACTAGCAGCTTTTACTACATCCTCCAGTAACAAATTCCAGAGTTTGATTACACGTTGAGTGAAAAAATATTTTCTTTTATTAGTCTTAAATAGGTTACCTTGTAGCTTCATTGCATGTCTCCTAGTCTTTTTATATTCTGACGACATAAACAATCGATCTACATTTACCCATTCTGCTCCATTCATTAATTTATAGACCTCTATCATATCTCCCCTCAATCGTCTCTTTTCCAGGTTGAAGAGCCCCAACCTTCTTAGCCTCTCTTCTTAGGAGTATCCTTCCATCCCCTTTACCATTTTGGTGGCTCTTCTCTGCACCTTTTCTAATAATGCTATATCCTTTTTAAGATACGGCGACCAGAATTGCACACAGTATTCAAGGTGCGATTGTACCATGGAATGATACAGAGGCATTATAATATCCTTTGTTTTATTTTCCATTTCTTTCCTTATGATACCTAGCATTCTATTTGCTCTCTTGGCCGCTGCTGCACACTGGGCAGAGGGTTTTAACATGTTATACACGATGACGCCTAAATTATTTTCCTGGCTGGTGGTTCCCAATGTGGAACCTTGCATCGTGTAACCATAGTTTGGATTGTTCTTTCCGAGGTGCATAACTTTGCACTTATCCAAATTAAATTTAATCTGCCATTTGGATGCCCAGTCTTCCAATTTATCAAGACCCTCTTGCAATTTTCCACAATCCTCTTGGGTTTTAACAACTTTAAATAGTTTTGTGTCATCTGCAAATTTGATAACCTCACTCGTTATTCCCTTTTCCAGGTCATTTATGAATATGTCAAAAAACAGCGGACCCAGCACAGATCTCTGGGGTACTCCACTATTCACCTTTTTCCATTGGGAAAATTGGCCATTTAGCCCTACACTCTGCTTTCTATCTTTTAACCAGTTTCTGATCCACAATAGTACACTGCCTCCTATCCCATGACTTTTTAGTTTTGCCAAAAGTCTCTGATGAGGGACTTTGTCAAAGGCTTTCTGAAAGTCCAGATACGCTATATCAACCGACTCACCTTTCTCTACCTGTTTATTCACACCTTCAAAAAACAACAGATTAGTAAGACAAAATCTTCCTTGTCTAAAGTCATGTTGGCTGTCTCACATTAAGCCATAACTATCTACACGATGAGTAATTTTGTTCTTTATAATGGTTTCTACCATTTTCCCTGTACTGATGTCAGGCTCACCGGTCTGTAGTTTCCTGGATCACCCCTGTAACCCCTTTTAAAAATTGGCATTACACTGGCGATCCTCCAATCTTCAGGTATTACAGATGATTTTAATGATAGTTCACAGATTACTAATAGAAGGTCTGTAATCTCATATTTCAGTTCTTTCAACACCCTTGGATGTATACCATCCAGTCCAGGTGATTTGCTACTCTTCAGCTTATCAAATAGTTTGTAATACATCTTCCCAGTGGATCGATATTTCTTTCAATTCCTCTGCAGTATCATCTTTAAATACCACTTCAGTCATGGGTAACATCCCTACATCTTCCTCAGTAAAGACTGAAGCAAAGAATTCATTCAGTCTCTCCACTATAGCCTTGTCCCCTCTTACTGCCCCTTTTACCCCTCTCTCATCTAATGGTCCAACTGACTCTCTCACAGGTTTTTTGCTTCGAATGTACTTGAAAAAGTCTTTATTACACGTTTTTGCTTTTTACAGCAAGTTTCTTCTTAAATTCTCTCTTTGCCTGCCTTATCAATGCTTTGCATCTAACTTGCCAGTGCTTCTGTTGTTTCCAGTTTTTGTCATTTGGCTCTTTTTTTCCATTTCCTAAAAGATGATTTTTTGGCAGCAACAACCTCTCTGACCTCACCTTTAAACCATGCTGGCAGTTTTCTGGACTTCCTTCCACTTTTCTTAAAGCATGGAATACTGCTGGTCTGGACTTCCAAGAAAGTATTTTTAACAACACCCAAGCTTTATGTAAATCTTTGACTTTTGAAACTGCTCTTTTAGTTTTTTTCTTAACTATTTTCCTCATTTTATCATAGTCTCCCTTTTGAAAGTTAAAAGGTAGTACTGTGGATTTCCTTACCATCCCTCCTCCATTAATTAAATCAAACGCGATCATGCTATGATCTCTATTGCCAAGTGGCTCCAACACCCTTATTTCTTGCACCAGATCTGGTGTTCCACTAAGGACTAAGTCCAAAATAGCTTCCCCTCTGGTTGGTTCATGAACCAGATGCTCCAAGAAGCAGTCATTTATTTAATCTAGAAACTTTATCTTCCTAGCATGTCTTGCAGGGACACTGACCCAGTCAATACCGGGGTAATTGAAATCACCCATTATTATTACCGTTCTGTAACTTTTGTTAGCTTCCCTAATTTCTTTGAGCATTTCATCATCCATTTGTTCATTCTGGCCAGGCGGTCGATAGTACAACCCAATTGCCATCACCTTCCCCTTTTTACATGGAATTTCAATCCATAGGGATTCTACAGAAAATTTTGTTTCCTGCAAAACTTTAATCTTTTGTGACTCAATGCCCTCTCTGACATAGAGCACAACCCCTCCACCAATTTGATCAGCTCTATCATTACAATATAGTTTGTACCACTGTTCCCTCTAAGCTGTGCGCGTGTGCGCGCGCACACATCTCACCGAGCGAGCGCACATACTTTACAACAGAGCGCACAAAAATTACGGTTCTGATTCTGATAGAAAACAACACAGACGTCTTAAAATTTAAAAGTTGATGTGTATTTACAGTTTTCACAAGTTCTACAATATTTTCTAGTGCAATCAATGTGGTGTACATACTGTATTCTGATGTGTAGTCAAATTTTAAAGTATTTAACTTCGAGTGTTGTTATGTGGCGCACAAAAATTTAACCTTCCTTCAAAAGCTGCACAGCTGATATTTTATGCGCACACAGCCTACAGAACATTAGAGGGAACATTGGTTTGTACCCAGGTATCACAGTGTCCCACTGGTTGTCCTCCTTCCACCATGTCTCTGAGATGCCAATCATATCTAACTTCTCATTTAGCGCTATATATTCTAACTCTCCCATCTTATTTTTTAGACTTCTAGCATTTGCATACAAGCATTTTAGAGACTGTATTTTATTCATATTAATCTGGTTATCGGTAGGCAGGGGCAATTTGGAATCTTTAAGCTCTGTCTGCTCTGTACTCAAGGGCATTTTGGCTACCTTTGTCTTTATTGGAACCTCTCTGCTGATGTGCCCTAACTTCATTTTTTTGGTAGTATCCTTCAAGGATACATTTTTCTGAACCATCCGCTCTTGGGCGACTGTCGGCTTTCCCCTATTATCTAGTTTAAAAGCTGTTCTATCTCCTTTTTAAAGGCTAATGCCAGCAGCCTGGTTCCATCCCAGTTAAGGTGAAGCCCATCTCTTCGAAAGAGTCCCTCCTTTCCCCAGAATATTCCCCAGTTCCTAACAAATCCAAAATCCTCATCCTTGCACCATTGTCTCATCCACACATTGAGACTACAGAGTTCTGCCTGCCTTTTGGGTCCTGCATGTGGAAGGGAAGCATTTCGGAGAACGCTACCCTGGAAGTTCTGGATTTCAACTTCCTACCTAAAAGCCTAAATTTAGCCTCCAGAACCTCCCTACCACATTTACCTATGTCATTGGTACTGACATGTACCAAGACAGCAGACTCCTCCCCAGGACTATCTAAGACCTTGTCTAGGTGGCCCGTGAGGTCTGCTACCTTCGCACCAGGCAGGCATGTTACCAGGCGATCCTCACATCCACCAGCCACCCAGCTATCTACATACCTAATTATCGAATCACCAACTATAACGGCTGTCCTAAGCCTTCCCTCATTGGCACATGGCCCTGGAGAAACTTCTTCAGTGCGAGAGGGTTTCACATCACCTGGAGGACAGGTCCTAGCTACAGGATCACTTCCTGCCACACCAGGGTGATTCTCTCCTGTCACGTGACCTCTCTCCTCCATGGCAACAGGGATGCTGCCAGACTGGAGGTGGGACTTCAGGACTATATCCCTGTAGGTCTCATCTATGTACCTCTCTGTCTTCCTTATGACTTCTAAGTCTGCTACTCTTGCCTCCAGAGATCGGACTTTTTCCCTGAGAGCAAAGAGCTCCTTGCACCTTGTGCACACATAAGACCCCTCACCAACTGGGAGAAAATCATACATGTGACACTCAGTGCAAATGACTGGAAAGCCCCCATCTCGCTGCTGGACTGCTGTCTGCATCTTCACTTTAAGGTACTGTTTAGATATTTTAAGTTCTTTACTTACTAAGGGTTGCTAGGGATACTTATACTAATAAAACTATACCTAATACATTTAATGTTCTTTGTTCAACTGAAGTTTAATTAATCACAGGTCCTTAATGAATGCTGATGAGAATAAACAGCTGCACCTGAGAGTGAATATGGCACCTCCTTTCCTTTAAGAGTTTTAACACCTATAAAGCTACGATTATCCCAGGGGTTGGTGGGTGTCGTGAATGGAGGGAGGAAAGTGAGACTTATTAAAAGCTGGCTGCTACACAGTACCCTGTCCTGAGCTTCTAAGGTAATCTGTGACCAATCTCCAAGGGGGAGTCCCAAAGCCCTTGCTTTGACAGAGGGAGTCTTGGGTTCTAAATTTAACCAGAAAGCTCTCTCCTGTGTTTTAAATTTAAACTGCAAACTCTTGCTATTACTAGGCCCTGACAGATTTAACAATTACATTGGGTTCACAGATAAATCTGTGTATATGTATTAATATTAATATTAATTAATATTAATATTAATATTCACATATAAATCTGTGTATATATATTAATACTGTGCATACCATGGACTGCCTGAAGAACAAACCAGTCGGTACTAGAGGAGATCAAACCTAAGCTTTCTTTAGAAGCTCAGATGACAAGACTTTGACTTTCATACTTTGGACACATCATGTGAAGAGAGAGATCATTAGAGAAAGGCCTCATGCTTGGCAAGATAGAAGGTCAACGCAAAAGAGGAAGGCCAGCATTGAGATGGATCGATACAATAACAGCAGCTACGGGTACCAGTCTGTCAACAATGAGCCGCCTGACTCAAGACCGAACACAATTTAGGATAGCTATCAAGAGGGTCGCCATGAGTCGACTTCGACTCGACGGCACTTAACAACAACAACAAAGATAAATCAGCTTTAATCTAAAGTATTATTTTTTTCCCCAAGATTTAGAAAAATTCCCAGAAGTAAATACTTACAATTGCAGATCTCTCTCCAGAAGTAGCAGTCCCCTTTTGTAGTCCTTCAAGACTGAGAAGCACAGATCCAATTTCCTGAGTGATTAACAGTCCTTGCTTGATAGAGGGAGTCTTTCAAACTGGTCCTTTCATCTGTCACCTGGCTTTAACACCTATTTAAAAAAATTCACAGGTATCTTGCCCCCTATGTAGAAGGCCTCTTTGTAAAGGTCTCTAGAAATAATTTATTGCTCAAGGAATACTGAACCTGTTTTGCCTTTTATGCTAGGTTATATTCTGATGTGATTTAAATTAAAGCTCTTTGCTGCTACTAGGCCCTGACTGCATACAAAATTTAAAGTAGAAGCTCTCTGCTGGGTTCTAAATTTAACCAGAAAGCTCTCTTCTGTGTTTTAAATTTAAACTGAAAGCTCTTGCTGCTACTAGGCCCTGACTGAGTATCAAATTTATTTATTTAGACAGATTTGTATCCCACCTTATCCTACAATCAAAGTGGTCACATTACAATTGGAAGGTTACATTTAACATGAGGTAGTTAACAACAATATACATTGAACTTAAACAACAAGTTGGGTGGGCGAGTGTCGATTTAATGGAGGTAGTTGGAAACCATTTGGGTGAAGACTATTAGTTGTCTATTTGCTCGTAGGTTTTAAGAGCAGGGTTTTAAGGGCCTTGCGGAAGTCTTTGGAATCATTCAAGGTCCTCAGACACATCGGGAGGGAGTTCCAAAGTGAAGAGGCCATTAGTGAAGGAGCTCTTCTTGATGTTGCTTGATTAGTCCTGTGATATCCAGCAGGAGTGCCGATTCTATTGTCATTAATAGTTCTTCTTGGTCTATTAATGATATCCCTTGTTATTATATCTTGGAGTGCATCTGCCGATTGATGATGAAAAATATTAAAGATGATCATGATTATTTTATATTTTGTTCTGGCATCATTGGGAGCCAGTGCAGCTGCTGTGAGACAGGGGTGATGTACTCTGATCTTGCAGTGTCAGTAATGATGCGTGCAGCGGTGTTTTGCACCATTTGGAGTGGGTATAAGGTCTGCTGGGGAAGGCCCTGATACAGCGAGTTTCCATAATCGAGGAGAGGTGTGATGAGAGCTTGGCACACTGTGTGGAAGTGGTCTTGTTGGAGCATTGGCTTAAGCTTTCTAATGGTCCTCAAGCGGAGATAAGCCCTATTTGCGATTTTGGCGATGTGAGATGTGAGATTCAGAGCTCTATCCATTATAATGCGTAGGTATTTAACTTCATCCTTAACTGCTATTGGTTTGTCTAGTATGTTGATGGTTTGAGGCGGAATGAAAGTGGGTTTCCTAGTGACAAACATTGCCTCAATTTTGTCATAGTTGACCGTAAGGTTATTATCAGTGAGCCAGGCACTCATGTCTTGTAGACATCTAGTAATTGTTGTGGTGTCAGGTGCTTGAAGGTTGATTGGAGTATACACCATGATGTCATCAGCATAGAGATGATAATGAAGCTTGTGGCGCTTGATGATATTACATATAGGTTGGATATATATATTAAAGAGAATTGATGACAAAGCTGAACCTTGTGGTATTCCTTGCATAACAGGGAACTGCAGAGATCTCTTTTGGGCACATTTGACTTGTTGTGTTCTGTCTTCCAAGTAGGAGGTAAACCACTTCAGAGTAATTTTGCGTAATCCTATCTGCTGCAGGCGTTGCAGTAACTTGGTGTGGGACACTGTATCAAATGCAGCTGAGATGTCCATGAACACTAGCAAGAATCCATTCTTTATGCTATCTATGCCTCTTAAAAGATTATCAAAGAGTGAAATAAGTAGTGTCTCCACATTGTGTTGGGGTTTAAAGCCATGCTGGTGGATGTCCAGTGGGGCATTCATGTCAATGTTGTCCTAAAGTTGCCTTTGTACTGTCTTTTCAATGATTTTTGCAAGAAATGGTAGGCTGGAGATGGGATGATATGATTTTGGTTCAGAGGGAGATAGCGCACTGCTCTTAAGTATCGGTCGTATCATGGCTTGCTTCAAGGATTGTGGCATATATCCTTGTTGAAGGGATTTGCTAACAATTTTGTGAATGTGATTGGAGAGCTGGCTTCTGGTAACTTTAAGCCAAGATACTGGTCATGGGTCAGATGGTGAAGTTGTTGTATTGAGTCCATTTATTATGTCTTCTACTTGCTGTGTTGGTGGAATGCTGAAGTCCTCCCAAATTTGATGCAATTCTTCTATTTCATGATCAGCTGTCTGTGGTGAGAGGGAGCATGTATGGAAAGAGTTCTTTAATTTTAAGTAGTCCGCAAATTCCTGCGAGTCAAGATGGTGTGTACAGTGCTGCGTGTTATCTTTAGTGAGTTTCTGGACAATGCTAAAGAGTTCCCTTGGTCTGTTGATCAATTTCATAATTAGGCTAGTATGGTGCTGCTGTTTATGCTCATTTATCAGGTTATTATAATCAAGTTGCTTGTCTCTGTATTGAGCCAATGAGCCATGCGACTTAACCCGCCTCCATTTCCTCTCCAACATTTGGAGTATGCGCTTTGCAGCCCTGATATCACTTGAGTACCAAGGGACATTGAATCTCCTACGTGCATGTAGTTCTGGTCTAATGGGAGCTGATGCTGCCTTAGATATTATGCAATTCCATTTTTCTATATTTAGGTCAAGGGTGTCGTAATTCTGCTGGAATTGTGGAATGATTTCGTTTATAAATGAGTCTTTATCGAAGGCTTTGAAACGTCTGGCTATGCTCTCATCTGCAACTCGTTGGGAGATATTATTCAGGGTCAAAGTGAATTCAATCACATGATGATCAGACCAAGGGACGGGCGTAATTTCTGGTGTTGTGGCCTTGCCCTGTTCCACCAAGTGCATTGGAATAAAGATCAGATCCGGAGTAGTACCATGCTGATGCGTTGGGGCGTTGATAGTCTGATAATATTTTAGCGATGCCATGGCTTTTAGGAATGCTGCAACTTCCTTGGTTGGTATGGAGGTTAAATTGTAATCTCCTAATGCAATAAGAGGTTTGTGCTTATTGCTGTGAGCACATATTGCTTCAAGTACCGTAGAGAGATGCTCAGCTGTGGCTTCGGGAGGTCTATAGGTGAGGGAGAAGCCGAGATACTTATTTGCTATGGTGATTGTACTGGATTCATTCGAATTACTGGTAGAAATTGTTTTAAATTTGTATTAATTTCTGGCTAGTAACAGCATACCTCCTCCTCTCTTTTGTGGTCTGATGCAATTGAATGCTGAGTAGCCTGTTGGTGTTACTTGATTTAAGATGACCTGGTCTGAGTCATCTAGCCCGGTCTCAGTGATGCAGACTATGTCCAGTTTCTTGTCCAGGATGAAATCAAGGATAGTATTTGGCTTGTTCCTGATTTAAACTGGAAGCTCTCTGCTGGGTTCTAAATTTAACCAGAAATCTCTCTGCTGTGTTTTAAATTTAAACTGCAAACTCTTGCTGCTACTAGGCCTTGAGTGATTTAACAATTACACTGGGTTCACAGATTAATCAGCTTTAATCTAAAGAATTCTTTTTTCCCCAAGATTTAGAAAAATTCCCAGAAGTAAATACCTACAATTGCAGATCTCTCTCCAGAAGTAGCAGTCCCCTTTTGTAGTCCTTCAAGACTGAGAAGCACAGAACTCTGTCTTTTGGGGTCATCGTCTAGCTCCTGTTCTGCACGTCCAACTGTAGGTGAGATATCTGATATACCCTGATGCACATGAAAACATACTCTACTAACTACTAACAAGCTTTTTCATCTTCCACCAATATGTGCTGGGCTTATGAACTATAAAATGGAAGACAGCATTGCTCTATGATCCTATATCACAGGATCTAGATTTATTCTTTGTGAAACCTGGTTGGATGAAGGGGAAGCAACATCTCCATTCATGCTTGCCCCCACAGTACTCTGCATTGTCAGTGGAACAGGCTCATAAATCTGGTGGAGGCCTTGTGGTTATTGCCTCCAATAATTTACCTCTCACTAAAATTATTGATAACAAACTTAGTTATCCAGAAGCACTATTAATATAAGGGATTTGTCCCCAGCTTTGAATGTTTTTCTACTATATTGCCCACCATCACTATCAATTGTAGGTTGGGACAATATTCTACTATCTCTGAAGCCTCCATAGTACTAGGTGATTTTAATATTCATCTGGACCACCCCTTATTTTCCACGGACCTCAGTTTTGTGGATTTCATGTACAATCTACAATTCCTGCTAACAGTTCACTTCCCTACACACTCGTCAGGTCATAGCTTAGATGCCATTTTCTTACTGACCTCTAGTTCTCTCTCCCTGCATAATATATCCTATCTACTGGTAAGCTGATTAGACTACTATTTAATCAAATTTTTTATCAATAATCCTTGGCAACCTAATAAGCAACTACAGACCCAAAATCCTGTCCTCTACACCCCACAATTTCCCAATACACCCCACAATTTCCAAATATTCAAATCTTTCTTTCAAATCTACCTCCTTTCCCAGTGATTTCCATCAACTTTCTATAGCAGACCAAGTTAAACATTGGAATACTCTCCTTTCAAATACGATTCAGCAGTCATTACCCCAACCAAAAGGATCTTCCATGCATGAAATAAATCTGCCCCCTGGTATCATGCAGATCTCAGGCTGCTAAAATGTCAACTATGAAAAGCAGAAAGGAACTGAAGAGGTTATAAGATCGCTGATTACCAAATGCAGGGCAAGAGTCAACAATGCTTCTATCAATTACAACTTATATTTATTGCTGATTCATGAAATGCTCAACGGGTTATCGCAACACATCAGAAATAAAATCAAGGCACAAAATACACTACAAACTTGATGAAGCAAAAGGGAAATATTTCTCTAAGCAAATAGACAAAGCACAAAACCAAAGAAAACAGTTCTTTTCATGGGTATCTTAGTTAACTACCACTCCTAACTCCCCAACCTAGGAGTTGACAGTCATCCTCCCAAAAGTCACAATCCTTGTGATATATTTTTCATCAAAAAGACAACTGACATGTAAGCTTTCCTACTGGTCACTTTCCCCATGGTATCTCTTTTCCCTCCAAATTCTCCCAACACCTCAGACACACTGAATCCCTTAGAAAAAATTCATGGACCAATTTTAATGTCCTGTCCAGAATGCAATTATAGAAAATACTACACTCCATTGGACCCACTACCCGCCCGCTTGACCCTATCCCATTGAAATGTCTGAAAGATCCCAGCATAGACCTTGTTGAGCCAATTCTCTCCATGGTCAATACCAGCCTACAAACTGGCATTGTCCCAGATGATTGCAAGCCAGCTCCAGTCCTGCCAAAAATTGCAAAACAAATAATTTAACACAGCCAAACTAAATAACTATCGGCCCATCTCCAACCTACCTTACCTTTCAAAAATCGAGAAACATGTCCTTTCAACTAAATGATTTTATAGAAAAATGGATATCTTACATCAATATGAATCTAGATTCCATCCTGCTATGAGGCCATCAGCACAAAGACATAACAGTCCTTCTTAGCCACATCCACAGCAGTCAGTCTCTGTGTTACGGCAGTAGCTGTCTGTGCCCAGCCCTCAGCTGCCCTACCATGAGACAGCCATGGATCAGACAAAGCCTGAAGTCCTGCAAGCTGTCTGACATGAGATGCAGCAGGGCTTTGGAGTGGTCACTTGAGCCCAGGACCTCTTGGCGGGCACAAAACTACATGCCCTGACACGTTGTCTATTAGCTGCAGACATGTGTCTCTGCCCTAATGCCACCCGCACCCAGGGGAGAGGGACCCAGTTAAGGGTTGGGAAATTGCGCAAATGCTTAAGGTGTGTGCCATCTATAAAAAAATGCTGCTATGTTAGTGGGTCATAGGCTGACTTTGTGTGGTTCACATGCATCCCCTGACACAGTTTACCCAAGTGAAGGCAATGGAGGTAAACAAAGAGATAGGGACATGCAAGACACAAGTATACCTGATCAACTCTATGGGGGGGGGGGGGGGCAGGCTTCAGCTGTAAAGCAGTGTCCAGGCAGAACACACACAAGGCATAGGATGGCAGCTATCAGCAGTCATATCTCACAAACACCATGTGAACCCTGGCAACACGCCAGCAAATACACATTGGCCCTCTCCATGTATAGGTCCCTCTGCAGTACAGGCAAGGTCATTTCTGCCACCCTGTGCCCTGCCAGATTGTGCCCCAACTGCAGGCACTATCTAGTGGTTGCTTATGAAGAGCCTGACAACATGCTTCCCAGAGGGCCTGGTGGAAAGGCACTCACCCTCCACAGCAAACGTTGCAGGTTTGAGGCTGGCCTTGGACCATGAGCAGAGCTTTATATTTTCCAGTCTGCTACAGCTCCAAATGTCAACATCCAGTACATTCCCAGTTCCTGAGATGCTACAACTGACACAGGGCTGGCAGTGTCATCCACTGATGCCTGAGGTTACAGTGGCCAGTTGCACATAAACTTATATTAAGGGCCCAGTATTTAGCGTTGGTGACTAGTGCCATTACAGTTGCTAGCCATCGCCACTTAACACTAAGCTTGGATATTCAATGTTGGGGCCATATCCGGTCACCAGCATTGAATATCCAGGTTAGCTGCTCTTGCCATTCACAAAACTGATCAGCGGTGATATTGCGCTTCTGCCCAGTTAGCGATATGTAGCAGAAGTTAGGCCAGAGTTTCTGCACCTGGCTTTCACTGTATATTGCTAACCGAGCAGTGGCTCAATATTGCCGCTGACTGGTTTGCGATCAGCTCTGCCTTCACTACACCATGGAATGCGCCGACACGTCCTGATGTTAACTGGTTAGCATCAGGGTGTGTAGTGGCAGTAGCCATGGATATTCAGCATGAGTATCCTGCTTAGGGGCATTTGCACAGTTTACAGGTCTGTAAACCATGTAAATGCCTTTAAATATCAGCCCTAAGTGCATAGAATGAGGGCAGCCATGGCCAGCTGTGTTCGGGGAAGCTGGTGTCATTGTTGCTATATGTTGCCTTCTGCCTCTCCACACTCAGCTAGAGGGTCTCCAGCTGCTGCACATGTGGCAGACCTTTCCCCACACCCACACATCCTCTGTGACCTACAGTACATGGGCATAGCAGTATAGTGCCACCCAGGGCCGGATTTGCCTATACGCCACGTACGCCGTGGCGTAGGGCCCACAGCTGGCAAGGGCCCACCGGGAATGTTTTTTGCACAGGGCCCCGCGTTTCAGGGGGCCCCGCGCAAAAAACATTCATTTCATCATTAAAATTAAAACAAAAAAAAAAGCTGTCGCTGCCTCTGCCGGGGCCGCCGCGGCAGAATCGAGTGTGCCGCGGGGCCCCCCCTGCCCAGCAGAGCCTGGCCTGCCCTCCCCGGTATCACCTCTCGAGTCTCAGCTGCCGGCTTTCAGAGCGCGAGGGAAGAGTTTTTCCCTCGCTGCTCTGTTTAAGCCCGCGGGGGCTGGTGGGACTTCCCATCAGCCCCCGCGGGCGTTGCAGAGCAGCGAGGGAGAAACTCACCGCGCGCTCTGAAAGCCGACGCGTGGGACGGGCGGGAGGCCGCGGAGACTCGGGAGGGGATAGCGGGGCGGGCCGGCCGGGCGCTGCTGGGCAGGGGGGGGGCCCCGCGGCACAATCGATTCTGCTGCGGCGGCCCCGGCCCCGGCAGAGGCAGCGACAGCTTTTTTGTAAAAAAAAATTCGCTGGGCTGGGGTGGGCTGGGGGTTAGACTGGTGATGGGCTGAGGGGGTTAGGAGTGGTAATGGCTGTGGGCTGTTGGGGGGGGTTAGGACTGGTGATGGGCTGGGGGGGTAGGAGTGGTAATTGCTGTGGGCTGTTGGGGGGGTTAGGACTGGTGATGGGCTGGGGGGGTAGGAGTGGTAATGGCTGTGGGCTGCTGGGGGGTTAGGACTGGTGATGGGCTGGGGGGGGGTTAGGAGTGGTACTGTTTGGGGGGGTTAGGACTGGTGATGGGTGGGGGGGGGTTAGGAGTGGTAATGGCTGTGGCTGTTGGGGGGACTGGTAATGGGCTATGGGGGGGTTAGGAGTGGTGATGGGCTATGGGGGGGCTTATGGGGGGGCTATGGGCTATGGGGGAGCTAAGTCTATATGGGCTGATGGGATTAGGACTGGAAGTGGGTTGATGGGGGCTTAGGACTGGTATGGGCTATGGGGGGGGCTTAAAACTAAAATTGGGATGGGGATTAGGACTGGTCTTGGGCTGGTGGGATTCGGACTGGGAGTGGGCTATGGGGGCTAGGACTGGTAATGGGTTGGGGGATTAAGACTGAAGGTGGGCTGATGGAGTTAGGACTGGTAATGGGCTGTGGGCTGTTGGGGGGGGTTAGGACTGGTAATGGGCTATGGGGGGCTAGGACAGGAAATGGGCTGATGGGAAGGGGTTAGGACTTGAGGTGGGCTGATGGGGTTAGGACTGGTAATGGACTGTGGGCTGATGGGGGGGTTAGGACTGGCAATGGGCTATGGGGGGGTTAAGACTGGTAATGGGCTGTTGGCTGATGGGGGGCTGTCTGATAATGGGCTATGGGGGGTTAGGACTGATAATGGACTATGGGGGGGGGGCTAGGACAGGAAATGGGCTGATGGGGAGGGGTTAGGACTTCAGTTGGGATGATGGGGTAAGGACTGTAAATGGAATGTGGGAGGATGGTGGGGGGGTAAGTAATGGCAATGGCTATGGGGGGCTGACTGGAAATGGGTTGATGGGGGTTAGGACTGGAAGTGGGCTGATGGGGGGTTAGGACTGGTAATGGGTTATAGGGGGGGCTTAAACTGAAAATGGTGATGGGGGGTTAGGACTGGAAGTGGGTTGATGGGGGGGCTAGGACTGGTATTGGGTTGATGGGAGGGGCTAGGACTGGAAATGGGCTAATGGGGGCTAGGATGGAAATTGTGCAGGGACTAGAAGGGAAGGATGCTGGGTGAGGCTGGAACTAGAAGGGAGCTGGTGTTGGGGAGGATTAGAATTGGTGCTGGGAGAGTAAAATGGAGAGGGGAAAAATATTTTGTGTGGGAGGGATAAAAAATCTACAATTGGCCGGTATTGGGAGAGTAAGTGGGGATGAGGATGGAGGGGTAATTTTGAGTAGATGAAATAGGAATGAGGAAAGAGCAAAAGGAGAAAGATTAGTATGTTAAAGCAGATGTAGAGAGAGAATGGAAAAAAAAACCAAGAAGACAGAGAAAAGGACAATGGACAGCAGATGGAGAGTTAGCAGAAGACACAAAGAAACCAGAAGAAAGTGGCTGGAACAATTGCAACTGAAAAAAAATGCACAAAAGGTAGAAAAATATCTTTTTATTTTGAATTTATTAACTGGAATATGTCAGCTCTGGGAAATGTGCATCATTAATTTTTGCGCTTTGTTTAGTACAAGAGGAAATTAATGTCTCGTTTTATTTCTACAGTGTTGTGTATTCCAGGTGGGGCTTTTGGGGTTCCCAGTTTAATTATTGTCTTCCTGTTTCTAAATTGTGATTCTTGTTTGGTGATGGTCTATGTTGTGCATGTGTAACTGAGCTGAGGTATTCTGTTTATATAATTCCTATTTGACATTGCCACTTGTTCTTTCCCCCAGTAGGTCATGTATTGTTGTTCTGAAATGTATTGGTTTAATATTTGCAGTGTTGCCTTTGATAGTTAGGGTATGGTGCTTTGTGAGTCCTGGTAGTGCTGTTAGGATATGGCGGGTTTGCTATGGGTTCTAAATGGGCAGTGTTTGTAGTAGTTCCTAATGTGCCTGGCGGTTGGTACTGGATTATAGTAATGTAGAAACCTTTTAGTCTTTCTTTATCCATATACTCATTAAGAGGCATGTTTACTAAAAGTTAGTGTATGGCAGAGCTACTCAATTCCAGTCCTGGTGGTCCACAATCCTGCAGGTTTTCAGGATCCCTAATAAATATGCATGAGATATATATGCATTTGAGATATCCTGACTTAACCTTTCCCAGCATTCCCGGCTTCACAGAAACAGCCGCCAGCGTGAAGGAAAAGGCTCTTCACGCTGGCGGCTGTACAGAGGGAGCCGGGGCCTCGCGCGGGCTTCCCCGGCCCCCTCTGAAGCCCCTCAGACAGCCGCGATGCTGTCCGGGGGGCCAGGACTGCATGGGGGGGGCCCAGGACTGCACAGGACGGGCCAGGACTGCACGGGGGCAGGGGGGGGGGCCCAGGACTGCACGGGGGCACGGGGGGGGCCCAGGACTGCACCGGGGCGGGCCCAGGACTGCACGGAGGCACGGGGGGGGGGACACGGGGGGGCCCAGGACTGCACAGGGGGGGCACAGGACTGCACGGGGACATGGGGGGGGGGCCCACAATTTTTCTTGGCGTAGGGCCTCACTCTAGCTAAATCCGGCCCTGGTGCCACCACATACACAACCCAGTGGCCCCAGACACCTGTTAGCAGAAACATAGCCCCAGATGTTTGGGTAGCTGCGTCTCTGATAGCACAGTGGTTCATGTAACAGACAACTGACCTGCATGTACAAACCGAATGCCTCAGGATGTGTAAGACAGTGAGCCGCCATCCTGAGTTTGTATCTACAGATGGCTGTGGAACACGGTCCCATTACTCTAGTGAGGTTGATGACACCATTGCCACTGCTCGGTTCTTGCTATGTGATAGACATAGCTGCTACAAGTACATGCAAACTGTTTGTCGTCCACTATGTTTCTATAATTGTACAGTTCCACTGAAGCTGAAATCAACAGCTTGCAGTGTCCTCTGCTGGCACAGTTATGACATTCCCTATGCATGCATTGTGTGCAGCCACTGCCTGACACAGCAGTGCTTCAGGCCCATATACTCTGCACTCTCTGACAGCCATTATGACCATTCCCACAGATCCATTAGACATGACCTTCACCACCATTCCCCTGCTGCCAGCCAGGTCTTAAGTGCATAATAGAATTATGCATAGAGGTTCCCATCCCCTACCATAACCACGACTGTGCAGGCTATCCAGCATTGGTTCTGTAAGGCTACAGATTGCTGTAGCACCTGCTGATATGGGGAACAGGTCAGGCTCTGTGCAAACATACTAGTTCATGGGGTGGAGGTGAACATTGGCATCTAGTGCTGCATGCAAATTCCATGTGAGCATATAGGTGATGGTGTATATGGGAGGAGCACACCAAAGGGAATGTGAATACCAGCAGTTCCAACAGTCATAGCCCACCAAATGTGCATAAAAGGGGCACTGATGTGTGTGTGATGGGACCACTGTGGTGCTAGGGAGAAGGGGGTATCAGGGGGACCTATGAACTACTGTTGATTCTTGCAATTTTGAGCCTGCTTCTCTTTTCTTGCTATGTAGATATGGAGAGTGTCCCTCAGATCATGTAGTGAGACATGTAGGCCTCATACAGGTGTGGGAGGCAGGGCAGATGCCATCTCCTCCTCAAATCATGATACTTCAATGCATCTCCAGATGCACAGGGCTGTCGGGGGCAAGCAGGAAAAAACAGATACTGAGTTGTTGTGCACATACCTCAGCATGATTGTCCAGCAGTTCCTGAGGGCATTCAGGTAACCTATTCTGCAAGTGCTTCTGCAGACGTCCATCTCCACTGAGCATCTATGGGAATGGGCATTTTGGACGTGGGGACATATATATATGGCATGTACAGGATGCACTTATCTGGATGCCCTGAAAAGCATGGCAATATGTGCAACTGCCTGATTTTAGAAGGTTCTCAACCTGTGTGCACTGCTGTACCATGCTTATGGCCTCCAAAGGCAAAGCCTTGTCATGGAAAGAAAACTTCTGTTCCAGGGAGGTGGATCTGTTGCTCAGGGAGGAGCTTGTAAAGCATCATATTCTCTTTAGTAATGCTACCGCAAACTACAATGCCCACCAAAAGGAATATCTCTGGTGTGCCATCTGTGTAAAGCTAAATGCCATCAATCACTGGAACAGGGACATTAAGGATGTGAAGCAGAAGTGGAGGGACATGAGGAGAAGGGCAAAACCCAAAACAGCTGCTTGTGATACAGATGAGAGATGACCTTACTTAGCAAATTGGAACAATGCGTCCTGACCACCATGGATGAAGAAACAGTGACTGGGGTCAGCGGTATCAATGGCTTTAGGTCCTCACAGCAGCAAAATGAGTGCAACAGGTCTGCAATATTGAATCAGTAGTGTCAGTCTGGTATGCTTGCATGTCAAGTTCCATGTTGCCCCACTTCTCTCCCAAACTCCCTTTCCCCCTCACAGACACATTCCTGTGTAGTGCATGCAGCCCTGTTGCCATCTTGCTCCCCAGCCAGGTGGTTGCTTCCCATTGCACATTTCTATGGCCATGGCTGCAGCCCCACTTGCATCCTCCCATCCAGCACAGGTGTGCCCCTATCTGTTGAGAAGATCTACATACTGCTGATTCATGCAATTTTGAGCTAGCTTCCCATTGTCTTGCTATGGGAATATACGGTATCTTAACAACACGCCAAGACAGATACTCTAACCCTTAGTGGTGCATATGTTCTATGAAACTCCAGTTCATATGACTCTATGTAGCAAGTTTTGTAAATAGTTTACCCCTGTTATCCAAGTTTTTTGCCCTGTTATCTGTAAACTCATACGTGTTAACTGTACTGAGCATTTTTGTTCCATGTAAACCGCGCTGATACTGAATAGTGCGGTATATAAGAATGTAAATAAATAAATAATAATAAATATGTAGATATGGATCGTGTTCCTCAGATCATGTAGTGGGACATATAGGCCCTGTACACATGCAGGAGGCGGGGTAACTGCCATGATATAGTGGGTGCTGCATTACACTACTGTTGGGCCAGCCCTGCACATAGGTCTCCCTGATCCCCCCTTCTCCCTAGCACCACAGTGGGCCCATCCCATACATATCAGTGCCCCTCCTGTGTTCATTTGTTGGGCTGTGGCTGTTGGAACCTCTGGTATTCACATCCCCCTTTGGTAGTGCTCCTCCCATATACACCATCGCCTATATGCTTATGTGGAATTTGTTTGCAGCATACCAATGTGCATCTCCACCTCATGAACTAGTATGTTTGCAGAGTCTGACTTGTTCCCCATATCAGCAGGTGCTAGAGTTGATGCTAAGGGTCTACAGTGCTCCAGAGATGATGCTTACCCACCTGACAAAAGGGACAGCAGAGAGTCACATTTTGGAACAGCAACAGAAGCCTTGGACACCCATGTGATGGCTGAGGAGCTAGCAACTGGTGAAGACAGGCCAGCAGATGACTCCATGGTTCAGGATCTGCAAGAGGATGGGGATGGTGAGGATGACATACGTAATGTAGATGTCCATGATGCCCCATCACCCATACCTGAAGTTCTAGCAGACCCATCTGCTGAAGAGGCACAGCTGGAACCACTAGAGGGTAGCGCTTCATGAGCTGAAGGAGCCAGCATCTGATATGTTGTGGGGAATGGTTACTGCAACAAAATGAAGAATTCATTCAGATCCAGCATGAACACAATGACATCCTGTGTGAGACACTGCGGGTACATAGAGAAAAAAGAGATAACAGATATGAGCAACTGGCAGAGCTGCCTACACTCAGACAGAACCTGGAAAGATACATGGCTCAGTTATGGCCACCTCCATTCCTAACCCCTCTGCCCATTGTCTGTACACCTGCTTTTCGACATATTGCTTCAGCACCCAAACCCAGCAACAGAGGTGGCAAAGGGCAGAGATACAGCCATGGCCTGTTACCCAGTTAATTCCCTTCCAACATTCTGGGAACTCCACCCTTCCCAAACGTCCATGGTGCCAAGGAAAAGGGTGGTAACAGAATGATGGAAGATAATACAGCCTCCTCTGGTTTCAATGACAGCAGTGATGAGGGATCCAACATTGCTCCCCAGTCCTCCAAAGAAGTCATGGGCAGGGTACTAGTGGTAGGGGCACATGGGGAAGAGTAAAGGGAAGGAGTCACTTCACCAGCCACATGAAGCAAGCCTGTGTGTAAGGGCACTTAGTAATACTCAGGCGGTGACTGCTGCATTATATCCAGGGAGCTACAGCTCCCTTTGTCAGTCTGACAGGGATGGTATCTGTGTATATTGTACCACATCCTAGGTTGGTAATGTCTCGGGGGGGGGGGGGGGTGTTGGGAGAAGGTGGGGAGAGTAAGGGGGGCCTTGGAGAGAATGGTTTGATGTGTGCTGACACTTTGTGGTGTACTGGTGCATTACTTGGTAGCGATGTGCTCTAAGGGGGTTATGGGAGGGAGGTGGGTAGTGGATAGCAGGCCAATCTGTGTGTGGCCTGTGTGATGGCCTTTTGGGTCAGACAGGACAGGAGCCTGTTTATCTGTATGTGTGCAAGCACTATGCCAATAAAGACCTACCTTCACTTGAAATGATTCTCTGTGAGTTGATTTCTGGTTCTGTCTCCAAGTCTATATGACTGCTACTGTTCATCCTGGGCCATGGCAAGACCCCCTGCCTTTGTATCCTCCATTGGGTCCTCTGAGGGCAGGAACTGTCGCCTCCTCAGTGCTAGATTGTGTAGCATGCAACAGGTCATGAATATCTCATAGACCTTTTGAGGTTTGTAGAGCAGTTCACCTCTGATCTGTCTAGGCACCTGAACTGGGTCTTCAACAAACCAAATGTCCTCTTTATGACTAATCATGTAGACCATTGTGAATGGTGGTAGTGCTCCTCTGCCTTATTATGGGGTGCCAATATAGGGGTCATCAGCCAGCTCCTCAGAGGGTATTGTAGGGTTCATTACGCCAATTGCCTGTGCAGATGGGAGCCGTGCACCAGGAAATTCACAGTCACTTGTCAGCAAAACTCTTTTATTTGGTACAAACCAAAATCTGTAAGCACAGATACACAAGTGTCTGTCAGAGGGATCTGAGTGCAGGCAACGTTCTCTACCTCCACAACGGTGAGAGAGAGAAGGCTGCCCCCGATGCTCTGCTGTTGCCCCCTTTTATGCCTCTCTGTCACAAAGTTTCAGAAAGTTCTGCATAAATTCTTATGTCATTTGCAGCTTTCTGCAAAGTTCTCTCCCCGGGACCCTCCCATGTTTATCAGGTCTCGCAGCTGGTGTTTCAAGGTCTGCTTATCTGTGCAGTTGACCGCAACCCTCTGCCTCTTCCTGTGTTATTCCATTTCCTGGCACTAATTGCAATCTTCAGGGCTCAGAGTATTTGTGCTCATTATTTCTAGCTTGGCCTGTATTTTTCTTGTCTGGGCCCAAAACTCTGCACATTCCTGTCCAGAGTGTGGACATTCAGACTTTCACACAATGCTCCATGTACTCTATTTCGCAACCCACATGTTTTCTTCTGTGCCGTCTAGGGTTACCAACTGGCTCCAAATGCGCCCGACAGGCTTGATCCAGTCCTGGGTTTACCCCATTGCATGCAGGGACACGTAGTCTTGCTTTTCTTATGGAGTGCAATGGAGAAATCAGAACTACATGTCCCTGCATGCAGTGGGGTAAACCTAGGACTGGATCAAGCATGTCGGGCGCATCTGGAGCCAGTTGGCAACCCTAGTGCCGTCCATATGTTGCTTGTGTGCATTTCAAGCAGGCAAGGGTGCAGTCATATAAAGCAAACATATAAAGCAGACCTGAGCCAATTATCCCTTCAGTATCCTCTGTTTCCTGCAGGAAATATGGGTGGGGGCGATATAGAGTTGAATTAAGGCATGTCACAGGCAAAGAAGCTCTTTGCACAGCTATAGCTATGACACTTCTGGCTACCTGTGTCATCTCAAGGTGCAGTGCATCCTGCTTGTGTACTGCAGATTTCTGGCAGGTCATACATCTATATTCCCCACGCTCTGCCCCCACCCAGGCTAGCTGCTTCAGTCTTAGTGACCTCCCAAAACCTCTTGTCTATGCCACTCTTCGCCCCACTGATCAAAGCTAGGTTCCCTCTGTGGGCAGTCGGGATTGCATGTTTGCTCTTCCCCTATCCCTCTCTGTGGTTGGTGCTGCCCTTACATTGCTGGCTGCACACTTCCAGCTGCTGGGGCTATGCCATAGGCTGTATTTGTTGTGTTGTGGTTGGATTTGCACTCCACTTCCTTGAGGTTCATTCCTGTGCTGTCTTTCTGCACCCACTCTTGCACTCTCCACTGCCACCCATGTGTCACTGTGCACTGGCTGCATATGGTGTTCCATCATTTCAATGCCAGATTGTTTTACTTTGCTATTTGGGATGTGGATGAGGTAGCTACTTACCAAGGTGCCAGAGTCCAGTGATTTGTCTGCTGCTCAAGCACTTGTGGATTTTTGGCCTAGAATGTAGGCATCGTGACATGACCCTGAAAATGGAGAAACACGTTAATTATTTCATTCTGACCAACAGGGGCGGCCCAAGGGGGGTGCGGGGCCATGTGCGGAGACTCGGTGCGGGGCCTCATTTGCATAAGGGGTCTAATTTGCATAATGTTACCATACACTAACTTTTAGTAAACATGCCTCTTCATGAGTGTATGGATAAAGAAAGACAAAGATTTCTACATTACTATAATCCAGTGCCAACCGCCAGGCACATTAGGAACTACTACAAACACTGCCCATTTAGAACCCATAGCAAACCCACCGTATCCTAACAGCACTACCAGGACTCATAAAGCACCATACCCTACCTATCAAAAGGCAACACTGCAAATATTAAACCAATACATTTCAGAGAATAACAATACATGACCTACTGGGGAAAGAGAACAAGTGACAATGTCAAATAGGAATTACATAAACAGAATACCTCAGCTCAGTTACACATGCAGAACATAGACCATCACCAAACAAGGAATCACAATTTAAAAACAGGAAGACAGTAATTAAACTGGGAACCCTAAAAGCCAAACTTGGAATGTACAACAACAATGTAGAAATAAAACTATAAATTAATTTCCTCTTGTACTAAACAAAGCACAGACATTAATGATGCACATTTCCCAGAGCTGACATATTCCAGTTAATAAATTCAAAATAAAGAGATATCTTTCTACCTTTTGTGCATTTTTTTTTTCAGTTGCAATTGTTCCAGCCACTTTCTTCTGGTTAATTTGTGTCTTCTGCTATCTCTCCATTGTCTGCTGTCCATTTGTCCTTTCTTCTCTTCTAGTTTTTTTCCATTCTCTCTCTACATCTGCTTTAACATAATAATCTTTCTCCTTTTGCTCTTTCCTCATTCCTATTTCATCATCCACTCAAATTTTACCCCCTCCATCCTCAATCCCCACTTAGTCTCCCAATACCCGGCCACTTGTACATTTTTCTTCCCTCCCACACAAAATATTTTTCCCCCTCTCCATTTCACTCTCCCAGCCCCATCCCCTTCTAATCTCCCCCAACATCAGCTCCCTTTTAGTTCCAGCCCCACCCAGTATCCGCTCCCTTCTAGTCCCCACATCAGCCCATTTCCAGTCCTAGCTCCCCCATCCATTTCCAGTCCTATCCGAGTCCCTTCATCAGCTCATTTCCAATACCAGCCTCCCATCAGCCCATTTCTAGTCCTTTCCTAGCCCCACTATCAGCCCATGTTAAATCCTAGCTCCCCTCCACTCAGCCCATTTCTAATCCAAGCCCCCCATGAGCCTACTTCCAGTTCTAGCCCCTCCATGAGTCCATTTCAATCCAAGCCCCCACCACAGCCCATTTCCAATCTTAGCTCCCCCAACACCCAATTCCCAGTCCTATCCTAGCCCCTCCATCAGCCCATTTCCTGTCCTAGCTCCCTCCCCTAAGAGCCCATTCCAAGCCCCCCTTCCCATCAGCTATTTGCAGTTCAAGCCCCCTTCCACTCAGCCCATTTCCATTCCAAGTCCCTCTCCCCATCAGCTATTTGCAGTTCAAGCCCCCCACTTCCCCTCAGCCCATTTCCATTCCAAGCCCCGTACCCATCAGCTATTTGCAGTTCAAGCCCCCCACTTCCCCTCAGCCCATTTCCATTCCAAGCCCCGTCCCCATCAGCTATTTGCAGTTCAAGCCCCCTTCCACTCAGCCCATTTCCAGTCCTAGCAACCCCCCAACCCATTACCAGTCCTAGCCCCCCATAGCCCACTCCCAGTCCTAATCCCACCAGCCCATTTCCAGTCCTAATCCCCCAGCACCCAATTTGTAGTTTAAGCCCCCCCATAGCCCATTACCAGTCCTAACCTCCCCATCAACCCACTTCCAGTCCTAATCCCACCAGCCCATTTCCAGTCCTAATCCCCCATCACCCAATTTTTAGTTTAAGCCCCCCCATAGCCCATTACCAGTCCTAACCCCCCATGAGCCTACTTCCAGTTCTAATCCCACCAGCCCATTTCCAGTCCTAATCCCCCATCACCCAATTTTTAGTTTAAGCCCCCCATAGCCCATTACCAGTCCTAACCCCCCATCAACCCACTTCCAGTCCTAATCCCACCAGCTCATTTCCAGTCCTAATCCCCCATCACCCAATTTTTAGTTTAAACCCCCCCCCATAGCCCATAACCAGTCCTAACCCCCCATCTAGCCACTTCCAGTACTAATCCCACCAGCCCATTTCCAGTCCTAATCCCCCATCACCCAATTTTTAGTTTAATCCCCCCCATATCCCCTCACCACTCCTACCCCCCCCAGCGCCCATCACCACTCCTAACCCCCCCCCCAGCACCCATCACCACTCCTAACCCCCCCCCCAGCCCAGCCCAGGGAAAATTTAAAATAAAAAAAAGCTGTCTGCTGCCGCTTCTGGGGCCGCCGCGGCAGAATCGAGTGTGCCGCGGGGCCCCCCCTGTGCCCGGCAGAGCCTGCCCTCCCCTGTATCGGCTCTCTCTTTCCAGCGGCAGTCACACGCGCCGGCTTTCAGAGCGCGAAGGGACTAGTTTCCCTTTCGCGGCTCTGTTAAGCCCGCGGGGGGGCTGATGGGAGTTCCCATCAGCCCCCGCGGGCTTAACAGAGCAGCGAGGGAGAAACTCTCCCCTCGTGCTATGAAAGCCGGCGTGTGTGACTGCCGCTGGAAAGAGACAGCTGATACAGGGGAGGGCAGGCTCTGCCAGGCACAGGGGGGGCCCCGCGGCACACTCGATTCTGCCGCGGCGGCCCCGGAAGCGGCAGCAGACAGCTTTTTAAAATTTTTTTTTCATTTTACTTTTGGATCAGAATGTTTTTTGCGCGGGGCCCCCTGAAACGCGGGGCCCTGTGCAAAAAACATTCTCGCTCAATGGACTGGCCGGCCCTGCTGACCAATGCAGACCAACTGCATGTTCATAGATTGAAATGACTTCTTAGTCCTATATGTGGCTTCCCTTGCCCTTGGGGAGTGAAGGGTCACATATGTACAGTCTCTATCACCCAGCACCACAGAGAAATGTGCTATCTGATGGAATTGTAGTTTGGTCTGTGCAGTATGCTGAGGAACGCTACCAGAAATTTAGTGATACATTGTGACACCCGCCAACTGGTTGATATCTGCTGTGGCTGTGAGTACTGATTGGAAGCTGCCGGTGGCCAGGAATGCAAAGACTTTCATTATCTTCATGTGTATTGGGATGGGATGGCCTCTTTTTGTGGTGGAGCAGAAGTGCAGCTCCAGTTTCAAATATAGCTGGTGTATGACTGCTTAGTCAAACCTGAAGCGCATCAGGCACTGCTCATCTATCATCCCCAGATATTGGACCCTGGCCCGATATACCCTCTGTTAGGGATGCCCTCTCTTCCCCCTCCTGTGCTCCCTATGCTGCTCCTCCTGTAGAGCTGCAGCAAACAACTGGTTCATATTTGGCATTTTGCTTACCTGCCACCAGCACCCATTCAGATCCACCATCTACACCTTTGTACTACATTCACCAACATGCTTTGTGCTGTGTGAGACATGGACACACATGGGTACAGACTGACTGACTCCGATACATGGAAAACAATACCTAGACCCAAACAATTGCCCATGCACAAACCTCTGCACCTGCATGCCAACACACACAGGCATACACACACTAACACTACCAGGGCTGGGACAAACATAAGTGAGGATGGCACTACACAGGGATAACAAGGAACAGGGGTTGGAGTCGGGGAGTAACCAAGAGCCTGGGCCAGGTTGAGGAAGTGTGAGGGAGGCTAACAAAGGGAGCTTGCTAGGGATATGGTACAGTAATGGAAAGTTGGGGAGCATGGCAGGGAGACTGGAGGTTCACACAAGATGGTACTCAGTAGACATGGATGATAGGTAGACTCTTCTTTTTCTAATTCATGCTACTCCAAATACAATCACATTCACAGTCAGAATGCACAACAAAGTCCCCTACCTATTCATTATTTATAGATGGTGCAGAGTGGGACATCTGTGAAATACATTTAGAATGGGCAGGGCCTGGAACTGCCCTGGTTATTTCCCAGAACACCCCCTGACATGCCTATCCTGGGATGGCCAGACTTTGATTTGCCACCTGCAGGAGCGTTCAGATCTGCACGATTCTGTAATTGCCATTTATGCACCCTTGCCTTTCTGACATCCACATTGCTTTCTTGGGATGTCCAACTCATGTCTAACTCATGTCGAAATTAATCCTTCTAAACTCCTGTCTTCAAGCAATTAGTAACTGGTTCTCCAGACATTTGTTCAAGCTAAATTACACAGAAACTGAAGCCATGTGGATTACAGGCGCAGCTTCCTTACTCTTTTTGACTCTGATTATCAACAATCATACAGTTGCTATAGTTAGCATCCTCAAAATTCTTAGCTGCTTTCTGAATTCAGAATTAACTTTCAATACCCATATCTCTGCAATAATCAAAAGCTCATTCTTTATGTTACGAAAACTCCGCTCCATCAAAAAATATCTTACCTTTACTGTACTTCACACAATCATTCTGAAAATGAAAATGTCCCAGATCAATTACTGTAACAGCATCCTTAACGGCATTACAGCTGTCAATTTAACTAAACTCCAACATGTTGAATATACTGCAGCTAAACTTCTTCACATTACCTACAAGTTTGACCACGTTACTCCTCTATTGATGAAAAGCCATTGGCTCCCCATTACCTACTGGTTAAAATTCGAAGAACTGATAGTAATGCACAAAGCTCTCCACTCAGTTATCTCTTCCTACCTAACGCCATCTAATTCCTTGCTCTCCCAGTCGCAGTGTTCACTCACTAAATTCCCGTCTTGCAGTAATCCCCAAAAAGTGCAAAGCTCGACTGGTATCCATCTGCACATCAGCATTTTACTATCTGGCTCCACACTTATGGAATTACCTCCCTTATACCTCAGAGAAGAGCCTTCACTCAGAAAATATAAAAAAAGGTCTAAAGGCCTACTATTTTAAGATTGTCTTTGGCCAGCATGATTGACCGCTATTGAGAGCATAGATCTCTATCTACTCCCCTTCCCTACTTTCCTTCTGCATTTTATTGTAATTTTTACCTGTTCTTCTCTCTTTTCCACATATCTTTTTTCTTTAACTCTATCTTGGCCTTGGTTGTATATTGTAAACTGCCCTGATACATTGTAATAGGACAGTATATCAAATTGGAAATAAACTATAAACTATAATGACATCAAGATGACTTTTGGCCTAGACAAATGTGCTAAGGCAACTTTACTTAAAGCAAAACTGAAAACATCTCTGGCTGATGACTGTGATATAAAGGAACTTGTGCAAGAAGATATCTATAAATATCTTGGAGTACAGGAAGGAGCAACAATCCAGCATAAGTTACTGAAAGAAAAGACCAGTAAAAAGTATTACAGGAGATTAAAATGTATATTGAAGAGTGCTTTATCATCATGAAATAAATAAACATGCTATCAATCAGCTTACAATGGAATTGTAGACTGGCCTCTAAAAGATCTTAAAAAATTGGATGTGTGAACAAGAAAACTCTGTGCCTATGAGATAGTTAATATGAATTATTGTACGCTAAGACTGTACATCCCAAGAGCAAAAGGGGGAATGGGCCTCATAGCAATTGATTACATATAGAGAGAGACCATCATAGGTTGCAGGCATACTTACCAGCATCAGCAGACCCAAATGCACAAAGTATGTTGAAGTATGAAAGTAAACAAACAGAATCTTTTTCTATCATTAAACCTGGACAAGCATTCCAATAAGCACAAGGAATGAGTGAGAATCCATTTATACATATAGAAAAGGAAGCAACATAGTTTGCAAACCAAAAGAAAAAAACTCTTCAAAGAATCGGATCAGAAAACAAAGAAAAATCAAGTGGCAAATGCATAAATACAGTGGGAAATGCAAAGTTTTGATGGCCAAAAATTTGTAGACAGAAAGACATAATAATGTTGCATGAATCATCCATTGGAAGCTTTGCAAGCATTACAACATTGCTATACCAGAAAAGCACTGGGATTTCGATCCTAAGATAATTATGGAGAATGAAGAAGTTATGATCATCTGGGACATTCTCATTCCAGCCAATAAAACGTTAGAGGCAAGGAAACCAGATAAAGTGATAAAGGAGAAAATCACCAGAATAGAGGTGTAAATTCTAAGCGATTATTCTGTGAATCATGTGGGGTGGGAAAAGATCCTCAAGCAGGATCATACCAAACTAGAAATGCGCCCTGTGCAGCTAATGAATCTGGTGCCCCCTTCTGCTCCAGCCATATGCAGTAACTCACTCTTTTTGAACTTCTTGTAAGCCCAGTGATGATATCAGCACCCTTTCTGTACTTGTGCTCTTTGCAGCCGCACTTCTTGCACAGACCTTGATATGGCCTTTTCTTCAAGTATCAAGAAATGGAGCGAGAGACCAAGAAAATGTGGCAGAAAAATACAAATATTTCTCATCTTATTTGGGGCCACAGGCCTTATTAAAAGCAGTTTTGAATCACACTTTGATAGGTTGCTTATGCATGCTGTATATTATGATCTCTACAAGGAAGCTTTCATTGACACGCTGGAAGTACAACAATGAGCATTAGCAGTAAATCTGAGAGACTAAGATCATACTCCACATGTCATGGCTTAGGAATGAGGTTCGTTGCTGTCATGCTATACACAAAGTGAACACATCTGGAGACATTGTCCATGAGTACAAAGGAGGTTCCTTTGAAGAGCTGTCAGGGACAAGGAAGTAGACGGAGGTTCACTTGAGTCAGGCTGTGGATGGAGGTCACCCCAGACCAGGGCCCAAGGTGCTGGAGGAGGAAGGATTCTGCCATTCTCTTTTTGCCACTCCTAATCAACCAGTGACTCTGGATTTCTTATGGAGGGCTCTAGTTTCATTGGAATCCTCGCTGGTAAAGCAGATGGACCAAGTGCTTTCTACTACTGCTTAATTAAAGAGAAGCATCATGCTCATGAACAAGGTCTGGTGGAGCACTGGTCTAGTCTAGGAACTCAAGTTTCTGAAAGGCTCTAGATACCCACTTACTCTTCCTCCTGTTATGAGGCCCTGTTCATTATAGTAACATAGTAAATGACGGCAGATAAAGACCAGCATGGTCCATCTAGTCTGCCCAGCAAGATGGCAAGAGTAGGTGCACCTGTCGCTCTATGCAGGCCACCCCCTCCCCATGTCTTTGTTTAGGGGTGAACCCACTACTCCATGTAGGACACCACTATTTGAAACGTTAGATGATTCAGAAGTTAGATGGTACCGTTTATTTTGTTTTTATCCTGTTGCTGTAAAGCAGGGGTCTCAAACTCAAATTGCTTTGAGGGCCAAATGAGGACTTGTAAAGTAACCCGGGGGCCGCATAAGACGCAGGGCCTCATTTGCATAAGGGACCTCATTTGCATAAATATTTGCATAATGTTACCATACACTAACTTTTAGTAAACATGCCTCTTTAATGAGTATGGATAAAGAAAGACTAAAAGATTTAGAAACAAGAAGACAATAATTAAACTGGGAACCCCAAAAGCCAAACTTGGAATGTACAACAACACTGTAGAAATAAAACTATAAATTAATTTCCTCTTGTACTAAACAAAGCGCAAACATTAATGATGCACATTTCCCAGAGCTGACATATTCCAGTTAATAAATTCAAAATAAAGAGATATTTTTCTACCTTTTGTGCATTTTTTTCAGTTGCAATTGTTCCAGCCACTTTCTTCTGGTTTCTTCATGTCTTCTGCTAACTCTCCATCGTCTGCTTCCATTTGCCCTTTCTTCTCTCCTAGTTTTTTTTTCCATTCTCTCTCTACATCTGCTTTAACATACTAATCTTTGTCCTTTTTCTCTTTCCTCATTCCTATTTCATCCACTCAAATTTTACCCCTCCATCCTCAATCCCCACTTACTCTCACAATACCTGGCCAATTGTAGATTTGTCTTCTCTCCCAGACAAAATATTTTTCCCCTCTCCATTTCACTTTCCCAGCTCCATCCCATTCTAATCCTCCCCCAACATCAGCTCCCTTCTAGTTCCAGCCCCACCCAGCATCCGCTCCCTTCTAGTCCCTGCATCAGTCCATTTCCAGTCCTATCCTAGCCTCACCATCAGCCCATTTCCAATCCTAGCCCCCCATCAGCCCATTTCCAATCCTAGCTCCCTCCCCTCACAGCCCATTTCCATTCCAAGCCCCCCTCCCCATCAGCTATTTGCAGTTCAAGCCCCCTTCCACTCAGCCCATTTCCAGTCCTAGCAACCCCCCCAGCACATTACCAGTCCTAGACCCCCCATAGCCCATTACCAGTCATAACCCCCCCTGCCAATAGCCCACTTCCAGCCCTAACCCCCATTACCCCATTTCAGTCAGCCCCTCCATAGCTCATTACCAGTCCTAACTCCCCCCATCAGCCCACCTCCAGTCCTTCCTAACCCCCACCTGCCCATTTCCAGTCCTAGCCCCCACCATAGCCCATTTCCAGTCATAACCCCCCCTGCCAATAGCCCATTTCCAGTCCTACACACCCCCCCCCTGCCACTAGCCCATTTCCAGTCAAAACCCCCCCTCCCAATAGCCCATTTCCAGTCCTACACCCCCCCTGCAAATAGCCCTTTTCCAGTCATAACCCCCCTGCCAATAGCCCAATTCAGTCATAACCCCCCCCCCCGCCAATCGCCCATTTCAGTCATAACCCCCCCCCGCCAATAGCCCAGTTCTTTCATTACCCCCCTGCCAATAGCCCTTTTCCAATAATACCCCCCCCCCTGCCAATAGCCCATTTCCAGTCATACCCCCCCTGCCAATAGCCCATTTCCAGTCATACCCCCCCCCAGGTAAATAAAAAACAACCGGGCTTCTGCTGCTGGCTTCTGCTGCAGCAGAAAATCAGCTGTCCCGCGGCCCCTTTCCCTCTGCGCGAGAGCCCTGAGTGTGCTTCCTCTGCGGCATGCTTTTTAAGCCGCGAAGAGAGTATTTCCCTCTCGCGCGGCTTAAGCCTATTCACTTTTCAAGCCTCGCGAGAGGGAAATACTCCCTTCGCGGCTTGAAAAGCACGCCGCAGAGGAAGCACATTCAGGGCTCTCGCGCAGAGGGGAACGGGCCGCAGGACAGAGCAGCAGAAGCCAGTTTTTTATTTTTTTTAAATTGACCGTCGATTCTGCCGTTGCCACGGCGGCAACGGCAGCAGCAGAAGCCGTCGCGGGCCGCACAACCTTCTCCCGCGGGCCGCATGCGGCCCGCGGGCCGCGTGTTTGAGACCCCTGCTGTAAAGGGATCCACTGTGTTTGTCCCATGCTGTTTTGAATTCTGTCACCGTGCTTGCCCCCACCACTTCCATCGGGAAGGCATTCCAAGCATCCACCACCCTTTCAGTGAAGAAATATTTCCTGACATTGCCTTTCAATTTACCACCTTGCAGCTTCATATTATGCCCTCTAGTTTTACAGCTTCTCCGTCTTTGGAAGAGGTTTGTTTGTTCATCATTTCTCTTTAAGTATTTAAAGGTCTGAATCATATCTCCCCTGTCCCTCCTCTCCTTCAAAGTGTACATATTTAGGTCTTCAAGTCTCTTCTTATAAGGCTTCTGACGCAGGCTCCAAATCATTTTGGTTGCCTTCCTCTGAACAGTTTCCAGTCTTTTTACATCTTTTGCAAGATATGGTCTCCAAAACTGAACACAGTATTCCAAGTGAGGCCTCACCAGTGACTTGTACAGTGGCATAAGTACCTCTTCCTTTCTGCTGGTAATCCCTCTTTGTCAGGGAGAAGAATTGAGACAAGGGTAGAGACAGAGGGAGCAACTATCTGAGGATAGTTTGACTATGACTGAAGTTCTTGAAAACTCTGTAGAGATGGTGGAAATCTGGTTTATTTTGATTGCAGTGTTTCTAAACCATGTCCATAGGAGTTATCAAAGAGGACTTTGGAAAGTTTAGCAATCATAGTTTTAAACAGTGATTTTGATTCTCTAGTACTTCCAATCAATGCTGAAACACTTCTTTATCTTTTATCAGGGCAGCATTACAAGATCTTAAATCTGCCACTTGTTGTTACAAAGCCTGTATCCTCCCACCATGCCATTCCAGAGATTCTCCCTGGGCATTACATTGGGTCTCTAATAAAGTAGTATTCAAAATTACCTTGTCTATTCTCTTTGTCAAGGATTCCTCCAGCTGGCTTGATAGCGCTCTCCACCTCTGCCATAGATGTTACTGCAGGCCTTATCATACTCACAGCCTTCCTTTCACTGGTGGTGATATTACCAGAAGCAGTCCCCAACAAACATGCTGACCCCATAGGAGATTCATTGAACAAACCTCCACCAACCGTAAGTGCTTACAGTCCAATGCCAGACAAAGAGGGATCCACAATCCCTGCTGAAAGCCCTGGCTTTAGAGCACTTCTCAGCTCAGACATGGCCTTCAGCATTGCTCCAAGCTCACCAGGAGCAAATCCACTTCCGAGTCTACAAGGGATCTTGTGATCCTTTGGGCTAAAGAAGAAATCAGCCTCCTCCACTATGGACAAACTCTAGTGGTCAACATCTGCCTCGGAGTTCCACTTTCAGATGAAGGCCAAACGAAGGAGTTCAAGGTCCACTGTCCATCCGAACCAGCTGCCCCATGCTCTGCAGGGTTGGTATGAGGACTGCCCTTGTGCTTCCTCATATCGGTTAGTACTTTATGGAAAATGCTCGAATCCTCGGAGCTCAATTCTCTACCTGTCCCAGCACTGTCTTTCTTGTCCCCTTCTTTATTTCCTTTGCACTTAAACATGACTGTAATTTGGTGCTGAAGCTTTTTCTTTAGGAATGAAGAGAATTTTTCCCTTGGCCATAAACTATGGATATTTCTCGGAGCTCCAAATTACACAACAAAGATGTAGAGAATTTTTATCAGTGAGACAGAGCTACCTCTTTCAATGCTCAGTTTCTGCTTTGTTTTTCTTGCAAATGTGTTACTAAATGGGAAAGTAATACTTTCATATTATATGACTCAGTTCAGTTAAGGGCTTTTCTGTATGCCAAGTTACATGATAATGGTCCTTCTGTTAACAGGTGAAGATAACATCTGTGGAAATTTCTGAGTATGTTTAATCTCTGTGATCTCCATTCTTTATTGCTTTTTTGTGTAATTACTTTTGTTTGTTTTTGTTTATGGATAACAACAGTTCCCCTTTGCAGAGACTCATTGTGGGGCCTTATTTGCATATCCACTGGACCTCATTTGCATACATTTAATTTATTTTATTTTAAAATGTATCTGTTGCCAACTATAATTTTAGGCGGCTTTCAAAGGTGCCCTTCACAAGCCTCTCTTCTGTCCTGGCAATGGCTTAGGGCAAGCTTACTAAATATTAATGTGCCTTTAAGTGCCACTGCGTCAATAGAAATAAATGTGTGTTCCTGCATTTAGTGCATATTAACATCTGTGAATGTGCATTAACTTTTAAACATGCCTCTTAATGAGTGTCTGGATACCATTTGCATGGGCAGTGAGGATAAGGAAAGATTAACTATTTCTACATTACTATACTCCAGTGCCAATTGCCAGTAAGTACTATAAACCCTGCTCATTTAGACCCCATAGCAAACCCGCCATATCATAATAGCACTACCAGGACTTACAAAGCACCATACCCTACCTATCAAAAGGCAACACTGCAAATTTTAAACCAATACATCTCAGAGAATACCAATACATCTCCTACTGGGGAAAGAGAACAAGTGGGACTGTCACATAGAAACTACATGAACAGAATACTGCAGTTTGGATACACATGCAAAACATAAACCGTCAGCAAACATAGAACAAGGAATCACACTTTAGAAATATGAAGACAATAATTAAACTGGGAACTCCAAAAGCCAAACTTCTAATGTAAAACACTACTGGAGAAATAAAAACTATAAATTAATTTCTTCTTGTATTAAACAAAACACAAAGACGTTAGCGATGCACATTTCCCAGAGCTGACGTATTCCAGTTAATAAATTCAAAATAAAATAGTATTTTTCTACCTTTTCTTTGTTTGGGCATTTTATTTTTCCATTGCAACTGCCCCAGTTGTTTTCTTCAGTTTTCTTCATGACTTCTGCTAATTCTCCATTGTCTATTGTCCATTTGTCCTTTATTCTCTCCTAATTTTTTCATTCTCTTTCTACATCTGCTCCAACATGCTGATCTTTTCCCTTTCAGTCTTTCCTCCATTTTGTTCTTTATTCCTTTTTCATCCACTCAAATTTCAATCCTCCATCCTCAGTCCTCACTTAATCTCTCAATACCCGACCAATCATAGATTTTAATTCCCTCCCACACAAAATATCTTTTCCCCTCTCCATCCTCATTCCCCCAGCCCCATCCCCTTCTAGTCCTCCCCCAATAACAGCTCCCTTCTAGTTCCAGCCCCACCCAGTATACTCTCCCTTCTAGTCCCATTCTCCCATCCTCCATCAATCTATTTCCAGTCCTAGCCCCATCATCTCATTTCCAGTCCAAGCCCCGCAGTCAGCCCATTTCCAATCCTAGCCCCCAATCAGCCATTTCCAGTCCTATCCTAACCCCCCCATCAGCCTGTTTCCAATCCTAGCCTCCCATCAGCCATTTCCAGTCCTATCCCAGCCCCTCATCAGCCCATTTCAAGTCCTAGGCCCCCATAAGCACATTTCAGTCCAAGCCCCCCCTATCAGCCCACTTCCAGTCCTAGCACCCCGATCAGCCATTTCCAGTCCTATCCTAGCTCTCCATCAGCCCATTTCCAGTCCTAGTTTCTCATCAGCCTTTTCCAGTCCAAGCACCCCCCATCAGCCCATTTATAATCCTAGCTTCCCCCCCCCCTAAAGAACAACATTCTCGCACATGGACGGGCCAGCACTGCATACGTATAATAAATGAACATAAATAAAACCCCATGAGTCACGGTTCAATTGGAAGACTATGACAGCAGCTTTTAATCCATCAACAAATAATACTTGACAGTAACATATCACAGCAAATTGTAATAATAGTACCAAAATGATCCAGGCTAGATGGTGACATCCATAACCCAGCACCGTCTGCTGTTCCTGAACTCTCCTCCGCCCCCTATCCCCAGCCTGTGGTGATGCTAGGCAGAGGCCTAATTCCAACTGAGGGAGTCTTCAGTGAGGCTGGTACCACACATGGTGGTGACACTCATGCTGTGGGATGACCAGTCCTTCCATCCTCTGTCTCTTTCCCTGCCCTTATAGGGATGCAATTAACAATGGGGGGAGGGGGGACGGTCCCAAACCTTACACATTGTCATGAGCGGAGACTACAAACTGCATGTTTCCGCCCCTCCCCCTACCAAAGCTGCCGCCATGAATGCCTTACTACACCCCTGAATGGAACTAAGAAAAATGTCCTGACCAATATCTGACAAATGTACACCATCTGAGCAGAAAAACCTAGACAATCCTCAGAAATTAAATCATGAGCCAGAACTAGCCCCTTCAATAAATTCACAAATTAAGAAACCTCAGCATTCACTTGCTTCCGCAAGCACTCTATTGCCTTTGACAAGCGAGCATCTCTCCACAGGTGGTGAGGAAGAATCTGTGACCATATGAGCGTTGCCAACTGCAAATAGCATGAATCAAGAAAACATCATGCTTCATTTGTCGGATAAGTTCTATCCACTTTACCTCACAAAGGTCATTCCCACCCAAATGAATGAAAATACATTGAGGCTCATTATACTGACGAGCCTCCAATAACATTGGAATCAGCTGAAACCAGCGCATCCCCTGCAGACTCATTCACTGCAACAGCACTGGATATTCAGCTAGCCCAATATTCAGATCCCACTACCCTCTTCCAGGCCCAAAACACAAATGAATACCCACATACCCAGACCAGGAATCCACTCTTCGCCATACCTGTGGAAGAAACTGAATGAAAATAAGCTGAAGGGCATCCAAAGACCCTCAGCTGCCATATATATCTCTTATAAGCATTAGACTGCCAGTGACCTACCCGCTGAATTGCCTGCACAGAACGTTCCTGCGCAACAGCAAAGAAGGCTGCCCTGATCTGAAACAAATGTGTTACAAATTGCCCCGGGTTGAAACTGGCAGCCTCCAAGCCCTGCTTCAAAATAGCACTGAACTGGAACCAAGTCAAAAGTTCTTTCTTCACATGGCATAACCAAAACAAGCCACCTGCTGGTCGACAAATGTGCACAACTCAACTTAAAGTAGACAAAGCGATGGGACCGGATGGGATACACCCTAGAATACTGAGGGAACTTGGGGACGTTCTAGCAACTCCACTGACTGACTTTTTCAATGCCTCATTGGAGTCGGGAGTGGTGCCAAAGGACTGGAGAGAGGCTCATGTGGTGCCTTTACACAAAAGCGGAAGTAAGGATGTGGTTGAAAACTACAGGCCGGTTAGTTTAACTTCGGTGGTGAGTAAATTATTGGAAACGCTGCTGAAAGAGAAAATAGTGAGGTTTCTGGAGTCCAGCGGATTACAGGATCTGAGGCAGCATGGATTCACCAGAGGCAGGTCTTGTCAGACAAATCTGATTGATTTCTTTGACTGGGTGACCAGGGAGTTGGACCGAGGGAGAGCTCTAGATGTGGTGTATTTAGATTTCAGTAAAGCCTTTGACACTGTTTCTCACAGGCGACTTATAAACAAACTGAGCACCCTAGGGATGGACCCTAAAGTTACTGCTTGGGTTAGAAATTGGTTGGGTGGGAGGCGACAAAGAGTACAAGTAAATGGAGCTCACTCTGAGGAGAAGGATGTTATCAGTGGTGTGCACCAGGGATCTGTCCTTGGTCCGATTCTTTTTAACATCTTTGTTAGTGATATAGCGGAAGTTCTGTTGGGTAAGGTTTGCCTCTTTGCAGATGATACCAAAATCTGCAATAGAGTAGACACCCAGGAAGGTGTAGATAACATGAGGAGGGATCTAGCTAAGCTTGAAGAATGGTCTAGAATTTGGCAGCTGGGATTTAATGTTAAAAAATGTAAGGTCATGCATTTGGGCTGCAGCAATCCAAGGGAGCAATACAGTATAGGAGGTGAAGTACTTTTGTCCATTAAAGAAGAGCGGGACCTAGGCATGGTTGTGTCTGATGATCTTAAAGTAGCTAAACAGGTAGAAAAGGCGACGGCAAAAGCTATAAGGATGCTTGGGTGCACACGGAGAGGAATGGCTAGCAGAAAAAAGGAGGTGATAATGCCTCTGTATAAGTCTTTGGTGCGACCTCATTTGGAGTATAGTGTGCAATTCTGGAGACCGCACCTTCAAAAGGATGTGAACAGGATGGAGTCGGTGCAGAGGGTGGCTACTAAAATGATTAGTAGGCTTCATTATAAAGCATATGAGGACAGACTTAAGGATCTTAATATGTACACCTTAGAGGAAAGGCGGGATAGAGGTGATATGATTGAGATGTTTAAATACCTCCGTGGCATAAATGTCCAGGGAGAGAGCCTCTTTCAATTGAAAGCAAGTTCTGCTACGAGGGGACATGGGATGAGGGTGAAGGGAGATAGATTCAGGAGTGATATGCGGAAATATTTCTTTACAGAAAGAGTAGTGGATCCGTGGAATAGTCTCCCAGTGGAGGTGGTAGAGATGAGGACAGTAACTGAATTCAAAAAAGCATGGGACCAACACAGAGGATCTGTAAAGGTAAAAAGTGGACTGTTGTAGTTGTTGATATGGAAGGACAGACTAGATAGGCCATGTGGTCTTTTTCTGTCATCATGTTTCTATGTTTCTATGTTTCACAGTGGACCGCGCAGGAAATAAGCCCAGGAACTCTCCTGAGACGAACCCAGGTGCCGTGGCTCAATTGATGTGTTTTACTGTGATGAATATTTAACTCAACCACCTCGTTCAGGACCACTACGTCCTCTGTTAATAAGTCCCACTCACCACAAGCAGACTTAAAATTCACCACTAACTCACTAACGCAGAGCACAGCAAAAATAGTAAAGGAGAAAACAAGCCAAAACAAGTGCAACTCAAAAGAAGAAGAGCACTCCTGCGGCAATGTCTGCAATAAAGTAGAAAGGATATCATGCAGGATAGGCTGCCACAAAGAATGCAACGCAGCAGCTGAGTGAGCCCTTACAAAACCCTTCACCAGCTTCCACACCACGAATGAAGAGGTAGGGTCCTTGAACCCCTGGAACTTAGAAACAAAGGCCACACTAGCCAAAGCCCCAGACGAGGCATTAGGAGACAACTGATGATCAAATGCAAGCCCAATGAATCACAAAATGTCCTCTTGCAAAATCCTATGCGCAGGAACAAGAGCACCAGCTGGCAGAAAGAAAAACATTGCTAGCCAGCTGCATAAGCCTTCCAAGAGAACCCCTCAGCAATCTTCCAAGTGACTCAGGATGTCCCAGCAATGCTCCAGGAACCGGGAAGGGGACTCATCTGCTGCTGGAGCCAATGCATGAAGCCAGGCCCACTGAAAATAAGATAAAGCAGCAGCAATAGAATTATCCACCCTAGGTAGGTGCTTAGCTGCTAGCAACACATTCAACTGCAAGCACCGCAGCACCAGTAAATGCAGCAGCCCCACCACAAATGGGGAACTGGTCGACTGCCGATGAACTGCATACACCACAGCCATGTTATTAGAAGGCAAAAGCAAACTCCAATTTTGCAGGCACTCTTCCCAGATCGAGAATGCCATCCAAACTGGGAACAGCTCTAAAAAAGCAATGTTCCAGCACCAACCCTTTTACAGCCAGTAATCTGGCCAAACAAATAAAATGATGCTTACTCCGCATTCCCCTGGTCAACAAAGTCAACCGGTGCTCCTGGACCTGCCGCAAAGTCAATTTCATGCATGACAAGGCCTGCTGAACCAAATGCACAAGTTTCTGAACCTTCATCACTGGCAAACGAGACACCATACTAAGGGAATCCAGCTCAATGCCGAGAAACGTAAGAGAAGTAACAGGACCCTCAGTCTCCCGAGCCACAGGTGGTAAGCAAAACACCACTGTCAGCTGCTAGAACACATCCAGCAACCGTGCATGTTCATGCACCCCCACTGGCCTACCACCAAAACCTCATCCAAATAATGGACCATCGAATCAGAACAAGCTGCCAGCTGAAATGCCCAGAGAATAAAGGAAGAAAAAGCCTCAAAACAGGCACAAGCCACTGAGCAACCCATAAGCATACACCTATCAACATAGTACTTTCCCTGAAAACGAAAACTGAGAAGATGAAAGGAGCTAGGATGAATAGGGAGCAACTGAAAGGCTGACTCCACATCCATCTTAGCCATCAAAGCACCATGCCCCACCCTTCGAAGGAGTTGAACCGCTGAATCGAATGATGCATATTGAACTGAACAAAGAGCTGGATCAATAGAGTCATTCACACGGGACATTACTTTCCAGGCTCTTTCTTTGACACAACACTCAAAGGGGACACTAAATTAGGCAAAGGAGGATGCTCAAAAGGACCCACCATTCTGCCCAGCTCCAATTCCTTATGAAGCTTCTCAGCCATAATCCCCTCCACACACTGAACCGAAGGGACAGAAATGATGACCCCCCCCCCCCGAAGCCTTCTCTTAACGAATGGGATGCATGCATATCCAGATAACCATGCAGCCAGTACTCCAGCACCACTACATTAATGGGCAAAGGCTCCTTGTCCAGGGGCCACTGCTGCAGATTGACCTGCTGGCCTAACCTGCCCTCCTCTAAGCGGTCTCCCACTCCATGTGAAACACTAAAAGACTGGGTGTCCACCCCCACACATAAAACACCTATGCCTCACAACGGCCCATGTTAAATTGAAAACAGGCATTATCCAATCCAGAGTTCCGAAACCCACCAAAATTGGAACCCCATCCCTCCACCCACTTCCCCCAAAAATCCATCCCACCCAAGATGTCCCCCACTACCACCTGCCTGAGCACAACTCCTCTGGGCAATCCCACCAACAAGACCAAGCCCAGCGGCACCAAGCTTCCCAAAGGTTCCATGGTGAGACTGCACCTTGAATATTGTGTGCAATTCTGGTCGCTGTATCTTAAAAAGGATATAGCGTTATTAGAAAAGGTTCAGAGAAGAGACACCAAAATGGTAAAGGGGATGGAAGGATACTCCTGTGAAGAAAGGCTAAAAAGGTTACGACTCTTTAACCTGGAAAAGAGACGGCTGAGGGGAGATATGATAGAAGTCTATAAATTAATGAACGGAGTGGAAAGGGTAAACGTAGATCGATTGTTTACGTTATCAGAATATAGAAAGACTAGGGGACATGCAATGAAGCTACAGGGTAAACTATTTAAGACTAATAAAAGAAAATATTTTTTCACTCAACGTGTAATCAAACTCTGGAATTTGTTACCGGAGGATGTAGTAAAGGCTGTTAGTGTAGCTGGGTTTAAAAAAGGTTTGGACAAGTTCCTGGAGGAAAGGTCCATAAACCATTATTAAGAAGGGACCCAGGATATCAATGCTTGACCCAGTACAAGCATTGCGGAACCTGTGTCTTTTGGGGAAACTGCTAGGTACGTATGATCTAGATTGGCCACTGTTGGAAACAGGATACTGGGCTTGATGGACCTTGGTCTGACCCAGTATGGCATATCTTATGTTCTTATGATCTGGGGTCATTTCCAAGAGCCAAATATCCACATTCTGAAACCCCCACGCCTCAGACTTATCCTTAGCCATACTCTTGCTTAACTGCTCATCATAATTCAGCCAAGCTCAACCTCCATAAGTCCTATAAGCTCTCAGAATCACATCCGAATATCATAACAAACCTAGGTAAAGGAAAGGCTTGGCTCCTCCCAGAATGGAAGAGAAAATATGTAATGCTAATAGTCAATTATTAATTGTCTTAGGTACCTTAGACCACCCCTTTTTGCCCTCCTCCCTAGAACTCTCACCTTTCTTCTTATCACCACTCTCTTGATCCTGAGCTAAAAGAGAAAATATGTCAATATATCGACCCAGCAACACTTTTGCCTGCAACTTCCGAGAGACATGACAGTTCAAAGGAGTGATCGAACTCAACGTATGCCCACGACAAGCCATGCAAGCATTACTACCAGAGCAACCTTCACCTGGGTCCATAGCTGCGGGCCCAGGCAAGCCTGACCTGGAAAAACTTGCGAACTCATCATCCAACTCCAAATCGGCAGAAGAAGAAGAGTCCGAAGAATCCCAAGAATCTGAATTATCCCAAACCTGAACAGCTAACTCAGCACCCGAATGGTGCAAGTGCTTCTCCTTATGCATGTGATTGGCCATCCTCTGCAAATTTCTCAAAAATTTCCTATCCCACAATGAGCAGACAACCAACTCATCACACTTGCCACTCTGCTTGCCCCGACCTCCACCAGCACTAGCAGCTAAAGAAGCGCCCTCTGCCCCTAAATACCGACCTGTACTCCCAGAAGCAGTCACAGGCCCACGAAGGTTCACATCACTGGAATGCTGCTCCTCACTGCCTGATGGCCGCTGCTCTTCATCACTGGAGACCCAGTCAGACGAAACCTCTGTCTCTAGAGGTACCATGATCTGCCGCTCATCCAGAGCATCAGCACCATCACCACTCTTATCCCACCTGAAGACCATCCAACACTCCGAGCCCCAACTCCCCCCTACTTTTTTTGTGAACAACTGGCACCACCTCCCCTACGCCAGAGTCTTCTTCAATAAAGCGAGCTAGCTGCTTGATCAGTCTCTGAGAAGGACCCCTTGCCCATTGCACAGGAGACTCAGCCCCTCTGGTTTTCCTTGGGGCCACAAATAAACCCAAAGAATAGCCAGAATATCCCACCAGGTACTTGTGATCTGGATTGATCCCGGTTGAAAAACAGGATATTGGGATTGATGGATCTTTGGTCTGACCCAGTATGACAAATCTTATGTTCTGTTAGCAGGGCCTGCAAACTTTGCTGGTACCCCAGCCTTCTCTGCACCACCGCACACATCTCCTCCTTCTGCTGGCTGGGAACTCCATCAGCACCCTAGCCTTCTTGCTAACACGTGGGTGTTTTTCTTCTACCAGCAGGAGTTTGGAACCCTGACATTACTACAGCCTTTTTTACACCCCCACACAGAGTCAGTTCCTCCTCTGATTGATGGTATGTGTGGCTGCTTCAATAAAGATCTAATGCATTTAGGGGGTAATTTTATAAGGAGCTGCTTAAACTTATGTGCCATCAATGTGTGTAAATCATGTTATTTTAGTGATTTACGCAAGTAAATGGGCATTTACATGCATAATTGACATGATCGCTATTCTGAAAGTATGTGCTTGGCCTGATGACGCCTACTTTCACTGTCAGCATATGCATGGGAGAAGTTTGGTTGGAGTGCACAGGTATGCAGCCATTTATACAAGCTTGCGTAAGTGATCATGTCTTACATCGATACATGTATTTAACATATTTATACTAGTATTCTAGGCTTGACATTGGTACATGAAGGTGTGAAATAACAAGGCAGGACATTATAAAACTACTCTCCATATGCATATGAATCACTGAATGCATAGATAGATAGATATAGGCTGGTCAAAAGGTGCTATTCTTTTTTTGCAAAATGTACCTAAAAAACAAACAAAACATAAATTATGCAAATTTCAGGCCTGTATAATTTTGCTACACTTTCTTGCTGCTCAGATTTTTTTGCTCTAATTCCTTTGTTTTGCAAACTTCTTTGAACAGTTTGAAGCCTGTTTGTTCCATGAAGTTAAACAGACAATTGGGGATGTTATATTATTTTTGCTATAATAAACTATGAAGCGGTAGGGCAGAAATTTAAAAAGCAGAATAGTAGGAGAAAGAGGATTTAAGTGAAACAAAGACAAAGAGAAATATTGTCAACCAGTGATTGACAAAGGAGAAATATGAATGGCAAAACAGTAACACTTCATATAACATTCCTGAGAGTCAAGCTTATTTTCATTACTTTGAAAATTTCAACTTACTTGTGACTTTAAAGGAAGGTAACCATTAAAGGGAAGGCTGAATCAGTCCTGGTTTTAGTTCCTTGTGTGCATGAAGATCTACAGTAGTCCTTCTTTTCTTAAGGGACTCAGAACTACATCTTGATATCTGCAAGACGTTAAAATCTGGAATGATTCAGGTTGTTTTTTGACATGTTATCTTAAAATACCATTTCAACATAGTTGATTTCACTGTAGCATACAGTTTTTTAATCAAATGATGAGATGTGAAATCTTATGGAATTAGGAAAATCTTTCACGCAAGTGTTTTCAGAATTCCTGAATGAACCTCAGACCTAAAGAATAGAACAGGATGATCAGACAACTCCAAAAACACTACAAACTTTGTGGGAAAACAAAAGAAATGTCTCAACTTGGTTTCTGAAGAATTCTATTGTTTCGGAAGTCAAGGCTGAAATGACAGGACATCAATGAAAAGGCATGATCTAAATATGAATAAGAATGTGAGACTGCAAAACAATTATTTATTACTATTGTCCTGAGTTCTACAAAATATGCTACAAAATTTAACTACAAGTTGCAAAAATCTTAACAATTTGTTCAAGAAGATTCTGTGTAAACTTTCTAGTGCCGCTTATCATTGGCCTTTATGAGAGGCATGATTCTGCATTATCCATCAGAAAGTAGCACCAAATGTAGCATCTAAACTGGAGAAATCCTTTCCCATAATAATGATTGTGACCACGAATAGAACATAAACAAACAGTGACTTCCCTAATCTGGAGTGTGTGCAAGCTTTCAGTTTTATAAGCCAGAAGTGGTGTCTTGTAAATCATCTGAAAGTCAGCAAATAGATCAGGTGCAATACCAAAAGACAGCTGTCCTACTAGGCATGAGTAAGATAGAATGACTAGCATTGCTGAACTGTTTGGTCATAGCCAACAGAATGCAGATCTCACGTTTCATACTGATTCACACGTTCAGTGTGGTTAGGATATGGGATACTTTTATCTTCCTTTATGAAATCCCAGACACAAGATCTGACTAGTTAACATGTTTGGAATGAGAATAGACCTACCTCTGGGTTGCAGCTAGGGAAAATATGGCTTCCTAGATTGGAAAATGACCTCACTCAAAGTTCTCCCACAGATATATAAGGCAAGCTGGCTTGGTAGGTCTCAGTAGGGCTGACTGGGATACTTACAGGATTCCTCCACAGGGAGTGCTTCATCTTACTATTGGCAACCATGAAGATGCTGAATGTTGAAGAGCTGGTAGGTTCAAACCATTTTTGCTAATAATGATCACTATCATAGGGCTGCTATTATTAGCTCACATTCTCTTTGGCCAGGAAACATTAACTTTTTCCTGGGATGCTATTATCTAATGTTATATTTTCTTAACAAAGACTGATAAAATATGGAATTGCCCATTAATCTCAACAAAAGTAGAGTTTTAGTTTTCAAAATCAAGGGAGCCCTTCCCTGCTGAAAATGATTCTGAGTCATAAGTTTTCTAAGACTTGACCACGTCAAGGAAGTGATATTAAACAACATACTACTATGCTCAACACAGCACAAATCTAGATTCATTCAGTAAGATAAAGACTAGCAGATATATTTCAAAAAATAAAGTGTTAGCTATGGCAATATCTGGATATTATATGTTGAACTTACTAATTGGGCTAAATGTTTCATCCACTCGCTGTTAATGTTATATGCAAATTTTGTCCTAAACAAATACATGCATTTCTTGCTAATATTTTGGCTTCCACAGTATTTATATAGATATATGGAATGATAGAGACTTAAATATTCTTACAAAGTCACATTTAAAGCTATTTTTATTGGTGGTCGTCAACCGAGTGAGGGTAACTGTGAATTCTGTTTGCAGGTGACAGGAAAGAAGGGTGAGAATAAAGAAACACGGAATTTTCTCTCTGAGGACTTTAAGAGTGGAGAATATGAGACTGCTGTATCTCTAGAGAAGCATGAGGATCTGAAAACACTTCCAGAATCATTCCTGAGCCGTGAAAAAAGAATCCTACAAGAGCAAAAACTACAGAAGGCAGAGGTATTAATATAATTTGCTTGCATCTCATGTTCACCAATATGATGTTTTTTTAAGGTTAGGAACTTTGAAAGCTTTGATTATATCCAGGGCAACCCCAACCATCAGCAACAAGTTTTGGGGGGCAGCAAAGCGCAGGGCATTCAAAGTTAAACAATAGATTTTGATAGCCGGAGGTGGAGGGTGTAAGCTTAAGGTTTGCCTAGGGCACCAACACCTTGAACCAACTATGGGGCCCACCCTGATTATACCATAATTACAAATGAAATCATTATTCATTGTTTTACTACAATTATGTTCTAAAAATTTCAAAGTAAAGATGCTTAAGCTAGGTAAATTTTGTCTGTAAATACATTAACAAATACTTCAAGTATACAATTATATTGACTCATTTACTAATTTGCGTTAACATGATTTAATACACCTCAAGTAATGTAATCCCAGTTACTCTCAGTGGCGGTTATAAATGAGACCCATAGGTTTTTGAATTTTCAGGAATATACTGTACATCAGCTTTAAAAGGGGAATTAATGGTTTGAATATTGACGATTAATAATCTTCATCCCTACAGAATGTATAAGAACACTTCTCCTCTCATATGCTGTTTGAGTATGGGGATGATTTATAATCATTTCTAACTATTAAAATAGAAATGGATCACTGACCGTAGACACATTTTGAAAACACTGATGGATCATGTATGATAAGAGATCAGATAAAAAGTCACTTCTTTACAATGAAAGTGTTTCTGAGTTTGGACATTTTTTGGTTTAGATAGGATGAGGTTTTCTTTTGATGTGGTATTTAACAAAGGCAGCACAGGTGCTTATGTGCTTTTATAATGCATGCAGTGCAAATGCAAACGCACACATTTATACCTGCTCTGAGACAGGCATACTCCTCACTGTCCCTCTCATCACCCCTGATGCCATTCTGTCCCGGAGGATTACTTCAACAAGCTTATCTCCCAGTCTGATAATAGCTCTAAAAAATGTATACCATTGCATCTCATTTATTTGAGCACACTGTCCTCCACGGTTGTCTTGAATTTCTTTCCTCTCAAGCCCTTCTGGATCCTTTTCAGTCTGGCTTTCACCCCCATGGGGAGGAGGGGCTTAGTGGTTGGGGCAAGTTACCTTAGGCCAGAAAGTCAGAGGCTCAAATCCCACTAGAGGACAGCAACCTTGGGCCGGAAGGACTGGGGTTTCTAGTCCCACAGGTGCTCCTTGTGGTCTTGGGCAAGCCACTTAACCCTCCATTGCCCATGTTCCCTATAAGTATTAGTGTATGTGTCTCATATCCCCTTGTGTTAAATGTATCCCCCAATTGTGTTGTGACCACTTTGATTAAAGGATAAGGTGGTATTACAAAACTGTCTAAATAAATACTGAAATGGCACTTGCCAAAATTTCCATTGACTTACTCCTGGCTAAATCTAAGGGCCTCTACTCTATCCTTCTTGACCTTTCTGCTGCTTTTGATACTGTTGACCACCACCTTCTCCTTGACACATTATCCTCACTTGGTTTTAGGGGCTCTATGCTGTCCTGGTTCTCTTCTTATCTCTCCCATCATTCTTTCAGTGTTTGTTCTGGTGGTTCCTCCTCTACTTCTATCCCACTCTGTTGGTGTACCCCCAAGGTTCTGGGCCCTCTCCTTTTCTCTCTCTACACCTAGTCCCTTAGTGCTCTCATCTCCTCCCATGGATTTCAGTATCATTTTTATGCTGACGATTCTCAGATCTATCTTTCTACACCTGATATTTCTCCGACACTCCAGACCCGTATCTCTTCCTGGATCTTTGGTAGGGAGAGTGGAAGGGAGGGCCTATTAAAATAGGGGAAACATTTCCAGATAGTTGCTTCCAAAAAGGTTCATGGTATCACAATGGTGGCAACAGGATCCAAACGCTGGGACTGACTAGAGAAAGGAAAACCTACCAGCATAAAAAGTGAAATAGAATTCAAGAAGTACAGGGACAAGTTACAAGAATCTGTAGCATCAGATCCACCAAGGCAAAGTCAAAGATGAAGCCATGTCTATAATTTCAGTATGCAGGGAACTGGACAGACTACATTGTTCTATGCTACTTTCATATTCTTTGTGTAGTACACAGAACTTACGGTTTTCTTTAACGGTAACAAAACAGAATACATTCTATTGACCATGTCTTTGCTCCATATAGCTCGTTAAGAAGAAATTAGAACAGCGGCCAAAACTTGAAAATTTAGAAGATCTTCAAAAAATTATTACACTAAAGAAAAGGAAAAAATGCAAGAAAGTGAAAGTACCTCTGGAAACAGAACCTGAACCAGAAGTTATAGTAAGTTTATTATGAGGGAAATGTAATTTTAAGCCATGTTAAAAAACTATATTTCTGCAGAATATGTACCTGTAAACTATGGTCATAGACATATTATTTATCAGACAGGATCTGTGGATGTCCCTACCTTTTTGACAGCTGCGTTGGAAAATAAATTGCCAGTTATTGAAAAATACTTGTCAGATGGTGGAGATCCAAATGCTTGCGATGAGGTACTTTTGAACTTTCATTTTAAATGTGTTTTACTTGTGTAAAAGATACAAAAACAATGAGGTTGATGATTCGCCCATTTCACTCCAAGAAAGTAGTTAGCCATTTGAAATTCTAGAAAATTGGAGAAGAGATCCATAGAAGGCCATAGAACAGATCAAAAGAGGGTATTTAATAAAGCATCTTGGGTCCATGCTGTTCTGTGACATGGAATGCATAGGCTACATGATCCCTTTTTAGACCACAAAATCACTTTGATAATGTCAGCCTCTTACAGAAAAAGCAGGGAAACTGCACTAAATATATCTGGGTCATAATGTTTGTGTGATGAAAAGGCAGGAAACTGGAAATGCCTGCCATGCTTTAGTCCATACACAGCTTCATCTAAATGCTTAATATGGCACAATTATTTGCCATGGCTCTATGTGTGAAAAATGTATTACAGTGCAAACATGAGCATCAGCGATCTGGGAAGCCATACTCCATCCTTACCATCACTATACTGGATTCAGAACAATCATAATAATTATACTTACCAATAGTCCTACTCAAAGAGTTATATACACCTTTCTATGAATGTGAGAAACCATCACTATTTTTCCAATCCTATGATACCCTGATAGACCGGGGAAAAGTCAGGGCAAGGTGGACAATTATTCTCTCTGTCCGGTGATGGAATGGCATGGGACATCCTTAAGAGAAAAAAAATCTGATGGGGCAACACACTTACCTGTACTGCCCTTCACAGGTAGAGGAGAAGTGGAAGAAAGGATTTAGCAGCCAAGCCAGCAAGAGTTGCCCATTATCACATACGGGCATAGAATTAAAGAGGCTCACCATTAAGGGGGTACATTTTATAAAAAAGCACCTACTTTTATGCCTGAAAGTAGGCACCTAAAAAGGTATTTTAGTCATTTACATGTGTAAATTGGAGTTTGGAGGTGGTAAATCACTTCCTATAAAAATTGCACCCAGTTAATTTCATGCCACATACTTTCACTGCTCGCATGCACAGGGGCGGAGTTTGGATAGAGCATGGAGCAGGATTAAATTCAGGTGTGGGCAATTTCAGAGGTATATGTGCATCTCTGCTATGAAATGAGAGCTACACGTGTAGATTTTTGCTGGCCTTCCTGAATGCTTGCTTCCTGGACAAACGTTTATAGACAGGTGTACCCAGAGCAAAAATGTATAAATTGCAGCATTTCCAAAATCAGGTTTACATCTGGATACAGCCTACATGGCTTTTGCTGCCACATCCATGTTTAAAATGGGAATCAGGCTTTTAAAATAACCCCTTAATGTTTAATACTGTACAGAACGGAACTTCTACATAGCTTGGCTTCCTCGATTCATTTCATAAACTGCCATTGGCTCAGGTATGCATGCTAAATAATTTCAAACAAATGGTTATATTGCACATAACATATCTTTTTAAATTTCTTTTCATTAACAGTACAGTCGTACTGCATTGCACAGGGCATGCTCAAAAGGACATATGGCGATTGTAGAAAAGTTAATTGAAGCTGGAGCCCAAATTGAATTTCAAGATATGGTACATTTCTATATATCTCTATTTATGCATTTATATAAATGATAAATGTGAAATATGAAAATTTACACTAAAGATAAACACACAAAATCTGATTTTAGTAGAGTACATGACAATATTGAAATAAATAGAGTTGACTCTAGATAGATGAGAGTGAAGTAGGAGATGTTGGCCAAAGTCCTATTTTATTTGTTTTATGTGACTTCATATGGGAATAGTAAAACAGGGAAATAGCAAACATTTTCTAAAAATGAATTTTTACTTTCTCTTAAAGATCAACATGTGAATGTCATGCTGCTACGAATCCTTTCCCTTTCTCCATCCCTGCTTCTGTATGTCTTCTCTCTTTGATACATTGCTATTTTTTTAAAATAGGAACTTTCGGTTAATAGGCTTCTGAGATGGGATAATTTTGCTATGTTGAGCTCATTTTTCTTAAATATCCTTTTTGTAAATACAATTTATTTCAAACAAAAAACAATATCCTTCTCCCATCCAACAACAATAAAAAAGAGAAATTTAAGAACATAACCCTTGTTACACAACCAAGCAATATTCCTGCTTGAGTTGTTGTGGCTATAAAGAGGAAAAAGAACAGCAGACCCCAATGTTTTCTTCCTACCACTTTGTGAACTGAAATTAAAGGGGGAGGTTGATATGAAAAAACACTTATACCGCTGGCAGTGGTGCCAACTGCAGAAATGTATTTTTTTAAACCTAAGGCATATGAAAAAGGAGTCTGCACCACTTGGCCATATAACATACCTCTAAGTAGCCATATTCAGTCACACACATATATAGGTGACATATATAAGTGGCCTGCACAAATAGCAGATATAACTTGAAACATTCAACTTAGGGGTCTAGTTACTAAGGTGTACTAATACGAGTATTAACATGCGTTATTAGTTATTAGGACCCATTAAAATAACGCGTTTTAACATTAGCACATCTTAGTAACTAAACCCTTTAGACTTTTCAGATTAAACAGTATGTGGATATTCAGTAGTGCTCCCCTGAATGGATAGCACTATGGAATGCACTTATAATCTGAAACCGTTAGTTGATTCTTTGGATGGCTGAATATCTACCTCAGGATGGCTAACCAGGAGGTTACAGGATGTGGCACTTTCTATTAGCATATAACAAAAAGCTGACAAAAAACTGGTCACAGTTTGATAATTTCTAAAGCAGATGTTTTCTGCGGCAGCTATGACATTCAGAAGGGAATTTTAGAACAGGGTGGGGGGAAAATGTGAATAGTGTGCTAACCTTATGCATAATTTATAAAGGCTTAAGATAAGAAGCAACAAAACCAGAGCACATAAATGCTAATTTTTTTTTTTAAATTTGTAAATTTAATTTTTAGAATGAACTCATGGAGACATCAAAAAAGATTGTCATGCAAGCTGGCCTGTGTCAGTCAGGAGTTCTCAACCCAGTTATAGGACATAACCTAGCCTGTCATGTTTTCAGCATAACCACAATGAATATGCATAATAGAGATGTGAATTGAATGGAGGCAGTGCATGCAAATCTCTCTCATGCATACTCATTGTGGTTATCCTGAAAACCTGACCCGTGTTGTGTCCTGAGGAATGGCTTGAGAATTCCTGGCTTAAGGACACCTCAAACCTTCAATTGCCCCTTTGGTAATTTTTTTTCTTTTTATGTTAAGAACATGGAGTAACAGGGACAACTGTAACCACTTTACTGGGCAGACTAGATGAACAATGCTGGTCTTTATCTGCCATCATTTACTATGTTACTTTATTATCACATTCAGAAAAGGGGTGGTTTTGTATTAGAAACATAGAAACATGTAAGTAGAAAAAGACCATATGGTCCATCTAGTCTGCCCTTCCATATCAAATACTATAGTCCCTTTTTTTCCTTGAGAGATCTTTTTGTGTTTGTCCCATGCTTTCTTGAATTCAGATACTATCCTTATCTCTCCTACCTCTACCGGGAGACTATTCCACACATCTGCCACTCTTTCCGTAAAGAAATATTTCCGCATATTACTTCTGAGTCTATCCCCTTTCACCCTCTGCCATGCTTCTTTGTTGCAGAGCTTACTTTCAATTGAAAGAGGCTCTCCTCCTGTGCATTTATGTCATGGAGGTATTTAAACATCTCTATCATATCTCCTCTATCCTCCTTTCCTCTAACTCATACATCTTTAAGTTTGTCCCCATATGGATCTTTAAGTCTCTCTCCATATGGTTTATAACGAAGACCACTAACCATTCTAGTAGCAACCCTCTGCACCAACTCCATTCTGTTTATATTGTTTTGAAGGTGTGGTCTCTAGAATTGCACACAATACTCCAAATGAGGTCACACCAGAGAATTATACAGAGGCACTATCACCTCCATTTTTCTGCTAGTCATTCCTCTCCCTATGCACCCAAGCATCCTTCTGGCTTTCGCCGTCACCTTTTCTACCTGTTTAGCCACTTTAGGATCATCAGAAACAATCATGCCCCAAGTCCCACTCTTCTTTTGTGGACAGAAGCACTTTGCCCCCTACACTGTACTGCTCCCTTGGATTTCTGCAGCCCAAATGTATGACCCTGCATTTTTTAGCATTACATCTCAGCTGCCAAATTCTTGATCATTCTTTGAGCTTAGCTGGATCCCTCCTCGTGTTAACTACTCCTTCCTGGGTGTCTACTCTTTTACAGATACAGAACCAAGAATAGAATCTAAAGGATTAGTATGTACAACTGCTTAATACATACAGTAGTTGTGTACTGCAAGCTTTGGTAGTTTTGAGCCACAATCAACTAAAATGACCACTGAAGTATAATTTAAAACTGAGAAGTTTTGACAAATTTTATCATCTGTGCAACTTTATGCTAGTCCAGTTTAAGAACATAAGACATGCCATCGTAGGTCAGACATCAAGCCCAGTGTCCTTTCTCCTGTCTTCTAATCCAGGGCATTGGAAAGTAGCAGATCCTAAGGAGGAGATCTATTCCTTGTTGTTTACTCCTAGGCATAAATGGTAACTTACCCTAAATCTATCTGGCTAAGTATTATTTATAGGCATCTCTTTCGGGAACGTATCCAAATTCCTTTTAAACCCATCTGTGGTAGATGCCTTGACCATAACCTCTGTTGTCAAATTCCACAGCTTGAGTTCTGCGTGAAAAAATAATGCAATTTGTGTTAAATCTGCAATCATTTGGTTTCATGGTGTGCCCCCGGTTCTTATAATATCTGAAAGGGTGAATAACAGTTCTCTCTAGACAAGCAAGAATGAAGTTCTCATGTATGGGTGATGTCATCTGACGCAGCCCGCATGGGAACATTCCCCAGCTTCTAATTAAAGCTTTTGGGAGGTTCTACTGCACATGCACACCTTCTTCTGCCTGCTGCAGTGGCACCATCTTAGGACGGTCTTCATTTTTCTGTAGAGCCCAACAGAAGTGCTTTGCAAATTCTCCATCATATTGGTAATTTTTACTCTCACTGGGGACTCTGCCATTTTCTATTTCTTTCCTACCTGCCTGCCACAGTTTTTCTTCTTTTTTCCCCTTTAATTATAGTAGTTAGTTTTGTTTGTTTTTTCCTTTTATTTTCCATGGCATCTCTGCCCCCTTAGGCACTGGTGCTGTGGCTGTGGATCCTGTTCTTTTTCAACATGGAGCCATTTGATTTTTCTGCAGCTGTTTTTCTAGCTGATATGTCCCAAAAACCAGCCAGTGGGTTTAAGAAGTGTTCACAGTGCTCAGGGACCATATGGATGTTCACAATTGGTGCCTTCAATGCCTCGGATCTGATCGTCAACCCTCTTCTTGTAATTTGTGTTTACAGATGACAAAAAGAGACCTCAAAAGTCAAGAGAAACAGTGCAAATCACTTTTTGGTGTTCCCAAGTCTGATCGATTGACATCGGTATCAGCGGCAAGGGTCTCAATGGCTTTGAAGGCTATATTGGATGATGACGGTGCAATGGCATTTAGCTGTTCTCGAGCCCACTCGGAGCCAAGCACCCATAGTGCCCTGGAGCATCAACCATTGATCAATCTCTACCCAAGGAAGAGGAAGAATTCAGCTTCAGCTTCATCTTCATCAGCACCACAGGGTGATGATGCCAAGCACAACATGAAGGCTTTGGTGCACCGGCGTCGAAGCCCCTCAAGGTACATTATTGAGAGCAATGAGGGTCCACAAGAGTGCCTCTCCAAGCTGCCCTAAAGAGGGGAGAGCTCATCTTCCAGGACATCGAAGGGGGCAGTGACACCTACTGATAGCTGAGACCAAGCCGCCAATAATCCGTTACAGATTCCAGGTATATCGATTGAGGTTGCTGAGGCCTCACAGTCTTCAGAGTAAGCAGCCATGGAGAAACAAGGTTTAGACAAGTTCCTGGAGGAAAGGTCCATAAACCATTATTAAAGTGGGCCCAGAATATCCACTGCTTGCCCCAATACAAGTATTGTGGAACCTGATCCTCAAGATGCACGGCTTGTCTGCGGGAGAGACATCGACATTGGGGCATTTAACAACACCGACACCGATGCATGCCCAGCCGATATCACTCTCTAGTGTTTCAGGGTCCAATGCACCCTCAAAAGCTAGATACGCTTCAGTACATCTCCGCTCCCGAAGTAGCTCCTAATCCCTGAGGGTCAGAAGAGAGATCTAGGTAAAGACTCAGAGGTATTTTTACTTCCTCACTGAGTCTGACTCAAAAGACGGGGTCACCAATGTCGAGTCTGAGGATTTGTCAGAGATCAGGTCCCCAGAACTGCCATTGGACCCTTCTCTTCCTCATGAGTGACACAAGTCCCTTCCTGAGGATACCATACCATTTTCTTTAGAGACTAAGGATGAACCCATGGCAGAAGAATTGGAGATTCTTCAGTACTCTTTGGCCCCTAAGGAAGCGGTCACAGTACCTGTGTACCTCCAGTCAGTAGAAGGCTTGTCTCCATATATAGGGTACAGAAAACTCCTGGGTTCGAGAAGCCCCAGCTTCCATACCATTCCTTAGTGGCTGAATCTGCCCTTAAGATAACCAAAAGTTCCAAGATTCATTATTCAGCACCCCCAGGGAGGGTGGCCTGGACAATGGACTCTTTTGGGAGAAGACTTTTTTCAGAGTTCCATGCCCATAGCCTACATGGTCTTTTATCAGCTCTACATGGGCATGCGTTTTGAAGAACATCATGTGTGACCTTGCTGATCTGTCCCAGTATCTCCCTCCAGAGAAAATGGAGCAGTATCATTCCCTAGTGGCTCACAGCAAAGACTGCTTAAAGTTTACAGTCCAGGTGACATATGAAAGTTTCAAAACAGAATCGAGAGCTTCTGCCATGGTTACTGGTGCCCAGAGACTCACTTGGCTCTGGTCCTCAGACCTGGAACAATCAGTGCAGGATAAGCTTGCTGACATGCCATGCCATGGAAAGAATCTCTTTGGAGAACAGGTCAAAGAGAAAGCTGGCTTCATTGAAAAGCAGCATGTTACCCTTCAGAATCTCTCAAGGCACATGTCTGAGCTGGCATTCTACCACTGGAGGTATCAAGGGGGAGGCCGGAAAAAGACCTATTACTCTTGTAGGCGTAGGTACTTTCCTGGGTCCCAAACCTCCTAGCTGAATCAAACTCTTTGACCACAGCCATAGTAGAAGCCTCAGAAGTCCCAGTTTTCTCCTCAGCCAAAGCCTGGGGCAGAGTTTTGACTGGTTTCTTTAGTGTAGCAGCCCTCTTTTAATAAGTGTTATTTCCCTCCCTCCCTCCCCACACCCACCCACCCCTGGGATAATCATAGCTTTATAGGTACTTACACATCTTAAAAGACAAGAGGTGCTCTCAGGTGAAGCTTGTTACCCAAATCAGACATACACTAAGGACCTGAGATTAATTAAGCTTCAGGTGAACAAGGCATAATAAACGTATTAGGTACAGTTTTATTGGTATAAAATATCCATAGCAACCCTTAGTAAGTAAAGAACTTAAAGACCTAAACAAAAACTTAAAACTAAGATGCAGACAGCAGTCCAGCAGCGGGATTGGGGCTTTCCAGTCTTTTGCATTGAGTATCACATGTATGATTTTCTCCCAGTTGGTGAGAGGTCTTACGTGTGTGCACTAGGTGCAAGGAGCTCTTTGCTCTCAGGGAACGAGTCCGTTCTCTAGAGGCTAGAGTAGCAGACTTGGAAAACATAAGAAAGACAGAGAAGTACATAGATGAGACCTACAGGGATATGGTCCTGAAGTCCCACCTCCAGTCTGGCAGCATCCCTGTTGCCATGGAGGAGAGAGGTCACGTGACAGGAGAGCCACCCTGATGTGGCAGGAAGTGATCCTGTAACTAGGACCTGTCCTCCAGGTGATGTAAAACCCTCTCGTACCGAGGAAGATTCTCCAGGGCCATGTGCCCATGAGGGAAGGGTTAGGACAGCCGTTATAGTTGGTGATTCGATCATTAGGCATGTAGATAGCTGGGTGGCTGGTGGACGTGAGGATCGCCTGGTAACATGCCTGCCTGGTGCGAAGGTAGCGGACCTCACGCGCCACCTAGATAATGTCTTAGATAGTGCTGGGGAGGAGTCTGCTGTCTTGTTACATGTCCGTACCAATGACATAGGAAAATGTGGTAGGGAGGTTCTGGAGGCTAAATTTAGGCTTTTAGGTAGGAAGTTGAAATCCAGAACTTCCAGGGTAGCGTTCTCCGAAATGCTTCCCATTCCATGTGCAGGACCCAAAAGGCAGGCAGAGCTCCGGAGTCTCAATGTGTGGATGAGACAATGGTGCAGAGATGAGGGGTTTGGATTTGTTAGGAACTGGGGTACATTCTGGGGAAAGGAGGGGCCCTTAACCGGGATGGAACCAGGCTGCTGGCATTAACCTTTAAAAAGGAGATAGAGCAGCTTTTAAACTAGATAATAGGGGAAAGCCGACAGTCACCCAAGAGCAGATGGTTCAGAAGAATGTATCTTTGAAGGATACTACCAAAAGCAGAGAGGTTCCAAAAAAGAGTAAAGTAGCCCAAATGCCCTCGAGTATGGAGCAGACAGAGCTTAAAGATCCCAAATTACCCATGTCTACCAATAGCCAAATTAATATGAATAAAATACAGTCTCTAAAATGCTTGTATGCAAATGTTAGAAGTCTAAAAAATAAGATGGGAGAGTTAGAATATATAGCACTAAATGAGAGGTTAGATGTGATTGGAATATCAGAGACATGGTGGAAGGAGGACAACCAGTGGGACACTGTGATACCTGCGTACAAACTATATTGTAATGATAGAACTGATCAAATTGGTGGAGGGGTTGCGCTCTATGTTAGAGAGGGCATTGACTCAGAAAGGATTAAAGTTTTGCAGGAAACAAAATTTGCTGTAGAATCTCTATGGATGGAAATTCCATTTAAAAAGGGGAAGGCGATAGCGGTGGGGGTGTACTATCGACTGCCTGGCCAGAATGAACAAATGGATAATGAAATGCTCAAAGAAATCAAGGAAGCTAACAAAAGTTACAGCGCGGTAATAATAATGGGTGATTTCAATTACCCCAGTATCGACTGGGTCATGGTCACAGCAGTACATGCTAGGGAGATAAAGTTCCTAGATGACATAAATGACTGCTTCTTGGAGCAGCTGGTTCATGAACCGACCAGAGGGGAAGCCATATTAGACCTAGTCCTTAGTGGAACACCAGATCTAGTGCAAGAGATAAGGGTGTTGGGGCCACTTGGCAATAGTGATCATAGCATGATTGCCTTTGATTTAATTAGTGGAGGAGGGATAGTAAGGAAATCCACAGTACTACCTTTTAACTTTCGAAAGGGAGACTATGATAAAATGAGGAAAATAGGAAAAAACTAAAAGGAGCAGTTGCAAAGGTTAAAGACTTACATCAAGCTTGGGTGTTGTTGAAAAATACTATCTTGGAAGCCCAGACCAGCTGTATTCCACGCTTTAAGAAAAGTGGAAGGAAGTCCAAAAAACTGCCAGCATGGTTTAAAGGTAAGGTCAGAGAGGCTGTTGCTGCCAAGAAAACATCTTTCAGGAAATGGAAAAAAGAGCCAAATGATGAAACCTGGAAACAGCACAAGCACTGGCAGGTCAAATGCAAGGCATTGATAAAGAAGGCAAAGAGAGAATTTGAGAAGAAGCTTGCTGCGGAAGCAAAAATGCAAAATAAAGATTTTTTCAAGTACATTCGTAGCAAAAAACCTGTGAGAGAGTCAGTTGGACCATTAGATGATAGAGGAGTTAAAGGGGCACTAAGAGGCGACAAGGCGATAGCGGAGAGATTGAATGAATTCTTTGCTTCGGTCTTTACTGAGGAAAATGTAGGGATGTTACCCATGACTGAAGTGGTATTTAAAGGTGTGGAAGAACTGAAGGAAATATCGATACATCGGGAAGATGTATTACAACTATTAGATAAACTGAAGAGTAGCAAATTACCTGGGCCGGATGGTATACATCCAAGGGTGTTGAAAGAAGTGAAATATGAGATTGCAGATCTGCTATTAGTAATCTGTGAACTATCATTAAAATCATCTCTAATACCTGAAGATTGGCGGATCGCCAATGTAACACCAATTTTTAAAAAGGCTTCGAGGGGTGATCTGGGAAACTACAGACCGGTGAGCCTGACGTCAGTACCGGGAAAAAATGGTAGAAACCATCATAAAGAATAAAATTACTCAGCATGTAGATAGTCATGGCCTAATGGGAGACAGCCAACATGGCTTTAGACAAGGAAGATCTTGTCTTACTAATCTGTTATGTTTTTTTGAAAGTGTGAATAAACAGGTGGACAAAGGTGAGTCAGTTGATATAGTGTATCTGGATTTTCAGAAAGCCTTTGACAAGGTCCCTCATCAGAGACTTTTGGCAAAACTAAAGAGTCGTGGGATAGGAGGCAGTGTACTACTGTGGACCAGGAACTGGTTAAAAGATAGAAAGCAGAGGGTTGGGCTAAATGGCCAATTTTCCCAATGGAGAAAGGTGAATAGTGGTGTACCCCAGGGATCTGTGCTGGGTCCGCTGCTATTTGACATATTCATAAATGTCCTGGAAAGTGGAGTAACGAGTGAGGTTATCAAATTTGCAGATGACACAAAACTATTTAAAATTGTTAAAACCCAAGAGGATTGTGGAAAATTGCAAGATGATCTTGATAAATTGGAAGACTGGGCATCAAAATGGCAGATGAAATTTAATGTGGACAAGTGCAAAGTTATGCACCTAGGGAAGAACAACCCAAACTATGGTTACACGATGCAAGGTTCCACATTAGGAACCACCACCCAGGAAAAAAATTTAGGAGTCATTGTGGATAACATGTTAAAACCCTCGGCCCAGTGTGCAGCGGCAGCCAAGAGAGCAAATAGAATGCTAGGTATCATAAGGAAAGGAATGGAAAATAAAACAAAAGATATTATAATGCCTCTATACCTTTCCATGGTGAGACTGCACCTTGAATATTGTGTGCAATTCTGGTCGCCGTATCTTAAAAAGGATATAGCGTTATTAGAAAAGGTTCAGAGAAGAGCCACCAAAATGGTAAAGGGGATGGAAGGATACTTCTATGAAGAAAGGCTAAAAAGGTTAGGGCTCTTTAACCTGGAAAAGAGACGGCTGAGTGGAGATATGATAGAAGTCTATAAATTAATGAACGGAGTGGAACGGGTAAACGTAGATTGACTGTTTACGTTATCAGAATATAGGAAGACTAGGGGACATGCAATGAAGCTACAGGGTAAACTATTTAAGACTAATAAAAGAAAATATTTTTTCACTCAACATGTAATCAAACTCTGGAATTTGTTACCGGAGGATGTAGTAAAGGCTGTTAGTGTAGCTGGGTTTAAAAAAGGTTTGGACAAGTTCCTGGAGGAAAGGTCCATAAACCATTATTAAGAAGGGACCCAGGATATCAATGCTTGACCTAGTACAAGCATTGCAGAACCTGTGTCTTTTGGGGAAACTGCTAGGTACATATGACCTAGATTGGCCACTGTTGAAAACAGGATACTGGGCTTGATGGACCTTGGTCTGACCCAGTATGGCATATCTTATGTTCTAACATAATTGATCTACAAGCAATTACAATGGAAAACTCTCTGTCAGAGGAAGGCTCACTCTTTTTGCCCAAAAGTTGCCCCTCATAACCTCAGACAGTTGTGTTTTGCACATTGCCTGAAGTGGTTACAAATTACATCTATTCAACCTACCTCCAAATTGCCCCCAAGGGTGCATCACATCAATCTTTTGCATCAGGAAGTGCTTCAGAGAGAAATGACCATCTTTTTGAGGGATCTTGCAATTGTACTCATGACACCAGAGAAAAGAGGGTGAGGATTTTATTCCAAGTATTTCCCAATCCCCAAGAAAACAGGGGGATGCTGTCGCATCCTAGACCTCAGAGATCTGAACAGATACCTCATCAGAGAAAAGTTCAGAATGATTTCTCTTTGCACCCTGCTCCCTTATCTACAAAAAGAAGATTGGCTATGCTCCCTGGATTCATACACCCACATACAGATACATCCCACTCACAGGAAGTGTCTCAGATTCATCGTGGGGGACAACTCTTCCAGTACTGGGTGTTGCCCTTTGGCTTAGCCTCAGCACCATGTGTCTTCACAAAATGCCTCACAAGTAGCAGCTTACCTATGGATGCTGGGAGTGTTTGCCTTGGATGATGTTTTGTATGATTGACTGATCAAGACTATCACTCCAAAGGAGTTTGAGAATCAAGATGGTTGATCGTTTGGGTGCTGAAACCACTAGGGTTCATCATAAATTACCTGAAATTCCATCTACAGCCTTCCCAACAACTGGAATTCATTGAAGCCCTGTTCAACATGACTCAGATGAGAACCTTCCTCCCACATGACAGACTCCACAGATTGACAGTACTAGTGTGGGAGACTCAATTGAGTCCGCAGGTCATGGCTTGCAAGATGTTAACTGTACTAGGCCATATGGTTTCTACAGTACATGTAACACCCTTGGCACATCTCCATATGAGAGAGGCTCAGTGGACTCTGAGGACTCAGTGATTCCAAGTCAAATGTTGACTCAGTCATTTGTATGTCACCAGTCCACTTGTTTGGTCATTACAGTAGTGGACAATCCATCACAATTTGCTCAAAGGTCTCCTCTTCCAAATTACTCTACCTAAAAAAATTTTGACAGATGCATCCAAAATGGGTTGGGGAGCTCATCTCAATGGGTTTCATACTCAGAGTGATTAATCCTTCCAATAAAGTCTCCACCAGATCAACCTCTTGGCGTTAAGAGCCATAGCAAACACTCTAAAGGCTTTCAGAGATCAACTGGCTAATCAAATTGTTCTCATTCAGACCGACAATCAAGTAACAATGTTCTACATCAACAAGCAGGGAGGAACAGGCTCATACCTCCTGTGTTGGAAAGCAGTCAGGTTTGGAGATTTGCCATCACCCATGAGATGCCATCACCCACAAGAGCCTCATACCTCTCAGGTGAGCAGAACACTCTGGCAGACAGACTGAGCCCAGTTCTCCAACCACATGAACGGACACTGGATAGGGAGGTTATAGCTCGCCTATTTTGGGAGTGGAGCACCTCCTCAACAGATCTGTTTGCAACGCCTCAAAATGCCCAAGTGGATCAATTCTGTTCTAGGGTAAGATCACACAGCAAACTGGTTTCAGATGTTTTCCTTCTACATTGGGGAGAGGATTTTCTGTATGCATATCCTCCAAAACCTCTCATTGTAGAGATCCCCTGACGCTCAAAGCAGACGGAGGCATGATTATTCTCATTGCTCCTTACTGGCTCTGACAGCCTTGGTTTCCTCTCCTGCTACAGCTCTCCAGTCAGGAACCACTCTGGCTGGGCCAGGTGCTGGACCTGATTTTGCAGAACAGAATGATGTTGCACCCCAACATGAAGTCCTTGGTCCTTACGGTGTGGATATTGAGAGGCTTATTTATCCGACCTCAACCTGTTGGCAAGCATGAATGATGTTCTTTTGGTCTCCAGGAGGGCCTCAATGAGAACATTTTATTCTTGCAAGCGAAGGAGGTTTGTTGTCTGGTGTGAGTACCATCCCTAGATCCCTTAGCCTGTCCCACACAAAGACTGCTTGAGTATCTTCTATACCTTTCTGAGTCTGGACTTAAGTCCAACTCTATCAGGGTTCACCACAGTGCATTTGCAGCTTATCATCGAGGTGTAGAAGGGAAGTCCATCTCTGTATAGCCTTTAGTTGTTCACTTTATGCGGGTGTTGCTTCTCTTGAAGCCTCCCTACAGACCTCCCACAGTGCCTTGGGACCTCAATGTGGTTTTTGAACAGCTCATGAAAGTTCCCTTTGAGCTGCTCATTTCCTGTCATCTGAAGTTTTTAACCTGGAATGTTTTGTTTTTGGTGGCGGTCACTTTAGCACACAGAGTGAGCGAGCTTCAGGCTCTCATAGTTCATCCACCTTACACCAAATTCCATCATAATAGGGCGGTCCTCTGTACTCATCCTAAATTCCTTCCACAAGTGGTATCAGATTTCCATCTCAATCAGTCAGTTATTCTACCAACATTTTTCCAAAACCTCATGCCCAGAAAGGTAAACTGTGTTGCACATGTTGGACTGCAAACAAATCTTGGCCTTCTATTTGGAGCAGACAAAAGCCCATAAGTCCATCCATCTTTTTGTTTCTTTTGACCCCAATAAGCTAGGGGCTACTGTCTCCAAATGCTTTCTTTCAATTTGGCTAGCAGACTGCATCTCTTTCGCTTATGCCCAGGCAGGTCTGAGCCTTGATGGCCATGTCACAGCTCACAAAGTCAGAGCCAGGCTGTGTCGATGGCCAACTTGCACTCAGTCTCCATAAAAGAGATTTGCAGGGCTGTAACATGGTCTTCGGAGCACAGATTCACGTCTCACTACTGTCTGGAGGGGGGATTCCAATGTGACAGCAACTTCAGCCAAAATGATTTGGAGCCTGCATAAGAAACCCTATGAGAAGAGATTTGAAGACCTAAATATGTACACTTTGGAGGAGAGGAGGGACAGGGCAGATATGATTCAGACCTTTAAATACTTAAAGAAGAACGATGAACAAACAAACCTCTTCCAAAGACAGGGAAGCTGCAAAACTAGAGGGCATCACATGAAGCTGCAAGGTGGAAAATTGAAAGGCAATGTCAGGAAATATTTTTTCACTGAAAGGGTGGTAGATGCTTGGAATTCTCTCCCGATGGAAGTGGTGGGGGCAAACACGGTTACGGAATTCAAAACAGCATGGGACAAGCACAGAGGATCCCTTTATAGCAACAGGATAAAAACAAAATAAACTGAACCATCTAACTTCTCAACAAATAGTGGTGTCCTACATGGAGTGGTGGGTCCACCCCTAAACAAAGACATGGGGAGGGGTGGCCTGCACGGAGCGACATGTGCACCTACTCTTGCTGAGCAGACTGGATGGACCATGCTGGTCTTTTTCTGCCACCATTTACTATGTTACTATGTAGTACTTTGGAATCTGTTTGGGGATTAGAATCCAACTCCATCCCCTCTAGGACCATTCTTTTCTGTTCAGGCTACCAAGAAAGAAAAGAAAGGAAAAAGGATGACAACTTTTATTGTACGTAGTTATGTATTTGAGAATATCAAGGCCTGTTGCCAGTAAGCAGACAGACTTAATTACCCCTCTTAGGTTCGTCTGCACTCTCATTAGCCTGTAGCTAGGGAGTCCCATATGTGAGGACTTCATTCGTGCTTGTCCATTTAGAAAGGTAGCTTCTCACCTGTAGCAAGTGTTCTCCGTGAACAGCAGGAACAAGTCCTCACAACCCTCCCACCTCCCCTGGGAGTTGTATTCTATTACAGCTAGTCTCAGCCTGTCCTAAGATGGTGCCACAGTGGCAGGCGGGAAGAGGGCATGCACACACAGTGAAACCTACCAAAAGCTTCAATTAGTAGCTGGGGAGCGTTTGTGTGTGGGCTCTGTCATATGATGTCACCCATATGTGAGGACTTATTCCTGCTGTCTATGGAGAACACCTGCTACAGGCGAGTAACTATCTTTTCCCTGTTTCTCTCTTTCACCTCAGTTATGATCTTATAAATCTCTGTCATATCTCCTCTCAGTCATCCTTTTCCCAAGCTGAAGAGCCCTATCCTGTTTATCTTTTCTTCGTTAGGGAACCATTTTGGTAATTCCTCTTGGTAACCTTTATGGTTCCGCTATATCCTTTTGGAATGAGGTGACTAGAACTGCACACAATACTCCAGATGTGGTTGCACCAGAGACATTAGGATATTCTCAGTCTTGTTCTCCATTTGTTTCCAAACAATTTCTAACATTCTATTTTTTGTGATTACTACCACAAGTTGAGCTGCAAATTGTCCACAGTGACTCCCTTTTTTTGGATAGTGATTCCTATTATTGGAAACAACATTATTTATCTATACGTAGGATTATTTTTCCACATGTGTATTACTTGCCCACAGTAACTTTATTTCATCTGTAATTTAGATGCCAAGCTCCCTAGTCTTATAATATAGCAAGGATGCGTTCAATCTTCAACATACAAAAATAGTAATAATGTAATATTTTATGTTCATGCACAGCTCCCTAGTCTGACAACATTATTCTGCAGTTCCTCACAGTCTGCCTGTTTTAATTATTTTGAACAACTTTGTCTCACCCGTAAATTCAAAACTTAATTTGTTGCTCCCTTAACCACTTACTAATCCGCTGTAAGACATTGCCTCCTCTTCCAAGACTTTTTAATTTCCTGAAGAATCTTTCATGAAGGACTTTATTAAACATCTAAGAAAAACCAAATGCACTATAATGACCAGCTCACTTTAATCCAAATGCGTATTTTACATCTTCAAAAATACTAATAGATTAGTAAGCAGGATGTCCTTTTGCTAAATCCAAGCTTTCTCCTAAACCATGTTTATCCATATGTCTAGTAATTTCTCTCTTAACAATGGTTTCCACCATTTTATCTGAAAGGCATCACAATCCACAGATTCGGGTTTTCTCCAGGACCAAAACAGATGCAGGGTCTCTGCACTGCATCATTTGATCTGGGTTATCTTGCATGCATTAATTAGGGGAAAAAGGGATATGGTTACAGATTAAGGAAAACATAAATAAGGGGTCAGTTATATTTGAGCATTTAAGTTGTTTACATATTTTAGAGAGTAATCCATTGCATCATTTTATCAAGTTATTCATTTTACACTGTGCGTTTCCTTGGTTTAGCTTGAATCAACTGCTGTTCATTGGGCTTGTCGTGGAGGAAGCTTAGAAGCGCTCAAATTCTTGTTAAACAAAGGTGCAAACATAGATGCTAGAGACAAGGTAATTAAAATTAAATTAAAAATGTAAGGAGTGCTAAAATTATTTTTCATTGAAAACTGTTGACCAATATATACATTTGTGTAAAATTTTCAATTAGTTTGCAGCCAAGATATTTGTGTGTTTCATAATCTGTTTTCTTTCCCTAATTGATTGTCCCTCCCTTCTAGTTGCTCAGTACTCCTTTACATGTAGCTGTTAGGACAGGCCAGTATGAATGTGGTGAGCACCTTATTGCCTGTGAAGCAGATCTGAATGCCAAAGACAGAGTAAGTTGCGAAATTAAATTTGCTTAATTATGAGAAACTGAACAATCTTTTGAGATAGAAAAGCAATATACTGTGTTCATTTTATTTAAAGCAGTAGAGGATGAGAGCATGATTGTAATAGATTTAGGGGGTCTTTTACTAAAGGATGCTAGCTGTAAATGCATGTTCTGGTGTTCACTGAAGGCGCACTGGGGCACGTGTTGAGAGCTGGGCATGCGGCCATGACGGTGTGGGCTAATTTCTGTGCTGTGAATCGTGCATTGGGGTGGTAAGGGGCAGGTTAGAGGTGGAGAGTGGGTGTGGTGAGCACTACATAGTTAGTACGTGAGTAAACACCAGACGCTAACTGCAACCCTTGCAATTAGCACCGATTCACTTAGTGCCACCTCAATAGATGGAGCTAAGCGCACCCATGCTGTTTGTATGCCTTGATAAGGCACAGGGCTCTGCGTTAACCGGCAGGAACATGCTTTCCACACCCCTGACAGTTAACATGGTGATGCTGCACCCATGGTATGGAGCTATTGGCATGTTAGGTACAACACCATAGCGCCCTTTGGTAAAAGGGCCCCTAAATTTTTCTTAAGTAACTTTTTTCCTTGTAAAAATGATCCTTCCAAAACAAGGTTACTACTCTATAGTGGTACAAAAGTATTTGACTATAAGGATGAGTTTCCATCATCAGTTACAACATTTTAGTAAACAAAATGGATAACTTGACTATTTGCTGTCCTTGCAAGATATGTTTCACAATCATGAGATTAACTCAACAACTAAATTTAAAAAAATTGGTAATATAGAGTCTGGTTCCCTAAGGGGCATATCCGAGTAGTCTGGATGGCCCCGACCAAGACAGGGCCATCAGCGCCCGATTCTGCACCACAGGAGCAAGATGCTTCCATGGGTTCAGAATTGAGGCCTTGGAGACAGCCCGGCTGACCCAGCAGCGCTGCAGGGATCTCCTCCCCGCAGCCCGACACAACATATGGCCGCTCGGACCCCAATACCCTATTGCTTGACCTCAACAGGGGCAGCCAGTGCCATGATCAGGCAGTGGCCTGTCCCATGCTCTGGGGGGGGGGGGTGCTGGTGATCTTCAAGGTGGGCTGCCAGGAAGGAATCGGGGGGGGGGGGCAGTGGCTGGTACTTATACCACCTCTGAGGTGAAATACACAGGCCATCCCCTCAGCGACTCCTGGACATACAGGGCCATGAGTGGAATTGGTCCTGTATGTCTGGGGGTCGGTCCTGCCCAAGCCCCTCCCACTCTCCATCCCCAGCATGCCCCTGTCCCCCGCTTCATGCACAGCAGCTCTGTGCATGCACTGGGAAACAGAGGCAGAATACCATCAAGGTGGATAGCAGGGTAGCACGTTCCAGTGGGACGTGCTGTACCACTATCTGCCTTATGGAATCAGGGCCATAGAGGGGGATTTTAGAAGGGATGTCCAAGTGCAATCGAGGATGTCTAAGCCAGAACATCTGAAAAAAGAAACGCAGGCACATCTATGTATTTCACAAACATGGACGTTTCTTCTCTACACCCTCTAGATGATTTTCAGCCAAAACAAGCAATTTTCAGATTCATGTTCATGCCTAGAGCAGGTCTAAATTAGATGCAATGCTAGACATCCATGACGTTTCTGAGATCAGGCAAGGACATCCAGGTTCCTGGAAACGCCCTGACCACACTTCCACCATGTCCCATTCAGGCTTGGACATACTTACGCTGGGGATGTCCCCAGAGTCGGCTTCTAAAATGGCTCTGGAGATGTCTCTGTGCTTCGAACATCCAAAGCATGAATAGGGCTTCCAGCATGACCCTCATAATGGATAAAATGCTTGTTCCTTTGAAGGGTGTGTATTGCTGTTCAGACAAGCATGCCTAGTTAGCTTTTGGTCACTAAGGAGGTTATTCTGAGCCACAAATAGCAGGGATGAATGGCCATCCCTGCTATTCATGGCTTCAGCTGCCCCAAATAACTTCCCCGCCAGTTGTGCGGGGAAGATAGATGGGGGCAGGGAATGGGCGGCACAGGGTGGAGAGTGGGTGGGCAGTGGGCGGTTGCCAGCCTTGGACATACAGGGCCAATTCTAATGTCAGCCCTGTACGACCGGAGCCAGTGAAATGTCCGGAGAAGTTATTTGTATTTGGAAGGCTTGGGGCGCAGATGGGGCGGGGGGGGGGGGGGGACCAGGGTTTATTCCCTGCAGCCTGACCCTGACCTTAGGAGGCCAGATCAGGGGTCGAGCTGCGGGGAATAAACTCTTTTTCTTGGCAGTTGGCATCGCTGCTTTTAAATGGAGTTGTGGTGCCCATGGCAACAGGGCGCCATTGCTCCGTGGCTTCGTTTAAAAGTTCTGACTGAGTTAGTCAGCCTACTAATGTACGTGCAGTGCGGACTGAATCACAGACTGTTTGCAATTCTGATCCCGCGAGACTAGATATGCCCTGCGGGATTAGAATCACAATCTCCTTTGTACTTCCGGACGTACAAAGAGAATGGACGTGTGGGACAGAATTGGGCCCTAAGAGTGAAAAGTTGATTTGAATTAATATGTTGATTTATAATATTTGTGAAGACATTTAGATACTTATGCAGAATATTGATGCTTACTTGCAATTATATACTTACCACACTGCATAGCAAATATGTGGCCGCAAAAAAAGTATATCTATTAATCTCTCTGTAGTTGTCATACTATATTAATTACTCTGGAAAAGTTAGCCATTACAGTAAATGAATACTATAATCATTTATCATAGAAAACTGTGATTTTGGAGATAGGGCTGTTTTTAAAATAATTGGGGCTTTCTTAATGCTTTGAAATACATCCGTAATGTAGTTGTGTGGTAGTTGAATCCATTTATCTACATAACTTTTATTAAAGCAGACTAGACACAAGCATCATGTGATGGCCAAATTGGGTCTTGGAATTTATCCTACAAAACTTCACCAGAACTCGATTAGTGAAAAGCTGAAGTGCACTACCAAATCCATGCATGTGCATCTTTTCACTACCATTTTATATTTTTAATGAAGAACTATAATGGCCAGAACTTGCAGTACCATGTAAATAACTATAGTGACGAAAGTGATATAGTGATAGCACAAGCTCAGTTATAGCAATTCTTTTGCATATGTTACAAATATCATTTTAAAAACATTAGATCACAGACTCCTATGTTGATTGCAGCATTCCTTTAATACAAGATTCTTAATAAAACTGCACAGAGACTCACTTTTACCAGAGTTGTACTTCTCACTGTTTCTATTTATTCTTTCAGGAAGGTGATACACCCATACATGATGGTGTACGACTCAATCGTTATAAAATGATGAGACTTTTAATAATGTACGGAGCAAATCTAACCATCAAGAACTGTGTAAGTTATTATTATTTTTTTTTTTGGAACATATTTTTATTGGCATTGTGACATACAGGAAATAACACCATCTGAAGCAATAGAACTACAAAGCTCCACAAACAACAACATAATTTCACACAAGTTAGTCCCTTCCCCCAACCCTCTGTAGTTCAACCCGAGATAGTACAACAAAACTAGAGGACAACACTCCCCTCAAATCCACCCGCATGTCGCATCCCACTTACCAACTACAATTAAACAAAAACAATCTCAAACTCTTAAACCAACTAAGTGTGTGTGTGTGTGTGATTGGCAGTCCCCCCTGCCCCCGCAGGCCGGCCCGCAATTCCCGGGCCCCCCCCCGTCTCCAGATAAATATCCCAAATCTTATGAAACCTCCACGCCTGCCCCCACAGGCGGTAGGTCAACCAATCAAAAAGCACCGCCGCTTCCACTTTACCCTCCCAGTCTCCCTCCGAGGGGCCACTCACACTCTTCCACTTCCCAGCAATGGCCACTCTTGCAGCCAAACGCAGCTTTTCAGCTAGTAACTCCCGCCACCTCCCTCGCCGCCCCCCCTCCGGGGATCCCAATAACCAAACCATGCTCTCCCGGGGTGCACCGGACCTCCCTTCCCCTAATATCTCCCCCACTCGACACTCCACCTTATCCCAAAAGGACTGAATCACCGGGCAACCCCACCACATGTGGAGGAAGCTCCCACTCCCCCCACAGCCTCTCCAGCAGGTGTCAGAAGGGCTCCCCCCGGCCAGGAACAGACGCCGCGGCGTACAGTAAGCCCCATGCAGTAACTGCAATTGAGTCTGTCGCCAGGAAGACACCCAGGTGCCCCTGTACAACCCTGCATAGATCCCGTCCCACACCTCTTCCCCCAATTCCCTCCCCAGCCACCTATGCCACCGTACCTGATGCAAGGGGGGCCCACTCTCTGTCCCCTCCTCCAGCAAAACCCGATAAATTCGAGCAATAAATCCCCTATGGCCCGTCCCCTGGAACAACACCTGCTCCAGTGGCGTACCGTCTCTATGAATGTGAGCCAAAACGTCCCCGCTACGAAGGAGGTGACGCACCTGAAAATATTGATAGAACGGGATCCTATCCTGCAATGCAACCTCTAAATCCCGCTGGGACCGGATGATCCCCCCCCTCCACAAAGTCCCTTAATTTATCCAAGCGTCCCTCCAAGAGCTGGCGCCCCTTCCGTACCCAACCCACCTTCCCCAGAGGGAGGAACTCCCCAAGGGAAGACCATGGGGAGAAAGGGCTGGGAAACCACCCCCGCCGCCTTCCCAGCGCAGCCACCTCTATCATGGCATCCAGAAATGGATGCCCCAACTTAGCGTGCCTACCACCGCCCTCTACTCCCTCCACCAACCATTTCGCCCAGGAGATCGCCCCCAACACCGTCCGCTCCAACTCCACCTATGACTCAACCCCCTCCCCCCTGGCATGGTCCCGCCACGCCCGCAAAATGCAGGCCTGATGATACCACCGCAACGAAGGGAACCACACCCCTCCCCGGGCTTTAAACTGAAAGAGACTGCCCCGCCGAATCCTCGCCGTCTTCCCCCCCCACACAAATTTCGCCAACCGACTCTCCCACCGTTTCAACATGGTCCCCGGGACCCCTAGAGGCAACTGCGAAAATAAAAACAAAAATTTCGGCAGTACAGTCATTTTAAGCACTTCCACTCTACCCCACCAACTAAGGTGTAGGGCAGACCACCCATCCAACAGCGAGGATATCCGCCCCATCAGCGGCCGATAATTCAAGTCAAACAGCTGCGCTGGGTCCTCCGCTATGCGGACCCCCAAGTATTTGATGCTCCCCGCCGCCCAGCGAAATGGGAAGTCTGGAAAGGCCTCCCTCCGCAATCCCCCCAAAGCCAAAGCCTCCGTCTTAGACAACTTCACTTTAAAACCCGATACCGCCCCAAAGTTCTCCAACTCCCGTAAGAGCACTGGCAGCGATTCTTCCGGATGGGTCATAAAGATCAACGTATCGTCCGCATAAAGAAGGATCTTATGGGGCACTTCCCCCACCAGCACCGGCCGTATCCGGTGCTGGGCCCGGATCTTAAGCGCCAGGGCCTCAATCACGATTGCAAACAACAAAGGCGAGAGGGGGCATCCCTGCCGCGTACCCCGCTGCAAATAAAACCGTTCCGACACCTGATCATTCACCCAGATACGCGCCGCCGGCCTCTGGTACAAGGCTCTCACCCCCTGAATAAAACCCTCCCCTAGCCCCATCCGTCCCATAACCTGAAACAAGAACCCCTGCTCCACCCTGTCAAACGCTTTCTCCGCGTCTAATGCCACACATAGCGCTGGGGACTGGCGATTCCGAACTAAATGGAGCAACCCGACCGCCCTACGCACATTATCCGCTATCCGCCTCCCCTTTATAAATCCCGTTTGATCCGGATGGATTAATCCTGGCAGACTGTTTTCCAATCTGGTTGCTAAGATCTTAGCGTACAATTTAGCATCACTGTTCAGAAGGGCAATGGGGCGGTAGTTCTCACAGAATTCCGGAGGGCGTCCCTCCTTGGGTAGCACCACAATATTGGCCTGCGCCATCGACTCCGGGAGCCCCTCTCCCGTCAACAAACCGGAATACAAGCGCGCCAAAAACGGGGCAAGTTCTTCCCTCATCATATGATAATATTCCGCCTGAAACCCATCCTCCCCAGCCGCCTTCCCCTTAGGCAATTTCTTAATACCGTCCAATACCTCCTGAACCGCGATCGGCCGCCCCAGCCAGTCCGCCGTGCCCTCCTCCACCCTAGGAAAGACGATATCCCTCAGATATGCCTCTATCTTCTCCACACATACCCCGTCCTGCCGCTTATACAACCCCTCATAAAACCTCCGGAAGGCCGCGCAAATATCTCGGCTTGCGACGGCCCGCTCCCCCCCCTCCCACAATCTCTCGCACTATTCTGCCCTCCCGTTTCTTTTGTAGTTGGCGGGCCAACACCTTCCCCGCCCTATTCCCCCCTTCCATAAAAGCCCGCTTAGTAGCCCGCATCATCCGCTCCACCTCCTCCGATTCCAGAGCATTAAGCTTCGCCCGGAGTCCCGCCAAACGCTGCTTCACCTCCTTAGACCCTCCTCCACTGTGCTCCGCCTGCAATTGCCCCATTTCCTGCAGGAGGTGACCACGTAGCGCTTCCCGCTCTTTCTTCCGGCGACTCCCCAGTTGTATCATTATCCCCCTCATATAAGCCTTCCCCGCATCCCAGAGCGTGGCGTCCGCTACCTCTCCACAATCATTCCACTTCATATAGTCCTGCCAAGCCTTCCGGAGTGTGGTTTGCCCGTCCTTGGACTGGTACAGGGACACATTACCCCGCCACCCCCCTCCCCCCCTACCCACTCCCCTACCACCATCCCATGATCCGATAACGTAATAGGGAGGATCTGGATGTTCTGCAGCACCCCCAACTGGTCCTGTCGACCCAAAAGGAGATCCAACCGGGAGTATGTCTCCTGCGTCGCTGAATAGCAAGTAAATTCCCGGCCCCCGGGGTTCTCCCACCGCCACACATCTACCAGGGCAAAATCCTCCATACACCTCTGTAGCTCCTTACCCTCCTTCCCATGCCTACTTCGGCAAAAGTTGGACCGGTCCCTCTCCCCTACCACACAGTTCATGTCTCCCCCCACTATCCAGTCTCCCTTGGCTTTACCTTGAAAGACCCGGAGGGTGTCTTTGAAAAAGGGGCCCTTACTACCATTGGGGGCATATATATTTAGAAAGGATACCTCTCGCAAGTCCACCCTCCCCACCACCCAAACCATCCGCCCTTCCTCATCCCCCCCACTTTCATACGGGATAAAGCGAGCATTCTTGTGTACCAAAATCGCCACCCCTCTTTTCTTAGAGTTATAAGAGGATCCATACACCTGTTCGAACCCCTGGGACTTGAGCTTCTCCAGCTCCCCCTGCAGCAGATGTGTCTCTTGAATTAATGCAACATTCACCCGCTGTCTGTTAAGCTGTGCAAGCACTCGCTTCCGTTTAATCGGGCTATGAAAGCCTCGAACATTGTAGGAGGCTACCTTCAAGCCCCCCACCCCCAACCTAACCATCAGCCATTCTCCATACCCTCCCGGCCCAGGGACCAGGAAACAGGGACCCCCCACACATCACACAAACTAACAAAAAGAACCAAACAACCACAACAAAACCCACCGCTCATACACCCCCTCTCACGCCACAATTATATGTCTTTACAGACCTCCACCAGACCACGCTTCTATTCCCCCCCATCCCGCTGCCCCCAACCCCTTCCCCCCTCAGCCCATTTCCAGAAATCTGCCCCCCCACTTTCCCACTCCTCTACCCAAATCACCGGGGCCCAGGGGAGACTACCCCATCCTCAGCCCCTCCACCCCAGCCCATTCGTGCCCCCCTCCTCCACCCCCCAATCGCACCAAGCACTCCCCTACAGCAACAAATACCGGGAACCCAACATCATAAACAGCACTTTGCAGTCCATTGACTCGGTCACGGCGATCCGCTGCTGCCTGTTTCTGCTGGCGCCACCGCCGGACTTCTTCTCGGCGATTTCTCCCGCTCTCCGGCCCAGTTCCCCTGCTGTGTACTCAGAAACTTTTCCAGTGTATCCTTCGTGGCAAAAAAACGGCGCACTCCGTTCACCATCATGGTAATCCTCGCCGGATACCATATCGCCACCTGCACGCCTCTCCGGGCCCAGCTCTCTTTCCATTTGATCAAATCCTTCCTGCGTTTGACAGTCTCCGAAGCCAGGTCTGGAAAAACATAGACCTTCCACTCCTTAAAAGTCACAAAACGAGATTTTCGAGCGGCCCGAATCACATGCTCTCTGTCCTGGAATCTGAGAAGCTTTACAATGAGAGCACGTGGCGGGGCCGACTCACCTGGCTTAGGCCGCAACTCTCTGTGAGCTCTCTCCAGTTCGTATGCTGGGGTGGACGGGGCACCTGGAAAACAAGTCACCAGCAGCTCCCCAATAAATCCGAGAGGGTCTCCAGCTTCCGCCCCCTCCGGCACCCCAAAAATTCGCAAATTCGATCTCCTGTCTCGGTTTTCCATCTCCTCCGCTTTAGCATGCAGCCAGCTAAGCTGCTGTTGCAACGATCCCATCGTGCGCTGCATCTCCGCCTGGGAGTCCTCCGTCGAGCTCACCCGGGCTTCAACCTCCTCCAACCGCTGCCCAAGCGCCGCAAACTTTTTCTCCAGCTTTTGGGACACTCTCTCCACAATTTCATCTTTAGAGTCCCGAATCTCACGCAGCACGGCCTCCAGCTCCATAGGGGGAGCGTCCTCGGTCTCCCCTACCTCCAGACCCTCGGATACGCTGGGGGACGTCGGCGCCTGTTGCGCCTGTGGGCCGGACCCCACCGCCTTCCCGGTTCCCGCCTTTGCCGCATACATATCTTTAATTGGATTCGGGGGCTTTGCCTTAAGCACCTTCGGCATGTTCTCGGTGCCGGTTGGGGGCTGTATCTACCCGAAGATAACCGGGGCAGCAGAGAGCTCACTCAACCACGTCTGCTCTCCTCCGTGGCTAGACCGGAAGTCAAGTTATATTTTTTAACAGTATTTCCTGTACTTCCCAGCCAGCACTCCCACCTACTCAGTCAGTCACTCTCCTGCTAGGCAGCTATCCCTTACCCCGTAGTCACCCCTCAGCCACCCCGCTCAACTAACTTGCCCCAGTTAGTTGCCCATTCCCTTCAGCTAGCAGCATCCCTAAATTCCAGATAATCACCCCTCCCCTCTCCATCACCTTCTGGCTGTTACCGCCAGAAATGCTGTCCCCTGTTGGTAGGCACCACATGGCTCTTAAGTGAGTTTGAGCCATGCTGTGTTGGAACTCCATAATTGGTCTTGTGATCTCAAATTTTGCAAGGCCAAGAAAGCCGTGCAGGACTTAAGCACAGCACAGCTCAGTCTTACTGGGAGCTATGTGGTGGCGACTGGAAAAGCTGTTCTGGTGGTTAACTGTAGCAGCTGTGGCTGAATTAAGACATGAAAATCCCAAGTGCCATGCCAAAATTTCTGAGTGCTATAGTGATTTGGTGCCCCGGAGTTGTTGAGCCATGCTGTAGGATTTAAGCAATAATGTACAATAGTGGTGTGAATTCGTGATTGCATATTTGGTTCATTTGGGCACCCAAAAATTGAAAATGCATGCAAATCATTTGTATGCCCATATACCTGCAAATTAATGTGCGTAAAATCATTTTTTGAGCTTAAAGTTGTAGCGCGCAACATGGAAAAAATAAATAGGTGAACCAAAAATGAAAATATGCCCCAAAATTTGGAAAATTCATTTAAATAAGCATAAATTACATTTTATTGACTATGCACGTTCTTAATGTCCAACAAAAAGAAAAAAGTTACCATGTGCTTAATAAGAGCTATCCCCTGGGAGCTAAAGCAACAATGTATCCATCTTATAAAACACTGTTGCTAAATACCAACCTTGCTTGAATACTCTAATGTGGTTTAAAGAGCCTCAGTTCAGCGATAAATGGGTGACTTGTCCACAGAGCCTCTCAGCCCTGGTACACTTAGGCACACCTATCATTCCCGCATATCATTCATTGGCTCACATCCATTGTTTTTCAATTTTTCTAAATGCATTTACAAACAAACTGAAACTTTAGGTGAATAAACCACATCAAGAGCATTCAACAGTTAAGGCTGAGAGGAACCAATGTCGACTCGAGTTTTGCCTGTTTCTCTTTCTCAGGCTGCATCAGGACTTTATCTAATACACTCCCACCATTAGGACTCTCACTCCTCTTGGATAAAACCCCCAACTCACTAATGGTTATTAAAAGAAAGCAGCATTGCGTCCAAAATACGTTAGTCAATCACTTCACAGTGCTGACAACCAATCAATGGAGTCATTCAGAGCCATTGGATGAATCACATTCAAGCTATGAATCCATCTCTGCTCAGAATGCGCCAAAAGTTGCATTAGGTCTCCTCCCCTTAGAAAATCAATTCAGTCTATGATGAACCACCGCAAAGCTCCCCAACTGTGAAGATGACCTAAACAGGGAGATACCAGGGGAATTGTTAATGTGCGCATAGTACGACGGGACTTATGTTCAGTAAGATGAACATTTATCGTGCAATACGTCCTGCCAACATAAATCTTCTGGCAAGGACAAATGATTACATCGATGGCCCATGTGATGAGACAGGGCTTGGTGTGAGTGATCTGTGAGCAGGAAGAGGGCAAATCATTAGCATATTCATTAAAGACAAGACATTTTCCAAGACGGAACCTATTTCTCTGTGATCTCTATATGATAGTAATATTGCAACAACAACTATACAAATAAGAACAAGCTTCTAGGAAGTACAACAAAGTGAAATAAGAGTATAATTCATTAAGGTTTTTCACACAGACTTGAATATGGAAAAAAAAAATCCTTAGTGAATCATGCCCCAGGTTAATCTAACTGCTTGGCTGACTGACATGTCTCTGTATTTAATTTTGGTAGTGTCAGCATATACAGGGATGGGGGAGGGGGGTCTTTAACTAAAAAGGCACTAGCTCTCAGTGTGTGTTCTGATGTGTGCTGAAGGCTTGCTGGGACATGTGTTGACAGCTAGCGTGGGGCCATGATAGTTAGCATGGTCGGATTTCCATGCTGTGAATCATACATTGGGGTGATAAAGGGGCAGGTTAGGGGCAGAGAGTGGTCATGGTGAGCACTGCACAGTTAGCATGGGAGTAAACACTGCATAACTGCAACCCTTGCAATTAGCGTGGATTCAGCTAACTCTACCTCAATAGGTGGAGTTAAGACTCACGCTATTTGTATACCGTTAACTGCCGGGAACCTGCTTTCCACACCCCCAAAGGTTAATACAGTGGTGCTGCATCTAATGCACCATGGTTTTGGCACTATTGGTATGTTAACTGCAACACCATTGGAACCTTTTACTAAAGGGCACTATGGTGTTGCACCTAACACACTGAAACCGTGGCGCGTTAGATGTAACACCACTGTGTTGTTTGGGGCATGGAAAGCATGTTCCCAGCAGTTAACACAAAGCTCTGTGCCCTAGCATGGCATATAAATAGCATTGGTGCACTTAACTCCACCTATTGAGGTCGTGTTAGGTGAACTTGCGCTAATTACAAGAGTCATAGTTAGCACGTGGTGTTTACTACAGCGCTAATGGTGCAGTGCTCATATGCCCATTCTCCGCCCCAACCTACTCCCTTACCATCCCAATGCATGATTCAAAATTAGTGTGGAAATCAGCCCACGCTAGCTGTCAACACATTTCCCAGTATGTCTTCAGCATGCGCCAGAACATGCGCTGACAGCTAGCACCCTTTAGGGCCCCACAGTAGCATGACAGATGAATTAGTTTATTGGATGTTGGAACATTTAAATAAAAAAAATTGATACATTTTTAAAGTGCCAAAAATATTATATAATTTGTAAGCTAACATATGCTGCAGGCAGCATCTTAGGGATACTATGACTTGCACATTTGGCTGCCAGTACTATTCATCTCACTTCATCTATCATGTGGGCCTTCTGCCAAAATTAGATAAGACACCACTAACCATGTACATATATGATCTTCTATGGCAAATGTATCCTCGATATAATGTCTCAATCTGTGAATGCAATGGTCTGAAAATCAATATTTTATAATCCTTCTGACCTGAACAGGGAGGAAAAACCCCAATGGAACTGGTCCTTCAGTGGCAGAATAATACCAAAGAGATTTTAAATGGAATTCAGGAAACATCATACAAAAATTCTCACATAGCCACGTTCTGAAAGGAGAAACCGGATTCAGCTTTTCAACCTCTGCTATACTACTGAATGCTGAGACATCTTAATGGCCAGAAACCAAGTGATGACAACACTGCAATCATTTAAGAACAAGCTTAGTTTTATTTTAATGATTTAACTACCTTTATAGGAGCATTTTATCATGGAACAAAGATACAGGCTTTCTTGTTTCAGTAGCATTTAAGAAATTCCACTGGATTTGTTTGTCATGGATTAATTTATTATATTTATTTTTAATTTATTTTTTATTAGTGATAATTTCATTATTTACAATTCTGTAGCAAAGCACTGCCGTTGCACAGCAAGTGGTAATTTGAAGCAGTGAATGTTAACACTATTTAGAGTCGACTACAGTGTTCACAGCTTCAGGCTTTTATTAGCAACACTATGGAACATATTTAGGTTAATTAATACATATGCAACTGTAGTCTTCCTTCATCTGAATTCAGGATGACATGCTGCACGATGCAAACATAACGATGGCTGGAGCTGGCAATTTCTAATGGGATGTACACTTGTAATTTCACAAGCACCAATACAAACCTTCGAACAGGCCTCATGCCATGATGGCTTAAGAATGAGTGCAACTGAATGGAATACAGATAAAAGGCAAAGAAGGTTTAAGAAAGTATTTGCTTAAACACTTAAGGGAAAAAGATGCGATCTAATTTTAGCCATTAAATACAGCTGAAATTAAACATTAAGAAAGTACATGGGCTAATGATATTTTGGAAATGAATGTAGAGAAGGTAAGTGCGGGCAAAAGCAACGCCAGAGTATCAGTGCAACAGGCATACAAATAAATCCGCTGACAACTTGGATGTAAAAAATGAGGTATTTTTTAAACTGCAGTTTATGTACATTTTGTATTAATGATCTTTATTAATTATTAAATAAACCTTATGGCTCTTTCTAGTTTTTGTTTTGTTATTTTAAATTAATAACTTGCAGTTGGGACAAAAATAGTAATGTGCGTCCTAGACTAGATTAATTCAAAATATCTGTTATTTCATGAAAAAAAAGGTTCTTTTATACTACAATCATAATTCTGTAAAGAAACTTTCACATTACATCCTTTTGATATTTCAGTCTGCCCCTTTGGGTCAATATAATTCAAAAGCTTCAGAGAAAGAAAAATCATAGCCCTGGCTCTTCATAGTTTCAGGTCAGATAAACCTTAAAACTCATATAGATCAATATTCAAAGGGACTTATACTTTTAATGACAGTTACTAAATGTGTAAGTCCTCTGTCCATGAGTTTTCAACAGCACTATATGGATGGTGCTACTGAAAATTCCTTCCAAGAGGGTAATTTTATAAGGAGTCATCTAAAGTTACGCACGTGACTGTCACGTAAATCACGGTATTTTAGTGAGTTGCACACAAAAACCGAGGCAGGCGTTATTCTGAAAGTATGCACATCAGACTGACAGTGCGTACTCTCACTAAGTCACTAAGTGTATGCGCATGGGTGGAGCACACAAGGATGTTTGTAAATTATAAAATACTATAATTTAAGCGTGTTCTTGAAAAATCTAGGTGTGGACATCCATACCTGTTCTAGGGCAGGTGTAATTGATCACGCCTTAGATTCGTTTTTCTAATTTTATTTTTTTAAATTTCAAACAATCACAAGATAAACACTCTTGCTACAGAAAACAGGAGGGAGCCATATGAAAAAAAAACATAAAATAAAGGATAGACTCTCAATAATGAAATAAATGTTTTGGTTTGCCCCCCCCCCCCCATCCATAGTCCACCATAACAGGAGAGGAATGTCCATAAAACAATATATGTAAGAAAAAGAAAAAAAGAAAACCAAAGGCGGACCACAAAGCCCCCAGTTACTCTAAATGAGCCCAATATAAAATGCCAGGCTTCATATTACTTACTCTCACCCAAACCCCTGGGACCTTGCTGGGGGACAGGTTTATCACACAGAAACCTAGCAAGATGAGATGGATCTGTAAATACACATTTGGCAGTACTATAGAAAACACATTTACAAGGATATTTTAACATAAATCTAGCACTAATCTGTAAAACCTGTGGATGAAATACCAAAAATTGTTTGATCTCTTCCATGTTACACGGGCCATATCAGGAAAAATGTTAGTTTTTAGACCCCAAAAAATCCTCCAGCGACAAAAAAATAAAGGGAAGATCATCTCTGTCTGGTTCAAAGAGTAGTGTCACAATCAAAGTTGCAAACATAACCTTGCTTACACCAGAGGATTCAAAAAAAGTGGTTAAATCATGAGGTATTACAGGAACCAATGGATTTCAGTCATCTGAGTGGAATCTTTAATAGGAACATAGTAAACTTTAGATGTAGGAGGAAGTGAGGCTTGAGGCATTTTTAGGACACCAACTAGGTATTTATTGAATATTTTGTCAAGAGAACCTATCAAATTTAGGAAGTTTCTACACCTGTTCAAATTTTCCAGTGCCTGAAGTTGTGAATTTATCCCATTACTATCCACTATTATGGCTTCAATATGTGCCCTCAGCCCCTCAATTTTCTATTGAGAAGAGCCAAACATCATTTAAATCATTTATCTTCAGCTTGTGTTCTTCCACACAGGCATTCAAACCCTGGAATTTACCAGAGACTCTAGCAATTTGATCAGACAGTGACTTCCCCAAATGCTCAGTAGAACACCAGATAATTCTACAGAGTTCTCACTTGAATGTATCAAGAGATAAATTCACTTGCTTGGAAGAGCCTACCAAATCTTCAAGCCCTGTCTTTGGTACTGGGAGAGAAGACAGTGTGCTTCAATCTGGAGCATGTCCTGCTCTGTCGGAACAATCAGAGTCGGTGATCCAACAATCAGTCTTGTTACCGCCCTCCCTGGGCCATCACAACAGCCTGCTCCACCGCCATGTGATTCCCCAGCATCCATGGTTTCTCCAGGCTCAAAGATGCTTGCAGAGCATCAATCAAGGGGCCAAGCATGAGTGTGATGGGTCCACTGCTTAACATGATGGCGGGCCTGTCTGCGCCACCCTTGCCTCTCGGAGGAGGCTGGATCTCACTGGGGCATGGCAGTAAAATCTCCTGCTGTGGAGAAAACATCACAACAATTGTCACCTGTCCCGTGTGCCTGGGTGAGATCTCAGCCACTAATAAAAGCAGAAGGAGCAGAGCAATCCTCCTTTTGGTTTGTCTGCTTCTTTTGCTTCTCTAGAGCTGTTTTTTCTGCCGCCGCTCTTCTTTAAGAGCCGTTTTTCTGATGCTGCTCATCTTCAGTCGATTCGGCTTCCTCCCGCTGTGGGGCTGTTTCCCACCCCTCCGATCTCCGGAGCTTCGGGATCTTTCAGCTTGAGTAACAATGACAGAAGAAGAGTGCCTTCCTCTACCAAGGGGCCCGAGTCCAGTCCCCCATCGAGAGAGGGAAGACCTCAGGAGCCAGAAGCTAAAAGAGCAAAAAGGCTGTTTTCAGAGCCCCCAGAGGAAAGGAGTAGCAGCCTTGTGATGGGACACTGGCTTGGTAACCCAGAGACAAGGGTTCTACTCCTTGGGCACTTTTTGTGGCCTTGGGAAAGACCTAGTATTCTACCTGGTTACCCCCTGAGAGGGGAGCCGAGCGGTGCATGAGTCAGGCAGGAGCTATGCAGCACAGGAGTGGGGACAAAAGCCAAGCAGCACAGGGGTGGGAAAAGATCCCCCCGGCTTCTTGTGGGCGGCAGGATCTCCAGCACGTAGAGAAGCCCGTAGGAGAGGAGCAGCCTACTAGCCTAGCCCTGCCCCTTCAAAGGAAGCACTTGACTGAGTGGTTCTGGTCATAGACAGACCATCAGCAACTTCCCAACCAGCCTGACAATTGCTCGGACACTCTCGACCCCTGTGACCCTCAACCCGGCGTGGCCTTGGACACCACAGGTGCAGTTGCAGGCTGCCCCCAAAAAGTCAAAACGCTCCTGGCAATCCACAACATCATCACAGACGAGCAACCTGACATCCTATGTATAACTGAAACATGGATTACCGACACCGATGCAGCCATATTAAACCAGATCAGTAAACCTGGATACAACCTCTATAACTGTCCCCGATCCCACAAAAAAGGTGGAGGGGTCCTCATAATAGCTAAAGCTAACCTGAAACTCTCAAGCACATACCAGAACTCAAACACAGACATAGACCTACTCAAGGTAGAAAACACAGCCGTATCCATCTGCCTGATATACAGACCCCCCTCGCCGCATCATGAGATACTTGCCTCGGCATTAGAAAACATATCCTCGACGCAACCAAAAAAATTCCAGATCATCTTAGGAGACCTAAATCTAGCATCAATGACAGCCACGCAAGCAAATACGTTCCTGGAAGCTATGACCCAGCTAGGGTACCAACAACTAATAACTGAGCCTACACATGAAAAGGGGCACATACTGGACATGGTCTTCACACCCACAGGAGAACACGGCAACGTTGAGAAGACCCTGATAGAGATCAACCCACTACCATGGTCAGACCACCACCAAATCAATATACGGATAAAAATTCCTACATTGCCTAAAGATGCCAAAGCACAAAGAGTAACGCACCAACAAAGATTATTTAGCAAACCAAACATGGAATGTCTCATCAATACCATTAAGTCCCACATAGACCTGGGAAAAACGGACCTCAATGAACTAACAAGCAGCTGGGACTCCGGAATTCAGACTGTAGCGATCCCTAAAGGAAACAATACACCAAACCCGTCCAAACACCAATCAGAACCATGGTACACCATAAAACTGACCAGAATGAAGAGAGACCTTAGAAAACATGAAAAGAGGTGGAGACGTACCAAGTCCATCGAACTCAGGTCTGAGTACCTCAGCCTCCTCTCAAAATACAAAGAAGAAGTAAACACAGCAAAGAGGAAGCACCATACCAACATTTTAAACAAAGCCATCAACAAACCGCGTGAGCTTTTTGCACTAGTAAAATCGTTAACCAAAACAGCCCTACCAGAACATCAAGATAACTCCATCCATCCACAAACGCTGGCAAACCACTATGCAAGCAAGCTGACCACCACCACGCCCACCCTCTATGTAGACACACCATACCAGGGAGCAGAGGTTGAGCAAGAACAGACATGGAGCACATTCCACAATATCGATGAACAACAAACCATCAACATATTAACCTGCATAAATACCACCACCTCCCCGCTAGATCCCTGCCCAACTGCGTGGATCAAAGCAGCAAAAAAGGAGATCAGCCAGCAAATATCCCACATTGTAAACCAGTCACTAAGTCAAGGAATCATGCCTGCCCAACTAAAGCAATCTATAATAAGGCCAATCCTAAAGAACAACTCACTCAACAAGGAAGACCCAACCTCATACCGCCCCATCTCCAGCATTTCGTTCCTGGCAAAAATCATTGAAAAAGCAGTGCTCATACAACTTCAAGAACACCTTGATGACCGTGATACCCTAGACAAACAGCAATACGGATTCAGAAGAAACCATGGGGTTGAAACACTTTTAATAGCGCTAATGAACAACCTCCTCAAAGGCCTAGAAGACAGAAAGAAAATGTTTATACTCATTTTCATTGACATCTCTGCCGCCTTTGACACTGTACATCATGGGATCCTCCTTAACAAGTTGGAATCTATAGGCATTGTGGGAACCCCCCTCAAATGGTTCTCCTCCTACATAACGAACAGAAGGCCACAAGTACAATTCAATGGTGAAAAAGCTGAAGCATTCTCTCAAACTCAAGGCATTCCCCAGGGATCGGCTCTCTTGGCACTACTGTTCAACATTTACATGCAACCCCTCTGTAACATTTTCAAAAGGCATAACATCAACTACCATATTTACGCAGATGATATTATGCTTTACACGCAATTGGATACCTCAGACCCTAAATATACACAGCTCTAAACCTGCCTGGATGAGATGTTAAGATGGCTACAGAAAAACAACATGACAATTAACCACAAGAAAACGGAAGTCATGTATATATCCAGTAAACCAAATTTTGAGCCCCCTCCTACAATCACCCTGTGCAACAACACGTACAGCACGAAAAAGGAGATCAAATATCTAGGAGTCACACTCGACTGCAACCTAAAAATGGATACACACCTATGTAAAACAAACAAGGCCATCTTCCATAAACTTAGGGTGATACAACCTCTAAGGAAAATAATAGAACCCTGTGATTTTCGGTCTGTTGCACAAGCACTCATTATGCCACACCTAGACTACTGTAATGCCATCTTACAAGGTCTGCCTAAAAAATCACTAAATATCCTTCAAATGGCCCAAAATGTGACAGCAAGGATCATCATGGGAACAAGCATTGCTGTACACATTACTCCCATTTTGATCGAGCTACATTGGCTTCCAATTGCAGCCAGGATACAATACAAGATGTTAGTAACCACGTTCAAACTTATAAATAACATCGCCCCCTCATTCCTTTCCACACTTATCAGCACGCAACCAACAAATAGGGACAGGAGAACTACCAACTCGGGCTCCCTGCAAGTCCCCACCAACATCAGAACCGTGAAAACAAGTACTAGTCGCAGAGCTTTCTCGTTCTCTGCCCCAACTATCTGGAATCAACTCCCATTTGAGCTGCGTTTAATCAAGGACATTACCACTTTCCAAAAGGAGCTAAAAACTCACCTATTCAAAAGTCACTACAATCAGCTATGACTCTCAAGTTCGATAGAGTCGTAGCAAAGCAATCAATTAACTTTACTCTGTTGAAACCGCCATATGTATAAATATGTAAATATGTATGTATAAATGTGAAATGTAAATATGTGTTGGCCAATCCCCAAGACACTAACCCAGTGTGCTGTGACCTTACCCTGAGATCTATGTATATATTTTCCCCCTCTTCCCTGTCTTGATTTGACAACCCCCAAAGATGAAATCAAACCGCGGCTGATCGCTGGAAGTAGCGGTATATAAGTGTGTTTTAAAATAAATAAAAAAAAATGCCAGCACCCCCGACACTCCGCTGACTTGAAAGTGGGCAAACGCGGCACAAAGATTAGCCCTGGCAGTTCAATATAAGCCCTAGACTCCTGGTCAGCATTCAGGGGACACTGGACCAGCTGCGACCAAAGTGCCTACTCCAGACCAATCGGCCACGGTCTCTGGCATGGACCCTTTGGTGACTTCTCCCGCCCATGACACCAGTGGGCCAAAACCTCACCACGATATGGTGCAACAGGCGCCTGACCCACTTGCGTTGACCACCCCTCAGAGGCGCCCTCCATCTCACAGCATCCATTCTCCTGGGACATCCAGACACACCCACACACTCCAGATGCCACCCAAATGGAGAAGGAGACGTCACTCTGTCTTTGAGTGTGAGCAGCCAGAGTTGGAGCTCATCAAGTTCTGCACAGAGCTAGCACTGTCATAGATCATCACACAGGAGGAGCCGCTGGTCACATCACCGGCACTGCAGGACAGGACTCAGTGCCTCACGCAGTAGTTCTTCAGGTCCATCCCCCTCCAACAGAAGCTCTCCATGAGAAAGATGCCACCATTGCCACTTACCCCACAACGGGGCGAGTTCCCCCTGAGGCAATCCACCAGTGGTCTGCTTCTGTGCAAGGGCCGCATTCCAAGATCATGGCACTGCATCTGATGGACAGCACTCAGTCCATGCTGTCCCAGCAACTTGTACCACTGAATGCATCTGGGGTAGCCCCCCATTGGGGCCAATGGGACCCAGGACAACAGAAAAGTCAGGTGAGATGATTTCCATTGATTCTGCCTCTATCCCCATGGTGAGTGCCCCTAATGACCAGCACCGGTCCCCAAACCCTCACACAAATGCATGAAGAGGCGCAGATGAGCACACTTGTTCTCCTCCTCATCATCTTCTTTCCTTGAGGCTGAGTCAGGGCTGCCTGCACCCATGCTGCTTTGCCACACAATACAACAGAATTGTGGGAGACTATCCTGAGGTCCCTCCAAAAGAAGGTCATTTGAAGGGAATACTTTGACATCTTCAAGCTTCTAGAAGGGAGGCGCTGGTGCGATGCAAAGAAAAGAGCTAAGACGGGTGATCAATTGTACCCAGGAGAGCGGCACATTCCGTGTACCATCCTCAACTGGACCATTACATATGCTTGTATGATCAGCATCATATGCCACAAAGATCCCTCCCAGCTCAGGCACATGTTGGCGTACATGGACACCATCGTCAATGCTACAAAGGAGTATGAGGGGTACGCTTGGCTGTTATATGATGAACATTTCCGTGACAAGATGGAAGTGCATCCCCAACATGTCATGGGGTGCGGATGATGTGGGGATTTGGCTTCAGAGGTTGAACTCTAAGTACAGCCAGAGTTTTCAAAAGAGAAGTGTGCCCTCCACAAGCAAGCCTGCACTGAACGACGATGTCTGCAGGCGCTACAACAAAGGCACGTGTTCCTTTTGTGACTGCAAATATTGACATACCTGCCTCCCACCCTGCATCTCAGTGCACCAGGAGGATGCAGTCAAAGACTGTACAGCAACTGAAGCACTGACCCCCACCTTCCAATGAGCCCACACACCTGTTTCCATTGTAGCCTTGGACCCACGGCTTGACATCTACCCAAAAGGATGGACACTAGGTGTCTCAGGGAGGGTTTCCGCTTTGGCTTCACAATCCCGTTTCAGGGGTCCACCCAGGGTCCCATCGCTCGTCCAATTTAGCCACCATGACACCTTTGGTTCATCGTGCAGGAGAAGATCGACCCAGAGGTTAGCCTCCGGTGCATGGCCGGCCCCTTCAGCAGCCCGCCTTTTCCTGACTTTTGCATCTCTCCCCCTGACAGTGGTCCCAAAAAAGGGCCCCGGAAGTACAGATTAATATACAATCTTTCCTTCCCCAGGGGGATTCTGTGAATGATTACATTTCGGGCAAGGCCTGTGAGGTGCAGAACACTTCATTTCAGCAGACCCTGGACATTGTTAGGATCTCTGGTCAGGGCTCGTACCTGGCAAAGGTGGACACAGAATCAGCCTTTAGGCTCCTTCCTATCCACCCCTCCTGCTTTCCCCTACTTGGATTCCTCCTCAAGGACATGTACTACTTTGACAGATGTATGCCGATGGGTTGCTCAGTGACCTGCTCAGACTTTTTGAGGCTTTCAGCAGCTTCCTCCACTGTGTGGTGCAGCAGCAGATGTGGCTGCGGTCTGTGGTCCACTACCTCGATGACTTCCTGTTTGTCGGTCCAGAACATTCTACTAGATGTGCGACGCTCTTGGATACTTTCCAGGATATGATAAAGGAATTCGGTATCCCACTGGCACAGGACAAGATAGTTGGATTCATCCAGATAATGTTGTTCCTGGGCATTGAGATTGACACAAGGCAAGGTGTCACCCAACTTCCATGTAACTAGTTGGAAGACCTCAAAGAGAAACACACTGCCATAAGGGAGTGATGGAAGATCACACTTCGGATGGCTCAGTCGCTCATTGGTTTGCTGAACTTCACATGCAGGGTTATCCTGATGGGTCACCCTTTCCTAAGACGCCTTGCACATGCGACAGCTGGCCTGTGCATGAGTTACCACTGTCTTTATGTCTCACGGAGTTTGAAACAGGAGATGTACAAAAATGCAATGTGCACCTTTGAGTCAATGCTGACTTCTGGCAACCCAGCAGCTCCTGAGCTTTCTTGGCAGTGTGACAGAAGTAGATTGCCAAGCTTTTCTTCCAAGGCAATGGAAGGATAAGGGACTTGCCCAAAGCTACAAGGAGTGCTTGTGGGAATCAAACCCTGGTCTCTTGGCTACCAAGCCAGTGCTCTAACCATTAGGCTACTCCTCCACATGGACATGGACATGGACATCTGGGCCTATTTCCTTGATACATTCAACGGTGTGAACTTATGGCAGCAGGGCATGTGCAACAATGTTGAATTGGACCTCTTCACCAATGAGGCGGGGCCTCTGACTTTGGCATGTTTTTCAGGGGATCGTGGGCTGCCGCCTCCTGGCCCAATTGCTAGGTAACTAGTGGCCTCACCAGAAATATCACATCCCTTGAGTTCTTTCCTCTTTATGTGGCCCTATACATCTGGGCCACCATCTGCATGATCAGAGAATCCTTTTCTGCTGCGACAACCAGACAGTTGTCACTGTCATTAACAGTAACTCTGCCAAGTGTGTCAGGATTTTCCTTCTTTGCGAAACTGGCAGGCTGGGGGAACCCATTGACATCTTTTTACTTAAAACACTGATGAAGGGCTAGGCACGGAGCCTCCCCCAGCAGCCTGATATGCGACGCCCTGTCACGCATGAGATACTGGACAGGCTCTGGGAGGTGCTGGAAATCACCTGTTCATCCGAATACGAAGCATATCTGTTCCAGGCAGCATTCACACTGGCCTCCTTTGGTGCTTTCTGAATCAGCGAGCTCGTGGCAGCCTCCAAAAAACCAGGCCCCACCTCTGGTCTTCAGCTTTTGGAAGTCCTGGTGTCACAGGAGCAGCTGTGCATCCAAATTATTGGGGCCAAAAATGATCCCAGGACAAAAAGGGCAAACCATCTCCCTCAAGGTGGTACCTGGGCTTTGCACATGTCCCGTGGCCAACACGCTCCAGTACCTCACAGCCTGGCCCTTCATGACCTCACAGCTCCTGATATACCTCAATGGCACGCCACTTTCCAAATCCCAGTTCTCAGCAGTGTTCAAGAAATTGTTAGTGCCGCTAGGACTACCATCCAGCCTATTCGGAACGCACTCCTTCCGGATCAGGGCTGCGATGCAAGTGGCAGAGAAGTGACTTCCAATACAAGCGATCCAGGTACTGAGATGATAGCGGTCCCGCGCTTAGTCCTCATATATTCGCCCAGATCCAACTGGCACCATTGATTGACTTCTGTCTTCTCTAACTATGCCTCCTCCTCTTTTGAAGAGCACATAGTTTGGATTGTGGGCCTCCCTTCGTCCGCCAGGCAGCTGAAAGGGCGTCCACATGGCCTTTGGGGATGCATCTTGGACTTTGCAATCGTGGTGTTTGCCTCTTATGGCTGGGTTTCCCGGGCATGGGGTGGCAGCATCTATGTCCCTTCCTTCATCAGCATTTACAGACACGTGCCCCACCTGTGGCCCTAATAGTTCACCTTGGAGGGAATGACTTTGGAACAGTATCCGGAAAGCACCTCATTGACCTAATCAGAATGGACCTCTCCTGGATGGCGCACAACCTCCCCTGCACATTTTTCATCTGGTACAATCTCATGCCTCACCTCAGGTGTGTGGGCACTCACCTCTGGGGCAGGAAGCTCAAGAAGGTCAACAGGCAGATTGGCCTTGGTGTCCTGCGCGCAGGAGGATGGCAGATCTGACACGAATGGACACATCCTCTCTTGCCCGAATATTTTACTGGAGATCTGCTCCACCTTTCAGACATTGGACTGGACGTTTTCCTCAGTGACGTACATAAGATCTTGGAGGATGCCCTTTGGGACAGCACCCAGCAAGACTTGGCCATCTTTGGGCTGTGGCAAGAGGTTCCCTTGGTGGGGTGCACATGAAAAGCATGCTTCCACATACCCATGGCAGTTACCCGAGCCAGGCCACAAGCGCATGCAGAGCACAGGCAAAAGGGGCAGGGCACCCTAGCTGCCACTAAGGTGGGGTGCACCAGCGAGTCCCCATACACAACGGCCACCTGGCACAGACAGCTCCCAGGCAGCACGGCAAGACCCAGCTCAGTTTGGCAAGGTGGGCCCCTAGCCCCCGTGGTGGGCTGGCTTGACAGCAAGGGAAGAGACAATAGCAAATACTGGCTCGGGTGACTACAGCGGGAACCTCGCCCCGCTATACATATGTTGCATGCGTATATATATATTTATATTGATTACACTCAATCTTAAGGTGTCCCACAAGGCTCAACCCTCTCATCATTATTATTCAACCTCTTCCTACAACCAGTATGCACTGTAATAAAGACCTGCAATTATCATATACCATATCTACGCAGATGATGTAATGATCTATGCACTTATCAACATATCAAATCCAGACATCGTACCCATAACAAACTGCTTCTCCACAGTCTGCAACTGGCTCAAAAGACACAACCTGAACATAAACCTCAAGAAGAGAGAGGCCATGTTCATCACTAGAGACATCAGCTTCAAACCACCAACTTCCATAGCTATTGATGGGACCCAAATAAAAGTGAAACAAGACATATGATACCTCGGAGTGACACAAACCAACACCTCACTTTCACATAACACATAAGGAATATTATTTGGAACATTTACTACAAGCTTAAAATGATCAAACACCTTAACCTTTACTGACCAACCATGTCTTCTGCGTAGTCCTCCAGGCAACCATCTTCCTCCACTATGACTACTGTAATATCTTCATTCAAGGCATACCAAACTCAACCATCTACCCCTCTCCAACTTACACTCAACACAGCTGCACGAATCCTTCTCAACACAAAAAAAATGGAACACATTACACCTCTTCTCTAACAACTGTATTGGCTCCCAATAACAGAATGCATAAAATTCAAATCCATCCTCACAACCTTTAAAGTCCTCAATAACTCCTCCTCACCACACCTCCAAACCCTGCTCCAGACCATACCTGACAACAGAAGGCAACAAACTAGTTCAAGGAACATGCTATATATACCACCATTGTATATGAAAACCAGCACTACCACATCCAAGAGAGGCGTCTCTCTTTATGCTCCACATCTTTGGGATTCTATTCCTGACAAACTAAGGACCACTAGTGAAAATTTCCCTTCAAAAAAGCCCTCAAAACACATTTTCAAAGACTGCTTCCCGGAGATGGAGCATAACCTTCCACTTCTCAACCTTCAGTCTCACCCTCTTCCTTGCTCCTAAGCTCCCCCCAAATCCCTACCTACCCCTGCCCACCACCCATCATGCATGACACCCCAAGAAATATATAACTGTTACCTCTAAGTTGATTTCCCTATTTAATGTATAATGTTCTGTTACAATGTAAACTGCTTTGACAGTAGGATAAAGCGGTATAGAAAAACTGTTAAATAAATAAAAAATGTTGATCTAGCAATAAAGCTGTGGCCATGTTGTATCCATAATTGTTGAGTAAAGTGATCATTGGGCTTAAGGTAATAGGGCAAATGGATTACATTCAGGGGGAGGGGCGGACGTAAGTCCCGCCTGCCTATGTTAATGGGAATGGGCAAGACCTCCTCCTCTGCTACTACTTCCTGCAGTGTTTTGGAGTCCTGCACAGAGTAGCTATGTATCGCAAAATGATCCATTGGACTGCCAGAGAAAGAAGAGGTAACAGACATTATCAGGGAAACTTTAGCTTTTCACGTCACAGTTTTCTTTCCTATCTTAAGAGGAAAACATGCTGAGGCAGCCACACAATCAGCCTAGTCTATCGCCATCTTAGCTTGTCCCAATCTCACCTTGGATTAATGCACAAATTTGTCCACTTATGCTAGTATTCTATGAAGAAAACTAGGTGCCTGACAGATATGTGAAAACATGCATTTACAAGGCGGGACTTTATAAAATGACTCTCTACCTGCTCTGGCACTATTTGGATAGTGCTGGGGTGCAGCAAGAGCATTTTGCCAAGCTATTCATATGCAGCAGTATTCAGCCTCTATCCATAACACTAAAAAATTTAATTTAGATCAGAAAAAAATGTTCCCTGAATAGAACAGCTCAGCTATACACATGCAAAGTAATTTATAAGGATGCACCTACTTTAAGTGTGAAAGTGGCTGCCTACTTAAGCACTATGTTATAAAGATATGTAGACACCTACTTTTTAAAATACTAACATAAGTGGCAGAGAGCATCTTACGTAAGGTACGGACATTTTTACCAGCTCTGGGGCTAGAGAAATGTCTGTGGGGAATGTTTACTAAAGGTTAACCTGCATTAAGTTAAGGCGTGTTAAGTCCTGCCATTTATTTATTTAGCTGTATTTATATCCCGCTTTTCACCGGGTCAAAGCGGTCATTTGGGAGATACATTTAACATGAGGGGATATGAGACACATACGCTAATACTTACAGGGAACATGGGCAATGGAGGGTTAAGTGGCTTGCCCAAGACCACAAGGAGTGCCTACAGGACTAGAAATCCCAGTCTCTCCGGCCTGAGATTACTGTCCCCAGGTGGGACTTGAACCCCTGGCCCTCTGGCCTGAAGTACCTTGTCCTAACCACTAGACCACTCCTCCCTTGATCCCATTCCCATTCATTTGCAGCACTTAGCGAGAGTTAACTTTCCTTAATGCACATTAACCTAGTACAAATGCCCCTGTGCCTATATGTTTCAAGTATGCACGTAAATTGTACTTGTGCGCTCCATGCAAACTCTGCCCATGTGAATGCCCCCCGACAAAGTATGTGCCATCAAATCAACATGTGTACTTTTATGCCAGGCGTTATTTTATAAGAGGTCCTTTAAATGGATATGTAGTCACATATGCACAAAGAAGGCAATTTTCTAACCCGGCTCCTAATTTTAGGCACCCAGAATGTGCCTATCTTGTGCCTACTTTTCTTTATAAAATAGATGTGTAGATGGTACAAAAATCTAGGCACAGGCATCTACAGCTGCTTGAGTGCCACTGAATATACGGGAGGTTTTTTTTTACTTTAATGTCGCAGTCAGCATTTAAAAATCCCTCTGGCTGCTGCAGCTGATAGAAAACATGATTTAGAATACATTCTGCTCTGTAATTAAAATCACATCACAAATTAGAATGTCAAAAACCTCAATGACGCTTGGTATTCATCTACTCATATAGCGATGAAAATGAGCAGAAAAATCATGACAATATGAATTGCTAGGCTGGGTTAAACCAAAGGTTTAATAGGCCTAGTATTTTCTGTCCAGTACTGATAAGCAACAGGTACGCAGAACTGCTTTTCAAACTTTGGGTCAGGACCTAGCACTGAGTGGAAGAATGCTAGTAATTGGGGCACATTTTTATTTCTTGCTACTGCAAAGGGGTTCTGCAGGGTTTGGAAGTGCTGGTTCTGATTCAGCATTCCTTTATTAACCCATGGCTCTGTGTGGCTCTCAGTAAGTTTGTTCTTGTGATTAAGAACATAAGATAACCCATACTGGATCAGACCAAGGGTCCATCAAGCCCAGTATCCTGTTTCCAACAGAGGCCAATCCAGGTCACAAGTACCTGTTATGTTCCCAAAAAGATGCATAGATTTCATGCTGCTTATCCCAAGGGTAAGCAGTGTACTGTCCTGGTACTCTTTATGGACTTTTCCTCCAGGAACTTGTCCAAACCTCTTTTAAACTCATTATTTTATCATATCTCCCCTCAGCCATCTCTTTTCCAAGTTGAGCCCTAGCCATTCCTCATAGAGGTATCCTTGCATCCCCTTTACCAATCTGGTCACTCTTCTCTGTACTTTTCTAATTCTGCTACATCCTTTTTAAGATATGGTGAACAGAATTGCACACAATATTCAAAGCGTGGTTGCACCATGCAGCAATACAGAGGCATTATAATATCCTTGGTTTTATTTTCTATCTTTTCTATCTTTTTTCTTATGATTCATAGCATTTATTCATTTATTTTTATTTATTTGGTTTATACACTGCATTTAATTACACAGGTACACTACCAAAAAACTGCCTCCAGTTTTGCAACTGATTCCTATAGATTTTGGGGTGCTGAATCCAGGAAAAATAGCCAAAAAGTTCCATCACGTCACGTTTTCTTGCAAAATTAGATTTCTTACCCATATAAGGAATGTTCACATAATTTCTTTTTAGCCAACTGCAGTTTATTTTCTTGGCCCAAAATAGAGGTTGTAATGGTTAACTAACTAGAAACACTCCCTCATGATATTTTAGAGTGTTTTTTATTCTTTTTATACATTAACAGGACAATTGGGAGGCGGGGGGCTAAATCCAGTACTTGCGCTGGCGCATGTTCTTTCCTGTTCGCCTCACCTCGTTCGCTCGCTCAAACACGGTGGTTGCGACATGAACGTTCCTGTCAAATTTCAGTTTCTTGCAAGTTCATTATTACCTTTTGTTTGCTCAGTCGTAATCCAGCTTTATTCCGAAGTGGTTCACTACAGTTGTAGTTTGCAGTGCTGTGTATTTGTGATGGCTCACAGAGCCAGAGGTTGTGTCAACTCTCCGGACAGTTTTTGTTTTATTTGTGGGGAATATACCGTGAAAAAGCGGCAGAGGAACATTTCTGCATTTATTAAAAAAGTATATTTCGCCTATTTCGGTTTGAAGTTAGGCGATCAAGACAATCCGTGGGCTCCTCACAAAGTGTGCAAGACATGTGAGGAAGATCTACGCTTATGGATGAAAGGTAAAAAACAAGCATTTCGTTTCGGAATACCTATGATGTGGCGTGAACAAAGAGACCACAGCAGTGACTGCTATTTTTGCTCTTTCATTGTGAAGGGATACAACTTAAAAAATAAGAACGTAATAAGTTACCCCAACCTTCCCTCAGCAATTAGGCCTATGCCTCATAGCAACGAAGTACCTGTGCCTGAACCACCAAAATCTTTGGATCATATTTGTGTGGACGGTTCTGATCATGATGAGACTCATCAGATGGCTTTTCCCGATGAGTCCAGTACTTCCGAGTTTGAAACTGAACCAGATCCGAAACCTGAACTTTTCTCTCAAGCTGAATTGAATGATTTAGTCCGGGATTTAGGACTCCCAAAAGATGCTGCCCAACTGCTAGGTTCTTGGCTTAAACAGAAAAATCTATTGTCAACAGGAACAACTTTTTATTGGTACCGCAACCGCGAGACACAATTTTTGAAGTATTTCAGCAAAGTGGAAGATTTGGTATTTTGCAACGATATATACGGAGTGATGGAAAAGTTTAAACTCAAGTATGATCCTGCTGAATGGCGACTGTTCATTGATTCGTCAAAAGACAGCATAAAAGGTGTTCTTCTTCATAATGGCAACACATTCGCTTCAGTTCCTATTGCTCACTCTGTTATTCTCCAAGAAAAATACGAGAATTTGGCCCTGATTCTTCAGAAGATTCGTTATGATGAGCATAAGTGGATGATTTGTGGAGACTTTAAAATTCTATCCATGCTATTAGGGCAGCAATCCGGTTTCACCAAATATCCCTGCTTCCTTTGCTTGTGGGATAGCCGGGCCCGCGACCTACACTGGGGGAAAAAAGACTGGCCAATTCGGGAGTATTTGAGACCCGGTGAGAAAAATGTTCTTAATGAGAGCTTGGTACCTCGTGATAAAATTCTATTACCACCTCTCCACATTAAGTTGGGTCTCATTAAGCAATTCATCAAGTCCCTTCCAAAAGATGGTGAGTGCTTTCGGTACCTTTGCTCAAAGTTCCCCCGACTTTCTGAAGCAAAGCTAAAGGAAGGAGTGTTTGTTGGCCCTGATATAAGGAAACTCATTTCAGATGGAGCATTCGCTGAAACGATGTCTGAGAAGGAAAAAGAAGCCTGGGATTCCTTCAAGGATGTTGTTCTCAAATTCTTGGGGAACAGGCGGGATGAGAACTATAAGGATATTGTTGCCAGGATGCTCAATGCCTTCAAAGAACAAGGCTGTAACATGAGCCTGAAAGTCCATTTCTTGCACTCCCATGTGAACTACTTTCTCGAAAACCTGGGGGCGTACAGTGAAGAACAAGGTGAAAGGTTTCACCAGGACATCAAGGACGCAGAGAGAAGGTACCAAGGAAGATGGAACACCACTATGATGGCTGATTTCTGCTGGTTGCTGCTGCGGGAAACCCCAGATGAAAAATACACCAAGCAGCGCACCAAGAGAAGCATTCGGGGGAAGAAGAAACGGGCCCACCAGGAGATTGATTGACCCAAGAATGACTTTAAAATCTAAACTGTGTTGACAAATATCGTGTTTTTACTAAACTTTGAAATAAAAATTTGCTAGTTATTACCACAGTGTCGGATCTCATTTATTAGAATTTTATTTTCACACCATCGGGTGTTTGTCTTCATGTATTGCAATGGTGCGGTTTGCGTTTTCTATTCTTACATACATACCTGTACAACATTTTTTGCACATTTCTTTGCTTTGCTTTGTGTCTAACCTCGCTCTTATATGCTCAATGTTTGTGCACATGTATGTGGCTGTTTTAAGTGCAGACAATTTTGCTACCATCACAGTGTGTTTTTTTGACATTACTCTATTCTTATGTGCTGCCTTGTTACAATTTTCTTTATTCTTATTTGAATAACTACTAAACAATTAGTATAAAGAATTCATCCAAGAAACTTTTATCTCGATCGCACTCAATCTGAAACGTTCACCTCAAACTGCTAACCCAATGTAGCAAACAATCTGTACGTGATGGAGCAAATTGGTTACCAGATTTGGATTCAGCGCACCAAAAAACGTAAAAATCAATCGAAACATTAGAGGCAGTTTAAAAAAAAATTTTTTTAGTGTACCTGTGTTATATACTGCCAATGATCAAAGCAATGTACAGAAAACATTACCTAACATTACAAGGAAAATGTTATATAAATATATATCAAGTTAAGGACTTAGAATTTACATTCAACGTTTAACATTCATCCATGTAACTAAGTTATAGTTAGGATGACAGGGAGATATAGGGGTATGTTTACTAAACTGCGGTAATGTGATTCGCGTTAGGATCCGTGGTAGAGGCAGAAATCCCAAATAAGTACTTGGGCGGTACATCGTTACCGATAACGCGCATTATAAGGTGCCTTACATTAACGAGTGTTACATGGCACGTTACCGCGCGTTAATCTTAAGAAGGCGCGCAGACATGCAAACACAGAAACAGAGCTGTAGCTCAATGCTAACTACACTGACTGATGGTACAGGGGTCATGGGTTTGATTCCCCAGTGTGCCTAATGCATAAGGCTGGTTGAAGCATCACCCTTTATGTTTAAGTAGTGATTGTTGAGGCATTTTACTTTTATTTTAATTAGTGCTGCCAGCAAACACACCCTCACGGTGACGTAACCTAAGGTGCCGCATAAGGCACCCCATAATGCACTCCATAGGGCACATTATAAAGTGCACTGTCCACCAAGGCATCCTATAATGTCCCCTATAGGACACCCTATAAGGCGCTTGATAGGGCGCCTTATAGGGCGCCCTATAAGGTGCCTTATGGGGCACCTTATGAGGCACCTTAAGGTTACAGTATTCTGAGTGTGTTTTTGCTGGCAGCACTAATGTACATTAAAAATAGACAATGCCTCAGACAGCCCTATCAAACAACCCCACCATGGGTTTGAACCCATGACCTCTGGCTTCACAGGCAGTGAAGTAACCAGTGGGCTACAGCTCTATAGCTGCTAAAAAACCCCTGGCTGGCTACAGGAGGACTGCACGGCACCACACAAACATTTTGCTGTGGTTACCAGGATAGGATCAACCCACCCGTACCCAGGATGCACAGCACATGCAAATCAGCAGTCTACAGATGATCACAAGATGGGGTATGCACCCCACAGCACTGCAGCCTGGTAGGGGGTGCCGACGGTGTGTGTTAGTGGCACAGAGTAGCTACAGACCGTCACAGTGTGCGGGTCCTGTGCTCACCTTGAGGGTGAGGTGGGGTGCCCAGCACCATTTTCGCAGCACCTGGCTTTGCTGAGATAGGCTATGCTGCAGGTCCCCATCAGTGCCAATGTGTGATAGGTAGTCCTTGCAAACACCCCTAGGATATGCCTGTGTCCATCTGTATTTCACAACAAGCCCTTGTGGACTATGATGCACCCAGAAAAGTGCATACCCTGTGTGGGTGCCATGGTCACATGATTTAGGTGAAGGGGGTGTTTGGACCCACAGGTGGATTACGTACCACCACCCAACCCACCCTCTGGGGCTCAGGGTCTCCCACCAACAGATCCACATTCTACCCCCCTGCAATGGTGGCAGTAGTGGGGACCATCACCCCAGTCCTGCTGGGGATCAGACACCCTACAGGGCAGGCAATGCAGAGCTGTACACATCCATAAAGCAATAGCAGACAGACAGTAGGCCTGGAAATGCACAGCTGCCCCCCACCACTATCTGACATTCTCCAGCAGCAAGCCTCCAGCCGCTGCACCCTGCAAAGTGTTCCAGCAAGACACATACTAGCTGCAGACAGTCTGCTAGCTAGTCCATAATGCATGTTCCTGGAGGAGATGCATGTACCCAGAACTGGGATGTCAGCACACACACCAAGCAGATAAGTCAGTGATTGGGCCCCATAAGGGAACCCATAAATATCACATAAGAGAAATACTATATAGCACTATGGGGGAACCTAGCCATGCCGTGGTCACTGCTCAGTCAGGATGAGAGTGACCTCCCAGCAGGACATGCTGTGGCCACCCTGTCCGTGCAGGTGGTGGCCGGCCACTACAATGTCCGAGCCATTGCCCTATGCTATGTACAGATGGATCCAGGCCAGGCCATCCTATCCTGGCTATGCCCACGGTACCTTGCTCCTCATTATGCACATTGGCAGGCCAATACTGGCAACAGTGCTAGCAGTGTGGGCTGTGGAGGGTGTTTGCAGCCACCACACACTGGATAGACAGCCACACCTATGCCAGCATTGTGTAACTATAGAGGTGTTTGCCAGCCCTGGCCACCACACCAGTCCTGGGCAGAGTGCAAGCATGGCTATGGTAAGCAATACTGTTGGGGTCACTCCCCAGGGTGGTAAACACTGTCAGACACCAGACCTAAAGCACACTCCACAGACATCAGAAAGGTTGCTATGATGCAGCTCAATCAGCAAATTGTGCTTAACTTAGGAATTGCTATCTGCCAGTACTCATAGCAACCTTTTGATAGATGTGTACCGTATTCCCAGGTTTAGGGTAGCATTGCTAAGGTATGCAAGTGCTAGTATTGGGAGATGCACGCAGGGCCCAATGTCCTGCCTCTCCAGGAGGCATTGGATAATGGAGCCTGTGGGTGCGGGTGTGTCTGCCCCTGTTGGCTGCTGCTTTACGGCAGAGGTTCCCAACTCCAGTCCTGGTGGGCCAAACACTGTTAAGGTTTTCATGCTGTCCCTAATGAATATGCATGAGATACATCTGCATACCGTGGGGGTGGCGCATAGAAATGCAGCACAGGCATCTTTATTAGAGGCAGCATGGAACTTGAATGGTGTGTGGCCCTCCAGGACTGCATTTGGGAGACTCTGCTCTAGGTAATGCGCATGTTTATGGTGTCTGTGCTCTGTAGGGTAAAATGTAGGTGTTTTGGGCATGTTTACGTCATCTGCAATAAAGGTTCTGTCTGGATTAGCACGTTTTAGTAGTGGGTAAAATATGGGGACTGGGTTGGCAGGAACCACAGCTGGGACTTGAGCCTGTGACCTTCTGCTGCTGAATACACTGGTTTTGTGCACTGCCCCACCATGTTGTCACAGAGTCAGTGCATTCCCTGGTGATACCATGACTGTTCGTCAGACAGGGCCTGTCTGTTGCAGTGCATGGCACCCACCTACACAGGGCTAGGCCACGGTCTGCTCTGGGCAGCTGCCACTGCCCCCTCCACCACCAGTATCCCTCTGTCACCATGCTTACATGCCCTTCTGCTGGTGGTGCTGGTGGAGTGCAGTCTCAGGCCATCCAGTGTGCGGGTAGGCGGCTGCCTATGGTGCGGGTTCTGGGGTAGGGGTGCCTGCATAGGTGTCCACACTTCCCCCCAGCACCGCCTGCCAATGTTCCGTGCCCTTGGGGGTAGCTGCTGGGTACTATCCCCTGTGACACTGTGGAAAACACAGTCGTGCCCATGTTGGGCCTTCAGCAGTTGCTGTCTGGCTGCTCTGCCATTTCAGCATTCGTATGGGCCACCTAGGCATTACCCTAGTCTGCACTGTGGCCCAGCTGCACCACAGCATGTGCCGCCTGCGGCCCTCTGTATCCCCTTTTCCGGCATCTGTCCAGTTGCCGTTCCGACATGCCCGCCCTGCTGTTGCTGCACATGTGCACGCCATAGGACACCTGTCCGATGGAGAAGAAAACCCTGCACAGTGCAATTTCACTGTGGACTCATTCACCTTGTATGGGGACGGAACATAGACCCTTCCACGATTAATATCCTTTTTTTGGGGCTTTCTCAGGGGGGGGGTTGATGTTTCCCATTAATATCACTATTGGCCAGCTTGGTTATGGTTTTTTTCCAGTTTGTTGAGGTCATTGTCAATGTTTATGTACCCTTTTGTTCTGTGCACATGTATCACACTTATCACGTTTTTTAGGTTTCCCTGCCTATGCTGTACATTGCTGACACTTAAATGGAGCCCCGTTAGTGCTTTGGAAGCCGAAGCCTCCCGCCGGGGCAATTTTGCCAGTGAAAGTCCCTCAAGGGCAACGCCAGAGGCATCTCGATGTTTAGAAGGAGATCTACCCTTTGAGGACCAGCTAGATTTATGTTTAGTTACCTGAGATCCATGGGAAGATTATGAAGCCCTGGAAGACGTTGATGCCACGGAGGCTGCATCAGAGGGAAAAAGGGTGCTATGTTTAGCAGCTCGGTTTTGCCGGCCCCTTTTCGACATCATCCCACAGGCAACACACTCTGAAATCAATCACTACTCCAAGGAACCATGCCAGCAGAACTAAAACGATCCCTTATACGCCCTATACTAAAAAACAAATCACTAAACAAAGCAGACCCTTCTGCCTACAGACCAATATCAAGTATACCTTTTATTTCCAGAGATCAGGGGCGGTTCACATCTAACAAAAATCAGTAAATCCGTTGAAAAAACTGTACAATACCAATTACAAGATCATATAGATATCACAAACGCACTCGATGCTCATCAATATGGTTTTCGACAATCACATGGAGTAGAAACACTCCTACTCGTACTATTCGATAAACTTTATAGAGGCTTAGAAAACTGCAAGAAAATGTTCATCTTAATATTCATTGACATAACTGCAGCCTTTGATTCAGTGAATCATAAGACTCTTTTAACAAGATTGGAATCAATAGGAATAAAGGGAACTCCCTTAAAATGGTTCTCTTCCTATATCTAATAGGTTACAACAAGTACACTTTGACCAAAATCTATCCAATACCTTCCCACAGACACAAGGTATTCCTCTGGGCTCGGCATTATCTGCCACGCTATTTAACCTATACCTAAGATCTATCTGCACAATATTCCAAAACCACAAAATTGACTATCATCTATATGCAGATGACATAATGCTGTATACCCAACTCGATATAGGCAACCCAGATTACAGCCACATTGAAGCATGTCTCAAAGAAGCACAACAATGGCTCCAAAGTAACAGCATGAATATCAATCATAAAAAACTGAGATAATGTTTATATCTAAAAACCCAGAATTTATACACCCTCCAACAATCACCCTAAATAACACAGCCTACAACATTAAAAAAGAGCTAAAATACCTAGGTGTCACCCTTGATACAGCACTTAACATGGAAACCCATCTGAGACTATTAAATAGAACGATCTTCTACAAACTAAGAACCTTACAACCTTTACGCACCATTATAGAACTTCCAGACTTTAGATCAATAATACAGGCACTCATCACTCCACATTTGGACTATTGTAATGGCATCTTACAAGGTCTCCCTAAAAAAACAACCAATATACTCCAGTTGGCCCAAAATGTAACAGCGCGAATCCTAATGAATGTACCACTCTCGGATCACATCACACCCATACTAAGAGAACTTCACTGGCTACCCATACAAGTGCGCATAAGATACAAAATAATAATTACAACATTCAAATTAATACACAATATTGCCCCATCCTACCTTGCCACACTTATTAAAACTCAACCCCCCGACAGAAAAGACGGACACACAATTTAAATACACTACAAATTCCACCTTCTATCTGCAAAGTAAAAATGAACACCAGCAATAGAGCATTCACATACTTAGCGCCTACACAATGGAACAAACTACCTGACACACTAAGAGCTAACAAAGACCTCTTATCATTCCGGAAAAACCTTAAAACACACCTTTTTCAAGAATACTACAATCAGTCCGAAATAACAGAGCAAAAGGTACACACAAAACAAATTTGATGAAGTTTAACACATCCATTATCATATAAAATTACAAACTACCACTAAACTAACTGTAAATCCCACATATATGTAATTCATATACTGTACCAATTCAAATATATTGTATATAGTTTTTAACCATATGTATCACCATATGTGTTCCTTATTATGTAAATAGTTTGAGTTATGAAGTTAATGTTACCTTTTTTACATGTTCAGTGATCCACACTACTGTTTTATGTAAACTGCTAATTTTTGTTTTATGTAAACTGCTAACTCTGCAGAGTTAAATGTTTGATGTGAACCGCTGCTGATCACCGGAAGGAGCGGTATAGAAATGAGTTCAAATAAATAAATAAATAAATAAATAGGGTGGTCAGGACCTAAACATTTGAGGCACCAATCATGGGTGTCGGTGACGGAGATGGTACCGCCACACTTAGAACACTTTTTAAAACCCGAAGCGGGTTTTTCCATTTTGAGGAAAACAATTGGGCCTAGTGCCCAAAATGGCGTGTGGCACCCGAGAAGAGAATTACTGGAGAAAGACTCCAGAAACAAAGGTTTTTTGGGTTTTTTTAGAAAAAAGAAAAGAACCACCGGCGGTACCGGTATAGTGTCGAGGGAAGGCAGACACGACCACAAAAAAGAAGAAGGGAAATTTTCTGCGGTGACAGGATGTGCGACCTGTCGGCTCCGCGGAAAACAAAGAACTGAAGAGGGACAGTTGGGAAAGGCGGGAAGGCAGCACGCAGACGCTGTGGGATGCTCCCAAAAGCTTTCCTATTGGACGCTGGGGAGCGTTCCTGCGCAGGCTCCATCGGTACCGACGATACCCATATGTGAAGACTACATTCCTGCTTGTTCCTGGAGATTCACAATTTAGAAATAGAAAGACAATAATTAAACTGGGAACCCGAAAAGCCAAACTTGGAATGTACAACAACACTGGAGAAATAAAACTATAAATTAATTTCCTCTTGTATTAAACGAAAACACAAATATGTTAGCAATGCACATTTCCCAGAGCTGACATATTCTAGTTAATAAATTCAAAATAAAAAAGTATTTTTCTACCTTTTGGTGTATGGACATTTTATTTTTCAGTTGCAATTGCTCCAGTCACTTTCTTCTGGTTTCTTTGTGTCTTCGGCTAACTCTGCATTGTCTGCTGTCCATTTGTCCTTTCTTCTAGTTTTTTTTCCATTCTCTCTCTACATCTGCCTTAACATACTGATTTTCCCATTTTGCTCTTTCCTCCATTTCTTTCTTTATTTCTTTTTCATCCCCTCAAATTTCGCCCTTCCATCCTCAATCCCCACTTACTCTCCCATTACCCAGCCAATCGTAGATTTTTCTTCTCTCCACACAAAATATCTTTTCTCCTCTCCTTCCTCATCCTCTTCTAGTCCTCCCCCAACATAAGCTCCTTTCTAGTTCCAGCCCCACCCAGCATCTGCTCCATTCTCCCATCTCCCCGCATCAGCCCATTTCCAGGTCTAGCACCCCCCATCAGCCCATTTCCAATCCTAGCCTCCCCCATCAGCCATTTCCATTCCTAGGCCCACCATCAGCCATTTCCAGTCCTATCCTAGCCCCACAACAACCCATTTCCAGTCCAAGCTCCACCCACCAGCCCATTTTTAATCTTAGCCCCCCATCAGCCATTTCCAGTCCTATCCCAGCTCCCTATCAGCCCATTTCCATTCCTAGCCCCACCATCAGCCATTTCCAGTCCTATCCCAGCTCCCCATCAGCCCATTTCCATTCTTAACACCCTTATCAGACACTTCCAGCCCTATCCCAGCCCCCATCAGCCTATTTCCATTCCTAGCACCCTATCAGCCATTTCCAGTACAATCCTAGCCCCCCCCATCAGCCCATTTTCAGTCCAAGCACCCCATCAGCCATTTCATATCTAACATAGCCCCCCATCAGCCCATTTCCATTCCTAGCCCCCCATCAGCCATTTCCAGTCCTATCCCAGCTTCCCATCAGAACATTTCCAGTCCAAGCCCTGCATCAGCCCATTTCCAGTCCTATCCTTGCCCCCCATCAGCCCATTGTCAGTCCTAGCCCCCCATCAGCCTTTTCTAGTCCTATCCTAGCCCCCACCCCCACCCCGAAGAGCCCCACGCTTGTCTGAGTGGCTTATGAGGGAGCCAAGGATGTCAGAGGCCCTGGCTCACTTCTGCACAGCACTGGAGTGAAGAGCAGCATGTGCTTTCACTCGTGCTGAAGCCTGCTCAGTGCCAGGAAAGATTGAAGGTCATTTCCTGTTTACTGGCACTGAGCAGGCTTCACGTGAACACAGTACAAGTGAAGGAGCACACTGCTCTTCATTCCAGCACTATGCAGAGGCGAGCTGGGGCTTCTGGTGTCCCCAGCTCCCTCTGAAGCCGGCCCTGCACACTCTACAGAATGATGTTCATGTGGGGCCCCCTGAAGCGTGGGGCCCTGTGCAAACAACATTTTCATTCAATGGACGGGCTGGCCCTGACATTAGTACCTCCTCTGCTGGTAATTTCTCTCTGTATGCAATCCAGTATCCTTCTGGCTTTGGCCACCGCCTTGTCACACTGTTTTGCCACCTTGAGATCCTCAGAAACAATCACTGCAAGGTCCTTCTCCTGGTGCATGCACACCTACATTTCGCCCCCTATCGCAAACAATTTCCTTGGATTTCTGCATCCCAAGTACATGACTTTGCACTTCTTCACATTAAATCTTAACTGCCAAGCATTAGTCTAGCTTTTGTAGATCTTTCCTCATGATATCTACTCCCTCAAGGGAGTCTACCCTGTTGCAAATTTTCGTGTCATCTGCAAAAAGACAAATTTTTCCATTCAGTCCTTCAGCAATATCACTCACAAATACAATGAATGGTACCGATCCCTGGGGCATGCCACTACTCACCTGCCTTTCACCCAAGTGAGTTCCGTTTACCATCACCTTCTGTCGTCTGTAAGTCAACCAATTTCTGATCCAGTTCACCACCTCGGGATCCATCCCCAGGCTGTTCAGTTTATTGATAAGCCTCTGATGAGAAACAGTATCAAAGGTTTTGCTGAAATTTAGGTAGATCACATCCATCACATGCCCTTGATCTAGTTCTCTGGTCACATAGTCAAAGAACTCAATCAGATTTGTCTGGCATGAACATCCTTTGGTAAAACCATGTTGCCTCAGATCATGCAACCTATTGGTTTCGAGAAAGTCCACTATTCTCTCAGGAGCGCCTACATTACTTTTTCTGCTACTGAAGTAAGCATTACTGGCCTGTAGTTTGTCACTTCTTCCCTATTACCATTTTTGTGAAGAGGTATCACATCAGCCCTTCTCCAGTCCTGTGGAACCTCTCCTGTCTCCATTAAAAATACATCCTTCAAAGGCCCTGCAAGAACCTCTCCGAGCTCTTTCAGTATCCTGGGATGTATATCCACTTTCAGTTCTGCAAGCTGTTCAAACATATCATCTTCTGTGAATGGTGTGGTATCTACTCCATTCCCATTTGTACATTTGTCAATCACAGATGGTCCTTCTCCAGGATTTTCTTTAGTAAAAACTGAACAGAAGTATTTGTTTTTCAATGTCACTTTCTACGAATTCGTTCTCGGCACTTTTGAGTCTTGCAATTCCACCTCTGATTTTCCTCTTCTCCTAAATATACTTGAAAAGCATTTTGCCTCCACGCTTCAGATCTTTAGCCATCTTTTCTTCTGCCTTTGATTTTGCTATCCTTATTTCTCTTTTTGTCTCTTTTAGCTTTATCCTGTATTATTTTCTGTGTTCCTCTGTTTGCGAACGTCTGAATTTTGTAAAAGCTGCACCTTTTGCCTTTATTTGTGCAGCCACTTCTTTGGAGAACCTAATAGGTTTCCATTTTCTCTTGTTTTTATTTATTTTCCTTACATATGTATCTGTTGCCCTTTTATTGCCTCCTTTAGTTTAGCCCACTGCAATTCCACTTCCCTTACCTCCTCCCATCCTGTCAACTCCTCCTTCAAGCACTTGGCTATTTTACTGAAGTCTAGGACTTTGAGCTTGCTGTGATTGGACTCCACCTTGGCTTTTATCTCACCACACTGTGTGATGATCACTGCTGCTCACATGGGCACCTACCAGGACATTCAACACACTATCTTCTTTGGCGAGTACTAAATCCAGCATTGAACTTTCCCTGGTCGGTTCCATCACCATTTGTCTAAGCAATGCCTCTTGGAAGCCATCCACAATTTTTTTTACTTCTTTCAAACTTGCAGAAGGAATACCCCAATCCACAATGGGTAGATTAAAGTCACCCAATATGATCACTTCCCCCTTCGTGGCTATCTTTGCAATATCAATAATCAAATCTCTGTCCATTTCTTCGGTTTGAGTTTGAGGCCTGAAGACTACACCAGTATGGATGGTAGTGCCATCTCCTCTTCCCAACACAATCCAGAGTGCTTCTTCTTTTCCCCACGTCCCCTGCATTTCAGCAGCTTTAATATTGCTTTTGACATATAGGAGTAGAGGAGTGGCCTAGTGGTTGGGGCAAGGTACTTCAGGCCAGAAGGTCAGGGGTTCAAATCCCATTAGAGGACAGCAACCTTGGGCCAGAAGGACTGGGGTTTCTAGCCCCACAGGTGCTCCTTGTGGTCTTGGGCAAGCCACTTAACCCTCCATAGCCCATGTTCCCTGTAAAATAGTTATCTCCAAGTTATAATGCCCTGTTCAATGTAATTTCAGTTTGTTCAATGTAAACCACACTGATGCAGAATAGCACAGTATATAAGAGAATAAAAATAAATAAATAGGGCTACTCCTCCTCCTTTTCTGCCTTCTCTATCTCTTCTAAATAAATTATAGCCAGCTATGGCTATATCCCATTCATGCAGCTCGTTAAACTTTGTTTTCTGTAATGGCTACAATGTCCAAGTCCATTTCCACCATTAGGGCTGCCAGGTCAGGAACTCTGTTGGCTAGGCTGTGAGCATTTGTGCTAAATGTTTTACAGCATTTATTGACTGGCTTGCTTGGATTTTGTATTTATTTATTTATGGATTTTGTTCTGCACACCTCTTCCCACTTGCCATTGATGTGTGGGTTAATAGTGTGGCTGTTTCCAATGTTATTATGTTTTTGCTGGGAGCGACGTCCTGAACTTGTTCTTCTCCATCCGTCACCCCCTTTCCCTAGTTTAAATGCCTATCTACATAATGCCTGAATTTTTCATTTAGGATCCTTTTCCCTGTTATAGAGAGATGTAGTCCATCAATTCAGTACAGCCTCTTGTTGTCCCATCTATTTCCCCAGTCACCAATATATTTAAATCATTCTTGTTTGCACCAGGTTTGGAGCCATGTATTAAAGTTGATTATGTAATGCAGCCTTTCTACCTCCTTACCAAGAACAGGTAGAACTTCTGAGAATGCTATAGTGTTAACAGTGGGTCTGAGTTTCTCTCCCAGAATCTGGAAGTCCCTTTGAACTGTAGAGGCACTGTTTCTAGCCAGGTCATTTGTATCCAAGTGGATGATAACATCAATTTTGGAGTGCTCACTTTCTGCACTAATTATGCCAACAATTTGTTTGTATTCCTGCTGGCTGAAGAGCCTGGGAGGCATCTGACTATCTTCTCTCCTTTGAACTGTGTTCCAAGTTGATGCCTCTGATGATGGAATCTCCAAGTAGTAGTACTTTCCTGTTTTGTGATTTTTTTTCTTCATATTTGGTGCATTATCAGTATACTGTAAAGCACAACCTCTCTTTTCTATATCCATGCTGACTCTTCTCAATCTAGGTCTATTCATTCAGGGGCCAATTAGGGAGGCCAAGCTCTGCCTTGACTCCCTCCCAAGCTTCGACCCTAGTCCTCTGCAGCCTTTTGCTCCCATTCTGCCTGCGGGGATATGATCTCCTGTGAGCAGAAGAGAAGGGAATGACTGTAATCATGACAGACTCCTCCTGACTGCCCACAGGAGACTGGATCACTGCTGGCAGGAGGGGAAGGCTGCCGCAATCACTGCAAAGACTCCAGTCTGCGAGGATCTCCTGTGGGCAGACAAAAGTCTTTGCCATGATTGTGGAGATCTTTCACTCTGCCCATGAGGATCCAATCTCTTGTGGGCAGATAGGAGTCTGCAGCAATCATGAATGGTGGGAAAATTAAGCTGGGGCCAGGACCTCTGTGGCCCATCCTGTTCTGATGCCCATGACTATTTGTCTGTATGACTAATAATTTTGGTTTCAACAATAGTTTCCAGCCACTATGTTAACCAGCACTAATGTCAGGCTTGTTTGGTCTGTAGTTACTTGGATCCAAGGCTGGCACTACCTGCTAAGTATGGTAAGTGCGGCGGGGGGTGCCGATCTACGGCAGGTCAGCGGCAGCGGGAAGCACAAAGCCCAGCAGCAGACTATGTGGCCGTAAAAACCTGCGGACGTTTTCTTCACTTTCAACAAAGCTGCAGTCGGTGAACTATCATTAAAATCATCAGTAGTACTGGAAGATTGGAGAATGGCCAATGTAACACCAGTTTTTAAAAAGGGTTCCAGGAATGATCTGGGAAACTACAGAATGGTGAGATTGATGTCAGTACTGGCCAAAATGGTAGAAAGCATTATAAAGAATAAAATTACTGAACATGTAGATAGTCATGGTTTAATGTGAGAAAACCAGGGATTAAACCAAGGAGTCTTGTCTTACCAATCTGCTATATTTTTTGAAGGTGTCAAACAGGTAGACAAAGGTAAGTTGGTTGATATAGTGTAACTGGGTTTTCAGAAAAACTTTGACAAGGTCCCTCATGACAGACTCTTGGAGAAATTAAAAAGTCATGGGATTGGAGGCAGTGTACTATTGTGGATAAGGAACTGGTTAAAAGAAAGAAGGCAGAGAGTAGGGCTAAATGGCCAAATTTTCTCAGTGGAGACAGGTGAAAAGTAGCGTACCTCAGGGATCTGTGCTAGTCCTGCTGCTTTTTAACATATGCATAAATGACCAGGAAATAGGAATGAGTGAGATGATCATATTTGAAGATGGAACAAAATTATTCAAAGTTGTTAAAATGCAAGAGGATTGTGAAAAATTGCAAGAGGGCCTTGATACATTGAAAGACTGGACATCCAAATGGCAGATACAATTTATTGTGGACAAGTGCAAAGTTAAGCACCTAGGAAAGAACAACTCAAACTATGGCTACACGATGCAATGTACCACCTTAGAAACCACCACCCAGGAAAACATTTAGGCATCATCGTGGATAATACGTTGAAATCCTCTGCCCAGTGTGAAGCAGTGGAAAATAAAGCAACTAGAATGCTAGGAATCATAAGAAAAGGAATGGAGAATAAAACCAAAGATATTATAATGCCTCTATCATTCCATGGTGTGACCGCACCTTGAATATTGTGTGCAATTCTGGTTGCCATATCTTAAAAAGGATATAATAGAATTAGAAAAGATACAGAGAAGAGTGACAAAAATGGTAAAGGGGATTGAAGAATACCCCTATGAGGAGAGGCTTAAAAGTCTGGGGCTGTTCAACTTGGAAAAGAGAAGGCTGACGGGGGATACGATAGAGGTCTATAAATTAATGAATGGAGTGGAATGGGTAAACGTAGATCAGTTGTTTATGCCATCAAAAAGTATAAAGACTAGAGGACTCACAATGAAACTACAATGTAACCTATCTACTACTACTACTGAGCATTTGTATAGCGCTGCAAGACATATGCAACCCTTCACAGACATGGAAGAGACAGTCCCAGCTCATCAGAGCTTACAATCTAGTCAAGATAGACAACACAGTAGGTGTAGACATGGGATACATCTAAGGGGAATGGAAAAGAAACACAAAGGATATCAGGTGAGTCAAGATCCGAAAGCAGTAGCAAAGAGATGAGTTTTTAGCCTAGAATTGAAAAGGGCTAGAGAAGGTGCCTGACGTACAGACTCAGGTAGTTTGTTCCAGGCATAAGGAGCAGCAAGGTGAAAGGAGCAAAGTCTGGAGTTAGCAGTAGAAGAGAAGGACACAGATAGAAGTAATTTGCTAGAAGAGCGGAGTTCCCAAGGAGGCATGCAGGGAAAGATAAGAGAGGAAAAGTAGTGAGGAACTGCAGAGTGAATGCACTAATTTGCCAGCAGGAGAAGTTTGAACTGGATGCAGAAACAGATAGGAAGCCAATGAAGAGACTTGAGAAGAGGGGCAATATGAGCATGACGAGGCTGGTGGAAGATTAGCCGCATAGCAGTGTGTTGAACAGACTGAAGGGGAGGAGAGATGATTCAGTGGGAGACCAGGAAGGAGTAGGTTACAATGGTCAAGATGGGAGGTAATTAAGGAGTGGATAAGTGTCTTAGTAGTGTGTTCAGAAAGGAATGGGCAGATTTTGTTGATATTACAGAGAAAGAAACGGCAGGTCTTAGCTATCAGATGGATGTGTGTGGAGAAGGAGAGAGAGGAATCAAAGACGATCCCAAGGTTGCGAGCCGAGGAGACAGGGAGGATTAGAGAGTTATCAACAGAGACTGAGAAAGGAGGAAGAGGAGAGGAGGTTTTAGAGGGAAAAATAAGAAGCTTAGTTTTGGCCATGTTCAATTACAAGTGGTGGTGAGACATCCAAGCAGCAATGTCAGAAAGGCAAGCAGAGATCCAGGTCTGGATTGCCAGAGAGATTTCAGGTGTAGAGAGGTAGATCTGGGAGTCATCAGCATAAAGTTGATACTGAAAGCCATGGGAAGAGATAAGTGCACCAATGGACTGGGTATAGAGAGAGAAAAGAAGTGGACCCAAGACAGATACTTGGGGTACACCATCTGAGAGCCAGATAGCAGCAGAGGAGGATCCACTAGAACAATCACTGAAAGAGTGATGGGAGAGATAAGAGGAGAGCCAGGATAGTACAGAGCCTTTAAAACCAAGCGAGGACAGGGTATCAAGGAGAAGATTGTGGTCAACAGTGTCAAAAGCAGCAGAGAGGTCAAGAAGGATGAGGACTGAGTAAAGGCCCTTGGATTTTTGCCAGAAACAAATCACTGGAGATTTTGGCAAGAGCTGTTTCAGTAGAATGTAAAGAACAAATGTCAGATTGTAAAGGATCCAGGAGGGCTTGAGAGAAGAAAAAGTCAAGCAACGGTGGTGAACCGCAAATTCAAGTAGTTTAGAAACTAAGGGGAGGAGGGAGATAGGTCGATAGTTAGAAGGACAGGTAGGATCAAGTGAAGGTTTCTTGAGGAGAGGTATAACTTGTGATGCAGCAGACCAGCAGGGCATAGAAGAAAATGTTTTAAACTTGAAAAAAGATGTGTACAAGCTGCAGTATTTGCAGGAGCCTGATAGGGGGAGCAAGAGGGACCTCTGGAAGACCGAGGATCCACGCCCTACAGGGTGTAACCTGAAACCAGCCAGCCTCCAATCTAGGAAGACAGGAACTCCTTTTAAAGGAAGTCAGGAAGACTGGAGGGAGGAGAGGAGGAGCAGGGAATACAGGAGGAGCAGGAGGAGAAGTAGGAGCAGTGAGAGCTTTGGAAGAAGTGCTGTGCCAAGCAGAAGTGACTGGACAGGCAGAGGTAGCCTTAAAGCCAGAAGCAGCAGAGAAGGCCGCAGAGAAGCTGCAGAACCTTCAGAAGCCGAAGGAGCGGCAGGAGCTGCAGAAGCTACAGACACTGCTGGAGTGCAGGAAAGAGGTACAAGCCAAAGGAACCTGAATGGACAGAGACTACAGAACGGTCCAAGAGATTCAGGTACGCAAAAGCTGCATTGTGATTGCTGTGGGCAGAACACAAGCCATATTGCTGGAGCAAGGCAGAATCTCCCTAGGAGTAGGCCACAAGCCTCATCCTCAGGAAAGAAGCAAGAGTTACAAGGTAAACCGTATTGTATTGGAAACAGCCTATGGAAAGGGCAAGAGACAGAAGCTCCCTGTACATGTCCCACTGCTCAAAAGAAAAGGTATGAAAAGTTTTTATTGAATAAGAAACTTTTAAGTAAGCCAGGTTTGCAGGAAGTGCATGTAAACCCTGGGAAGAAAGAGAGAGATTCACACTGTAAAAATGCTCATGGCCGACGCCCCACGCTAAACTCCAAACACTGGGAGGTCATACAGCATTTGGGTGAGAAACCTAACTATAGCTTGCCGGGAACTGTTGACTTTGTCTCAGATACTTTGCTGGAGGAACCGATGCAAGTGGAAGAGGTAGAATCCCTTTCAGAGGAAGACATGGATTGCAGCTATTGCATCACGGGAAGCGTAGAATGCTTGTTTAACCAGTGAGCACTAAAACCGGTGTAAATAGGAATGCCTGCTTTTGTAACCTTTCTGTGAAAAGAACAGTTTTTGTTTTGAATCTGAGTTGTGATTTTTATAACCTGATGTAAGGAGATTTCTGTTGGTGTTTGAAGCCGATCCTTTGAACCTTTGTGCAAACCAGGGGAAATAAAGCCTTATTTTTCCCTACACTCGATGACCTTTTGTTCTCTGGGTATTTTTGGTAATACAGGATGCTACCGAGGCTATACAACCTTGGGCCCTAGAAAGAGAAACATACCAAACCCAACTTTACTTTTATTTATGTCCGACCTGCCTTGGCCACCTTTAACCACCAGGGCGGCGTTGTGACAAACTACAGCATGCTTGAAGGCTGCAGGGACAGTTTCAGTGGAGAGCAATAGGTTGAGAATTTGAGAGATGGAAGGGACAACAGAGGAGGAGATGGGGCTTAGGAGATGGGCAGGAATAGGATCAGAGGAGCAGGTAATGAGTTTGGAAGAGAAAAGGTGGTGTGTAGTTTCCTCCTTAGAGACAATAGAAAACGAAGAACGGGTAGCAGAGGCAGCGGGAGAAAGTTGGGAGTGAAGAGGGGGAGGAGGGGAAGTAGCTGACTTTGTGGGAAATTGGAGGGTGATCTTGTGGATTTTATTATAGAAATAGTCAGCCAGGGTTTGGGCAGAAAGGGAAGGAGGGGTCGGAAGCAGAGGCACCTTGAGGAAAAAGTTGAGAGTAGAAAAGAGACGACGAGGGTCAGAGGCAAGAGAGTTAGTCAGATGGACATAATAAACTTGTTTGGCTAGGGCTATGGCAGAATGGAAAGAGACAAGCATGAATTTGAAGTGTAGCAAGTCTGCAAGGGAGCGGGATTTGAGCCAAGCATGCTCAGTTGAACGGGCACAAGAACGTAGATAGCGGGTAGTGGATGAAAGCCAGAGCTGGGGTATGGTGCACCTCACAGGATGTGGCATGGGCGGAGCGAGAGCATCCAGAGCAGAGGAGAGTGCAGCACTATAGGAAGCTACTGCCTCATCAACAGACTCAGATGGCATAGCAGAGAAAAGAGGTGATGAAACAGTGGACGAGAGAACCAAAGAGTCAACAGCATGAAGATTTCTAAATAAGTTGGAGAAGACCGGATGAGGTTGAGGCGGTGGGAGATGAAGAGTGAAGCTTAGCAGGTGATGGTCTGATAAGGGAAGAACTGAGGTACAGAAATTTGAGGGTAAGCAATTAGAGAAAAATACAAGGTCAAGGCAGTGGCCATGCTAGTGAGTGGGGGCAGTAGAGCAAAGCTGGAGGTCGAATGAGGAGGTAAGGGAAAGAAGCTATTTATCTTCTTTTATTTAAGATCAATAAAAGAAAATATTTTTTTTACTCAATGTGCAATCAAACTCTGGAATTTGTTACCAGAGGATGTAGTAAAAGCTGTTAGTGTAGTTGGGTTTAAAAAGGGTTTGGACAAGTTTCTAGAGGCAAAGTCCATAAACCATTATTGAAGAGAATCTTGGAAATCCACTGCTTACCCCGGGAACCTGGGTACCTTTGTGGGAACCTGCAAGGTACTTATAACCTGGACTGGCCACTGTTGGAAACAGGATACTGGGCTTGATGGACTTTGGCCCAGGATGGCATTTATGTTCTTAAGTGAAATTTTATGATAATGAATTCCTTTTCTTACATATTTCTCTGTATATAAGTTATCCTATTGAGAATGTTTCTCTTCCATCTCTTAATATATTTTATATAATGGGTTTTATACTATTGCTAATGTTAACCAGCCTTCTTCTAAAATGTTTTATGTAAGGAGTACCAATGTTAATGTTATAATGTAATGCTTTTTGTTTCAGTGTAAACTGCTTTGATTATCGGAAATGGAGGTATAGAAAATTCTTAAATAAATAAATAATAATTTTTTCCTGCTGCTCTGATGCTGGGAAGGAGTGCAGTGTTGTTTAAAGTGAAGAAAAATGCTATGGCTTTTATGGCTGTATCTTCTGCTGCTTAAGAGAAGGCAGATGATGTACTGGGTGGATGGTGGTGGTGGGGGGTAGGATTGGAAGGGAAAAGGCAACCTTTACTGCACTATTTGGGTGGTAAGACAGGGGATGGGGAAAGTTGCTGTACTTAGGATGGAAGGGAGAAGGCAGCTACTGTACTATTTGGATGGCAGGGGAGGGGTCAGTTGCTGAACTTAGGGTGGCAGGTTAAGGGAGAAGACAGATGCTGTACTATTGGGCTAGCGGTGAAGGGGAGAGGGCAGATGCTGTATGGGGGTGTGTGGACAGGGAAGGCAGTTACTGCACTATTCAGGGGGTGGGGAAGGGGAGGGGTAGTTGCTGTACTTGGGGTGGCAGAACAGGGAAGAGGCAAAATGCTGTACTGTTGGAAGTGAAAGGGAGGGGGGGAATGCTGGGTTACAAGAGTGGGGTGAGGGAGAGAGAGAGGGGTGCTGCTTGGGCATGGGCTACCACGTTGTCAAGGAGGAAGTTGAGTACAGAGGACAGAAATAGAATGGGGAGTGTGTGCAAGACAGAAGGGGACAAGAAATTGGGCAAGGACTGAGGCAGGGAAAATGACAGACCTAGGAGAGATGGACTGGGCAGGAAGTAAAAGAAGATGTAAAGTTGATAGGTAGATGAAAATTAAAAAGAAAGAGATTGAGAGTGAAGTTTGAATGGAAAAAGGCAGAAAAGAGAGAAACAGAGGAAATAGCTAAAAGGGGAAACTCAATATGTCAGAGATCAATGTTGGGAGGGAATGGAAAAAGATAGGAGGAGAGAGGAGAAACAACAAATGGACAGTAGACATCAGAAAGAGTATTAGAAGTCAGACGAGGAAAGCAGAAAAGACAGATTGGGATGAGCATGACTGTGAAAATAAAATGCCCAGACAACAAAAGTAGAAAATAATTTATTTTGAATTTAGTAAGATATGTCTGTTTTGGGAAGTATGGATCATAGATTTTATTCAGTACAAGAGGAAATGCATTTGTGTATTATTTCTCCAGTGTTTTTGTGTTCATATTCCTCTTTCTAATCTGTTGTCCTTTGTTCTGCATGCGGTGAGAGTCTCTGTACTGCATGGGACTGAGGCGCAGAATTCTTCATGTGTACTTCCTATGTAGAAATCAGCAGTAGTCCCACTTGTTCTGTTTTACTAGGAGTAGCTGTACTGGGCTGTTCTAAGGCCTAATATAATGTTGTAATGCTGCCTATGCATAGGTAAGGTTCTTGGTGTTTGAATCATAGTAATTAATCCTACTATGGTACGGCAGGTTTGCTATAAATGCATTCCGTGAGGATTTTTTTAGGTTTTGTATTATTTAGCAATGTGCATAGTAATGGTGAGATTTATGTTGCTGTTACTCAAATAACATGAAAATTGGATTATTATTTGTATGGTGACTTACATGGAGAAATGCCCTCGTTCTCATCTGCACCTACTGTTGGGGGGGAGGAGGTTTTTTTGTGAATGCAGAGTATGTTTACATTTAACTCCTATGTGGTGTCAGACCGAAGGCTCATGAGAGTCATGTGTGAGGTGTGGCCCATATGCAAGTGAGGTAGAAATCCAGGCAGTGCTGAGAGCTGGAAGGGTTAAGTAAAAAGGATACACCCCTCTTGGTGAAATCATACCCTGGTACATGCTCATCCCTCCCCTATTCCTTTGTCCTGTTGCTCTCTCTGCTTGCTAGAGAGAACTTCTCTTCCTCTGCTTGGCTAGGGATAAGAGTACAGTAGACTTTCTCCAATTGGGACTACACTGTAATAAAGTAAGACCAATCATGAAGAAATGCAGTGATGATTTGATAACATGTATATATAGTCTGGATTATTTCTCTGGGCTGGGCCCAGAATTTGAAAACTATTTCTCTGGGTCGGTGCACATTAAAAAGGCTTGCTTCCTACCGAGACTCCTGGGTGTTTCTTTCACCACTCGTTTTCCTGCTACATTTTTGGTTCCTGTGACCGGCTGAGAAAGCGAGATAGGAAAGTAACGGTTTATCTTGCAGCCTCTAGGTTCACTCGGTTTGAGCCGCAGGGGTTGGTGAACATGGGAGAAATACCAGGCGCCCCCAGACCAATTGTTCTGGAGAGTATTACTTCCTGATTCGCCACGACTGCTGGTTATTTCCGAAAGACACCTATGGACCCTTGTACATAAGAACATAAGATATGCCATACTGGGTCAGACCAAGGTCCATCAAGCCCAGTATCCTGTTTCCAACAGTGGCCAATCTAGGTCATACATACCTAGCAGTTTCCCCAAAAGACACAGGTTCTGCAATGCTTGTACTAGGTCAAGCATTGATATCCTGGGTCCCTTCTTAATAATGGTTTATGGACCTTTCCTCCAGGAACTTGTCCATACCTTTTTTAAACCCAGCTACACTAACAGCCTTTACTACATCCTCCGGTAACAAATTCCAGAGTTTGATTACACGTTGAGTGAAAAAATATTTTCTTTTATTAGTCTTAAATAGTTTACCCTGTAGCTTCATTGCATGTCCCCTAGTCTTCCTATATTCTGATAACGTAAACAGGCGATCTACGTTTACCCGTTCCACTCTGTTCATTAATATATACACTTCTATCATATCTCCCCTCAGCTGTCTATTTTCCAGGTTAAAGAGCCCTAACCTTTTTAGCCTTTCTTCATAGGAGTATCCTTCCATCCCCTTTACCATTTTGGTGGCTCTTCTCTGAACCTTTTCTAATAACGCTATATCCTTGTTAAGATACGGCGACCAGAATTGCACACAATATTCAAGGTGCGGTCTCACCATGCAACGGTATAGAGGCATTATAATATCTTTTGTTTTATTTTCCATTCCTTTCCTTATGATACCTAGCATTCTATTTGCTCTCTTGGCTGCCGCTGCACACTGGGCCGAGGGGTTTAACATGTTATCCACAATGACGCCTAAATCTTTTTTCTGGGTGGTGGTTCCTAATGTGGAACCTTGCATCGTGTAACCATAGTTTGGGTTGTTCTTCCCTAGGTGCATAACTTTGCACTTGTCCACATTCAATTTCATCTGCCATTTTGATGCCCAGTCTTCCAATTTATCAAGATCCTCTTGCAATTTTTCACAATCCTCTTGGGTTTTAACAACTTTAAATAGTTTTGTGTCATCTGCAAATTTGATAACCTCACTCGTTATTCCACTTTCCAGGTCATTTATGAATATGTCAAAAAGCAGCTGACCCAGCACAGATCGCTGGGGTACACCACTATTCACCTTTCTCCATTGGGAAAGTTGGCCATTTAGCCCAACCCTCTGCTTTCTATCTTTTAACCAGTTCCTGTTCCACAGTAGTACACTGCCTCCTATCCCATGACTCTTTAGTTTTACCAAAAGTCTCTGATGAGAGACCTTGTCAAAGGCTTTCTGAAAGTCCAGATACACTGTATCAACTGACTCACCTTTGTCCACCTGTTTATTCACACCTTCAAAAAAACATAACAGATTAGTAAGACAAGATCTTCCTTGTCTAAAGCCATGTTGGCTGTCTCCCATTAGGCCATGACTATCTCCATGCTGAGTAATTTTATTCTTTATGATGGTTTCTACTATTTTTCCAGGTACTGACGTGAGGCTAACCGGTCTGTAGTTTCCTGGATCACCCCTGGAACCCTTTTTAAAAATTGGTGTTACATTGGCGATCCGCCAATCTTCAGGGATTAGAGATGATTTTAATGATAGTTCACAGTTTACTAATAGCAGGTCTGCAATCTCATATTTCAGTTCTTTCAACACCCTTGGATGTATACCATCCGGCCCAGGTGATTTGCTACTCTTCAGTTTATCTAATAGTTGTAATATATCTTCCCGATGTATCAATATTTCCTTCAATTCTTCCGCACCTTTAAATACCACTTCAGTCATGGGTAACATCCCTACATCTTCCTCAGTAAAGAACGAAGCAAAGAATTCATTCAGTCTCTCCGCTATCGCCTTGTCGCCTCTTAGTGCCCCTTTAACTCCTCTATCATCTAATGGTCCAACTGACTCTCTCACAGGTTTTTTGCTAAGAATGTACTTGAAAAAATCTTTATTTCGCGTTTTTGCTTCCGCAGCAAGCTTCTTCTCAAATTCTCTCTTTGCCTTCTTTATCGATGCCTTGCATTTGACCTGCCAGTGCTTGTGCTGTTTCCAGGTTTCATCGTTTGGCTCTTTTTTCCATTTCCTGAAAGATGCTTTCTTGGCAACAACAGCCTCTCTGACCTTACCTTTAAACCATGCTGGCAGCTTTTTGGACTTCCTTCCACTTTTCTTAAAGCGTGGAATACAGCTGGTCTGGTCTTCCAAGATTGTATTTTTCAACAACACCCAAGCTTGATGTAAGTCTTTAACCTTTGCAACTGCTCCTTTTAGTTTTTTCTTAACTATTTTCTGCATTTTATCATAGTCTCCCTTTCGAAAGTTAAAAGGTAGTACTGTGGATTTCCTTACTATCCCTCCTCCACTAATTAAATCAAAGGCGATCATGCTATGATCACTATTGCCAAGTGGCCCCAACACCCTTATCTCCTGCACTAGATCTGGTGTTCCACTAAGGACTAGGTCTAATATGGCTTCCCCTCTCATCGGTTCATGGACCAGCTGCTCCAAGAAGCGGTCATTTATGTCATCTAGGAACTTTATCTCCCTAGCATGTACTGTAGAGTCCAAGAAACAACCCATTCATCTCCAGAGGACATCTGAGTGGGGTAAGTGATAACGGGGATCTGTTTCTGTATATTGTCATGCTGCCGCCCCAGAGGCCAAGGTTGGTATGGGCAGGTCAGATGGACATGAGAGTTTTTTTATATATTTTGAATTTGGTCCTTCTGTAAGAGGTCTTGGTAATGTTCCCAGGACCTACCGGGGGCCAAAATTCAAGAGAACACACTAGCCAGAATGTAGGGAAAATAAGGCTTTATTCCCCTTTAAGCACAATGGTTCAAATTATGGGAGACTACTTCAACCAACTGAAAGAAACCTTGCTTCAGGCAACAAAAAGAAAATATATTCACACTTGCTTTGTTTAACTGTTGCTTCACAGTGCTAGGCATAAACAAACTTTACAGGCATTCGCTACTATTCACTGTTTTTATGTTTCATGCACAGACCTTAGGCTACCTGCCTGACAGTAGCTACAGTCCATCGGGGTTTCAGGTGGGTCTTCGTTGAATTCCACCTGCATGGGCTGAGTATCAGACAGCTGTGAATCAGTGTCAGTAAACTCTTGAGGAGTGTACTGAGGTTTCTCATATAACACATTTACTAGCTTCCAATGTTCAGCATTCAAGTCAGGGCCGCGCCCATGTGAGTGTTTGTTATGGCAGTTACTTCCCCTTGCAGGCTGCCTTATGTTATACAGTCTTTTTACCCAGGGCTTGTGCTTGGTTTCACAAACAGTTTGATAGGGAGGATATACTCCAGTATCTTGTGTTTCCTGTCTTCTTAACTTATTTTGCTTATCAGAATAAAAAGGTATTTTACCTTGTTTAGTTGAGTCCCACGGCCTGGTCCTGCTGTAGTTCAGCCTGTCTTGAGCAGTAGGCTTTTCACACTCCAGCTGGCCTTCATGCAGAGTCACCCCTCTCTCACATTCACACCTTTTCCATTTGAATAAGGAATATTACCATTTGCAGCAAAGACTTCATCCTTGCTCAGATAATGCTCACTGTGTCTTGCATTTACTGCTGCCGGTTCTTCACACCAAACTCTGGGGTTTATTTCTCCCCTTGTGCCTTTCTTTCCAGTACCTCTCAACCAAGGACTCCTGGAACTCTGTGGCCTCGGATTCACTATGTCCTCCTGCCAGGAACTCCTTCCTCTCTGGTGCTCTGGACACTCCTTATGGTGCTCTCCTTCTTGGTTCCTTTCCAGAAGCTCTCTGTGGTGTGACTCTCCGTGGTCTGCTTGTCCTTGATAAGCCTCTTCTTGATATGCCTCCTTTTGGTAGGCCTTCCTTGGTATGCCTCTCCTTGGTCTCTCTCTCCCTGGTCTCTCTAACTTGTCCTAGTTCCTCCTTTTCAAGTTCCCAGCCTTTCTTCAGGGGAACTCCCCCTTTTCTCCATTGGCTGTTAGGTTGCATTACCTCATCAGCTCTGAGGTGCAGTTCTCTGGGCTTTGGAAGGTCACTCCTGCTCCCTCTATTGGGCTCCTCATAATATTGCAGCTGATGATAAAATCTTTTTTCAGGATTTAAAACCCTTTTTTCTCCATGAATAGGCTCTGCGGTACCACTTATCCCCACTCTTAAAATATGACGGGCTGGTGAAGCCCCCTTCACACAGCACGGAATTCGTAGCTGAGCAGCAGTATTGTACTGTAGCTTGCTGTCACCGTATATCTTCCACCTGTTATTGACTAGTTTTTCTCCTGGGTGATAAGTGTTGGCTACTGCGGCTAGCAACCCTGATCGGTCGTGCCACGATCGAAGAGCGTTGATATGATAGATTTGCGTGCGTCCTGTGGTATCTTGTACCTCGTAAGAGGTGGGTCCTCTAGGTTGAACTACCACATGAGGTCCTCTCCACCAGGCCTCGAATTTGGGGTTAGCTCCCGATACCAAGACCATTACTTTTTCTCCTACTTTTAATTGCCTAGGCTTTGTTCGTTGAGCATAGTATCTCTTCTGTTTTATCTGACTCTCCTCCAAGTTCTCACTCGCCACCCGCGAGGTTCGTTCTAATCGCCACCGCCACTTCCACTGTCGCCCGAGTTTTCTTCCTCTTCCAACTCCTCGGGGCTGGCCGTGCTGTTGGCTCAATGAGAGTTCCTCCCCGATTTTCGGCAGGGAATCCTCCTTGTGGTCTTCCACATGGGGGCCCAGGTCTTCTTCTGGAAAATCACTCCCTATGGCCATGAGTCCTTCTAGCTCTGCCTTCCCCGTAGAGCCAAAACCATCTGCACCTCTGCTAGTGGGAGTGAGCATGGTGACCTCTTCCAAGCTGGGGAACCCGACTCGCTCGCAAATCAATTGCGCTATTCTGTCCCCAACCTGAACCACGAAATCTTCTTTAGAAAAATTGCACAGGAGAACTTTTACTATTCCCCTATAATCAGGGTCGATGACCCCTGCGGCTACATCCAAACTGTGTTTGGCAGCTAATCCTGACCGGGGTGCTATCCTTCCATAACATCCTGGAGGGATTTCCACTTGTATTCCAGTGCTAATTAGCTTCCGCCCCTGCTTCGGGACGACCTGGTCTTCCACACTATGGAGATCATAGCCTGCTGCTTGTGTTGATGCTCTTTGGGGACTACGGGCCTTTTCCGAAGTTTTACAGAACTTCAACACGAATTTCTTAGGCGCCTCCGGTGTTTCCTTTATCAGGCCTCTCTTTGGCTTTCCCCAGAGCGGACTAGGGACCATGGAGTTAGTGGTTGCCGCTAGGCTGCTTCGCTGGGTGCTAAGGTGATCAGTAGGCTCAGGACTACCCGTGTGCTCATGCCTACTGCAGGTGGAATTCATGACTGTCTGAGGAGATAAACCCTCTCTCAGAGTCTTTTTAAATTGCGGCCAGTCGCGACCCAATACCAGCTCTTGTGGTAATCTTGGGACCACGGCTACCAATATTTGTTTTCTCATTCCCCATGCCTTAACCCACAGCTTGTACACGGGATAGCTTGTAGCTGATCCATGAACACATTTAATTTTGACCTGCGCTTCTGGACATTCAGGGACGGACCATCCTTGGTCTTGGATCATAGACCACAGCTGTTTGGACATCATGGATTGGTCCGCACCTGAATCTAGAAGTGCCTTAGCCTGAACTCCGTGTATTTTTACTCTCAACACAAAACCTTCTTTTGTTGTCTTTGGGACTTCTCCCACTAATGCAACACGTGAATAACATTCCTTTTTTATATGGCCCTTCTTACCACATGAAAAACATCGTCTTACAGTTTCCACATCCTTAGGGTCATAATTACTCCTAGGGCTATACATTGGTCTGGAGGAACCCTCTACCCTCCTAGCTTCCATCCCTAAGTGCATTTTAGGAACCGCTAGCTTTGGCTGGGACACTTTTTCTGCCTCAAGATATCTCTCTGTTAGGCTTACGGCCTCGGTAGTAGTGCAGCAATTCTGAAGAATTATAAAATTTTGCACTCTACTTGGTACTGTATTTAGAAACTGTTCTAAGATTATGGCGTCCATGAGAGTTTCAATATTCTTTCTCTCAGGCTGTAACCATTTGTACGCCAAGCTCTTTACTCTATGTCCCAAGGCTTTCGGAGTTTCATTTGGGTTAAGCATAGTGGCTCTAAACAATTTCCTATAAGCAAATGGGGTGAGACCTAGGCGATCTTTAATTGCCATTACTACCTCATCATAATTGTCTGCTAAAGCTGGAGGCATCGACCGGTAGGCGGCTAGAGCCTCTCCCGTCAGGGATGCAGCTAGTCTGACTGCCCACTGTTCAGTCGGCCACCGAGCTGACTTTGCTATTCTGCTAAATGAATCCAGAAAATCATCCAGATTATCACTGGGGCTTAACTTTCCCATTGTCAGGTCACTACATGACCACTGTCCCAACTCTGTGTTATGGAGTTCAGAGGCTCGCAATAGTTCCGCTTCCTTCTTCGCTATTTCTTCCTTCTGCTGGGTTAACCATTTGTCCAATGTGTGCAGAAGAGGTGACTGCTGTTCTTGCATGGCTTTCAGCGCTTGCGCTTGGTTCTGCAGCGCTAGTTCCGCCTGCTTGTCAAATTGATTAGCCATCCACGCACATACTTCTTTGGGATCCATGGTAATCTGTAGTAAGGAAACAAAACAACAAAACACAACCAAGTGTGGCTCTTTCACAAAGAAAATTTCCTTTCCTAATCCTTTTTTTTTTTTTTTTTTTCCTATACTTTCCTTGGTATCCTACACTTTTCAGGTATATCTACGTTTTACCTGATGACAGTGTAGAATCAGCTCTGGAACAGTATACGTCGCTGTCGTTCCGCGATTCTCCGCCGACAGTTGGATACCGGATTTCTCTTTTCCAGGATTCTCCTCCAATCCGCTCCGGATTTGACTGCTCCACTCCGGGTTGTTTTTTTTTTTTTGTAATCCAAGTGGGTTTTTTTTCCGTTTCTTCTTCTTGAGACCTATAGCTCAAGCTTCTTCTCTGTAGGCTGGACGTAGGCTCCACAAAACTATCCTGCCAACTACGCCATTTTCATGTCATGCTGCCGCCCCAGAGGCCAAGGTTGGTATGGGCAGGTCAGATGGACATGAGAGTTTTTTTATATATTTTGAATTTGGTCCTTCTGTAAGAGGTCTTGGTAATGTTCCCAGGACCTACCGGGGACCAAAGTTCAAGAGAACACACTAGCCAGAATGTAGGGAAAATAGTTTCCCCTATTTCCCAAGTTTATATCTCCTGTTAAATGTAATTGACCAGACATATGTAAATTGTCGGATGTTTTTTGTTCAATGTAAACCGCGCTGATGTCTAATAGTGCGGTATATAAGAATTGTTAATAAATAAAATAAAATAAATAAATAAATAAGGCTTTATTCCCCTTTAAGCACAATGGTTCAAATTATGGGAGACTACTTCAACCAACTGAAAGAAACCTTGCTTCAGGCAACAAAAAGAAAATATATTCACACTTGCTTTGTTTAACTGTTGCTTCACAGTGCTAGGCATAAACAAACTTTACAGGCATTCGCTACTATTCACTGTTTTTATGTTTCATGCACAGACCTTAGGCTACCTGCCTGACAGTAGCTACAGTCCATCGGGGTTTCAGGTGGGTCTTCGTTGAATTCCACCTGCATGGGCTGAGTATCAGACAGCTGTGAATCAGTGTCAGTAAACTCTTGAGGAGTGTACTGAGATTTCTCATATAACACATTTACTAGCTTCCAATGTTCAGCATTCAAGTCAGGGCCGCGCCCATGTGAGTGTTTGTTATGGCAGTTACTTCCCCTTGCAGGCTGCCTTATGTTATACAGTCTTTTTACCCAGGGCTTGTGCTTGGTTTCACAAACAGTTTGATAGGGAGGATATACTCCAGTATCTTGTGTTTCCTGTCTTCTTAACTTATTTTGCTTATCAGAATAAAAAGGTATTTTACCTTGTTTAGTTGAGTCCCACGGCCTGGTCCTGCTGTAGTTCAGCCTGTCTTGAGCAGTAGGCTTTTCACACTCCAGCTGGCCTTCATGCAGAGTCACCCCTCTCTCACATTCACACCTTTTTCCATTTGAATAAGGAATATTACCATTTGCAGCAAAGACTTCATCCTTGCTCAGATAATGCTCACTGTGTCTTGCATTTACTGCTGCCGGTTCTTCACACCAAACTCTGGGGTTTATTTCTCCCCTTGTGCCTTTCTTTCCAGTACCTCTCAACCAAGGACTCCTGGAACTCTGTGGCCTCGGATTCACTATGTCCTCCTGCCAGGAACTCCTTCCTCTCTGGTGCTCTGGACACTCCTTATGGTGCTCTCCTTCTTGGTTCCTTTCCAGAAGCTCTCTGTGGTGTGACTCTCCGTGGTCTGCTTGTCCTTGATAAGCCTCTTCTTGATATGCCTCCTTTTGGTAGGCCTTCCTTGGTATGCCTCTCCTTGGTCTCTCTCTCCCTGGTCTCTCTCTAACTTGTCCTAGTTCCTCCTTTTCAAGTTCCCAGCCTTTCTTCAGGGGAACTCCCCCTTTTCTCCATTGGCTGTTAGGTTGCATTACCTCATCAGCTCTGAGGTGCAGTTCTCTGGGCCTTGGAAGGTCACTCCTGCTCCCTCTATTGGGCTCCTCATAATATTGCAGCTGATGATAAAATCTTTTTTCAGGATTTAAAACCCTTTTTTCTCCATGAATAGGCTCTGCGGTACCACAATATGCAGTTCAGAAAAATCTGTCCTTCTTGCAGGAAACAGGAGAACGTGATCAGCTCTCGAGGGAACGCCTACTAAAGAACCCAATATGTTTATACATAGCTCAGTTTTTACACTGCTTTTTGTACATAGTTTCACTGTGTGTACATAGTTATAGTTTTATTACCCTCTGTTCCAAGTTTAAGTTTCCTGTTATAATGTAAGCACACCAGTGTTTTCTGATTGTGCAGATCTGTTACTTGTAAACCGCACTGAAAACAAATAGCGTGGTATATAAAAGATGTTAAATAAATAAATAAAATAAAATAGTAGCCCACTAAGAGTTGGGTGAAACCACGTTCCTCATAGTCAGACTGTTTTCTAGGGAATTGGGAGGGTGTCTATGTATTGACGTGTGCTTGATTTATGTGTTTGGCACAAGCAGAGGCTTGTGCAGTGAGAATGGACTCCTGATTAGCGCAGTTCCTGGCCAGGCGACTGCGCCCAGGTCGCGAAAAGGAGGAAGCGCCGTTTTGTTAGTTACCCTTCTTGTGTCTAGGGCAGCAGGATTCCTCACCGGCTGTCTGCATTCCTTTCCCTTGCCGTTCCTTTGTTCTGTGTTTTCAGAGACTGGTAGATATGGGTGCATCTGATTTAAAACACAGTCCCTTAGAGTGTATGCTAAAACATTTTTGCAAAGGATTTTCTGCAGATTATGGAGTTCGTATGACCCCATCCCTGTTACAGAAATATTGTTAGAATGAATGGCTGAGTTTTAATACTGGTTGGCCCCGGGAAGGAACCTTTGATTATGACTTGGTTAGCAGAGTGCACACTGTTGTAGTAGCTAACCATATGGATCAATTCCCTTATATTGATTCCTGGCTGGATGTTTGTTGGCAGAGACCTAAATGGCTCAGGAGATGCCATGAGGAACACTGTCGCATACTTCTGTCTCATAGTCCACAGGAAATGCAGCCTAAATTAAAATCAAACCTGCCAGTTTTAGTACAGGAGCCAGAGACAGAAGAATTCCCTCCTCCCTGTGTTCTCAGGCAGATTCCCATGACTCCAGCTAGGACATCAGTCTCAGCAGGGACTCCAGCTAGTTCTCTCCCGCCCCTCTCTACAGATACTACTTTCTCTGATAGTCAAAAGAGCAGTGAGGCAAACATACAAATGCCAATTTCAGATACAGAACTGCCCAGCACTTCTGAAAGTTCCCCGAGTCCCAGATCTGAAGGTCAGTCCCAGTTTACTACACCTTCCTCCCCTGTACTGGAGCATTACAACCTCAGGAGAGACCACCGCACAATACATGCTAGCAAACAGACTCCAGAAGTTACTCTCCACCTACCCCTCTGAGAGGCTTGAGGACCAGCTGCCTTTTATGCCCAGGGAGAGCTGGTTGAGGGCCCTCCAACTTTTGTGCACCTTTTTCTACCACCGACTTGTTGAACTGGAAAACTCATTATCCATCCTATACTGATAAACCTCAAGCTATGATAGATTTGTTTTCATCTATTATTCAAACCCATCGTCCAACCCGGGCAGACTGCTGTCAGCTCCTTTTAACCTTACTCAGTACCGAAGAGAGATACCGGGTGACTCGGTTGGAATGGTTGGAAGAGAACCCTTCAGGTGAACAGAATCCCCAGAAAGCAGCACTGAGAGATTTTCCTGACCTAGAACCCCACTGGGCTGCAAACAGCGATACAGGCCGCCTTGCTCTGGATCGCTATCATCGGGCTCTCCTGGAAGAACTTAAAAAGGGAGGCCAGAAAGCAATGAATGTGGGGAAAATATCTGAGGTCCTGAAAACGCCTGATGAGAGTCCTGGCCAGTTTTATGAAAGACTATGTGAATCTTTCCGTGTTTACACGCCATTCGACCCCGAAGCACTTGAAAACCAGCAGATGGTGAATACAGCGTTTGTGGGACAATCACAGGGGGACATTCGAAGGAAACTTCAGAAGCTTTAAGGTTTTGCTGGAATGAATATAACCCAGCTGATGGAAGTTGCTATGAAAGTATTTGTGTACAGAGATCAGGAGATGAAGCGTGAGTGTGAATGAAAGATGAAAAAGAAAGCTGATATGTTAGCAGTGGCGCTAGTTGAGAAAGGACACGGAACGTCAACGTGGGAACCGAGGGGCTGAGGCTGGGGTAGAGGAACCCAGCGCAAATTGTTGGAGCGAAGACCATTGGAACGAGATCAATGTGCCTATTGTAGAGAAATAGGCCAGTGGAAAAATGATTGTTCCAACAAAGGCGGCCAAAGTGATGCAGGAAGAGGAAACCGTGGCCTAGCAGCATTCCGAGGGCAAGTTGAAGGAGGAAGATATACTCGGAGACCAGCTGAGGACACTGACGAGGAGCGTGAGGGTCTAGCAGGGTTCATTGGATTGACCGCTATGGACCAGAACCAGGATGATCATGAATAGGACAGACTGGGCTTGCAGATTCTTCTCGGTCCCCAAAATCGGGGACCAGCAAATACCATTTATGGTTGATACTGGGGCACAGCATTCTGTTGTGTCCCAACTGCTAGCAAGTGCTTCCGGAAAGACTGTCAGAGTGGTGGGGCAACTGGAAACAGGGCAATCCGTCCCTTTCTCCATACCCGAGTCTGCAAAGTAGGCGGGCAGCAAATCGCCCATCTATTTCTGTACATGCCTGAATGTCCGGTACCACTTCTGGGCCGGGATCTCCTATCAAAGCTATATGGCCGGATCTCGTTTATCCCCACAGGAAAGGCTCAGATGGTTTTGGGGCCACCAGTATCGGGATTATTTTCTCTACAAATTTCAAGGGAAGAAGAGTGGCGGCTGTACTCCCAAGCTGATCAGCAACAACCCCTCCCATCAGAACTGCAAAACTTCCCTAGGGTATGGGCAGAAGGTAATCCTCCCGGCCTTGCCCGGAATATCCTGCCTATTATAGTGGAACTAAAACCAAACGCCTGTCCCATCCGTGTCAAGCAACATTCCCTGCCCCAAAGAGCTGTTGAGGGCATTCATAAACATCTCCAGCGATTACTCAGGTTTGGGCTCCTGAAACCATGCCAATCACCTTGGAATATCCCTTTGCTGCCTGCTCAAAAACCAGGTACTAATGATTACCGACCTGTACAGGACCTACGGATGGTCAATGAAGCTGTTGTTACCATCCATTCTGTTGTGCCAAACCCTTACAATTTACTGAGTTTGATTCCTGCACAAGCAACCTGCTTCACTGTTCTGGACTTAAAGAATGCCTTTTTCTGCTTGAGATTGGCCACTCCTAGCCAGCCATCATTTGCATTTGAATGGGAAGACCCTATTACTGGCAGTAAGGGACAATTGACATGGACACGGTTACCCCAAGGATTCAAGAATTCCCCCACACTGTTCGGGGATGCACTTAGTCAAGATTTGCATCAGTTCCAGTCTTGCCCTTCTCAACGCGTATTGCTACAATATGTGGACGATTTACTCATTGCTGCTGTTTCCCAAGAAGAATGTTTAACCGCTACTTCAGAACTTCTACACCTACTTTGGATGTCTGGCTACCGGGTGTCCCAAAGTAAGGCCCAATTGTGCCAGACTGAAGTCAGATACTTGGGATTCCATATTGCCCAAGGCCTTCGAAGATTGGGCTCTGAGCGGAGGGAAGCTGTTTGTTCTATTCCTGAGCCACAAAATCGTAGGCAGTTGAGAAGCTTCTTAGGGGCTGCTGGTTTTTGTCGAATCTGGATACCCAACTATGCAGTGTTGGCAAAGCCCCTGTATGCAGCTACAACAGGGGGAGAACACAATCCTTTTGACTGGGGCCCAGACCAAAAGGAGGCCTTTCAGAATATGAAGAAGGCTTTGCTATCAGCCCCCAGTCTAGGACTGCCCGATGTGGAAAAACCATTCCATCTGTAGATTCATGAAAAAAGCGGGATGGCAGTTGGTGTCCTCACTCAGAGCCTAGGTTCCTGGCAACGACCTGTGGCTTATCTGTCCAAACAGCTGGATCCAATAGCTGGGGGGGGGGGGGGTGGCCTTCTTGTCTCCGCGCAGTAGCAGCAACAGCTCTCCTGACAATAGAGGCTGATGGGCAAGAACTGTATGTTAAAGTGCCACATGCAGTACTGACACTGATGGAGTACAAAGGCAATTATTGGTTTACCAACGAGCGGATGACAAAGTACCAGAGCATGCTGTGTGCGAATCCTCGGGTTCACTTGGAGATAGTGAAAACACTCAATCCTGCTACTCTACTCCCTGTAGCACCTGGGCTACCTGAACATGATTGTATCCAGGTTATGCAGTTTTGTGGAAGATGGACAGCGGAAGGCTGGATATGCTGTGGTCACTCCTGGGGCTGTTGTGAAGGCTGAGCCCTTACCCCTGGGAACTTCTGCCCAGAAAGCTGAACTCATTGCCCTTACTCGAGCCCTCCAGTTAGCTGCAGGTCTGAAGGCAAACATTTTCACTGATTCTAAGTATGCATTCACTACACGCCATGCCCATGGGGCCCTCTATAGAGAAAAGGGGCTTATAAATTCAAGCGGGAAATCTATAAAGTATGGGAGGGAGATTATGGAGTTACTAGAGTCTGTGTGAGCACCAGAAGCGGTGGCTGTTGTTCACTGCAAGGCACACCAGTGAGGAGACACTCTGGTTATCCAGGATAACCACAGGGCAGATAGGGAGGCCAAGCTAGCAGCCCAGCGAGGAACAGTCCCAGTAAGTGTTCAAGCTCCCCTGTTTCCAATTCCTATGTCAGAGTGGGACCCACGTTATACCAGGAAAGAGATAGATTTCTTCACTCAGGAAGGGGCTACTCTCACTTCTGCTGGGTGGTTGCGGTTACTGGGAGATCCACCCCAATATGTTATCCCTGAGAGTCTAGCACCTGCTTTTGTCCACCGATTTCATGAGACCAGCCACTTAGGCAAGACCTCCATGCAAACCATTCTACAGTCTTACTTCTATGTCCCACATCTGTCTGCCTTGATGGCAGCTGCAGTGCGTCGCTGTCTCCAATGTACCAAGAATATCCCCCACCAAGGGCCTCTATCCCCCATTTCTATACAGACAGTTGGGGCTGCCTCTATGGAGAATATTGTAGTGGATTTCACTGAGTTACCCCGAGTAAGAGGTTATCGATATGTGCTGATGATAGCTTGTACATTTTCAGGATGGGTTGAGGTCTACCCCTGTAGAACAGAGACAGCCCGAGAGGTTACTAGGGCCCTGTTGAAAGAGATCATTCCCAGTTTTGACCTACCTCTTACTATAGGGTCAGATAATGGCCCTGCGTTTGTTGCTAAGTGTCTTCAGGACCTTTCTAAGGCCCTCCAGATCATCTGGAAACTTCATACTGCTTACCGCCCACAGAGTTCAGGAAAAGTGGAAAGTATGTACCGAACCCTGAAGCTCCAGTTCTCTAAACTCTATCAGGAAGCTCATCTTAAGTGGGATCAAGCCTTGCCAATAGCCCTTCTCCGGGTCTGGTCCTCTCCAACTCGGACCTTGGGAATATCCCCTTATGAAGTACTGTATGGTCGACCACCACCCATTGTTCAGGGCCTTAAGGGAGACCTAGAGCAGATAGATAATGAACTTACGAGACAACACCTACTGGCATTGGGATCTGTCTTTGAACAGGTGGATACAAGAGCGACTGCCTATCTCTTTGTCAGAGCCGCTCCACCCTCACCAGCCAGGAGATCGTGTGTGGATTAAGGAATGGAAACGTGAACCACTGTGCCCTACCTGGAAAGGTCCTTACATAGTTCTCCTGACCACACCAACCGCAGTCAAGGTCACAGAGGTTACCCCGTGGATTCATCATACTCATCTCAAGAAAGCTGCTTCTGACTTGGATGATAAGTGGACAGCGCATGAACATTCTCAGGATCCCTTATGCCTCACACTGCGGAGAACCAGGGAATCGGCAGACGACGGAGCCCTGCGCTAGCTGCATACCGGAAGCTGGCTAGTCTACGCATGGCGGAAGCTTGGAGTCATCTTCAGATACTGTTTGTGGGACATTAGCTCCATGGTCAATATGCACCTGCTCATGCTGACTTTTGTTCTGGCATTCATGTGGGGCCTTCCCTTGTTGGCCTCAGGAACTATAAATGTAGTAACACTACTTGCTGGGACTGCTTTGAATACTTCAGACTTTTGTGTACGCAGCTCATCGTAGCCTGGAGTTTTTTTTATCAACATGCCTTATTGCTGTACCCACTACTTTGTGTGAAATGCAAATGTTTACTGTAATGCATAATCTGAACTGCAAACAGCCAAAGCTAACATTTTCTACATTTTTCTACTTCATTGGTGTTACTCGTCCTTCCTCAGCCTATTTTAACAAGGCTCCTTTCTCCTTGCAGGTTGTCTCCACGCTTAAAGCTACAGATTGCTTTATTTTTGTAAATGCAACTAAAGGGGTTTTTAATGTGTAACACTGTATTATCGTGCAAGTCTATTATGAAGGTATCTTATGCTTACTCAGAAATGTATCTTCCCTTAGGATGGTTTTTGTTATGTGGTAAAACTGCTCACACTTATGTTCCCATAAACGCTACTGGAGGTCCTTGCACTTTTGGCAGACTTACTACTGCTGCTTTCTCTCATACCCCCAGTAAGGTTAGTTCCCACTTGTGCTATCCTCGATCAAAACCTATGCCCCCTTCCTGCAACTCTAATGTGGAACCTTATAGTGATCAGACAGCGCTGGGACTGGCAATATCCATTGTAGGAGCACCTGCGTTAGCTTTATACAATGCTATGGAAGTAAGCCATATTGCTTGTTCTTTGGCCAAATCCATTAATTTTACCTCAACCATCCTAGCCACTATGAATCATGAGATGTCCAGTCTGTGGACGGCAATTCTGCAGAATAGGATGACCACTGATTTTCTGCTCCTACGTTTAAATCATGGCTGTGAGAAATTTGAGGGTATGTGTTGTTTTAATCTCACTGATGAGACTTTTTCCATTAAACACTCTATTCAAGACCTATGTGACCTAGCTAATCATATCACCGCCCCTTCCATAGGTTCCGGGTGGTTTGAGGGATGGTTCAATTGGTTAGGTGGACTTAAAACCCTAGTGGTAGGAGTTCTCCTTATTCTCCTGCGATTTTTTTTTTATCCTGCCATGCTGTATCCTTATCCGATTTATTACCTCCACTATTGAGATCATGGTGCAGCAGAAAACTGCTGCCCATGTGATGGCAGTATGCAAATACAAATCCCTTCCACAGTCAGATCAACTCATATGAGGAAAATTGGCCTCCTTCATTACAAGGCAAATTTTCCCCTTAAAAAGGAGGGAATGAAGTAGAAATCCAGGCAGGGCTGAGAGCTGGAAGGGTTAAGTGAAAAGGATACACCCCTCTTGGTGAAGTCATACCCTGGTACATGCTTGTCCCTCCCCTATTCCTTTGTCCTGCTGCTCTCTCTGCTTGCTAGAGATAACTTCTCTTCCTCTGCTTCGCTAGAGATAAGAGTACAGTAGACTTTCTCCAGTCGGGACGACACTGTAATAAAGTAGGACCAATCATGAAGAAATGCAGTGATGATTTGATAACATGTCTATATAGTCTGGATTATTTCTCTGGGCTGGGCCAAGAATTTGAAAACTATTTCTCTGGGTCTGTGCACATTAAAAAGGCTTGCTTCCTACCGAGACTCCTGGGTGTTTCTTTCACCACTCGTTTTCCTGCTACACAAGTATTGCCTGTCAAGTATGTCCTAAGTGAAAAAAGGTTGAGAACCACTGTAATATAGTAATATAAAAATTAAACAAGAATATGTATCATTCACGTGGATCAAATCACTTTGAACCAAGCTGGGGGCCTCTCCCGTCTCTGGGTTGGTTAAACTGCCCTTCTGCTGACTTGCAGTATTGACTGCCAGAATATAAGAGCACTATTGTAAGTGAGTTATGGTGGGGGGAAGAAGTGGTATTACATTTAAAATATATATATTTTTAAATTGCTGCATTTTGTGTAAACATAATTGTCGCTAGAAATAATGGGGTAGGGGAAATGAAGGATTGTGATAGTTTGCTAAATTGGCTTTTTTTAAATTTACAAAAATATAAATCCTGGAAAAATGTGAAATTATGCCGTAGATATAATTTTAGAGTGCTTGGAGCAAAAAGAAATATTTTGTCTCTTTTTAACCAGACACCATGGGCAGGGACGCCTTTATGTATTGGCAAAAGGGGCAGCTGTTCCGGGCCTCTGAACGGTGACCCAGCTGCCCTGTTGCTCATAGCTAAATGTGGCCTGTCTCTGCCTTCTGCTCCCTCAGGCCGCTTGCAAGAAAAGTGAGCAGTGCTTTAGTGAACAGACTGATGACTTCCTGATAAGGTCAGTCTTGGTATGAGCTCATACTGCCAGACTGGCCCGCAAGCAGCATATCGCCAGCCTGTCCACTAAAGCACCGCTCACTTTTCTTGCAAGCAGTCTGAGGGAGCAAAAGGTAGGAACAGGACCACTGACTCTGCTGCTCTGGGGGGAGGCTGCAAACAGGGAGGGGCCCATTCTCAAAAGTTTACCCAGGGCCCCATAAGGGGTTGAAGCAGCCCTGAGCATGGGAGGAGTTTTACAAAATAACATTTATTTATTTAATGGATTTTAATATACAATTTTTCTACAAGTCAAAATGGTTTACATTGAACTGAGATTAATACAGGGAACATTTGAAAGAAACATTAAAACATTTTACAAACAACATTTGTAACATTCTGCAATGTGAATACAATGCAAACAAGAACAGAGTGCCGTTTAGGGCTCGCTACATTGCTCGGAGCATATTTAGGAACTATGTATGAGGGGGAGGGGGAGGGAGTTGGTGGGTATGGGTTGGTGGTGTGAGGTTGTGGGCATTATAGGCAGGTGGTGTGGGGTGGGGGTAAGGTGCCTGTTTGCACATGGGGGCATTGTATAAAAGCTGGGGAGTGTTCATTTCCTTAGTGTCCCAGGAATAGGTAAGTCTTTAGTTGCTTGCGAAAATCTGTGGTCGAGGTGGTATTGCAAATTGAGGGGGGTAGTGAATTCCATAGGGTAGGGGCATAGAGGGAAAATGCTCTCATTCTTGTGGTCTTCTTACAGTTGCGTATTTGTGCTGGAAGACTGAGGAGGTTTTGGGTGCTTTTTCTTCTTGGTCTTTTGGAGTTTGAGGTATGGATTAGTGTTTGAAGGTATTCTGATGTCTGGGTTTCTAAAGTTTTGTGGATGAAGGTTAGGACTTTGTATTGTATTTTGAGCTGATGGGAAGCCAGTGGAGGTGTTGGAGGATAGGAGTGATGTGGGTTTGCCTTGAGGCTCAGAAGATGGTACGGACTGCTGGGTTCTGGGCTAGTTGTAAAGGGAGGAGAGCGTGTTTAGGTAAACCTTAAATATGGAATTACAGTAGTCAAATATAGGTGTGATGATGGCTTGGCAGACAGAGCAGAAATTGTCGGTGGATAGGAGAGGGCATAGATTCCGTAAAGTTCTGTGCTTATAGTATATTGCTTTAGTCATGCTTTGGATTTGAGGTTTAAAGTCTAGTTGCTGGTCAAGTAGGATTCCGAGGTATTTTATCTGAGAGCTGACTCTGATGTCGCTGTTCCAATTTGGATAGAGGCAGGGGGGGTTGAAGTTGGGGTCTTTTGTGATACAGATGAGCTCTGTTTTATTGAGGTTGATGGATAGATTGTGGAGATGAAGCCATTTGATTACTTCAGCGAAGCAATTTGAGAGTAAGGCGTAGTCAGGAACTGCTGTGGAGAATGGTGTGAAGATCATGTCGTCGTCTGCGTAAATTCGGTACTCAATTCGGAATTCTTGAAGGATGGTGCAGAGCGAGTGGATGTAAATGTTGAATAGCAGAGAGAAGAGGGAGGATCCTTGGGGTTCTCCTTGGTGTAAGGTGAAAGCTGATGTGATTTAACTTTTATTCATTGGGTTCGGTTGCTGAGATAGGAGAGGAACCACCTGAGGGGTGCTGTGGACTCCGATGCAGTGGAGTTGGTTAAGGAAAGTTGGTGTGTTATGGTATCGAAAGCTGCCGAGATGTCTAGAAAGCGAAGGATGAATCCCTGGGTGGATGTTTCAATGCCTGTTTTGAGTGAGTTTAGGAGGGAAGTCATGAGAGTCTCTGTACCATGGTTGGATCAGAAGCTGCGTTGATGCGTGTCTAGAGGTGCATATAGGTTAATGTGGTTCTGTAGTTGGGTTTGTACCACTTTTTCAAAGACCTTGGAGATGAAAGGTATGCTGGTTATGGGTCTGTAGGAGGTTGGTGAGTGTGGCTCAAGATTTGGTTTCTTCAGTAGTTGCCTGATTGAAGCTTGCTTAAGGGAGGGAGGAAGGAATCGTTGAGAGAGGGAGGCATGGACAATGTCAGAAAGGAATGGTAGGAATTGGTCTTTTGTGGCTTTGATCCATGATACTGGGCATGGATCAAGTGGGGAAGTCATGGTGTTGATGTTGATGTTGATTATGCTGTTGAGCTCCTCTGACAATAATTAGTTGAAGGCGGTCCAGTGGTGGTCTTGGGGGATCTCTTCATTTGAAGCTAGTATGGTCAGGCTGCGGGAAGTGGATGAGTTATGCTTGTGTAGGATGTCATGTCCTGTGGGTTGAGAGTGTTCTGGTTTCTTTGTGATAAGTCTTTGATGAGTGATCTGTCAATATCAAAGAGTTCTCTGGGTTGTTGATATACCATGAGAGGAGGTTGTTGTGGTACTTCTTTTTGGTGTTAATGGTTGCTTTATGGTATGACTTTAGTTCCTGTAGGTAGCGATCTTTGATTTGTTGTCTTTGAGTCTTTCTCCACTGACGTTCAAGTTAGCACAGGTTGCGCTTCTGTGCTTTTAGGGTTGCAGAGTACCAGGGTGCAAGTGGTCTTTGTGTTTTGTGTGATGCTTTAGGCGGAGCGGCAGCTGAGATGGTTGAGTTCCATGTGGAAATTTTGGTTTCAATGTCAGTGTGTGTTGGTAATTTAGTTAGGGTTGGGATTGTTTTTTGAAGGAATGTTTGTTGATTGAATAACAGAAACTTCCGGGATGTTGTGGTGGGGCTCTGAGGCGAGAGTTGCGTGGATGAGCCATGGAACTGGTTGTACTGATGGTGGAGTGCATTCAAAAGCCAGTCTGGGAAGAAGATCAGGTCTAGGGTGCTGCCTTTTGAATGGGTTGGGGTAGATATGAGCTGCTTGAACTGAAGATCTGTCATAGCATCGAGGAAGGCTGAGGAGTGGCTATTGGAGGTAGATGGGAGATTTAGATCTCTGAGTAAGATGTAATCTCTGTGTGTGCTAGAGGGAGAGCAGATTTCTTCTAAATGTAGCTAGTTCGTTGATATATGTGTGTGTGTGTGTGTGGGGGGGGGGGGGGGTCTGTATGCCAGGCAGATGGTTAGGTAATTATTAGAAATTGTGATGAAGTCAAGGTTGAGGTTGGAGGTCCTGTTTATTGTGTTGAATCTGAGGTTTTTGTTTGTGAGAATACAAAACTCATCCTCCTCTGCTGGATGTCCGTTGACAGTTATGAATTTTGTGGGTGGTAATGTTGAGTTGGTTTAGTAGGCCATTGTCATTTTCAGAGAACCAGGTTTTGCTGATGTATTATTTATTTATTTACTTCTCTTATATACCGCGCTATTAAAATCAGTGCGGTTTACAATTGAACAAAAAACATACTGCAATGTCACACGACAATTGAGTTTTTACATTGAACATGGACGAGATAACCTGGAGGTAACAGGGGTAACTAATTACAGAGTAATTATTCATGGAGTATGGTGAGAAATTATACATATAGTATGGTGAGAAATTATACATATAGTATAGCTTGGTTTCAACATATTTATAAGAGGTTTAATCAATAAGATGTGTGATCAGTACCAATAATAAATAAGAGAGGGGATATGGTGGTAGAACTAGTCATTTTCTTTATGGTGTTGGATTTTGGGTGGGGTGGAGTAGGGTGTAGGATGTGAGGATGGGTGGTTGTTTCTGGGATTGGATTCTGGGTAATGGATGAGGAAAAGGTGTTGTTTGAGGGCTTTTCTAAATGACAATAGGTCTGGGGTGGAACGGAGCTCAGTGGGGAGGGCATTCCAGGTCATGGGTGCAAATAGGGAGAAGGCTCTATTGGCAGTAGCCTTTTTGCACTTAGTTAGAATGTTGGGGATCTCTAGAGTGTTTGCTTGATTAGATCTCCTGATCCTGTTGAACGGCCGTCTTTGAATGAGTTTGCTGATGGGTGAGGTGATCTGGTTCCTTAGGGCTTTGAATGTTAGTACTAGGGACTTATACTGGATTCTAGCCTGAAGTGGAAGCCAGTGGAGATCCATCATGACTGGGGTTATATGTTTAGCTCTTGATGTACCTGCAAGTACCCTTGCTGCAGCATTCATTGGAAGGTGAAGAGGTCCTAGTGTTGACTGAGGGAGGCCATGAAGGATAATATTTGCAAAGTCTAGATGTGGGAGCACCAAGGCTTGGAAGATAGTTCGGTAGTCATTAAAGTCCAATAGGGGGCGCAGGTGACGTAGTATCCGGACCTTATGGTAAATTGCTTTCGTGATGTTCTTCACATGTGTAAACATGTCGAGTCGTTGGTCAAGCGTGATGCCGAGATAGCGGATAGTTGATTTTGCTATCAACTCAATATTGTTTACTTTTAATGTGGGGGGTGGGGAGAACATCTGGTTCTTGGTGAGGAATAAGACATCTGTTTTACTATGGTTGATCCTTAAATTTTGTGTTGTAAGCCATTGTGATACAGCTTCGAAGCAGCTTGATATAGGTGAAAAGTCAGATTGATCAACCAGGAATGGTGAGTAGATTAGGACGTCTGCGTAGACTAGGCACTGGATGTTGAAGGAGCAGATTAGGGTACAAATTGGTTGCATATATATGTTGAACATTAATGCAGATAGGGATGAACCCTGAGGTACACCTTGATTGAGAGGGAATGGGTCAGAAGTCATGGGACCTGTTCTGACTTGTTGCCATCTGTTAGATAGGTAGGACTTGCACCATGCTATAGCTGAGCCTTGTATTCCTGTCTCCACAAGACAGAGTATCAGAGTTTCATGGTTGACTGAATCAAAGGCTGCAGCAATATCCATGAAAATGAGGACAAATCCCTGGCGGATGTTATCAAGTCCTGTAACTAGATCATTGAAGAGAGTTGTGAGGATGGTGTCGACACCATGAGCTTCTCTGAAGCCATGTTGAGATGGATCCAGTGGAGCTACATCGTCAATATGTTGTTGGATTTGTCGTTGAACTACCTTTTCAATGATTTTGGTAAGTAGGGGGATGCTTGATATTGGGCGAAAGGATTCAACTTTGGAGGAATCAAGTTTATTGTTTTTTTAATAATGGGCGGATTGAAGTAAATTTCAGGCTTTGTGGGAAAGATCCTATGGAGAGGGATTGGTTTGTGATTCTGCTTATAGCGGGACTAAGTTCTTGGCGTAATTCTTTGATCCAACTAGCTGGACATGGGTCACTAGGGGCAGTGGTAAGATTAATGGATGTGATAATATCTTGTATTTCTTTATTGGATACTTCGCAAAATTTGAGTAGAGGGGTTTTACGTGTAGTAGAGGAGATTGTGCAGGTTGATAACTTGTTGGCTTGGATTATCTTTGATTGTAGGTAGTTTGCATAATCTTGTGGGTGAGGCATAGTTGTTTGGGCGGGAGCTGGGTCACCTGTTAGGGACTTAACTATGCTGAACAGATCATGGGGTTTGTTAAGCGATCACTTTAGAATATCTGCATGGTATAGTATGTCTAGGTTGTAGTCAGTTTCGTGGTCAAAGAAGGTTTGCATTTTCTTTCAGGCAGAGCTTGTATTGATGAGGGCACATCTTATGGGCTTATGAGATTGCTTGAGGTTCTTGTGTTTGGATGGGGGAGGGGGTCTCTGTAGTTGCTGTTTGTATTCTGATGAGGCATCCATATTTTCTGTCATGGTGTGAGCTAGATGGATGCCATAAATTTGGTGGTCTGTTTGTGAGATGAGGAATTAGTGGGCTTGGAGAGTTATTGACTTTGAGAGCAGATGTCTGTGTGGTAGAGAGCAAGAGGAAGCTTAGAATGGTCAGCCAGAGTTTGAGCCATGTTGTAAAGTTGGGTGGTGATGCGGGGTTACTTTGTATCTTCTTCACATACAAAGCACTCCATTCGCAACAGGAAACTTGCCTCAAATCCCTACTACAGAAACCACAGACTTCCAGGCCACAAAGACAGACTACAATCAACAAACTCAACATACCACAAACCAAGCATAAATACAGTTAACAAACATGCGACAGAACATTTGAGCTCTACACTCCCTCCCTTTGGAACCCCCTCCCTTACACACTATCACCAACCTCCCTATATTCTGCAAACACCTGAAAACCCATCTATTCACTGAACATTTTGCCCCCCCCTACCTAACCTCCTTCAACTACATAACTCAACTAAAACAGATCCACAAATGTAAATAGTTGTTTTGTATCAGTTAAAACATTCTATTAACAAAATGTTGAATGTTAACTGTTACCATGTTACTTGTACAACATATGTTCAATGTAAAATGTTCTGTTCTCTGGAAACCGCTTTGAACTGGTGAAAAGGAGAACAGAAAACTAGCTAAATAAATAAATAAAATAAAAAAATGCACAGCACCTAATAAGTATGCAGATTATTCACTTTTATCATTCATGCTTAAACTTTAAAGCAATGGTTTTACATTTTTACCTTTTATGCTAAAATCCTTCTCCTGGATAACATGAGGAGGAAGCTAGCAAAGCTGCCAAATTCTTGACCATTCTTTAAGCTAACATTTAAAGGAAAAAAATGTAAGCTCATGCATTTCGTCTGCCAAAGCTCAAGGGAACGGTACAGTCGAGGGGGTGGAGGGCAAGTTATATTATTGCAGTAGTTTAATGTCTTATGGTCCTTCCACTGATCATCTCAAATTTGATTATATTATTAGCATTATTTCCAGTTGACTACTGCCGTTATTCCTGCACTAGATCCTGCATTCCATTGAGAACTAGATCCAAAACAGCCCTTCTTCCCATGAAGCATTTGGAAATGTGACCTCCCTGAAGTACTCCAATAAAACATACTGCCCAAATGATAGTGGGGTAATTGAAAACTCCATTATTGTGTCCACATATGGTAGCCTGTCTACTCTCTATTAATATAACTTGGTTAAAATAAATATTTACCCAATGGACAGGAAGGAGGATTTGCTGACTGGTTCTAATGCTCAGGTTGTTCTGGGGTCATTGTTCAAGCTTATAGAAGATGTAGCATTTGATGTAGATGCAAAGATTTTGCAGATTCCTCAGGACCACATATAGCTCCATCAACTTATATATGGGATGACTAATCTGCAAACTGTCATGAAAAGTTCACAAGGAGGATGAACATCACAGTTAACATTCTTAGAATAATCTTTTCTTAGCCATATCAATTAATTGGAGATAACAGGCCAATAGTTGAACCATTCCCTGTCTGTCAGCAAATTTGGATTTTGTCAAGTTTTTTCTATTTTACTGTCTTTTAGCAGTTTTAATCTTGTCTGAGTACCAGGGGGCTGAATAATATCGCTTTAAGTTTAGGGCAAGTGGCACCCATGTGGACACTAAGGAGGTCATTCTGAAACACAGGTTACAGGGCTGCATGTCCTGGTAGGATGTGCAGCCCCACAAATCACCTGGACCTTATTTCCCCTCCTGCCCTCCCCGCATGTCCCGTGCTTTAAGATAGGGAGAGCCGGCGGGGGCCAGGATCTGGGCGGAGCAGGGGTGGGCCAGACCAGCAGCCCGTACAAGGCCGATTCAGGTCACAGCCCTGTACGTACTGCCGGGCCCATAGGGATGCTCAGAGGTGGTATAAGCAGTGAAAACTTGACGATCAGGTGCGAGGGGGTCCCCATCACTGGATCCAGGCCATGGCAGGCCAGCCGTGGGTCAAAAGGCAGGGAAACGGGGAGCCAAAGCCACAGATGTTGGGGGTGCCTGAAGGGAGGATGTCTCTGCAGGTGGCAGGGGCATGCCTGGCTGTCCTCAGGCCTGATTCTGGCTACCACGGGAACATTTGGTTCCCATGGACCAGAATCGGGTCCTAACAGCCCCATCTTCCACGGGGATATCCGGACAGCCTTGACTTCCCCCTCCCTGAATTGAGCTCCATGTATCAAATAAGAGCTGATTAAGGATGGGAACATGAGCAATCAGATCTGAGTTATGGAGTTTCTTACTTTGTTCTTACCAACACTAGGAACATTTAATGAGTTCCACTGGATCTTTAACTTTCTTTGTCATCAATGTGATTTTCTGGACGTTATTCTCAGAGGCAACCAAGAAAATGAGCAGACCTGGTGTTCCACCTTTTTCTTCCTTGGTCCTTCTACCCTCTGGAATGCCTTACCGTCTGACTTACGCCTTGAACTCTCCTTCCATAAATTTAAATCAATGCTCAAAACACACCTTTTTCAGTAAGCCTTTGACCTTCAACCCTCACATACATAGCCCTCCCTCCAGCCCCTTTTCTCTCTTTCTCCCCTCTTCTTCTTCTCCTCTACCCCCCCCCCTTTGCTGCTGTATGAATGTATTAATCTTTCATGTCTGAATATGGAATTCTTTTCCTTTCCTATACTTTGCAGACATTGTTATAATGTAAGCCGCTCTGCTGCCTGTGCAAAGGTGTGGTAGATTAAATTCCATAATATAGACCAAGGAATCTGTTTGGTATTAACAGTTAGTAGAATGAAAGATACAAATTTACTAGGCACAAAAATTAAATGTAGACTATGCCCTTTTTCTTGCATAGGTCTTGTAATCAACTGTACACGACCAAATGATTTCATAGTTTCCAAAAATATTATACTGATAAGTTGTTAAAGCTATAAAAACAAAGGGTACATTAAAATTTCAAAATGCAATATTCCATTAAAGAGATCAGTTCAATAACTTGTGATTTGGGGAAACAATAAGCAAGACAAATGGCCCAGCAGCAAGAGGAAACTAATAACATTTAACACCCAGATATCCTTTCATATAATACATGAGAATATGGGATCTTTGCACTTATTAACATTAAAACACCTCCTCCTTGGACTGATAATACAGGACAATATTCATAATTATACCAGGCAAATATAACCGGTTTACAATGAGAATATTACTGTCTGAGACTCAAGATTCAGTAATACAGCAAATATCAGGTTTTTTTTGTCCCAAAGTAAATTATAAAATATTTAAAATGTAGGTTTTATCAACCATGTATTGATTAAACAAATAGCTAATGGATCTTCTGGATCTATCACAGGCAATGGTAGAAAATTTATACTTTCACTTGCCGCCCACGATGGTGACTTCTAGAAGTGGCACTATATGTAAAAAATCATGTTAAAGCTACAGAATTACAGGGGTTACAAGAGAAGGAGGAGGCACTGTGGGTTAAACTATAAAGAGGGAATGGGGAATTTATTTGCATTGGAGTAATATATAGATCCCCACAGGCAGAAGAAGTGGACAGAGATTTAATTGAAGATATTTACAGTAGTGCCATTAAAGGAGAAGTGCTACTGATAAGTGATTTCAATATGCTAGATGTTGATTGCCGTATTCCTGCTGCGGTGTCATCTAGAAGTAAGGAGATCCTGGATTTTCTACTGGTAACAGAATCCATACGTGAAGGGGCAATATTGGACCTGACGCTTACCAATGGGGAAAGTGTTTCTGATGTTACAGCGGGGGATCATCTCGTATCCAGTGAGCATCAGATGGTGTGGTTCAGTAATAGGACTAGGGCTGATAAAGTTAATTCTAAAGTGAGGGTCCTAGACTTCAGGCAGACTAACTTTGCCAAGATGGGACAATACCTCAAGGAGTCGTTAGCAGGGTGGGAACAGCTGGGAGATGCAGAAAAGAAATGGGCAAAACTGAAAGGGGATATTTTAAGGGCAACAAACCTTTTTGTTAGGAAAGTAAATAAATGTAAAAGGAAAAGAAGACCGCTATGGTTCTTGAAAGAAGTAGTGAAAAGGTAAAGAAAAATAGGGAGGCCTTCATAAGATACAAGAGATTACAGAAAGAGAAAGACAAGCATCAATATTTTGAAAAAATTAGAGAAGCTAGGAAAGTAGTCAGGAAAGCAAAGACACAAATAGAAGAAAAATAGCCAATGCAGTAAAATGGGAGGGCAAGACCTTTTTCAGATGTTAGTGAGAGGAGGAAGTGCAAAAGTGGTACTGTCAGACTCAAAGATGAAGGGGAGGAATAGGTAGAAACTAATGAGGATAAAGCAGAATTGCTTAACAAATATTTTTGTTCTGTGTTCACAAATGAAGAGACAGGAGCAGGACCTCAGAAAACATCCACAAATAGGAACAGTAGTGAAGGGGAAGGATGAGGTTGAGAACTACAGGCCAGTTAGTCTGACCACTGTGGTGAGTAAATTAATGCTAAAACAGATTGCAGGAACTAAGGCAGCATGGTTTTCCTAGGGACAGGTCTTGTCAGGCAAATCTAATTAATTTCTTTGACTGGGCAACCAGAGTTGTACTGAAGGAGAGTCCTAGATATGGTGTACTTAGATTTCAGTAAAGCCTTTGACACCACACAGATGATTTATAAATAACTTGAGCATCCTAAGAATAAAATCTAAGGTGACTGACTAGGTTAGAAATTGGTTGAGTGGGAAATGACAAAAAGTACAGGTAAATTTGATGTCCAGAGTGATGTGCTGTCTGCTGGGTGCCAAAATCCGAGATGTTACAGAGCGTTTGCCAAGACTCTTTAAGCCTATTGACTATTATCCTATGTTGCTCATCCATGTCAGCACAAATGATACTTCTAGGCATCACTCCAAGCATATCAAATGTGACTTCACGGCTCTGGGACAGAGGGTGAAGCAGATAGATGCACAGGTGGTGTTCTCTTCAGTCCTCACTGTTGAGGGTAAAGGCCAAGGTAGAGAAGCTTGCATCCTGGAGAATGCCTGGCTGCATGGATGGTGTCATCAAGAACTTTTTGGTTTCCTGGACCATGGGATGATGTTGCAAGGGCTGCAGAGCGGAGATGGTGTCCATCTGTCCAAGAAGGGTTGAGGTGATTTCAGCAGCAGTCTGGCTATCCTACTGAAGAGGGCTTTAAACTAGATTTGATGGGGATGGGTGAAGAGAGCCCCCAAGTAAGTGGTGAAAGCCCCAGGTAAGTGAAACATTAAACACTTCTGTAGAAATGGGTTATAGGGGCAACATCTAGAAAGCGATGTGTATAAATGCCTGTAGCAAGGGAAATAAGATCCCAGATGTTGAAGCTTTAATGGAAGAGGCTGACTTGGATTTAGTGGCCGTTACGGAGACATGATTCACAGAAAACCATGACTGGGATGCAATTATACTGGACTATACTTTATTCAGAAAGGACAGGGTAGGAAGAAGGGGAGGTGGTGTGGCGCTATATATTAAAAATAATATTAAAGCTATAGAATTGCAGGGCTTAAAAGGAAGAGAGGAGGCACTATGGGTTAAACTAGAAAGAGGAAAAGAGAAATCCATTTGCATTGGAGTTATATACAGATCCCCCTCATAGGGTGTATTAGTGGACGAAGATTTAATAGAAGACATTCACAGTATTGCCATGAAAGGAGAAGTGCTACTGATAGATGATTTCAATATGCCAGATGTGGATTGGCACATCCTTGCTGCAGTGTCATCTAGGAGTAAGGAGATCCTGGATTCTCTATAGGGAGAACTATTCAGGCAATTGATAACAGAACCCACAAGTGATGGGGCCATACTGGACTTAGTACTTACCAATGGGAAAAGTGTTTCTGATGTTACAGTGGGAGATCAACTCGCATCCAGTGATCACCAGATGGTATGGTTCAGTATTCATATTATTTATTTATTTGTTTGTTTGTTTTTTATATACCGCTTTGTCAAGACAATCAGAGCGGTTTACAGAGAACATTTTTAACTACTGCACAAGGCAGTTTACATGGAACAAATACAAAGAACAGAAAGATAACAATGAAATAACAATGAAATGCAACAACTATTTACAAGAGGAATAATCATTCGTGGATGGAGGTGATGTGATATAGTTAAGAGACGGGAGTGTGCAACAACAGGGTATGGAGAATGCCGTTGGCATGTTGACTGTGATATATATATGAGGTCTATGGTGGTTGATCACATTGATAGTAGCCTGTGAAGATGAATGTTTTGAGATGTTTTCTAAATTGCATTAGGTCTTTGACTTCCCTTAGTGTGTTAAGTAGATTATTCCATAGGGCAGGGACATAGAATGAGAATGCTTTATAGATGGTTGATTGATTTACTTTTCTTATATTCTTTGGAGTAGATTATTAGGGCTGATAAAATCCATTCAAAAGCGAGGGTCTTAGACTTTACGATAACTAACTTTGCAAAGATGGGACAATACCCCAGCAAGTCGTTAACAGGATTGGAACAGCTGAGCGATGTAGAAAAACAGTGGGCAAAACTGAAAGGGAATATCTTAAAGGCAACAAACCTTTTTGTTAGAAAGGTAAAACGATGCACAAGGAAAAGGAGGCTGCTATGGTTCTCAATAGAAGTAGCTGAGAAGGTGAAGAAAAAGAGGGAGGCCTTCATGAAATACAAGAGATAATAGAAAGAGGAAGACAGGAATCTATATTTGGAGAAACTTACAAAAGCTAACAAAGTAGTCAGGAAAGCAAAGATACAAAAAGAAGAAGAAATAGCCAATGCAATAAAATGCAGGGATAAGATATTTTTCAGATATGTTAGTGAGAAGAGGAAGGGCAAAAGTGGTATTGTCAGACTCAAGGATGAAGGGGAGGAATATATAGAACTGCTGAGTGGAATTGCTGAACAAATATTTCTGTTCTGTGTTCACAGATGAAGGACCTGGAGAAAGACCTCAGAAAACACCCACAAATAGCAACAGAAGCGTCTGGAATCTTGAACGATTTCCAGAAGACTATGTTCAAGAGGAACTAGCTAAACTAAAAGTAGACAAAGCCATGGGTACAGATGGGATACATCAAAGAATACTGAGGGAACTTGGGGACATTCTAGCAGCTCCATTGTCTGACCTTTTTAATGCCTTTTTGGAGTCGGGAGTGGTGCCAGATGACTGGAGAGAGGCATGTGGTCCCTTTACAAAAAAGTGGACATAAGGATGACATTGAGAACTACAGGCCAGTTAGTCTAACCTCTGTGGTTAGTAAATTATTGGAAAGGCTACTAAAGGAGAGAATAGTGAGGTTTCTGGAGTCCAATGGATTGCAGGATTCGAGGCAGCATGGATTCACCAGAAGCAGGTCTTGTCAGACAAATCTGATAGATTTCTTTGACAGAATGACCAGGGAGTTTGACCGAGGGAGAGCCCTAGATGTGGTGTATTTGAATTTCAGTAAAGCCTTTGACACCATTCTGTACTGGCGACTTATATACAAACTGAGCATGCTAGGAATGGACCATAAAGTTACTGACTGAGTTAGAAATTGGTTGAATAAGAAGCGACAAAGGGTACAGGTAATTGGAGCTCACTCTGAGGAGATGGAGGTTGCCAGTGGTGTGCTGCAGGGATCTGTCCTTGGTCCGATTCTGTTTAATATCTTTGTTAGTGATATTGCAGAAGGACTGTCAGGTAAGGTTTGCTTGTTTGCAGACAATACCAAAATCTGCAATACAGTAAACACACAGGAAGGAATAGACAACATGAAGAGGGATCTAGCTAAACTTGAAGAATGGTCTACAATATGGCAGCTGAAATTTAATGCTAAAAAATGCAGGTCTTGCATTTAGGCTGCAAAAATCCAAAGTAGCTGTACAATGTAGGGGGTGAGATACTTCTGTCCACAAAAGAAGAACGGGACCTGGGCATAATTATGTCTGATGATCTTAAAGCAGCTAAACGAATAGAAAAGGTGACTATGAAAGCCAGAAGGATGCTTGGGTGTATAGGGAGAGGAATGACCAGAAGAAAAAAAGATGGTGATAATGCCTCTGTATAATTTGGTGCAACCTCATTTGGAGTATTGTGTGCAATTCTGGAGATCGCACTTTCATAAGGATATAGGCAGGTTGGAGTCAGTGCAAAGAATGGCTACTAAAATGGTTAGTGGTCTTCATTATGAAGCATATCAGGACAGACTTAAAGATCTTAATATGTATAACTTTAGAGGAAAGGCGGAATAGGGGCAATATGATAGAGACATATAAATGCCACAGGGGCACACAGGAGGCTCTCTTTCAATTGAAGGCAAGCTCTGCTATGAGGGGACATAGTATGAGAGTGAAAGGGGATAGACTCAGGAGTAATATGCAGAAATATTTCTTTACAGAAAGAGTGGTAGATGCTTGGAATAGTCTCCCAGTGGAGGCGGTGGACATGAGGATGGTATCTGAATTTAAAAAAGCATTGGACAAACACAAAAGATCTCTAAAGGTAAAAAGGGGACTATTGTAGCTGATATGGAAGGGCAGACTAGATAGGCCATTTAGTCTTTTCTGCCATCATGTTTCTGTGTTAAACTGAGCTTACTCTGAGGAGAAGGATGTAACCAGTGGTGTGCCACAGAGATATGTCCTTGGTCCGATTCTTTTTAATATTTTTGTTAGTGATATTGCTGAAGGGCTGTCAAGTAAGGTTTGCCTCTTTGCAGGTGATACCAAAATCTGCAATACTCGTAGAGTGACACCCAGAAAGGAGTAGATAACATGAGGAGGGATCTCACTAAGCTTTAAGAATGGTTAAGAATTTGCCATCTGAGGTTTAATACTAAAAAATGTACATCCTGCCCCTTTGGTGTAATCCCTCAGCTGGGTGTGCTGTTAAATCCTGCTGGGTGAGTGATGAACACTGAGTTCTCTATGATAATTTCTGGACCTCTTGGTACTGGGCCAAGATTATTTGTTAGAAACAGATTAACTCAGAGTTAGAAAGTTTGAACCAGGGATATTAGTCAAGTAACCCTTATATCTTTGTTTTTTTTCTTAATAATTAGTAGTTTCAAGATATCCAGAGAACGAGAAACATTAAAATAGTTTTCTAATTTTAAGAACAGGAAGAAAGTTTTCTCTTTGCGAGTTTTTTCAAGGCAGAATAATACATTTAGATTATGCATTGGCTGAAGCTTCTATTTGAAGACCTGTACCTGTACCTGGATTTTGATCTGCATCAGGACATCTTCAAGGAAAGTACTCACTGCCTGAAAGTTCTTTCAGATAAGCTAAATTACTAAGCTAAATCACTGGTGTGCACTCAACTACATAGGACTATATTAGACTGTAGTAAAATACTTCCTTTTTTTAATACAAGCTCTACGTTATGTACAAATTTAAAGAAATAAAACAAACTTAATTATTCAAATTTACCTGAGTTGCAATTTGTGCCTTTGAGTCAATGCCGATTCTTGGTGACCCAGCAGCTCCTGGGTTTTCTTAGCAGTGTAACTGGAAGTAGATTGCCAGGCCTTTCTTCTGAGGCAATGGAGTTAAGGGTCCAATTCAGCAAGGCGAGCCGTCCTGCCCATATTCCCCCACAGATTCTCCCCTGCACAGCCAGAGCAGCAGTATGGGGAGAGCCAGTAGGGGGTGGGAGCGGGCAGAGTGTGGACAAGCTAAGATGGCAGGACATAGAGGGCAGAGCCAGGTCACGGGCAAATTGGATGTGTCGCTTATTCCACCATTTGATTTCAAATTTCACTGTGTAATATAAACCATTATGGGACATATTTACAAAGACGTTTTTGCCATGCATTATGTAAAAAAAATAACACATGGCAATTGCAAAGCCTTTGTGGTAAATGCAGAAGGCATTTTCAACATCTGCCCTGCATTCATTGCACAAAATAGGCACTCCCTGCATGGATCTGCATTATAGTACATGTCTCGGCTGATTTTCTGATGCATGTAATGTGGGTCCAGCACTAAATTAGAAAAACAAAAAACATTAGCTTTGGTAGCACAACCCTATCCCTTCCCAGACATTCCCCTCTCCTGATAAGCACCCTTTTATCTGATCCCCCACCCCTGACAGTACCCCCAAATCTGATCCCTCACTGATCAGCATCCCCTCCAGAACAAGTCCACCATGATCCAGAATCCCCTTGGATCAGGAACTCTCCACATGTAAGACCTCCCTGATCACCTCCTCAACATTTACCTCCCTGAAAAGAAGCCTTTCAACACCATACCGTAATCATCTCCCACTTCTGGCCTCCCATGGGAATCACCCAGGGCTTCCCTGGTCATCTAGTGGACCAGGACAGGAGCAGTCTCCTTCTGCTCCTGACACAGTATCTGCTGGGTTCCAAAATGGTGGTGATGGCCCCTAGCAGTAGTCTCATGGTACTAGGGGTCAACCACCCCTTACCAGCTCCTCATGACTAAAAGTGGGATATCATAATACTTCCTCCTATGGGCAACAACGTGGCTGGAGGATTCTCATGCAGCTTTGCAGGAACTTTGTTCCTCACCATCAGGACACCCTAATTTCTTTATTTTATGGCATGTTTTGTAGATACCCTGCTCCAAAGTGTATACTCTGGAGCGAATGGTGACTTTTCGCCATGATCTAGCTCAAAAGCTACTGCTCCTTGTTTATTTTTAGTGCCAACAGCTGAATTCCATTTTCATTAAGGTGTAGCCCATTAACCAGAAAAGGTGCTCCATTTTCCCAAAGGTTCCCCAGTTCCTAATGAATCTGAAGTTTTCCTCCCTGCACCATTGTCTCATCCATGCATTCAGACCCTTGGATTTAGCCTGCCTCTGGAGTCTTCCATGTGAAACTGTAATGGTTTATGGGTAACATAAATGTCTAATTTTAGCTGTTACTTGAAGTCAGGACTACCAATTGTGATTAAAAAACAACAAAATTGATATCTCCATAACATTAATTTCATTTCAGTAACACCACTATTATTAAGCCTGTTTCTATGTCTGGTGTGATGGGATTGAGATCTGTGAGGCTGCATTATTCAGTAGCTGAGGACAAAGAGGTGAATCTTAGCATGTCCAACCATGTACAAAATGGTGATTGGCAAATGAGTGTCAGTAAAAGAGTTAGGCTGGAGGTGAAAATATGGAAGAATGTCAGAAAAAAATATTTTCATGAACTGGTAATCATACCTGACCTAGTTATAGCCAGTAATTTTTACCCATCTTTATTTTATGAAAATATGAGGTAAGACAAAAAAGAAACAAGACTGTGGCAGCCATACCCATGACTCAATGTCAACTGGCTAACCGCTCTTATGTCACTGTGCAGTGCAACATCTCACCACTATTCTGCTATAATATTTTTCATCTCTCTCACTCTGTTTTTCTTTTTCAGGTTTTTTTTGTTGCACACATTGCTTTGTCACGCAACTGGAGGTGGCAGAAATATGGAGCAAAGAATAAACTTGAAATGTCTGGTTAAGTTAGAGAAGGGCCCAACTGAGTGTCTCCAACTTCTCCAAAAGGCTTATGGAGAAGATGCAATGTCAAGGCTGTGAGTCTTCGAGTGGTGCAAACGCTTCAAGACTGGCCAAGAGGAGGTGGAGGATGACCCCAAGTCAGGACAGCCTTCCACGACAAAGACGGCTGAGAACATTGACAGAGCGAACCAGCTGGTGTGGAGTGATCACAGATTGACAGTGTGGATGATAGCTGAGGAGCTCAGCCTGAAGAGGGAGTGTGATAAGGAAGCTTATCATAGTTCTGGAAGAAATAATACAAGAGGTGAATTGGCTCTGAATAAGCAACCTGTGCTGGCTGGTAAAAGCACTAAAACAAGGTGTTTACCTAAAAGACTACCAGACCCAGAATGCACTGGTTTACAGAAAGCCTCTAGGAGAGCTGAAGTAGGGAAACGTGTGCCTAATCAGAGAAGCAATGATGTAATCCCTAATCACCCATCTCCTAGGGCAGGGCTTAATTCAGAACACCTGCAGTGTGCTAGGGTGGAGCAGCCATCTAGGCACTTTAAAGCTAGAAGAAATTCGTCAGACAGACAGCAAGGAAAGCAAGGAGAGCAAAGACAGCAATGAGAGCTGGAGAAGGAGAGACTGATCGTGAGCAGAAGGAAGAACAGCAAAACGTCCAGAAGGTCTAAGAAAGGAGCCCAAGGCAGTACGTATGCTGGGAGAGATTCCTGGGGCAAGCATTCTTCATTGGACTGGAAGAAGCCAGAGGCTTGGAGATATACAGCCAGGAACCCTCGGACAGCACCTGTAAAGGAGATGGCTGCATCTACAGAAAGAAGGAGCTCTAATACCTATTTAAGGAGGTATGGGAAAAGGGACCTGAAGTCCAGAGATTCTGACTGGAGAGCTGGGCACAGAAGTTTTGCTACCTACTGGCCAAAATACCCAGAGAGGAAACCTAATGACAACGTGATCTCAGGTATGAACTTTGATCTGTTCCCTAGCTTTGCACAAGGAAGACAGCAGGGAAACAGTTTCTATCCTGGTAGAGATCAGTTAGAGAAATCCTCTGAGCCAGTGTTTGAAAGTGATCCTATGATATTTCAAGAGCAAGGGGAAATATCAAATGAGGAAGTTGAATGTATGGATTGTTCTCTTTCTAAGCTGCTGTTCTAAAGTAATCCTCAGTTAAGGATCAAACACCAAAAGGAACTGTACTTATTTTTTAACTTCCCAGAAAAGTTTCTTTGAGAGAAAGCTTTGGGGAAAGTTGGAGCCACGTGAAGAGTGGACCAGCAATGGTTTGCAGCTGGTTAAGCACCTGTGATTAGAGCAAGGCACAGTGCATGTGGGACTTTGAAATAAAGCTCTGTGTGAAAGGAAGAAAGCTGTTTTTTTTGATAAAGAGAATTTTCCTTTTGGGTTTATTTTTCATTCCAGCACTAGGAAAGTTTATTAGCAGGGGCTAGAGGAAAGACCTTTTCTGTTCCATCAAGGTTTTTACTAAGTTGTTGCCTAAGTAATTCAGTTGCCTTATTTGTTTTGTTTCCTGGAGAAATTATCCTGTTGATGTTACCAAGCATATCTGTGCGAGGGAATAACACCCCATAAATAAAATCTGTTTTCTGCTTTACACTCGAGCAACTACAATTCTTTATTCTTGTTAAATGGCTAGTTTTGTGTGATTGAACTACAAGACCCACAAACCTTTGCAAGTCAAGTAAATTCATGTCCTTGCCAAGATTGTGGAACTTTCACAACAAGCACCCCCGTTTATAGTGGCGTAGTTGGCAGGATTGCTTTTACACAAAGGATTTCCAGGATTTATAAGGATTACAACTGAAAAGTGAAACAAAGGATTTCCAGGATTTATAAGGCTTACAACTGAAAAGTGAAAGAAAAAAAGTTCAAGTCAAAAGCTGGAGAGTGGATTTTTCCCTTAACAATGCCTTGGAGAAAAAAAAACGAGAAGCTGTTCCAGGAGCTGTTCCAAGGAGTAAAAGACCCTGTGTGAGCCTGATTAATCACTGGCATAAGGTAATAAGTACCTGGGCATGACTAATGGTGGATAGGAGTAAGGCACAGGGGTAATTTGGAAAATAAATAGGAGAAAAACACCTGTTTGTAGGGTGCTGCTCTGTGGGTTTTTTTCTCTTTTGTTTCTTGCAGGGATATACAGAGATGGATCCTAAGGAACTGGCCAGCTGGATGGCAGCCCAATTTGGCAAGCAACAGGAGCTAGAGCACAAGGCTCAGGACACTACAATCGAAGACCTGAGGGAGCAGCAGAAGCCCGTGCTTGACTTTGTGGAAGCCTTAACTGCACTTCGCACCCAAGGTGGAGCAGATGCAAGACCGGCAGTGACACCTGGTATTCCACATGTGGACAATGTGGGACTCAGTCAGGGAATTGGGGCATTTAGTTTTGGGAAACTCACACCAGAAGATAATGTTGATGATTTCCTTGAATCTTTTGAGAGAGTGGCACAAGCATTAGCATGGCCAGAGACCCAGTGGGCAGTAAGGCTGGCAACCTCATTAACTGGGGAGGTGCTTGCCGCCTATAGGGCAATGCCAGCAGCTCAAGCTTTAAATTATAGAGATGTAAAATCTGCTATAAGAGATCGCCTAGGGTTGTCTGTTTCAGAATATAGGCGAATGTTTAGAGCTACTGCATTAAGAGTGGGTGAAACACCCAGGGCTCTGAGTCAGAGAATCAGAGGATTGGCTATAAAATGGTTGGAGCCTGCGGGAAAGAATATGGAAATGTTATTGGACATTATTATGCTTGAACAATTCATGTCTGTTGTGACAAAAGACTTGCACACTTTCCTTATACAGCAAAATTGCCAGAACCTGGGAGAGGCAACCGTGTTAGCAGAGCGATTCTTGGAAGCCACGCAGGCTTTCCATAGAATGGGTGGCCTCTGAAGGTTAGTGCTGAGGCAAGCTGTGCTGTATCAGAAAAGAAAATGGTTAAAAATGTTGTTTCTGAGAATAATAGTACTGTACCTACCCAGATTATAAAGTGGAGTAAGAAGAAATGTTACAAATGTGGAAAATGGGGATATTTGGAAAAGGAATGCCAGATTCACACTAGCTTGATAGGTGTTGATTTAAAACAGCCTAAAGAAGTGTTCCTTTTGGTGGTTGATGTGCAGGGAATTACCACGAATGCTGTTAGACTCTGGGGCAGACCAGCGTATGCTGTCAAAGAGGCTTTGGAAGCAGATAGAGGCCCAAGAAGGATTTGAGCCTAGAACCCCTGAAAGCAAGGTTTACATTAGATGCATTCATGGTGCTGCTTCATCATATCCCACGTATAAGCTAATGGTTGGCTTGGGGGAACAAGAAGAAATTCCTTTAGCAGTGGTACCTAGGCTTCCATATGATGTGGTTCTAGGAAGGGACTGGCCAAAATTTAAGCAAGGGCTAGTGGAAGAACTAAGGCAGAAGAGGGGCCTTGTATCCACCCGTTCACAGGCTAAGGTAGAGAGCCAGGAGGAGGGGGAGCAGGCAGAGTTATTAGGAGACGTACCCTCTCATGATGATTTAATAACTCCACCATCTGGGAAAGTAAAAAAATTAAAAGCACAAAAGCGTCGTGAGAGACTTTGCAGAGCACAGGGTAGGGCTGAGATGGAGGCTGGTAAAAGTTTACCCTGGGTGCCAGCTGAGTTAGTGGCAAAGTTTCCCAACTTTCCACAGGAACAGCGAGCTGATCAAAATCTCACCCGAGCTTTTAAAAATGCTCAGGTCAGGGAGGATTTGCCCAGATTCTTACTAGATAATGAAATATTATATAGAGAGAGTCAGGACCTCAGAAATGGGACCATACGTAAACAATTAGTGGTACCCACAACTTTTAAGGGACTAGTTCTTAGACTAGCACATGATCATCCAGTGGGAGGTCATAAAGGGATGCAAGGAACGCTGGATCAAATACTTATACGTTTTTACTGGCCAGGTATTTTCAAAGAAACTGCCCAGTTTTGTGCTGCATGTCCAGAGTGCCAACGTGTTACAGCGTCTCACCCACCGATGGTGCCTTTGATTCCCACACCAATTATAACAGACCCAATAGGTCGCATTGCTATGGATATAATAGGCCCATTAGTCAAAACACCCCGAGGTTTCCAATACATCCTAGTTATGGTAGATCAGGCAACAAGGTTTCCCTGGGTCATACCATTAAGGAATATTTCTGCTAAAACGACAGCTTTAGAGCTAGTCAAATTATTTGGTGAAGTAGGATTCCCAAGAGAGGTGTTGACTGACCGAGGGTCCAATTTTGTATCCAAATATTTGGCCTAGGTCTGGGATGCCTTTGGCATTCATCATATAAAAACATTGGCCTACCATCCTCAGTCAAACGGTTTGGTGGAGAGATTCAACCAAACTCTCAAACAAATGTTGAGAAGGGGGTTAGCAGGAGATGTAAAAGAATGGGATATGTTATTGCCCTTTGCCTTATATGCCTGCAGGGAACGAATTCAGGTTTCCCCAGGCGTAACCCCATATGAAATGATGTATGGTAGGGCCCCACGTGGTTTGTTAGATATTTTGAGGGAACAATGGATTGATCCTGAACCAGAAAATCAGGAGGTGCCACAGTTTTTACGTGACTTGAGAGCACATTTAAAAAGGACCTCGCAGGTTGCTGAGAAAAACCTGCAGGACACTCAAGTGCGCCAAAAAGGGTGGTATGACAGGAAGGCCAAAAGCCGCCAATTAAACATTGGTGAAAAGGTTTTGGTACAAGTAGCAGGTACAGCACCAAAATTTGAAGTACAGTGGAAAGGGCCATGGAAGGTTGTTAGTCAGGTGAGCCCAGTATCTTATGTGGTAGAAAACACAAGAGGTCGTAGACAGACCTACCGCATTAATGTATTTAAATCTTGGAAGGAGAGGCCTGTAAATAATGATGTCCCTAAAACAAGCCAAGAAGTAGGTGAGCGTCCAAAAGATAATACTCTCGTAGGTATTACGGACTGTAGGAAGAAGGTTTCACAATTTGTATCAGTCCGTAATAACTTAAGCAGGGGGGGTATGTGATAAGGAAGCTTATCATAGTTCTGGAAAAAATAATACAAGAGGTGAATTGGCTCTGAATAAGCAACCTGTGCTGGCTGGTAAAAGCACTAAAACAGGGTGTTTACCTAAAAGGCTACCAGACCCAGAATGCACTAGTTTACAGAAAGCCTCTAGGAGAGCTGAAGTAGGGAAACGTGTGCCTAATCAGAGAAGCAATGATGTAATCCCTAATCACCCATCTCCTAGGGCAGGGCTTAATTCAGAACACCTGCAGTGTGCTAGGGTGGAGCAGCCATCTAGGCACTTTAAAGCTAGAAGAAATTCATCAGACAGACAGCAAGGAGAGCAAAGGCAGCAAGGACAGCAATGGGAGCTGGAGAAGGAGAGACTGATCATGAACAGAAGGAAGAACAGCAAGACGTCCAGAAGGTCTAAGAAAGGAGCCCAAGGCAGTACGTATGCTGGGAGAGATTCCTGGGGCAAGCATTCTCCATTGGACTGGAAGAAGCCAGAGGCTTGGAGATATACAGCCAGGAACCCTCGGACAGCACCTGTAAAGGAGACGGCTGCATCTACAGAAAGAAGGAGCTCTAATACCTATTTAAGGAGGTATGGGAAAAGGGACCTGAAGTCCAGAGATTCTGACTGGAGAGCTGGGCACAGAAGCTTTGCTACCTACTGGCCAAAATACCCAGAGAGGAAACCTAATGACAACGTGATCTCAGGTATGAACTTTGATCTGTTCCCTAGCTTTGCACAAGGAAGACAGCAGGGAAACAGTTTCTATCCTGGTAGAGATCAGTTAGAGAAATCCTCTGAGCCAGTGTTTGAAAGTGATCCTATGATATTTCAAGAGCAAGGGGAAATATCAAATGAGGAAGTTGAATGTATGGATTGTTCTCTTTCTAAGCTGCTGTTCTAAAGTAATCCTCAGTTAAGGATCAAACACCAAAAGGAACTGTACTGATTTTTTTAACTTCCCAGAAACGTTTCTTTGAGAGAAAGCTTTGGGGAAAGTTGGAGCCACGTGGAGAGTGGACCAGCAATGGTTTGCAGCTGGTTAAGCACCTGTGATTAGAGCAAGGCACAAGTGCACGTGGGACTTTGAAAAAAAGATTCTTCTCTGTGTGAAAGGAAGAAAGCTGTTTTTTTTGATAAAGAGAATTTTCCTTTTGGGTTTAATTTTCATTTCAGCACTAGGAAAGTTTATTAGCAGGGGCTAGAGGAGGTCTTTACTAAGTTGTTGCCTAAGTAATTCAGTTGCCTTATTTGTTTTGTTTCCTGAATAAAACTCCTGGAGAAATTATCCTGTTGATGTTACCAAGTATATCTGTGCGAGGGAATAACACCCCATAAATAAAATCTGTTTTCTGCTTTACACTCGAGCAACTACAATTCTTTATTCTTGTTAAACGGCTAGTTTTGTGTGATTAAACTACAAGACCCACAAACCTTTGCAAGTCAAGTAAATTCATGTCCTTGCCAAGATTGTGGAACTTTCACAACAAGCACCCCCGTTTACAGGAGTCAGTGCGGACCACCTTGGTGCAGGAGCCTGGGATGCGGAAGGTGTGCGCCAAGATGGCGCCCAGGCTTTTATCGGACAACCAGAAGAAGCACCAGGTCAATGTTTGTTGAGACTTGCTAGAGAAGATCAGAGAATATCCAGAGTTAATTGGCCGAGTCATCACAGGAGACGAGACTTGGGTCTTCCAGTACGACCCTGAAAGCAAGAGACAGAACCTGCAGTGGAAGACTCGACTGTCACCCAGACCCAAGAAGGCGCGCACATCCAAATTAAGGATTAGGGTCATGCTGATCGCATTCTTCGACCAGAAGGAAGTGGTCCATCATGAGTTTGTGCCCGAGGGTCAGACAGTCAACCAGCACTTCTACCAGCAGGTCCTCAATTGCCTCCATGACCAGTTTCGGCACAGCAGGCGGGCTCTGTGGAAAGACAAGTCGTGGCTGCTCCACCATGACAACGCACCCACACACACCGTGCTCAGTGTGAGGCAGTTCTTGGCCAACAAACAGATCACAGCTCTCGACCACTCTCCTTATTCCCCAGATCTCAAAACGTGCGACTTCTGACTTTTCTCCAGGCTGAAGACTGTGCTCAAATGAACTCATTTTACCTCTGTAGAAAAGATCAAAGCCACTGTAATGAGGGAGCTGAGGGACCTCGAGGAAGAGGATACTTTACCGAGTGCTTCTGTACGTGGCAGAAGCGATTGCAGAAGTGCATTAACTCGGGGGGTGGGGGGGGGGGATTACTTTGAAGGGGACAATGCGTAATTTCTCTGTAGATTTTGTCACACCTCGTAAGTCAGAAGATCTTATTCAGATGGGGGATTAAGTGGTTTATATTCTACTGCATCTGGATTTTTCTTCTTCCAGAGTCCTTAGGAAAGACTATTTGAAAACACCTGACTTATAGGAATGCAGCATGTGTGCAGATGTTTACCCATTGCTCATCCATTGTAAGAACCGTAGTTTAGGGATGCACTGAACATGGAGCAAAATCCATAACTGTTAAGTTTAATATCATAAGAACATAAGATATGCCATACTGGGTCAGACCAAGGTCCATCAAGCCCAGTATTCTGTTTCCAACAGTGGCCAATCTAGGTCATATGTATCTAGCAGTTTCCCCAAGAGACACAAGTTCCACAATGCTTGTACTGGGTCAAGCATTGATATCTTCGGTCACTTCTTAATAATGGTTTATGGACCTTTCCTCCAGGAACTTGTCCAAACCTTTTTTAAACCCAGCTACACTAACAGCCTTTACTACATCCTCCGGTAATAAATTCCAGAGTTTGATTAAAGGTTGAGTGAAAAAATATTTTCTTTTATTAGTCTTAAATAGTTTACCGCGTAGCTTCATTGCATGTCCCCTAGTCTTTCTATATTCTGATAACGTAAACAATCGATCTACATTTACCCGTTCCACTCCGTTCATTAATTTATAGACTTCTATCATATCTCCCCTCAGCCATCTCTTTTCCAGGTTAAAGAGCCCTAACCTTTTTAGTCTTTCTTCATAGGAGTATCCTTCCATCCCCTTTACCATTTTGGTGGCTCTTCTCTGAACCTTTTCTAAAATTGCTATATCCTTTTTAAGATACGGCGACCAGAATTGCACACAATATTCAAGGTGCGGACTCACCATGGAACGATATAGAGGCATTATAATATCTTTTGTTTTATTTTCCATTCCTTTCCTTATCATAGCTAGCATTCTACTTGCTCTCTTGGCCGCCGCTGCACACTGGGCCGAGGGTTTTAACATGGTATCCACAATGACGCCTAAATCTTTTTCCTGGGTGGTGGTTCCTAATATGGAACCTTGCATCGTGTAACCATAGTTTGGGTTGTTCTTCCCTAGGTGCATAACCTTGCACTTGTCCACATTAAATTTCATCTGCCATTTTGATGCCCAGTCTTCCAATTTATCAATATCCTCTTGTAATTTTTCACAATCCTCTTGGGTTTTAACAACTTTAAATAGTTTTGTGTCATCTGCAAATTTGATAACCTCACTCGTTATTCCACTTTCCAGGTCATTTATGAATATGTCAAAAAGCAGCGGACCCAGCACAGATCCCTGGGGTGCACCACTATTCACCTTTCTCCATTGGGAAAATTGGCCATTTAGCCCTACCCTCTGCTTTCTATCTTTTAACCAGTTCCTGATCCACAATAGTACACTGCCTCCTATCCCATGACTCTTTAGTTTTGCCAAAAGTCTCTGATGAGGGACCTTGTCAAAGGCTTTCTGAAAGTCCAGATACACAATATCAACCGACTCACCTTTGTCCACCTGTTTATTCACTCCTTCAAAAAAACATAACAGATTAGTAAGACAAGATCTTCCTTATCTAAAGCCATGTTGGCTGTCTCCCATTAGGTTGTGACTATCTACATGCTGAGTAATTTTATTCTTTATGATGGTTTCTACCATTTTTCCTGGTACTGACGTCAGGCTCACCGGTCTGTAGTTTCCCGGATCACCCCTGGAACCCTTTTTAAAAATTTGGTGTTACATTGGCGATCCTCCGATCTTCAGGTATTAGAGATGATTTTAATGATAGTTCACAGATTACTGATAGCAGGTCTGCAATCTCATATTTCAGTTCTTTCAACACCCTTGGATGTATACCATCCGGCCCAGGTGATTTTCTACTCTTCAGTTTATCTAATAGTTGTAATACATCTTCCCGATGTATCGATATTTCCTTCAATTCTTCTGCACTTTTAAATACCACTTCAGTCATGGGTAACATCCCTACATCTTCCTCAGTAAAGACCGAAGCAAAGAATTCATTCACTCTCCGCTATCGCCTTGTCGCCTCTTAGTGCTCCTTTAACCGCTTTATCATCTAATGGACCAACTGACTCTCTCACAGGTTTTTTGCTACGAATGTACTTGAAAAGATCTTTATTTCGCGTTTTTGCTTCCGCAAGCTTCTTCTCAAATTCTCTCTTTGACTGCCTTATCAATG